>CAWUFW010002019.1:0-2451758 GCA_963921515.1 Calotriton arnoldi | reverse complement strand
GTTGCTTCGCCTCGCAGTTTTGTATGCGTGTCGGTCGTACGGCTTGGGCCCCGTGCGACTCGGTCGTGTTTTCCACGCGTTGCATCGTACTTGGCGGGTAGGAGTTCGCGGGTACGTTTCGTTCGGGATTCTTCCTGGTGCGTGTCGGTCGGTTCGATTCGCGTGGTTTTCCGGCCGGATAGCTGTTTTCCGCGCGGTTCGGTCGTTCGGCTTGTGTTCCGTACGCGTCGGTCGGATTTTGCACGCTTCTCATCGTACTTTGCGGGTCGGGCTGCACCGGTACGTGTCGGTCGGAATGAATTCCGGCTCCGAGTCGGTCGGTACGTTTTCCGGCCAGAATCGGAATCGGCCCCTTAGTTGTTTCTTTTTAGTTACACTTAGTAAAATTCCAATTTATTGATGTATTAATTGTAGATCTATGTAACTTCTTATGATGTTGTTTTAATTGGTAACTGATTTACATATGTTTTTATCTGTTTTTTTTTAACAAAAATAAGAATAAAAGAAATATATATTTTCTATTCCTTGTGTTTTGGCCCTGAGTATACAATTAGACTCCCTTTTGTACAAATGGTGAGAGAATAAGTGTTTGGGTGTTTGTTACGATTTATACTTTGAATTTAGCTAACCAAAGGAAGCCTTTGTTTTCAACTGCTGTATTGGGCCAGACGTCCCCTGCATCATTTTGCAGTGGGTATGTACAGGATTTATGCCAGTTAACCTCTAGGCCCAACAAGCGCCCAAAATCTAACAAAGCTGCCACTGCCCCCTTCTAATCAGAAGTGCCACCCCTCATATACAACAGCATATCATCCGCATATAAAGAAATGTACAGACTGTCACCCAATACCTGCAGACCCCGATAATGACCACCCTGATGAATCAACCCCTCAAATGTCTCTAATGCAAGTGTGAATAAAAAAGGAAGGGGACAAAGGGCAACCCTAGCCATTGGATGAGTATACAACAGCTTAGTCCACCTCATAAAAGGCAAACCAAAACCCATACCCAGAAGAGTGGCGTATAAGAACTTTCATCTGAGTGAATTGAATGCTTCAGAATATCTACTGCTAAGACTAGAGAATCCGGAGGGAGGTGCTCCCCCTGGGCCAAAATACAAAACAATTGGCAAATATTAGGTAAGGTGCTGCGGATAGGTATGAAGCCTTCCTGATCAGGGTGAACCAAAGCATCCATGTGCGGCAAAATCCTGTTCACCAGAAGTATACTGAAGATTTTATAGTCAGTGTTTAAGCTTCGACAGGTGGGGCATACAAATCAGTAACACCGGGTCCTTATCCAGCTTGGGAAGTGACACAATCACTGCCTCATGCAGAGAAGGTGGAAGTATTCCCTGCTGCCGGGCATCATTAAATACTTCCACCAGTTTAGGGGCAAGGGCAGCAGCAAATACAGCATAGAACTCTACTGGCAGTCTTTCTGAGACAGCGACATTCCTCCTAGCCATCTCCTTAATTGCACCCTGCACCTCCTGCACAGCTATGTCTGTTCCCAGTTGGTCCGCTACATCTGGCTCAAGTACAAATGGGTAGGAGTCCGCTAGAATACTCAAACATCAGCCTCGCAAACATGTGTCGCTCACTGAGTACAAATCACTGTAGTAGTGGAGGAAAGCGGTATGGATTTCCACCTGAGTGAACACGTCTTGTTCCGCCGTGTTGTGCACTTGTGTCCCCTACTCTCTTCTTTTCTGAGCCAGGCTAACAGGGTCCCCGATTTGTCTCTTTCCGCATGCGCTTTAGCAATATACGCTCTATAATCATAGTGCCTCAAATGCTCCACCATTTCAAGCAATTTCTCTCGTTCCACAAGCATCCGCTCCCTATACTCTGCCGTCTCCGCAAGGTCCCATGGAAGCTCATTGAGAACAGCCTCCTGCTGCCTAATGCCCAAATGTAGCTGGGCGCACACCCCTATCTTATTGGAAATGCAATATCCTCGCATTACCACCTTCATAGCCTCAAATTCTACCTCCACCAATAGCGCTGAACTTGTGTTGTTGAGCCAGGAACTAGCTATTTGCTCACTCAGAGAGGCCTGAAAAGCCTAGTCATATAGCAAGGCCGGTTCCAAACGCCAGTTGGGGAGACAAGGTCTGCGGGGTGGTCACCAAAAAAATACATAGCAGGAGGGAATGATCGGAATAAGTTCTTGCCAGATACTCTGCATCCACCACTCTCACATACAGCGTCTCGCAGCATAGCACCCCATCCAGGTGTACCTCCAAATCGTGCAGGCCAGACCTATATGAGTATACCCGGCCATCGGGGTTCTGCACCCTCCAGCAGTCAATAAGGTCCTACTGCTTTGCCCAAGCACAAAAAGCTGCTGCCAATTTGTGTGCTGGCGCAGATGCAACAGGGGGTAAGACCTATCCAGGGAGAGGTCCGCTTCACAGTTGAAATCCCCACCCACTATCCTTGAGTAAGGCAAAATCAATGGGAGGAGGGGCACCAAGCTGGTCAGGAAAGAGGACTGGGCCACATTCGGAGCATACACATTAAGCAATGCAACATCCGTACCATCCAACTGACCCAACACCAACCCATAATGGCCGCCGGGGTCAACAACCGCCCTATGCAACTGAAAGGACACCCCAGACTTAATCCAAATAAGGGCCCCCCTCTCAAAAGCTTGTTATACAATTGTCCTCTCCATCGTTTACGGAGTGCCCGACCCTCAGGTTCCATCAGGTGGGTCTCCTGCAAAAATGCAACCTGCGCCCTCTACGCTTCAGATAGGCCAGAACATTATAACACTTGCCATCCAGTCAAACCCACATACAAGACAGCAAACCACACCGTGCCACTCTAACCATACCACTGAAGTCCCAGTCACCGGACATACAATGCAGTCCCACCCGCTACACACACCCTCCTAGAGGAAAGAACAAACAAAAACCCTTAAACAAACACAAAGAAGAAACCCCCAACTCCCGCCTCAGACTGTGATATGCATATATCCTGTTCAAACAAAAGTCGGCAAACAGCCTATAACCTAAGACCCATCGAAGAGGACCAACTAGATCCATATCAGAAAGATCAAGAGGGGAAAGGAGACCAGCCAGCCTTATAAGAAACCTCGGGCGTGGCAGCTGACAATGTTCCTCCTGCTCTGGTCTCACCATTTCCTTATCACTATGCTCTAACCAGTCCCACACTGCAGTCGTGTCCATGAAAACATTTGTATTATCCTCCACCTGTACCCTCAGACGGGCTGGAAAGAGCAGGGAATAGGGCAGCTCTCGAAATCTCTTCATGATTGCCCAAAAATGAAGCCCACTCATATTGCGCCTGTAGGATGAAGTCAGGATAAAGTGTAACTTTAGCCTTCTCCACCACAATAGAACCATTAGTCAGGGTCTCAGTAGAAGGTAGTCCCTGTTGCAGAAATGTAGGAGGCGGGCCACCACCGGAGAGGGACAGGCCCCAGGTCGGGGCAGGTGGGCTGGTACTCTGTGTGCCCGTTCCAGGGTATAGAACTAAGATAAGCCCTCTGGGGCCACCACCTCGTAAAGCCAGTCCTCCAGAAAAATTAGTAGGGAGTTAACCTCCACTCTCTCTGGCAGCCTCAACACCCTGATGCTATTCCAGCAGGCCCTTTCTTCTTGATCATCCAGACTGGCCGCCAGCCACCGAGTATGCTTCTCCACTCGGTGAGCTGGCGGTCTGTATTTTGGGCCTCAGGCACCAGAGTTTGCACTGACACCTCCAAGGCAGTGCCTCGCGCCGATATCTTCTTAGAATCCTCGCAGAGGGTGCCCAGTTCAACGGCTATAGAGTCTATCTTACTCTGCAGGCGCTACTGTCAATGTGGGTGGTTTTACCACCTCTAGTGCCCTTCTTGGTCCACCCCGGAGGGGTGCCTGCCGAGGCATCCTCTTTGAACCTTTGTGTACAATCCATGATGGACTCAGGGACTCATAGTGAGAGCAGGTCAATATCATGTATTCTGTTTTCTAGTGATCTTTGAGTGTGCTATTCTTTTATGAAAGAGTCTTAGGTGTTCACTAACTGTTTCTGTCATGCCTCATGAGAATGATTGTTACCTGAAAAACGTTTTATGCAAAAATTGCTCATTGGGTTGTGTATGGGTTGCAGTCCAAATGCTTTTCTGATTCTGGTTGTCACATTGACTGAGTCCTTAGTGCCATTGGGTGTAAAGATTGAACCTCTGGCTGTAGGAAAATATAGATAATGCATCAGCACCACAGACATGCAGCAAACACGACAGACTTCCTCTTTAATCAAAAAGAAAAGTGAATGTTTGTTTTTGGATGCCCAGTTACATAAGGCCTGCAAAGGCCACAAACAGATTATTAAAGTTCCTATCAGCAACAGGATACCTGTGAACAGATAACGGGCTGAGTTAGACAGTAGTTCTACTTGCTCAGCCTGCACACATATGTGCATCTATGTGCACACGTACTGATGTGCAACCAGCACAGAGCCCCTTACTCCAGCTCCACAGCAGAAGGCCTTATTTTAAAAGGTGGTACTGGCAGTTATCACTCAATATCATTTTACCAAAAGAATATAGTGGGTGAGACTCAATTAGAGGCTCTCTCACAGCAGAGGTCCAAATAAAAAATCTAGATGGTTTTAAGCAGTTCACAACTCACTTCATTAGAAATAAATTTTACACAATTACTTTCACATCATGGATACTTTGAGGATAGAGCAGGTACTGTACTGTATAAAGTGTATAGTACTTTCTGCAGTGACACATGTCACATCAGTGCTGAAAGCAAACCATTTATGAATGGAAGCCCTTACTACTTTGTTCTGTATGTGCCTCCAGTTTTTTTAGAAGAAATACAGAGTAGTTGCATGCGCTGTCTGTTGTGAGAATTGTTGTTAGCTAAAGCTTACAGAGGCCTTGGAGTCCACCTGTTGCTTACCAGTGGTTGACATAATTGTCCCTCTCATTTCCTTGCTTCTAATTTGTTCACTTGTGTGAGCTTTCCTTCTTCTTCTTGTGTTTCCTCTCCCCAATATCATGTACGTATTACTTTTGACCTTCCCCTCCTCGTTTTTCAGATGCTATTGTTTTCTTTTTGTTCACCGGGAATCAAATATTGCGGCTCTACTTCTAAAGGGACGTGGTGGCATCCTGAGCCCTGGGACCTACAAGCAAGGCTTGGGGTGTCACAGTGGAGCAAGTCAGATCCTTGACTTTCGTTCACTGTAGTGCACAACTCTCCCTCTAACACAACACCTGCTGTGCTTCTGCCCTAGCAGAGATGGAACATTTCTGTTTGGCATCCATGGTTACCCATTCAGTAGTGGGTGTACACATAAACGTTTGTAGGCTGACTATGTTGTTAAATATTGCCAAAATTGACCTTAACATAATTTCCTTGAACACATTCTAATGTAATTTTGACTTCTGATGTGACTGACTCCTGAAACTGTTCTGAGTTTTACCCCTTCTGTATTGAGTGGAATTTTCTTCAGATTCCGGGGCATATTTACAAGGAATTAACACCACCAGAACATCACTTTTTCCGACGTTCTGGCAGCGTTAAGTCCTTAGCCTTATTTACAAGGCGCCGTTAAGCCACTTAACATGGCCTAATGCTGCCTTGTAAATAATGCCCCTATTCATGCAGCACTAAGCATGAAAGGGGCGTGCAATGGGCGTTGTAGTGCATGTTCTGCCGCAACACCCATTGCTTTTTTATGCTGCCCGATATTTACAAGGTCAGCATCAAAAATACTGCCAGGGAAAACCTGGTCTTAAGCAGGCGATAATAGGAGAAATATTTCATTTCTTCTCGTATTTTGCTCTTTCCATGTGTGCTGCACAGCAAATCACCAGTAAAGATTGTTTATGTGCAGGAAGGTGTTCTTTCCTGCACATAAACAAACACTCCTGCAGCGCAGGCACCCTTGCAACATGGCACAAGGGTGCCTGCGCTGGTGCTAGACAGCTTCTTTAGCGCCAGCGCTAGGGGAAATGCAGGGGTGGGCAGCATTCTTGTAAATGCAGTGCATCCCTTCGTTCTGAAACTGACGGAGAGCGGCGTTACCAATTTTGGAGTAACACCGCGTTCCGCCAGTTTCTTGTAAATTTGCCCCTCCATTTCTTCTATAGCGATCTTTAATTTTTGTTGAATGCTGTCCTTGTTATGATGAGAGATCACTATTGCTAAGTCTTATCACTCATAATATATTTTCAGTTTTCTTCTCCTTTCATTTTGCAATCTTGCAGGAGGATACTGCCACCATTGTTGTGGGGGCAGAGATAATAATGTGAAAAGTGTAACAAAATAGTGCCCTCATAGCAATTATGTCTAGTAGTGATCTGTGCTTGCTGCCTCTTAGCACTTCTCGATTAGTCAAGCTTTGTGAGTGTTTATTAGCAGTTTGATATACATGAGTAACAATAATGATGTTGTTGTACGTATTTAGAACTGGTAATTACAAATGGTACATAAGTGACCAACACTAAGGGCCTGATTCTGATGTCGTTCGGAAGGCCTCCGAATCGGATTTGGCTTTCCCGGATAGGATTCGTAGCCCTTGTTTATGACCGAATCGTACACAGGTCCGAACGACCAAGTACGATGCGAAGATCGCGTACGCGCCGACCGAATTGTTTCCGGGACCCAAACCTGTCCGTACGACTCATTCGTAGCTGAATCGTGCCTCGCTATGGAGCCAATTTCCAACCGAGCGAGTACGATGCACGATTTGGACAGCCGCTTCGCCTCGGTCTCAGCGAGACGAAACTGCTGTCGGAAGTGCACTTCGGGGGGCCGTAGCAGGCCCCCCTTCACCCAGGGCCCTCCGAATCTGTCACGGGGGTGTGCCCATGGGTCCCCCCGATCCAGACAGGCACAGTGTGGCGGGCACCATGGGGTGCCCGCCACAGGGTGTACACTTTTCCCCACCCACCCCTTTTTTCTAAGGGAGCCCGTGTACGCGTCTGTACACAGGCTCCCATAGAGTTCAATGGGAGTCAGAGCGAACCGAGTCCGTAAGCATACGGCTGCATCGTACTCGGTAGTTCGGACCCCCGGAGCACGTTTCGCTCGGAAAGCCCTCCAGATCCGAGTCGTACAGAGGGCTTTCCTAGCTAGATCAGAATCGGGCCCTAAGTGTACACATTGGAGAGAGGCCAAAGTTTGGGAAAGCATGTAATGTAAACACTGTTATAGTTAACTGACTCACACTTCCTTCAGCTTCAGCTTCAAGCTCTCAATCATGCTCCATTATGAACGCCCTCCCACAGTCAGAACTTACCTGGACACCTAAATGCGACTCAGCTCACATGTACCATGCAAGGGCTAACTGACATAACATCGATGTACAAAATATTGATGCAAAAAATATCGATAAAAAAATATACACAACAAAATATTGACTCCTATACTTAAAAAGGTAAGTACAAAAATATTGAATAATAAATATCGATGTAAAAAATATAGATGTAAAAAATATTGATTTATATATATATAGATATAAAATAAAATAATATATACTTAATATATTAAATAATTATATTAATTTTAACAAAATAAATGAAATTTAATACACATTTTGACAAAATAATGTAATTAAAAAAAATAAACACAAACATAATAATTTATAAATATATATTTACTTTAAAATAATTAATAAATTATTATCTTTAAATAATTTTAAAACTTTAAAATTATATAAAACTAAAATATATATATATAAATAATTTAAAATATAAAAAATTATATAATAAATTAAAACAAACTATGAAAAAATATTTAAACTTAAATTACCCAATAAAATAAGTGCAACAGTAGGGAAAGTGTTGGATTGCAAAATAATTAAATTTACTATTCCAACTCCAGTGAGTGCAACAGTAGGGAAAGTGTTGGATAGCGGAGGAGTAAAAATTACTGTTCCCATTCCAAAGAGTGCAACAGTAGGGAAAGTGTTGGATAGCGGAGGGGTAAAAATGACTATTCTCACTCCACTGAGAAAAATAGTAGGGAAAGTGTTGGATAGCGGAGAGGAAAAAACTACTATTCCCACTCCAGTGAGTGCAACAGTACGGAAAGTGTTGGATAACGGAGTGGTAAAAATTACTATTCTCACTTCAGTAACAGCACCAGTAAGAAAAGTATTGGATAGCGAAGGGGTAAAAATGACTATTTTCACTCCACTGAGTGCAACAGTAGGATTAATATTGGATAGCAGAAAGGTCAAAATTACTATTCCCACTCCAGTGAGTGCAACAGTAGGGAAAGTGTTGGATAGCGGAGGGGTAAAATGTATTATTCCCACTCCAGCGAGAGCAACAGTAGGGAAAGCGTTGGATAGCGGAGGGGCAAACATTACAATTCCCACTCCAAAGACTGCAACAGCAGGTAAAAAGTTGGATAGTGGAGAGGTAAAAATGTAGTATTCCCACTCCACTGAATGCAACAGTAGGATAAATGTTGGATAGCGGATTGGTAAAAAAATGTATTCCCACTCTAGTGAATGCAACAGTAGGGAAAGTGTTGGATAGCAGAGGGTTAAAAATTACTATTCCCACTCTGGAGAAAGCAACAGTAGGGAAAGTGTTGAATAGCGGAAAGGTAAAAATTACTATTCCAACTCCGGTGAGTGCAACAGTAGGGAAACTGTTGGATAGCGGAGTGGTAAAATTTACTATTTCCACTCCAGTGAGAGCAACAGTAGGGAAAGTGTTGGATAGAGGAGGGGCAAAAATCACTATTCCCACTCCAAAGACTGCAACAGTAGGGAAAATGTTGGATAGCGGAGGAGTAAAAATTTAATATTCCCACTCCACTGAATGCAACGGTAGGATAAGTGTTGGATAGCCGAGGGGTAAAAAATGTATTCCCACTCCCGTGAGTGCAACAGTAAGGAAAGTGTTGGATAGCGGAGGGGTAAAAATTACTATTCCCACTCCAGAGAGTGCAACTGTAGGGAAAATACAGGATAGCGGAGAGATAAAAATTACTATTCCCACTCCAGTGAATGCAACAGTAGGGAAAGTGCTGGATAGCGGAGGGGTAAAAATTACTATTCCCACTCCAGTGAGTGCAACAGTAGGGAAAGTGTTGGATAGTGTAGAAAAAAAATTACTATTCACACTCAAACACTTAAAAGAAATATTACAAATTAAATAAAATAATAACAATGAATAAACGATGTTAAAAAAAAAATTAAACATATTAAAAGAACACATGTTATAATATTAATTACATATAACAAAAAACAACACGTATTATAAACAATAAAATATTAAATACATTTACAAAAAAAAATCTTTTAAACTACAAAATATTTACAAACAAATACATTAATTAAAACATAAATGTACTTATTTTTTTTCCTACCCTCTAACACAACACCAATACCAAAACACTTCAACATTTTTAATTAAAATTATTTACATAATTAACATAATTAATAATCAATTAAAAAATATTATTAATAAAAAACATCAATTGACTACACAAAACTTTAACACTATAATATCCACAACACACACCTAAACTAAACTATAAAATAATAAAACACAATTAAAACATATTTTAAAATTAAAAACTATTACTATTAACAACTAATAATTACATAATTAAAATGTATTTAATACCCACCCCTTACCCCTTTAAAAGTAAAAACAACACACACAAAAGTGAACAATTACCCAAAATAAATATCAAATAATTAACATTAATTAACAACTATATATTAATTAATTAAACACAAATTACTTCCCACCCTTTACTCCTATAAACACCACAACACACACCTAAAATTAATTACACAATTACCATAATTAATTACCAATTCATTAATTAAAATTAATTAACAACCAATTATTAATTCATCAATTAAAAATAAATTACTTCCCACCCTTTACACCTATAAACACCAGAACACACACCTAAAATTAATTACAAAATTACCAAAATTAATAACCAATTAATTAATTAAAATTAATTAACAACCAATTATTAATTAATTAATAATAAATTACTTTACACATTTAACACTATAACAACTCAATTAAACAAATATTAATAAATAAAAATGTATCAATAAATTTAATATAATTAAATTACTTCCCACTCTATTCCCCTATGAACCCACAACCCGCACGGAACTAAAAGCGCAAAATTCTATTTTTTTTTTTTTATAACTACTAAAATGTTAACACAGATATTAAAAATACAAACAATTCTTATATAAAAAAAAACATATATCACATACATATAAAATGTATACTAAAATACATAACAATAATAAAAAACGATATTTTTAACAACTATGGGGTCCATTACGATGTCGGGCGGAAAAAAATCCGCCATCCACCATAGCCTGAAAAAACCGCACGCCTGCACCATGGGAATACCGACCGAGCAATTATGATGTTGCGAAGCAATCTACGGCCACGGCGGAAAAAACACACAAAATTCCGCCCGTCCATACCAGAGTAGAAGATCATCCGTCCGCCACGGACGCAATCCCGCACGAAAACCCAAATCCCCCCGCCCCGCCGACCGAGACAACGACCGTGAAATTATGATCTCCCAGACATGAGCGCGGTAAATCCACAGATTCCCCGCCGCCACCGGTAACAACAGTGATGAATAACTGACACGGCGGAACATCATTGGCGGAACAAAGAAACACACATGACATGGCCAACAAGTCCACACAGCAAACTACGACAAAATACACAAACACAGAACACATCCCAAAGATACAACCCCCTTGGCAAAAACAAATAAACTACAAATCCCAGGACACCAGACACAACACACCTGAAAACGACAGCCCATCATGACACACCCACATAGGTAAGTACAAAAGCAGCACCTTCACAGACCACAATCCCTTGCGCCACTACAAAGCGAAGACGCCATCAGAGAACCCAGACAGCCCCAAAGGAAAGCAGCACACCACACGCACGCACACATCACACTGATCACCAACACCAACACCACCATCACCACTGAAACAACGGCACCACGAACACCCTGCACATCACACACCACACACCACACACCCACCACACCAGCACCACATATACCAAACCACACACCATGGCAACACAAAGAATGCCTATGTACACTGCCACTGAGTTGACGGTCATGGTCGACGAGATCATCAAGGTGCACCCACAAATCTATGGGAACCAGGTCCAACAGACACCACTAGCCACCAGAAACAGAATGTGGAGAAGGATAGTAGACCAGGTGAATGCAGTTGGGAACGTGCCACGCAACAGGGATGAAATCACAAAGAGGTGGCACGACCTGAAACGCGTGGTCAGGAAGAAGGAGGCCAAAAATCGTGAGCTGGCTGACAGGACTGGCGGCGGGAATCCAGCGCCATTCAAGACCTTCAAGGTGTGGGAGGAGAAGGTGCGAGGCATCCTACATCCGGAGAGTCTCACCGGAATACCACAGGGAGTGGAGGCTGGTAAGTACAAACAAATGTATACCAGCACACTGCTATGCACTGTCATGCACTACCAGAATGCCATAGCTCCGAGGCCCAAACACCCCCATGTCCAGCACACAATACACAAGACATCTCTCACACATGCAACAGACACCCCCACACACTCAGCCCAAAGGTACCAACAAACAAAACCATGGGGGCATGTGTACAGTCAGCCAGCACCACAACTCCCACCAGGTCCCCTTGTACCCCAGATGCGCAGGAAGGAGCACTCCCCACACCCACACACATGTGTCAGCCATAGCTGCACTAACCAACAAGTAACAGGTAAGTAGCCTTACCACAAAGTCCGTGTATCAGAGGGGGGACTGCAGAAGTACAACCCCCAACAGGCCCCTAGTCCAACAGCGCAGCAAGATGGAGCACTCCCCACACCCATGTGTCAGCCATTGCAGTGCACACCTTCACCCGACAGGTAGATATGTTTCCCTACATGGAGGGGTGTCTGTGGGTGGTAAGCCATCACCACAACTCACAACACGGCCCCCACTCCCACAGACCAGCAAGATGGCGCACCCCACCCTCCCATAACCATTTGGTAGCCATTGCATTGCACCCTCCAAACCAACAAGTAGGTAGACTACTGTACAGGGCGGGGTGTCTGTAGGCATGAGGACTGTACTACGACTAACATTTGGGACATGTCACGTAGCAGAGGAACAGGTAGCACTGCATCCTGTCATAACCATGTGACTAATGTGCACACGGACATGAATTACAGAGTCATAGCCCACATGAGCCATGTCAAATACACTAACACGTAAGGAGTCACGTCTGCATGCACAAGTCTCACTGGAGTACTGACCCACATGGCGTGCACTGTGCCAGTCATCACACACATCAGCAACACCATCGAAGTCTTGTCCATGTAGTCGTGTCTGCTTGTTCCGTTGACATTGTACAACATCACCCATGTAAGTCTATCTTGTCTCAATGTAACAGAGTGGGACCCCAGTAATGTCACATACACCACTGGACCCATGAACCACACAGCTACACAATGCACATTCAAAATCTCATCCATCTCATCTTCCAGCCCCAGTGTCATGTAAGGTATATCATCTAAACAGCTGTCCCATATACAGTAGTACAGCAAAGATCCCTGCCGATGACCAAACATGTGTCTGCAGTGTCCGAAGCGCACGTCACACTGTGATTCACAACATACCTAAAATAGTCAACACACCAAGAGCACTGCATTGCCGCACATGGCTGAGGGTAGCACGCACACCAAGGAATTGTCCCATCTGCAATACGTTGTGTGGCACACAACCATCACACACACACCACAATGCTTGCAGTGTAATGTCCCCAAATGATAACAGTGAGCAGATATGCTGGGTATGTCAGATATACACACACCTTTGTCTCTGCAGTGTCGTGTGGCCAAAACACATGCCCCCTACCGCACCCATATGTCACAGAATGTACCACAAAACCATATTTCATCCCAAAAGCTTACATGGGGCTGGACCCCGTGTCCACCAAAGCCACAAAATGTAGGGGTACTGCAACACACACCGATTTGCATCACAAATCCGTCCCATGCCATATGCACCCATCACACTATTCCATTGCTATGATCACGCACACACATTGTAGAGCCATACACATGCATCTGGGAAATCAGTGACCAACTGTGCACAAACTGTGAATGTCAGACATCGAACACAAACCTTGCAAGGTGCAACACAATAACCTTTCGTCTCCGCCCCACAGGTGACGAACAGCATGATGCTGGAGAGGGAGACAGCAGCCATCACAGCCAGTCCACAAGCCCTCCACCCAGACTCACGGATGTGGAAGACCTGGACACCTCTTCAGACGAGGACTCCCGATTAGGCACATCTGGTGTGGCGTGGCGCAACCGCTCCCCAGGACCCCTCCCACCCACCAACCCATCTCCCAGGGCTGGTGACCAGTCCCATGCCCCTGCTGCCACGGTCATTGCGGCCACCACCACCGCCGCAACCACCACCACCACCACTACCACCAGGGCCTCCCTGACCACTCACCCTGCGCAAGGTGTTGTACGCATGTCGACATCGACCCTGGGAGCGACAACGAGGCCCCGGGTGACCACTGTGGCGAGTGGGCAGGTCGGTGGCAGCAGTACAGGTGGGAGGAGCAGGGTCAGGCCAACGCCATCCGAGCCTGGGAGCCAAGCTCTGCCGCAAATCGCCAGAGTCCTTGGGGCCTATGAAGAGGCCCAGGGACAATGGGCCCGCTCATCTGCCGATATGCAGGAAGTCCTTGGGGTGTTGAGGTCCATGGACGCACATATGGGCCAATTCGTGACCCGTATGGGCCAACTAGTCGACCTCATGGGCCAGCTAGTGGTGGCGGTGAGGGCCCAATCAAGGCCAACCACACCACCTCCGCCACCACCTGCTGGGGCGCAGGGTCGTGCAACATCCAGTTCCCCTGCGTCCACAGCGAGTGGGCAATCTTCAGCCACCACCAGCAGCCCACAACCACAACCCCCCCTCCCAAACATGGAAGGGGTCGTCCGAAGAGGAAACAGGTGTCCAGAGAAGACTTTGCACGCTCCAAACGCCAGTGAGTCAGCCAGCCACGGTGGCCATCTACTGCATTCACTTGGACTACTATCCAACCCCACACTGTCATGTGAATGGCATGTGTCTGTCGGACTGTGGACCCAGAACAACATGGGTACACCTTGACCATCACGCGGACATGTCCGTCAACTCATTGTTCCAGCATGCACCACTTGTGTGATCACCTTGCCCATAATCACGTCACTGCTGTAAATAAATACACCTGGATCACATTCTGTCTTATCTGCTCTGTGTTTAATCAAGGATGTGCAACCATCACCATGATCAGAAATGCATCTGTAGTGTGGTATGTCGATAGGCCAGGAGAGGCTGTAGGGACCTAGGGGGAAAAACAGAACAAGAGTCCATTGAATGTGTGTGTCACACACTCATCATACAGTAGTTGTCATCAAGTTTAAGCAATGTACACACATCTCACAGAGCAACAGGGCACAATGCTACAGCCACTGTCAGTGGCATACTACCCTGGACATGGACCATTGCCACACAGCACTCAGTGAACAATAGGCCGCCGTGACAATGCACACATACACCTACACAACTACAGCAACATCAGCCGTCGTACATGGTCACTCACCGTCAAGTGAAGTAGCGGGCGATGAGCTGCTGACCCTCATTCACTGCTTCCTCCTCCCCACTGTCCTCGTCACTGGACACGGCTTGGTCTGCAGGCGGGTGCCCTGGCTGATCACCGTCATCCACTATCAAGGGGATCTGCCTGCGAATCGCGAGATTGTGCAGCATGCAGCATGCCACAACTATCTGGCACACCTTCTGTGGGGAGTATGCCAGTGCACCCCCGGTGCGGTCCAGGCATCTGAATCTGGACTTCAGGAGTCCAAATGCCCGCTCCACCACACGTCTGGTCCTCCCATGTGCCTCATTGTATCTGACATCAGCTGGTGTCCTAGGATTACGGAGTGGGCTCAGCAGCCAAGGCCCGTTAGGATATGCAGAGTCACCTGGGTGTGAGAAACACGGAGAACCGTTGCAATTCCAACAGGATACAAGACAGCATGTCACACCCAGCACGCTACATGAGTATGCATACTCACCAACAATCCATGCACGGTCCGGTTGAAGATTGGCCATCATTCGTGGGAGGATGCTGTGGCGCATGATGTGCGAGTCATGGACGGATCCGGGAAACTTCGCACACACGTGTGTGATTATCATGTCCGCCAGGCACACCACTTGCACATTCAGGGAGTGGAAATGTTTCCGATTCCTATAGATGTGCTCCATGGCCTGTGGTGCTACAAGGCCAACATGGGTGCAATCAATTGCACCAACAACATGGGGGATGCGTCCAAGGGCATAGAAAGCACCCTTCACTGCCGCCAAATCACGAGCCCTGGGGAATCGGATGTACCGGTTCCTGTACAGCATCATAGCTGACAGGACATCCCGTAGCACCATGCTGAACATGGGCTGGGACATCCCACCTCCAATGCCCACCGTGTGTTGGAAAGATCCGGTAGCGAAAAAATGCAGTGCAGCCATCACCTTAGCCGTGGGGGTGAATGCTGTAGGATACACCCTGCGAGGACGAAGGTGGGGTTCCAACATTGCACATAGGTGATGCAGGGTGGGTCGGTCCAGACGGAATTTCCTGATAACCTCCACATCCTCCATGTCTGCCAGCAATTGGTAGGGGCGATGTATGTTTGGTCTCCTCCTAGGACAGATGGAAGTGGACACATGTCAATGCAACACACCACATGGCATTTCCACATACACAGAACTAAAATTACTGACAAAACTATGGAATCACAGTACAGCTGACAAGTAGGGACAGCACAGCTACAATACTCTTACACAGGTCCCCTCACCAATGGCAATGACCACTGACACCAACCATTGCTATGAGCATGCTCATGGGGATTTAGGCCATAATAGCTTGAAAGGCATGATGATCATTACAGACTGCATATGTGTGAAGCGGCAACACCACGCCAATATACCTAGCTGCTGTGCCTGACAGCTTCCGAGGCTGGGTGAGTATGGCACACACCAACAACACAATGTACACAGGCTGAGCGGCCAAAACAAGTGGGTCCTGTTGCACAACGGGATATGAGACAGTCAATGATGTCCCTAGTTCACCCAATGTACAGCACTGTACGCATCACACCTCCAACACACATTGACAGGTGTACACATTGACAACTCCATGACAACACAGCTGTGTGAATGCAAACACACATCACAAGTGACACGTAACGTTGCACGTGCCAAGTGGGAGATGTACATTGAGAAATATGGCATGTGTGTGCATATGCACATCCCATGCTACCATGCTAATGTGTACATGATGATGTGCCAACAGACATGTGGAGGCTGAGCACTGTCCGTCAATGCCTATGCACACAGCATGAAGTGGCCCTGTCTAGTGTGGACATGCTCCCACACACAAATCATGGCCACACCTGCAAATGCATGGCGCACATTAAACTGTGGATTCCACATGGCACCAGCGGACTGTACCCGCAATGGACCAACTCTAATGGCCCTCGCGGTTACATCCTGCCTGTTCGACTATAGAGGTAAGCGTACCGGGACAGCTCGGAGCAGGCCATTGTGTGCAATTGAAGTAGGCAGACATGGTACACCAATCGCAGCAGCTTGGACCCACTGAGACAGCCCCAGGGGGCTATATGAGTGTGGGAGGGAGACCGGCATTACCACAGCTTACAGGGACTGCTGCCTGGCATCCCTCAACAACACCTGCTGCTGCTGCCACCTGTCCACCTTCATGTCGATGACTCGGAAGATATGTCCAGCTCCACTCACCAGCGAGGAACTGGAGATCCTGGATTCTGAGCTCCACGCACACTGCCCAAGGCTATGTCTTGCAAAAGTTGTGTGTGTAAGACAACTACAGTGTGTGTGGGAGTGCATGTGGGGGACACACATGTCGTTGATCCGCAGCACTATGAGTCAGAGCCTGTGGGGTTCCAAAATGCACTTCTTACCATGCTTGCTACAGGTGGAAGGGGTATGTAGGCTCTCTGGCGCTTTCCCATGCATGTCCCTCCCGAGTGGTGGTACATGGCATTTACATGTCAGACATCCAGTGACGCAGCCACTTGGCAATGCAGGACTCAGGGCAGTTATTGCTTGTGTGAATGGCTGGCTGGGGCCCTGCTGGCCTTCTCAGTCTCAGCAGACCTGGGCTGCACATTGACCGTCCAATACTAGTAGGAAACAACACTGACTGTACAGTGGGTTACATGTGTCTTTAGTTCACAACCCTCCGGAAATGCGCATACTCAGCCCTGTCGATTGAACACTCCAGGCCTTGTGATAGGGATGTGTGTGAGAGATAGTGGCACTGAATGTGACCTCCATTGCGGGGTGAGCCATTCACAGGGCGAGTACGTTGAGGGCTGCGCAGTGTTGGACACAGTGAGTCCACCCACAAAGATGTGTTGCCTTGTGATCTATGTGTTGGTTTACCTGACAATGGACAGTAGATGTGGGCAGACTACACATTGCTCAATGTGCTGGCATCCTGCATGTGAATGGGATGGACAGGTACTGTGTACACACTCCCACCAGCATGCATTAACGTGTTGTGTACACATGCTGTAATGCCATGTCCGAGTACTTCTTGGCGCTGTTACACATCTCTGAGTATATTGGATGGGTCAGTCTCATGCCACTGTGATTGGTGGATGTGGGCGATGATGAGAAGTGAATGAGTGATATTCCAACCCACTTGTGTACCATCCCTGCAGTTGGAAGTCCTCCAGCCCAAGGCCTTGTGATGAGCCATTGCATCCAAGTTGATGCCTCTGTGTATGTGTAACCGACAGTGCAGCCAATTCCACAAAGGGTGTGACGTCATCTGCCGGATGAGCGACTACGTGGCGGAGACGAATCGGGGGATGCCCCCTCGTATGGTCAGGTTAGCACGGCGCTGCATTTCACCACTAATGATCTGCATCTTGACAGTCAGACAGCCTGTGCCGGATGCACGTGTGTAGGGGCATCAGCAGCAAGCAAGTGTACAGTATAGTGGGATGGTGTCTTTTGGTGTGAGAGGCAGCATGTGTCAACAGCCTACCCATAATCTGGGTAATGTGATGTTTGCTGTGTGATGCAGTGGGTTGTAAGTGTACTCTGTGCTGGGTGCCTCTGACATGCATATGCGATTCCTGAGGTCCAAGATGTAATTAGAGCACTCTGCATTGTCAATGCATTCTGAGTCGTAGCCCTCAGGAACAACCTGTAGTAGGCTGGAGTGGCAATTCACATTTATGTTTGAGGCACTGTGCCTACTCTGATTTCGTTCGGACATATGTGTGCGATGCCTCACCTCATATTCCTGGTACTTACACATCCGGAACACTGTGCAACAGTAGTTGTGCTCGTGCGCACGACCGGTGGAAGGCATGGGCACATGACCATTGTGGACTGTCATGTAGCAGTCTGTTGAGTGGTGTCCCATTCTGCTCCATGCAGGTATGTCCTTGGCCTAATTACGTAGTGGTCATCCTTGCCACCATCAGGACAGTGGGTGTGCACACAGCGATTTGTGGCTATGGTCGCAGGGTGACACAGGCCGGGTGTTATGCTATGTGCTCAACACATGTGCCACTTATTAGCGGCTTCATTTTCTGTCCGCCAGCCATTACGTGTTCATTGTGGTGGCTGCATAAGATTGCACAGGTATCGTGCAACATGTGGGTTTGGGAATGTTCTGTGCTGCTTCCCTTGCACATGTCTGTTTAATTGATGCCAAATGAGTGAGGCCACCTCGCTCTCTCACATGTGGCATCTCCCTTGGGTGCTGAGGGACAGGGGACGGTCAACAGTGGTGAGGCATGGGATGAAGCAGCTGCACAGGAGCTGAGTGAGACAGATGTGACCAGCGCCTCGGAGGGGCCAGACGTGTGCTGGATGATTCACAGGCCGAGACGGCAATTTCTGCGTCATCTGAGGACAGAGGTGATGCATCCATGTTTGCTAGCACAGGGGACGTGGACTCTGGCTCCTCTTCAGCCACGTGGAGGCCAATGCCCGCCCTCCCATCTACTTCCACTGGTGCAACACGTGTCGGCACAAGGATGAAGGATAGAGTGTCCTTCACACCAGGCACAGCTGCCCCTGCACATGTGACCCCTGCTGCCCTCAGTGCTGGGTCTGTTGAGCTTGTGCGGCATCTCTGCATGGGGCAGACGGCTGTCCTCAATTACTTCATTGCCCATGACATCACCTTGCCGCAGGTGACATAGTTCATGGAGGGCCTACATGTACGCGTGGGTGGGCTACACCAGACTGTCCAATGGTTGTCCTCCCCAGTCAAGGTGGTCCTTCAACTGGGCCAATATCAGGCTGACATTCCTGACCCTTTCTCAACCCCCTGGAAAGTGGCACATCTGACAACAGCAGGGCACGAGTCCTAAAAAATAGAAGTGGGGGACGCTGACGTCACGACAGGAAGTGACATCACGAAAGGTGGCTTGCACCGTCAGACTCATTGCCTCCCTCGCTCAGCCATTATATGCTATTGCATCAGAGAAGCCAGCGCGTGCACCAGCAGCTCCGATCCCGCCCCAGAGAGGCCAAAGAGTGAATGTGTGGCTCGATTTGCTCCAGTTATCGTGCTCGCAGTAGAATAAGTGGTGGGACGCCGTCCACCCGCGTGGTACCCCGACTCGGGCCCTGGACAACAGTGACAATGCATGACAGTCTCCGGAGTCCGGATACCCCACATGCAACACACAGAAGCTGTAGCGGCCCTAGCGGGACAGGCCGCAAACACCATCCCAGATGAAAGGTAGACCCACCCCGGCGCGCATAGTCATTACATCCGCTGCCATTGACAAGGGACCCATAGAGTGAGCTATGGGCCTCGGTACAAAATACAAGCGGGACCCTGAGAAAAGTGATAGAGGCAGGGACTCTCGGGACAAAACTAGTAAACAGCACAACTCCACAGGGAGAGAAATGTCACCTGCCTACGAATAAAAATAGGACGAGAAGCGTCTCTGGATAGTATAGTCGGTATAAAGTGTCCAGGGAAGAGACACTACATAGATAGATAGCCTGTCAAATATAGAAAATTGCAAGTCTAAACATCAACACATGCCACTTAATGAAAAAATAATTTTTTTAATTATTATTATAGATAATTGTATTGAGACAATAAGAAAAATGATTTTGTCACTTTTTGTATGAAATCAAATGGACAACAATACATTGGTATAGATATATACAAAATACAAATTACTCAAAATTAAACACACAATCTACCCACCATACTCCCAACAAGTGGAGCCACACATTCACTCTTTGGCCTCTCTGGGGCGAGTTTGGAGCTGCTGCTCACGCGCTGGCGTCTCTGATGCAATCGCATCTAAGGGGTGAGCGAGGGGCGGCAATGAGTCTGATGGCGCAAGCCACATTTCGTGACGTCACTTCCTGTCGTGACGTCAGCGTCCCCCCACTTCTCATTTTGGACTTGTGCCCTGCTGCACACTGAGAATGTGTTGCCTGCCAGATGTGACCAGGAGAAGGGCACCATGACCTCCCACCCACCAAGCTCCACTGCCATCCTGTGCCATGGGTAGCCTGTGCAGGTGGACAATGTAGGGGATACACCTGGAGGACAGGGGATGTAAGTGCCTTGGCAAGGGCCGGGCAGACGCACAGCAGTATCCAGCATGTCCCCAGAGGGAGGGCTAACGTCTACACCTGATGCAGCATTGATCGTGTGCCCGCCTGTTGTGCCCACACGAGTTCACATTCATCCCCAGACAGGTGGACTTTCCAAATTCCCAAGACAGTGGAATTGTACCCCTCCGGGATCCTCCCCACACAGTCTGTTTCAACACTGCATGAGTGCACCTACCCGTGCCACCCACCCACCTGGGCCAAGCAGCCCTCCCGCTTCACATGCCACATGTGTGTCTTCCACAGTTGTGCTCCTCTCTCAGGGGCGGACCTCCAACTGTCCCGTAGCACACAGACAGCACCGAGTCGGACTGGCATCCTGTTTGAATGGTAGGCACCCTCACACAACTACCTGTGACACAGTGGTGGCTGTAATGGCTATTGTGACTGACATGGCAGTGTTGCTGGCCATGGCAGGGTACACTCACACACAATGCATGCGCAGCTTTTCGTATCACTACTCTGCACATCGGACTGGCCACTGTCCCTGGTGTTGCACAATATTGCCGCCTGTCTATGTAATCTGTGACTGGATGCTGTTGTTCCTGTAGTCGGTTGTGGCCGTGTAGTTGCTGATTGCAGTTGTTACTGTGTGTGCATAGTTAAGTGAGGCACGTGCCTTGTATGGTACCTCAACAATTGCAATGTCTGGTCTCACATTCCAATGTGTTTTACACGTGGCTGGGACTTAACTTCCTTCAGACTCTGCTACTTGTGTGTGTGATGAAGAAGTATTTTAGTGACACGGATTGTCTGCATGTATTTGCTGGTATTTCATGGAAAATGTATACGTGTCATGTTTGCGTGCAAGCAAAGCACAGGGTGTGAGTCTGGCCACAGGATGACAGGTAGCATGTGCATAGTGTGCGGGTATGTGTGAGCTTACTTTCTGGTTTGCCAGCAGTGTAGGTGTATGTTAATCTTGTGATGAACATTGAGCCTGGGCACATGGGTAGGTGTGTGTGGTGTGAAGTGTGTGACTTTGGGGTAGTGTTGGTGTGTGTGTGTGCACTCTGGCAATGTCGATTACACACATGTGTTACCCAGGGGCATGGTGGGTGTTTGTATCCGTGTTCAGGTCTGTGAATGTGAGCGCATGTGTGTATTGTATGTTGCACAGTGTGCAGTGTGTGGGTGTGTCCTTGCAGTTCAGGATGGCTCCTACTTAATATGTTTTGGCCATTGTGGGTCTGCAGGGTGTGTGACTGTCAAGATTGTGCCTGGTTTAATTAAGCATGTATGTGAGTTTCAGCAGTTCGTACTCACTGTGCGGACCTGCCCACCCACACAGATATCCTGTGTGTGTTTTGACATGCATTGCTGTAGCATGCTTCTTGCGTGGGTCCTACTTTTGCTTGATGAGTGTGATGTCCGACTGTGAAGGTAATTATACACATATGTAGGACTGTGCTTTGAAGTGACCAGCCCGTCAGTGTTAATGTGATGATCTGTTGGGCCACGTCAGAGTCTGACAATCAAAGGCCCACGACCTGTAGTATTTCACTAGGTCCACTGTGGCGGCAACTCATATGCATTGACATCCAATGTCACTGGACTACATGGTCATCTCACGACTCTCGTGTACTTCACACACTCTCATCCTCTCTCATTCGTACTTGTCTTCTAACAATAATTCTGCAGAGTCACATATTTGCTTCGAGGCATGTATTTGGACTTACTTCCTCTGTGATGCTGTATAGTGGACACTACTGGCAGCAAAATGCATGTGGAGGATATACTTAGCATGATTACACATACGAAAGGGGGTACAGGTAGATTTAATTAGTTGTTGACTGTGGAATGGGGGCTTCACGGTTACAACTGCCTTGCCCTTGCTATGCTAAAGTACATTTGGTAATTACTGATGGTCTCTGGGCTTTGACACAGACAGTATTCATTTAGCCTACCAGACAGCTTGACATCATAGGGACAGTTCATCTCAGTTCCATGGTACCGGTTTAGTACAATAGTGACTCCAACACACCTGCGTCAGGGGTGACATCAGGGCATGTGCCTACCTGCATGCAGCAGCGTCTCACCAGTTGTTGCAATGTGGTGGCTACTGAACATGACACTATAACTAGGGCCATGTTGTAGGGAGTTGAATTTGTTGTCCATGCAAAAGTCCTGGCACGGAAGTACAGACAAAGGTGTGGTGACTGTTCTCACGTACTACAGCAGACAGATAAGTGTACACTGACAGGTGCATGTGTCCAGGTGCGCAGAATACATATTATGGCATAGTTGTTCATGCTGTATTGGCCATGTGGTTGCTGTACACAGGTCCCATACCTCTGCCTCCCCCTGTTCATGCAGAGACACGGGATATGGTGAGGAACAGGGTGCTTGTACCGAACATATCAGATGTCTTGGCAGTGGAGTTGATGGTAAGGTGTTAGTTGCAGATTATATGGTATAGTTCTTGTACAGCTAACTGCCCACTCCGTGCGAAAGCCAAGCATGGGTACGGTGTTGAACTTCAATGTTCAATTGGGGGTATTGAGTCGGGGACCCATGAATTGACAAGTTGACGTGTATGCGATACCTTCCAGCAGGGCATCCATCCCATTGATGGTAAACATGGTTGTCATCCAATGAAGCGGATGGTGGGTAGCAACGTGTTCGTCATAAGTTGTCCCTTGTAGAATCCTGATGGGACATGTTGGATGACATTCGATGAAACTGTGATCCAGAAGACGCTGTGTGGAGGCACACTGGTCCCATTGCAGTGTGTCCCCGATTGCAGCCACAAATGCCATGCCCCCATACACTGAACAGATCCTGTCGTGGTCGTCCAGGGGTGCAAACAACTGTACCAAGTCCGACTTTGGACATGCCGGGTTGGAGAGACATAAATCCACAGGCCAGTGGAACGGACACCTCCGACAGTAGAAAACGGGGATGACGCAGCTGAACATTGCAATGCGGTAAGTTACATTCAGCATTGCCAGATTTGAACAGCCCACTATGTGTAGCAAGCTGTCACTGTACAGCTTGATCTGTCCGGCGTAGTTGAGGGTCACTGGTGCAACAGCCATATTGCTACAGGGTGATGTGATGGCGTGCTCCGGCTGCCTGAGCAGTCAGCAGAGTGCAGCCTCCGACGATGCTGGGAATTCTGGAATGGATGTACGGCGGCAGGACTTGGACATTGTCGATATTCTGCGCTGTTATGTAGCAGCCGCCGTGTGCTTCTCCATGTTTTACACACAAGGGTGTGTCCTATTTTGCCATCACATTACTCCCCTGTTCGGGACACTTGCGTGACGTCAAGTTGACAACTGTGAGTTGTCGGTTGGGGACATGACTGATGCAGGAAGGCCACATGACATGTGCCTTCAGGGTGGTGCTGGTGTGTGGGGTGTGTAGTTGTGACCCTGTGGTGTTTGTGTGCAGCCCATGCATGGCGCTGTCGTTGGCCCCTGTGTTGTGCGCATGTGTACCTGCGTCATCGCCGCTACGCTGCGGTGCCGTGAACGTCACTTCCTGGGCCCGGGTAGTGGGTGAAACACACAGGATGATGGACGGAATGTTGCACATTGGCAAAACATTCACCCCCAGTCACAGATCTGGGTTTAATCCATCGTTATTTTGCTCACCACGCCACCCCAGTTCAGACATGGCCATATGCAAATCAGTCTTGACCCTGTGCCTCATGGGAACAGTCCAGCCCGAACTGCCAAGCCATGTCTTCCCTGGACCGGAATCAAGCATCCTAGGACCGGTTTCTGGCTATCAGCCGTCATCAGCCAGGATAGCTTGACTCCAGTGGCGTAGTGAGCACGGGACCCACGTCTGGGCATACCCTTCCCACATAGGGCGAACAGCAAATCACACAGGATGATGGACGGAATGTTGCACATTGGCAAAACATTCACCCCCAGTCACAGATCTGGGTTTAATCCATCGTTATTTTGCTCACCACGCCACCCCAGTTCAGACATGGCCATATGCAAATCAGTCTTGACCCTGTGCCTCATGGGAACAGTCCAGCCCGAACTGCCAAGCCATGTCTTCCCTGGACCGGAATCAAGCATCCTAGGACCGGTTTCTGGTTATCAGCCGTCATCAGCCAGGATAGCTTGACTCCAGTGGCGTAGTGAGCACGGGACCCACGTCTGGGCATACCCTTCCCACATAGGGCGAACAGCAAAACACACAGGATGATGGACGGAATGTTGCACATTGGCAAAACATTCACCCCCAGTCACAGATCTGGGTTTAATCCATCGTTATTTTGCTCACCACGCCACCCCAGTTCAGACATGGCCATATGCAAATCAGTCTTGACCCTGTGCCTCATGGGAACAGTCCAGCCCGAACTGCCAAGCCATGTCTTCCCTGGACCGGAATCAAGCATCCTAGGACCGGTTTCTGGCTATCAGCCGTCATCAGCCAGGATAGCTTGACTCCAGTGGCGTAGTGAGCACGGGACCCACGTCTGGGCATACTCTTCCCACATAGGGCGAACAGCAAAACACACAGGATGATGGACGGAATGTTGCACATTGGCAAAACATTCACCCCCAGTCACAGATCTGGGTTTAATCCATCGTTATTTTGCTCACCACGCCACCCCAGTTCAGACATGGCCATATGCAAATCAGTCTTGACCCTGTGCCTCATGGGAACAGTCCAGCCCGAACTGCCAAGCCATGTCTTCCCTGGACCGGAATCAAGCATCCTAGGACCGGTTTCTGGCTATCAGCCGTCATCAGCCAGGATAGCTTGACTCCAGTGGCGTAGTGAGCACGGGACCCACGTCTGGGCATACCCTTCCCACATAGGGCGAACAGCAAAACACACAGGATGATGGACGGAATGTTGCACATTGGCAAAACATTCACCCCCAGTCACAGATCTGGGTTTAATCCATCGTTATTTTGCTCACCATGCCACCCCAGTTCAGACATGGCCATATGCAAATCAGTCTTGACCCTGTGCCTCATGGGAACAGTCCAGCCCGAACTGCCAAGCCATGTCTTCCCTGGACCGGAATCAAGCATCCTAGGACCGGTTTCTGGCTATCAGCCGTCATCAGCCAGGATAGCTTGACTCCAGTGGCGTAGTGAGCACGGGACCCACGTCTGGGCATACCCTTCCCACATAGGGCGAACAGCAAAACACACAGGATGATGGACGGAATGTTGCACATTGGCAAAACATTCACCCCCAGTCACAGATCTGGGTTTAATCCATCGTTATTTTGCTCACCACGCCACCCCAGTTCAGACATGGCCATATGCAAATCAGTCTTGACCCTGTGCCTCATGGGAACAGTCCAGCCCGAACTGCCCAGCCATGTCTTCCCTGGACCGGAATCAAGCATCCTAGGACCGGTTTCTGGCTATCAGCCGTCATCAGCCAGGATAGCTTGACTCCAGTGGCGTAGTGAGCACGGGACCCACGTCTGGGCATACCCTTCCCACATAGGGCGAACAGCAAAACACACAGGATGATGGACGGAATGTTGCACATTGGCAAAACATTCACCCCCAGTCACAGATCTGGGTTTAATCCATCGTTATTTTGCTCACCACGGCACCCCAGTTCAGACATGGCCATATGCAAATCAGTCTTGACCCTGTGCCTCATGGGAACAGTCCAGCCCGAACTGCCAAGCCATGTCTTCCCTGGACCGGAATCAAGCATCCTAGGACCAGTTTCTGGCTATCAGCCGTCATCAGCCAGGATAGCTTGACTCCAGTGGCGTAGTGAGCACGGGACCCACGTCTGGGCATACCCTTCCCACATAGGGCGAACAGCAAAACACACAGGATGATGGACGGAATGTTGCACATTGGCAAAACATTCACCCCCAGTCACAGATCTGGGTTTAATCCATCGTTATTTTGCTCACCACGCCACCCCAGTTCAGACATGGCCATATGCAAATCAGTCTTGACCCTGTGCCTCATGGGAACAGTCCAGCCCGAACTGCCAAGCCATGTCTTCCCTGGACCGGAATCAAGCATCCTAGGACCGGTTTCTGGCTATCAGCCGTCATCAGCCAGGATAGCTTGACTCCAGTGGCGTAGTGAGCACGGGATGTTGCGAGTTGTGTTATTTTGACAGGTGGGACATGTGTGGATACAGTGGTGGATGTGTCCTGTCCACACAGGGGTGCCTGGGGAGGCCATGTACAGTTTGTCCGCCCTTGCATTGTGTGCAGTGTTTACGTGCCCTTGTTGTGTGTCTGCCTACCTGCGTCATCGTGGCGTGTTCACTCCTAGGTGGTACATCAGGTAGAGCATGGGGATGGCCTGGAGTGCAGGGTTCATATCTGGGTGGGCCGCCTTTTCGGTCCCGTACTGAACAGTCGGTTTTCCGCCTTGGTTTCTCGTGCGGTGTCTCTTTGCCGGTGAGGCTGTTTGGTTATGGCATCGTAATTTGTACGCCGGGCGGTACGTCATTTCGTCGGACGGTGTGTCTCCATTGGCTCGCGCCGCTACGTAGACGGGCGCACTTTGATGGCGGGCGGCATCGCAGGCTTACGGGCGGTGTTTGCCTGACTTTTCACATCCTAATTTGGCGGGCGTGTGGGCCGTTGCTGGCGGACGGTAACTAGCGGTTTTTGCCTCCGACAGCACGGCGGTACTGCTTCCGCCCGACATCGTAATGGGCCCCTATATTTTTGCAAACGATATTAAACACTTTGATATTTTTTAATCGATATTACTTATCTTAAATCGATATTCTTGACCACAATATCCTTGCTGTCGATATTTTTTACCCACGATATTAATGACTCGATATTTGTGTAACTCGATATTTTGTACTCAATATTCTGTCTCTGCATCCCATGCAAGTATTGGAAAACCCAATAGCTCAGCCTTTTAGAGCTGAGATGTTTGGTTTTGCCAATAATTAGTCAAGTAAATTACAATTACAATACTAAATTGCACTAAAGCAATTTACAAATATTGACAAATTCAAGTCTTTACTTAAAGTAATGCATTGCTAAAACCATTGGTAAAGCCAATAGGTTTCATAGGTGAGATCTATTAACTTTGCCAATTCTTGTTACTATTCTTGAGAAGGCTAGGACAACATATGACAAGTTTTTTCTTTTTAATTTTTTAGGGTGAGCATGCAAGATGTGGGGGAAACCGGCACTAGAGGATATTGGCAGGGTTTGGATTTGTAGTATGGACATTAGGGGAATCTTGTTCTATTACTTCTCTGAATGGATGATAGGCCTGGGAAAGAATCTTTCTTTGTTTCAGGGTGCAAGTCATTAGGTCGAAGCCTACCCAACATTGCAACTGTCTGGTTGCGAAAATTATTCTTGTAGGCATTCTGAAAGCTTCCCTGGGAATGTATTCCATCCCTTGCTTAACATTGGCTTTGTGGTTTGTAACTCACATTGCTGGCTTTCCATTTACTGGTTTATGTGTTTTAGGCCGTCCAGAATGTCTTCGTACCTCCCGTGGAGCATTTCCTGTTTACTGTATTCTTTCACAAATGCTCGCTTTCTGTAAACAGGCCCTTAAATCTTGTTCTTATCTTGTCACGTTTGCTTTGTGTTCAAAGACCGAGGTCAAATATCAGGCTCTGTTTTTCTAGTACACTACAAAATGTAAATGTCTGAAAATGAACTGGACAAATATTTCAGAGTATATCAGAATTAGGAAAGCACAAATGACACACTTTTTTTGAAAATTCTGAAGTGCGGTGGAAACAAATAATTTAATACGATTAAAACAAATCAGTACATTCAGTGATGCCATTTCCACACATTATCACTTATGCGCTTATAGTTTTATCAGTAAAGCTTTATGTGCAACGATCGAAACAAATCAGTACAATAGGTGATGCCATTTCCACACAAATATTTGCTTATGAGTAAACTATAAGTGCAACTGTAATAGTCATTTAAATTGAAATGTGTTGTCTGTAAAGGCTCCACTCTAAGCACATCCACTCTAAGCCACTCCACCCTAAATTACTCCACTCTATGCCACTCCACTCTATGCCACCCCAATCTACGCCACTCTACTCTACAACACTCTACTCCACCCGATGTCTCTCTGCTCCATTCTTTAACATGACACTCCACTACTCTCTACTCTATGCCACTTCACTCTAGGCCACTCTACTCCACTCTATGGCACTCCACTTTACTCCACACTACAACACTCCACTCCACGTCACTCTACTCCACGTCTATGCCACTCTACGTTACTCATCTCTACTTTACCATCCTACTCCACTTCATGCCACTCCATGACTCTACTCCACTCTACGGCCTCTACTCTATGCCCCCCTGGTCTACAGCTCTCCGCTGTATGCGCCTCCACTCTATGGCACTCCACTCTTTGGCACTCCACTCTTTGCCACTCTACTCCACGCTTCGCCACTCTACTCTATGCCACTCTAGTCTACGCCACTAACCTTTACTCATGCTGAATAACAGCCACGCTGGTGTACAACATGGCTAAAGCACATTGGCAAAGCCAATCGCTCTTGCATAGGTGAGACCTATTGGCTTTGCCAATGGGTGTTTTTAAGGGCCTAGCCTGGTACCATAAGGTATCAATGTCATATTACAGCACAAATAAGGGTAACCAGCACACAGAACGTATGTTGTGTATTACAATGTTAAAGGCTTACAAAACTACTAATTCAATAATTTTCTGTTGTTTTAGGATAACTGTTAGGGATGTAGATAAATTACACTATCCTCTGCCCCTGGCACCCCAAGTATGGACCAAAATATGAGACTCAAGGTTAAACCTAAAGGCTCCCACAGGCACCAGGGCGCATAGTGTGTGTCTCTGATTCTCATGGATGTCTTGGTTTTTCAAAACGTAATTACACGCCAGACAAGGAGGATTAAGTCTCGTTGGTATTTTTCCTATACAACAGTGTAAAAAAGTCATGCACGTTTCATTGGTGCAAGAATTGTTGCTGCAGTTGGAATTTGAAACAAAGCCATATATATATTTTGCAGCAGATTTCTACTACGAAAATATTTACTGCAATTGTATTAGAGGAAAAAGTTCACAAGCAGAAACAGGAAATATTGTAATTTTGTGAGTGTCAATGACATTCCAAAATACATCCCGGCACAGAGATAACAGATTATCAGCCTCAACTGGAAAAGTAGCGAGCAGAGAACAAGTAGAAACGAAGACCAGAGTGGGGTAAGAAGTCAGAGTAGAAGTCGAACAGAGGGGGTTAGCACAGATTGAAGGACCTTATGTAGGTTGGAGGTTATAGAGAACACATGAATTATATTTGAGAATGAACAAGAGTGAGACTAACTTAACAGATGACAAGATTAATGAGCGTGGTAGAGATAGTAGTTACACGACTGAGTTGAGGATGCTATCATGCATTCGTCTCTTATATAAATTATTTTCTTACGTACTGTGCACTCCCTCAATCCTTACCAGAAACTGTTTTGAAAAGAAATTGGAGTAATGATGCATTTTTGTTAACTGTCAGTTTTCTTCATGGTCCACCCACAGGGCGTGTCAGTGGTACATTGAACCCCCAGTTTATCAGTTTATCTGGAAATTACAATATGTGGCATCCTCCGCTAAGGTGGCAATGTGGTAAGGAGATTAAACGACACCTCTACTCATAGGACCACAACATCCTGCTTGCCCAGTGTATTTACAGCTGTATTATTCCCATCACCCCATAAATAAAGGGATACCTTGGGGTGGGTGAGGAATTTTATTTAGTAGTATATAGTAACCCTGGGCGAAGTGCTACGCTACGCTCGCGTAGTTTGCGAAGCTTGCGCTACTTCGCACAACGCGAATTGCACGTAGCACAGTGCGAACACGCGTAGCGTAGTGCCGCGGTCATTTTTTGCTTGCTCGCGGTCCTCAACGTCAAGTTGGCGACCGCGAGCAAGCAAAATGACATCCCGGCGAGACTTTTTCCTCGTTCGCGATCAGCAACATCAAGTTGCCGATCGCGAGCGTGGAAAATAAACCTCCCGGCGAGATTCTCAACGCGGGGAGGTCAGGTTTCTCATTGCGAGTGGTCGCGTATGCTCGCGACCGCTCGCGATGAGAAACTACCAGTCCGCGTTGAGAAGCTGCCGCTCGAGTAAAAATCTACTCGAGCAGCAGTAAAAGACAGCTCGCACTGTGCAAGTTGCCGTTTTCAATGATTGCACAGTGCGGACAAGCATCCGGCACTGTGCAATCATTGCGAACAGTGCGCTACGCAGTTCGCGTAGTGCTACGCGAAGCTTGCGTAGCGCGAACTGCACTTTGCGTAGCTTCGCGAAGCATTACTTCGCGAACTACGCCCACCCTTAGTATATAGCCCTCCCCCCAAAAAAAGGTCTTCTAAGATCTCCCTGGAATACGGTCGAGCCCACACTGACCTTTAGGAGTAAGGGTGAACCTGATGATGAAGCATGCTACTACTAGAGTGGGTGAGGGCTGTATAAAAAAGGTTTTCCTTTTTCCCACCACTGAGTGCAGTGGAGTACAGGGGTACTTTAATCTCCTTACCACATTGCCACCTTAGAGGAGGATACCACATAGGTCATGCAATATTTAACAGGGAGTACGTATCCCTCTACCTTTCATATACGAAAGGACTTCTCTACCCTTCTGGGTCCAGGAGTCCCACTCCTTTTATTTATAATTTTTTTATTTTAGAGAGTCTTATATAGTGCTGGCAAGACCCGTGGGTATCAAAAGCGCTTTACAACATTTACACAGGCAATAAAACAAACAGACAGTTGTAAGTAAAGGTAAATAACAGAGTCGAGAGTTACTGGATTGTAGGCTGCTAAAAAGTGCTATGATTAAACTCTTCAGAGGGTTAAGGTGCCGAGCGAGGAGGAGATCCTTTAGTTTTCTCTTAAAGATCATGAAGGAGGGGTTGCTTTTGAGATCTGCTGGTAGGGAGTTCCAGATTTTGGGGGCATTGCCCAAGAAGGAGTGAGCCAGGGCTTTTTGTTTATGTTTCTTTGGGGGTATGAGAAGTAGGTTGTTGGTGCTTCTCAGGTTTCTTGCCTGGCCTGCCTTGGTGAGTTTGGCTGCCAGGTATGCTGGTTTACCAGTGTGAAGGACTTTGTGGGTGAGACAAGCAGTTTTGAAGTGACAGCTAGTTTCAGTTGGGAGCCACTTAAGATCTTTCAGGGAGGGGGAGATGTGATTGTGCCTTTTGGCTCCGGTGGCCATCCTTGCTGCTGCATTTAGAGTTGTTCTCAGGGGGGCTAAGTGGAATTTTGCTATGCCTGTGACTGTAGTGTTCCCGTAGTCTAGTCTGGACAGAACCAAGGCTTGCGTTGCGGTTTTGAGATCATTTGGAGGGAGGAAGGGCTTAATTTTTTTAAGTAGTTTTAATTTGTAGAAGGCACTCCTTGCAGTATTCTTTATGTTTAGGTTTGGGTCTAGTATGATTCCCAGTGATTTGGTGGAACCAGCCAAGGATAGATTGCAATTTCGGGACCGATTCACAGAACTAATCTGAGATAAAATCCTAAACTTACTACTTTTGGTATTCACAGAAGGCATTTAGTAGTAGTAAAGTTAGGACTCCTAACTTTACTACTACTAAATGCCTTTTGTGAATACCGAAAGTCATAAAGTTAGGATTTTGTCTCAGTTTAGTAGTAGTAAGTTAGGACTCCTAACTTTACTACTACTAAATGCCTTCTGTGAATACCAAAAGTAGTAAGATTAGGATTTTATCTCAGATTAGTTCTGTGAATCGGCCCCTTAGAGAGTTGATAAGCTTTATCCACTCTTGGACCTGGGGGGTATGTCCGTCATTTGAGAGGAGAAGCATTTCCGTCTTTTCTTGGTTTAGTTTTAAGTGGTTGTGTGATAGCCAGTTTTGTATTTTTGTTAGTGTATCATTTAGACGGCGTATGTCCTCTGGAGAGTATATTTCCAGGTAGAGCTGGATGTCGTCCACATAGAGGTGGAAGGGGATGTTTGCTTGCTTGATTATGGTACTGATGGGCTCCATGTAAATATTGAAGCGAGTAGGTGAGAGGACTGAACTCTGGGGAACACATCTGGTTATAGTAGAGGTATTTGAAGTTGCGTTATTTATTTTTATTTGTTGAGAGCGGTTGTGAAGAAATGATGTGAACCATTTCAGAACCAGGCCATCTGCTCCAATCTGTTGTTTGAGGGTGTTAAGAAGATGTTTATGGTCAACCGTGTCAAAGGCCGCAAATAGGTCTAGGAAGATGAGCAGGCAGCATTGGCCGGCATCCATACATTTGTGGATGTCATCTGCTATATTTAGTATAGCTGTTTCTGTACTACAGCCCTTTCTGAAGCCTGATTGGTGAGAATCCAGGGGATTGTTAGAGTCGATGTGCTGGTTGAGTTGGAGTAGGACACATTTCTCGAGGATTTTAGCTAGAAAGGGAAGGTTGGAGATGGGCCTTAAGTTGTTGCGGTCCTCAGGGTCTGATCCTGAATTTTTTGGTAGTGGAGTGACTTGGCCTAGTTTTAGGCAGTCTGGCATAACCCCAGTACTTAGGGAGCTGTTTATTATCATTGTCCAGAGAGGGGTAATGACGTGATTACGATTTTTTGCCACAGAGGCCGGGAGGGGGTCTGCGAAGTGGGAGGAGGGCTTCGAATTCTCAATTAGTTTAGAGATGTCCATCTCCGTGAGTGGGGAGAATACTTTCCAGCACTCGGGGGTAGAGGGGGATCCTAGGATTTGGTTGCCCTCATTTGTCTCAGGAGGGGAGACCTCTACTTGGGAGTCAGAAGAAAGCAAGGTGAGGTTTCCTTCATCTGTGGTGTGGAGGGTGATTTCAGACGATGCTTGAGTGTGACATTCTAGAGAGGACTCGATCATCGTGATTTTCTCATCGAAGAATTTAGCAAATGTATCACAGCATTCTTTGGAGACCTGAGGGGCTTTATCGGGTGGTTTGGAAGTCTGTTTTTTTATGATGTTGAAAAGGTCTTTCGGGTGAATTATTGCATTGTCTAGAGCGTTGGGGAAAACGGCTGCTTTTTCATTCATGATGTGATTTTTATATGTTCTGCGTTCTGCTCTGAGTTGGTGAAGGTGAGTTAAGGATGGGTTTGCTCGCCAGAGTCTTTCTGCAGCTCTGAGTTGCCTTCTTTCTGTATTGAGGTCTTTGTTAAACCAGGACCTCGAGGGGGTGTCTCTAACAGTGGCGGCTGGTGACATTTTAAAGTGGTGAGGCGTAAATGTTGGGCACAACCTTTATTTAGCAAGCAATGTGAACAAGTTCAATGGACAAACTTGGGGTCCAGGGTGAGTCCCTCTCCCAAGAAAGAAATGAAAAAAAAGATTGGCAAATGGTGCATTTTAAAGCAAATGAATGTAGCAATAAAGCAAGGCTTATTTAGCAGTGGGAACTTATAGTCTTGAACTATTAAACACATTAAAAACGGCCCCATATCTTCCTGCATTAATTTTTTCAAGAGTTACTGTAATTTGTAAATTGTACAGCATGACAACTTTAGCCCTTTAAAATGTATGCTTGTCCAGTATCTTGCACTGCATGCAGCATTAACTTTGGAAAAATATGCTCTATCCAGACTTCGAGAAGCACCCACAGATGCTGGCTGTAACCAGTCATATAGAAATACGTCCAGACAGGTCTTTAAGTGAGATGAAAAAAGTGGGTGCTCTCTATACAGTAACATGTCAAATAAATTTCTGTGATTCCCATAGTGTGCCACTTGACCGGTATTTTGGTTTCTCTCTGAGATGTAATTTTATCCAGATATATAACACAACAACTGACATACACCTAAAGCCTGTCAGTCTGATTGGCTTTGTCACTGAGTGTTAGCTGTTTAAGATAAATGAGTAACAACAATGATTTCTTATAAATAATTAACATTGGAAATGTTTAAATTCTGAAACAGTGAGTCTGTGAATGAAATAGCATTGAGGCCTGTGGAAGGAGTTTGGCCTTCAGTTATGTGTGCTTTATATGAGATATGTATCCTCTTTTTCTCTGTGTATCTTGTCCATCTGCACATCTTCAACCCCCTCTCTTTACTCTTCAGCATTCTCTATTCACTCTTCCCCGAATGCACTTCCTCGCATCTCTGTCACTTCCCCGCCCTCAACATGCACTGCACTCCCTCAAATTTAAGCACTTTAATATCTCTTACTTTTACCTTCAAATATTTTGACATCTGTGTACCTCCTTCACACACACATCCACAGAATTTCAGTTGCAAATGGAATACACAAACATTGGTCTGTGTGCTCTGCAGAGTAGCCAACCCACTGACAGGCACTTTGTTTGGCTTCAGACTTAGCGCCTGAGCGCTCAATCAAAGCCCCTCATAAATACCTGACATGGCTCAAGCGTCAAAGTATGCACAGAAAAAAATATAGATAAACAACAACATTTTAAAATTGTTAACTCTTGGGGAATGCAAGATTAGATAAAGCATTTGAAAAAAGAGAGAAACTAAATCGCTGAAATGCATTCCCTTGACATTTTTAACATTCATTGTTTGCAACTCAATCCATGTTTTTGGCAACAGGGTTAACTTAGGGGTATGAACACAGGGCCAGTTTTAATGTTGTACATCAGAGAACTGGCCACTGTAAGCACATGTTCCACAGTAAGCACATATCTCTCGCTTTTTGCTTGACTCGGGTATTTGGATGAACTTCGTATGGGGAACAAGAACGAACCCTGCTCCTTATTTGGATCCCTTTCGCAGAGGAGCAAATGCTGCAGCTCCACTTCTAAAGGAGTGAGCAATGTGCAGCAAGGGCGTGGAATGTCACAGTGGGGGAGGTTAGCGTGATGAGGGGTCTCAGCACAATATAAAGAACACAGCATTAGCTTGCAAACACTTACCATTACAGAGAACAAGGTACCAGATAAGACGTGCTTGCATCCACTCTCACATATGATGAAAGGGTGGGATCTACGCCTTTGGATGACGGACGTCTGAAGTCACGCAGGGATGAAGTCTCCGACGCCTGAAACCGTGACGCTCATTGCGTCACTGGCCTACAGAGTGCATATAACCAGAGACCACAATGGCAAAGAAGAGCTTTAAAACAGAAAGCCCTGCGTCATGCATCACCGTTAAGAAAGTGGATTTACTGCCTGGCTTCTGTCTCCTGCTTCAGGGCGATTCGGGGCAGGCAGCCTGAAACAGACAGCCCAGACTTAAATACATCAATCTATTTAGAGATACGATCGTATCTCTAATTAAATCAATCTATTTAATGTTTTTTTATGTAAATATGTAGGAATTCAGAGGGGCGCAGCCCCTGAGCCCTAATGGAGAAACCGCCCCTGGTCTCTAATCCTTTTTAGTTTCAGAGGGGCTACTTGGTCTAGGACGGCTGACATCGTAGAGTTAAAGTGGGTTGTGAGTTCATTCGTTGAGAGGTCTTTGAGGAAAGTCTAGACATCATTCTTTCTTCCCCATCAGCTAGGGAATTCTGGCTTATGTTTCTAGTCCACTGGAGAGTTTTCATAGTATGGATGGTGTATGGCTCTTCCTGGTTTAAGTGGAACATAATGATGCAGTGGTCTAACCATTCAACTGGGAGGATGTTATTATAGCCTTATAGCCCGCCGTAGCGGGCTATACCGGCTATCAAAGGCCCGCTCCAGCGTTTAACAAGGGAGCGGGACTTTAATAGCCGGTATAACCCAGCTACGAAGGGCTATAAGGCTATTAGAACATTCTGCCCCCAGAGGGCAGAATGTTCTAACAAATAAAACAAAGGCCTCTCGGAGCCCGAGGGCGTTTAAATCCCCTCGAGCTCCGAGAGGCCTTTGTTCACAGCAATAGCTGTGAACAAAAGCAACATTGGAATGTTGCTCTGCGGGCCTTTACCGGCCCGTAGAAGCTCGGAGCACTCCATTGTATTCAATGGAGTGCTCCACATTCCAATGTTCTACTAATGGTTATCGCGCCTTCTCCTGGGCTATAATGGCATCAAGAGTTGAGCCTCTGTTCGGGGTTTGATCTTTGCAGTGTTGGATAAGGTTGTTGTCAAGTAAGATTTTGTTTAAAGATTGGATTAGTGTGTTTTTCTCATTATTCCAAGGGAGGTTGAAGTCACCTAGGATTATGTTATTGGCATTGGAGAGTGAGCAGTGAGTTACCAGGTCTGATAGGTGTTTGTGGAAGGGGCGAGTGTTGCCAGGAGGGTTGTAGAAGAGGTGGCAATTTGTTGTTTTCTTGTTCTTCATCAGTATAGTAGTGCTGAGATATTCAAAAGTGCTATATGTGGAAGTGAGAGTTTCCACCATCGTAATGGTATTTTTGTGGATAATGGCTAACTGTTTAAGGGTATCTGGAATGAACTCCTCTTTAGTTTGTAACAAATATCCAAATGTGCATTGCTAACAAGCAATTTGAGAGAGTTAGGCTAGAATTCGTTTCAACAAATGATTTGGAGTTTATCAGCATTATTGTTGTGCCATTAGCAATAAAACCTTACTTAGAATGCGATTAGATAAAATCGATAAAATCTACCGTTTGCAAATGCAAAATTTACTTTCATGATGTATGAAAGGCTTTGTAGTCACAATTTTAGGTAATCGCAAAAGTTTGTGATTACCTAAAATGGTGACGAGAAATAGGAAATCGCAAATTGCGATTCCCTTAGCACATGTTTGAAGCATTTTCCAAATGAAAACTGTGCATTTAGGAAAATGCAATTACCATTGACTTCAAGTCAATGGTAACCATTTGCAAACTTTGAAAAATGCACAAAACTGTATTTTTCAAAGTGCCATGTAACACACACATGCCCCTAGGGAATATGTGTGCTTTACATGTGCACGTTTATTTTTGGGTGGAGTGCTTCAGGGGGGCCTTAGGCCACCGGGCACCTTGGCTTCGCATTACCTAATTTGCGATTACCAATTAGGTAATCGCAAATTAGCTAATGCAAAACAATTTGCACATATGGGCCTTTTGGCCCATAGGAACAAATGGAGTAACATTACCTAATAGCGATTCGATCTTTACGGAATTGCCATTAGGTAATATTAAGGAATCACCAAATCTTTGGCGATTCCTTATATACATAGCATTTTGCGATTACCAAATAGCAATTCGGTGAAAATTGCTAGTTGGTAATCGCAAAATGCTTATTTGATACATGTGGCCCATGGTTTTGACAAAGGCAGAGCCAGACACGAGTGCTGATATAGCTTGTTCTCCTTCTTTAGGGAATAACTTGATTTAAGGCAGAACCATCCCATTGTAGTCTTTGCAACCGAACTAAATAAATGATGATGTTGCACCTGATGTTGCAACTAGTTGGTAGGTCAAGAAGGGCTAATGTGCAGATGATACTGGGCTGATGTCTGGCTGTTAAGGATAGAGACTGCTGTCGACTCTTGCCACCTGTCAATGAAAACCATTCTACACTAGGTCAACAATGCTATTGACTACGACAAAGTCTGCACAGCCGCTTACTGTAGCATAGCTGGTTAGGGTAGGTTAGAGATAGGGTGATTGTAAGAAAATGCCTCTTTTTTCGCATGAATAGCCCCATCTTCTTTTTACTGATGCTGATTTTTTTTTACTCTGTGCACTGTGACTCTACTAGCCATGCTTTAATGCATGTGCCGTGAACCATAAAATTTTTTGAAATTGGCTATACTTCTAATTGGCATATTCAACTTACCTATCTGTTCCTAGTATGGTACAAAGTGTACCCAAGGCCTGTAAGTTGACTGTCACTACTGGACTGCAGCACATATTACACAAAGTGACACTACAATTCATGACTGCAGGCATAGCACCAGTAACCTGGCTGTGCAGGTTTAAACTGCAAATTCGACTTGTAAAATTAATTCCTTTTGAAGGCCTAAACCCTCCTTCTAAATAGTAATGTCACACCTAAATAAGCCTTAATACCTAATATGAAGGGGGGGAATGGTATTTAAAAGTAGGAGTTGTAAAAAGTTAATGTAAACAGGTCCTTACAGTGACAAGGCCTCAAAAGCTTTTTTCACAGTAGCAACGATAGCTTTTCCATAGAAAAGCATAGGGAGATAATATAAAAATTAAATAATGTTATCTCTGCCTAGGAACCAGCTAAAAAGCTCATTACAAATGCACAATTCATTGGTAAAGTTTGATTTATTCTAAATATATTATAAAAAGGCACTTTTAAAAAGTCACCTTCTGCCTACCTAAAACCTCTGGAAGTACATTTGCATGAATTTCCAACTGTCCTCCAGAAGCTGAACAGCTCCTTGGTGATTTGTGAACTTGTTCCCAGATCTGAGACAACGTCCTTGAGTAAGGGGAGATGTTTCCTTTTTTTTTAATAAAAAGGCCTACACTGTCCCAGGCAGATATAGCTAACACCTGGCCTACCCCCTTCCTTATTCCAATAGCTAGTCAGGCATCAGTGGGAGAGGAGCTACCATTTTTGAGTGACCACAGAGGAGAGGTGGCTTATTTCCCTGGCCATATCTTTAGGGTGGGCACAGAAGCTCTGAACAAGGGAAGACAGGTTCTGCCATCTTGTTTTAGGTAGAGAGGAGCACTGTGTGATTGTTTTCAGTAGGGCACACAGGAACTGCTGCAAACGTAGGTAGTGTTGCCCCTGGGAACTTTTTCCCGATTGGTTAGGGAGGGACTAGGAGTCATTCCCACCCACAGGCTAGTACCAGGTATATATGTTGCACCCCTGTGCACCCTCTTCAGAACACTACCTGACCTGTGGAAGACAGAAGAAACACTGCATCTCCTGCTAAGACCGGCAAGGAGAGCCCTAAGGGATGTACCTTTCTTCTCTGCAGCAGTAAATCAATTTCAGTGGGCACAATACCGACCAGCATCCTACAATGTCAAGACCTTTTTGACTAGGAGCAGGAAATGGATCCAACCCCATCCAACATCCCGTAACAAGCATTGGTCTCTGGAAGGCATCATCTCCTGGTGGTATTACAACTTTCTTCCTTCTAGTATCAAGAGCATCCAGGACTGTGCAAACCTGTTTGGACGTTGCCTGTAAAGCTAGCATGGTGTGCTGATTTTTAGTTCTGTATGTGTTGGAAATGTGTCCTACCTGGAGGGGCACCTGGAATTTTTCTGCCTCTGGCTGTAGAATGCTGTGCATTCCCTGCTGACCAGTGGTAAAGAGCTTGTGCTCTCCCAGTTAAATGTGATAAAATGGGTATGCCCCTAATGGCTTCCTTTAATTTCTTATGAGCCCCTGGTACATGGTACCTCATTTACTCAGGACCTGTACATTAAATACTATTAGTGGACTGCAGCACTCATTGCGCCACCCACTGCAGTATCACTGCAAACCGTGGTTATAGGCTGACTACCGCAGCCTGGTAAAACAAAGTAGATCTTTAAAACATGTCTCTCGGCCTGCCAGTGCAGCCTTGTGTGCAGTGTTAAATCTGCTATTTCAGCCTTGCAAACCAACCTCTTGCCAGGCCTAATCCTTCCCTATTTATATTTATAAGTTACTTCTAAGGTAGGCCCTAAATCCATGTAGGGCAGGGGGCATGGTATTAAAAATGTAGGGCATGTATAATTTATGTTTTATATGCCCTGTCACTGTGGTAAGGCTGGCTCTTCCATAGGCTATCACTGGTTTACACTGTTACCTTTAGTAAGGGCTAAACTCAGTTTGGGAGTATCTACAAAAATGGTTCAATTACTCATTTTAATAGCAATTTAAAATCCAACCTAATCATGTTTTCTGATTTTACATTGCTATTTTGAAAATTGCACTTTTAGATACTCGTCATTTTCCTGCCTAAAAGGCTTCGCTGCCAGTGTCCAGCTGTATTCTAAACCACGAAGGCTCTCCTGTGGTGAGATGTGTATTTCTCCCAGACAATGGATGAAGGGCCCTGGAAGTTGGGACGGGGACTCATCCCTTGACAGGATAGCCTGGAGGTCTCACACCTAGGCCTACTTCCTCTTTGTCTCTGTAGTTAGGCTGGCACCTAACCCATTGGGTATACAGGAACTGACTAGAATTGGTTTAGGGGTTGGATAAAAACTAGCCTTTCACCCGGAGGGTGACACTAAGTATAAAAGTGGAACCCATAGACCTCTCCTCAGAACAATCCCGGACCTCTGATGAATTAGAAGAAAACAACTCTGCTTTCTTGAGACCCTGATGGAAGACTGGACCTGCTTGCCTTGAAGCCAGGAAAACAGATGTGACTACAAGGACCAATTGGCTGACCTCCTGTTTAAGCTACAGGTATACAACAAGTTTCCATAGGCCCTTTCTCTGCAACTGCTCAGCTGACCAGTGCCAACTGGACCTTCCCCAGACCTTGCCACTGGTCTGTGCTGGAGTAAGGTTCTGGAGCTTTGACAGGCATTAGAGTGCACTTCTCCTGTCCATAACCTGCAAGAAGTGCGACTTAAAAACTTTTTGCCAAATTTCTACCTGGAGAATTGACAAAGCTGTTGAAGCTGCAGCCATCCATTTTGAATCAACGGTCAGCCCTGGCTTGTCTCGCTCAAGGAAATCTGACATTCAGAAAAGTTTCTAAGTCTTAAGCAAAAGGTTTCATCAGTACCGATACCAGCAGTAATCTGTTGATGTAGAGGCCTTCCTTGGCACAAACTTTGCACACTCAGAGCTTCCTGCCTTCGTTGATGATCGCACTGGGACCCCACTCTTCAGCAACCCGCTGTCGTCAAGCCCCGCTTCAGGTCCAGTCTGCAGCTTGTCTCGCCGATGACCACTTTTTCCCCATAAATGTTTCTAAGTCTGAGGATAAACTTTCCCCTGGGGTGAACCTCCATCGATGTTAGCCTTAACTTTTAACCTTGACCCGGTCTAGCATGACCAGATAATCATGGTTGGCACTTTGTGATTTTTTTTGTTATTTTTCATTCAAACTTTACATATTCATATCTCCATTTCCACTTACTGGATTTATGTTGTGTAATTTAATTTCTTAAAATAATCTCTACTTTCCTAAATTGTTTTGGGACTTTTCTTGTGCTGGGTTTACGCTTTCTTACTGTTTGAGTGCTGCATAAATAGTTTACATATTGCCTATTAATTAAGCCTCAATGCTTTGTGTCAAGCTACCTAAGGGTTATGTACAGGTTTATCTAGTGACTTTTGTGGTTCACCCTGACAAGGATTGTGATTGTCATTTGAAGTGGGTTCTCACCCCCTTCAACTAATACTCCAATTTCTTACAGTATGCGTGACTGAGACTGTAGTATAATTTAGAACAGGATGAAAAGATTAACTTAGACTGCCTATGTTTACCTGTGTGAACCCCTAAGGTGGGTGTTTGTACTTTGGGTTGTTTACAACAGGTCTTGGGCCCTAAATGTAAAGGAGAGTGTGAAGAAAGTAGTTTATTATATGCTGTAGTTGTGCGACCTTACTGTGCACTAAACACACAATTCTTTATCGGGTCCAGTCAAGTTCGTTTGTAAAACCTATCTCAGTCTTGTTTAGCTGTGACTCAGAGCAGACAGGCTTTCTCAAACAAACAAGTGTAAAGCATAGAAATGCAACACAGTAAAACTCTGACACCAATTTATGCAACTAGGATATATTTTTTTCTTTAAATAGACACTTCAATGACAAAAATTCACCAGAGGGGTCTGGAAATATGAATTCTCAAAGATTTTTCCCTGCTTTTCACTAATGCAATAAATATTTGTAATCTTCTGAAACTCGCTGTTTAGGGTTGGTCATAATAAGTAACTTCAAAATGTCTATAAAGGCACTCTTGTTGGGCCAACTCTAGTCACAGAGACCAGTCAGGTCCAGCTGAACTGTTACCTCCTAGTTAAAGCAATCTCCAGTCTATTTCTGTCATGCAACCCCACAAGTTTATCTGTTTCTTGCGGAGAGATCTCGCAGAGACGACATGAGCTATCACCCTTGTACCCACCTTACCCCAGTCGAACCGTGAAAACAAACTAGGATAAAGATGGGAGCGGGGAGGAAAGCTGGGATTGCAGGAGGGTGTCCGGAAGACCGGTAGAGGACGTCCTCCTGTTCGGATTAACTGTGGACACCAACTGCATAGGGAAACAAGGGAACACCTATTACTATCAGCCCAAACACATCCTCTTCCAGTCACTACCATACACTCATGCGGAAGACAGCAGTTACCTCATAATTGGACATCATATGTTCTGAAGTCCTCAATGGTAAGAACAGAATAGTGCTCCTGCGCAAGCACACCAAGGCAACTAGCGCTCCAGCGCGAGGCACACCAAAGAAACCAGCGCTCCTGCGCAATGTGCACACAGAAAGAAATCAACGCTCCTGCGCAAGGTACCCACAAAAGAAATCAGCGCTCCTGCGCAATGTACACCAAAGAACTCAGCACTCCTGCGTGGTGAGAAGAACCCAAAATAAGCGCTCCAGCGCGGTCTGGCTCTAATGGTCAAACAAGGAAAAATAACAAACAAGCGCTCCAGCGCGCTAAGGCAAAAAGTAGAATATCCTGAATGTCACTGACTGGACCCCTTCTCAGGGAAAGCAAGGCACATCCAAAATACGCAAGGACTAGCCAAGGGAGGAAGGCATAAGGGTGTCAGCAAGTGGTAAGTCACGAAAGAAAAACAAGAAGAACGGCAGCGCTCCTGCGCAGCTCAGAAATACCTGCAAAGGTGTCTGTCCAGGCACGGGCGTCAATACGAAGCGCCGACCCGAGGGGAATCACTGAGTTTATGTGGATTCCCCCGGAAGCGCTGAGTGACGTGGCGGTGGTTTCAGCAAGGAAAGCTGAACCGCTAACCGCCAGTAACCCGGAAGTGAGGGGAACTGTTCCGCACGAGTGAAGGTACAAACGTGCACACAAACATACCTGGTGATCGGGGAGGAGGAACTCCTACCGAAACATGACAGTACCCCCGCCCAAAACAGACCCCCACCCGCAACATCAGCCTCACAAAGGGGTGGCAGGGCGAGGACTAAGAGGGTGACTGACATGGAAGACACGAACCAACCGGGAAGCATGGCGTACATGAGACAGGGGTTCCCAGGACCGTTCCTCTGGACCGTACCCTTTCCAATCTACCAGATAAAAAAGCCTCCCCCGGGTACGACGGGAACCCAGTATAGCCCTGACCTCGTACTCAATGTGATCGTCCCTAAGAACTGGGGAAGGAGGGGCCGACACAGTGCACTCAGGGTGAACAGCACGCAGAAGGGAGACATGGAAAACAGGGTGTATTTTCATCTGCGGAGGTAACAAGAGCTTCATGGACACACGGTTGATCACTTTGTCAATGACATAGGGTCCCACAAAACGGGGCAACAGTTTTTTGGGGCCGTGCACGTTAAGGTTACGGATGGAAAGCCACACCCTATCTCCCTTTTTGTAGGCGGGCTCCTTCTTCTGGTTATCATCCGCGTACTGTTTATAAGTTTCTTTGGCCCTGGCCAGTTCAAACCGGGCCTGTTGCCAGAGAGTGCAGAGCCTGGCATGGTATGCCTGAACCGTGGGCAAGGGACTGTTCTGTGGTTCTTCCCATGGCATAGTTCTAGGATGTTTGCCCTGTAGGCAATAGAAGGGGGACATTCTGATGGCGGAATGCATGTTGTTGTTATATGCGAATTCCACCATCCATAGCACCTCTGCCCATTCTTTTTCAACTGTCAGAAGCAAGCAACGGAGGTACTGCTCCATGGTGTGGTTAGTCCTCTCGGCTTGACCGTCAGTCTGAGGATGGTATGCTGATGACAAGCGAACGTCCATGTCCATGGCAGTGCATACCTCATTCCAGAAATGAGACACGAACTGCGAACCCCGATCTGTTATGACCACAGACGGTATGCCATGCAGACAAACCACATTTTGCAGGAATACCACTGCCAGTTCAGCTGCCGAAGGCAATTTCTTCAGTGGTACGAAATGAGCCATCTTCATGAGGTGGTCTACTATGGTCAAAATAGTGGTGTAACCAGATGCGGTGGCTGGTAATTCTACGACGAAGTCCATGGAGATGGTGTGCCAAGGGTGAGGAGGAACAGGAATGGGGTGTAACAACCCAACGGATGGTCCCGACAAGTTCTTTCCTTGGGCGCACACAGTACAATGAGCGATATGGAACCTGGTGTCTGTTTCCATCGTGGGCCACCAGAAATGCCTCTGCAACAGTTCCATGGTTTTGTGATAGCCTGGATGGTTGGACAATACATGGTTGTGACACGTAAACAGGGCCTGCTGTTGGTGGGCTACCAAAGGAAGGTAGTATTTGTCGTCTTTGTACAGGAACCCGTTCTGTGTGGTTACACCCGTGTGGTTCTCTACCAAGGACGTCTGATCAGTCTGTTTTATGTCGTCATGAAGCTGGGAAAGAGAATCAGACGTTAGAACCACACCCTGGAAGCAGTGTTCGGGAATGATGGGCAACGGCTCAGTGACTGACACAATGTCATCGGTGTCTTCTAGACGGGATAACGCATCAGCCTTGGCGTTCTCCCTCCCTGGTCGGTATGTAATGCGGAAATCGTATTCATTAAAAAACAGAGTCCATCGTAGTTGTCTGGAAGTGAGGGCACGGGCTGAGCGAAGGAATTGCAAATTCCTGTGATCCGTATAAATAGTTACGAGATGTCTGGCGTCCTTCAGGTAGTGGCGCCATTCCTCGAACGCTGTCTTGATGGCCAGGAGTTCTCGGTCTGATATGGAGTAGTTGCGTTCGGCAGCTTGGAGTTTCCTGGAATAGAACGCCACATGGTGTAGGAGATCTGTTCCGGTGTTCCTTTGAGATAACACACCTCCCAGAGCGTTTTGTGAGGCATCAGCCTCCACGATAAACGGTTGTTCGGAGTCGGGGTGTCTTAGAATGGGAGCTGTAGTGAATTTGCTTTTCAGCTCCTGAAAAGCGTGTTCGGCTTCTGTATCCCAGCAGTAACGGACCCCCTTGCGCAGTAAACGAGTGATGGGAGTGACAATCCTGCAGAAACCTGTGATGAAGCGGCGGTAGTAATTAGAAAAACCCAAAAACCTCTGGACGTGTTTCACGGTGGTAGGAGATGGCCATTTCAAGATAGCTTCTACCTTTTTGTTGTCCATTTGGATGCCAGTCGGAGTGATGACATGTCCCAGGAACTCGACAGTCGTAGTATGAAAGATGCTTTTCTCCAGTTTGACGTACAAACCATGTCGTCCTAGTTGTAGGAGGACGGCGCGTACGTGTTGGACGTGGTCTGACAAGGTCTGTGAATATATCAGTATATCATCGATGTATACTATACAGAATATATCAATGAAGTCCCTCAACACCTCGTCGATGAAAAACTGGAACGCCGCGGGGGCGTTGCAGAGCCCGAAGGGCATGACCTGGTACTCGAAAAGGCCGAATTTGGTCCGGAATGCTGTTTTCCATTCGTCACCCTTCCGGACTCTGACTAGATGGTAAGCTCCCCGAAGGTCCAGTTTGGTGAAGATAGAGGCGTTCTTCATTTCATCCAACAGGTTGGAAATCAGAGGATAAAGATGGGAGCGGGGAGGAAAGCTGGGATTGCAGGAGGGTGTCCGGAAGACCGGTAGAGGACGTCCTCCTGTTCGGATTAACTGTGGACACCAACTGCATAGGGAAACAAGGGAACACCTATTACTATCAGCCCAAACACACCCTCTTCCAGTCACTACCATACACTCATGCGGAAGACAGCAGTTACCTCATAATTGGACATCATATGTTCTGAAGTCCTCAATGGTAAGAACAGAATAGTGCTCCTGCGCAAGCACACCAAGGCAACTAGCGCTCCAGCGCGAGGCACACCAAAGAAACCAGCGCTCCTGCGCAAGGTGCACACAGAAAGAAATCAACGCTCCTGCGCAAGGTACCCACAAAAGAAATCAGCGCTCCTGCGCAATGTACACCAAAGAACTCAGCACTCCTGCGTGGTGAGAAGAACCCAAAATAAGCGCTCCAGCGCGGTCTGGCTCTAATGGTCAAACAAGGAAAAATAACAAACAAGCGCTCCAGCGCGCTAAGGCAAAAGTAGAATATCCTGAATGTCACTGACTGGACCCCTTCTCAGGGAAAGCAAGGCACATCCAAAATACGCAAGGACTAGCCAAGGGAGGAAGGCATAAGGGTGTCAGCAAGTGGTAAGTCACGAAAGAAAAACAAGAAGAACGGCAGCGCTCCTGCGCAGCTCAGAAATACCTGCAAAGGTGTCTGTCCAGGCACGGGCGTCAATACGAAGCGCCGACCCGAGGGAATCACTGAGTTTATGTGGATTCCCCGGAAGCGCTGAGTGACGTGGCGGTGGTTTCAGCAAGGAAAGCTGAACCGCTAACCGCCAGTAACCCGGAAGTGAGGGGAACTGTTCCGCACGAGTGAAGGTACAAACGTGCACACAAACATACCTGGTGATCGGGGGAGGAGGAACTCCTACCGAAACATGACAATTTCCAGGTTCTATGGGTGAACCTCCATAGAAGTCAAATGCCTAGTCCTGATGCAAGGGATTCAGGATGCTGAAGATTAACAAGGATGCTGAGCCGGTGTCTGGGGTCTTCCTGTGGCCATCCCAGGATGCAACTTTGGCCTAAGGTTTCGATGCCCCACGAATTCGGGGACAGAGTCCAGCAAAAACCAGTTGCTACTTGTCTCCGGTTATACTAAAACCGGTGGTTTTCTTTAACTTGCTAAAACGTCTGTGCTGGGTGACAAAACTGCACTCCAACAACTCTCCCGGGTCCAGCAGACTTTGGTGTAACTTTTGAGGGCCCGGACGTGGTCTCTCGGGCTGAACATCAGCTTCCAGCAGTGATCAGGTTTCTTGGGGCTGGGCTGGCAAGGGAGCAGGCTTCACATCTTTTAAAACCCCGTGACTATATCAGGGAGTCAGCCAACTGACTCTTGGAGTCATTTTCTCTGTCTGGGACTTAGGGATTACTTTACCATTCGCAGGACACCACAGGCACAGTCCTTTCTCTTCTAGCCCAAGATGCAGCAGGTGCAGTCCAGCCTTTGGTGAAGCCTCTCTTTGCTGGGTTCAGGGAACATCAGGTAGTCCTTCTTTGGTCCTCTCTCCAGTACAGAAGCTCTCTGAAGTCTGTGTGACAAGGGTGCCCCTTTTTTGCCCACTACGAGCCTAGGGGACTATGGCAACTAACTAGCCAATGGGCTACCAGGTCCCCTCCTGCCTGATGACGACCTCCTGTGAAGTGTGGCATCTAGCTAGCCCAGACTGCCCTATTCTTCTCACTCCAAACATGGCAGAACCCTTCTCTTGGAGTGTGGAGCTCCTTTGCCCATTCCAGAGGTGTGGCTACCTGGGGGCTACACGCCCTCCGAAAAACTGGTTTGGCAACAGCTTCTCTCTCTTTCTGTGCTTGAGTTGCCAGCCTGTCTGCTAAAACAAAAGAGCAGCCCCATTCGTGTGCGACCAATATTTGCCCTTCAAAGGTGACCTCTCCTTTGAAGCTCGCTCAATGGGCTCACACCCACTCTGGCAGGCCTGCCAGGAGGAGAGCACACTTCTTCCCTCTGCAATCCTTTGTTCCTCTTCCTGAGAGTCATTCTTAGCTCGAGAGTTGATCTTAGCTCCCAGGAGGGCAGAAGGCTATCGCAAGAACAGCAGCTTGGGTACAACCGCAAACGGCTACTGGAAACTTTCTAAAGTACCAAATTTACATTAAGTTTAACTTGGGCAACAAGTTGGGTTTAAAGCACTGATTATTTGATACTTTGAAGGAACATATTTAAAGGTTCCATTTAGAAGTTAGCACAGCGTTTAACTCCATACTCGCCAATGAGGCAACTAGCCTTGTTCGCAGTGTAAATCACAACGCAGGGCATTTACTGTGAGGACATGTAAAAACACATATCCCTCTTTTTAATATATAGCACTCTGCCTTAGGGTTTGTTAGGCCTATCTTAGGGATGACTTTTATAAATATTAAAAAGGAAGGTTTGGGCTTTGGCACAAGTTTAAATGGCAAAGTCAATCTAGCAGTTTAAAAACTGCTCCACCAGTCTTCAGTGACAGACTGGGAGACATGCTTTACATTGTGACACTCAAGGAGGTACAGTCATTGCTGCAGTTCATGAGGATCACTAAACCTGCATGCCCTGTGTACCACTGGCACCATATACTATGTACTTATAAGTGAGTTAACTTATGCCAATTGGTGGTACACCATTTAAATATATACTTTTAAGGGTTAGAGAACATGTGCCTGGTCAGCAGGGCCCAGCGTATTGCACAGTCAGTACCTAACAGTCAATGAGTGGGAGAAAAAAGTGGGGGTGAACCTGCAAAAAAGTCATTGTCTCACAGAGAGAGAATGCACTGCAGGGGTCAGGTCCTCAGTTCATAAATACATTGCGCTGACTAATAAACCAAAGAAACAGTGAATATCCCAAATGTCATTTGTGGACATCATTCAATAAAAGAATGACATGTAAAATATGAAAGGGAGAGACTTTGCCCACTACGGAGCCAAAGGTATGTGAAGACAAAGTAGAGGCACTCAAGGGCAGATTTTATCAACACTTGGTGCGAGTACAAATTCACAAAAGTGACGCAAAAAGCGCAAAGTAATTACTTTCCAGTGCAAAAACATTTTGTGCCAGAGATTATCACTAAAAGTAATGTATTTAGCACTTTGGGATACTTTACATTACTGTGCATTAAGGGTGCATCCCATAGATGGCACATTGCCCTTCCCAAGCTACCACCTATGTTTTTTGACTCAAACCCCTATCTGCTAACAATGGCATAGAGGGCTTTGTGCCAAACAATAATGCCTTCTCAAGTCAGGTTCAAACAAGGAGAAATTTTATATTTCTCCTACTTTTTGACACTTTGCTTCTTTGTTGCACTGTACAACATGCATAGAGTGTGGGAAATTCTTTAAAGGATGTCTAAGCAAAGTATTTTGTACTGCAAGGTTGCCCTTCCAGTACAAAACCTATGCTAGTTTTCTGCACGCATCTTTGCACTATAGTGAAAAGATATGTAGCGCTAGGAAGCCTGAAAGTACATCAGCACTGGGGAAGACAGCAGTGCCATATATTAGTGAATATGGCACTTCCCCACTCTCCTCTCCTAGTGCAACTTTGGATATTGTGTTTATGCCACAAATTAGTAACTCTACCCCTTAGATTGCATATAATAAATTATAAGGTAAAATGTCTCAATGGGTCACTAGGTTGACTGGTATAGGTGAGCTAGTGATCCCCAAAATGTTGGTTCTAGGTATTCAGTCAATCGGCCATTGGCCTTCTAGCTAAGGAGATAATTCACGTAGCTAGTCCCCACCACAGTGAGAAAGTGTGGGGCCCTCTCCTTTTTAGGTAGAGCGTAAGCGTACGACCGCTTGTACACATTAGTATACATATCTCTGTGGGCCAAATGCCATTCCTTGCTTCACATTTGTTTGTTTCAATGTCCTTTAAAAATCCTTGTTTACTGGTGGCCAGTCCTGCCTCTTTGTCCCTTCATTTTCCTCTAAGGAGCAGGGACTTAGTACAATATAATTACGCTTTGTTCTGTTGATCTGCTCATGGGGGGACTATTTAATTATTGTTTCAACCTCGTGTTACACTGTGGGTGCTCAGACATAGCTGCTTACATTTTATTGCAGCATTCACCCTCCCAGTTCCTTCCATGTGGCTGGCATTCTTTTGTATTCTTCCAGAAGCAAGCTCCCAGGCTGGATTGGAATACAAGCAATTCATTATTGTGATTTTAAGTCTGCCTCCTTTAATTTCCTCCAGAAACAGGCACAAAACACTGTGCTGCAGCTCTGGGCCCCACAAGGCTATAACAGGCATGGATTGCCTCTTTAACGGGTCCCTTGAAACCACCCAGGCTGTCTTCGTCTTGTCCTTCCTGTCTTCCTTTCCCTGCTTTGATACCAGCTCCAAAGCCAGCAGCAGCCAGCCATGCCTTCTAGCTACTTCAGCTGTAAATCATGTAAAACGTTAAACCACTACTTAAAAACAGCAAATTGTTTCAGTTCCATTAAATCAACGCTTCAAATGATACTTTAATATGCATGCCTCTTGTGTTCTTTCCTCCCCTCCAGGACCTGTGCTTGGCTGCTGGCTGAGGAGTTCGAAGTTTCTCCTCGTCGGTTTAGCGCTGATGCCAAAATGTTTACTTCTGGAAGAATGTCCCTTATAAAATGTGCACTTGAATTGTTATGTTTCATATAGGTACCCTAATATAGGCCCGGGTAACATCATACCCTTTCACCTACATCACCTCCCCTACATTACACACTAACGAGCCTTTTAAGGATTGAACGCCTTTTATGGACTGAACCTTTTACCTAGTTCTAGGCCTGGGTGCAGAAGGAGGGTTTTTCCCGAACAATAGTGTTCTATGACTTCATCTTTAGACTGACACTGCATGAATAAAATATTCATGAGGCTACTTGGAAACCAGGCAGGGGCTATACACCACCTTCCTAATATCTACGCACAAGATTCATCCCATACGGCATCCTCATACCCAACAATGGCTAACACAAGAACAAGGGACAAAGGGACTCTATATACTTTTCTGTATAAATACAGCACCTCTTGCTATCAGTAGTTATAGGGAACCGAGACTTCCAGGCCGACACACTGACCAGAGACGCTGAGGCTCCTGCATGCAGACGCTCCAGCTGACAGTGGTCTGAACATCCCTTGCGGGGTGTCCAACTCGAGACCAAGAAGGGCTCCTACATTCATACTTCAGGTAATGGGGTTCGACTAAATCCTAGAGGGATTCTTGGCTGCACACCTACTCACATGCTAGGTACACTTAGGTACATCTAGATAGGCATCGTAGGAGTACGCACTCTCTTTTATCAATGCATTTTATATTCATGTATTTATTCATGCTTATTGCAAGATGATAGAACTGTACTATCCTTTTATATTCATAGTACTGCTAATCATATATCTCTGCTACTGTCTAATGATTGTTTTAGCTCATATACTTTACACGAGAATAACAACTGTTCAATAAATCCTTATTGAAACGCCCAGACTGTTTATTCTGTGTACCTCTGAGATAAACTAAATAAGCACGAGTGACTGAGCGAAAAGTAGTACATTGTTTCCACGATCTTGAGGGATCAGGGTTGTCATGTTCTGAGGTTGCCAGAAACTATTCTCTCCCCGATAAGAGGAGACACTAGTGGCACTGTGAGCTAGCTTTTGCAAACAGGCTAACATTTATCGGTGGGGGTGTACAGAATCAGTGTGCCACCAAGCCACAGTTTATGTTATCCAAACGCGCAGGTCCTGCATGGGTACTATAGGAACTACACGACATGGCGCCACCAACGATGGTTGGGCTCTTATTTAACAGTAGAATCTGAGTAGTTCAGTCGTGGTATTCTCAGAGACCCCTACTCACAAAACACCAGAGACGTCTGGAGTGGGTGGGTACAAACTCCGCCACAGCTGAACAGGCGAGAAATCCTATTTATTGGCTGTTGGTTAATCAAGCTTGAAGGACATTTTGTTCCTAAAATTGTGCATAAACACCTTATCATAGTTTCCTTGAAACATTAGTCTGTGTTCTATACACAATGACTACTACCCCGGTCTTAGACCCAGTGCAAATGCCACTGCCCCTCTCAGATGATGAAGAGGTGGATGGAATACAAATTGCACAAAAATTCAGACGCACTATCACCCTGAAACTAATGGACTATGGTTTAACATCTAGGGGTGGCTTAGTAGCTTTCGTGATTGAGGCACACGAATCAAACAAAACAGAGATATTTTATTCGTGGGTTACATTCCCAGCAGCAGATGCAAGAACACAGACATTTCACTGCTATACAGAAGGAGATGCACCATGGGAATATGGTCCTTGCGAGGACATAGAAATTCCACTCACCAGGAACACCTATACTGGTTTAAAGGCGCCCTACCCCACATAAGACACAGAGCAAGATTAGGTCCGCTCGGAGGAGACGGTGCAACATGGCCAATATTAGCGGCCTACACACCACATCCTGACATTGACACAATACCTCAGCCAGACTTACTCTTACAACACAAGGATTTAATCAAAATCTACAGAAACCTGACACAGTATGTCATGAGGACTTTCACAGTCCAACCAACATTAGCTGCAACAAATGGAACTCAATTTCAGGGTACAGCAACTAAAATTACACCACAAACATTACACGCAGTAATGGGCAAAATGCCCATGAAACGTGAACAAATGCCATTCTAGGTAGCTCAGAAAATAACTCAGCTAGAGGCAGTATTTCCGAATACTACCCCATTTGAAAAACACAGAATGTTAACAATCTGCTTGCCCATGGGGATAACACCACAAGTAGAGGACTGCACCTCTTGGGGTACAGTCTTTGCTGCCATATATACCAGAACACATGGTATTCCTTTATTAGCAGTAGTACCTGACGTATTGAGACAAATACAAAATGAGTACGGAGCAGAACCTGCCCTAAACTTAGGGATGAAGTTAATAAATAACTATGACCAGGTATCAGCCATAATGCTAGCTAATATTAAAGGGGAAGCAGCTTCAGTGGCAATCCGCCAACGCCTAAGGGAGTTCAGTCCATTGGATCAACAACACGAATTGCCCAAAATAATTGAAACAGCATATGCAGAATTAGGCAGAGACAGTTTGGGTGGGAAAGCATTAAAACCACAACTGATGGGCAGTCCTGAAAAGGACACTACAAAGCAGACACCTGCTTCTTCTAAAAAGAAGTGGGATAATGAAAAACAACAAAAGTTTAAAAACAGATCTCAATCCAGAGGTAGATCTCATCCACAGGAGCCCTCTGAAAAGAGGTATAACCTCAGCAATAGGGATAATATTAGGAAACCTGACAGGCATCAGGATACTGATACACGTTCCTCTCGTTCCTTTCAGGGCTCGACAAAAAACTCAGAGAGAGAAGGACGGTCAGAACACAAAGAGGAGCCTACAAAGTCCAGAGACAAGCAGCGCGCTCAAGACTATACTTCCAAAAAAGAAGACAAACGAAAATCAAAACCACAGATTAAGAAAAAGAAAGTTGCAGGCATAAAGATCAGACATGCCCAGAATTCTGAGGACGCAGCTTCTGAACGGGGAATAGGCTCTGACGATGCTAGACAGTGCAGCAGAAGTAACAATAGCTCGCCAGAACCTGAAGGAATTTCTGGTGACAGCGGACTTGAATGATTACATCACGGTGGAAACACCAGACACCAGGGTGAGCGTCCCACATAAGTTACACAAAATAACACTCCAAATGGAGGGGGGCAAGCCCAGGAAAGTCAAAGGTCTCTTTTGGGAAAATCTGTCATCCGGTTATGACATCCTATTAGCAGAACAAGATTGGCCGCCAACATTCGTCATGGAGTGCCCCAGTGGAGAAAATTTAATTTTTCCATCATTCTCCGACCTCGTTCCTATACATCTTAAACATGCTTATGCACAGGAGTGGGCGGTTGCCCTAGCTCCAGCACTATACAAAAATCATGTCGGTTGGGATGAGGATTCAACCCACCATGTGATCCCGTTAAAAGTTTCACCAAATGCTCAGAGGCAATACCCAATAAAGCAAGAAGCTAAAAAACAAGTCAGGGAGATCTTAGATCAACTTGAATACCAAGGGGTGATTGAAATATGCACCTCACCAATGAACAACCCTTTGTTTCCAGTATCAAAACCGGACAACACATATCGTCTAGTTTTAGATTACAGACATTTAAACTCATGCACAAAGACATTTGCTGTCCAAAATGCACACAGTGCCGCATTAATGAATAACATTGTGCAGAAAAAATACAAAACTACATTAGATATCTCAAATGGATTTTTCTGCCAAAATATAGCGCCTGAAAGCAGGTATTTGACCGCATTCTCAGCGTTGGGGTCCCAGCGGTAATTTTGTCGTCTCCCCCAGGGGTATAAGAACAGCCCGGGGGTATTCTCAGCAAGAGTAACAGAGTTACTCCAAAATTTTGATGAGGAAGCATTGTCCTATGTGGATGATATTTATCTGACGGACGATGACTTAAAAAAGCACTTGACCAGGGTGAGCACCATTATAATGGGATTCGCCTCTGAGGGCTACAAATTTAATTTAAAAAAATCAAAAATAGCCCACCTCAATGTCCTGTTTTTAGGATACGAGCTTTCAAGTGAAGGGAAAAGCCTGGCGGCTAACTTTTTAGAAAAGTGTGCGCTGCTCCATCCTCCAAAATCATAAAAAAATCTACAGTCAATACTGGGATTCCTAAATTTTGACAGAACATACATTTTAGATTACGCAGAAAAAGTAAAACCTTTCTACGACTTAATAAAACCTGACTTTTCAGTCAAACATTGGACACAGGAACATTCAAATATCCTACGTTCATTACAAGAAGACATGATTGCTTCCAAACACTTACAGACACGCGTAAACGTACGCAACTTGGTGATCCGTGTAATAGCGGGTCAATGCGGGTATACTTACTGAACCTTCAATGAAGGCGAAACAGTACCGATCGCATACAAATCACACCTGTACACAAACGCAGAAATGCGTTTTACTTCAACAGAGAAAATCCTGACAGCAGTTCAGACCGCTGTAGCAAGAGAAAGAGCACTGGCTCAGGAGAAACGCATAATTGTTGTAACCCCAGTACCAGCTTTAGAAGCTGTTACAAAGGCAAGCATTCCGAATGCAAAAGCCTTACATCCGAGATGGATACAATGGGCTAATTCTCTTACTGCAACGGACGTTGAATACAGATTTGATCCAAGCCTAAAAACACAAGCATTCCTGCAATAGTAACAAGAATATCCTCTACCAAATGAAATTTTGCCTCTAGATTAGTATGAATATATTATTTACACTGACGGCTCTGCTCAACTGGCCATAGGGAGTAAGCAACAATATAGCGCAGCGTGTGCAATCGTAAAAGGTTGCATGCGGGGTGGAAAGTTCCATCCAAGTTGCACCATAACGCAATCTCTAGGAGATTGCACGGCTCAATTGGCACAGTTAAAAGCACTGATACAGGCACTTGTAAATCCGGATCACGAATTTCCCACACTAATTGTGTGTGATTCCTTTTACTGTGTGCAGTCATACAATGAGTATCTACATCATTGGGAACTAAACGGGTTTAAGGACGCAAAAGGTGGCACAATTAAGCATAAAATGCTATGGGAACAGGTAGTGGAGTTGAAAAACGACCTACCAAGGGCTCACATGATACACACACTGAATCATCAGCGGGATGGCGTTCACGTTGAAGGGAATTCATTGGCTGATGAAGCCGCAAAGGGGGCTGTGCGAACGGCTTCCGTAGCTGCAATCACTCGTTCAAAAACGAGGATAGACGGTGAGATTATGGTGGCTGTGATTGCCTCAAGCAAGAACAGCGGTGCAGTACCAAAGAAATTTCCACTCAAGTACTCCTACAAGTTAGATGCAAACAACATTCCATTTGCTCAGATTCCTGGAGTGGGGGACAGAGTAATACCAAATATGGATCGTAGGCAAGGTTTAATACTAGCAGCACACAAGGGTTTGGGCTCTGCACATACAGGCGTTACAGCGACTATTTCATTGTTGAAACAGCGCTATTGGTGGCCCGGTCTAACCAAGAAAACTAAAGACTAAGGGGCCGATTCCGATTTCGGCCGGAAGGGCACCGAACGATGGTTGGAGCCCTTCCGACCGAATCAGAACGTGCCGCTCGGATTCCTTTCCGACCGAGCCATTCCGATGGGCTCGGTCGGAAAAGAATCCGACTCGGATTTCCGGATGGCTCACGACGGGTTCGGAGAGCCCGTCAGCCATCCGGAAATCCCTCTGTACTCCCCCGGCTGCCTCTTTGCGACCGAGGGAGTACGATGGCAGTTTTTCACTGCCTTTTCGTGCCGGTCTTTCCGGCACGAAAAGGCAGTCGGTCCCTGTCTTTGGGGGCCCCCAGTGGGACCCCCATGGGTGCAAGGTTGCCGAATGGCGGCCTGGAGGCACCTATGGTGCCCCTCTGTTGAACCCTGCACCCGGTGGCAGGCACCTTGGGGTGCCGGCCACAGGGTGCAGGGTTGAACTGCACCCCTGCTTTCTCCAATGCCAGCATGCATTCCGTCCGGAATGCTGGGTGGGAGATACGAGTGCGACCGAACAGGGTTCGGTCGCATCGTACTGCCTGGGCCGTAACTGACGACAGCAGGTCGGTCGGTTACGGCTCCGGACCGATGTCGGACGGACCTGAGTCCGTCCGACATCGGAATCGGCCCCTATGTCTTGAAATGCGACATCTGCCAGCAGATGAAAGGCTCCACCAGAACACGCCCGGCGCAGACACCATTACATATATCTGACAAACCTCTTGCATGCGTGTATCTGGACCACTGCGGCCCCTTACAATCTGATGGGGCTTAGAAGTATATCATGGTTGCAGTGGATTCCTGCTCAAGATTCCTCTGGGTTTGGCCTCAGCGCTCGGCTGACGCTTGAACTATTATAAAAGATTTGCGAGTCTTTATCGGGACATACGCAGTTGGCACGTTACATTCTGACTGTGGCCCGGCGTTTAGCTCTCGGGCTTACAAAGAGGCCATGAAAAGTGTGGGAGTTGCACTGCGGTACTCCTCTCCGTACCATCCTGAGGGAAATTCGGTTGTGGAGAGGAAAAACCGGGACTTAAAGCAATCTTTAACAGCTAGGGTATTAGGCAAGGGCGGTAGTTGTGTCCGTCACCTTTAAGTGGTACAAAGAGCACTAAACAACCAGCCGAGAAATTCTCTAGGGGGTGTCACTCCATATGAGGTCCTATTTGGGACAAGAATATGGGTAGCTGATCTTGAGTATGAAGGCACAGTGACGGATGAGAAACCATTTGATATCGATGATCGTTTGGCTGTTTTACAGGATCGAAATGAATCCAGGACACAACAAAGCAACGTTGTCCAGAAACAGACCGCCACTGAGGAAGTCAAGGCAAACACGGCAAGACCTGTCTGGATCCCAAAAATAGGGGATCTGGTCAGAGAGAAAATAGCGGACAAGAAAGAATTTGGACCATCATACAGAAAGCCTGTACCTGTCCTAGCAATTCAAGGAACACAAACTGTTTTTTTGCCGCCTCTTGCCAGGAAAAAGGAGAAAAGATTTGTCTCAATCGACTTAATCAAACCACACTATGTGGCCAATACTGAACAGTAGGCCTCGTGGACTCCACAGTAGCAGACGCCCTCCTCTCGCTACAATCCAAGAAGTTCAAACAGAAAGACTCATCACGTTTGAAGAGCCTCCTGTGAGGGATGAAGGACTAAGCAACAATGCTATGGAACTCGTTCCCCTTGAACCCGAAGTTCATCTACAAAATGAAACTCAAAACAACACTCAAGTTGCAATCAGACCAAATACAGACGTCTACGTCAACATGCCTCGACGAGAGCAAAATGCGATTTCAACAAATCCCGATGCAATTCCTACACTTGATCGAACTGCTTCTGGCTACTACATGAATTTTGATACGTTTTCTTTAGATCCAAGTGAACCGGAAACGACGCCAGCCCAAAAAACACGTAAACAGCAAGCTAAAGACTTTCTGAACTTTCTTAAAAAGACTTACCTGGTATCGCCTTGGATTGAACTTTGGGTATTTACTGGGATTCTATTTTTTCTTTTCTTGCTAGGCTTAGTGATAACTTTTAGTATGCTTATTAATGGACGATATCTTAAACAAAGCTCTACAGGCCCGAAAGTTAATTTGATTTTAAAACCACATCAATCGTCTCATCGTGAACAGAGAGACTTGTAATCAGTAAACATCACAGCGGTTTCTATACCAGATGGTATAGTTTGGGACAAGGATGATTTCGAAATATTCGGTCCGACTGAACTTTTAAAAATTCCACATTTATTTAAAATTTCATTAGGTGATATTATTACCTCTAGTACATTTGCTGATGATTGGGACACTGAAACTGTTAATAACATGTTGTCTGATTTAGAAAAAACTGCTGCATTTCCGAGTACTGAAATGTTAGAAAGTATGTTAGACTATGACACTTTGTACTGTTACCAACATTATGGTCATCATTTCCTGCACAAATCTATTTCGCCTAGAAATATGTTTGAGTACCATCAGTGGGAACATTACCCTACACCACCAAAGGGTAGTTCGCAGACATTTGCACAGAAGTTTTTCATATTTTTCAGGTTTTAACACCACTGACCCGACCTCATACTATTATAAGGTTACACCAACATCAGCACTGAAAATTATGTTGACAAACACCAAACAGATTTACTCTGCTTCCTTTATTGCCCAACTGTCTGAACAGGGTTTTGACCTATGGAAGGAAACAATAGACTTAAAATCAGTCTGGGGTTCTAGGGATTGGCAAGTCCAGGGAACAGAAGCGCTATTGAGAGCATGCCTCATTCCACAGCAGATGATATTTCTGAACGAAACTGTGCAACAGACATCTTGTCTTGGGTTAGCCAAGGTAAAGGACCTGAACACACCTCGATTTCCAACACCATCACAGATGGGAGGGTGGCAAAATTCGACTTCACAGGAAGGGGCAACAATAGATGACATTCTAAAGTACAATAGATCAGACCCAAATTGGGGAAAATGGGTGGTTTGGCCCTTAGACACAAACATATGTCATAAACGATTCTTGGGCATTACCGAAGGGTACAGTATCCACAGGCCAGACCCACGTTATGTACAAAGAGAACATCCAGGGGTAGTGACATCCTATAGTGTTGGGAAGTTGTGCCTTGATTGGCTAGAGACCTCAACACTAACAGAAGTGAAACAACCCTTCAAAACCAAAGGGGATGATGGATGGAGTGTTGAACATTGCAAGCACTCACCCCCAGTCAACTGATCTGGGTTTAATCCATCATCATTCTTTAGCTCACTCCGCCACCCCAGTTCAGACATGGCCATATGCAAATCAGTCTGACCCTATGCCTCATGGGAACAGTCCAGCCCGAACTGCCAAGCCATGTCTTCCCTGGACCGGAAACAAGCATCCTGGGACCGGTTTCTGGCTTACAGCCGTCATCAGCCAGGCTATCTTGAATCCAGTGGCAAAGTGAGCAAGGGACCCACGTCTGGGCATACCCTGCCAACTTAGGGCGAACATAGCAAAACCAAAGGGGATGATGGACGGAGTGTTGAACATTGCAAGCACTCACCCCCAGTCAACTGATCTGGGTTTAATCCATCATCATTCTTTAGCTCACTCCGCCACCCCAGTTCAGACATGGCCATATGCAAATCAGTCTGACCCTGTGCCTCATGGGAACAGTCCAGCCCGAACTGCCATGCCATGTCTTCCCTGGACCGGAAACAAGCATCCTGGGACCGGTTTCTGGCTTACAGCCGTCATCAGCCAGGCTATCTTGAATCCAGTGGCAAAGTTCAACACTCCGTCCATCATCCCCTTTGGTTTTGCTGTGAAACAACACTTAACCTTACTCTCACAAGACATGGATCTTCGGGATTTTTTACTAGGTCCCAGGAAACAACGTCAGAAACGTTTCATATATGCTGGCATCTATGCTGCCTATAATAAAGAGTGGAAAATATCACAACAAGAGGCCGCAGAGAGAATACGGGAAATAGACCGTATTAACTTAGAAAAATCATTGGCTGTGGTAGACAATGGGTTAACAACTTTGTCCTCCAGAATATATTCTTTGGGCAACATTGTATCTTCTGCGATAGACATCCTAGAACAAGATTTGGCCATACTACAACACGGGCAATCTCAATTACGTTCTATCATGTTATTGAGCTGGACGCTGCAATCTTAGCGCGCAGGCTTTGACCTTGGCGTTTCATAAACAGTACGTCTCTGTTTGCTGAATATAATCTAACAGATAAACAGGTTGAAATGGCACAAAGGGGAGCTAAATATACAATGTTGCGTATTGAAAAACTGGACCGACTACCATTTACAGTGGCGGAAGCGTCGTCTACTGAATGGCTGATCCATGGCCACATAACTCTACCGGTCACTACTTTTCCGTTTCAATATTGCCTTGAACAACGGCAGGCGGGCAAATATGAAAAGATGGGTAAGGGGTACATTAGGGAATCCTGGGATTTACCGTATAGATTTCGATGCCGGAGTGGGGATCGAGAAGTGTTTCTAAGTGGTACTAACTGCAAGAACGCTTTGAGCGGTTCTCTCATGTGCCGGGACATTACATTGCACGGAGCATGTAATGGTTCGATAGCTAACTTGTCCTGCCACATGAAAGGGACTTCAGCTAACATGATTAAGCCGGTATTCGAGCTGCTCTCAAAAGGGAGTTACTTGATGCTGAACGATCAAGGTTGCTGTGGTATGCTTCCGGGTATTGCCTATCTTGTCACTGTGAACTCCAGGGTTACTTGCTGTATGCAAGTATTGTTTCCCCCAACAAGTACAGTCAGGGAGGCGCCGTTATGGCCTTCATCGAATGTTTCCTTTATACAAATTGATACTTTGAGCAGACTGAAAGCCATGCTTTAACAGCCGACCGTACCTTTAACCTCCACTCGAGAGACCTTTGAACTTCAAATCGCAAGGACCTCGAGTGAGATACAGGCACTTATACGTACAAACTGCCCCATTCATTTCGCAGAAATGGTGGGTCGTATCAATGTCTGATACGAGTGGTATTGCACACCTATTTAAGACCATAGGGTCAGGACTTCTTAGCACCTTTCAGACAATCATCAGAGTTATCCCGTACTTTATACACTCTGTATTTGGAAGCATTTTCGGAGGTCTACCTCTGATCCTGCTATCAATAGCGGGAGTCCTGATTGTCATCTACCTACTACGCAATGAACGGCCCAATTACCAACGAGATGGCAAAAGTGGTCCTGGAGTAGAAATACAGTGAACGCATGGTACAACATCTGGGCACACCTCGCCTAAGGGAACTAAGCGCTTCTTGGTTCCTATTGTTTAGACCAGTCTGGATGGACTGCATCTTACCTGTTCTTCGATGCCTGTTTTGCAGGGAAGAATGCGTGTTGGACTTCTGTCTGACACTTGCAACGGATACGCCTGTGGACTTGAATACCCGGCTGGAACCCTTGAGGGCCCACGCTCTGCAATGTCCCCAGCGCATTCCCATCTTGATGGCCGCATTTCTCGAGAATCCGCAGGTGCCTTTTACAACTGGGGTAAGCTTTAGCTCCACCATTAGCACCGAGGTATCGACTGCAGCACCGCCTGCCTCTACACCAGCCATTGGCAGTACTGAATATCATCTGTGCTCCATTGACGTGCTCTGCGAGGTGTTACAAGGACCGTCCCCTGCAGCAGCGAGCAGCAATGATGTTGCGTCTCCCAGCCAGGACATTGAGGGGTCAATTCCGATCTCGGTCGGAGGCGCACCTAACGCCATTCGTTCGGGAAAAAAGCCATGCGAATGCCTGTTTCCCAACCGATCCGCACATTAATCCGAACGAACAAGTACGATGCGCACAACAGCACAGATTCCGACCCAGTCTTACTCACCCAATCCAGGTCCCGTTCCCCGACCGAGCCGGATCCGTAAACGCATAATCGAGTCGCCCGGAAGCCAAAATGCAGCCCCGTCCGGCCGGACAAGTACGATGCGCTTCCCGTACGCGCCGAACCCGTCGCTACGCACGGCACGTCAAAGCATCCGGGACAGGCGCACATAAGCTCCGATTCGCGCCACAACACGATCCACGGCTACGAGACGAACACGCAAGCGACGAGGACGAGGCGAAGCAACGACAAAGACGAACGAGACGAACCAACCATGAATCCCATCGTTCCGATCCTACCAATATTCTACATCTACTACCGGAACAGGCACGGACGCGTACGGCGCAGAAGGTAAGTCAGACACCAACCACAAAAACAAACAACACGTACCCGACATATCACACACACACAGAGGGATGCAGAAATTACTTACAGCAGAAACAGCAGCACCATAGGGGCGGGATGCCCATCACCAATGCCACATATACACATAGGGGCCCGGATGCCTGTCACTACTACCACCTCTACCCAGGGGGTGCCGGATGCCTACCACTACTACCACCTCTACCCATGGGGGGCTGGATGCCTACCACTACTACCACCTCTACCCATGGGGTGCCAGATGCCTACCACTACTACCACCTCTACCCATGGGGGGCTGGATGCCTGTCACTACTACCACCTCTACCCATGGGGTGCCAGATGCCTACCACTACTACCACCTCTACCCATGGGGGGCTGGATGCCTGTCACTACTACCACCTCTACCCAGGGGGTGCCGGATGCCTACCACTACTACCACCTCTACCCAGGGGGGGCCGGATGCCTGTCACTACTACCACCTCTACCCAGGGGGTGCCGGATGCCTACCACTACTACCACCTCTACCCATGGGGGGCTGGATGCCTGTCACTACTACCACCTCTACCCAGGGGGTGCCGGATGCCTACCACTACTACCACCTCTACCCATGGGGGGCTGGATGCCTGTCACTACTACCACCTCTACCCATGGGGGGCTGGATGCCTGTCACTACTACCACCTCTACCCAGGTGTGCCAGATGCCTACCACTACTACCACCTCTACCCATGGGGGCCCGGATGCCTGTCACTACTACCACCTCTACCCATGGGGGGCTGGATGCCTGTCACTACTACCACCTCTACCCATGGGGGGCTGGATGCCTACCACTACTACCACCTCTACCCATGGGGTGCCAGATGCCTACCACTACTACCACCTCTACCCAGGGGGTGCCAGATGCCTACCACTACTACCACCTCTACCCAGGGGGGCTGGATGCCTGTCACTACTACCACCTCTACCCAGGGGTGCCGGATGCCTGTCACTACTACCACCTCTACCCAGGGGTGCCAGATGCCTACCACTACTACCACCTCTACCCATGGGGGGCTGGATGCCTACCACTACTACCACCTCTACCCATGGGGTGCCAGATGCCTACCACTACTACCACCTCTACCCAGGGGGTGCCAGATGCCTACCACTACTACCACCTCTACCCATGGGGGCTGGATGCCTGTCACTACTACCACCTCTACCCATGGGGTGCCAGATGCCTACCACTACTACCACCTCTACCCATGGGGGGCTGGATGCCTACAACTACTACCACCTCTACCCATGGGGTGCCAGATGCCTACCACTACTACCACCTCTACCCAGGGGGTGCCAGATGCCTACCACTACTACCACCTCTACCCATGGGGGGCTGGATGCCTGTCACTACTACCACCTCCACCCATGGGGGGCTGGATGCCTACCACCACCAACATCCCCACTCACAGGATGGCCAATACATGACACCACAAGCACACACCAACATAAAGAATGCAACATAAAGACATCCCCCCCACACCATGACAAGCGAGTGTAGACTGTGTCAAATGCCTACAACACTGAACATGACTTTGAACCTACAATGTGACCCCCTACCACATGTGCCACACATAAATGTGTGTGGCCCCCACATGCAAGCAGGCCATGACCATTGTGGAAATGGGGTCCAAACCCCCATCATCACAGTGCCCAAAATGTAAGTGTGGGGTCCATAGCTGAAGCACATTTTGAACAGTGTGGAAATGGGGTCCAAACCCCCATCATCACAGTGACCAAAATGTAAGTGTGGGGTCCATAGCTGAAGCACATTTTGAACATTGTGGAAATGGGGTCCAAACCCCCATCATCACGGCGCCCAAAATGTAAGTGTGGGGTCCATAGCTGAAGCACAGTTTGAACATTGTGGCAATGGGGTCCAAACCCCCATCATCAAAGTGCCCAAAATGTAAGTGTGGGATCCATAGCTGAAGCACATTTTGAACATTGTGGAAATGGGGTCCAAACCCCCATCATCACAGTGCCCAAAATGTAAGTGTGGGGTCCATAGCTGAAGCACAGTTTGAACATTGTGGCAATGGGGTCCAAACCCCCATCATCACAGTGCCCAAAATGTAAGTGTGGGGTCCATAGCTGAAGCACATTTTGAACATTGTGGAAATGGGGTCCAAACCCCCATCATCACAATGACCAAAATGTAAGTGTTGACAAAGAAAAAGCTGCAACTGCCAAACTGCATGGATTATTCCTGGTCACAGAACAACAAACACATCAGTGGCAAAGTAGTGCTTGTGTCCCATAGCAACATATATTGGGGGAGGCAAACAGTGCAGTGCAAATAAGACATACCTTTGGCCATGTGCAGACAAACATCACCCATGGGGGCTGACACTGTCAACATACATCAATGACACAATGACAGAAGTGACCATCTGAATGCAGACCCACATATTTGCACCAATGGGCACACAAATTCAGATACCCTGTGGAGACTGTAGATGTGAGGTGAACAGATACCATACCATGGCAGCAATGGGACACACAAACAATGATCATAGTGCTGACTGATGACCCAGGGACAGCAGGGCAGACACACCAAACAACATACAGCCAATGGCCCACTAAAGATATGCCAATGCAGTGGTGCAGATGCACAAACACAAACAGGCAGACCCACACTGCACATCAAACACAACAGGTGAGGGGGGGTACCAGTGTCCCCAGGCAACCACACAACACATGAGGAGGCCTGAATACCAATTACACAGACGTGCATACAGTGCCACACAAAGGTAACTCATGGATCCAAATCCCCCATGTGGGCAATCAGGCATTGTCAGATGAGAGAGAGCACAAATCACACATGTCACACAAGCATGTAGGAACAGCAAGTGACACAGCAAGACACATAGACACCACAGCACTACCCCCAGGGCCCCCACAATGTGGTGACCCTGGCCTGCATTACAATCCCACTGTGATGACAAAGCTAGATGTCGTTCACACTGTGAACCACAGTCATGTGTCCTGAGCAACAAACTACCATAACACCTACACAAGCACAAATCAATCAGCACGGCCAGTAAGCCAAGGCCAACATGGAGGCAGGGGTCTAGCCGGGCAACAACTCTCATCTGCACACACTCAACACCACACACCTCGACCTCCAACAATGTGCAGCAGTGAAGCTCACATGCACTGGTGACATTGCACATGCACCCATGACAATCCCAGGGGGGGTGGTGGGAACCAAGGGGCAGAAACACATCACACATGGCCACTCAACAAGACTCCTGAATGTCTGACACACTGCACACTACGCTGTACATGGACATGACAGCAATACCACACCAACCAATGGGATCCCAGCCACAGTCACACACCAATGAAAAAGTCAAGGTCCCCCACAAAGAACACACATAGACAACTACCAACATTGCAGCCCTGACCCTGAGGAGTGCCAGCAGTCACACACACAACGTGTCACAACCAATGAAAGCTAACACAAACCGGAAATCACATGACAGGTGTAAACAACAAGTGCCAAGGGGAATCCTGACTGTGACCCATCTGCGTCTGCCCACTAACTCAGCCCTGACAGCAAACACACCTATGGGTGACACCCTGATGACCAGTAATGTGCCATGCACCCACATCACAGAGAACCCAGGGAGAAGACTTTGGGGAACATTGCTCAACTCAGCAGGCATCACAAACAGGAACATCACTAGGGATCCTAGCATGCACAGCAACATGGAAGTGAACACACAGACATGCCCATACAACACACACCTTGTGCGCAGGCGATGTCACAGGAGTACACACTGCCATGAGGGGACTCCACTCCTGTGTGAGGAAAGCTGTGCCATATGTCGCATCAGTAGGGCTCCATCATGTCAGCAGAACACTTGGTCACACAGTCAACAATTAGCACCAAATGAAGGCTCCCCTCACATCAGCCTGGTCATGGGAGTGTCAACGAAATCATCAGCACAGATCCAACACACATGTATAGCAAGTTGCACTGACAACACAGATGAGTTCTACCCCATTGATGCCCAAACCTGCATGTCCAGTGGAGATGGCCACACGGTCAGGGAAGTAGACTAATTGAACAATGGCAAACACAACAGATGTGCAGCGGTGGAACCCACAGATGTGACATTGCTAATGTAAGTAGGGAATCCCATTGCCAAATATTGAAAACATGACACCCTCAGATGCTGCTAAGGATGACATGGATACACCACAGGATAGGACACTGTCCCCCTGGACCACATGGGTTCCTGCACAGTAACACTTCATTGTCATGAGACCAAATATCACCATCACTGCAGCAAGGGCATGGTTAGCATCATCAACATCATGTACATCAGAAGCAAAAGCACTAGAGAACTGAAAGTTGCTTTATTCAGCATATGTGGCATCAAAAGTAGAAGTCAGGTCAAAAATAAACAAAGGCCAATGGCCAGTCCATCATTAAAGTCAAAAGTGGGTGACAGTGGCAGATGCCACCCTACGCATGCCTGCACTGACAAAATCCAGGGACAATCCCCTAGGAGGGGCATACAGGGGGGCAGGCCAAGCACCGCAGGGACAGGATCAGGGCTCACCAGGAGGAGGCAGGGAAGGGGTGGTGGGTGCTGGAGAGCCACTGACAACTGCAGTGGAGGTGTCTGACATGGTGTGTGCTGGCACAACTGGGGGGCATGACTCAGATGTAGTGGGTGCCGGCACGACTGCAGTGGACCCTGCAGATGGAGTGGACAGCTTCGCCACTGCAGTGCCCAAGTCAGACAGGGTGGTAGTGGACTCCATTGCAGTGCCTACCGCCAGGGGAGGAGAATGGGGATCAGGTAAGGTGGGCAGGACAGAGGGGGAGGACACCCTCACCACATCAGTGGTACAGACAAGCGAAGCGGGGGTGTGGGGCCGGAAGAGCAAGTGGCAGGGGAGAAGGCTTGATCCTTCTGGGGATGGTGTATCTGTGGGTGGGGGAACCTGGGGCAGGGTGTGGTGGGGGCATCTGTGGAGTGGGGGCCTGAGGGATGTCGGAAGGAGACTTGGTGCCTGAGCTGCAGGGCGGCGGCGGGGTCTTGCTCTTCCGGGACCGGGGGGACTTGCGGGTGGGGGCCTCAGTCGGTCTGCGCCTGGGGGAGGGTGTCCGGGGGCCAGGGGCACTCCGCTCCATGTGGGTGGACTTCCTCTTCCCCCTGAATGCTGTATCAGCTGGATCGGAGGGGAAGAGGCCGAGGTCACTGAGGAAGAGCCGCTGTGTCTTTGGGGTTGCAGGTGAGGCAAGGGAGGGGGCTTTGGAGTGAGAGGCAACTGAGGACTGCGCAGTGCATGTGGATGCGTGTGTGTGTGCCTGTGCCCCATCCCCTGTGAGTGTGGTTGCAGTCCCCTGACGGTGCGTGCGTGTGCGTCTTGTTTGTGGCGTGTGTGTCTGTGTGCTGCACGTGTCTGTGCTGGTGTGTGCCTGTGCCAGTGTGTGTGTGCTTGGGACAGGTAAGGTGCTGGGGAGTGTGGATGGGGCAGAGGCAGGAGGGGTGAGGGACTGTCGGAGGAGGGACACTGCTGCCGTAAGGGAGGAGTCCATGGACCTATTGCCCCTCTGTAGGTCAGACATGCCCGATGAGATGCCCTCCATGAACGACACCAGCTGAGTCAACAGACTGGTGTATGCATGGAGGACACTCAGCATCGCTGTCTGTCCTACATGGAGCTGGCGGAGGAGGTACACAGACTCCTCACTCAGGGCAGCAGGGGACACAGGGGCAGGGGGTGCGGTGCCTGGCCCGAAGGAGACACGCTCCCGAACATGGGAGCCTCCACGGACCTCGGGAATGGGAGCCGACGGGAGGGCGGTGGTGGTGGTGGTGGTGGCGGGGACAGCAACACTAGCTGGGGTGTGGTGGCTGCTGACACCTGCCTCCATAAGGGAGTCATCCTCCGAGCTGCTGTGGTCCTCAGCTGAGGTGGATGGTGCTGAGGACTCCTCGGTGTGGCTCCCCTCGCCCTCCGTGCCACTGGGTCCCTCCGACCACTCCTCGGCTGCTGACCCAGTCTGGCTCTGCTGCTCCTCCTGGTCCGTGGAGCTGTCCCCTCCTGTGGCCGTGGATGTTTCTGCAATCAATAGGGAAACAGACAGACATCAGTCACCTGCACCGAACGCACACACCACAGTAAGTACAGCACATTACAGAGCAAGCCCTGGCATCCTTAGTTGAACATTGCTAAAAGTGCCCAAACAGAACAGGAGAAGTCAATTGTCAGTCTGATGCTCAACCATGGCACTCACATCCCACCTGGCCTTGCACCCATCTGTCTGCTGTCTGTTGGATGGCAATACCCCAGTGTGGACACATGCACCACCTACACAGTAGTTGGACAGTGCAGAGAACCCGGTGAAGCATGTGGACATGCACACATCACAACTCTTACCACTGAGTCAGTACAGGTGTCCGGATGAAAGGGATGCCCAGAGTCAAATAGGAAATGCATGTCATGCATACCAGCGACAGACACCATGATGCACCCATGTCCTGATAGCCATTGCCACAATGGTGTGCATGTAGCACATGTCACTCCCCTGCAGGATCACTAATAGGAAGTCACATGCCATGGCACAGGCATGCCTGCTAAGTCACACATCACTGTCTCCAGTCACATGGGCAGGGCAGCCAGACAACAACACTCTGCACTGTGTCACAATAGTAGGTCATGGGAAATGCAAGTCCTGGAGCTGAACAAGTGCACATGTACATCCCCCACACACCACATCATCTGAACCCTCATCTGTCCAGGTCATACCCATTGGACATATGGGAGACCTGTGACACTACCCTCTGCACCTGAGCACCTCACAATCTGCTGTGAATGGGAAACAGCTGCCTGAACTTCACATTCGCATACCCCAGTCTGCACGGTCAGGTGATCAAACACCTATGTGTCACACAAGTATCGTCCCCCATGGTCACATCTCCGGTGGCATGCGGAGATCCAACCGAGAAACACCCCAGCAGACCTGACAATGAAGCCACAGCACACTGACACAGAGGCAGACACCTGAGGGGACAAATCACTGAGCACAACGTGTCAGCTGATACACAGGAGTGGGAGTACAGAGTGTATTGTATGGCCTGGAGTAGGTATGACTGTCCTGCCCCACATGAATGAGGGATGAGCCCTGGACAGTAGGCAGCTGGCTAAGTATGTGTGACACACGTTATATACACACTCCTGGGGCCCAAACATTGTTCCCACCAGCAGCATGGGTGTGTGCCAGATACCCCAGGCACATGTGGTGGATCAGCTCTGCAATTGGACCACATATCAAAGTAACACGCAGATTACATGTCAGAACACAGCCATTGTGTAAGCAATGAACCCACCCATGATGCCCACCACAGAGTTAGTGAAACAGATGCTGTCCCCCACCTTGAGTCAAGCAAACTGCAAGGACAAAGTACCCAAGTGACACAATTCCCTGACTGTAAGGGCCACACCAGGGTATCAGATGAGGAGTGGGCAGTGCACAATAGAGGGACATGGGTCCTGGACCACATGACTGATGTACTGTGGATGTTTAACCAGGCCAGAGGAGGGCACATAGCATGGCAGACATAGTTCACAATGCAGTCATGGACTCACCCCCTCCTTGCTGCTCTCTGGCTTTCAGCTGCCCATCCAGATCAGGGAAGACCACCGCCAGGATCCTCAGCATGTGGGGGTCAGGGTCCGGTGTCCGCCCCTCCTGCGAGGAGGCGACAGCTTCAGCTGGACCCGTGCGATCCTCCGGGTCCAGCCCCGAAGGTCCTGCCACCTCTTCTGGCAGTTGCGGATCCGGCGCTTGTAGACCCCCACCGATCTCACTGCCCGGACGATGGTCAGCCATATCTGCTGCTTCTGGTGGGCATCAACCTGTGAGGATGACAAAGTGAGAATGCCATTACTACACATGCAACATATCCGTGCATTACACAGTTGTATATACATGTCTCAATCACAGGGGCACATGATGTACACAGGCAGTGCAACGATGGCCATGGACAGTATGCCAGCAGTTACTACATGGTATCATTGCCTGGGAAGTAAAACCTTGTTTAAATGCACTGTCACTACACTATACCTGTCCAGTGTATGTAACTACACACTATGGGGGTGACAACTACTCAGTGAGCCTGCTTGCCAGTGGCGTGCAGACTGTTAGCCTTGCTAGTCAGACAACATGCACATTTAGAAAGGCAGTGGACAGAACACTCACCTGCTCCCCTGCTTTCCCATACAGCTTGCTGTACTGTGGAAGGAGGTTGTCCAGCTGAAGGCTGAAGGCTGGGGCTCTCTCCACAGTACGTGCCATTGCAGGGTCCAGAGGGTGCAGATACAGCAGCAGTGTAGTGGCAGATGTCGTCCTGGAGCATGTAGTGCAGGCAAGTGAGCTCTCAGGGGAACTGCCAGCATTATATGTGTGCTGCAGAGGCAGATACTGTCCCATGTGTCCAAAGTGATAGGTCCGAGTCGTTTGCATCTTCTGAATCTGGCCAATCCATGGAATTGCACCACTTACACACGCCCCCAGCATCCTTCAAATGTTCAACTTCATGACACCCATGAAATTGCAACATTGTTGTGGGTGACCAACTGAATTTACAGCATCAGACTCGTTCAAATATTGAAAACGCGTCCGTTGCCAGGCCAGGCCATAGCCAATGGGTGCGCACCGATCGGACCATTGCTGTTCAACGCGTACCTAGGATACAACGCGTACCCGCACACATTGAATGCAATGGCCAATGTGTGCGCACTGATCGGTCCATTGCTGTCCAACGCGTATTGCGTATACAACGCGTACCAGCGCACATTGAATGCAATGGCCAATGTGTGCGCACTGATCGGTCCATTGCTGTTCAACGCGCATTGCGAATACAACGCATACCAGCGCACATTGAATGCAATGGCCAATGTGTGCGCACTGATCGGTCCATTGCTGTCCAACGCGTATTGCGAATACAACGCGTACCAGCGCACATTGAATGCAATGGCCAATGTGTGCGCACTGATCGGTCCATTGCTGTCCAACGCGTCCCTGTACAAGTCACTGGCATATGTCACCATGCCTGTCACAGGTGAACATATGCCAGCCACATATACTTCCCAGGGAGTGAGGGGCACACCTACAACACCACAGCCTGTCCAAACTGTATCCTACGGCATGTAAGGCTGCATTACCTATTCCGTGTATGGGGGTGAACATGTTGTTCTGTGGGTGTCACTTGGGGGCAGCCACCCCCAGGCTGTGCACGTGTTCATGGGGACAGAATCCTTGGTGTTTCGTGTACATGATCACTGTGATGTGCAACTGTTCATATCTAAGCCTGTGGCATGGTCAAATTTCACGGTGGTGTATGTGTATGTCATGTCACATACCCCCTGAGTCCCATGTGGGACGGTATGTTTAACCCAGGGTGACCCATTGGCACAATGGTGATGGTCCTCCACAGTCTGTGTGCATGTTGTGTTTACAATGTCTCTGATTTCATGTGCACAATGGGAGGCAGTCTCCACATCCACGTTGTTTGTGCATGGACTTTGATGTTGTGCGTGTGTGTGTCACAGACGTCCATGTCTGTCCTGCCGAGGCAACAGGGACCACTACCTGTGGGGGTCATGGTTGTTTTGCTGTGGTGTATACATGATACACCATGTCATGCCAGTGTCCATGTGGCAATACAGGGTCCCTGGGAATCTACCTGTCGTTGAGCTGTGATGCCTGGGGCACATCTGTCCTCACATGTCACTGTGGGGTGTGTTTGTAACGTGGCAGCAGGAGATGGGAACTGGGACACGGCCTCATGATATCCAATGGCATGACCTGGGACTTATTGATGCCACTTGTTGAACTGTGATGTTAGATGTTGGCCATGTATGTGCCATACATAGCCTTACGGAACTGCACACATCATGTACTTGTGCCTCATAATGATGTATCATGTGATGTTGAGTGTGTTAAATGCCACATATGTGGGGTGACTGACAATCTTGCTTTCTTCACCTATGCACTGCAGGGCACCAGCTGTCCTTAGACCATTCCCTGACCTGGCAACGATGGTGGAACGTGACAGCATCCGACGGTACCGCTTCACCAGGCAGCTGATTGAGGATTTGGCAGTGCGCTTGGCACCACATTTGCAACCTGGCCGGCCATACCCTACAGCGCTGACCCCCAAGGTGAAGGTGATGGTAGCCCTACACTTCTTTGCCACCGGTACCTTTCAACACACTGTGGCGACTGCTGGTGGGATGTCACAGACCATGTTCAGCCGTGTGCTCCGGGATGTTTTGGAGGCTATGTTGATATACCTGAACCAGTACATCTATTTCCCTAGTCTACAATGACTCACTGGCGTGAAGAGTGACTTATATGCCCTGGGGAGGATGCCGCATGTCATTGGCTCCATTGATCAGACCCCCCAGGATATTGCGGCATGGATTAGTAAATTTAGCGGCCCAAATATGGAAATTTAGCGGCACAAATATGGAAATTTAGCGGCATTTTTGCGGCACTTTATTTTACTCATAATCATTCATTTTCAGCCTTAAATCAATGGAAACTGTTTTAGCAGAGTATTCCACTTTGAATAGGCAACCTGGGATATGGAACAGAGGAAGCAGCCCACAGGTGAAGGCTGTTATCCCTTGGAAATGCAATCCTCCATTTGCTTTAGTATAGGTTCTGAGAAGCCCATCAAAGATGGCCTGGTAGCATCCCATAGGAAATGGCATTCTAGAACCTACCTTAGTGTATGCTCTGGGGGTCCAGATTGGAGGGACAGGGAGATACCCAAAGAAATTGAAATTATGCAACCAGTCACAGTATATGACCTGTGGAATCCACTTAGGAGCAGCAGAGGAGAAACTCATAATAAAGGAACTATACAACCGTGCAATACTTCAAGGCAAATCGCGAAATCCTGGAGGGTCTGGCTAGGGCTCCGACCGTTTGTTTTCACGGGTGAAGGGGCGGGGGGCACAACGTTATAACATTTGCAATGTAATAGGACTCGCATTTACGCGCGTCCAAGCTATTGACATTGTAAATGACAATGCCATTTATTTATGTTTTAAAAACCAAAACATAAATAAAAGGCATTGTCATTTACAATGCCAATAGCTCAAACTTGCATAAATGCGAGACCGATTGCATTGCAAATGCTTGTTTTTTACTATTCTGCTAGGGTGACAGACATTTACACAGGACATGTATGGATGGATTTTGCTGCTGCTCTGTCCTCTCTCCACCACTTCCTTGCCGCCTGACAGTTTCCAGAGTGTGACTTCTTTTCACCTGATCTGCCCCATTGGGTTCACTGCCTGCCCGCTAAGTGTCCTGTTCTGGCCCCTTGTCTCCATGGTACCCATCACCTTCTGGAAAATGTCCTCCTCTCTCTTGATTTCTACCCGCGCCAGGTTCTGCCCTAAGGTGCTCGCTGCCATCCCACTCCTTCCTGCCTTTGTCCTCATCTCATCTTCTTGTGCTGCCTTTTGCGCCATGATGCCCGACACCTTTCGTCCGCCTGGCCCTTACTTGTGCCAACTCTGTTACCAGGAAGGTTGCCGCCTGCCCTTCTCTCGCCTGCCACCTACATTTGTCATGTTGCCATTACCATACCAGTTCCTTCACTGGGTTTAGCTCCCAAGATGTCCTCTTTCTGCCCGAGTTTGCTATGATAAAGGCACCCTCTTAAAATGTGGAAGAAGCGTCACCCCATGAAACTTAGTCACCAGCAGTTACTGTCTAATTGTGCGCATTGCCGATTTCGCTGGCACTTTTGTAAAAATTGAGGCATTTTTACAAAAGTGCCGATTTCGCGGGCACTTTTGTCAAAATCGCGGCATTTTTACAAAAGTGCCGATTTCGCGGCAAACCGCGAAATTGCGAAATCGCGAAATCCTGGAGGGTCTGATTGATGGGACACATGTGGCTTTGGTACCACCACAGGCCCAAGAGCAGGCCTACCGTAACCGCAAACACTACCACTCGGTCAATGCACTGGTGGTCTGTCTTGCAGATATGAGCATCTCACACGTGTGTGCCCGTTTCCCTGGTTCTGCACACGATGCCTACGTGATGAGGAGTAGTCGCATCCCGAGGATGATGGCACAGATGCCGAACCAGCGTGCCTGGCTTGTTGGTGTGTACTGACTTTGTACCATTGTGTGTGTTCTGCTATGTAGTGTTCCACCCTCTTTTCCAACTCTGCTAATGTGCAATTGTCTGTATGTAGGTGACTCCGGATACCCCAACATGCCGTGGTTGCTGACGCCCCTCAGGAACCCTGTGACACCAGCCCAGATGCGCTACAATGAGGCACATGGTCGGACCAGGAGAGTGATTGAGCGGACATTTGGTCTCCTGAAGAGCCGCTTCCGCTGCCTCGACAAGACAGGAGGGTCCCTCCCATATGCCTCAGCAAAGGTGTGCAAGATTGTCATTGTCTGCTGCATGCTCCACAACCTGGCAGTGCGGAAGGAGTTGCCTCTCATCCTGGATGACGATGACCAACGTCCGCCACCTGTGGAGGATCCTGGCCTGGACCACGATGCCAGTGATGATGATGATGATGATGATGATGGTGATGTCCGCACACAGCTCATCACCAACTTCTTCAGCTGAATGTGAGTATCCTGAGATGTCATGTCAATGATGTGAGTTTGCATGATATGCGTTGGTGGTGCTCTGGTGCTGTTTGAGTGTGTCCATGGGCTACATGACTGTATGCGTGTAGCGATGTGTCCTTGCAGGTAGTCTGTACTCCCCAACAGTGTTGACATGCTAACTTGGTTCTGGGTGGGTATCTTGTAACATGTATTGTGCATGAGTATTGCAGTTCTGTCCTGTTCTTCAGTGCTTTTGACTGTGTGTCATTTCTGTCCTTCACAGGGTACTTTCAGAGTCGTTTGGTCAACTGTGATCCCCAACACCGTGATTCGACTTCCCGGGTGGTAGCTGTTGTGTCCCTACAGGTGATGTGCACCACACCCATGGACTTCCTTCCTTCTACACTTGTTGACTGTGTGCCCGCTGCCAGGTGGGATTACCTTGCATCTGTGGTGGTTACAACATGTTGCAAATGTGTAATAAACCTGTGCTTCACTTTGTGATGTGCGTTGTCTGTGATCACACATCTGACTGACATTTGCTTACTGCACCAGTGGGCTAGTTAACACAGACTGTGAATAGGTGTTGGGTCTGTGCAATGCAACGTATTTCCTGGCAACATCAGTGTAGGCGATGAGTCAGATGGCCATGGTGTGTATGTGTTGTGTAGCCCTGGTGGTGTGCCTCCCTCATATGTGTGACGTCGCCATGACTCACATGCCGGTGTTGTACTTGCTGTAGCAGTCAGCATGCACAGTGTCATTTCCCAGATCATCATCGCCACTTCTGAGACAACATAGGAATCACAACAGAGGCAAGTATGGTGTATTAGTGAGTTTATTGACATACATGTGTGAGTATAGTGCATAGGATGGTGGGTGCTGTACATTTTGATTGTAATCCAAAGTTCCTAGATGATTTGGAAGTCCTGGTAGCAGAAATGTCCAGAGTAAAGTCCACAGTAATCTGAGACATTGGTCCAACTTGAGCTCCCCATGTCATGTGGGAGAGTTGTGTTGCAGTCAACAGGGTGAACAGTTTGCGCACAAAGGTGATTATCCAGAACAGGTTTTGGCTTCCTGGGGGTTGCACATGGCCATCGGCCTCTCACTTGCCCCTCCTCGGACGGCCCCTCTTCTTTGGGGGGACCCTCAAGTGCAGGCTGCTGCGGTGCAGGGGACTCTTCGCCAGAGTCATCCGCCCTCCCTGTGGCAGTTGCAGTTGTTTCAGCACCAGATGTTGTGGGCACACAGGGAGGTGTTGACTGGTTGCTGCTCATCTGGCGGAGGCATTGTAATATGTCCCTATGCACCGCCGTCATCTCTTGCAGTGTGTCCCACTTGGACTCCACGCGGGACATGTGTGAGTCCAAGCGGGCATGATGGGCAGCCTGCTGCTGTTTCATGTCCCTGAGGAGCCCCACTACCTGGCTGAACTCTCCGGTGCTGGACTGGTACGCATCGGCTATGCCTGCCAGTTGTGGGTCATCATGCAGTCCCGACCCCTCTGCGAGCAGCGACCTATGTCTCCCACCCCTCCCACCACCCCTGGCGACACGTGCAGTACCTGAGGTGGCACGCACAGGTGACCCTGGACGACCTTGTGGGTTGTTGGTGGTGGTGGTGTCCATGGCCCCACGTTGGTCCAGGGTCCCTGTGCTGGTGGTGGTGGTGCTCCTTGGTCTGTCCATGTCGGCAGGGGTGGTATGTGTGTTGACAGTCGTTGGAGGGGTGGGTGCAGGGGGTGCAGCTGGTGGTCCTGCTGGTGCTGCATGATGACTTGCTCCGGAGGTGCCAGGTGGGTCTTCTTCATCCGAGGAGGGCAGAGGCTGTTCAACACCAGTGAGCTCTGTATCCTCTTGAGCCTGGGACGAGGACTCCTCAGCGTCTGCTGCTGTGTCCCCATCATCACCTGTTTTTGGGAGACACACACAATGTATGTTATGTTTCTGCAGGCATCAATGGTTGACACACCTGACAGTTGTGACTGTGCCTCTGGATGCAGGCCTGTACATTGCATTGTCCTAAGTTGTCACAGTCAGGGGTTGATATTGGTGTAGCACATTGTCCTGCATTATTTGGGCATTTCTATGTGAATGTTGGGGTGTGTACATGGTCTGCATTGGTTGTATTTGGTTGACATCCGGCCCTCCTTCCCACCCAGCCATATATTCCACCATGGAACGTGCTTCCATTGCAGGGAGTGCAAGTTGTCTTTCAGGATGTCAGTCAGTGGTGTCCTGCTGTTGGTTGTTGCACAGTTGCCAGCAGGGCCTTGTGCTCCCCACAGCAGTACCCAGTGTCAGCCATCTTGTGAGTCCTTTTCCACTCCCTGTGATGTGCGCATGGTTAATGGTGGTGTTGATGGGACAGTTGTGGGGGTGACCAATATCTGTGCCTATGACTCCCATCATGCTATTGGCTACACTGACTTGCCCAGCATACACATATTTCCTTTCTTTCAGTGGGCTTCACTGTGTGGTGGTGTTGTAGTGGTGGCTGCTTGTCTGGATGTGTTTGTCAGTTATATTTGTGCCACTGCCTAGCTGTAGTTGTAGTTGTGTTTGTACATGTGATGACACAGTTAAATGTCACTTTGAGATGGCATGTGTTGTGTTTATCTGACTGACATGCACATTTTGGGATGATTCTGTTCTGGTTGCTGTGTATTTGCTAAGCGTGCATGGTTTGACTCTCCCCTTGACAGTGATGTGTGTGTGTAGTCGCAGAATATTGTGTAAATTTGTTGTGTACTCACCAGGCTCTGGGATGTTTTCTAGTCCATAGACGCTCACTGGTGGTAGGATGGCCCGCACCTTCTCCTCCCAGGGCCTGAGGTATACTGGCTTGGCAGGACGGCCACTACCGGTGTGTTGGCTCACGAGGTAGTCCTTCTTCAACAGCTCCTTGACCCTCCTGCGCACGTCATACCACCTGTTCTGGATGTCTGTCTTTGTGCGCAAACATGGTGATTGTGCGTTCACCCTGTCGACGATCCTCTCCCACATCTTTGTTTTCTGTGACATGGGTGTCTGTTGGACCAGTGTACCAAAGAGCTGTGGCTCTACCCTGAGGATCTCATCTACCAGGACTTCCAATTCACTATCTAGGAACTTATGATTCTTCTTTGGGGGCATGGTGATGGGTGGTGATGGTCAGTGATGTGTGTGTTGGTGTGCAGGTGAAGGTGTGTGAGTGTGTGTTTTGCTGGGTGTATGTGAGGTTTCTATTTGTTGTGGTGCTGATGGTGTGTGGCTTGTGTGATGGATGAGCTGTGGGTGTGTGGTTGCTGTCTGTTGAGTGCTGGCAGGTAATTTGAATTTGCAAAGGATCATGGTAGGGATTTGTGTCCTTTATATGGGTGGAGTTGTGGGTGTGTCTTTGTTCCCTGCCCCTCCCCCCAGTATTTATTGGCTTTGTAATTGCTTGTTTGGCCTTTTTTGTGTATTTTCCCTTTGTACTTTTCGTGCATGTAGGAGACGTTCTTGTGACCGAGTCGGACCCTGCAGTTGTCTCGTGCGGGCTTCTCCGTTTCGTTCACGCTGTGTTTGTGCTGTTTTCTATGCTGCGTACGCGTCGGTCGCGGTATTTTGGGTTGCTTCGCCTCGCTGTTTTGTATGCGTGTCGGTCGTACGGCTTGTCCTCCGTGCGACTCGGTCGTGTTTTCCACGCCTTGCATCGTACTTGGCGGGTGGGAGTTCGCGGGTACGTCTCGTTCGGGTTTGTTCCGGGTGCGAGTCGGTCGGTTCGAATCGCGTGTTTTTCCGGCCGGATTGCTGTTTTCCGCGCGGCTCGGTCGTTCGGATGGTGTTCCGTACGAGTCGGTCGGGTTTTGCTCGCTTCTCATCGTACTTGGAGGGTCGGGCTGCACCGGTACGTGTCGGTCGGAGTAAATTCCGGCTCCGAATCGGTCGGTACGTTTTCCTGCCGGAATCGGAATCGGCCCCTGAATCTGTAATTGGCTCATCGAGTGCTGGGAAAGAATTCGGATTTTACTTTTCTAAAATTAACTAAATTTGGAACACTCCCTAAAAATTGACACTTTCACGCTGGAAAAGCATGGCCTTTCGACGCTTGTGGATATTCAACTTATATAAACAAACTCAATTAGGACTGTGGCTTAAGTGACAATTCCAAAACAACTAATTTTCAAAGCAAGAATTTAAATTTTTTACCTTTTTAAACTGTTTTTAAAATGATTTTAAAACAGGATTTTAACGAAGCTCATTGAAAAATGTTCTATGCACTACTATCTAGTAAAGAGAATAGTCCACTAGCATTTTTATCATTGTTGACTGTTCGGAAGAGGAGTGGGTGTTATGTTTCATATAGGTACCCTAATATAGGCCCGGGTAACATCATACCCTTTCACCTACATCACCTCCCCTACATTACACACTAACAAGCCTTTTAAGGATTGAACGCCTTTTATGGACTGAACCTTTTGCCTAGTTCTAGGCCTGGGTGCAGAAGGAGGGTTTTTCCCGAACAATAGTGTTCTATGACTTCATCTTTAGACTGACACTGCATGAATAAAATATTTATGAGGCTACTTGGAAACCAGGCAGGGGCTATACACCACCTTCCTAATATCTACGCACAAGGTTCATCCCATACGTCATCCTCATACCCAACAATGGCTAACACAAGAACAAGGGACAAAGGGACTCTATATACTTTTTTGTATAAATACAGCACCTCTTGCTATCAGTAGTTAGAGGGGACCGAGACTTCCAGGCCGACACACTGACCAGAGACGCTGAGGCTCCTGCATGCAGACGCTCCAGCTGACAGTGGTCTGAGCATCCCTTGCAGGGTGTCCAACGCGAGACCAAGAAGGGCTCCTACATTCACACTTCAGGTAATGGGGTTCGACTAAATCCTAGAGGGTTTCTTGGCTGCACACCTACTCACATGCTAGGTACACTTAGGTACATCTAGATAGGCATCGTAGGAGTACGCACTCTCTTTTATCAATGCATTTTATATTCATGTATTTATTCATGCTTATTGCAAGATGATAGAACTGTACTATCCTTTTATATTCATAGTACTGCTAATCATATATCTCTGCTACTGTCTAATGATTGTTTTTGCTCATATACTTTACACGAGAATAACAACTGTTCAATAAATCCTTATTGAAATGCCCAGACTGTTTATTCTGTGTACCTCTGAGATAAACTAAATAAGCACGAGTGACTGAGCGAAAAGTAGTACATTGTTTCCACGATCTTGAGGGATCAGAGTTGTCATGTTCTGAGGTTGCCAGAAACTTTTCTCTCCCCAATAAGAGGAGACACTAGTGGCACTGTGAGCTAGGTTTTGCAAACAGGCTAACATTTCTCGGTGGGGGTGTACAGAATCAATCTGCCACCAAGCCCACAGTTTATGTTATCCAAACGCGCAGGTCCTGCATGGGTACTATAGGAACTACACGACAGAATGTACTACATTAAATAAATGCAGAACAAGATTGCAGGGCCGTCCCAAGGGCAGTGCAGTTGCACTGGATACTGACTTCAGAGGGGCAATGTGCACTCGCTAACATGTTCCTGGCCTCCAGCAATTTCCAGACAATAAAAATGTCAAGATAACTCCGGTGATTAATGTTCTTTCTGAAGAGATTGGAGTTGTCTAGTGGAAGAAGTTTTGACTCATTGCAAGGTAGCGCAGAGGATAATTTGACGGCTGCAAAGAAAGTGTACCATGCAGATCACAAAGTGCATAACATGTAAATAGGTCAGTGGGTTACTGCTTTTCTGTTACTTGCAGCTTATAAGTTAAAATCCTAACATAGAATAGTGAATTTATAACTGTCATCAAAGAACTGCATGCACTGCACAGTATAGTTTAGAACAGATATTAATGTTGCAAAAAGGGTTCATCTGGGTAGAAATCAATTCTTTTTATTTAAGAGAACCCCCAACTATGGTGTTCTGAGTTTGTGCTTCTGGGGCCCAAGCACTCTTTAGCAATGCTGCCTACCAAAATGCATGACTTGTGACTCCTACACCCTGTAGTTCTCTGTCTTATGTAACATTTCCTTTACACTAATTTATACATGTATGATTGATTGTCTGTCTGTAATTTGTGTGTGATGCAAAGTGCTCTAGCACTCTACACTGGTATGAGTGGCAGTTTATAACTAATTAAATGCATCTGAACGTTAGTGGTCATGGAGCCTTAAGGGACACTGTTAAAGGGTGGTGGTGGTGAGGGAATCCGCATCACTCAGCCTTACCACAACATCACCTCGGCACTACCTCAGCATCAGCACAGCACCACCTCCTCATCAGTGCACCACCACGAGTGCAGCACCAACTCAGCATCAGCGCAGCACCACCTCAGCACCAGCGTAGCACGACCTTAACATCAGCACTGCACCATCTCAGCTTTAGCACAGCACTATCTCAGCATCAGTGCACAACCACCAACGCAGCCCCACCTCAGCATCAACTCAGCATCAATGCAGCACCACTTCAGCATCAGCGACCCACCACCTCAGCACACAAAAACTCAACATCACTCAGCACCACCTGAGCACTAACTCAGCACCACCTCAGAACCAGTGCAGCACCACCACCTCAGCATCACTCAGCATCACCTCAGCATCAGCACAGCCCCACCTCCTCATCTGTGAGCCACCACCAGTGTAGCACCACCTCAGCATCAGTGCAGTACCAGCGCAGCACCAGCACAGCACCATCTCTGCATTAGCATAGCACCATTTGAAAACCGCCACCTCAGCATCAGCACAGACCCATCTCAGCATCAGCATAGCACTACCTCCTCCTCAGTGCACCACCAACTCAGCACCAGCGCAGCACCACATCAACATCAGCATAGCACCATCTCAGCATTAGCACAGCACAATCTCCGCATCAGTGCACCACCACCAACACAGCCCAACCTCAGCAGCAACTCGGCACCTATGCAGCACCACATCAGCATCAGAAGAGCATCACCACATTACAGCACCAACTCAGCTTCAGTCAGCACCAGTGCAGCACCACCACCTCAGCATGACTCAGTGCAACAGCGTCACTCAGCACCACCTCAGCATCACTCAGCACCACCTTAGCATCATGCAGCACCACCTCAGTAACACTCAGTATCACCGCCACACCAGCACACCACTACCTCAGCATCACTCAGCACCACCTGAGTATCATTCAGCATCACCTGAGCATCACATCTGCACCAGTACACCACCTTCTCAGCACCACTTCAGCATTGCTCAGCACCACCTCAGTGTGCCCTCGGAATCTGAAAACTGTTGATTGTCTCCTAGAGTCCATCCGCTGCTTGTGGTGTAATGCAGGTACTATTTCTCAATCTCCATCCTCCTATTGTTTATGTCCCTCTATTCATAACAAAAAAAGCTATAACAAACAAGCATTACAACAGGCAGGAAGAGGTTGGCAGCATTGAAAGGAAAAAAAGCTAGAAGACATTTTTTGTTAATTCTTTTTTGAATAGTCATTCAATTGTACATAATGTCTTCTTTAAACTCCACTACATAACACTCCACAACACAAAATACCATTCCACATACTTAGACTCCATTACACACAGTCCCACTCCTCATAATTCCAATACACTCAAAAACACATAATTACTATCCACATAATACAACTGCACACCATACAACATAATTCCACTTCACAAATCCACACCACACAGTTTCACACCACACAATTAACAAGTCCAATCCAACCCACATAATTAGTACACACCACTTACATCCACTCTAATCCATAACACATAGGCAAGAGACATTTACATTCACAATGCCAATATCTCCAACTATTTCCTTTTTTTCCCTTTTTTTTCCAAAGGTCTTTTTATTCAACATGACATCCAAATATAACATAGTACATTGAAAAGTACACAGGACTTTGTACAGGTAATTGCATCTAGTATGTGTCCAGTTTCTAGTTTTGAGAAGTCCCATCACCCTCCTCCCGTACTTCAAGTCATGTCTGTTTTGTTGGATCAAACATTAGGGATATCACCCCAAACTAATACAGTAAACAAACCCCTCCTAGCCCTCCCCCCCTCCCCTACCCTGGTGGTGGTGGAACCTCAGATACAAACTGTCAGACAGTCAGAATTGCGTCAAATAGAAGGGAGTTTAGCTTATCTTCTATATCCCTTTGGGGCACTACCACTCCACATGGCGAGACTCGGATCCAAACTTTGAACAGTTTTAGAACTGGAAAAGGTGCATGGCTCTCATGGAAGGAGGGCAGACCGCCGATGGGAGGCCATGAGACAGAAAGGCAACCAGCGGACCCCACTTGTATTCAAAGTTCTTGTACTCATCTCTGAAAATATCAGCTAATCTTTCCATGGTGAGAATTCTCCAGAGCCGGGAGTGCCACAGCGAGAGAGCTGATGCTTCCCTCTTTTTCCAGGCTGCCGCTATTGTTATTTTGGCCACTCTGAGGCACGCCCACATTATTGCCTTGTCTGCTTTCGTATGGTGTTCTAGATCAGGGTCCCTGATGCCCAGGAGTGTTTCCTCTATAGATGTCGGTATAGGGTAACCCAGCATATCTTTAATGTGCGATAGGATTTCCTCCCAAAAAGCATGGATAGCAGGGCAGTCTCACCATATGTGGTGAAAATCCCCACGAAGGCCACAACCTCGCTAGCAGAGATCGGAGGTGTCCGGGAATATCTTTTTGAGTTTAGTGGGGTACAGGTACCAGTCAAAAAGAGTCTTGTAATGGACCTCCTTCAAGGTCATTGAGTGGTTGTTCTTGGCTATGTCCACCCATATATGATTCCATTCCCCTTCTGCAATATCCCTCCCAATCACTTGTTCCCAAAAAGGCATGTAGAGTGCCCGTGGTGCATGTACTGTCGATAGTAACAAAGCATACAGTGAGGAAATCACCCCTTTTATGGTGCCTGCCTTCTGTACCAACTGTTCTGTCAGTGTGCGTTCTCTAGTGGCGGCTTCCCTCATCCGCGGCTGGGATACCCAATGTTTGAGTTGGAGGTAGCGGAAGTGCTCGCTTCTTGGGACATGAAACTCCCTTTGGCAACTCTCAAATGTGAGCACGTCGAAGTTATGGAACATGTCTGAGACCATCAAGCAACCCCCCTCCCGCCACCCGCCAAATGGGCCTTCTCTCAGAGCTGGTGGAAAGGCGGGTTGAAGTGGATGGATGTGTAAGGCGAAGGGAAGGATGTCCATCCCTCATTTTTCGTGACCTCGTACCAGACTTTAGGGGGTGGTTCTTGTCGGGGTGCTGAGGTATGCGTTGGCCGGTCTATCTTTTTTCTGTTTCCAGAGCACATCCCAGATCGACCTGCCCACTATCGCCCTATCCATGTGGAGCCAATGTTTATTGGACTCCTTCATGGACCATTCTACCACCACTCTTACCTGGGCTGCTTTGTAATATAGTGAGAAGTCTGGTAGCGCCACCCCCCTTCCTTTTTTGGGCGCCGTAAAACATGGAACAGAAGGTGTGCCCTTCCACCCTGCCATATGAATTTAGTGATAAGAGAGCACAGTCTGGGCAACAGGTTGCAGTCTAAGTCGACCGGGAGCGCCTGAAATAAATAAAGAAACTTTGGTAGTACTGTCATTTTGATGGCATTTATCCGTCCGAGCCAGGAGATGTTTCCAGCGCTCAAGATCCTGTTGGAGTTGAGACATCAGTGAGGGGTAATTGGCCCTCTATAGATCTTCTATCCTCAGAGTGAGCTGAATGCCTAAATATTGAAGGGAACGCTTGGCCCATTGTAAAGAGGTCTGTCCCCGGAGCTGCAATGCCTCACCCTCAGGGATTGTGAGATTTAGGATGGAGGATTTCGACAGATTGACTTTGAAGCCCGCCACTGCTTCAAATTTCCCTAGTTCTGCCTGTACTGCCTGCAGTGAAGGGCCTTGATCCGTGAGTGTCATCAAGATATCATCCGCGAAGAGTGAAGCCTTGTGTTCTGTACCCCCAAAGCGTATTCCCTTAATCTCTGGGTTAGCTCTAAATTGGATAGCCAGGGGTTCGATGCTAAGGGCAATTAAGAGGGGGGAGAGTGGGCAGCCCTGTCTTGTGCCTCTGCTAAGTGCAAATGGGAGTGACGGGGATCCGTTGACCTGCACTCGTGAGTGTGGATGTTTATAGTTAGCCCCAACCATGTTAATGAATCTGTCCCCAAAGCCGAACTTTTGCATGGTAAGGAAGAGAAACGACCAATCCACCCTGTCAAAGGCCTTCTCGGCGTCTAGTCCCACCAATATTGCTGGAATTTTGAATTTAGAGACTTTTTCAATCAAGTGTATTGTTCTCCGAATATTATCATGCGTCTGTATTCCTTTTATGAAGCCTGATTGATCAGGGTGGATTGGTGCGGGCATTAAGTTTTCTATTCGTGTGGCCAGTATTGCAGAGAAGATTTTTGCGTCTAAATTCAGCAGCGCAATAGGCCTAAAAGAGGCACAACTCAGTTTTTTTTTTCCTGGTTTAGGGATAACAGTGATCACTGCCTCAGCCATAGAGGTCGATACTGTGGAGTCCTCTGCTATTGCGTTAAATAACGAAGTGAGGTGGGGCATAAGCTCCGGCGCAAAAATCTTGTAAAAGTGCGCCGTCAGACCATCAAGTCCCGGGGCTTTGTGAATTTTGAGTTTCAAAATTGCTTTCCCTACTTCTTCGGCCACGATTGGGCCATTTAACCGGTCATTCTCCACTGGCGGGATGCAGGGAAGTTCCAGAGACTCTAGGTATTGTTGTTGCAGGACTATATCTGGAAGTGTGCCTGTGTAGAGGTCCTCATAAAGTCTACCAAAAATGCGGGCTTTTGCTTCATCTGAGTGGCTTATGAGACCGTCTCTATCCTGGATTCCCCCTATATACTCACGCTCCCTTTTTTCGCGCAGCTGTCTCGCTAGGTGAGTCCCCACCTTGTCCCCCTGGGCATACGATATCTGCCTGAGCTTCAACAACGTATATTCAGCCCTATTGGTGTATATCGCTTTGATTTTCCCCTTCATTGCACTAAGTTGTCGTTGCAGTACCCGGGATGGCGTTTTCTTGTGGTCTCTCTCTACCTTCTCTAATTCCTCCTCAAGCTCCAATCTTTCCTTAGCCCTCCGTTTATTCAGTGCGGCATTCAGTTGGATACACTTGCCCCTGAGGACCGCTTTAAACGCGTCCCAGTTATTCTGGGGGGATGTGGCCTGTGGTTGATTTAGTTCAAAGTATTCAGAAATGGAAGCCCTTAACTCATCTCGTAGAATTTTGTCCCTGGTAACCGAAATTGGGAAGTACCATCTGCGGGTTCCTGGCTTATTACAACCCCAAGATAGGCTAATGGTCACCAGGCTGTGATCTGAGATCGTAATTGGGATTATCTTAGCCGCCTGTAAGGAGCCCAGCAGAGATTGAATTATAAAAATATGGTCTAACCTGGAGTAGGTCAAGTGTACGTGTGAAAAAGGTGTATTCTTTGGTGGTGGGGTAGAGCGTACGCCATGTATCTCGCAGACCCAGGGCCTGTATTTTCTGTTTGATCCCCTTTGGGGAAGTTGTTGGTGGCTGCCCTGTGAGGGTGGGTGCTGTCCAGCTCGGCATGCCAAGTCAGATTAAAATCTCCCATAAGCACTACGGGGCCTTCTGCGAACTCGCTTATCAAGTCTAGGAGGGAAGTCAAAAACACTGCTTGCCCAGTATTGGGGGCGTATGTGGAAATAAAAGTGCAAAGTCTGCCTCTCAATTTCCCCTTTACCATAATTACTCTCCCTTCCCGGGCCGCCTTTATGGCTTCAGTTTGGAACTTTGCCGAGCTGCGAAATAGAAGTGCAACACCCTTCTGCTTGGAGTTGGCAGACAATCTGTAAATTAAGGGATAGGTTTTATGACAGAGTCGCAACTCTTCGGTTTTTTAAAGGTGCGTTTCCTGCAACGCCACTACTTCAAACTGGTGATCAGTGAGGTACTTCCAAATTTTTTGCCTTTTGAGTTTAAACCTTTTACGTTCCATGAGGCTATTGAGACCATTTTAAAAACGTCTGTTCCCTCTGCTTCTCATGTCTTCCCCCCCATGATCCTCGCTTTCCCTCTAGCTCCCCCCTCCCATTGGTCCGCCATACCTCGGATGACTTCGAAGAGAATGCCTGCATTCCCCTCTTGTGTGGACTGTCCGACTGTCCCTCACCCCCACCATCAGGTCCCCCCCCAAAAAATAACAACCCCAAAATCCCCTTGAAACCTTGCGCTGCAGAGCCAACGAGCTCTCAGCGAGTTCAGTCTTGAAGAAGAATAACATGGTGACGGGCGTCACGGACAGAGCCGGAAACCCGGACTGTTGGTTGCTTCGTGTATAGAGTACCAGTTGAAAGTACCAAAGACAGTGGTCCAATGCATCCAGTCATTCGTGGTGGGTGAGCATGGGCACTTTCGGCAGCATTGCGCCCCTTATCGTATTTGTCTCGAAGCAATGCTGCCCCATAGTCAGATAGGATGTCTTCCCTCGTGGAGATCGTTCGTCACTTTAGTGTCTTCATTTTTGGCTGGATTTGCCTTTTGAGATCGTGCGCCATGGTCGAGTGGGTCTTTGTGTCGCCCCGCTCCTTTCGTGGGGTCTGGGCTGCCTTCATCTTCGGGGATTGGAAGACCTATAATGCGGAGACCCTCTACCAGGTCCGAGACGTGCTGTGGTTTGTTGTTGAGTTCAAAAGCGAGTCCAAAGGGGAAGGTCCATCTGTAACGCACATTATCTTCTCGTAGTTTGGTCGTGATTGGTCTTAATTGTTGTCTGCATGCCAGAGTGGAGGGGGCCAGGTCCTGGAAAAGCGCACACTTGTACCCTTGGAAAGAGGTCTCCTCCTTTTTACTTGCGGCGCTCAAAATCGCGTCTTTCGTTTTAAAGGAATGCATCTTGACAAGAACATCGCGGGTACGTCTGCGCTCACTCGACTGCTGGTTCCCCTCTCGATGTACCCTGTCGATCTTGAGCTTCATCTGACGCGGGCTCAGAATCTCAGCAAAGAGGCCCTCCACAAAGGCCTCTAGTTCCAGCCCCTCCGCACCCTCCTCCAGGTCCCGAATTCGAATGTTCTCCCTTCGAGACCTATTTTCTAAGTCTTCCGCTTTCAGGAGCACCTGGTGAAGTTGCGACTGAAAATCTTTCTGTTTTTCCTGCACCCTGGAAGTGCGGGCGTCCAACTCTTGTGCCTGTTCTTCTACTTCCAGTATCCTGGACCCTACAGCATTCACATCTTGCTGGAGGGTTGACATGCGGTCGGTGAGGTCCGCCTTTAATTGATCTATAGAAGACCGCAGGTCTTGCTTGATCTCCAGGCATAATTCCGCTTTAAAGTCTCTAAGCCAGGCCACCAGATCTTCTCTGGTGAGTGCCATCGTGTTCGCCTGCCCCCCTTTGTCGTGAGCTTGACCTTTCTCCACTGATGCAAAATAGTTGGAGACCTTGTTTGACGCTTTTTTTGGTGGCATATGGGCTACGATGTGCGCCTTCCTTGCTGGGCCGCGTTTCTCCCCCTCTGGCTCGTGGCCCCTTTTTGAATGTTATTATGGAGCAGTGGCTATTTATTGGGCCGGTACTGGGCTAGTGGTGATGATCGCAAAGATCAGCCAGAGGTGGCCATCTTAGGGTCAGGCACTTGGTATGTCTTTGCACGCGGCAGCGCAGTGCTCCGCAGCCTTGTCACATAAAATATCCGTATGTGAGTGCTTCAGGAGTAAGGCTCTGCGGGTGTTGCTCCTCCTTCCAGTTGTGAAAATAGGCAATTCCTTCTCTTCTTCAGAGTAACCCCAGACCGGGCGCCATCTTAGGGTCAGGCGTTGCCTCTAGTCTTCAGCCCCCCTCTAGGACCAGCCTTTCCAGCCCCACAGGATCATACTTTGGTGTGGGAGACCCCCCCTGGGCTGCCTCAGCACTCCATTCTGCTACAGTCTCTGAGCCCAGCTCACCTCCTTGAAGCGCTGGTGCCGCTCAGGTGCCTCAGTATCACGCATATCTGCTTCGTGGCCGCATGTCCCTTCAAGCACCTGGGAGCAATGTCGCAGGGGAGGCGAGCCCCGTCCGGCTCACCCTCGCCCCAAAGCGCAGCCTGTCAAGTGGCTCCGACTCCGCCGCTGCCTGCATGGGTCCCGCTATGACTGCCCCGATTCAAGCCATCTCCGGATCCCGCTCGGCCGCGATCCTCGGCGCCATCTTGTATCTGCTCTCTGCTCCAGGCCGCGCTGAGAAATCCTCAGTCACTTCTGCTGCATTTAATTTGAGCCCTCAGGCGTTCTTCAGCCTCACGCCTCCTTTCTGGACCGGATCAGGTGAGTCTTGGTCCTCTAGCCTTGCGTTGGCAGTGTTCGGCAGTCATGGGGCTCCGGAGCTGATGTGGATAAAGTCCACCCAGCCATCTTGCCTGGCCACGCCCCCTATTTCCTTTTTTTTAAACAAACAGATCTGATGCTTAGCTCCTACCTATTTGTTCTTTTCCGTCACCAACAACGCAAAGCTATACACACAGTTCCATGCCACACAAATCAGCTCCACACATTTCCAATCCACATCACATAATTTAACACTAAACCACATAATACAACTCAACAACACAGTTATACAACACACTACATACATCCAATCCACACCAAACAGTTACACATTGTGGCGCAAAATTCAACAGCCCAACACATAATTAATCTGTACTACTTACCACTCGGCAACACACAATCCCACTACACATAATGCCACTACACTGAATGCCACATAATTGCTAAACATATATTTCCACAACACACCATGCCACATAATGCCACTACACAAACCCGCTACACACCACACAATTCCATGCCACGCAATTACACAACTAATCCAATCCAAGCCAACCCAACCCACATAGTTCCACTACAGACCACATACATAAACTCCATAACACATAAGTAAAATACATTGCCATTTACAACGCCATTAGCTCCAACTCAAACAAATGCGAGACTGATTGCATTTCCAATGCTTGTTACTCTACACAGTGCTAACACCTTTCCAGAGTTTCGTTAAAAGGGGGCGTAACCTGGGTGTGTAAGAGGTTAAGTGGCTGCGCTTTAACAGGCCCTGACATTCAGGGGCCTTTGTCTTTGTTCTGAGATTGTATTCAATCCAATATGCTAATGACTAAGGACTTTCATGTTCACGTTTAGCCCATTAGCATTCCAAGCAAATTATTAAACTTATCTTTGTTTTTTTTACCTTTATCTTCACTCTTATACATCGTGTAGTATGTGAATGTGTTTAACACAATTTTATACTTTTTGTAAATAAACGTTCGTTTGTATTCCGAAGTACATTGTATTCGAGATTGCTCTGCCTTGCTTTCTCACATTCCAGAAAGAGTAAACCTTGAGCCCGACTTGCTGTACCCGTTAATAAGTCACAGGATACCTTTGAGAGAATTTAATTTGCATCTGCAGGGTCTTCTTAATGAATTTCTTGTGGGAGCTTTGAGACAGCAGGTACTAATGTATTCAGTCAACCCTCACTCAACCTGCAGGTGGTTTTCTTACAGATATATAAAAGGGTACAGATAACTTATTTATCACTCATATTCATCCCACATCATTATTGCCCATTCAGGCTAAGGGGATGAGCTCCAGGACAGAAAAAAACTATTAATTTCAGTTCACTGAATGCACTTTTTAGAGAATCCTTTTGTAGAACAAATGTACCCTGACCATTCAAGCATTGCTTAGGTATCCCTGCATTGCATCTGACTAAGAAAGAACAATACATAACATGAAAACTTATTTATAAAGTCACCATACCATGCTTTGTTTAATATTGTATATTTTCACTGGAACCTAAAGGTTATATTATGAGTAAAACATTATTTAATTGTATGTTCCTTTTTTATCTTGCCACCGAACAAATCAAAATATGTGTAATTTAGTTCACACGTCAAACTTGGAGCAAAATTAATTCTAAAAGGTACCAAGGTAAAATCTGTGGATTTTGCACTATTTTACGAACAACTGTGCAAATTATCCCTATTTCTCCAGAGCAAAGTGTGAGTCAAAAATGTGGGCTTTACTTGAAAAACATTGATGTGTGGCTTTATAAATATCAGCTGGATGGATTGCTGCCAAAATTGTAACAGTGATTTAGATGGACAAGTCTTTGCTCATTTGGGACAAACGTGATGGATTCATGATGGACACCCAATCAAACACAGAACATGTGACCGCAATCAATCAATCATTCAGGGTTTTTATTAAGAGCAACTATTTACCCGTTAGGGTCCCAAGGCCGTGGGGGTGGGGGGGTCTGCAGTTCAGTTGAAGAGCCAGGTCTTGAGGTCCTTCATGAATTGAGGCAGTGACGGTGATTGCCTGAGAGGCAGAGGCAGGGACTTCCAGGTCTTCGCGGTGAGGTGAGGGAAGGATCTTCCTCCAGCTGAGGTCTTGCGGATCCGTGAGACAATGGCCAGTGCCAGTTGGGTGGAGCGGAAATGTCTATTGAGTGTGTAGAAGGAGAGTTAGCGGTTGAGGTATGCAAGTCTGGTGTTGTAGAGGGCTTTGTAGGCGTGTGTGAGGAGCTTGAAGGTGATCCGTTTGTTGATCGGGAGCCAATGAAGGTCTCTCAGGTAACTGGAGATGTGGCTGCATCGGGGGATGTCCAGGATAAGTCTGGCGGAGGCTTTCTGGATGTGCTGCAGTTTCTTTTGGAGTTTTTGTGGTGGCACCAGTGTAGAGTGTGTTGCCGTAGTTGAGCTTGCTGCTGACTAGCGCCTGGGTGACCGTTCTCCTGGATTCACTGGGGATCCATTTGAAGATCTTCTGAAGCATGCAGAGCATGCCGAAGCAGTATATGGGTATATGGGTTTTAGAGCTGTAGGAATTTTTAGGGTTTAGGGTAGCTTTGGGTTTTTGGGTAGTTAGGAAATTTTGAGGGTTTAGGAGGGCTCTGGGTTTTTAGGTGGTAAGGGAATTTTTCGGGTTTAGGTTGGTTTGGGATTTTTGAGTTGCAAGGGAATTTTTAGGGTTAAGGGTAGGATTGGGGGTTTGGGTGGTAAGGGAATTTTTAGGGTTTAGGGTGGGTTTGGGTTTTGGGTGGCAAGGGAATGTTTTGGGTTTAGGGTGGGTTTGGGTGGTAAGGGAATTTTTCAGGTTTAAGGTGGGTTTGGGGTTTTGTGTGTGTTTGTGTATATATGTATATATATGTATTTATTTAAAAAAATATATTTATTAAAAAACATATTTATACATATATCTATCTTTATATGTATATATATATAGAGCTATATATGCAAATACGAATATATATATACTCTTTAAAGAACACACCCACACACACATATATATATATATATATTTTTTTTTTTGGAGGGGGGTTACACTTACCTGGTAAGTTTTTACCACACATTTGTCTTTGCCATACATGCCTTAACAAAGCATCATTTGTTGCAAAGGCATGCGTGATAAAGGCATATGTGTGGTTAAGACTTGCTTAGTTAAGACTGCGTTGAACCAGCATGAGTGGTAATGGCATGCATGGCTCCATCATACATCCCCAAAGAGGTTTCTTAGCACCCATAGTATCTGGCAAGAGTGTAGGAGTTGCATCTGGCTTGAGCTTGGGTGTTACAGGACGTAATTCGCACAAAGGAAAACATTTGACCCAGAAAACTGGGCATAACTTGTGTGTGGCCAAAAAGGTCTAGTGTTTCCCCAAGTTATTACGATATGGTTTCTATGAGTACCACCTTTGTCTAGGAGCAGATATTGGAAGACTATCCAGCTCACTTAGGAACGTAGTCCACGCAAGTCTTCTCTTGCTAGAAGATAATATGTCATGAGAACGTACAATTTTTTTGGGCAAAGTAATTTTTCTGCCAACCATTATTGAACTGTGTTATGTATGTGATGATGTTACATTGATTGTTTATGCAAACTGTATTGTGCGAAAAAACTGAGATCGTGCAGATGCTATTCTAACATATGGTTCACTGATAGAATATCGATGGTAAAAACATTGATGGTAAAAATATCGAAAAAAATATAGATTGTAAAAATATCAACTCCCTATACTTAAACAGGTAGGTACAAAAATATCGAATCAAAAATATCTAAGTTAAAAATATAGATGTAAAAAATATCAATTTAAAAATATAAATAAAATATAATAATATATATTAAATATATAAAACATTAATATTACCTTTAACAAAATAAATAACATTTAATATACATTTTAACTCAATATAAAAATTAAACTTAATTTAAAAAATATAAACATGCAAACATAATAATTTATACATATACATATATTTACTTTAAAATAATTTATTAACTATTATCTTTATTTATTTTTTAAAATTTTAAAATATATAAAAATAAAATATATACATATATCAATAATTTAAAATGTAAAAAAAGCATTCTATAATTAATTAAAACATTAAACTATTAAAACGTACATTTCGCAATCCAATAAATACAATAGTAGGGAAAATGTAGGATAGCGAAATAATTAAATTTACTATTCCAACTGGAATGAGTGCAGCAGTAGGGAAAATGTTGGATAGCGGAGGGGTAAAAATTACTATTCCCACTCCAGTGAGTGCAACAGTGGGGAAAGTGTTGAATAGCAGAGGGGTAAAAATTACTATTCCCACTCCAGTGATTGCAACAGTAGGGAAAGTGGTGGATAGCGAAGGGCTAAAAATTACTATTCCCACTACAAAGAGTGCAACAGTAGAGAAAGTGTTGGATAGCGGAGTGGTAAAATTTACTATTCCCACTCCAGTGAGTGAAACAGAAGGGAAAGTAATGGATAGCGGAGGGGTAAAAATTACTATTCCCACTCCAGTGAGTGCAACTGCACAGAAAGTGTTGTATAGCAGAGAAACAAAAATTACTAATAACAATTTAACAATTTAAAAAGATTAAATAATCTTAAAAATAAATAAACAATATTTTAAAAATATACAATTAAATATATTAAACATATAAAAAGAACACATATTATAATGTTAATTGCATATAACAAAAATATACAAATATTACATAAAATAAATTAATAAATACATTTATAAACAATATTTATTTAAAAGGAGCAAATATTAACAAACAAACAAATTATTTAAAACATAAATGTATTTATTTTATTTCCTACCTTTTAGCACCACACAAATAAAAAAAGACATCAACATTTTTATTTAAATTTAATTCTATAATTAACATAATTAATAATGAATATAAAATATATTATTAATAGAAAAAGCTAATAAACATTAATTGAGTACACATTCTTTAACACTATAATATCCACACCACACACCTAAAATAAATTACACAATTACCATAATTAATTACTAATAAATTAATTAACAAATAATTAATCATTCATCTTTAAAAAATAAGGGGCCCATTACGATACCCGGCGTAAATAAAGCCGCCAGGCATGGAAGCGGCAAAAATCCGCCCGCACACACCGCCTGAACACCGACCACGCCATTACGATTACACAAACCGAATACCGCCATCGGCGGAAAAGCACACAAAATACCGCCCGCCAACGTCCGAGTCGGAGACAAACCGCCCGCCACGGACGGAAACACGCACGACAACACAAAACCGCCCGCCCTCACGGCCGACACACCGCACGTGAAATTACGATCGCACCGACATGAGCGCGGAAAAACCACAAATATACCGCCCGCCAGCGCAAACAACGCCGATGAGAATCGACACGGCAGAAGCCATGGCGCCAACGTACCTGCACAGAAACCATCCGCACACAAAACCAATAGCACACAACATGGCCAACAAGTCCACACAGCAAGGCACGCACAAATACACAAGCACAGTACACATCCCGAAAACACCCCCCGGACAAACAAAAATACAAAGGCCAGAACCCCAGACACAACACACCTGAAAACAACAGACCATGAGGACCCACCCACATAGGTGAGTACAAAAGCAGCACTCCCACAGACCACAACCCCTTGCTACATTGCAAACCAGAGAGGAGAGGAGAGGACACAGTGACACAGCAAGGACAGCAGCACACCACAGAAACGCACACATCACAACCACCACCACCACCACCACCACCACCAAACACCACCACCACCACCACCACCACCAAACACCGGCACCACAAACCCCCTGCACATTACACAACACACACCGCACCAGCACCACAAACATCATGGCACCACAAAGAATGCCCAAGTTCACGCCCATGGAGCTGACGGTCATGGTCGACGAGATCATCAAGGTGTACCCACAAATCTATGGGAACATGGTCCAGCACACACCACTAGCCACCAGAAACAGAATGTGGAACCGGATCGTAGACCAGGTCAATGCAGTCGGGACCCTGCCCAGGAACAGAGTCGAGATTAACAAACGTTGGAATGACGTAAAGAGCCTGGTCAAGAAGAAGGAGGGCAAAAACAGAGAGCTGGCTGCCGTCACTGGCGGAGGGAATCCCGCGCTCTTTAAGACCTTCAAAGCGTGGGAGGAGAAGGTGCGAGTCGTAATACATCCGGAGATCCTCGCCGGATTAGCAGGGGAGTGGAGGCCGGTAAGTACAAACTAATGTATACCAGCACACCGCTATGTACTCACATGCACTACCACCATGCCACAGCTCCCAGGGACAAACACCCCCATGTCCAGCACACAATACACAACACATCACACACACATGCAACAGACACTACCACACACAGCCCAAACCGAACAACTGTAAAATGCGTGGAGACATGTGTACACTAAGCCAGCCACGTAACCACCAACAGGTCCACAAATATGCCAGAAGCGCCACAACGAGCACCCACCACACCCATGTGTCCGCCACAGCTGCACTAACCGACAAGTAACAGGTAAGTGGCAGGAACACAAAGTGCAGTGGGTGGGAGGGTGGACAGCCCAAGTACAACACACACCAGGCCCCAGTCCCACAGCACAGCAAGGAGGAGCATCCCCCACAGCCACGTGTCAGCCACCGCAGTGCACAACGACAGCCGAAAGGCAGACATCACGGTCCACAGCAATTGGCGTCAGTGGGTGTCCAGCCACCCCCACGACCCACAACACCCCCCACCCCCACAGACCTGCAACATGGAGCACCCCCGCTTAGAACCATGTGGCATTCAGTACAGTGCACGCCCGAACAACCTGCAGGTGGGAAACTGGACAGGGCTGGATTACTGGAGGCATGAGGGCCGTAACACGACCAACACATGGGACATGTCACGTAGCAGACGAACACGCAGCACCGCCCACCGTCACGAACAAGTGAACAATGTGCACACGGACATGAACAACAGACTCACACCCCACATGACCCATCATAAGACTTGCTTGGTTAAGACTGCGTTGAACCAGCATGAGTGGTAATGGCATGCATGGCTCCATCATACATCCCCAAAGAGGTTTCTTAGCACCCATAGTATCTGGCAAGAGTGTAGGAGTTGCATCTGGCTTGAGCTTGGGTGTTACAGGACGTAATTCGCACAAAGGAAAACATTTGACCCAGAAAACTGGGCATAACTTGTGTGTGGCCAAAAAGGTCTAGTGTTTCCCCAAGTTATTACGATATGGTTTCTATGAGTACCACCTTTGTCTAGGAGCAGATATTGGAAGACTATCCAGCTCACTTAGGAACGTAGTCCACGCAAGTCTTCTCTTGCTAGAAGATAATATGTCATGAGAACGTACAATTTTTTTGGGCAAAGTAATTTTTTCTGCCAACCATTATTGAACTGTGTTATGTATGTGATGATGTTACATTGATTGTTTATGCAAACTGTATTGTGCGAAAAAACTGAGATCGTGCAGATGCTATTCTAACATATGGTTCACTGATAGAATATCGATGGTAAAAACATTGATGGTAAAAATATCGAAAAAAATATAGATTGTAAAAATATCAACTCCCTATACTTAAACAGGTAGGTACAAAAATATCGAATCAAAAATATCTAAGTTAAAAATATAGATGTAAAAAATATCAATTTAAAAATATAAATAAAATATAATAATATATATTAAATATATAAAACATTAATATTACCTTTAACAAAATAAATAACATTTAATATACATTTTAACTCAATATAAAAATTAAACTTAATTTAAAAAATATAAACATGCAAACATAATAATTTATACATATACATATATTTACTTTAAAATAATTTATTAACTATTATCTTTATTTATTTTTTAAAATTTTAAAATATATAAAAATAAAATATATACATATATCAATAATTTAAAATGTAAAAAAGCATTCTATAATTAATTAAAACATTAAACTATTAAAACGTACATTTCGCAATCCAATAAATACAATAGTAGGGAAAATGTAGGATAGCGAAATAATTAAATTTACTATTCCAACTGGAATGAGTGCAGCAGTAGGGAAAATGTTGGATAGCGGAGGGGTAAAAATTACTATTCCCACTCCAGTGAGTGCAACAGTGGGGAAAGTGTTGAATAGCAGAGGGGTAAAAATTACTATTCCCACTCCAGTGATTGCAACAGTAGGGAAAGTGGTGGATAGCGAAGGGCTAAAAATTACTATTCCCACTACAAAGAGTGCAACAGTAGAGAAAGTGTTGGATAGCGGAGTGGTAAAATTTACTATTCCCACTCCAGTGAGTGAAACAGAAGGGAAAGTAATGGATAGCGGAGGGGTAAAAATTACTATTCCCACTCCAGTGAGTGCAACTGCACAGAAAGTGTTGTATAGCAGAGAAACAAAATTACTAATAACAATTTAACAATTTAAAAAGATTAAATAATCTTAAAAATAAATAAACAATATTTTAAAAATATACAATTAAATATATTAAACATATAAAAAGAACACATATTATAATGTTAATTGCATATAACAAAATTGTACAAATATTACATAAAATAAATTAATAAATACATTTATAAACAATATTTATTTAAAAGGAGCAAATATTAACAAACAAACAAATTATTTAAAACATAAATGTATTTCTTTTATTTCCTACCTTTTAGCACCACACAAATAAAAAAGACATCAACATTTTTATTTAAATTTAATTCCATAATTAACATAATTAATAATGAATATAAAATATATTATTAATAGAAAAAGCTAATAAACATTAATTGAGTACACATTCTTTAACACTATAATATCCACACCACACACCTAAAATAAATTACACAATTACCATAATTAATTACTAATAAATTAATTAACAAATAATTAATCATTCATCTTTAAAAAATAAGGGGCCCATTACGATACCCGGCGTAAATAAAGCCGCCAGGCATGGAAGCGGCAAAAATCCGCCCGCACACACCGCCTGAACACCGACCACGCCATTACGATTACACAAACCGAATACCGCCATCGGCGGAAAAAGCACACAAAATACCGCCCGCCAACGTCCGAGTCGGAGACAAACCGCCCGCCACGGACGGAAACACGCACGACAACACAAAACCGCCCGCCCTCACGGCCGACACACCGCACGTGAAATTACGATCGCACCGACATGAGCGCGGAAAAACCACAAATATACCGCCCGCCAGCGCAAACAACGCCGATGAGAATCGACACGGCAGAAGCCATGGCGCCAACGTACCTGCACAGAAACCATCCGCACACAAAACCAATAGCACACAACATGGCCAACAAGTCCACACAGCAAGGCACGCACAAATACACAAGCACAGTACACATCCCGAAAACACCCCCGGACAAACAAAAAATACAAAGGCCAGAACCCCAGACACAACACACCTGAAAACAACAGACCATGAGGACACACCCACATAGGTGAGTACAAAAGCAGCACTCCCACAGACCACAACCCCTTGCTACATTGCAAACCAGAGAGGAGAGGAGAGGACACAGTGACACAGCAAGGACAGCAGCACACCACAGAAACGCACACATCACAACCACCACCACCACCACCACCACCACCAAACACCACCACCACCACCACCACCACCAAACACCGGCACCACAAACCCCCTGCACATTACACAACACACACCGCACCAGCACCACAAACATCATGGCACCACAAAGAATGCCCAAGTTCACGCCCATGGAGCTGACGGTCATGGTCGACGAGATCATCAAGGTGTACCCACAAATCTATGGGAACATGGTCCAGCACACACCACTAGCCACCAGAAACAGAATGTGGAACCGGATCGTAGACCAGGTCAATGCAGTCGGGACCCTGCCCAGGAACAGAGTCGAGATTAACAAACGTTGGAATGACGTAAAGAGCCTGGTCAAGAAGAAGGAGGGCAAAAACAGAGAGCTGGCTGCCGTCACTGGCGGAGGGAATCCGCGCTCTTTAAGACCTTCAAAGCGTGGGAGGAGAAGGTGCGAGTCGTAATACATCCGGAGATCCTCGCCGGATTAGCAGGGGAGTGGAGGCTGGTAAGTACAAACTAATGTATACCAGCACACCGCTATGTACTCACATGCACTACCACCATGCCACAGCTCCCAGGGACAAACACCCCCATGTCCAGCACACAATACACAACACATCACACACACATGCAACAGACACTACCACACACAGCCCAAACCGAACAACTGTAAAATGCGTGGAGACATGTGTACACTAAGCCAGCCACGTAACCACCAACAGGTCCACAAATATGCCAGAAGCGCCACAACGAGCACCCACCACACCCATGTGTCCGCCACAGCTGCACTAACCGACAAGTAACAGGTAAGTGGCAGGAACACAAAGTGCAGTGGGTGGGAGGGTGGACAGCCCAAGTACAACACACACCAGGCCCCAGTCCCACAGCACAGCAAGGAGGAGCATCCCCCACAGCCACGTGTCAGCCACCGCAGTGCACAACGACAGCCGAAAGGCAGACATCACGGTCCACAGCAATTGGCGTCAGTGGGTGTCCAGCCACCCCCACGACCCACAACACCCCCCACCCCCACAGACCTGCAACATGGAGCACCCCCGCTTAGAACCATGTGGCATCCAGTACAGTGCACGCCCGAACAACCTGCAGGTGGGAAACTGGACAGGGCTGGATTACTGGAGGCATGAGGGCCGTAACACGACCAACACATGGGACATGTCACGTAGCAGACGAACACGCAGCACCGCCCACCGTCACGAACAAGTGAACAATGTGCACACGGACATGAACAACAGACTCACACCCCACATGACCCATCACAAACACAGCAACACCCAAGGAGCCACGTCTGCATGCACAAGCCACACTGAACATAGTACCACACGGCAGCCACTGTGCAACCCATCACACACAACCGAAACACCATTGAAGTCCAGTCCATGTAGCCCCTACTGCCTGTCAACCACACACCCCACAACTACGCCTATGTAAGACAAACAACACTAGACGCAACAGAGCGGAACTACATAAATGCACACGAACACCACTGAACCCATCAAACACACAGACACACCATGCACATACAACATACCATCCATCCCATCCGTCAGCCCCAGTCTCATGAAAGGCATGTCATCCGCGCAGCTGCCACATATACAGCAGTCACGCTAAGACACATGCCCATGACCAACCATGTGCCAGAAGTCAATGAAGCGCACGACACACTGTGAGCAACAACACACAACATGGGCCCCCCGAGCACTGCAGTGATGCACATGGCACAGGGCAGCACGCACACCAAGGAGATGGGACAACTGCAATACGTTGGCTGGCACACAACCAACACTCACTCATAACGATGCGTCCAATGCCATGTCCAGTAATCACAACAGACAGCAAATATGCAGGCCATGTCAAGCATGCACACACCTCAAACCATGCACTGTCATGCTGCCACAACACATGTCACGTTCGGCACCCATGGCTTACAGCATGTACCCCAAAAGCATATCCCCTCCCAAATGTGAATCTGGGGCATGGCCCCCATGTTGCCATATGGGTGCCTAAGCTGCTCCATATGAACCCCAAAAGCAAAGTACAAACCAGACCCAGGATGGGCCAGGAGCCCGCATACACCAGAGTCACAATGAGTAGGGGCACAGCAACACAGCCATCGGCATGGCCAATCCGTCCCATGCCACATGTGCACAGCACACAGTCCCATTGCCTAGCACACACAACTACAGATGCCACAGCCACACACTCGCCTCCGGGAAACCCATGTACGAGATTGCACGAACTGCCAATGTCAGACGACAAATACATACTTCGCCAGGTGCAACAAAATAACAAATCTCATTCTCTCCACAGGTGACGAACTGCCGGATGCTGGGGATGGAGACAGCAGCCAGCACAGCCAGCCCACAAGCCCCCAACGAGGACACACGGATCTGGAGGATCTGTCCTCCTCTTTGGACACGGACCACCAAGCAGGCCCACCTGGTGTGGCAGGGCCCAGCCGCTCCCCAGGACCCCTCCTACCCACCAACCCATCATCCAGGGATGCTGAACAGTCCCAGCCCCCTGCTGCCACTGTCGTTGCGGCCACACCCACGGTCATTGCGGCCACTACCACTGCCGCAACCGCCACCATCGCCGCACCGACCACCACCGCCACCACCACCACCACGTCTTCGCTGGCACCAGCCCCAGCCCCAGCGCAGGTGGTGGCCCGGCCGACTGGATCCACCCTGGGAGCCACAGCGAGGACCGTGGTGTGCAATGTGGCTAGTGGGCAGGCCGGTGGCAGCAGGACTGGTAGGAGGAGCAGGGTCAGGGAAACGCCAGCCTCCCCTGGGAGCCATGCCCTGCCTCAAATGGCCAGAGTCCTTGAGGCCTATGAGGAGGCCCAAGAACAATGGGTCAGGTCTGCTACAGACACGCGGGAGGTGCTGGGGGTGCTGAGGTCCATGGACGCCCATATGGGCCAATTCGTGTCCCGTATGGACCAACTCGTGGACCTCATGGGCCAGCTGGTGGTGGCGGTGGGGTCACAGGCAAGGCCAGCAACACCACCTCCGCCACCACCTGCTAGGGCGCAGGGTCGGGCAGCAGTGTCCACTTCCCCTGCGTCCACAGCCAGTGAGCACACCTCACCCACCACCAGCAGGTCGCCACCACACACCCCCCTCCCAAACGTGGAAGGGGCCGTCCGAAGAGGAAACAGATCTCCCGGGAGGACTTCGCACGCTCCAGTCGCAAGTGAGGCAGCCAGCCAGCCTTCCGCCAGCCTTCCTTGACCAGCCACTGCATTGACTTGCTCTACGATCCCACTCCACACAGCCAGCTGGATGGCATGTGTGTGTTGGACTATGGACATAGAACCAGTGGGTACACCCTGAGCTTCACGCAGCCATGACCGACAGCTCATTGTCACTGCACGCACCACTTTTGTCATCACCTTACACACAATCACATGTCACAGTTTGGAATAAATGCACCTTTTTCACTAACTGCTGTTTGTGCCCTGTGTTTTATTTGTACGGAATACAACGGCCACCTTGGGCGGAAAGGCACCTGATGCGTGGCATGGCAATGGAATCCGGAGGGCCTGTAGGGACCTAGGGGTGGGAGACAGAACAGGAGCACATTCAATGAGTGTGTCACACACCCATCACACAGTACATGTCAACAACTACAAGCAATGTACACACATCGCACAGAGCAATAGGGCACAATGCCACAGTCACCAACAGTGGCATACTACCCTGGCCATGGAGCGTTGACACACTGCACGCAGTGAACATACGGCCACCCTGACACAGCACACACACACCTGCACAGATACAGACACATCATCCGTCGTACATGGACACTCACCGTCAAGTGAAGTAGCGGGCGATGAGCTGCTGGCGCACATTCCCAGCTTCCTCCTCTCCGCTGTCCACCTCACTCGAGCTGTCCTGGTCTGCGGGCTGGGGCCCTGGTTGATCTCCGTCATCCACAATGAGGGGGATCTGCTTCTGAATGGCCAGATTGTGCAGCATGCAGCACGCCACCACTATCTGGCACACCTTCTGTGGGGAGTACGCCAGTGCACCCCCGGTGCGGTCCAGGCACCTGAACCTGGACTTGAGGAGGCCAAAGGTACGCTCGACCACACGTCTGGTCCTCCCATGTGCCTCATTGTATCGATCGTCTGCTGGGGTGCGAGGATTCCTCAATGGACTGAGCAGCCATGCCCCATTCGGATACGCAGAGTCACCTGGGTGTGAGGGACACAGAGAACCGTTGCTAATCCAACTGGACAGGGGACAGCATCGCACAGCCAGCACGCTACACCACTCCACATACTCACCGACAATACAGGCACGATCCTGTTGCATATTGGACATCAGTCGTGGCAAGATGCTGTTGCGCATTATGTGTGCGTCATGGGCCGAGGCTGGAAACTTGGCACACACGTGGGTGATCACCATGTCCGCAAGGCACACCACTTGCACATTCAGGGAGTGCGTGTGCTTCCTGTTGCGGTACAGGTGCTCAGTGGCCTGTGGTGGAACAAGGCCAACATGTGTGCAGTCAATGGCTCCCACGACGTGTGGGATTCTGCCAAGGGCATAGAATGCACCCTTCACTGCCGCCAATTCACGAGCCCTGGGGAATCTGATGTACCTGTTTCGGTACAGCATCATGGCTGCCAGTACATCCCTCAGCACCTTGCTGAACATGGGCTGGGACATCCCTCCTCCACTGCCCACTGTGTGCTGGAATGACCCAGTGGCGAAGAAATGCATGGCGGCCATCACCTTAGCCGTGGGGGTGACAGCAGTCGGATACACCCTGCGGGGACGGAGATGGGGCTCTAACATGGCACACAGTCGATGCAGGGTTGGCCTGTCCAGCCGAAACTTCCTGATAACCTCTGTATCGTCCATGTCCGCCAGCAATTGGTATGGGCGGTCAATGTTCGGTCTCCGCCTGGGGTAAATGGCAGAGGACACATGTCAAAGCAACACGGCACATAGCAATTTCGCATACACATCACTGACATGACTGAGCAAGCACATGAGCCACAGCCCAGCTGTCAAGCTGGGACGGCACGGCCACAATACACTTACACAGGTCTCCCAACAATGGCAATGGCAAGTGAGACATACCACTGCCATGTGCATGCACATGGGGATCTAGGCCCCAATGACTTGCGGGGCGTGCTGATGGGGACTGACTGCATATTCGTCAAGCGGCAACGCCACGGCAACATGAGTGTCTGCTGAGCATGGAACTGCTTCCGAGGCTGGATGAGTATGGCACACGACGACGACGATGTGGGCACGGGCTGAGCGGCCAATACAAGTGGGACCTGTGGCACGAGGGGATATGAGACAGTAGTAGGTGTCAGCACTGCACCCTATGTACAGCACTGTACGGATCACAGCTCCCGAAACATTGACTGGTGTCCACATTGACAGCCCCATGCCAAGACGGCTGTGTGATTGCAGTCACCCGTCACAGGTGAGAGGTTACATTGCACGTGCCAGGTGGCAGACGTACATAGTGGGAGCTGGCATGTGTGTGCATGTGTCTCCTGTTCAGGATCCACCAGATGGGCGCTGACTCTGTACTGACCATTGGACACAGCATGTTCCGTGGAAGGCTTGTGTGTGTGGGATGGTGGCACTGGATGTGCCTCCGTTGGGTGGGGGCCATGCACAGGGCGGGTACGTCGATGATTGCGCATTGTTGGTCACGGTGGGTGCACCAACTAAGATGTGTTGCCCTGTGTTCAATTCCTATGTCCGCATGATGATGGACTGTAGATGTGGGCAGACTACACATTGGTCGATGTGCTGTCTATATGCATGTGCCTTCACACCAGGCACAGCTGCCCCTGCACATGTGACCCCTGCTGGACTCGCTGCTGGGTCTGTGGAGCTGATGCACCTTCTGCGCGTGGGGCGGACAGCTCTCCTCACTTCCCTCATTGCGCATGTCATGACTTTGCCGCAGGTGACATGGATCATGGAGGGCCCACATGTACGCGTGGGTAGGCTACACATGATTGTTCACTGGTCGCCACCCCCAGTCAGTGTTTCGAATGGGAAGGTTGTCGTGCTGGTGGTATGTTCGATGTGGCGGATGGGCGGGCCTAGGTGCGGGCTTACATTCCGGACATGGGGGTAGTTGGATTGGCGACTAGTTGCAGTACACACGGGACACGTCTCTTCCTTTCCACATCTGGGTCATCCCTTGTACTAACTGACAGTGATACAGTCATCTTCGCCCCAGCCCTCATGTCCTCCCTCGCCCCCCAATATGCATGCTCACCTGCGAGGCTAGCGCTTGCACAGGCAGCCCCAAGCTCGCACCAGAGAGGGCAAGGAGTGTATGTGTGGGTCCAGTTGCACGAGTGGGCTGTCTCAGGGTATGATGTGTGGCGGGACGCCGTCCACCTGCGTGGTGCCCCAAATGGAGACCCGGCCTGCATGGACTATGCATCACAGTCTTCGCCTTCCGGATCCGCCACCTGCGACACCCAGTGGCTGTGGCTGCCCTTGCGGCCAGGCCGCGTCCGTCTGTGGCTGATGGCCCACACATTCACTCTTTGGCCTCTCTGGGGAGGGCTCAGGGGTGGTGGCGCACGCGCTTGCACTTAGTCGCAATGGCATGTGGCGTGGTTGGTATGATGGGCAATGGATGGGATGGTGCGAGCCACCTCCCGTGACGTCAGTGCTGCTCGTGCTGTGGTGCGTCCCCCTACACTTCCATTTGACTTTTTGCCATGCTGGACGTTGAGGTTCTATTGCCTGCGTGATATGACCAGGAGGAGCGCGAGGAGACCTCTCACACACCATGCTCCACTGCCATCCCGTGCCCTGTATCGCCTGTGCGGATTGACTATGTTGGGGTTACACCTGGTCGACTGGGGCTGTGTGTGCCTTGTCAAGGGGCATGGCGGGCGCACAACAGGATCCAGCTTGTCCACAGAGGGTGGGCTGAGGTGCGCCTGGTACCGCTTTGTACGTGTGCCCGGCTGCTGTGCACACACGTGTTCACTCCCCCGACAGGTGTCCTCTCACAATGCCCAGGGAAGCGGTGGTGTACTGTTCATGACCCCTCCCAACACGGCGTGCTCCAACTTGGCATGTGCGCATCTACCCGTCGCACCCACCCACCTGAGCACTGCGTCCATACGACTTCACACGACACATGTGTGTCTTCCACAGTAGTGCTACTCATTTGCGTTGACATCCAATACCAGTGGACTACATGGTCATGTCACGACTGCCGTGTACTTCACATACTCTCATCCTCTCTCATTCGTACTTGTGAAATGAGTCAGCGGAGACAGTTTTGGTTTCAAACATTATATTGAGTCTTCTGTCCTCTGTGATGCAGTATAGTGGACACTACTGGCAGCGGAATACATGTTGAGGATATACTGAGCATGATTACAAATTGGATAGGGTGTGGGGTTACATGTGATTGGCTGTTGCATGTGGGATGTGGGCTTCAGAGTGACATCTGCTTGGCCAAGGCTGTGCTAATGTACATTTACGTATAGCTGCGGAGCTGCGGACTTTGACACAGACGGTATACATGTAGCCTACCAGACCGCTCGGCATCATGGGCACAGTCCATCTCAGTTCCATGTGACAGGTTTGCTGCGGTTGTTCCTCATGCACGCGTGCATGTGAGATGACATCAGGGCATGTGCTTGCGTGCATGCAGCGGCGTGCCACTTGTTGTTGCACTGTGGTGGTTACTGGACATGTCACAGTCACTGGGGTCGTGTTGTTGTTGTATGCACTTGTCGTCCATGCAAAGGTCCTGGTATGGGATTCCCGGGGCGGGGGTGGGAGGGTGCAGCACCCACAGACTCCAGGCGACCTATTCATGTCCACTGAGCGGTGTGTGTGTCCATGTGCGCTGGATCCATGTCGTGTCCTGGTTGTTCGTGCAGTTCCGTCCATGTGGGTGCGATACACAGAGCCCATGCCACTGCCTCCCACGATGCATGCGGTGTTCCTGGATGTGATGGGGAACAGTGTGCATGTCCCGGTCATATCCGATGTCATGGCGATGTCGTTGATGGTGTGGTTACAGTTGCCGGTCGTTTGGTATGGCTGTTGTGGTGGTGACTGGCCAGTCCGTGCGGAAGCTGAGCATGGGTGCGGGGTTGGACTTCATAGGTCACTCGGGGAACCTGCGTTGTGGTCCGACGTATTTACAGGTTGTCAGGTATGCGATGCCGTCCAGCAGGGCTTCCATGTCATTGGTGGTGTACATGTTTGCCAGCCAATGAAGCGGATGGTGGCTCTCAAGGTGTTGTTCGTAAGTTGTCCCTTGGAGGACCATGATGGGGCATGCTGGGTGACATTCGATGTAGCTGTTCTCGATGATCCGTCGTGTGGAGGCACAGTGGTCCCATTTCAGTGCGGGTGCGATGTTGGCCACATACGCCATGCCCCCATAGGCAGAGCAGGCCCTGTCGTGTGCGTCCAGAGGGAGGAGTAGTGGTAGCAGGTCCGCCTTCAGACATGCCGGGTTGGAGAGGCATATCTCGACGGGATGCTGGTAGGGACACCTCCGACAGTAGAAGACGGGCATGACGCAGCTGAACAATGTGATGCGGTAAGTCAGTCGGTAACTTACGTTCAGCAGGGACAGGAGATCGCATCCCAATGTATGTATCGTGTTGGTTTTGTACAGCTTGAGCTGTTCGGCGTAGTTGGGTAGGTGTGTTGCGGTTGCCATTTCGCAGCGGTTCGTTGAGATGGCGTGCTCCGGCTGTGTGTGCAGTCTGCAATGTGCACGCTCCGGGGTTGCTGTGAGCTCTGTGTAGTCGTAGGGAGACAGGACTTGTGTTCTGTTGGCTTGTTTGGAGGACACGGGCCCTCTTCCCACATGCTTCTCAGACAGTTCAAGGTCAGTGCTGTGTGACTCCTTCCAATTAACTTGCATGTGGCCGACATGGGGGAGTGTTTTCTTCTTTCTTCCCCGTCCGTTGTGTGCTTCTGTGATATGCGCTATCTGCCCTGTGGTCGGTCTCCTCGGCATGCCTGTGTTGGTCTATTCTTGGACAATGGCTGTATTCACCGGCTTCTGTCGTAGGGCTGTGGTTTCGGAGTTGGAATGGAAGGTCATTCAGTGCTGTCTGCTCTCCCTTGTGTGGGCGGCAGGCTGCCTTTCCGCTCTGCGTTGGGCCTTGTGTGTGGATGTTATTCTTGGGCCACCTGTTGTCGGTCCCCAGGCTCTTTGGTGTTCCGTTTCATATGTCTTGTTCATATGTGCAGGGTGGTATGGGTTTTTCAGTGTGGTACTGGCGTTCCTCTTCCCGAAGGGGCCCTGCTTCTCCTAGTTGGTGTTGCCGCCGCTGTGTGCTACGCCATGTTTGTTACACTGGGGTGTGTCCTGCTGTTGCGTGACTTCACTGACATGTGTGCGTCGGTTGTGTGGCGTTGGGTGTTGTCCGTGAATTGGGCGTTGGGGACATGTCTGTGGCAGGCCTGTCACGTGTCATGTGCGTTCGGGGTGGGGCTGATGTGTGTGCTGCTTGGTTGTGTCCCTGTGTCTGTGTGCGACGCATGCATGGCGCTGCGGTTGGCCTCTGCGTTGTGCGCATGTGTGGCGGCGTCATCGGCGATTTGGGGCCGTGATGGGGTGGTTGGTTCCTAGTCCCAGGTGGTGTGTACACATGTGTTCCGCGATGTTAGGATTTGGCCTGTGTGTCATATGTGGATGCAATGGTGGATGTGTAGTGTACACGCGCTGGTGGGGGTTGTCCGCTTTTTCCGCCCTTGCACTGTGTGCGCTGTTTGCGTGCACTTGTTGTGTGTGTGCCTACCTGCGTCTCCGCGGTACGTTGCGTCCTTGGTGGTGCATCAGCAGAAGCATGGGAAGGGCCTGCAGTGCTGGATTCATGCCCGGGGTGCCGCTTCTTCGTTGTCCGTGCTCTGCGTCCGTGTTACCGCCTCTCTTTCACGTGCGGTGTCTCTTAGCCGTGGGAGCCGTTTGTTTGCGGCATCGTAATTTATACGCCGGGCGGGACGTGTTTCGTCGGACGGTGTGTGTCAGTTGAGCTGCGCCGCTACGTGTACGGGCGCACTTTGATGGCGGACGGTGTTGCTGGCTTGCCGGCGGTGTTTGGCCTGCTTTTCGCATCGTAATTGGGCGGGCGTGTGGACTGCTGCGTGCCGGCGGTAACTGGTGGTTTTTGCATCCGCCAGCACGGCGGTTGTGCTTCCGCCCGCCATCGTAATGGGCCCCTAAATTACTTCCCACCCTTCACACCATTTATACCTATAAACACCGCAACACACACCTAAATTTAATTACACAATTACCATAATTAATTACTAATTAATTAATTTAAATTAATTAACAACTAATTATTAAACAATTATTAATAAATGAATGTACACATTTAACACTGTAACATCACAATTAAACAAATATTAATCAATAAAAATTATTTAATACATTTCATATAATTAAATTACTTCCCACCCTATTCCCCTATAAACCCACAACCCGCTACTGAACTAAAAACGCACATTTCAAATAAAAAAATTAATAACCACTATAAATAATCAATAGATTTTATATAATTAAATTACTTCCCACCCTATTCCCCTATAAACCCACAACCCGCTACAAAACTAAAAACGCAAAATTCAATTAAAAAAAAATTAATAACTACTAAAATGTTAACACATATAATAAAAATACATACAATTCTTTTACAAAAAAACAAACATCACACACATATAAAATATATACTAAAATACATAACATTAATAAAAAATCGATATTTTTAACAACTATGGGGCCCATTAGGATGGCGGGCGGAAGCACCACCGCCGTGCTGGCGGATGCAAAAACCACCAGTTACCGCCCGCATGCCGCAGCCCACACGCCCGCTAAATTACGATGTGAAAAGGCAGCCAAACACCGCCGGCAAGCCAGCGACGCCGTCCGCCATCAAAGTGCGCCCGCTCACGTAGCGGCGCAGCCCAATGGAGACACACCGCCAGACGAAATCACGTACCGCCCGGCGTACAAATTACGATGCCGCAAACAAACAGCTCCCACGGCTAAGAGACACCGCACGTGAAAGTGAGGCGGAAACCCGAACGCCGAGCACAGACACCGAAGAGGCGACCCCCCGAGCATGAATCCAGCACTGCAGGCCCTCCCCATGCTCTACCTGATGCAGCACCCAGGAGTCAACGCACCGCGGCGACGCAGGTAGGCAGACACACAACAGGGGCACGCAAACAGCGCACACAGTGCAAGGGCGGGACAACTGCATATGGCCCCCACCCCGACACCCCTGCGTGGACACGACACATCCACCACTGCACCCACACATGCGCACAACGCAGAGGCCAACGGCAGCGCAATGCATGCGCCGCACACAAACAACACAGGGTCACAACCAAACACCACACACACCAGCACCACCCAGGAACGCACATGTCACGTGACAGCCCTGCCACAGTCATGTCCCCAACCGGCAATTCACTGCTGCCAACCTGACGTCACACAACTGACCCGAACATGTCAGTGACGTCACGCCACATTAGGACACACCCCTGTGTGCAAAACACGGCGAAGCACACAGCGGAGGCAACATCACCCAGCAGAATATGGACCCCGTCGGGAAAAGGTACGCCAGAACCACACAGAAACACCGGTGCCACCCTGCACCCAATAACAAGACATGCAATACGTAACATCAAAGATACCGGGGACAGACAACAGGTGGGACCAATTATAACACAAGGCCCAACGTACAGCGGGAAAGCAGCCTGCTGCCCACACACGGGAGAGGAGACAGCACCGAATGACCTTCCATTCCCACTCTGAAACCACATCCCGACTAAACAAGCCGGAGAAAACAGTTATTGCACCAAACAAAGCCCAACGCAGGCATGCAGAGGGAAGCGGCCACAGGGCAGATAGCGCATAACACCAAAGAACATTCACAACGGAAAGAAGAAATGATAACACTCCCCCATGTGGTTCACATGCAAGTTATCTGGAAGGAGTCAGACATCACTGACCTTGACCATTCAGAGAAGCATGTGGGATGAGAGCCCGTGTCCTCCGCACAAGCCAACATAACACAGGTCCTGCCTCCCTACGACCATTACAGAATTCCCAGCAACATCGGAGGTTGCACTCTGCAGACTGCACAGACAGCCGGAGCACGCCACCACAGCGCCCTGCAGCAAAATGGCACTTGCACCACACCTACCCAACTACGCCGGACAGATCAAGCTGTACAAACATAACCTGACACAGATATTGGGATGTGACAATCTGGCCCTGCTGAACGTAAGTTACCGACTAACTTACCGCATCGCATTGTTCAGCTGCGTCATCCCCGTCTTCTACTGTCGGAGGTGTCCCTTCTACTATCCTGTGGAGTTATGTCTCTCCAACCCGGCATGTCCAAGGGCGGACCTGCTACAACTATTCCACCCCCTGGACGCCCACGACAGGGCCTGTTCAGCCTATGGGGGCATGGCGTATGTGGCGACTATCGGACCCACACTGCAATGGGACCACTGTGCCTCCACACGACGGATAATGGATTACAGTTACATCGAATGCCATCCAACATGTCCCATCATGCTCCTACAAGGGACAACTCACGACCAACACCTTGACAGCCACCATCCGCTACATTGGCTGGCAACCATGTCCACCACCAATGCCATGGAAGCCCTGCTGGTAGGCATTGCATTCCTGACAACCTGTCAATTCGTCGGGCCCCGTCGCCAGACCCCCAATTGAGCAATGATGACCCACACCGTACCCATGCGTGGCTTACGCACGGACTAGGCAGTTACCAGTACAACTACTACACCATGCAACCTGCAACTGACACCACAACAACAACTACACTGCCATGACATCTGATACTTATTGGGAAATGCACCCTGTACCTCATCACATCCAGTAACTCTGCATGAACAGGGGGAGGCAGAGGCATGGGATTTGTGTATGGCAACCACATGGACAGAACTGCACGTACAACCATGCCATGATATGGATCCTGCGCCCATGAACATATGCACCGGTCAGTGGACAGCAATCGTCCTGCTGCAGTATGTGAGAGCTGTCACCACACCTCCCTCTGAACGTCCGTGCCAGGACCTTTGCATGTACACCAAGTGCAGCCACCAACAACATGAGCCCAGTGACTGTGACATGGCCAGTACCCACCACATCGCAACAACAAGTGGGACGCCTTTGCATGCACGTAAGCCCATGCCCTGATGTCACCTCCACGCACGTGTGTATGAGTGACCATAGCAGCAAACCTGTAACATGGAACGGAGATGCACTGTGCCCATGATGACAAGCGGACTGGTAGGCTAAATGTATACTGTCTGTGTCAGTCAGCAGCACCACAGTAATTAGCAAATGTACATTAGCACACCAACGGCTAAGCATTTGGAACTCTGAAGCCCACATCCCACAGTCAACAACTAATCACTGTACCCCTACACCCTATGCTATGTGTAATCATGCTGAGTATATCCTCCACATGCACTTCGCTGCCAGTAGTGTTCACTATACTGCATCACAGAGGACATTAGTCCCAATACATGGCTTGAAGCAACAATGTGTCTCTGCTGATTCATTTCACAAGTACGAATGAGAGAGGATGAGAGTGTGTGAAGTACACGGCAGTCATGAGATGACCATGTAGTCCACTGTCATTGGATGTCAACTCAAATGTGTAGCACAACTGTGGGAGACACACATGTGTCATGTGAAGCGGGAGTTACGCATGGCTCAGGTGGGTTGGTGTGACGGGTAGGTGCGCACATGCAATGTTGAAACACGCTGTGTTGGGAGGACTCAGGACCAGTACATTGGCGCACTCCTGGGAATCTGTAAAGACCACCTTTCTGGTGACGAATGTGAACTCGTGTGTGCACAACAGGCGGGCACACGAACAATGCCGCATCAAGTGTAGACGTCAGCCCACCCTCCGTGGACATGCCGGATACTGCTGCGCGTCCGCCAGGCCCTTGCCAAGGCACTCACATCCCCTGTCGACCTGGTGTATCCCCAACATCGTCCACTTGCACAGGCAATCCAGGGCACGGGATGGCAGTAGAGCATGGTGGGTGAGAGCTCATGGCGCGCTCATCCTTGTCACATCACGCAGGCAACACATCCACAATGTGTAGTATGGCACAAGTCAAATGGAAGTAGTGGGGGACGCACACATCACAAGCAGCAGTGACGTCACGGACGGTGGCTCGCGCCATCCCACCCATTGACAATACACCCACACACGTTACATGCCAGTGCAACAGAGAAGCCAGCGCGTGCACAAGCAGCTCCAAGCTCGCCCCAGAGAGGCCAAAGAGTGAATGTGTGGGGCCATGAGCTCCAGTTGAACGCGGACTGGCCCGCTAGGGCAGCTACAGCCTCTGTGTGTTGCAGGTGGTGTATCCGGACTGCGGAGCCTGTCATGCATAGTCAATGTTGCCCGGGTCTCGAGTCGGGGCACCACGCATGTGGACGGCGTAACGCCACTAATCATACCGTGAGACAGACCACATGTACAACTGGACCCACACATACACTCCTTGGCCTCTCTGGGGCGAGCTTGGAGCTGCTTGTGCATGCGCTAGCTTCTCATGTGCAAATGCATATAGGTGTGAGCGAGGGGAGGCCATGAGGACAGTGTAAAAGATAACTGTTTGACTTTCAGTTAGTTTAAGGAATGCCCCTGATGTGGTCAGAAAAAGACATGTCTCGTGTGCATTGCAACTAGTAGATAAGCCGATGACCTACCCATGTCTTGCATGTAGCCCCGCACCTAGCCCCGCACACTCGACACAGCGAAATGAGTACCAGCACCACATACTTCCCATTCGAAGCACTGACTGGGGGTGATAACCATTGGACAGTCTTGTGTAGTCCACCCACGCGTACATGTGGGCCCTCCATGAACCATGTCACCTGCGGCAAAGTGATGTCATGGGCAATGACGGAACTGAGCAGAGCTGTCTGCCCCACGCACAGACGGTGCATCAGCTCAACAGACCCAGCACAGAGTGCAGCAGGGGTCACATGTGCAGGGGCAGTTGTGCCTGGTGTGAATGCACATGCACATAGACAGCACATCGAGCAATGTGTAGCCTGCCCACATCTACTGTCCATTGTCAGGCTGACCTAGAAGAAGATCACAAGGCAACACATCTGTGTGGGTGTACCCACTGTGACCAACACTGCGCAACCATCAGCGTACTCGCCCTGTGCATGGCCCACCCCGCAACGAAGGTCACATTCAGTGCCACTATCTCTCACACACATCCCTATCACGAGTCATGGTGTGTCCAATAGACAGTGCAGAGTAAGCGCTCATCCGGGGTGTCCTGAACAGGAGACACATGTAACCCACTAGGCAGTCGGTGCTGTCACCTACTGGCATTGTGCAGTCAATGTGCAGGCCAGGCTTGCTGGGACTGAGAGGGGCAGCATGGCCCAGCCTGACATTCACACGAGCAACAAGTGCACTGAGACCTGCATTGGCAATTGCAGACGTTGGCCTGCACCCAGCTGGCCCGGGACGCCTACCTCCATAGTGGAACACGCAGGGTGCAACCGCGAGGGTCATCGGAGTTGGCCGTAATGGCCTGGCCCATGTTGGTGACAGTCCGCTGATGCCATGTGCACCACACAGTATGATGTGCGCACTGCATCTGCAGGTGTGGCCATGATGTGCGTGTGGGTGCAGGTGCACAATGGACGGGGCCACAACATGCCGTGTGCATAGGCAGGGACGGCCAGTGGCCGGCCCCCACATGTCTGTTAGCATGTCATCATCTGCACATTGGCATGGGTGCATGGTATACGCATATGCACACGCATGTCATCTCTCACTATGTACATCTGCCACTTGGCACGTGCAAGGTTACGTGTCACATGTGATGTGTATTTGCAAGCACACAGCCGTGTTGGCATGGGGCTGTCAATGTGTACACCTGACAATGCTTCTGGAGGTGTGATCCGTACAGTGCTGCACATAGGGTGCAGTGGTGACACCAATGACTGTCTCATATCCCCTCGTGCCACAGGTCCCACTTGTCTTGGCCGCTCAGCCTGTGCCCACATCGTCGTTGGTGTGTGCCATACTCATCCAGCCTCGGAAGCAGTGTGATGCACAGCAGCCAGTCATGTTGCCGTGGTGTTGCCGCTTGCCGAATATGCAGTCAGTCCCCATCAGCACGCCTCACAGGTCATTGAGGCCTGGATCCCCATGTGCATGCACATAGCAATGGTTTGTGTCACTGCCCATTGCTATTGGTGGGAGACCTGTGTAAGTGTATTGTGGCTGTGCTGTCCCTGCATGACAGCTGTTCTGTGACTCATGTTCTTGCTCTGTCATATCAGTGATGTGTATGTGAAAATGCCATGTGTCGTGTTGCTTTGACATGTGTCCACTTCCATCTTTCCTAGGCGGAGACCAAACATTTACCGCCCTTACCAATTGTTGGCGGACATGGAGGATTCTGAGATCATCCGGAAATTTCGTCTGGATCGACCAACCCTGCATCGACTATGTGCCATGTTGGAACCCCACCTCCGTCCTCGCAGGGTGTATCCGACAGCATTCACCCCCACGGCTAAGGTGATGGCTGCACTGCATTTTTTCGCCACTGGGTCATTCCAGCACACAGTGGGCAGTGGAGGTGGGATGTCCCAGCCCATGTTCAGCATGGTGCTGAGGGATGTACTGGCAGCCATGATGCTGTACAGGAACAGGTACATCAGATTCCCCAGGGCACGTGAGTTGGCGTCAGTGAAGGGTGCATTCTATGCCCTTGGACGGATCCCACACGTCGTTGGTGCCATTGACTGCACCCATGTTGGCCTTGTCCCACCACAGGCCACTGAGCAGCTCTTCCGCAACCGGAAGCACACGCACTCCCTGAATGTGCAAGTGGTGTGCCTTGCGGACATGGTACATCTCCCACGTGTGTGCAAAGTTCCCAGGCTCGGCCCATGACGCGCACATCATGCGAAACAGCATATTACCACGACTGATGACCAATCTGCAACAGGACCGTGGCTGGATTGTCGGTGAGTATGTGGAGTTGTGTAGCGTGCTGGCTTAAGGATGCTGTCTACTGTCCTGTTTGAATTGCAACGGTTCTCTGTGTCCCCCACGCCCAGGTGACTCGGCTTACCCGAATGGGCCCTGGCTGCTCAGTCCATTACGAAATCCTCGGACCCCAGCAGATGACCGCTACAATGAGGCACATGGGAGGACCAGACGTGTGGTCGAGCGTACCTTTGGCCTCCTCAAGTCCAGGTTCAGATGCCTGGACCGCACCGGGGGCGCTGGCGTACTCCCCACAGAAGGTGTGCCAGATAGTGGTGGCTTGCTGCATGCTGCACAATCTGGCCATTCGAAAGCAGATCCCCCTAATTGTGGATGACGGAGATCAACCAGGGCCCCAGCCTGCACACCAGGACAGCTCCAGTGAAGAGGACAGTGGAGAGGATGAAGCTGTGAATGTGCGTCAGCAGCTCATCGCCCGCTACTTCACTTGACGGTGAGTGACCATGTACGACGGCTGATGTGGCTGTAGTTGTGCAGGTGTATGTGTGCTCTGTTACTGGGGCCTTTTGTTCACTGAGTGCTGTGTGTCAATGGTCCATGTCCAGGTTGGTATGCCACTGTCAGTGGCTGTAGCATTGTGCCCTGTTGCTCTCAGAGATGTGTGTGCATTGCTTGTAGTTGGTGACAAGTACTGTGTGATGAGTGTGTGACACACTCATTGAATGTACTCTTGTTCTGTTTTTCACCCCTAGGTCCCTGCAGCCTCTCCTGTCCCATCGACATGCCACACAGCAGATGCTATTCTGCTCATGGTGGCGATTGCACATCGTGGAATAAACACAGGACACATTAAGCCGATTGTGATCAAGGTGTATTTATTAACAGCGGTGACATGTGATTGTGTGCAAGGTGATGACAAATGTGGTGCATGCTGTGACAATGAGTTGACGGTCATGGCTGCGTGATGGTCAAGGTGTACCCATGGAGTTCTATGTCCACAGTCCAACAGACACATGCCATTCACATGGCAGTGTGGGCTAGGATCGTATTCCAAGTCAATGCAGTAGGTGGTCAAGGTGGCTGGCTGACTCACTGGCGTTTGGTGCGGGCGAAGTCCTCTCTGGACACCTGTTTCCACTTAGGACGGCCCCTTCCACGTTTGGGAGGGGGGTGTTGATGTTCCGCTGGTGGTGGCTGAGGAGTGCTCACTCGCTGTGGACGCAGGGGAACGTGATGCTGCACGACCCAGCGCCACAGCAGGTGGTGGCGGAGGTGGTGTTGCTGGCCTTGCTTGTGCCCTCCCCCCACCACCAGCTGGCCCATGAGGTCCGCGATTCGGGCCATGTGGGCGTCCATGGACCTCAACACCGCAAGGACCTCCCGCGTGTCGCTTGCCGACCTGGCCCATTCGCCTTGGGCCTCCTCATAGGCCCCAAGGACTCTGTCGATTGGCGGCAGGGCTTGGCTCCCAGGCACAGTTGGCGTTGGCCTGGCCCTGCTCCTCCTACCAGTACTGCTGCCACCGACCTGCCCACTAGCCACATTGCTCACCACGGGCCTCGCTGTGGCTCCCAGGGTGGACCCAGTCGGCCGGACCACCACTTGCGCTGGGGCTGGGGCCAGTGATGACGTGGTGGTGGTTGCGGCAGTGGGAGTGGCCGCAACGAGCGTGGGGGTGGCCGCCACAACAGTGGTAGTGGCCGCTACGACAGTGGCAGCAGGGGGCTGTGAGTGGTCATCAGCCCTGGATGATGGGTTGGTGGGTGGGAGGGTGCCTGGGGTGCGGTTGGGCCCTGCCACACCAGATGGGCTTGCTGGGTGGTCCGTGTCCGGATCGGAGGACAGATCCTCCACATCCGTGAGTCCTTGTTGGGGGCTTGCAGGCTGGCTGTGCTGGCTGCTGTCTCCATCTCCAGCATCCAGCAGTTCGTCACCTGTGGGGGGAATGAGATATGTTATTGTGTTGCACATGACAAAGTATGTATAGGTTGTCTGACATCCACAGTTCGTGCACAGTCGTGCACAGGTTTCCTGGAGCCGTGTGTGTGGCTGTGCTATTTGTTGTTGTGTGGGCATGCCAATGGGACTGTGTGCTGTGGACATGTGGCATGGGACGGATTGGCAATGCCGATGGGTGTGTTGCTGTGCTCCTGCTTTTTGTGGCTCTGGTGTATGCGGACTCCAGACCCATCGTGGAGGTTGGTTTGTACTATGCTCTTGGGGTTCATATGGAACGCTTAGACACGCAGATGGCATGATGGGGGTCAGCACCCTGAAACGCATTTGAGATGTACTATGCTTTTGGGGTACATACTGTGTGCCATGGGTGCAGAACGTGACATGTGTTGTGGCAACATGACAGTGCATGGTCTGAGGTGTGTGTATGTCTGACATACCCTGCATATTTGCTGTCTGTTGTGATTTCTGGCCATGTAATTGGACGCATTGTTATGAGTGAGTGATGGTTGTGTGCCACACGACGTATTGCAGATGGTCCAATTCCTTGGTGTGCGTGCTGCCCTGTGCCATGTGCATCACTGCAGTGCTCGGGGGTGTGTGGCCCATGTTATGTGTGTAGTTGCTCACAGTGTGACGTGCGCTTCATTCACTTCTGGCACATGATTTATCATGGGCATGTTTCTTTGCGTGACTACTGTATGTGGACCAGCTGTTCGGATGACATACCTTTCATGTGACTGGGGCTGACGGATGAGATGGATGGTATGTTGTATGTGCATTGTGTGTCTGTGTGTTTGATGGGTCCAGTGGTGTTCGTGTGCATTTCTGTTGTTCCACGCTGTTGCGTCTAGTGTGGTATGTCTTACATGGGCATAGTTGTGGGATGTGTGGTTGACAGGCAGTGGGGGCTACATGGACAGGACTTCGATGGTGTTGCAGTTGTGTGTGATGGGTTGCACTGTGCCTGCCGTGTGGTTCTGTTATCAGTGTGACTTGTGCATGCAGACGTGGCTCCTTGGGTGTTGCTGTGTCTGTGATGGGTCATGTGGGGTGTGACTCTGTGGTTCATGTCCGTGTGCACATTGTTCACATGGTTGTGGCAGGGAGCAGTGCTGCGTGTTCCTCTGCTACTTTGCATGTCCCATGTGTTAGTCGTAATTCAGTCCTCATGCCTCCAGTCACCCCGCCCTGTCCAGTTTCCCACCTGCAGGTTGTTTTTGAGCGTGCACTGGACTGGATGCAACATGGTTATGGGCGGGGGGTGCTCCATGTTGCAGGTCTGTGGGGGTGGGGGCGGTGTTATGGGTCGTGGTGATGGCTGGACACCCACTGACACCGTTTGTCCTGGGGCGGGATGTCTACCTGTCGGCTGCCGGTGTGCACTGCAGTGGCTGCTACGTGGGTGTGGGGTGTGGGCTGTGCTCCTCCTTGCTGTGCTGTGGGACTAGGGGCCTGGTGTGTGTTGTACTTCAGCTGTCCCCCTCCCACCCACTGTGCTTTGTGTTGCGGCTACTTACCTGTTACTTGTCGGTTGGTGCAGCTACGGCTGCCACATGGGTGTGGGGGTGCTCCGCCTTGCTGTGCTGTAGGACTAGGGGCCTGGTGTGTGTTGTACTTCAGCTGTCCCCCCTCCCACCCACTGCGCTTTGTGTTGCTGCTACTTACCTGTTACTTGTCGGTTGGTGCAGCTACGGCTGCCACATGGGTGTGGGGGGTGCTCGTTGTGGCGCTTCTGGAGTACTAGGGGACCTGTTGGTAGTTACGTGGCTGGCTGGGTGTACACATGCCCCCATGGTTTTGTTAGTTGATATGTTTGGGCTGTGTGTGGGTGGTGGTGCCTGTTGCATGTGTGAGTAATGTGTTGTGTATTGTGTACTGGACATGGGGGTGTTTGTCCCTCGGAGCTATGGCATGGTGGTAGTGCATGTGAGTACATAGCGGTGTGCTGGTATACATTTGTTTGTACTTACCAGCCTCCACTCCCCCTGGTAATCCGGTGAGGATCTCCGGATGGATGATGACTCGCACCTTCTCCTCCCACGCTTTGAAGGTCTTGTAATGCGCGGGATTCCCTCCGTCAGTCGTGGCAGCCAGCTCTCGGTTTTTGCTCTCCTTCTTCTTGACCAGGCTTTTGATGTCGTTCCACCGTTTGTTTATCTCTCCTCTGTTTCTGGGTACGGTCCCGACTGCATTGACCTGGTCTACAATTCTGTTCCACATTCTGTTTCTGGTGGCTAGTGGTGTGTGCTGGACCTGGTTGCCATAGATTTGTGTGTGCACCTTGACGATCTCGTCGACCATGACCGTCAGCTCAGTGGAAGTGAACTTGGGCATTCTGTGTGATGCCATGGTGTTTGTGGTGCTGGTGCGGTGTGTGATGTGTGATGTGCAGGGGGTTTGTGGTGCCGGTGTTTGGTGGTGGTGGTGGTGGGTGTGATGTGTGCGTATCTGTGGAGTGCTGCTGTCCTTGCTGTGTCACTGTGTCCTCTCCTCTCTGCTTTGCAATGTTGCAAGCGGTTGTGGTCTGTGGAGGGGCTGCTTTTGTACTTACCTGTTTGGGTGTGTCCTGATGGTCTGTTGTTTTCAGGTGTGTTGTGGCTGGTGTTCTGGGCTTTGTGGTTTATTTGTTTGTCCAGGGGTGGTGTGTTTTCGGGATGTGTACTTTGTCTGTGTATTTGTGCGTGGGTTGCTGTGTGGACTTGTTTGCCATGTTGTGTGTGTTTGTTTGAGTCCGGGGCTGTTTCTGTGCAAGGACGTGGCTGCCATGGCTTCTGCCGTGTCCATTTTCTTCAGTGTTGTTTCCGCTGGCGGGCGGTGTATTTGTTGTTTTTCCGCGCTCATGTCGGTGCGATCGTAATTTCACGTGCGGTGTCTCGACCGTGAGGGCGGGCGGTTTTGTGTTGTCGTGCGTCTTTCCGTCCGTGGCGGGCGGTTTGACTCCGACTCGGGCATGGGCGGGCGGTATTTTGTGTGTTTTTTCCGCCGCTGGCGGTTTTCGGTTCGAGGCATCATAATTGCTGGGTCGGTATTCAGAAGGTGTAGGCGGGCGGATTTTTGCCGCTTTCATGGGTGGCGGATTTTTTTACGCCCAGTATCGTAATGGGCCTTTATATTTTTACAAACGATATTAAACACTTCGATATTTTTTTAATCGATATTACTTACCTAAAATCGATATTCTTGACCATGAGGATTTTTCTGTCGATATTCCTGACCCACGATATTTTTGCCACGATATTTATGCAATTCGATATTTCTTCCTCGATATTCTTTCTCTGCACCCTAACATATTTGCCCTATGTTGTAATACTACACAGGCATTCTTATCTTGTTTTTATTGAAATGCCCATTCGAACTGTTTGATGCAAATATTGTAAGCGCTGAGCTCCAAGTACATAACTTGTAAGAATGCATCACATACGATTTCCCCCACGATTAGACAAACCGAATTACAAAAAGTCATTTGAATTTTCCAAATTACTAAAATTGCCATGGATTCCGCATTGAAGCATAAGGAAACTAGGTTCCCCAAACAGATAAAGAAAATTAATAAATTTTGCCAAGAGTGGCATTTACACACAAATGCACATACATTTCCCTGGCCTAAGGAGGGAACATTTGACACAAATATAATTGAACACACTAAAACACATATATAGACTTAGGGCATCATTACGATGGCGGGCGGACAAAGTCCGCCCGCCACCGCAACGGCAAACGGGACCGCCCGCAAGAGGTGCGGCGGTCCGGCCATGTGTATTAGGATGCCACCGCCACGGTGGCGGTGGCATCCCGCATCATTTACATTGCGGCGGGCGGTGCTGTGAGCAGCACCCGCCGCAATGTAAATAAAGCATGTTGCGCATTGGCATGCACAACGTGACAGGCACCGCCACCCTGTGCATGCCAAGGTACCCCCACCCCCTCTCCCAGGGGCCGCAACGGGCCCCCATTGTAAAGACCGTATGCCTTTACATGGCGGCGTTGCCGCCATGGAAAGGCACATCTCCGCATGCATCATAATATGGATGGCGGTGTCTTGCAGACACCGCCACCATGTTATGCCCCTTTTCCGCCCGGTCGACGAGTCGACCAGTGGAAAAGCGGCGGACGGTCTTTCCGTCCGCCGGGGTCCCCCCCGCCATCATAATATGGCGGGGGGAAATGGAATGTGGGTGGTGTAAAATAGCGGGCGGATCGCCACGCCATACGGGCGGTAGCGATCCGCCCGCTATCATAATGACCCCCTAAGTATGCAGGACAAAAGTGAAACAAATGAGAATCAGTGTTAGAATGATGGGCCATCTTTGAAGAAGTTCAATCCTATAACCCCACAAAGCAAGCAAGGAGTTTGCACCTCCCCCACCATATGCTGGGATGGATGTACTCAAACCAACTCCCCCTGTATTAGTATATTTTTTTAAACCGAATAATATTAGAAGCTGATGAGCCCCCACCGGAAAAGGGTAAGTTAGGTCTAAGCCTAAGAACACCAAAAGCAAGCAAGCCCAGACGTCGCCAGTGAAGCCCAAGTCCCTAGGGAAGGTCCCCAAAAGCTTAACTCCCCGTCCATGACGCTCAACACTTGACACCTCAAAAGAAGGCAAAATACACATTTCTACTGGTTCAGGCGAGCGTAAACTAGTATCAGGAAAGTTTGTGGTGGTTCTCGATTGTGACTCAATGAGCTTGCGAGATGAAGGGAGGCTCAATCCCCTTGGAACCAATGGCGAGGGGGGGACTACAGGGTTTGTGCAGGTAGCCGAAGAGGAAACTAAGAGTGAATTTGAGGGTGAAGCCAGGCTAACTAAAGCAGCGTGTAGCTCTGAGCATAAGAGACAGGCCAGACGGTGCAAGGAACAGAGCCTTGAGCTGATGCTCAAGAGAGAAAGGGAGCGCAACCAGGAGTTAGAGCGAGAGTACAGGGCAGCACACTCTTTTTATGAGGAAAGCGGGGCCAGTTACAGGTCGCAGAACTGGGAAGAGTCTGCGGTTGATGAAAGGCTACTAGCACAACTCAGAGCCATACCGCCCAGTCGACAAAGGAGAGGGGCTGACCAAGAGGTAAAGGAACAAGGCAGCGTGGTACTTACCCACCCGCGACACAGAAAAAACAAAATGGTACCTGTGCGTGCACATGAGAGAAGCAGCGATGAGGATACAGGGTGCTCCTCAAGGAGCCTGACAAAGATAAACAAACCCAGAGGGAGATAATAGCTAAAAAGGAAGGCAAGTCTTTTGCGTACTCATTTTGCAACCAATTAGCAGATTTGACTGAGGAAAGGGAGTAATATGATAGGTCTTGGCCAAGGAAGGATCGTTTGAGTCAGAGGACAAGGCAGTAGAGGAGGATTGCATTAGGCATGTAGGAGGAAACCTTAGTTGGGACTTCTCTACATGTAGCAATGCCTCGCAAGATGGGAACGCTATGTTGAGGAGAAACCTGTGGAGTCACCTAGAATGAGAGTGTGCCCACTACTGCAGAAGGGCGCAGCACAGATTGTATATGTGCCATGGGCCCAGATGAATAAAGAGGGGTTGAGAACAAAGTTACCGTCATTTCTGGACGGGGCAGGGAAATGGATTACATGCTTATAGAAAATCACTGCAGATATCATCCTACCAATAGGAGACATTAAGAATCTACTAAGCAGCCTAATTGGGGAACAGACTAACACATTGTTCACCCAACCTCGCATACCAGCAATCACGCTAACAAATACCCAGCATGACGGGCCGCGTTTAGTATGAACAGGCAATGGATCTGCACCCCCCTGAGAGAAATATTGCCTGACCGCCCAGATGTAGGACGTCTAATGGCAGAGACCATGAAGCCAGAGGAAAGCATAAACGATTTCCTAAATAGAATGAGGGAAAAATAGGAACAAGAAACCGGACTGCCATGGACCAACACAGGCCCAAAAATGTCAAATTTTTCTATAATATTTTGAAGAAAGAGTTACCCACTGAGATACAGAGTGGTCTGGATGGCATAGTTGGTTTAGATACAAAACCCTGGTAGGAGATACCAGCTCATAAACTCCACTACCATAAGTAAAAGCAAGAAAAGGAGACAGAGAAGCAGTAGCAGACCCAAAGAGACACAGCAAAATTACTGCAGCATAAGTTGAATAAGACAGCCCTCGAGGGGGCAGCGATGTCCGCAACCATGCAGACAGCACCAGTCAGAATGGGAGCTTCACAGCAAAACTTTAGAGGGTTCCAAACAGGTAGTCCATGAGCACAAACAGGTTATGGTAATGGAGGCCAGAGAGACTGGCCGCAACCAGACATTAGAGAGTGCTACTATTGCCATAGGCTGGGTCACCTGGTAGAGGTATGCCGCACAAAGCAGCAAAAGCAGCAGAGGTTAGAGACCCAGAGGCAGCCGCCACACAAAACCCCACGCGACAGGATATGATTAACGTCCTTCCTCAGTACCAAGCACAGGGTAATCAGAACGTACTATACAATCAGTCGCAGGGAGGCCCGCTGTGTGGCCGTACAACCGCAGCAGAGATAAAGTAATTGAGAGAGCATGTGGCAGCTGCCACCACAGATAGGGAACTCAGCACAACAGGGACTGGGGCCACAACCCTGGCAAGGAGGGGTGAATGTGTGAGGAGATAGCGCCTTCATGCAGCCACAGAGCCAAAATTCACAGTAAGATAAGCCCCCTCAGCAAATTAATACAGGAAATAATAATCCCAGTGACTTCACCCCCAGTAGTTCACCTCCGATAATAAAGACAACCAACATCCCCCCTCCCCCTCATCCTAAAAATTGTATCAGAACATAAAACACTACAGACAGCATTGGGGGTCCAAAAATGTTTTTACTTGCTTCCAGGAATTCCGGGTTGCTGTTGGCTGTGTCGATCAGGTGTCCACATTAAGTTCTGCATTGAAGGTGATTCCTTGGGAGCACAGACTAATCAGGTTGTTAAGTGCCTGCCGAAACTAGGCCCCACTCTGCTGCTGGTGTTCTAGGGTTGGGCTCACTGGCCACACACCAGGGGCAGGACAGTCTGACGAGGGGGCGGGAAAGAAAACTGTTTGAAAAGCAGACACCCAGGTCCTGCAGCCAAAGTCTAATGTGACGCACTCCAATCGCAAAGCCAAAAGGTCCCCATTCTTTTGGGAATCATGCCCAAGCTTGACGTTTCCTTGATGGCCTATAGTCCCGACAGCGCTCCCAAATGCCCTAGAAGCCTCCGAATCAATGGAGGCCTCCCTTCCAGTTATGAATGAAGCCATCCTCGGTGACGGGAACAATGTTTTTTTTGTGCCTGGAATTGTAAGACCCCCAAACTCCACAGCCCCCACATGTGAGAGTCAGTAAGCGAAGAGGCCTCAGTGTAGAGTGACCAAACGTCTCAGATTTGCCCGGACAGTCCTGTTTTTTTGGTTATCAGTCCCTGCAGATTATCCCAGGTTTTTGGAGAGGCTCCACTGAACTAGCTTTTAGGAGTTTCGGTGTAAGATTAGGTGCCAGTCTTTTCAGAAACAAGCCTAATTAGCACCCATAATAGTCTGTGTAATAGCTGTATTTAAATTACGCCCCTTAGTGCCTTGGGGGAAGGGCTAGCTTCTTAGGTGAAGCACTGTCTTTCAAGTAGCCCTGCTCCCCTATGCGATGTGAGATTGTGGTCCTATTTCTATTTTTGTGAGGTGTCCCAATTTTTTGGCTTTAGAAATCTCGTCATCCTACCTCAGCAGGATGACGAGCTTGAGACTCTAGTTGGAGGTTCACCCAACCTTTCACTCTCCCAAAGATCGACAAGATGAGCACCAATTAACAACTGTATCTAGTCTGAGAACCTCAAGAGACCCCAGCCAAAAGCTAGTGCCAGCGGGCCTACCAGATACGCTGGTAGAAAGCAGAGTGTGGTCTGTGGAAGAGGTAGGTGCCAGTGACGGAGGCTTCTGAGCCTCTACCCCTGCTCCAGATGGAACGCATGGCACCGGGTGCTCCCCTTCCAGGTTCACCTCCATTCCAAGCATAGTCCACTGACGATGCCCACCCTTGCAGGCATCATCCACAAAACTGTAGGCCCTGACTGATGACCACACAGGCGGTATTGGAGAGGGGGAAAGAACCACAGTGCAGCCTCCGACCCCATCGCCACGGGGCAAGGGAAACAATGAATGATGCGACTCAAAGAAACGCCCAAAACTAAAAGAAAAATGAACTAAAAATGAGCCCAAAAAGAAGACTCCAGATAAAAAGGCGGGGTTGAGATCAGCCAAAGCCAGGTATCTGAGGCCACAAAGGAGGGTCACGTTGCACACCACATGCTGGGAACAGGGAAATACACAAGCATAAACACGTGTTCACGGGGCATGTGACAAGTACCAGCAACATTTAGGGGCCGATTCCGATTCGGGCCGGAAAACGTACCGACTGACTCGGTGCGGGAATTTATTCCGACCGACACGAACAGGCGCCGTCCGACCCGGGTAGTACGATGAAATGCATGTGAAACTCGACCGACTCGGACGGAATACAAAACGAACAACCGAGCCGGACGGAAACAAGCCATCCGGCCGGAAAACCAGTCGAAACGAACCGACCAACACGCACCCGGATAGAAACCGAACGAAGCGTACCCGCGAACTCCGACCCGCGTAGTACGATGCTGTGCGTGCGAAACACGACCGACTCGCACGGAGCACAAGCCGGACGACCGACACACATACAAAACCCAGCCGAATCAACCCAATACTCTGCGACTGACTCGTACGCCGCATATGAAACCAACCTGAAACACAGCGGGAACGAGTCGGACAACATCGCACCAGCCAACAGCAGCGTCCGACTCGGACACAAGAACGACTCCTACATGCACCAAAAGCACCAAGGGAAAAAAGTCAACAAAAAAAAAATGGCCAAACAAGCTACCACAAAGCCAATAAATACTGGGGGTGGGGAAAAAATGGAACAAGGACACACCCCCAACCCCACCTACATAAAGGCCACAAATCCCTACCATGATCCTTTGCAAATTCCACAGACCTGCCAGCAAACAACACCATCACACAGCAACCTCAGACACACTCACAGCTCATACATCACACAAGCCACACACCATTACCACACTTACAAATAGCAGCCTCACACACACCCAGCTAAACCTACACTCACACCCCCCCACTTGCGCACACACACACACACACATCAATCAACACCACCACCCATCACCATGCCCCCAAAGAAGAACCACAAGTTCCTAGATAGTGAATTGGAAGTCCTGGTAGACGAGATACTCAGGGTAGAGCCACAGTTGTTTGGTACATTGGTACAACAGACCCCCATGTCGCAGAAAACCAAGATGTGGGCGAGGATTGTCGACAGGGTGAATGCACAATCACCATGTTTGCGCACAAAGGAAGACATCCAGAACAGGTGGTATGATGTGCGCAGGAGGGTCCAGGAGCTACTGAAAAAGGACTACCTCCTCAGCCACCGCACCGGCAGTGGCCCTCCTGCAAAACCAGTATACCTCAGGCCCTGGGAGGAGAAGGTGCGGGCCATCCTACCACCAGTGAGCATATACGGACTAACAGACATCCCAGAGCCTGGTGAGTACACAACTTATATACACAATATGGTGTGACAATACACACACAGCACCCTCAAAGGGATAGGCAAACCATGCACCCTTACCAAATACACAGCAAACAAAACATATTCATCCCAAGATGTGAATGCCAGTCACACCAACACAATACCTGCCATCTCATAGTGACATCTAACTGTGTCATGACATGTACAAACCTAACAAAAAATACAGCAAGGCAGTGGCACAAATAGAACCAACAAACACTCCCAGATATTTTGACACCACTAGAACACCACCTCACAGGGAAGATCACTGAAAGGAAGGAATTCTGTGTATGCTGGTCAAGTCAGTGTAGCCAATAGCATCATGGGAGTTGGAGTCATAGAAATTGCTAAGCCTCACAATTGGCCCATCAACCCCACCCTGAACCATGCTCACATCACAGGGAGTGGAAAAGGACTCACAAGATGGCTGACACTGGCTACTGCTGTGGGGAGCACAAGGCCCTGCAGGCAACTGTGCAACAACCAACAGCAGGACACCACTGACTGACATCCTGAAACACAACTTGCACTCCCTGCAATGGAAGCATGTTCCATGGTGGGATATCTGGCTGGGTGGGAAGGAGGACTCACAGCACTGACCATAGTTACAAGCACCTCCCCTCACACACACCCTCAAAACAAACTCCACAGAACCCACCTGGGAGAATGCAATGCCTCACATTCTAACTCAAGATCCCACAAAGACCAACCAGCCGGGCTCATACTCTGGGAAGCACAGGGACACTCTTGGGACTGGTAGCCAAACAACCGCAAGGAGAACACTCTCAGCCAACCTGTCAGCACAGGCACCCCACCCCACAGGGAAGCAGAGTCAAAAGGAAGGAAGGATGGGCATGCTGGGAAGGGGGTGGAGGCAATAGCATGATGGGAGTGGTCGTCACAGATATTGCTCAGCCTCACAATTGGCCCATCAACACCACCCTGAACCATGTTCACATCACAGGGAGTGGAAAAGGACTCACAAGATGGCTGATACTGGCTACTGCTGGGGGGAGCACAAGGCCCTGCAGGCAACTGTGCAACAACCAACAGCAGGACACCACTGACTGACATCCTGAAAGACAACTTGCACTCCTTCAAGGGAAGCATGTTCCATGGTGGGATATTTGGGCTGGGGGGAGAAGTCGGCCCGGATGGCAACAAAATACCACCAATGCTGGTCAGGCACACACCTCAACATTCACATTGACATGCCACAGGTTGGCAGGACAATGTGCTACACCAATATCACTCTCTGACTGTCATAACTGAGTAGAATGCAATGTCCAGGGCCGCATCCAGAGGTCCAGTCACAACTGTCAGGTGTTTTAACAATTGATGCCTGTAGAAACATACCATACAATCTGTGTCTCTCCCCAAAACAGGTGATGATGGGGACTCAGCAGCAGATGAGGAGGAGTCCCTGTCCCAGGCTCCGGGGGACACAGAGCTCACTGGTGTGGATCAGCCTCTGCACTCCTCGGATGGCGAACAACAAGCTGGACCCTCCGGTGTCAGTCATCATGCAGCACCAGCAGGACCAACATCTGCACCCCTGCACCCACCCCTCCAACAACTGCCAACACACAGGCCACCCCTGCCAACACGGACACACCAAGGACCATAGGTGACAACAGCGCAGGGACCCAGGACCAAACTGGAGCCGCTGCCATCGAGCCCACTAACAACACCCAAGTGGGCACACGGTCACCTGTGCGTGGCACCGCAGGCCCTGTACGTGTTGCCAGGGGTGGTGGGAGGGGTGGTAGACACAGGTCGCTCTTTGCAGAGGGGTCTAGACTGCGTGATGACCCACAACTGGCACGCATTGCAGATGCGTACCAGACCAGCACCGGAGAGGTCACCCAGGTAGTGGGGATCCTCAAGGACATACAACAGCAGCAGGCTGCCCATCATGCCCGCTTGGACTCCCACATGTCCCGTGTCGAGACACACATGTCTCGCATGGAGTCCAAGTGGGACACATTGCAAGAACTCACAGCGGTGCATAGGGACATACTGACATGCCTCTACCAGATCAGCACCAACATGGCCTCACCTCCCTGTGCACCCACAACATCTGTTGCCACTACATCCGCAACTGCCACAGGGAGGGAGGAGGAGGACTCTGGCGGAGAGTACCCTGCACCGCGGCAGCCTGCACCTGAGGGTCCCCCCCCCAAGAAGAGGGGCCGTCCGAGGAGGCCAAACTGAGAGGCCGATGGCCAGCTACATCCCCCAGGAAGCCAACACCTGTTCTGGAACTTTTCCCCTGTGTGCAAACTGAACGCCCTGTCGATGGCAATCCAAATCGCCCACATGACATGGGCAGCTCTAGTTGTACAAATTCATCAGATGACTTTGGACTATACCCTGGACATTTCATCTACCAGGACTTCCAATTCACAAGTGAACTTTGGATTCCTAATTCTATGTACAGCACCCACCATCCTGTGCACCATCCCCACACCTTTTGTAAATAAACTCACCAAAACACCATATCTGCCTCTGTTGTGATTCCAACGTGGTCTCTGTCATGGAGATGGTGATCAGAAAAATGACACTGTGCAGCCTGACTGCTACAGCACGTCCAACACCGTCATGGCAGTCATGGCGACGTGACACATATGAGGGAGACACACCACTAGGGCCACACAACACATACACACCAGGGCCATATGACTCATCCCCTACACTGATGTTGCCAGGAAATACAGTGCAATGCACAGACACCACACATATTCACAGTCTGTGTCAACTACACTACAGGTGCAGTAAGCAAATGTCACCCAGATGTGTGACTACAGACAACGCACACCCCAAAATGATGAACAGGTTTATTACACATTTGCTACATGTTGTTTCCACTACAAATGCAAGCTAATCCCACCTGGCTGTGGCCACAAAGTCAAACAATGCAGAAGATAGAAAGTCCAGGGGTGTGTGGCACATCACCTGTAGGGAAACAACTGCTGCCACCTTGGAAGTTGAATCATTGATTCGGGGGATCCAAGTTGTTCTAACAACTCCAGCAGCACCCTGTGAAGGACAGACATGACACACAGTCAAAAGCACTGAAGAACAGCACAGAACGGCAATACTCATGTCTAATACCTGTCACAAGTTAAATACACAAAAGCAAGTTAGCATGTCTACACTGTTGGCAAGTACAGACCACCTGCAAGGACACAGCTCCACACGCATCCAGTCAAGTTGCACATGGCCACACTCAAACAGCACCAGAGCACCACACACACATATCATGCTAATCAAATTCATTGATAGTACAACACTCTGGATACTCACATTCAGCTGAAGAAGTTGGTGATGAGCTGTGTGCGGACATCACCATCACCATCATCATCATCATCACTGGCATCGTGGCCCAGGCCTGGATCCTCCACAGGTGGCGGATGTTGGTCATCGTCATCCAGGATGAGAGGCAACTCCTTCCGCACTGCCAGGTTGTGGAGCATGCAGCAGACGATGATAATCTTGCACACCTTTGCTGGGGCATATGGGAGGGCGCCTCCTGTCTTGTCCAGGCAGCGGAAGCGGCTCTTCAGGAGACCAAAGGTCCGCTCAATCACCCTCCTGGTCCGACCATGTGCCTCATTGTAGCGCATCTGGGCTGGTGTCACAGGGTTCCTGAGGGGTGTCAGCAACCACGGCATGTTGGGGTATCCCGAGTCACCTACAGACAGACAATTGCACATTAGCCAACATTGAAAAGTGTGCGGAAAGCAACATAGCAGAACACACACAATGGTACAAAGTCAGTACACACCGACAAGCCAAGCACGCTGGTTCGGCATCTGTGACATCATCCTCGGGATGCGACTACTCCTCATCACGTAGGCATCGTGTGCCGAACCGGGGAAACGGGCACACACATGTGTGATGGTCATGTTTGCAAGACATACCACCAGAGCATTGACAGAATGGTAATGTTTCCTGTTCCTGTATGCCTGCTCATGTGTCCCATCAATGGAGCCAATGACATGTGGCATCCTCCCCAGGGCATAGAAGTCACTCTTGACGTCAGTGAGTCGGTGACGTTGTGGGAAATAGATGTACTTGTTAAGGCATCTCAACATTGCCACCAAAACATCGCGTAGCACACGGCTGAACATAGTCTGTGACATACCACCAGTAGATGCCACAGTGTGTTGAAAGGTACCAGTGGCAAAGAAGTGTAGGGCTGCCATCACCTTCACCTTGGGGGTCAGCGCTGTAGGATACGGCCGGCCAGGCTGCAAATGTGGGTCCAACCGCACTGCCAAATCCTCAATCAGCTGCCTGGTGAAGCGGTACCGTCGGATGCTGTCACGTTCCACCATCTTTGCCAGGTCAGGGAATGGTCTATGGACAGCAGGAGCCCTGCAGTGCAGAGGTGAAGAAGGCAAGATTGTCAGTCACCCCACATATGTGCCATTCACCATACTGTAGTTCACATGATACATCATCAGCAAACACTAGTACTTGATGTGTGTCTCGTTCTGTTTGGACATATATGGCACCCACATGGACATCATGTAACATCTCTGTTCAACATCTGTGGACAACAGGTCCCAGGGTGTGCTATGTGAAACCATTAGGCTGTGTCACAGTACCCATTTACTGCTCTCACATTCCACACACATACCACAGTGACGTGTGGACAGATGCGCCACAGGCATCACAACTCATTGACAGGTAGATTCCCAGTGACACTGTCTTGCCACATGGACACTGGCATGACATGGCGTATCATGTACACGTCAGAAAAACAAACATGACTCCCACAGGTAGTGCCCCCTGTAGCCTCTGCAGGACAGACATGGACGTCTGTGACACACACACACAACATCATAGTCCATGCACAAACAACGTGGATGTGGAGACTGTCTCCCATTGTGCACATGGAGTCAGACATGTGAAACACAACATGCACACAGACTGCGGAGGGACAGTCTATGACTATTGTGGCAATGGGCCACCCTGTGACGTACATGCTTTCCCACATGAGCCTTGGGGTATGTGACATGTCATACATATACACAACCTGGAAATGTGACCATGCAACATGCTCCAAAAATGAACAGTTGCACATCCCAGTGGTCATGTGCACGACACACATAGGACCCTGTCCCCATTAACATGTGCACAGCCTGGGTGTGTCTGCCCCCAAGTGCCAGCCCAAAAACAACATGTACACCCCCATACACAGATAAGGTCATGCTGCCATTAATGCCTTAGATACAGTGTGGACTGGGTGTGGTGTAGTAGGTGTGCCCCAGAGTCCCTGGAAAGTATATGTGGCTGGCATAGGTTCACCAGTGACCAGCATGGTGACATATGAGTGTGACCTGTACAGGGACGCGTTGTACAGCAATGGTCCATCGGTGTGCCCGCCCGGACCATTGCATTGAATGTGAGCGGGTACGCGTTGTACAGCAATGGTCCGATCGGTGTGCCCGCTCGGACCATTGCATTGCATGTGGGCGGGTACGCGTTGTACAGCAATGGTCCGATCGGTGTGCCCGCTCGGACCATTGCATTTCATGTGGGCGGGTACGCGTTGTACAGCAATGGTCCGATCGGTGTGCCCGCTCGGACCATTGCATTGCATGTGAGCGGGTACGCGTTGTATCGCGCGTACGCGTTGTACAGCAATGGTCCGATCGGTGTGCCCGCTCGGACCATTGCATTGCATGTGGCGAGTGCGCGTTGTATCGCGGGTACGCGTTGTACAGCAATGGTCCGATCCGTGTGCCCGCTCGGACCATTGCATTGCATGTGGGCGGGTACGCGTTGTACAGCAATGGTCCGATCGGTGTGCCCGCTCGGACCATTGCATTGCATGTGAGCAGGTACGCGTTGTATCGCGGGTACGCGTTGTACAGCAATGGTCCGATCGGTGTGCCCGCTCGGACCATTGCATTGCATGTGGGCGGGTACGCGTTGTACAGCAATGGTCCGATCGGTGTGCCCGCTCGGACCATTGCATTGCATGTGGGCGGGTACACGTTGTATCGCGGGTACGTGTTGTACAGCAATGGTCCGATCGGTGTGCCCGCTCGGACCATTGCATATGATGTGAGCGGGTACGCGTTGTATCGCGGGTACGCGTTGTACAGCAATGGTCCGATCGGTGTGCCCGCTCGGACCATTGCATTGCATGTGAGTGGGTACGCGTTGTATCGCGGGTACGCGTTGTACAGCAATGGTCCAATCGGTGTGCACGCATTGGCTGGGGCCTGGCATGGCAACGGATGCGTTTTTTGAATTTTCAATGAGTCTGATGCACTGAATTCAGTTGGCCAGCCACAACAATGTTGCAAATTCATGGGTGTCATGAAGTTGAATTTTTGAAGGATGCTGTGGGCGTGTATTGGAGCTGCTATTCCATGGATTGGCCAGATTCAGAAGATGCTACCGACTTGGACCTATCACTTTGGACACATGGGACAGTATCTGCCTCTGCAGCACACATATAATGCTGGCTGTTCCCCTGCCTGCACTACATGCTCCAGGATGACATCTGCCACTACACTGCTGCTGCCTCTGCATCCTCTGGCTGCTGCAATGGCACGTACTGTGGAGAGAGCCCCAGCCTTCACCCATGAGGAGAACCAGGCCTTGCTGGACAGCCTCCTTCCACAGTACAGCAAGCTGTATGGGACACCAGGGGAGCAGGTGAGTGTGCTGTCCACTGCCTCACTAATTGTGCATGTTGCCTGACTAGCAGGATTCACAGTGTGCACACCACTGGCTAGCATGCCCACTGAGTAGTTTGCACCCCCCAAAGTGTGTAGTCACTTGCACTGAACAGGTACAGTGGAGTAACAGTGCATTCAAACAAGGTTCACTTCCCATGCAATGATACCATGTAGTAACTGCTGGCAAACTGTCCATAGCCCTCGTTGCACTGTCTGTGTACATCATATGCCCCTGTGATTGAGACATGTCTTTCCAACTGTGTGATGCACGGATATGTTGCATGTGTAGTAATGGCCTTTTCACTTTGTCATCCTCACAGGTTGATGCCCATCGGAAGCAGGACATCTGGCTGGACATCGTCCGGGCAGTCCGATCCGTGGGGGGTCTACAAGCGCCGGATCCGCAACTGCCAGAAGAGGTGGCTGGACCTTCGTGGCTGGACCCGGAGGATCGCAAGGGTCCAGCTGAAGAAGTCGCCTCCTCGCAGGAGGGGCGGACACCGGACCCTGACCCCCCACATGCTCCAGATCCTGCCGGTGGTGTTCCCGGAGCTGGATGGGCAGCTGAAGGGCAGACAGCAGCAAGGAGGGGGTGAGTCTAAGACTGCACTGTGAACTCTGTCTAACATGCTATGTGCCCTCCTCTGGCCTGGTTAAACTTCCCCAGTACATCAGTCTTGTTGTCCAGTAGCCATGTCCCTCTATTGTGACCTGGCCACTACCCATCTGATGCGCCGGTGTGCTCCTTACGCTCAGGATAATTGTGTCACTTGGGTACAGGGTCCTAGCATTTTGCTTTGCTCAAGGTGGTGACAGCTTTTGTTCCCGTGACATTGTGTTTGCCTTCATGGGTGGGTCAGTTGCTCACACAATGCCTGAGTCGTGCAATGTAGTCTGGGTGTAACTTTGATATGTGATCCACTTGCACATCTAATTCACCACATGTCCCTGGGGTATTTGCCACACCCCCATTCTGCGGGTGGGTACATTGTTTGGGCCTCAGGAGTGTGTATGTCAAGTGTGTCACACATGCTTAGCCACCTGCCCACTGACCAGGGCTCATCCCTCTTGCAGGTGGAGCCGGACAGTCATGCCTACTCCAGGGAATACAATACACTCTGTACTCCCACTCCCGTGTATCAGCTGACATGCTGTGCTCAGTGAAATGTTGCCTCAGGTGTCTGCTTCTGTGTCGTTGTGCTGTGACTACGTTGTCGTGACTCCTGTGATGTCCTTCGGTTAGGGGTCAGCATGCCATCTGCTATTGGACCATGTGAGACAAGACTTCTGTGACTCATAGGTGTTTGATCACTTGACTGTGCAGACAGGTGTATGAGACTGTGACTTTCAGGCAGCTGTTCATCATTCACAGCACACTGTGAGGTGCTCTGGTTCAGGGAGTAGTGTTTCATGTCTCCCATTTGTCCAAATGGTGTGCAGTGTACAAATATGGGTTCAGATGATGTGGTTAGTGGGGGATGGACATGTGCACTTGTCAGTTACATTACTTGCCTTCCCCATGTCCTAGGAGGTTGACACAGTGCAGGCTGTTGTTTGCTGGCTAACATGGCCATGTGACTGGAGACAGTGATGTATGACTTTGCAGGCATGCCTGTGTCATGGCATTAAACTTCCTAAGGGTGATCCTGCTGGGGGGTGACATGTGCAACAGGCACCCCATTGTGGCATTGACTATCCGGACATGGGTGCTTCATGGGGTCTGGTGCTGGTATGCATCACATACATTTCTTTTTAGGCTCAGGCCGTCCATTCATCCAGACACCTGCACTGACTCAGTGGCAAGAGATGTGACGTGGGCATGTTCACATACTTCACCGTGTTCTCAGCAATGTCCAACTACTGTGTAGGTGGTGCATGTGTCCACACTGGGGTCTTACCATCAGACAGGCACCAGACAGATGGGTGCAAGGGCAGGAGGGGTGTCTGTTCCATGGCTGACCATCAGACTGACAATTGGCTTCTCCTAATCTGTGTGATGACTTTTGGCAATGTTCTACTAGTGATGCCAGGGCTTGCTCTGTGATGTGCTGTACTTACTGTGGTGTGTGCAGTCAGTGCAGGTGACTGATGTTTGTCTGTTTCCCTAATTGTTTGCAGATACATCCACAGCCACAGGAGGGGACAGCTCCACGGACCAGGAGGAGCAGCGGAGCCAGACTGGGTCAGCGTCCGACGAGTGGTCAGAGGGACCCAGTGGCACGGAGGGCGAGGGGAGCCACACTGAGGAGTCCTCAGCACCATCCACCTCAGCTGGGGACCACAGCAGCTTGGAGGATGACTCCCTTGTGGATGCGGGTGTCAGCAGCCACCACACCCCAGCTAGTCTGTCTGACCCCGCCACCACCACCACCACCACCACCACCACCGTCCTCCCTTTGGCTCCCATTCCTGAGGTCCGTGGAGGCTCCCGTGCTCGGGAGCGTGTCTCCTTCAAGCCAGGCACCGCACCCCCTGCCCCTGTGTCCCCTGCTGCCCTGAGTGAGGAGTCTGTGTACCTCCTTCGGCAGCTCCATGTAGGGCAGACAGCAATGCTGACTGTCCTCCATGCACACACCACACTGTTGACACAGCTGGTGTCGTTCATGGAGGGCATCTCAACGGGTATGTCTGCCCTACAGAGGAGCAATAGGTCCATGGACTCCTCCCTGACGGCAGCAGTGTCCCTCCTCCAACAGTCCCTCACCCCTCCCACCTCTGCCCCATCCACACTTCCTACCACCCTACCTGTCCAAAGCACATGCACACCTGCACAATCACCCCAACACACAGACACGAGCAGCACACACACACCCAAAACCAAGGCAAGACGTGCACACAAGCATCCTCAGGGGACTGATTCCACACACACAGGGGATGGGGAACTGACACACACACAGGCAACCACAGTCACTCCGCAATCCTCAAGATCCTCTCCCTCCAAGACCCCTTCCCTTGCCTCACCTGCAAGCACACATACACAGCAGCTCTTCCTCTGTGACCTCTGCCTCTTCCCCTCCAATCCCGCTGATCCAGCATACCGGGGGAAGAGGAAGTCCACACACAGAGAGGAGAGTGCCCCTCGCCCCCGGACACCCTCCCCCAGGCGCAGGCAGAGTGAGCCCCCCACCCGCAAGTCCCCCCGGACCCGGAAGAGCAAGACCCCGCCACCGCCCTGCAAGTCACCCACCCAGTCTCTCACCTCCATCCCCCAGGCCACCTCTCCACAGGTTCCACCGCCACACCCTGCCCCAGGTTCCCCCACACACCGATACCGCATCCCCAAAGTGCTCAGGCCCTCCCCCCCTGCCACTTGCTCTTCCACCCCCAAACCAGACGCTCTGCCTGTATGTGCCACTGGTGTGGAGACCGTGTCCCCGCCCTCTGTCCTGCCCAGCTCTTCTGCCCCCCCCTTCCACTCCCTTGGAGTCATGCACTGCAGTGGAGTCCACAACAATCCCGCCTTACTCGGGCACTGCATTGGGGACCCAGTCCACTCCATCTGACCAGCCCACTGCAGTGGTTGCAGCACCAACACCATCGGACTTGAGCCCTGCGGTGGTGCCGGCCCCCCCTGAGTCAGACACCTCCACTGCAGTTGCCGGTGACACTCCTGCACCCACCTCACCTTCCCTGCCTCCTTCTGGCATCCCCTGATCCTGTCCCTGCGGTGCCTGGCCTGCCCCTCGTATGCCCCTCCAAGGGGGATGTCCCCTGTTGGTACCTGTGCAGGCAAGCAATTTGTGACAAGTAGTCAACCATCACCCTGTTGGGACTGTGTATTTGGACTGGACATTGACCGTAGTTAATTTTGGACTATTGATTTGAGTTGCACACTTGCTGAATAAAGCCTCTTTTTGTTTACTTGTGGTTAATCTTTGGTGGTACATGATGTAGATGTGTAGAATCATGCATTTGCTGTTGTAATTGTGTTCAGATCAGGTAAATGAAGTTTTGCTGTGATGGGCTCCATGTGGTCCATGGGATATGTGTCCTAATCTAGTCTGGATCTATAGCATCCCTTGCTGCAGTCTGAGGGTGTAATGTTCAGCATTTGACACAGGGATGTACGTTTAGCATTTGTAGATTACCATCTTTGTCCTACACTGTTGCACATCTGTTGGGCTTACCACTGTCCAATGTTCCTAGTACCCTGACTGTGTGCCCGTCTCCACTGGACATGCAGTTTTGCACATCAATTTTGGAGGACTCATCTGTGTATACAGTACAACTGGATTGCCACGTGTTTTGGGTGTATGCAGATGACTGACGTGACACTCCCGTACCCAGGCTGATGTGAGCAGAGGCTTCTGTGTGTTGTAGTTGTTGACTCACTGACGGAGTGTCCTGCTGATATGTTTGAGTCGTGCACAGACAAGGTTTGGCACAGCGGAGCTTCCACAGGAGTGGAGTGCCCTCATGGCTGTGTGTAATCTGGTGACATTGCGTGTGCCCGTGTTGTGTGTTGTGTGAGCATGTCTGTGCATGTTCCCTTCCCTTTTCCTACACAGGCTGTGTCCCTAGGGATGTTCCTGTTTGTGATGGTTGCAGAGTTGGTATGTGTTCATCCAGCATCTTGGACCTGGTTTCTCCGTGATGTGGTTGCATGGCAAACTGATGTTCATGAGGTTGTCATCCCAGGTTGTCTTTGTTGTCAGGGCTGGGGATGTGGGCATACGCTGATGGGACACATTCAGGATTCCCCTTGGCACTTGTTGTTTACACAAGTAATGTGATTTAGAGTTTGTGGTAGCTTTCAGTGACTGTGACGCGTTGTGTGTGTGACTACTGCCACTCCTCAGGGTCAGAGCTGCAATGTTGGAAGTTGTGTACGTGTGTTCTTTGTGTCTCACCTTGGCTTCTTCGTTGGTGTGTGACTATGGCCAGGATCCCATTGTTTTTGGTGGATTTCACATCATGCGCATGTACGGCGTACTGTGCTGTGTGTCATACATAGACGAGTCATGTTGAGTGGGCATGTGTGATGGGTTTCTGCACCTTAGTTCCCCCCCACCCCTGGGATTGTCATGGGTGCATGTGCAATGTCACTAGTCCATGTGAGCTTCACTGCTGCACATTGTTGGAGATCAGGGTGTGTTGTGTTGAGTGTGCAAATGTGAGTTGTTGCACGGCTAGACCACTACCTCCATATTGGCCTTGGCTGGCAGGCCCTGCTGATTGATTGGAGCTTGTGTAGGTGTGATGGTAGTTTGTAGCTGAGGACACATGGCTGTGGTTCACAGTGTGATCAACATCTACCTTTGTCATCACAGTGGAATTGTCATGCAGGCTAGTGTCAGCACAATGTGGGGTCCCTTGGGGTAGTGCTGTGGTGGGTGTGTCTCTTGCTGTGTTAGTTGCTGTTCCTACAAGCTTGTGTGACATGTGTAATTTGGGCTCCCTCTCATCTGACAATGCCAGATTGCCCACATAGGGGAATCCAATCCATGAGTTACTTGTGTGTGGCACTGTATACACATCTGTGTAATTGGGATTCAGGCCTCCTCATGTGTTGTGTGGTTGCCTGGGGACACTGGCACACACCCCCATCACCTGTTGTCTTTGATATGCAGTGTGAGTCTGCCTGTTTGTGTTAGTGCATTTGCATCACTGCATTGGCATTTCTGTAGTGTGCCATTGGCTGTATGTTGTTTGGTGATTTTCCCCTGCTCTCCCTGGTACTCCTGGGTCATCAGTCAGCACAATGATCATGGTTTGTATGTCCCATTGCTGCCATGGTATGGTATTTGTTCACCTGACATCGACAGTCTCCACAGGTTATATACATTTGTGTGTCCATAGGTGCAGATATGTGGGTCAGCATCATGATGGTCACTTCTGTCATTGTGTAATTGGCTGATTGTTGGCAATGTGGTCCCCCATGTGTGATGTTTGTATGCACATGGCCAAAAGCGATGTTTCTGTGACACTGCACTGTTAGCCTCGCCCAATCTATGTTGCAATGGGACACAAGCAGTACTATGCCACAGATGTTTTAGTTGTTGTGTGACCAGGATTCATCCATTCAGTTTGTCTTTGGCAGCTTTTACCACATGCCTACACTTACCTTATGATCACCGTGGTGATGGGGCTTTAGGCCCCATTGCCACACTGATCAAAAGGGCCATCGGCCTTGGACCCCACACTTACCTTTTGGTGACTGTGGTGATGGGGCTTTAGGCCCCATTGGCACACTGATCAAAAGGTTCGTCGGCCTTGGACCCCACACTTACCTTTTGGTGACTGTGGTGATGGGGCTTTAGGCCCCATTGCCACACTGATCAAAAGGGCCGTCGGCCTTGGACCCCACACTTACCTTTTGGTGACTGTGGTGATGGGGCTTTAGGCCCCATTGCCACACTGATCAAAAGGGCCGTCAGCCTTGGACCCCACACTTATCTTCTGGTGACTGTGGTGATGGGGCTTTGGGCCCCATTGCCACAGTGGCCATGGTAGGCTTGTATTGTGGAGGCCACACACTTTTATGTGTCACACATGTGATAGTGGGTCACATTGTATGTTCATTGTCATGTTTAGTGTTGTAGGCATTTGACATGGACTACACACGCTTGTCATGTTGTTTGGGTGGATGTAATTTTCTGTGATTCCTTATGTGGGAGTATGCTGGTTGTGTCATGCATTACCCGTCCTATGAGTAGGGGTGGTGGTAGTGGTAGGCATCCAGGCCCCCCTGTGTAGGGGTGGTGGTAGTGATAGGCATCCAGGCCCCCATGTGTAGGGGATGGTAGTAGTGATAGGCATCCAGCCCCTCATGAGTGGGGATGGTAGTAGTGATAGGCATCCAGCCCCCCATGAGTGGGGGTGGTGGTAGTGATAGGCATCCAGCCCCCCATGAGTGGGGGTGGTGGTAGTGATAGGCATCCAGCCCCCCATGAGTGGGGATGGTAGTGGTGATAGGCATCCAGCACCCCATGAGTAGGGGTGGTGGTAGTGATAGCCCCCCCTGAGTAGGGGTGGTGGTAGTGGCAGGCATCCAGCCCCCCATGAGTGGGGATGGTAGAGGTGATAGGCATCCAGCCCCCCCTGAGTAGGGGTGGTGGTAGTGGCAGGCATCCAGCCCCCCATGAGTGGGGATGGTGGTAGTGATAGGCATCCAGCACCCCATGAGTAGGGGTGGTGGTAGTGATAGGCATCCAGCCCCCCATGAGTGGGGGTGGTGGTAGTGATAGGCATCCAGCCCCCCATGAGTGGGGATGGTAGTGGTGATAGGCATCCAGCCCCCCCTGAGTAGGGGTGGTGGTAGTGGCAGGCATCCAGCCCATGAGTGGGGATGGTAGTAGTGATAGGCATCCAGCCCCCCATGAGTGGGGATGGTAGTGGTGTTAGGCATCCTGCCTCCCATGAGTGGGGATGGTAGTAGTGATAGGCATCCAGCCCCCCATGAGTGGGGATGGTAGTGGTGATAGGCATCCAGCCCCCCCTGAGTAGGGGTGGTGGTAGTGGCAGGCATCCAGCCCCCCCTGAGTAGGGGTGGTGGTAGTGGCAGGCATCCAGCCCCCCATGAGTGGGGATGGTAGTAGTGATGGGCATCCAGCCCCCCATGAGTGGGGATGGTAGTAGTGATGGGCATCCAGGCCCCCCTGAGTAGGGGTGGTGGTAGTGATAGGCATCCAGCCCCCCCTGAGTAGGGGTGGTGGTAGTGGCAGGCATCCAGCCCCCCATGAGTGGGGATGGTAGTAGTGATAGGCATCCAGCCCCCCATGAGTGGGGATGGTAGTGGTGATAGGCATCCAGCACCCCCTGAGTATGGGTGGTGGTAGTGGCAGGCATCCAGCCCCCCATGAGTGGGGATGGTAGTAGTGATAGGCATCCAGCCCCCCATGAGTGGGGATGGTAGTGGTGATAGGCATCCAGCACCCCCTGAGTAGGGGTGGTGGTAGTGGCAGGCATCCAGCCCCCCATGAGTGGGGATGGTAGTAGTGATAGGCATCCAGCCCCCCATGAGTGGGGATGGTAGTGGTGATAGGCATCCTGCCCCCCATGAGTGGGGGTGGTAGTAGTGATAGGCATCCAGCCCCCCATGAGTGGGGATGGTAGTGGTGATAGGCATCCAGCCCCCCCTGAGTAGGGGTGATGGTAGTGGCAGGCATCCAGCCCCCCCTGAGTAGGGGTGGTGGTAGTGGCAGGCATCCAGCCCCCCATGAGTGGGGATGGTAGTAGTGATAGGCATCCAGCCCCCCATGAGTGGGGATGGTAGTAGTGATGGGCATCCAGGCCCCCCTGAGTAGGGGTGGTGGTAGTGATAGGCATCCAGGCCCCCCTGAGTAGGGGTGGTGGTGGTGGCAGGCATCCAGGCCCCTATGGGAGTGTATGGCATTGGTGATGCCCATCCCACCCCTATGATTGTGCTGTTGCTAGTGTACGTCATTTGTGCATCCCTGTGTGTGTGTGACATATTTTGGGTACGTGTAGTTAGTTTGTATTGTTGGAGTTTGACTTACCGTCTGCGGCGTACGCGTCCGAACCGGTCCCGGTAATAGATGTAGAGTATTGGTAGGACCTGCGCGATGGGATTCATGGTTGGTTCGTCTCGTTCGGGTTTCTCGTGTCTTCGACTCGTACTCGTCGCTGGCTTGTTCGTCTCGTAGCCGTGGATCGTCTTGTGGCGCGAATAGGAGCTTATGTGCGGCTCTCCCGGATGCTGATACGTGCCGGACGTAGCGACGGGTTCGGCGCGTACGGAAGACGCAGCGTACTAGTCCGGCCGGAAGGTGCAGTGTATTTGGTTCCGTGCGACTCGATTCGGCGTTTACGGATCCGGCTCGGGCGGAGAAAAGGAGCTGCATTGTGTAAGTACGGCTCGCTCGGAATCTGGGCTGTTATGCGCATCGTACTTGTTCGTTCGGTAGAGTGTTCGAGTCGGTCGGAAAACACGCGTTTGGCTGGTATTTTTTCCGGACGAATACTGTTAGGTGCGCTTCCGGCCGACATCGGAATCGACCCCAAAATGGCAACATGCCCCCTCTTCTCACATTTCCACGCACATATGGCGATCATATAAGGACTGAAATACACAATTCATAGCAAGAGCAGCTGGGGGGAATTAGGAAGGAAGTTGCAATCAAAAACAGGTAGCCCCCCAGCAGTAATATAGCCTCAGGAAGGGGGGCGCACAGCAACCAAGCTCTTTTGCATGCTTCGGGCAAGGCACCTTTGGTAAAACTAGTGACACCCATAGAACTCAGGCTAAAGCCACATTTCTGTCCCTCCCTGTACTCATGACACCACTTCCCAAACATACCTAACACTGATCTGACTACTCAGAACCGAAATGTCAGAGAAAGTCCTCAAACACCCTAGTAGGATTTGGGGGGACTCAACGACTTATATAAATAAGATCTGTCTCATAAATAGTGTTATAGTAATCCCCCTGACTCCCCTAATCAACGAAAGACTTATTCAACAGGGGTCACCTTCCGATACCTGACCAGATCATGACTGGTAGGTATATGGGATCCCACCCCTGGGGTAAAATACAGTTCCTCCAAAACCATTGAGAATGGAGCGTATGTAACTAGCCAAATTAACAGTCAACAAAGTTCTTTTCAAAACGGGTAACCGTAAGGACAACGAAGTGCACCAACGCTGACTTGTCATCAACCCCCACAACCCAAAGGAAAAAGGTACATTGCCATACTTGTGCAAATGGAAGGAGGAAAAAAACACGGGCCCTCAGCGAGGGGCCTGCTTAACACCCACGGCCCTCAATGAGGAGGGAAAAAGTGCGTTGGTGCGTCATTCCAATGTGCAGTCGAGCCCTTCCATGGTGATGACACCCTTGAACTTAAAACTGAGAACTTTTCTGAACGGGTCAGAAGGAACACAGCCACAGGAGAAGCACAGATGACTCCCAGGAGACCCATACCTAGAAATGCAGTGTTGCGACAAAAGTTATGTCTATTTATATGGTTATGTACTATCTGCCTACTATGGGTAGCCCATACTTGAGTACTACTGAGGAACTGCTGAGTCAAAAGAGATTCACTAAAGGGGAACTACAGCACCCGCATAGGGACCTCTCATATGTTACCTCCAATTACACCAAACAGAACACCAGCAACCCACATGCACTGCACGGTGCCCTTTGGCATAACACATGATATCAGCACAAGACCACAGTCGGCCCACAAGCATCAGCCAAGTCATGTTATGTCTGCTCATTGATCCCATATGCTGTAGGTGCAGAGAGTCTTTACTTGTCCCAAGAGGTAGCCTGTGAGAAAGCAAAATGCCTTATACACCTCTACCTATGTAGGATAAGGGCCAAGATCCAACCCAACAAGATAGAACCACAGAGGGTAGCTGTGAATATAACCCGATATGACACCAACCCAACAGTACTATACATCCTCACGGAACCCACTGATAACCAAACTGAACTGGACAGGATGCGTGGGAAGGCTACCATAGGGGAAGATATCACTTGGCCCCGAGATTTCTCAAAGGAGAGATTTTTGGAGATAGCAAAACCCCCAACCTCAAACACGTCTGCTCCAGTATCCATCTGTGGACCAAGAGTGACTCTTAGTGTATCGAAGGAGGTCTTCTTAAACAACAAGTGGTCTCCCAACATGGAATTCCTACGTAGGGCCGTCCAACTCGGGAATAAAAAGGGGACTGGGTTGCATGGGGGAGGGTTGAATGAAAGTATGAGTACCCCATGTCAGGAAATTCGGAACACCGAGGTGGGTGGATACACTTGGTTACAAGGGAAAGGACAAACTCTGAGTGTATGGTAACTTGAACTGCATTCTTTTAGTTTCAGAGGAAAAGGAATGCTGCCGATGGGCACGAATGCTAACTGTGGAGTGATATTATATAATCCGGATATGCAATGGGGCACCTCCACTCTGATGGATTACTACTGGCAATGCAGCAAGCATGCCTACACTCAGCTTGTAACCAGATGGAGGGGACTGTGTTCCCCAGTCACATTGTCACCATGCACACCCTGACCCTGGTCACTCCTGGGGAAGGGCTATCGGACATGCTCTCCTTGCCACTGGAATCAAGCTATCCTGGCTGAAGAGGGGTGAAACCCCGAAACCGGTCCTAGGATGCTTGTTTCCAGTCCAGGGAGAACCTGGCTTGGCAGTTCGGGCTGGACTGTTCCCATGAGGCACAGGGTCAAGACTGATTTGCATATGGCTGGGTTCAAACTGGAATGGCATGGTGAGCAAAAACGATGGATTTAGGCCCAGATCTCTGTACTGGGGTGAATGTATGACATTGTTCTGCATTCTGTCCATCAACTGTTATTTTTGCATTTGTCACCCCGAGTGGGACGGGTATGCCCAGACGTGGGCCCCGTGCTCTCCATACCACTGGAATCAAGCTATCCTGGCTGAAGAGGGGTGAAACCCCGAAACCAGTTCTAGGATGCTTGTTTCCAGTCCAGGGAGGACCAGGCTTGGCAGTTCGGGCTGGACTGTTCCCATGAGGCACAGGGTCAAGACTGATTTGCATATGGCTGGGTTCAACCTGGAATGGCATGGTGAGCAAAAAAACGATGGATTTAGGCCCAGATCTCTGTACTGGGGTGAATGTATGACATTGTTCTGCATTCTGTCCATCAACTGTTGTTTTTGCATTTGTCACCCCGAGTGGGACGGAGTATGCCCAGACGTGGGTCCCGTGCTCTCCATGCCACTGGAATCAAGCTATCCTCGCTGAAGAGGGGTGAAACCCTGAAACCGGTCCTAGGATGCTTGTTTCCAGTCCAGGGAGGACCTGGCTTGGCAGTTCGGGCTGGACTGTTCCCATGAGGCACAGGGTCAAGACTGATTTGCATATGGCTGGGTTCAAACTGGAGTGGCATGGTGAGCAAAAAAACGATGGATTTAGGCCCAGATCTCTGTACTGGGGTGAATGTATGACATTGTTCTGCATTCTGTCCATCAACTGTTGGTTTTGCATTTGTCACCCCGAGTGGGATGGGTATGCCCAGACGTGGGTCCCGTGCTCTCCATGCCACTGGAATCAAGCTATCCTGGCTGAAGTGGGGTGAAACCCTGAAACCGGTCCTAGGATGCTTATTCCCGGTACAGGGAGGACCTGGCTTGGCAGTTCGGGCTGGACTGTTCCCATGAGGCACAGGGTCAAGACTGATTTTCATATGGCTGGGTTCAAACTGGAATGGCATGGTGAGCAAAAAAACGATGGATTTAGGCCCAGATCTCTGTACTGGGGTGAATGTATGACATTGTTCTGCATTCTGTCCATCAACTGTTGTTTTTGCATTTGTCACCCCGAGTGGGACGGGTATGCCCAGACGTGGGTCCGTGCTCTCCATGCCACTGGAATCAAGCTATCCTGGCTGAAGAGGGGTGAAACCCTGAAACCGGTCCTAGGATGCTTGTTTCCAGTCCAGGGAGGACCTGGCTTGGCAGTTCGGGCTGGACTGTTGCCATGAGGCACAGGGTCAAGACTGATTTGCATATGGCTGGGTTCAAACTGGAATGGCATGGTGAGCAAAAAAACGATGGATTTAGGCCCAGATCTCTGTACTGGGGTGAATGTATGACATTGTTCTGCATTCTGTCCATCAACTGTTGTTTTTGCATTTGTCACCCCGAGTGGAATGGGTATGCCCAGACGTGGGTCCCGTGCTCTCCATGCCACTGGAATCAAGCTATCCTGGCTGAAGAGGGGTGAAACCCCGAAACCGGTCCTAGGATGCTTGTTTCCAGTCCAGGCAGGACCTGGCTTGGCAGTTCGGGCTGGACTGTTCCCATGAGGCACAGGGTCAAGACTGATTTGTATATGGCTGGGTTCAAACTGGAATGGCATGGTGAGCAAAAAACGATGGATTTAGGCCCAGATCTCTGTACTGGGGTGAATGTATGACATTGTTCTGCATTCTGTCCATCAACTGTTGTTTTTGCAGTTGTCACCCGAGTGGGACGGGTATGCCCAGACGTGGGTCCCGTGCTCTCCATGCCACTGGAATCAAGCTATCCTGGCTGAAGAGGGGTGAAACCCCGAAACCGGTCCTAGGATGCTTGTTTCCAGTCCAGGGAGGACCTGGCTTGGCAGTTCGGGCTGGACTGTTCCCATGAGGCACAGGGTCAAGACTGATTTGCATATAGATGGGTTCAAACTGGAATGACATGGTGAGCAAAAAAACGATGGATTTAGGCCCAGATCTCTGTACTGGGGTGAATGTATGACATTGTTCTGCATTCTGTCCATCAACTGTTGTTTTTGCATTTGTCACCCCGAGTGGGACGGGTATGCCCAGACGTGGGTCCCGTGCTCTCCATGCCACTGGAATCAAGCTATCCTCGCTGAAGAGGGGTGAAACCCTGAAACCGGTCCTAGGATGCTTGTTTCCAGTCCAGGGAGGACCTGGCTTGGCAGTTCGGGCTGGACTGTTCCCATGAGGCACAGGGTCAAGACTGATTTGCATAAGGCTGGGTTCAAACTGGAGTGGCATGGTGAGCAAAAACGATGGATTTAGGCCCAGATCTCTGTACTGGGGTGAATGTATGACATTGTTCTGCATTCTGTCCATCAACTGTTGTTTTTGCATTTGTCACCCCGAGTGGGACGGGTATGCCCAGACGTGGGTCCGTGCTCTCCATGTCACTGGAATCAAGCTATCCTGGCTGAAGAGGGGTGAAACCCTGAAACCGGTCCTAGGATGCTTGTTTCCAGTCCAGGGAGGACCTGGCTTGGCAGTTCGGGCTGGACTGTTCCCATGAGGCACAGGGTCAAGACTGATTTGCATATGGCTGGGTTCAAACTGGAATGGCATGGTGAGCAAAAAACGATGGATTTAGGCCCAGATCTCTGTACTGGGGTGAATGTATGACATTGTTCTGCATTCTGTCCATCAACTGTTGTTTTTGCATTTGTCACCCCGAGTGGGACGGGTATGCCCAGACGTGGGTCCCGTGCTCTCCATGCCACTGGAATCAAGCTATCCTGGCTGAAGAGGGGTGAAGCCCCGAAACCGGTCCTAGGATGCGTGTTTCCAGTCCAGGGAGGACCTGGCTTGGCAGTTCAGGCTGGACTGTTCCCATGAGGCACAGGGTGAAGACTGATTTGCATATGGCTGGGTTCAAACTGGAATGGCATGGTGAGCAAAAAAACGATGGATTTAGGCCCAGATCTCTGTACTGGGGTGAATGTATGACATTGTTCTGCATTCTGTCCATCAACTGTTGTTTTTGCATTTGTCACCCCGAGTGGGACGGGTATGCCCAGACGTGGGTCCCGTGCTCTCCATGCCACTGGAATCAAGCTATCCTGGCTGAAGAGGGTGAAACCCCGAAACCGGTCCTAGGATGCTTGTTTCCAGTCCAGGAAGGACCTGGCTTGGCAGTTCGGGCTGGACTGTTCCCATGAGGCACAGGGTCAAGACTGATTTGCATATGGCTGGGTTCAAACTGGAATGGCATGGTGAGCAAAAAAACGATGGATTTAGGCCCAGATCTCTGTACTGGGGTGAATGTATGACATTGTTCTGCATTCTGTCTATCAACTGTTGTTTTTGCATTTGTCACCCCGAGTGGAACAGGTATGCCCAGACGTGGGTTCCGTGCTCTCCATGCCACTGGAATCAAGCTATCCTGGCTGAAGAGGGGTGAAACCCCGAAACCGGTCCTAGGATGCTTGTTTCCAGTCCAGGGAGGACCTGGCTTGGCAGTTCGGGCTGGACTGTTCCCATGAGGCACAGGGTCAAGACTGATTTGCATATGGCTGGGTTCAAACTTGAATGGCATGGTGAGCAAAAAAACGATGGATTTAAGCCCAGATCTCTGTACTGGGGTGAATGTATGACATTGTTCTGTATTCTGTCCATCAACTGTTGTTTTTGCATTTGTCACCCCGAGTGGGACGGGTATGCCCAGACGTGGGTCCCGTGTTCTCCATGCCACTGGAATCAAGCTATCCTGGCTGAAGAGGGGTGAAACCCCGAAACCGGTCCTAGGATGCTTGTTTCCAGTCCAGGGAGGACCTGGCTTGGCAGTTCGGGCTGGACTGTTCCCATGAGGCACAGGGTCAAGACTGATTTGCATATGGCTGGGTTCAAACTGGAATGGCATGGTGAGCAAAAAAACGATGGATTTAGGCCCAGATCTCTGTACTGGGGTGAATGTATGACATTGTTCTGCATTCTGTCCATCAACTGTTGTTTTTGCATTTGTCACCCCGAGTGGGACGGGTATGCCCAGACGTGGGTCCCGTGCTCTCCATGCCACTGGAATCAAGCTATCCTGGCTGAAGAGGGGTGAAACCCCGAGACCGGTCCTAGGATGCTTGTTTCCAGTCCAGGGAGGACCTGGCTTGGCAGTTCGGGCTGGACTGTTCCCATGAGGCACAGGGTCAAGACTGATTTGCATATGGCTGGGTTCAAACTGGAGTGGCATGGTGAGCAAAAAACGATGGATTTAGGCCCAGATCTCTGTACTGGGGTGAATGTATGACATTGTTCTGCATTCTGTCCATCAACTGTTGGTTTTGCATTTGTCACCCCGAGTGGGACGGGTATGCCCAGACGTGGGTCCCGTGCTCTCCATGCCACTGGAATCAAGCTATCCTGGCTGAAGAGGGTTGAAACCCCAAAACCGGTCCTAGGATGCTTGTTTCCAGTCCAGGAAGGACCTGGCTTGGCAGTTCGGGCTGGACTGTTCCCATGAGGCACAGGGTCAAGACTGATTTGCATATGGCTGGGTTCAAACTGGAATGGCATGGTGAGCAAAAAACGATGGATTTAGGCCCAGATCTCTGTACTGGGGTGAATGTATGACATTGTTCTGCATTCTGTCCATCAACTGCTGTTTTTGCATTTGTCACCCCGAGTGGGACGGGTATGCCCAGACGTGGGTCCCGTGCTCTCCATGCCACTGGAATCAAGCTATCCTGGCTGAAGAGGGGTGAAACCCCGAAACCGGTCCTAGGATGCTTGTTTCCAGTCCAGGGAGGACCTGGCTTGGCAGTTCGGGCTGGACTGCTCCCATGAGGCACAGGGTCAAGACTGATTTGCATATGGCTGGGTTCAAACTGGAATGGCATGGTGAGCAAAAAAACGATGGATTTAGGCCCAGATCTCTGTACTGGGGTGAATGTATGACATTGTTCTGCATTCTGTCCATCAACTGTTGTTTTTGCATCGGACTTGTACCAGCACCCGTTAAGGAAAAAAACAACCTTGCTCCACCAAGCCCGGGAAAGGAGAGTTGCGGACTCATTTGGCTGGGCACAGTTCAAAGACATTCCAGAAGAATTTATACTGTTCACAGAAGCACAGCTGGGGGGTGAATACCCTTCTTCACCCTGTATACAAATGCTAATGCCCGTGGTTACAAATCACCCAGTGGAAGATGCTCAAAATGATGAACCGCACTGAGCTCCGCCTCAATTCTATCAAGGAAGAAATGTGAGCAATCTGCCTCATGGTAACACAGCACCATTATGTACTGGATTTAATTAACGCAATGGAGGGAAGGATCTGTGCCAAGATCAGAGCGGCCTGCTGTACGTACATCGCAGGGAATGACATGGACAATGGAACACTGATTCTTGCCATTCTAACACTGCATAATCTACAAACAAACATGCGTGAAGGGGAAGGTGCTTCTGGCTTTTGAATTGGTTGTCCTGGCTCCCACGATAGATATCCGGTTTATGTAAATCACTGTTGCCAATTATCATTTTGTTGCTATTGGTATGCGGAGTTATACAATTGGGGATCACCTGCTGTGAAAACGCAGTCCTCAAACTCAGAAGAATGCAAGTAATTAGGAAGGTAGTTGCAGTCAAAATCAAGCCTAAGGAACTACAGGCCCCAAATAAAGTAACTGTACAAATGCATGAGTTAGATAGTGTAATTGCAAAATGGACTTGAGGGGGAATTTTAATATAAAATCGATGTGGTCGTCGATAGAAATGAAATCTCGTCCTTATTGATAGAATCACCCGTTCTGAACTCCACATCAACCTCGACTCGTAAATATGTAGTTAAACAGGCCCTGAGACCTAGACCCGGGATTACTGATTCATAGGTCACAGGTGGGAGGGTGTGTAGCTGGCAAGCAAACACTCGGGCAAGAAACTCTTTTCAATCCCACAGATAGGCGCAGTGACAATGGCCAGGGGAGATTGCCCCAATAAAGCACATATGGCTGTAGGGGGTATGCACGCTCCTAAAAACACCATAAAAAGTCAGATGTCACATGAGTTAGGAACAAAGCAAAGCAAACACAAGGAGATGATGGACGGAGCGCTGAAACTTTTCAGACACTCACCCCCAGTCACAGATCTGGGTTGAATCCATCATCGTTCTTTAGCTCACTTCGCCACCCCAGTTCAGACCCAGCCATATGCAAATCAGTCTTGACCCTGTGCCTCATGGGAACAGTCCAGCCCGAACTGCCAAGCCAGGTCTTTCCTGGACTGGAAACAAGCATCCTGGGACCGGTTTCGGGGTAAACCCCTCATCAGCCAAGCTAGCTTGAATCCAGTAGCAAAGTGAGCAAGGGACCCACGTCTGGGCATACCCTGCCAACTTAGGGCGAACAAAGATGTGTCTGAACTGGGGTGGCAAAGTGAGCTAAAGAACGATGATGGATTCAACCCAGATCTGTGACTGGGGGTGAGTGTCTGAAAAGTTTCAGCGCTCCGTCCATCATCTCCTTGTGTTTGCTTTATTCGCCCTAAGTTGGCAGGGTATGAAAGTGGAAAATGTCCCTCGTAAAAGTAATGTCACAGCGGACTGTTTGTCCCAATTGCCATGTGCCCATAAGAAGAATACAAATGAGACAGATGATGCTGAGATGATAGTCAGAATAGCTGATTTTGTATCTGAAAATGTTTAAAGTATGATTGATGAGATATGGAGTACGATTGCTTGTTAAAAAGTTTTGTGGAATATGTGAGAGATGGGTGGCCCAAGAGGAAAGAGATTTCTGCTGAGTTGTTCCCTTATTGGAAGGTTTCAGGGTATTTGGAGGTGGAAAGAGGTACGTTCTTTAAGGAAGGAAAATGCATACCCCCTCTTGGTTTGGTGGGTCATATATTGTCCTTAGCTCATGAGGGTCATTTGGGAATGTCATCTGAGAAAAGATTGGTAAGAACGACGTTTGGTGGCCAGGTCTTGATAGAGTAGTGGACAGGGTTGTATTGGAGTGTTAAGTTTCTGCCAATAGTGAAAAGATGCAAAGGGTGGTACCAGCACATTTGTGTCCGGTTGAGTGACCGAAGTTTCTGTGGCAAAAGGTAGAGTATGATATCTCGGGCCTTTTAATTCTTTGCCACAGGAATGCAGGGATGCCATGGTTTTAGTAGACTCTCACTCTAAGTGGCCAGAGGTGAAGTTTGTTTCCCAAGTTACCACTGTGGCTGTTATTGAGTTCTTCAAGGAGCTGTTTGCCAGGAAAGGTTACCCTGAAGTTCCAACCACTGACAAGGGTGTGCAGTTGAGGTCACATGATATAGAAAGTTTTCTTAGGTAGTGTAATATTCGTCATGTTACCACTGCATTGTACGAGCCTCAAGGAAATGGACAGGTGGAAAGGTTTAACTGTGTTTTGAAGGGGAGCATTTTGTGGGTGGGTGGTTTTGGAGGGGAGTGGAAAAATTAATTGAGTGAGAACTTGTGGACATATCTCATTACCCCACATACCACCACAGGGGTCAGGCCGTTTAAGCTACTTAGAAGGAGGGGTCCTGTGTATAAGTTGTGTCTGAGTTGGTTTAAGAAGAAGCAAAAAGGGAAGGATGAGGATAAAGCTATTGAGGAAGTGGCAATAAGAGCAGAAGGGAAAGGGAAAAAGGTCAAGTGGGTGTATGACGCCAAGTGGAAAATAAGAGCCTGGATTTGAAGTAGGTGATTGGGTCAGGAATCGCAAAACTGGAGTGTTGGCCAAAAGTGATTCTAGGTTTGGCAAGGCTGTGAGAGTGGGCAAAGTCAACAAAAACAGTGTGGTCACTCAAGATAGCAAGCTTTGAAATGTCAGAAGAGTGGCCAAGTGTGAATATAGCAAGGAGGGGATGTTGCGTGCTCATTCAGGGGATGAGAACCAAGCTAAGTGTGCTGCATCAAGGGACAAGCAAACTGTTCATGACAGAAGGTCTCCGTGTAAATTTGTAGATTTGGTTGCCTTGTAAATCTGCAGACTTTGCATATTGTTTTTGTGTTGTTTTGTCCTGTCTTTTTGTTTAGTGGGTGTAGGGTGCTCTGTCCCTGCTCTTGTTGCATGGTATCGTATTCTTTGTAGTTTTATGTTTTAGTTAAAGGGGAAAGATGTGTGATATATTGTGTAGGTTACTTTAAATTCATTGATTTTACTTTTAATCCTGCTCTCCTGCCAGTGCTTTGGCTTAAAGGTCTGGCTCTAGGACTTGTTGGGAGTTTTGCTGCCTGGACTGCAGGCAGGTACTGTGTTGTTCTCCTATAAACTTTTGAAAACTCATTCTGGACTCCAGAAGTGTGATTTTAACACACTGGGACCACAGCCCGACTTCTGCCTTGTGCCGGTTTCTTTGTGCTATTTGTATAATTATTATGTTGCTCAAGTGGAGCAGTCTGGGGAGGTTGGATGGGGGGTTGTTCTTGTGTTTCTACTTGCAACTGATAAAGTGATGTGATAACCTTGTCATTTTTAAATGCCAATAATAATTTATACTAAAAAAAAAAAACTTCAGGCCGACCACAATGGAGTGTGGGCTGGCTACAGGGACCAATGTTAGGCCCGCTGAACAGAGTACCTGGTTTGCGGAAGGCTGTGTGAATCTGTATCGAAGATGCGTTGCGCAGCCGAGGCGATGAGCCAGTTCAGAGATGTGGAAAGGCTGCAGTATGAGGTCCTGTTGCATTGACGTTTAGGATCCTGTCGACAGGACTTGTGATACGAAGTCAGGGGTTTGGGATGGGTCATGCATTAGGGGCCATGCCTCAGTTCTGAGGAGCTGCGAGGCTGGACTGTGGAGTCCAGCGTAGGCGTTTAGACTGAATCTACGAGACATGCGAGGACCTGCACCGAGGATGCATCACACAGTGGTGGTTCCGAAGGTAATGGGGCTGCAAAGGTGATGATGGTCTTTGCAATGGGTCCAATCCATACAGCAGCGAGGATGGGTCAGCGAGGATGGGTCTGTTCTGCTCAGGGTTGTGCCGCACAGCAGAGGTGATGCCTCTGGATCCACAGAGGCTGACAATGCACATTAAGCGCACTTCCAAGGTTCCAGCACTGGGGTGGCACCACTTGGCAGGGCAGACTCACAGATGGCAGAGTCGAGGTGCAGATGCAAGGTTGTTGGAAGCCTGTTATGTCCCTGAGGCTTCTGATACGGAGGCCAGCGAACTAGCCCTTGGAGTCACTCCGAGTTCTCGGTTGAAGTGATGCAGATCCAGTCCCTCCCACCTATGCAAGAGGGCAGCAGGCAGCAGGTCAGCACAGCACGGCAGCAGTTCCTTCAGAGCAGCAGTTCCAGAAGAGTGTCAGTCCTTGTATGAACACAGCAGCCCTTCTTCCTGGCAGAGTATCCACAGGACCAGAAGTGTACTGAAGTGGTGGTGTCTGAGGTCCTTCTTTTATACACAGTTGTGCCTTTGAAGTGGGGAGAAACTTCTAGAGGCATGCCTTTGAAGTAACCCTGGGCGGAGCTGGTGCAGTGCCTCTACGCGGTGTTCCACGGAGTTGGAAAAAAACTCTGTGGAACTCCGCTCCGCTCCCTCCCCCCTCCCTAATTAATTATAATTAGAAAAAAAGGCACTTACCTGCCACAGCTGCCTCCTCCTCGCCATGGCCACTCGTCTTCTTCGTCCTCGCCGTCCTTGTTCTTTGGAAACCCCTACATTGTACGTCATGCATGTGCGTACAACGTAGGGCGAGGACGAGGAAGGAGAGCGGCCATGGCAAGGAGGAGGCAGCCACGGCAGGTTAGTGCCTTTTTTTAAATTATAATTAATTAGGGAGGGTGGAGGGGCCGGCTAACTCCGCTCCGCAACAGAGCGCGGAGTAGGCAAAACTCCGTAAACTCTGCTGGCGGAGCGGAGTTACCCGCCTGGGCTTACTTTGAAGTGCACAGATGCCCGGCCTTCCTGGCCCTGGCTCCAGACTAAATATAGGGGGCATGCAGCCCTTTGTGTGGAGACAGGACACAGCCTATTCAGGTGTAAGAGAGGCTGGGTCCAGTGCCTCTCTCCCATCCTGTCAGTGATGGTCCATCCAATCACACCTAAGCTCCCATTGTGTCTGGCTGTCTAGAAGGAATAAACAAAGCCCAACTGCCAACTACATACACTACACTCAGTCATGTAACCAACGACAGGCTGCAGGCATCAAATGGCTAAGGCAAGAAATGGGAACTTTCTAAAAGTGGTATTTTCAGAATTGTAATTTAAAATCTGACTCCACCATAAGCTAGGATTTTAAATTAAAATGTACTAAGAAAATTTCAATGTTATCCTACGGGAGAGGTAGGCCTTGCAGCAGTGAACAACGAATTTAAGAGTTTTTCACTACCAGTTCAGGTAACATTTAAAGGTACATGTCCAACTTTTTAAATACACAGCACCCTGCCCATGGGCCGGTCCAGGGCCTACCTTAGGGTGACTTATATGTACTAGATAGGAAGGTTTGGGCCAGGTAAAAGGTTTATTTTGCCAGGTCAAAATGGCAGTTTGAAACTGCACAACCAGGATCTGCAATGGCAGGCCTGAGACATGTTTAAAGGGCTAATTAAGTGGATGGCACAATCAGTGCTGCAGACCCACTAGTAGTATTTAATTTTGAGACCCTGGGCACATGTACAGTGCTTCACTAGGGACTTATAAGTAAATTAAATATGCCAATATGGTATAAGCCAATGTCACCATGTTTTGAGCAGAGAACACAAGCACTTTAGCACTGTTAGAAATGGTAAAGTGCGCAGAGCCCTAAGGCTAGCAAAAACACGAGGTGTGAAGGCAAAAATGTAGGGGGAAACCACGCCAAGGATACCAGGTCTAACATGAGCCTTCAGAGGTACATGGTGCGCTTATCACACAGTAAAGTAACATTTCAGGATGCTGAGCTCAGTATGTGACTGGATATTCTGGCTGCCTAAACAGCTCCACAGCTTCTGCAGGTTGTGTTCACCTAAAGGGTTGCCCAGAGACCTGGGAGGAGCATCAGACAAGAGGGGCAACAGTGGGACTGTGCACTTCTACATCAGATGTAAGGTGTCAAGTTTGAGCTTTTTCTGTGCTTACTTGGTCAACGCTATATGTTAGAAGTGAGAGGCATGGCCATGGCTCATGAATTACCTTTTCAAGATGGCGATCAGGTCAGAGATTTCTTCATGTGTTAAAAGAAGAAGTTGAGCATTTTCCGGTGGCGTCTGTTGTTGTGTGAATGATATACAAGAGAGGCATTAACAAGTGAAGGATGCATTGAAACACAATTATTTCCTTATTATTTGTCATGTTTATTGCCTACTTTTTTTGTCCCTGATTTATTTGCTCCTTGCCGACTGGATTTGGGGAGGGGGGACCCCACTCAAGCAGCAACCACAATCTCTGTCAGGGTGAAACACAAGCAGACCCCAAATTAATCTGTGCTTAATCCCCTGGTAGCTTGGCACAAAGCAGTCAGGCATAACTTAGAGGCAATGCGTAAAGTATTTATGCAGCACACAGACAGTAATAAAGTGAAAGCACAACACATGGGAAGATCCCACACCAATTTTGAAAAATAGAGTAAAATGTAATAAATTATTTAAGTCCAAAACAACAACAATCCATCTAGTAGAGCCGAAGGTATTCAGTGTAAAAGATTCAAGTGAAATTAGCGCCAAAAAGCAGAAAGTGGCAACTATGGTTATCCAGCCATGCTACACTGGGACAAAGTCACAAGTTCGGACTGTTAGAGCGCGATTACGCTCTTCCATTTGTAGGGTGCATTATAATCATGGGTAGTTTGCACCCGTATATAATTCTTTATTGTGTTAATATTTGTGCCATTTGATCGTGAACTGTAATAACGTGAAAAGTGAAGTGCTAGAGGTATTTCAGTGTAAACGTGAAGAAATCAACATTGCAATGACGTGTGGCTAGATGCAAACCTTAATTTGTCCAAAATCAATCAAATCACCATTACACCTGATGAAGAACTTTGGTTTTGTACAGTGGACGTAAAAGCATTATACACATCAATCCCACACGACCTTGGCACAGAAGCCATTGAATACGTTTTGTTACAATCCGCATTGGATTCAGATTTGCAAGTGTTTCTAATGGAGTTGTTACAGTTCACTTTATACCAGAGCTACTTCAAATGGGAGGGACAATGGTTTTTACAATTGTCTGGAACTTCGATGGGCAACTGTGCAGCCCCATCGTATGCTAATATTTTCATGCACTGTTTCGAGGAGCAACATATTTTGAACGCTTGTGTCTGGCATGAACATGCCAAAATGTTTGTACGATTCATAGATGACATTTTCATCATATGGACAGGTTCACACTCTGAACTGATGTCAGCCCTCAATGCACTGAACTCCATTCACGAACGCATTCAATTCACCTTTGATGTTCAACCTGATAAGATCACGTTTTTGGATGTACAAATTCACAGAGTAAGGGATAAATTGGAAACCAATATTTTCCTTAAAGCTACGGACAGAAAAGTATCTTACATTTTAATAGCTTTCACCAACCAACATTGAAAAACAACTTACCATATTCACAACTATTGCGGGTTAAATGCATCGTATCTGATCCTGAACAATGTGTACAACAAACAGACGCCATGCTGACTAGATTCACGGAACGTGGTTATCCTGCTGAAATCCTTGAACAAGCCAAATCAAGATGTGCCAACAGAAACAGAACTGACCTTCTGAGGAAGACAGAGAAATCCTCTCAAAATCGGATAGTAGTGGTCTCGAAATACTCCACAATGAGTCACCGTTTCAAAAAAATTATCAATAAACACTGGTCAGTACTTGCCCTAGAACCTGACTTTAAGGGACTGTTTTTGAATAAATCGAATTTCGCTTACAGAAGAGGGCGTAATCTCAAAGAGATATTGACCAAGCCTATTTCTGTAGGCCAGAATTGTATTTCTCCCTGGAAGCTCTCTATTGGAATCGCTAATGAATTTCATGCGTATGTGGAATTTGTTCTTTCTCACGTTTATGTTGCAGGTGGAGAAATTCATCCTTGTTAGTGAGAATAATGTCTTTGTTTTAGGAGTTAGACTTAAGGAGGAGAAGATACATTGAACGGTGATACTGATAATGAGGGACTGTGCTCTTTCTCATCGGAGAGAGCCTGGGAATCAAGGTCATCGAGCCCAGGTTTGGGAGCATCACTGCCTCATGGAAAGTTACCTACAGGGTGGTGCCTTGGTCGGATGGGGTGATGCCAAATGAACTGTGGGTAGCCACCTGATGTTCTTGAGTTGAAGTTAGGGACAGAGCCCGGGGACTCTTCACCTATGAGCCCCAATGAAGGGTAATCTGGACGTGGGGGCCATCACATTCTGTATCCTGATTCTGGAGTTGGTTATTCTGTGTATGCTGCTCCGACTCAATTTCACATGTAGGTTTGGCTTTGTATTAGTTCTGATGTATTTCTACACCCTTGTCTTGAGGTGCTTGTATGTCCAATTGTTCTTGGCTTTGCAATAAACTTACTAAGCTTTAGTCGGGAGTCGGTGATAATTCGGAGTCCCAGTTCATTGGAACAAAAATGTTTGATTGGCTAACAATTTTCCTCCCCTCCACACTTTCATGCAGACAAAAAGAGACATTGGCCAAGGGTTCTAGAGTAAATCTAGAACGTGTAACCCAGCTCCTTCAGTACTGACCGTGATGGAGTGCGGCCTGGCTACAGAGGCCAAGTTAGGCCTGCTGAACATGAGTACCTCAATTTCTGGTTGCAGAGCATTGTTATTTCGAGGAGATGCGGTGGTGATGTGAAGTCCTGCGTGGAGATGTGCCATGCAGAGTATCCAATGCGGAATCTTGGGAGGCAATGCGTTGTGCTGTGGGTCATGTGAGGAGTTTTGGAGGTGATGCATCACACTGCATCGGTTTTGCTAGGACCACAACTGGGCCGGTAGGGCCCCTTCAGGCCCAATTCCAAGGGTCCAGGACTAAGGTGGCACCACTTGGGATGGCATGACACGCAGCTGGCATAGTCCAGGTGCAGGTTTCAAGGCTGTTGGAGCCTTCTGTCCCTGAGGCTCTGGTCAGAGGACCAGCCAACTAGCCCTTGGAGTCACTCTGGTGGTATTATTACATTATTAGTATGATTTATTTTTGTATTTCATTTTTTTGCAACAGTGTGACAAGTTCCTGAGGGAAAAAGTTTACAAAAACATAGGGTCACATCACGATGCCAGTGCGACCGACAGGCCATTGGTGGCGGTCCCAACGAAAGACAGCCCTTTGGGCTGACTGCCACATTAGGACTCTTATCTGTCGGAGGACGGACCGCCACCTCCACCAGGATCTACTGATCCTGACGGGGTGGCAGTCAGAATCATGATCCTAAATGGAAGTGGTGCCTGCTCAGGCACCGGCATCGGGATCACAATGTCCATTTCCCACAGCTTTTTCATGGCGGTCCCACCGCCATAAGAAGGCTGTCGGAAAGGGACTTTGCGGGCCCCAAGCAGGGCCCCCGTCCTCTATGGGCCACTGCTAACTGGTCAGGGGGGCACATGTGGTGCCCCCTCAAACATGCATTCACTGTGTGCCAGGCACCACATGGTGCATGGATGTTTGAAAAATGCCTTTTTCTACAGTGGCTTGTGCTTCAGTACTTTTCCTGGCCGCAGCACAAGCAGTAGAAAAAGGCAGTTTCTGACCGCCAACACAGCGGTCTGATCAAAATATGGTGGGTGGGACCGCTGACTACTTGTTGGGCGGTCGCAATCCCACTTCAATGGCAGTCGGTCGCTCATCCAGCCGCCATCGTAATTTGCCCCATAGTGATCATGTGCTTGCTTAAACAGTAGCAATGAAGTTGGAGACACGCACTACCGAGATGCTACAGATTTGAAATGGTGTAGCGTGCTACTGGGGATTCACTTTCTAATCCAAAAGTGTTGAACATATAAGACAACCAAGTAGCATCTCCTGGTTAGGAGATGTCCCCTGTGCACAACTGTTGGTCCCAAATAATGGTTGAAAATTTGATCAAAATAAATAATTCTCCAGTTAAACGAATTTGCTCTTCGCTGTGATGTTTATTTACATTGGTGTGAGATATTGCTTCATATCAAATTTCGTGCCTTTTTTAGGCGAAAATCCATACGTATATGTTTAATACATCAATCCCAATGCATTTCGGGCAACCCAGTGCCCTTCATCAGGGGAAAACATCTGTAATGAGATAAATAAAAAGCGCTTACATGAAGAAAGCCCCCCAAGAGGGTGTGACAATGCAAATGAGAGTGTAAAACCTTATCTCCCACATCTAAAAAGAAATGAAAAAAGAGAGAGTGGAAAACATCATAGCGGGTGGATGAAACTATAAAGGTGTGAATGCCGAAAAAGAAGTTACAAGACAGCTTTGAAAATCGGTGCACATACGGACGTGATAAAATCAGAGTGAAAAAGGTAGACCTCAAAACATAATGCCCCGTACTCGAGAGGTGCGACTTTTCAGTGATTGTACGTTGCGGTGGACAATGTGTACCCGTGTGGACGGAAAGTGAAGTGTGACGGATAAACGAACGTGTATATCGCTGGTAGCAATAACGGGTGAATCAAACACATGCAAGTGCGTACACGGTGAGCAGACATGCAGAGGGATAAAAATATCCTGACTCTATGTTACTCACATGCGATTGCGACAATGTATGCGCTGCAACCTAGAAGTCCAACAACCACAAATCAGTGTGTGAAACTCCCGCAGGAGTACAGTATCACGCGTGTAAGCCGATATAAACATGGTACTTATGAAACGGTCGTCCCGCAAACGTGCACATCAGCGTATAAACGAACAATGTTAGTACGGCGCAGACGGTTCCCGGAAGTTAAATGTAGTCAGGAAAGTGGGCGGTGACCTCTATCCGATAGGATGAAATCTATCATGTGTCACGGTACGATAGGGTGCAGACAGTTTTCAGGCAATGATGGCTGTGAGAAACGGCGAATGATGATGTGTATTAGAAGGGGTGAAATAAAGCGCCATCTTGGAAAGGAGCTAGTCAAAAGGTGGAAATCACTGGATATGCACAAAGGTGCACACTGAGTACGCTGTAACGTAACAGAGTATAAGAAAATGAAAGTCCGGCGGTGCGTGTGAATGTATAAAGGAGTGTATGTCAGAACAATGAAGCGCCATTGTAGAATGGAGCTAATCGTTAAACCAAAAATAGACATTACCGAGTCCACACTAATAATGATACAAGGGGTGTGCTGTGACATGACCACATAGTGGATGATACTAAAAACGGTACTCCGAAAGTTATATCAACCTCCTTTCAGACCTATTGTTTCAACAAGAGGAAGCATACACGAACCGGTTGGTAAATTCATCGACAAGCATTTACAACCATTTGTCGTCAACATCAACACGTACATCAGAGACACCACAGACTTCATTTCCAAAATCAATCAAATCACCATTACACCTGATGAAGAACTTTGGTTTTGTACAGTGGACGTAAAAGCATTATACACATCATTCCCACACGACCTTGGCACAGAAGCCATTGAACACGTTTTGTTACAATCCGCATTGGATTCAGATTTGCAAGTGTTTCTAATGGAGTTGTTACAGTTCACTTTATACCAGAGCTACTTCAAATGGGAGGAACAATGGTTTTTACAATTGTCTGGAACTTCGATGGGCAACTGTGCAGCCCCATCGTATGCTAATATTTTCATGCTCTGTTTCGAGGGGCAACATATTTTGAACGCTTGTGTCTGGCATGAACATGCCAAAATGTTTGTACGATTCATAGATGACATTTTCATCATATGGACAGGTTCACACTCTGAACTGATGTCAGCCCTCAATGCACTCAACTCCATTCACGAACGCATTCAATTCACCTTTGATGTTCAACCTGATAAGATCACGTTTTTGGATGTACAAATTCACAGAGTAAGGGATAAATTGGAAACCAATATTTTCCTTAAAGCTACGGACAGAAAAGTATCTTACATTTTAATAGCTTTCACCAACCAACATTGAAAAACAACTTACCATATTCACAACTATTGCGGGTTAAATGCATCGTATCTGATCCTGAACAATGTGTACAACAAACAGACGCCATGCTGACTAGATTCACGGAACGTGGTTATCCTGCTGAAATCCTTGAACAAGCCAAATCAAGATGTGCCAACAGAAACAGAACTGACCTTCTGAGGAAGACAGAGAAATCCTCTCAAAATCGGATAGTAGTGGTCTCGAAATACTCCACAATGAGTCACCGTTTCAAAAAATTATCAATAAACACTGGTCAGTACTTGCCCTAGAACCTGACTTTAAGGGACTGTTTTTGAATAAATCGAATTTCGCTTACAGAAGAGGGCGTAATCTCAAAGAGATATTGACCAAGCCTATTTCTGTAGGCCAGAATTGTATTTCTCCCTGGAAGCTCTCTATTGGAATCGCTAGTGAATTTCATGCGTATGTGGAATTTGTTCTTTCTCACGTTTATGTTGCAGGTGGAGAAATTCATCCTTGTTAGTGAGAATAATGTCTTTGTTTTAGGAGTTAGACTTAAGGAGGAGAAGATACATTGAACGGTGATACTGATAATGAGGGACTGTGCTCTTTCTCATCGGAGAGAGCCTGGGAATCAAGGTCATCGAGCCCAGGTTTGGGAGCATCACTGCCTCATGGAAAGTTACCTACAGGGTGGTGCCTTGGTCGGATGGGGTGATGCCAAAATGAACTGTGGGTAGCCACCTGATGTTCTTGAGTTGAAGTTAGGGACAGAGCCCGGGGACTCTTCACCTATGAGCCCCAATGAAGGGTAATCTGGACGTGGGGGCCATCACATTCTGTATCCTGATTCTGGAGTTGGTTATTCTGTGTATGCTGCTCCGACTCAATTTCACATGTAGGTTTGGCTTTGTATTAGTTCTGATGTATTTCTACACCCTTGTCTTGAGGTGCTTGTATGTCCAATTGTTCTTGGCTTTGCAATAAACTTACTAAGCTTTAGTCGGGAGTCGGTGATAATTCGGAGTCCCAGTTCATTGGAACAAAAATGTTTGATTGGCTAACAATTTTCCTCCCCTCCACACTTTCATGCAGACAAAAGAGACATTGGCCAAGGGTTCTAGAGTAAATCTAGAACGTGTAACCCAGCTCCTTCAGTACTGACCGTGATGGAGTGCGGCCTGGCTACAGAGGCCAAGTTAGGCCTGCTGAACATGAGTACCTCAATTTCTGGTTGCAGAGCATTGTTATTTCGAGGAGATGCGGTGGTGATGTGAAGTCCTGCGTGGAGATGTGCCATGCAGAGTATCCAATGCGGAATCTTGGGAGGCAATGCGTTGTGCTGTGGGTCATGTGAGGAGTTTTTGGAGGTGATGCATCACACTGCATCGGTTCTGCTAGGACCACAACTGGGCCGGTAGGGCCCCTTCAGGCCCAATTCCAAGGGTCCAGGACTAAGGTGGCACCACTTGGGATGGCATGACACGCAGCTGGCATAGTCCAGGTGCAGGTTTCAAGGCTGTTGGAGCCTTCTGTCCCTGAGGCTCTGGTCAGAGGACCAGCCAACTAGCCCTTGGAGTCACTCTGGTGGTATTATTACATTATTAGTATGATTTATTTTTGTATTTCATTTTTTTGCAACAGTGTGACAAGTTCCTGAGGGAAAAAGTTTACAAAAACATAGGGTCACATCACGATGCCAGTGCGACCGACAGGCCATTGGTGGCGGTCCCAACGAAAGACAGCCCTTTGGGCTGACTGCCACATTAGGACTCTTATCTGTCGGAGGACGGACCGCCACCTCCGCCAGGATCTACTGATCCTGACGGGGTGGCAGTCAGAATCATGATCCTAAATGGAAGTGGTGCCTGCTCAGGCACCGGCATCGGGATCACAATGTCCATTTCCCACAGCTTTTTCATGGCGGTCCCACCGCCATAAGAAGGCTGTCGGAAAGGGACTTTGCGGGCCCCAAGCAGGGCCCCTCGTCCTCTATTGGCCACTGCTAACTGGTCAGGGGGCACATGTGGTGCCCCTCAAACATGCATTCACTGTGTGCCAGGCACCACATGGTGCATGGATGTTTGAAAAATGCCTTTTTCTACAGTGGCTTGTGCTTCAGTACTTTTCCTGGCCGCAGCACAAGCAGTAGAAAAAGGCAGTTTCTGACCGCCAACACAGCGGTCTGATCAAAATATGGTGGGTGGGACCGCTGACTACTTGTCGGGCGGTCGCAATCCCACTTCAATGGCAGTCGGTCGCTCATCCAGCCGCCATCGTAATTTGCCCCATAGTGATCATGTGCTTGCTTAAACAGTAGCAATGAAGTTGGAGACACGCACTACCGAGATGCTACAGATTTGAAATGGTGTAGCGTGCTACTGGGGATTCACTTTCTAATCCAAAAAGTGTTGAACATATAAGACAACCAAGTAGCATCTCCTGGTTAGGAGATGTCCCCCTGTGCACAACTGTTGGTCCCAAATAATGGTTGAAAATTTGATCAAAATAAATAATTCTCCAGTTAAACGAATTTGCTCTTCGCTGTGATGTTTATTTACATTGGTGTGAGATATTGCTTCATATCAAATTTCGTGCCTTTTTTAGGCGAAAATCCATACGTATATGTTTAATACATCAATCCCGATGCATTTCGGGCAACCCAGTGCCCTTCATCAGGGGAAAACATCTGTAATGAGATAAATAAAAAGCGCTTACATGAAGAAAGCCCCCCAAGAGGGTGTGACAATGCAAATGAGAGTGTAAAACCTTATCTCCCACATCTAAAAAGAAATGAAAAAAGAGAGAGTGGAAAATATCATAGCGGGTGGATGAAACTATAAAGGTGTGAATGCCGAAAAAGAAGTTACAAGACAGCTTTGAAAATCGGTGCACATACGGACGTGATAAAATCAGAGTGAAAAAGGTAGACCTCAAAACATAATGCCCCGTGCTCGAGAGGTGCGACTTTTCAGTGATTGTACGTTGCGGTGGACAATGTGTACCCGTGTGGACGGAAAGTGAAGTGTGACGGATAAACGAACGTGTATATCGCTGGTAGCAATAACGGGTGAATCAAACACATGCAAGTGCGTACACGGTGAGCAGACATGCAGAGGGATAAAAATATCCTGACTCTATGTTACTCACATGCGATTGCGACAATGTATGCGCTGCAACCTAGAAGTCCAACAACCACAAATCAGTGTGTGAAACTCCCGCAGGAGTACAGTATCACGCGTGTAAGCCGATATAAACATGGTACTTATGAAACGGTCGTCCCGCAAACGTGCACATCAGCGTATAAACGAACAATGTTAGTACGGCGCAGACGGTTCCCGGAAGTTAAATGTAGTCAGGAAAGTGGGCGGTGACCTCTATCCGATAGGATGAAATCTATCATGTGTCACGGTACGATAGGGTGCAGACAGTTTTCAGGCAATGATGGCTGTGAGAAACGGCGAATGATGATGTGTATTAGAAGGGGTGAAATAAAGCGCCATCTTGGAAAGGAGCTAGTCAAAAGGTGGAAATCACTGGATATGCACAAAGGTGCACACTGAGTACGCTGTAACGTAACAGAGTATAAGAAAATGAAAGTCCGGCGGTGCGTGTGAATGTATAAAGGAGTGTATGTCAGAACAATGAAGCGCCATTGTAGAATGGAGCTAATCGTTAAACCAAAAATAGACATTACCGAGTCCACACTAATAATGATACAAGGGGTGTGCTGTGACATGACCACATAGTGGATGATACTAAAAACGGTACTCCGAAAGTTATATCAACCTCCTTTCAGACCTATTGTTTCAACAAGAGGAAGCATACACGAACCGGTTGGTAAATTAATCGACAAGCATTTACAACCATTTGTCGTCAACATCAACACGTACATCAGAGACACCACAGACTTCATTTCCAAAATCAATCAAATCACCATTACACCTGATGAAGAACTTTGGTTTTGTACAGTGGACGTAAAGCATTATACACATCATTCCCACACGACCTTGGCACAGAAGCCATTGAACACGTTTTGTTACAATCCGCATTGGATTCAGATTTGCAAGTGTTTCTAATGGAGTTGTTACAGTTCACTTTATACCAGAGCTACTTCAAATGGGAGGAACAATGGTTTTTACAATTGTCTGGAACTTCGATGGGCAACTGTGCAGCCCCATCGTATGCTAATATTTTCATGCACTGTTTCGAGGGGCAACATATTTTGAACGCTTGTGTCTGGCATGAACATGCCAAAATGTTTGTACGATTCATAGATGACATTTTCATCATATGGACAGGTTCACACTCTGAACTGATGTCAGCCCTCAATGCACTCAACTCCATTCACGAACGCATTCAATTCACCTTTGATGTTCAACCTGATAAGATCACGTTTTTGGATGTACAAATTCACAGAGTAAGGGATAAATTGGAAACCAATATTTTCCTTAAAGCTACGGACAGAAAAGTATCTTACATTTTAATAGCTTTCACCAACCAACATTGAAAAACAACTTACCATATTCACAACTATTGTGGGTTAAATGCATCGTATCTGATCCTGAACAATGTGTACAACAAACAGACGCCATGCTGACTAGATTCACGGAACGTGGTTATCCTGCTGAAATCCTTGAACAAGCCAAATCAAGATGTGCCAACAGAAACAGAACTGACCTTCTGAGGAAGACAGAGAAATCCTCTCAAAATTGGATAGTAGTGGTCTCGAAATACTCCACAATGAGTCACCGTTTCAAAAACATTATCAATAAACACTGGTCAGTACTTGCCCTAGAACCTGACTTTAAGGGACTGTTTTTGAATAAATCGATTTTCGCTTACAGAAGAGGGCGTAATCTCAAAGAGATATTGACCAAGCCTATTGATAACATTCAGCCCCTCTCTTACAAGGGCTTGCAAACATGTCACAACTGCAGCAATTGTCACAACATTATCCAAGGCTCAATTATAACTCACCCAATGAAAGGCACCAAAATCAAGTTGAAAGTTACAGCCACTTGCAACACGTCTAATGTAATTTACTTGTTGAAATGCCCGTGCGGTTTAAGTTACGTGGGCAAAATGAGAGGAAAATAAGAACTCGCATCCTGGAGCATAAAAGCAACATCCGTACTAAAAACCTTAAATCAGTGGTGGCTGCCCACTTCGTAGACAAACAACACAACATTTGCCAATTGAAATTTCTGGTTCTTGAAGTGATCGACAAAAAAGAAGGCGTGGATAACAACAACAGGTTACTCCAAAGAGAGAACCATTGGATCCGTTTTCTAAACACGATGAAGCCTCATGGACTTAACGATTGCATGGAGTTTTTGTGTTACTTATAATTCTGATTCACATGTGTATACCCTGTTAATTGAACACTGTCTCCCATCCTTGTTCCCTGCATCTTGATCATTGTATGTTACCCCTTTTGTTCTGACTCTCACACTTCAACTGTTACCTTTATTATTCTTTTTGTCGTTTTCTATCACTTGTTTTTTAGATTTGACACACTCTCTTTCTATGTTTACCAATTATCGTGTACTTTCGGGGTACCGTTTTTAGTATCATCCACTATGTGGTCATGTCACAGCACACCCCGTGTATCATTATTAGTGTGGACTCGGTAATGTCTATTTTTGGTTTAACGATTAGCTCCATTCTACAATGGCGCTTCATTGTTCTGACATACACTCCTTTATATATTCACACGCACCGCCGGACTTTCATTTTCTTATACTCTGTTACGTTACAGCGTACTCAGTGTGCACCTTTATGCATATCCAGTGATTTCCACCTTTTGACTAGCTCCTTTCCAAGATGGCGCTTTATTTCACCCCTTCTAATACACATCATCGTTCGCCGTTTCTCACAGCCATCATTGCCTGAAAACTGTCTGCACCCTATCGTACCGGGACACATGATAGATTTCATCCTATCGGCCCACTTTCCTGACTACATTTAACTTCCGGGAACCGTCTGCGCCGTACTAACATTGTTCGTTTATACGCTGATGTGCACGTTTGCGGGACGACCATTTCGTAAGTACCATGTTTATATTGGCTTACACGCGTGGTACTGTACTCCTGCAGGAGTTTCACACACTGATTTGTGGTTGTTGGACTTCTAGGTTGCAGCGCATACATTGTCGCAATCGCATTGTGAGTAACATAGAGTCAGGATATTTTTATCCCTCTGCATGTCTGCTCACAGTGTACGCACTTGCATGTGTTTGATTCACCCGTTATTGCTACCAGCGATATACACGTTCGTTTATCCGTCACACTTCACTTTCCGTCCACACGGGCACACATTGTCCACCGCGACGTACAATCACTGAAAAGTCGCACCTCTTGAGCACGGGGCATTATGTTTTGAGGTCTACCTTTTTCACTCTGATTTTATCACGCCCGTATGTGCACCGATTTTCAAAGCTGTCTTGTAACTTGTTTTTCGGCATTCACACCTTTATAGTTTTGTCCACCCGCTATGATGTTTTCCACTCTCTCTTTTTTCATTTCTTTTTAGATGTGGGAGATAAAGTTTCCCACTCTCATTTGCATTGTCACACCCTCTTAGGGTGCTTTCTTCATGTAAGCGTTTTTATTTATCTCATTACAGATGTTTTCCCCTGATGAAGGGCACTGGGTTGCCCGAAATGCATCGGGATTGATGTATTAAACATATACGTATTGTATTGTATTGTAATTGCATTTATATAGCGCTTACTACCCCTGATGAGGCGTCGAAGCGCTTTTTCGGAGAGTAGCACGCTACTCCGGGACCCAAAAAGGATTAGTGTTGAATTAGTATAGTGAAATATGAAAGTAATTTAAGTAGTGGATAGGTTAGTCAGTTATTTGGATTCGGAAGGATAGCAGAAGGATAGAAGAGGAAAAAAGGTTTAGTATTTATATAGCGCTTCTACCCCTGATGGGGTGTTGAAGCGCTTTTTTGGCGAGTAGCACGCTACTCCGGAAACTCATAAAGGATTAGTGGTGAATTAGTATGGTGAAATATGAAAGTAATTTGAGTGGTGGATATTACTCAGTTATTTGGAGTGAGAAGGATAGCGGAGAAACAGAAGGGGAAGAAAGATTTGCATTCATATAGCACCTGTTACCTCTGATGGGTGTTGAAGCGCTTTTCTGGCGAGTAGCACGCTACTCCGGAACCCATAAAGGATTAGTGCTGAAAATTAGCATAGTGAAATATGAAGTAATTTGAGTGGTGGATATGTTATTCAGTTCTTTGGATAGAGAAGGGTAGGCGGCGAGATAGAAGAGGGAAAGAGGTTTGTATTTATATAGCGCTTGCTACCCCTGATGGGGTTTTGAAGTGTTTTTTTGGCGAGTAGCACGCTACTCTGGAAACCATAAGGAATAGTGTTGAATTAGTATAGTGAAATATGAAAGTAATTTGAGTGGTGGATAAGTTAGTCAGTTATTTGGATTGAGAAGGGTTGAGGAGGGGTAGAAAAGGGAAAAAGGTTTGCATTTATATAGCGCTTTATTGATGAGTAGCACGCTACTCTGGAACCCATAAAGGATTAGTGGTGAATTAGTCTAGTGGAATATGAAATTTGAGAAGTGAACATGTTAGTCTGTTATTTTTATTGAAAAGGATAGTGGAGGAATAGAAGAGTGAAGGATTTAGATTTTCTTTTTTTTTTGGGAGGTCATAGTAATAGGAGGAGGCTTTTGGATGAGTAAAAAGGGGTTGTGGAGGGGAAGAGTCAGAGGGAAGAGTTTGAAAGGTTTGTTTTGAGGGATCGGTATAGTAAAAGAGGTGTCAGATGATGCAAGGAGGGGTAGAGTAGGGGAGAGTCTAGAAAGGGTTATTTTTGGGATCATAGTAGTGGTATGGGGTTTGGGATAAATGAGAGAGTGGATGTAGAGGATATATTGATAGATGTATACGGTGAGAAATAGGGTAGTGCATTGGAAAGAGTAGTCGAAAGAAGTTTGAGATGAGTCAGAAAGTTGGGCTAGAAGATATATTGAGAGAAGTATAGGCTGAGAAATAGGGTAGTGCATTGGATATGCTAAATTAGAAGAAAGTGATAAATATATAGATCCATAAGTACATTGAAAGTATATAGATGCATAAAGGAGGTAAGTATATGTAGATTAAAGATATTGATAGAGGTACAGGATGAGAAATAGGGTAGTACATTTGATACTTTTCTCCTGAAAAAGCATATCCAACACAGAGATCCAAGTACATGGAAGGTACATAGATGCACAATGGAAGGAAGTACATGTAGACCAAAGATGCACCAGAGAAACTCTGGTTTTCAAGTGTTATTGTACTTTTTTTTTAAACATAATTATTCTACATGTTTATACAAAGCAATACACAAAGATAGGTACATATCTATAGTGAAATAAATGCTTATATACAGAGGGATATGTTGTAAATTTCTGTTTGCGTATGGTGCTTTTGTGGGGAAGAGCCAATTCTTGAGTAGTTTTCTGAAGATAAGGTGGCTGTCCGTGGATCTTATGTTGGGGGGTAAAGAGTTCCATAGTTTGGCTGCTTGAACAGAAAAGGATGTGCCACCCATGGTTTTTTCTTGTATCTTGGGATCTTGAGGCGAGGTGCCCCTTAAGAGCGGAGGTTCCTTTGTTGAATGTGTTTGGTGATTTTATTCCTGATGAAGAGCAGTCCCATTCCATGTATTGCTTCGTGGGTGATACAAAGCAGCTTGACTGTGGATCTTCTGGCTACTGGTAACCAATGCAGGGCTTTCAAGGCAGGTGAGATGTGGTCTCGCGGTTTGATATGCAAGAGTAGTCTGGCAGCCTTGTTCTGAATCCGTTGTAGTCTTTTCATGGTCATTAAAGGTGATCCGTGGTAGAGGCTATTGGCGTAATCGAGTTTGGACAGAACAAGGGAGATGGTAGCTTGGACCTTGTGTGGAAATCCCAAATGAGGGAAAATTTGTTGCAGCGTTTTTCTGGTGACAAAGCTTGATCTTGCTAGTTTGTCCACTTGGGCATTCATCGATAGCTTGGAGTCCATGGTCATTCCGAGGTTTCTTACTTCCTTCGATACTTTAGGCGGTGATCCCAGTTCATCAGGCCAGGCGGCAAGCGGGTCATAATGTTTCCAATAGCCACACGTGAGTATTTCCGTTTTGGAAGCATTCAATTTGAGATGGCTCCAAGTCATCCACTGATCCACGGCTCTGAGACAACTGAAAATTGTGGATTTTCCAATGTCTTTGGGGCATTCCAGTTGAAGGAGTATTTGCGTGTAATCTGCATAGTTATAGCACGTGAGGTGAAATTGATTGATCAGTACCGGTAATGACTTCATGTAGATGTTGAAAAGCATGGGTGAGATGATAGAGCCTTGAGGGACCCCTGCTTTTGTGGAGTATGGTTTGGACGAGAAAGGTGGGGTATGGATGACATAAGTTCTGTTTCGAAGGTAGGACGCGATCCAGTCTAGAGCAGTCCCCTCTATGCCGGCTTCATAGAGTCTTTGTTTCAGAGTGTCATCGTCAATCGTGTCAAATGCAGCCGAGAGGTCCAAGAGGAGTAGCGCAGCAACCCCGTTGCGGTCTACTGTATTCTTCAGGTCATCCCAGATGGCAAGGAGGGCAGGTTCAGTGCCTCTTCCCGGACGGAATCCTGTTTGGAAGCCTGAAAGTATGTCATTCTCTTCAATGAATTGTGACATCTGGGCGAACGCTGCTCTTTCTATCAGTTTGCCCAGGAAAGGTCCATTTGTAATCGGTTTGTAGTTGTCAGGGTTCAGCGGGTCCAAGTTTGTTTTCTTCAGTAGAGGGCGTATGTGTGACTTTTTGAGTTCCTCTGGAAATATTCCGGTAGTTAAGGAATCGTTGATGATTCCTCTTACTGGAGTGGCAGCAGAGGTTGTTAAAAGAATTGTCTTGAAAGTTTGTGGTGGACACGGGTCAGAAGAGCTGCCGGCAGGCCTGCTTGCTTTGACCAGGTCCATAAATTCATCGTGTGAGATGTGTTGGAAGGAACGGAGAGGCTGGGTTAGAGTATTCTTGGATTGTTGTTTTGTACAAGGGTTAGTGCTGGTGCTTTGTTTCTGTTTTAAGTATGAGTCCAATATGTCTGCTTTGTCCGTGTAATGATTTGCCAGTTTGTCTGTGAAATCTTGAGTAACAGGATGAGTTCCTTCTAGGCAATTTGGTTTGTGAAATTCATTGAGTATTTTATAGAATTCTTTATTTGCACATTTAGCATTTTGAATTCTGTCTGAATAGTACCTTTTCTTAGCTTTTTTGATAGCTGACTTGTATAATCTGTTTCTGTAGGTGAAGTTTGTCTTGTTTGGCGTTTTTTTTGAGCCAGGTACGTTGCAGCTTTCTAATTTGTTGTTTTATGTCTTTTATCTCTATGTTTCTCCAAGGTGCTTTTTTTCTTTTGTTCTGTTGTGTGGTTTTGAGTGGTATCAGGATGTCAAAAGCTTCCTGAAGCCACTCATATAGTTTTTTAACAGAATTTATTGTTTCCAGATTTGTACTGGATGCTAGTTGTGTTTCTAAGGGGCATATTCTCAAGGAGCTATCGCCAAGTTAACGGCACTTTATCGCAGCCAAAGTTGCGATAAATTCATCGCCCCATTCACAAGCTGATGTTAACAGCCCATAACACCAGTTTACCAGCGATAGCAGCCGCAAAAAACATCGCCACAGATGACCCCGGCAACTATCGCTAATGAGATGCAGAGTAGGCGTACCCGTGCAAAAAGCCTCAAAAACACCACTCCGCAACATTCTCAACGACCAGCAAGATCGGCGAAAAGACCACGAAACATGAGATAATGCGCATTAGCAGCAGGAAATTAACACCTGCTCTGACCTGGTGTAAAGTCGGACGGCAGCCTGCACCACAAAAGGGAGCCAAGCCCACAGCCACACCTGAAGACCTACAGATGCCATGGAGCCACTGAACATGCGGGCCGGACACCCAAGAGGGCCCCAACACCCACCGCCACCACCCCCAGCACCACCCACCCCCCAGACACCCACCGCCCCTCCCGGACCAAAACTGAGGCAGCGCAGACCAAGACAGCGACCCTCCGAAAATGCATCAACCTCACAGACCCAACACCAGAGAATGTCATTGCCCACTACATGCCCACAACCCTCCTCCGCATCCTGACCACCATTGCCCACAGGCTGACGGTACCAACACAGCGGCCAACCAACATCCCACCGCAGACAAAGCTGCTGGCCGTGCTGCACGTGTTGGCCTCTGGTACCCTCCAACCAACATCCGCCTGAGACGGAGGAGTCACACAGCCAGGCCAATCCAAGTCCCCCACAATGGTCATGGATGACACCATCAGCTTGGTACCCCACTATCTATACTTCACACACACTGCGCAGGAACATCCAGAGACCAAGCAAGGCGTGTACGCCACAGCTGGCTTCCCGCACGTGTCAGGGGGCAATTGACTGCACACATGTCCTACTAGTGGCCCCTGGCGACACTGCACACAATAAGCGCAACAGAAAGTGCACGTATCCCACCAATGTGCAGGCAATAGTGGACCACTGTGGAATCCCCGCCAACTCCACCGCTAACCACCCAGGCAGTGTGCATGATACCTGCACCTCCCGACAGTCCATCATCAACTTGCGCCACCAGGATGGCACCCACGGAAATGCACTGCTCGTTGGCCAATACCAAATGCACACACCACACACCTCAACTCCACAATCATGCAACACACAACACAGAAAATGCACACGTCACAAGCTCACATACAACATGCACACCCACCAGACACGACAGCACAACTCACTGTGGGAACCTGGGCCAGCCATGTACATGAGCCATCAACGGCATGGCACCTCGGACACACAATAGCAGAATGTCGGAAGAGGTGGGGACCAGGCATGTGCGAAGGAGGCAAGGGACCGGTGAATGAGAATGTACACAATGCCAAGTGTGGCGTGGATGTGCTGGCCAGACTGCAGTATGCAGACCACACACATATCCATGTCGACACACACCGCTGGTGTTTGGAGTGTAGTGGACAGTGGACGCAACCATGTCACCCCAGCCAGTGGGGAAGATCGCGGAAATGTAGCTTGTGACGTCCCCCCCATAAGCGTGAATGGAGTGGGCTGGCCCGGCGTACGCCAGGCCAGTGTAGGGGTGTGAATAAAAGGCACGTAACTCTGGGCGTGGTCCTCTTCCCGAATGCCCAACGTCTCTGCCAGGGCGGCGCCTCTCACCCCGCCACGAGGCCGACGCCGTGAGCGGTGTTCCCAGCGATCCTGTGCGCCTGCTGCACCCTGGGACGCTGGTCCCCGAACCAGTCCTGCCCGCCCTGTTGTATTCCGCTTTAGGTGTCCGTATATAGGTTTTCCTGAAACATGTCCTTATATAGGCACAATTCGCATTGCCCTTATATAGGCATAGAATCCCAGTCCTTATTTAGGCATTAGCCGTGCACTCCAAATACAGGCATGGTCACCGACATCCGTCCACCCTAACGTCACAACGAGTTCTTAGAAACCAGACCCTTAAGCTCTCGGGAGTTCCCTAGCACAGGATTATTGATTCCTCCAAGAACTCATCTATTATGTATGAACCGTTATACCTTAAGGGTTCATTCCTGACGTCTTCCTCTGTCCGACTTCACGTCAATGCTAACATTCCAAGGCACCTACCAGGTATAAATATACCTTCCCTTGCCCAAGCAAGTTAGAGGAGACCTCGACTTCAGAGGAGCCCGTATCCCGGCCTGACGCACTGAGAAGACGCAGTCATTCCTGCTCGCAGAAGAATCCAGCTTCCAGTGTTCTGACTCCCTTCGCGGGGTGTTAGAGTTCCAGATCCGGCAGGAGATTCCCACCTCTCTCATTCTCAAGGTATGGAGCTGACTAGAACCTAGAGGGACTCTTGGCATACTAGACTTAACATACTCTTAGTATACCATACTAGAGAATACTCCACCTACTTCTTACCTTTCCCTACACCTAGACTAGGTTAGGTACATTGGGGTAGAACTAGCTTAGAGACGCATCGTATGAGTACTCGCATTTTTAGCTCATGTTATTTATGTACGTGAATATATGCTAAAAGATAATGCTAGCACAGTATTATTTATTTCTACTGCTTACGCTGTACATTATTTATCTTGCATACTGTCTTGTGATCATAACAGCACATATCTCTTACACGAGAAACAAGACTGTTCAATAAAACATCTTTATTGAAACGCCCGTCTTTTCTTTCTGTGTAACTCTGTGGAAACTAAGCATGCACGAATAACTGAGTGAAACTGTTATCTATTATTTCCACGATTCTGAGACGTGTTCCGATTCTAAAGGGAAACAAAGTAGTCATGTTTATGCGGTTGCCAGAAACTACTCCCTTCTTGTTCTCAAGGAGTTTCTAGTGGCCTCTGAGCTAGCTGGCACAAAAGTAATTAAGTTTAATATACTCGATAGGGACATACCGACCTCAGTCCTATGTCAAGCCTATAGGGTATATTATTCCAATGCTCAGAGCCTATTAGGGAAATAGGAACTACACTACATGGCGCCCAAACGTTTGGTAAGGCAGTAATTTAACGCTAGATACTGAGTAACTCAGTCGTGCTTTTCCCAGAGACCCCTACTCACATACTCCATAAGACGTCTGGAGTGGGTAGGGTTAAATATCCGCCAAAACTAAATAGGACAAAAAACCCTATATATTAGTTGTTTGGTTTGTTCAACGTTGAAGGATACAGTGTTCCAAAATATTGTGCACCTTATCTTTTGTTTCCTTGAAACTTGTTCTACATTTTTCAAAAAACAAATGTCCATACACGGGGACAATAACACCGGAACGGTGTAACTGCGGCTGACCCAGTCGTAGCAGCTTTTAACTTTACAGGTTTAAATGAAACCGAGGAGGGTGTTATAGACATCCATCCAAACTTAAGAAGAGCCATCACTCTAAAACTTATAAAACACGGCCTACCACCAAGGGGCGATAGAGCAGTTTTCGTGATAGAGGCACACGAATCATTTCAGACAGAGGTATTCTATTCATGGATAGTATTCCCTGAATCAAATCCAGTAACAAAACTGTTTCACTTCTACAAAGAAGATGAACCACCAGAGGAATATATTCCTTTCGAGGATATTGAAATTCCACTAACATACCAGGAGCATCAGCTCTGGTTTAAAGGCGCCCTAAAACATCACAGAAACATTTCCAGGCTCGGTCCACTAGGTAGACCAGGAGCAACATGGCCGATTCTAGCCGGCTACACTCCTCATCCTGACCTCGTTATAATGTCAGACGAGGAATTACTTACTCAACTACAAGAGTTAATAAAAATTTACAGACAATTAGTCCAATATGTCATGCGGACTTTCACAGTCCAACCACCATTGACCATTCCAAATCAAACCCCTCAACAGGGGAATACACAAGAAATTACACCACAGACTTTATACGCAGTCATGGGTAAAATGCCCACAAAACGTGAGCAAATTCCATTCTCGATAGCTCAAAAAATTACTCAAATTGAAGCAGTATTTCTTAATACTAGCCCTTATGAGAAACACAGAATCCTAACAATCTGTTTACCAATGGGGATCACACCACAACTGGAAGACTGCACCACTTGGGGCTCAGTCTTTGCTGCCATCTATACTAAAACACATGGTGTTCCGTCAATTGCAGTAATACCAGATGTCCTGAAACAAATTCAAAACGAATACGGGGCAGAGCCTGCTCTGAATTTAGGTATGAAATTACTGAAAAACTTCGACAAGGTCTCAACAATAATATTATCTAATATTAAAGGAGAGGCAGCAGCAGTGGCGATCCGCCAACGAGTAAGGGAATTTGATGTAACAGAACATCAAACAGAACTACCCAGAATAATAGAACAATCTTATGCAGAATTAGGCAGAGATAGTTTGGGTGGAAAACCATTGAAGCCAAAACTATCTGAAAGTCCTGAGAAGGACTCCATTAAACAAACTCCTACATCTTCTAAAAAGAAGTGGGAAACTAATAAACAAAATTCAAACGAGAAACGTTCTCAATCCCGAGGTAGGTCTCCCCAAAAGGAGCCCTCTGAAAGGAGGTATAACCTCAGGAATAGGGATAATTTAAGAAAGCCTGACAGGTATCAAGATACTGACACACGTTCCTCTCGTACCTTTCAGATATCGTCACAGACATCGGAAAGAAGAGGACGGTCAGAACATAGAGAAGAACGCGTGAAATCGAAAGACGACAAACATGTTCAGAAAAATAAATCAAAACCTCAATTCGCAAAAAAGAAGGTAGCAGGTCTGAAGATCAGACATGCCGAGGATACTGAGAACACAACTCAAGAACGGAGAATGGGCTCAGACAATGCTGGACAGTGCGGCAGAAGTCACAATAGCTCGCCAGAACCTGAAGGAACTTCTGGAGACAGTGGACTTGAATGAGTACATCACAGTAGAGACTGTAGACACCAGGGTTAGTACTCCACAAAAGTTATATGAAATAATACTCCGAATGGAGGGAGACATACCAAGAAAGGTGAAAACACTCTTTTGGGAGAAACTTTCAAGGGGTTATGACATACTTCTAGCAGAAAAAGACTGGCCACCACAATTTGTCAGGGAGTGCCCACATGGTGAGGACATTATTATGCTTGCCTTCTCCAACCATATTCCAATTCACCTAAAATATACTTATGCCAGGAAATGCGCAGTTGCCCAGGCCCCAGCATTATACAAAAATCATGTAGGATGGGATGAGGACTCACCTCACCACAAAATACATCTAAAAAATGAACCTACTGCACAAAGGCAGTACCCAATAAAGCAAGAAGCTAAAAACAGGTCAGGGAGATCTTAAACTTGAATACCAAGGGGTGATTGAAACATGCACCTCCTCAATGAACAATCCTTTGTTTCCTGTCTCCAAACCAGACAATACATATCGTCTAGTTTTGGATTACAGACACTTAAACACTTGTTCAAAAACATTTGCAGTGCAAAATGCACATAGTACAGCATTAATGAATAACATGTATGGATTTTCTCCTAAAAAGGCACGAAATTTGATGTGAAGCAATATCTCACACCGATGTAAATAAACATCACAGTGAAGAGCAAATTCGTTTAACTGGAGAATTATTTATTTTGATCAAATTTTCACCCATTATTTGGGACCAACAGTTGTGCACAGGGGGACATCTCCTAACCAGGAGATGCTACTTGGTTGTCTTGCTTAAACAGTAGACAGAACTTTGGTCACAGAATTCAAGGTATGAGCAAAGAAGAAATAAGTAATCAGAGACAAGGATGAATGTATATATAACAAATGGAAACCTTCAATCTCAGTGTAAAAGCTGATCTCTAATTTCCTTATTACAGACGAATAGTGCTGTCTCTAGTCATCTGTAGCAAAGAAATGATGTCGCTGTTTTACTATAATACGTTATTGCATTTGAGTTCTGACATCACAATGCCTGCTGCAGGTCCAGTCCTTCTCACTCAGGCAGGAGGGTAGCAGGTCAGCACAGCAGGGCAGCAGAGTGGCAGTCGTTCTTGCTGCAAAATAGCACAGCACTGCTACTTCTGAGTCTTCCACAGGTCCAGATGCGTACTGAAGAGTTGGGTCTGAGGTGCCATTATTTATACCAGGTCCCCACTTTGAAGTAGGAGAAGGTTCTGGAGGTCCCCCCCATAAAATGTCAGGCATCCCCTTCCTCCCTGCGCTGGCCCCAGCTTGTCTGGGGGCACACAAGACTAGTGACAAACCCTTTGTGAGTGTGTTCAGGCAGGGCCTGTGTGATGTGCAAGTGTGGTAGGTGAAAATTTCTCCCCTTGTTAAGTCAGAGAGGCCTATCCGGCCAACACCTATCTTCCTTTTGTCTTATTGACTGGGAGCAATCCGCAAAGACCAACTGCCTGCTAAATCTAGTCATGTGACCCAGGGACAGGCTGCAGGCACTAAATGGCTAAGACAAGAAAATGCCAACTTTCCAAAAGTGGCATTTTCAGGATCGTGACTACAAATCTGACTTCACCAGTAAGGAGGGCTTTTACTTACAATTCTTCAGACACCAGACTCGAACTTTCTACCTGCTCTCAATTGAAAGTTATCACGTATTAAGTGTAATACGGAAACCCAGTGTTATCCTGTGAGAGAGGTAGGCCTTGCAGTAGTGAAAAACGAATTTAGGAGTTTTTCACTACCAGGACATGTAAACCTTAAAAGTAGTTGTCCAACTTTTTAAACACACTCCACCATGACCTATTTCTGTTTAGGGTTTACCTTAGGGGTGACTTATATGTACCAAAAAGGAAGGTTTAGGTCTGGCAAAAGGTTTATTTTGCAAGATTGAAATGGCAGTTTAAAACTGCACTACAGGTTGCAGTGGTAGGCCTGAGGAATGTTTAAAAGGCTACTTAAGTTAGTGGAACAATCAGTGCTGCAGGCCCACTAGTAGTATTTAATTTACAGGCCCTGGGTACATGTAGTACCACTTTACTAGGGACTTACACGTAAATTAAATATGCCAATTGGGTGTAATTCAAAGTTGCCATGTTTAAAGGAGAGAGCACAAGCACTTTAGCACTGGATAGCAGGGGTAAAATGTACAGAGCCCTAAAGCCAGAAAAAACGTATTCAGCAAAAACAGGAGGCTGGAAGGCAAAAGGTTGGGGGGAAACCGTGCCAAGGATGTCAGGTCCAACAATACCCTTTCTATCTTATGTCAATGCTTGGCTCACAACTCTTCCCTGATGTCAGGGAGAATTTGGTGTCTTGTGTATCTACTTGTGCAAAATGTTCATTCTCATTTTCCTTTGCAGCCTTTTTTCCCCTCCTAACAGGAACCCTCTTAAGAAGACATTTGACACGTTTCCCGTGTACTAATAGATGGTGGCACACTTCCTGGAGCAATCAAGAGGGAAACTTAGCAGGCCCTGTCAGAAAGCAGTCCTTGACTGAATGTAAGGAAAACAAGACTTCCATTTTCTTTTTGTTGTGTCACTCCCCAAATTAATTTTGATCTTGTATATGTCGACCTGTCCCTGCAGTTAAGAAAAGAATTGGCTGAGTCGAAAACTTGTGTGCATTTACATTAACATGCTGCCCTTTAAGATAGGTTACAGTAATTAGAAGCCACTGAAATGTTTCTCCTATGTCTGCAGACACACAGTATTGCAAAACGTGTGATTTGTATATTCCTTCTCTTTCTGGTATCGTCTGTCCCTTCCTTTGAATAGATGTAGTAGTGTTAGAGCCTATTAAAAGATCCTGGCATTACTATGAATCCTGAGGCCCCCCTTCGAGGCGAGACGCACAATCCACAGTCTTCTAGGCGCAAATAGCACACCTGAAAATATTGACTAAGTGGGCTTCGATATTAACCGGGTGCGACATTTGCGGTACATGCTGCTTTTGCATGCCTGAATGGGGAATAATGAACATGTTATTCCCCATTATAAGGTTCACGAATAGCTCATATGCCCCATCTGCTTGACTGATTTGTACTAGGTTTGAACTGATAAAACAGCGGCTGGGCAAAAAGTCCGGGATTCACACTTTCCGTCCCGGATGTAATAACGAGTACGACAAACGCAGTTGTTTGCACCCTATTTGGAATTTGCACACTAATCGTAATCGGGGCCAAAGATTTGTATTTTAGAAACCAGTAGTAGTTTTGCATAGCTGTGAAACTTTTCTTCCTGAGTCAGCGTGTTCACAGATAACGTTTTATGGACTCCGCTCTTATTGGCCCTGGCTCTTACAAAATGTTCACCCCTGAATGCTCAGCGAATCCCATTCTAAGTAATATTTCTGTTGGTACCAAACGAACACTTGCTCACATGAGGTCAATTGTCTGTGGTGGGTCAAGGGAAGGAGCGATCTATTTTTAGGTGAGGGATCTGTTCCTACCAGATAATCCTCTTTCACAAAATCCAGGCTGGGGATTTGACATCTTTAATTCCTTTCCTCGCCCTGCTCCCTCTCCACAAAGCAGCCATAGTTGTCTCATCTAGCTGTGTAAATGCAATGAGACGAGGAGGAGCCTTTGAATAAGGCAGATAAACACCTCCCCCTCCACTGCAAGTTGAAAACTAATGCGCGCATATCTGGTAACACGGAGGCAGCAAACTGTGTTCAGTAAATTCCCTTATAATGCACTTTATAATGTGCCACTTAATTTCCTCTGTCATCCACCAGTTTTGTGATGGTATTTAAACAATTGAATGCCATGGTGTACATTTCTAGTGCATCGCACATGACTCAGGCCTTGTAGTGATGATCAAACCAGGCGGCCAATTCCCCCGGCCTCGCCCCACTCTAACTTCACAGTCTTGTATTAAAGACGCCTGGCCTCTTCCCTCCAAAACTATGACTGAACTGTAAAAGGTGGCCACTACTGCTCGCTACGTGGCAAGTGGAAGGACACACGCAGGCCAGGCCACCATGGGTGGGAAGGAGGAAAAACGCACCCTTGGGGGGAGAAAGGAGCGGTAGGAAGTGTGAGCATTTCAGGAAGCAGCTTTTCGTTTTGCTTCAGATCTTTCATTTGTTTGTTGCGTTTTTCTTGTCTGTTCTTAAAGATATATACGTAGGCCAGAATAAGAGTGATAGTTTCATTGTAGGCGTTCAAACTGGAGTGTTCCTGTGTCTCTGGCTTGGGCCGTGGTAAAACAGCTGTGCCACACGGCATAAAATGAATGATAGGCGACGCCCAGGGGCTCACTTCTCAGAGGGGGTGGACTGGAAGGAAACGAAGGGTTTGGACTGACATAGCGGCAGCCAAGACAGGACTGAGTGTTGATAATGCCTTGGTTATGTTATGTATAATGTAATTTGTAAAATCAAATATAATATAATTTGTGATGTCGTCAGCAATGCATTACGTTGCAGGGTTCTGGTTAGTATCTGCACGTCTGACCCCTGTATAGTATAAAGGGCCAGATGTACGACCATTTGCAAGGTGCAATTTGCCATGTACAACACTGTGTTTAACACTGTTTGCGATTCACAATGGGGTTGCAAATTGGGAGGCTCATTAATATTAATGAGCCTCTCGCAATTTGTGAGCCCATTGGGAATGACAGGCCCTCCCAGGTATGGTGAACTGCTGGGCTCAGCAGACCACCATGTCTGGGACTGCTTTTAAATAAAGCAGCTTTTTTTTTAAATGCAGCCCGTTTTCCTTAAAGGAAAACAGGCTGCATTTTTTTTAAAAAATGAAACGTTTTCGTTTAATTTTTTAAGGGCAGGTAGCGACTCGCTATTTAGGAATTGTACATGGCCCTGGGCCATTTTGCATGCGCAAATGGGTCGCAAACCCGTTTGCGCATTAACTCTGGGCGAAGTTCGCGGAGTTGCACTACGTGGAACACGCGAAGTGCAAAAAAAACTCCCCCGCCGCACTACGCGGAGCTCTGCAAGCGGCGGAGTACGATAGAAAAATGCCGTTCGCGGTGATTGCACAGTGCCGGATGCTTGTATGCACTGTGCAATCATCGCGAACGGCACCATGCACAGCGCAAGCGGTCCCTGCTTTCCTTTTCTGCTGCTCGAGTAGATTTTTACTCGAGCTGCAGCTTTCTCAACGCGAACAGGCTGTTTCTCAACGCGAGCAGGCGCGAGCATACGCTACCACTCGCAATGAGAAACCTGACCCCCCCCGCGTTGAGAAATCTCGCCGGGAGGTTGATTTTCCACGCTCGCGCTCGCCAACTTGATGTAGGCGATCGCAAACGAGGAAAAATCTCGCCGGGAGGTTGATTTTCCTCCCTCGCGGTCGCCAACTTGACGTTGACGAACGCAAGCGAGGCAAAAAACTCCGCTCCGCGGGGCGGAGTTTTTCGGAACTCTGCGATCTCCGCGTAACGCGGAGTGCGGAAAACTCCGCAAACTCCGCGAGCGGAGCGGAGTTCACCGCCCAGGGTTATTGCGCATGCAATTTAGGGTCATACATCTGGCCCCTGGTCTTATTACATCGCTAGTATGATTTAATTTAGTATTTCATTTTTTTTATAACAGTATGACAAGTTCCTGAGGCAAAAACGTTCACAAAAACATAGTGATCATGTGCATGCTTAAACAGTACACAGTGCTTTGGACACAAAATCCAAGGTATGAGCAAAGAAGAAATATGCAATCAGCGACATGAATGGATATATATTTCATACAAGGAAGCCTGCAATCCCAGTGCACAAGCCCATCTCTAATTTCTTTATTACAGACGATTTGCGTCATCTCTAGCCATCCGTAGTAAAAAGATTGTAGGCAAGTGTACTTTTTATATGGTCACCCCCCACGTTTTGCACCAATGCTTATGTTTATGACTCTGATAATGCACTGGAGCCTGCTGCCAAGGTGCCGGTGCCAGTGCTATCTCCCTAAAACTGTTATGTGTAAATTGCCAATCTCAATTGACCAGGACTTTACCCCCTTTCAAAGTCCCTAGTATATGGTACCAGGGGTACCCCGGGCATGGATGGTAAAGGGGTCCCCAGGGCTTACAGCACTGTTTGTACTACCCTGAGTGACCCAAATAAACTACTGACAGCAGGCGCGCCATTGCAGACTGCAAGAGCAGTGCAAACTGCTCAAACTCAAATTTACCCTCCCCTTGTGTTGCAAAGTCAATGCACTATCTTTGATATATGCCAGCCCTCTCTAAGGACGGCCTCCTAAAGTGCAGGAGGTAGGGTGCATTATATCAAAGGTGTGGACATGTAATTGCAAGCTTATATGACCCTATAGTGCCCTTTACCACTAAAGGACACTTTAATTGATAGATGGTCCATAGGATAACTTGGGCTGGCTCCTGGGCAAACCTGCGTTTGGCAACTCCTTATGGTACCACCTAAATATGTTATTTTTGGTATCAAACAACAAGCCTTCTCATCCCTGACATAAATCTCGTGTTGAGGGTGATGTGGCATGCACCCAGGTGGCTACCTTAAAGGTTGCCCACCGTGTTGCACCAGCCTCTCCGTACTTTGGCTGGCAAGCACATGCTTCCTGTGCTTGATGACGCAAAGACAGGATTCTGACCTCCTGCCAGGCTGTGTGATCACTCTCAGGACTCAGGAACAAAGGCCTGTGCAGGAAGGAGGTCATACCTTCTCCCTCCCAGGCAGGCTGGTGAAGTGGCACATCCAGGCGGTGAGCTTTGAAGGATGCACCACCTCTGATATGCATCAGGGCTGAGTCCCAGAGGAGGATACAGCCCTACCCATGCACATTTGCACCCGAGCAGGTGGGAAATTAGATAGTCAAGGAGGTGTACACCCCCAGAAGGCTAGCCACACCTCCAGGGTGGGCAGCCCAGTCTGTACACTGGAAGAATAAGTCTGACATTTTTAGAAGTGGCAGATTAGAGGGTTCTGAGTAGAAAAGGTGACCCAGACCTCCGGATGTGGTCACCTCAGAGGTGGACTAGCTGTAGGGACCAGCAGCCCATTGGCTACTTGCTCCCACACCCCTAAATCCCCTAAATCTGGGATTTAAGGGACACCCCTAACACTAGAACCTCAATTCTGAACAACCTGCATTAAAGAAGACAGAAGAAGAGACCCGTGTCTGCAACAACAGGACTTGCACAAAGCAGAAGAGGTATGTTTTGCACCTTTGGCAACACTCCTGGAACTCCCTGATTGAGACTCGTCCTAGGCTATCTCTCAGTTCTCCCAGACAGAGGGACCCCTGTGGAAGCCTGAATCACCCTGAGACTCTCCTTGAGTAGTGGCACTAGACCCTACAAACTGCAGGTAAAACAACACCCTGGATCTGAAGAATTGCTGGCCATCGGGCCCTATGTGGGATCACCCACATACAGCTGGTCTAGTGCATTGAGGGAACTGTAGTCCTGCCTTCCACAATGTTACATAACAAACAGAAGAAGATGATGGACGGAGTGCTGAAACGTTTCAAATACTCACCCCCCCAGTCAAGAGATCTGGGTTAAATCCATTGTTCTTTTGCTCACCATTTCACCCCAGTTGGGACCCAGCCTTATGCAAATCAGTCTTAACCCTGCTCCCCATGGAAACAGTCCTTCTGGAACTGCCAAGCCAGGTCCTCTTTGGACCGGAAACAAGCATCCTGGGACTGGTTTCGGGTATCCCCCTTCATCAGCCAGGCTAGCTTGAATCCAGTGACATAGCGAGCAAGGGACCCACGTCTGGGCATACCCTTGGCCACTTAGGTCAAACATTGCGAATACAGCAAACACAAGATGATGGACGGAGTGCTGAAACTTTTCAAACCCTCAGCCCCAGTCAAGAGATCTAGGTTAAATCCATTGTTCTTTTGCTTACTGTGCCACCCCAGTTTGGACCCAGCTATATGCCAATCAGTCTTGACCCTCCTCCCTATGGAAACAGTCCAGCCCAAACTGCCAGGCCAGGCCCTCACTGGACTGGAAACAAGCATCCTGGGACCGGTTTCGGGGTTTCACCCTCATCAGCCAGGCTAGCTTGAAGTCAGTGGCACACCGAGCAAGGGACCCATGTCTGGGCATACCCTTGGCCACTTAGGACGAACATAGCAAACACCACAAGATGATGGACGGAGTGCTGCAACCATGGATGCCAGTTGGTGGTAGTTATAGGTTGCAGCTGTGACCTCTAGCTTGCTCCCTGCTACTTCTGGCACTTCCTTTGTGACCCCTGGCCTCAGAGGAGGCAAAAGATTTGCTGAGGTCAGGGGTCACAAAGGAAGTGTCAGGAGTTGCAGGGAGCAATCTAGAGGTCACAGCTGCGAACCCTGACTACCCCCAAATGACGTCCATGGCTGAAACTTTTCAAACACTCATCCCCAGTCAAGAGATCTGGGTTAAATCCATTGTTCCTCTGCTCACCATGCCACCCCAGTTCCTTCTTTATTTCATTATACTCTTTCTTCTTTCCTTCCTTCTTTCTCTTTTGCCTCCTTTAATTTTTTCCTTTCTTTCTTTTTTGCCTTCTTTCCTTTTACCATTTTTCCTTCTTTCTTTTCCTTCTTTCCTTTTTTGTTCCTTCTTTTTTCTGACTTCTTTCCTTTTTTGCATTCTTTCCTCCTTTCTCTCTTTCCTTCTTTGTTTTGCCCTCCTTCTTTCATAGCATATGCAAATCAGTCTTAATCCTGCTCCCCATGGGAACAGTCCAGCCCGAACTGCCAGGCCAGGTCCTCCCTAGACCAGAAACGAGCATCCTGGGACTGGTTTTGGGGTATCCCCCCTCATCAGCCAGGCTAGCTTGAATCTAGTGGCACAGCAAGCAAGGGACCCACACCTGGGTATACCCTTGGCCACTCAGGGCGAACATAGCAAACACAACAAGATGATGGGCAGAGTGCTAAATGCAGATATCTTGACGGGGCGGGGTGGGGGGGGGAGGGTTTGAGTGTTTGAACAGCTTCAGCACTCCGTCCATCATCTTGTAGTAAAGCCTGAGTATTCTTTGCCACACTGCCAGGACTGAGCTAAGGATTTACTGTGTGAATCCAAGGACCATCTTTGGGGGGTGTGACAGTATTGCATGGTGAAACCTAACGAGCATCACCACATAATACTCCACCTTCCTACAGAAATGAGCTGCTTTACTGTAATAAGTTATTGCATTTGAGTTCTGACATCACAATGCCTGCTGCTAGAGCAGGCAGCCACGGCAAAAGGTAGATCACAGAGCATTTTTACAGCTACAATTTAAACAAGGAAAACAGGAACTGGCTTCTTCTGAAATATTTCTCTAAAAAGTAAAGTTCATCATCAAAAAGGAGATATTTATGGTAAGATGTTTATTATTTTCATGCAGGAAAGCTTGAAATACTGCATGTTTCTATGCAATCTGACCCACAGCATTTTTGTAATATGTAAAAATGTGGACATGTGCTTTTAAGTTTTACATGTCCTGGTAGTAAAAGCTCTCACATTCGTTTTTCACTACTGCAAAGCCTACTTCTCCCATAAGATAACATTGGATTACCTCATTACATTAAATAAGTGAGACCTTTTGATTGGGAACTTCCCCTCAAATGAATTGAAATTTAAAAACCCCTCTTTAATGGTAAATTCGGATTTGAAGTTACAATTCTGAAAATGCCACTGTTAGAAAGTTGGCATTTTCTTTCCCTAACCATTTGCTGCCTGTGCCTCGGTCACATGACTAGGTGTAGGTGACAGTTGGTCTTTGTGTATTCCTCCTACACAGCCATCCACACAATAGAGGGTCTGGCTGTTGGCAGGATGGGCTATCCTGACTTGATGAGCGAGCAGAGCTGTCACCTGCCACACTTCAAAGCCACTGCCTCAGGTTCACACACAAAGGACTTCACACTAGCCCATTGTGCCTGCAGACAGACTGGGACCAGGACAGGGAGGCAGGAAATTCCAAACACTTCTGTAGAGGGAAAACTCCAGATGTTTCTTCCTCTTCAAAGTGGGCACCAGATATAACAAGCATTGGCCAAAGACAATAGGTCTGGTGTTAGACCCTAGCCTTTTGGCAATTCTTATTTTGTTTGGTCATGGTTTTTGCAAAACCATGTTGTCTGTGGAGCTGCTGGGCTCTCGTTAAAATAAAAAAAACAAAAAAAAACCAGTGGCCTAATGGTTTTTCTGGACTAAAAAAAACACACATTACCATGGTACACCCGGCACTGATGGGAACTAAATTGTTTGTGGATGTGCTCCTTGTGAAAGGGCAGCATGTTATAACTGAATTGGACTAATGTTACCCCTTAACCTCTTCCGTGCGTCGAAAGGCCCCCGGCCGTCTGACGTCACGGTGGGCGTGTGCAGAGGACGGCCGGGGGCTGTCCGAACCGTCCACGCGTCAAATTCCTCAGCACCACGGGGGAATTCCGGCCGCAGCGAAGTGGTTAATGCATGTTGGAGTGGGTGGAGGAAAAATGTGAATGACACAATCACAGACTAATGGATGAAGTCTGATTGAAAACCCCTATAAGTAACTGTTTACAGACTTTTAGTAAAACCAAAAGGCCTTTGCTAACACAGACCTACAAAAACATTGGTTTGGCATTGGCCGCTAGATTCACCTTTAAGAAAGAAGGCAAGAAAGAAGGCAAGAAAGTAAAGAAGGAAGGAAAAAAGGAAGGAAGTCAGACAAAAAAGGAAGGAAATCAGACAAAAAAAGGAAGAAAGAAGGGTAAGAAGGACGGGAGGGAGGCAAAAAGGGAATAATGGAAGGCAAAAAGGAAGAAAGGAGGGAAGAAAGAAAAAAAGAACAAAGAAGGCATTAAAGAAACAAGCATTTGCACTGTAATAGGTCTCGCATTTACGCTGAGTTTAAGCTATTGGCATTGTAAATGACAATGCATTTTATTTATGTTTTAAAGACCAAAACATAAATAAAAGGCATTGTCATTTACAATGCCAATAGCTCAAACTCGCGTAAATGCGAGACCTATTGCATTGCAAATGGTAGGCATCCCGGACAACGAGAGGGCGGGCGGGGGGATGAGGAGGGAAAAGGCACGGACAGCGGGCAGGGAGGACGGGGAGGGAGAAGGCACGGACAATGGAGGGAGGGCGGGGGGGTAAACAAGGCACAACAATTCTAAATTCTTTGAAGAAAAAATCTCCCAATCAGCTAATTCCTCAAGGGAATTATTTAGAGTGGCTAAAACGCTAACTAACCCTCATGAAAATACGAAAACCCTCCCGATCTCAGTCGAAAGGTGTAATGACAAAGCTACCTTTTTTCATAAAAAAGTAATAGAAATATATGACCAATTCCCAAAGGATAGTGACTTCAACTCTGATATAGGCACAGAGGTGGAGGGACTCTTATCCTTCCCAAAATTAGCTCATTTCCCCAGACTTGAGGAAGAAGACGTTCGTAATCTAATAAAAGGTACTAAATCTGGATCACCTATTGATCCAGCCCCGCCCCAGATTTTAGCTAAAGCACTGGAGACCATTTTACCCTCCATAACGGAAATGCTCAACCTATCATTAGACACAGCTTCGGTCCCAAACGTTTGGAAGCATGCAATCATTAGGCCTTTACAAAAAAAAGCCAATATGGATCCTACTGTCTTTAGCAAGCTATGCCCCATCTCACTTTTGCCATTTATCAGCAAACTTTTAGAAAAGCATGTAAACAATACCTTGACTGACTTCCTGGAAACTAATGAAATACTGCATCCCATTCAGATGGGTTTCCGTGCCTCCCATAGTACAGAATCAGCACTGTTGGTGGTCACAGAGGAGTTAAAGGCACTTTTGGATGAGGGTGGTTCTGCCGCCATCCTTTTGTTGGACCTCAGTGCAGCATTTGACACCGTAGATCATACCACATTAATGGGGAGACTAAGGGAAATAGGAGTCCATGGCCTTGCCATGGACTGGTTGGCTTCTTTTTTGGAAGACAGGTCCTTCCAAGTGAAGGAAGGGGACTGTTTTTCAGACCACCTTCCAATTACATGTGGCGTCCCACAGGGTTCTTCCCTTAGTCCTACCCTATTTAATATTTATGTACGACAGCTGGCTAATATAGCACAGGAAGATGGTGTCTCAGTGGTGTCATATGTTGACGACACTCAGCTGATAGTCTCCCTAACAGATAACGCAAATCAGCAGTTGAGTCACAGTCTGGAGAGAGCGGTAAATTGGATGGCCAATAGCCATCTGAAATTAAATGGCGAGAAAACAGAGATCATGCTATTAGGAAAATCCACTATCCAGGCACCCCTGACACAGTGGCCCCCTTGTATGGGAAACCCACCTATACCCAAACCAGTTATAAAAAACTTAGGGGTCTGGATGGAGAACTCACTCACGATGGATTGCCAATCCAGGAAACTGTCAGGAATATGTTTCTGCAAAACACACAAGATGATGGACGGAATGTTGCACATTGGCAAACATTCACCCCCAGTCACAGATCTGGGTTTAATCCATCGTTATTTTGCTTCACCACGCCACCCCAGTTCAGACATAGCCATATGCAAATCAGTCTTTGCCCTGTGCCTCATGGGAACAGTCCAGACCGAACTGCCAAGCCATGTCTTCCCTGGACCGGAATCAAGCATCCTAGGACCGGTTTCGGGCTTTCAGCCCTCATCAGCCAGGATAGCTTGACTCCAGTGGCGTAGTGAGCACGGGACCCACGTCTGGGCATACCCTTCCCACTTAGGGCAAAATGCAAAACACACAAGATGATGGACGGAATGTTGCACATTGGCAAACATTCACCCCCAGTCACAGATCTGGGTTTAATCCATCGTTATTTTGCTTCACCACGCCACCCCAGTTCAGACATAGCCATATGCAAATCAGTCTTGACCCTGTGCCTCATGGGAACAGTCCAGACCGAACTACCAAGCCCTGTCTTTCCTGGACCGGAATCAAGCATCCTAGGACCGGGTTCGGGCTTTCAGCCCTCATCAGCCAGGATAGCTTGACTCCAGTGGCGTAGTGAGCACGGGACCCAGGTCTGGGCATACCCTTCCCACTTAGGGCAAAATGCAAAACACACAAGATGATGGACGGAATGTTGCACATTGGCAAACATTCACCCCCAATCACAGATCTGGGTTTAATCCATCGTTATTTTGCTTCACCACGCCACCCCAGTTCAGACATAGCCATATGCAAATCAGTCTTGACCCTGTGCCTCATGGGAACAGTCCAGACCGAACTGCCAAGCCATGTCTTCCCTGGACCGGAATCAAGCATCCTAGGACCGGTTTCAGGCTATCAGCCTTCATCAGCCAGGATAGCTTGATTCCAGTGGCGTAGTGAGCACGGGACCGGTCCTAGGATGCTTGATTCCGGTCCAGGGAAGACATGGCTTGGCAGTTCGGTCTGGACTGTTCCCATGAGGCACAGGGTCAAGACTGATTTGCATATGGCTATGTCTGAACTGGGGTGGCGTGGTGAAGCAAAATAACGATGGATTAAACCCAGATCTGTGACTGGGGGTGAATGTTTGCCAATGTGCAGCATTCCGTCCATCATCTTGTGTGTTTTGCAGGAATATGTTTCTCCCTGCTTAAAATACTAAGGAAGATTATTGAGGTGATCCCGGAACATCTGAAAAAAATGGTCATCCAGTCTCTTATAATCTCGCGCTTGGACTATGGAAACTCACTTTACGTGGGCGCGCCTAAATATGTGACGAAGAGACTACAGGTAGTACAAAATGCGGCAGCAAGACTCCTTCTGAAAATCCCCAAATGCACTTCGACTAAAGAAGCACTGAAACAGCTACACTGGCTCCCTATTGAAACAAGAATAAAGTTTAAGTCCCAATAAAACTGAGACAAATGTTGTCCAGGTATATCCCGACCAGGCATCTTAGATCAGCTCAGCAACAGCTTCTTAGGACATCGAGAGCGAAAAGAGCCAGGTGGGGGGGCAGATCATTTGCCCACCTGGTACCAAAGATGTGGAATGCCCTCCCATATAAAATAAGAATTCTACCCAACGAAACCGTTTTCAGGAAACATCTCAAAACTTTGCTGTTCCCCTTGTAGACGCACTATGGATAGAGCTTGTAAACAGCACTCTTTAGCGCTGGGAAGCCCTCGGGCAGCCACGCGCTCTACAAATTTCTAAACACAAACACACACACACAACAACGGGAGGGGGTAACATGTAACTTATAGAAGCTGTCACGCTTATCACTCTAAACCAATTGCATGTGTTTTTAATTGTGTGTTTAAAACAAAGTTAGCACAACTTAAATCTCCTTTAAGTATTTTGGGATGACAACAGAACATGACACTTTGTGGCATGTTGAGTTTTCGGTTTCTGAACAACATTGGTAAAAAGGCACAAAAAAAGCGAGGCCAGTTGGCATTGCCAGTGGTTGTTTTTATGTAGTGATTGCTACTGTAGATTTTCCATTTATTAGACCTGTAAACATGAGGTAGCACTATAACCCAACACAATTGTACTTACTTTAGCGAATTCAGAAGGCTACATCTGCTTTATCAGAATTCAAACCTGAGACTTGCACGACATCCACAAATGTTGCGTCACTACTGACATTGAAAGTTTTCACATTTTACAGAAGTTTTCAGTTGCTTTTTTCTGGCTCTTCTGATGGACAAGCCATTAAAGCCACTGCCTCCCATTCAGACAAAGCTGGCTGCAAGTCTGCAGCGACCTTCAGCTACTGGGTGTAGATGTCACTCCTGTAATGTTGACAGCCTACGCACACACTACAGCAAAGTCAGACCTGCAAGCTTTGACAATGCTTCTTGCTATGTAGAATGGAAAGATCATTACAAAACGCTTCCCTTGAGACACTTATTTTTCACGGGTACATGCCCTGTGCATAGACTTGTCAACTTATTCTGAGCTAAATCACCCACAGATATAGTAGGAAGAAACTAGTCAATTAATTCAACATGTGGAAACAATGATCATAGACATTTGGGCTATATGTAACCTTCTGGTAAGTTGGTACCACAGTGTGCCAGCCTTGGCTTTCATATGACATCCTCGCTAGTCCCACAGGACTGACGGCTGAGCCAGACATTTGGCCCAGCCAATCTATGGCCACGCCTGGCTTTCCCATCTTTGGCGGGGGCATACTGCGTGATGGCAATCACTGTGGACATCTGCAACCCTCAAACATGCAATGACGAGCTCAATGCCACACTCGGTACAGTACTTACTGTTTCTGCCTCCACCCGCACACCTTACGGCCCTTCATTCTCCCTTCTGGAGGAATTCTCAGAGCCCGGCTATCTGTGGGCCGAGCACCGAGGCAGCGTTGCAGTGACCACCGCTAGTCTAGAAAGCCCCTAGACCCTGGGGGTGAGAGGAATTGCATGCAGACACAGAGCCTCGTCTCTGCAGAGTCCTCGGGGAGACTTCCCGGGGTCTAAGGGGTGAGTAGCACTAGGGCTGAAACAAAGTTTCTTCCCCATCCACACACCCCAACCGTCCATAACCTGCTACTCTGCACATGCTCGAAGCAGAGACACTTCCATCATTGATTTCTGAGCTGGTCAAAGGGTGCTTCATTGCAAAAGAGCTAATCCATGGGGATAGAAAGAGGCCTAGGCACTCGAAGCGGACGACAAAGAACCCTCTTTCTTATAAAAATAAATTATTAAACAATAACTATGCTTTGACCAAGACCATTCTATGATGGTTGTCTGGTTTGGAGGCCATGACCGGGAGGGATGTGGTGTACCGGAAACAAAATGAGCAGCAAGCAATTTGCCCATTAGCACTGTCTGAGGAATGGTAGTGTGCTATAACATGTGATGGGCTGCTTGTAAAATGAAAGCGCGCATCGCGTGTTGAATGTTACAGGAAAGCATGTCGTGCCTGCAGTAGTAAATACACATTAAAGAAAGTAGTGCTAACAAAAGACGTACCGTGTAACAACCGAAGTAAAGGGGCCAGTAGCCATGGGAGGTTACAATTGAAGACAAGACCGTCCTAAGGAGGGACTAACAAGCCAATTACTAAATCAGAAGGCAGCATTTAAAAACGACAAAGACACAAGCCAATGAAAAATATGGGCGGGGCTTCTCTTCAGGTCTCTACTACAGCAAGTCTCGCAGAACAGCGCTTGCACGCTGGCTCAGGCTCGACCTAAAAAGAGGAAACACATGAGAAGGAAAGAATGAAAGAAGGAAGGCAAACAAAGAAGGAAAGAATGAAAAAGGGAAAGAAGGCAGAAAAAAGAAGGAACAAAAAAGGAAAGAAGGTAAAAAGAACGAAGGAAAGAAGGCAGAAAAGAAAGGAAGGAAACAGTTAAAGGAGGCAAAAGAGAAAGAAGGAAGGAAAGAAGACAGAGAATAATTAAATAAAGAAGGAAAGAAAAGGGAAAGGCAAGAAAGAAATTAAAAGAAAGAGAAGAAAGTAAAGAAGGTAAAAAGAAAAAGGGAAGAAGGTAAAAAGACAAAAGAATGGAAGAAAGGAAAGAAAGAACAAAAGAAAAGACAAAAAAGAAAGAAAAACAAAAGGAAAGAAAGAAGAAAAGAAAAATAGAAAGAAAGAAGATGGAAGGATGGTTCACAGTATAAAATATTGGATACTAAAACTCATATTGCACCCCAGCTATGTTTAAATATAAAAGTTTATCAATGAACAATTGGTGAAATAGAGTCCATGAATACAATATGGTATGTTGTGAAATGCTGTGAAATAGCAGCAATCTACTTCAAAAGGAATTAAGGAGACAGGAATGGAAAAAGCTGGAATGTGCCCTGTGCTCACTTCAAATGCATCCTCCTATCACATCAGGCAACACTGACACTAAAGGGAACTCCCTGTTTGTAGATACACACCTTGTGAAAGAGCAAAATGCAGTCACTCAAAGTGACTTTAACCAGAGTCTTAAATAGGCTGACCTATTGCCCTATGCTGTATGTTGTTGTGGGCAGAAACAAAATGGGAATGACACAACCAATGGGTGAAGAAAGGTTGCTGAAAGCCCCTCTAAGTAAGTATATATACATATTATTTGGGTAAAATCAAAAGGTCTTGGTTAACGCCAGACCTAACTAGCACTGGCAAATTAGCAATGCTGGTAGATCTGGCTTATGAATGTACTGTCAAGCCAGATCTAAAAAAAAAATCCATGTTTGCTAATGACTGCCATCTTCCCATCTTTGCTGCTGACAGAGAGAAACATCATAAATTATCTAGTTACCTAAGACACTTTAATTGCATTACAGTGGCATGTGTGTGCCCTTAAAAGGTCAAGCTCAGGCAGCTGATTAAATAAACAAAATGAGCACAGCTGTTTGGAGGGCCAGCACTTTTTTGTGAAAGCACACAATTTCCCCCCAATCAAAACATGTACTGCTGGCTTCCAACATGTGGGCGTAGCCAGACCCCCTTTCCTGTTGATACTCACATAATTGTCTAGCAATGGCTGCTCTCTCATGCCAGAGCATAAAAAGGTGACCCTCATACCCACTCTTTAGTACACTCCTGGACATGGGGATACTACAGAAGAAGCCTGGACCTGCACCCTTCACCCCACAGTGAAGTGACACTGAGGGTCAGCTGACTGGCCTCCTATTCTGAGCTACTGGAACACAACAATCTCCCGAGGACTCCCTGCATCTGCCCAGCTGACCTGCTGTACTGGATCTGCCTGGACCTGCAACTGGACCTACCTGAGCCCTGCTGGCCTCTGCTGGAGTGAGTTTCTGATCCCCAAGAGGTGCCCCCTCACATCCTTGACCCTTGGTGTGGCATCAGTTGAGCTTCTCCTAAAAGAAAAAGAGAAGTCCTGAACTTTGGGCTGTTCGCAAGTGCGAACGGGCCTGTTTGTGCCAAGATCCTGCTGCTCTTGCTGACTGCCAACACGAAGCTCTGGTGCCCTGACTTTTTGTGCTACAGCAACCACCAGTGACGAAAGGCAATGCGAGATCTACACTATGTGCTAAAGCATCGACAGCACAAGGTGACCGTTAATGCGAAGCTCCAGCAACGACTATCCCCGACACCTGACAAGATCTTCGCACTACGGCGATGACTGTCTGTGATGCCTGGCCTGCTCTTCTTGCTACAGCGACGACCATCCATGACGCTCTGCCTGCTTCTCGGGACCTCCTCCACACCGCGAATGGAACTCTTCGAGCAGGACTTTAGAAAGTAGCATTTTCAGTGGCACTAACCTGGTCCCTGTATCTGACCTGCACTCCATCACCGTCTGCCTGAACTTGTGACTTTCACCCGGTCTTGCACGGCCAGATAACCGCCATTGGCGTTTTGTCCTTCTAGGTGCTATACTAACCTTAATTATTTTAAATTGCAATCTACTGATTGGAATTTTGTTGTTTTAGTGTCAAATGATTTATTAAATATTACTCTATTTTCCAAAATTGTTGTTGGATTTTTCTTGTGTTGTGTATTCACTTTATTGTTGTTTGTGTGCTGCATAAATACTTTACACATTTCCTCTAAGTTAAACCTGACTGCTTTTTTGCCAAGCTACCAGAGGTTTTAAGCACAGGTTAATTTAGTGACTGCTTGTGGGTCACCCAGACAAAAATTGCGCCTGTTGATTGACAAGGGTTTCACCCCCCCCGAACCAACAACCCAATTGCTCACAGACTTACATTAAACCCATTCTTATATCTTTTTGCAAAAATGACTGCCTGCTTTTTGGTGTATTTAATTCACATTACAGAGTCTGCTTTCACTCATCTGCTACGTACATGAAAGAGCAAGACGCCAAGTATTTTAACGGTTTATAAGAGGGGTGATGGAGTGTTAGAAATGGGATCTCTAGTTGGCAAGGGCTTGCACCTTTGTCCAAGTAGGGACCCTTCTTCCTAGTCAGGGTAAGGGAGTTACACTCCTAAAATAACCCCTGCTCACCCCCTTGGTAGCTTGGCACGAGCAGTCAGGCTTATTCTAGAGGCAGTGTGTAAAGCATTTGCACATAACCAACAGTAATACAGTGTAAGCACTACAAACTGACACCACACCAGTTTAGAAAAATATCCAATATTTTTATATACTTTAAAACAAGACCAAATACGATAAAAATCCACTGTACAGTACTTCAGAAATAGTTACTTCTCAAAATGTCTTTAAAAACAGTTCCTTGATGTCGATAGCTCCGTCCAGGGCTATCACGGCGTTGTGAACAAACAAATCCAAACAGTTCTGGCTGACCGCGGCGTCGCGGGTCAGCTACGGTGTCGGGAAGACCCGCAAACAGTACCTTTCAGAAATGCAGGGCGTCGATGACCTCGCGGTGAGCTTCCGAAGACACGGCGTCCGCAGGCGTCGGTTCCGGAGATCGGTGTGGCGTCGTCGGGGCCCTCGAAGTCACACGCGTTGCAGATCGATCTCCTCTGTTGAAGTCAGGAGCGCTGGCGTCGGCCGGCGTCGGGTGCTGCGGTGCAAAGTGCAGCGGTGGGGCGTGCGGTGCTCTCAGGTCGCGGTGCGAACAGCGGCTCGGTGGCGGCGTCGGATGGCGTTGTCGGTGAGACCAGGGTTGCGGTGTGAGATGAAGGCGGTGCTCGTCATGGTGCTGGCAGGTCACGGTGCAGCAGCGGCGTCATCGTAGCTGCAGCGCTGTCGTCGGCTGACGAACTGGAGTCGATGGCACCGGCGTCGGTGGGCCAAGGCTGCGGTGCGGGATGAGGGCGGTGCGTCGTGTAACTTACGAGCGGTGCCCCCGAACCACGGTGCAAGCAGCGGCGTCAAGTCCGGCGTGGAGCGGCGTCGTCGGGAAGGCCACGGCGTCGTCGTGAAGCAAGGCGGTGCGGAGTGCGGTGCCCACAGGTCGCGGTGCGAGCAGCGGCTCGGTGGCGGCGTCAGCAGGCGTCGTCGGTGAGACCAGGGTCTTGGTGCGGCGTTGCGGCGGTGCCCTCTGCGGTGCCGTCGGGACACGGAGTCGGCAGCGGCGTCGTCGACGTCGTCGAGTTGCTTTTCTTCTGTTACAGCACAAAACACACAGTCCCCAGTGCTGAGGGCAGAAGAACTTGAAGTCTTTGCTGTTCCTGAGACTTCTTGAACAGGGGGCAAGCTCTACCTCAAGCCCTTGGAGACACTCACAAAGTAGATTGCAGAAAATTCAGTTCCAGTCCTTTCACTGCCCAAGACAGAAGCAGCCACTGCAGGCCAACACAGCAAAGCACACAGCAAAGTGGTAGTTCGTCCTCACAGCTTCTCCAGCTCTTCTTCTTGGCAGTCTTCTTGATCCAAAAGAGTTCCCTTGAAGTCTTTTCTATCCCTGAGACTTCCAACAGGAGGCAAGCTCTACTTCAAGCCCTTGGAGAAAACTCTAACAGCAGGATGATGAAAGCACAGTCCAGTCCTTTCCCTACCAAAGACAGAAGCAACCACTGCAGGCCAACACCACAACACGCAGCATAGGGGCAATACTCCTCCTCCAGCTTTCCCGGTCCTTCTTCCTGGCAGGTTCCTTAGTTCAGAAGTAATCTAAAGTTCTGGGGTTTGGGTCCCCCTTTTTATCCTCAATTTCTCTTTGTTCCCTGAAGGCAGAGAGGCCTTTGCCTAGTCCAAACCAGTTCTGGTCAGTCCTGGAGCACTTTGTTGACAAGACTCCTTCTTTCCTTTCACAGTGCAGGCCAGGGACATCAGACGCACCACAGGAGGTGGAGCCAGCATTGTGGAGGGAAGGCTTAGCCCTATTCAGGTCCCAGGTGCATCTCCTCCCACCCATCTACATGTAGATCTTGCTATTCAGCCCTGTGCTGACTCACCCTGTCTCCTGGCATCCCCCAGCCCCTGTCACTCACACTCCAGACAAGGAATACACAACCTAGCAGAGGCAGGCTTGGATGGTTAGACAAGAAAATACCCACTTTCTAAAAGTGGTATTTTCAAACCCAGAATGTTAAAACCAACTTCACAAAAAGATGCATTTTATCATTCTGAGTCCAGGCATACTAAACTCGAATTTCTACCATGTTCCCTGGGTCAGTTAGGATTATAAGCTGTAATAATCAGAACTGCCCATTCTGGCCTATGGGGAACAGGTAGCCTTGCAATAGTGAAAAACGAAATAGGCTGTAATTCACTATCAGGACATGCCACACACACCAGGGCATGTCCTACCTTTCACATACAATGCACCCTGCCCACAGGGGTACCTTGGGCCTACCTTAGGGGTGACTAACATGTAGAAAAGGGAAGGTTTAGGGACTTGCAAGTGTGTGCACTTGCCAAGTCGACATGGCAGCCCCAGGCTGCGCACAGGCTCTGCAATGGCAGGCCAGAGTTACACTTTACGTGCTGTTTGCGTGGGTGGCACAATCCAGTGCTGCAGCCCACCAACAGCATTTGATCTATAGGCCCTGGCACTCTCAGTGCACTTTACAAGGGACTGACACATAAATCAAATAGGCCAATCATGGAAACACCAATCCATAACACACTTTACACAGAGAGCATATGCACTTTAGCACTGATTAGCAGTGGTAAAGTGCCCAGAGTCCTAAAACCAACACACACAGGGTCAAAAACAGGAGGCCAAAAAGCAAAAAGTCTGGGGGTAAACCCGCTGAAAAAGCCAAGTCTAACACAATCCCCTCCCAGCCTAAAGCCAGGGTAGACTAATCAATCCCTTGATGGACTTCCCTGCTTGGGGCGATAGAACATAGACCTGGCCCACAACAGCGGGGGCACGTTCTGGTTCTACGCCTTTCCAAACCCAGTCGGATCCCTCTATCCATACTCTTAGGGCCCACTAAGCTGACCCATGGGGTACCCTTCTCTTCACCTGTGAACCCCATCTGTGCAGCGCCTAAACTTACTTTGCTCACAGATGTGTCCCAACAGGCTGACAGTGCCCACATGGCCAACACAGTGGTGTGGCCTAGTCCACCCCCGGGGTGTGACTCCTGTCCCCCTCTCAGGGGCAACGCTGTCCACCAGGACAGTAAGCCACAGTGGCTACCGACAGTTGTCAGTGGGGAGACCCAGGCCTTATGCCTCTCAGGGCTCTCTAACCTCTGTGGCGTCAGAGAGTGGGGGGCGGTAGCCCCAGGTGCCTGGCACCCTTGGTCCACTCTCCCTCCTGTCAGGTCAGGTATGACATCCTGACACTGACCCACCAACCCCGGGCCTGTACCCGGCAGCTGGACAGGAGACTGGGGTGGCCTCCCCCATACCCAGTCCTCCTCCCTGGGGCTCTGTACCCTCCCACCTGGAGTGGTACCCCCTTCCAGAATTGTCAGGGCACCTGTGGCAGGTGTCCTGCACAATTTTCCCACCAGTTCAGGGGTTCTATCCTGCGACTGGGATTCCAGCTTAGGGTCAGTACCCTTAGGCTGGACAGGGGACTGGGGTGGCCTCCCCCACACCCGGTCCTCCTCCCTGGGGCTCTGTACCCTCCCACCCGGAGCAGTACCCCCTTCCAGAATTGTCAGGGCACCTGTGGCAGGTGTCCTGCACAATTCGCCCACCAGTTCAGGGGTTCTATCCAGCAACTGGGATTCCAGCTTAGGGTCTGTACCCTTAGGCTGGACAGGGGACTGGGGTGGCCTCCCCCACACCCGGTCCTCCTCCCTGGGGCTCTGTACCCTCCCACCTGGAGCGCTACCCCCAAAGACAAACTGGTAGGGGCACTGTTAGCAGTCGCCCCTTCCTCCAGGTCAGGGGGACACCCTGAACCCGGTCCTTCAACCCAGGGTCTGTACCCTTAGGTTGAACCTGTGCCTGGCAACCCAGGACTTCCGGGGAGTACACCAACCCTCCCCAAGGGAAACACACTCCTCATGAGTCGTGCGAGAGTCTGCCTGGTGCAGGTCTCCAGCCTCCTGTCCACCTGACAGAGCATGAAGACCCCCCAGGCCAGAAGTGGCCTCACCAGGGTCAGTCCTGGGGTGCTCTGACCTCAGAGCGGGCAACCCCTGACCCACTGGTCCTTCCACTGGGGACAGCGCCCCCCCTCACCCTTTTCTCTGAACTCGTGCCCCCTCCCAACTGGAGCTGGGCTGCCAGACACTGGAACCGGTGGGATGCTCGTTACAGCAGTCCCCCCCAGTTCCTTAGACACTAGGGGATCATCCTCAATGGATGGCCAGGACCAGACCCATGGCCATCCAGATGTCTCTGGTCTTTGCCAACTAAGAGAGTAGGGGGCAGTAACCCCTGGTACATAGTAACCATACTCCACTCTTCCTCTCATCAGTGCAGTTCTAAAGAACCACTGATCCTCCAACCTAGGGTCTGCACCCTCAGGTTCACCAGAGGTCTCGGGCGAGGCTCTCCTCCCCTTACCTCTCCTTCTGGGGTCCGGCCCTCTCCTCCCAGGAGAAGCACCCCCAGAACCAAAAACTGTCAGGATGCTGGAACCAGACCTCCTACACAATTCTTCCACCAGTTCAGGGCCTTGACCCTGCAACTGATTCACCACCCTTGGATCTAAACCCTCAGGTTGAACAGGGGTCAGAGGCGAGGACTCCTCCCTCTGCACCCCCTTCCAGAGTTCTGTACCCTCCCACCTGGAGTGGTACCCCTAGAAGACAAACCGGTCAGGACACTGCTTACAGTCGTCCTTCCCTCCAGGTCAGGCAGGACCTGAACCTGGCCTCCCAACCCAGGGACTGAACCCTGCAGCTGAGCACCTGCCTGGCGCACCAGGACTTCCTTGGGAGCACGCATACCCCCTGAGGGCAACACATGACTCATGTGTTGCGTGACAGTCTGCCTGGCGCAGATCTCCCGACCACTGTCCACCTGACAGTGCGCAAAGATCCCCCAGGACAGAAGTGGTGTCACCATGGTCACTGCTAGGGGCTCAGCCCTTCTGGCTGGCCTCTGACTCACTGGTTCTCCCACTGGGGAACACATCCCCCTCTCACCCCTCACTCTGGACTTCTGCACCCTCCCAACTGGAGCGGTACTGCCAGACACCAGAACCACTGGAGCTCTGTTTACAGAGGCTCCAGGTTCTCCTGTCAGTAGGAGATCTCCCTCAACGGACGTCCTACCAGTACAGTCTATGCTCCCCACCTGGGGTTCCCTCCTGGAACCACCCAGGCTCCGGGACCGGGTTTTGGGCACCTTGGGCCGCAGCCCATTCTCACTCCTTCTCCGCAGAGACAGGACGTGAGTCCCTACACCCTTCCCATGACACCGGGACCTATCTGGGCTATTACAAACCTTTCCCACCACTCTTGGTTGGGAAATACCTAAGCCACTTCCTCCAGGATCACCCCCAGATGCTTCTCCAGACCATCTGGAATCCACCAAAAGATCTGCCTCCAGGGCAAGCTCCCTGGGGTCAGAGAACTCACACTCCACTGGGTGTTGGCATAGCTCTGGAAAACAGGGACTTAAAATATGCTCTCCAACAATTGAATCACACAGCCCCACACAGGTGTTAACCAAACCCCTTCACCCAACCATCCAGTGCCTCAGAAAAGTACCCCACAACATTCTCACAAGACTGGCGAGACAGTGTCTGACTGTTTCTGTCTCTCCACCCATACTCTTCTGGCTGGTCTCCATACTCACTTACCAGGGCTTCTATCATGGGGGAACCCCTCTCCCTGCACCTCTCCTCTAGAGTCAGTAGAGTGTCCCTCCCACTACCAGGAATATGATCCCCTGTGCCAGTTCCCCAATCTACCTCAGGGACACTACGCACCGCTGGAGTAACCTCACAATCCTGAACCCCCTGGTGTATGTCAACCCCCTCCTTGAAGTAGGGCCCCAAATCTGTGTGTGTGTGTACCTCATCCTCAGTACTAGACACTACATTTTTGCTGCCACCATCTGGGCTGGACAAAGCCCTACCGGCTTCCCAATCCAGCTCCAGCTCTCTTATTTTAAGCTCATGATCCAAGATCATCCTCCTTTCCTCCATGGCCATTCTTTTGTCTTCCCTCTCACTTTCCATCCTGAGTTTCTCTAATTCGAACTTCCTTGCTTCCCGCCTGTCCTCCAGCTCCTCTGGGGACAAGCTACTGCTGCCTTGCCTGGAGGGTCCCCCCCCTCCCAAAAGCACATCCACCCTAGAGATAGGCTCCTCTGCCTCTCCACTGAGATCACCAGATTGCCCACTGGCATGTCTGGCTGCTACCCAGGCCCTCAGCGCCTTTTGTAGCTCCTCCTTCCTAGTGAGTCCTCTGATTTGGATTCTTAGGTTTTTGCAAATCGCTCTCAATTCCTTAACATTGTAGGATTCCAACCTATCCTCCTCAAAGGCAATTTCCAAGGATGCAACCGATGATGCAATTGATTCAGGCATGTTGAAGTAGCAAGTTCAAACTGGCAAGATCAAAAATAGGCCAAAAAGAAAAAGAACCTGTATGTGGTACGTAATGGTCTGCGATATGGTAGTAGTGCACACCAATCACTGTTAGTCAAGTGCAAACACAAGTCCTATCCTCACCGCTGACAACCAATGTTAGAAATGGGATCTCTAGTTGGCAAGGGCTTGCACCTTTGTCCAAGTAGGGACCCTTCTTCCTAGTCAGGGTAAGGGAGTTACACTCCTAAAATAACCCCTGCTCACCCCTTGGTAGCTTGGCACGAGTAGTCAGGCTTATTCTAGAGGCAGTGTGTAAAGCATTTGCACATAATCAACAATAATACAGTGTAAGCACTACAAACTGACACCACACCAGTTTAGAAAAATATCCAATATTTTTATATTCTTTAAAACAAGACCAAATACGATAAAAATCCACTGTACAGTACTTCAGAAATAGTTACTTCTCAAAATGTCTTTAAAAACAGTTCCTTGATGTCGATAGCTCCGTCCAGGGCTATCACGGCGTCGTGTACAAACAAATCCAAACAGTTCTGGATGACCGCGGCGTCGCGGCTCAGCTACGGTGTCGGGATGACCCGCAAACAGTACCTTTCAGAAATGCAGGGCGTCGATGACCTCGCGGTGAGCTTCCGAAGACACGGCGTCCGCAGGCATCGGTTCCGGAGATCGGTGCGGCGGCGTCGGGGCCCTCGAAGTCACACGCTTTGCAGATCGATCTCCTCTGTTGAAGTCAGGAGCGCTGGCGTCGGCCGGCGTCGGGTGCTGCGGTGCAAAGTGCAGCGGTGCGGCGTGCGGTGCTCTCAGGTCGCGGTGCGAGCAGCGTCTCGGTGGCGGCGTCGGATGGCGTCGTCGGTGAGACCAGGGTCGCGGTGTGAGATGAAGGCGGTGCTCGTCACGGTGCTGGCAGGTCATGGTGCAGCAGCGGCGTCGTCGTAGCTGCAGCGCTGTCGTCGGCTGACGAACTGGAGTCGATGGCACCGGCGTCGGTGGGCCAAGGCTGCGGTGCGGGATGAGGGCGGTGCGTCATGTAACTTACGAGCGGTGCCCCTGAACCACGGTGCAAGCAGCGGCGTCGAGTCCGGCGTGGAGCGGCGTCGTCGGGAAGGCCACGGCATCGTCGTGAAGCAAGGCGGTGCGGAGTGCGGTGCCCACAGGTCGCGGTGCGAGCAGCGGCTCGGTGGCGTCATCAGCAGGCGTCGTCGGTGAGACCAGGGTCGCGGTGCGGCGTTGCGGCGGTGCCCTCTGCGGTGCCGTCGGGACACGGAGTCGGCAGCGGCGTCGTCGACGTCGTCGAGTTGCTTTTCTTCTGTTACAGCACAAAGCACACAGTCCCCAGTGCTGAGGGCAGAAGAACTTGAAGTCTTTGCTATTCCTGAGACTTCTTGAACAGGGGGCAAGCTCTACCTCAAGCCCTTGGAGACACTCACAAAGTAGATTGCAGAAAGTTCAGTCCCAGTCCTTTCACTGCCCAAGACAGAAGCAGCCACTGCAGGCCAACACAGCAAAGCACACAGCAAAGTGGTAGTTCCTCCTCACAGCTTCTCCAGCTCTTCTTCTTGGCAGTCTTCTTGATCCAAAAGAGTTCCCTTGAAGTCTTTTCTATCCCTGAGACTTCCAACAGGAGGCAAGCTCTACTTCAAGCCCTTGGAGAAAACTCTAACAGCAGGATGATGAAAGCACAGTCCAGTCCTTTCTCTACCAAAGACAGAAGCAACCACTGCAGGCCAACCCCACAACACGCAGCATAGGGGCAGTACTCCTCCTCCAGCTTTCCCGGTCCTTCTTCCTGGCAGGTTCCTTAGTTCAGAAGTAATCTAAAGTTCTGGGGTTTGGGTCCCCCTTTTTATCCTCAATTTCTCTTTTTTCCCTGAAGGCAGAGAGGCCTTTGCCTAGTCCAAACCAGTTCTGGTCAGTCCTGGAGCACTTTGTTGACAAGACTCCTTCTTTCCTTTCACAGTGCAGGCCAGGGACATCAGACGCACCACAGGAGGTGGAGCCAGCATTGTGGAGGGAAGGCTTAGCCCTATTCAGGTCCCAGGTGCATCTCCTCCCACCCATCTACATGTAGATCTTGCTATTCAGCCCTGTGCTGACTCACCCTGTCTCCTGGCATCCCCCAGCCCCTGTCACTCACACTCCAGACAAGGAATACACAACCTAGCAGAGGCAGGCTTGGATGGTTAGACAAGAAAATACCCACTTTCTAAAAGTGGTATTTTCAAACCCAGAATGTTAAAACCAACTTCACAAAAGATGCATTTTATCATTCTGAGTCCAGGCATACTAAACTCGAATTTCTACCATGTTCCCTGGGTCAGTTAGGATTATAAGCTGTAATAATCAGAACTGCCCATTCTGGCCTATGGGGAACAGGTAGCCTTGCAATAGTGAAAAACGAAATAGGCTGTAATTCACTATCAGGACATGCCACACACACCAGGGCATGTCCTACCTTTCACATGCAATGCACCCTGCCCACAGGGGTACCTTGGGCCTACCTTAGGGGTGACTAACATGTAGAAAAGGGAAGGTTTAGGGACTTGCAAGTGTGTGCACTTGCCAAGTCGACATGGCAGCCCCAGGCTGCGCACAGGCTCTGCAATGGCAGGCCAGAGTTACACTTTACGGGCTGTTTTCGTGGGTGGCACAATCCAGTGCTGCAGCCCACCAACAGCATTTGATCTATAGGCCCTGGCACTCTCAGTGCACTTTACAAGGGATGACACATATATCAAATAGGCCAATCATGGAAACACCAATCCATAACACACTTTACACAGAGAGCATATGCACTTTAGCACTGATTAGCAGTGGTAAAGTGCCCAGAGTCCTAAAACCAACACACACAGGGTCAAAAACAGGAGGCCAAAAAGCAAAAAGTCTGGGGGTAAACCCGCTGAAAAAGCCAAGTCTAACATGGAGTGACTATGTATTTTAAGGAATAAAATAACGACTGCCATACATTAAATGGATATTGCAAGTCACCTCAGTGTATGATGACCTTATAAAGGAAGTAGGCCTTCGACCTTGTTCCTCTATATAATCACTGGATTTCTTGTTACTTGCAATATGCTTATAATGTACAGCAGGGGGGACTCTATGCCATATATACATTGTTGAGTAGCCAGAAAAAAATGTGCATGCATTATCACATAGAGCACAAACAAAATTTCCAGATAATTCTCACATATTTTAGTGAGGCTTCTGCTTTAAACCCGTGAGGGAACAGGATACACTGCTTACACAGGTGGTGAGTGGTCTTTTTGATTTCCTCTATATTGCTGTTTTACTATTTTGAGTAACATATTGTACTGTGAGAAGCAGCTCTGTCACATGTTCTCTAGACCTCACACCTTTGCATTGCTCAACACCTTGGCAAACAATATTATATTCAGTATAATACATGTCCAAAGTTGGCAAGGCCAATGATAGTGCATTTCACTTATTTCTACTAAACAGGCCCGATGTACTGTGCCTACCATCGTCATAGTAGCTCTCACTTCTAAGTCCTGTCTGAATGTTGTTGCACATGATGAGCGCAAGAGGCATAACATTACTTTTAGAGGGCTCCTTGGCTCTACATCCGAAGGAAAGTCTTGAAGCATTCATTTATTTAGCCTGCCTGTCTTTATTTAATCTGAAAGCGATATGTACTACCTTTATCGAGTTCTAGCTTTTTATCCAACAGCAATTTAGTTGGAGGATCATTAAAGTTCAGTCTTACAAGCAGTGCTTTCAATTGAAATATAGAAGTGCAGGTATTCAGTTTTTAGAGCATCAGTTTGCTCCTGAGAAGTGTTGGTACTCTTCCAATAAATGTATTGGAACAGTGCTGAGAACTGCAGGTAATCTTCCTTTCAAATTAAATAGGTGCAGGGTCAGAACTGGACAGTACCTCCCATTTAAAGCACTGCTTACAGGGAGAAAGCAAACTACGATTCCCAGAATGCAATGCCCTGCTGTTAGACTTGGCATCTTTGGCGTGGTTTCCCTGGACTTTTTGCCTTCAGACCACCTGTTTTTGCTGGATTTAGGACTCTCTGCACTTTACCACTGCTAACCAGTGCGAAAGTGTATGTGCTCACTGCTTTAAACAGGTTAACATTGTCTTCTCTACAATTGGCATATTTAATTTACTTATAAGTCCCAAGAAAAGTGGGGCACAAAGTGCTGCTTCCGTGAAAATCCATGCATTGCTGTCATTGCACGGCTTGGAACTGGCGCATTTCCCACGACGCGGACGCATCACCGCCGTTGTAAGGACCGAAGACATTGCTTCGCAGACTTCGCAGAGCATCACACCCAGTTCCCGACGCATCCTCAGCTGCCATGGCTCGAAGACGACGCATTGCCTACATCTTGCATTTTGACACAGACACATCTCCGATTTCCGCGGCTCGTAACCAATGCTTTGCCTACATCCGAAGGGATTGACGATGAAGCATCACCACCTCTGCTCCATGCATCGGGACCTCGCATGCGATGCAACAAAGTACTTTGCAACGGGACAAGGTGGGTCGCTGTATCCAAAAATAAAAAAAATCTAAATCCGTATTTGTAAAGCGCGAACTATTCACCCTTACGGGTCTCAAGGCGCTGGGGGCCGTCGTGGAAATTAAGTGAGCTATTGCCCAGAGTCACATGGTGCTGAGCTGAGCTGCCGCCGGAGCTGGGGATTGAACCGTGAACCCTGTGCTCCGAAGTCAGCTGCCGTGGCCGCTGCACCACACCTCCCCAACCTGAGCTCCATCGCAGTTGGCCTGAACTTTTAGATTTGACCCGGTCTAGCCCGACTAGATGACCCCAGTTGGCACTTTATGCTTTTAAGCACTACATTTCAGTTTAATCTTTAAAGATGTATAAATCTGGTTATAGTGATTGGATTTTTGTTGTTTTGGTCTTCTTTTGATCAATAAATTAAGCACTAATTTTCTAGGTAAGTGTGGTATCTTTTTGTGTGGTGTTTTCACTTTTACTGTTTGAAGTGTTGCATAGATACTTTACACTTCGCCTCTTTAGTTAAGCTTGACTGCTCTGTGTCAAGCTACCAGGGGGTGAGCACAGGTTAATTTAGGGTGTGTTTGTGGCTTACCCTGGCTAGTTGTTCCTGCTTGGACAGGGCGCATACCTCTGCCAACCAGAAACACAATTTCTAACACCTGTTTTCTGAAAAGGTAAGACTGGACGAGGGATACCCGTACAGCATGTGTTCACTTAGCAGCACTGTATATGCTATGATACACACATTGATCTTACAGAGTATATGAACCTAACTCTACCACAGGAGGCAGGGATGCAGCATGAACAGATGGAACAATGTGTGTGGGAGGAATGTGTATATCAGCACTGCTTAAACCATTCGTGATCCACCCGACCAATCCGTGCTCTCCAATTTCTACCCATCAGACCTAATTCGAGCTCTTCGGGGGCCGTGTGTGTGTGCGCGCGCCTTTACAAGTTAAATCTGACTGCACACCTACAAACCGGGCAACCCCTCCCTCGCTGGAGGCAGCTCTGGAGTACCAGAGTGGCAGTGCAGCAGAGAGCTGGGCGGCAGCTCGGATAATGAACAGCTCTCTGCCCTGCCCTTTTCGTGCTGAGCATCCTCGGCTTCCTCTTTAACTTGAAGTCAACACATCTGTCATGTTAGCCCGCATCCTCCCCCTCCACCCATCTGCTCTCCTCTCTGCCTCCCCAGGCGCGCGCCGCTTATTTTCCGTTTCCTCCTGCTATCCTGCCTGATGGACTCTTCCATTCGCCCTGCCGGCCTGGGTGTGCTGCTTGCCGTGGGATGATCTGTCGGGATCCGCGAGCACTTCATTCTTAATCCGTTGCTAGTGACGGCGGCCGTCCTGGAAACCTTGCCCACGCAGGTCTGCGGCCCCCGAGTACGAGTGGATGGTGGGGGGAGAAGATGAGAGGCTGAGGAGCTGGTCTAGCCGCTTTTCCCTGTTCAGGTACGCTACCCGCCGCGGTGCTTTGTCACCGGATTCTGTTGCAGGCGCAGTCAAAGCCCCAGTTTTCTTTTTTGGTACACAGTATTGGACCATTTGAAAACAATGCGCCAAGGTGTCACTGCCCAGCTTGTGAAGTCACACAGACTTTCTCCTCGGGTGACATCTAGAGACATGCATAGGGCAGGCAGACACCGCTTGGCCGTGGGTGCAGAGAGGTGAACTGAGCCCAGGGCTGGCCTGTCATCGCTCAGAGGGTGCTGTATCACTCACATCCGCCTCTTTCTTGTTATCGGGATTGCCACCAAAGCTTTCTTTTCTGTTTCCCTTCCCACACGCTGTGTAATTGTCTGCACTCTTCTTTCTGGTCACGTCAAAATCCTTGAAACAAAAGGCTGTCACCTTGAGGGCACTCGTGGGTGTGTGTATGTGCGTGGTGTGTGTAAATAATGGAACATCCCCGCTCCTGAACCTCCACAATGACATTTTGTATGTTTAGCCCAATCCTTTGTTGTCATGCCCAACATCATGCACAGAGCTGTTAAACTTTTCTTGTAGAATAACTTTTCAGAGATAAGTGACACCCCGTGTGTGTTGTGAACTGGGCTTGCACGCAATCAGAACTCTTGATTTGTTAAAAATACACTTATTCCTGTAAATCAGCGCAGAACGAAGTGCAGTTTGAAAATGGAAAATGAACTTTCATTTGAGTTGCTGCATCCGAGCGTTCCGCGGTTCAAGGGGCCGCCCCTGCTTGCTCAGCATAAATAGAGCAGGGTATACTGGGACCTGGGTGTGGTGTCAGCGGCAGGTGTGCTTGCGCTGCAGTGCGGGCTGGATGAAACCCGATGCTCGGTCTCCCTCTTTATTACTGTCTCGTAGGCTAGAATTGATTCGGGGGGCACACAGAGTGACTTACACCCCATGCAGCACGCTGGCCTCCGCTTTCAGCACTGACGCTGTGGACAGCACCTGGTCATTGAAAATGTCACCAATGCAGCAGATTCGCTGACACAGGGTTTGGGATTCAAGTGATGGCGCTACTCACTGTTCTGACGCCTCGGCCTTCTCTATTTATGATCCTTTTCAAGAGCCCAAACTGTAGCGTCCAGAGGGTCTAATCATCAGCACGTTTACAGGCATTCATATTTTTGTTGTTTTATCAGCTTTGCACGTGATTATTTTTTCCTGTCATTATTTGCTTGTGGTGCATGCATTTTAAATTCTGATGAGGCCGAACATACGAGGCTTGGTTGATTTTTTATCTCATGAATTATGTGTATTGCGTCCGTTTTTCACGTTGTGTACCGTTTTTTCCAGAGTTAGGTTGATATTTCTTTTCCAGACTTAACATAGCATGTATTGCAGTGAAATTATTATTTTTTGTGTGCAAAATGTGTATTTGTTTGTCAGAAGAATATTATCAGTGGGTCCACTGCTCCCACTGTGGAAATGTGAGTCTTTTCTGGATGGCCCTCAGTCCTGGCCCCACTGTGGACTCTCTCCTTCGAGGCTTCTGGCTGACTCACTCTGGATGTTGACTGAACTGCACTGACAGCTCAGGGGCTACCTGCAAGAGGAAGAGCAAGCAAAAGAACAGAAAAAGATGAAAAATGACCTCGACAGGAAACGCCTGTCGGTCCTTCACACACCTCAATTGGGTGTAGCAAATGGCTGCAACTGCTGCTGTTGACTTGCCCTGTGGTTGGTGCCCTTGTCACCCAGGTTTCAAGAACTGCAGACACAACACAAATGAAACAGTGCGGTGCAGCCCTGTTTACTATCGGTAGCTTCCACTACTTCCCATTCTCGAAGCACCTCAATAGCAAAGGGCCAAGGAAGAACAAGGGAGTCAACCCTGTAATGTCATAGTGGGTGGGGTAGACATAGTGTATAAGGTCACTTCCGCCACCCATGATATTTTGGTGAATTGATGACCGTGCGAGTTTTGTGTGTTAAAATCATCCAAATAAGAAAAGAGAACTCCATTTAAACAAAACCTATAAACATATTTTTTTAAAAGCACTGAGAATGCCAATAGGTCTGGCTTTAAAGGAAGTTTGTATGCTATTGTGAAGCATTACAAGTAGATTGCATGGCGATGGATATGTATTCTTGGGGAACCAAAGAGCTATTAGTGTAGGTTAAAAGGTCAAGTGACAGTTGCACCCAAAGTTTCGTATAGGTTAATGACTGCCCTGCTCCCGTCTGTGCTGCTACCAGAGAAAACCATGTGAAATTATCTAGTAATCTATGACACTTTAATAGCTTCTCAATGTCATGTGTGTGCTCCTGAAAGTTCAAGCTCAGGCAGGTGGATAAACAAATGATCACAGCTGTGAGGTGGGCCAGCACTTTTTGTGAAAGGACACAACTTCTGAGATGTACTCCTCTCTCCCAACATGTGGGCGGAGACAAACCCCTCTCCTGGTGATTCTTATATACCTGTCTGGCAACAGCTGCTGTGCTGTCAAGCCAAACCATAAAACTGCATAGCCTCGTCATGCAGCTTGCCAAACTTTATTTACCATACATTTATAGTTTTGTCCCTTAAGCCTGCTGTGATTTCTGTGTAGGGTGAGAAACGCTGCTTCCTGCAATTTTGCACGGGTCAATACCATACAGCCGCGCGGGCCATACATTTTAGAAAGGCCTAATGATAACCACAAAAATGCAATCATTTAACAATAACATTGGTTTAACCTGCTGCACTGGACTTTGCCGCCGCTGCACGGTGCAATTTCTAGAAGCCTCTTGCATTGCATGAAAACTGGTCTCCTACTATAGTTTGTTTAAAGCAATTCATGTCAGGTTACTGTCATACACATCCGGGAAATATGCTACATGTCCCTGTATGTTGGGCATTACTACACGATATTAAAAGGCCGTTTCAGTCCTCCTGGCGCTGTTGGACGCTCACGGCTCTGTGGTACTTACTTCCCCAGCCTGCTCCCAAGGGTAGAATTATTCATTGCCTGCATGCATAAGCCTGGCACATTTGTGTCGGTCCGTGGGCGGGAAGGCAGAACCGAGTCACGTGGGTAAGTGCGCAGACAAGACAGATTCCCTCTGCTCATTACTGCGCGCGGAGGCCTCACTACTGCGCCACTCGACGCCGGCAGGTCACGCCGTGTTCTATGTTAGCGCAGAGCTTTGATTTCTCATCTTCGCGACGGAGTGAGGCGCAGACACCCAGTCGCGTTCCCTTCCCATTAAAATGGAAGAAATGTTCCACAGCTCCCAGATATTTGGCAGTAGTATTGGTATTATTTTTACCACAAAACATTTTTCATGTATTCTTTTTTATCCTGTTTAGTGCAAAAGAAACATTTCAATTTTCATTTGCTCACCGCTCATGACTAGACACTTTAGGTCCTGCTTGGGGAACCTACAGGATTTTGTCAAGGAGAATTATAAAAATGTGTTTAATATTTCACCCGTGTTAATGGTAATTATTTTATTTTACTTGTCACTGATTTCAGTATTTTTTGTATGCGTTTTCGGATCAATGCCGTTTTTGGCATACAGATAGCTGGCATACAGCCAGTGTGAAACAGGGTTTGCAGGCGAACGTTTCAGACCCAGAATTAGGAGGAAATTCCTAAAGATGCCTGGAAGATGCAGATGTTCACTGGTGTACTGCAAGAACCGGGGAAAAGTTCGCTTATTGAGGGAGGCGACTCAAGCATTTCGCAGGGTCCTGATCCAATATACAACCAACTCCTTAATGCACGTGCAAGAGCTAGCCCATGGCAGCTTCATCCATAGCCAACCATATGAAAGGAGAACTGCAAGGTAGCAGCACAGTCGTTTAAGGGCAGATCCATCAGCTTAACTCGCCGCTTTATGTTGACTGTCTTTGTGCTGCACCAAAATCGGTGGACTCAGGAAGAGGGTTGAATTGTGACCTTCGCTTATGTCAAATCGAAGCTGATGCAAGTAATCACACACAGGGAGACTGGAAGAATGACCACCCTGTTATCAATAAAGGATTCACATCTTTTGGAGCAGACCACATGGGCACGTTCTTGGTTCTGATGGGTGCCTTCTCAGGGTAGACCTTGTGCATATATATCTCTGGATCTGCTTTGAGAATCCATGTATCCTTGCAGCAGATTCATTGAAGCATTTGAACACTTACACCAATGCTTTCTAAATCTGCTATTATGGTGTTAGTGGTAAAAAGCCATCATCATCTGGGTGTTTTTGACGTCCCACAGTGGTAGTACACTGTGAGTCATTTGTCAAGCTGGGTCGATCTCACATGACACTACTTTTAAGGGTTAATCACTTGTCTTTCAATTTTGTATTCTGTTTAAATGATCATTCCAGACATGCTAAGTACCTATACAAAGAGGGCAAGCCCATTTGAAGCTTGTTGATGTATGTAATTTTAGGAGATTGGGGCTTCCTACTGAAGATGATGGTTCAGTAGAGGTCTAAAGAAGCAAACTAAATGAGCTAAGTGTTTGTGGTAGAAGTGTCATATTTCAGAGCGATGGGTAGTCTGATAGATTTAATGTAACTGAAGCTACCTGCTGTCTAGGCTCCCTTGTGATGCTCTAAGCTGGGGGTATCAGTGACTTTATATTCATATCACGCGACACACCATCCTTAACGCGTGGAAATAGTGAGCTGCGAGTAGGGTTGAGGTGCATTGACATGGTGTACAGAAGCTTGCATTGCTTCTGTTTGTGTCAGACCAAGTTATCCAAGTTTAGCAGTGGAAAAACAAGAGTACATCACATGTGCTTCTCTACACCCCAGTCTCAACTCACTATTCAGGGGAGTCCTTTCCATTAAGTTTCAGTTCTTTGTGTACAATAGTGAATTGATTCTCCATTGAAACTGCGAGCACGTGCATTTGTGACTGTGAATTGAAGGTAGGATTCACTGCACATACTAAGTACACACAGTTCTGGAGCTGCTTATGGGGTACCAAAATATTCTTTGGGTCAACATGCAGAATTCGTTTTATTGGGAACTGTGTAAATATCTTGGCCGGGGACAATTGCTTATAATAATATGCCCTGAGCTACATGTGTCAATAATCTGTGGACACAACAAAGGACTTCTCTTTTCACTTTTATAGGTAATAATATCCTTTCCCTAAGGACAACATTCTCAAAAATTCATTTTACAGTAAAGTAACGAGAAAGGCAGCATTGACAATGAAATGGGTTTTCAAGTAATCGCTTTTAAGTCCTTTGGCTTGGATCAGAATGTCCGGATGACCAAGGCTATCCGTTAAAAAACGAAAATGCAGTCAGGTTCTCTAACCAGCTATTCTTTTCATAATCACTTTAGAAGGCAGCCTTGTTTGAGAAACTGACACCAGGGAGAAACTTGTAGAGTCGAGCCACTGCTTAATTTGCGAAAGGCACGTGTTTCTGAGGGCCTCATTTATGAGCACTTTTGCGCAGCCAGAGCGTCACTTTTTTGACGTTTCAGTGGCGCAATGTGCACGGGCATTTTTACAAGGCCACGTAAAGCCGCTTTACGTGGCTTTTCATGGCCTTGTAATTATGTGCCCCTTTCACGCAGAACACTGCATGAACTGTTCCATGGCTGATGCTGTGGGTGTTCCCACGCAACACCCATGGAATTTGAAGCTTTCCCAGAGTTACAAGAAATCATAAACCTGGGAATGCGTCAGAATCTAGGGATGCGCAACGAGGAGAAATGTTTTCATTTCTCCTCGTTTTTCCCTTTTTCTTTGTGTGCTACTCTCTGCAGTACACATAGAAAGAGGAAATCGCCTGAATTGAATGATTTTGTGCAGGAAGGTGTCCTTTCCTGCACAAAATTGATCAGCCCTGCAACGCAGGCACCCTTGCACCATGGTGCAAGGATGCCTGCGTTGGGGCATGGCAGCCCCTTGTGCGCCAGCGCAGGGGAAAAGGACAGGAATGCACCGAGGCCCTGAGAGTCTTAACACAGAACTGAAGACTGAAAAGAAGTCCGCTCAAATTCGATGTTTGGATACAATTTAGAAATATTTGACTGCATCTTTTATAATTTTAGAGATTTTTTTTTATGAAAGAGAGGATCAGGAAAACTGAGAGAACAAGAGGAAGAGCTGCTCAAGCTCACATGGGTTAGACGTCTGGAAATAAAAAGTTGATGCTCATTTAAATTGGTGCGTAATTTTGTCTTTTAGTGAGCTGGATCGTTTATAAATGCTTTAGTAAGTCCTTTGATTACCTAAACCGTTCCATAGAAGGGGCTGTATAAGTGTACAGCATTCGGAGAATGTACTGTAGCTTGTGCTCAGAGTCTCCCATTAACCTATTGATTCCTTGATTTCCATTAGCTGCAGTACAAGCACAGACAGTACCATTCAATGCTCCTGTTATGAAAAATGATAGCGTTACTCAACAAAATCGCTGACCTCCTGCCGGGGAATTGAGTGACTCAGAAGTATCTATGGAATAAATATCAATTTATTATATTTTTCGTGCAAAATGTAATTTTACATTTAACGATCTAGCAAAGAATGAATGTACAATGAAGTAGCACTTGATTTCTATGTCTCCACCCCTTCCCCAGCTGTTAGGTATATTTGATGTAGTCCTGTAACGTTTTTAACAGAGAGATACATATTTATTTTGAATAGTTGCATGGTGTTTGATTACTTAATAGTTTATGTTATGTTAAAAAATTTGTAAAGCTAATGTATACTCTAGAGTGTCTTGCCGCTGACTTAGCAGGAAGGAAGTTGTTAGCTTATTTGACAATGACCCATAAAACTCTTACAGAAAACAAGTCAAATGCTTTTTTCACATTCAGCAACTGCATTTTCTGGGGTGCGCCTTTGATGTATAATGGCTTTGTTTGCAGTCTTACAATGCTGCATTGTGAATGACTCTAAAGCAGTGGCGGCTCCTCCGCTAAGTCTTCTCCCACGTTTACAAATAAAGGTCACCCCGAGCACACAATTTGTCCTTTATATAGTTCAATTCTCCCAAAACTCTTGATCCAAGTTCAAATTTCAGTTCTTTATTCAAGTTTATCACTCTTCCACTGTAGCCAGGTAATAATTTCAAGACACAGCTTGATCTAAGTTCTAGTTGCAGAAAAACCAGCCAACACGTGTTTCGTCGTGCAATGTAATGCACAATAGACTTCTTCAGGGCTGCAAAAAAAGTACAATTATTAAAATATTCGCAAAATACAGATGGAAAGATGAGAAGAAATTCACTCTCCAAGTGATAAGAAGGAAGGCCTCCACCATCACCAAATTGTGATTAAAATGATGTCTAGTGAGAAAAGGATATCACCGAGTATGTGTTAAGACGAGATCAGAGGCAATAGCCCTCTATATTACAAAGCCAAGTATCTGGACAATATTCACAAGAATAATATATTCACCCAATAATCCAATAACGCCTGCTTGACGTTCGTTGATAAAATCGATAAACTCCAATTCTCAGGTTAAAGTGAACACAATCTCCAACGTCCTATATATACAAACAAACCAAATTATAATCACAATTCCAATCGGAAATGAAATCACTACATAATCAAAAACTAAGAAATTAAATTCACCTTGTAACTTGCTAAATCCTTCTTTGCAAGTACATGGACTCCTGATAAGATGTATCTTAAGTAAACCTCTTCTTTCTTAATCTAGTATCCTGTATCTAAGATGAAGAAAGGAAAATCATACTAGAAAATCAAAAGCTGTATATAAAAATATATAATCAGACCACCCAAAACTCAGTTATCTCATGTCCAAGTCTCAATGAAAAATTACGACGTCTCACCTATAATATAGTAAATCTGTAATTAGATATGGTAATCCATAACTAAACGTCTAGAAAAGGATGAATGGAAGTATATAGTTCACAGTAGGAAAATCACGTGTTCGTGACTTAGGGAAAACACAGAAAAGTAAAATCAAACAAGTCTTTAGCGTGACTTCATATCCAGTCACCCATACTCTAATTCACCCAAACGGTTAACCTTAATATCACAAAGTATACAGACGCTCTAACGTCACATCTCCTAATTTAACACTACATCAAAAAGTAACCCGGTTCTCGAGTAACGTAATAAATATAACGAACTCCTCTATACAATCACTCAAAATCACCTTCGTAAAACGCACTCTTAATCTACATTTCCCAAACGAATTACAGCGTCCCGGTAATCCTGTGCTCCCGGCGGCGTACACCATGGGCGCCATCTTGCTACTACTTAAATACACTCTCTACCTTGGATGTCTTCTATCTCTATGGCGTGCAAAAAGTAAGCGCCATCTTGGAGCAGTAAATTACTACTAATATATTACCCGTATCCATTTAGACGAGCTAGAAGAAGTCATATCCATGAGTAATCTCTATTTTTGACACAAATCCGTATATATCAACTTAATATAATATACCAGTCTCCTATCAAAGTCAGTCTCAAGGAGAAAACGTATTAAAATACCCGTAATATAGGGTTACTTCATACAAAAATTCTCTAAATTTAGTGAATGATCGAAAAATCCGCAATCTACAAGTTATGCGCCATCTCACATCTAAGTTCTGTGTACCAAACTCAGTAAAAAAGTCACCTTATTCATGAAAACCTGTTACATATTCCCTAAGTCACAAACCATTTATATATATACTCCATTCTCAGAATATAAAACCAATATATATGGAAAGAAAAATTGAAAAAAAGAAATAGTTACCATAGGAATACTTTTGTTAAGCACAAAAAAAAGTATTCGAGTAAAGAACAAGGGGATAGTAGATAAGCCCAGTTATCCCTCTATTATACAGAATAAATAAACATAGATCATGTAAATAGATGAGCTAACAGTATTGAAAAAATAAACAATAACAAACAATAACATCCAACATACACATATATATATAAAACATTCCCCATATCGTTAGAATTGATTTAAAAGTTCACAATACAAATATATTGAAAATTGGCATATAAATAACCAATTCATTATAAACTCATGGTCAGCAGAAATACATCGGCTAAAAAGCCCCACGATCCCCGAGTTCATCTGTATTTATTCATTTACTAAGCATTATAAATATAATAAACAAAACTGAGAGGAACAGAACAGTATCCAATGATCATATTATTAACACATCTGAGTAACATATAATTTCAATAGCCACTCCTTACATCTACATGCGGCTATATTTTAGGGATCCACAATGTATTATTGGCCTAGAAAAAATTGCAGTTCACTATCAATATTTAAACCAAGTTCCACTGCCCTCAATTTCATAATCCATATCGCCTCTTTACGTCTAAGCATTAATTCTTTAAGTAGTAGCAAGATGGCGCCCATGGTGTACGCCGCCGGGAGCACAGGATTACCGGGACGCGGTAATTCGTTTGGGAAATGTAGATTAAGAGTGCGTTTTACGAAGGTGATTTTGAGTGATTGTATAGAGGAGTTCGTTATATTTATTACGTTACTCTAGAACCGGGTTACTTTTTGATGTAGTGTTAAATTAGGAGATGTGACGTTAGAGCGTCTGTATACTTCGTGATATTAAGGTTAACCATTTGGGTGATTTAGAGTATGGGTGACTGGATATGAAGTCACGCTAAAGACTTGTTTGATTTTACTTTTCTGTGTTTTCCCTAAGTCACGAACACGTGATTTTCCTACTGTGAACTATATACTTCCATTCATCCTTTTCTAGACGTTTAGTTATGGATCACCATATCTAATTACAGATTTACTATATTATAGGTGAGACGTCGTAATTTTTCATTGAGACTTGGACATGAGATAACTGAGTTTTGGGTGGTCTGATTATATATTTTTTATATACAGCTTTTGATTTTCTAGTATGATTTTCCTTTCTTCATCTTAGATACAGGATACTAGATTAAGAAAGAAGAGGTTTACTTAAGATACATCTTATCAGGAGTCCATGTACTTGCAAAGAAGGATTTAGCAAGTTACAAGGTGAATTTAATTTCTTAGTTTTTGATTATGTAGTGATTTCATTTCCGATTGGAATTGTGATTATAATTTGGTTTGTTTGTATATATAGGACGTTGGAGATTGTGTTCACTTTAACCTGAGAATTGGAGTTTATCGATTTTATCAACGAACGTCAAGCAGGCGTTATTGGATTATTGGGTGAATATATTATTCTTGTGAATATTGTCCAGATACTTGGCTTTGTAATATAGAGGGCTATTGCCTCTGATCTCGTCTTAACACATACTCGGTGATATCCTTTTCTCACTAGACATCATTTTAATCACAATTTGGTGATGGTGGAGGCCTTCCTTCTTATCACTTGGAGAGTGAATTTCTTCTCATCTTTCCATCTGTATTTTGCGAATATTTTAATAATTGTACTTTTTTTGGGATTGCAGCCCTGAAGAAGTCTATTGTGCATTACATTGCACGACGAAACACGTGTTGGCTGGTTTTTCTGCAACTAGAACTTAGATCAAGCTGTGTCTTGAAATTATTACCTGGCTACAGTGGAAGAGTGATAAACTTGAATAAAGAACTGAAATTTGAACTTGGATCAAGAGTTTTTGGAGAATTGAACTATATAAAGGACAAATTGTGTGCTCGGGGTGACCTTTATTTGTTTATGTCTCCTCGGATGAGGGGATTAACTAGATTGAATTGGTAACCAATCTCTTCTCCCTTTGAAGCACCTAACTTTTAGATTAAGTGCGTGTATACTGAGCCCGAAAGAGTGCTGAGCGCCCTAGAAACTTGTTTTTCCTGGTTACCAAATTGTAAGTGTTCTCCCACGCTTATCCCCTCCCGCCCATGACCCCCCACCCGCGATCTGTGCCAGCCACCACTGCTCTAAAGTAGTGCATAAGAGCGGTGAGCTCCCATCCATTCCATTGAAAATCCTGTAGGAAGCATGCACCTTGGGGAGGTCTTTCTCTCCTAGAGAGGCCACTCTGGAGGAAAAAGAGGCAGAGCTGGTGGCAGAGTTAGGGGGGCAGTCGGAGGTACATTTCAAACCATGGGACAGAGAGGTGTCAGCAGAATAATTAGATTTCTGATTCATGACTATATCAATAGTGGTTGATGGACATTATATAAAATGGCAAGTGGGGCAGTAAACTCCTGAACAGCACATGGTTTGCATAGTCAGCATTCACAAGGGCATGCTCACAGACACCTTCCTGCTTCTATACTACTCAGTAGTCATTATAAAAGTAGTCACTGTTAGACCTGGCATTCTTGGCGTGGTTTCCCCTGTCTTTTTGCCTCTTCCTCCTGTATTTGTGATGCAATCATGGGCTTCGTTTTTGTTTTTTATGTACTCTGGGCACTTTAGCACTGCTAATCAGTGTTAAAGTGCAAGTGCTCCTTGTGTAAAGTGTGATTCTGATTGGTTATCCATGATTGGCATACTTGATTTACTAGTAAGTCCTTAGTAAAGTGCACTATGTGTCCCCCGGGCATGTAAATCAAATGTTACTAGTGGGGCTGCAGCACTGGTTGCGACACCCACACAAGTAGCCCTGTAAACGTGTCTCAGGCCTGCCATTGCAGGCCCAAACCTTACCTTTTACTACATGTAAGGCACCCCTAAGGTAGGCCCAAGGTACCCCCATGGGCAGGGTGCAGTGTATGTGAAAGGTAGGACATGTACCCGTGTGTTTTACATGTCTTGATATTGAAATACTGCCAATTTCGTTTTTCATTGTTGCAAGGACTAGCTCTCCCATAGGCTATCAATGGAGCTACCTTGTAACCTCTTACATGTGTAACTTTCAGTTGGGAAATGCTAGAGATTTGGAGTTTGGCCTCTCTGAGCTCAGAATTTAAAAACACATCCTTTAGTGAACGTGGTTTTTAAATTGTGTGTTTGAAAATGCCACTTTTAGAAAGTGGGCATTTTCTTGTTTTACCATCCTGTGCCTCTGCCTGCCTGTGGAATCAATGTCTGGTTTAGACCGACAGGGGCCTGTTTGTGCATTCGCTCTAGACTGTCACACAAAGGGAATTGAGGTGTGGCCTGCATATCCTGATTGCCCATCACCAGGCTGATGGGCCTTCCTAAGCTAAAGTGGCGGGAGGAGTTACCACATACACCTGAGTAGGGCTGTGCCTGGCCTCTCACAATGCTGTCTCCACCCCTCTGGAGTGTGTCTGGAGCCAAGACAGGCCAAGGCAGGCTCTGTGCACTACAAAGACTCTCCTTTGCAGTATGCCTACTTCAAAGGCCGAAAGGGGTATAAGTATTGGACCTAAAACCCCAGACTTTTAGAACACTTCTGGATCTTGAGGAGACTCTGCTAAGAAGAGCGGAAGAACTATGAGAAGGAGTACTACCCCTTTGCTGTGTGTTGCTTTGCTGGGTTGGCCTGCAGTTGCCGCTTCTGACTTGGAGCGGAAAAGGACTGGACTTTGCTGTGTATCCTGCTTGAGAAGTTTCTCCAAGGGCTTGTGTGTGCTTGCCTCCTGTTAAGAAGTATCTGGGCCATCAAAAACTTTACCTGCAGCATCCCTGCACTCCTCTGCTGGGATTTCTGACCTGCCAAGTGGTGCCAATTCTAGTTTTGGGCCCTTGGAGGTTGTTCCTGCTGCAAAAGGCTGCAAAATCGATGCATCGCCTTTCTAACGCCTGTTTTTCCGATGCAGCACTGCCGTGCAGAAAAAGAAAACAATGCAGTGCCTGCCCGCAGCCAAAGAAACAGCCGCAGCCCGAGTTCAACGCACCGTGTCTCTGAAGTCCTAGACCACCGCACTGACTCTGATGCAGGCCCTGCTGTGCAGCTGAAAGAATCGACGTATCGTTGGACAGTGGCTGAAAGAATTGACGCAGTGACTGTTTGCCGCCACCGCATCGAGTTCCAGTGCATCTGGAGTTCCACGGATCGCACCTGTGTGGCAAGTTTTCCACTGCATCACCCGCAGACCAGAACTGCCTTGGATTTCGACGCATCACTTCCCTTTACAGTCGGGAACCAAAGCAACACTTCTCATGCGTGCAGCAGAATTAATGCATCGCTTCCCCAGGGACTCAGGAACTGACGCATCTCTGTGTTTTCCCATGCTTACCTCCTCTGTGGCTGTTTTTCCCTTGTGGATTTTGACGCATCTAAGGTACTTTGTGTAAAAACACTGCATCCATAAAGTTATATGGACCGAATTGCTTAAAACCTTTAAAAAGTGGTATCTTAAAATCAGTGTGTTGGATTTTTGTCGTATTGGTCTTTTTTGGTTTAGGGAAATATTTTTTAATTTTCTAAACTGGTGTGGTGTCCTTTTGTAGTGTTTTTACTGTGTTACTGTGTGTGTTAGGTACAAATGATTTATACATTGCCTCTGAAATAAGTCTGACTGCTGGTGCCAAGCTACCAAGGGGGTGAGCAGGTGTTATCTTGGGTGGGTAACTCCCTTACTCTGACTAGAAGGAAGGGTCCCTTCTTGGACAGGGTGCATACTTCCAACTAAAGACCCCCATTTCTAACAGTCACATTTAAACACCTTTTCTTCAAAGTTATGCTGAAAATTCTTCTTTGCTTTTGGCCAACTGGAAGTTCTGATTAATCCTCACCTCATATGGCAACATGCTCTCAACTGGACTCTTCCCCAAAACAAAATCTTAATCCTGCTAGTTTTTAAAATGTGGATAGATCATTCAGCTTTACAGCCTTTTTATATTTTCCTAGAGAGCATGACCTACGCTTCCTCTATTGCACATGTTTCTTTGCAAAATACACATGCTTACTTCAAGGCATTCAGACAGACATCTCAATTCTGTTGACAGTAAAGTGTACTGTTGCTTGTTTCAGGAGATCTCCACATAAAAATTGCAATGCACAATAAATAGTCACAATTAAAAATCCTTAAGAGCACATGATCATATACAATTTTTAAAAAAATATTAAAACTTCAATATCAGAATACTGTGCTTCAAGCATACAGTTACATTACTCAGGCCATAATACTTTTCCTCAGGCACCAAGCCAAATACAAAATCTAATTAGTCTAAAGACAATATAGCCTTGGGTGTCTGCCTTAAAAATCCTCATTGCTGCTTTATAGCGCCTCGCACCCAGAGTCAGACTTATTGGTCAAATCCATATTCTTCTGGCCTCTAAATAAAAGGGCCAGAAGAACAAAATATGCTCCTCTGTTCAGACTAATTTATGCAAAATGGGCAGCAGGTGGAATCGTTGGTGCCAATGCTCCATTTCCATGTAAAATTGTTGGTTGGTAGAATCCCCAGCCTAAACTTAATATATAGAGTTTTAGCATATTGTGGGACTATATCATCCATAAAAGTTGCAAATTTGTGAAGGCCTTAAAATTTAAGAATTGATCAGTTCATGCTTCTCTCGTGGAGTTTGCAAACCATTTCTCTTCTATAAAGAGCCAATATTTCTTTTTCAGGAGGTTGTATGAACTATCTTTGATACTTATTGGATCATCCCAAAGAAGCATTAGCCCAAGACATCAAGCCAATTTTTGACTCAGTTCAGCCAAGTTATTTCTTTGTGTTTGTCCAATTTCAAAATCTCCTTTAACCCCTTTCTCTATGATTGTAGATCTTCAGTGTTCCTAATCAATATACTCGTGGTCACAAATTTGCTGTATTGAGTATTCTCTTTAAATCCAAATCAAGATAAAGGGGGAGTAGAGGAGTACTGGCAGGCATTTGAAGGAGACTTCTTGCAAAATTGTTCTCCTTGATTTTTGGTTGCCCCAAGTCTCAGCTCCATAAAGAGCAGCAGCTTGAGCCTTAAGTCTATATAATTGTAAAGCCGGAATCACTGATCTTAATGTGGTAGCCTTGTGCATTTTAATACAGCAGCCGCATTGCACTTGAATTACCAAGCTGCTTTTAATGATTTGCTGGGGCCATGAAATATTTGCTGAAATTCTGACACCCAAATATTCAAAGTTATTCACTCTTTCTAGAACAGTGTTTTCCATTTTCAGTTTCCCTTTGTATGATTTGTGCGGGTTAAATATAATGTATTTGGTTTTACTAATGTTAATTTCCAATCCCCTATGCTTGCAAAAATCAGCAAACTTGTTTATCAAGATTTGCAATCCCATTGGAGTTTGTGAGATCAGCAGCGCATCATAAGCGAACAGTAGGGAAGGGATTTTGTGGCCATCTAATTTAGGGGAGTCATTCACACAATCATTTAAGCATTTGATCACATATATAGGGTGGGTAAAATGCGAGCAAGTGCACAACCCTGCCTAACCCCTCTTTGTATAGCAATATGATCTGTTAAATCGCCATTCTTCCCCCATCAATCCTGGGCGTAATTGTTAGTGTGAAGTTTTATTATTATTGTTAACAAGCACTGTTCTACATCTGTAGCCCTTAATACAGACTGTAAAGACCCTGCAAAGAGAGAACTACTACCTCATCCTATTTTCTTTGCTATCCTTGCCCTCTATGCAAATAGAGCCAAAGAGGTGGAAGGGCATCTGTCAGCAAAATTCTTATATGAGAACTTCAAAATCATGCTGCTTGTGTGGAAACACATTCTCTTACCGCCTCTTAAAACTCTTCTGTCCTAACCTACAGTTCTGATGATGGTACTTAGTCGCAATCCTCTGCACCGCCAGATGAATAATCTCCAACTTCACCACGTTCCTTCTGGGCTAACTAAACTAAAGAATCCAAAAAACAATTTGAGGTGGCTTGTATTAAATTCCAATTCATGCCATATGCTATAATTGTTACAAAAAAAAATCCAAACAGTAAATTGCAAAGCCAAACATCCTCCACACAATACATTTCTTCCTAATACCTTTGAGCATAGTGTGTCCCACTGTCAATTCTAAAGCCTTAGCTACAAAACACAGGAATCCAGCATTGCACTCCCACTCAATGAGTGTCTATAGTGCTTCCACAGCTATGGAATCCCTTCTCTTCAGGCACCAGTTGACATTGTAAACTACCTAGGTCATGCAGAAAAGACATACTACACTAATTGAGACAGTCTTAAGACCTGATGAACCTCAACTGGCCAATTATAGTGAGGGATTGTTGAAATTTATTGCGCTTCTCCTCTTAACCATTTTCAACTCCTTTCTACTTATAGGAACTGCCTCTAGTGTCTTCAAACAGTCCACACTCCTTTCTCTGCTTAAAACATTCCTGAACAGCAGAATCTTCAGTAAATATTTCCTGTTTTCAGGCTTCCACAAGTGCTTCAATGCACTTGGAAATATAATGACATTAAAGTTCACAGAAAGTCACCCCAAACATGACAAGAAGACTCTCCTGACTATGTCTCAAATGAACGTGTTTAACTCACATCTACTGCAAATATTATATATATTTCCAGATCTATCAATCCTCTTTTACACAGCTGACCACCAGATTCCCATCAACAGAATTCACAATGACATTCTTTCTCAGGTACTGTCCCCAACTTGTTCTGATCCTTCCTACCTGTCTTATCGGTACAAGTCACATGAAGCCACTTCCATTCCAAATTCCTCCTGTTATCTGCAGTTCCCCAAACATTCTCTTTCTGCTCCTTCCTCTTCAGCATGTACATCCTGTGTCACAAGCTGACTTGTTAACCTTTATGTACCTGGGCCTCACATACAAACCTTAGAAAGGCAACATATGCATCTGGATCTATCCACCCCAAGAAGTGTTCTTCATTGTCTCAGATGTCCTGGGCACCATTGAAAATTTGGTAAGCAAACTGCTTCAAGTCTGAGTTCATCTAACCAGATACATGGAACATACCAGGCTGTATGTGATTTCATAGACAAATGATTTAATGAAATACCATTACTGACAAACCAAGCCATTTAATCTAAATGGCTTAATGGAAATTTTCAGGATGAATGGCATTTATCATTTCTTAGAAACCTATTCATAGAATGTCTTCGATTTTCAAAATTGGCTTCTGCATACTCATTTTTGAAGGTGTAAATGAAATAGTTGCAGGTCTTATTTTCAGAAATATTTTTCTCGAAGTTATCTATTTCAGTCCTGTGTCAGGGTCATTATTTTAGATTTACATTGGCAAAAAATTACTTTTGATGCTTTTAATTCTCTGAATCCTCACCAAGTTTTCAGTTTCTCCCTCCCCATACATAAACTGATCAGTAAACTCGACCAGTCCCTGAAACCGTATGGTCCTTTCTACTCCTAAACTCTACCCATCTCTTAATCTAAAATCCCCTCAGTACCGCTGAACTCCACCAATCCCTGAACCCTAAAAACCCTTTCTATGCCTAAATGACATCCATTCCTTAAAGTCCTGCACCACTCTTAAACTCCACTCATCTCTGAACCCTAAAAAAACCTCACCACCCCTAAACTCTACCCATGCTTGATCCCTAAAAAACCCTCACCTCAACTAATCTCTACCAATCCCTGAGCCCTAAAACCCGTTAAAAAAACCCTCATTGCTCCTAACATCACCAATGCATAAACCCCAAAAATATTCACTACCCCTAATCTTCACCCAAGGGTGTGATTTCACATGTTTCCTTAAAATTATATTTCCTTTAAAATCTTCCTTTTAATTTTTGATTTATTTGTTTTTCCTTAAAATCGTTTTTCCATTAATTCACATACATCAGATAAGCTCCTTGCTCATCGACCATTAACCATAACATGATCCCATCCTTCCAAATTAGCACAGTATTGAAAGGGAGTTTCTAAACTCTCTAAACCTTCTTGCCATCAATGAGCCATGGTTCTCTGATTCTTCCAATAAATAGTTCTAAACTCTTATACTGCCGGACTGCAAAATCCATACATAAAACAGGGATGCTGGCAGGGGTTGTGCCAGATTTTCTCTGATGCCATCAGCTACAAGGAGATTCCAGTCCTAGCTAAGATTCCTTCAATCAGTTATTAGTCGAGTGCAACATTGCTTATGTGCGTGCCTTCATCATCAGTCTTGACTGCCAACTACCAAACACTGGATTGCCTACCCATCAATCGTAAGGATATGGACCAACTTGAGCCTGCGTTGTAGGTGATCTCAAATTCCAACTAGACATTCCAAGCCTACACTGAGTGGGGTATTACTGACATGGGCTACCTCTGTTTCCAATAACTCATAGAGAACCCTACAAACAATGTGTGGGCACAAAATTGATTTATTGTTCTCAGTAAATATCAATGCAGGCATCATTGACAACATGCCTCTATCTTGATACAGTCACTGTCTAATACATTTTAATTTTACTCTGCTTGGTGAACTTAGATATTCATTAACCATTAATGGCACAGTTAAAGACAACTCCTGGTACAGAAATCTGAGTAATAAGGATTCCATTACTTTCAGCCACTTGTTCTCAACCATGAAACTCCGACTGTGCTAGTAACCAGCAGTAAGTCTGGACGCACTGGAAAAAGTGTTGTCCCTGGTCCTACACAACTCCATCCAGGACCAGGGCCGACCTTGGTCCTGGGTGTAGTTGGCCCCCAAAAAAGGTGCAAACTCGAGTGCGGCAAAGCAGCTGCCACACATAGTTTAATGATAATCTGACAGACATGCACAAATGCATTAGGGCCCTTTAAAGAAGGTGAAGGAAATCAGACGCACTACACTATACACCTCACCCACTTCGCAAGCTGTAGGTCTGTGTAATTTATACCCAGAACTACAGCTTCTAGTCAAGGAATTATTTATATCTTTTGATGGTTAGCATCCTCTTAGGAAACGTACACCATGGTACATGTCAGCAGATCTTCAGTGACTGGATTCAGTTCTTTCAAAATATGATTGACTTCCACTGATCAAACACTTTATCACTAATCCCTGTTCCTCATCAAAAAACTTCCAGTGGCCTGCATGCCATAGGCACACCTACGTAGTTGTTCATGATGCAGATTTTCTACTGTATTCAAAGCCATAAATGTGTCGAAAATATTGACTCCTGTAACAGACACCCGCTACTCTTGTGGTCATGCTAGGTCTTCCCAGTCCTCATGTCCTCCTAGATTACCCCAGTTGGTTTTAGGCTGGCTTCTGCCCACAACCTTATAGAAACAAACGAGCCTAAAGATTTATGCGGCACAGTTCATCTTTGCTTGAAAAATCTCAGAATATCTCTATCCCTTCGAACAATTTGTCATCAGTTTATTGATTTGAAGATTTTTTCTTGATCCAATAAGCGTGTGCACAACTTCCTCACTAGATGTGATCCAACCAGCCCACCCAACAAGGCTCCCAAAACCTGCTGGACACTCACCGCCAAAAGTACACACATTTTGGTGCTAGATCCTTTTACCACAAAGTCACCATTCTCCTGAACCTCACCTATTTATTCTCTGCTTTCAGGTTGATCAACCGAAGTTTACAGCACAATTGAATGTTTACCTGCTGCTACTCCAGCTACTGTTTCTAAGCTGCTTGAGTTTCCTTTTGATTTTTCATCCTTTTCCAACCATTCGCTCTACTTTAGCGCTATGAGATTGCTCTCTGACAGCAGAAAAGGTTTACAACACACCTCACAAAATAAAGCCAGTCACTGACAACTCAATATATACCCCAAGCATCTGACGCCAGTGGAGGACAATGTAGTCAGTTCCAAACTCAAATAGGCAAATTGCCCTCAACATTGAGATAAATGAATACCAGCAGAAGACAGTGCATAACACCACTGATTGTATTTTAATGATAGAAGAAGCAAGCACTGTGTGGCACTGACTCTTAAATGATAACAATGTCAAAACTGCAGGCTTGGTATTCAAATACCTTACATCCAATTCTTGACTTCTCCGACCACCACGTACAAAGGAAGAGAGGGCCAACCCTTCCCCGTCCCTCTTTAAGATGTACACTGTATCCTGAAACCATTCTATTCTGTTTCATAGAGTACCACATACCAGGCTGATATCCACTGATGGCCAAGCATAAGCACTCACTTAAACGTTTCCCCTTATCCATGGTTGCATATCAGAATGTTGTGCATAGAAATATCACTGGAAATAAATATTGTGTCCTAAATATCATTTTCAAACATATTGTCCCACTGGTTGTAAATTTCCTATCTATTATTAACTCCAATACGTCCATATATTTTTAAACTCTGTTTAGGACGTGATATTTATGTCAGACAATATTCAGACAACGACATTGTGTTTCCATGTCCTTCTCTTGTGTCTGCTGCGTTGTACCCTGTCCTCTCCTATGCAGAACCCATCAACATGAAGACGATTACCCTCTTAGAGCACACATTACAGGTTCTATGAATAAACATGATACATGCATGTTTATTTAGTTTATCATTTCGACATAGCGGCAAGCTACAGATTTATTTAATATGTAAAAAATCATCTGTTGTTCTATATGTGTTAATGCACCCTTACAGGCTCCCCCAGTTTCAGCAGTACTACAAATCATTGCATGGTTCAATGCAAGTCTCTTATTAAACACTATTGGCTTTATTGCACCCATTCCCTTGATCTCTCATCCTTGAAGCTGGAGAATGAATATGAATTCCCAATCTGCGGAAGCCAATAGAAATCCCATAATGCCTTGTTCTTATCACCTCCAGACTTGTTTATGACACTGAGACACACACTAGCGAGTCGCCGCCAGTTGACGCATTGTCCATCTAACCTGTCACAGTTGTCCTCACATAGCAACCTGTCACAAAAATCTAATTAGTTCTGGACACCTACAGAATCGCGTTAAGTCTCCTGAAGTCCTAATGATGCAGGGAAGTAGCTCTGGGGCATAGTTACAATGAGAGCGGGAAATGGAATCAGAGCTGTGGAGATGAGGAAATAAGAAATACCACTTTTGCAAATAATTATGTTTAGCAAACAACACGTCCGTTCCAGATATTTAAAGGGATAATGACAATACCACGTAGTGACTAAAGGCAACGTCAAATGAAGGCTAAACATGTTAACAAAATCATCTATTTCAGCTTTGCTTTGCTTGTCCTCGTGACTCTCGAACGTCTTCTTAAAGCAGAACTGCTGATTGGAAAGATGCAGAAAATCACCTATTTTTGGATCCTTTCAAACCTTTTCATCTTGACCAGATTCCCTGTTATGTTGTGCCAAATTTTAAGCTATTTTCTGAATAAGAGCGTGTTTTGAGGACTAGGGGCCATATGTACGAAGCAATTTTCCAGTCGCATCGGCCGACTCGCAGAATTGACCTGTTTGCCTGTTTGCGACTGGAAAAACGCTGTTGGGAAAGTACAAAACCCAAACTGAGATTCAAGGCCACATGTATAAAAATAGCATTTTGCGATGACAAAATAGCAATTTTTACCGAATCTCTATTTAGTAATCACAAAATGCTATGTATGTAAGAAATCGCCAAAGATTTAGCGATTCCTTAATATTACCTAATAGCGATTCAGTAAATAACGAATCGCTATTATGTAATATTATTCCATTCATTCCTAAAGGCCCATAGGTGCAAATGGTTTTGCATTAGCTAATTTGCGATTACCTAATTGGTAATCGCAAATTAGCGATGCAAAGCTAAGAGTGCCCGGGAGTCTAAGGCCCCTGCTAAGCCCCCCCCAAAAAATAAAATGTGCACATGTAAAGTGCACACATTCCCAAAAATTGGGATTACCTAAAATTGAGACTACAAAGCCTTTCATACATCATAAAAGGCTATTTTGCATTCGCAAATGGCTGAATTTTGCGAAATTGTTTCATACATGTGGCCCTCAGTAGCTTGTTACTGAATCACAATTTGGGTTTTGCGATTCGGTATTTAGAAGGGTCGTGTTTAGGGCAGCTCTTCCAAATACCAAATTGCATTAGCATGTACGAATTTTTTGTGACCGAAATGCAGTCACAAAATATTTGCACTTCACCACCAACCCAAAGTTGGTGGTAATGCATTTGCAAATTGGAAGAGGTCCCCATGGGAACCCTTCCCCTTTGTGAATGTTGGGAAAACATTTAGGAGTTGGCAGTGGTCCCACGGACCATTGCCTGCTCTTAAAAAATGAAACAGAACGGTATTCTTTTTTCATTGTTGAAACGCATCCTGTTTTCTTTTAGGGAAAACAGGTTGCATTTCAAAAAGAAAAGAAAAACCTTTATTAAAACGCAATCACAGACTTGGTGGTCTGCTGACCTCAGCAGGCCACCATCCCTGTGATGGCTGCGATTCCGAATGGGTCGCAAACTGCAACCATCCGCATTGATATTCATGAGGTAGGTCAATTTGCGACCCACTAGGATTCGCAAGTATGAATCAAAACGTTTCATACATAAGGAATAGTGATGTGCAAGTAGCGATTCTAATGGAATCTCTATTTGGAAATCGCTATTCCTAGTCTATGTACATCCGGCCCGAAGAGTCCAGAAAAAACCTTATGAAAAGCTCACCATCTCAATTCAATCATTTTGAGGATTTTCAGGTACTCGGTTGAGGCTTTCCTTATTGTTTTTCAAACACTAAAAGTGGACCTACTTTGGTTGTAGTGCCGAGTTGCACTGGGAGTTAAAGGGCAAATAAGGTAGCAGAGTAATAAAATAAAACAAACACACAAAAGCACCACAAAAAAACAAGAAAGTGGGCAAATATTCTAGATTCTTTTGGAAAAATGCATTTCAAAATGAGAGGGCTGTTACAGTAGAAATGGCAGGTTTGGTAACAAGAATGGGACTATGCAGATGAAAAGGAGAACACAAGATAATATATGCACAATAGAGGCAGCACCACATTGCAACTGACAAGCTAAAAGACTCTTGGTGTTACTTCTAATTTCAATGTACAGAAACCGAAAAAACGTGCAACGGTTTATGATGTGTTCTTAATTTTGATGATTCCAGAAAGATACAGATTTTATTTTCCTAAAGAATAATGTATTTAGGACCATATGTACTATTTATTGGTAGCAAAACACTGGCCGCAATTTTTAACCAATATTTTTGCGCCCAGTAAAAATTTGTAAGACCTAGTCTATGCACTAATAGGTTGGTTCTTAAAAAACCGAATAAGAGTGAGTCATAATCTGACCTACCTCAAGCATATCAATGAGGTAGGTTGCATATTGCGACCCAATATGGTATCACAGGGATGGTGGCCTCCTGAGGGCAGCTGGCCACCATGCTTGTGATTGCTTTTAAAAAAGTACTTTTTTATAAATGCAGCTTGCTTTCCTTAAAGTAAAACGGGCTGAGATAAAAAAAAAAAAAAGTTGAAAACATTTTTTAAAAGTAGGCAGGGGTCCATTCCTAAAAAATGTTTTTGGACCTTTCACAAAAGGGAAGGGGTACCCGGGGGCCCTTCCTGTTTGCAAATGGGTTACCACTACCTTTCAGTAGTAGTTAGAATATTCATGTTTTGCTTCTAGATTTTGGTCGCAAAATATTAATACATACCATTAGAAATCAGTATTTGGACGGCCTAAACCTGCCCTTTCCAAATATCAAATTGGTATGGTTTCCTAAACGCATTTAGCGAATCAGTAACCTGTCACTGAATCACCAAATAGGTTTAATACATTCCAAAAACATGGGTGCAACCGCTACCCTTTACTGTTTGCACATCTGCCCCTTATAATAGGTCACATGGGGAAGGGGTTCCTTTGGAAGAAACTTTAAGAACATATTTACTCCAGTTAGCAATGCTCAGAATTCTATGGAGGAATATGATGTGTTTTGTGTTTCATTGTGCATGCTAGTAGGAAAAACATGGTATAATCAAATTTGAAGCCAAGCAGTTTTTACGTCAGCCTTTAAAATAGAAAGAGGCTGAAGAATGAAGTTTGCCTCCATTGCATTTATTAGCGCTGGATAACATTTTCACTCGGCCACATTGGCAAGAAAGTTGAAATCTGTCAGTTTATGGATTAATTACCTTTTCCGATATGGACGTAATGCGGGCGCGCGACGGCCGCTCTGGCGATTCCATATTACACATTGAAGGTGTAAATGGACGCTTCAAGTGGATCAGAAATAGATTTTTGTCAGCGAGACTAATTCTATTTGAAATACGTCCTCCGGCAATGCGGGAATATACATATTTTATGCTTTGTTAATGCCTATCCCCTACAAATTGATTAGTAAGGCATTGGATTTTCTCACTGGAGACTTTATTGCTGCTCTTCATAGATCGTGAGGCATGGATTAGTCGTGATGGCAGAGAAAAGCATGTGCTTGTTCGGCTGTGCTCATCACACTGTAGCAGATTTTCTGCTAACCTTGCAGACTCTACACTCAGCCCAGTTCGCCCGCTTCATCTCGTCAGCCCCAGTTACTCGTTTGGAAGGGAAGACGCCGCCCCAGAAAGGACTGGGGGGCCTATTAGCAATAACCGGCGATAATTATCGCTAAGCGCAGTTAGCGCTAGGATAATTATCGCCGGCTATCGCAGGTTTCTATCGCGGAGATAGCGTGCTATCAGCAACGCTTATCTCCAAAGCGATAGAAACCCTGGAGAACAGTGTGAATATCGCTTGAAAACAAGCGATATTCACACTGTGACCAGTGTTAGCTTGGCGATAGGGCGAGGGGATTTAGCCATGTAATCCACCTCCCATTGGATTACATGGCTAAGTCAGGTCTGGACCAGGCGTTAACAAACCAGCGCTAAACGTGTTTAGCGCTGGTTCGTCAATCACCTCCCTGCCTCGCTAATAGGCGATAGCGAGCTTAGCGAGTGTTTCCAGTCGCTTTTAGGTTGGGAACGCCTACTTTGCATGCCATTAGCGATAAATATCGCTGGCATGCAAAGCGGCACCCAACCCGGTCGCTATCGCCTAGAAGCTGTCGCTAACAGCAGTTAGCGACAGCTTGCTAATAGGGCGTTAGAATTATCGCCGCTTTAGCGGGAAAAAGTCCCGCTAAAGCGGCGATAGAGCCCTTGATAATATGCCCCTGGGTCTCTCGTGTCCCTCACTGCGACAGGTGGTCACACTAGCTTTAATGCTCTAATCATGCAGGCTTGCAGCCTGACCTGCTGAACCCACGCACACAGGTGTGCGAGGACGAAACGCATTCACCCTGCACCCACTGTGGCGGGGCACACCTACGTTTATTCACTCCTCCACCCCCCCCCCCCTTCAATAATCCTCCGCTTCCCTAGCTGCAGAATGCTGTTAGTGCCATATGTGATCTAGATCCAGAAACACCAAGTGTGTCCTCCTCTGTCCCCGTAGCTAATCTTGGCTTGTTGTGTCAGTCCGAGAACCCAACTGTGCAGCACGATTCACATATTTACTTCTTGGCGGGGGAAAATTGGAAGCCTTGGATTCCAGTGGTAGAAGCGCACTGCTGGGCCAGAACATGTTTCTGTTTCAGTTTTGGCAAAGTAGGAGCAAGTGTTTGCACAACTTCTCTGACTGTTAAAATGAGGCTGTTACAAGACAACACCCCCTATCTTGTAGTGTTGCACTATCACGCCCTTGCCCATGACATCATCATGGGTATCCCCCCTTCATGCTGAGGTCACTGAGGGGGGAGGAGGAACAGCTCGTTGGAGAACATGGCCACATCGAGGCCAACTTTAGAGACAACATACCTGACCCTTTCTAGGTTGTGAAGGATAAGGAGGCGTGCGCTTGTATGCGCTTCTTCAGGGATTTCCTTTTATGGTTAGAGATGCCACTTCTTTGGAGAGTCTATTTACTGAAATTATGTACAATGCAACATGCTTCTCAATGGAGTAGAAAATCCCATTAACGTTGTCACAATCGTGTCTTGTAATGTAAGCTCCTTGGATAGATTGCTTCTCATAGACCTGTGCCTGTGTGTGAGGGATGCTGAGGGGTGGAAGATGAACAATTCCACATCCTGTGTTCTAGCTCAGATGTGACAGAACTTATAACATTTCTGGATCAGTTGGAGGGTCATGAGATCTGTCTGAAATATGGTTAGAACAGGCAGATGGTTCTCAAAACGGAGGCTTTTATTTACAGACAGTTAAAGACAGTCAATTCTGGATTGGCGGGCATGTCGTCAACTAGTGAGAGTGCCCATGAGTTTCGCCATTTGTTTTTTGGGCCAAGGGATTCTTGCTTTTATGCACAGCCAATGTGTTGTATTTGTGTTTAGGAAATCTGTTCCCTCTTCCTGACGTCAGTGATCAGTTGAGGTCTTGGCATATTGCGTGTGCTATATGTCTGCCTCATTGAGTCCCACATACAGAGGGTTACAGTTTCATTGTCGTGTTGGCAAGTAATCTTGGTCGTGCCAGGTGGATTTCCTTTGACGCCCTGTCAGTAAACTATACAAACTTACCTTTTGGAGTGGATACAACTGACACGGTCCTGTTAACCTCGCCCTTAAAGTCTCTGGAAAAGGTTCCATGTCAGTAAACAGACAAAAATGCCACGGGCTAACAGGTTAAACTTTTTGGGATCCCTCTCCCTTCGCCCTGAAACAGTACACACACAGGACATCGGGACTAGCGTTATGAACGGTTTTAGAAGCTGGTCTAGTAGAGAATATATGAAAAACAAAGCTGGCGAGTGTCACGTGTTGTGGCAAGGGAAAATAAACATTAAGAAGAAAGTTAACGTGATATTATTTGTACTTCTTCTCTCTAGAAAGCGGCTGGTACGAATCCGTAGCATTGAAAAAGACTGGCAATACGAGAGGGGGGGAGGGGGATACAATAATTGTGTACTTTATGCCAAGGGTGGGCTGGCCTCAACAAACACAGCCCACTGTCTCTCTTAGGCCAGATGCCCTAGGAGATATGACCTATGATACAAAAATAAATGCCCTCCTATTGTAACCCTTTGCACGAGGACTGTGAGAAGGAGTCCTTGACATCTAGCTGTATCATGAGAATCCATACAGGAATATGTGCAGAGCAATATTAACCCTAAATAAAACACTATACTACAGTAGGTGTATTTATGTGAAAGGAAGCCACACTGTCAGCATAGGAAAAGCAGTGTCATTATATATGTGCAATAAAACGAAAAAGGAATCGGAGCCAAAGGCCATAGGCCATATATGATAGACCATACGTCAGAGATCAGATAATAGCTAAGGAATATTGTGTACATACACACGAAAGCATGGGGATGATGGCCGGAGTGGCAGTGGTTAATTTATCTTTGAAGTTAATAATAATAATAATAATATTTTATATAGAGCTCCATAACATATATTTGCAATTTCTTGGTGCTGTAAAAAAGGAACGTTACTTCTTCCAATGTACCGGCACTCAAGGAGCGGTTTTATTGTGTAATAATGGGCCATACGGGCTTGTTTACGTGTATGTGAGCTCTGAATTAAAGATGTGGGTCAAATCATGAATTAAGGAAGGACTTGTACAGCAGAGCCCTGCAAACTCAGTTTGATTGACGTGTGCGCACACACCTGCGCATGCATACATGCAAAGAAGCCAAGGGTGATGGGAGCGATGGAAGTGCATATGGAATCCAGTGCCTTCTTGTTGTTGATGCTGCGATTGTGCTCGGTTTTGAATCAAACACAGCCAGTTCAGGGCTGGCCAGTGAGGCTATTCATGCCGCGCGCTGTCAGGAAGGACTGGGTGTTATCCAGTGAAGAGAAAAGACACACTTCCTGTAACCCAGCCCTGCATCACTAACCATAGTAGAATGGCGATGTGTGTAATGACGTCAGTTTGGTGACAATGAAAAGCTGGGGCGAGTACGGTTCCATGGACCAAAGATTGAAATCAATGAGATTGTGGAACGAAGACAGGGTGTTCTTAATGTCTGCAATAATATAGTTACATTTATAGTGTTAGGATATTGACCATTTATTTAGTGGCGCCCACATCTAAATGCCTTAATGTTCTCAACAACGCGTCTTTTTATGTTTGGTGCATAAACCCTGTCGCTTTCAATAGAACAGGTCTGTATAACATGAGGCAAAGTGGAAGGAAGTAGCATATATTTGAAGCAGATAACAAGAACTTTATAAATATGGAGTGAGACAGCTTTCATAAAATGAAGCAAACGTGTACCTCATACAGGGAAAGAGCCATATTTCCGCATACAGTAACCAACATATTTTTCTTGATAAAATAACATACCGTTTTCAAGGTTGAATTTGTATCACCTGCTTAAAAGTCTCTTTACATTTATTGTTCCACCTTTATTGAAGTATATTGTCAGACGAATGTATGGGTGCACCAGGAACCAGCTTCTCTGCTTCGTGAACACCTTATGGAAGCACAGTAAATTATGAATTATGGGTGAGCAATGAAATGTCGCCTTTATTAAGGGCAAACAAATTCGTTTTGTCCTCGCGAGGCGGCAGAAATAAGTTGATGGTGCTCGCATTTCATTTTCTAAAGCCATTGGGAAGATTCAAGGTACTTTTTTTTTTACTATGTAAAGGGGCTGTCCACACAACCATTGTGGAGGATTTACAAAAACACTTTACACGACCAAAGAATCTTAAAAAAACAATCCTTTTGATAAGTCTGGATCAGGAGCATAGTGGGAAACTTTAACAAGAAAAACATGACTAGAATTTCTACTCAAGCACCATGGCTATATGACAAGTGGCCTGATACTTCCAATATACCCGGTAAAGAAGGTTGCCAGCCACACCAACATTACAAGTATTGTGGAAATACTGTGGAAATTCTGCAGCTCACAAATTTTCACACGGACATTTCACCTTCTTTTTTTTTTTAGTTTAAGAGCTTTATTGAAGCAAATAAGAACAGAGGTACAACATTGCAGCAATAGTTACAGAAAAATGACAAAAACTAACAGCAAAGTATATAATATGAAGGAGTGAAAACTTAAGATAATGACCATTGTCAGATGAATAAAACCAAAAGATGAAAGCCTTAGTGAAAGGTTGTACCTTGAAACAAAAATAGCATTTTACATTTTTCAGAATGGAGAGAGAGCTAGAAGGAGAAAAAAAAAAAAAGGAGGGAAAAGAAAGGGAAAGTAAAGAAAGAAAGAGAAAAGAAGGCAACATCCTTATCAGATAGATATCATATGTACGACTAACAAGGTACAATCAGTATATTATTTTCTGAAAACGGACTAGGAACCATACATTGACTTATACGAACTATACAAGAAAAATACTCATGGTGGTTGATAAACGAAGGAACAGTCTTTGTTACGTAATGCAGATGTGGATAGATAATTGGTGAGTGGAGACCAGAAGGCTTCCTTTCGAAGAAGTTGCTGAGATGTGATGGCAGAAGCTCTATCCAGTCTGTGATGACAGCAGAGAAGGTTCCACCAAGCAGAAAAAGAAACCTTGGTGGCATCCTTCCAATTAGAAGTAATTACCTGAAAGGCAGTAGCAATTAACATATCCACAAAAAAGCCCACCCTGCGAGATCCAAACCAATTTGCAGAATTACTACCCAAGAATATGGAATAAATGTCAAAAGGAAAATTAATAGAGCAAATGGAGGAGATTCATTTACATACCTTGGTCCAAAATAAAGTAATGCGAGGGCAAATAAAAAAGGAGTGTATAAATGAGCCAGGGGTGTTTTTTCAGGACCAGCAGTTCGGGGATAGATCTAAACTATACTTGGAAAGAGATAATGGAGTTAAAAATAACCTCTGATAAAAATAATAAAGGGTCTGAGTGGTGTTGGCAGAGCAGGAAGCATGATGTATGCGTGCCCAAATAGAGTTCCATGTGTGAATAGAGAGGGTACGCTGCAAATCAGATTCCCATAAGAGTTCAACTTTACTCTTGGGGCGTTTGGGAGAGGAGAAATGAAGATATTTGTAAATATGAGAGGCCCGAAGGGAAAGAGAGGTGGACAGAGGCTCTAAAGTGGGGTCTAAAGCAGAGGAGGGGAGATTCGGAGAGGAGAGAAAACTGATTAGTTAAAAGCAAACTTAAAGAGTCATACCTAAGAAGTGAGGAGGTAGGTAGGCCGAACTTAGATTGAATTTCCTGGGGGGAAAGAAAAAGCAAACCATGTATTAGATGCTTAACCAGGAAGATCCCCTTAGCCGCCCAATTTTTCCCAAAAATAGTACGATTGGACAGTTTAATGGATTTATTATGCCAAAGAGGTGAGTCTAGAAATATTTGTAAAGGAGTACGAGATTTGCGCTTGACCGGATGAAAGGTTGAAATAAATTGTGAAATGGTCGGATAGTTAAAAGAATGAGGAGGGTGGTTAAAATTGGCTAACGAGGAAAAAGGAAAAGGGTGAATCAAGGATTCCTCCAATTTATGCCAAACAGAAGCGGGAATGTCTTCCGAAGAGGACAAATAAGGTAACACCTGACGAATCAAAAAGGAGGAGTGATATTGTCGAAAATTGGGAAAATGGACACCTCCCCGATCCTTAGGAGCAGACAAGAAAGATAAAGAGATACAGGCTTTTCGACCGTTCCATAGAAATTTACTCAAAACACCACTAAGGGTCTTAAAAAAGTTCAATGGAAGTTTCACTGGTAACATGGACAGATAGAAGTTTATAAAAGGGAGCATCATCATTTTGATTGTGTCAAGTCTACCCCACCATGACAAAAAAAGGGAGACCATCTTCCTGCCATGTTATTTACTTTTAATAAAGCCTCTTCCAAATTAAGCTGAACCGTTCTCACAATTGAAGAAGAATATTTAATTCCCAGGCAGGTGATACTATTGATATTCCATTTGAAATCAGTCCCATGGAACATGCTTTTTAAACAATATTTGTTTAAAGGAAGCACTTTGGACTTAGAGAAATGTAACTTGTAACCAGACAAGGCGGCATAAGAGGATAGGAGATCTGTAAAGGCGGGCAAAGAAGTAGAGGAATCAGAAATGTATAGCAGAATATCGTCCGCTTAGGCGGTAAATTTGATTTTAATTGCCTTGTGTTTGAAACCTCGGAAAGTGGGTGAATGACGCAGAGAATGAAGTAAAGGTTCAAGGGAGAGGATAAAGAGCAGGGGAGAAAGAGGACAACCTTGACGAGTACTGAGCTGTAAGATAAAATAGAAAGAATGAGATCCATTAACAAAAACTGAAGTAGTTGGGAAGGAATATAACAAACTGATAAGGGACAAGATAGAGGGGCCAAAACCATGCCATTTGAGGGCGCGCATCATAAAAAGCCAATGAATACGGTCGAAAGCCTTCTCCGCATCAAGGGTTATGGCTGTAACAGGGGAGGAACTCTTAGATGCTAGATGAATAATATTAGGAAAAGTTCTGGAATTATCAGCTAAACGAACCCCGTCTGTTCAGAACCAATCAGTTCTGGAAGTACCTGATTAATACAGAGGGCCAGAACCTTAGCAAAAAGTTTACAATCCAAATTGATCAATGAAATGGGGCAATAGTTAGCACACAAAGAAAGATCCTTATTTTTTGGGGGAATTAAACAAATCATAGCCTCAAGAAAAGAGCCTCGAGCCTCATTGTGAGAAACAAAATATTGAAAGAGAGATAAAAGATAGGGCAAAAGGATTTGAGAGAAACAGGAATAAAATTCAGCAGTAAAGCCGTCCGGGCCTGGGGCCTTATCTTTGGGTAACTTAGACAAGGCTGACTTAATCTCAGAAAGGGACATATCAGTAACCAATGTTGAATAATCAGGGGGGGGGTAGTGAATCAAAAAATGAGTCCAATGCCGCTTCAGAGGGGGAGGATTCAGGGGTATAAAGGGTCTTGTAAAAGTCCGTAAAGCATTCCAATATCTCTTCGTCTTTAAAGCGATTAACACCACTATCATCGGTGATTTTAGCTATTCTAGATCTTTGGGACTTGATCTTCAAATAATTCACCTGCAGTTTACCAGCTCTATTGCGACCGCCATAAAATTTGGAATTGATTTTTAGTAATGTCCCGGACGCTTCCTCCCTTTTAGATTTTCTATTAAAATTTAGTTTTGCTTGGACCAAATTCTTAAAGAGTAACTTCATCATTGGAAGAAAAATATGCTTGTTCCAATTTCTTAATGGAAGACAGAATGGAGGCAGACTCCTTACGATATTGTTTCTTTTTACTGGCTACATAGTCGATGATAAAGCCTCTGGCTGTAGCTTTAAAAGAGTCCCAGATAGTTTGGAAGGGCATATCTGGACTAGCATTAAAGAGAAAGAATTCTGACACGAAATCTTTAAAGTGCCCAATAAAGGTAGGGTCTTTGAGAAGATAGTTATTAAAGCGCCATCGCAGAGATTTAGAAGGTAGGGAAGGAAGATCTAAATTAATAAAGACGGGGGCATGATCAGAAATAAGAATAGATCCAATCTCAGCATGTTGTAAATTGGGAAGAAGGTGTGGGCTAAAAGAAATATAGTCAATTCTAGATGTAGAGTTATGAGTGGGAGAATAAAAAGTGAATTCCAAACTCTCTGGGTTATATATCCTCCTAGCATCAACCAGGCCTCTCGAAAGTATTGAGCTAGCAAAGATCTTTTGCATTTTATTAGGAATATACCTAGAAGAAGATTTCCTATCTGTAAAAGGATCCATGACCTGATTGCAATCCCCACCCACTATGAGATTAGAGTCAGAACATGAGTGAAGAGTGTGTGACATGGATTGCCAGAACTGTGAGTCAATACCTGTGGGACCATAAATGTTGAGGAGAGAAATACATGACCCATTTATGAGAGTGTGAAGGAGAAGCCATCGTCCATTCGCATCCTTTTCCTCGCTTTCTATAGTAAGGGAAAGGGACTTATGGAATAGTATCGCCACTCCATTCTTCCTGTCTTTAGCTGGGGAATTATAAACGTATCCTACCCATTGTTTTTTAAGGGAATTAACGTCATTGTCATTAAGGTGCATTTCTTGCAACATTGCAATCTTACAATGTAATTTAGAAAGATGTGTAAGCACCCTTTGCTTTTTGACAGGATTACGTACACCTTTTACATTCCAAGAGACAACTCTAACATTATCAGTCATCGAAAACGGGAAAGGGCATTAAACAACACCATGAGTATTATAAAATTCATAAAAGTGGAAAACTCAATATGCGAAAATTTAAAGTCAACAAAGTTATAACCTTGAAATAGAAACAGATAGGAAAAAAGGATGTGAAGGAGATGAAAAGTAGGGGTTACAAAAAGGTAGAGAAGGATAGGAGATGATAGTACTAAGGAAGAAAAGGGAGAAAAAAGGTCAAAAGTCAAAGAGGAAAAGACAAAGAAAGGAAAATACGAAAGGGAGAGAAAAAAAAAGGAGAAAAGGTAAAGAGAGTAAATGATAGACAAAGAGAAGTTGACATGAAGCAGGGGGACTTCAGTCAAGAATGACGGAATACATATCCAGACTATAGAGAACATCATGCGGAGGCGGGGAGCCGCAAAAGAAGGACAGATGGCAAGACCAGCAGGGGCATCAGGAAACGACAAGAACCAATGGATATAAAAAAAAAAAGAAATGAAAAACGAGGAGCTTAGTAAGAGGCAACACAGAGAGAAAAACCAACAACATAAAAAGAAAAAACATAAATTGATAGATGTAAAACATGCAAACAGCTGCAACAGGGATATCTAATGGAAGAATTGACACTTACCGAACATGGGGAGTAACTGTGAACATTAGGAGCGGGATGGGAAGGCAGGAGGGAGGGAAACATCAGGGGGATGAGTCTGTAAGGGATGGGAGACATCTGTGGAGAAAAACAAAGAAGTAGTAAAAAATGGCCTCCAGAGAAGGCGGACAAACTACGGCAATTTGCAATAGCAAAAACAGGCCATAACAAACAACAGCAAAAGAAGACGAATGTCTTCAGAACAGTAGAATGGAAAAAGTTAATCAGATGACTTAAGACAAAGCAAGCGGAGACAGTACTCAGGCCCCTCCAAAGTCCATCTCATCTCCTTTATGGCGAGAGATAAATTGTCTGAGATCTTCAGGTCGATCAAAAGAGTAGGACCGTTCTTTATGGGTAACTTTAAAAAAGCAGGGATGCACCAGGCCGTATCTGGCATTCATAGATTGAAGAGCCGGGCGAAGAGAAAGAAATTCCTTGCGACGAGCAGCAGTGGCACGGGCCACATCCTGAGAGAAGAAAACTTTTTGACCGGACCATAACATCTGCTTTCTTAGCTTTGCCGCTGAGAGAACCATTAACAGCTCAGTGTACTCCAGAAATAAAACGATTATCCCTCTGGGACGGTTGACTGACGAGGTGGAAGATGAACCTCCGGGTTTAGGACCAATGCGGTGGGCACGTTGTAGATTAAGAGTAGTGCCGTCTTTGAGACCAACAATTTTAGGAATGTGAGATTTAAAAAGGCGAGCATGTCAGACCCTTCCTCTCCCTCAGGAATGCCATAAATTCAAAGGTTATTGCGCCTATTGTGATTTTCTAAGTCCTCTGTTTGCATTTTGAGGAAAGCAATCTCTTTAGACATAGCTGCAACTTGAGGGATCACATCCTGAGCATCGCTGATCTTCTGTTCCACCACAGACACTCTTGAGTCTAAATTAGACCACTTCTCTTCTAACCTCTGAAGGGTAGTGTTAGTGTCAATCACAAATGGTTTAATAAGCTTTATCTCTTCCATAAGGTCATCCAGTGTTATAGGTAGTGGAGATTTAGTGGGAGAGTTGGGTTCCTTCTTTTGGCGCTTGGAAGAAGCAGCAGTATTGGAGTCTTTGCGGAGGGAAGACATATTTGCTGAGGTATTCTTCTGACCAAGGGAGGAAGAGGAATCCATATAGACAGAAGTATAGGTGAATTGAGGTCTCAAGAGACAGGCAATGTAAAGGAATAGGATGTAAAACCTGTACCTTATCTTGTACTCTCGCTTTGACAACGTGCAGAACGATCAGAGGTGTCTCCAATGATCAGATTGATGCTGAGAGGCCATAGGGTCAGCCCAAAGGGTTCCAAAACAACTAAGGAATGTTGTAGGGATAATAAAGGCTGGCTGCTGAAAAGAGTTAAAGCGCACCAAAAAACAAGCAGTGAAAAAAGGTCCTCTGATCACCGCTACAACCCACTGGGAACAAAGTGTCCAGAATTACCAGCTCATAGATGAAGAGCACACTTATGGCGTGACGACCAGGCTCCGTCGCCACCGTCCCACAGGAAAGGCAAACCAGTTCAAAGAAAGTAGCCCCAATTGAATAGAACCGCCTTGTGATGTTACAGGCTGTTCCACACGAATGACTTTACCTTGGTCGCATCAGGCAGCTCCAAGTAATACTTAGTGTCCAAATATAGGTTTCTCCTCAGAAAATGGCAAGTGGGAGAAATTGCTGAAAAACCAAAGATTCTGCCAAAATCACGAAGCTCCCTCAGTGAAACTGCAGCATTGCCCCCAAGACGCACCTCAAACAGCACAGGGGAAAGTCATAAATCAAAGCAGCTTCCCGCCGCGGGCAAAATGGCGGGCGCTGCCGAGAATCATGAGGAGAGCGAGGCACGGAGGAAACAGGGCGATAAACAGCACAGAATATAGAAAAAAAGACAGCTACCTGTGCCACCGCGCCCACTCCTCAAGTAGAGTCAGTTCATTGCCCCTGAAATCGGCGAAAACAGCTCCGGAATGAAAGAAGGTCCCGCTCGAAATGCGGAGCCTCAGCCGGACGCGGCCATCTTGTGGCAGCTCAAGTCACGCCCCCGACATTTCACCTTCTTAAGCAGGTGAAGTGTGCAGCTAAGAAAATGCAGTGAATGGGTTATAACCTGTGCCAATCAGTACAGAAACTGATTCCTGCATGTTTTTCCTATCCCAGCTCCCAAACTCAGTATAGCCTGGCAAAGATGTGTTAATACCTTTGGCGGTGCTTTCAATTTTTAAAAGTGCCTAGGCCAAACTTCTGCCGGGTGTTCCCCAGCCAATTATATATTTTTATTTTCTCAGTGTTGTGAGTGTTTTGAGAAACGATTTTGCGAGCTCTAAGTAGACATGAGGGCTTGTGATTCAGTTAGGAGATTCCTAAATTAATGTTTGGGCCAATAACGGTAAAATGTGAGGATTTGCCTATCACAGTGAAATCCTCTCCATATCTCTCAGTTGGCAGACCAACTTCTGATGGACTCCTTGACTGTTTCCTGATAACCAAATTGAACTAAAAAGTAAAGTTGTAGGGGCAGATTTACAAGGCCTTTGCGCCACTTTTGCGTCACTTTTCCCATGTTAAAAATGACGCAAAAGTGGCGCAAGGGGCTTGTAAATCTGCCCCGTAATGTTTATTCTTTTTAAACTTTACAAAAATGTCACTCACAATGCAACATGACCTCTGTATGTTTAGTGTGGAAAAAGCCCAGGTCCACACTTTTCTTGACATTAGGCCTCACAACAAGCTGCAAGCCTTCATGAAACAGTGGCTAAGTCAGAGCCACAAGATCAGATAAATAATATTTCAGTTACACAAGTATAAGACATGACGAAATGGCCACAATTGACATGGGAAAAAGAGATTGCTGCGAATATTAAATTGTGGCACGTCCTACAATGGCTAACTGTCGTCTGCACTGTGCAACAGAGGTCTCTAGGTAAAATGAAATAAAAGAAGAACTATTGTAACGCTCTTTTCACCAACCTCCAGAAGAGATTTCTAAACAAGCTACAGACGCTTGAGAATGCCGAAGCCCGACTGCTTCCTGGCATTCGAAAACACAAATCTGTATCACAAGCCTTAGCACAACTTCATTGGCTTCCTGTTAGGAGGTGCATCGACTTCAAGGCACTTTGCATTACCTTCAAGTGCTTGCACAATGTAGGTCCTAAATATCTCAAGCAAATGTTCCAGCATTACACCCCAGCGAGACCTCTTCGATCAGCCTTTGCCTACAACCTAGTGATTCCTAAATTTAAGAGAACAACTTGGGGTGGTAGGAGTTTTGTGACCTGCACAGCTAGGTTGTGGAACTCCATACCCCCAATCTTAAAATGAAGACTGATCTTCTTGCCTTCAGAAAGGCATTAAAAACATGGGGCCCGATTCATAAAAGTAATCTGAGACAAAATCCTAACTTTACGACTTTTGGTATTCCCAAAGGGCATTTAGGAGTAGTAAAGAAAGGATTTTGTCACAGTTAAACCTAAGTTTTGGTCTAAGTTAAACCTAAGACCAAAACTTAAGTTTTGGTCTTAAGTTAAACTTAAGACCAAAACTTAAGTTTAACTGAGACAAAATCCTAACTTTACAAAATCCTAACTTTACTACTCCTAAATGACCTTTGTGAATACCGAAAGTCGTAAAGTTAGGATTTTGTCTCAGATTACTTTTGTGAATCGGGCCCATGGCTCTTTAATCAATAGACTCAGATCCTGGATACATCCCTCCTTCCATCAGGTAGGATCTATCTTCTCCTTTAGTGTATTAGTGCCTAGACACCTCCAGATATTAGAGCGCTTTATAATTTCTTTTTTCATTTCACACATTATTGCTGCCTGTACTGAGCCTGCAATGTGTGGGAGTGAAGCTAATACTGCTGCTGCCTGTACCGTATCTGCTATGTTGCTGAGTTGCGCTTGCATTGCTGCTGTATGGACTCAACCTGCTCTTTGTGGACCCAAATAGTTTAAAAACAACTGCCTGGATGTGATGAAATCTTGCTTGGAGACTGCCTTGCACACAGCATAGAAGTATCCATTTCAACTGAGAAGGAGTGGAAAAGAGTTGTCCGCAATCCACGCCCTTTAATCACTGGCCTCTTCGCTGAGAGTATAAGTATTGAACTAGTATAAGCAGAGCAACCCAGCTGAGAGGTCATGATTCGCAGTCATGCTAAGAAGTTCTGGTTAAAAGTGTTGCATTTCTTTTCAGAAGCTCTGTTACTGTTCCATTAAAATATGCTGGTGTTGGTGAGCATTTTTTTCCACTGTCACTATCACTTTTAAACAAAAATGTAGCAGCCATTGTTTGACCTGGCATCCTTGGTGTGGTTTACCACCTAACTTTTTGCCTTCGAGCCTCCTGTTTGCCTACTTTGGTATTTGCTGGTTTTAGGACTGTCCCCGCTTTACCGCTGTTAACCAGTGCTGAAGTGTTTGGCCGCTCTGCTTAAAACTGGCAAGATTGGCTTATACACAACTGGCATATTCATTTTCCTGCAAGCCCCTAGTAAAGTGCCACTACCTGTCCCCAGGGCCTGTAAATTAAATGTTGCTAGTGGACCTGCAGCACTAATTGTGCCACCCACTTTAGTAGTACTTTAAACATGTCTCAGACCAGCCATTGCAGCCTGTTTGTGCAGTTTTAAAATGCCATTTCAACCTGGCAAAATAAACTTTTTGCCAGGCCCAAACCTTCCTTTTAAATATATATAAGTCACCCCTGGGGTAGCCCCTGGACAGCCCAGAGGGCATGGTGCAATGTATTCAAAAAGTAGGAAATGTACTTTGTTTTAAACATCCTGGTAGTGAAAAACTCTTACATTTGTTTGTCACTACTGCAAGGCCTACCTCTCCCATAGGATCACATTGGCATTACCTTATGACATTTAATAAGCTGTAATTTATAAAAAAAGAAACAGGCAACTTATTCATGCTTGGTGTCTTTGGAATTATAATGAAAAATCCTAACTTATGGTGAAGTCGGATATTAAATTATAATTTTGAAAATGCCACTTTTAGATAGTTGGCATTTTCATGCCTTAGCCATTTGGTGGTTCTACAGATTTCGGTCTTGTTTTATTGATTAAAGAAAGCTCTATTTCTCTAACTTGGGGTGGCTCCCTTTCTGTGAGATGGTTTGTACTTTATTACTGTTTGAAGTGTTGCAAAAATATTTTACACATTGCCTCTAAGTTAAGCCTGACTACTCTGTGCAAAGCTACCAGAGGCTTGAGCACAGGATAATTTAGGGTTGGCTCGTGTCTTAGCCTGATACGGATTGTGGATGCAGCTTGACCTGGGCTCACACCTCAGTCAACCAACAACCCAATTTCTTACAGCAATGGACAGAAGTTCTAGTTCTAGTTCTGCTTAAGTAGTGCTTTAAACATGTCTCGGGCCAGCCATTGCAGCCTGTGTGTGCAGTTTTAAAAGGCAATTTCGACCTGGCAAAATAAACCTTTTGCCAGGACCAACCCTTCCTTTTTAATGCATATAAGTCACTTCTAGGGTAGGCCCTGAACAGCCCAGAAGGCATGGTGCAATGTACTTAAAAAGCAGGAAATATACTTCAAGTTTTAAATGTCCTTGTAGTGAAAACCTCTTAGATTCGTTTGTCACTACTGCAAGGCCTACCTCTCCCATGGGCTAACATTGGAGTTTTCCTATTATATTTAATAAGCTGTAATTTCCAAATGGAAACAGGTATTTTAAATTACAATTTTGAAAATGCCACTTTTAGATGATATTTTCCTGCCAAAGCCATTTTGGGCCTGTAGCCTGTCTCTGGGTCACATGACTGCTGAAGAGATCCGGCACTGTTCCACTAAGATATATCATCTCTACCAAGAAGCCCTGAAAGTTTAAATATATTGTAAACATGCTAAAAAGTCATTATTCTGTTTTTTATAGGCATAGTAGTCCTTTTGGAAAGTGACAGTGCTCTACTAATTATAGCAGGTAAAGTCCTACTAATTGTACAGCAATAATTCTGGTCAGAAGTTTGTAAACTGGCCAACTGCAACATGAAAAAATGCTTGAAGGAGCTGAAAATGCTTCATTAAATGTATTCCAACCTGCTACGAAGTGCAGGTACTACCCCATTAAAGGCATTGTAGCCACGGAGAGAAGTGGCTGTTCTTTTGAAATCAAAATACAACAGCACTGCCCCGAGAAGTGCATTTAGTGTCCCATCAAAGTGCAATTAGTGCCTTGCTCAGAATTACAGACTCTGTTCCATTCAAAGTTTGGGAAGCCTTCAAAGCACTATTGTAACTGTCCTCACAAGAGACTAACATGTGGATCACAAAAGGAGAAGGGAACACACTGCCTGGCATACAAGCATACAATTAGCCCAGATGCATTGTGGTAAATGCAGTGCATGACATTACTCACTTCAGTTGAAATCTTTAGTATTCACCATTGTTGGTGAAGCCAGTGCTATGTATCTCTAGACTTTTTTTCCAGGATTGTTGTCTTTCTACAGTAGGGAGTAATACGTGAAATTCGGGGGTGCTGGCAATCTGCTCATAGTCTTCTCAGCTTTCATTCCACTCCCAGAGCACACGTGCATCCCAGAGCTCATCAACCAAATAACTCAGCGAGGAGCCAATCACAAAAGGAGGAGGGAGCACACTGCCTGGCATACCAGCATACAATTATCCCAGACGCATTGTAGTAAATGCAGTGATAACACTCACTTCAGTTGAAAGTCTTTAGTATTCACCATGCTACACAGCACTGGCTGCACCAACAAGGGTGAAAAACTAAAGACTGTCACTGAAGTAAGTTTTATCAAGCACTTCATTTACCACAATGCATTGGGGTGAACAGAGTGCTAGGATGTGAGGCAGTGTGCTACCACCTTCTTTTTATTAGTACATGGATGCTCCTGCCTTTCTGTCTGGGAGATGGGTACATCCTTGTCACAGTTTCCAAGACATTGAAATGTTGAATCGGGGATGTAGTGTTTCCTATTGCATGAAATTATAGTGCAGCTCAAGATGGACTGCCTGGCAGGCATGCTATGTATTTCTTTTTTCGAATCATAGGAGTGTTCAGACTCAACAGACATGTGCTGATTCTAGGAGTGTGTCCAATGATCACATCATATTCTCGTTTGTTGGCCTGAATTTGAAACAGCCCGGCCCTTCTCCAGTTTCTTCATCATAACATTTTGACTGGCCAAAGATTGAGATGTCATTGGCAGCAGATTGCTGACATTTAAAGCAGCTCTAATCAACAAATCAGACAAAATGCTTGCAATTATTCATGTCCAAAAGAAACAATAATGGATGTTCCAGAGAAGTAGCAGAACATGTATAATTTATTGGAAATTCATGCAGGCGGAAGAGCTGTTCACAGGCGACTAGTAGCCATTAGTCCTTGTTTCCTTTTCTGAATTTTTTTTATGGACATGGTGGGTGATTTCTTAGCCAGTGCAATTTGCAATAATAAGGAGAGCATGCATTTGTAATGCTGCAGTACATTTCTACATGTTATCGATAAAACTCTCTATGCCATATCAAAAGTACATTCTCCATGAGTTCAGATTGTGTTGACGTTTTATATAACAAAAAATGCTGCCTCACCTAACATTTATGGACTTTTGAAAGCGGGGATGAGGCATGAGAAATATTTGGTAGCCAGACAATGAGTGTGTAGGTCCAGTCTTCTCTTCCAACATGCAGTGTGAACTGCGAACCTGTCGTGTCTGTTGCCTTTTGTTGCACTTGCCCTTTTCTTCAGAGCCATCTCCAAACCTTTTGCCTTAACCCTCCTGTTTTCTGAACCTTTTTGTTGTTGGTTTTTGGACTCTGCACCCTTTACCAATGCTAACAAATGCTAAAGTGTTTGTACTCTCTCCTTTAAACATGCTAAAATTGGCTTACACCCAATTAACATATTTAATTTACTTGTCAATACCTTGGAAAGTGGTACTACAAGTGCTCATGGCCTGTAAATTAAATGCTACTAGTGGGGCTGCAGCATGGATTTAAGTATCCCCTTTAAACCTGTCTCAGGCCTGTCAATGCTCCCTGTGTTTGCAGTTTTTAAACTGCCTGAAACAAAGTGCGCTCGATACGGACAACGAGGTAAGTAACAAGATCAAAGGGTTTATTACCGCCCCATCCACAGCTTCCAGTTAACTGTCTGCTGTCACTCAAACTTCTCTCAGTGTTTCAGCATGCAGTACTTTGAACACTGCCATGCTAACAATGAAGATGCCCCACATCTTCCCTTTTTAAATGAAGAACAAGAATTAATAAATAGCAAACTGTACCAAATTTACATACTGGTTAACGTAAAATGACTTACCCTTATAAAAAGAAAAGCATAAGTACTAGAACACAACATTAAATATTACACACAAACAATATAAATTATACTAACCCCATCTTGTTGTTCTTACATAGTCCCATTTCTTGACATCACAGTTTCTCCACATAAAGAACGATTATTTGATGAACCACAAAGGGGCACATTTACAAGCCCCTATCGCCACAGGGACGTCACCTCTTACGACGTTCCTGTGGCGATAGGGGTTACACCTTATTTACAAGGCAGCCTTAAGCCCCTTAACACCGCCTTGTAAATATGGCACCCTTTTGCGCTATACTTAGCGTGAAAGGGGTGGGCAATGGGTGTTACGTTGGGCATTCCACCGCAACACATTGATTTTGATGCTGCCCCATATTTACAAGGGTGGTGTAAATATGGGGCAGCGCTAAAATTAAGACTAGGGAAAACCTGGTCTTAACATGGTGAAACGATGAGAAATGCTTAATTTCCCCTCATTTTTGCTGTTTTTACGTGTGCTGCATTGTGCAGCACACATAGAAACAGCAAAACGCCATGAATTTAAAAAAAGGACGATTTGCAACTTCTATGTGTTCCTCACAATGCAGCACACAAAGGAGTTACAAATCGCCATTTGTGGTTGTTTATGTGCAGGAAGGGACACCTTCCAGCACAAACAATCATTCCCCCCAACGCAGGCACCCTTGCACTATGGTGCAAGGGTGCCTGCGTTGGTGCTAAGCAGCTTAATTTAGCACCAGCACTAGGGGAAACACAGGGGTGCACCGTATCTTTGCAAATATGGTGCATCCCTGCATTTTCAGAATGGCAGAGCATGGCATTAGCAAGTTTTGCTTAATGCCACTCTCCATCATTCTGATGTACATATGCCCCCAAATTTCTATGTGATCCCCTTATAACCTTTAGATTTATTGTCCAAACCCACATGCTTACCTTTATGATCTTTTAAACGTACCACTCTACTAAGGTTCCAAATTTTGCCATCCTGAGTTTTGATGGCGGTCCTGAAAAGTTTAACAACTTTCCTTGGTGCAGTAAACTTTGATCCAGGTTGGGCTCCCACTGGAGCTTTTATTTTTCACAACATGCCTAGCATCAGAATCTATCTTACATTTAACCATCTTCTCACACTCTTTGCTTCTCCAACTGCCATTCACAGAGACATTCGCCCAACCTTTATTCTAATTCATCCATCCTGTCACCAACCTAAATTTGGTGTTTCTCCCTCTAAAAATTCAAACATGGACTTTCCAGTTGCCATATGAGGGGAGAAACGATATGAAACCAAACAATTCTGTAGTACTTTTTTCCAGTCCAGCCCACTGTTTTTAGCCATCTCATATCCCTCTTTAAGTGTCCTATTGAATCTTTCTACCACCCCATTGGATTTAGCATGGTGTAAGCCTGACTTCTTGCATTTTACCCTATATGACACCAAGAAATCATCTAGTTCCCTGGGTCAAAAGTCTACCCCATTGTCTGTCAGTATTCTGCTTGGTAAACCTTCTCTTCTCAAGAATCCTTCCAAAAAATGAATAACAGCTCCTGGGGTTACATCAGACATGCACTGTTCTTCTAGCCATCTTGAGAACAGATCAATGTAAACAAACAAATAGGGTGTAGCCCTTTCACTCTTCAACGGACCCACCGAATCAAGAGATATTTCTTGCCACGGGTCCCTAGGCAATTCTCTACAAACCATGGGCACACATCTAGCATTATGTATCTTGTCACTTTCTCTACATTCATGACATTCACAAATCTTCACCTCAGTCTCATTAGCTAAATCCAGCCACCAGAAATCTGATATAATCCTTTTTTATTTTATTTTGCTCACTCCTAGATGCCCTTAATGAACCTTATCGATAATCTTACTTTTCATGCTTGCGGGAAATACCAGGAGATCGCTTCTGAACACCAACCCATCATGAACTGAAAGTTCATCCCTGATCATCCAAAACAGGCAAGTTTCCCTGCTGAGTTTGTTATTTAAAGGCCACCCATTCACCGTATATGGAACAATGGACACCAAAGTCTCATCATTTTTGACCTTACATCTCCACTCTTCCTCATGGAGGGTCCCATCCGTTACAACTCAAACACTTTCATCAGCCCATATGGCATCATCCAAATTATCACAATCTGCATCTTGACCATCTGAAACTAATCTGAATAAGCAGTCTTCAGTACAGTTCTGTACTTACTTCCCTATCCACAGCTTCCAGTCATCTCTCTGCTCCCACTCAAACTCCTCTCAGTGTTCCAGCATGCAGAACTTAGAACATTGCAATGCTAACAATGGAATTACACATTATGCAAATACCTCACAGCCATTTCAACCTAGCAAAAAAATCCTTTTGCTAGGCCTAAACTTTCTTTTTTTAATACATATAAGTCACCCTTAGGGTAGGCCCTGAACAGCTCAGAGGGCAGGGTGCAATGTATTTAAAAAGTTGGACATGTGCCTTTAAGTTTTACATGTTATGGTAGTGAAAAACACCTAGGTTCATTTTCAACTAATGCATGCTTACCTCTCCCACAGGATAACATTGTAGTTACCTAATGACAACTAATAAGCTGTAACTTCCAATTGGGAACAGGTAGACCGATTGAGTTTGGTGTCTAAAGAATTATAATTAATAGCCCTCTGTAATTGTAAAATCTGATTTGTACTCACAATTCTGAAAATGCCACTTTTTGAAAGTTGGCATTTTCTTGTCCTAACCATTTGTTGCCTGTTAGAAATGGGGGTCTTTAGTTGGCAGAGGTAGGTACCTTTGTCCAAATAGGGACCCTTGCTTCTAGTCAGGGTAAGGGGGATACACACTTTAGATAACCCCTGCTCACCCCCTGGGTAGCTTGGCACGAGCAGACTTATCCCAAAGGCAATGTGTAAAGTATTTGTACTCAAAACACACAGTAATACAGTGAGAATACTACAAATGGACACCACAACAGTTTAGAAAATTAAAGTATCTTTATCTAAACTCAACAAGACCAAACCGTCAGAAATCCAACAGACATGTAATAAGAATATGACTTTTCAAAGGTTTCAAGTAACTGGGTCCATAGAAAACTATGGATGCGTGATTTCTCACAAAGTACCTGTAGATGCGTCATAATTCACAAGGCCAAACAGCCGCAGAGATAGGAAGCGTCGAGAAACAAATAGATGCGTCAGTTCCTGAAACCATGGAGAGGCGATGCGACAGTTCTGCGGCACACGAGAAGTGATGCGTCGAATCCGGTCTGTAGGGGGAAGTGATGTGTCGACTCCAAGACAATTTTGGTCTGCGTGTGATGCGTTGGGAAAACTTGCCGCACAGGTACGATGCGAGGAAATCCCGGATGTGTCGTAATTGATGCGTCATCGTCGAGAGGCGCTGCATCGGTTTCTTCAGCCGCGATCCCATGATGCGTCGGTTCTTGCAGCAGCCAGAGGCGCTGCGTTGGTTTCGGCAGCGGCGCAGCGATGCATGGAGATTCTTCTCGCACAGCAGTGCTGCATCGGAAAAACAGCCGCAAGAAGATCTATGCGTCAATTTCTTCAGTTCTTTAGGTTTCTTCCAGCTCCCAGCAGCAAAACACAACCTCCAGAAGTCCAGAACTGAAACAGGCACCTCCTGGCAGGTCAGAACTCTCAGAAGCAGAGTTCAGGGGAGCTGGGGGTGAAGTCTTTGTGTCCCTGAGACTTCAGAACAGGAGGCTAGCATACACAAGCCCTTGGAGATCTTCTTCAAGCAGGTTCAAAGCAAAGTTCCAGTCTTTGTCCTTTCCTTGGCAGAAACAGCAACTGCAGGCCAACCCCCACACAGCACACAGCAAAGGGGCAGTACTCCTCTTCACAGCTCTTCTCCTTGGTAAAGGTTCCTCTTGAGTCCAGAAGTGATCTAAAGTTCTGGGGTTTTAGGTCTACTACTTATACCCCAAAATGTCTTTGTTCTCTTTGTGCAAGGGTCTCTGAGCCCAGTCAAAACCAGTTCTGACCCTCACTGGTGCAGTATGACCACAGGGGGTGGAGACAGCATTGTGCAAGGGAGACAGGCCCGATTCAGGTGCAAGGAAATCATGGTCATGCACCGATATTACTTGCTTGTTATGCAAACACAGTAGTGCTTTACTGAGAAATGACCGCCAAAATCACACATGAGAACTTTGGTTCACAGTGGCAGTCTTACCTCTAAGTGCATTTTTCTGAGCCCCTGATCTGCCTTCTGAAAGAACCCAAGCACAGAGCTTGGTCTTCAGCTGTCCCGAAAGCACAGCACAAGCACCTATACTATTGCAGAACAATGGAGAAACTCAGCCAACCTCTGAAGCACCAAACAAGCAAGCACAATACATGTAAACTGTTTTGTACGTTGGTGACTGTTCGTGTTGGCCTGTTAGCATTGCTGTATGTGTGTTGCCAAATAAGTGTATTTATGTGTGCTATATACATGTGTGCATGTGAGTTGTGTGTCTCTGTATGTTTTTTCAGTGGAAAGTCACTTCAAAGTCATTTTTGATTTGAAAAGCTCATTTCAAAAGCATAAAACATATCAAAATGAAACATTAGTACGTTTTAAATGTTTGCTCAATTTAAATATGTAGGTAAATAGTGGGTTAATTTATTTAATACTGGTAGCACTTTAGGTTCGGGAAGACCCATGACTCAGACTATAGCTTGTTACAGCATCCATCCACATTGGGTGTGCCTGGTGCAGACCAGGACCTGACACCTTCTTTTTCGGTTCTTCCCTATCCTACATTTGAAAGGGGTTGCGAGATGTGTCCCAAGAGACTGAGCTGATTATGACTACATCCCAGCATTTGGGGTTCCTTGTGACTATACCTGCTCCTGCCAAACGTTGCCCTAAGCGGCAGTAGGTGAGCACCACCACCTGAGTTACTTACACACACACACACACACACACACACACACGCATGCACACACACATATGGCCCGATCTAGGCTTGGTGGGCCGAGTACTTCATCGTAAACAAGACAAGATGGAGTACCCTGCCTGCCAAACACTTGGTTGACTGCTCCATTTAGAAATGGGTGGACCTTAAGTATTCTGTCTATAGCACCCCTGTTGGCTCTGTCGAAGGAAAACTTCTTCCGACGGCCCAACAAAGTAGGGGTTCGTGGGAAGAAGGACATTACACTGTCTGTCTTATTTAGGCTGGGCAGTATAATGTCTTTTTTCCTGTCTGTTACCGCTATGAAAAACCTGGTGTTGAGAGACGAGAAAAACAGTATTATTATCTCCACACCATGGTTAAAAACGCATACGGTGTGGTGGTAATTAGATTTTATTTGTTTGTTTGTTTGTTTTTGAAAAACAAAAAATAAATAAAAGTTTGGTGACTGGCTGTCAAATCTGATGGCGGCCCTCCCCCAAACTTTCAGTTCATTGATCGAAACTGCAGTGTTGGCAGTTCCTTTCAGTGTTCAGAGATGACCACCGGGGACACAGTCATCTCTAAATTTGGCAAAAGCCACTTAGTCAGGGTGGTGGGGGTAATGTCCTTCGCTACCCTGATGGACGGTTTTTCATATGCCAAACATTAAATGAGGCCCTTAGCATGTGCCCATGGTACTTTTTGTAATACACCTGCATCTGTTATATTGGGAAGGCTCATGGGAAAAAGCTCTCTCCCATTTGCATTAGTCAACACCACCTTGCATATTAGGGAATGCTGGACCTAGCGTCACTTCAGCCCCTGATGTACTGCACAAGAGGCTCAACAAACATCTGCGCCCTCTTCTGTATTTCCAATTTGCCAAAGATCCCATTGTGTTCCTGGATTAATTCTGTTATGCAGCTTCTGGTGTTGCACTTGCTTTGTCTGGTGGGCACCTAGATTAACTGATCATGTAAGTATTGATCTGAGTCTGGGTATACCTTTGCTACCTTGTAGGTTTCAAAATGTTTGTAGTCTTTGACTACTATTCACCCACTCAGAAATAGCCATGTATGTTAAAGTATTATTGTAACAAATCCAGCTGTGGCCTTTCCACTTCGCATCTGATCACATTTAAAGGGAGGAAGTCATGCAACTAGACTGGAGAGGAAGGAACACGAACGAGAAAGACATTGTCATAACAAAGTGGCTCGGTTGTGCAGAGAATGTCTGATTCTGAAGGAGAGAGGGAGAAAGAGAGAGTGAGAGAAGAGAGAATTAGAGAGAAAAAGAGAGAGAGCGCACATGGACTGGGTATCAGAGATGGAGGTTCTTGGGTAAGCATCTGCCCTGTTTTATACAGAAAAACACTTTGTCTGGAGACATGCCTTTGAATCATAGTCTTGTCACTTGACTGAAAATCGAGGGATTCAAACACATCAAATAATCTATCTGTGCTTAAAAATTTAAAGATGTAAAACTCAATTATAAATACGCGAAATGATATGTAATTACGAACCTCATAAATGTAAATGCCCTCTTTAGCTGTGATCCAGCGCGATATTAGCAAACAGCATTCATACACCAGATACTCACTTGGGCCCATACATTCATACTACGCTAATACTTACGCTGGGTTTTATCAGTTGTTACTCTCTATCAAAAATCCCTGCTACCAATTACCTTCTGATTGAAGAGTAATGACTTACCAATGAATCCTTTGCTAATTGGGAAATTTAAAATGAGTGACATACATTATAGTACATAATCCTGAAATAACCACTGAGTCAGGACGTTTTAAAATGTTTATCTAAAGATTTAGCAGAGTAAAATACAGAGCCACATGGTACTTAATCGCAATACCCAAGATTAAGCATAGAAATGATTATTGCTAATCAATGACAGTGTTTAAAGAAAAGGAGAGGATAGGGATAGCAGCGCAACTAAAGGTTGCATTATATTTACCTAAGTGCGAGAACCAAACCCCTTGGCCAAGGAGTTGAAAGAATAGGACCCAGGAAGGATGAAGAGCAAAGACTTCTTCCAGGATCAGGACAGGACCGGTGACCTCTCTACGACGACGCCTGCGTCGTTCCCCTCTCTGATACTCGGCTTCTCCTCGATTCTCCCGTGCCTTCCTTCTAATGGACTCCACCGCCCCCTCCTCAGGACCTCTTCTGGACAGGGATTCAGTCTGCAATCGATCAGCTTAGCGGTCTGGAGCTCTTCCTGTCAGCATCTCCGCTCTCCTGTGCTAACTAATTAGCTAATTCTATATCTATTATACCCTTCTACGCCCATGTACCTCCCCTTAATGTTGCTAAAATATGGGACCACTACTTCTGATTGGACAGGGACGGGGGTGGATTGTCGCACCATATCGATTTGACCTAAATTGTAAAGCCTATTGTTTTTAAATTCCCACCCCTTCAAATTAATACATTCGCTTTATTTCCCACCCGTCTCATGACAAATGTAAACCAATTTTCATAAACAATGTATCAATGTGCAACAGGAAAGGCAAGAGTACAGCATCTTCGGCCATCGGGTCGCGGCCTTGGACGACGTCCAGATTGACTTCATTTTGGCAGGCACACAGGACACATGCGCAGAACCATTTGCCTCTCGAGTTTCAGGTCACCAACCCAGGCCCAAGTTTACGAACTAATAAAAGTGTAAGAAGCAAATATTAAAATCACAAAATAAAATATTTCACTGTATGCCCACTCTTTCTACTCTATCCCCATTTACTTATAAATCTATCCCGCATTAGTAGTGTTAAGAAAACGACAAATTAAGAATAACACAAGAGCAAGCTGAAGCATGTGAAAACATCAAGCAGCCATTTTAATACACACTGCGCAGAAGCAGAAATTTCCCACCAAGCAAAGAGAGACGGCACAACACGTGATATGGTTGAGACATGCGCAGATAGTTTCCCACGCTTTAGCGGCCATTTTAGATTACATACAAGCGTTATTCATTAGTAAAAACACATAGGCAAGCATCCTTCGCTATTCGTGTAGTGTATGCAACGGTTAGTATTAACAATACAAGTTTTAATAAATTAATACTGTGATGAGGATTGAATACAAGCAAGTTTCATTTATGAAACCTTGCTCCATCAATCCCCTCTCTGATGGCGTTTCTGAGCCATCAAAATACTACCCACAATCAGATGCCAACTTTTAGCAAATTACTTTATTCTCATTTTTACACTTTCCATTTTTGCCATCCCCTTTCAATTTCTTGTATAATTCACTTCTCCACTCTTCAAGTTCGATTTCATCTACCTTTTGTTTCTTTCCTCTTCCTGTCACCTTATATGTTCCACTCTTTCTACAACATTTGCACCATATTGTTATTGCCAGGATTATTATTGCTATCCCTGCTAAGGGTACTAATATTTGACCTATAAGTCCTTTTCCTATATTAGCAAACCAGGTACCAATTGACGCAATACTATTTGTCAATCTTTCCCATACACTATCAACTTCCAGTGGTTTAAGTTCTTTCTCAAGATTAGTTATATTCTGTATATATGTTCCAATTTCTGCACTCTTATCAGGAATATAAGTGCAACAATGTTTCGTCTTCAATAATTTACAGACTCCGCCCTCTTTTGCCAATATAATATCAAGAGCAAGTCGATTTTGCATCACCATAGATCTAATCGCAACCATTTCCGCATTAATCATTAGAAAACCTCCAGCAGTATCCGTTGATAAACGATCAACCACTGTAGACAATTTACATATCTTCCTTGAGTTCAGAATTATTCCCACTGAAGGTATCAATGCACCAAATATATCACCTACTATTTCAGAAAAACTAGCTCTTTTGCTTCTTGTTAATTCGCCATTGTTTTCATTGCTCCCAGTGTTTCTTTTTACGTGGTATATCTTTGGAAATACTATTCCAAAATAACAACTTCCATACCACCGTGCAGGAAGCCTAAAATAAGCCTTATTCCCGCATACATAATAGATTCCAGGAAAAACTGAATCTGTTCCTCCTTTGATTCCCCAACCTCCAAGAATTAAGAAATTGTGTTCACATTCACTGGTACCGATGAAAACATTGTTATAATCAGTCCTTAATCTATGTAGACAAATTTTCCCCGTCTTTACAAAATCCAGAGCCATAGCAGCTTGAGCCTTGCCAGGTGTGTAACTCCCTTCTTTCTCAGCCCAAGGAGGCAAATGAGCCTTATGCTCAGAAGCTTTCTTTTGAAAATCTTGTCTTCTATTTTCTACTAAATTCAAAAAGATCTTTTCTTCTTCATGTAAGGAACATGTTAGATTGTGTCTATGTGCATGTGTTATGTCTATCGATTTCATTGTTAAGAAAAATTCTCCCATAAACTGTGCGTCTTGACTACTAAGCACTGGGTTCATACTCTTGCGAATCTGAACCTCTGAAAATTTCACATCTATGTTTGAATAATAATATTGAAGTCTTCCTGTTCTATAAAATAAACTAGCTAATACACTACATGATATGCCATATGTCAGTGGTAAGTGATGGTATGTTAATCCTTCTGCTACAGATTCAGGTAACTTCATACAGACATAACAATTACTAACTTCCATGGTGTCTACATATTGAAACAATAACTTTGTGAAAACGTTTAAACTAGTGTCGTTGTCAGCTATTTCATGATGAATTTCTGGTTCATTCTCTGCCATTAGTTCTACTCTATTGCCCTTCATGTTTGCTGTCCTCTCCTTAGTTTCATTATTAATCTTTTTATCCATTATCATAAGGTAAGGAACTGCTACAATCAGGACTAACCATACTATAAGCACCATCACTAGACTACATATGCATAATGCACAGCATCTTCTACAACATTTCTGTTTTGGTCTCCCAGCAACTCTATCGTCAGGCATTTTTCGACAAGGAAGATTGCTCTTCTTATCTTTTCTTCTTTTCTTTAGCTTATTTCTTAAGCTTAGTCAGGGTGGTCTTGTTTCTTTTTCGTACGTCAGTTCTGCACTTGTTCCTTCGCCACCACTGTCACTTGACTCTGAGCTTTCAAAATCTTCAAGAATGATATAAGTCCAGTCAGGACCCTTGAATTTGTTATTCACAAGTTTCAGTCTTTTACTTTTTCTTTTCTCTGACTTTTTCTCTTGATCAGTTTGACTTGTTACTTCAGGTACTTGATCTGGATCTCCACTTCTGGTTGTTATGTGGTACTTTACTCTTTTAATGACACTCGGCCAATGATCTCCTTTTCTTGTTTTCTTTGTTGGCAATGTTTCTTTATTTTCGTCTTCAGAGATCTCGTTATTTTCACTGCTTAGTACTGCTTCGTTTTCTTCTATTACTGTTTCTTCTGTTTGCTCTTTTTCAGGTCTGATTGGTTTCTCTTCAGCAGCTCCACTATGAGTTTCCAATTTTTTACTTTTTCTTGATTTAATTCTTCAAGTTCATGTCTTTCGATATTTTCTTCTTCTTTGTACTCTTCTTGATCTGATTTGTTCTGATCAGGGCTTATTGCACTGTGAACTTCTGCAGCCTGACCGGATTCTTCTAGACCTGTCTGTCCCTGTTCAAAGTCTATTAGGTCTTCACTGTTTTGAGTCCAGTTTCCTTTCCCTATCTGACCTTGTTCAGGATTTTTTAATGTCTTTTTTTCTTGTTCCTGAACTGCTTCTTCTTCACCTATCTGATCTTCTTCAATTTCTTCCAATTTCGCTTGACTTCTTGTTCTGTGATATACTTCAGGAACTTCTACCACTGGTATCCAATCCTGACTTGTGCTCGGTTGTTCTTCTTCAGCTTCTCTGGAATCTCGAACCTGAGATCCTTCAGCTAGGCAACCTTCAGCTTCTTCAGTGATTGGCGTGGTCTGAGGATTCTCTTCCTCGGGATCTGGTACTCTCTTGGTGTGACTTACATGAATCCAATTAGGAAATCCGGCACACTTCACTGCTGTATTCGTTGTCAGTATGACTTGACATGGTCTGCCCCATCTAGGTGATAGACACGTTTCTCTGGTGTGATTCTTCACTACCACCCAGTCACCAGGATTCAGATCATGTTCTTGCTCGAACTGCCTGGAAACTGCGTCTTCTCCAACCTGATGAGAGACAGAACGCACTAGGTCAGCCAATCCCTTGCAATAGTCCAGAACCATATCATCAGATATATTCAGTAGTTTGTTTGTGGGAACATGTGTTTGTCTCATTGCTCTTCCCATCATTATTTCGTGGGGACTCAATCCTGTGTTTCTGTCAGGTATGCTTCTGAGTCCCATTAAAACAAGTGGCAATGCATCTGGCCATTCTAATGATGTTGAGGCACACATCTTTCCCAATCTTGACTTTATAGTGCCATTCAATTGTTCAACCACTCCAGAAGCTTCTGGACGATATGCACAGTGCAGTTTCTGTTGGATTTGGAATGCTTCACAGATTATTTGGATCACTTCACTGTTAAAATGTTTTCCTCTATCTGATTCCAAAGTTACTGGAAAACCAAACCTAGGAATGAGCTCTCGTAGCAACAGTTTTGCAACTGTAATGCTGTCATTTCTCCTAGTAGGGTAAGCCTCCACCCATTTTGAAAACAGGCACACTATGACTAGTACATATTTCAGCCCTCTACATGGTGGTAACTGTATGAAATCAAACTGAAGTCTCATAAATGGACCCTCTGCCTTTCCAATTTTCCCAACTCCAATTACTGTCTTCCTCCCGGATTATGCATCTGGCAAGTTAGACATCTCTGGCAAAGACTCTCTGCAACAGCCCTGAATTTAGGATTATATCAATTTTGTCTGAACAGCCTAATCATTGCATCTCTCCCTATGTGTGTGTCTCCATGATACATCCTAGCCATTTGTGAGAGTAAACAGTCTGGCATGACTGGTCTGCCATCAGCACTGATCCATACTTCATCATCTCCTCTTTGGGAACAACCCACTTTGATCCACAAATTCTTCTCACTTTCATCAACCTCAACTTGCAATTTCTTAACGTCATTCAAAGTTTCAGGTGGCATATACAGCATAAGTTGGCAGCTGATTCCCATTCTTTCCACCCTCTTATTGACTGACATTCTGGTTTTGGCACAATGTTGAGCCACCAGATCTGCATTTCTGTTGCCGACTACCACCCAGTCATCTCCTGACTGATGTGCGGCACATTTCACCACAGCCAATTCTTTTGGTGATTGTATTGCTTCTAGCAATTCCCTTACAAATTGTCCATTTTTAATGGGGGATCCTGAAGAAGTCATGAAATCCCTCTGCATCCATAGTTGGCCAAAATCATGCACAACCCCGTAACCATATTGGCTATCTGTAAATATGGTTACTCTCAGATTCCTCCCAAATTTGCATGCTTTTATCAACGCAATCAATTCTGCTACTTGTGCAGATTTGACTCCTGGTAAATAAGATGCTTCAACTATTCCAGTTAATTCACATACCGCATAGGCAGCAGTTAGTTTACCGTCTTCATGTCTTTGACATGAACCATCAACAAATAGCTCCCTGTCTGGCTTTTTAAGAGGCTGTTCCTCAATATCTGGGCGTGGTTTTGTGCATAACTCTGTAATCTGTAAACAATCATGTTCATCTTCTTCGTCATCTTTAATTCTCTCATGATATGGGTCTGGTAGTAAGGTTGCTGGATTTATTATAGTACACCTTACCATGGTCACATTTTCAGCGCCCATTATGATTCTTTCGTATCTAGTCAGCCAATTAGGAGTAAGATGCTGAGTTCGTGTTCTTGTCAACAGAATCACAACCGCATGTGGAACATACACCTTTACAGGATGTCCCATCACAATTGACTCACTTTGTTCAATGCTCAAACAAGTAGCCGCCACTGCTTTTAAGCATCCTGGCAACGCGGCTGCTACTGGGTCCAATGTAGCAGAAAAATATGCTATAGGACGTCTTTCTAATCCATGTCTCTGAGTTAAGACAGAAAGTGCACAATTTTCTCTCGCATGACAGAACAATGCAAATTCTCTTTTATAATCAGGCATGCCTAAAGCAGGTGCTGAACATAGAGCATTTCTCAATTTTACAAAGGCTTCTACACTTTCATCCTCCCACTCAACAGGGTCCTTTGCTTTCTTTTTCATCATGTTAATTAAAGATTTCGCTAGTAGGGAAAATCCTGGTATCCATTGCCTACAGTAACCTACTATTCCTAGAAACATTCTTACTTGTCTTTGGGTTACAGGCATTTGCATTTTCTTAATTAATTTTACTCTTTCAGAGGTTACTCTTCTTTTCCCCTCTCAATTTGGTGTCCAAGATACTTAACAGCTGTTGTACAAAACTGCAACTTTTCAGGTGAGACTTTATGCCCTTCTTCTGCCAAAAGATTTAATAATGCTATGGAATCAACAACACAGTCCTCTCTGGTGTTCGATGCCACCAATAAGTCGTCGATGTATTGCACTAGGACTGAACTTCCTGGCATCACTAGTTTCTCAAGGCACTTTTTCAATATTTGATTGAAAATGGAAGGACTTTCTGTGTACCCCTGAGGAACACGATTCCATACATAGACTTTGTTTTCAAATTTAAATGAAAATAGATACTGGCTGTCTGGATGTAATGGTATTGAAAAGAACGCTTGACACAAATCAATTACTGTGAACCATCCTGCACTCCACGGAATCTGGTATAGGATTACTGCAGGATTTGGCACTATGGGACAACATGGTTCCACAGTCTTATTTATTTTTCTCAGGTCCTGAACAATCCTATATTTTCCACTAGGTTTCTTTAACCCCATTATAGGTGAATTACATGGGCTACTCATTACTTCTTTTAGGATATTTTGTTCTATCATTCGATTTATTTCTTCAATGACTCCTGCTTTTACTTCTGCACTCATTTTGTACTGTCTGGTATTTGGGAAAATTGCACCTTCTTTTACAGTAATTTTAACTGGATCTATTTTAGCCATAAGTCCTACTTCCTTTCCGGTGAAATCCCATACTATGGGGTTTACTGTACCTTTTAATTCTTCTGGCAACTCATCTTTTGTTATTAACGAAAACATCTCGTCTACTTCTGTACCTTGTTTTGCAATCATAATTTTATATACATGGTCTTCATCTGGTGTCTGAACTGCCACACCATCCGGTGTGCAGAAAATGGTACAATTCATCTTGCACAATAAATCCCTACCTAATAAATTTACTGGGCTAGAATCACACACTACGAATTGATGCATTTCTCTGAAATTTCCGATTTTAACTTCCATGAGCTCGGTAAGAGGTGTTCTAATCCTTTGATTAGCTACCCCTACTACTTGGATATCTTCACCAGAGAGAGGAAGGTCTGGAATGTCTGCTGTTCTCACAGTAGACCGGGTAGCACCAGTGTCCAAAAGGAAAGTAATATTATTACCTTTCACATTCCCTTCAACATATGGACCTGACTGATCTACCTGTAAGGATGCGCCAAGTATGCACTCCTTCTTCCCCTCTCCTAGGCACTGTCATGGACTGAATTGACAGAAATCGTCCTGCAAAAGAAATTGTGAGGTCATATAATCATTCTTACCACTTCCTCCTTGATATCCGATGTCTGTACCATGCTTTGCTCTGCTTACATTACCCTGAATAGGTGCAGGTGGCAACTGACTCTGAGGATTTACACCCTGCTGTGAGTCATTCTGCGTCTGTGGATTTAAATTTTGATTTGGACCATTATTATTCCGAATCTTTTTACATTCATCCTTCCAATGCCCCAATTTTCCGCATCCATGACAAGGAAATTTCTTTTTGGCTTCTTCTCTACTCATTCGTCCTCTAAATTTTCCACCATTCCCAGTATCACCATTCATTCCAGAATCTTTTCCTTGATTTTCACTTGGATTTTCCAAATTAATTCCCTGTTTCTCAGCCATTTTCACCTGAGCCCACATCACTTTTTCCTGCAATTTCTTGTGTCTATCCTCAATATCGTCTCCACAATATTTTGCATACTTCAAAATCTCATCAATGGGCTTCCCTTGCCAACACAGCATATGCTGTTTAATCATTTGACAAATTTCTGGCTTTAAACCGTAAACAAACCGATACACAAACTGACTCATGTTCTTGTCTCCAATGTCCTCAAATCCACTATACTGTTTAAATACCTGCAATAGACGCTCATAGTAGGAATGCACCGATTCATTAGCTTCTTGGGTAGTTCGATCTATTTTCACCCAATCTGTTTCTTTCGGTGGTATTTTCCCTTTCAGGTAAGTTATCACCTGCTGATACTTTTTCATCACATCATTTGACGGAGCACCTGTTTTCGGATCTCTAGGATATTTGTCACTAGGCCAATCAACTGTAATTTTACAATCTGTCCACAAATCGGCAGGTACCACTATGTCAAACAAACCATCCAAATCCTTCAACAATACCTTCGACACCTTCACAAACCTGTCAACCTGCTTGTACCATTCAATTGGTTTTTCTCTCAACTTTGGAAAATCATTCGTAAATGACAAAATATCCTGTCTGCTCCATGGGACATGTACATATCCTCCTCCCGCAACTTCTCGCATTGGATACATTTGATCTGCTTTCCCTGTTTCCTTCATCACATATTCAGATGCTGTTCTACTTGTTCGTGCTTCTTCCTTTTTCTTGGCCCACCTAGTTCTCCATTTATCTAGGTCTCCCCATTTTTGCAAAACTAACATTAATTCTCTTATTTGTAATCTTCTTCCAGAGGCATTCATATTTTCTAAATCTTTGTCTGAAAATTCTGCTCTATAGGGTTTCTGTAGTACCTTTGATCTCCCTATTTCTATTCCCATCTGTAGTGCTAAATTGGATAATTTTTCATGAAATAACCTTACATTTCTGGTGATACTCCTGCACAGGAACAATAATTCTTCTTCATCATAGGTATTTAAGCGTTCTAGTCCTACATTTCCTGCTATTATTTCTTCTAATTCGACTTTCAATTTATGAATGTCCATTATTTTCGGAGGTGTGCACTGTTTAACTGACCCTTGTACCCATTTCTCTAGATCTTCAGGTGTTACTATGGTGGCACTTTTTGCTCCCGATGAAGTTATTAAACTTACATCTTTTGAACATCCAGGTACATCTTTTCTGGGAGTGCTATTTACAGTACCTCGAATAGGCAAGTCCATTAATGATATCGTGGATTCACAATCACTAAATTGATCCTCAACTATAACTGGAGCTTCTAGTTTAGGAATTATTCACAGGAGTAGGTGCATAGCTATCGGTGGAGGACAGCTTCCCTGAGTTCCATATAATGGAACTACTGGACCAATTGTTACAGGTATGGTCAATGAATCAGGATGTACTTTTATCTGAGTTATTTTCTGTATTAATTCTGTTCTGGTCTTTTCTAGGGCTTCTTTTTCTTTGTCATGAAGGATTCTACTAGGGGTGAATTCATGCACTACCTGTGGCACTAATGGAGTTTTTATCAGTGGTGCACTTGGGATGCATCCACTTGTTCCTTCCTGATATGGTGGGGGATTTCTTAACATTTCCTCCATAAATTCATCTTCAGACTCCTCATTTCTCATTAAATGTTTTGTCTTTTCTGTGCACTTACTTCCTAATTTCTCCTCTGCTGAGAACAATGGATATAATCCTTCTGTAATCATTGCCCTTCTCCATTGTTTCATCTGACCTTCTCTAGACTCATGTAGGTATCTGGGGAAAAATCCTGGATAACCCCTTTTACTCCTAGATCGGTCCCGCTCAAATGCTTCGGTTTCCCATTCCTCTAGAGCTTCGTACTGAGTTAATCTAGGTCTGGGTTCTAAGTCATTCATCCTCAATCTCAAGTTTTGAAGAATTCGCCCATTGAACGTGCCATTCTCGGGAAATGATAATATCCCATCATTTTTGGTATATTCTATCCAATTCTCTATCCATACACAAGTATGATAACCTCTCTCCATCATCATGAATGAAGCGGGCGTTTTAGCTGGTGGAATGATAATTCCTTCTCTAGTTTTGATTGGTTTATCCTTTTTAAAATAGTTCTTTATCTTTTGCAGAAAGGACATTTTTCTCTTCTCTCCGTACATTCTATCTAATCTTCGGTGTACAAAATTATATTCTGCAAAACCTAGGAATCTCCTATCCGGACGAGTTTCTGTTAAAGTCGGATCGCGTTCTAACATGCAATCTTTAGCCACTAAGATTTTAGCTTCTAAAATATCAACCAATCAAGTCTCTGCTAACTTTTATTTCTGAACCAATCCTAACGCGGCTTTTCGGTAACGTTTGTCTGTCAACCCCTCCTTAACAATCTGCGTTTTCTCTGTCCCTCGCTGTATCAACCAATCCCAGCGCGGCACCTGTGACGTTAGTACTGCTCCTGACTACTGACCCCTCCTTTACAAGAGTCGTTCCACACCCGCTGTTTCAACCAATCCCAGCGCGGCGTTTGTGACGTCAGCTCCCTCTCCGGCAGCTGACCCTCCCTTTACAAAAATCTTACGCAACTTTATTTTCCCTATAAATCTTAATTAAATTTCAGTAACAACATAAAACATTCGCTATCGTGCCAGTTTCTCTAAAATAGAAAAGATAGTTTTCTCTCACAATTAGTAAAACTTTTCCGTTTACTAAACATACACTACGAGTAAAACCCTTCCGTTTACTCTTCACACAAGCTCCAGAAGTACCTGTTACTTCTCCAATGTTACCCTTTCTAGGTGATATAACATCAAATTTTCACCAGCGTACTCTTTTGCTATTACTCACCGCATAGATTCCCTAACCAGTACTGATAGTCCTGCTTAACTTTTCAGTACTATTTCTGCCTGACAGATAACCTCACTGCAGTATGGCTTCCGCTTACCATCCGCTATTCCTTTTCCCCGGGGATTCTGGACAACATAAAACAAACTTTGAATACACGGATGTTAGTTCATAAAATATAAAATTCTCATTACCCAATTAACAAAGAGTAACCATCCTCTGATTAACAGAAAACTGATCCAGCGCGATATTAGCAAACAGCATTCATACACCAGATACTCACTTGGGCCCATACATTCATACTACGCTAATACTTACGTTGGGTTTTATCAGTTGTTACTCTCTATCAAAAATCCCTGCTACCAATTACCTTCTGATTGAAGAGTAATGACTTACCAATGAATCCTTTGCTAATTGGGAAATTTAAAATGAGTGACATACATTATAGTACATAATCCTGAAATAACCACTGAGTCAGGAAGTTTTAAAATGTTTATCTAAAGATTTAGCAGAGTAAAATACAGAGCCACATGGTACTTAATCGCAATACCCAAGATTAAGCATAGAAATGATTATTGCTAATCAATGACGGTGTTTAAAGAAAAGGAGAGGATAGGGATAGCAGCGCAACTAAAGGTTGCATTATATTTACCTAAGTGCGAGAACCAAACCCCTTGGCCAAGGAGTTGAAAGAATAGGTCCCAGGAAGGATGAAGAGCAAAGACTTCTTCCAGGATCAGGACAGGACCGGTGACCTCTCTACAACGACGCCTGCGTCATTCCCCTCTCTGATACTCAGCTTCTCCTCGATTCTCCCGTGCCTTCCTTCTAATGGACTCCGCCGCCCCCTCCTCAGGACCTCTTCTGGACAGGGATTCAGTCTGCAATCGATCAGCTTAGCGGTCTGGAGCTCTTCCTGTCAGCATCTCCGCTCTCCTGTGCTAACTAATTAGCTAATTCTATATCTATATTATACCCTTCTACGCCCATGTACCTCCCCTTAATGTTGCTAAAATATGGGACCACTACTTCTGATTGGACAGGGACAGGGGGTGGATTGTCGCACCATATCGATTTGACCTAAATTGTAAAGCCTATTGTTTTTAAATTCCCACCCCTTCAAATTAATACATTCGCTTTATTTCCCACCCATCTCATGACAAATGTAAACCAATTTTCATAAACAATGTATCAATGTGCAACAGGAAAGGCACGAGTACAGCATCTTCGGCCATCGGGTCGTGGCCTTGAACGACGTCCAGATTGACTTCATTTTGGCAGGCACACAGGACACATGCGCAGAACCATTTGCCTCTCGAGTTTCAGGTCACCAACCCAGGCCCAAGTTTACGAACTAATAAAAGTGCAAGAAGCAAATATTAAAATCACAAAATAAAATATTTCACTGTATGCCCACTCTTTCTACTCTATCCCCATTTACTTATAAATCTATCCCGCATTAGTAGTGTTAAGAAAACGACAAATTAAGAATAACACAAGAGCAAGCTGAAGCATGTGAAAACATCAAGCAGCCATTTTAATACACACTGCGCAGAAGCAGAAATTTCCAACCAAGCAAAGAGAGACGGCACAACACGTGATATGGTTGAGACATGCGCAGATAGTTTACCACGCTTTAGCGGCCATTTTAGATTACATACAAGCGTTATTCATTAGTAAAACACATAAGCAAGCATCCTTCCCTTTCGTGTAGTGTATGCAAAGGTTAGTATTAACAATACAAGTTTTAATAAATTAATACTGTGATGAGGATTGAATACAAGCAAGTTTCATTTATGAAACCTTGCTCCATCAGCTGCACAATCTTGCAGTCTTTGATCATCTCCCAAAACCTCCACATTGTACGGTTCTAAGTTGCTGTGAAGCTAGATTTCAGTTGTTGTACCTGCGTACTCACATACCTCAACTTAACATGTTTAGGATACTATTAGTGCCTGTGGATTTGTGTGAACTGTACAGCACACTTTGTATACTCACACCGAATAAAGTCATTGTATACATTTAAAGTGTTCTGGAATACTGCACATTGTTCTGTGTAATACCAACCGGTCGAGCATTCTCCTGTTGAAGCAGTCAATAGGGGCCGAGTCTTGGGTGGAAATGTTGCTCTTTTTAGAAAGGCGTGTGCTCATGAGAGGAGCAGTTGCCTGGCCAGTAATGCACATCGGACACCGAAACTTGCAGCCATCTTCCACCAGCCTGTTCTCCCGTCGATGAGTTTTGTTGTAATCTCACAGGTAGAAACCAGGAGCCAGGATGTATATTCAAGTCTTCTTTATTTCAGCCATCAGTCCAAGTTACATCAGTCTCGAATCCAGCCAGCACTGGTGTGGTACCAGCCCCACCAGGAGCAGCCTGCCTAGCTGCTCAGCCCATCTCTAACTGCCAACACTCATCCACTCAGACTTGCGGAGGGGCGCTGGATGTTGGAATAGTATAATTTACTATTCCAACTCTAGTCTGTGTGGACAGTAGGGAAGGTGTTGGATTTTAAATCCAACACCTTCTCCCTCTCCGCAAGTCGTTGTTACGCCTTGCGGAGGTAATGGTATGCGTTGTTACAACACGGTCGTTGTAACGGCCGCGTTGTAACAACATGCGGGGTGACGGATTCGTAGTAAGGGCTGTTTACCCTTTAGCACTGATCAGCAGTGATAAAGTGCCCAGAGTCCTAAAACCACCAACAGGTCAGAAAAAATACAGGAGGAAGGCAAAATGTTCTGGGATGATCCTGCAAAAAGGGCCAAGTCTAACAAATAAGCTGACGAAATGCTTGTGAGGAACAGCCTTCGGTGGAGCAGCTGCTCGTGAGTAAAGAATCCTCAGCATGTTGCTGGTACTGTGGTGCAAGCTGGAAATGCACGTCGCTATCAAAGTGCATGTCGGAGAGTTAACGCCATCTTAGTTTGGCAATTGTGCTATTTGGCGCTGTAGCAAAGTCATCCTTGTGCCCTGGGCACTCCCTATTTTTGATAACAGGTACTGGTGGTAACTGACTCTGATTGTCCCTGGGCCCTGCCTAACCAGGCCCAGGGCCGGTGCTATGCTGAAAAGACACTTAGAATACATTGAAAACACCTACATACACTAGGGTACACTATGGCTTAGGGTACCCCTATGATTGGCAAGACCTCCCCAGTAGGGCCCTAGTACACCATAGGGCAGGGGGGGTCAAACCTACCTTTAAGTCCCTAGTATTTAATAGAGCATGGCAGTTTAGAGGCCAGCAGCCCTTTCTGTACTTGCATGTGTGCACTGATGAGGCCTGAGGCCAGTTTAAAAACAGCCCTGTGTTGCAGGACTGCTTTTAAAATGTAATGTGTGCCCAAACTCAACTTTGGTGTTTTGGGCACTTAAAAGTTAATAAACTACAATGTGTTGGCATATTAGGTAACCCCAGTGTCTCCCATAGGTGTCCCAGTGGTGGGTGTCAGGTATTTATACGGAGGACACTTATAACATAAGTTTTATATGCCTTGGGTTTAGTGAAATTGCACATTTCACTCCCCACATTGTAGTAAAGTGCTTCCCAAAATCGACGTTTGTACTAGGAGAACTGTGGAGGGACGATATGCAACATTTTCACATATTCACAACCCCTGAAGTCTCTCCTAGGTATCCCAGGGGTGTGGGACCCTGTAGATATAGGCATGGTCCTTATACAAGATGTTTTATAAGCCCTGATGTTGATGCCTTCCAGCGGTCTGTCCTGATTTGTCAGAGATAAGTGGATTAGCAAGGCTGCTTTGATGAGGTGATAAGTAGCCCCTGTGGTTAGAGAGCCTTTCTGGGAGGGCAGGGTTGTGCTACATAGGAATGCCAGAGCAGGGGAAAGAGTTGTAAACAATAATCTTCAATAGAAGGAGGAGACAGGCAGGAGAAGCCAGTTTCATTTCCACCCCTACTCTTCAAACCCAGCCAAATGGCAGGATTAAGGAAGGAATGAGCAGATGCAAGGGGGAGGGCAATATGGAGATCCTGAAGGTTTGCTTAGCCAGGTCTTGTCTCTCTGCTGGAAAATCAGCCATGTTGAATTTTGGAGAAATGGTGCACTCTGGGAGACTATAGTGCCACACTTTGGAGGATATGGTCATACTCTGGGGTGTTGCCCTGCACCTCATTGGACAGGAGTGCCCTCCTGCTTGACCCAGAGAACTTGGGAACAAGTATCTGAGAGGGACAGAGCCTCTCAGATCTGCTGCTTGAAACTTAAGGAAGAAAAAGCATCCATGCTGGAATTTTGATTTGCACCAACCAGGTGACTCTGACTGACTGCACCTGCTGCACAATCTGGAACTAAATCCCTGTGGATTAAACCTGCTTCAAAAGGACTAAATAGTGGGCTCCCTGCAAGCTACAGGTTAACAGAGCTCACCTGCATCAACTCCACCAAGAGTCCCCTGCCTGGAGTGTATCCAGTGGACTTTTAAAAGGTGTTGTCCAAGTGCATTGTGGGAATTGTGGTCCCAACCTTTCAAGGACCATCTTGGAGATTCCAGCCCCTTGGATTGTGTTTTGGACACTTTGGACCCTCAAGCGGAACTTCAGGAAGAAGTTCCAGAAGTTTGGGAAAGTTTGGTGAACTTTTGTGAAAAAGCTCCAGAGGGTGACCGGACTCTCACAGAAAAGCAGTCCGGCGAACCCTCACTTAATCCGGCCTGCTGGAGGGGGCTGCACGACATCTGGTGAGAAATCTTCCAGAAAGGTTTCTAAGTGTGAAGGTAAAATCCTAACCGGGGCCTCCCGCTTAGTGTATCCAACCACGGCTCCATCGCGGTCAGCCTCAAATTTTGACTTTGTCCCGGTCAGAGGCGACCAAATGTCTAGAAGTGGCACTATTGGTTTCTAAGCACTGGAAAGTGTTTAATCTTATTGGTGTTGGATTTTTAATATGTGTTGTGTCTTAATTATTTATGGAATTGGTGTTTTTAAATGCTTTACATACCTGTCTTTGAAGTTAAGCCTGTCTGCTCGCAGCCAAGCTACTAAGAGTTGAGCATGGGAATCATTTTCTAAGACCTATTCTGAGCCCTATATTGTGTTAGTGGCCTTATTGCCAGTGGTAGATAAATATTTACCACTACTAATAATCTACTTGCTAAAAGGCGCTATCGGAAATTCATAAACCATGTTGACGTGCACTTCTTCCAGTACTTTTGGTATTATTATACGCACTCTTATGGAAACGCATGGAAATTTCTGAGCGGTGATTTGAACTAAACGCCTCCTGGAGTTTCTTGGTATTTAGTTTACCTTTGTCACATTTAATTTTGTCCTACACCACAATGCATTTTACAAATCTGTGCAACTTTCGTAAAATACTTGTGTGGGCAAAGGATTTGTGGGTGGCAATATTCACAGAATTGGAAGGTTAGGTTTGTTTTACCTTGAGATCTAACTTTTGCTTCATTATGTGTGCATCTCAGACATTTTCTTTAACGCCCCCGCGAGCCTTCTTAGCGACAGTAGGTGATCAACCTATTAAATGGCATGAGTGGAAGGAGTACTTTTTAAATTATATTGACACCTTCCAAGATGCAGAGGAGTAATTGTCTCAACTCAGAAGAAGAACATTCTTCTACATTCACTAGGTCTGTAAGGTCTAAAACAGTACTATTCTCTGGAACAAAAGATTTGCTCTGCGAGTGTGAATCAAGTTTTTCAGGATGCGTTGGAAGACCTGGACAAATACTATTCAACATCAGTCTGAACTGTAATAGATAGGCATCCTTTTTTAGAAGGAAACAAAGTAAAACTGAAACAGGAATATGTTGCTGATCTAAAAAAACTAACGTTAACATTCAGATTTGGTTTTTTAAATTATGAACTGATTAGGGATCAAATAATGATGCATGTAAACAATGAACATGTGAAAGAGACACTGTGGGTGTATGGGGAGTCACAGTGGATGTAGTGGCGTTAGTAAAAAGGTAGAAATATCTAACAAATGTGCAAAAGCTGTTACCAGTGATGGTAAAGATAATCAGAAAGAAATGGGGGCACATGCATCAAGCTATTTTGCTATCACAAACAGTGCGATTCGCAAAAATCGGCCGTTTACGACCGCAAAATGGCCTTTCCTAATGCATGAAAGTTTTTTGCTTTTGCAATTTAGGTAATCAAAATTTTTTGAGATTCCCTAAATTGTGAATGCAAATAGGGAATCGCGATTTGTGATTCCCTAATGCACATGCAAGAAGCCTTTCCTAAATGTGAACTGTGCATTTAGGAAACGCTAATTAACATCAACTTCAAGTTGATGTTAACCATGTGCATGCTTTGAAAAATACACAAAACTGCATTTTTCAAAGTGCCATGTGGCGCACACGTACCCCTAGGCATGTGTGTGCCTTACATGTGCACCTTTTTCTTTTAGGGGAGCACCAGGGGGGCCTTAGGCCCCCGGGCACCCTTGCCTTTGCATTACCTAATTTGCAATTACCAATTAGGTAATCGCAATTTAGGTAATGCAAGAGCATTCTCACCTATGGGCCTTGGCCCATAGGAAAGAATGGAGTAGCAATTGCAAATAGCGATTCCCTAATTGTGTTTGCGATTCTTAAGTAATCGTAATTAGAGAATCACTAATTTCTTAAAAATCGCTATTTGGTAATCGCAAAATGCAACTTTCATGCATGTGCCCCATAGTTAATAAAGTTAAACATAGTGTAAAGAAGGTTTCACAAGATCAGACTAACTGGAGGAAAGGGGATTCCAAAGCACTAAAGAAAAGATGCTATAGGTGTGGAAGTAAGGATCACCTTGCATATAGCAAAAAATGCCTAGAGAGGAATCAAAAATGTGGCAGTGTGGCATCAAAGCCAGGTCACTTTGCAAACGTATATAGGAGAGGGAAGAGTAATAAAAAGGTGGCAGTTGTTTAAGATGATTCAGACTCAGGTTCGGGGTATAAGGTGTCAACGGGTGAAAACACTTCCAAAGATTTTGATTGTGTTCCGGGTATTAAAGATACCATGGTATCTGGAAATGAGGTTTTAAATCACCTTAGTAAACAATCCAGGAATAAACCTGTGTGCAGTATAAGGTTGGGAGGTGCTGAAATACTTATAGTTCAGACTCTGGCTCACCCTATACCATAATTTACAAGTTATTGGGGGTGGAAAAGTTCACTGCAGTTCTTGGTACATTCCTAAATCCATCAGATGTAGCCCCAGAAAGTTTTACTGGAGAACCAATAGCCATGTTAGATTACAGGGAGGTTACCTTTGAATTTAAAGAAAGAAAAGCAATGGGGAAACTGTACATTGCAGAGGAAGGTCCGTCCGTGTTTTGGTGGATAGATCAGAAGGAATTAGATATTATTCTAGATCCCAACAGTGTTGAGCAAGTTTTAGTCATAGGTGGGAGTGAACACAATGAAATCCAGTTTAAGAATGAATTCCCTGAGGTATTTTCGGGGGAAAATTGGTACACTTGCAGGATATTCACATAAAATTGAGTTAAAAAAGGATGCTATTCCTAAAGTGCATGAGTCCAGGGACGTTCCATGGGGGTTGAGAGAGGAAATTAATCAAGAATTGGATGCTTTACTAAAATTGGGGATTATCGAAGAGGTGAATGCTTCAGAGTGGATCACTCTCCTGGTTGTTGCTCGTAATGCCAATTGCAAGATCCGATTTTGTGTGGATTTGAGGAAACTTAATAGGAACATAGTAGTGGAAAAGGTTCCCTCTACCCAAAATTAATGAGTTGTTGGCACTTACTAAAGGTATGTAATGGTTCTCATAGATTGATTTAACATCAGCGTGCCATCAGGTAAATCTGCACGAAGAGAGTAAAGGTTTAACAACATATATGACCCCACAGGCATGTTGTAGGTATATTCGCATGCCGTTTGGCCTTGTGTCGGCTGCTGCTATCTTCAAAACGTTTTTAAAAAAATCTGTTTATTAACATTTTGCATAGTTATACATTTCTTATCAAACTAACACCGTCAATGCATGCATCTCTGTTACACCACACATTTCAAAGCATATCAAGTGTTAAGAGGAGCGATTCCTACAGGATGTGCGGGTACATATGCTAAGAGTTACATTTCTCAGTGTGATGCTCCTGTAACTTCTGCATTTTTTGTCATGTGAACTGCCACATGAGATTTCACATTTTCTGGAACTGCTATGCTACATACATGAACTGTGGATGCGGGTATCAACCGAGGACAAAACAATATAAAGGAAGGATGGGGCAACTGTGAGTGAGACGCTGCCACTCTCTTTTACTACATGTGCTAATCCACATGCGCGAGTTATGTGCAATGGTGATTTAGGTGAGAAAAAGCCATAGCTGCACCTCTTAATGCTTGTTGCCAGTGCAATCCCCCCCAACTATGCCTCTGCGACGCCCTCTATCTCCATTGAAGAGCCCCCCACTGTCTCATTCAACCCCCGCAACTCTGACAATATGGTCTCCCATCCCGTGGCCAGTGGGAATTTGCGGAGCACCAGCAGGTCTTCTCTGCGTAGGGCAACACTCTCTGCCTTGGCCCAGTTGAGTAGGGATCGGCGCCATGCTGCTACGTGCAGTGCGCTCAGAGCCTTCCAATGCTTTGTGATGAGGCGCTTGGCTACAGCTAGGTCCAGGTCCTGGAAGCGGGAAGTGACCCTGTGTTTCCTCCCTCTTGTAAACAAGTGAAGGATATGGACCTCCCAGCTAAAAGGTACGACCCGTCCTGTGCAATGCGATAAAGCAGTGGTTACCTCTTGCCACTATGTAGCGAGCTCTGGGCACCGCCATAGAATGTGTAAAAGGTCTTCATCGGTTAAGTGACACATGGGGCTGTCAGCATCTGCACAATGAAAATATTTTTATTTATTTTAGCCGGGGTGAGGTATGCCCGGTGGAGGTTGAAGAACTGTATCTGCAGAAACCTCTGGTTACGAGGAACTTGAGAGGGGCCCTCGAGGCCAGCCACCCATTCTGTTTTGAAGAATACTCGTCCCAGATCCCCTTCCCAGTGTGACCTCAGGGGGTTTAGTGAGATTGCAGTATGCTACCGGAGTATCGCTGTGAACCATCGAATCAGGTGGCCCCCGTCTCCCATAACATGCAGGTATTGGATTGAGTGGTGCAAGGGAGGCTCTGTGCTTAGACAGCCCCACTTGGAAGATAGAGAGGTTATAAGCAAATGGTGTAGAAGGAAGCCCTCCCCTTCCACTAGCTCCATGTGTGGAATCAGGGACCCATCTCGGAACAGATCTCCGGTATCTGATGTCAGCTGTGTCCCAGCCTCTCAGTTCTACTGCTGAGGTGATTTGCTGCCCCCTGGGAGTTCTCAGCAGGGGAATAGCAGGGACATAGGGTTTTGTGGCGCAGGTGAGGAACAGACATCTCCGAAAGCATTTATAGGCTATTGTGAGCAGCAGTGGGCCCACACATTTTGGTAGCGTGCATGGGTGAAATAAGTGCAGAAGGGCTAGGTGTGAAATAGGGGGAAGTGTAGTAGCCGTGTCCAGAAGGTAGCGGGAGGCCAACCATCTGGAAATCCACTGCACTTGGGCAACTAGATAATAGTGCTCAAGATTGGGAGGGACCAATCCTGCCTTGCCCGACGGGCAGATAGAGCTTTTTAATAGAGACTCTGTGCCTAGAGGACCCCCAGATAAAATCTCTGACTGTTTTTTCCAGCTTGTTGAAAAAGGCTGGAGGCAAGCAAAGGGGCAAGTTTGTAAGATAATAGAGGAGCCGAGGCAGTATCATCAACTTAGCGAGGGCAATTCTGCCAGAGATGGACAACGGCAATGTTCCCCAAAAGGAGATCTGAGATCGAATGGCAGTCACGGCTCTGGTAATATTGCCATCCAGTAGGTCTGCCTTTTGACGATAGATGTAAATACCCAGGTAGCGGAAAGTGCTGACACACCATGACACCGGCCCGCCACCGAGTGAGTAACCAGGGTCTGGGGTGCTCTCCGCGAAGGGAAACAGAATATATTTTGAGGCGTTAACCCGCAAACCAATACATCAGCGAATGTGGATAATGTCAGGTCTAATGACAGGGGGATGGAGTGGAGGTCTCTGATATATAGTAGTATGTCATCAGCATACAAGGAAATTGTATGCGTGCTGTCCCCTAGAGGAATCCCCGTGCCTACCCTGGTCCGGATACACGCTGCCAACGGCTCCATCGCTAGTGAAAAGAGTAGGGGAGACAGTGGGTATCCCTGTCTTTTCCCGCGACCCACTGCTATGGCTTCGGAGATATATGGGCCAGTCTTGACTCGAATGATTGGGTGTCTATATAGTATTCGGATCATATTCAGCCACTCTAAAATAGCGACGGAGCTTGAGGGAAGTGCTGCGGGCTGGAACGAATCCATTTTGATCAGTGTGGACCAGGGCGGGGATGCAGGGTGCCAGCCTGTTGGCCAGAATTTTGGCTAAAATTTTATAATCAGTATTTAAGATTTCCAGGGGCCTACCGGAATTCAGGGACGTGGGTTCTTTCCCAGGTTTTAGTAGCGAGACCACATTCGCTGCGTATAGCGACGGTGGAAGCTTGGAATGATCAATTGAGGAGGTAAAGAGGGCGTACAGGTGAGGTATAATTGTGTCAGCGTATGTCTTAAAGAATTCAGTTGGGAGCCCGTCTGGTCCTGGTTTCTTTCCTGATGCTAGGGACGACAGTGCTTCTCGTACCTCGTCTACCGTGATAGGGGAATCTAACATGAGGCGTTGATGGGGGGCTAACGTGGGCAGGTCGACCCCAGCTCAGGAAAGCGCTGATTTGCTGCGGGGACCCTTGGGCTTGGGAAGCATAGTGGTGAGTCATTGCTGTATGAATGCCAAACTGCGTGTTACGCATGATTCCCATGTCATCCCATATGGGGTGTATTGGACTGCGAGGGTGCTCCTGGTGTATTAAGATAAGCCAGTAGTCTGCCTGTCTTATCTGCCGTGGCGTGCGTGCATGCAGAATGGGCTGAAAAGATATGACATCTCAGCCTTTCCAAAAGAGTGAGCCACTCAGCTTGGATGGCTTCGAGTTTCACTTTAGCCTCAGGGTGCGTGACCGATAGAGATTCTTGCCGAAAAAGTTTACTCTTGAGGGTGCCCAGGGAGGCGTCAAGCTGCTTATGTATGTTCCACGTCAGGCCTAGGCAATGTCCCCATATTACCACCATGAAGGCCTTCCATTCGGTGGACAGGGAATCTGCGGTGCCTACATTGCACTTGAAGTAGTCTAGAAGTGATGCTCCTAGGGAGCTGCAGAACGCCGGGTCCTCTAGTGCTGAAGGTTGCAGCCTCCAGGCGGGGATTAAGGGAAACCTCCCCTCCCAACTAACTGTCAAGTATTGGGGGTTGTGGTCCGAATGGGTGCGCCCCAGGTACTCAGTGGCTTGGATCAAGGGACGCAATGCGGGGGAGGCAAGCATGCGGTCTAATTCCACGTGCAAGTTATGGACTGGCGAGTAGAACAAATATATACGTGTATCAGGGTTATGCGCCCGCCAAACATCGGACAGAGACCAATGCTCCAGCCATTTACACAATGCTTGTGCGTAAGATGATGATGTTGTGCGCATGAGGGGCAGAAAGGAGCGGTCTGAGGAAATATCTAGCACTGCATTGAAGTCGCCTCCTAGAAGCCAGGGAACGTCGCTCCAGCAAGACAGGACCCTGGATAAGTCGCCCAGGAAAGCATTTTGTTCTACATTAGGAGCATATATAGATCCCAGCAATACAGGATACCCATTCAGCTTGCCCTTAAGTAGTACGTATCGCCCCCTGCATCCATCACCACCCCTTCCTCCTCCCAGGTGACTCCCGCCTTAACCCAGATCAATGCACCCCTTGCCATGGATGAGAAGTTTGTGCTGTACACTTGACCTCTCCATCTATGCCGTAATCTGGCAGCTTCCAGCTGAGTCAGATGTGTCTCCTGCAGTAGGACAATACCACAAGCTCTTTGCTGCAAGTATGCATATATGGAATACCTACGCGAGGGGGGGTGAATCCCTCTCACATTCCAAGTTATAATATTAACTCGCGTCATATGGGTGGTCTATAATTATATGCATGCCCGCTCCTATTGCCGTGGGATACAAGAGTGTGGGTGGCAGCAGCGTCCCATGGGCAAACGCCAAATCTGAACAGGGGAGAAGCCAATAAACAACAACTAGATTGGCTAACCACATAAGAGCGAACCCAAACTGGGGTTGACCCAAACAGTCTTGCCGGAAACGCGGCAACTAATGTCCAGCCAGGTTATGAAGCTGCTGAGGGAGGTGTGTGTAATGGCGGTCTGACCGGCCTATCCCTCAGTTTGGCAACATTAATTGAGAGAAGGGAGAGATAGCCATCAAGTGTGCGTGCAAGGTGAGCTCGTATGCAACTGTGCTGAGCCGCGGACTCGGCGTTTACTCAATAGGAGCCCAGAGTGTCGCATTTCTGCATCATGGAGAAAGGTTAGTCAGGCCAGGCCGCACTAAACAATATTGTCTGAGGTTTGAGGGGTGACGTCCGGGGGGCAAGGTGACCCCGAGTCTCTGGACCAGGCCGGGGTGGAGCCATCGTTACCACAGAATCTGGATGGTGATGCCGTGGAGGGCGCCGGTGAATCTGCGATCTGAAGGGCAGCCGCCACCTGGAGGGCTTCCTGTCGTTCCGTCAGGATCTGTTCTGGGTCTGGCGCCTTTACTGATGAAGCACAGCTCCTCGTCCCTCCTCTCCGTCCTCTCCGCCATATACGCCTGCCCCACCCGGGTGGTGATCCACTGTCGGGTGGTCCGGTTGACGTCGCCAGGCCCGCCTCCTCGAGCCAGTCCCATGCATCTGATGGCGTGTCAAAAAATTGAGATGTTCCATCCTTTACTACCCTTAGTCGAGCAGGGAACAGCAGGGAATACCGCAGGTCAAGTCCCCGCAGCTGTCGCTTTACTGCCCCAAAGGAGGCTCGCCTTTTTTGCACTTGGGTGGTGTAATCTGGAAAAAGGAGTACTGTTGCATTTTGTACTTTGGCCCCAGAGGTTTTCCAAGTCTCCCTCAATATTGTGTCTCTGTCCCTAAAGTTCAGGACTTTGAACAAAAAAGGGTTGGGGGCTGGATCCAGGTGGCGGGCGGCGGGCTGGCACCCTATGGGCCCGCTCTACCGCAAATTGAGGGGAAAGAACACCGGGCGGGAGCAGTTCCTTCAACCACCTCTCCATGTACTCTACAGGGTCTTTTCCTTCTGCTCCCTCCCGAAGACCACCCACACGCACATTATTGCGAGGGGACCGCCCCTCCGCGTCATGAATGTTATGTTATGTTAAGGTACTTGTAGAGCGCATGGCTGCCCCAGCAACGGGGCATCCCAGCGCTAAGATGAACACCGAGTGAGACGACAGAAAAGAGGAGAGATCAATCTTGTCCTCAAGGGTGTAGACACAATCCAGCAGATCTTGTAGGGTCACTGTGTGATTGCAGGTCTTAGGCTGTAGGTCAGAGAGCGTAAGCTCGGTTGCATGTATGCGCTCAGACAATTTCTGATGATCGGCCCTCAGGAGCGTGAAGTCTGAGACTACCTTGTCGATCCTGGTCTCAAGGGAGGCACGCGTCTGTGCCAGTGTCGTGCCAATCTTTTCGACCGCGACCAGTACGGAGTCAATTTTGGATGAGAGGTCTGACTGTTGAGAATCTGCCGGTCCCGTTGCCTTCAAAGTTGCCCCCACTCCAGAGTCCCGGGGGGTCCCTCCCTGCGGAACAGTCGAGCGGAGGCAGCCCATGACCAACAGCTACGCGTTAGGCATTAAGGGACGAGAGCTGTGATGTGCCCAGCCACACCGGTGAGTGAATGTCTCGGGCGAGCCTCCTCTCGCTATGTCCCCTGGCAGATCTCAAACACAACACGTGTAATTTATTGTGGGGTGATCGTCAGCCGCCCACTTACCGGCTGCGCCGCCCAGCGCCGCTGCCTTTGCCCTCCTCTACTTGCGGGGCTCAACGCTGCCCTGCAGTAAGATGAGTGTGATCCGCAGACCGTTCGATATCCCAGAAGGATATCTGGGTTCCGGTGCTGGCTAATCATAATAACAAAGGGCTGGCCCGAGCTTCCAAACCTTAGCCCAGAGGTGAGGGCATACACTTAAGGACGGTACGGTCCGAAACTCTACACACTTGAGTATATGTCAGGCGGCCCAGCGCCGCAGGTTCCAGTGCCTCAGTGACTTCAGGGCGCTCCAGGACCTCACAGGCACCCCCTCCAAACTGTGTGAGGTGCAGCTCTGAATATCACTGGAGTTCAGTCTTTGTTAGCCTTCCTTCTCTGGGGCCACCGCGCTGAGTCCACTTTAATTGTGGTATATGTCCCCAGGGTCTGGTGGTTCCCGCTCCGCAGTCCAGATAGGATCAGGCAGGCAACGCTCAACCGTACCCCAAGGGAGGGGGGGGCCTGAAAGGTATGGAGCAAAGCGCTGCAGCAACTTCTGCGATTCGCGCCCCTCTTGTGTCGCTAGGTTCGCGAAAGGGGGCATCCACGATCAGCAGCACGGTGACTCGATCACTCCTCGGGCTGCAGGGAGATGCGAAGAGAAGGGGGGGCTAGGCCCGATCTGACCCTCATGCCACCACCCTTGTGCTATCTTACAACGTGCGGTTCAGGCCAAGCCCCAGAGGGTGTATCACACGAACCCCCGGTCTGCCGCTCTGCCAAAACACCCCTCGCTGTGCCGCACTGGTGCTGCTGCTGGGGGGGGGTCTAGGCACGGCGACCTCCGGGCCCTCTCCCATTAGGTGTGTTCGCCGCCACATTACTCCCGCGCCCGGCTCACCTCTTCTGCGGTGCCTGCTCTCGATCCCTACCGGCTAACTGGTGACCATGATGTCTGCCGTCCTCACGGGCCTCTCAGGTGCTTTGGATGGGTGCAGGCTAGGACCTCTCCGCCGATCCCTGGCTGCCGCCTCAGCTCCGGTTGCACAAGCCACTGGGTAGGGCCACCTCTCGTACCAGAGCCGAGTCGCATAGGCCGCAGGGTCCCCGCGTCCCTCTCTGCTGGCGGCGTCAATGTCCATGGCCCCGGTCCCTCACCAGGGCGCCCCCTGCTAGGTATGGGCAAAGCGCTGTGGCAACTTCTGCAATTCGCATCCCCATTGCGTCACTGGGTTTGCGAAAGGGGGCACCCATGATCAGCAGCACGGAGAATCGGACACTCCACGGGCTGCAGGGAGATGTGATGAGAAGGGGGGCGGCCTAGGCCCGAGCCGACCCTTGTGCCACCACCCCTGTGCTATCTAGTAACGCGCGGGTCAGACCAAGTCCCAGAGGGTGTATTACAAGGATCCACGGCCTGCCGCTCCACCGCAACGCCCCTCGTAGAGCCACACTGGTGCTGCTGCTGGGGGGGCCTATTCCCGAACGACCTCTGGGCCCTCCCCCATTAGGCGCATTTGCCACCACAATACTCCCAAGCCCGGCTCACCTCTTCTGCGGCGCCTGCTCTCAATCCCTGCTGGCTAACTGGTGCCCCTGGTGTCTGCTTTCCTCACAGGCCTCTCAAGTGCTGCGGGTGGGTGCAGGCCAGGACCTCTCCGCTTATCCCCGGCCACCGCCTCAGCTCCGGTTGTATACGTCAATGGGTAGGGCTGACTCTCATACCAGAGCTGGGGCGCGTAGGCCGCAGGGTCCCCGCGCCCCTTTCTGCTGGTGGTGTCAATGTCCATGGCTCCGGTACCCCGGGGGGCACTCCGCCACTGGCAGTGCCGCCACCTGTCCCAGGCCACCGGGTCCCACCCCTCACTCCGGGTTTACGAGCTGTTCTTTCTGGCCGTCTCCCTCAGCGGCTCCAGGCTCGGTCGCTTTGTAGCCAGTGCTGCTCATGGCGCCCGCATCCACTGCCCAGATTCCACCAACAGGCTCGCGTCTGCCATGTATCACTACAGCCGGGCCAGCTGGGTCAAGCGCTCTGCTTCTTGGTAGGCCACGCCTCGTGCATCAGGGGTGTCAGGGTATTCTTCGTTCCGTGCAAGACGCTGCTGCACTCTCCAATCGTTAGACAAGGCACACCGCACTTTTGCTGTTCAAATGCCAGCCAACTGACAAAGGATGGCCAGGATAATAGAGGGATAGGGCGTCCGCCATCTTAGGCAGTTGGCCACGCCCCCCCCTGCTATCTTCAAAAAGTTGATGCATAAGTTGCTAAAAGACATGCCTGGTATAATAATCTTCCAAGATGACATACTGGTGATGGGGGAATCAAAAGTACAACATGATGTAAGAGTGTAGGGTGTGCTAGAGAGTTTGCGAACAAGTGGATTAACGGCTGAATTTGCCAAGTGCAGGTTTGGGGTACAATCTTTGGACTATCTGGGGCACAAAATTATTGCTAGAGAAGGCTGGGCTTTGCGGATGACAGTTGCTGTAGGGTGAAGATCCTGTCAGGAGGCGCAGACAGTCTTTACTGGAGCTTTGCGTTGGTGGTCACCGCCAGCTTTCGATGCTGTAGTGAGAAGTGCAGATCTCGCATTGCTGGTCAGTGCTTGTGGCGCTGTGTCCACTACAGCTTAGCATTGGCGGTCAAAACTGTTGGCAAAATCTCGGCACAAACAGGCCCCTTCGCAGTAAAAAAGAGCCCAAAATATCAGAAATTCTCCTTCCTCTTCAGAGGAGTGCACTCTAATGCCAACAAACGGCCTAGGACTAGGTGAGGCAAGTCTTTGGGATCAGGGACTCACTCTTGCAGAGGCCTCCAGGTCTCAGGCAGGTCCAGTTGCAGCAGGGCAGTTGGAGAGTTGCATGGAGGATTCTGGAGCTTGTTATGTCTCTGTAGCTGTGAACAGGAGGTTAGTCAGCTGACCCTTGAAGTCACTTCAAGTGGCCTGGGATGAAAGAGCAGGTCCAGTCTTCTTTTTCACAAAGCAGGGCAGGCCTCATGCAGCAGGGAAGTCCTTCTTCTCTAGCATCCACAGGTCCAGGAGTGTACTGAACAGTTGGTCTTGGGGTCCAATATTTACTCTCAGGGTCCAATATTTTCACCCGGTGCCAGCTTTAAGGTGGGAGAAACTTCTAGACTTCCCCCCACATCTGGTTCTGGGATGTCCTTCCTTCCCCTGTCCTGACTCCGAGTTGTCTGGTGTGACAATAGACTAGTGTGAAGTCCTTTGTGAGTGTGCTGAGGCAGCTCCTTTGAACTTCAAGTGTGTTAGATGACAGCTCTGCCTTCCCATCCTAATCAGATTTCCCATCTTGACAACACTAAGTCCCCCTTTGTATCACTGTCTCGGAGGAAGACACAAAGGCCAACTGCTAACTACACTTAGTCATGTGACCCAGGATATAGGCACCAAATGGTTAGGACAAGAAAATGTCAATTTTCTAAAAGTGGCATTACCAGACTTTTAACTTAAAATCGACTTTACTATTAAAGAGGGCTTTAAACTACAATTCATTGGAGCCCAAGCATGACATTTCAACCTGATTCCAAACAAAAGTTATAACTTATGAAATATAATAGGGTAACCCAATATTATCCTATGGGAGAGGTAGACCTTGATATAGTAAAAAACGAATTTAAGAGTTTTTCGCTACCAAGACATCTAAAACTTGAAAGTGCACGTCCCACTTTTTAAATACAAAGCACCCTGCTCTATGAGCTGTTTAGTGCCTACCCTACAGATAACCAATGTGCATTAAAAAGGAAAGTTTAGGCTTTGCAAAAGGTTTGTCCTACCAGGTTGAAATGGCAGTTTAAAACTGCACACAGCCTGCAATGCCAGACATGAGACATATTGAAAAAGGCTACTTATGTGGGTGGCACAATAATTGCTGCAGGCCCACTACTAGCATTTAGTTACAGGCCCTGGGTATATGTAGTCCCACTTTATCAGGGACCTATAAGTAAATTAAATGTGCCAATCGGGTGTAAGCCAATTTTACCATGTAAAGAGAAGTGTGCACAAGCCCTTTAGCACTGGTTAGCAGGGTTAAAGTGCACATAGTCCTAAGACCAACAACATCTGTTTCAGAAAACAGGAGGGGTGAAGGTAAAACGTTTTGGAGTGACCCTGCAGAGTGGGCAAAGTCCAACACTAATATATAGAGCTACCAATTTTCACCATTTGTGTAAGAGGATAAGCGGGTGAAGAACGGATCTTAATTACTGCATTGTTAAGTTCTAAACTGTCTGCTACGTGCTCCACCAACATTTTAGCAATCCAGTTTTGATTGACTTTTAACACCTTCTTTGTGATAGACAAAACATACTCTTATGCAATTTGAAGGTCCTGTAGGAATATAGTAAATCTGACATCACCTAGAAAGTGATTCATAAAACATGTTTGATTTATTCCTAGTAACTCGTTCTAGAAACTCTTCTAGAATGCAGTGTGATGGATCCTAACGTCCATCTTGGGATTCTGACTTCTTCTGCCAATTCCTACGAGGAACAATAAAGACAGAATTTTTTTCTTATAGAACAACTTGCCTCCTATGCTATCCCAGTGCCGATCTTAGAAAAATATTAAAATCCACTTCTTCCACTAGTACTTCAAGTAGCTGTCTTGCCTTTTCTCCTGTACAAATTAGATCCATAAGCTGCTGTGACTGCACCGCCTTCTGCACTTTTTAAGTGCAGTATTCATGTCCATAAGCCATTCTTGATGTCAATCTGGCAGATTAGATGCTGCCCAAAGCAAATTGTATAGCAATGTCACAGATTTTATTGCATTTATTAAATGCCGTTTGCATGCCTGCTAGTGCCTTTTTTTGTTTACTTTTTGTTCATATGTTAACAGACAAACAAGCTGACTCTACATAGCAGTATCATGAATGTTGCATCAGAGCATGTCACATACATTACAGCAGTCCGACATGATAGAGTAGATCACTACATCCGAACATCAGTATCCCTCTTTTGTATCTCAGTCTAATACGGTATTCAATGCATCTCGACTCAGCATGTTGTGTTAGGTAGTGACAACAGATACGTTTCTAGCGGACTCCATATGTCTTTTGGACGTAAGGGCACAGGCAGCTCCTCTGCATTCACATCCAATTGCTCTTTACAATATACCATGTCATCTATCCAATGTTGTAGCGTAAGAGCTCTTTTTTCCCCCAATTCGTTGCTACTGTTCTCTTAGCCAGTAGCAGGGCTACTGCCGTAAATCTACAATTGGGAGGCTGCAGCAACCTCACAAGGCCAAGCAAACAAAGTTGCGGGGTATTAAGTATAGACTCTGACACCATAGCTTTCAAGGCAGTTACTTCTGTCCAGAAGTGATGAACCACGGGGCACGCCAGGGCCACATGCAAAAAGTCCGCCTGCATTTCCTCACAACGTGTACATTTTTCAGTTGTGCGTAGTCCATACCTGAACAATTTAAAGGGCGTATAGTACAATTGCTATGAAAGCTTAAATTTAATAATACGCAAATTGCAGTTTGCAGTCAACATACTTGTGAATGTGCAACAGAAAGTCCATTCTTCCTCAGACAAGGGTGTATCAAGTGTGGCATTCCATTTATCTAGGGAGTAGTTTGAATCTGGATGTTTCTCTCTCTGTGCTGCATTATATAGCTTGGTAATGAGGCGCCCATGAGTTGGGCTAGTAAGCGTAATCTGCAGGGACTTGAGGACAGATGGCGTTGAGGGAAAGGACAGATATAACTCGTTTATAGTCATCCGCAGACGCAAGTAAATGTAGGTCAAAAGCAGGAGTTTGTACTTTGTCAGAGGAGAGTTCCTGCAAGGTAATAAATGACCCATCTGGGAATATGTCACCCAGAGTTCGGAGGCCAGCAATCGCCAGTATGGTCAAGGCCTTCAGTTCCAGTGTGAATGATATTTCTGGGTGGTGTATAAGAGGTAGAGCCGGCCCATGCACCTAAAGTTTGCCAGACATGCGTCCAAGCCCAGTTCCTGCATTATTGGCTCCACCCCACCCCGTTCCAACCACATCTAGCGGTTGAACAAGATCGAAGTTCCCCGTGGCCACTTGCAACTGCGCTGTTCCAGCCATACAAGGCACCTAAAGCCGGTATCAGCACTGTGGAATGCGAGCGTTGGGCATGGGATGGCCTCCGCAGATGGGCTGGTCTTCAGATACTGCATGCACTTTCCACATTATTGACAGATAACCCCATATTTCCCCCATTACAGGATAAAGGCGCCACTAGACGTGCAGGTACATGAGGCATAAAAGTTTTTGTGGATCTCTACCCAGACGGCAAGTTTCTTCCCTGCTTTGCTGGAACTGACACACCCACGCCTACACTATCAGATACATTACTATACTATCAAATTAGAACTACCTGCCACACACTGCATGACACATTTCCTGCTCCCCCCTCCTATCTCCACGTCCACACACTCACGCTGACTGCCTCCCTGGTGGACACTGCGTGGGCTCGTGTGGCCTGGGAGAGGGACCTGAATTTAGACATATCAGAAGCGCAATGGAGCTATTGCGGCGGCCAGTCTGAGAGACTATCTTCTAATTATAGATTGCAATGAATGCATTTTAATTATTTACATAGAACATATCGCACGTCATCACAGCTCCACAGAATTGGACTGGCTGCTGACTCGCACTGCCTACGCTGTTGAGAGCCAGGGGCTACTTTCTTGCATTTGGCGTGGACCTGCCCTGGGGTGGCGAGCTTGTGGACTATGGTTTGTGGCATGGTGAGTGCCATCATTGAGGCCCCATTCTCACCCGATCCAATTGTATGTCTCCTGGGGTATGTAAAAGACGCTCCAGATGGATACCGATGCCTCATTGGGATGCTGCTTCTGTTGGCCAAGTGCAGAGTGGCAATACACTGGGGGACGAGGCCGGTTCCTACCAAACAGGCCTGTTTGATGGACGTTTCCTACTGCCAGGAGCAACTGGCAGCTTACTGGGACTTTGTGCCACTAACAACCCATTTGGGAACCCTTTGTCACTTACCTTCGACAGACTATCACTGACAGGACGGACAGCCTGACTTCTAACACACCTAGTACATAGTTGCCTTCCTGTTTTAACTCCCTGCTGGGTTGGGACACCTCTGCCAACGCTATTGGAATGTGCTGTGCTGCCAGGTGGGGTGGCAGACTGATAAAATGCTGGATTGCCATTGTTGCCGCCTGTGCTTTATGTATGACAAGCATGCTACATATCGTACTCTGTATCATGGTGAATTGGGACACAGTGGAAATGCAGAATGAATGACACTGTTGGGGTCTTTTTCTTGCTTTGTGATTTATCTTTGAAAACTAAAATAAAATAATTAAAAAAAAAAATCCCCATGCATTTGTATTGGTCTTGACAGAGTTGATCTCAGTGCGAGGGATGACTACTGTTGTCTGTGATATAAGAGCCTGTAGCGGGAGGGGGTGTTCATCATCAGATTCTATCGTAACATGAGGTATAAATTCATGATGGTGATGCCAATAGTGTGCAAAGTGTACTTGACCACAAACGTAATACAAATGAAGATCAGTGGCTCCAAACCCGCCTTGGGCGTAAGGTAATGTAAGCACTTCCGGGAATGGTTGTGAGTGTATCCCCCTCCTTCTTGTTTATGATTAAATAGGCACGAGGAGATCTCAATTTCTTTGCGTCAAGACGCGATAACGAGGGATTAACCCAGGACTCGAATTTCATGACCTACGACAGAAACCTCGACACTATTAATACAAAAGTGAAGCTCGTAATTGATTTTAAATATGGTTGTATGAACCAGACCGTGCTGTAATAATGTTTTAAAAAAGCCTTGAGAAAGCCAAGGTCTAATTGACCCATATGGGCGAAACACGTGTCGGCTGGTGCAGCTTTAGCAATGTGCTGTTAGGAATACCTTGAAAAACAAGGATGTTACACCTGTACTGAACTTCACAAAACACTAATAAAACAAGTGTAAAAAAGAACGATAAAAAAAAAACAGCTCTTCAAAAAGAAATTGAGATCTCCTCGTGCCTATTTAATCATAAACAAGAAGGAGGGGGATACACTCACAACCATTCCCTACAGTTACAATTTTGAGGCTGGAGAGGTCCAGTGCCTCGAGTGAACCCCCCTCAAACCTACTAATATCTATAGCTATATTGGGCAATACCATCCGGGACTGGGATCCCTGGACCTTACAAAACTGGGATTGGCTAATGTAAGCACTTCCCACCTAATTCTGGGCTGTCCACCAGCCTATACCAATGTTATCATATGGGAGCGTAACGTTTTGAAAAAATGGAGAGGTAGCGTGGTTGGGATGTTGACGAAAAGGTATAAAAAAACGTGGCAGAACAATCATTTTAAGGGTCGCTATCCTGCCTGTTAGAGATAGTGGCAGTCTAATCCATTGGGCTACCTGATCTCCCAGCTTGGAGACTGCCCTCCCGTAGTTTTCCGTAACCACCACCTCTGGATGTCTGTGCACCCAAACTCCTTGATATTTAACTAGATCTGTCCGCCACTCCAAGGGGAATTCTAGCGATAACGTCTGTGTGCATGGCGTCGGAGGAATGATAACTGATTTAGACCAATTAACCCTTAATCCAGCATATCCTTCGAAGTGAATATATTCTCTAATTACAGGTGCAAAGTAACCGGTGGGGTTATGCACCTATAGGACCATGTCGTCCGCCTATAATGAGATGCTAATTGGTCGCAATCTAAAAGGCAACAGTGAATCGGCATGGCGCTGCTGTATTTTACAGGCCAGGGTGAACAGTAGTGGGGATAGGGGGCAACCTTGCCGCCTTCCCCTGTGAATCAGCTGTGGCTCTTCCGTGTTACCATTTATACGTATTCTCGCAGCTGGCTGAGTATAAAAGACGGATCCATCAAATAAATGCTTGCGCCATTCCCATCCTCCATAAAAAAGTAAACATAATACCCATTCTACTGAGTTGAAAGCTTTAGCAGCATCTAATAGTGCCGCCTCCACAAGAGGGTCAAGCTGATGGAAAAGGGCAAAAATAGTACACAGACTGTGTGTTGTAGAGCGTGCAGGAATAAAGCCAGATTGGTCTGGCAACACCAGATTTTGTAGCAGTGGTTGGATTTGAAAGGCAATTATCTTTGCCAGAATTTTGGCATCTGTGTTGATGAGCGAAAGCGGTCTATATGACTCGCACTACTCTGGTGGCTTGTCTGGTTTTAGTAACGTGATCAATATGGCTTTCCGCAAAGAGGGGGGAAGTATGCCAGTTTTGAAAGCCTCCTTATACATTTCGAGCCGATGCGGAGCTAGTAAGTCCCCAAATTCTTTGTAGAATTCGCCCGTTAGGCCATCTGCTCCGGGTGCCTTCCCATTGGGGAGCGTGCGGATCATGTCCCGGATTTCCTCTTCCGTAATAGGATGCGTCAAGTATTTTTCATTGCCCTAGTGATAGCCAAGCCAAGGCTACATCAATCAATCAATCAGGGTTTGTAAAGCACGGCTACTCACCCGCGAGGGTCTCAAGGCGCTGGGAGGGAGGGGGCTGCTGATCTGTCTGCGCTCTGGTGTTCAGTGGAAGAGTCAGGTCTTGAGGTCTTTCCTGAATTGGGTCAGCGACAGCGATTGTCTGAGGTGGGTCAGCAGGGTGTTCCAGGTCTTGGCAAGCAGGTAGGGAAAGGATCTTCCTCTTGTTCTTGTCTTGTGGATCCGAGGGATGGTGGCCAGAGCCAGCTGGGCAGAGCGGAGGTGTCTGGTAGGGACGTGGAATGAGAGGCGGTGATTCACATATGCTGGTCCTGCATCGTGGAGGGTTTTGTAGGCATGCGTGAGGAGCTTGCAGGCGATCCTTTTGTTGACTGGGAGACAGTGGAGGTCTCTGAGGTGTTCAGAGATGTGGCTGCAGCAAGGGATGTTAAGGACCAGTCTGGCTGCAGCGTTTTGAACGTTCTGAAGTCTGCTGAGGAGTTTCTGGGTGACGCTGGCATAGAGTGCATTACCGTAGTCGAATCTGCTGCTGATGAGTGCGTGGGTGACTGTTATTCTGGATTCGGTTGGGAAATGGCTTTTGAAGCAGGCGGAGCATGTGGAAGCATGATGAGGCGACGGCGTTGGTCTGATGGTCAATTGAGAGAGAGGAGTGCAGTATGATGTAGAGGTTTTGTGCGTTGTCTGTGGGGATGGGCGGGGTTGTGGAGGATGATCATGAGTTGTCCCAAGCTGAGGGTCCTAGGATGAGGACTTCGGTCTAGTCTGAATTCAGTTTGAGGCAGTTGCTCTTCATCCAGGTCCCCACTGCATTCATTCCTCTGTGGGAGTTGTGCGGTTGTTGGTTCGTTGGTGAGGGAGAGGATCAGTTGGGTATCGTCAGCGTAGGAGACGATGTTGAGTCCGTAGTTCCTGACGATGGATGAGAGGGGGACCATTTAGATGTTGAAGAGGGTAGGCTCAGGGAGGAACCCTGGGGGACTCCGCAGCTGATTTCTGTGGGTTCAGAGAGGAACGGAGGTAGTCTGACTCGCTGTGTTCATCCGGTGAGGAAGGAGTGGACCCAGTCCAGGGCCTTGTCACGGATGCTAGCGTCGTGGAGTCTCTTGATTAGGGTGCAGTGGGAGACGCTGTTGAAGGTGGCTGAGAGGCCCAGGAGGATGAGAGCTGCGGTTTTGCCTCGGCCGAGGAGGGAGCAGATGTCGTTGGTGGCGGCGAGGAGTGCAGTCTCGGTGCTCTGGTTACTCCTGAAGTCAGATTGGGAGCTGTCCAGGACATGGTTTGCTTCAATGAACTTGGAGAGTTGGGCATTGATGGCCTTCTCGATGAACTTGGCTGGGAAGGGGAACAGAGAGATGGGTCTGAAGTTCTTGAGGTCTGTTAGTTTGGCGGATGGTTTCTTTAGCAGAGGGTTGATCTCGGCACGCTTCCAGTCATCGGGGAAGGCGGCGGTCTCAATGGAGCAGATAGTGCAGCGCAGATTGGGGCAATGGCGGTGGCTGCTCTATGGAAGATGTGATGCGGATATGGGTCAGAGATATTCCTGAATCGCTTCCTCTGACGCCACTGTTTGCATGGAGTATAGATGCATATAATAGTCAGTGAATGTGCATAATATAGATGGTGTGTCAAAGTATTCCCCACCCTGCACGTCTATTATCTTCACGGCCTGTGTGGGTGCCCATGGCATTTTTAACTTGTTGGCAAGTGCTCGACCCGGTCGGCCTCCCTCTCCGTATGAATGTGCCACATGGCGACGCAAGAGGAATGTCACTTCGCGATCAGCCATCTCTTGATATGCAGTCACTTTTTCCCAGGTATCCGCAAGGAGTGTGGGGTCTAACATCCTCTCATGTTCCCTTTCCAGCCCCTTTATGCCCCACTCTAGGATATGTAGCTGTTGACAGATATCTCCAAGAATTCCAGTTTGTTTGCTGATGCTAATCCCCCAAAGAGTTACCTTGAAGGCTTCCCATAGTGTGTGTGCGCCCCGTCACTGTGCCCACATTGTGCTCAAAGTATTCTAAGATTGCCATTCTTATTTTGGCCCTAAACACTTGGTCTAGTAACGCAGTGGCTGGGAACCGCCATATAAATTGCACCGGTGTGTAAGAAGGCACTCATAGTACCAGTCTGACAGGGGCATGGTTAGATAAAGTTCTTGGTGGGTGACCGACTGCCGCCGTCCAACTACTGACCTCGTGGGTGGCTAACCAATAGTCTAATTGCGACCAAGAGTTGCATGCAAAAGAAGAGAACATTCCCTCCCACCTGATGGGGTTGCGCAGCCTCCATATATCTAATAAGCTGTGCTCCTCCATACCCTCCAGGAGCACCCTAGCATCTCGTCTGCTAGACCGTTCATTCAGGTTCGATCTATCCACAGCAGAGTCTAGACATGTGTTGCAATTGACCCCCCCACACAACCGCCGACGGCTGCATCTCATGCAGTCACGCCCAATGTTGTGTGTAAAAGTCAGGATCGTCGTTGTTTGGCCCATAGACATTTACTAGTGTTAAGATAGAATCACAAAAATTGCCCTTCACAATAACATAACGACGCTGTGCATCTCTGTCTGTATGCAGGACTACAAAGGGTGTACCCTTTTTGACCAGTAAGAGTACTCCTCTGGCATATGATGAATAGGAAGAGGCTACCCGTACAGATGCTCATAAGGGTGCACACATTACATTCAGTGTGCTGACTAAGATGTGTCTCTTGTAATAGTGCCACTTGAATATTATGTTGGTCGAGATAAGCAAGAATGTGGCGTATTTTACCAGGATTGTTTAAACCTCGGACGTTCCAAATAATAAGAGGTATGTGTCTATGGATCTGCGTCATGTTCCATCAGAGTTAGTGAGCCCTAAAGCATGAGACATGTTCAGCGGTGTGACATGTACCAAGATGATAGCAACATTAAAATAATTTGCAACATTAGGGTATACCCCCCAATTCCAATCCCTCCCTCCTCCCACTTCAGTATCCCAATCATGCTAAAGACAACCCATTCTTGCAGAAGACCCAAAAGCAAGTAACAAGACAAACCGAGACACACTCTAGTGTGTTCTAACTTAACACTATGAGATAACATCAGGGTAATGCCCTTGGTGGGGTGCCCAGAGTCCCAGGGGAACATCCAGGTAACATGGAGGTGGCCAAGCTCATTTAGTTACAACCTGAAAGGAGAAATCATGTAATAGGGCGGGCCACCCCGGCCTCAGTTAACTGCTACAATCATATGGGGGAAGGCACCGTATGAACAATAGTCAGATCAACACTTAAGACCTCACACCAAGGGCCAATTATTTTTAAAAAGTCTTTGTTAACTAAAAATGTTGACAGACACGTTGGAAGGCATTACTGTCCCAACAGTTCAAGTATCATTGGTGCGGTCTTCATTGTCCTCTGGAGTACGCTTGCGAGGTGTGAGTTTTTTGATGAAATCCATGGCTGCCTTAGGTGTCCCGAAGATCTTTGTCTCACCCCAGTACTCCACTCTCAGTCGGGCAAGGTATAACATTGAGTATGGTATCTCTGCCTGTTGGAATCTTTTTTTCACTGGAAGACATTCTTTGCGCGCTGGTTGCACCATCGCGGTGAAATCCGGGTAAAAGGCTATGGAGTTGCCTTGGTAGCTGATGCTCTTGTTTGTTCCTCACCAAATGCAGCACTGCATCCCGATCACGGTAGTTCAGCAGCTTTGCAATTATTGGTCGGGGGTCTCGGGCGGCTGTCTCATCGCCACCGATCTGTGCACTCGTTCAACAAAAAGTAAAGAAGAGAAATTATCCCCTCCAAATATCTGTCAGCATAATTTCAACATAGATTTCCATCTTCCCTGTGTTTGTCGACTCAGGGACCCCCATAATGCGTATGTTGTTTCTTTGCCGGTGCCTCTAAATCCTCATTCTTAGCTTGCATGAACGCAAAAACTTTTTCCATCTGGAGACACTTGGTTGTTACTGCACGTACATCATCTTCTATTGTATAAATGCAGTGTTCAGCATCATTCCGGCGAGTGGTGTGTTTGTCCAACGTGGTGGTCAGATGATCCATGCAACGATTCAAGTTATCTATTTTTTATGCAGTTCAGACTTTGCTGCATCACCAGCAGTATTGTCTCCTGGGCAGAGGTCCATTACTCTATCCCCAGAGAGGGCTCGCTTGCCCTCTCCAAGTTTCCTGCTGGTTTCAAAGGTCAGCCGAAGCTGATTCTTGTCTGCCCGTCCCATGTCTATTCGGAACCCCTCTGCCTCTTAGTCTGGGGTTATCACAAATACAGCAGTGATAGTGCACAGTCTGTGAGCACCTAGACTGGGTCGCAGGGCAGTAATGGGTATCGGTATCCTTCCTCCCCTAGACATTCACAAATTAACAGGGTCTTTGATCGATCCAGCAGGTAGGGGTCACAAGCACTCCACCTCTGCATCGCCAATGCACAGTGATGCACCCCTAGTGTTCATAGCACTAAATCTGCCGTTTCAATTGTTAATGTTCAGTGAGGAGCGATGATGAGGGCCTGGTGCAAGACGAGCGACACACAGTTGCTCCCTGCCTGCCACAGCCCAGCTCCACCACCTCTTATGGGCCCAGGCCCAGCACATGTGTATACCTCCCTGGCTCTGTATGTGCTCCTCAGTACTGCAGCCAGAAAGGAGAAATCAGGAGCGGCAACTGTGCACTAGGTCTCTTGCGCAGTGTGTCAGCAGGGCTATGACAATCCGAGTGATTGAGGCCTACCGCCCCAAAGAGCCTCCCACTCACATAGTGCGCAGGCCACTGTATATTTTACAAGCCTTGTTTCTGGACAGGGCGTGCAGGCGCGAGTTTATCCAGAGGTACTCACAGTTCGTTCACTCTATTTCTCTTTTCAGTAGCGGCCAGAGACATCCCACCACCGCACTGCAACTTGGCCGATCTCCACCTCATCCACTCACTTTAACGATTTCCGGCAGGAACCGCCATCTTGACGCCGGCCACTGCCGCCATCAATTTCTGCATCTCGTCTGTCTGTCTCGGGCCCAATTTATCACGTATAGCCGCACAGGACCGCTTCAATACAGCTCCACATGCCCCGACTTCAAACAAATCCGTGAAGTTCCTCAATATCAGCACAGCCTCGGCTCTGCCTACAGTGCGGTCTCAGGCAAACATTCCCGGGGCAGCGCACCTCGTCTCCTCCCCGGGGGCTCTGACCTGTTTTCTCAGATCCTGTCTCTACTGCAGTGTATTTCTTCCCTATTGTGACGGCTTTGGATGATGGAAATGCAGGATTAAGGTAGGATTATTCGCCATGCCCGCAGAGCTGCACTATCTTGCAGATCTTGCGCCAGGCACTCTAGCGCCCCCCTAATCCCCCCATGCCTGCTAGTACCTTGGTTGGATAATTTATCATGGGATCATTGTGTGTGTTATTTGGGTATGTTATTCACTCATACAAGTTGAAGCTTTTCAAAGTGTTGAAATATAATTCTACAGATTTCGCCTATCCAGAGCCCACCTTCAGACCATGGAGAACTGCATGCCTTTTTGAGCATGTGACTTTCACATTTGTTATGTTATGTGTTTTGCATTTGTAAAGTGCTCTATTACCCGCAATGCTATCCTGGCATCTTAATCTGAAGTTGTTGGTTGTGCTTGAATCACTTTGCTTTTTCTGTAATATAAGCCTATTACACCTTTAGTGAGAATGGTATCAAGCGGAAATTGGATTAATAGATGGAATATCATACGTGTCCTGTTTGCCCTGATTTGCATTGAAAACAACACTACTAGGCCTGTTTTCCATTGATGCCCTTCCTGACTTCTCCAATCATGTAATCATCCCATTAAAAACTGGTTATTCTTGTTCAACTTCTTAATTCTTCATATTAGCATAATTTGCTTATTTCCATTGCATCCATTTAGCATTTCCATTGCATCCGTTATCTTTACTGCGGCAAATCACTCTAGTGAAATCCATTGCGGATAAGCAAAAACTGACCTTTTGCTGCCCATTAATGCAAATAGAAGTAGTAGATTTGAGCCACTTGGAGTGGCTTATAACATTTTATAACGATGCCTCTCATGACTCAAATATTTTGGTTGCCCACCAAAGACAGGACTGCTCATATTTTGTACCCATCCGTGAAAAAATACTGTGAGAATGATTTGCGAGTTGGGATTCTTCAGATTAAATTCTTCAGAGTAGTCAACAAGACTAACGCTCAGTTTAATTTGCCACTATTGATACATAGAAAGCAAACATTGCGAGCTCGCCAAAATGTCTAGACGGCCCTGGGGAATTTATCTCAGAAATTATGACAAAACTAATTTCCAGTGGTACTTAGTATTTGCTCACAATAAATGTGTAACAAATGTAACTTTTCTGGCATTGTGTTAATGTGTGTTTTAAAAAAGAATTTGCCAAGTACATTGCAAAAAATCATTTTTTTAGCTTTTCAAGACACTCGAGAAGTGGCTGAGGCAGCCTGAATCATCATTGTAATCAATGTCTTCTGCTCCCATACACATCACTCCACTCACAGGTTTGTGAGTCCTTCCACTACCCCCTTTAGTGAGCACTTGCCATCAATTACAGAGTGCGAAAAGAAAGTCTGTGGGGCAATAGTGTGTCAGAGAAGAACCGCCATTTTGGAAGAAGCACTGAGGCAGTGCAATGACCCAGCTCAAACAATCACTCTGTGAACAGAAAGGAAAATAATGGAGAAGGTGAAGAGCCCTTTAGTGATCCCTTGATAAGCTGCCCAGGCCTAGAGTGTGGCTGTGCGGAGGGAGCAGGCAGTGAAGCAGGGATTAGGCTATTTGAAAGCAGTTATGTTAATGGAAACTACTGCCCCTGATATTTCGTGTAAGAAAATAGCTGTTCTGTTACAGTTGAGACCCAATATACATGTAGATGTCAGTGCCATTGTAAGGGATTTATGGAGATACTCAACTTATTTAATACATATGCCTGTCTGTCTAATATCTATTGTGCATTTGAGGGACTTACAACCACACAGCAGAGTCGTATTTTTGTTTACACAGGGATAGCCTTGGTCTATGTCTTAATGTTGAAGGTAAAATGCTCCCAATTGTTTTCTAGTTTCTCTCTATCTTGGTGTTATGTGGCTATCTTCTTTGTTTAGACTGGCCTCTGGCCTTTTCTCTCTTCAATCTCCTATCTCTAGAAAAATAGGTAAAGTGCCTCTATCTTTCGGACCTGGCTTCAAAGTGCAAAGATAAGATCTGTGCTGTTCATAAAGGTAGCAGCTTCTGAGGTGTGCATTTGGGTTCCAGGAATGTGCAAAACGGGGGTCAAGGCGGGCACAGCTGAGGGCCAAACACTTGTAGAGATGGACTTCAACTTTACTGTGTATCAGTCTCTGCTAGACTGGAACCTCAAGTGGTGGTACCGGTCCATTACTAAGGTTGAAAAAACACAGGTCAAGCCTTTGCTGGCCCTGCTGACCAAAGTGGCCAAAGACCTCTCCTTGGACACGCTCAGGTAGAATAAGCCACTCCATGGTTTAGATTTTAAATGTATGGGTGATAGATTGTTCTGCTGCTGTAGCATGTTGTTACAGATAAGCGAACATGTGATTCCCTTGAATGGGTGCAGGCACATCGCCACAATCCTTTATCTGGAAACTAAGGATTTGCTATTTTTTAATGATGAAGCAAAGGCGGCCTCCTTTGTGGCTTATTCTATGCAGTCCATAAGTAATAAATATGGTGTCCTGGAATGATTAAGGAGCATTGTTGAGATGCCTGTGAATATGTGAATGTGATTAATCTTTGGGAAGACACCAAGGCTGCGGTGTGTGCTTCACTAAGCTCTATTGATAGAGGTTTTCAGGAGATTCAAGCAATGTCTTTAGCTTGTGTGTCAGTAAGAGAACGGATAACGGCACTTCAGTTTCTGATATAAAGATGGCTTGATTTTCTATGATACATAGTGTAGGTGTGTGCATGTGTGTATGCGTGCTTATGTCATCAGCCTAAAGTGAAAAAACACATGATGTAAATTATTCGGGTATTACATTGTGTTCTCCCCCTTTGACTTTTTCTCCTTCGTATGCTGACATCATGAAACAGGTCATGAGGGGCAATAGCGGAACCATACAAAACACGTCCTTCCAGGGGCGGCTCCTCGGTAATGGCGGTGGAGTGTTGCCCCACACAGCTCTTCTCTGTCCAGTGCACATGTTCATGATCTGGCCACTGATGATCTGTGGCTTCCTGCAAGTCAATCAATCAGTTGATCAATCAGCATTTGTATAGCACAGCACTATCACCCTTAGGGGTATATGGGCACTGAGGGTGCAAGGTCTCTGTTGAACAGCTGGGCTTTGAGTTTCTTTCTGAAGTCCGCCAGGAAGGGTGCTGTACGGAGGTGGAGTGGCAGGTCATTCAAGGTCTTAATTAAGATTAATTATCTACCCTCATATAGATACTAATGTAGAATGATAATCTGAATTATAAAAGATTGTGATATATTTGTTACTTTTTACAATCGGAAGAATCCTGCCTGATATAACATTGATATCTGAGGGAAGAAACACACCCTTTTATAACACAAAGGAATACTCTCTGATGTGGGTGCCATAACAATGTTTTACAGCTGAAGATATGGACTATAGTAGTCCTTAATATAATGTAAAGAGAGAGGCCCCCTGCTGGTAGGGTAAGAGTTCCTTAAGGCAGGGATCAATGACTCAATGTAAAGACTTAAGGCAACACAATGAATGTAATCACTTTACAATATCATTTAAATAACAAAAAAAGAAAGAATTATAAAAGAAAGAACCAACAAATACTGTTTTTATCAAAAAAGTACAAAATATGTTTTTATTAGTGGTATAAAGAGTAATATAATAGCCCATTCATACTATCCCACCCATATCAGCAATCATTCCTCACCCGGATATGAACTCAATCAAATACATTGTGATAACATTGATAATAACAGTGAATTAATGATCAGGTTTTACATATATAATAAAACAAAACAATGTGGCACAGATTCAGTTGACTGTTGTTATGTTCAATAGTAGTCCTTAATACAGGTATTGATGATTTTATTGTTACGAGTGGGGAGATAGGGGTTGGAATAAAAGAAACAGGTACATATGGAACAGTAAAGCAATGGTGCTTATATGCCCTTGTAGGACAAAAGAATTAGAGGTGTGCTTCGGGATAACACGGAACTTGCTTGAACACGAAAGCATGCAATGTTGGTGACTGCATAATAATTTTCCTATTGTTGGAAATAGAAGGGCTCATTGAAGGTATGGTGAAAACATGGTTCTCCCCCTCTGCTATATCATAGACCAATGATGCAACGGCACTATACGAGCATAAATAGCTTAGCATAAGACAAGATGAAAACCAATAAGAAATATGAAATTAGTTGTTGCATAGTGAAATTATATTTTTTTTGAATGGCTGCTGGAGGCTATATTACAAGATATATAACTCAGCAGGTAGAAAGATTGTAATGGTGAATGTTCTTGTGCTCTTCACAATGTATATGTTTGATGGGCCTTGACCGGGGAAATGAATCATTGCACAAAGACATTTTCCAGGTGTTTTGAGAGGGTACTGGAGGCCACTTCACAATATATAAAATGGAGTGGGTGGAAAGGTTTTTAATGGGAATGTTTTTCTGTTTTTCATAGTGTAAATGTTTGACGGGCTTTGATTAGTCTATAGGAAATTTTAAAGTGTACACATTTTATGTGTGTTTTTGTAGCTCTGAAGAAGTCCGTAAGGACGAAACGTGTTGGCTACAGGCTGCAAGGGTTTTTTAAAGAACTGTCAATAAAGCAATTAATGATGAAGAAGGAGTCTGGGCATTCATGCTACATTTTGTTGATAGTTAATAAGGAATCTCTTGTCTTATTTCTGTGGAGGAGTGTGTAAGGTTCTGTTGAGTCATCAATGTATATATACTATGGTGCAAGGGTGCCTACGTTGGCACTAGGCTGCCGAAACGGCGCCAGAGCATGGAGAAAAGAGAGGAATGCACAGTATTGCATAAATACAGTGCATTCCTGCCCTTTTACTTTGGTGTAGGGCAGTGCAGCAAGCTACCTTGCTGCGCTGCCCAATGCCAAAATCACTGTTCCTGAGCTGTGCTATCTGCAGCTCATGATCTAACACAGAGAATTTACCAATTTAGTGCATGCACTTTAGACAGTGCAACATCTAGAAAATCAGGTGCACAGCTCTGCTCTCTCCAGTGCACATGTACATGATCTGGCCACTGATGACCTGCCAGCTTCCTGCAAGTCAATCAATCAATCAATCAATCAATCAGCATTTATATAGCACATCACTATCACCCTTAGGGGTATATGGGCACTGAGGGTGCAGTGTCTCTGTCAAAGAGCCAGGTTTTGAGTTTCTTTCTGAAGTCTGCCAGGAAGGGTGCTGTACAGAGGTGGAGTGGCAGGCCGTTCAAGGTCTTGGTGGCGATGTAGGAGAAGGAGCGACCCGCTGCGACAGATGCGGAGGTGGTGTGCAAGGGCCAGAGAGGAGGAGTGCAGTTGTCTTGTGTGTAGATGGAAGCTCAGTCAATACTTGATATAGGATGGTTCTTAATCATATACAGCTTTGTAGGCGCGCGTGAGGATCTTGAACTGGTACCTCTTCTTTATGGGGTGCCAGTGGAGGCTTTGGGGTAGGAGGGTGATGTTGGTCTGTTTGGGAAGGTCCAGGATGAGTCTGGTTACAGGGTTCTCTATGGTCTGGAGTCATCTGAGGAGCTGGGTAGAGATGCCTGCGTAGAGAGTATTGCTGTAGTTGAGGTGGCTGGTGACGAGGGCCTGTGTGATTGTCTTTCTGGTGCTGATAGGGATCCAGCTGAAGATTCTGTGGAGCATGCAGAGGGTGTAGAAGCAGGAGGAGGCGACTGCATTGACTTGTCATTTCATGGTTAGTTCGCTGTTGAGGATAATGCTTAGGTTGCATGCATAGTTTGTCGGTGTAGGTGTTGGTCTGAGTTCTGCTGGCCACAAGCTGTGGTCCCAAATGGAGGTGTTCTTTCCAAAGATCAGTACTTCCGTCCAGTTGGCTACGTTGGTCATGGCATCGCAGAAGTTGGTTTTGTCTTTGATGGGGTCCTCGGTGAGCGAGAGGATTAGTTGAGTGCTCTCTGCATAGGAGATTATGTTGGGGCCGTGGGCTCAGATGACGTCTGCAAGGGGGGTCATGTATGTGTTGAACAGGCTGAGGGATGATCTTTGGAGTACGCCGCATATGATGTCCTGGGGCTCGGAGGTGAAGGGAGGCTGCCGGATGCTCTGTGTGCATCCTGTGAGGAAGGAAGTGATCCCCTTGTGGGCATTTTGTTGGATGCTGATTTTGTAAAGTCTCTTTATGAGGGTGTGGTGAGAGACAGTGTTGAATGCAGCAGGGAGGTTGAGGAAGATCAGGGACACCATTTATCTGCGGTCGAGGAGAGTTCTGATGGTGTCTGTGGCAATGATTACGCGGTCTCAGTGGTGTGGTTGCACGGAATCCTGATTGAGAGGTGACAAGAAGGTGGTTTTGTTCCAGGTAGTTGATGAGCTGAAGGTTGATGGCTTTTTCGACTGCTTTGGCCGGATAGGGTAGAAGGGAGATTGGTCGATATTTTTTTAGATTGCTGTGGTCAGCGGAGCGTTTCTTTTGGAGATGTCTGACCTCTGCATGTTTCCATTCAACTGAAAAGGCTGCTGAGAAGATGGAGGTGTTGATGATGCTGGTGAGTTCTGTGCTGATAGGGTTGGTTCAGAGTTTCAATAAACAGTGGCGGCAGGGGTCGGTGGGTGCCCCGGAGTGTACATGAAGACATGACAGTTGTGGTGGTCTGAATGGTGAGCGGAGACCAGGTGGTGATCATTCAGCTGTTGTGTACTGGGTGGTTAAGGTTCTTGGGGTTGGGAGCGGTCAGTTGGCGGGGTCGAAGTTGTTGTAGATGGTGGCAATCTTGCTGTGGAAGTAGTCCGAGAGGGTGTAGCAGTGTTCTTGGGAGGGGTGACTGGTGTTCTCTGTGGGTCCCAGGTTGGAGAATTCCTTGACTATTTTGAAGAGTTCCCACATGTGGTTGGCCGCATTGTCGTTGCAGGTGGGGATGGCTGCTTTCTTGGCTTCTTTGATGTGCAGGTGGTAGTTGTTGAGGGCTACTTTGTGAGCTTCTCTGTTAGAGGGGTTCCTTGTGGTGAGCCATCGTTTCTCGACTCAGTAGCATTTGCGCTTGGTGGTACTGAGCTCTGGGGTGTACCAGCTGGCTTGTTTTGAGGATGTGTAGGTTTTTGCTGGTTACAGCTGAGTGACTCAGCTCTGGATGGCCTGGTCAAGGTCTGATGAGGCTTCCAGTTGAATGGTGCCGTGGGCCTGTGTCCACTGTGTCTTCTTTACCTTGCCCCAGCTGTGGTGAGAGGAGCTGTGCCGCTTGTTGGCGGTGTGTTGGGCGATGGAGATTTTGAAGTGAATGATGGCGTGGTCATTCCAGGTGAGATCTGTGACGTGGCTCAATTTGATTCTGTCGCTGGAGGTAAAGATGGAGTTGAGTGTGTGTCTGGCTTTGTGAGTCGGTTAGTGACAAGTTGAGTGAGGAAAATTTTGTTTAGGTTTTCCAGGAGGGAGGTGGAGTTGGCATCATTGGGGTAGTCGACATATAAATTGAGGTCGCCAAGTAGGACGTAGTGGTACGAGTCAATGGCAAGGGGGTTGAGGTTTGAGATAGTGTCGCAGAAGGCTGGTGGGGGTCCTGGGGGGTCTGTAGACGAGGGTGCCTCTTGACATGGTTTTTGTAGTTGTAAGTTGAGGTGTTGCATGAGCGGTGTGGGGTTGTCATTGGTGATGGAGCATCAGATGGTTTCCTTGAATATGATGGCGATACCTTCGCCGTGCTTGTTGGTGTGGTCTCGGTGTAGCATCTTGTAACCGTCGGGTGCGGCGTTGGCGATGTCGGGATTCGAGAAGGAGTTGAGCCATGTTTCAGTGATGAAGGCAATGTTGGGGGGATAGGGAGGTTTCCGTTGCGTGTTTGCAGAGGGAACGTATGTTGAGCAGGATGCATTGGAGTGGTTCCAGTTTATTTGCATTCTTCTGTGCATAAGCAGCGCGGTGTCCATGGCGGGCTGGCAGTCCTTTGTTGAAGGAGAAGTGGCAGTGGCGGCAGGCAAAGGGTCTTTCGGTCAATCGAGGGTAGGAAGTACAGCAGGAGATGTTACGGTGTCCTGGGCCCAGGGTCAGGAGTTCCTCGGCGGTGTAGTGGCAGGTTGCGTGAGGGCCAGGGGTCCTGGTGCTGGGCGCAGTCCAGGTGCAGATGGGTTCTGACGGCCACAGACGGGTGCAGACAGGTGTGCAGCCACTCAGCTGCCGCACAGTGGCCTCTATAAGTAGTCCTGGGAGGTGGGCAGGGCTGTGGGGAGCCAGTGAGCGGAAACCAGCAGGCGGGTAAAAATGGCGGGAGCGGGCAGGGATTCCAATATAGACTACAAAAATGAAATTACCAATCAGAAGATAAAAGCAGGAAAATAAATACCAGTCGAAACTACCAAGCAGGAAATAAAATAAAATACAAAGCAGGAGTTCAATACCAAAATCAATACCAAGTACCAAATGTAATACCAAATGTCAAATGCCAAATGAGATACTACGCAGGAAAATATGTAGTCAGCTACCCTGAGGTGGATAGTGGTATCGAACCTCGCAGGTCTCGGGTCACAAGGCGGGAAGTGAAGCAATAGACTCTAGCGCTAGGCAGAGGCAGCGGGGAGTGGCGCACAGACCAGGAAGGTCAGGGCTACTCACTGGGGCCGCACAGTGGCCTCCATAAGTAGTCTGGGGAGGTGGGAGGGGCTGTGAGGGAAGCAGGAGGCAGGGAGCGGGAGCCAGTGGGCAGATAAAAATAGCGTGAGCGGGCGGGGTTCGCAAAACAAACTACAGCAATGAAATTACCAAGCAGGAGATAAAAAAGCAGGAAAATAAATACCAGTTGAAACTACTAAGCAGGAAATAAAATAAAATACCAAGCAGGAGTTCAATAACAAAATCATGACTAAATACCAAATTCCTAATAAAAATACCAAATGCCAAATGAGATACCACACAGGAAAATACGTAGTCAGCTACCATGAGGTGGATAGTGGGATCTAGCTTCGCAGGTCTAAGGTCACGAGTCAAGAAGCGAGGCAATAAACTCTTGCTCTAGGCATTGGTTGAGGGGTGTGGTGCACAGATCAGGAAGGTCAGGGCTACTCCCTTAAACTTCCCTCTTTGTCCCACTCTGAGGGTACTGTTAGAATTGGCCTTTGCCCAGATTGTGCCCCACCCCCCATGAAGCCAATTTTGGCACCCTCCTCTTTTCATAGAAGAATACTCTATCTGTTCTTCGCTTGTGATTATAGTGAGACTCTAGATGACGTTCTTACTTCCCCCCCACTTCCCCTTCTCATTTGAATTACTCATAGCTGAGCTCCGGCCTGCGTACCTATTTATAATAATAATAATAAATGAGCTTGTAAAGCGCCTGGTTACACTAGCTAGTGTGTCACCGCGCTGCAGGCTATTTGGACCGCTCTGTGACAGCAAATATCAGTGTGATGCATGATCTCTATCTGGAAGAGCAATGTTTTTAGTTTTTTTCGGAAGGAGATTTCTAATGGTTCCGTCCGGAGATCTTGGGGGAGGGTGTTCCAGTGCTTAGCGGCTAGATAGCGAAAAGACCTACCACCCATTCTTGCTCTTTTAATTACTGGGATTTTAACCTGCCCCGTCCCCAGGGACCGCAGGGCCCTAGTCGGAGTGTAGGGTAGCATTAGACTATGTAAGTAGCTAGGTCCCTTTCCCTGCAGGATACGCTGACTTACGCATTTGGCCTTAAAGAGGATTCTTTCCCTCACCGGGAGCCAGTGCAGGACAGCCAGGGCGTTTCTGGAAGAGGCTCTCCTGGGGAGCATCAGAACAAGGCGTGCCGCCGCGTTCTGGATACATTGTAATCTTTGAACACTCTTTCCACTGGCTCCTAGGTATAGAGCGTTCCCATAGTCCAGGCGGGAGGCTACCAACGCATGGACTAGAGTTTTCCTGGCGGCTACGGGGAGCACATCCAAGATCTTCCGAAGGCCTTTCATTATTCCGAAGCATTTTCCGGCCACCGTCCTAGTGTGGTGATCAAAAGAGAGCTTAGAATCCAGCCACATCCCCAGGTTCTTAACCTAGTTACTGGGGGTGGGAGTAGTGCCTAAAGTCTGCGGCCACCATCTTGATGACCATATTGAGGGAGCCTTCCCTACAATCAGGACTTCCGTCTTACTGCCGTTCAATTTTAGACAGTTATTTGACATCCAGGCTGCCAGCTCCTGTAAACAGGAGGCGAAAGTAGTGGCTGCCTCTATGTGGGATTGAGATAGAGACACTACTAGTTGCGTGTCATCCGCATATGACAGAACACTAATACCGTATTTCCTGATGATGTCTGCCAGAGGGGCCATATAAAGATTAAAAAGAGTGGGGCTGAGTATGGAGCCCTGGGGAACCCCCTGAGCCAGCCTAATGCTCTTGGAAAAGTGCGGTCGTTGGGACACTTGGAAACTTCTGTCCTGTAGAAAAGATCTCAGCCACTTCAAAGCCAGATTATCCAGCCCTCCTTCCTTAAGGCGCTGTAGGAGTATTGGGTGGGCGACGGTGTCAAATGCGGCACTAAGGTCCACTAAGGACTCTCAGCACTGGCCTCCCTTACTTGCATTTATTTATACCTACTCATTGTTGGTTAATTAACTTAGGATCCGAGGCAGTGCATTTTGTTTTTCCCTCCTTCACAAGGGCAGAAGTCCTACAAAAGACATGACATCACAGCATGGCATCACAGCATCACATCACAGTAACTGACAACACAACCCAGGACCTCATAGGAAGGGACACCACAAGAAGTGACATCACATCTTAACACTTCACACACGTTTCGCAGGTTTATTATGAGTACATTTGAGTGCATTATGAGATTTAACAAATGAGATTTTGCATCTGGGTTATGCCAAAAAATTGAAGCGACCCGGACGCAAATTGTGGAACTCAATTTATATATATATTTTTTTTAAACTCTGCCACAAAGAAGTTGGCAACAAGGACAAACGTAGCAGTAAATCTATTCTGTTTAATTGGTTGCAAAGTCTGCATTTTAAAATATCTTATGGGGTTAAGGTACTTGCTGCAGAGATCTTTGTGTGCTCAGTAAATCCCATGGAACAATATTAATGGTAAGATAACTTTGGAGGGGAACACATTTGCTGGAGAGACCTGTGTTTTCTCTCGTCCCAGTTTTGAATCAAAGTAGCGTAGATGGTTAATGTGCAGTGGAAGGTGCTGCAAATTGAAACTGGTAGGGGGGCGCGGGGGAGAAGGGGTTGGAAAATAAACAATATAAATAAAATCACTTACCTGCCGGTCCACTACTGCTGCCTGCCGCCCTGTTGCTCCTGCTCCTCTCGTCCTGGAAGTGGATGGGCCTGAAAGCACAGTCTTCCCACCCAATCGAGACGCAACTCTCATGCTATACCTAGAATGAGAGCAGTGCCAGGTTTGGTTTGAGCAGCCTGGTTTACCACTCAGACAGTGCCTAAGAGCCTGTGGCATTTCTCCAACCCGGCTGTGGAACACAACTGGGTTGGAGAAACATGAGTGATCATGTATGTTTGGCCGGCCTATGACAGCCGGCCAAACTGACATGCACACTTATAAGTACACACTACTCCTTCCTGCCATGGCCAGGCCCCGCCCCTCCCACACCATCTGCTTCTGACTGCAAATGTAAGTAGCTCAGACAGAGTTAAATAAAACGATAATAACAATGTTTTATTAACATTTTATTTATCATCTGCTGGCAGTGGGGCGACGCTCCTCTGCCATTACGGAGGAGCTGCCCCTGTTAATGCGTCTCCTCACGGATTTTTATTTTATGTAGCTAGATAAGTGAGTTACTGCTTTTAACACAGAGATCCTTTTGTTACTGACAGTTCATAATTAAAATCCTTCTATTATAGCACAGTGAGCTATGAAGGATATATGACTTCTACACCTTGTAACCCGTACTGTCTTATGTAACACATTTTGTACCTTGATTTACACATTTATAGGATTTGTTCTCAATGTGTTTTATGTACGTGTGATGTAATGCGCTCTTACACCCTGCATTGGGATGAGTAGCGCTATAAAAGAAATAAATCAAAATGGTGGTATTTAAACTGTTTTTAAGACTGAAACAGACCAACACATTTGACATTCTTACAGTGCATGCATATCTCTTATATACATGGATTGAACAACGTAAAAAGCATGCCTCTCAAGTATTTGTGAAGTGATAACAACAAGCTCTGTGACTTTGTTTCCCTTCCTTTGCATTTACATCTAGGTCGGAGGCTCAGATAGCTCCCATGCAGGATAGTGGAACAAAAGGAGGGTTAATGGTCCCTTATGGGCCCAGCTGGAGTCTAAAATATGACACGAAAGCAGGCAATGTGCAGGCGCTTCTGAATGTGTCCCAGTGTCTGAAAATTACACCGGGACAAGATCAATATATTTCAGTGGCGTCCACCATGAAAAAAAATAGTGAGTTGACGCAGTGTACCTGCGTGTACCCCTGACTTGTGCCGTCCATAATCATTGGCAAGTGTTGATAAATAGGAGGGGGCAGGAAAGATGGAGAGATCTAAAGACAAGATGAACACGGGTGGCAGCGAGGCCTTTAGAAACAATGATTATATGCACTTTTCTTTGTAGACTGCCAGATTGGAGGGAACGTGCCGCATGACTTGTATTCAGACAGCTCCCACTCTGAAAGTTGGCAGCCCCAACCGTGAGCCCAAGTCACCCATGCCCAGGGCCGGCCTGTGTGCTGTACCCACTCTCTTTCTATTAAACAGCATTTAGCAGACACATTATGCCAAAACTGCCGCAGCGTACTGAACAGGAAAAATATTTTTTGTACCCTCCAAGACAGTTGGTGAGCCTGTCATGTTACGTCTTTTCTTTGGCCTGCGGAGAGGCAATATACGGGAGCCGCCAACTCAGCATCGCTATTCACAAACCACCTCTGCGGTCTGCGGATAAGGAGAAATGGCATTCATCGGCCTGAATGTGAATGGCACACCAACCCTTTCCTGGACAAGCTTTGAATCAAGTGTGAAATTATATCAGCCCCATATAAAATATTCTAAAATTAATGCATTCTTAAATAAATACAATTAATAACCTTTGGCAGGTGATGGGCTAAGAATTGTGGTTTGATTTTGATCATTAATGAATTACAACCATCAGGTCGACCACAGGTAAAATATGCACCTCCTCGGCGTTCACCTTTCATACTTGAGCAACAGTAGATCATATAATGAGTTGTAACTTGGTAAGTCTCTTTTTGGTGCCACGGAAAAAGTAATTTGGTCCATGTGCCTACTTCTGTTTCATGTTATGTAAGAAGGATAGGGGAAAAAGATCAGGCAAAGGTGTTTTTCTTTTGATTACATTTTAGTAAAAGACTCTCACTTCCATTTGTTAGTAAAAGTATGTGAAATCTCAAAATATTTTTCTTTCTTGGCTGATAAAACCACATCTCATTGTGCTACAGATTAAACAAAATGAAAAAGTCACGACTTAAGGCAACCTTCACCAAGGCAATTTTACTCATGTTTTGTCAGCTTTGCTCTAGATGCCATTTACAACCTCCATTATCAAACCTGTAGCCCAGAGCTGCTGCACAACGGGCATCTTGCAGTGTTGTGGTTTTCGGTATTACAAATGTGAAGGCAAGGGCCCTTCTATATTACTGAACATGAGGCTGCTTCTCCAGAGGCTGGGCATTTTTAAAGAGGAGTTTGCATGGGCAAGTGCTTCATGAGAATAATAGAATCTTCTTAGCCCAAATGCTGGTTCCTGTGGACTCTCCAATCCAGCTAACATTAATTAGGGTCAGTTTACAGGAACGGGAGAAGCCTGCACTTAAATAATCAGCCAAGACCATTATTGAAAATATGTACAACTAGACTTCTTGTATATTGTTTAAAATGTCAAATTAAACATTTCAGAAAGAAAAAGGTTAGAACCAGAAGCCAAATTCATTCATAACTGCAATAATGCAATGTGCCTATAAGAAATTAGATAGCCAGAGCACATATTAAAAAGGGTCGAATTCATAAAAAAAAGTCCTAATACAATTACCACAAATCATCTAGCCCTCTATAACAAAGCAGCAGAATGACCTAAGTAGAATGAGCTCAAATTAATGATCTAAAATGAAAGAAAGAGCTCCTTCCCCAAATGGCACAGCTTTTTATAATGTTACAAAGGCAGCACACAGTTTCATGGCATGTTTTTAGTAGAAAGAAGCACTTAAATGTTACTTGCACATTAAACCAATAAGGCTGCTAATTTCCAAAACACCCACTAGAAAATGATATTTACTGGACATTAATAATAAACTGTTCCCAGGATGCTTGTATCCGGTCAATCCGGTCCTGGGAAGACCTGGCTTGGCAGTTCAGGCTGAACTGTTCCCATGAGGAACAGGGTCAAGACTGATTTGCATATGGCTGGGTTTTAAGTGTAGTGACGAGGTGAGCTAAAGAATGATGCGATGATGGGTTCAACCCAGATGTGTGACTGGGGGTGTGTCTGAAAAGTTTCAGCGCTCCATCCATCATCTCCTTGTGTTTGCATTAATAATTGTGAGCAGAGGAAATAAACAAGAAATGAAACTTTACACAGTGGACTTTTTCTGCGCATTCATAGGAATATAGCAACAGAGATCTCAACACATAACATTGGAATAATTCACAGAACAGTGCTTTGGCCCAGGAAGTAAGTAAAATGCTACTTTAAATGTACAGAAACAGACCATAGCTGGAGTTGAATTTCAACGATTTTCTGAAAAGAAATCAAAACAAATTGACGTGCACAACATTTAAGCATGCACTTTTCAGATTGTGGCCTAGCGTGGCTAACTGAACCAAATCGATGTTCAGCATTATTTTTCTAAAGAAAATTAATTTCTCACACTGCTATTCCAGAAGCATGCAGATGGGAATGCATTGCCCCCAATAAATGTTTATTGCCCATCCTTTGGGGTAGTTGGGCCTGCATGGTTCAATACAATATTCTACTCCCCTTCCAAATATTGCATATGTGTTCATGTAAAACAATTTGCAGATGAGGTCAGTACAGAGATACCATGATTTATAAATGTACAACTAACATGCTGACTTTGCCGGAGGATTCCGCTGCAAGTGATGGTGCACTGTCCGCATCATCATCAGTGAGTCCTCGGGTCCCCATCTAGGTTAGGGAACGCCTACAATACACACTTATCGAGCAGTGGGATTACTTACCTCTTGCTCTGTGAATCATGCTTTCTCATGTGGTGCTCAATGTGACCCTGCACATAAGATCAATGGCTTCTATCCCAGATGAGGTGCAAGGTGCCTGTTTGCACATGGCACTGCTGTTGCATGCCGGACTATGCTCACTTGTGCTCTGAGTTCACCAAACTGAAACAAGGCCCTGAACCCTTGTCAAGCAGGAAGCCTTTGCGTTTCCTTATATCCGGACATCGTAAATACAATTGAAGTTGACCCTTTGTGTACTGCTCCCTGATGGTAATAGTGATCTATCGCAATGAATATGACTGAATCACCCATTGTCATCTCCTTAGAATGTCTATGAACTCCATTATATCCCAGAGCGATGCAGAATTGCCTTTCTGCTGAGCATTAAATGCCCCAGTGATAATTTAAACATTCATGCCTCTCTGGGCTGATAAGAGTAATTGTGCTACCATTGAAAATAGATCAAGTAGCTTTGAGGCTCACCCTCACTGTCAAAAACACAAAAATCATATTTCGACTGCCAGCCTGAAACCGTTTTTTTCTATTGTGTCTGATATTAAAAACCATTACTTATGCAAGCTTCATGAATCATTGTGTGGTAATATTCCAATACCTTCAGCTCTCATTAGTGTAAGAGTTTGCCTGCATTCTCTCGCAGAATGATGGTCACAAATGTGAACTTGTGAAAAAGACTCACGCTGCAGGAGGCTGATATCCGGAGCTGATATTATATAAAAAGTTAAACTGTTGTGTAATCTACCTTAACAGTGTTGCAGGGATTCTGTGTAAACGGAACTATATCCTTGGGATCACAGAACGTCAGTATGTAGGGACTGAGTCACCATACCACATCAGTACCTATGAACCCCAATCCAGACTAGCTCATAGTGCTTTACCTGCCCTCATAACCTTCCCAGAGTGACAGGTAAGTTAGCACCCTAGAACACAACACTCTAGACCCCTCAGTGAACTGTGTAAACAGATTGTCACCTTTCGTTTTCTCACTCATGCATTTCCACAATAAACAAAGCAAAGACACGAGAACAGTTTACAATATTAATTGAAACTATTGTGCTCTATTATAACACATGTGCGCTGCAACTAGAAAACATATGCATCCCAACAGAGTGAGAAGCATTACAAGTAAACTATACACAATAAGAAGCCCTACCATGGTGAATTATATCTCTGTCTCAGCCTACCCTCACTATGGAAACACAGTGCCATATTATAGATCTCTGGGATTAGTGGCGAACCCCATACCTGGCATGCATAAATAGCTGTTCTACATTTCAGCTGGCGCAGCTCTCTAGTCTTAGGACCTTTTTTCTGGGAGAATGTCTTTTCTCAGTTTTCAAATGGCATGTCTTGGTGTTAGTTATGAGGTGTCTTTTTTGAAAACTGCAGATGTGAATGTATATTGTGCCTAAATGCCAAGCTACATTTGCTATCCAATCACAGGAAGACCGGGCACAGTGTTGGTTGACGTTATATGAGATGTTCAGACAGAGTCTGAACCAATAACAGAAACGTGCAGTATTTTTCTAAAATAATGTCGTAGCACAAAAATAAACATTCTGAGTGTAACGTGTGCAAAGCAAAGCAGCCTAAAACGTGCAGGCAAGCTAAAATAGGAGTAAACTAAGTGGGCCCTAAAGGAAACACACAACAACAATATCCAACTCCCTATGTTATTATTCCACATTGTATATACCTATGTAACTGTTTATATTGCCTTTTTCTGTCATATGCTGGCAACAGTGGTTTGAAATTGGTAACAGGTGCTAGTATGAGCTTAACAAAAACATAAATCAATTTCTACAGTTATTCGGCCTTTTCTCAGTGGCTGATGTAGGTGCTAGAGCATTAAGACGGTACGAGGCAGCACAAGATAGCTACATTATCTAAGGGAATTTAATTAATTAAAGTATTTAGTTAAATGCTGCTTATATAGTCCATAATGATGTATTATTAACAGTAGTAATATTATTTAGCTTAAGTATAAGGGGACACACTTTGTAAATGGTGGTATAATACTCATTTCATTTGTTGTGTTGTAGTTAAGCATGGGGAAATTCTTTAAAACCCGACATTTACCATTTTGATATTATTTCAAAGCAATGGTATATTGCCCCAAAAATCTAACTTTTTAGACATGATGGCCTTGACCTCACAAGGAAAAATAAGGTATAATTGTAGACAATGTTTTTATAGCAGTTATATTTATTACTGCTAAGTATGCATAGCCAATGGGGCACAACTGTCCAGGGCAAAGATCCTCAACTGTGCTCAACTGATTGAGAATAGGTTCTCCCTCTATGTAAACCATGGATGGCCACCCAGGATGCTGGTGTTAAGAAGCCCTTCAGATTCATTACATTACACCTGGAAACCCATATTTTTGCTATGTTTCCCCTGGATTATTTTGATAATCAGCTCTATTCAATTCGCAGTTTGAGTTCTGGACAGTGCTATATATGCTAAAGAATTCCCTAATGCATGTGCCCTTCCATAACACAGGGAAACTCTTTTGACAATTAAATTGAAATTTTTGTCTTTTTTGTATGTCAGCTGTACAGTTGCACATACAGCACAGGTTGCCTAATTGTCAAACTCCACATATAAACATGCAGAGAAAGATTTCTCCTATCACACTTGTGGCAAATCCTACATTTTGGGGTTAGAAACAGTATGGTAGCACTCCATAAAAGGTCTAAGTGTCAAAAGTAAAACCCAAATCATATTTGCATTTCAAAATGCCAGATTTAACACAGTGCAAGTAGGATGTAACGGTCCCTTGAAAGATTAAGGTCAGGTGATTAGCGCTTACATTTGAAGTGTAAGCTGTGCCCGGACTTACCATGTGCTAGGGCCTCTCGGTCTGGTAAAGAAGGGTTGGGAGCAGTCTCCCATGAAAGTCCCCTAGGATGTGGTCATCTACATGCTGGCACTCTGTTCCCAGAAGAAGCGCTTCTGGAAGAAGGCCAAGGAGAATCTAGAAGCTAGTCAGGAGGTCATGAAACTGTGGTATGACCAGAAAGCCACTCTGGGCGAGTTTCTGCCTGGGCACAAAGTGTGGGTGAGGGAGACTGTGTAGCCCAGGACCCTGCAAGACTGCTGGTCTGGGCCCTATTGGGAGAATAACGCAAGAGTGAGGTCACCTACCTTTTGGACCTCATGACCCCAAGGAACCCTTTAAGGGTCCTGGAGTGGAGGAGGTGAGTGAACTTCTCCCTGACCTCCTTTCTTCCAAGGAGCAGGGTGGGTCAGTGGAGGGTGTCAGCCTCTCCCCTACATTGACCCTGGCACAAAAGAGAGACTGCCCCCAGTTGTTAGGTCAGTCTTCCTCTTTATTTTCCCTTAACCCAAGAATCACTACATGGTATATCCATGATATTGACACTAGGGACAGCACACCTGTGAAGAGTAAAATCTACAGTCTATCTGATAAGGTGGGAGCCAGCATAAAGGAGGAAGTATCCAAAATGCTGGAACTATGGGCCATTGAGCCCTCAAATAGTCCTTGGTCTAGCCCATTGATGCTGGTCCCCATGGCTGCTCCTCCAGGTACCACCCCTGAACTCCAGTTCTACGTGGATTACCAAGGACTCAATGCAGTTACCAATTCTAACGCACATCCCATCCCCCGAACTGATGAGCTTATAGATTGGTTGAGAGCTGCCAAGTTCCTCAGCACGCTCGATTTAACGTATGGATACTGGTAGATTTCCTTGACTGAGGGGTCAAAGAGCGGTCTGCGTTCTCTACCCCTGAAGTCCTCTTCAGTGCTGCCTACAAAGATGACAATGCGGTCTTCAGTTCTAGCTGGGAGGACCACCTGGCCCGCCTCAGGGAAGGGCTTCAGACTCTGCAGAGAACAGGCCCAACTTTCAAGGCCAGAAAGAGCCAGATAGGGCAGAGTTCTGTGGTCTACGTGGGACACCAGATGAGAGGAGGCAAGGTGCAGCCCCTCCAGGCCAAAATCCAAACCATTCTGGCTTGGGAACACCCCCAAGACCTAGTCAGAGGTGAAAGCCTTCCTGGGCCTCACCATGCACTAAAGGAGATTTGTCAAGGGGTATGGCACCATTATTGCTCCTTTGATAGAGCTGCCGTCTAAGAAACAGCCCAGGCAGGTGATCTGGACGGAGGTGTGCCAGAATGCTTTAGACACCTTGAAGAGGGCCATGTACACAGCACCCATGCACAAGTCCCCTGCTCTAGGGAATTCATCGTGCAGACAGATACCTCAGAGCATGGCATAGGGTCAATGCTGTCACAGCTATACAAAGAAGGCCTGGATAAACCTGTAGCCTTCATTATCAGGAGGTTACTTCCCAGGGAACAGATGTGGAGTGCAATAGAAAAGGAAGCCTTTCCAGTGGTCTGGGCACTGATGATGTTGAGGCCATAACTGTTTGGTGCTCACTTCCAGGTTCAGACAAACATTCAGATGGTTAATGCAGATGGGGGGGGGAGTGAAAATTCCAAACTGTTGAGGCGGTCCAGCTCCCTAGACGGAATGGACTTTACAGTGGAACACCATCCTGGAACAGACCACACGAATGCTGATGGTTTCTCGAAGTGTTTCCGCCTTAGTGATGAGAGGTCTCAGGAGGTTCTGTAGTTATTAGACATGGCATCCTTGGTGTGGTTTTCTCCTAACCTTTTGCTTCAACCCTCCTGTTTTGCTGACTTTGTTTTTGCTGGCTTTAGGACTCTGCACACTTTACCACTGCTAACTAATGCTAAAGTGCTTGGGCTCTCTCCTTAAAACATGGTGGAATTGGCTTAAACCTTATTGGCATATTTAATTTACTTCTACGTCCCTAGTAAGGTGGTACTACCTGTGCCCAGTGCCTGTAAATTAAATGCTACTAGTGGGCCTGCAGCACGGATTATGCCACCCACTTAAGTAGCACTTTAAGCATGTCACAGGTCTGCCACTGCAGCCTGTGTGTGAAGTTTTTAAACTGCCATGTCAACCTGGCAAAATAAACTTTTTGTCAGGCCCAAACCTTCCTTTTTAATGCATGTAAGTCACTCCCAGGGTAGGCCCTGGACAGACCAGAGGGCAGGGTGCAGTGTACTTAAAAAGTGGGAAATGTACATTTTACCTTTACATGTCCTGGTATTGAAAAACTCTTTAACTCATTTGTCACTACTGCCAGGTCTACCTCTCCCATAGGCTAACACTGGAGGTACCTTCATCCAATAGGTGATAATTTCCAAATGGGAGCAGGTAAGCTGCTCATGTTTGGTGTCTTTGAAATTGTGATAATAAATCCTCTCTCATGGCGAAGTCAGATTTTAAATGACACTTTTGAAAATGCCTCTGTTAGAAGTTGCCATTTTCCTGCTTGCAGCCTGTCTCTGGGTCACATAACTTGGTGTAGTTGACAGTTGGACTTTGTGTATTCCTCCTAGACAGCCACACACAATAGTGAGCTTAGGTGTGCCTGGATGGGCCGTCACTGGCAGGATGGAAGGACAGATTTGGGCACAGCCCAAAAAGCTGTGTCCTGCCTCAACACAAAGGGCTACATGCCCCCTGTAATTAGTATGGAGACAGGACAGGGAAGGCAGGATGCCTGGGGACGTTCAAAGGAACCCTCTAGAAGCATCTTCCACTTCAAAGTGGGCACCAGGTATAAATATTGTAACCTTAGCCCCAACACTTCAGTACACTTCTGGACCTGTGGATACTCTGCCAGAAATAAGGACTGCTGTGCTGCTGAAAGGACTTCCACTCTGCTGGACTGCTGCTCTGGAGGACTGTTGACCTGCTGTGCTGACCTGCTGCCCTCTTGCCTGGGTGAGAACGACTGGACCTGCATCTCTGAACCCAGGGCCCCAGAGTGACTCCAAGGGCTAGTTGGCTGGCCTCATGGACCTAACAGACTTCCAAAAACCTCGAACCCAGCACCTGGACTCTGCCATCTGTGAGTCCTTTCCTCCCAAGTGGCGTCATCCCAGTCCTGGACCCTGGAAGAGGGCCTGGTGGTGCCCTGAAAGCCCATCTGTGGATCCAGCATAACCAACATCCCCTACACAGCGCTGCGCTTCACCCTTGGAACTGGTGCATCGCCTCTGCTGCACCGAGTTCCTTAATGCAAGGACTTCTCATCGCCTACAGCAGTCCATCAGAACCGCCGCTGCATGATGCATCTCCATGCAAGGACATCGCCTCGCACATCGGAGCTCCCTGGAACTGCTACTGCGTGACGCATCTCCTCACTCGGACCTTGCATCGCCTCTATTGCACAGAGCATCCTCAACACGGGACTCTGCACCTCTTTGCAACTGGGATTTAAGGTACTGTGTTCAGCAGGCCTAAGTTGTCCCCTGTAGCTGGCCTGTGCTCCATCGTGGTCTGCCTGAACTTGTGACTTTGTCCCAGTTACACGTGACCAGATAACCACAGTTCGTGCTTTATGCTTTTTGGCACTATTTTCACTTAAAACTTTAAAACTGCATATCTCTCTTTCTACAGGTTGGATTTTTGTTGTTTTGGTCCTGATTTATTTATTAAAATGTAGCATATTTTTCTAAATTGGTGTGGAATTTTTCTTGTGTTGTGTTTTCACTTTATTTCAGTTTGGAGTGCTGGAGAAATACTTTACACATTGCCTCTAAGTTAAGCCTGACTACTCTGTGCCAAGCTACCGGGGGGTGAGCACAGGTTAATATGGGGATTGCTTGTGATTTCACCCTGACAAGGATTGTGGTTCCTGCTTCAGTAGGGTTTCACCCCCTTCAACAGTAACCCCATTTTTTACACAAATGTTCTATGTTGTAAGTAAGTGCCTGCAACAAGGCCTTGCAAAAGAGTTTGGGGCCATATGTACTCAGGGCCGGACTGGCCGTAGCGGGCACCGGGCATTTCCCCGGTGGGCCGCCAGGGTGGGGGCCGGTTTTGCGCCCCTGGGGGACCGGTTTTGTTACAGGGACGTTTTTGCAGCATGGCTGCAATATCGGCCCTGTAACAAAATCGGCCGAAACCGGCCCTGGCAAACAGCTCGGCCGTCCCCCCCAACACCCCGGGGGGGCCGGCCGAGCACTTTGCCAGGGCCAGGTTTGGTTCCCAGTCCGGCCCTGTATGTACTAAAGGTGTGCTCAGACGAATCAGCCAACCTATTGACTGTGAGGCCGGTTTGTAAAATAAAGATTCAGAGAGGGTTGCAGGACGACCTGCCTAATGAATATTCATTGAGGCAGGTTGCAAATTATGATTACATTGCTAGGCTGCAAAGACAATAGTGGTAGATTGCCAGGGACATCAGACCACCTTCAATATCTTTGTTGCACTTCAAAACTGCAAAGTTTTTTTTAAACAACCAAATTTCCTTCAAGGGAATGGGACTGCATTTAAAAGAAAAAATCAGTTTGAAAAAAATTATCAGTTGGCAGAGGCCCCCTGCACCACTGCTTACTCCCCATGAAGCTGCCACCTCAATGTTCAATGGAAGGGGTCCTAAAAGGACCCCTTCACTTTTGGGAATTAGTTACCACTCAAAATTGGGATTCAGTACTGGTCAGTTCATTCATCAGTTAATTGTTTGCGATTTTATGGTTATAAACCATTGATACCTAGGTTACCGATTGGGTGTTGGGAAGGGATGCCCAAACAAGCCCTTTAAAAATATCAAATCTATAACCATTTCCCCAAAAATGTTGAAATTTGAAAGGTTTTCCAAATCGTAAAATCTCCTTAGTACATTTGAGAAAGCTTTTTAAAACTTGTAAACATTTTGACTAGGAATTGGAGGGTTTGAGACCCGTTAGAAGCTTGGTACTTCTGGCCCATAGTTTGACAGTTTTCTACTAACTAGTAGGAACATAGTTTGTGTAGCAAATAATTACTTTTGTAAAATAAAACCATTAGTAAGAAAGTTTTATTTTCATGCACACAGATAGGATAGTTTTTCTGTCTTTAAAATGGTCAGTTTGTGCTGGTAAATTTATTCCTGGGTTGTGGGGTGGGAGGAAGGGAGAAAGGGTCAAATGTGTTGAGGATCAGGAACATGGATACATGGAACATGGTAATGGACAAGTGGGGAAGGGGCCACAGATGCATGTATGCAGTGGTGGCTGGCATGTACAGAGAGTGGTAGGGCAGGGACACACAAACAAAAAAATACACTTACATTCCTGCGGGACGCAACCTCCTCTTTCTTCGGTGTTCTCTGAAGGCAGGCTCCAATGCGGGAACCAGTCAACTTCCCAAACCAATCCTGGCGCTGCTCTGATCAGCATGAGAGCAGCGCCAGGATTGGAGGGAGCGGCCTCACTCAGCGCTCTCAAGAGCACTTGAGGTCTGCGCTTTCTCTAACCCAGCTGTGTAAGACAGCTAGGTTAGAGAAGTTTAAAATGTACATGTCTGGCTGGCCGTCACATGATGGCCAGCCAAAGAGACATATGCATTTTAAAGCACACGGCTCCCTGCTGCTACTCGGCAGCACTGGCCCCACCCTGTCCTGTCACTCAGTTCGGGACGGGTCGGTTGCTGAAAAATAGAATGGAATAATTACATTTTATTACCATTTTATTTTTCAGCTCTGGCCTGGGGCGTTTTTGTGTGGGGTATGCTCCTCCGCTCAAATGGAAGAGCCGCTCCTGCATGTATGTAATGTACGATTGGCTCAGATCCGTGGTGTGCAGTCACACCAGCATCAGATCACTCCTCATTCCACCCATACAATCTTTAAGAAAAGAGACGGAAGACAGTGGAATGCTGGGCAGTGAGTGACACCTAAGGAGCACTAAACCATTACCTGCCACACTGGTGGGGACTTCCTGGGTTAGAGGTTCATATCTGTGTCAATGGTAGTATTATCAGTACTTAACCACGCTGCACACATGTCCCCACCCTGGCAGTATTTCATGGTTGTATTGGATTTCTGCTTTCACTCAGTTTGTACAATCCCACAACCTTTGTTGTTTTCCTACTTCATGGTACCCATCAGTTGTCCTCGCTCCCTTTTTTGAGAGTTGCTACCTTCTTTTGTTGTTATGTAGAGCATCCTGCTGCAGTGCTGTAGGTGCCTGCTCCTTGGTGCCCTGGAGATCCATGCAGGTATCCTGGTGGCTGTCTGATCTTATCTAAACTGATAAGATAGCTCTTATTTGGTTTTTAAACTGCATGGGGGCTTCCACTAACTAGGGGTGGGTGGTAAACTCTGCTCCGTCAGCAGAGTTCACGGAGTTTTGCCCATTCCCTGCTCTGCTTGGAGTGCAGAGTTTGGCAAAACCATCCGCCAACCGCTGTGGTGTTTTTAACGCATGCAGCTTGCCAACATTAAGTTAGTGAGCGAGATAAAAAAAGCGCTAGACCGTCTCCTGGCGAGATTCCTTAATGCGGGGGTCGTGGCAGGTCGCTACCACTAGTGTTGAGAAATTTGTCGCTCGCGTTGCAAAAGCTGCCACTCGAGTAGAAAATGTACTCGAATGACAGAAAGAAGCACCACCCTCTGGCACGCCGTGTGGTGCTTTATGCACTGATTTTTCATGGCGGGACAAGCTCCTTGCGCTAAAAATCAGTGCAAGCAGCGAGATGGATCGGAATTCCGCCGTTTGCGAAACTCCGCAGAATCTCGCTGTTTGTAGGTAACTCCAAGAAATTTAGTGGAGTAAAACTCTGCGAGTTTCATCCCCCCTACTTCTAATTTATTTTCTGCTTTCGTAGTCCAAAGTTTATAGCTTCTTATGTAGTGCTGTGCCCTCACATGGATGTTTTGAGAACCAAAGCCACCACTTTGGTGTTCTTAATGTATTTTTTTTTACTTCCAAAGACTTCATTTGATTAAAAAATCACCCCCAATTAATTGATCCCAATAACTCCTGATCCCACACGAGAGCTACTCCATTTTGTGCAATTTTAGGAAATTCATGTTTTATTATGTTCAGCAAACATGTTTTATTCACAACTGTAATGATGTTTGTGACTTTCTGCTCATGTACCACATGCAGTTTTCTTTTGGGAAGGCCTCCTCTTTATGCCATGCTAACAGAGATAAGCGCAACATTCCTAATAGAAACCTGTTTACTTATTAAGAATTATATTGACTTTGTATAATCTCAGCTATACACACATCAAGAATTATCAAAGTTTAACAATTGGGTTTCCTCCAGTCCTTAACAATAATTTGAGTGATTAGAGAAATATCCGGATATTGGGACAGGAGGTCATGCCTGTGCAAACATATGGGCACATTGTGAAAAAGTGAAGTGAATACCTCATTCCTACGTGGCAAATCTATAAAACGACTATTTATTGTTGCAAATGTATATATTGGGTGAATGATCTGAACTACATCATGCTCCTTTTTGGGTCAGCTGAATCAAGTTACATAGAATTTAAGACCTGTGTTCAAAACGGACTCACCTATAAGACCTAAAGGAATTATTCTGAGAGTTTCATGGAGAAATACATAGGTACAGTTGAAGTGTAATAGTGACTGAGTAATGATTTTTTGACAGATTACATGGTGGCCTTTGGGAAGAGTTTTAAGGGAGAATTATCTGACAGTTATAAAATGGGATTCCGGTGGAAACCGTTCCAGATAACAAATAATTCACTGCCTCATGGTTGATAGTATTGAGAGATCAGTTTGGTAAAATAGTGTCAATGGCACAGGTATTTTCGTCTCTCAGTTCAGCTTCCCACATGGCGAACTTCTTTAGTGTTAGCTGTTGCACTCTATTGAGGGTTTTGTGCAGTAGAGGCTGCTACTGAACGGGTGTGGGGGATGGGGGGCGGGAGCAGAGGGGGAGAGGTGGGGGGAGGGAATCAAAAAATAAAAAATAAAACACTTACCTGGATGCGGCTGTCCGCCGCCTTTCCTCCGTCCTCGCCATCCTCTCCCTAGCTTCTGTGGAAACAGGAAGCACCCAGGCTCACCTGAGCCAATCAGAATGCTGCTATGCAGAGTTGTGATTGGTCTGAGCGCCGTGGTTCGGCGCTCATACAGGGAATGGGACCTTAGGCATGTTCTCCACCCAGGCTGTAATGTAGTCTGGGTGGAGAACATGCAAAGTGCGCGTAACATTTTGGCTGGCCCGAGACGGCCGGCCAAAATGTCAGGCGCACTAAGAAGTACCTACCTCTCCTCCCCCAGCCTCTAAACAACCCAGCCCACCCGCCACCAAACAACTGAGCCAGTAAGTTTCAATAAAATGATAATAACATTAAGTTATTCTCATTTTATTTTTCCGTTTTTAATCGTTCACTCAGTGAGCAGTGGGGCGACGCGCGTCTGCCTCAGCGGAGGAGCCGTTTGAAGAAGGTAATTCCATCGGCATACTGTTCCTCTTCCTGACAAGGAATCTTGTATATGAAGACCATATGGGCAAAAAGTTGATTCTGTACCTTTCTTATCAAAGACACACACTGTGTAAGCCACATATCTTTTTGCTATTAGGCTCTGATTATGAGTGACCCTAAAACGGTGAGGCAATTTTATGAGTCAACAAATACCATTACCACAGAGTGATGTATTAATCGGATGTGCTAAACAACTCCTATTCCAAGTCTTCATTTGAAATGAGGCCTAAATGCATAATTGCTATTTAATACAACGATTTCCACGTTTTGCCTTTTTCCTAGCCCTTCCCCCTGACAAGTTTGACCTAAGCTCATCGGTCAGGGGAAAGCTACGGTGTGCGACAATCACACAAACAGGAACACCGACCCCTGTGCAAACTCCTGTTTGAACAGCTGTTGGAATCTAACTCCAGCTCATAAGCAAGTGCCAAATGTTAAACATTTTGCGCGCCACTGAATGTTGCTCAGACTATAGTAAACTCCACAAATAAATAAAAACATCAAAATAAGACAAACAACTAGGTTTATTGACTGTCACTTGAAAGAGCTGGTGTAACAGATGAGTTCTTATGATAGCAAAGAAGTGAACTTAGCTTCCCCGTTCAATCTGGCTCACATCAAGTTGGGGTTTTAGCAGAGGGTGTCTGATTATGCAGGCCCTTGAAAGCCAGCGTCTGCTAATTGCCACGTGTTTGTCAAGTTCTCGAGAGCTTCTGTATATTTTATGAGCTCGAGTGTCCCCTGCTGTGAGCCGTGCTCCAGTAAAGCTCTTTTAAGTTCAAGAGTAAATATTTCATATTCCTTTTTGTTAAGAAAATTGTGCTTGAACATGCAACGTAAGGCAAAACGTGAAATTAAATTAGTTTCTCGCACCCTCATCTTTTCACAATTCGTGAATGAGCCCAGGGTCACTATTTTAACCCCGTTCCCCTGCTTGCAGTCACGAGTTAATGAGCACTGGTAAGACTGGAGGTGACAGCGATGGGCGAAGGAGGAAATGAGGGGGAGCGTCACCTAACTATGGCTGAAAGTGAAACTGTGATCAAAATACATTCACTGGCATTTATAAAGGCAATTTCACTCTCACTATCCTCTATCATTTGCATACCACTATGTGACAACTCAGCCCTCAGCCATTTCTTGCATTATATGACTAGGGTGGAGGGACCAGGGAAGCTGTATCATTCATAAAAGATGGGTTTGGGGAAGAGTGGCCAAACCGTTTCAATAAAACACCTTACTTGTCCTTGGGGTCTGAGAACAGTGTTTCCCCCTGTCCGGAATTGGGTTATTAAGTTGGGAGAGGGATACCCACAATGCTTTGTCCCGGCAAGCAGGGTAAGGCTCTAAGCTGTATCGGGCAGGACTCCTCAAGGCAGGAAACCTGTGCCATGAGTTCCAGAGGAACCAATTTTCAGCATGGTACAAACGTTCTAAGTGGGACAAACCTGATTTTCTTGCCATTCTTGGGTGCATTCTCCTTGGGCAAGCCTTTGCACCCTGTCCTGACCCTCCAGAGATGCAAAAAATGACTCAGCACAATTTTTTTTCAACTGCTGTCAAAGTTCCTTCTGGTCAGTCCTGCAGCCCCTAGCTCCTCGGGGCAGGATTCTAGACACCAGGTCTCTACAGGACTCCTGCAGGATTCATTCCTCTGTGGTCCACTGGGACCTCTAGGGGTCAAGAGTCCTTCTGCTTTTTGTATCCCTCAAACGGGTAAGGCTTCAGTTTTCTTCTGGAGTGTTCTTCCAGCAGGGCCTTCTTCTTCTGCTGGAGTTTTACAAGCCCAATGAATGTGAAGGTGGAGGTGGAGGTTGAGGTCCCAGATTTATCCTTTATACTAACCAGTGGCAGGAGAGGTTCTACCATCCAATCCTAACTAGTTTCTCAAGGTCTCCCTCCTCCTTTTACAGAACATCCTCTTTGTCTTACTCCAAAATTACTCAGGAGGCCCTATTTTAATATAGCAGGACCCTTCTGCCATCAGTAAAGCCCGTTTTCAGCTTCTTAGCGACTGATCTATTTAGATGAGCTCTTCTCCCACCAAACACTCTACCAGGGCCGGACTGGCCGTAGCGGGCACCGGGCGTTTCCCGGTGGGCCGCTAGGGCGTGGGCCGGTTTTGGGCCCCTGGGGGGCCGTTTTTGTTACCGGGGGTCGGCAATATCGGCCCCCTGTAACAAAATCGGACGAAACCGGCCCTCGCAAAGAAGCTCGGCTGCAGCCCCACTACCCCCAGGGGGGGGGCCGGCCGAGCAGTTTGCCAGGGCCCGTTTCAGTTCCCAGTCCGGCCCTGTTCTCTACCCCACTCCGACGAAGGCCTGGCTGCCTGGGAGGGACCTGGGAATGAATAGGAGAAGCCCACCATGACATCACCAAGTCAAAAGAGGTATTCCTAAGACTCTAGATTGGTATGCCAATTGATCATGCATAAACCCACATAGCCAATCCCTGATAAGTGGTTAGCAGTTAGCGCCCATCTACTCTTCCTTGATTTAAAGACAGGCTACTTGCCTCTGATCCTCAGTTCATAAATATCCCAGCCAAGGATGTGTGTTCCAGATCTGGTAGCACTGAGTGGCAAAACTGTTTTTGTTTTGGGCAAGTTGTAGCTCAGGCACCATAAAAGTTAATTTTTATAGAGTTTCTTTTCACATACCTTATCAAACATCTGATTTTACCAATAAATCAGATCTCGAAAATGAAGTAAGAAATAACTTTGAAGCTTTTTTGCAGCCTCTTCTGAGGCGAGGATAGAAAATAGAGATGTAAATTCCATTTAGGCTTTTTCAGGGGAATGTCTATATAGTGAAATAGGTGTTAGGTTTTATTTTACTGTGAGAGGACACTAACCCCAATATGTAGTATGCTCTCTTTATATATATTAGCACTGTGCTGTGTAGGCTTAAAAGGCACACTTTTGGGGTGACTTATGAATATTTAAAAATAGGATTTTCCTACATGTCAAAAGCACTTTTACCTTCCATAAGTTACTGGAGTGCATGTATACTTCATCCCAGCAAGAACAGTGTTGCTCCTTATAGACATATATTTTGGTCACATATGTGAGTGGTTAAATGCACACTGCAGCCCACATCTGATATTCAATTTCCATGCTGTGGGTGCATTTTATGCATCAACTACAATGGTCCTACAGGACAATTAAGTAGACCAAGTGGGTAAACCCAATTTTATTCATACATCAGTGTCATAGTGCACAGAGTCCTAATATCGCCAACAATACGATCCAGAAAATGTGAAAGACCTGCAGTGACTATGCAGAAAAGGCAAATTTGCTACACTTCCAAAGATGATTGTGCAATCTTAAGAGCAAAAACAGATTTCCAATGTTTTGCGCCAAATATCAGTGTTGAAGTATGAATTGTTCTGTTTGTCTCAGAAGTTACAGCTGTTGCACAAAAACTGAAATAAAGATCTGCTATTCATGAAACTGAATATTAGGGTTTCTTAATTTTATGCATATCAAAGAAAATGACACAGAGTATAAGAAATTGGGTTACTGGTTTCCAAAATGGCAAAAATCCAATCAGTAGAACTGATTTTTGCCATTTTGGTCTTGACTACGCTTCACTGTAGTCTGCCTGAACTTGTGACTTTGTCCAGTCACTCATTTAAAACCCCTGAACAAAGTACCTTAGGTCCTGATTGTGGGGCGTTGTGGGGTTCCGCGCCTAGGATGCGTTGCTCAGCTGAGGTGATATGTTGGTTCTTATGTGCTGCGGAGCTGCGATACGAGGTCATGCGTCATTGTCAAGGATCCTGTTGATGAGGGCTTGCAATGCGAAGTCCGGTGTCACTGATGCGCTACACAGTCCAGATGATGCATCGGTTCCAAGATGCCGTCGAAAAGAGATGCGAGGGCCTGCGTTTGGAAAGCTTTGCACAGGCGGCGGTTCCAATGCTGCTGTGGGGTCGATGTGGAGTCGTTTGTGTCAGAAGAACTCTCGCCGCAGAGGCGATGCATCGAGTCTGCTAAGGTTTGTGCCGCAGAGCAGGGGAGATGCGTCGGTTCTGCTGGATCCAGAGATGTGCTTAGAGCGCAATTTAGGTCCGCTTCCAAGGGCCCAGGACTGATGTGGCACCACTTGGCAGGGTAGACTCACAGATGGCAGAGTCCAGGTGCTGGGTTCAAGGTTGTTGGAGCCTTCTGTCCCTAAGCCTTGAGTTAGGAGGCCAGCCAACCTGCCCTTTGAGTCACTCTGGGGTCCTGGGTTCAACAGATGCAACCCAATATTGCCTTGAGGACTTAGGTCAAAGTAATATAACAGGTAAGGATTTCAAACAAGGGAATTATTCCAACACTAATATGTAAGTTTCTGAACTTTTCAATATGTCAAAGCTTGACATTACAACTTAATTGAAGGGTATTTTCAAATAGCAAAAAATGAAACAAAGTTCTAAAAAGCAGGTGTATATATTCAAAAATATCTTTAAATTGAAAAAGATAAATCTTCATATGTACACTAACAGGGGTTTACAAAAATAAATCTTATGACACATTGACATTGGTCAATACTTAATCATATCTAACTTCATATGCACTTTGGCAATGTATCAAACAACCACTTCCTATATACATGGATTAAGCCTGCCAAAAAATATACTAGGCTTTAAATAGCATATTTAACAATGACTACAAAGGAAGTTGAAATGTACGTCGACGTTTCGGTCCCGGTCATTAACAAATCAGTGAGACCATCTTCAGGTCTGTAGATATTTCAAGGGACCCTTCTCAGAAAGACATGATTTAAGTAGTATTTGGGACGCTCAGTTTTCCTATTTTATTTTCGCTGATTTCACAGCAAGCAACCATCTGGTGAAAGAATCACCGCACTCATATCAAGCAACCGTGTCTTGCTCTGGATTGCAAAAACACATTCCGTGTGTCAGGGCATTCAACGGTCCCTTATCAGCTTGAAATATCTACAGTCCTGATAATGGTCTCACTGATTTGTTAACGACCGGGACCGAAACGTCGACATACATTTCAACTTCCTTTGTAGTCATTGTTAAATATGGAATATAAAGCCTAGTATATTTTTTGACAGGCTTAACCCATGTATATTGGAAGTGGTTGTTTAATAGCCATATGGCATATGAAGTTAGATATGATTAAGTAATGACCAATGTCAATGTGTCATAAGATTTATTTTTGTGAACCCCTGTTATTGTATATATGAAGATTTATCTTTTTCAATATAAAGACATTTTTGGAATATATACACCAGCTTTTAGAATTTTTTTTCTTTTTATGTTATTTGAAAATAACCTTCAATTAGGTTGTAATGTTAGGTTTTGACATATTGAAAAGTTCAGAAACTTTCTAAAAGTGGCATTTTCAAAATTGTAATTTAAAATCCGACTTTACCATGAAAGATGATTCTTCATTACAATTCCAAAGACACCAAATATGAACTGTTCACCGGCTCCCATTTGGAAATTACAGCTTATTGGATTGAACAAGGTAACTGCAATGTTATCCTATGGAAGAGGTAGGCCTTGCAATAGCAAAAAACGAATTTAAGGAGTTTTTCTCCATCAGGATATGTATAACTTTGTAAATGCTATGCACCCTCCCCTATTGACTGTTTAGGGCCTACCTCAGGTGTGACTTGCCTGTATTAAAATGGAAGTTTTTAAGCTAAAAAAGGGAGGACGCCCTCCACTTTTTTATTATGTTTGGCCCCAGGGGGCTATTAAGGCCCGGGGAGGAGGGGCTGCATGCCCCTGTCCCCTTAGATATTAGCCCTGGGGGATGTGGCCCAAGATATTATTTGAGATTTAGATGTAGATTTTCTACTCGAATGGCAGGAAAATCAACTTGAATGACCACGCACTCTTTCGCACCGCATGGTGCTGTTAGTGCTGATTTTTCAGCGATGCTCATGCTACTGGAACTAAATTTTAGCGTGCATATTTTAAATAGATTAGCCTAAATTTCCTGAAGGACCGATTTGATGCACCTAGGGGAAAATGAGCACAGTGAGCCATGTACCTAGAGGACTGGGCTCCCAATTATATCATCCTACCATTATGCCCTCCTCAGCCCTCTGCTTGACATATTTTAGCCAATGCCTGCAAGTGTTTGCAAATCACCCTAAAAACAGTAACTCCACTCTCAACAAAAGGTGCTCTTCAAATAAGGGAGAACGACCTTTACAACGCAGTCGTTACACCGCGGTATGTTTACATCATGGTCATTACAACACAAGTCGTTACAACCACTTGCGCTGGATGGCGCTCTAAACTAAGGAATAGTATGATTACTATTCCAACACCTTCCCTACTGTTACGTAGGCTGGAGTTGGAATAGTAAATCATACTATTCCCAAGTCCAGCACCCTCCAGCGCAAGTCGTTGTAACGACTTGCGTTGTAACGAACGCGATGTAAAATACTGCGTTGTGAATGTATGCGATGTAACGTCATACATTCCAAATGAGCAATAAGTAGATACACCGTCTGCCATTAGGCTAAACTAGCCACATTATGACCCAATGCAGAACCTTCACATTCTTTGGAAGAATTTTGGAGATGATTGTTTGACTATTAGTAATCACAATTTACTTAGAAAGACGATCTACAGGGAAATTGCAGGAAAAATATTTCCTATCCCTTGGTTTGACTTGTATAAAATACAATATAACAGTTTGCGGAAAAATGATTTATTCATTTCACTCGAGCTAAAGTTCTCATATTACGAGGAAGGCAATTGATTTTAGGTGTGGTTACCTTCTTAATGTTTCTGTAAAGCACTCCATGTTGAAGGTTTCATGCCTTCGGTTTCCAGAAATGTGAAGGTCATGCAGGGTGAGTTGTAATGCAAAGACTCCATTAAATGCTGCAGAGACTGAGCATCAATGGGCTGAAGCGCTAAGCTCCATGTCCGCCCCCTTAAACTGCACAGATGCGATGATTGGGCTGCTTCCTCTTACTGATATCACTCATGAGTCTATCACTGCCTTAAAAATGAGTATACAAAATATGAAATACATGTATATATCATGGTCCCGTCTGAGACAATAAATTCGGTATTTTCTATTAAATGTCATTTAATCTGTTGCTTGTGCCTATTGACTGGAGAATTAAAAAAAAAATTACATAAAGGGGAAGCTAGCTTAAGTTGTAAAAATTTGTCAGTTTTTAAGAAAGTAAAAAAAAAAAAATACGTAGAAAGAGGAATTCGTAAGTATGCAGCGTTGGATGAGAAGTCTCTCTTTGTACAAAAAATTCTGCATGTGTGCAACTTACGTTACAAAGGATGAGGTTGGCCATCTATTCCATAGGCTTCTCCCCAGAGAGCTGGAGGCCTGTGTTTGAAAGTCGGCGTCCACTGCCTTTGTCTCCAGGGTTTATGTCAGCAGGCACAACAGGCAACAAAAAGAGAGATTGGAGGGTAGAGCGGAGGGGGGAGAGAGCCAGAGAGGGAGAGAGGGAGAGAGCGCGAGAGAGAGAGAGAGAGAGGGGGGGGCAGGGGCGGTTTGAATATTTTTGCAAGGGCTGCTTTTAGTTCTAAGCTCAGCCCCGACTTTGTATTCAACAAAAAAGCACAAGGCCAGCATTTAGTCAGAGGATACGAGCAGGGGAGTGCTCATTGCTGAAGAATTGTTGCAGTTGAATGCACAATACCCAACAAACATGCCCTCATACTGCAGCTTGGACCCTTGTATCAGATCGTAGACAGTGCATGGGCGTTGGTGTACATCGTTTGATTTCTACCCCTCAATTATGGTAGAAATGACGAAGATACAGATCCCTGAAGAGGCCATTCAAGGCCCACCTAAATGCAGCCCACCTAAATGCATAGAGGTCCGGATGCCCTCTGGGGTTAGCCTGCCTTTCCCCTCCCTCCTCCTGGATTATTGGAACTAACTCATGGTGAAGTAGTGGGCTCAGCTTGCTACTTTATTATTCAAGAGTGGCTAGATGTTACTGCCCGCGCATGGCCAGCCTGGCTTTCCACCAACACGCCGTTCAACTCAAGAATTAGGAACTCCAGACTGGGAAAGTTCACTTAATAAATCGAGCTGAATCACTTATTAGAAGTAAATGAACATTTGTTTTTATATATCTTGTTCTCTTCCAGGGGATACTCATCAATAGTCATAAGCACTGAATAATCTCCGCCCACGTGCGGGAACCCGGAGCATATATAAAAATACATATATATGTGTATGTAGTAGAAAAGGAGTACATAGTACGAAATAACACACACATATACATGTATTACATAAAAAATATGCAGCCTCAAACATATCCAATAGGCTAAGAAGCCAGAATTACATGTATTTCTCTAGTATGAAAATGCCATATAAACATATAATGTAAGAGAAGGACATGTACAGTAAGAGCATTCCGCAAAAAACTTTTATTTTCATCAAGAAAACAGTAATGCCAGGCAATTAGCCCAAATAAGGCTGCATAAATAAATAACATCCCTGTACAGAAAAGGAAAAACTGGCACCTCGCCTTTAAGGCCTCAGAGACTCTGAGCACAATGCCTTTAAGACCTCCAGGAGCCCCTGCTCCCATCATGCACCACAGGTGACAGTTAGGTCAGTTCTTTTTCCGGCTCCTTCTGTGAGGAACCTGGAGCTTGAGCTTATCTGATTTTGACTTTTCCAGTCAGAATTTATATTTCTAACAATATTCTAACAATATTTCTTTTTACTGGTTTTAATATCAGTCTTTTTCTGACTAATTGACATTCTTTTTAGTCAGATATGCCACCTTTATTCGATAAATGTCCTTCCTGTGGGAAGAAGATGGCCAAATCCGATCCTCATTCGGTCTGTGTCGTGTGTCTTCCTTCTTCTCACAACATAGAGACATGCTACCACTGTCGTCAACTTTCAAGTCGAACATTGAAAGACAGAGAGAAGATCAGACTTCTAGCCTTGATGGTGAAAGGGAAGAAAAGTGGCCCAGAAAGTCATCATCCATCTGGAGGGCCCTCTTCTCCAAGGAAACGGCGAAAATCTACTTCACCAAAAGCTGGAAGTAAGAAAAACATCATAGCATGTCGTCGACGTCGAGACCAACCAAACAAGTCAGGTCGGCGTCGAAGACAAGATCGCCGTCGAGAAGTAAGTCGACGTCGAGAGCTATGACCCAAGTGAGATCGAGATCGACGTCGAAGGCAAGATCGCCGTCGAGAGTGAGACCGACATCGAGATCGACGTCGAAGGCAAAATCGCCGTCGAGGAGTACGCCGTCGAAAAGTAAGTCGACGTCGAGACATGTTTCGGGCTCGAAGCATGATAGACCTCGGTCGACTTCGAAACGTCCGTCGACATTATTTCAGAGGTCGACGTCGAGATCTCCGCCACCTTCTCGAAGGTCGGCGTAGAGTCTCTACAATTCACCCTCTCGGACCCGTCAGCGGTCTACGTCGAGGGCAGGGTCGACGTCGAAGACACCGCATGAACACCAGCGGTCGTCGTCGAAGAGACCGACGTCGAGGGCTTCGTCCCATAGATCTCCACCGTCAAGAGTTTCACCTCCACGGTCGTCGTCGATGGTGGCTCATTCTGGTTCGACGTCGAGGCGTTCGACGTCGAGGGACAAGCAAGTTATTCCAGCTGAAGGTTTAGAAAAATCATCTTCAAAATCACGGTCGACGTCGAGGGAAGCTTCTTCCTCTCCTGGTATAACTATAATTCAGGTTACACCGGAGGGCTCTCCGGCGAGAGACAAATCTCCTCCCATCAATATGTCACCCAGATGGTTGGAGGACATTAGGCACTGGAAGAACAAACCCAAATCTACTGAAAGACTTCCTCCCACGGAATCCGCAAGATCTTCCGCTGGTAGGTCCCCGAGACGTTCCAGATCTCCATTAAGACGGCATTCACGTTCAAAAGAACGCTCAGAACCCCGCCGATCACATACGCCAAGGAGAAGACAGAGGTCTCCTACAACGACCTCATCAACAAGGTCATCGTATAGAGACTATTCCCCTACTATATCGTCAACCCCACCATCCAGAGTTTCTCCTGTTGACGATATGGGGACATTCAACGAGGTTCTCTGTAGAGGTGCCAGCAAGTTGAATATAACCATGACTGTGCCTCAGGTTTCTACATCTGTTATATTCGAAACTTTGCACCATCGAGCTTCTGCAAAGCCTCTTCTACCTTTGGTACCAGGATTATTAGAGCCTGCGATGAAGACTTTTTGACACCTGCCACAGTGGGCTCGGGTCCCGCAAGGATTTCAAAAAAGTATAAGGCCCCAGACCAAGATCCTTTATTTCTGCGGTCTGACCCGCCACCGGATTCTCTTATAGTCGCCGCCGCCAGAAAAGCACATGCAAATACCTCTATGTCATCTGCTCCTCCAGAGAAGGATAGCAAAAACATGGATTCTTTGGGACGGCGAATGTGCAATACATCAGGATCCGTTATGAGAGTGGCTAGTGCAGCCGCTCTACTGGGACGATATGACCGGTCTTTATGGGACTCTCTGACGAGATTCACAGACAGATTACCCAAAGAGGATCAAAAAGACTTTCTAGAGATTGTACAGGAAGGGGGCCTGGTTGCTAATCAGATCATTAGTACAGCGGCCGACTCTGCAGATTTGGCAGCTCATGGGTACGCACATGGCGTTTGTTCCCGAAGATCAGCCTGGCTTCGACTCACAGGTCTCAAGCCCGATGCTCAAAGAAAGATAGCCAATCTGCCCTTTAATGGATCATCGTTGTTTGGTTCACATGCGGACGACGAAATGGCAAAAATGAAAACTGAGTTGGATACTCTCAAGGCTGTAGGCCTCGAAAGAAGAAAGAATTTCGTCGTCGTTTTCGCCCCTATGATAAACGCTCTTTTCAACAGCGAGGTCAATCATCTAACTGGTCATCGCAGAACCAAGGTCAGACGCAACAAAGATCCCAGTTCCAGCAACGCAGACCTGGACGTGGCAGAGGTGGAAACAAACAACAGTCAACAGTACCAAAGCAGCCACAAAAGCAATGAGATGTGTCTTCCTCCAAAGCTGTTGTCCACTCCGGTGGGAGGAAGTGTTTCATTACATCTGGAGGAGTGGAGACGTATAACAAAAGACAAATGGGTCATCAACATTGTTCAGAATGGCTATCTTCTCAGATTCATAACTCCTCCTCCATCAATACCTCCAAGAGGCATTTCTCACCACAACAAACGATTGTTACAAAAGGAGGTAAACACCTTAGTGAAGAAAGGAGCTATAGAAAAAGTCCCCGCTCCTCAAAGAAATCAAGGAGTCTACTCTCGTTACTTCCTTGTAAGAAAAAGAGGCCCCGCCACAGAATACAGACCTATTCTGGACTTGAGACTGTTGAACAAACACATTCGCAGAGAAAAATTTCGAATGTTGGCACTCCATCAAATTTTCCCACAGCTTCATCAAGAGGATTGGATGTGCTCCATCGACTTGCAGGATGCATACTTCCACGTACCAATCTCAAAGAAACATCGCAAATTTCTACGCTTTCGAGTGTCTTTTCAACATTACCAGTACTCAGTTCTCCCGTTCGGGCTCAAATCAGCTCCCGAACATTCTCCAAATGTATGGCTGTGGTGGCCGCTTTTCTCCATAAGCAGAAAATATTCATATATCCTTACCTGGACGACTGGCTCCTGAAGAGCTCATCTCCAACTCTGCTGCAGGATCATCTCACGTGCTGCCTTCAGCTTCTCCACAACTTGGGCCTTCACGTCAATTTCAAGAAATCCATACTAAATCCAACGCAAAAGATCCATTACCTAGGCTCCTTCCTGGACACCAAAAAAGCAAGTGTGTGTCCTTCGGAGGAGAGATTGTCATCAATCCAAGGAAAATGTCTGACTCTTCTTCACACGCATCTCCCAACAGTTCGACAGGTGTCATCACTACTGGGATCGATGGCATCGTGCATCTTTATAGTACCAAACGCACGATTACACATGCGTCCACTACAACAATGTTTGGAGGACCAGTGGATGCAAGTATCAGGGCGCTGGGAGGATCAGGTAATTCTCCATCAATCAGCCAAAGACTCCATCCGGTGGTGGATGAAGCGATCGCACCTGATGAAGGGAGTCCCTTTCCATCAGGACCCTCCAACCCAGACTTTAGTCACGGACGCCTCTCTCCAGGGTTGGGGTGCTCATATGGGCCCTCTGCAAGTACAAGGTCTATGGTCCGACTCCGAAAAGAGCTACCACATCAACCTGCTAGAACTGAGAGCAGTACATCTAGCACTCAAGTCCCTGGTTCCGTCGTTCAAGTCTCGCTCCATTCTGATCCAAACGGACAATACGACGACGATGTATTATTTGAACAAACAGGGAGGTACCCGATCAAGGACACTCTCCATAGAGTCTCAAACCATATGGAACTGGCTTCTAGCGAGAGACCTGTCAATAGTAGCCATTCATCTACCGGGCTCTCTCAACTCCCAGGCGGACTTCCTCAGCAGAGACTTCGTCGAAGCCCACGATTGGGTTCTCAACAACGAAGTCGCTCAAAGCATCTTTCGAGAATGGGGAACGCCAGACATCGACCTGTTTGCAGACGCGGTAAACGCAAAATGCCCCTCCTTCGCATCCAGGTGTCCCCAACAAGGATCTCGAGGGAATGCCCTTTTGATCGAATGGTCTCAGAGCTTACTGTACGCCTTTCCACTGATTCCGTTGATACCAGTTGTAATCAACAAGCTGTACAGGACCACCTCCAGGATGATCCTAATAGCCCCGGAGTGGCCTCGCCAGTGGTGGTTTCCGGACCTCCTTCAACTATCGGAAGTACCACACAAGAGGTTGCCATGCCGCCCGGATCTCCTATCCAAACAGGCAGGGAGAGTATTCCATCCCAACCTGTCCTCCCTCCGGTTGACAGCATGGCTCCTGAAGTCATACAATATGGACACCTACAATTGAATCCAGACTGTATGGCTATTCTCAAAGAAGCGAAAAGACCTTCCACGAGGAAATCATATGCCTTTAAGTGGAAGCGGTTCTTTCTATGGTGTGTGGACAATGGACATGATCCCATCCGGGGTCAGGAACAGGTGATTTTACCCTATTTGCTGCATTTGGCTAGATCTGGTCTTCAGTTCTCTTCTATCAAAGTCCACCTTGCAGCAATCACAGCCTATAGGAAGTCCCCCACCAGGCTTCTTTGTTTAGAATTCCGGTGGTAAAGGATTTCCTTGAGGGCTTAAAAAGGTTTATCCACCAGTCAGGTCTCCCTCTCCTCCTTGGGAGCTTAACATTGTGTTAACAAAGTTGATGGGGTCTCCTTTCGAGCCTATTCATAAAGCTTCCTTACAGCATTTAACATGGAAAGCCGCGTTCCTGGTGGCCATTACTTCTGCTCGCAGGGTCAGTGAGATCCAGGCTCTTTGCTGTAAGGAACCTTATACCGTGTTTCACGCTAACAGAGTAGTTCTCAGAACTCATCCTAGCTTTTTGCCTAAAGTGGTCTCGGACTTCCATATTAACCAGACTATCACTTTACCTACTTTTTTCCGAATCCTTCGAATCCTCCGGAAAGATCTCTTCACTCACTAGATCTCAAGAGGGTTCTGAAGTTTTATTTGGACAAAACAAAGACACTGAGGAATTCGGAACGTTTGTTTATTAACTATGGTCCTGTTAATACAGGTTCTGCAGCTTCCAAGAGATCCATTTCTAGATGGATAGTTTCTTGTATTCTACTGTCATACCAATTGGCCAACAAATCCCTTCCGGGGAAGCCTAAGGCACATTCCACTAGGGGAAAGCTTCTACCACGGCTCTCCTGAGGAATGTCCCCATGGCAGAGATTTGTAAAGCAGCTACATGGCGATCAGTTCATACCTTTACTCGCCACTACTGTTTAGATGCTGACACGCAGGCAGATGCTCAGGTTGGGCAGGCCTCGCTGAGAAACTTGTTTGCAAATACTGTTTAAAATGTGTATCTTAATTGAGTTCTCTGTGTTTTGCTCGTCCGCACGGAAGTGGGTATGGGCTTGCTACTCTATTCAGTGCTTATGACTATTGATGAGTATCCCCTGGAAGAGAAGGATAAGTTACTTACCTGTAATCCTAGTTCTCTTCCAGGGGTATACTCATCAAAGTCATAAGCAACCCGCCCCTCCTCCCCGGACGAGCATTGACAGTTTACTCGATATTCTTGCATCTTTGATGCAGGTTCCTACAGGTTTCTTATACCGTACAAAAGAACTGACCTAACTGTCACCTGTGGTGCATGATGGGAGCAGGGGCTCCTGGAGGTCTTAAAGGCATAGTGCTCAGAGTCTCTGAGGCCTTAAAGGCGAGGTGCCAGTTTTTCCTTTTCTGTACAGGGATGTTATTTATTTATGCAGCCTTATTTGGGCTAATTGCCTGGCATTACTGTTTTCTTGATGAAAATAAAAGGTTTTTTGCGGAATGCTCTTACTGTACATGTCCTTCTCTTACATTATATGTTTATATGGCATTTTCATACTAGAGAAATACATGTAATTCTGGCTTCTTAGCCTATTGGATATGTTTGAGGCTGCATATTTTTTATGTAATACATGTATATGTGTGTGTTATTTCGTACTATGTACTCCTTTTCTACTACATACACATATATATGTATTTTTATATATGCTCCGGGTTCCCGCACGTGGGCGGAGATTATTCAGTGCTTATGACTTTGATGAGTATACCCCTGGAAGAGAACTAGGATTACAGGTAAGTAACTTATCCTTACCAGCGTCTTTGACCTTTTCAAGTTCTGTGATTATCAGGTGCATGTGATTATCACCCATCTTTAGTACTGAGTTTGACAGGGTGAGAATCTCTGAGCTGCAAATAATTAGCAGTTGTCACTTTTCCTACATAAATATCTTAACACTTAGCTTGATTTAATTTGCTGAGCTGATCTTGATTTATTACCTTAATGAATGTATGCTTCTTTTGATGTATCAAAAATCTATTTTACCAGAAACTTTAAGATATGTGACACATAATTTTGCTGAGTGCTCCATTTTAAAAATATTTGATTACTGCTTGAGAATTTCACTTATATCATCTTTCAGAATACAGAAGATGGAGTGCTTTGCACACGTCTTGCATACTCGTTATATCATACTCATATCATTATATATATATATAACTAAAGGCTAAAGGGATGTTATAGGTAGTTGACAATGTCGATTAAAACATACAATTTTTACAAACAAATCCACTAAAATTCACCAGTTATAGTTATCTCACATAGCTATAACTCATGCCCTAAAGTAACTTTAACTCGTGCCCCCATGCACATTGTCATCAATTATGCCATTTAAGATGTGGCAGTCATATGATCAATGTAGTAGTAGAATATGTCATAAATATTGTAATATGTGAGGTATTTATCAGTGCATGGCAAGGGCGAAACTAACATTTTCATCTAACTATAGTGGCAATATAACCTTTGTTTTTTTCAGTGAGTTTCTATTTTTTTTTTTTTTTAAATGAAAAGTAAGCTGTCGGTCACCATGCGTGACATTGGGTTGGATGCAAAGCATGGCTAACTCCCCCGCAGGCACCTACCCCCCCACCATTGTGCATGGCTAGGGGTGGGCGGAGTTGCACTATGCGGAATTCCACAAAGTTGCATAAAAACTCTGTGGAATTCCGTGGAGATCCGCTCCGCCCTAGTTAGCACTGTCAACTTCCTTCTAAGAAACATGCATGCTGGGAGTTGTAGTTTTAGCTCACTCATTGAACAAACTAGACTAATGCACCAGACACCGGCGATTTGTTGGCAAATGGAGTTTATTCCTGATCACATTCACATCTGATAAGTATTAACCACGCGGAGGCTCCAAGCAAGCCAACAGGTGGGTGACATGGTATCACAAGGAGATCGGAACAATTGCGCAAAAGCAAAATAAAACACAATCATTTAAGACAGGGTTTGGGAAAAACAAAGTAGCAACTGCTCCAGGTGAGATGCTGGTTAGGGAAATTTTGCAAGGAAGACATGTGAGCATCGGATTATCTCTCATGGGACAGAGTGGTTGGTTTAGGAATAAGCTGCTAAATGGTCATGGCCACTAAGACTGCCCTTCCCTGGCTGACAATTCAAGGATCATGTAATGTCCACTCCAAAAGGCCAAGGGTTTCATGCAGGAGCCCGTGTTTACCTGGGAGCTTCGAGGCTGTAACTGCGGTTTCTCCAGCACCAGATCTCAGTCAGACATCCGACAGAATTGAGCCCGCAGCTCAGTCACATGATACCAACTGGCCCTGTAGAGGAAATTTAAAGGTGCAGCGCCCCGCTCTGTCCACCACGTACACTCCAATATGCTCTGAGCTCCCAGGAGCAAGCGGTAGAACAGGACAGGGAGCTCTCTCTTGGCTGGAGCGAGCGGTAGAACAGGACAGAGAGCTCTCTCTTGGCTGGAGCGAGCGGTAGAACAGGACAGAGAGCTCTCTCTTGGCTTGCGTGAGCAGTAGAACAGGACAGAGAGCTGTCTTGACTGGAGTGAAGCCGAGTCCCCTCGCTTGGGCATCTCTTCTGTGAGGTGACCGTAACATGGAATCGGTGTGGAAGTAAGGAGTGTTTTTCTTCCACATTACCCTGGCTGAGTGTGCAGAGGTCCTTGAGACATGACACCCTAGGGTCATTCCAGAGTGCCCTGGGGCATCTGGATACATGGAAAATATTGGCTCACGGCACAAATTAATTGATATAATTCCATGCAGTGCAAAATCGCAGTGAAATACACGAACGTGCTATTATAAAGTCACTCACAGTAACAAGATAAATGCCAGTAACAAATAAAAAAAATCAATATAAAACATATCAAAAAATCGGGAAGTATTGGTAATTTAATCACAGTAATGAAAGAAATGCGTGTAGTTGAACTACTTGAAGGTATGAAATAAAAAGAATGAAACAGTACTTTGCAAAGTAAACGTGAGGTCTTTAGTGATGACGTGCCAACTTCCAGAAAAGGCCTGCAGGTGAACTAACTGCCTTTGAAGGGCCTCTTCAAAGCCAGGGGAGGGGAAAAGACCTGAGGATAAAAGCAAGCTTTCCTAGCAGGAGGGAAGTGCTGTCTGTTTGTTAACATCGAGCTGTGAGGTTTGCAAGCAGGAAGTTGTGTGTAGTTCACAGACCCTAAATGCGATTAAGCGCCTTTTCCCATAAAGGGCCGTGGGTGCAAGGGACCGCTTTCAAGCAGGGGTGCTGGGGATGGGGGCAAAACCAGGAAAAAAAGAAAAGCGACACTGAGGCCAAAAGTAATGGCCCAAGATTATTTTTTTTTTTTTAAGTATTTGAAGTTTTGCTTTAACGGTTCTACATCATGCACGGGTGACATGGCGCTGTACATTAGGTCAATGTGGCATGTTAACTTTGTACAGTAGCACAATGCGGAATGCGGGAATGGTATAAAATAGACATCCAAGAGTACCTCACCCAGCTTGGCTTTTTACTTTCTGGGACTTGTAGTTCTTCTGTTTAGCCTATCTAGGGGTGAGCAGTGGGGGCAAACTCCGCCGGAGTGTGGAGTTGACAAAACTCTGCAAACTCCGCTGGCGAAGTGGAGTTCATTGCCCACTCTTACTGACTATGTCATGCGACAATGTAAAGGTGTCATTTTAAAGTAAGGCAGACCTAGTGGCTTTGTCAAGGGCTCAAAATACCAAAATATGAAAGTGACTGGGCCTATTGCCTTTATCAAGGGGTCTGCACATCAACATATATGAAGGAGACCTATTGGCTTTTAAAAAAAAATTACCAATAACTATAATCAAATGCATATTTCATAACTTCACACATTGTAATGTTTAATAATAGTTATTGTCTCAAATATTTTTTAATAAAGCACAAAAAATATTAAACGTGGCTTTGAGTCTTTTCTTAACAGTTTTCAGGCCACATAGTGCAGCTATAGAACCAACCGCACGGGGGCCCTGCACTCCAGTTGAAGAGCATACAGCTCCTTTGCAGAGTGCTTTAAAAAAATATGGTAAGCTTTCCATGGGCATCCACGACATGGCATCTGCTGGGGGCATCAGGGGGAGCCCAGAGGCACCCGTGGCCCCAGCCAGGTCACCAACAAGCACCCATTGTGGTGCTGGTGGAAGCTGGTCATTACATTTTTCCTGTGGGTGCCGTGGTTGCCACCTTGGGCACCTACACATTTTATTTTTAGTTGGAGGCCGCGGGGGGAACATCAAAGCCCCCACAGCACCTGCCGACATCCCAGCTAGTACTCATAGTGTGTGCCGGCAGGAGCCAGCTCCATTCCTTTTTTTTCAACCGGGCAGGAGCAACGTTTTTCTCTTCTCCCTCCCAGACTGGAGCAAAATTGTGTTCCCTGCCCGGGCAGGGAATAAAGTTTATATTCCCTGCCAGTGCTCTATCAGACAGTGAACACAGGAGTCTAATGGGGGATGGGGTCCCTGGGACACTGCACTCATTGGGCCCCGGGAGATGGAGTTCCTCGGGCTGGTGTACAACTCAGGGAGGAGGGCTGCACACCCCCCAACATTTTGAATCAAAGAGCCCTACTCAGCTACTACTCACTTCTGGTGCTAGCCTAGCCATGGTTTACACATCTTGGCTTCCTAATCTGTCCCACTCTTTTCTCATTCGGAGGTAGAACCAAGAGTGCTAAATGCCACGCAGCCTGGCATAAGTGACTAATCCTCACAGTTCTTTGAGTCCGCGTTCAGTATTGCTTGGCAGGGCTCAGGGAATGTTCCTGATGCGAATTGTTGAAGCTTTCCTGACTTCTTGTTCCTGCTCCGTTTCCTCGCAGGTTCTGAGTCACAGCGTCTGTGTCGCACAGATTGCCTGAAATGAAGTGGGAAGTGAGCCTGACATTTTACAGATACCCACTGAAAGAATAAATTGCCAGTAATGTGATTTCTCAATTTCCTAATGCCATCTGCCATGACTTTACTAGTGCTCAATAGTCAGAGTGCGGACTCATCTTCCTAGATGTTTGCTATTCCGAGGCTATTATGTACATAAAGGGTCATTTGCTGTTGCAGAGCACTTAAGGGTGATGGGATGGCTCCGCCAGAACAGCTATTAGTGTAACATTAGCATGCTTAGAACGTAGAAGACGATGACAAAGAGCTAAGACTGTACAGAAACAATGACTTCAAATAAAATTCTAATAATAATTATTGGAATTGTCAAGTGAATGGCTCTTGACTTGCAATATCCTGCTTTGCGAAGTAATATTTGCTATTAAATGTCCGTATTTGTTTACAAAATATATCACAAGTGTGTCATGCAGACCATAATCACTCTATTTTCAAGGAACAGAATGTATTTTACCGAAAAGAGTGATTTGAGCATCTGCATTCTGATAGCTGTGAGAAATTGCGTTGGTGGTTGAGGTGGTGTGGGTCCTTAAGCAGCAGCCCCAATCCCTGTCTGGGTGAACAACAGAAAGTCACTAAATGAACCTGTGCTTACCCCGCTGGTAGCTTGGCGCATAAGCAGTCAAGCTTAACTTCGAGGTAATGTGTAAAGTATGTATTTAGCACGCAAGCAGTAATAAAGTGAAAACCCAACACAAGAAAAATCCCACACCAATTTAGAAAAATAGAGTAAACTTTAATAAATAATTTGACACCCAAACAACAAAAATCCAAACAGCAGAACTGGATACATGCAATTTTAAGAGATTTAAGGTAAGTAAAGCGCCTAAAAGCACAAAGCTCTACTAACATTTGTCTGGTCGTGCGAGACCTGGTCATAATTCAGGCTGACCGTAATGGAGTGCAGACCAGATAAAGGGACCAGTATAGTCCTGCTGAAAAAGTTACCTTTTAAGGTTCAGCGTGAAGAGTCCAGTTACTGGTGGAGGAAGCCATGATTAGCAGGAAGAGCTGCTGAATGGTCATTGCTGTACCGCAAAGAGCAGGCCGGGCGTAGCAGACGGTCGTCGCTGTCACGCAAAGATCTTGTCAGACGTCATGGATGGTCGTGCAGGAGCTTTGCGTTGGGTGTCACTGTGGGCTGTCGATGCTGTAGCGTGCAGTGTAGATCTTGTGTTGCCGGTCTTCGCTGGCGATCGCTGTATCACGAACAGGCGCATCTGGGGACACGAAAAGTCCAAAACTTCAGGATTTCTCCTTGTAGGAGGAGCTCAACTGATGCCACCTGAATGGTCAAGGACCTGGGAGACCCCTTTTGAGGATCAGGAACTGACTCCAGCAGAGGCCAGCAGGGCTCTGGCAGGTCCAGTTGCAGCAGGTCAGCTGGGCAGTTTCAGATTGACCTTTGGAGCTTGTGGTGTCCCTGTAGCTCAGAACAGGGGTCAGTCAGCTGACCCTTGGAGTCACTTAAGCCTGGGATGAAGGGTGAAAATCTAGTCTTCCTTCTCAGAAAAAGGGGCATGCCTCAAGCAGCGGGGTAGCCTTCTGGCAGCAGGGCAGTCCTTCTGTAATATCTACAGGTCCAGGAGAGTACTGAAGAGTTTGTCTGAGGGTCCCTTTTTTATATCTGGTGCCCACTTTGAAGTGGAAGAAACTTCTGGAGTTGTTCCCTTACAGAAGTGTCTGGAATTTCTTGCCTCACTGCCCTGGTCCCAGTTTGTTTGCATGCACAAAAGGTCAGTATGATGTCCTTTGTGTGCGAACTGAGGCAGTCTCTTTGAAGTGCAAGTGTGACAGGTGACAGCTCTGTCTCTATCAAGTCAGGATTCCCCATCCTGCCAACAACCAGACCCACTCTATTGTCTGTGTCTGGGAGGAATACACAAAGGCCAACTGCCACTCACAACTAGTCATGTGACTCAGGTGCAGGCTGTGGGCACCAATTGGCTAGGACAAGACAATTCCAGCTTTCTGAAAGTGGCATTTTCAGATTGTGACTTAAAATCGGACTTTACCATTAAAAAGGTTTTTTAATAACAATTCTTTAGAGGCCAAACTCAGCATTCCTACCTACTCCCAATCAAAAGTTATAATTTATTAATTTTATAAAGGTAACCCAATGTTATCCTATGGGAGATGTATGCCTTGTAGTAGTGAAAACAAATTTGAGTGTTTCACTACCAGAACATGTAAAACTTAAAAGTACATGTCCATTTTCTTTAGATACACTGCACCCTGACCTGTGTGCTGTTTAGGGCTTACCCTATGGGTGACTTCTATGTATTAAAATGGAAGGTTTAGGCCTGGCAAAAGGTTTATTTTGCCAGATCGAAATAGCAGTTTTAAAGTGCATACACGGGCTGCAATGGCAGGCCTGAGGCATATTTTAGGGGGGTACTTTAGTGGGTGGCCCAATAAGTGCTGCAGGCCCACTACTAGCATATAATTTACCAGCCCTGGGTATATGGTATATCACTTTACTATGGATTTACAAGTAAATTAAAATGCCAATTGGGTTTATGTCAGTTCTACTATGTTCACAGGCGTGAGCGCAAGCACTTTAGCACTGGTTAACAGGTAAAGTGCACAGCGTCCTAAAAAGTCAACATAAACAGGTTCAGAAAACAGGAGGGTTAAGGCAAAAGTTGGGGTATGACCCTGCAGAGAGCGCCAAGTCCAACAACAGGCTTAGTTACTAAAGATTGTGGTGTTGTTATTTTAAATCTGCCCATGTAGTGCAATACTGTAAAAAAACTGGCTGTGATATGCAGTTAATCAGGAATTGCCATATATTTTATAGAAAATACAATACTCCAATTGCAATAGCATCATCCAGATTTAACCACTACATTAAAGAATGTCCCTTCAACCCATTCTATTTCTCCTTTGGTGTTCAGCTTTCACCACTTTAGATCCCAGGGCACTATACACAAATGTATTTTCAGCTTTAATCATGGGTTTATGCCTGACAGGAATTCATGTAAATGCAGATACTACTACCGATTTCTCTGTCATGAGTTCCAGGAAATCCACAGTAGGAAGTGGCCATTACAAGATGTAGTTTTGCCTTGTAAGTTTATGAACAGCCACTAACATGAAGCATGTGAGAATTCACAATTTCAAATCCGACCCCAGGAATTTTCAGATAATAGCTCTAGTCAAGAGCTACAGTAAATCCACTTCTAGGAGAGAAATGGAATTGATCACCTCCAGATTTGCTGTGGGTGTTTGGGAAGAGATTTCTTCATAGGAAAAAATGTTTTGTGTGCAGAGGGGACAAACAATTTGCATGCGCACAGCAGCATTAACCCCGTCACCCACTGTGCGAAACTTTTACACTACATAGACTGCTGCCTAAGGGGAATAGGAGCCCAGCAAGAATATCCTGGTGCAGCTTTCCAGGCCTACTTGTTATGTTATGTCATTCTATTTGTAGAGCGCATGGCTGCCCCAGCCAAGGGGCGTCCCAGCGCTGAGCACAGACAGAATAGGTGACAGGTCCAACGGCGTCACAATGATTATTTAGAAAAAAGATGAGTTTTTATGGCCTTTCGGAATGCAGCATGATTTTGGATGCTTCTGATACTCACTGGGAGGGAGTTCCAGAGTTTGGGGGCCAGAGCTCGGAAGGAGCGTCCTCCAGCTGTGGCTCTCTTAACTTCTGGGAATGTTTCTTGTTGAACTTGGCCCTTTTTGCAGTTATCCCCAAACCTTTTGCCTTCTCCCTCCTGTTTTCGGAACCCGTTTTAGTTGGCTTTTGGGACTCTGTGTACTTTACCACTGCTAGCCATCACTAAATTGCTTGTGCTTCCTCATTGTAAACATGAAAGAATTGGCAAACACCCAACTGGCATATTTAATTTACTTGTAAGTCCTTAATAACGCATGGCCTGTAAATCAAATGCTACTAGTGGGCCTTCAGCACTTATTGTGCCACCCACTTAAGTAGTCCTTTTAAACATTTCTCAGACCTACCGTCATAGCCTATTTGTGCAGTTTTTAAACGGCAATTTCGAACTGACCTTTTGCCAGGCCGAAACCTGCCTTTATACTACACATAAGTAACCCCTAGCGCCTGAAACAGCCCATTAGGCAGGTTGCAGTGTATTTAAAAAGTAGAACATACACTTTTAAGTTTTACAAGTCCTAGTAGTGAAAAACTCCTAAATTAATTTTTCACTAGTGCAAGGCCTTCCTCTCCCGATGGATAACATTGGGCTACCCCATTACCTTTAAAAAGTGATAACTTTCAATTAGGAGCAGGTAGACAGGTCGAGTTTGGCATCTAAAGGACTGCAATTAAAAGCTCTCTTTATTGGTAAAGTCGAATTTTTAGTAAGTCTGGGTGGTGAACTTCGCTCCGCTCATGGAGTTTGCGGAGTTTTCCGCACTCTGCTTTATGCGGAACTTGCGGAGTTCTGAAAAACTCCACTTCGCGTAGCGGAGCTTTTTCCCTCACTCGCGTTCGTCAACGTCAAGTTGGCAAGCGAGGAAAATCCACCTCCCAGCGAGATTTTTCCTCGTTCGCGATCATCAACATCAAGTTGGCGATCGCAAGCGTGGAAAATCAACCTCCCGCCGAGATTTCTCAACGCGGGCGGTCAGATTTCTCATTGCGAGTGGTCACGTATGCTTGCGACTGCTCGTGTTGAGAAACTGTCCGTTCGCGTTGAGAAAGCTGCTGCTCGAGTAAAAATCTACTCAAGTGGCAGAAAGAAAGCAGCGCCCGCTTGCGCTGTGCATGGTGCCATTCGCTATGATTGCACAGTGCGGACAAGCATCTGGCACTGAAAATCATCGCGAACAGCATTCCTCTAACGCACTCCGCCGCTTGCGGAGCTCCGCGTAGCGCGGCAGAGTTTTTTTTGCTCTTCGTGGAGTTCGGCATAGCGGAACTCCGCGAACTCCGCCCAGGCTTAATTTTTAGTCACAATTCTGAAAACACCACTTTTAGAAAGTTGGCATTTTCTTGTCCTAACTATTTGGTGCCTGCAACCTGTTCCTGGGTCAGATGACTAGGTGTAGCTGGCAGTTGGTCTTTGTGTATTGCTCCCAGACATTGAGACAAAGGGAAGATAGGTGTTGGTAGGATGCACCAACATATTGCATATTGCCTCTAAGTTAAGCCTGACTTCTCTGTGCCAAGCTACCGGAGGGTTAAGCACAGGTTAATTAGGGGTTTGCTTGTGACTTCACCCTGAAAAGGATTGTGGTTGCTGCTTGAGTAGGGTTTCACCCTCCTTGATCCGCAACCCAATCACTTACAACTGAAAAAAATACAAAAGTAAGTGCAGGCTGAGATGTCCAGCTTCACCCCTACATTTACTTTTCTTCCATGAATAGCTCCTTCACTCTCTACACCTTTTGCTTAGCTCTTGTGTATGCCCCCAGACACACTCTTATCTGTAAACCTCTTTTGTTTTGACCAATCTTTGCATTGCCTTTCATGGCTCCAACTCCTGGAACATCTTATATCCCTCAAATCTTTCCAAAAACGCCCCAAAAAACTTTAAACACAAATTATTGATTCGTCCCCCCGAAACTTTAATTGTTGATACCTACCATAGCCTCTCCTCCCCCATAAAAACAAACTTTATCTTCTACTCCAAACGCCCCTCCAAATGGAAAAGTATTTTCCTTCTCCATCTTACAGTCGCCAAATCAATCAAAATCCCATATGGATTCAAATTATCTACATCCCCATCCGCAGCCTTCCCCTGTGAAATTGACATTTCTATATTTAAAACCGGTAATATCCTCATTCAAGCTTCTGAATTCCACCTCAACATCTTTGACCACCATTTCAGAACCCTGGCAGACCATCTATCCAATTCAGTACCCAACCCCTCTTCTTCTCAATTGTCTGACACCCTTTGGGTGCCCCCTCCCCCTCCGGCTCTACCCCCTAGACATCCCAACCACTCACACCGTCATCCAAACACACTCTTTATCTTACAACCGACACAACCCTCAAACCCCTCTCACTACCCCTAATCTCTCTCCTACTTCTCGATCCCCTCACCCAGCACCTCCGACTTTACCCCCACTGCGCCAATATCTCCCTCTCTGAACAGCGCTCTCTCCCCTCAAACTGATATAATTACTTCCCTGCCCCCTCACCTAGAACTTCCAACTCTACCCCCCATGCACCAATATCTCCCTCTCGGAACTCCACTCTCCCCCCTCAAACTGATGTAACTTCCCCCCACATCCCTCTCTCTTTCATCTCAGCTCCTACCATATGGCCTGACTATATGATTGACCCTTCTTTTTCCATGTCCAACAACCCGAACACTCCTCTGACTCCCCCTCCCGGCATCTCCCCCCCTCCACACTTCAGACTCTCTTCCCCGCCCGACACGGAACCCTCTCTTTTCCCCCCCTCCTTTTCAACTGAGCTATCCCTCAATCTTATTGCTCTTACACTATCTAACATCGAACGTCATCTCTCAACCGTGAAGACGGAACTAACGCGACTCAGAGAGGATTTCAATGCCCTTAACGCCTGGACCTTCATAAATCATAGTGATCCCGCCTGTTCTGGCTCCCCCAACCTAACCGCTGGAAAACCACACCCCTTTTCAGATGAACACATAGGCCTCTCCGCGCTATGAACTACCTCTCCGCTTCTGACCTTATTGACCTTTGCAACTCCTACCTACCTAAACCCTTGATTACTGAGCTTCCTCTCCCTTTTTCCAACATCCCAGTGATTCTGGGAACTAGCAGAATCCCCTCATCTCCCATCTCCCCTAGACCCCCAGCTCAGCTTACCACCATTCACTCCTGCTTTCCCACCAAAGTCACCCTTAACCCCCTCTCCTGCATGCTTGTAAACTGCCGCTCGGCTGTCCGACATGCGACTGAAATTTCTGAAACCATCCTCAGTGAAACTATCGACATTGCCTTCCTTACAGAAACCTGGCTTAACGACCACTCGACAGCCATCCTTGACTTACTCACCCCCCCCCTCGGTTATTCTATCATTAGGAAAGACAGACCTGACAGAAAAGGGGATGGCCTAGCTATCATCCATAAAAATGAACTTCAACTCTCCCTTGTTAAGAACACAGACCACTTAACCTTTGAATACCTTGGCGCTGAACTCACGGTGCAGGGGTCTTCCACAATTCGCCTACATATCATCAACCACCCTCCAGTTGATCCTCTTCCCTTCGCTGAGGAACTATCCGACCTACTTACACAATCCTCACTTTCCAAATCGAAAAACCTCTTCTTAGCAGATTTTAACATCTACTGGAACAATGCTGATGATCCCACAGTCAGCCACCTCACCAATCTTCTTGAGATCAATGACCTTACTCAACTATGTCACACTCCCACCCATACCAAAGGAGCCACTCTTGACGCCATCATTTCCAACAATGACTTGGCCTCCCTTTCCAGCATCATCCCCATCGACTGGTCAGACCATCACCTCATTTTGTTCAAGATCGCAACCACTCTCCTCCTCCCTCCCTCTAAAAATTGCAAACCCATGAAATGGAGCAGAAATCTTAATCAAATCCCCCCTGGTGAACTTGAGTCTAAACTCCAAGCTCAACTCCTTCTCACCCCTCTGCCAAGATGCCAACGAACTCACTGAGCTTTTCAACAAGACCGTCAATGATGTCGTAGACCTATTAGCCCCTCCCAAACTAAAAAAACAAAGAAATATTCCATCCAAATCTTGGTTCAACTCAGATCTCAATAACAAAAGACGCTCACTTAGAATGACGGAAAAAACATGGAGCCAACACCCCTCCACCTCCCATCTCGCCTTGCTCCGATCCGCTCGATCTTCTTATAAGAAACACATTTTCAATCAAAAAGCAACCTTCTTCCGAACTCAACTCGATCGTGCCAAAAATAGACCCAGAGAACTCTTTAACATCGTTTGAAATCAAACATCTTCTGCCCCCCTCTTCGCGAATAAATATCGCCAAAATAGACCAATCCTTCCACCTAACTCAAGTCCCGTCCCACCCAACCCCCCATTTGCCGCAGACATTACCTTAGACGTTCCTCCCCTGTTGACTCTACCTCCTGATTCTTCCTCTCACCGACACGTTACAACCCCTCCTAAATCCAGCCTTCCCAACTTACAGCTGAAAAAAAATGCTTCCTGGTCTTATTTCCAACCCGTGATCGAGCTCGAAGTCTTTAACATCATTGCCAAACTAAAGCCGACCTCCCACACCAAAGACCCTCTCCCCTCTAACCTTGTCCAAGATCTAAACCACATCATTGCCCCCTACTGGACTACTATCATCAACACCTCCCTCTCCACAGGATGTGTCCCTGACTCCCTCCAACTCGGACAAATCACTCCTATTCTTAAAAACCTCTCTGCTGACCCTAACGACCCAAACAATATCCGCCCTATCTCCAACCTCCCACTTCTTTCCAAAGCCCTGGAAAAATGTGCTTTGCTCTAATTGGATAAACACATTAACAATTTCAATTTAATAACTCCTTGCAATCCAGCTTCAGAAAAGGCTGCAGCACTGAAACCGCCATGCTTAATATAGTTGATGACATCCATTGCTCCCTTGACAATGGTGAGTCCTGCCTACTCATTCTCCTCGACCTCTCTGCAGCCTTTGATACTGTCAACCACAATTCCCTACTTAACTTGCTCAAAACTCGCTTTGGCCTTAACGGTCCTGTCTTCAAATGGTTCGCCTCTTATCTCCAACACAGAACACAACAAATCAAAATTAATGACTGCCTCTCAAACCCTTCACCTGTCGCCCTTGGCGTCCCTCAAGGCTCTATTCTCTCCCCCTTTCTTTTTAACCTCTTTATGGAACCCCTTACCCTCATTCTGAAACAAGCTAGAATCAATTATCACCTCTATGCTGATGACACCCAACTTTACTATAGCCTTATAGCCCGCCGTAGCGGGCTATACCGGCTATTAAAGGCCCGCTCCAGCGTTAAAGGCCCGAGCCGAAGGCGAGGGACTTTAACAAGAGAGCGGGACTTTAATAGTCGGTATAGCCCAGCTACGAAGGGCTATAAGGCTATTAGAACATTCTGCCACTAGAGGGCAGAATGTTCTAACAAATAAAACAAAGGCTTCAGGGAGCGCAAGGGGATTGAAATCCCCGCAGGCTCCCTGAAGCCTTTGTTCACAGCCACAGCTGTGAACAAAGAAACATTGGAATGTTGGAGCTCCGGGCTTATACCAGCCATTATAAGCCCGGAGCTACTCCATTGTTTTCGATGGAGCTCCCAACATTCCAATGTTCTAATATAAGATTAGGTCCCACTCTGACGTTCTTCATCTTAACAATACTCTGAGCAAGATACAATCCTGGTTCTACTCTAATCATCTCAAACTTAACCCAAAAAAAAACGAAGTCATCCTCTTCTCTCCAAAAAACAACAGGCTCCCCATTCAATCCTGGATCTCTGACCTTAATGCCCTCAACTGTTCGCTCTCCTTATCCAATTCAGTGAAATCACTTGGTATCACCATTGACAATAACCTTACTCTCAACGACCACATAAAAAACTCAGCTAAAGGAGCTCTCTTCACCCTCCGTCATCTCAAAAAAATCAAACCCTTTATTCCCTCTGAAGACTTCAAATGGATTGTCCAGTCACTAGTTCTCTTGAAAATTGAATATGGTAACGCTATCCTCACATAAACCCCCAAAGTACACCTAGCCCCTCTCAGATCTGTGCTCCACTTAGCGGCCAGGCTAATCACCGACTATAAACGTTTTGACCACATCTCCCCAGCCTTGAAGGCCCTTAGGTGGCTACCCGTTGAAGGTAGATCCTCCTACAAGACAGCATGCATTACGCATAAATCTCTCCACCAAAATACCTCACAAACAAACTCAAAATAGCAGGCTGCTCCAGACCGATGAGAAGCACCAATGCTCTCCTCCTTGTCCCCCCTTTGTTAAAAAAAATACCACACAATCACGCTCCTTCCCTGGAAATGCCCCGAACATCTGGAATGCTCTCCCCAAGGACCTGCGATGTAACCCCTCCTACCTCAGCTTTAAAAAAGACCTTAAACATCACCTTCTCATCAAGTATTGGGGTCCATAATACCCGCCTCTGATCCTACACTCTACTTCCCCCGTCATGATTCTCCTTTTTCTCATTACTATCTTCTCACCTCTCCCCCGCTTTTTATTTTTCTCCCTGTTTCCCTCTCTCCCTACCCCCTCTCACCCCTCTCTTCCATCTACTACCCTCACCTCTCTCCTCCCAAAAAACTGACTACATTACCTCCTCTTCCCCAATTTTGATTCTTACCCACCCATTCTTATCTAATCATGCCTCCCCCCAGTCCTGCCCAGAATCTTTTTTCTCCCGCCTTCACCCTTTACCGAAATTTTCCTGCGCTTCTTGTTACTCTGTAAAATAGCCGCTGTAGCGCCTTTTCATGTATATTGCTCTTTGCCCATTTTTGTTTAATCATTTTGTCTTAATTTCACCTGTCTGAATGCTCTGCTATTGAACAACTGTTTCTGTGTTCCTGTAATTTTTTAATCTAATGTAAAGCGCTCTGCTACCCCCGGGTCGAGCCAGCTCTATATAAAACCTTTCAAATAAAATAAAAATAAATACATTTTAATTTTAATTCTCTTGGCATACTGATCTCTCCCCCTTCTCTGCACTCTAGTGATTGTATAGGACGGATTACATCATGCAGTTTCAGTGGGAATAGGACTGCAGATTACTGAAGATCTCCCAGCGAAGGAGCGAGTGGAGAGTGAACGTAAGAAGTGGGTAACAGAGGTAGCTGTTGGGCAAAGTGTCCCAGCGAGAAGTGGCTTTCATACACAAAATCTTCTGCTTTCTGCTACCATCTGAGGTCTTGTTTTATTTTAGGCAGCAGAGACATCTCTCGAGGACCTCTGCATCTGCTATTAATTATAGATAAACTGTATCATAGGTGTGTTCTGAGATGCTGTACAGACTTACAATACAGGATTTGTTAGCATACAAACATGGTCTCGGTTGATGACGTAGGAAAATGTAGATCTCATCTTTACCTCCCTAACAAAGACTTGAATGCTTAAATGGTTTATATAAAATCTTTTCCTTGGGTTTCTGATAATGTTGTGTTAGTTGAACCAGGACAACCAACATTTGAGGAAAAAAAGTGATTAGGGCCACAGAATAGACTTCATAATTAGCATCATGTCTACTTTCTTCATAGGTTTCTTAGTCTGCTCCCTTTAATATCATTGAATTTTCTTCAAACAATTCTGGGACACGCCATTCCGCATCAGGCAAATATATCTATTAATTATGTGTGGCAAAAATGATCTAATATTAATGCAGCAGAATTCAGATTTTCATTGTGTTTATATACTGTGTTTCTAGCTCTAGCGTCTTGTTGAAGAGTTGGCACCTTCTCTTGGAAGCCTTTGCAGAGGCATGCATAAATCGATGGTAAGAGTGCTGGTTGTGTTGGACCATTGAGCAGATAACATGCAAAGCGATGAGTCTGAACCCAAATGTGCTAATGGGAAGTTATAAAGGCCATGGTGCCACATAAGGCGGTGCGAGTGATTGAGTAGAGGAAACAATGTTTGGCAGAGGTCTACATACACCGGCCTTCGTGTCTTCAGATCCTTGTAGAAAGAAGGTACAACAGAAATTGAGATATGCTGGAAGGATGAAGCTGGGGGATATTTTGTGATCAGATGCTAGGACGTGGAATGCTTGCCCAACAAGGTAGAGTCTTATGCCTGGGACTGATGAGAAAGCTACGCCTTGGAACAGTGTAAGAAACCAGTTCATTCGCTGAATGCAATTCAAGGAAAAGTTTGTTTCTTTTGAACCAGAAGTCTAGAAATTATTTTCCACTGACTGGTTTGCTAGTGATGTTAATTAAGATTAGAAACCAGCTGCACCCCTTAATAAACATGGCCTTCTCCAGATTGAATGTCTGATTTGTATCAAAAAGCAACGTGAGGAACATATGGGGAGCCAAAGGCAGTAAAAAGGTGTGCATTGTTCGTGCAGAAACATATTTAATTTGTTTCCACCTCGGTAGCTGCCAGATGCAAGCCCTAGTCACGTCTTCACTTTGCTTTTCTTGTTTGATCAGACCTTTCATACCCTCCTCATTAAAACCTTCTTTGGTCGTCGCACATCAAACTCCAGGTCTCCTTAGCAGTATATGTTATGGGTGGCCTACTTTTACCGGGAAGGTGCGAAATACACAGGAGTACAACTCTATTGAATAACCATTGCATACAAATTCACGTCTGACAGTGAAGTGTTTGTGCACTATCCTTTGCCGTACGTTAATCAGTTCCAGGAATAGTTTTAAATATTAGCATTTGTATATTATTTCAAATTTTTTACATTTTCAAAAAAAACGATCTTTTCATTTGGTAACCATACCTTTGTTTTTGGGTGGGTAATTGAATCTTAATAGTAAAATGCTACTTTAAAGAAATCATGACTGATAAACATTATTTTAAGCGACACCTTACAATGTATCTATAAGATTAAACATATTTTTTGTCTCACTTGCATATAAACATGACGTGTATTTCTTTGCTTTAATGAGAAACATACGATTGAAAAAATCATTTTATTCAATAGATAATTCACTGTTACTTCAAGATCTTAAACATTTTTAGCAGAATTACCCCAAGGGAAGAGGGGTGAGTAATCATAACCTTGCCTTGTGTTCACCTCCCAGGTCACTGCCTTGCATGAAGAATAAACCCTGTCCGCACAATATCATACCTGGGATTGCTTAGTGCTAGGTACCGTTTACAATAAAAATTAATAATAGAAATGCTTCCTTAACCCCAATGCATCCCTCTTAAATTCCCCTGTCACATTAACAAAGTGCAGTTGGCTCAAAATGTTTCACGGATAAACTCGGGATTAAATGTGGTCTTCATGGAGAACAAAAGCGAACATTTGATTATGTGTCGCATTGCTCGTTTGGGTAAAAGACACACTTGATAATATTTTGAATCAAATGGTACAGTGGAGATTGTGGACGACTGTAGAACACCACGATGATGCTGCAACCACTAAACATTTCCCAAGGCCATGTTTCTTATACATTCAGCCCTTACACAGCTGGGTTATCCCGTAGAGTACCAAGATCTTATTTTACCAGACTGCAGAGAGCACCAAAAGCTTTAGGTATTCTCCAAACACATCCAAGATGCTCTAAAGACACCCAGAGAACCATGGCTCACTGCAGGGTGAGAGAAGAAAAAAAGGAATGAATCAGGGTGGCGAAGGAGTGAATTCTGTACTGCACCTCTTTGCGAGCAAAGGAAAGGCAAGGAGACCTGTGCTGGAGGGTATTAAGCGGCTGATGTGTAGGAGGAGGATGAGGATCAGAGAATCTTTCGCTAGCCTTCTCCTGGTCTGTGCCTCATTGGGGGTGGAGGTGAATGTTACAAGGCTGTCCCTTGCACAACTGTACATCGATGACCTCTCATTTCATTTGAAATATTTATTATTAGGTTTTTGGCTTAATTAATGTTGGGTAACACAGTAATTCAATTCAATAAGTATCACTTCACAGTGTAAATTTGGAGAGTTCTTTTATGTTTCCAGATATATACAATGCAATGTAAATAAATACAGTTTAAAGGGTTTATAAATAGGCTTCACAGTGTATGTCTGGAGAGTTCTTTTATGTTTCCAGATAAATAAAATGCAATGTAAATAAACACAGGTTAAGAGGTTTATAAATATAATTTCAATCTCTCGTTATCGCTTGTACTATATCTCTCTAATAGCGAGCCTCTATTGTCTCAAAGCTTTTAGTCATATATTTTGCTGAGCCAGATTCCCATTACATCAATTATCTAAATATAATTAGACACTAGGTTTGCAAAGTTTGGGAATTTTAACTTAGAGGGGGAAACAGTGGAGTGCATGAGCATTTTACATGAATAGGCAGTTGAATGGATGGGAGTGATGTCCTGGGCAGGGGGTGCCAGTATCTTATCACCCACTGGAAAGAGTACTTCTTGGATCTATTATGAGCAGGGAGTGTTTCAGCTGTGAGTTCTTTAAATTGTATTAGCATAGTGTCCCAAGCTGCTGCATTGGGCATTTCCGGATTCTACGGGCCTTTTTCCAGTGTGGCGCAGAACTCTCCACATCACCCCAATGGTGCAAATCCCTACACCACTGGCGGAAGGATGGGGACTGATGCGCCTGCCAATGCATGGTCAGTAGGTGCTTTCCCAAAAGAAGGGCTAGATTCCCTAAGTGCACCCTCATCCAATGGCTCTTCCTCCTAGGAAATATGCCCAATGCTGTAGCTTCCCATGATTTGAATGTCGTGAGCTCTGTGAATGTAGCTATTACAGTGTGTATAGAATGCCAGAATCCTGCTATATTAGGGCATGACCAAAGCATAAGCTGAAAGTCTGCTATATGGGCTAGACATCTGGGGCAGGTAAGATTGGCCGTTGAGAACATACTGTTCAATCAGGTTGGTGTGAGGTAAGCCCTATGAAGTAACAAATATTGAGTATTTTTTAAATTGTGCATTTCTGGAAATGACATGAGGAGATTCTAGTGCCCTTATCAATTCCACATCGTGCAAGGGGGGGTCTCAGATCCTCCTCCCTTTCCTGCCGGAGTTGAGTTATTGAGACCCCAAGATGTTCCCTAAATGCTCTATAAAACCATGTGATTAGGTGCCGTCCTTCTCCCAGGGTGTGTAGTGTATGCATTACTGCATGGGTTGGCGTCTCTGCATCATTAGCCCCCCCACAGTAATCTGAGCACTCCCAATAACTGTCCACGTAGAAGAAATTGATTTGGTGGAACGTTGAAATCCTGACACAACCGGTCAAACTGTAGTAAATTGGCATCCTGGAACAAATCCTTTACTGTGTCAATGGCGTGCTCATGCCAGTTTGCTAACTGGTCAGGAGTGAAGAACCCCAACAGACCAGGTAGACCCTGGAGTGGCATGGCTGGGAAATAGGGAAGTGTGTGCCTTATGAGCTGGAGGGCTCTTGCCAAGCACCTCCAAGCTATCCACACATGAAGCATCCACGAATGGTGTAGCTTAACGGTGGAAGAAGAAACTGTTGTGTTACATACAAAGGGAGGGGACAATTCCCTGTACTAGTTTCATGTATATTGCCTCCCGATAGCCATCTGGCCACCATTGAAGCAGTGCAGCAAGATAATAAGCCTAGAAAGTCAGCACCACCAACCCACCACCCCCCACAGGTATTTGTAGCTTGTTTAAGGCCATCCTACGTCTCCTGTTATCCCAGAGCAGATATCCTAGTGCCCAACCTAAGTCAACAAAGAATCGCCATTTGACAAAGTAATATAGTAGCCGCGGAAGGACAATCATCTTGGAGAGAGCAACTCTACCCACTAGAGCTAGTGGTAACTGTTGCCAAAACCGCATTTGAGACATGAGTGCTGTTAACGCCTGCTGCAAGTTGCCTTCGAATAGATCTTGGTGAGAGTGATAAAGACGGACCCCAATATACCGAACCACTGCTGTCAATAGCGTCAATGGCTCTCCATCCAATTGGATTACCTGTGGTGAAGCATCGCAATTAAGCTGGAAACGCATGATTACCCCCAGTTCACTCATAAACCCGCTACCTGCTCAAGTCTTGGAAAACCACCAAAATGAGGGCGTTGTCACTCAATGCGCCCGAAGATATAGTAGTACTTCGTCCGCATATAGGGACACTAAATGCAGCACATTATCCAACGGGATATCACTGCATCACCCCCAAATGTAGTCGCTGCGTTAAGGGCTCCATAGCAAGAGTAAATAGGATGGGTGAGAGAGGACATCTCTGCTGCGTGCCACGGCCTATAGAGAAGGAATCTGAGATCAACTTCCCAACGCGTACTCGTGAAGCAGGGTTCTTATATAACAGTTTTGTATAGGCTTAAAGACGCCGTCCCAGTCCTATGGTCCTTAGAACACCAAACAGGTAGTCCCATGACAAGGAGTCAAAGGCCTTTTCTAGGTCTAGTGTAAGGCATGCCGCTAGGGGATAGCGGAGAGAGGCCTGATCCATGATATGAAAAAAAATCTGATGTGTTGCGACCTGGCACAAATCCATTCTGATCCGGATGGATCAGTGTAGGTACCAACTGTACAGATTGCTCCACTAGCACCTTTCCAAGTATTTTATAATCTGCGCCTAATATAGCTACAGGCCTGTATGAAGAGAGTTGGGTTGTGTCCCTGTCTGGTTTGATCAGGGCAACTAGAAGGGACTCTTGAAGAGAACGTGGGAGTGAGCCTGTTGTAAAGGCCTCATTATAAATTTCAACCAATTTGGGGGCGAGGAGGGTTGAGAAATGATCATAATGTTACAACGGTAGTCCTTCTAAACCAGGGGTCTTATTTTTGGCCAAATCATGTATTGCACCCTTCACTTCATTCACAGTGATCAAGCCGTCAAGCTCCTCACGCACAATGGCGGTGATGGATGTTGAGGATAAAGGGTCTAAAAATTGTTGAATGACCTCTGAGGGTGGTGCAGGTAGTGCCCAATACAACATGTTGTAACAGGAGCTAAACGCTCGTAATATGTTTACTTGGGTTCGCAGGGCTGGACCCTCACCCTGCACAGTCTCCGTGATTGGCGGGGATTGTACCTCTTGGCAAACAAGCCATGCGGGCAGACGCCCAGGTTTGTCGCCCATTGCGTGAATTTGAGCAGTGTATTCCGTATAGTTGTATCAGCGGACATGCTCTATCAATTCAATTCAATCCATCTTTATTTCGGTTCAGAGAACCATAAAAGATCATAAAAAATAGTATTTACAATAGAACACAGTAAAATGCAATAAGACACAATAATTACATACATAAATTGTCACTTCAGTAATCCTATTATGCATGCGTTATAGAGTATTATGTGCAAGACTTTCGTAAGGGATATCGTGTTTTTGGTCTATCTTCACTCTCCATATTTACATAAAGTGCATGTGCATGATGAACAGACACATACACAAATAGGGCAACCCAATAGTCCCCAAGGAACTGGGTATAATCAATGACAAAAAAACAAATGTACCTTGAGGAATCATTCATCTATAACTTAATTTTTCGAGCTGTCACATGTGTGAACAAACTATTCATCAGTCAGGGAATTTCTCATGAATTTATATTTTTTGATTCAATCAGTTTTATAAAAAACACGGTGAAATAAATACATTCATTATATCATGTACGGCAACAATTGTACTACTAACTCAGTATATATATTACACAGTAGTAGCAAACACCTTTTGTTTAGAAACTAGAGTATGGGCAGTGCATAAAATTAACCATACATTGAAATTAATTAGTTATTCACATTAATTTCATTGTGCATCAACAGACATGAATGAAAACAAAAAGGTGTAATTGCGTCGACGTTTCGGTCTCTTTAAAGGTCTACAAGATCCACGAGACCATCTTCAGAACGGTAACGTTGCAGCATGAATCTTTTACATAAATTACTTCCAAATTGGTAAGCCGTACTGGTTACTCAAAAGTTTTGGCTTGCAGCAGAACCGGAATCAATCCGTTCTCCACTCGACTAACAGAACGAGTGCAAGCATGACACAATGCTTGCACTCGTCGACGCAATTACACCTTTTTGTTTTCATTCATGTCTGTTGATGCACAATGAAATTAATGTGAATAACTAATTAATTTCAATGTATGGTTAATTTTATGCACTGCCCATACTGTAGTTTCTAAACAAAAGGTGTTTGCTACTACTGTGTATTATATATACTGAGTTAGTAGTACAATTGTTGCCGTACATGATATAATGAATGCATTTATTTCACCGTGTTTTTTATAAAACTGATTGAATCAAAAAATATAAATTCATTAGAAATTCCCTGACTGATGAATATTTTGTTCACACATGTGACAGCTCGAAAAATTAAGTTATAGATGAATGATTCCTCAAGGTACATCTGTTTTTTTGTCATTGATGAACAGACACAGCAACCAAAATAGTTAGTTTCAGTAGAGTTACATAGGAACAATTCAGTGGAATTTAAAATTGGTCATCCTCCGTCTTCTCCATCAGAGTTTATATGTGGATTCAGCAAAGTGCATGTGCATAATGAGCATTTAAAACAACCCAAGCGATTTATTATGATAAAACACATAAAGCTATTTCATGAAAGGATTAAAAGTTAATCATCACCATAATATGGGCAGTTTGGCAATGAAATGTACATGAGTTGCTCTGACATAGTGTGCATATGTAAAGTCCAGGAATTAAAGCTTCAACCCTCTCTTTTTCCAAAGATAGCCCACCCCAAGTTAGAATCTGCTGACTCCAAAGACAATTGTTTGTGAGCCATCTGTTTTTAGTATTCTTAATGCCTCGAGGTGTTTCCTAGTCATCAATCTCATACACAACGGCTTTATCCATTTCTTTCTGAGGCTGGCGTATGCTGGACAGAAGAATAATATGTGTGCGATGTCTTCCTCTGAGTCTAGCAGGCATAGGGGGCATTTAGTTTCTGGCCCCATTGCTTGATGGCATGACCACTTAGCTGTGATTGCGTTGATCTGGAGTGTCTCATATCAGAATTTCAGGTAGAGGGTTTTGGCTGACTGTGGCTGGATTTCGTCCAAGAATAATTCAAAGCTTGGAGTTGGCTTGAATGATAGAAATTGTGTCGTAATTATTATTATTATTATTATTTGTTAAGCGCAACGAATCATCCCCAGGGGGAATCTCTCGGCGTCACAGTAACAGGCAACAGAAGCAGAACTCTGTCCAGTTAGAGATTGAATAACCAGGTCTTGAGGAGTTTTCTGAACTGAGTGAGATTAGAGCAGGAGCGGATGTGAAGTGGAAATTTGTTCCAGTGATGGGGAGCCAGGTAGGAAAAAGAGCGACCACCCACTCTGGTTCTATTTATCCTTTTGGGGCATAGTAACAATTGGTCGCTAGATCTGAGTTGTCGGGTGGGGATATAAGGTTTTAGCTTATTTTTTAGATAAACTGGTCCCTTCCCCTGCAGTGTTTTAAAGACCATACATAGGAGCTTAAACACTGCCCATTTTTTTTATGGGCAACCATAGGCGCAGGAGGGGTTCAGATGGTGACCGGGGGAGCCGATTTAGACCAAGGCGAGCTGCTGTGTTTTGCACTACCTGTAGCCTTGAGAGAAGTCCTTCCCTTATCCCAACCATTAGGGAATTGCCATAGTCTAATCTGCTCACTAATACTGCCTGATTTAGAGACTTTCTGGCTGAGAGAGGTATCCACGGGAACACCTTCTTGAGCATTCACATTAGGCCAAAACATGTGCCCAAGATGCATTTCACATGTTCATCCATGGATAAATTATCATCCAGTATGACTCCTAGATCTTTCACCCATTTTTCGGAGTTGGAGACATTCCCAGTTCTGGAGGCCACCAGTCCGCAGACCATATCTCGTCTGCCTTTCCGAATAGGAGAATATCTGTTTTATTTGTGTTGAGCTGCAGAAAGTTTGCAGTCATCCACCCTGCCGTTTTTAACATGCAGTTTTTACATTTTTCGTAGGGATAGAGGGGTCAGGATCAATCGTGATTATCAATTGAGTGTCATCTGCATATGAGATGGTCTCAAAGCCACATGATCTAATCATTTTAGCCAGGGAGGACACATATATGTTAAAAAGAGTGGGACTAAGAATAGACCCCTGAGGTACCCCTTTGTCTAGGATCATGGACTGTGATGTAAACAAGTCCAGCTGCACTACGTGTTCTTTCAGAGAGAAAATTTTCAAACCATTTTAGCGCCATTCCGCCAACACCAAACTCTCTCAGCCTTTAAACTAGGATTCGATGGGAGATGGTGTCAAACGCTGCTGACAAGTCTAAAAGGATCAGCATGGTTAGGGTCCCCTTATCTAAAGCTAGCTTTATAGTATCAGTTACTTCTGTTAATGCTGATTCTGTGCTGTGTGACGCACGGAAACCTGACTGAGAGGGGTCTAGTAAGTTATTCAGTTCTAGATACTCCGTTAGTTGATTATTGACTAGTGCTTCCATAATTTTGGAGAAGAAAGGAAGTAATGATATAGGTCGGTAGTTCTGCAAGTCCTGTGGGTCGGCCAAGGGTTTTTTCAGTATAGGTCTGTTTTGGGCCGTCTTCCACTTCCGAGGGAGAGTGGCTGTAGTTAATGATAGGTTACCGATATCTGTTATGGGTGCCGCAAGGGCCGGGGCCAAAGATCAGATAATATGTGGGGGGGCCAGGTTTAGAGGGGAGCCTGATTTAATTTTATTTAGTAAGACCTGAACTTGCTCAGGAGTAATTGCCTTAAAAGCTTCCAGTGAACAAGAGGCTGAGCCTAGGGCGTCTGCATTGATGGCAACCGAGCTCGGTCCCTCCTTATTACTGAATGAGCTATAGATTTTGTTAATCTTTTGTTGGAAGTGATCTGCAAGATCATCACAGAGCTTTTGGGTACAGGGAGTAGATAGACTGTTTACCCTAGGATTAGTGAATTCTTTAAGAATCTTAAACAGCTCTTTGGAGGAGTTTTTCGCTTCGCTGATTCTGTCCCCTAGATGGGATCTTCTAGCAATATTGCAATTTTTTTAATATTCTCTGAAGGCGGTTTTATAGACTAGTTTATCTTCTTCCAGCTTCGATTTCCACCATTTCCTTTCCCATTTCCTACAGGTGGCTTTTTCTTTCTTGAGGATTTCGGTATACCACAGTGCTGGGGCGTTCTTTTTCTGGGTCTTTCCAACTTTTTGTGGGGCAATAGTGTCAAAGGTCTTTGCAAGTGAGTCCTCCAGCGCTACTAGAGCTGACTCCCTGTCCGCACAATCCAGTATGGCTGGTGGGTTGAAGGGGGGGGTGAACGAGGCGAGAGTCACCTTCCTCCCGGGTCTTGAAGATTTCAGGGCGACCTGACATTTTTTTTTTTTTTTTTTAACTGTATTTTTATTGATTATCAAATTAACCGCATAGAGTACAGTCGTTATTGTTCACTTCAAAACATAAACAGTGTTATCATGGAAGCTTCAGATTGACATATCTAACATAATTAAACAGTACTTGATCTCGTAAGTATGGCTAATAGGATATACGTATTGATAAGAAGCAGTGTGTTAAGCGCATTTCGGAAAGATTTCTCCAGTGCAATAGACTAATCATTCAACGGCTGCAGAGCTAGCTGTGCCCCCATCCCAAAATCATGAGTGTGAGTAAGTGGCGTGAGAGTGTTGGTATTGAACCCCGCATTGCAGGATGTCGCCTAAGATGACTTGTTAACAGCTGAGTCTAATCCCCTATCCTACACCTGTGGGAACGATACCCGAGTTCGTCTGAGAAGTGGTGGAGTTGCGAAGGGTGTCGATGTATACTTTGTATGGGCCCCATATATCCTTGGGGCGTGCGGTGCTGGGCAACGTGCTGGAGTAGATTTCACTATTTGTGTTGCAGTAGGCTAAACTGTTCAACCAGCCTTGTAATGTGGGAGAAACCTTGCTACCCCAGTGTAATGCGATCTCTCGTTTTGCTAACAGTAGGCTAAGGGATGCAAGTTTCCGGACCGGCTTAGGGAAGTTCACCGTGTAGCCCAATAGCGCCACTTCCGGAATAGGAACAAGGGTGAGTCCAAGCATGTCTCCTATTATTGAGTGCACTAGTACCCAGTAAGAACATATGCAAGGGCAGGTCCAAGTCAGGTGCGCAAAATCGGCGTGCTGGGCACCGCATTTCCGGCATGCATGTGGTCTGCTGGGGTCAATTTTATTTATCTTAGCCGGAGTCATGTAAATTCTACGCAGAAACTTATAGTGTAATAATTTATGGCGGCTATTCAAGGAGACGTCTTTTGTGGCTTTACAGCAGATGGCCCATTTGTCGTCTGTGATCGGGTGACCCAAATCAGTCTCCCATTCCATACGAAGCTTGTCATCTATGCTAGGGATTTGCGCGGAGCAAGCTTTGTAAAGTTTGGAGACGATATGCACTCCGTTCTCATTCTCAATGATGAGGGACAGAGGAGCGAACGAGTCAGGTTCTAAAGGAAAACCATTTACCGTGGCCCGCAATGCGGAGTACAGACGATTAAGCACAAATTTGTCCATGAACGTGGCCTCTTGGAAGCGAGCTTCGTCTGCGCCCGAAAAGATGTGACCGCCCGGGTACAAGTTTCCGATCGTTAAAACATTAAACTTAGTCAATGTGCGTTGTACAAGTCTCTCACCTGTAATGGGGAGCCAGCGAGCGTTAGGGAGAGGGAGAGCCGACGAATATAAAACTGGAGTGCCAGTGTATCGTTGTAGCTTGCTCCACGCCCAACTAGTGGTCGAGACCGTTTGTATGTCTACCGGGTCCCTTGGTTCGCCTTTGGGCAAGACAGCAGCAAGCCGTTCAGGGAGGACCGAGTCAGCCTCAGGGCGCAGAAACGGAATCCTGGCATCTGGGTGGTACCAGGCAAAGGCGAAACTACATTGTGTCACTAGATAGTACAGATAAAAATCCGGCACCCCAAATCCGCCCCCATCATACGGTAAAGTAAGGATCTTCCAGCGGACCCGTGGCTGTTTCCCGCCCCACACCAGCCTGATGAGAAGGGAACGCAATGATAAAAAAAAACTATTCGTGAGGGGAATGGGTATATTATTAAAAAGATATAAAAATTTAGGTAGGACCATCATCTTAATTATGGCGATTCTGCCTGCGATGGACAATGGGAGACGCAACCACCTCTCCACTTGAGTCTCCAATGTCTCCACCGCTTGTCCATAATTAAGTCGAATAATCTGAACCGGATCTAGGTGTACGTGTATACCCAGATATTTGACGGAATCAGAGCACCACGCCAAGGGGAATTCGCAAGCCCAAGGGGTCGTGCAGGTGGTTAAAGGAAAAATAATTGATTTGTGCCAATTAATGCCTAATCCGGAGTGTTGACCAAAACGAATGATCTCCCGGAGAAGCGGGTCTAGGTTGAGTTGGGGCTCTCTGACATATAGGATAGTATCATCAGCGTATAGTGAAACCAAAAGGGGGCCCGTCTTAAACTGCAGCCCCCTGTGCGGGTGTCGTTCTTGAAAGTGTTGTATTAATGGATCCATGGCGAGAATGAACAAAAGTGGCGACAGCGGGCACCCTTGGCGTGTGCCGCGGGATAGTGAGAATGAGCTAGAGAGTGTGCCATTTATGCGAAGCCTCGCCATTGGACGACTATATAGTAAGGTTGTAGTAGCTATAAAGCCAGCCGGCATGCCCATGCGACGCATTACGGACACAAAGAAGGACCACTCAAGTGTATCGAAGGCCTTTTCCGTGTCAAGAAGAATTGCTGCAGCAGGAACCTCTGGGCTGATTCTATGAAGTATTGCGAACAATGTCCGCAAATTCAAGGAGGTCGAACGATGCGGGACAAAGCCAGATTGTGCCGGGGAGATGATGAATTCCATTAATTGCGAAAGTCTATTGGCAATAATTTTTGCGAGTATTTTATAGTCTACATTAAGTAGAGAAAGTGGCCTGTATGATCCACAAAGGGAGGGGTCTTTACCGGGCTTAGGGAGAAGAATTATAACCGCTTCACTTAACGTGGGTGGCAGGGTTTGTTTTTCCAGGGCTTCAGCATATACTTCAATCAGTTGTGGAGCCAACAGGTCTGAGAAGGCCTTGTAAAACTCCCCAGTAAAGCCATCGAGGCCCGGGGCGGACGAGCCACGGAGCACTTTAATAGCTCCACGCACCTCATTCACAGTGATAGGTACTGCCAGGAAATATTGCATATCTTTCTCTAGGTAAACCAGAGCAATCTCTGAGAGATAAGCCTCCTGTGCGGAAGCGTCACGGCCCAGTCTAGAGGCATATAACTTGGTGTAGTACAACCGGAATTCATCCCGGATGTCAGTGGGGGATGTGAGTAGAGCCCCGTTTGAGGCGCGGATCTCAGTAATGTACGCTTTGCTGTAAGGTGGCCTGAGTGTTTGAGCCAGCGTACGACCTGGGCGGTCGCCTTCTCCATAACGTCGGGCAATTTGATATTTGCCCAAGTATAGTATCTCGCGATCCGCTGCGTCTCTGTATTCCGAGAGGTGGGCCAGCCTCCTCCCTTGCAAGGAAGATGTGGGGGCACTTCGAGACTCGTTGTCCAGAGCCGTGAGTTCACCCTCCAGTCTTGTCAGCGTTGTACGTAGAGCTCTAAGCACCCCAGCATGTTTAGAAATGCATACACCGCGTATGAAAGCCTTGAACCCCTCCCACAGCACAGCCCAAGTGTCCACCGAGCCGGTGTTAATAGCGAAGTAGTCCTCTATGGCCTCCCTGACCTCATGACAGAAAAGGTCGTCGAGGAGCGCGCAACTAGGGAAACGCCACTGTCTCTCAAACCCCTCTGGTCGAGGGACACGGAGACAAAGCTGGACAGGGGAGTGATCAGAGTACGTTCTAGGAAATGTATTCAGCGCCTTATACCAGGAGGACACTCCAGGGGAGAGGAACCATAGATCAATTCTGGTCCATGTGTCGTGTTGTCCTGAATAATGCGTGTAATTGGTAAGTGTGGGGTTGCGCCTGCGCCATATGTCCATTAACGAAAACTGTTCGCACAAGGAGCGCGCGCCGTGCTCTAGGTTTTGTATCTGGTGAGGTGGATGTGCTATCCAAGTCAATATTTAGAAGGAGGTTGAAATCCCCACCTACCAGGATCAGGCTGGGTTCTAGTTTAGAGAGCTGCACGTGCAGTGCATGGAAGAAGTCCGGCGAATCAGTGTTAGGGGCGTAGACACACATCAATGTAACTTTGTGACCCATTAATAACCCCGTGACAATGGTGTATCGGCCCTCTTTATCATTGACTATGAGCTGGCAGTGAAAGGGAACCCTCTTGTGTATAAGAACTGCTGTTCCTCTCGCATAGTTACTAAAATTAGCGAAGTACCTGTGTGCACCCCAGCTCGAAGCAAAGTGAGCAGGGTCTGAAACCGGTAAATGTGTTTCTTGCAGGAAGGCAATATCTATATTATGAAAAAGCGTGCATAACCGCTCTAAGGTTGCGGAATTATACGCTTGTGATTCGGGTCAACATGTTTCTTGCCTGTTATCAATTTGATGGCAATTCCTCAGGACCTAAGTGAGATCTACCTACACTTTTTGGTGGTGGTCCGAACTACGTGGAGAAGAAGTCGTGACCACCCATACAGCACCCTAAAAAGTGGTACCCGTAGATCTACAACATAGCCTGCAACAAGAGAGATTCATAAAAGTTAGTTGGTCATAGTATAACGGTTTTTCATACATTGATGTTTGTGCACCAATTATCCTAAGGTGCAGTAAACGCATGCTTCACACACAAGTGATTGTGATCATGCGTCAAAAATGAAACAGTTCCATTAAAAAGCAGCAGCAGTGATAAAAAAGTACCTTGAAAATCAGGCACAAAAGTGTAACTCACCCTATTTGGGTCACTATGCGCGGCATCGTGTACCAGCAGGTGTAAACACTAAAGGTGTAGTGTCCTAGAGAATGGCAAAATTCAGAAGAGTTAAAATATGGACATACAGGCACAGTTTCCTGTAGACAGTTATCTGGTCAGTGGTTCAATCACAGCAATGATGGCCCCCAAGGTGAAGGTCATCACACAAAAGCTCCCACGCCTAGAAGAGGAACCTTGCGTATACCGATCCGCTGTAAAAGCAGACACGCCCCAGGCAACTCCCTACAGCGCGAACCGATGGCTCCAAGGAGGCCAACCAGGGGCTGGTATCCGGTATTGCCACAGGCTAGCGCCGAGGTTGAAAACCCGAGGCATGTCCCCAAAACAACAGAAAAGTGCCCACAATGATTGATCACCGTTCGTAAAAGCGCCGTCAACCCACAAGGGTTGTTCGAGTCACATGTACCCGCTTACAATTACTCGATCGTATCTTAGTGGCCCACTCGACCCCAGCTGAAAACACGTGTAAGGCAGGGGGTCTCATGTACTCCTATTAAGCCCGCAATAGGTAAGTGCTGCCTGTACCGGACGTGAGAGGTTCCCTCCCATTTGTCGGTGCCCTGTATGAGACGATTCCCCCTAGGCATATCCCGTTCCCTTTCAATACTCACAAAGAGAATTCCAGTGGATAGACGGTCGTCCTACCCCTCACTCTGCCGGCCCGGGTGGTGCAGAGTTCATACCGACCTGGTTAGTTATACCTCCGGTCGGCCATACACGAGGGGCAGGACTTCCGGTCTGTGCAATGGGAAAAGGCTGGAGTGCTGCCCGTGGTGTCGGGCGCCATATTGGAATTATCGCCTCTGTCGATACTGTAGGATAAATCGAGCAGGTCAGCCGTGACTATGGGCGCCATATTTGAATACTCACTAATTGTGGTGTTGATTAATTCAAAGCAGATAGGTGATAGCAGAGCTAAGCTATTCCACGAATCGGGAATAACATTGTGGTGTAGATAGGAATTACTTATATGTAACCAATATACAATTGTTGGTAATTATTTTCTGGGTCTTACTATATATGTTACCCAACGGAATGGAATGTTGGTAGGATACGTATGTTAGTGTTAAAAGATATCTACCACAATTCTTGCTCGTGAAAGTCATAGTAATGATCATTTTAGCACGGATAAGGATTACTTGAGGAATACTTAGGGCGCCATATTGGAACCTCGCTTATTTGTGGTGTTGATAAATTCAATGCAGTTTGGTGATAGCAGAGCTAAGCTATCCCACAAGTCTGGAATATCACTGTGGTACAGAAAATAGTTACTATTATGTAACCAATATGCAGTTGTTGGTAATTATTTACTGGGTATTACTTAGTATGTAACCAATAAGGGATGGGATGATAGTTGGATGCGTATGTTTAATATTAATGAGGTATCTACCACAAATCATGGACGTGAAAGTCATATTAATGATCATAGTTGCACAGATAGGAATTACTTGAGGAATACCCCAATGAAGTGAATTAGGTCAGTAAACTCCAAGGTATATCCTCATTCAATCCTTCTTTGTCAGTGACTAACCTCAAGACCCATCGTTGTTCGAGGCGGAACAGGGAATTTTTGGTCATCCCTGGATGGGCTTCAAGCACGCCCCAGTTGAAGGAGTCAGGAGAATGTTTCTGTTGTTCAAAATGTGTTGTCATTTTCGTATTAGTCTTATGGCATCTAAAGTTGCTTCTATGTTCCATTATCCGGACTTTCACCGGTCTCGTTGTCATTCCTATATATAGGAGTCCACAAGGACAACTCAATATATAGATGCAGTTTGGAGTATTGCAGTTCGTATGCTTGTTCATCTTCCATTTGACTCCATTAGGGAAAGTCAGTTCTTTCGTGATTTTAGTGAGAGGACACACTGAGCAGGACCCACATGGGTAATGTCCCATTATAGGCGGTAAATCCCATAATGTTCTTTGTACTCTGCTCTGGAGATTTCTGGGTCTCGTGTGTGTGAGCATGTCCTTTAAATTGCTTGTTCGTTTGAATGCAAACCTAGGTACAGGTAGGGTTAATGTCCCTGTATTAAGAATGCTCCAATGTTTCTTGATGATGTTTCTCATACGGTTGGAGTCAGAGGTATAGGTAGTCACGCAAGTGATGGCATTATCCGGTTCTCTAGGTTTGCTTTCTAGTAGGCTATCCCGGTTATTGTTCTTAGCCCTTTTACAAGCAAGTGTGACCGTGTGTCTAGGGTACTCTCTCCGACAAAGATCTTTTGTCAGGGTGTTGGACTCTTTCTGGTAATCTCTTAATGAACTACAGTTCCTCCTAATGCGGAGGAACTGTCCGAAAGGAAGATTCCGTTTTAGGGCCCTGGGATGGTGACTACTAAATAGCAATAAACTATTTCTATCTGTTGGTTTGCGATAGAGTGTAGTAGTGATAACATCATTCTCCAGTTTAATCAGTAGATCAAGAAAGGGGATCTCGGTTTCAGAAATAGTATTGGTAAATTTCAGGAACGGGTTAAGTGTATTAATCCAGGCACAGAATTCTTCGCATTTCGTGCGTTCTCCTTTCCATAGGATCAAAATATCATCAATGAACCTCTTCCACATCAGCACATTAGTATTGTATGGATTCCTGGAGCTAAGGATCTCTCTTTCTTCAAATGCTGACATGTACATACATGCCAGACTCGGCGCAAATGTACTGCCCATAGAGGTGCCCTGCGTTTGATGGTAGAGTTGTGTGTTATACAGAAAGAAATTTTCCGTTAGGGCTAAGGTGGCACACTCTAATATGAAGGCCACTGGAGTGGGAGAAGTCCAGTTGCCATGGCTTAGTGCATCCTCAATAACTTCCAGGGTCGCCCTTTGTGGGATGTTAGTATAGAGGGCCTCAACATCCAGGGTTCATTTTTAACCAGGTTAGTGGCCACATTTCATTAAAATTGTCGAGTGGACCACTATTTCCTGTTTTATTTCACACCCCTTCACACTACACCTACACTGATATAGGGCCCTCACATGCACTACACCCAACGGCGTAAAGGAATAAAGATCTCCGCCAAGAAGGCCCCATCTCGGGTGCCGATCGGGTATTGCAGCGCCGACCCGATAAGGAGCAGACCCGATGATGAAGCAAGACACCTAGCTGGCTGGGTGTGTGAGGGTCTTTTTCCGAAAGGAGGAAATCATCCTCCTGTTCTTTGATTGAACAGCATTGTGTGTACTTTCAAACCTATACAACGACCTGCTACTCTCAATAGGAACTGCATACCACTTTGGTTTACACTTAGTTACGGGCCTGTATGCTGGACCTAGTTTAAAAAGGCCCAAGGTTCCCCCTTTTTTGGTAACACAACAATATCTATATTATGTCTGATCAAATAATGTACCACCTGTCGTCGTTTACGATTGTTATTGAGACCCCGGACATTCCATGAAAGCAAAGACAAATTGGAGGGACCATCAATCAAACCTGGATGCGCCATCAGAGATCCTTGACGAGTCTAAAGAGATCGAGCTCCATTTTGGAAATAGTGAACCAATACAGTGAGCAACAATAACGATAATCAATAATGAAAACCTGTGAACACCCCCCCATCCCCCACCCAGCCTCACTACAAGAAAGGTAAGGCATACCCAAATTTGAGAGCAATAAGCAGAGTACCAATCGACTTTACAGTGGAAAAGCGCTACTTCGAAGAGGTACATCAGGACCAACCAAAACAAACCCAAGGTATCCACCAAGGGGGGGTGGCAACGCCACGTCAGACGACCAACTATGAATTACATATTAAAGCAATATACATTACAGTCCCCGTGTAATCTAATAAAAGTAAACGGCAGCAGGACGCCAATGTCACCCAATACCGGAGCCAGAAAACAGTTCCAAACTTGCAACGGAGCCACTATGTGGAGGTGAGGGGCCGCCACCGTCATTATTTGCCTGGTCGTTGTTGCGTTTATAGGTGCGACAGAATTCTTGGACCTCGTTAGGATTGTCAAAGATGCGCACCCGGCCTCCAGACTCCACCCTAAGCCGTGCAGGATAAAGCATGCCGTATATGAGACCAAGGTTTCGGAGGGCGGCCTTTACTCCGGTAAACTTGCGCCTGGCCTCCTGCACCATAACAGTGAAGTCTGGGTAAAGAGCGACCTTGGAACCCTGCCAGACAGTGTCTCCACGCTCTCGTGCCAAGCAAAGGGCTGTGTCCCGGTCCCGAAAGTTCATGATACGGGCAATGAGAGGGCGCGGAGGTAGGCCCGGGTTAGGCCGTGGCCCCAAGGTGCGGTGGGCACGCTCCACCACAAATCCAGGTGTGAAAGACTCCCTCCCGAACAGGTCGGACAGCAGGGTTTCTACAAAGAGGTCCATTCGACCCGTGGCGGTGGACTCCGGAACCCCGAGGATGCGTACGTTATTGCGCCGGCTGCGCGCTTCAAGGTCTTCGTTCTTTATGGCCACTTCTTTTAGTATACGCTCCATTCTGTCCAGTCTTTTAGTCGATTGAGCCGTGCCATCTTCAATGTCGGAGATCCGCGCCTCCGCCACGTCAAGACGCCTATCATGCGCCTGGATTTTGGCCCCCATCGATTCGAGAGTCTTGTCAAGTGAGTCAAAGCGGCCATCCAGTGACCGAAAGCTAGCTCTCATCTCCTGGAGCCACTCAGCCGGAGGCGCCGCGCCGCCATCACCACGATCAGGGCCCGGACCACTTTCCGCCATATTGGGACCCTCCTCCGTGATCTTCTCCGCAAGTTTCTCGAACGGGAGTGTCCTTTGTTTCGGGTCCTTGCGACCCATGCCGTTGTAGAGTGTACTGAATCTGGTCAGCGAGCCACAAATGCCACAAGAGTATAGCAAGGAGAGCCACCGAGATCAGGGGGAAGAGGACACCACTGGGTCGCCGCCGACACACGAATCCCCCAGGTCACCACTGCAGTTGGTAGAGCGTCTGTACCAGCTCAGCCCCCTAAACAATCGAACCGGGCCCCAGGCGCCGCGACATGACAGACCACTCGGACCACTCGATACAGTGCTGAAGCCAGGAGGTGAAAGCTGTTACTCCGATCCGGAATGCAGTCAGCGGGCCATACAAGCACCAGGAGTCCAGAGTCCCGTGGCACGGTACATCAGGGGCCCATCTATGTCGGGGGGACCGTAGGCTGCAGATGGAGAAACTCCCCCAGGTCAGGGTGAGCATGGGCAGCTGCGAGCAGCAGTGCAGCGCCGCAGGCGGAGGCAGCCGGGGCCAATTACCAGGCCGAGGGCAGGCGCGCCGGCGGGCCAGCGGAGGTTCTTTAAGGCAAGGCTGAAGGGTTTTGGTGACCGCACAGGAGAAGCACCAGGCGCCGGGGGCAACAGGCAGCCTCTAACTCCCTCCCTGAGGGTGTCGCTCACTCCGCCACCACCTGGGCCGCCTCTCCGACCCCGTACCGGGTGGGGGGGCTCCAGGAGCTAGGCAGCGTGGTCGCAGGCTCGCGGGAGAGCCAAGCAGGCTCCGTCCCAGGCGAGAATCGAGTAAGAGTGGGGGGGGGGAGCAGAGGCAAACCAGACCGGCACCCGGGTCACTCACCGGCAGTGTAGGTCCCCAACTCGGGAGTGAGGCTGTTCCGCTATCCGCAGGACCTCCGCTCCGACGCATCGGCACCTCAGGCCGCCATCTTCCCTTCAATCGCCACGTAGGCGCAGGTCTCTACAGCGTCAACGTGGGGGCTTTTCCCAGTCCCGCGTTTATCGCAGGCTGTGTATCATCGCATCAGGGGCCCAATGACGCCCATTCCGCCGTCGGAGCCGTGCAGGATGTGGGGGATACCAAAGGGGATGATGGACGGAGCGTTAGAGCAAATCAAACACTCACCCCCAGTCAACTGATCTGGGTTTAATCCATCATCGTTCTTTAGCTCACTCCACCACGCCAGTTCAGACATGGCCATATGCAAATCAGTCTGACCCTGTGCCTCATGGGAACAGTCCAGCCCGAACTGCCAAGCCATGTCTTCCCTGGACCGGAAACAAGCATCCTGGGACCGGTTTCGGGTTCAAAACCCTCATCAGCCAGGCTATCTTGAATCCAGTGGCAAAGTGAGCAAGGGACCCACGTCTGGGCATACCCTGCCAACTTAGGGCGAACAAAGCGATACCAAAGGGGATGATGGACGGAGCGTTAGAGCAAATCAAACACTCACCCCCAGTCAACTGATCTGGGTTTAATCCATCATCATTCTTTAGCTCACTCCACCACCTCAGTTCAGACATGGCCATATGCAAATCAGTCTGACCCTGTGCCTCATGGGAACAGTCCAGCCCGAACTGCCAATCCATGTCTTCCCTGTACCGGAACCAAGCATCCTGGGACCGGTTTCGGGTTCAAAACCCTCATCAGCCAGGCTATCTTGAATCCAGTGGCAAAGTGAGCAAGGGACCCACGTCTGGGCATACCCTGCCAACTTAGGGCGAACAAAGCGATACCAAAGGGGATGATGGACGGAGCGTTAGAGCAAATCAAACACTCACCCCCAGTCAACTGATCTGGGTTTAATCCATCATCATTCTTTAGCTCACTCCACCACCCCAGTTCAGACATGGTCATATGCAAATCAGTCTGACCCTGTGCCTCATGGGAACAGTCCAGCCCGAACTGCCAAGCCATGTCTTCCCTGGACCGGAAACAAGCATCCTGGGACCGGTTTCGGGTTCAAAACCCTCATCAGCCAGGCTATCTTGAATCCAGTGGCAAAGTGAGCAAGGGACCCACGTCTGGGCATACCCTGCCAACTTAGGGCGAACAAAGCGATACCAAAGGGGATGTGGACGGAGCGTTAGAGCAAATCAAACACTCACCCCCAGTCAACTGATCTGGGTTTAATCCATCATCATTCTTTAGCTCACTCCACCACCCCAGTTCAGACATGGCCATATGCAAATCAGTCTGACCCTGTGCCTCATGGGAACAGTCCAGCCCGAACTGCCAAGCCATGTCTTCCCTGGACCGGAATCAAGCATCCTGGGACCGGTTTCGGGTTCAAAACCCCCATCAGCCAGGCTATCTTGAATCCAGTGGCAAAGTGAGCAAGGGACCCACGTCTGGGCATACCCTGCCAACTTAGGGCGAACAAAGCGATACCAAAGGGGATGATGGACGGAGCGTTAGAGGAAATCAAACACTCACCCCCAGTCAACTGATCTGGGTTTAATCCATCATCATTCTTTAGCTCACTCCACCACCCCAGTTCAGACATGGCCATATGCAAATCAGTCTGACCCTGTGCCTCATGGGAACAGTCCAGCCCGAACTGCCAAGCCATGTCTTCCCTGGACCGGAAATCAAGCATCCTGGGACAGGTTTCGGGTTCAAAACCCTCATCAGCCAGGCTATATTGAATCCAGTGGCAAAGTGAGCAAGGGACCCACGTCTGGGCATACCCTGCCAACTTAGGGCGAACAAAGCGATACCAAAGGGGATGATGGACGGAGCGTTAGAGCAAATCAAACACTCACCCCCAGTCAACTGATCTGGGTTTAATCCATCATCATTCTTTAGCTCACTCCACCACCCCAGTTCAGACATGCCCATATGCAAATCAGTCTGACCCTGTGCCTCATGGGAACAGTCCAGCCCGAACTGCCAAGCCATGTCTTCCCTGGACCGGAAACAAGCATCCTGGGACCGGTTTCGGGTTCAAAACCCTCATCAGCCAGGCTATCTTGAATCCAGTGGCAAAGTGAGCAAGGGACCCACGTCTGGGCATACCCTGCCAACTTAGGGCGAACAAAGCGATACCAAAGGGGATGATGGACGGAGCGTTAGAGCAAATCAAACACTCACCCCCAGTCAACTGATCTGGGTTTAATCCATCATCATTCTTTAGCTCACTCCACCACCCCAGTTCAGACATGGCCATATGCAAATCAGTCTGACCCTGTGCCTCATGGGAACAGTCCAGCCCGAACTGCCAAGCCATGTCTTCCCTGGACCGGAAACAAGCATCCTAGGACCGGTTTCGGGTTCAAAACCCTCATCAGCCAGGCTATCTTGAATCCAGTGGCAAAGTGAGCAAGGGACCGACGTCTGGGCATACCCTGCCAACTTAGGGCGAACAAAGCGATACCAAAGGGAATGATGGACGGAGCGTTAGAGCAAATCAAACACTCACCCCCAGTCAACTGATCTGGGTTTAATCCATCATCATTCTTTAGCTCACTCCACCACCCCAGTTCAGACATGGCCATATGCAAATCAGTCTGACCCTGTGCCTCATGGGAACAGTCCAGCCTGAACTGCCAAGCCATGTCTTCCCTGCACCGGAATCAAGCATCCTGGGACCGGTTTCGGGTTCAAAACCCTCATCAGCCAGGCTATCTTGAATCCAGTGGCAAAGTGAGCAAGGGACCCACGTCTGGGCATACCCTGCCAACTTAGGGCGAACAAAGCGATACCAAAGGGGATGATGGACGGAGCGTTAGAGCAAATCAAACACTCACCCCCAGTCAACTGATCTGGGTTTAATCCATCATCATTCTTTAGCTCACTCCACCACCCCAGTTCAGACATGGTCATATGCAAATCAGTCTGACCCTGTGCCTCATGGGAACAGTCCAGCCCGAACTGCCAAGCCATGTCTTCCCTGGACCGGAAACAAGCATCCTGTGACCGGTTTCGGGTTCAAAACCCTCATCAGCCAGGCTATCTTGAATCCAGTGGCAAAGTGAGCAAGGGACCCACATCTGGGCATACCCTGCCAACTTAGGGCGAACAAAGCGATACCAAAGGGGATGATGGACGGAGCGTTAGAGCAAATCAAACACTCACCCCCAGTCAACTGATCTGGGTTTAATCCATCATCATTCTTTAGCTCACTCCACCACCCCAGTTCAGACATGGCCATATGCAAATCAGTCTGACCATGTGCCTCATGGGAACAGTCCAGCCCGAACTGCCAAGCCATGTCTTCCCTGGACCGGAAACAAGCATCCTGGGACCGGTTTCGGGTTCAAAACCCTCATCAGCCAGGCTATCTTGAATCCAGTGGCAAAGTGAGCAAGGGACGCACGTCTGGGCATACCCTGCCAACTTAGGGCGAACAAAGCGATACCAAAGGGGATGATGGACGGAGCGTTAGAGCAAATCAAACACTCACCCCCAGTCAACTGATCTGGGTTTAATCCATCATCATTCTTTAGCTCACTCCACCACCCCAGTTCAGACATGGCCATATGCAAATCAGTCTGACCCTGTGCCTCATGGGAACAGTCCAGCCTGAACTGCCAAGCCATGTCTTCCCTGGACCGGAATCAAGCATCCTGGGACCGGTTTCGGGTTCAAAACCCTCATCAGCCAGGCTATCTTGAATCCAGTGGCAAAGTGAGCAAGGGACCCACGTCTGGGCATACCCTGCCAACTTAGGGCGAACAAAGCGATACCAAAGGGGATGATGGACGGAGCGTTAGAGCAAATCAAACACTCACCCCCAGTCAACTGATCTGGGTTTAATCCATCATCATTCTTTAGCTCCCTCCACCACCCCAGTTCAGACATGGCCATATGCAAATCAGTCTGACCCTGTGCCTCATGGGAACAGTCCAGCCCGAACTGCCAAGCCATGTCTTCCCTGGACCGGAAACAAGCATCCTGGGACCGGTTTCGGGTTCAAAACCCTCATCAGCCAGGCTATCTTGAATCCAGTGGCAAAGTGAGCAAGGGACCCACGTCTGGGCATACCCTGCCAACTTAGGGCGAACAAAGCGATACCAAAGGGGATGATGGACGGAGCGTTAGAGCAAATCAAACACTCACCCCCAGTCAACTGATCTGGGTTTAATCCATCATCATTCTTTAGCTCACTCCACCACCCCAGTTCAGACATGGCCATATGCAAATCAGTCTGACCCTGTGCCTCATGGGAACAGTCCAGCCCGAACTGCCAAGCCATGTCTTCCCTGGACCGGAAACAAGCATCCTAGGACCGGTTTCGGGTTCAAAACCCTCATCAGCCAGGCTATCTTGAATCCAGTGGCAAAGTGAGCAAGGGACCCACGTCTGGGCATACCCTGCCAACTTAGGGCGAACAAGCGATACCAAAGGGGATGATGGACGGAGCGTTAGAGCAAATCAAACACTCACCCCCAGTCAACTGATCTGGGTTTAATCCATCATCATTCTTTAGCTCACTCCACCACCCCAGTTCAGACATGGCCATATGCAAATCAGTCTGACCCTGTGCCTCATGGGAACAGTCCAGCCCGAACTGCCAAGCCATGTCTTCCCTGGACCGGAAACAAGCATCCTGGGACCGGTTTCGGGTTCAAAACCCTCATCAGCCAGGCTATCTTGAATCCAGTGGCAAAGTGAGCAAGGGACCCACGTCTGGGCATACCCTGCCAACTTAGGGCGAACAAAGCGATACCAAAGGGGATGATGGACGGAGCGTTAGAGCAAATCAAACACTCACCCCTTAGTCAACTGATCTGGGTTTAATCCATCATCATTCTTTAGCTCACTCCACCACCCCAGTTCAGACATGGCCATATGCAAATCAGTCTGACCCTGTGCCTCATGGGAACAGTCCAGCCCGAACTGCCAAGCCATGTCTTCCCTGGACCGGAATCAAGCATCCTGGGACCGGTTTCGGGTTCAAAACCTTCATCAGCCAGGCTATCTTGAATCCAGTGGCAAAGTGAGCAAGGGACCCACGTCTGGGCATACCCTGCCAACTTAGGGCGAACAAAGCGATACCAAAGGGGATGATGGACGGAGCGTTAGAGCAAATCAAACACTCACCCCCAGTCAACTGATCTGGGTTTAATCCATCATCATTCTTTAGCTCACTCCACCACCCCAGTTCAGACATGGTCATATGCAAATCAGTCTGACCCTGTGCCTCATGGGAACAGTCCAGCCCGAACTGCCAAGCCATGTCTTCCCTGGACCGGAAACAAGCATCCTGGGACCGGTTTCGGGTTCAAAACCCTCATCAGCCAGGCTATCTTGAATCCAGTGGCAAAGTGAGCAAGGGACCCACATCTGGGCATACCCTGCCAACTTAGGGCGAACAAAGCGATACCAAAGGGGATGATGGACGGAGCGTTAGAGCAAATCAAACACTCACCCCAGTCAACTGATCTGGGTTTAATCCATCATCATTCTTTAGCTCACTCCACCACCCCAGTTCAGACATGGCCATATGCAAATCAGTCTGACCATGTGCCTCATGGGAACAGTCCAGCCCGAACTGCCAAGCCATGTCTTCCCTGGACCGGAAACAAGCATCCTGGGACCGGTTTCGGGTTCAAAACCCTCATCAGCCAGGCTATCTTGAATCCAGTGGCAAAGTGAGCAAGGGACGCACGTCTGGGCATACCCTGCCAACTTAGGGCGAACAAAGCGATACCAAAGGGGATGATGGACGGAGCGTTAGAGCAAATCAAACACTCACCCCCAGTCAACTGATCTGGGTTTAATCCATCATCATTCTTTAGCTCACTCCACCACCCCAGTTCAGACATGGCCATATGCAAATCAGTCTGACCCTGTGCCTCATGGGAACAGTCCAGCCTGAACTGCCAAGCCATGTCTTCCCTGGACCGGAATCAAGCATCCTGGGACCGGTTTCGGGTTCAAAACCCTCATCAGCCAGGCTATCTTGAATCCAGTGGCAAAGTGAGCAAGGGACCCACGTCTGGGCATACCCTGCCAACTTAGGGCGAACAAAGCGATACCAAAGGGGATGATGGACGGAGCGTTAGAGCAAATCAAACACTCACCCCCAGTCAACTGATCTGGGTTTAATCCATCATCATTCTTTAGCTCACTCCACCACCCCAGTTCAGACATGGCCATATGCAAATCAGTCTGACCCTGTGCCTCATGGGAACAGTCCAGCCCGAACTGCCAAGCCATGTCTTCCCTGGACCGGAAACAAGCATCCTGGGACTGGTTTTGGGTTCAAAACCCTCATCAGCCAGGCTATCTTGAATCCAGTGGCAAAGTGAGCAAGGGACCCACGTCTGGGCATACCCTGCCAACTTAGGGCGAACAAAGCGATACCAAAGGGGATGATGGACGGAGCGTTAGAGCAAATCAAACACTCACCCCCAGTCAACTGATCTGGGTTTAATCCATCATCATTCTTTAGCTCACTCCACCACCCCAGTTCAGACATGGCCATATGCAAATCAGTCTGACCCTGTGCCTCATGGGAACAGTCCAGCCCGAACTGCCAAGCCATGTCTTCCCTGGACCGGAAACAAGCATCCTGGGACCGGTTTCGGGTTCAAAACCCTCATCAGCCAGGCTATCTTGAATCCAGTGGCAAAGTGAGCAAGGGACCCACGTCTGGGCATACCCTGCCAACTTAGGGCGAACAAAGCGATACCAAAGGGGATGATGGACGGAGCGTTAGAGCAAATCAAACACTCACCCCCAGTCAACTGATCTGGGTTTAATCCATCATCATTCTTTAGCTCACTCCACCACCCCAGTTCAGACATGGCCATATGCAAATCAGTCTGACCCTGTGCCTCATGGGAACAGTCCAGCCCGAACTGCCAAGCCATGTCTTCCCTGGACCGGAAACAAGCATCCTAGGACCGGTTTCGGGTTCAAAACCCTCATCAGCCAGGCTATCTTGAATCCAGTGGCAAAGTGAGCAAGGGACCCACGTCTGGGCATACCCTGCCAACTTAGGGCGAACAAAGCGATACCAAAGGGGATGATGGACGGAGCGTTAGAGCAAATCAAACACTCACCCCAGTCAACTGATCTGGGTTTAATCCATCATCATTCTTTAGCTCCCTCCACCACCCCAGTTCAGACATGGCCATATGCAAATCAGTCTGACCCTGTGCCTCATGGGAACAGTCCAGCCCGAACTGCCAAGCCATGTCTTCCCTGGACCGGAAACAAGCATCCTGGGACCGGTTTCGGGTTCAAAACCCTCATCAGCCAGGCTATCTTGAATCCAGTGGCAAAGTGAGCAAGGGACCCACGTCTGGGCATACCCTGCCAACTTAGGGCGAACAAAGCGATACCAAAGGGGATGATGGACGGAGCGTTAGAGCAAATCAAACACTCACCCCCAGTCAACTGATCTGGGTTTAATCCATCATCATTCTTTAGCTCACTCCACCACCCCAGTTCAGACATGGCCATATGCAAATCAGTCTGACCCTGTGCCTCATGGGAACAGTCCAGCCCGAACTGCCAAGCCATGTCTTCCCTGGACCGGAAACAAGCATCCTAGGACCGGTTTCGGGTTCAAAACCCTCATCAGCCAGGCTATCTTGAATCCAGTGGCAAAGTGAGCAAGGGACCCACGTCTGGGCATACCCTGCCAACTTAGGGCGAACAAAGCGATACCAAAGGGGATGATGGACGGAGCGTTAGAGCAAATCAAACACTCACCCCAGTCAACTGATCTGGGTTTAATCCATCATCATTCTTTAGCTCACTCCACCACCCCAGTTCAGACATGGCCATATGCAAATCAGTCTGACCCTGTGCCTCATGGGAACAGTCCAGCCCGAACTGCCAAGCCATGTCTTCCCTGGACCGGAAACAAGCATCCTGGGACCGGTTTCGGGTTCAAAACCCTCATCAGCCAGGCTATCTTGAATCCAGTGGCAAAGTGAGCAAGGGACCCACGTCTGGGCATACCCTGCCAACTTAGGGCGAACAAAGCGATACCAAAGGGGATGATGGACGGAGCGTTAGAGGAAATCAAACACTCACCCCAGTCAACTGATCTGGGTTTAATCCATCATCATTCTTTAGCTCACTCCACCACCCCAGTTCAGACATGGCCATATGCAAATCAGTCTGACCCTGTGCCTCATGGGAACAGTCCAGCCCGAACTGCCAAGCCATGTCTTCCCTGGACCGGAATCAAGCATCCTGGGACCGGTTTCGGGTTCAAAACCTTCATCAGCCAGGCTATCTTGAATCCAGTGGCAAAGTGAGCAAGGGACCCACGTCTGGGCATACCCTGCCAACTTAGGGCGAACAAAGCGATACCAAAGGGGATGATGGACGGAGCGTTAGAGCAAATCAAACACTCACCCCCAGTCAACTGATCTGGGTTTAATCCATCATCATTCTTTAGCTCACTCCACCACCCCAGTTCAGACATGGCCATATGCAAATCAGTCTGACCCTGTGCCTCATGGGAACAGTCCAGCCCGAACTGCCAAGCCATGTCTTCCCTGGACCGGAATCAAGCATCCTGGGACCGGTTTCGGGTTCAAAACCCTCATCAGCCAGGCTATCTTGAATCCAGTGGCAAAGTGAGCAAGGGACCCACGTCTGTTCATACCCTGCCAACTTAGGGCGAACAAAGCGATACCAAAGGGGATGATGGACGGAGCGTTAGAGCAAATCAAACACTCACCCCCAGTCAACTGATCTGGGTTTAATCCATCATCATTCTTTAGCTCACTCTACCACCCCAGTTCAGACATGGCCATATGCAAATCAGTCTGACCCTGTGCCTCATGGGAACAGTCCAGCCCGAACTGCCAAGCCATGTCTTCCCTGGACCGGAAACAAGCATCCTGGGACCGGTTTCGGGTTCAAAACCCTCATCAGCCAGGCTATCTTGAATCCAGTGGCAAAGTGAGCAAGGGACCCACGTCTGGGCATACCCTGCCAACTTAGGGCGAACAAAGCGATACCAAAGGGGATGATGGACGGAGCGTTAGAGCAAATCAAACACTCACCCCAGTCAACTGATTTGGGTTTAATCCATCATCATTCTTTAGCTCACTCCACCACCCCAGTTCAGACATGGCCATATGCAAATCAGTCTGACCCTGTGCCTCATGGGAACAGTCCAGCCCGAACCGCCAAGCCATGTCTTCCCTGGACCGGAAACAAGCATCCTAGGACCGGTTTCGGGTTCAAAACCCTCATCAGCCAGGCTATCTTGAATCCAGTGGCAAAGTGAGCAAGGGACCCACGTCTGGGCATACCCTGCCAACTTATGGCGAACAAAGCGATACCAAAGGGGATGATGGACGGAGCGTTAGAGCAAATCAAACACTCACCCCCAGTCAACTGATCTGGGTTTAATCCATCATCATTCTTTAGCTCACTCCACCACCCCAGTTCAGACATGGCCATATGCAAATCAGTCTGACCCTGTGCCTCATGGGAACAGTCCAGCCCGAACTGCCAAGCCATGTCTTCCCTGGACCGGAAACAAGCATCCTGGGACCGGTTTCGGGTTCAAAACCCTCATCAGCCAGGCTATCTTGAATCCAGTGGCAAAGTGAGCAAGGGACCCACGTCTGGGCATACCCTGCCAACTTAGGGCGAACAAAGCGATACCAAAGGGGATGATGGACGGAGCGTTAGAGCAAATCAAACACTCACCCCCAGTCAACTGATCTGGGTTTAATCCATCATCATTCTTTAGCTCACTCCACCACCCCAGTTCAGACATGGCCATATGCAAATCAGTCTGACCCTGTGCCTCATGGGAACAGTCCAGCCCGAACTGCCAAGCCATGTCTTCCCTGGACCGGAAACAAGCATCCTGGGACCGGTTTCGGGTTCAAAACCCTCATCAGCCAGGCTATCTTGAATCCAGTGGCAAAGTGAGCAAGGGACCCACGTCTGGGCATACCCTGCCAACTTAGGGCGAACAAAGCGATACCAAAGGGGATGATGGACGGAGCGTTAGAGCAAATCAAACACTCACCCCCAGTCAACTGATCTGGGTTTAATCCATCATCATTCTTTAGCTCACTCCACCACCCCAGTTCAGACATGGCCATATGCAAATCAGTCTGACCCTGTGCCTCATGGGAACAGTCCAGCCCGAACTGCCAAGCCATGTCTTCCCTGGACCGGAAACAAGCATCCTGGGACCGGTTTCGGGTTCAAAACCCTCATCAGCCAGGCTATCTTGAATCCAGTGGCAAAGTGAGCAAGGGACCCACGTCTGGGCATACCCTGCCAACTTAGGGCGAACAAAGCGATACCAAAGGGGATGATGGACGGAGCGTTAGAGCAAATCAAACACTCACCCCCAGTCAACTGATCTGGGTTTAATCCATCATCATTCTTTAGTTCACTCCACCACCCCAGTTCAGACATGGCCATATGCAAATCAGTCTGACCCTGTGCCTCATGGGAACAGTCCAGCCCGAACTGCCAAAACATGTCTTCACTGGACCGGAATCAAGCATCCTGGGACCGGTTTCGGGTTCAAAACCCTCATCAGCCAGGCTATCTTGAATCCAGTGGCAAAGTGAGCAAGGGACCCACGTCTGGGCATACCCTGCCAACTTAGGGCGAACAAAGCGATACCAAAGGGGATGATGGACGGAGCGTTAGAGCAAATCAAACACTCACCCCAGTCAACTGATCTGGGTTTAATCCATCATCATTCTTTAGCTCACTCCACCACCCCAGTTCAGACATGGTCATATGCAAATCAGTCTGACCTTGTGCCTCATGGGAACAGTCCAGCCCGAACTGCCAAGCCATGTCTTCCCTGGACCGGAAACAAGCATCCTGGGACCGGTTTCGGGTTCAAAACCCTCATCAGCCAGGCTATCTTGAATCCAGTGGCAAAGTGAGCAAGGGACCCACGTCTGGGCATACCCTGCCAACTTAGGGCGAACAAGCGATACCAAAGGGGATGATGGACGGAGCGTTAGAGCAAATCAAACACTCACCCCCAGTCAACTGATCTGGGTTTAATCCATCATCATTCTTTAGCTCACTCCACCACCCCAGTTCAGACATGGCCATATGCAAATCAGTCTGACCCTGTGCCTCATGGGAACAGTCCAGCCCGAACTGCCAAGCCATGTCTTCCCTGGACCGGAAACAAGCATCCTGGGACCGGTTTCGGGTTCAAAACCCTCATGAGCCAGGCTATCTTGAATCCAGTGGCAAAGTGAGCAAGGGACGCACGTCTGGGCATACCCTGCCAACTTAGGGCGAACAAAGCGATACCAAAGGGGATGATGGACGGAGCGTTAGAGCAAATCAAACACTCACCCCCAGTCAACTGATCTGGGTTTAATCCATCATCATTCTTTAGCTCACTCCACCACCCCAGTTCAGACATGGCCATATGCAAATCAGTCTGACCCTGTGCCTCATGGGAACAGTCCAGCCCGAACTGCCAAGCCATGTCTTCCCTGGACCGGAATCAAGCATCCTGGGACCGGTTTCGGGTTCAAAACCCTCATCAGCCAGGCTATCTTGAATCCAGTGGCAAAGTGAGCAAGGGACCCACGTCTGGGCATACCCTGCCAACTTAGGGCGAACAAAGCGATACCAAAGGGGATGATGGACGGAGCGTTAGAGCAAATCAAACACTCACCCCCAGTCAACTGATCTGGGTTTAATCCATCATCATTCTTTAGCTCACTCCACCACCCCAGTTCAGACATGGCCATATGCAAATCAGTCTGACCCTGTGCCTCATGGGAACAGTCCAGCCCGAACTGCCAAGCCATGTCTTCCCTGGACCGGAAACAAGCATCCTGGGACCGGTTTCGGGTTCAAAACCCTCATCAGCCAGGCTATCTTGAATCCAGTGGCAAAGTGAGCAAGGGACGCTCGTCTGGGCATACCCTGCCAACTTAGGGCGAACAAAGCGATACCAAAGGGGATGATGGACGGAGCGTTAGAGCAAATCAAACAATCACCCCCAGTCAACTGATCTGGGTTTAATCCATCATCATTCTTTAGCTCACTCCACCACCCCAGTTCAGACATGGCCATATGCAAATCAGTCTGACCCTGTGCCTCATGGGAACAGTCCAGCCCGAACTGCCAAGCCATGTCTTCCCTGGACCGGAAACAAGCATCCTAGGACCGGTTTCGGGTTCAAAACCCTCATCAGCCAGGCTATCTTGAATCCAGTGGCAAAGTGAGCAAGGGACCCACGTCTGGGCATACCCTGCCAACTTAGGGCGAACAAAGCGATACCAAAGGGGATGATGGACGGAGCGTTAGAGCAAATCAAACACTCACCCCCAGTCAACTGATCTGGGTTTAATCCATCATCATTCTTTAGCTCACTCCACCACCCCAGTTCAGACATGGCCATATGCAAATCAGTCTGAGCCTGTGCCTCATGGGAACAGTCCAGCCCGAACTGCCAAGCCATGTCTTCCCTGGACCGGAAACAAGCATCCTGGGACCGGTTTCGGGTTCAAAACCCTCATCAGCAGGCTATCTTGAATCCAGTGGCAAAGTGAGCAAGGGACCCACGTCTGGGCATACCCTGCCAACTTAGGGCGAACAAAGCGATACCAAAGGGGATGATGGACGGAGCGTTAGAGCAAATCAAACACTCACCCCCAGTCAACTGATCTGGGTTTAATCCATCATCATTCTTTAGCTCACTCCACCACCCCAGTTCAGACATGGCCATATGCAAATCAGTCTGACCCTGTGCCTCATTGGAACAGTCCAGCCCGAACTGCCAAGCCATGTCTTCCCTGGACCGGAAACAAGCATCCTGGGACCGGTTTCGGGTTCAAAACCCTCATCAGCCAGGCTATCTTGAATCCAGTGGCAAAGTGAGCAAGGGACCCACGTCTGGGCATACCCTGCCAACTTAGGGCGAACAAAGCGATACCAAAGGGGATGATTGACGGAGCGTTAGAGCAAATCAAACACTCACCCTCAGTCAACTGATCTGGGTTTAATCCATCATCATTCTTTAGCTCACTCCACCACTCCAGTTCAGACATGGCCATATGCAAATCAGTCTGACCCTGTGCCTCATGGGAACAGTCCAGCCCGAACTGCCAAGCCATGTCTTCCCTGGACCGGAAACAAGCATCCTGGGACCGGTTTCGGGTTCAAAACCCTCATCAGCCAGGCTATCTTGAATCCAGTGGCAAAGTGAGCAAGGGACGCACGTCTGGGCATACCCTGCCAACTTAGGGCGAACAAAGCGATACCAAAGGGGATGATGGACGGAGCGTTAGAGCAAATCAAACACTCACCCCCAGTCAACTGATCTGGGTTTAATCCATCATCATTCTTTAGCTCACTCCACCACCCCAGTTCAGACATGGCCATATGCAAATCAGTCTGACCCTGTGCCTCATGGGAACAATCCAGCCCGAACTGCCAAGCCATGTCTTCCCTGGACCGGAATCAAGCATCCTGGGACCGGTTTCGGGTTCAAAACCCTCATCAGCCAGGCTATCTTGAATCCAGTGGCAAAGTGAGCAAGGGACCCACGTCTGGGCATACCCTGCCAACTTAGGGCGAACAAAGCGATACCAAAGGGGATGATGGACGGAGCGTTAGAGCAAATCAAACACTCACCCCCAGTCAACTGATCTGGGTTTAATCCATCATCATTCTTTAGCTCACTCCACCACCCCAGTTCAGACATGGCCATATGCAAATCAGTCTGACCCTGTGCCTCATGGGAACAGTCCAGCCCGAACTGCCAAGCCATGTCTTCCCTGGACCGGAAACTAGCTCCTGTGTCGTCTGTCGGCTGGCGGAGCTTCAACACCGCGCGGCCATTTCGGTCTGCGGCTTGGCCACGCCCCCCGCGACCTGACATTTATCACTAACATTTGGAGTTTTCAAGGAAAATTTTAAGGCGAAATGGTCTGTCCAGGTCAAGGCTATGGGGGATTCCACTGTTATGTTCGGTATATTGGAGAAAATGGTATCCAATGTATGTCCGGCTATATCCGTGGGGCTAAATACTTTTGTAAAGATACCGAGAGATTCCATGGCCGCCGTCAGACGGCTGGAGTCTGGGTCTGAAGTGATGTCCAAGTGGTGATTAAAATCCCCAACTGGTAGAATGTTGTCTGCTTGAAGAGTGAAGGGGGCTAGGGCTTCCATCAGTGATGAGCTAAAGTCTTTTTTGTCGCCGGGTGGCCGATAGACCACTGCTCCCATCCAGTTAAATCTATGTGCTACCTCGAACCTGAATACCATCATTTCTAAGCTAGTGGTGGAAACTGTGTCCAAGAGTTTGATGCTTAGGGGCAAGCGAGTTGCGATGGCTATTCCTCCTCCCTTTTTCTTCAATCTATCCAGTCTTATGACTCTATATTCTTCTGGAAATGCGATTGCCAGAGAGGGTGAGGCATCCTTCTGCAGCCATGTTTCTGTGAAGAAACAGATGTCTGGTTTAGTAGTGTCTAAAAGTGTCTAATTCTTCCCACTGTACAGTTTAATGTGGACCTGTTTAGGATAAAATTCCAATAGATATGTTTGATTTCCTTTTTTGCATCTGTCGTTAGTGTACCAGGGTTTAACCATAACCTACTCCAGTCCAATTTGAAAAGCCAATGTCGTATGTGGATAAGCCAGGGGAATGTGAGTTGGACGTCCAAGTCCAGCATCTCTCTCAGGCCATTCCTGTATACATGAAGTTCCTCAGTGGTCCAAATTCTGACCCAGTAGAGTAGAGATCTCATAGTTGCTAGGTTCGCCAGTTTCTTTATACCAATGTCATAAAATAAGGGGAGCAATGGGGTATTTTGGGGAAGCACTGCAAACATTTGCATGGCCTTTTTTCCCACAGTTGTTAATTGGGTAAGCTTTTCTCCACCCCATAGATCAGACCCATAAAGTGCAGAGGATTGGGCTCTATAACTGTAAACCTCCAGAGCCGGGGAGATTGCCTTGGACTCTGTTGTATGTTGTCTCCTGACAATTGATATTGTGTTTTGCATTAAGATTGTCCTGGCCTTATTTATATGTGGCTTCCAGGAGAGTTTTGAGTCCAGTACCATCCCAAGGTAACAGAAATTAGATACACGCTCTTGTGGTATATCATCCAAGACTAGTTTATTGTTGAAGTGTTTATGCGGTCTAATGGCCATGTCTTGGTGGGATTGATTTGTAGGCCCTTTATTCTACAATAATTGCTGAAGCAGTCTAATAACGTTTGGAGCCCCCCAGGGGTCTGAGATAGTAAGATTGTGTCATCTGCAAACATTAAAGCACATGTGTGAGCCCCTCTCCATTTTGGCGAGTCGAGAATGCATTTCTGCAAATGCTGAGCAAGGTCGTTCAAGTATAATAAGAAGAGGCTGGGGGCCAAAACACAACCCTGTCTTACCCCCCTCCTGACAGGGATAGCTTCTGTGGTTTACCCTCCAAGGCCCCAGCGTACGTTGACAAAATTGTCTTGATGGAGCCTGACTATCTGAGACAGAATCTCCTCTGGGACTCCTTGTTGCTGTAACGTTTCCCATAGGCCGGCCCTTGGTTTAAATCGAACGCTGCTTTCAGGTCTATGAACGCAACGTATAGGTGCCTGGCCTTAACTTTTACATATTTCCAGGCTATACATACAAGGCTGAAAACTTGATCTATCGTACTTGTCTTAGGCCTGAAACCTGCTTGGTATGGTGAGATTATGTCATTGTCTAATATCCAATCATTTAGTTTGTTCAGGATTTGCTTCGGGTAAACCTTTTGAACAATATCTATTAAGCTTATAGGCCGATAATTGGCTGGATCAGCTTTGCTACCCTTCTTGTGAATAGGAACGATTTTGGCTCCCCTCCATGACTCTGGGATGGGTTCCCCAGATGCCACAGCATTGGTTAAAAGGTTTACGTATGGTGCCCAGATCTCTGGGGCGTGTCTCAAAAGATCCCTCTGTATTTTATCTGGGCCTGGAGCCTTCCCTAGTTTGATAGTTCCTATAGCCAGTCTGGTGTCATCAATGCTAAATTGGAGAATCTGACTTGATGGTTGTTCCGCGGTGCACTCTCGGGGTATGCTGGGGATTGGGTCAGGCTCAGGGGTCCTTGAATACAAGTCTGAGAAATGACTGCATCATGTTATAGCGTCCAAAAAGTGATCTGTGTTGGTCCTGCCCTTTTTATGGCCATGTGCTACTATCCTCCAGAATGAGAACTGCTCATTTGTTTTGGCTGCAATTATGAGGTCATCCCAATTAGCATCTTCCCAGCTCTTTAATGCTGCCTTTTTATAATCTAGCCTTAGCTGCTTGATTTGTATCATGTTTTTATCTTTAAGAGCCACTAATAGTCTACGTTTGGCTTGAGAGCAGTCTTTCTTATACCAGGGGGCATTGGGATTGTTCCTGCGTCCTAGATTTAAGTCTGGTTTATAGGGTTTCGTTAGGGTGGTCTTAATAATCTCGGCCAGATGATGGTGTATTTGCGTTATGGGTATCTGGTCCGGACAAACCTCGGCATAGGGGGTGAAGGCGTCACAAAACACATTGTAAACACGAGTAAGGGGCTCAGTTTGAACAACAACAGATGACCATTTGATTGATCTGCGATTATTGCTCATGAGAGTTGCGAGGGAATGTTCTTATCTACAATAGTGTGAGTAGTGATCAAACTCCCTGTCGGATTAAAACATAGTGGGAAATGGTCGCTCCCTTCTCTGCTATCTACCTTAAAGTCATTGATATACCCCCAGTGTATTGTACTCAACAGGATGTAGTCTATTCTGGATTTGGACATGCCCCTACTAAAGGCGTTTAAAGAGGGGTTCAATTAGCCAGGTTTCTTGAAATAGGCAAATATCAAAGTTTGCTATTTAATCTTGCCAACTGGGATCTAAGAGTTTTTGTTTTAGCCCGGCAACATTCCAAGAGATGGTCCTAATGCCCCCTGGAAGTGTATTAAGCACTGGTTCCAAGGGCATGTTTCCATGGGGCGCAATGTCCGTAGGTGTCTTGCTATGCCTCTGTGCATCATTTATTAGTTGACCAGCCATTATGGGATTGCAAATACTATCGGGACAATTAGTTGTAAAGTCAGACCTTTGTTTGGTGTTACCCTTCCTCAATAGTCAATCAACTTGATCCAGGATTTCAAGTTGGAAATGGGCTACTGGGGGCTTATTGTTCTTCTCGGGTAAAATGTTGTATGGCTTAAATCTGATTCTGGATTCCACCAGGCCGTGTGTGCATAAATCTAGGCCTATCAGGCTGTCTACAATGAATTTGGACTGAAAGGTTAGTTTTATATCGTCCAGGTGGCCGGTTTCAGACTGAAGGCGTTTCGCTTTAATTATGTCTGATCTTATGACAGATAAACAGTGGCGCCTATACCTAATCCAATGGACTGCTTTATTCTTTAAAGAATCTTCGTATTCTCTGTCGCCCTGTTTTAATTTAGGAACATTTATCATGAGTACCTTGTAGACTCCATTGCCGGTCTTGCTGTACTGCATGACTTGTTGGTGTGCGAGAAGGGGTCTGTTAATCCTGCCTACCTGTGATTTTATCAGGTCCTCTTGAGTTATGGCTTCGACATATATGATGGATTGAGGTGGAGTTAGGATCATTTAGGGTTTGAGTGGTTTGATATACCCTATGCGTTGCTTCCTCCCTAGTTGTGTTAAAATTTTCCACTCCCCAATGCCTACCAGGTTTATGTGGTCAACGGATACAGATATCAGGTCCTGATGCTACTGGGGGTTGGTTAGGGTTGATTGGATGGGCAACACTTCCTATACGTGTTCTCGGGTGGCCTGGGGGTGAGGCAATCTGGGTGATACCCCTGTAAATATATTATGAGCCTGGGTGATGTTTGTTTCCTAAGGTGAATAATCTTTTTGTATTCTTGTATTTACATTATTGCTTCCACTGTTAAGAGGGATTGATGCCCCAATTAGATCTTTTAAGTCAAGTAGCTCTTCTATCAGTTTGTTTAGTTTTTGGTGTAGCTCGATGAAGGGTTTGTGGGTTCCTAAACTCCGAGTTTGTGTCGCCTTATCTACACCACCACATGAAATGGACGTGTGCTTCTGGGTCAATTTCCCTCACCCCGGGCTACTTTGGTCTTCCATTGTGGCTAAGGGTGCATATCTGTTAGTGCATTCGATTGTAATAGCCTCAGTGTCACTGTCTGCGATCCCATTTATGATTTCAGTTGGAATAGCAGGCTTAGCTGCGTTTGTTTCGGCACTTGCCCCTCCATAATACAAGGAGTGCGTGGGAGGAATAGGAGCAGAGGCTTGCGGCTGAGTCTCATCATGGGCGTGGTGGACAATGATATTCCGTGCCGGCGTTTCCCCACTACTATCCTTGACCTGTTTCCTATAGAAGGTAGATATCTTTTTTGTGCCTTCACTGCTTAGTTTCTTCCCATTGGATAAGATTGTTTCCACCTCCTCAATTAGGCAATCGATTGCTGCTAAAGTTCAATTGCCTGCTGCTGTTTTCTTATGTTTGGCAATTTTGGAGGCTTTGCTCTTCCTTGCGGCCGCGTCTGTGGCCTTATTTTGCCCATTTCTTTAGCACAAGAACCCAAGTATCTCGCCTACTGAAGTAAAGTTCTTATTAATGGGTCTCCTAACCCTCTTCTGCCCTTTCAAGTTGGCGATATTAGTAAAAGCTATACTGGGATCAAAACCCTGGGTGCTTTAGGGTCCAGCCAAGAGCAGGCGAGCACACGAGATGCTGTTCTTGACCATGCGCATTCGGGGGGGGGGATGTTATGAGTACTCCCACTGGTTATCGTTTATCGATTGCCCCCCCTACACAATAAACATAGGAACTGTGACAGGCCAAATGGTATTCCCACCGGGGCTGTAAACAGACGGGTGCTGGTGGCAACAACAGAAACCCCTTTGGGCCACTCACAGACTCAAAAGACTCCACAGTCCCGTAGTCCCTAATCCAAGGCAGAAGAGGGATGGCCCAGCCCGGCCTCATCCGGTCTATGACGGGCTAAAACAAGCCCGTCTTGGCCCGGGCCAAACCCGGACACCCCCACGTGCATCCCCCACTGCAGGATGCCTCTACTGACATGGTGCTCCGGCACCACGTCAGTCCCCCATCACAACCGGGGGCAGGGCAGGAAAATCTCCAGGCTCGTTGGAGGCTCGCGCACTGCGGGACGCCTTAACATAGTATATGGTGCTCCGGCACTGCGTCAGTGCCCCGTCGCACCAGGGGGCAGGGTAGGAAAATCGCCAGGCTCGTTGGAGGCTCCTCGTTTCTCCTTGCTGGCAGTTTCTCTAGCAATACTGCACAAAACGCTTTAGCGTCAGTCAGAGCGTTGGGGATCGCCTCGTCTGGGGGATGGCGATTGTCTTTTGTTTTGACCTCCTCCTCAGCGACCTTCAAGTCCGATTCAACTCCCTCCGAACCCCAGCTATATTTTGCATCCACAATCCCATGGTTACCACCTTAAAAGAGTCCCAGTCTATGGCACAAGTTGTTGTGATAGTAGGATTATCTGCAAAGTAACGGGTATGTCATCTAACGTCATCTAACGTATACTTTGAGAGTCACCAAGTGGGAACCGGGGGATGTGGCACACCTCATCTAATGTCTACAATGTGGGCAGCGTGATCGGGGATCACCTGTCCCAGATAGTCAGAATGTGTTCAACGCTCAAACAGAAACCAGAGCCTGCAGTCAAGGGTTGCATGCCCAAATATGTGTACTAAAAGCAAACTCTTGAAATAGGGGAAGTGATAATTCACTATGCAGTGGCAAAAGATGAAGAGGGAGTAGTGGCCAGCATATCCGCCAACTATATCATGTTGCATGTGAATGAGCTGATACAGTGTATTACTCAACAGGATATATCAGGAAGGCCTGTGAATACTTGAGGAAATGGGGTATTAAAGTAAGTCCTCTGCTGTTTGTGGCGTGACAATTGGGCTCATCAGAAGCCCTCGATGCCCGATTCCATTGAGGTTATGTCGTCATCACTTTCTGCCGAACTTGAGTATGTGCGATGTGGGGGTGAGGGCTGACGTAAGTCATAAGCAGCCTCTATGACAGATTTTTGCTTTGCCGCCGCTCATTTGCGGATGGCACTTTTGTGGCATCCCTGGGCTTATTGCGCCTCCTGTTCTGGTGGCCCCTCCACCGTCCTGGTCACGATATTTGGTTACTGATCGCCAGGGAAAGACAGTTTCCCTCAAACTGGGCTTCAACCCAGTCGCAGGCTTATTCCAGATCGATGAAGAAATGAGCTCGCTGTTCATGTATAATCCTGTAACTTCGCCGGGAACATTAAGGAATATTGAACAATCAGCTCATGAAGGCTACATTTCACTGGGAGAAAAGCGGAGCATAGTCATTGGGTCAGCAGAGTATAATCAGGGAAAATAGAGATTCGCATGTTCTCGTATTGGAGGGGGGCGGCATGTCTGACAGCTTGTACTATTGCATCCTTGTCTTTATAGTGGAGTAATTTTGCTACTATTGGACATGGAGGTGCCCCGGTCAAGGCCTGTGGGCTGGCACTCGGTGCGCTCTTTCAATGGAAAAGGGAGGTAGAAGGGTCAGTGTTGGTGTGAAAGACTTTGCCCATTCTTCCAGGAAATCAGTTCCCTCCAAGCCTTCCGGCATGCCCACCACACAGATGTCATTTCTGAGGGCTTTTCCTTCGGCATCCTCTGCCCGATACGCCAGTTGTTTCATCCTATCCTGCAGAATGCCGGTGATTGTAACTTGGTCTGCCAGCCGCAGCACCATATCTGACGTATTACGTTCAGTTTCTGTGACCCAGTAGCTGATTTCCATTGATATTCTCGGAGGAGGTCAAAGTCCACCCGTATCTCCACCGGAGTGCGAAGGTCTCTATGGCTTGTAATATAACATCCAACCTATCAGTAGAGTCTTGTGTTGGCTAGGTTAGCGGGGACCCCTGATCACAACAATCTGGCGAGTATAGCATTGCGGATGGTGGGCGAGACTGACCTCTGTATGCTTTAATTCTACTCATGGCAGTAGGATTTTAGCAGAAGTGCAATTTGTTGTCCACCCAACACTGCTACGAGGTTGCGCAAACTCTAGATCACAAATGCTAATATTGGAGCCAGGGATCTCTCCCACCCTGGTCATATGGCAAACTGCCTGCCATGATCTAAATAAAACCCTAAACTTTATTCTACCATCGTCAAGATGATCTGGGAGTCATCTGCGTAGTTATGGCAAGTAACACCAAAGTACTAACTCAGTAGGGGATATGGTCTAAAATACACAATGAACTGGAAGTTTAAATACTACCAACTATTGAGTTGGGTCAAGAGCCTGGGAGGAATTGAAAAAGGAAATGGAGAAATAGAGAAGAAACTGCAGGAAGGTGGGACATTAAAAAAAGAAGTCTCACGCTGGTACTGGGCCCTTATAACGGCTGGAGAAGAAGAGTTCACAGCGCCCATCGTGATCTGGGGGAAAGAGCTGCTGACGCTGGATGTGCAAAATAGATGGCAAGTATCTATGGTTAAATGTTGGTACATTGTAAAATCTGCCGCCTTAAGGAAAAATCATTTGTTTACCACACATAGAGCGTACTGGTCACCTAAGAGGCTATCCAAACTAAGCAAACAGAAGGTGAAAAATTGCCCAAAATGCGGAGAAGAGAGGGCGGACGATGTGCACATGTTCCGGCAATGCCCCCAGCTCGAGAAATTTTGGGATGATGTGGGTAAGGTCCTCGCGAATCTGCTTGATCAACCAGTAGAGGTAAGCATAGACCTCGTTATTTTTGGGGTAGGTCTTAACACCGAAGTCTTTCCCAAATTGACCAAAAACCAGGAAAACCTTCTTTTTCTCTTAATATTGCTCGCCAGAAGGGAAATCTGTATTAAATGGATAACGCCTATCCCCCCTGCACAGTGGTTAATGGTTGACATCCGTCCAGAGAGTAAACAGACTGGATAGAAGTGGGAGGCAAAGTAAGAGGAATAATTTTTGGGAAATCTGTGAACAGCACGACAGGCAACATAAGGAATCTGCTGGCTCGATGAATGTCCAATGATTATGCAATAGCAATAACCGACAAGTAAAGTACTTGTACGAGTAGCCAGGATGGCTAGCTCCCCCCCCCGTGAAAAGGTATATCGGTAGTGGAAATAAAGGGACCCTGACAACAACAAAAAAGAAAGGAATATCTCCCCTACCCCAGATTCCACACAAGAGGCAGACACAGGTTGGAACAGAAAAGTCAGGTGCCCCCGATAACTCCAACTACAACTTATTGCACAGTGAGGAAAATAAAATAAAAAAATAAATTAAAAAAAGTGAACCCTCGAGGCGTACCACACAGTATAGAGCAACAAAACGAGAAAAGAAGAGAAGAAAGTTTAAAGTTAGGCGATCAGAAGTGGCCTGCATGGAAGAGGAGATCCTGTTCAGGGCATTATTCTGCATACATATATAATTGAGGCAGAGGAGCAAGCTAGGATAATGAACAGTGTATGAAACAGCAGAGAGTTGTAGGAGGATATATTGTAAAGTATTGCGAAGATAAATGACTTGGCACATTGATACAGAGACATTCTCTTCTACATGCAGCCTCGAATTGACATTCTTTAAAAGCCATTCACTTATTGCTACTTCTGTAGTAGCATACCTGAAAAAATGGGTTCAGATAACACTTTTGTACAAATGGGAATCATGTGGTGAATTTATGAATATTGTCTCATTCTTTTTTATGGCGTGCCTTAAATATATAATACACTTATAAAGTACAACTGAAAGACAATGTGTTGACCATAATGTTTGACAAAATGGTGCATAAATCTACAAAAGGTGATTTATAAACAATTTGTACTGGTGGAACCATGTGCCCAAGGCTTCTCTATGAGGAGATGTGTTCAGCTCAGTGTGGTGGTGGACACTGCCAATCAATCAATCAATTAATCAATAAATCGGTACTTGTAGAGCTTGACTTATCTCCCCTGAGGGTATGTAGGCGCTGGGATGCTGGGCTAGCTGAAGGGTTTCTTCTTGAAGTCCGTCAGCGAGGTAGATGTTCAGAGGGGTAGGGTGTTCCAGGACTTGGTGGCGAGGTGGGAGAAGGAGCATCCTCTGCTGGGGCTACGGTGGATGTGTGGTGTCTGTGCCAGGGTTAGGGAGGCAGAGCAAAGGTTTCTGGATGGTTGGTGGAAGTTGAGGCGGTGGTTCATGTATGCTGGTCCTTGGTCGTGGAGGGCTTTGTAGGCTTGTGTCAGTAGCTTGAATTGGCCTCTTTTCTGGATGGGGAACCAGTGGAGTCCCTTAAGTGCTAGATGAAGTGGGTCCTTTTGGGCAGTTTGAGGATCAGTGTGGCCGCTGAGTTCTGGATCGTCTGGAGCCTTATCATGAGTTCGCTGGTGGTACTTGCATACAGTGCATTGCCGTAGTCCAGACGTCTGGTGATTAGGGCTTGCGTGACTGTTTTCCTGGTTCTTGTGTGGAGCCATTTGAAGATTCTTCGGAGCATGCTGAGAGTGTGGAAGCAGGCTGTGGAAACAGTGTTGATCTCTCATTTCATGGTGAGTTTGCTGTCCAAGATGATGCCGAGGTTGCGGGCACGGTCTTTAGGTGTAGGGGTGGGTCTGAGCTCTGCGTGCCACCAGGTGTCGTTCCAGAGAGAGGCATGGTTGCCAAAGATCAACACTTCAGACTTGCCCGTGTTGAGCTTCATCCAGTTGTCCTTCATCCAGGCTGCGACTACTTCACGCAGTTGTGGAAGTTGGTCTTCATTTTGGTGGGGTCTGCTGAGAGCAAGAGGACAAGCTTGGTGTCTTTGGCATAGGATATGATGTTGATGTCTTGAGTTCTGACAATATCGGTTAACTGCATCATGTAGATGTTGAAGGGGGTGGGGCTGAGGGATGAACCTTGAGGGATGCCGCAGATGGTGCTCTTGGGTTGCGAGGTGAAGGGCGGGAGACCCATGAGGAATAATGCCATCCATCTGAGTGCGTCTTCTTTTTTTTTTTTTTTTTCTTTATTGATTTTTCAATTTGGTACAGTTGCAAATCTGGAAAACAACAACAAAAAATTCAGTGTATTTGCCATATGGACACTATTACATGAGACTGTACAATTGCGTGAAACATCGACATCACCAATACAGCGGTATCCACCACTTTAGAGAAAGACGTGTTCGTTGACAGGTAGACATAAAGCCATAGCCACGAGTGAACTGACAGTGAAATATAATGATTATCCCATGGTGCATACTAAATTCCAGACAATATAACAGTGTCGTTTCCCATTTAAACCTGCAGTCATTTTAGCGTCATATCGGTCCAGTATCATTCCCAGTGTTGACTTCCTCAACAGGACCACTTGACTGCTCCCGGACCCAATCAATAAACGGCTCCCAAATTTCCTTAGGCCTAGAGGTGGGTGGCATCAGTTCCCAGAATGTAGCCAGTTGCGTCTGTCCATATGTGACATCTCTAATCCAGTTTTTGATAGTGGGTTTTCTCCTCCTACCCCATTGCAAGGCTATTCGACGCTTAGCGAAGAGCAGCAGTAGTGCATGTAGTTTGCGTTTTTTAACGTGTGTGTCTCTCACATATCCCAGTATACCCAGTAGTGGGGATGGGGACAGTGACAGCCCCAAAATCTGGTTTATAGCTACAAATATTGCAAACCAATATTCAGTGATGGCCGGACAGTCCCATGCCATATGTAGGAAAGAGGCAGCAGCAGCCCCGCAGCGCCAGCAACGGTCGTCCTCCCTGAGTCCCATTCTATGTAGACTAATGGGCTTTCTGTAATAGCGATGCCGAAATTTGAAGTGAATTAGCCTAAGTTTATAATTGGGTGACAATTCGGTCATTTGGGCACAACAGTATGACCACTGGTCGTCAGTCAGGGGGGGTGATATCTCGTCAGTCCATTTGTGTCGAGCATTAGAAGTAGCCACAGGGGCGTCAGTTTGCATATTCGTGTACAGTCTGGTTATGAGCTTGCGAGAAGATGGTGCCCGCAGAATATTTTCCAGAGCATTCAGTGGGGTTGGCTGGGAGGGGAAGTCACTATGTAATGCCCTACAGGCGGCCCGTAGTTTGTGATACAGAAATGACTCACCGAAGTGCACTGTTTGTCCTTCCTCTGCTACTGGAGGGCCTCTAAACGTCCCCTCAGGGTACAGATCCGCAAATGTATGGAGAGACATCTTTTGTGCCCCTTTATTGTTTATTTCATCCTTAATGTTGGGTAACATAGGATTTTGTGCCAGGGGAATAGAGGGAGCATACAATATCAGAGCGCCCGCCCTTCTCCACAGTCCATCCCAAGCCCACCTTAGGGTTTCCGGGGTATCAATGTCTTCTTTGGGACGCCTATAGGACTGATATATCGCCACCCGAAGAGGAACAGGCACCACCGCGTCCGCCTCCACTGCCACGTGAGGTTGGAATGGCGTTGGATGCACCCAGAAATGCAGAAATTGCGCCTGCGCACATAGCGCGTATAGTTTCATGTCCGGTGCGCCCAAACCACCATGTTTAGTCGGTAGCGACAAAAGTTCCCATGATACCCGAGCCTGGCCTCCCGCCCAAACCAAAGATATCAATAGAGATCGCAATGTTTTGAAGAAGGATTGGGTGAGTATCATTGGTAAGTTCACGAAGAGATATAGAAATTTAGGCAAGATAATCAATTTGACCAATGCGATTTTACCTGCAAGTGATAGTGGGAGTTTAGCCCATAGATTTACCTTTTCCTCCAACCAGACAATGGTCCTGCCGTAATTCAAGTTCCAAATTTCTTGTAGGTCTCGACTGATCAAGATACCCAAATATTTCACTTTTTCTTGTTCCCATTTTAACGGGAATTCCGAGGTCACTGCCCTGGTGTTGTCGGTTAGGGGAAAGATCACAGATTTAGCCCAATTAATGGTTACCCCAGAAAGCCCACCGAATCTTGTTATGTTATGTTAATATGAACTTTTATAGCGCTCGTTCACCAACAGTTTCTTGGCGCTGACGGAGTTGCCTTCCTGAAGCAGTTACTAGTACGGATGAACCTGGTCTAACTATAAGCTTGGGTGAAGAGCCAGGTCTTCAACGTCTTCCTAAAATGAAAGAGATCTGACTCAAGTCTCAATGAGGGCGGAAGGGCATTCCAGAATTTGGGTCCTAATATTGAGAAACGTGAGCCTCCTGTTCTTTTTCGTCTAAAAACTGGGACCTCTAGATAGTTCATATGCATAGATCTTAAAGTACGGTGGGGGCTATACTTGTGAATTTTTGATGAAATGTACTTAGGGCCGGTCCCGTGCAAGGCTTTAAAAAGAATACAACCGGCTTTAAACTTGGAGCGTTGCTCCACTGGAAGCCAGTGTAATTCTTTTAGCAGCGGCTTGATGTGACAACGTCTGTCTTGTTGGAATATAATTCTGGCTGCCTGATTTTGTATTAGCTGCAGACGATGTATCTGATTGCGCTGAAGACCTAGGTATATAGAGTTAGCATAATCAATTCTTGACATAATCAAAGAGATGACAATTTGGATACATGCCTCTCTACTGAAAAATCTTCTGATTTTCCTCAGTTTACGCAGTTGGAGGAAGCAAGCGGAGGTAACCGCTCCAATCTGCGTATTCATGTTTAGGTCTGAGTCAATGTGTATGCCTAGGCTTTTTATCGAGTTTTTAATGCCGGAGGCGGGCCTAACTCCGAGGGCCAGTGGGCGGGGGTCCAGAGCTGGAGTTTATTGTGGGGGATGATGATTTCTGTTTTTTCGGCATTAAGTTTTAATTGATTTTTGTTCATCCATTTCATGATGAACAGCATGGATTTTTAAGAAATTCCTGAGACTCTATAGATTCATTGATGGGGAAGACTAGCTGCATATCATCAGCATAGTTGTAGATTTGCACTCCCATCTGTCGTAACGCAACGATAAGAGGACGGATATAGATATTAAAAAGATGAGGAGATAGGGATGAGCCCTGTGGCACTCCACACTTCAGATTTACTGTGTCCGATTTGTACGGAGAGAGCCAAACTGACTGTTTTCTATCTGTAAAAATGATTGAAACCATTTCAGGGCCGTACCACTGAGACCTGCTGCAGCCAGACGGTCCACCAAGATGTTGTGGTTGACAGTATCAAAGGCTGCAGACAGGTCCAGGAGAATCAGTGCTTGAGTGCTGTCGACATCTGCCTTCCCCTTTAGGTCATCTATTACAGACAGAATAATGGACTCCGTGGAGTGCGCTGCCCGGAAACCAGCCTGATGAGGATCTAGGAAATTTGTTTTTTCAATGAAGGAGCTAAGAGTCTTTGCTATATGTTTCTCCAACACCTTAGCCGAAAAGGGGAGGAGAGATATTGGCCTATAATTGTCCAGCCTCTGGGGATCAACTCCCTGCTTTTTCTGAAGTGGAATAATCACTGCTTCCTTGAAAGCTTGTGGGACTGTCCCTTGTGTTAAGGATAGATTCAAAAGAGAGAGAGTGATCTTAGGGAATGCTTTGAAAATGGATTTTTGTACTTCAGGTGGACAGACATCATTTGGGGAGCCCGATTTTATTATGTTTAGATACTCCAAGAAAAGATCTTGGTCTATGCATGGAAAAGTGGTCAGGATATCAGTGTTGGTATTTACAACCCAATTTTCCATCTGAATCTGATGAATTCTCTCAACACTATGTCGAGATGGCGCTCAGGGTTAAGAATATACAACGTAATATCGTCCGCATAGAGCAAAATCAATAAACTGCGCGCGCTGAACCCTATACCCTTGTCTGTGTGGTGTTGCCTAATGCGTGCTGCTAACGACTCCATTGCGATGGCGAATAACAGGGGCGACAGCGGGCAACCCTGCCTCGTGCCACGCGTTATCCGGAATGGGTCAGAAACAATATTATTCACCCGCACTCTAGCCATTGGTACAGTGTATAGCAATTTGATCCATTTAAGAAACATGGGGCCGAAACCCATCCGTTCCAGAATCTTGAATAAATAAGGCCATTCAAGCGAATCGAAGGCTTTTGTCGCATCCAGAAAAACCGCCGCCGCCTGTACATCGGGGTGTAAATAATGTATAGCAGAGAAAACCGTTCGAAGGTTGTGCGAGGTTGCCCTCCCGGGTATGAATCCCGATTGATCTGGTAAAGCTATAATAGGGAGCATAGGTTGCAGTCTATTCGCTATCAATTTTGCCAAAATCTTAACGTCGACATTGATTAGCGATAAAGGCCTATAAGAATCTAAGTCGGTTTCCAGTTTTCCCGGCTTTAGCAAGGTGACAATGATTGCTTCGCGCATAGACCCTGGCAGTATACCTGTGTCATGCGCTTCCCCATACACCGCTAAGAGTTTGGGGGCCAGTTCCTCCACGTACGTTTTATAAAAGGCGGTCGTCAAACCATCTGACCCAGGGGACTTATCTAGGGGCAGGCCATTAATAACATCAGTGACATCTTCAACCGTGAATGGTAAATGCATATAATCTCTATGTCGATCGTTAAACCAAACCAGAGCCAGGGAATCTAAAAACTCCTGCATACCTTCCGGACAGTCAGTTTGTGTGGCTGTATATAAATGGGCGTAAAAAGAGGAGAACTCCTTCAGAATAGCCAAGGGCCCCCTAATCGTTTGTCCTTCTTTACCCACAAGTTCAGGTACATAGGCCATAGAACGCGGGGTGCGGAGCATGCCGGCGAGAGTGCGCCCAGGTCTGTCCCCCTCTCCATACCTACGTGCTTCCGCGTATTTCCCCAGAAATCTCACTTCCCTCTGTGCCTCCTCTTTGTATTCTAACAGTTTAACCTTCAGTTCAGCCATAAGAGCTGATTCGCCGCCAATATGTATTCTCGTTTCCAGCTCTTTAATTTGTGCCTCTAACGTGGATAGGGTGTTTCTAATAGCCTTGAGCACGCCCGCCTGCCTGGATATGCACTGTCCCCTAATGACCACCTTAAACGCTTCCCATAGCGAGGCCTCAGTGTCGACGGACCCCGTATTGAGCGTAAAGTAGTCTATTATATCAGCTCGTATTTCCTCCTTGAATGCCTCGTCTAAAAGTGCATGTTGGGGCAGCCTCCAGGAGAATTGCCCCCGTGTGGTGTTAGGGAGAGACAGTGTCAACAAACATGGCGAATGGTCCGAAATGGTCCGCGATAAGTGCCTGACTCCTACCACCCAGCTAGCCATGTCCCTAGACATTAACCAATAGTCTAACCGGGACCAGGCACGATGATGTTCGGAGAAGCATGTGCCCTCTTTAGTCAGTGGAGTAGGCGCCAGATGTCGAACATGTCCCCGTCGTCTAAGAAAGTATTCAACACTCTACTGGCCGCAGGGTGGTGTGTCCTTGCCGTGCCCTGTCTATCCAAGTCATCATTTAGGATGGCATTGAAGTCCCCCCCCCATAAAACCGTGGTGCAGCCAGTGGTCCTAACTTTGGCCCACAACTCCTGGAAAAAATCGGGGGAGTCTGTGTTAGGTCCATATACCACCACAATGGTCATCAAGATACCTAGCGTCCGCCTGGGTCCGTGTGTATTTCCCTTTCCCTCCAGTCCAGGCCTCTCTTTATCAGCACCACCACCCCTCTAGAGTAGTTGGAATACACTGATGCATATACTGCACCCCAGCGCCTGTGCCTAAGTTTTGCAGAGGGCTGGGAGCGGAGGTGAGTCTCCTGCAATAGGAATAGATCTATGTTGTGTCTGGTACGGTATGCGTGCACCAACCTAGATTTCCTACTGTTGTTCAGTCCGCGTATGTTCCATGTCAAACAGTTCACTGTCATCTAGTGTGCAACAGTAAGGTCACATGTGTATCAGTGCTAAAGCTTGACCAGCATATGTGCGTCTCTGTCTCTACTACAATCATCATTCTTTTACTTGGCAATACACAACAGAAACAATAAAAACCCTCCCCCACTCCCCCCACCCACATCAACCCCCCAATCAGGTTGAAGCATGACCCCCCCCCCATAGAATACAACACAACATATTATAGGGAAATTTCCCATGGGGACGAATGAGTGCCGGCCCACTGCCCTACCGTAGCAGGGTGGCCAAGATACTGCAAGGGACAACATCTGTAACATAACATAATAGGAGAATCGTGCGGCTTACGATCTAGGATCACGAACACCGTCACTAAACCTGCAGTTACAATCAAACAGTTCCCCACCTCTCCTGCCGCGACAGAAACATCATTACCTACATAGTAATCCGACAATCGCCCAAGCGATGAAGAAAAGAGAGTTCGACCATGGTCGTGCGCCACTAGTACATATTACATTTCGAGGACCAATAGAATTGAAACGTACCAGCAGTGATCGGTAAACCACAGCGAACAATGAGCTATGACATTTATGTTTGCATAGAGAGTCAAACAGTACACAGTCCTTGTCCAAGAACATACGACATTGCCTACTTGGAAAAAGTACAATTAAACTGTCTTACAGTCAAAAGCACCCAAAAGCAAATTTATCAGTCATTATCACTTAGCTGGAGAGAAGTTGCATCATCCGATCTGGGGCTGGGTTTGCTGCGTTTTCCACCAACATGTTTAGCAAACTTCAGGGCAGACTTGGCGTCCGTGAAAAAATGAGTAGAACCATCATGCGACACCTTAAGTTTGGCTGGATAGAGCAAGGAATACGGGATCTGTGCCTGTAGGAGGATCTTCTTCGCCGGTAAAAATTCACGTCTGGCCGCTTGTACCGCTGGGGTGAAGTCCAAGTAGAAGGCGACTTGGTTGCCTTGATGTGTTATTTTCCCCATTGCACGAGCCTGACGTAATACCACATCTCGGTCCTGGTAATTCAATAACCTTGCCAATATGGGCCGCGGAGGGGCTCCAACTGGTGGTTTAGCTCCCAAAGTGCGATGAGCCCTCTCCACGACAAACACCGGTGAAAGGTGCGCAGCAAATAGATCATGTAGTAACTCCGCAACAAACGTCTCCATCTTTGTAATCGCCGTCGTCTCCGGGATTCCCGTGATGCGTAGGTTGTTTCGACGCGATCTGGCCTCCAAATCCTCGTTCTTGGCCCTGAGCACACACAAGAGACGATCCATCTGCGACAGTTGGTCTTTTGTTTCCACCTGGAAGTTATGGAAGTCGGACTGTTTATTTTCAAGGACGTCCAGTCTATGCTCGTGGACCCCTACTTGAGCTTTCACCAATTCCATCTGGGACGTTATGGTATCTAATTTAGCGTCAATGGTGCGCAGACTTGACCGCATTTCTAACATGAGTGTGCGGATGTCCTCTCCTTGGTCTACCTTATGACCCCCGGCAGCCCCGCCGGTGGCCGATTCAAAGTCAGACTCCATTTGTCTGGTTGAGCGACGCTGCTCGAAGCTAATTTTAGGTTGTTTGGCGTCCTGCTTGCCCATGACTAGGCGGTGTTGCTATCTCCCCTACAGCAACTCAAGAGGGTCCAGCAGGTCCTCTTCCACTCCAAAACGGCAGTTCCAGACCTCTTCAGCTACGCAGGCAGCACGCTCCCTCGCTGCAATGTTTTGCACGCAATCACGCCAATGGAGCTCTTGCCAACGTGTTACCTCAACTGATGTGGTGGGTGCCAGGGGAGTCGTCCAGTCAAAACCGACTCACGGAGGGCATGACCTGAATGTTCATAAGGCAAGTATTCAGCAAGGACTTCTCGCCACACTTTCACAACGTGACTCGCCACTCCACTCCGACACTATATGTCAGTGACGTTCGGTTGGACAGGCTCGTGGTCCAGAGTGGCGCACCCAGAAGCTCTGACTAGACCGCCACGATGTAGTGCGGCACCGAACAGACTAGGGCAACTAAAATGGCGGCCCTCCGACAGTTCAGAACAGTGCAAAGTTCGTTAGTGGCATGTGCATACCTCTGTGCCTCGCGGGTCCACTCGTGCCTCACACAAAGCCAGTACTTACAGTTCCCGCCTGTGTAAGTTGCGGCACAGACCGGAGCAGCCTCAGGAATCCTCAATCAGCGCCGACTGACGCGGTCCGAGGCCTCCGCAAAATGGCGGCCGCCGGAGCCGGAAGGCTCTCCCCGCACCATCGGTGCCGAGCTAGGATCTCCACAGGTGTAGACCTGTATTACGCAGTCGTGCCAGCCGCCAGTTCGCCACCACCTCACCGCGCACCCCAGCGCCGCCAATGCCTCAGGTGATCCCGCTGGGTCCTCCCACGAAGAGGCGGCCTCGTATGGTCGCGGCGGCCGCGCCCGGCTACACAGCCTCAGCCTTTCCTTCTCTTGCGACGTTGCGGTGCACCCAGCACAGCGGGCAGGCAACGCATTCACCTGTGCAAGTCGGCGGCGATGGCAGGCCCCCGGCTCCGCTGCCAACTGCAGCCCGACTCCGCCTATGTCCCAGGCGACACCACCCAGGCCCACAATGAAGCTCCGGCCTCCAGTGATGGGGTCAGCCGCGCCAGAGTTCCACGGCGCATTCCCCGATCCTCGTTCGTGGTCCGTCGGAGCGGATATCTCGGCGGGCAGGCGATAGATATAGCCAGGAATCTCCCCGCTTATTGCCGCAGCTGTTCTGCCTACCAGGCAGTGAAAATTGCAGAGTTTTGTCCCTCCAAGATGAGCGGATCTATACAGGATAGTGTCTCGGCCGGCGGAGCTCGCTCACTGAGCGGCCATTCCGCAGCACGGCAAGCCACGCCCCCCAGTGCGTCTTCTTTGATTCCGATCTGGTGCAGTCTCTTGATGAGTGTGTGGTGGGAAACGGTGTTGAAGACTGCAGAGAAGTTGAGAAGGATCAGGGCGGCCGATTCTCCTCTGGGTGCAGATGTCGCCTGTGGTGACGATCAGGGCGGTCTCTGTGCTGTGACTCTGAAACCAGATGTGAAGGGGTCTAGAAGGTTGTTTCTCTCCAGGTGTTTGGTGAGCTGAAGGTTGATGGCCTTCTCCAGGACTTTGGTGGGAAACAGGGTCAACCCGATGTGTTGGTAGTTCTGGAGGTCACTGGGATCTGCAGAGAGTTTCTTGAGGAGCGGTGCAATTCCTGGTAAATGTGGGTGGGCAACAAGAAGGACTTTCTTTGCCCCAACAATGTGTGGCAAGATATAATGAAGTAGGAAAGATCTGAAAAGATTCTGTCGTTGGGTAGAGTTGCTAAACGTCTTGTACTTAAATATAGATATATTGGGTGTATTACCATGTGCATGTCAGCTCCTGACTGAAGTCACCTTGTACACAACGAGTTACGGTTCCATAGATGGTCACACAGCAACCTCTCCGGTTCAGACTTAACTAGCATAGGATTTGAATTTTGTCTCTGCCCCCCAAAGGTTCATGACCAATGCTGTACATTAGGAGACAATTTTATTGCAAATATCACAAGAGTGGATAGGGACTCTTTCATCTAAAACAATTTTTTTACATGCAAAATCTGGAGTTCGTTCATATTGTTGGTGTCAAGAGCCCACAGTATTTCAGATGTATTGTAATCCCACTTTTTGCTGTATATGATCCTCCATTATGACGGCAGATTAACCCTGTCCCTATTAAAACTGCAGCTGGTTTATGTGATTCTGTTGCAATGCAAAGGAATTGCACATGTTGCAGAGCTGAAGCGAAAGGTGACCCCTGCAGATAGCCTTACCCAGGCCTGCTGACAAACAGCTTTTCAGCTATTCAATATATCAGCTTAAGTGAAACCTGAACATTTTGTAATTGTGATTATGCATTTTCAGCCGCAGTGAAATTCTAAAGGAGTAATATGATAAATGTATAAATCTTTAGACATCTAGTTTCCCTCCACAATGTAGGAGGAGACATTTTTGTCTGGTGCGAGAGGAACCAACACCCCTGCTGAGTTCGCACAAGCCTGTATTGTATTCAGGGCAGCTTTGTACCACTTGCATGTTTGGAGAGTCACTGACTGTCAAGTAGGTGAAACTCTCCTTCTTTGGAAGGACTAGAAAGAGATAAGAGTACAACATTTCTGAAGAAGCCGTACAGTGTCCCTAATTCTCCAACCACAAAATCAATGTGGAACACCAACCGGTTTTTAGGAGCACAATTGGTAGTATTCCATCTATACTCCTTATCCCAAGAAGATAGGATTCATGGGTGCTGACTATGTACTACAAAATTGAATTCTCTTGGGACACCCAGACTGCTTGCTAACAAAAGCTTTCCACAAATCTTTCTCGTAGCTATGAAGATTATCTAAGATAAGATTGACTTGTCACCGGAAAGGTCCAAGGGACATTATGACTTACCCCTGCACAAATGCTGGAACAGCAAATCAATTATATTCCACTCTGTGCAATTTGTCAAAGCTGGCATGGTCCACTAAATAGCACCAAGTAGCTACAAAGAATTTTGTTATGCCAGTCAGGGACTTAGTAATTTGGTGACAGTCTTACTTTTGGTAGACAGGGAGAGCTGCTTCTGTACTACAATTCAGAATCAGTTTTTTTCCTAGTGTTTTGCGACAAGAAAAATGAATTGTTGATGGAAAAAGTATGTGTAGGCTGCTACATACAAATGCTAGACATTGAGAGTTTATTCCAAATTGAAAATATCTATAGAACCTATGCAAAAAAATCACCTCTCAAATGTGAACATTGACTGCGAGGCAGGTAACTCATATTGTAGAGAGGCGAGGCCAATATTTTGGATACTTTTCAGTGGAGGAGCAGCTGTTTCGGAAATCCCCAGGTTGATCTCTAGACATCATGCATGTGACATGGTGACTTCTTCAAGCATCCCATCTGTGGATATTTTGCTCACTTAAAAGCGCTTATTGGAAGACACCACTTTTTTAATCTAGAGACGGTGCATCAGCCTGTGGATCTCAGGAAGTGCTTGCACCCACGCTGAATATTGTCTTCACTATCACACATCTTTATGTTCCATCAAGCCAATATATGCAAGACATTCTGGGCCTCATTGATGAAAACTGTCACATCACTGCGTGAAAACAGAGATGCAACAGTTTTCACTGCGGCCTCCTTGCGTCATGATGGATGCGTCATATTTACTGTATGACGCATCATGTCGCAAGGAATGACAGATACGTCAGTATTACTGTCGTATCTGTCAGCGCAAAAGTGATGCATTGCTGGGGTGTGTCTGAAAACAGACTCAACTCCAGCAATGTGTCCTTTCACATTGGGCAAGCCCCATGTGAAAGGGCCTGCGTCAGTCTTACACCTGCTGTGAGGCAAGCGTAAGATATTGACGCAGTAGCGTCCTAGAAGTGGCGCAGTGAAATCTCAGAGATTTAACTGCGCCACTTCTACAAGGCTTTTTGCGGGGGAACGCCCACCCTGCATACATTATACCTGATGCAGGTATAATGTAGCGCAGGGCTTTACAAAGTGAGGCATCTGCTTAGATGCGTCACTTTGTAAATAGGGTGCAACGTGGTGCATTTTTTACACTGCCCTGATGCAACGGCAGCGAAAAGTAACGCAGGGGCTCATAAATAAGCCCCTCTGTGTCCACTAAAGAGAACTTTGCTCAACAAAGGCATCAGCTGTGGTATATCAGGAGTGTCAGCTGTTGCACACCCCCCACTGCCATTCCACTGTAATCTCTGGCAGCACCTGTTACTGCCCAGATTATGATTAATCTTTTTCACGTTCTTCAACAGAAGCTGATCTGAGGTCTTAATGACTATGTTGGGCTCTGTTCAAAGCCTGTTCCCACTTGAGAGAAGTGAGATCCATAAATGTTTTGTATTACAGGGGTCAATTCTAAATTTGGTTTACTTTCTTTGGATGCCAGTCAGATCTTCTTGTGACTAGGCTTTGTCCCTGCACCATTAAAAGGCCCAAACAGACACTGAAGCTTTTCATTAACATTTCTCTATTGTGGTAGACCTGAGTGGCTCACAAGACATTTATTTATTCTAGGACCCTAATTCTGAAATTTGCAACAGTTCTGGGCATCCGCATTTCATCTTCCAATTCAGTCATCTAGATCTCTAAGATGTCCGTCCCACCTGACTCTCACTTGCCTTACGTGGTCTGATAATTTGTAAAGCAGCGTTCTGCTAGTGGATGATATAGCCTTTGTCTCTGTGACCTCTTAGAGAAGAACAGGCCACCACCTCCCTTAGGTGTTCTTTGTATTTGTGGAATGCATGTCTGAGTTAGAAATATTTAAAGAACTATCTCTTGCTCAGACTGAATTCTTCTTTGAGGTCTTCATATGTATTTATGTCTATGTCTTTCATTCTCGATTGTCTAAATTTTGGTTTACTGGTCCTGTTCCATTGTAGGAAGCCTTGGAGTAGTCCGACTTCTTTTAAGAAGTGGTTGTCCACAGTGGAGTTTCCCCTGTCACTCAGTCCTGCCAGCTCAGTGATTTTGGACCACATGTACGACTGTTTTTAGCGGTCTCAAATGGAGATTCGTCCATTTACGAATGCTAAAAAGGGTTGTAGCATGTATCAACTCTATTATGTGAGTTGGTAACCTGCTACCAGCCCGCAAAATAGGGTTTGCGTGTTGCTATTAGGAAGGGGCGTGTCAAGCATGTCCCTTCCTAATAGCCAGTCGCAGGGGGATGTACAATTGTTTTGCGACCAGAATGCTGTCACAGAACAATCACAGTTTACCACCTACTTCAAGTAGGTGGTAAGCCACTCGCAAACTGGAAGGGGGGGCCACTAGCAAACTGGAAGGAGTCCCCAAGGGACCCCTTCTCCTTTGTGATTGGCTGCGAAAACGTTTTTTAAGAGCAGGCAGTGGTACCATGGACCACTGCCTACTCTTAAAAAAAAATTAAACCGACACATTTCATTTTTTTTTAAAACATATCCTATTTTCCTTTAAGGAAAACAGGCTGCATTTAAAAAAAAGTTGCTTTATTTAAAAAGTAAACACAGACTTGCGGGTCTGCTGTCCCCAGCAGGTCCCCATCCCTGTGTTATTGCCCATTCCCAATGGGTCGCAAATTGCGACCTGCCTCATGAATATTGATGAGGCAAGTAATTTGCGACCCCATTGGGAATCACAAAATGTGTCTCAGACACATTAGTACATTTCCTTTTGCAAAACGAAAATTATGTCGCTTAAATTTGCAAATTGTGAGTTGGAAAAGTAACCCAGTCCGCCCACTCCCGTGGGTCCCAGCAGAGAAGGTTTCCTATAAATCATGAATGGTATACCCACTGTCTCATAATGTGTCTATTCAGTAAGCTGGCTCCTGTGGGGAAAGTGCCCAATCATTGAGTACCACCAGATGGGAGTTCCAAAACGGTCTATGGATATCTGGTAGCTCAATTCCTCCATCATATACCACTAGTCTTAATTTTTGTAGCGAGCTCCGCAGGGTTTTTTCCTTCCCCGAGTAAGATATGCACCATCTTATATATTTATATAAAGTTGGTTTTGGTACCCAGAAGGGGATATTTTGCACAATGTATATGAATCTTCGTAGTGACATCATCTCAAATAAGACTACTCTTCTGAACAGCAATATGGATGTCCCTGCCAGTGTCCGACAACCAACCCGAATCTATCTAGAGCCCCTTTCAAGTTGTGCTTATGGCGCTCCGAAAATTCTCCAGAAATATACATACTCAGGGATTTGAAACCCTCTTGTAATATCTCGAGTGGGTACTTGACTGTGTATTTTTTAAATTAATCGATAAGAGGAACTATGGTAGACGTTCCCCAATGTCTGCTGTATGGCAAGTACTCCTCAAGCACCTTGAATATTTCGAGGACCCTCTGGATCAATCTGTCATGGTCAGCTGGCTATATCAGTATGACATCTACATATATAGATATTCTAAAGTCCCAGCCCATCGTCCACTGCAAACCACTGACCTGTGCATTCTTTATAATCCAGCATTGAAGTGGATTCATCAACCAGGGGGAATAGTATGGAAGATGGGGGGTATTCCTGATAGGTGTCCCTAGTAGGAAGGTGCTTTATAGCAGGTTCGTTCGCTGCACTTTCATGGCTACTTCTACATATAACAGCCACAGCAGAGCTATAAAACCATCCCCAAATCCCTTCATATGAAGAATAGCAAAGAGGAAATCCCATTCAACTGATTTGAATAGCTTCTCAGCATGTAGGGAAAGGGTCACCACCTATTTGGTCAGGTACCAAGTGTACTCCAACGCAACGTGTTAAGAAGTCTTCGTAGGTTGTGAGTGCTTCTTCTGCCGGGCATGAAGCCCGATTGGTCAGTGTCTATTAATGTATTAATACATTAGTATAGCTTTGTCGTGAGTACCTTCACCAGTGCTTATGTTTCAACATCCTGTAACGAAATGGGCCTGTAGGCAGCACAGTCATCCTGTGGCTTTCCAGCTTTCTTAATCTGTGTGAGCGTGGCTGTGTGAAGATCAAGAGGCATCCTCCAGCAACTGTGAAAGGGAGAGCCAGGCTCTTCGATATACTTTAAAGGGTGCTCTTTGACTCAGAGAGAAGTCACTTGATAGGGGTCTGAGTACATCTCAGGAAGGAGGTGGGGGTAATAAGAAAATCATAAAGAGTAGACTGATGCCTTGGGCTAACCTTTTCATGCATATATCACTATGGCTAACATCCAGGTGTGAACCTCTAGTCACTTCCATGGCCTGCGTTGTGGGGCTCTTAGATTTGGGGTTGCCCCTGATGCGGCAGACTGATTTCTGAAAGAAGGGCAGGGCAAAAGAGAGGACTCTTCAAAGAAATCATACCCCCAACATAAACTTCAAAGACCCAGACTCTAAATCACAATTGGTGTCTGGAAATGGACTATAAGAAGGAGAGCTCGAGGCCCCCAATTGTCAACTGTCAAGCATCCAGTCGGGCAATGCAAGGTGAGGAAGCTCTGCAAGATTTCTGCCTGTGACCAGGACTGGGGGCCAAAACCTGCCTGTCTCCCAGCTGGGTGAGGGGACTTCACCCAGGAAATCCAAGATCATCTGCCCCTGGCTCCTAGAGCACCAGTGCCTGTCTGCTTGCCAAGACCAGCGTGTCCTCTGAGGAAGAGGAGAGCATTGGCGGGAGCAAGGTCCAGTGGGGGATCTTGGCGATTGGATCCCTGTAGAGAAGTGTGAGGAGACAGATTCTGCAATGATCGTTGCCATTCTGCACCGAAATGTCGGTGACCCCCATATGCCAGAGGAGGGCAACCATGAAGTAAGCCATGAGCTTTGCTGCACCGATCTGGTCTTTAGCCATGTGCAGGTTTAAGGTCAGTGACCGTATGCCAGGTGGGGCCGCTGTGAAGATTGCTGCTGTGCTGATTGGGCCATAGGCCATGTGCAGAACGAAAACGGTGACCCTGTATGCCAGGTGGGGCTGCTGGGATGATTGCTGCTGTGCTGATTTTGCCACAGCCAATGTTCAGAGTGAGGACAGTGGCCTCGTATTCAGGGGGGCCGCCATGACAGAGCATGGTCTGGTTGAGACCATCAACATGAGGAGGAGGAGGCCCCTGTGGTGACCCGCACTGGCCCAAGAACTGACTGAAGACCAGCACCAGGAATGTTGCACTCCTCCTTGCGGAGAGGATCTCAAAAAAACTTACCAGCATCAGAGGAGCATTGAGAACTCCCCTGGCTGCTACCTCGGCATGACCACATGTGAGGAACTCAAGAACACCCGACCACTGCCACTCATGGGCCAAGTATGAAAAACATGCTGGAGCCAACCCCTGCAGCTTTAGCACCCACAAAGGGGGAATACTACGAGACTCCAGTCGTTCAGAGCCTGCTGGCGCAGTTACAATTGATTAAGGCATCAGTCTACTCTTTATGATTTTCTTACTAACCCCACCTCCTTCCTGAGATGTACACAGACCCCTATCAAGTGGTGCAGGTATGATTTCTTAACAGCCCAGATTGCCCAGGAGAAACTTGCCTCCCATACAGCGTGTCAGCGCTGGAACACTTTTGACTTTAAAAAAGAGTCAGAGTGAGATCCTGAGTTTTGGACTTTCACTGCTGCTGCTGAATGTATTTTGAGTTGTGAGCCTGTGTTGACCACCCCCGTTTCTACCTCACCCCCAAGAAGCCTTGGACTGCTCGACCCGCACTACCACTGAGTGTCAAGTGCGAAGGGGTACTTGGCCCAGTGGCTCAGGGTCCATAGTAAGAAGGGCCCCAAGACATCAGGGGTAAAAGGCCTCAGCCCCCAAGAAGGAGCAGTAACTCCTGCTTACCCTGTGGCCCTCTGAACCAGGTCCTTTTAGTATCTTCATTTATTTTGCCTGATTGCCTTGTCCATATCTCTTCCTCTGTTGAATTCCATGCAAATTCACAAGATAGTAGTATGATAGTATGAGTACAAGTGGCTGATTAAATTTACAGGCTACATCTTAAGCCAAACACATAAAATCATAGAGTACTGCGACCAATTTTAGAATACAGGCATTTTTCAGGACTTTCTGCCTCGTCGATATTTTGCAAGATAAAGACCTGGGACATGTTTGAGTTTGTTGATGAATGCTTCCTTCACGTTTGTATTTAAAGTAGTGCAGTGACACACCCATAAGACATTTATATAGCTGTTTTGTGTTAATCTTCAAAGAGAAAATTAAATCCTTAGTTGACCCCTCATGATATTAATATGCTTAAGTAATGACTGTTATTACCTTTTCGTTCTTGTGCACAGTGCTTTAAGTTGTTATATATTCTGTTCTGTAATAAGCAAGCTTCGGGGAGCCTCATTTTTACAGAAATACAGCAGGGAAAAATAAATAAAATCCTATTGGATTTGATCATAAACCAGAAAGATGATTCCCTCTATAAAGGCAGGTTTTTCATATCTGTGGGGATTTCTTTGAGTAAATATGACCTCCTGTGCAGCAGTGCTGTATGTGCGTGGAATAGACAAGTCCTGTTCTCTAAAAGGAGGGCTGTGAAACTCTCCACTGGGAGAAGCATAAAGGGAGGTTTTTACATTTTTCTTTTTGCAGGGTCAGTTCTGAACAGATTGAAAGAGAATATTGAATTAACCTAGCCCGTCTATTTTTACTTCATTTCCCCTTCCTGTTTTTCATGTTCTATGGAGGCAAAGACACCTAAAGTAAGGCTGCGACACCGTGAATATGAAATCTCTGGTGATAGGGTCATTTGTTGGGCGAATGTTTAGTTCAGACTCACCAGAAGGTATTGGACACTTTGATGTATAACAGGCATTGAAAAGATGAGATTTTGTTATCTCAATGCATTCAAGGTTGGTTACATTTAAGACCAATCACGCATATGTAACTAATTCCGTAATTCAAGGTGGTATTAAGCTTCATTATTCAGCATTCACAGCATTTTGTTCACATGTGGTCTCTCGCCCATTTCAGTGCCCATTTTTCAGTGCCCCTTGTTCTCTGGTTTCCTTTTCAGTTTTCACCGCCTGTTAGACCTGGCAGCCTTGGCTTGGGTTTTCCCTACATTTTTTGCCTTTGCCTCCTGTATTTTTGCCAGGTGATGGATTTCGTTTTGATGGTCTAGATGCTTTGGCCACTTTGCCACTGCTGTTCAGTGCTAAAGTGCAAGTGCTTCCTTTGTCAATTGTTATTATTGATTGGTGTTTCCATGATTGGTTTATTTGGTTTACTGTTAAGTCCCTAGTACAGTGCATTGTGTGTGCCCAGGGACTGTAAACCAAATGCTGCTAGTAGGCCTGCAGCACTGATTGTGCCACCTACACAAGCAGCCTTGCAACAAGGTCTCAGGCCTTCCATTGCGGTGCCTCTGTGCAGTCTAGTACTGCCATGTCGACCTGGCAAGTGCACCCACTTGCCAGGCCCTAACCTTCCCTTTTCTTACATGTGAGTCACCCCTAAGATAGGCCCAAGGTACCCCTGCGGGCAGGGTGCAGTGTGTGTAAAAGGTAAGACATGCCCTGATGTGTGTGGAATGTCCTGATAGTGAAATACTGCCAATTTCGTTTTTCACTATTGCAAGGCTATCTGTTCCCATAGGCCAGAATGGGGAGTTTGCTCATAACATCTTATGAGTATTACTGCCCATGGGAACAAGATGGGAAAATAAAGTTTGATATGCCTGAACTCAGAATGTTAAGATGCTTCTTTTAGTGAGGGTGATTTTTACATTCTGGGTTTGAAAATACCACTTTTAGAAAGTAGGTATTTTCTTGCCTAACCATCCAGTGTGCCTCTGCTAGGTTGTGTATGGACTGTCTGGCTTTGGAGTGACAGGGGCTGGGGATGTGCATTCTGTTCAGACAGCCACTTGGGGGTTGATGTGTGTCCTGCCTTTCCAGGCTAGGTCAGGGCTGGGCTGAATAGACCTGTGCTGCATTCAGAGTAGGGGGAGGAGATTTCTTTCACACTTGCATGGGCCTGGTCTACCTTGGACAATGCTGTCTCCACCTCCTGCCAGAAAGCTGCACCAGAGAGGACAGAACTGGTTTTGGCTGGGCAAAGAGCTTCTCTGCCACAGAAAACAAAGATTTTGTATTATAAAAAGAGGGGCCCAGACCCCAGACATTTAGATCATTTCTGGGAATCAAGAGGAACCTTTGCCAAGAAGAAGAGCTGGAGAAACTGAATACTGCCCCTGTGCTGTTTGCTGTCTGGGGTTGGCCTGCTGTGGCTACTTTCTGCCAAAGAAAGGAGAAGGACTTTGCTGTGTGCTGTGTCCCCTGCTTGAGGAAGATCTCCAAGGGCTTGAAATAGAGCTTGCCTCCTGTTCTGAAGTCTCAGGGACTCAAAGACTTCACCCCCAGCCACCCCTGAACTCCTTTGCTGGGAATTCTGACCTGCTGAGAGGTGCCTGCCAGTATTCAGGTTCTCTGGAGGTTGTTTTGGGACTGGAAACTGCAAGAAGTGTGAAAATCAATGCATCGTCTGTTTCTGATGCATCACAGCGGTGCGAGAAGAATTTTCCGATGCATCGCCGCCGAAGAATCGACGCAGTGTCTGCCGTGTGACGAATCCTGTGCACCGCTTTCCGACATCCGAGATCACCGCACCGATTCTGACGCAGGCCCTGTTGGAGAAGAACCGACGCATCGAGGAGATGCGGCTGAAGTCATCGCAGCACATCCTGGGTCTTCACGCATTGCATCGCATCGTACCGGATTGTAACGCATCGCATCGAAGCGTCAAGTATGTCGCATCGTTGGGGGACGCAGTAAGAAACCGACGCATCACCTCCCCATGCAGTAAGAAACCGACGCATCACCTCCTCTCTGGTAAGGAACCGACGCATCACCTCCCTTGTGCAGCAGTAAGGAACCGACGCATCACCTCCCCCGGAGCAAGGAACCAACACAACATCTTCCCTGAGTGTAAGGAACTGACGCATCACCTTCCCTGCGGCCCTTTTTGCTTGCCTTTTTCGACGCATCCCAGGTACTTTGTGTAAAAATATCGCATCCCACATTTTCTTGGAACAGAACTGTTTCTACCTTTTAAGAATCATATTTGTAGTACTGTATTGTGGATTTTTGTCGTTTTGGTCTTGTTTTGGTTTAGATAAAGATTACTTATTTTTCTAAACTGGTGTGGTGTCCATTTGTAGTGTTTTCACTGTAGTACTGTATGTGTTCACAAATGCTTTACACACTGCCTCTGCGATAAGGTTCCTTACTTGGACCAGTATGCCACGAGACAGCGGACTCATCTGAATAGTTACGGGGCCATACTTCAGCCCAGAGTTGACAAACAATAGACTTATAAAAGGACGTATCACTGCCCTTCAGTTGCACATTGCGTGTACCTCTACTTTTTTAATCACGCAACTTACAGGCATACAACATATTTTGACGACAACCTTGCACAGATTAGGAATGGAGGACTACCTATTTGGAGAATCGACTCATGAATTGTGACGAGTTCATGCCCATAATCCTACGCTCTCCCTGACTAACACTTTAATGCTTGAGAAGTCTAGACCACATGAACTGCTGAAATAGTTTCTCCCTGTGGCTCTTCCACGACTTTTGAAAGACATCAACAGATTTCAAACAGCACATATAAGGACTTATTTCTTGGCTACTCTTTTTGACATTGGTGGTTTCTCTATGAACATTTGAGGATCGCCCCCCTTACGTAGCTAAGCCTTGAAGAAGTTATGAATGTAACGAAACACGTGTCGGCTGTCATGTCTCTATTTCACCGTGCTAATCTGTTCTTCCAGCATGAAGAACTGGACCTTGAAAAAATAACTGTATAAACTTGAAATGTTTTTGAAAAAATCTTTTTCTTGTATGAATATATGTACAGTATGTATTGACTAAATGTCACACTGATTATTAAATTTGAGAGTACCCCAGTACAAATCCAAATATTGTCATATCCTGTGATTTGAGGGATCAATAGAATACAAAGATCTTGTGTTTCAATTTAAAAAAATCAATGTTGTAGTAATATTGTTGAGTGCCGGGGTATATCTGTCTGTCTAACGTTTAGCACGGCAATCTTTTTGGAGAACCTTGCATCAACACCCAAGGTAGTGGGGTGTTTCTGTTACCCTGATTGGCACCTAAACTAATTCTTTTTCATACTTGGAATTTGCCAACACGCTGCCCACCTTTACATTTCTTTGTTCTTCTGATGTACGACTGTCTGTGCCACCACTACCCCCTATCTATTTTATAATATTATTTTAGAAGTGTATCCCCCCTTACCCTGACTAGGAAGAAGGGTCCCTACTTGGACAAAGGTACCTACCTCTGCCAACTAGAGACCCCCATTTCTAACACCGCCCCAATGATTTTAACTTCTTTTATTGACTGTTTAGCACGAGCGTCATTAAGAAGGTTCCAATACTTAAAAGATCAGGTGACCAATTAAATGAAAGCTCCGATATAGTAATATAAGTCATGCCTGCAAGTGACAGAGTAGTAGCCTCCTGTGGTACAAGGCAAAGTAAGAATGTATGGTGCTTCCATTGGTGATGAATTTGTCCACCTCCTCCCCTTCTCTGGCAGTGGGCCACACCCATGCTTGTGGGGACAATCCATCCCCTTTGCACCAGGTGTGACTTAAGCAGCTGCTCAGCACTGTCTTGTGCTAGACCCACTGCTACCTATACTTTAAAGCCAACTTGGAAGTTTACTCTTTCTTTTGTGATTGACAAATCAGTACCAATTATGTTAAGTAAATTTTATTTAGGAAGCATAGACACACTAGCTGCTGCTACCAAATGGACATGGGGAAGGGGGCCGGGGAGTGGAGGGGGAAGGAATTAAAAATAAGAAATAAGAAAAATGAAAAGAAAACGTACCTGGAGGTCACGGTCGCCATCACAGTCGGCGTGTCTTCTCCAGCAGGAAGCACCCAGTCTCCCAGAATCCCTTGACCAACTGGTCTGAGCGCTGTAGTTCGGAGCTCAGACAGGGGCTTGGAGGCTGGGCATGTTCTCCACTAAGGCTGTATAATACAGCCTGTGGAGAACATGCACAGTGCGCATGACAGTTTGGCCGGCCGAGAATGTCCGGCCAAAACTTCATGCGTACTTTAGGTGCAGCCACCACTCCTCCTCCGGCCTCGACGTCAGGGGAGGCCAGCCCCGCCCCGCCCTGCCCTATCAGCAGTAATGCACTGCACTGCAACTGCAATACTAAAAATAACATGATAATAGCGGATGGCCGTTATTGTAATTTTATTTTTACTTTGCACTGCTTTAAAGCAGTGGGCGACGCTCCTCCACCTTAGTGGAGGAGCCGCCCCTGCATAGACATAAAATGGTTTGGATCATATGGCAATCTCAGAAGCATATTCTTATTCTTTCGTATTTATAGATGGTGGTATTGCAACATAAAAGCTCGGAACCCAATGACTGCCCTATGAATGCTGTGAGAAATTGGGTTGTTGGCTGAGGGGTGGGAAACTCTACTCATGCAACAGCCATATTACTTGTCAGGGTGAACCACAAAAAGTCACTAAATTAACCTGTGCTTAACCCTCTGGTTTCTTGGCACAAAAGTAATCAGGATTAACTTAGAGACAATGTGTAAAGTATTTATGCAGCACTTAAACAAAATCAAAGTGAAAACACAACACAAGAAGAATCCCCCACCAATATAGAAGCATAGAATAAATTCTAATACATTATTTGAGACCAAAATGACAAACCTCCAATCTATAAAACCAGAGTTATGAATTTAAGCCTAAGAAATCAAAGCGCCAACTGCAAACATCTAGTCACGCAAGACACGGGCAAAATCGTAAGTTATTGCTGACTGTGATGGAGCAGTGGATTAGGCCCGGCCTCCGCTTATCTTCCGACTTAGAAGAATTTTTAGAGAAAATTGTCTGAGAAGGTAAAGTTCAGTGGGCAAGGCAGCTGGCAGTGTCCGAGGAGGGGGCGTCATCATTGGGGAGCTGCTGGACTAAGTTGCAGTATAAAGTTTTACATTCAGACTTAGTTTCTTTTTTGAAAGTCAAAAATCTCCAGTGGAAGGAAGCTGCAGGCAGTAGCCCAGAGGTGTTTTAAGGCATGAGCAAAGTGGGCAATTGCCCAGGCCCCCCACCTTCCAAGGGTCTCCCAGCAAAAGTGACCTCTGTCTACTGTCTCTATTTACTAGCTAAACCGCCCTCTGCATTCCTGAACCTCTTACTCTGTCTCTCTCTATCGAGTGTTATCTTAAGGATTTTTGTGGTTCCAGGCAAGACATATTTCAATTATGGTTGTATGACCCAGTTTCTGAAAGTTTAACATATAATTCAGTATGGTTTGGGATTATATGAACTTGAATTAGCAGGAAATGCGCAATACATATTAATTTTGCTCCAAAAAGAGGCCCCCAACATATGTCTTGCCTGGACCCCAAAAATCCTTAATATGACACTGCTTTAGCAGATGAGAGTTCCATGGTGCTGGATACCCCTTCTGCAAGCAGCTGCTGATTAGGATTTGCTGCTGCAGAGAAGAACATAGTGGGACCTGCTGCGAAGTCAGGCCTACCAGTAATGCACCCTGGGTGGATTGGATAGCAAGTCCCAGTCTCCTCTCAGTTCTCAGAGCACTTTATGAGAGAAAATTTGTGAAGTCCCAAGTATTGGATTTGGGCTATCTGGGCACCTTTAGCATCATTTCCAATGTCCATGACTGGAGGGACACCACTTGAAGAGTCAGGACTCAGTCAGGCTGAGCCGAGTTGCGGATTCAAGATGGTTGGAGTCTTTTCAGGCCCTGAGGTTCTGATCTGGAGGCCAGCCAACTAGCCCTTGGAGTCACTTTGGAAGGGGGGGTTCAAGCAAGAAAGCAGGTCTCAAGCAGCAGGGCGGTCTTTTGAGGGCACAGGGCAAACTTCAGGCAGCAGGGCAGCCATCTTAATGCAGTAGGGCAGTCCTCTGAGAGTCCTTCCGCAGGTCCAGAAGTGAACTGAAGAGTGGGTCTGAGGGTCCTATTTTTATACCTGGTGCCAGCTTTGGAGTGGAATAAACAGCTAGATTTTCCCCCCTACAGACGTGTCTGGAATTTCCTTCCTTCCTACCCTGGTCCCTGTCTGTCTGCAGTCACAATAGGTTAGTGTGAAGTCCTTTGTGTGTGAGCTGAGGCAGTGTGTTTGAAGTGCAAGTAGGGCTGGCAAAGCTCCGCCCCATCGCTCTTTGAATGGCCCATCCTTCCAACACCAGTCCCTCTATTATGTGGCTGTCAGGGAAGAATACACAAAGCAAAACCAAAGGGGATGATGGACGGAGTGTTGAACATTGCAAGCACTCACCCCCAGTCAACTGATCTGGGTTTAATCCATCATCTTTCTTTAGCTCACTCCGCCACCCCAGTTCAGACATGGCTATATGCACAAAGGCCAACTGCCAACTACACATAGTCATGTGACCAAGGAAACAGACAGCAGGCACCAAATGGTTAGGACAAGATAAATGCCAGCTTTCTAAAGGTGGCATTTTCAGAATTGTGGCTTAAAAACTGACTTTTCCATTAAAGAGGGTTTCAAAATGCAATTCCCTAGACACCAAACATGACAATTCTATCTGTTCCCAAACAAACGCTATCACTTATTAAATGCAATAAGGTAATCTAATGTTATCCTATCGGAGAGGTAGTCTTCATAGTAGTGAAAAACTAATTTAAGAGTTTTTCACTACCAGGACATGCAAAACTTTAAAGTACGTGTCCAATTTTTTTAATACAATGACCGCGCCCTCTGAACTGTTAAGGATCTAACCTATGGGTGACTTTAGGCTTGACAAAAGGTTTATTTTGCCAGGTCGAATTGGCAGTTCAAAACTGCACTACAGGCTGCAATGGCAGGCCTGAGACATGTTTAAAAGGGGTACTTAAGTGGGTGACACAATAAGGGCTGGAGGCCCACTAGCAGTTGCGGCCGGCATGACTCTCGGGGGGAGGGGAGGGGTGCATGGAGGGGAGGGGTGCATTGGGAAGGGGGTCGCGCGGGGATTGGTTAATTTAATAAAATAAAAAATAAACTTCGCCTCCTGTCCCGCGTCGCATCTCCTGCTCTCTCTCTGCTCACAGGAAGCAGAAGCAGGCAGCCTCCCTCTCCTCCCCTAAGACAATCACAACGCTGCAATGGCAGCGTTGTGATTGGCTAGGACACCGTCCGTACAGGTGTCTAAGGGGGGAGGACGTTTTCTCCATGCATGCTGCATGCAGCCTACATGGAGAAAACGGGAATGCTCATAACTGGTTTGGTCGGCCCTGGGGCCGACCAAACAGTCAGCACCCATAACACTGGGCTAGCCACTCCTCCCCGACCCGCCCACCCGCCCCCCCCCAACCAAACCCTTCTTCTGCTTTCTCGCAGTGCAAGAAGCAGAAACATAAAATGGTACTTATACCATTTTATGTTTCTGCTTCTCGCACTGCGAGAAAGCAGTGGGGTGACGCTCCTCCACCCATGTGGAGGAGCCGCCCCTGCCCACTAGTAGTATTTAATTTACAGGCCCTGGGTACATGATGTACCACTTTACTAAGGACTTGTAAGTGAATTAAATGTGTCAATTAGATGTATGCCAATTTTACCATATTTTAGGGAGAGAGCACAAGCACTTTATCACTGGTTAGCAGTGGTAAAGTGCACAGAGTCCTAAAAGTCAACAAAAATGGGTTCACAAAACAGGAGGGGTGAAGGCAAAAGGTTTGGACGGGACTCTGTAGAGAAGGCCAAGTAGAAACAAACGCACTGTTTTATGTTAGGTGTTGAGAAGAGCAGAGAGGTGATCTATATTACTCTGATATCTGTCATTTTGGTTTGGCCGCTGAAGTTAATAATGTGAAGTGAATATTGGGAGCTTCAATAAACTGGTGTGTGATCTCATCAGGTTTCTCAAGTGCTGCCACAATTTGAATACCTGTGTCTTTGTAGCCTCAACAATAACACCTAGCATTACATTCACTGATTTATCATATCACTTCACACAAACCAATTGTCAGACACTTCATTTGATGAGGGACACGGGTAGTAAGGCACGAATGAGGGCTGATTGATTATTAAGTCTACTGACTTACTTGCTGCTGCATTATGTGGTACTGTGCAGGAATACCAGTAGGCTAGCATAACACTCATATGGGGATGCAGTACACAAATATCTGTGGTCAAGGAATGTCTGGTATTTGCCTTGGGATTCGAAACTTATTGACACAGTTATTTGTCGTTGAGAAGGTGGGTAGAGTCCTTGAGGCCTTGTTGCTCCTAGGATATATATTTATGCCTGTCACTACAGAGAGTAGGGAGTGACGCGGTTTGTTTTTGTTTGCATGTCTGATCAAAGACTTAGAGTATGATTAGTAAGATTTATACCTGATCCTTTGGTCTAAGATGCTAAGATGCTAAAAGAATGCAGACGGAGCACAACAGGTGAATTCTCATACACTTCATAACTTGAGGAAACTAATCTCACATGGGCTGGGCCCTTGATGTATAGAAACCAAGCGATAACATGATTTTACATAATCGATTTAACTAAGAACAAATGACAAAATATACTGTTTAGACTGGTTTGTGCTATAGTGGATCTATTTTTGTCAAATGCATGAACTCCTTTAAGCTAGGCCTCGAATTGTCCAATATGCTTCCCGGGGGGAGGGGGGGGGGTCAAGGAGGCATGGGAGCCCAGCTTTTCATGACAAGCTGTGTACTCCGTGTTCAAGTTAGTGGGCATATACTTGCAATCTCACCTTTGAGTAAACAGGCCTTGTCTAATGAGAGTAACCTTAGGATTGCACTAACTACATTACTCACATGGTTTAAGACCTATGTTTGTGGTGTACATAATTTTCCCTGGGGGTTTGGCAGATATTTGGAATTCATATGGGGCCTCTGAGGTACTAAGGCAAGTTGATGGGTTCCTCTACAAAATTTGCTGAGTAGGTCCTCAAATTTCACTTCATCTGGTCGCCTCACGGTTTTATAAATGCCTTCAGTCAACTACACGCCCTCGAATTGCAGGAGTATATAGTCGGTCACCTGTTTGAATCCAGATAAATACTTATGTCCAATTTAGTATATACTGCCAGTGCTTTAAAGGATAGGCTGTGACACCATGGAACACTGAATGAGTCACTGAGTCCCTGTTCAAGCAGTTGAATTCACTACTACTTCTACTACTACTACCACTACTATTACTCCTACTGAGTATCTGACCAACTGACTATTTAACCAGTAAGTATACCATAACTAAGAAGGTGCATTTGCACTGGGTGAATGTTCCATGTTGTATGTTAGGTGGCAGTGCCGTAGTCTATAGTGGGTGAGACCGTTTTCAGGAAACCTCTAGCAACATAGCAGTGGTATCATGATCTACCTGCATGGGTAGGGCCAGGCTGCCCATGAGCCAATGAGGGGACTGAGATGTCTGAAATCTGCCTGAGCAGCAGTGTTCAGAGCGAATGAGTCAGTCAAGTCTATGAGATGAGCTGCAGAGGGAGAGGACCCCAGGGAAGTCTCTGCATTGGAATGGCCATCAGTGTATGATAGTACTTACCGGGAATGCTTAGATGGACAGGCGAGCACTAGTCTTATTCTGAGCTGCTGGTGATGGATCCCTTGGGTTGACCTTTTTCCTTTCACAGTTCCTGAGGAAGAAAAGGACCAAGGATGCTGATGGATGTGTCTCTGTCTCCAAGGGAATGATGTGAGGTCATTGGTGAGGAGACCTTGATTCTCTCTTCCCAGGTGGCACTATAGATTGCAGCTTCATATTTCACCCCTGAATAAAGAAGAGTTTGGCACATGTATCCCTTGGCTATGGTCGTTCTGGAGGGTAGCATGTACCAATTTCGTGCCATGACTGGTAAAACACCAGGTGGAGGCACTTTGTGTGAGCCCAAGACTGCTCATGATAAGCCCTTGGTTGCACACTCTGAATCCTCGGATTGATGGCCCACTCTTGTTACAAGGTGATGCCACTCCAGGTCCCATGTGGGCGGATGTGTTCTTGTATATGGGACCTGGATACGGCATAGGGTGGGAAGAAGAAGGCTCTGGCCCACATTCCACTTAGGGGCACCGGGCGGTACCAGGGAAAACAGTAGCTTGCCTAGTGGCACCTTTGGACGGCCATGACCTGATCTCTGCCTTTGAAAACATCAGAGATTGCAAACATATTGGAAACACGAATCTCATTAGACACATTGAGTATAACAGCGCTGGAAGAACATGTCACACTTTTTTTCTGTCTTGTGCTCTCTATTTTTAGCTACTAAAGTGATAATGTCGATTACAGTTACCTGCGCTTTAATTATTATGTCTGCACGCGGCGTACACAGGCGCTGAACCGATAGAAGGAAGGAAGAAGAAGCGAATATTTAATGATTTGGATTCTCAAGACAAAGAGTGATTGGAACTGCTCCCTCCTTCCTTCGGAAAGCAGGGGGGAGGGTGTTTTTCAATTTTCTCACATATAGCCTCAGCCTTGATTGACCCTGAGGTGTCTGATATTTTATGACTGCATTTCCCAGCTGAGTGTTAAATTTATGAGCACAGTGCGTTCATTTTCTCCAATGGCGTGGGCTTAATAATGGCTAGGAAAGTAGACACATAGTGAGTGCAGTTCGGCCGCAATCTCTGCTTCAAGACACATTTAGCTATGCACCGTTCTATCAAGTAACTGCAGATGCACGGAGTCTAGTGAGAGTTGGGCTGTTGCTAGGGTTAATGCTCCTGGTGCAGGGTTTGAGCGACCCCTGCAGGGTTTAAGTTTAGGTGCCAGCCCGCCCTACTTCGCCGTTCATCCTTCTGATGCTAATGGAATGAGCCCCGTTCTCTTGGGTGTTAGTAATTCTGTCACAGCGGAGGCCTGCACTCAGCCCCCCCTGCGATTCTCAGGCACGGTACTAGCAGGAGCAGACAGAAAGCTTAGGCAAAGGCCTGTTTGAACAAAACATACATTGTTAAGCAAGAAGCGCCAGGAAAGGATTCCGATTGAAGGCGTAGTCGTCAATCTGAAAAGCCTGCTCTTGGTGTGAACATTGAAACCTGAGGATCTCCACCTGAAGAACTGAGATCCACAATACATTCACATGTACATGGGTTTGCATTTGTGTTTATTAAAACTTGAATTGTTTGCTTTGCAGGAGGCCACAACTCTAAACCCTATAGTCTTATGCAGCCAGTCAGTACAGTGCAGTAGAAAACGGTGTATGAGATCCTACATAACAGGCAGGATTTCAGTAGAGCATTGCTATTTCAAATGGATCATTTAAAAAGTATCCCTGCCCTTTGTGGCTAGCAGCTTACATCATGCCTGCCTTGTACGCAGATATTTTTCTGAAAACGGGCGTGACATTTCTCTTCATCCCCAATTGAGTGGTATGACTGCCGACAAGGTGTCCCTGCACAGTACCACATATTAAATTGGCACATAATTTAGTACACATTAGACCGTATTTATGACCCGGTTTGCGTCGCTCTAGCATCACACAATGTGGTGCCAGAGCAAGGCAAACATTAAGTTAGATTTTTGAAGCCACTTTGTGTGGCTTTGAGCAGCTCCAAAAATCTGGAGCAATGCAATGCAGATTGCGCCGTTGCATTACTCTGCCCAGGCTAAATGTTCCATGGGCGTTGCATGGCTGTTCTCACGCAATTCCCATGGTTTTTGACACACTCCCAGATTTACAAGAGCTTCTAAAACCTGGGAATGCGCCAAAAAGATAACCTCCTCAGTTGAGGTGTAACGAGGAGAAATATTTGTGTTTTTCCTTGTTACTTCCCCTTTCTATGTGTGCTGCATTATGCAGGATTGTTATTGTACAGGAAGGTTCCTGCACAAAACAATCCTGCCTCCAACACAGGCACCCTTGCACCATGGTGCAAGGGTGCCTGTGTTGGTGCTAGGCTTCCAAAATGACACCAGATCAAAAGTAAAGGGCAGGAATGCGCACTGTTGGATAAATGCAGCACATTCCTGCACAAGGTGACTTGCTGCGCTGCCCTGTGCCACAAAATTCATAAATATATGCCCCTGGTGTTCACTCAATCAAAAAAAAAATTAAAAGTACAACGCATAAACTAATTTTATGCACTCCAACCTCACACAGTTGCTGCAGTGACATGTCACACAGATTAAACCCTTTGAAGTCTCACATATGCTAGTCTTCAATATCCACTTAGGGCAGCACCTCAAAATCCTTAGTTAGAGTGAACATGAACTCACCGCTTTCAGTTCTCCCGTAGGTTTTTGCATAGGGTAGGACAACTTGTGCAGTATACAAATCAAATTCAGTTACATTTAGATACTTCATTTATCACACCAGTCAGTCATAGGCTAAGGAAACGGTGGTGAACCTAAAACAGGGATATCCTGAGAAAAAAGTTAAATATTAGATGATAAGTCATAGATTTGAGATTCTAGTTTGGGGTATTCTAGATGCTCATGACTCCATTAACGTACTTACGTTTAAGCACTTAAGCCCTGGTTCCGAGTTTGGAATCCTCAAGCTAACTCGTATTTGCGCAGGGAATGGAAACCTGAGTTGAGTGGTGATTACCACCCCCGTGGTTTCTTTCAGACAGATTCAGCAGGTCAAACCTGCCTACATTTATTGGCAGAAATTTGGAATAAAAAGGCAATTTACTGCAATAAATTCCTCAACCTACATGTTGTTTCCCAGGAGGTATTTAACCCACCTGCTAAATACCTCATTCTGGTGTACTGTTATATACAGGATGCAATACATACCACTCCCATTCCTGCATTTTCACGATCAAGAACTTAGAATAAATATATCCTGGTGGATCTTTAGAAGTGACTTTAGGAATATTGTTTGTCTTTTATTGCAAGATTAAGAAATAAGAGGTTTTATCAGGGAGGCTATTGTAAATTAAGTAATTCATAAAGCACTCCAAAATAAAACGAGAAAACAAAATGGGACATATGCAACCACAGATATTGCTTAGTAGTTTTATTGGTAATTTAGAAAGGATCTCTGACATAATGACACATTTAAGACTGTTGGTGAAAAACACAGCTAGAGCTCTTTATCTTAATCACAAAGTGGTATGAGTTTTCATCCTTTGGCACATGATCAAGGTGACAGTATTTTTGTTTTCTACTTATTTGCCTTGTTCCCTACATCTACCTTTGTGGGCGAGGTAACATGCAAAACAGGACCACCACTATGAAGTTCAATATGATTCTTGCATGGTTATGCACATACTTTTAGTTTTCAGGGACCTCACTCCCCTCGATACGAAACCTTGAAGAGATGCCCTGAAAATGGTTGAGAGAAGCCATGTCGACATATCTCCCAGGTAAGAAGGTGGAGTATTATGTGGTGATGCTGGTTAGACTTCACCATGCAATACTCTCACAATACCCCAAAGATGGTCCTTGGATTCACAATAGTAAATCCTTAGCTCAGTCCTGGTAGAGTGGCAAAGAGTAGTCAGTCTTTACTAGAGGGACATGTGTTAAGCATTTCAGAGTACCAACATGGACAATAGGAAATTAACATGACGCGAAAGAAATACAACACCAATTTATAAACATAAAGCAGATTTGTATGTAAATCTAGACACTAAAATGAAGTTGATCAGATAAGTATAACCGGAGTTATAGATTTTAGAACAAAAATTAAATCAGTGCAAACACTACTGTAGAACTTTATCATTGCGGTTAGTGTGAAAAAGCACTAGCGATAATCGTTCACTTGAATGAATGAATTAAATGAGATTTATATAGTGCACGGCTACTCCACGGAGTGTCCTGGCGTTTCACTCATGGGCAGCTTTCTAGGAATTGACAAAGCCTCTATTCTTGTGTGAAAAGCCATGTTTTCAAAACATTTTTGAACAGGGAGATAGAAGAGTCCACAGAGCGTAACTCAAGAGGGAGCTTGGTTCATGCGGACAGCCCCAGATAACATCAGGATCCTGCTGGACAACGGCGAGACGGCGGCCCTCATCCTCCTGGACCTCTCCGCCGCCTTCGACACTGTTTGCCACCGCACACTACGCACACGGCTCCACGACGCAGGGATCCGAGACAAGGCCCTGGATTGGACCACCTCCTTCCTTTCCGGCAGAACCCAGAGCGTCCGCCTCCCCCCATTCCGATCCGAAGCCTCCGAGATCATCTGCGGCGTACCCCAGGGATCTTCCCTCAGCCCGACACTGTTCAACATCTACATGGCTCCACTCGCACGCATCGCCCGACAGCACGACCTCAACATAATCTCCTACGCCGACGACACTCAACTGATCCTCTCCGTCACCAAGGACCCCTCACCGCCAAATCCAACCTCCACGAAGGAATGAAAGCCGTCGCCGACTGGATGAAGTGCAGCCGACTTAAGCTGAACACAGACAAGACGGAGATCCTCATCCTCGGCTCCAACCCATCAGCCTGGGACGACTCCTGGTAGCCCTCGTCACTAGGGGCACCCCCGACACCAACCGACCACGCACGCAACCTGGGAGTCATCCTCGACTCAACGCTCACCATGACCAAGCAAGTCAACGCAGTCTCCTCCTCCTGCTTCAACACCCTCCGCATGCTCCGCAAGATCTACAGGTGGATCCCGACAGACACGAGAAGAACAGTCACCCAGGCCCTCGTCAGCAGCAGACTCGACTACGGAAACGCCCTCTACGCAGGAGCCCCGACCAAGCTCATCAAACGACTGCAAAGAATCCAAAACGCCTCTGCACGCCTGATCCTCGACATTCCACGCCACAGCCACATCACCCCCCACCTGAAAAACCTGCACTGGCTCCCCGTCGACAAGAGAATCTCCTTCAAACTCCTGATCCACGCACACAAGGCACTCCACAAAACCGGCCCAGCCTACCTCAACAGTCGACTCTCCTTCTACGTTCCCAACCGTCAACTCCGCTCCGCCGACCTCTCCCTGGCCACCGTCCCGCGCATCTGGAGAACCACCACCGGAGGAAGATCCTTCTCTCACCGCGCCGCCAAGATCTGGAACACCCTTCCCCTCAACCTACGACAGACCCAAGACCTTCTGACCTTCAGGAGACGACTCAAGACCTGGCTATTCGACCAGTAGCGGCAACACCCCCCCTCCTCTCCCTCAGTGCCTTGAGACCCTCGCGGGTAAGTAGTGCGCTTTACAAATCTTGTGATTGATTGATTGATTGATTGAGATAAGAGAAGGCCTGCCCACCACCTCTGGCACAGCAGATCTTAGGAGTCCTGGCCCGGAGGCTGCTGGCTGATCGCAAGCTCCTACTGGGGATATAAAAGCTGATCTTGCCCAAAGGTAGCCAGAACCTGTGTGATGGAGCACTTTGTAGACTAGGACCTGCGCTTAAAACAGGATCCTCTTCCTTACTGGAAGCCAGTGGAGTGCGCAAAGGTGAGGGAACACATGCTTTCTGGGAGATTGGTTAAGAAGAATGTGGGCTGCTGAGTTCTGGACCACCTGCAGTCTACTGATCAGGTAGTCTCAGATACAAAGTGTTTGCATAATCGAACCTCGATGTTATGAGTGCTTGGATGTCCAACTTCTAGCAGAAAATGAGAGGAAGTGCAAGAACTTCTTTAGAATACGCAGCAGACCAAAGCAAGTGTCTACTACAGAATTAATTTGTGGTTGAAAAGATAGACGGCTGCCAAATTTGAAACCCAAATTCTTGCCTAGACCTCCCTGGGGGCCTGTGGAGTGGGGATATCTCCAGGCCAGAAGATCTGCCATGTTTCCTGGGGATTTTGACCAAAGAATAGAATTTCGGTTTTGTCTGCATTACACTTTAGTTGATTGGTGGTCATCCAGTGATTCACCTGGGATCTCTTCTCCCTTTTTGCAGGAGAACAGCAGCTGTATGTCATCAGCGTACAAGATTGCTTTTGCCCCCAAGGCTTTCGCCAGCTAGGCTAGTGGTGTAAGATATACGTTAAACAGTGTGGCGCTCAAGGTGGAGACCCGAGGCACCCCACTGTCAGTTCCAGGGACTTTGAAGAAAAAGGAGGGAACCACACCTCCTGACCCCTGCCACTTAAAAAGGATGCAAGCCACTCCAAGGCCTGTCCTACTATCCCGATAGATTAGAGACATACCAAAAGCTTGGAGTGGGAGACCGTGTCAAAGGCTGCTGACAAATATAGCATTATCAGCACTGCCTTCCCACCATCATCCAGTGCAACTCTGATGTATTCGGTTACCTCCATTAACACGGTCTCCATACTAAAATTTGGTCTGAAGCCAGACTGGCAAGGATGTAGCAGGTTATTGTCTTCCAGATACTGGGAAAACTGCTGATTTACAAACTTTTCCAGTACTTTTGCCCAAGGGTGTGTAGATAATACCCCTGCAATGGATTGATGAGGGGACAGGGCGAGACAGAAGCCCAGTGCTTCTCCCTCTAGGTCTTCAATAGGGATCGTGAAGCAGTTATAGCTTTCCCTATATACTATGGCTACACCTCCTTCCCTTCCACTGAGGCAGTCCTTGTTATGTATTTTGTAGCCTTTAGGTATAGCTGTCACAATTGAGGGATTAGAGATCTCAGATAACCAGGTTTCAGTTATAAGCATCATATCCAGGAGTTCTTCACTAAGAAAATCCAAAATGTTGGTAGTATGTTTCTGCAGAGAACAAACATTGATCAAGGATGCAGAGAACTGCCGTTATTTTTACTAAACTGGGAGCGCAGTGTCCTTGCCAGGCGGGGAGGGATTTGCTTGAAAGCGATATTGAGAACATGAATACTTGTCGACTTGCATGGAACCCAAGGAGGGTAAAGGTGATGCAGTTCCCAGGACCAGGTCAGTTTGATTCTACCTGGCTTGAGAAGCCCAGGTGCAGAGTTGTCCTGGCTGTCCTTGGTGCTGAAGCGGGAGCCACGGGGGAGCTGGTTTTACCACTTACATGCTGCTGGTGGGGAAATGGGTGCACAATTTTGAAAACGAAGCCACTGCTGATGTAGGATGAAGGTTTTATGGTATTCCCTCGAGGTGCAGGGTTGAGAAAAGGAGGTGGTTGCTGGACTAGCGACCAAATAGCCTTGGCAGCGGTAAGCTCAGCAGAAAGTTATTTCGACGTCCGGAAGTCCAGGGGAAAGTGGTAGCTGCCTGAAACTTGCTGGAGTCAGGAATACGTTTTTCACAATGCACTGGAACATCTACTTTTGGGCGATTCCTCAGAGGGCCCGATGGCCAGTGATTCTTTGGTTTCGGTATGTTGTTATTACCTGCGTTGTGCAGGGGACTAGTGCCACTAGTCCAGGGGAGTGTGGAGTTGCATTTGGCTCTCAAAGGGGTCCCTCTGTCTGGGAGAACCGACCTTTGGTCCAGGACGAGTCACAATGGTGCAGTTCCAGGAAGGTTGCCACAAGTTCAGAGTATCACGCCTTTGCTTTGTGCAGATCCTGTTGTCGCAGACACAGGTCTCTTCTTTGTCCTTGGTTCTAAGTCACATTAGAACTGAGGTTCTGGTGTCAGGGGGTAGCCCTTAAATCCTAGATCTAGGGGCGTTAGAGGTGTGGGTGCAAGTGGCCAATGGGCTACTTGCCCCAGCAGCTTATCTGCACCTGAGGTGACCATATCTGGGGGTGTGGGTCACCTTTTCTACCCGGTACCCTCTATTCTACCACTTTTAAAAAATGGCAGAAACCTTCCTTAGTTTTACAGGCTAGGTAGCCCTCCCTAGAGGTGTGACTAGACGTCTGGGTGTGTACACCTCCTGAATACATAATTTTCCTACCTGCCTGGGTGCAAATGTCCCTGGGGGAGAGGGAAGGTTCTTTCTTCCTTTGAGAGTCAGCCTGGTTGTATATTACAGGCAGTGAAGGCTTTGAAGCTCACCACCTTCATGTGCCTCTTCACTAGCCATACTGTCAGGGAGGAAGAAGTGGCCTCCTTCCCATCCAGGTCATTGTTCCTGACTCCTGGGAGAGTTCACACTCCTGGCAGGCAGTCAGATTCCTGTCTTGGCAACAGCAGCTGAAGGCTGGTAGCCAGAGTACAGGAAAGACTGGGGCAACCAGGTGGGCAACCTCTAAGGAAGCCACCTGGGTGCATATCACATCGTCCTTGACACTAGAATCATGTCAGGGGGGATGAGGCACATTGTTTTATACCCATCATGATATATTTTGGCAGTACCATAATGGAGCTGCCAACCTTGGTTTTGACTGGGTGCCAGCCCGTGTTATCCTATGGACTGCTTATCACTGATAGTAGTGTTTACTAGAAAAGGCCACTATAGGGACGTATAAGCTTGCACTTACATGTCCACACCTTTAACATAATGCCCCCTGCCTCCTGGGCTCAGGATGCCTTCCTTAGGGGTGACTGGCATCTATTAAAAAAGATGCATTGACTTTGTCACACATGATGAGGGCAAAGTTGAGTTCGAGCAGTTTGCACTGCTCCTGCAGTCTGCAATGGCCGGGCTGCTGTCATCTGTTTACCTGGGTCCCTCAGGGTGGCACAAAGAGTGCTTCGGGCCCTGGTTACCCCTTTAACTCCCATGCCCTGGGTACCACTTGTAGCATATATTTATATTTGGAACTTTTAAGGCGGTTAAAATCCTTGCCAATTGGAGTTGCCAATTCACTTGTATCAGTTTTAGGGAGGAAGCACTGGCACTGGGGCCTGGCTATCAGGTTTCAGTGCACTGTCAGAGTCGAAAACTAGCATCTAGCAGTCCAAATGGGGCCAAAAGTGGGGGGACAGATACAAAAAGGCCTGTTTTCTTACATCCCACTATAAGTAAGAGTACAGACAGCTATCTTTGGAATTCTCTGCACTATAAAGATAGTCTCTCATGGATCCTCACTGCTAGTGTGAGGATTTCGCCTCAAGTCCTGGCATGGCCAGAAAAATGCAGCAAAGCTATTATGATTGACTTCCTCTGCATCTAAATTGCACCTGAATTTAGAAAGTCGTGCAGCCATCCAATCGCAAACAAGCTCCTGCTCAAGAAAGAGGCTATACAACTCCACCTTCCCAATTGTCCGTGTAGCAGTTTTTTTTCTCCAGAAAGGGGATTAGCTGCTCAGACCCAGAAATGTTGGGTTCATTTACTGGCAGTTTTCCCCGACTCAAGGGGAAAAGTAACTGACATTTCTTTCCTGTTTTGAGAAGGTAGATGTTACTGGGTGGGCTGCAGTTGAGAGAGTGGGGTGGTGAGCTTGTGGGTCTGGGCAGACTTATTTCTGCCTAGATGAGCATTGTCTGCTCCCCCGTGTTGCTGCTTGGGTCGGCGGTGTCCGGGCTGTTCTACTCATCCAGCCTCTTCCACTGTAGCAGCAGAATCACATTAGGGTAGAAGGTAGCAGCACAGTGGTTTTTGCAAGACACCTTAATTTATTCATTGGCCCAGCGATAAATGGCAACTGCAATCCCATCCCCCCAAAAATAAATAAATAACGTTTGTGTCTGGAGTGGTGGGGTAACAATAAAGGAGTAGGCGGGGGAGCAGATCAATGTGGGGGAGAGCAACAGGAAATGGATAGGGGAGCAATAGAGGAGCTAGAGGTTGGGGCACAAGGAAACAAAACAAAATGAAGTCCAGGGTGGAGGAAGCAATGGATGAGCTGGAGTAGGAAGGGGAAATAGCAACATAGAGCACATGGGTTCGGTATTTGAGGGGGTGAAGCATCACACAAGTGACAGAGCACAAAAACACATGCATTCTTGTATACAGCTGAAAAAATGTAATTCTGTGAATGTGAACATGTTGTTAAAGAACATATGCTCCAAGAGAGGTGCAAACACAAGAAGAGGAAGGAATATAATTGAATAATAATAAGAAAATAAGAGTGTGAAGTAATTAAACCAATGGTAAACAATGGGCTATCTGAAGCCCACTGTAAGTTTCGCTATGTTCCATTAAATGTTTTTCAACACCAGACAGATGAAAGCTGTCTGTGGGTGAGACTTAGAATTAAGAGATTGCCTCCTACACAACATAGAAAATAATTTGAAATGTCTCCTTCTCTTGAACTATAGAAACAGAATTTCACAACCACGCTTGCAGTGTGACATTATCTTCTCTGCTAGGAAACAAGTGCACAGATTATTGAAGAACTGATGAATAAGCACACTTTCCCGATGGAAGCAAATATTTAATCATGTTGGCCATTTCCTGTGCTGAGCAACATTAAAATTGCATGAGACTGCTGCAATGAGCATTCAAGGACGGATCCCATAGCAATGAGGTGAATTCAAAAACAACACCTCTCTTAAAAGCATCAGTTTTAGCAAGCTTGATATAGTGATACTGCCCCGTGCTTTGCGCTTCTTTTAAGAACTGCTTGACTTCTATATAAGAGAACTATACCAATGTCTTTTTAGCACCCCATGTATGCACATCAACTTATTTTTAAGAAAAGTTTTCGAACATGTGAAAGTGATGTGGAATTGACTCCTTAAATGAATCCCTAATTATTTTCGCAGAAGAAAAAAATTGCCATATGAGCGAAAAGGGAAAAAATCCCTTGTGCAAATTTCTCCAACACTTAATCATCATGAGCAAGTTTAATTGAGAACTTCTATAATTTGTGAAGATATTTGTCCATAGTTCTGAGGAATTTTTAATATGCATAGAAGATTTAAAGTATATGAAAATCATAGGAGGAATTCTGTGATGCATGAATCCAATGATTTATCTTGAAACGTGACTTAGTCTCGATTTACTCCTTAATTTCTAGGAGTAAATCATGCCACTGTTGGAAAAATCTTTGTGACTGAGGCCCAAAGTGCTTAACTTGCAGTTGCGTTTTGTTGTGCACTCGATGCCTTTGTGTTATATTTTCCTCATGCTTTCTATAAACACGAAAATTACAAACTTTGAGTGAAGAAACGTTTCTGTTTTCACTCCCTATCCCAAAACCCATTGACTATCACTTAACTGAATCATCAGAGAGAAGATTAAAGCAGTAGATCATTTATATTCTTGATGGCACTAACAAAGTAAAAATATCAACCTAAGACGTATTAAAAGTGAGTATAGATAATTAAGATGTCACTGCATTTTTCTTTGCAACTTGGACTACTCTTAAAATATGTATACAACACAATAACCCTACATGTTTCATTTTGAAGTGCAGCAGTTATGTTGGAGTTAGATGTAAACGATGCATCTTATTTTTCCACATTATGAGTTCTGTGCGAATTGCAGGTTATTCTGGGCTTTTGACCACACAAATGTCTCAAAATATTTAACTGGAGGAATTTGCAAGGCTAAAATAGTTTGCAAAGTAGTAGTGTTGGCCTGTAATGCGCAAAGTAGTAGTGGGGCGGGAACACACGTGCACTCTCTTCCACAAAAGTACACCCATACTCTCACTCATCCACATGCACACTCACTTACACCTATGCATTTACAAGTGAACACATATAAACCCAGAATTCACAAGCACACGCGCATGCACTGCTCCACAGCACACATTCGCACATACATTCATACATGCACACACGCACCCATACATTACAAAAAAATAACTACCTGGCTGTGGCGGTGACAGCAAGTTCAGTGGGTGGTGGGATGGGAAGCGCAATGTACTGGAAGGAGCTGGACGCTTCAAGGAGGGAAGGGAAAAATGGAAGATCTAGCCTCTGCTCATTGGCTGACCTTGTCATGGATCAGCTAATGAGAGGAGGACCTTCCTTACCGCCTCACAGAGTAGGATTGGGTCAGTGACAGTTGCTGACCCCAACCCACTCTGCGACAAGGCATCATGATAGACAGTCAGCCCTGGGCACTTTAAGACTTAAGCCTAATGTGCCCAGGTCCGAGTCTAGCCGTGATGCTCCCCCTTATTAATAGGGGGAGGCTCTCAAAAGACTTTACTGTGCTGATGAGGTCGTGCCCTCAGGGCTGTGAAATCTTTAGCCAGCAAACCATGGCTCAAATTGCCAGGCACCTGCGCAGTTTCCATGGCTGCATGATCCTGACATGATTAGTGTCTGTCAGGCTGACCTCTGCTCAGCCTGACAGACACTCAGCATGCTTTGGAAAAGGCAGAGGGGGCAGAGCTCCTTCACCCTTAATGATGAGCCGCCATTGCAAAGCAGAGAACCAAGTGGTTTTACTCATTGTAAAGTCTGTTGCTTCACGTTAGTCTATACTCTGTGTGCTGAAACCTGGAATCGGATGCATGAACAGCATATAAAAATACTGTAACTAAATGTGAACTGTTTTAGCCTTGTAATTATTTAGCCCTAATATCTTAGAGTCACTCACATGGTGTTCTCAAAGCGCTGAAAATCTAGCCTTATATTGGTATAGCAGAGCCTGAAGTTTCTGCATAAAAAACGGGATGGGCGCAAAGGTTCCGCATTAACATAAGGAGAAGGGCCGACAAAGGCCTCACCCAGGCCCTGGTACTCCTGGACCTGTCGGCTGCGTTTGACACGGTCGATCATGGTCTCCTGATCGACCGTGTCAGCAATGCCGGAATCCAGGGTCTGGCGCTGAAGTGGATCTCCTCTTTCCTATGTAACAGATTCCAAGCAGTCCGCCTCGCCAATTTCTCTTCCAAGAAAATGAAATTGTCTTGTGGGGTCCCCCAGGGCTCTTCCCTCTCGCCCCTTCTTTTCAATTTGTATTTGCTACCATTGATCTGGTCTCTGCGTAAAAGAAGGGTCGAAACCTTCAATTACGCTGACGACCTTCAGCTGGTGTTTGATATCGACTCTTCCACCTCTTCAATATCCAATTTTCAATCTACCATGAGCTTTATCAGCGAATGGATGTACGCCAATCACTTGAAATTAAACCCCGACAAAACCGAGCTGATTCTCACATGTGGAACTGCCAACCTGTGGAACTCTCATTTCTGGCCTCCACTGCTGTGCAGTCCTCCACGCCCAGCAGGCTCTGTAAAAAGTTTAGGGGTTATAATTAGCAGCGATCTGTCCATGAAAGCCCAGATCGGCTCAGTGGTCTCCACTTGTTTTTTCCACCTACGTAGAATCCGTAAGAACAGTAGATTCTTGACCACTGAGGCCTTGACTCTAGTCACCTTAGCTTTGGTAATCTCCCGAATGATTATGCCAACTCCCTATATGTTGGCATTCCTGCATATCAACTTCACCGCTTGCAGCTGGTACAAAACCAAGCGGCTAGGCTAATCTTTCGTCAATCCAGACACCATCATGTCAGTCTTCTGATGAAGAGTCTCCATTGGCTCCCGGTGGCCAAACGCTGTGCCTTCAAGCTGGTTGTACCATCTTTAAAGCCCTGGCTGGGAACGGCCCAGCATTCATCTCCTCAAGGATCCAGCGTTATATTCCTCTTCGGGAATTGCGCTCTTCTCACCTGAACCTGCTGACTACTCCTGCATGCAAACGCAAAAAACATGGAGGACTCAGATTCTCAGTCTTGGCCCCACAATTCTGGAACTCGCTTCCTGCGGGACTGAGGTCTGCGACTTCCTATACTCAGTTCAGAAGACAACTCAAGACCATGCTATTCTCTCAGGCATACGAATAAGCTAACTGTCCTGTCGACGCCGCCTCCCCCCTTATTTCTCAGCGCCATGAAACCGTTTGGTGTACGCGCGCTTAATAAATACTTTTAACATAACATAACAACATAGTCTGTACAGCAAAACATGTCGCCCCTTATGTGCTACATTTGAAAGCAGCCCTGCTATCATTTGCTGGTTTGCACTCATAAGGATGTGAGACTGGACGTATGCAGAAATATAATCAGAAAGATAGAGAGTCTCTGTTTTCTTCACACAATTGCAAACCATGGAGCATAATTTTTTTAAACTTTTTTGTTCTTCACTGCCGGCATTGGGTACATGTTATGTTCTGTTTTTCCCAAGGAACACACAAGCATGTGTAGTGTTGAATATAATCCAACAAATTAAGTTGTACATGAATACATCTATACATCATGTACAAAGGGCCCAAGAGATCTCCGCAACTGACCCACTATTCAAACAATCACTCCTAAGGTTCCGTAAAAGAACAGACAAGTACTCAATGGCCATACAATCAAATATTGCATCATATGATAAAAGATAGATAAGAAATCCTATATATAAATGCCACAGCATGTTCTTTACCGCCTGCAGAAGATGGAGAAGGTTGGTAGGGAGCCTGACATATAGGTAGTCCGGGCACAGATGATAGATGCACCTATGAATTTTCATTTGCTCCATGGAGAAAGAAGACAGGGCATTGTTTAATTTGAGCTGGTTTCTGGTGCGCAGCACAGGCACTTAATGATCTTCACCGGCACTTTTCATGAGCACCAGTTAAAGACACCTTCATTTACAGGAGATGAAGTGATTTACCCAGAATCACAGGATGTTGAGCCAACACTGAGATTGGAACCTGGCTCCCCAGCTCCCAAGTCTGCAGCTCTGGCCATTACCCCACATCCTCTCCCCAATTTTATATTTAGCAGTTGCTTCTGTTTTAGGCGGCACTAACAGGAAAAATGGGTTGGGGCAAGCTCCCTCCTGACGGGAGCTTCAGCACTTATTTTGTTTTTACAAATTAACCACTGAGAGAGGGAAAACTAAACCAGCGCAAGGGCAAGAACCCTTTTTTTAAATTGAAAACTGTTATGAGCAGTAAAGGTTAAATCCACAAGAAAAGCAGAAAAAGGCTCGCAATATTAGCCTTTTTCTCAGAGGATGGGAGTGCTCAAAAAGCACAATTGTTGCATTGAGCTTCAAAAATCTTTTCACTGTTCCTGTGTCTTTGTACGTGAAAATGCATAGGTTTTAACCTTAGATACTCAGGCAAAAGATTGACTAAAATCCGAGGTAAAAAATGCACATCTTTTAAGGTGAGAATTTATTTTTATTCACATTGAGTTCTAACCAATCAATGAGTGCAGTCAGTCAGACGTCTTTGAAAAGCGACTTTTTTGCTGTTCTTGCTAATTTTACCGACTGCTTCGTCCCTCTGACAGTCCTACAAACAGTTTGCGCCTGTGTCGGAATTTTACGAGGCATCCGCAGTCCAGTCGTTAATGTGCTCTGAAGAGGCTGGCACTGATTTATTGAATGATGACAGGCAGACTTTCTGACTGGCTCGCTCCCTCACTACTACGCATTTGCTTTCCTGGCCTCGGCTCCTCAGGCCCTGGGCAGCTACGTCGAGTGGAATGCGTGAGTACCTCGGCTGACGCTGAGCGTCAGTGCGGAGGCGTTTTCCTTCAGCTATTCTCAGAAACCCACGGGAAACTGAAGTGGTCTAGTTAGCTGCTGGCAAGATTACAAATTGCTCCTGCGGAATATTTTCCCGTACGCCTGTGTATAGGCAAATGTATTCCCCTCGTGCCACCAGGCAATCATTCTATCAGTAGGAGTAAATGAGCAGCGTTCCTGCTGCTGGTGAAACAAGTGGTTTAACAGGCTCTTTGAGTAAATCAAGGAGCTAACATTGCAAAGCAGAACATTGCCTTTTAAACTAGCCTGTCACTGCGGATTAGGAGCCGAGTGTGATGTGCTGTAATCAGCACCTATGGAGTCGAGTCTCCTTCAGGTGTCTTTCTTTTCAAGAAAAGTGGAACTCAAAGCAACAAGCACATGTTTGAGATCTCTCCCTTAGGTCAACAATGGTCATAGATGTCAAACGATTGAGCAATTCAACATAGGGATCTTTACTCTGCGCTACAAAAACAAGCATTTGCAATGCAATAGGTCTCGCATTTATGCGAGTTTAAGCTATTGGCATTGTAAATGACAATGCCTTTTATTTATGTTTTAAAAACCAAAACATAAATAAAAGGCATTGTCATTTACAATGCATATAGCTCAAACTTGCATAAATGCGAGACCTATTGCATTGCAAATGCTTTTTATGTGTTTTGCAAACACTTTGTTGTGTGTTTTGCAAACCAACACATATATAAAAGGCATTAAAACAAATGAAACGTATGTGAGAGAGGGGCTATGGAGACATGAGGGAAACCGAGGAGGAGGTCATGGTGGGGTGCGAGGCGTGAAAAAAGATTGACCCACTCGGTGCCACCAGGTCAAAAGCCCGACCTGCACAGACTTGTGATAGCTCTTAAGAGGTGCATGTGTGTTTGTACTGAGCGGAAGCTGCTGGATTAAGAGCTCTGTGTCTTTAAAGCACTTTGGTGCGTCTTACTTTAACATTTATTTATCTGCAGTCCGAAACGGTTTTTGCCCGTGTTATGAATGGAGATGGATGGGTCGGTGGAGATTTCCTGCGCAATATCACACACTAACTTTACATACCCAAACATGGACTTTTATAGTAGGGCAAACACAAGAGAAAACAGCAACTCACCCCGTTGTACAACAAGCATTTCTACTTACCGATAGAAGTAAAATCTGACTGCGAACGTGACTGCTCGCAGCTGCTGGTTGCCACGGAGATGCATGCTTCCGGTTCCGACGGCAATTTGGGGGAGGAGGGGTTGTTGAAAAAAGGCATGGGGCCACCATTGGCTGCTTCTCCAGGGGAAAATAAGGTGCGCGGCCACTGTAATAAAAGCGTGCAGTGCTTGCAAAATAAATAAGTAAATAATACATATAAAAAGGGGCAAGTTCAGAAGAAAATAAAGGTGCGTGGCCACTTGAAGGCGGACTACGCCGTAAATTAAATAAATAACTATTGAAACCGGACTACGCCGTAAATTAAATAAATAACTATTAAAGGCGCGTGGCCGCTTGAAAGCGGACTACGCCGTAAATTAAATAAATAACTATTGAAACCGGACTACGCCGTAAATTAAATAAATAACTATTAAAGGCGCGTGGCCGCTTGAAAGTGGACTACGCCGTAAATTAAATAAATAACTATTGAAACCGGACTACGCCGTAAATTAAATAAATAACTATTAATGGCGCATGGCCGCTTGAAAGCGGACTACGCCGTAAATTAAATAAATAACTATTGAAACCGGACTACGCCGTAAATTAAATAAATAATTATTAAAGGCGCGTAGCCGCTTGAAAGCGGGCTACGCCGTAAATTAAATAAATAACTATTGAAACCGGACTACGCCGTAAATTAAATAAAGAACTATTAAAGGCGCTTGACTGCTTGAAAGCGGACCGCGCCGTAAATTAAATAGATAAATAAGCGCAGCAGCTATAGTTGAAGCGGACAGCGCCGTAAAGTATATAACTACATTAATAATATAAATACAGGCGGGTGCTGCGATGTCATGGGTGGAATAGGGGAAGAGCATTAAAGAAGCAATGTAATGGGTAGAATAGGGGAACAGCATTAAAAAAAATAGTGCTCACCAACAGGAAGATGTGCCTTTATGAGTGGCAACTGCAGAAGATTGAGGATATGTAATAGCTGCTGTAGGGCCCAACTGTGCTTAGGGTGAGCCTAGTTCCTGTCGCTGACCATACCCACCCCAAAGGGTGCCTGCTGCGCTTGTGAACAGCTCAGCCCACGTCAGAACATGTGAACACATAGCTCACCCTCTTCGCACCCTGTGCAGTTCACATTCCCAAAGAACCTGCCCACAAGTCCTGTTTTGTTCCTAACATCATAAGTTGGCAACTGCTAACTTCTTGTGCATGGAAGTAAGGAAGTAGAGTAATTATTTTAAGAAAAATCTTGGCTTTTACGCCTACTTTCCACCCTAGAGCGTGGGCACTGTGGCCGCCAAACCGTCTGCTTCTAGGCACCAGGGAGCCAGATCTGCTGTGTGTTTTTTGCAGTTTTATACAGCACGAACTCGACCCGAAAGTATTTGAACGCTTTACATGAGCACCAGTTACAAATAAGTACAAATTCATTTTGCAATGCAAAGGCACATACTGCTGGACTGCGGGGGTGGGGGGTGAGGCAACGGGTTTTAGGTTCAGGTTCTGTTAATCAGTGGTGTTTCCAGGGCTTTAAGTGGGCCGGGTCTCACCGGTGCTGAGCACCGGCAGTTTTTTAAAGGGGGCCTCGAAACGGGTCTCTATCGGGCTCTGTCTTGTGCCCTGGCACAGGCGGTCCGTTTTATTCCGGATTGCAGTGACAGCAGTCACATCGATGTGCGCTGTTCACACTGCTCACTTCTCACTAGTGGAGAAGTTACGGCAGGACGCCATGCCAGGTGAGCGTTGTAGGGGAAGGGAAATCCTTTAAAGAGTCAATTTCTCTCTGGATTTCCCTTCTCTTTTTGAAACTCAGGAGCAGCAACATTGTCGTGGTGTCACCAGTGCTTTAAGTGAAAGCTTTTTCAATATTATATACGACAAGCCATAGTTGCTGCTTATTTGTCTTGTGCAACTAACAACCATTGACAAAGCCAAAGGTCCTGACTTGTTGTAGGTATGATGTTACTTGTATCATATATCTGGATGCAATGACAGAAACAGCAAAATACAAGTCGGGCGGCGCACTATGCTAAGCACAGATTTTTAGCCTATGTGTTTTTATGCCACGCCCTTAATTACATTGGACACGCCCCTTTTTGAGACCCCCCAGTTTTTTCATCCCACTTAAAGCCCTGGGTGTTTCCTTCGAGGGACTGGGTCAAGTGAATCATTTCCTCAGATCACACAGTGCGCAGGGGGCTGAGTCAGCACCTGGTTCTGAGAAGAACCTCAGCAGGTCCTGTGCTGGCACTGAGCAGTGAGCATCAGCCGCTCCAGCATTGCTGTCATTCGGGAGGGTCCCAAAGCCTAGAATCAGAGAGCTTCCCACCAAGGGCGCATAAAGTGACCCATGTCTAACAGGTAACACTTGGCAGCCCTCGCATCTCCTGCTCGAAACCATATCTGCTGTCATTACGCAGGCATTAAATACCAGGGAGAAGGGATGTTTTTTTTTTCCATAAGAACTTTTGGGATGGATGCGTCATTGCTCACGTTTTCAGCCAGTATTGACCGCGTGTTCTACCATCCTTACAGGTCAGCAGAGAAATCTGTGATACTTTACGAGTCACCAGGGAAACATTTTGTATATGGTGTTTTATTCATCAAAGACGCATTTTTGTATTTGCCAAAATCAGCGTGAAAGTTAATCTCTTGTATACCGATTAGCACTGAATCCCAGCTGAACCATATAACTAAATGAGCTGCACTTTTCTACCACTTAATTGCAAAGCATTTTCTCGCATAAAAGTAGTGCTGAATTCTTTTTGTGATGTAGAAGTCAACCGATGGCAGTCTCTGTTTATGTCACAAATCCATTGTGACGCACTTCTCTGTCTGCACTTTATGTGAAGCACTTCTCTGTCAGCACTTTATAATCGCTTGCAGGGCTGGCGCTAGGCATGGGCAGTGTGGGCAGCTGCCCAGGGCCTTGCACTCAACCTACCAGCATGGGGCCCAGCACAATTGCAACACCCCACCGGTCCTCATGTACCCCTGCCGATTAAATTGAAAGAAAGGTGTCTCTTTACAATTAGGCCCATGGGAGGGGCCCTCTCCCTGGGCCTCTAAGGGATGGTGTGGGAAGGCCTAGGGGAGGGGGACACCTCTCCGGCTGCCCATTCAGAGACTCTGCAGGACGCCCATTGTCAGCACTTTGCCCACACAGGTTTAACTCTCAGCCCCCAAGCATTTCTCACACCTTCAGTCCACCTTCCAGAGCTCAGAAGGTGTCACTTATGTAAATTTCAGGGGCCTCGCACCTTCCCTTTTCCCCAGGGCCCCGAAAATCCTAGAACCGGCCCTGATCGCTTAGGTCACCGGAAGCGTAAGGTTCTATCATCCAAGTCAAACCGGATGCACTTGTTCACCACAGAAAAGAACATATTCTGCAACATAGGCAAGTGATGTTCAAAGTCAATGGATAAGCACTTTTTCAACTCACAAGCCAATGAAGGCGCATGTCACTACTATAAAGGCAGTTGCCTACGCGCTTTTTACAGTAAAAGTCACAGTAGCATCAATTTTATACCTTAGAAGCAATCAAAGAAGCAATTTTCTATTAAAGCGCCCTTGCAGATGCACTTTTGTGCTGTGACAAGCAAGGAAGCGACCCTTTTGCACTGTGAAAAGCTGTGAAGAGACACTTTTTACATTGAGAAAGAACAGGTCAAAACAGGAACATCCTGTGCTTGTGTGTTTCTAGTGAGGGGAAGCCGCCGGAGAAAGAGCTCTGTGTCTTTAAAGCACTTTGCTGCGTCTTTAACTTTTTTATCTGCAGTCAGAAACGGCTTTTGCCCGTGTTATAAATGGAGATGGATGGGTCAGTAAATTAAATAAATAACTATTAAAGGCACGTGGCCGCTTGAAAGCGGACCGCGCCGTAAATAAATAAATACGCCCGGCAGCTAAAGTTGAAGCGGACAGCGCCGTAAAGTATATAAATACATTCATAATATAAATGCGGGTGGGTGCTGCGATGTCATGGGTGGAATAGGGGAAGAGCATTTAAAAAGCGATGTAATGGGTAGAATAGGGGAATAGCATTAAAGAAAATAGTGCTCACCAACTTATAAAGCAGACCGTGTAACACCACCAGTTAAAGGTCCAGTCGTTATGGGAGGTAACAAATGGAGACAAGGCTACTAAGGAGGGATTAACAAGCCTCATAATGAATCGGAAGCCAGCGTTTACGAAGGACAATGACACAAGCCAATTAAAAATATGGGCGGAGAGTAGGTGGGGCTTCAAAGTCATTCTCCACGACTGCATGCCTCGCAGAGCGAGCAGTGCATGCGCGTTGCCGCTAGGCTCGACCTAAAAACACTGTGCAACATACAATGCTATCTGCATTACTCCGAAAGAGCATTACAATAACGCTTTGGCTACATATACAGCTGTATAGCACTATGATGACAGTCCTGATTGGCAGAAACACAAATGGTGTCATTGGCCATTGCAGAAGTTTAAGAATCAGAAAAGAACTTTATAGAAACGACTTTGAGGAGCTGACCTGATTTTCTGAGAGCAGCGAACAGTTTTCTTATTCCCCAGCGGGACGTGTGCTCATCCCAGAGGAGGGAAGATTGATGTATTCGGTAGGACGCTCCATTCTTGAAGCAGCAGCCTGCTGGTTGGCGAGTCATAAGTGGCTTAACAGGCTCTTTGAGTAAAGCAAGGAGCTAACATTGCAAAGCAGAACATCCCCAGCAAAAGTCTCGCGAACGAAGAAAAAAAAAACCCCCCAAAAAAACCAGGGTCTTCGTAGTTTAACTCTCGGATCACCACACTAGCCCATATGCCACAAAGCCACATGTTTCCGTGACCAATACCCCACACAAACAGATACATTATTTGTTTTTAAGAGTCCAGATCTTGATTTCAGTATGCTTGAAGTCAAAACCGGTGTTGTTCATCTAAGTGCAGATTGTCAGCCGTAGCTATTTCTTCTTTTTCAACAAGTCTACTGGTTCTGGTTAAAATCAAGAAGCCATGTCTGTAGATACCCATACAGTAGTACACACACACGCACATCTACACATCATTACACATACAGAGCCACAAGTAACTCTTTTAAAGTGCATATACTATACTATTCTTTCATTGGCTATTTTCATATTAGGTGCTAGTGCAACATTAATTTTCCACGTCAACCCACCTTAAGAAAATATGGAAAATATAGATATGGCACACATCAAGTCATAAAGAACACATAACATAAATATGTAGCAGCATTTAATTCCACCTCATTCTTCGTTCACTCCCGTTCTCTGTATTTATAAGCATTTCAGAACTGGTGTTTAACCACATTCTCATTTTCAGCAGTATGGCTTGAATGAATACTTCGAGATAGATTAAAGATACATGTCTATCTGCGGTCCTTACCATATTGTCCCTTCAGCATACTTCATATCCAACTCGAAAGAAATCAATACTTCTTCATCTTAATATGAAATTTCAAATAACGCGACTAGACTGGAATCTTCTTTGCTAAAAATGGTATGTCGTATTTCTATGAAGAATATTTAGTCTATTAGATTTGCTGATACATCAAGATTGCTTGCTCCTGAATAATTCAGAAAATCACAAGCAGCAAAGGAAATATTATGAACTTTTTAGCTTGTGGAAGAAGATGTACATTTAGGATTCTGCTTTAGTTCACCAGCATTACATCCAATCGTTATCACTAAAGACTGAGGAAGCTGTAAAGATGCTTTTCAACAGTTCCCTTGCAGCACACCCTTAGCACATAAGTGATACACAGCATATACCGCTAGAATGACCTTGCCCTTGTAGACTTTATTTAGCAGCAGTAATGACATATCCAGTTCTGATCTAATGAAACACCTGAAAACAGCTACAAATCCAAGGCCAGTCTGTTTCTGTAGTCCAGCTTTCTACCCATGATAGTGGACGAGTAAAAACCATCTAAATAGGTATGCTTATCAAATATGTGCAGCTTACTTCTGTTTATGCATGAATTGTGATAACCTGTTGTGGATGCAAGGAACAGGCTCATTTATAATTAATTTAACATTAATTGAATAAAGTAATCCATCTTTGCATGTCTAAATGAGTCTTTGCTTATATTGGTACAGTAATAGTTTTATCTGATGTGGCCAAGGATTGTTGTTGTTGCCTGAGTCAGAGCACATCGTCAGAGCACACGGACTCAAAATCACATCATACGCAGACGACACCCAACTTATCCTCTCCCTATCCAACGAACCCAAAATCACCGGACGCAACTTTCAAGACGGTATGGAAGCCATCGCCAGATGGATGAAGAACAGCTGCTTACAACTCAACACGGACAAAACCGAGGTGCTCATCATGGGCCCACACCCTGACACCTGGAATGACACCTGGTGGCCCCCCACCCTCGGGGACCCCCCCACCCCCACAGACCGCGCACGCAACCTCGGAATCCTCCTGGACTCCGAACTCAAAATGGACCGCCAGGTCAACGCCATCACCTCCTCCTGCTCCCACACCCTCCGCCTACTCCGAAAGACCTTCAACTGGATCCCCCCCGAACACAGGAAGACCGTCACACACGCCCTCATCAGTAGCAGACTGGACTACGGCAATGCACTCTACGCTGGGATCAACAAGAGCCTCACACGCAAACTCCAGAACGTCCAGAACGCCGCCGCAAGACTAGTCCTTAACCTACTGCGCCACTGTCACATCAGCCAATACCTAAGGACCCTGCACTGGCTCCCTGTCGAGAAGAGAATCACCTTCAAACTTCTCACCCACGCACACAAGTCCCTCCATAACACCGGACCCGCCAACCTGAACCACCACCTCACGGTCCACACTCTCCAGCGTTCTCTCCGCTCGGCCCAGCTCTCCCTCGCGCCGGTACCTCGGATGAAGAAAACCAGAGCAGGAGGACGCTCATTCTCCCTCCTCGTGGCCAAGGCATGGAACTCCCTCCCTCTCCACCTCCGACAGACTACATCGCTCCCTAAGTTCCTAAAGGACCTCAAGACCTGGTTCTTCGATGGAACTCAGTGATCCTCCAGGAGCTGCGGACCACCCCCTCCCCATCCCTCAGCGCCTTAAGACCCTTTCCGGGTGAGTAGCCTGCGCTTTATAAGCCCCTGATTGATTGATTGATTGAGTGGGGCTTCCTCCTCAATCAATAACCCAATTTCTTACAGAGGACATTCTGTACACAGCACCAGAGAACCAAGATTTCACCCAGAAAAGGTACCTGAAAGATCAGAAGCTAATGACATTTATTACAATTTATAACATTAGAGGATAATAGATTATCCAAATAACAGCAGAGCTCCTAGCACAGATGGGGTCTCAAATACTGTTAGAAATGGGATTTCTGGTTGGCTAGGGCAAGCGCCTAAGCCAGGCAGAAACCACCACTCTAGTCAGGGCAAGGGAGTTACACACTGAGGATAACCCCTGCTCACCCCCTTGGTAGCTTGGCACGAGCAGTCGGGCTTATCCCAGAGGCAATGTGTAAAGCGTTTGCGCAAAATACACACACTGCAGCGACACACTAGGCACACCACAAAAGAAACTCCACACAAGGTTATGTAAAAATAGCCTTTGTATTATCCATAAAACACATTAGAACACACCACATATATACACTGTGCCACCTGGCACTAGATATCACTTTACAGGGGATTATATACATGACAGGGCCAATCGGGCCACTGTCATCACCATTAGAATCACAAGTAGTGAAAATAAAACAACCTGTACCTACTGGTATCAGCACTTTACATATATCACATTATGCATTAGCATATTAGGCAAACACATCCTAACTTAGTAGTGCACCACAATAAAACTCCTGCAGTGCAGACATCACCTTAGGGCCTTACGCCCCACCAAAACACAAAGTGATCCCAGGCCAACAGGCCTTCCTCGGGGGCCCGTCTGGGCTGTCCCATGTGCCCTTTGTCCAACAAAGTCAGGGCTTTCCCCTCACGAGGCCTCCACCGGCCCGTACTCCAATGGGGCGAGGGTGCAACTCACCCTTGTCCCTCTTATGTAAAAGAGATACCCCCGTCGTTGCAGCTGCCCGCAATCTGGCGGTGCAGCTGGGAAAATCGGCACCAACAGTGCTTTGTGAGCCCCACTCACTGGAACTCCTCAGTGTAGGCAAGCAGCAGGCACGATCAGGACAGATGCGACCGGCACCAGCAGGCGCCAACGGGGTGCTTGGGGAACCCCCACTCACCGGGGCTCCTCTTCGAGGGTAGGTTCAGGATCCGCTGTACTTCCTCTCTCCTCCTTGGCAACGCGGAGGTCAACCAGTCCGGAGCGAAGTCTCCGCCAACCCCGTCTCTCTCGTTGCGCCACACGCGGGGCTCTCTCCAGTACTCCGGGAGCCCAGCCTTGGACCAGGCAGCCTTTGCCTGTCTTCCGCTCCGCCCGCACTTCCTCACTGCTCTTGGCGTTGTGGGCCCCGCCCACACCCAGGCGGGCACTTGCCTGACTTCCGGCCTCTGCAGTCCTGGATGCACACGAAGGCGGGGTAGGTTCCCGCTCCACGGTGATGATTGGCGCGGCCACTGCCTGACTTCCGACGGGCCGTCCCACCTCCAGGCGGCACGGGGGAATCCCCACGCCGGGATTCCTTTGGAGCAATTTGCGGCACAGTGCTTTCGAGTGCCAAGACCCCTGGGGCACTCCTCACGCCACGGGACAGTGTGGGCCACCCTCTGGGGCTCCGGTCACTTTAGGGAGGAGAGCATGGCCCACGCAGCAGGGCACAAGCGCTCATCCCGTTTTTGGCACCAGGCAAATAACCCTGAAGCGCTCACGAGGCACTAAGTTCCTAATTCAGAGGGGCATAGCTGGGCACAGGCAGGCCAGCATGTAGGGACCCCCAGGATGCAGCAGCTGGGTCCCACGGCAGTTCCTCCTTGCCCAGCAGTGCTTCAGCTTCACAGCTCCAGGTAAGCACCAAAAGCACACATTTCATGGGGTCACAGCACCAATATTTATACCTCATTTGTCTTTGTTCTTCCTCCTGGCACAGGGCACTGAACCTTGTCCAAACCAGTTCTGGGGGGTACTCAAGCATTTCTTTACAGTGCTCACACACCCTCATTGTTAGGTTAGGCTCTGGCCCCAGACACACCACAGGGGGGCGGAGCAAGCATTGTACAAGGCAGGCACAGACCTATTCAGGGTCAGGGGCTACTCCTCCCACTACTCCAAATGCAGATCTGCCTATTCAGCCTAGCGCTGACTCACCCAGCCACTCTGGAGCCACTGCACCTCACCAGCCCCTGTCACTCCAGAGCCAGACATGCAATACACATCAGGCAGGCACAAAGACACATAGCACACAGAAATGGCCACTTCTAAAAGTGGCATTTCTAAAATAGTGATAATAAATCTGCGCACACCATTACACAGCATTTATTACCACTTTTCCAAACATACCAAACTTGACCACTCTACTCCTCTCAGATCAGGAATTACCACTGAAACACTTATCAGGGAATCCCCAATGCATTCCTATCATAGGGCAGCCTCACAGCAGTGAGAAACCAAAATGGCTGTCACTACCAGGACATGCCACACAGTTAAGGCACATGTCCTACCTTTTACCTACAATACACCCTGCCCATAGGGCTAGCTAGGGCCTACCTTAGGGGTGACTGATATGTAGTAAAAGGGGAGTCACAGACGTGGCACCCACTTTATGTGCCACATCACAGCGGCAGTAAACTGCGCGCGCAGGCCCTGCAATGGTAGAGGCCTGAGACAGGTTTGAAAGGCTACTTTGGTGGGTGGCGCAAGCAGCGCTGCAAGCCCACCAGTGGCATTTAATTTACTGGCCCTGGGTATCTGAGATACCACTTTACAAGGGACTGATAGGTAAATTAAATACGCCAAACAAGTGTAGATCAATCTTACCATGTTTTACCATAGAGAGCACATGCACTTTACACTGGACAGCAGTGATAAATTGCTCAGAGTCCTAAAACCACCAACACCATGTCATAAAAAAGACTAGGAAGAAGGCAAAAAGTTCAGGGATGACCCTGCAAAAAGGGCCAAGTCCACAAATACAATGACTCAGAAGTGCCCAGAGTGGTCCACTAAGGTTTTCAATCCAATTTTGAGAGGTCGAGTCTTGCAGATTGTTGTTGCTGCAGTACAAAGAGCCGGCCATCACAAGAGCTTTGCTTTGGTGGTTACCGGGGCTGTTGTAGCTGTAGCTTGAAGTTCAGGTCTCGCGTTGCTGGTCATCGCAGACGGTTGCTGTTGGTGCAGAGAGCAGGTCCTACTGGAGCTTCCAGTTGGTCGTCGTCACAGGTGGCAGAGTTTCAGCGCAAAAGGGCCTGTTTGAGGTCACGAGGAGCACACACTTCAGGGATTTCACCTTCTTCTTTAGAGAAAGCTCTCATTAATGCTAGCCGAGGGTTCAAGGCCTGGGGGGCACCTCTTAGAGATCAGGACTCACTTCAGCAGAGGCCAGCAGCAGGGCTCAGACATGTCCAGGCAGGTCCAGGAGGGTCCAATTGCAGCTGGGCAGTTACAGGGAAGTCTCAGGTAGCTTGTTATGTTCCTGTAGCTCACATACGAGGTCAGCCAAATGAACTGTGTAGTTACTCTGGGTATCCTGGGATCAAGGCAAGCAGGTTCAGCAAGGCAGTCCCTCAAACAGCAGGGCTGTCCTTCTGGTAGCAGGGAGGTCCTTCTTCTGAATATTCCAGAGGTCAAGGAGCCACCAGAGTTGTCACGTATGTATGCATGTCTGAGTAAGTGAGTGAGTACATTTATATGTATGAATAAACAAAGTAACTGACTTATCTGATTTATTCAAACTGTAAAAGTTATTCGTTCCTTTGAAATAAATTCTAAAAGGAGAGTAGTAGAAATACTAAACCAGTAAAGGCTAAAATTAGAACCCCCCCTTGGATAATTTGCATCCACTGTCTAACCCGTTCTCCGTGAGCAACAAGGCCACATTTGACACTGTATTGTTAACCAGGCCAAACGTTTTCCGACCGTATGTTGAAAGTAGCAGTGGTCTCGAGATCGCTCTGATCCTGAATGATAAACAATGATAAATATATTATCTGATTTGTATATGTATTTTAGATGATCGCTGATGTACACAATTGTTATATTCATTAAGATAAAGTGTGTGATGCCTTAATTACTCCACAACTGTTTCTTGGTTATTCGGGAATCCATTCATACATATCTCAGCTGCTAAATGAAATCGATATTATGTGAAAGACTTTTCTGTATTGATTTTTCTCAGGGTCATTGCTTATTATGCTCATTTAGAAAGCACTATTAGGTGTCCTTGGAGTTATTGCAGTCATTTCGTTTTCATGTCTCCTGGAAGTTCTTCCTCCAGTGCATTTGAATAATGAAGCAGTGCCATGTTTCAAAATCAGATTTTGTTCTGTCAAAGTCTGGTTTTATTTGTGTTTCAATTCAATTTAACCCATGCATATAATCACGAGGTCTCTGTTGGATATTTTGGTAGATTCACAGACAATTTGGAAAGTTTACTGGTAGTTCTATATTGTTATTCTGTCTTTTAAGGATGATAAATTATGCAAATTACTCTTATTGTTTGACAGACTTTTTTTATCTCAGATAAAAAAAATGCATCACTATGTATTCACTTTGTAAGTGATGGGGCGGATTTTCTTGCAGCTGAAGATTCTCATTTGGCCCTTATACAGGATCCTCCACTGGTCGTATGGGCCTTTTGGTTGTCAGCTGAGAGTGTGTGAAGGGGGCTAGCATCAATAATACATTCTAATTAAAGTCAAACCAATTTGGTTTCACAAAAATGATAGAGAGGATGGTGTCTAAACCGTAAGGGTTTATTAGCAAAATTTAGTCAGTTACAAAAACTCATCATTTAGTAAAGTCAATGTATCCAAAAGCAAAACATATCCTTCTAATTATGCAGTCTAAATTTGTATATTATAAAGAAGAGGATGCAAACTATAACAAGATACAAAGCACAGAATATAAAGTAGATTGGTTCTATAAAGGAACTTCCTAATCTAAATAAAACTTTGAAAGTGGCAAGGGGAATTTCAGAGAAGAAGGTGTTAGCATCAGAGAAACCAAATTAAGATTCTCATTGACTAGAGGGACATTCAAGCATGAAGCGCAACACACCTGGCAAGAGGAATCGGCAGAGTTGAAAAAAATATTCTCTCAGTGAAGTCAGGACAGGATCTGCTAACTATTCTATGAAAGCACATACTTAATACATAGGAGACAGTTCTGGAAGCTTCGTCCCACCGACTCCTTCTGGACATCTAATCAGAAGACAAAGTTCTCTGGGAGCAGTAAAATTCACAGATATCCAGCATCAAAGAAAGAATGTACAGCTTTGAGGCCTTGAAGTTTGTAACAGTCAGTCATGCCTGGTACAGGAGGCTCTTTCCCATCCCTACTAGTTACATATCAACTGCTAAAATGTAATTAAATCTCACAGTTCTTCAAAATAAACAACGACTACTAACGAGCACTCCTCAATAAGACACCTGCAGAGGAGAGAAAGCATGAAACTTGCACTGCATTAATTAAAGAAACAACACGATTGGCTGATGTTTAGGCTCAAGTCATATCATTCACGAGAATAAAGAAGGTAACCTATGAATATACAGTTATCATGAAAGAACACAATGATTATAGAATGGTTATATGTTTGACTCTTACCACAAATAAATGCAGCCACCTACATTAATTGATTAATACAATGCAAACAGAGTAACATTGTTATTCAAAATATGTAGATGTGATGAACTAGTGCCCGAAACATTAAATTGCACTACACGATAAGCAACTTTGATTTATTTTACTGGACGTAACAGGTAACTGTCTACCAATATTTCAAAATGTAGTATGTGTTATGGTAATTGGAATGCAAATAATTATGCACTCATAGAATATCGTCACCAGCGGTGTCCCATGTAGGGCTGCGAGGACCGAATTTATGACAGTTTTTAGAATAACTTTGTAATATTTAAATCATATACATTTTAAAAATGTATGTAGTTCTATTTTATGTAAATATCCTAATAGTATACTATGGATTCTTCGCTCCCGGACCTATGCTGGACACTCCTGAGGTACAATTACTAGGCTTGATTCACAAAGGTACATTTACATGAGTAGATTTTCTCATGAATAGATCTACTTAGACACCTCATTGTAATGCTCCATTTTGTTGCTATTTACCATTTCTGAGGGGAGATTTACACCTAGATGTAGATTTACATGTCCCCGCCCTTTCCAAATAAAGGGGTGGAGCTTTCAAAAACTGAATTTATGAGAGTAAAGTTACGGTTAAAAACTTTCTACCTGTTGATAGAGATCTCTGTCAATGGGGTAGAAAGATGCCTATGGAAAGGAGTGGAGAAATTTCATCGTTTATTTTTAAGAAAATGCTAAAATATTTGGATGTAAAATATAAAAGTAAAGTAAGTAAAATATAAAAATTTAACTAATAAAATAAAAAGTAACAGAACATGCACTCCTCAAAATACATGTGTATTAAATAGTAAAATAATTATATACATTTTTTAATAAAAATATATACTCTCACTAATACCTCGGTCCTGTGTCCTGAAAAAGAAAAATTATTAAGGTGTAAAGGGGCAGGGTAGGGATAACCTGACTTCTTAGTCCTTATAGGGGATGTTAATGAGGGACCCCCTGGGATTAAAACATGGGTGCAGCGCTGCCACCGTAGTCTTCCTGGCATTAGTGTGACCCCCTGCCCTCCTGAGAGAGTCTTGTGTGAGCAAAGGCAGACACGCTGACTCCCGAGAAACTCTTTGGAGAGTCCCACGGCATAGAGAAAATATATATTTTTAAAAAAAGGACAGAGTGTGGAGGTGTTTTGGCCTTTTTAGGGGTTGGGACGCAGCCACATCCGAAGTATGTGTGTACAGCAGGGTGTTGGCCTTCCGCAGGGGATTTGGTGCAGGGCCTGGCGGAAAGCTAGGCCCTAAGGCCAGCCCCACGCTGTCCAAAGTCTGCACTGCGGGCTGGGTTGACATAGTTACATATGGTGAAAAAAAATCGTACTTTAGGTTTAAAAACATAGAAATTCACTGAAACAGAACAAAGGTTATAGTCACGTTATAGTTGGGTATGGTAAGCATATACTACTTCACATAAAAAAAAAACATTAGAAATTCACTGAAAAAACGAAGGTTAAAGTGACTTTATAGTTAGGTGAAAATGTCAGTTATAATGTAACTTAAAACTCAAAAAAGCACTCAAATTTACCAGTTATAGTTCCCGAGGCAACTATAATTCGTGCCCTCAGCACAGATGACATCTGAAATGATATAATTGATGACAACACTGTGCAAGGCGGAGATGTTTTTTTAGTTTAAAACTTTACTTTTTATCTTCCATTTTCACCTAACTATAATGTCACTTTAACCTTTTTTTCCAGTGATATAACATACGGTTTGTGTGTGTCAAATGTACTCCAGCCCAGCTTTGATGCAAGTCAAACACCCCCACATTTCCAACCACTGGTACTGCAACACACACTCTTACTAATCAATGGAGACAGGGATTTAAATTATAGCCCCATAGAAATTAAAGTTACATTAACTACATTAATTCTCATTTAAATTATATATGCAATAAAGTACCCCCTGATATACATTATAAGGAGGATGCAAGTCGCCAAGTAGAACCCATGCCCATATAAAAAACTAGGTGAAGGCCGCGCTCCTTTTTAATGTCATGGAACTCAGAGGTGATTCGCAATATTCTTTTAATGTACGGGAGGGGGAATTGTATTCCTTTCAATTCATGGGGACACCATCACCCATCACCCTTCCCACAATCCCTTTAATCATTGGTGGCTTGCTCTTTCCTGTTCATTGCTTTCCAGAAGGATCAAAGCAGGATATATAGTGCAAAATAAACACATCTGAAAAGCAGTAGCGGCTGCTACCGAACATGCGTGGGGAGGAGGGAATCAACAATAAATTTTAAAAAAAACACTTACCTGGATGCGGCCGGCCCACTAGCCAGCCGCCGACTCTCCTCTGTTCTCTTCCTGGCTTCTGTGGAAGCAGGAAGCACCCTAGCTCCCCTGAGCCAATCACAACACTGCAATGCAGCGTGGGTGGAGAACATGCAAAGTTCGCATGACATTTTGGCCAACCACTCCCCCAGCCTCTGAACAGGCCAGCCCTGCCCGCCCCCAACCAACTGAGCCAGTGGTTTAAATAAAATGATAACGTTAAGTTATTATCATTTTATTTTTCTGTTTTTAATTGCTCGCTCAGCGAGTAGTGGGGCGCCGATCCTCCGCCTTAGCGGAGGAGCCGCCACTGCTTAAAAGTATTTAGTAATTCTTGTAAAAAATATTAGAATACGTTTGACGTAAGCCAGATTAAAAAATTTTGCAGCTCACATTGTGTAAGGAGATGCAGAGATTCTATATTTACTGTAATGACCAATAGTATGGAAAAAATAAACATGTTGCCATAAATATCTGTTTTCTGCTGATCACTATTTCTTTTTAGAAAACATATCAGAGCAATTCAGTTCCCCTTTTCCTGGTTTAAAATGCAGCTGTAATTCTGCTCTGGGTCCAGCATTTCACCCTGGCAGGTGGCACTCTCAGCAGGCATTGTAATGTCAAAACTCTGCAACAACTTATTTCATGTGAGCAACTGCGTCATTTCTTTATTACAGGTAACAGAGGAGTCACAAGTCATCTGTAATAAGGAAATTAGAGACAGATTTTGATACTTGCATTGCAGGTTTCCGCGTATTCTATATAAGCTATATAATTTAAATGTAGAATTTAGGTCAAATTACATCTATTACTATTATAACTCCCCCTTGTGCTTTACACATTTACCACAAAATACTATGCATATGTGTGCAGGGGTCGCCACCACTGTGGTGGTGATCTTCACACAGATATAATAGGAGAGGTAGAGGTGCAAATCTCCACCTATAAGTATTAGAACTGCATTTTGCAGTGTGAAACACTACCGGGAAACTACTTTTTGTGCAACAAAATGCAGTTTGTGAATCAGGCCCCATGTGTATCTGATTCAGCGCTTCTGCATAGCAAAGAAGCATTTTCTGAGGATCACAACATATTTTTCTTGCAATTTTCTGTGCTGGGACCCAAGAGTGTACCAGTTAAGCACAGTAGTACTCGTCAGCAGGTGTTCTGGACACAAAACAAAAACTGTTTACTAATAAAAATAGTTGCATGCTATAATGTCTAAGCAGGTCTGATGATCAGCTATTAGGCACTGATTCAGCAAATGACTGGGGTAATATCACATTACATACTTTGGTGCAAGGTTCACATGGCAAAGTACGAATGTGTAAGCCAACCTAGACCCTTGAATGCATAATTACAGCCAGAGATGCATTGGCACAGCTATTGTATACCACATACAACCATCATGTAATGAGGTACATGCACTGTATGCCCAGACAGAAACATAAGTCAAGCAGCAGCTTAAAAGAGCGTAGGCACAATAGTCATATATCCAGACATCACTTGAAATAACATTGCAAAGCATCATATGCAAAGTTACAGCACTAAATGACCTTGTACAGACTGAAATCACCATGGTAGTCTCATCTACCCAAGAACATCATCTTCTTCACAGGTCCAGCCTTATTCACCAAATGCACAAATGGTGAATGGAGCAATGCTTGTGAAGAGTCTAAATCACTTGAAATCATTCTGTGTAGCATTCCAACCTATTAGGTGTTTCTCACTGTGCCACCGTAGACAGAGGCAACCCATATTCAAATCAGTTGTGACCCCGCTCCTCATGGGAACAGTCAATCTCAAACTGCCAAGTGAGGGCTCCTGCAGAAGAGAACACGGGTATCTCCAATCTAATTTTGCCCTTGATAGGCTTCATCAGTGAGGCATAGCTTTTAACGTGTGACACAGTGAACAAGGGGCCCAGGCCCAGGCATATTCTTGGGTACTTTGATTGCTACATCAAACACAAGGTCTAACCACTCTGAAACCATTTGGGGTTGCTTGTGTTCGTTTCTGGAGTGGGTTTTGCCTGGCAATTTGGAGTGGATTGGTTCGATGAGTAGAGGAGTTTGTACTGATTTGCATAAGAATGGGGCTCTGTCTAGAGTGGCACAGCGGGTGGACAACAGTGAGCTCGAATGCTATCCCAATGGATTGGATGCTTAAAGTTGAAAGCAGAAAAACTGTGTTTTAAAAATAGGTGGCAATACACATAAACATATCAAACAAATTAAGTAGCCTATAAAATACCATAAAAAATAAAGCAATACTTGGCCAAATATTTTTTCTCTTTAAAATATGCACATCATTAGCGTGATTGTGTTTTTACATTAGCTTTCGGGTCACCCTTTCATACTGTAACCTCTTTAGCCTGGAAGCATCATATTATACCGAGCAGCAAGGGCACTCAGTGGCAACATCTTTATCACATACAGAATCCAGATAAAAAGAACCAACCTAAGTGTACTCCACATCAAACACAATGTGAACTTCATCATGTGTGGATGGGATTCAAAAGGTAATAGAACGAAGTGCGCCCCTTTAGAGAAATCGATATTACTTCAGTAGCCATAGACTATGCTTTCCTTCGTTCATCTAATGCTCATGGTAATAATGTTGTGTAATCAATAAGGCCACTTTATTTGAATAGGAATATGTCCACAAAGCAGTCACATCTATCAGTTCACCTTTAATTGAAAGAAATATTAGGTTTCCTTTTAATTAGCGTATTTATTTGGAGCTTGACAATCTTCCATATACAAATTAAATAAGCATTTCTCATGGAGAATTGTAGAACTCGATTATCAGTTGATAAACATAATAGTATTGCATCTTGCATGTATCCAATTGCCTGCCATCTGCTATAATATTTGCTGCTGATATCTGCTGGTTGGTCCCAAGTCTCAATCCTCCCAAGGCCAATTTATCCATCCATCCTTTAGATGAGCTTTCCTACTGAATGGTATAACATTTTATGATAGCAAAATATATTGTTTACAGAGCCTGAAAAGACAAAAGTGCAAAGTAAACACCGCTGAACTATGTAAAAGGGAAGAAAAAGTTCCTACTCACCTTGCAGAAGCAACATTACTTGCACATTCTGAAGAATTATGAGGGCTTATTCTTTATTCTTATTTTGCTCTTAAATACGGAAGACAATCCTCTATGTGATAAGAATGAGGAACTCTCATTTCATAAAGGTGCATCTTTCATAGAAGTGGTTCAAATATTCTTCCTTCATGATGTTGAAACTCATCTCAAATTTGGAGAGGTTTTGAATTTGGGGGATCGTGATTTTGTGAAAAGCAGCATAATGAGACGGTGGGTTCTGACCGACTTAAATCCCTATAGATTGTTTTGGGTTTAGACCACTTGATTTTTGGATCACCACTGTGAGAGTCTCACGAACTGAGTCTCATTCATTGTAAACCTCTGGATAATGGTTTTGAGTGCTAACTGCCAATGCTCACTTTTTAAAATAAAGTCCACTACTGTGCAACTGGAGTAAGAGGGTCTGAGTTGGTTACACATGGAAACGTGTGCAGATGCCTATGAACCCAAGTGTGGGCTGGGCAAGTTGGACTGCTGTCTACCTCAGCCCAGTATCTACCCATATATAGCCTGAATAATATTAATTTGGTCATATTTGCCCTCCTTCATATACTTTGGGTTTTGGAATATTTTCTCGAGTCAACACTTCATATGATTTGGGCTTTGAAATACCCTGCTGAACCAAGGTAATTATTATGCTAGCCAACAGGTACACCAAAACCTTCTGGACCCCAAAGCCAATAGACCCTTCTGTAGGGGAGTAAGCCCTTTCCTCATAGAGTAAGAGGGTTGGGAGAAATCTACATGGGCTAATTACCTGCAACCTCACTGAAACTTTTACCCATACCTTTCTCAAAGGGAGAAAGGGAGACAGGGGGACCTCCGGCACCTTTCACCTCTTGGACACCTTAGCTCAGTCCCTGCCAAAGCAGGTACTTTGCATTTGAACCTGATATGCAAAATATGGCAAAAAAATAAAAAAGGGAAAAATCCACCAGTCGCTTTGGTGGCCAGTTTAAAGAAGAGATCCCTATGGGTGAATTTGCACTACAGTACCTTCTGCGGCACTGATTCAAAATTGCATATTTGACTTGCGGCGTGCTAGGAGGGCAGGGACACTGCAGGAGCATTACGGCTGTTTGTGGAGGCAGGGGCACCCAGGAGCAGCAGTGGGCTCCAAATAATTACCCATAAGTCCCCTGGAGCCCAACAAATTCAGGAAGATGCTCTATCTACCCCGGGTAGGAAAGAGTCACACTGGGAAAGTGTTCAGGTATTTCTGGAATTGAAATTTTTGTCAAGAATTTCTGGGGTGCATGCACCTTTCTTTTCAGGTGCAGTGATTGTTTTGCACACTGGTTAAGGTAGGTGAAAGACAGTTATGCTATATTATTTTTGAATTTTGAAAACCTTATTGACATGCAATTGGGTGACAGTAATCAATGAACATATTCATGAAAGGTGGTACCATCTTGATTGGTTCTGAATATCAATTTGCAGTATGTTTGAGTATGCATTTTGCCTTTGATTAGCATGTTGACACCCTGGCAACTTGACATTTAATTAGCGCATTCCTTATGTTATGCTAGCAAAATAGGGGATGTATTGTGTTTTTAATGTTGCTGTGCAGACTGTTAAATGTGCCTAAAGCACAGGGGATTTAAAGTACATTTCTGGGATTACTAGATCTGGCTGATCTTTCATTTTATTATGCCCCCTACTGGTTGTAAGATCCTTCAGAGGGTATCTCCACAAGCATTTCCATCTGCCATTCTGTATATATTTGTTAATTTGTGCCTAGTATTTGGTAGAGTCTGTAATAAAGTACTTTTCTTTTTTTGCATGAAAAAACATTGGCTGAGCAGTAAATTACTGAGTGTTGTTTATTATGATACTGAGTCTCTAGCTCATAGCATCTTCCCTGCAACTTGGACTGCACTACCTTGATACCATGACAGTCGAGTGCTAAAAAGAGATACTTGGATAGCAGTAGTGGGGATCAGTAGTATGGGGGGCCCAAAGATACAAGTGGCGAAAGACCCAAATTCCCTATCTCCACTTGGCCCTTTGACCGGAATTTCTTACAGTCAGATGGTTGGGGAATATTCACAGGCAATATATTTGAAAGAAGTTTGTCCTCTAGGATTTGTCAATACAAATTTGCAAAATTCTAAAGAGTGCTTCCACATTTGAGCTGCTGAACTGTGAGCGGAAGTAACACACAAGAAGGTTAGCGTCAGGGACAGTTCACTCCAATCAGTACCTCAGTTTCCTCTCGTCATGAGCCATCACCTATGCTCATGGCTGTCAATTTATTCAAATGTAATAGGTTTTAAGAAGTGACATCATGCACCATTTTACTGACAATGATATCACAGGATGCGCCCATTACCCTTAAACCCTCAACAACCTCCTAATTGCTGATGTGGATATAGTTTAAGCGGCGGGCAGGTTCTATGGGTCCTGTTTACCATTCACAGGTCCTGTTTGCCATTTGCTCTGGTGCTGCCTTCTTGACTCATGCAAATACGGGTAGCAGATACAATACAAGATGTGCCCAAGAGAAAGCAAGGGGTAGCAACTACTACTCCTGGCTACGCCTAATTGACGTACTGAGTGTAGCTTGATCATTTCTCAGCCTTTTTTTTCTGGAACAATCATAAGTTCCTCAGTGCCTGTCTTTGCCTACTTAGTTGCAGCTGTGATCATACACTTGCTCAATCATAACTGATGGATGTGCAACTCCAGTTGTTATTTCATGTTTTCCATCTAGTAATAAATATCCAGTTCAAATGATACTGAATGAAATTGCCCCTGAATAAAGTTGAAATGAAACCTAATTTAAGGTTTGATCTGCAAACATTATCCCTCCTTTTGTGAATGTAGCATTTTCCTAATATTTTACAATGACCATTACTGTAGTGACCTCCCTTCAGTGCAACTGTAACGTATTTAGCACATTCAGAAGGCTACAATGTAAATACTAATGAAGCCTTGCAGGAACAGCATGTTTTCCCTACTGTCATGCCTCACCATTCTTCAGGCTTATTATCAAGTCACCAGAGTCCTTTTAATCCTTTGATGGCATTAAAGTACCATGATGCCATCATACACGGTGGCACTAAATAAAACCCTCTACTCTTTCACGTACACACTGTTTGCTTTGTTAGTCTTCATCTAAATACTAAAGGTTTTTTTTATGTACCTGAGATTACGCTGAATGTATTTGCTCTTAATGCTTAAAACCCTTGTATAGCCTCATGTTGTTTTTTAGATAATGAATCTGCCAAGTATTCTGCCAGAATATTGAGTTTTTAATATCGTCCTGCCAAAATAGTATGGCTAAAATATTGACTACTACAACATCATGAAGGTAAGTCATAATCATCAAGTTATATGTGTGTGTGGTTAGGAATAATAAGACTATACTCATCTATATACCTATCTTAATGATATTGTGCTAGTAAATATTGTGCCACAATATTTGGGCAGGTCAATATTTTTCTCTTCAACATTCTGAAATACAACTGACAGATTAAATAATTCCACAGCCCAGTCACATTTTCATTAACATTTAGAATGTATGGCTAATACAAACAACATTTGAAGTGGCTTACTGGGGTAGAACTCGATTTTTTGTATGGATCAGTCAATGTAAATTTCATTTCTGGATCCATTGCACAGGGCATGTTTCATTTTCTTACTGGTCGTTTGATGCAAAGGAACAAAGCTCCAGTCCAAATATATGCAATCTTTGGTTGTTTTATGATTGTCACAAAGACTTTCATCTCAGCTTAACGCCACCTATTAAACTGAGAACATTTACTAAAAGTTTCTGATTACATCACAAACTTTATTTGGACATCCTTGTAGATTCACTGTTACATTTACTTTCTTCATCATCACTTCTCCTTTCTTTAGTTCCTTAACTACCTGATGTGGTCCTCTGACCCTTGTGATTAAATTCTTCTAGCCAGTTTTGTCTCTCTGGATCATCTAATCCCCACAACCTAGAGGTGCTTTCCTTAGGGGCCGTCTCTATTTTATGTTTCTTTTAGCAGTGGGGTTCCTCTTCTTTTCAGATCACCTTTCTTTCACATAAGAATGACAAGTGAGACAAAGATGCTCATTTTGCTCTTGAAGTAGCATGACTTTGTCTTTATCCTGCTGGTCCTCCTGTTCTGGGAGATTTGATTCTATACTTTATTTACAGGTTTGAACTGATCAAGATTAAACTTTCATATCTGCTTTAATTCTTCTCAAATTTCTGTGTCGTCCACACTCTATTATATTGTTCTGGAGCTCTAGATAGGTGAGTTAATGCACCCTCTTTTAAGGATGCACATTTCCTTTGGTCCTTCAGTCTCAGGTTGGTGCTCAAGGAGGCATCTGGTTCAGGGCCTTCCTGGTCATGGGTCCCTTTACTTTCTTTCTTGGAGGTACCTCTCCACGTTCATCTGCACCACAGGTCAGTTCCCAATCTTCCTGAATGTGTCATTCAGGATTTGACTAGGTCAGCGATGTCTTTTACAGGGAGCTACATAGTTCAGATCACATGAATCACAGAACACTCTCTCTTCTTCCAAAGAGATGCCTGTCTTTGTTAAAGTTTTATGCAAGGTTGTGTGGAGTTGTTCATCTGGATATCCTCTTCCTTGAGCGCCAGCATGAGATTCTGGCTGTGGTCTTCTAGCAATGACCTCTCATTCTAGCATCTTGTTTAAGTTTCTTGGTTGAGTAGTAGTAATGGTCCAAAGTGCACCATCTCTCATATTCGCCTTTCTTCCCAATCAATCCTTGCTCCCAGCTATCCTGCATCCTACCCTCCTCCTTCTTTGACAACATTAGATTACTGAAGCAAACCTCATACAATGGGTAACCAATGGAACTGCAGGCAGAAACAAGTAAAGGTGGAAAAACCTCTAATCGAAAGTGGAAGCAGAATGCAAACATCAAAGCCAACCTTGGTACTGCAAGAAAAAAGGATATAGGTTACTTACAGCGTATGAAAATATTATGCTAATATTTGCATGCGAGATTGATATTAAAATGTAGCAAAGTGTGATGGAGGTTGTAGGTCAATTCCAGATTGGTGTCATTCCATAGAAAGGATACGGAGCTGAGCATTGAATTCAATAATAAGAGTTTCAGTGTTCCTGCGAGGTTACATATATTTGTCAACAGTTCAATGTATTTAAGGTGAAGATAAAGAGGTTTCCAGTGAAGAACAATGATGATGGAAGCCAACCAGGAGGATTCTTTCACTGAACAAAGCCATAATCAAAAGAGGCCACCTTTTGCATCTGAAGTGAATTGGAAAATATGATAGGATGTAAAAAGGAGAAAACAGAATATGCAGAGTTACAAAACTGGACGAATGAGCAAGTCAGATTATTGCTTCAGCCGGAAGCACAAGCCAGTGCTGAGCCAAGAGCAATCATTATTTTATTAAGATCGTCCAAAAAATAAATAGGTCAGACAAGCATCAACAAGAGAGAACAAAAACAAATGACACAAAGCATAAGAAGAGTTGTAAAGTAGGCAGTTAACCAACGCATATATAGTGCTTGTGCTGTCTCTACTCTTGTGAAGTCTCCTAGATACATGGTGTCTGGTAAATGTAGGACTGATGCAGGAAATTCCATATCTATACACAGGCACTGATATTTGTGAACATCTACATAAGATCCCAGATCATGGTAAGAAATCAGATTATTGGTTGACGGGAGTGGTAGCCCCACTACGGCACCACCCCCAATGCTTGTCCGTGTGAACCACAAAAGCCACTGAGTTAACCTGTGCTTAATCCTTTAGTAGTTTGGTACAAAAGCAGTCAGGCTTAACTTAAAGGCAATGTGTAAAGTATTTATGCAGCACACAAACAGTAATAAAGTGAAAAGTCAACACACAAAAAACTCAAACTTATTTGGAAAAATAGAGTACATTTTTATAAATAAAATGATACCAGAACAGCAAACAGTCAATCAGTAGAACCAGAGACATTACATTTTAAAGTTTTAGGTAGATATAGCACCTCAAAGCACAAAGCACCACTCGTGATCATCTGGTTGTGCTAGACTGGGGAACAGCCACAAGTTCAGGCCGACTACGATGGAGCACATGCTGGATACATGCATCAGTTTAGTCCTGCTGAAAAAGTGACCTTATAGTCTGGCACAAAGAGTTCCGTGTGTGGTGGAGAAGGCAGCAATGAGCAGGGAGAGTGTAGCTGCTGATCGTTTCTGTAGAATGAAGAGCAGGCCTGGCATCACAGACGGTCATGCTATAGCGCGAAAATCTGGTACGGCGTTGCAGACAGTCTTTGCTGGAGTTTCGCTTAGGCGGTGACTACGGGCTCTAGAAGTGCAGATCTCACACTGCCGGTCATCGCTGGCATTCATTGTAGTGTGGAGAGTCAGATTCACCAGAGCTTTGAGTTGGCGGTCATTGCGGGTGGCAGAGTCTCAGCGTGAACTGGCCCGTTCACGGTTGCCAAGAGCCCAAACCTTCAGGATTTCACCTTTTTTCACAGAAGTAGCTCAATTGATACCAGCCAAGGGTCCAGGACCTGGGAAGGCACTTCTTGGGGATTAGGAACTCACTCCAGCAGAGGTCAGCAGGACTCAGGCAGGTCCCGTTGCAGGTCCCGGCACGTCACCTAGGCAGTTGCAGTGAGCTTTTTGTGTCCCTGTTGCTCAAACAGGAGGCCAGCTATTTGACCCTTGGAGTCACTCAGGTAGCTTGGGATGGAGGGAGCGATCCAGTCTTCCTTCTCAGAGAGCAGGACAGTCCCCTAGGGGTCAAGGCAGCCCTTATGCAGCAGGGCAGTCCTCAGGTAGCAGCAGGACAGTCCTCTGTGGAGCAAGGCAGGTCTCAAGCAGCAGGGAAGTCATCTGTGGAATGTAATGTCTCTGTAATGTTCACAGGTCCAAGAGCGTAATGAAGAGTTGTTCTGAGGGTCCTATATTTGTACCCGATGTTAGCTTTTGAAGTGAGGGGATTCCCTATAATACCCCCGCATCTGGATCTGGAAAGTTTTTCCTTCCCCTGTCAAGGCTCCAAGCAGTTTGGGGTGACAAAAGAAAGGCCAGGCCTGGGGTCAGATTCCTTTGTGTGCATAGGAGGTAAAGACCTTTAAAACGTAAGAGGGGCTGGGTACAGCTCTGCTCCCAACCATTGTGGCAGGATGACCCATCCTGTCCACACCTAATCCCCTTTGTGTCACTGTCTGAAAGGAATACACAAACCCCAAGAGCAGACACATTCACAGTCATGTGACACAGGACACTGGCAGATGGAACAAATGTTTGGGGCAAGAAAATGCAAACTTTCTGAAAGTGGCATTTTCAGAATTGTGACTTAAAATCAGACTTTACCATTAAAGTGGTTTTTAAATTAATATTAATTTGAGTATAAACACCATATCTCTATCTGTTCCTAACCAAAAGCTATCAATTATTACATGTAACAAGGAAACCCCATGTTAGTCAATGGCTGAGATAGACCTTACAGTACTGAAAAAGGACATTAGGAGTTTTTCAGGATCAAGACATGTAATACCTAAACCCAATAGTGCTACATTTTAAATGCAATGCACCCTGTGCTATGAGCCTTTATGGCCTACTTTAGGGGTAAGTAATATGTATTAAAGAGGAAGGTTTAGGCCGGGCAAAAGGTTAATTTTGTCACATCGAAATGGCAGTTTAACCTGTACCAGAGGCTGCAGTGACTGGCCTAAGACTTGTGTTAAGAGGAAACTTCAATGGATGCACAAGGAGTGCTGCAGGCCCACTAGTAGCACTTAATGTACAGGCCCTGGGTACATCTAGTACAATTTACTATGGACTTACAAGTAAATAAATGTGCCAATCAGGTGTAGGCCAATTTAACCCTGCTTGAAGGAGAGAGCAAAAGCACTTTAGCACTGGTTAGCAATGGTGAAGAGCACAGAGTCCCAATGCCAACAAAACAGGTTCAGCAACAGAAGGCAAAACTATGGGGGAGACCCTCAAAAAGGGCCAGGCCCAACAGCACCATGCACCCATGCCCCAATGGCAGAGGTTTCTCTGATCAGCCTTCAATTGGGCTCATGGTCAATGACAACAGTACTGCATGACCCCTTACATAAGTTAGACAGTGAGATTGGACAATCAGGAACTTAGTTGAACCATGCCTCGGTTTTGTTTTCTTTGTTTTTTTTTGTATTAATCTATTTTTTCCAATTCATTTTTTGTCTTTCATACTGCTTCCAATCATGTGTTTCCCAAAAACCGAGCTATATTGAAGACTCAGTGCAGTCTTTCTATAGATTTCCTAATATCACATCCATTTCTGATTTGCTTTCAATTTGTCATGTCCTTTCTGAATGAAAGTTGACATTGTCTATTTACTGATTTTTAGCCTGTATTTTATGTAGAATTGGGTGCTATTTTAAAATGTAAAATACTTTTTATAGCTTCCTGTGTCCTTAGTTTGCAAAGAAAATTAGTGCATCAGCCCAAAGTTTTTCTTAGGAGCACCGACAGTTTATGTTGCAGTTGCAGGTTCTTTTTCATATCTGCTTCCCCCGTTGTCGCTACTTTCTTATCTTTCCTCGTTTTCCCCATTTCTGACTTTCTCTCTCTTTCTATGGGTCTAAATCAGAAGAGGTGTTTCCCCGCTGACGTTTTCTGTTTTATATCTCATTTGTTAATGTTATCTTTCTGCTTTGCTTCTGGGCCTTATGAGTCTCTGATTCTCTTTCTCTATCTCTTTCTCTCTCTCCCCCTCTAGCGTGCTCTCTATCTGGCTCTCTCACTTTGATACCAACTCACTTTTTCTCTCTCCCGGTCGCACTTCCTATTGCGCTCTGGCAGGTTATGTTCTTGGCACTTGTTTCATCGCGCCAGCTGCTCATCCATCGTTCTTTACAACTCTTTGGTGTGGGTCACCTGGTTTTCTGACACTAGGAGGCAATTCAAAAGGCTTAGGTTGGGGGCTATCGATGGGTTGCTGCATGTCTTGTAGCAGATTGTAGCAAGTACATATGAGACCATAGCCTTTCCTGTTAGAAGGAGAGCGAAGATTTTGGTAATGAGGAGGCATTTAAATTAAGTAAACAGTATTCAAGTACAAAATCCACAGTTCTGTAATTAAAAAACACAAAAGCCCACCATTGAGTGACTGCTAACTTAGAAAGTCATATCATTTAAATGTCAAATGTTTTCAGCTACTTCCCATATGACACTGCAGATGCTAAAACTAATACAGTTTTTCATCAACTGCCATAAAAATGCACAATCTTCTTCCTATGAATAATCTGATAAGGAACTAAAGCAGTCCCTTAAGTATTTTCTAAAACGGCGTGTGTGCCTAATATTTGATTATAACAAATGTCATATTAAATGAAAGTCACCAAGAGTGGGATTTCTGTCTACAAATCTCCATTGCATCTTTGTGAAATTGAAAGTACATTAATTCTGGCCAATTGTGGTATAGTTGTAGATGTGTGAGTTTTATTCTAAATCCATATGTAATTTCTCTGATATGACAGAATGTTTTTAGGAAGTTGTTATAGAAGAATGCTGAATTTATCTGGTCTATAGAGAATAAGGGTTTTACATTTAGACATTTTGACATTGTTTTCTTTTTTTGAATTCTTTCTACGAGGGCTCATAGGCTTCCCCGACACTACTGCCGGGACATAACTGCTGCATGTAGTGTGACATCCCGTGCATCTGCCATCTTTGAGATTTCTTTGTTTGTTGAATCTGACCCACCGGCGTTCAAAATTGGGGTGGAGGAAGTTTCTAATATAGACAAAATGGTATGTGTAATCACTTTCTCACCAATTTTGAATCAACTGAAGAAAATTACTGCACAACATTTGCATACTTTGAATATAGGGGAATTGTCCATATAACGTCCCTTATTTGATTTAAAAAAGAACAAGAATATAAAAGACCATTTGGTCAGGGCATGCCACCCATCCGCCACAACTAACCATACTTTACATGACTTTTGGGGTTCCGCGCCTCTTGTGGGGCACCATAATGTAGGGACTGCAGTGTATGTGACTATACTGTTGAATATAAAGAATTTGTACATAATATTAGAAGAACTGGTCTCACACAATTCACCAACTGCAACACTCAGAATGTAATTTATACAATCACGTGTACCTGTAACTTTATTTATGTTGGCCAAATGACACAAAAGATAAGAATAAGGATATGCCAACACAATTCTTAGCAAAACAGAACTGAAATGGATCTCAAAAATGGACAGCTTCCATAGTGGATAAACAGAATGGAGGATTGGACAGCCCTGATCTAAACTACCATGTTTACCAGTATTTTGCACCCATTTAACAACTAATAGCATGCATTTACAAGTGTTCTGTACATACTACTCCCAGCCTATGGAACATATGTCTGTACTTATTTTTCTCTGTGATTTTTTTCTTATTTTCTCTGTGATATTTTTTCTGTCTTATGGTTTGTATGGTGGATTCAACATGCCATCACTACCACACCATTCCAATATGGCCCCCATGTTTGGCATGTCTCTAATTCTTACCTATCCCCACTATTCACTTAGTTTGAAATTATTCCTTATTTGTGATGCCTACAGAGTCTGATAATTATTTTCCATTTTATATCTCCAATCAGTAGGAGTAATTGCTAAGTAACTATTGTATATGTACGGGGGCGCTAGGTGGCGCACGACCAAGATGGCCGCACACCTGTGAGGCTCTGGCTGCTTGGCGGCATAATCCTTCACCTATCCGCAAAACAACCTCTTCAATCCTCAATTTGCAGCCTGCCGCTTGTTTCTTGCACTTCTCACCAGCTCCGGTGAAAAAATCAGTGCTCCCGGACCTCGGCAAGTGGTTCCTTTGCCGGGCTTTGAGGCACGAGGGGTGAAGGTGGTGACTCGCCTGGAGACCCGTGCAGCCGCTGTGGCTACGCGTGCCCCGGGGATTCCACGTGGCGACAGGCCCTCCAGCAACTCTCCGCTCCTGTCGCCGATTCATCTATTGCACAACAATAACCACATTACAGCGCAGCCCGGCCCGCCACACGCTGCCCGATCCTGCTGATTACCAGTCTGAATGCTGCCTGAGAGCGAGATCTACAACCCGGCCTAACCTTCGGCGGCCGGTTCGTGCCACTGAGCTCTAACGGACTTTGATCGGAAGCAGGCTGTTCCACCTATTGAGTTGCCGAAATTGCCTTTCACCGTAACTCGCCCCGCTCCACGATACCTGCTTCTACTGAGTGTCGGTGTGTATGCTGATCGGAGCGCGCGCACTGTGACCCGGTCCAACTCTCTTGGGCCGGTCCCGCACCATTAAGCCCTGACTGACCTCGTCTGCAAGCAGTCTCCAACTGCACAAGAACCGCACCTCTGACTCCTGCCAGGATTTCTGCACATCTGCCCGACGCCATCCAGCAAATCCAACATCTTCCTACGGCGGTAAGCGCTAGCTGACGCGCTCATCTCAATCGCACCGTAACTCTTCCTCCACGCCGCTGCAGCACATTTGGGTGTCACGTCTGGAACTCTGCACGGCTGCAACCGCTGCGCGGCCCCGAGGATCCCACGCGGTGTTGGGCCTCTGGCAGCCTTGTGCTGTGGCCTCACTCCTTCGGCCGGTCTCTTCATACACCCAGAAATAGCTACTTGCCGTTTTACCGCCTCCCTGACCACAGAGGCTGCAGTTCCATGTATGAGGTGCCAACAGTGACTGCATCGCACAAATTCCTTGCACATAAGGTGAGCTCCTTACTGACACTGTGTCCCATCAGCAGTTAACTGCCCGCGTACATAAACAGTGACGGATATCTCTATTATCCCACCCGTCCATTAGTAGACCGCTCTATGGGCCCAGCACCGCCCTGCCCATTGCTCACTTGTCACTCCCAGACTACTGCATTCTTCTAATTGCGGCAAATAACGCCTGACAAGACTCGATGCGCAACAACCCGCAGCCTTGTTTTTCAAACTGCTGCGGCATGCTGAGTCTATATCCCGCTATTTCAGGGGCCCTGTACTCGCGCTGAAACCCCCTCTGCTACTGGCCTCTTGAAGCGCTCCCCGGTACACGCTCAGACAACGTGGCTTGGAACATCACCTAGGGACTTGTTTCTCTCATTGTGTTGGGCGCCTATTCCTGCCATATTTACAGGCCGCCGGGAGTTGCTGATCTACTCGACGCAGTGACCTGCAACCTGACTGTGCCTCCTAGCCATTTGGTCACTAGCACACCGGATTGTAGTGAACATTCTATATTACACAACTGACAAAATTACAAAGCTACGAGCCCTCTTCCGTGCATATTGAGCCGCAGACACTCTTGTCATCCGTTTCCAGTGCAACCTGCTGGGATTCTTATTCGCTACCTATACCTACTGGCCATAGCGAGTCCTCTGACTCTCCGGCTGCTCAACTAGTGCGTTACTGACCGCGCTCCAACCCTATCCACGGTCCTACAAGCCATCACTGCTGCCGTAGGTAACAGAATCTCCTGACTCCCTGTCGCTGCCATCAATTGAAATATCGCTAGCGTGGCCACCGACTAGTCATCCTTCAACTTGTTTGCTCAGGGTGCTGACACGGATGAGATTCCGCAACTAGTAAACACTCCTGAATACGCCGCTCACTCCCCAGATGAACATGGGCAAACCAGACGGCCGCCAACCCAAACTCGTCTTCGACGCCCAATAGAAAGTGGTTACCCGCTCGAACTCTGAGGAAACTGGACAGTCCAGCAACGAACAAACACAGACACAATCGTCGGCACCAGCAGATGAATTGAAAACCTTGCTACTGGCCATGCAGCATAGCCTCCCTGCTCTCTCCAGCAAAATGGACTCCATGAACAGTCGCTTAGACTTTCTAGTCCAGAAGGTGGATAAACATGACGAGCAGATCAAAGAGACTGAAAGGCGTATCTCTGACAATGAAGATGCAACCTCGCAGATGCAACAGCAAGTCACGCAAATGGACAAGCTTCTAAAGGTTATCGCCGCCAAAAATGAAGACCTCGAAGCTCGCAGTCGCCGGAACAACATCTGCGTCATAGGCATCCCAGAGAGCACCAACACGGGCCGCATGGAAGACTTCATCGAGCGCCTCCTGAAAGGTGCTTTCGGCGAGGAAGCCTTCTCCTCCCAGCTCATTGTGGAACGGGCACATCGATCCTTGGGTCCCAGGCCTCCTCTGGGCAGTGCTCCACGCCCAATCGTGGCACGTCTCCTTAACTACCGCGATCGCGATTCTGCTCTCAGACTTGCCCGCGAGAACAAATCACTGCACTACGAAGGCAATGAATTTACCATATACCCGGACTTCACCGTGGCGGTTCAGGAGGCACGACGTAAATTCCTGACAGTCAAACAAAAGCTGCGGAAGGCGCAAATAGAATACGCCCTCATGTATCCGGCACGTCTGCGAGTCTCGCATCACGGCAAGCACACCTTCTTCACCAACCCACAACAGGTGGAGGACTTCCTCAAATCCATCAAGCGTCAATCTCCACGCCGGGACCCCGATGTCCACACCTCCAGGACTCCATCCCCTACAGCAGACTGACCCTCCAAATAGACAATGCTGCCATAGATTACAACCATCGTATTATGCACGTTCTGCATTGTTTGCTGTTCCAGAGTCCCAGCTACGACGAGTAGTCCACATCTGCAACCGTCGTGAGGACCACTTCATTTGCTTTTTGGCGGTTCGCACCGCAGACAGCTCATCATGGACAGATAAGTTTTCCTGGCACCATACGTGGCCTGCATTATAGAGTGGTGGGCTTAGTATATGTTGTAAATTTTGCATTGGACTATGCCAAGCACCCTCCCCTCTCTCCCCCCTCCCCCCCATCCCCGGGCCACTGGGACACTGCTCTGCATTGGGAGAAGGAAGGATCTCGTGACCCACCAGCGACCCCCACATATGGGTGATACCCCTTGTTACTCGTCCTTTTGTTGGACTTTCTTGACCTGGACTGAAATGTCAAGAGCTTTTCTGTCTTTGGGTGGGCAGGGTACTTCCAGCACAATTGGGGTGCTGTTGTGGGTGGGGGTGGTTTGGGGATTGTTGTTTTTTAATGTTGCCTTTATGATCCGACAGCGGATGGACATGCCAGCACACATCGAGATAGACACAAAGTCCACTCTTCACATCACATCATGCCACTTTCCGTTCCCCTGGAAATGCCCTCTAGCACTGAAGCGTTACGTTTAAATTTACTTACATGGAACGTCAGAGGCCTTGGTGACCCACACAAATGCAGGCAAATCCTCACATATCTTGATAGGCAAGGCACCAAATACACGTTGCCATGCTCCAGGAGACGCACATCGACCCCTGCTGTTCCCCCCGCTTCGGGAGCAAATGGGCTGCTGATTGGGTGTTCTCCTCCTACTCTACGCACTCACGGGGTACAGTGATTTTAGTTAAAAAACACACACCTTTCATTCTGGGCGGTACTTACAGTGAACCTTCTGGTAGGAGCTGTATGCTCTGGGGCACACTGGGCACACAATCAGTCACGCTTGTATGGTGCTGCGGACCAAACACTGACGATCCGTATTATTTCACCACACTCTGGGGGCAAATTCTCAAAGTGGGGTCCACACACGTCATCTGGGGGGGAGATTTCAACACTGTCCTAAGTCCCACGGCCGATAGATCTAACCCTCTCCCTCATCATTATACCAAAACTCATGACACACTTACACGCCTGCTTCCAGAACATGGGCTTATTGATGCATGGCGATATGTGCATCCAGACGGGAGAGAAGGCACCTACTACACAACAGCACAATCTTCCTGGTCGCACCTTGATTACTGGATTGTTTCCCGAGGGGTTGCTTCGTGGATCCTTTCGGCGGAGCATATGGCCAGAACCTTTTCAGACCACGCCCCAGTACTGATGACAATTTCACCTCCTAACTCGATAGCTGCTCCAAGATGTTGGAGACTCATGCCTGAGGCGCTGCTAGATACTGCCTTTAAGGCGGAACTTGGAGAAGAGATTGCCGACTTTTTCAGAAGAAATAAAGGCTCGATCACACACATGAGCACGATCTGGGAGGCTTTCAAAGTCACGATGTGTGGCTCGTGTATCTCGAAAAGCTTTGGAGTCCTCAGAGACATCCGGCGGAGCTTACGCCAGCTCGAAGGGGAACTGAAACAATTAGAAAAAGATATATGGCAAGACATGTCAGGTGCTCAGAGTGTTGCGCTTCGGGACAAACTCACTGAATATACGACAACAGCTGAACGAGAAACCCGCTTCCGCGGCAAATACTTCACTGCCCGTAAATATGGAGAGGGAGAAAGGCCCGGCAGGGCTCTAGCAATGGAAATCTGCCTGCCTCGTTTCTCCAACTACATCTTAGACATAGTTGACAACACAGGGGTTCGCCACAGAGATAGCCTTGAAATTTTGCACACTTTCACTGAATATTTTACTGACCTCTACAGCACTCGCAGGACGGAACCCCCGACCTTTCTCACTATCTTAGAGATGTAGCACTGGGATGGCTACGGGATGCCCAACGGGAATTCTTAGTAGCGCCGTTCGAAGATGATGAGCTCCGCACTGCCATCATGCAGATGAAATCAGGGAAGGCCCCGGGCTCTGACGGACTCCCCATTGACTTTTACAAAACGTATCTCGACTAATTACTTCCTGTGTTGAAGGAGGTTTACATGGAGGCTCAGGAGTTACAGATCCTTCTGGGCTCGATGAGAGTGGCGCTCATCACCTCTCTCCTGAAACCTGGCAAACCTGCTGACCTCTGCGACTCCTACCGGCCCCTTTCTCTCATTAACACAGACGCGAAAATCCTCGCCAAGTTATTAGCTAATCGTCTCAGCCTCCTTATGGAGAACTTAGTCTTGCCAGATCAGGCGGGTTTTATCCCAGGAAGGGCGACCTCCCACAATCTCCGCACCCTCTTCTCCATCCTGCAGAATGTCGATCCACAACTGGCACTAGTGGCGGTCTTCTTAGACGCCACGAAGGCCTTTGATTCTGTTGAATGGGATTACCTGTTCACTATTCTTCAATGCATGGGGCTCCCCAAAGGTTTCTTAGCGTGGATACGTCTCCTCTATACCTCCCCAGAAGCAAAGGTTTTAATCAATGGACATACCTCCCCCTCCTTCCCTATTACTCGGGGGTACCCGTCAGGGCTGCCCGCTTTCTCCCCTTCTCTTTGCCCTGGCCATAGAACCCCTGGCAGCAAAAATCAGGCAACACCATCAAGAAAAGGCTTTACGCTGTTTCCTCCGCCCAATCCTCATCTCCCTCTACGCGGATGATGCCACTCTGTACGTTAGGGAGCCACTGCAGAACCTGAACCCGCTGCTTCGGGAGTTTGTTAGATTCGGTGGTCTCTCTGGCATCCATATAAATTGGGCCAAGTCTCAACTCTTCCCACTTACCGCTTCTGTGACACCCTTTGTCACTGACTTTCCCATTGAGTGGTGTGCGACTGAAGTAAAATACCTAGGGATACACGTCACTGCTGACCGCGAAGAACTGATGCGACTTAACTATGGACGAGCACTAGACCATATTGCTGGCACTATAACCAGATGGAACGCTCTCCCTCTCACCATGGCGGGACGAATCTCCCTTATTAAAATGGTCGTCCTCCCCAAACTTTTATATTTGTTTTTAAATATTCCATATGACCAGGGCAGACATTTCTTTTCTTCGCTTCGATCGGAGCTAATCAGATTAGTATGGGGTGGTAAGCAGCCTCATTTACAATGGGACACACTAACACGACCCTATTCCCAGGGAGGGTTTGATATCCCCAATTTTGAATTGTATTACCGTTGTGCTCACGCACATTATGCCCACTGTTGGTTCCTCCCCCCTAGATACACACCTCATGTAGCAACTGAACATTGGCTGGCGGACCCTATTCCTTTGGACGGGTCATACTGTCCACACCTGCACCTCACGCGTCCTGCCCGACCTCAGTAGATTGCACGATTAAAGCATGGCAACATATCGCTCAGAGACTGCAAGCTCCCATGCTATACTCACCTCTACTCCCCCTTACATACCACCCGAAGATGCCTGTACTCCAAGAGGGCACCATCAAAAGGACTAAAGCCAAATACAACATTAATTGCTGGGGAGATCTTTATCTCAATGGTACATTTCGCACATCACAGCAGCTTTTCCCTGCCCCTCCGCCCATGGACATATTCCTCTACATGCGCTTACGAAAGGGCCTTAAAGAATATACCCCTTCCTACCCTCTAGTGCCCCTAGAAGTCGCCCCTCTCCGCCATATACTGCGCACTGATAGCACCTCACACTTAGTGTCTACGCTATATAATAGCTTGCATACTGCTGTAGCTTCCTCCCCCTGCGCTGCCCGGGATAAGTGGTCCGCTGAGCTTGGGCAAGAAGTCACTGACCAACAATGGGCGTATTGTTGTAAGCAGACTGAACAAGTCTCCTCTAACAGTCGGTTACGCATCATCCATTACAAGTTTTTACATCGCATATACTATACACTGGCTCAGCTACATAAATACAAGTTACGTGACACTAACAAATGTGATAGGTGTGGTGCTGAAGCGGCTGACTTCCTGCACCTTGCTTGGGAGTGTAGCTCAGTCCTTGCCTACTGGCGACAAGTGCTCACCGCACTAGACTCAATGACATCCTTGAAACTACCACTGTCTCCCCTTTTATTGCTTCTTGGCTACACATAGACGCTGACAGTGGCACACCGCAAATTCGTTTCATTTGGTTTACTCCTTGCCAGACGACGTGTGGCATGCAGATGGGGTCGTGGCCGCGCTCCCAAATTCAAGGAGTGGATCGGTGACATGATATTTTGGCAAGGCCAAACATACACGTATGCAGAACTCCTTCCACTCGCATCACTCCCCCGTGATATCTGGGACCCCCTCAAGATGTATCTCCTGGAGCACCCGATCGTTACCGGAAACAATCCATGATTCCCCCATACACTACACAATCCGAATTGCTTCAAGACTGCCTAAATGTAATGCATTCCCACATGGCTGTACTGATATGCTATATTTTCACCTCAATCTGATTCTACCTGATGTGTATAAGACCTTTGTTTAATACCCACGCTATGTGATGCCTCCTGCTTTTTTTTGTTTATTATTCTGGACTCTGCCTTCCATCACATTGGAGACTTGATGTTGCTGTTATGCATGTATCTATCCATGTACTGTAACTGTCATACTGGCTGTTCTTTATGAGTTCCAAAAAAAAAACTTAATAAACAAGTATGGCACAGATCTGATGGATGGCACTACCTAGATGAGGTGTAGGCACTTGCCAAGCAGCAACCTAGGAGGATTCTATGCCCTTCTTTGTGACAAAGACATTAGTCGTGATGGATTGTATATGGTGTCTGACAGTGACCGTGAACACACTGCATCTATGCAGAGAGAGCTGTGGACACAGTATGAATAGCAGTAGCAATCCTGAAACATGATGCTGACAGAATCACTGGTGTCTATCAATGATGTGATGGCAAACCCTTGGTGGTACCTTGGCACCTGTGTTATGTGGAGCCACCAATATGTGAACATTAAACATATTACAGTATCAAAAAAAAAAAAAACTATTGTATATGTACACTCATTCCATATCCCCATTCTGTGCCTGGTCCAATATGGCTGCCGTCAGATGACGGGACTTGCGACAACGCCCCCCCCCCACCCAGTCCTCTCGGCAATCCCTTCTTTATTTCTCTAAATATGGATGCATGCTTCCGTCCACAGCGCCACCATACAGATGTGGTCAGCTCCCTCGACACATATGGTATGCCCTATAGCGGGTTGTTGTCCGCAACTACGGCCATATACACAGCATTGAATGACTTTGTGACTATAATTATTACAGTGCTTACCAGCATGGCTATAACGGCTTCTATGAGCATGACACTCTTATTGCCACGAGGGATACTATCATCAGCCTAAAGCGGCCTTACATAGCTACAGATTATATTGATACTAGGATGGTTATTACGAGCTTGGTGATATTTGTGGACTTCCTGGCATTTAATTTAATTTCTTCCATTCATTCGTTTATGAATATATTTTTTATAATTTTGATATTGTCTTTTATCACAACTTGAGTCATTAAATAGGGGAAGTATTAAGGCAGGTGTTTTATCATCCTTATAGACATTAGACTGCTGAATTACATTGTGGATTATGACATTATTACATATGGATGACTCGGAGTCCCTTTTTCATCAGTATTAAGCACATTGTTGCCCCCAATTTGGCTTTTTCTAGGGCTAAGTTTCTTAATTAGCCGACTTTGTAATTTCCCTCTCTCATTTTCACGCAGATGGTTTTTATGAGCGGAGGCTCCCTGGGGGACCCCTATCTCTCGGTTCACTGGAAGTAGATACCTTGAAAAATACGATGCTTTTTGTTATTTTAATTCCTCTCATACCTATTCATCCTTCACTGAATAATCACAGACCATCTTTTTTCAGTTTTCAATTTGGCATCCTCCTGCTCCAGCCATGATGGTTATTCTTGAACACCCTAGCCCCAGGTTAGCGAATTTAACCTCCCTGCAGTACCATAGTGCATGTGTTCTGTTTCACGTGCACAATTTGATGTTTGTATATCTCACCAATTAGGTGAATTGGCACACTTGCTGCATTCCGCATGTCTTTCTGTAGACATTTATAACACAGAAAAATCCTCGGGTCTGTGCTAGCACAATGAAGCCTGCGAAATGACGTGCTGGTGTCTCACACAATCTCCATTTGGGAGAAATCCCTTTTAGGACGAATACCCTCACCCACCATAGGTGGCATGCTTCATCATATGGGTATCTCCTCTTAGTGGGAAAACCTAGTCCCACTAAGGGCTACAACTTCCTCAATGAGAGGAAGGAGCTCAGGGATGTTTTTAAGATGTTGCTACACTATCAAGGATGCTAAATCCCTCAGATGGATCATGGTATGGTGAGGATGCAGCGCAAGATAAAAAGGTGACAAGAGAAGTGGTGAAGTTAAAACTACCTAGTTGGAGCAAAACAAAACTATTTACTTGCTTGCACTGGTAGGGTTAAAAAGCAGTGCAGTAAGCAGTATGGATTTGAACTGCTTAGTGTCAAAAGACGGTCTACATGTTTCAGCCTGGTTGATCTAAAGAAGTATCTAGGCTTTCGTCAGGACCAGAAAAAGGTGATGCTGCTGCTAAAAAAAGAAGTGAAAACGTGATTGTGATACCAAACCAGTAATCCTGTTCTTTCTTTTTCGGATTTTACTGGATGTACCCAAAGGTGTTGGATAAGCGGCCACACCTCAACCTGGCGACAGCTCAGGGAAGGGGGCCCCGCTCTGTCCGTCGGTACCCCGTCGTGGTACATGAACTGCGACCGGAGGTACCGACGGACAGAGCGGGGCCCCCTTCCCTGAGCTGTCGCCAGGTTGAGGTGTGGCCGCTTATCCAACACCTTTCACATTTTCACTTCTTTTTTTAGCAGCATCTGCTTTTTAACCCTACCAGTGCGAGCAAGTTAATAAATAGTTTTGTTTTGCTCTAACTAGGTAGTTTTAACTTCACCACTTCTCTTGTCACCTTTTTATCTTGCGCTGCATCCTCACCATACCATGATCCATCTGTGGGATTTAGCATCCTTGATAGTGTAGCAACATCTTAAAAACATCCCTGAGCTCCTTCCTCTCATTGAGGAAGTTGTAGCCCTTAGTGGGACTAGGTTTCCCACTAAGAGGAGATACCCATATGATGAAGCATACCACCTATGGTGGGTGAGGGTATTCGTCTTAAAAGGGATTTCTCCCAAATGGAGATTGTGTGAGACACCAGCACGTCATTTCGCAGGCTTCATTGTGCTAGCACAGACCAGAGGATTTTTGTGTGTGTTATAATTGTATTCTAAAGGGGATATTATCCTTGCAGGTCTTTAAACTATTTCCCTTGGACCCTCTCCTCTCTTTTTGTGTGTGTTGCATTTCTATAGACATTACCTAAATAGGCACAAGAAGAATGACCTCAGGCTTCTACTTTACGGTTAAAACGTGTGCATAATCTGTGGGATTGCTGCATGTGTCTTCTAATGTCTCTATTGTCACATTTTACATGTGTATTTTCAAGACCTTAATTTTTCTTTCAAATCATTTTTTCCCCTTGTTTTTCCATTTACCTCTACAGGTGTTAATGAATATTATTGATTTATGATCCCAGGCAAGCTATAAATTGTCCTGTTGATGATCCCACATTGTAAAGAGCTCGAAACGTCATCAACGCACTCTTACCTGCTAGATTTTGTATAAACTAAATTTGGGAGGGAGGGGACAAGCCAAACCGAGACCAATTTTGTGTGTGTAAAAGGCCGCTTTATTGAAACAGGTGCATATCACAATGTCCAACCTAGGCAACTGCCTTACAAACTAAAACCTCACTATACATAAAATAACTGATCCCCCATTTCCCCCCCCACCCCTACGATCCCCACATCAAATCCCCCACCATACCGATAACATAATAACATTACATAACCAGATTACACAGTATTGCATTTACATATCCTGCCCTCCAATGAAACCCAAACCCCTACCTGTCTTTCTGCAACTGTAACTACCAAACATCTAGTCTAAACTTAGCCTACCTGCCTACCCTTTCCCTGCCCCTGCTCACAAATTTCCAACACTTAACTAAAAACTTCTGCCAATCTTGGCCAACTTTTTACAACCCCGCCTGCACCTGTTCCAAGCGACAATTATACCAAATTCTCTAAACACTTATGCACCTGTCCCAACAAAACCTGGCCTAAACAAAAATAGCTGAAACCCCAAATTGACACCCCAAAAAAGCCAAAATCTAGGGTGGGAGGGAGGGACAAAAAACGCTAAACTACCTCAAACGCTCCCAGCCACCAGGTCACCAAACCTAAAATGGTGGCTGGGAGCGCGCCAGCTCCCCAATTATACCCTTGGGCTACAAAAATTAATTGGGCTACCATTGGGCTATTCCCAATGTAGCCCAATGCACAAAATGGCCGGTACCAGCCAGCCCCTCCCCCTCCCAATCTGCTCGGGGGGCAGACCTCACGGTGTTCGGCTGCCCCCCCAAACCTCCCTTGGGAGGGAGGGAGGGGGACAAGCCAAACCGAGACCAATTTTGTGTGTGTAAAAGGCTGCTTTATTGAAACAGGTGCATATCACAATGTCCAACCTAGGCAACTGCCTTACAAACTAAAACCTCACTATACATAAAATAACTGATCCCCCGTTCCCCCCCGCCCCTACGATCCCCACATCAAATCCCCCACCCTACCGATAATATAATAACATTACATAACCACATTACACAGTATTGCATTTACATATCCTGCCCTCCAATGAAACCCAAACCCATACCTGTCTTTCTGCAACTGTAACTACCAAACATCTAGTCTAAACTTAGCCTACCTGCCTACCCTTTCCCTGCCCCTGCTCAGAAACTTCCAACACTTAACTAAAAACTTCTGCCAATCTTGGCCAACTTTTTACAACCCCGCCACCCAGGAAAAAGCGGGAGCGTAGGCGGAAACGCCGCCTCCCCTTTTGACTGCCCCCCCTGACCTAATAGGGATGCAGGCCTAGCGCATTTGTACATTCAACACTCTAGACAGGACCTCTCTGATTTCCAACAAATATAAGTCCATGCCCAAGCGTGACAAGTGAACCCCATCACCCCTGAAAAATTCCTCTGAGTGAAACCTGATCTCCTTATGCGCGATCCTCTGAAAACCAAGCTCCCTGCAAAAATGGACCATTTCCGTATTCAGCTTCCTCCTGGCCCTGTCCACTGCCCCTGGGTTAACTGCGCCTCTCCAACCCCTTCGCGGAACAAACTCCGTCCAAATGAACGAGCACCCGGACCACTGCCGTTTTAACAGGGCCAGGTCCTTCTTCATGCTTCTCATAAGCACTATCCCTTTCACCCTGACCATGTCATTCTCGCCCAAATGAAGCAACAAAATGTCAGGGCACCTACCAGCCACCAACAAACTGTTCAATGCCCGCAAAAGCTCCTTCCAGCGCATACCCCTTGCCCCCTCCAGGATACTTTAAACAAATCTTTATTGAACCCTAAGTTTTCTCCAAAATAACTGGCGCGTTCCTGGACTTGGGCCCACTTCACAAATGAATGCCCCATATCCAAATGGACATTTCTCTGGGGAGGGGGCCAGCCACCGAACCTGAAACAAGAAAAACTGAATGAACAGGAGAAAAATCATAACTGCGCTACACCCCCACTGCCGCGCCACGAACGTATCGCTGGTAGCAATCTGAAGACCATCTTCCCAACCTCATGATGTCCACCCGCCCCCACCCTCTGTTATTTTCTTCTGATGCCGCCCCAATCCTAAAAGAATGAGTCCCAAAACCCTTTCCATCAATTCCCAACTCTGTCAGTGCTTTGCGCAACACTGTCAATAGATGAAATGCCGTAACCCTATAACCACTCTTGTGTACAAATACCAACCCAACCTGTCTGCCCGAAAGCTCCCTCCACCTTGTTTCACACCTACAAGGGCAAGTCAAAGGGGGGTCTGCCGCCTGGAGGGACACCCATTTTCCCGCGCCCCGCTGATCTGTCTTCGATTTGCGGAGCCATATACAGACTCTGTCCCGACACGGTACCACATCCCCCCATTCAACACCTCCCTTAAATTTTTGTCCCAACAGTTCCGAAACCCGAAAAGCTCCGAAGAACATCCATGACATCACCGTGGAAAAAAGGCACGTCTCAAAACCGTCAGAGCATACCGAGGGCAATACCCGAATCACCCTGCCCAGCAAATTCCATGACAAAGGCTGCCTCACCCTGCCTACCTGACCTTGCTCCCTAGCCCACCCCTCTAACATCCGCGAGCTGAGTTCTCCAGCGGATGGAGCATAACCCCATAACAGTTTTCCTACAAATGCAATTCCCGCTAACTTGCCCGCGATAGTCACCCTAGATAACCCTTTGTCAATCAGATCAAGAATAAACTGTATCACATCTTCCCGCCTATGCTCTGTCGTGGACCGCCGCTGGGCTCCCGAGAGCAGGAATTCCTCCCAAGCTAAACTGTATGCAGTCCTCGTGGAGTGTGCCAGGGACCCTACCACCAGTTGTAGCATCCTGTGTTGCCTACGGACCACAACTGTCGCGGCATTGGGGTCGGGGTCCAGTCGGCATCCTTGGCTAGCCCACGGAATCTTGCCCACTGTGAACGAGACAAGGCATCCACTATGTCCTTGTCCACACCCGGCACATGCACCGCTTTAAAAGTTATATCAAAGCGCAAACAGCCCAAGACGAACACTCTCAACAACTTCAATACCTGCTAGTCCCTGGCGGACTGTCGGTTGACAATCTCCACCACTGCCATATTGTCAATCCTGAAAATCACTTTCTTATGCGCCAATTGAACCCCCCACAAAGTCACTGCCACTACTAGGGGAAAGTACTCCAAGAATGCGATACTCCTACCCCCCTCCCCCCACTCCGCTGGCCACTGCTCTGCGCACCATTTACCTTCCCAATATAGGCCAAAGCCTTCGCTGCCTGCGGCATCTGAAAAAATTTGAACATCCCAAACCATGTCCTCCCCCCTTGCCAGAGGAATGCCATTGAAATCCTGTAAGAAAAACTTCCACATCCTCAAATTTTCCCTCACTCCCGCCGACAAGCGGACGTGATGATGTGGTGGTCTCTGTCCCGAAAGTGCTCTACCTAGTCGTCTACAAAATTTCCTTCCTACTCTCACCACCCGGCAGGCAAAGTTAAGGTGTCCCAGTAACACCTGAATCTCCCTCACTGTGACCTTGGCTCTGGCCAGCATTGTCTCCAGCAGCCCAAGCATTTGCTGCTTTTTATCCTCCGGCAGTCGCGCCTCCATTGATTGAGAGTCCAGCTCGATACCCAAAAAGCAGAGAGCCGTACTGGGACCCATCGTTTTTTCCGGCGCCAAAGGCACCCCGAGTTTCCTCATGATCTCTTTGAAGCTGTCCAGAGCTGCCCAGCACTCCGTGGAGTCTGAGGTACCGACAAAGAAAAAGTCATCCAGGTAATGCGTTACCAAGTGGTGACCCAAAGCGTTTTGAAAACAACCACTGGAGGAACGTGCTAAAACATTCAACTAATGCGCAAGACATAGAACAGCCCATCGGTAATGTTTTGTCCACGTACCATTTACCGTTGAAATGGATACCCAGGAGATCCCAATCATCCGGGTGAACTGGAAGCAATCGGAAAGCTGATTTTGTCGCATTTTGCCATTTCTGCCGTTGCGCCCGCGGTCACTACTAGTGACATGGCCACGTCAACCGACGAGTAGAACACAGTAGCCTCCTTTTCATCAATGAAATCATTCACCGAGTTCCCTTCTGGCCATGATAAATGGTGTATTAATCGGAACTGCCCTTCTTCCTTCTTTGGCACAACACCCACTGGAGAAACAATCAAATTCTCCAAAGGCCAATCCTCAAATGGGCCCGCCATGCGACCCTCACGGACTTCTCTGTACAATTTCTCTTGCACGATTTCAGGGTGTTCCTTTGCCGATTGTAAATTGTCCGCCCACCGTCTAGTCCTTGGACCCCCATAACCTAGCCTAAAACCTTCCTGAAAACCTTCATGTAATGTTTTTGCAGCCTTCTGGTTGCCATAACCCTGTAAGGCTGCAACTAACCTGTCCACCCTAACCGGTGTATGAGCCCTTTGGCCCAGTCCCCTTAGCCCCCGTCCTCCCGCGAAGGGCTGCTGTTGCTGACCGCCCGCCTGGAACCCCCCTTGCTGCTACTGCTGGCCCCCTTGCTGCTGCCCTGACCCTCCCACGAAGCAATTGACCAAGGCGTGTCTGCCTCCACATTTCGAGCAGTCATGCCTAAATCTACAGAAATCCCGGGTGCACATGCCCTTATTAAAATCCCAGCAGGCCCCTCCTGATCCTGTCTGCTCTCTGCCTGTACCACCCACCCCTCCCCGGGTGGGTCGCCCCTGAAAGGGCCGATAAACGAGCGGTAGCCCGCTTGCTGTGAAGATAGTCTTCCCTGCCCGGGACGCCCCATTGTATGCTGCCACAAGTCGGTATCTAATTCCCCCCATTTTGCCTCAGTGTCCCACGCCATGCGTGCCCTAAATTCCTCGTTGTATTGAGCCCATGCGTATCCTCCCCCAGTGATCTGTGCCTTCCTAATCACATCCATATATTTAAAAAACGCCACACACCTCTCTGAGTATTTTTCACAGTACACACTTGCGTATATTAAAAAGGCCGCTGTCCAGTTCTCAATGGTGAGAGGCAATTCGTATTCCTCCTCCTTTGATCCCTCCTTTGCGTGCACTTCCCTGTGCAGCAGTTTGAGCATCTCTACATATTAACCCTTCCATATCTGCTCTTTAGTGGCCAACATTAGGTGTGCACCCAGCGGTTTGGTTACCCCCATATAAGGCAATCGTTTTATTTTTAACTCTTTGCTCTCGACCTTGTCAATTGTCTCGACTGTCTTTGTTATACCTGCGTCACCTGTCGTCTTAGTATCTTCAACTGCGCTTACTGATGCCTTACCCGCGTCATCTGTGCCCACTACGGACGCCTTACCTGCTTCCTCTGTGCCCACTCCCACATCCAAAACATACTTGCCTCTTCGTAAGCTCCCCTCCTCCTCCCCCACCCTTCCCCCCCCCACCAATACCATTGTTGGTTTTACCCCTCCATGCATTTTACCTGGCTCTAAGGAGGGTGCCCGTCGTACTGCAGTCCGCCTTGCCAAGGGAGCTGTAGGTTCCGCCAACCTCGATGTCCGACCCGTAGGCTCTGCCGGGCGTCATGACACTGCAACATACTAGAAGAAACATTACTGGGCCCCCCGCACCCTCTTCCTCGCTCTCACGTAACTCGCCCTCTTCCAGGCTGTCCTCCTCATAATCTAACTCCTCGGGCTCCTCGTGTCCCCATTGTCTCTCAACCGGAGCTGCTGACTGCACTCTCCGAGGCCCACTAATACTTTTTCCGCCTGCGCTTCTGTGTCCTCGATGCCACGTGGACTGTTGAGGACCATCAGGTGTTGGGGCCAGCGAGACTGCCCGGGGCCTACTTGTGCCAGCCGCGTCTAGATCCCACGCCGTTACTGGGCATGCCGTGCGAGGCTCCACCCTCCCTTCTCCTCGGCGCCTCTGAGCCGCTCCCAGCTCTGCCAAGTCTGGCTTCCGCTGTTGCTCCACCGCCTGAAATAAAAAGGACTGGTCTGGTGTGCTGGGCCTACCTTTCCTTAACCTCCCAATTCCTCTTTCTACCTGTCCCTAAGGTACAAGCCGCCCATGCATGCCCCACTTTCTTGAGGTCCAATGTTTCCCCCTAGCCCCCCCTCATCCTCCTCGTCGCTCCACTCCAGTCCCGCTGTGCCCCCCGCCCGGGCCCAACTGGTCCCCGCCCCCACACCCGGGTAACCCCTACCCCACCCCTCCCCCTCGCTGTCCCCTGTACCCTTCTGCCCCAGCCCCTTAGCCCCCAATCCCAGAGACCCCCCTCGAGCCATGTAGGCATCAATCTGCCCTACCCTATCTAAACCCCTCACCTCCTGGTGCCAGGACGTGAAAATGTCCAGGCCCGCCCAGTCTTGACTGCCCCCTGCTGGTTCAAGCTCATCTGGCAAGACCTCCCCCTCTAAAACCCAGGGCCTGGCGCCCTCCCCCCCTACTGACCAAAAGTGGCCCTCTGCCCCCATCTGCCCCCCTCTCCCTCCTGCTGCGTCCCCAAACCCATCCGAAGGCGGGGGCCGTGTCCCCTGCCCAGAAAACCCATCCCCAGTGCATGGCTGGAGGCCGTAAAGGCCATTCCCTGCCAAGCCATCACTGCCCGCAGGCCCAACCCGATGCACCGCCTCTCCGAGATCGTCCCCCCGGGAAGACACCTCACCAGTCCCCCTCTTCCCCCTTTTCCTGCCTTGCGTGGGGCCCTCAGCAGCCGCAGCCTCGGGTGCGCTCTGTCCCCCTCACTTATTTTTCCTCAGGGACCCGACCGGGGAGCCACGGGACGCGCCCCTCCAACGGGCCCCGCCCCCTTTTATTTCCGCCGGAGCCTCTGCCCTGACAGGAGGCTCCGGCTCTGCGCCGACAAGCGGGCCGCTCTCCTGGTATAGGAGCGGCCCCGGCAGCCTGGGAGACGCGTGACGTGCTCCTCTGGTGGGCCCCGCATCTCCGCCGCAGCCTCCTCGTAACCGCGAGGCTGCGGCTCTGCGCAAACCAAAGGCCCCCTTCACTCACCTTTTGCTTTTTAGCCCTCCTCGTGGACGTGCAGGCCGCGACGGCGGCCGACACTCCTGCCGACGCGTGCCTCTGGGGCGCGCACTCCCTGCGGCCTCCGGCAGTAAAAGATCCAGCCGGCCAGCCTCGCTCAGCAGCCTCACGGCCTCTAAAACCCTATAATCCTCGCCTTCCATCATACAGCTACTTGCCCACAGTAAGTAATTAAACCTAACTGCGCCTACCAAACCACCTACAACCAAAGCTAAACTGACAAAAAACGCTAAACTTCCTCAAACGCTCCCAGCCACCAGGTCACCAAACCTAAAATGGTGGCTGGGAGCGCGCCAGATCCCCAATTATACCCTTGGGCTTCAAAAATTAATTGGGCTACCATTGGGCTATTCCCAATGTAGCCCAATGCACAAAATGGCCGGTCCCCGCCAGCCCCTCACCCTCCCAATCTGCCCGGGGGGCAGACCTCACGGTGTTCGGCTGCCCTCCAAGCCCCCTGGGGTGCAGCTTTCTCCTATAATTAAGTGACCGTAATTTTGTATGTGGTTGTTGGTCACTCTGTACTTTTTGCCCGAATGTTTTCTGGTTTCTCTGGTTTTTAACACTTGTTCTGGATTACCCCAGCGTGGGCACAATTTCCAAAACTGTCTTTTATTCTGAATAAAAAAAAAAATCTTTATTGTTGATTGGGCAATCCCTAAGTGTTACTTTTTGACCAGAATATTATATCTACAATAAACGTCTTTGGGACCCTTGTTCCTTTAACCACATATTACCCTTGATCCCTAATGATTCTTGTGTTTCCCTAATGTCTGTGTAACTACATGTTTAACGATGGTGGCCATTTTGGAAATAGTTTGTCAAACTTTAAAAAAAAAAACTTGTAAGATATCTGCCTTTGCATGCAAATGCTCACATGAGCCGCTATTTGTATTTTTTTGTAATAAAGTTGTACAAAACACATACATAGCAAAAAAAAAACACATTGTCAGGACCAAAATATGTCTTGAGGCATTGTTAGACATATTGGCTTTTATAATGCGTCTTCAAATTTTAAGTAGAATAAAACTCAAACCTTTAGCCCATCCGGTGTGTTTTTAACTTTTAGTTAAATCATAAAGTGTAAGACGGAGGACTGGTTTTTCCATTAAATAATCCGTATAATTCAGTATACATTTTCAAATTGCAGTTCGAAATCCCAAGTGCAACAGGCTTCAAGTAAGCACGAAACACACTGAAATCGCTTCATTTAGGTGTATAATTGCTGAGCACGCTCATCACGAATTACCAGGTTATGCTGTACTTTACATACTTTTAAAGTTTTAAGAATGTTACAAAGCTCTGGCCAATGTTTCTATGCTTGCAGGTACTTTAATTTTAATATCACAGGTCTTGACTTGTACTTAAACGTTAAGTCGAACCAAAGATAAATACATATTCTTTTGCTTCTAAAGGTTGCACTTCGTTGCAATAAGTAAAAGAAAATGTAAACTACCATATATGCTAGATCAGATGTATTAAAGGAGATATATTGCGTGTTTTATTCTAAATTCAAAATGCATTTGACAGAACATTGATATCAAACTCCCACCATCATAGGGATGACTGGACTTTACCTGTGCTGAAAGGAGGATTAAACTGCACCAAAATGGTGTGTCTAGTGGTGGATCATTTAAAACGACATTTCCTCATAATTTTGTATCACTGCTTTAGTACTCAAAGCAATAAGCAGTCCGTTCACCATTTTGTTTTATCAACACATTAGCATCACATTTGCAAAATACTACTCTGGATATACAAATGTGCACCACATGTATCAAATACTCAGATACTGCTTGAGCGTTGTGGATAACTTAAGCCAGGAAATCACACAAGGGGGGCTATGAGGAGATTTTTAGGACCTGCGAGGGCAGATTCCCCACTCAATCTAATACCAAACACAGAAAGTCTAAAGGGCGTGTGGATTATGCCTACCATGCTCAGGAGGGAAATCCCTTTTAAGGACGGTTCCCCTCACACACCAGAGGTGTCATGCTTCATCATAGGGGTGCCTCCTCGCGTCAAGAACCTAGTCGTGACGCGGGCTACAACCCCCTCGCTATGAGGGAGGAGCTCAGGGATATTTTTTGAAAGAGGGTGGTCCTAAAATCCTACATGAGCGTGGTGTGTTATAGGTGGAATGCAGTGCTATAGTGAGTAGTGGTTTAAAACTGACTGCAAGGTTAGCTAAGGCGAACTTTATTCTGCTACCCTGTGAAAGAATTAAAAACAAATAGCTTGCAATGTAGCTGCCACATTAGAGACAGCTGCATTCGGAAACGATCAACATGTTTCGGCCTCAAGACCTATAAAAGTGTCGTGGCCTTCATCAGTATCAAATTTCAGCTACTGCAAACAGTGAATATGTACAATAGTGAGTGAAATCACAATGGACAACGGTATGTAATACTGAACCAGTTATCCTATTGTTCAGTAGATTCAATGGTGGAACCTACAACAGTCAGGGAATTTACCGCATCTGTCCTGAGCTTTGAGCCAAAGGTTCATACGCCAACCAGCCGCTTGGGGACAGCGTGGATTGCCAAGGCGTACGTCCCTCAGGCGGGGGGGGTCTTGAGGCCGAAACATGCTGATCGTTTCCGAATGCAGCTGTCTCTAATGTTGGCAGCTACAGTGCAAGCTATTTGTTTTTAACCCTGTCACAGGGTAGCAGAGTAAAGTTCACCTTAGCTAACCTTGTAGTCAGTTTTAAACCACTACTCACTATTGCACTGCACTCCACCTATAACACACCACGCTCATGTAGGGTTTTAGGACCACCCTCTTTCAAAAAACATCCCTGAGCTCCTCCCTGGTAGCGTGGGGGTTGTAGCCCGCGTCACGACTAGGTTCTTGACGCGAGGAGGCACCCCTATGATGAAGCATGACACCTCTGGTGTGTAAGGGGAACCATCCTTAAAAGGGATTCCCCTCCTGAGCATGGTAGGCATAATCCACACGCCCTTTAGACTTACGATTGGGACCCGTGGGCTCTTTCTGTGTTTGATAACTTAAGCCAACCATGGACCCTTCTTTTTCACCTGGGAGGCCCATGATTATGAGTAGCTAGAGTTTTCTGACCACTGTGCAAACACCTGTTTGTGCAAGGTGCAGCATTTTGAGTTGAGCAGAGTCTACCAGGATTACAGTTCGTATCTCTCAGTATTTTCCACAGGGAGAGTAGAGTTTGGCGAATTAAGTACTAAAATATGCATGTTGTTCCCCAGCAAACTTGAAATGGGCGCAATTTATCACACCAATCGAATCTTATTGGGTGTGAGAAATAGCACTTATCCATGCGGGGAACTTTTATTCATGGTTTTGCTACATTTGCCCAACTTTTACGCTTTCTGAAATGCCAGTATAACACACACTGCTTCTCTGTAATCAGGTGCCATATCCCTTTTAACTGTTAAGAAAACTGTTTCAACATTCGAACCCCATCAATAGTCCACGAAAGGAAGAAGAACAAACATTCATTTATAATCACTGCATACCTATTATTTTAATAAGAAAAGATTCCAAATGAGAACCATTATTCCTTTTCTTAATTCGCAATACACTTCGGAAAGTGTAGTATCAGAATGGTGTCGGAGTTCAAAGCAGTCAAGGATAAGCAGGTAGACATATGTAATTCACTTTGTTACTAAGACATCTTGGAGTGCACCAACATCAACCATCCATCAGAGCGTGAATGAATGACTGCATATTATATTATGTAGATCTGCAGAGCACAATATCACCCAGGTGGGTATCCTGGTGCTGAGCAGGTGTGAGTCTGGGGTGAATGTATGACATTGTTCTGCATTCTGTCCATCAACTGTTGTTTTTGCATTTGTCACCCCGAGTGGGACGGGTATGCACAGACGTGGGTCCCGTGCTCTCTATGCCACTGGAATCAAGCTATCCTGGCTGAAGAGGGGTGAAACCCCGAAACCGGTCCTAGGATGCTTGTTTCCAGTCCAGGGAGGACCTGGCTTGGCAGTTCGGGCTGGACTGTTCCCATGAGGCACAGGGTCAAGACTGATTTGCATATGGCTGGGTTCAAACTGGAATGGCATGGTGAGCAAAAAAACGATGGATTTAGGCCCAGATCTCTGTACTGGGGTGAATGTATGACATTGTTCTGCATTCTGTCCATCAACTGTTGTTTTTGCAGGTGTGAGTCTAGGCACACTCCGGGTATAGCGGGACTACACAAAAAGCCAGGTCTTCAGCTTCTTGCGGAATTCAAGAAGTGAGGAAGAGGCCCTAATGAATAGCAGAAGTTCGTTTTACGCTTTAGGGGCGATCAAGAAGGCTCGACTGCCGGATCTGGTTTCCTATATGGGGCCCGACCGAATCGGAAAGGTTTCCGACTGACCGATTATGATCCGAGTAAGGCGTTAGGAATATCCCAATACGAACCCGACGGCATTTCGAATGACCGAGCGGTACGGAGCAGAATCGTACGTCTCTACGGGCCGCGTTTCCGAACTACCGATTACGATGCTGGATTCAGACAGCCTTTACGAATCATGCCATCCGACTCGAATCATCAGTCGGAATCAGACTTTGGGGGCCAGTAGCAGGCTCTCTGCACCCAGAGCCTTCCCAATCGGGCCCGTGGGGGTACACATGGGTCCCCCCTTACCAGCCATGCACAGTGTGGCAAGCATTTTCAAGAGCTGGGGATGGGAACCTGCTGGTTGACGTGATTGGTTTACCACAAGGGTGTGGCTATGTTTAAAAAGGACAGAGCCACGAGGCAAGTGTGATTGGTGATATCGAAGGAGAAGAAAGCAGTTGGAGTTGTGAGCACTAAAGGAAGGAGGTATAGGAGCAAGTTTGTTAGTGTTTATTTTGGGCATGGTTTAATTGGTTGGGAATTAGTTCGGGAGTGACTATAACAGGAATACGGCTGGCTAAAGATTTCAGGGAGGCACATTTGGGGAGATTTGTTGTTGGGTTCATTTAATGCATGTACAAAAAATACATTTACAGAGGGAAAGTGCTATTCTTATGAGGCCGCACAACAAGGCAGAGGTATTTTTAACAGAATGTAATGCAAGTAAAATGAATGACGATGAATTTAGGTCTAAATAGAAATCTAATGGTAACTTTTTTTAAATTCATAGTGAACCCCTGAAGAAGGGCTAAGGAAGCCCGAAATGCATTGGGTGAAAATATGACAAACTGCTATGGACGAATTTTGTATTCCTGCGTGTTTCAGAGAAAGGCCTGGATAGGCATATCTGTTGCATTAGAAAAATTGGAAATCATAAGCATCTTACATGTGAATGGAGTATCGAATGATTAAGGAATTTTCAAGCATATGGAATAAACATTATTAAATATGGACAAGTTTGCGACAGTTTTTTGAAAAAGTCTTGAATTAAGCTGTGCGTCTGGCAAGGAGTGTAAGTACGCTCCAGTGTTGTGGATTCTAATCCTTTGCGTGACAAAGGGCAGAGCACGCAGGTCCAGGCTGCACGCGCCTGTTTAAATAACTTTAAGCAAAGCTGAAGGAGTGTTGGAGATGGTGTGCATTCTATCGTCTCTTTTTTGTATATTCAATTTCAAGCTGCCCTGCAGTTAGTTTGCACCCAACAATGGATTACTGGACTAAACTGAGAGAAACAGACATGACGTCACATGTAAGGTGCCATAGTATCATCACATCCGTAAAAGCGGAAAATCATGTTATGAATCAAAACTGAATGGGTTGTTACAGCGGATTTCGCATCGTGAAACTTTTACAATGAACATCAAGTCAAGAATATTTCAATTGTTTTACAATGTGAAAATGCGCAAACGTAAATGTCATGTTAGATAGCGGAAAACGCAAGAGTAGAACTGGTGTTTTGAGAACAGTTGAGGCAAGGGTGGGGCATATGATTTACAGATTCGGGGTTTTTTGAGTACACAGGTGTGTTGGTGAAGTCACAGGTTAACGGTTTGAAATGAGGTACAGGTGGTGACAGGGTGTGTCAAAAGGGGTGGTTTATGGGAGTTGTATTTTCAAGAGCTGGGGATGGGAACCTGCTGGTTGACGTGATTGGTTTACCACGAGGGTGTGGTTATGTTTTAAAAGGACAGAGCCACGAGGCAAGTGTAATTGGTGATATCGAGGGAGAAGAAAGCAGTTGGAGTCGTGAGCACTAAAGGAAGCAGGTATAGGAGCAAGTTTGTTAGTGTTTATTTTGGGCATGGTTTAATTGGTTGGGAATTTGTTCGGGAGTGACTTTAACAGGAATACGGCAGGCTAAAGATTTCAGGGAGGCACATTTGGGGAGATTTGTTGTTGGGTTCATTTAATGCATGTACAAAAAATAAGTTTACAGAGGGAAAGCGATGTTCTTATGAGGCCGCACAACAAGGCAAAGGTATTTTTAACAGAATGTAATGCATGTAAAATGAATGACAATGAATTTAGGTCTAAATAGAAATCTAATGGTAACTTTTTTTAAATTCATAGTGAACCCCTGAAGAAGGGCTAAGGAAGCCTGAAATGCATTGGGTGAAAATATGACAAACTGCTATGGATGAATTATGTATTCCTGCGTGTTTCAGAGAAAGGCCTGGATAGGCATATCCGTTGCATTAGAAAAATTGGAAATCATAAGCATCTTACATGTGAATGGAGTATCAAATGATTAAGGAATTTTCAAGCATATGGAATACACATTATTAAATATGAACAAGTTTGCGACAGTTTGAATTAAGCTATGCGTCTGGCAAGGAGTGTAAGTACGCTCCAATGTTGTGGATTCTAATCGTTTGTGTGACAAAGGCCAGAGCACGCAGGTCCAGGCTGCACGCGCCTGTTTAAATAACTTTAAGCAAAGCTGAAGGAGTGTTGGAGATGGTGTGCATTCTATCGTCTCTTTTTTGTTTAGGCACCAGGGGGTGCCCGATTTTCCCCAGCCACCCCTTTCTTCAATGGGAGCCTATGCATTCGGTTGGAACATAGGCTCCCATTGAAGTCAATGGGAGTCTGACCCAATCGTATCTGGAAGCATCCGGATGCATCATAATCGGTCAGTCGAACTCTCCCGATCCGAGTCCGTCGGAAACCGTTCCCAAACCGATTCGGTGGGAATGCTTTCCTAACCGCATTGTAATCAGGCCAATAGTTGGGAAAGCAGATGCGATTGTTAAGGTATGCTGGGCTAGTATTATGTAGTGCCTTGAAAGTGTGGGAGAGGAGTTTACATTTTGCTCATTAGTGAATGAGGAGCCAATGGAGCTCCTTGAAGGGTGGTGTGATGTGAGTGCGGTGTGGGAGGTTGAGAGTGATTCTGGCTGCCAAGTTTTGAATGGTCTGCCGTCTTCTGGTGAGCTTTTTTGTTGATCTCAGCATTGAGGAATTTCCCGTAGTCCAGCTTGCTTGTGACCGGGTGCCATTTGAAAATCTTACTCAGCATGAGGCGGTAACCAGTGGTTTGGACTGTCATGTCGAGTTTGCTGTCGACGATGATCCTGAAGTTTTTGGCATGGGTGGTAGGGATTGGAGTTGTTCCTAGCTCTGTTGGCCACCAGATGGAGTACCACGGTGATGCGCTCTTCCCGAAGATAACGACTTCTGTTTTGTTGGTGTTCTGCTTTAGACAGTTGATTGGATGAGTGACTGGATGACAAATGAGGCAGTAGTAAATTGCTGTTAAGATATTCACCTGAGATCTGAAGGGATGTTGGAATGGTGGTCGTGGGTGATCTGGAGGAACCTTAAGACCATTTTACACGATATATGAGGAAAATGAACTACCAGTGTGTCAATTCATGGCACATTCTGCCCTCATGGCAGCCACAAGGGTGACTTGGACAGCCGGATACCAGAAACATAAGAAATCCTTGGTGTTATCGCACCTCCAAAGCTATATACTTTTGTTCACACTCTTTCATACTGCATTATCACTGAATTTTAATGTAGATGTAAATATACTCAGCATTGAATTTACATATGGTATATATGGCATTGAATTCACATATGGTATATATGGCATTGAAGTTACATATGGTATATATGAAAATGTTCTGAAATACGTAAATGTAAATGTGACTTATAAAGCGCAAACTCATTCCCCAGGGCGTATTGGCACTGTCGAAGTCTGATTTTGGCTGCGGCAATGTCATTGTCGGATCAAGTAGGTGTGCAAATATCTTCTACTCCTGTGTGAAGAGCCAGGTCTTTAAGGCTTTTCTGAAGGAAAGTAGAGAGGGAACATCTTTTAGTGTCAATGGGAGACTGTTCCAAAGCATGGCAGTGGCCCTAAAAAAGCTCTTACCACCCCAGGTAGCTTTCCTAAATGTTGGGACAATCAGGTTCCTGGCAGAGCCTGAGTGAAGTGTCCTTGCTGGGACGTACCATTTAAGTTTCTTCTTAAAATGGTCTGGCCCGAGTCCGTGCAGTGATTTATAGGCCAGACAGAGAGCCTTGAAACTACAGTGTTGTTTGACTGACAACCAGTGTAATTTCCTGATGGCTCCTCTGGCCGACTCGTGTTTTGTAATTTTAAAAAGGAAACGAGCCGCAGTGTTTTGCAATGTCTGAAGCCTATTAAAGAGACCTGTTGCAAGAGTAAGATAAAGACTATTGCAATAATCAATCCTTGTGAGAACCAATGCCATTATTACTGTTTTCAGAAGTTCGGGGGGCAGAACTTTTTCTATCTTTTTTATAAGCCTTAAAGAACAAAAAGAGGCTGATGTTGTTTTGTTTACTTGGTCCTTAAACTTCAATTCTTTGTCTACCAGGAAGCCTAAGTTTTTTACTTTATTTGAGGGTTCGATGTGGATACGATTTTCAGAAATTCCAGGTTTAAGTTTACTTAGGTAAACTATGTACACCAAAACTATTTTTTGTGATATAGACTCACTAAGATGTATATTGAATTTGCTAATGGATCTCCTAGATGCATGCAACCCCAGGTCCACTTCTACCATATGATATAGGACTGTGTTATAATAAAGACATACTGGAGGGAGGTTTTGTTCATCATAAAAGGAGACCACTAAGAGAGAAGCCCCTCTGGTGCCATTGCAGTGTTTACTGGGCTAGACCCAAACCTGTTGTTTTGAAGTTGGTGCGGGATTTGGTTAAATGTACATGGGAAGGAATTTCAACTCGACTGGCTCTCAATAGAAGAAGCACTACACTGACACCTTTGGATGTTTGGGGCAAACTACTAGTAGCTTTAGAAGTGAAACCCAATACTTATCCTCCTTGAGGTTTGTGGTGAGAGCAAGGATGTTGAAATTTTCTTTTCTAGATTGAATGTTTTACAATATACATTACACTCAATAAATGCAAGCTCAATTCTGGCTTTGGGTGCACAGCTGTGGTCGGTCAAATGGGGGCGGGGGTGTATTTTTCTCCATTTATTTAAATATGCTGTAGCTCTCATATTTTTCTTAGCTCAAAGTGGTTGCTGCACTTTATGACATCCTGGGGCTGCATTACAGAAAATGCCCCGGGGGTGCAACGGGCATGTGCGCCTGTTTTCTGTGCCCCGGGGGCATTTGGGTATTACAGAAGGGGCCGCAGGAGCTTGTGTGGCCCCCTTTTGTAATACAGATAGCACTGGCACACATATGACGAAAGCACTATCTCAAGAGGGCATTTCCTCATTTGCAGCGGGGCTTGGCCCCATTCAAATGAGAGTATCTCTTTACCTCTGCTTCTGTGCAGTATTATGGACTTGGGCGCAAAGGCAAAGAAGGTGTCAGGAGGCGCACTGAAGTTGTGCCACAAAAAGGTGGCACACTGTCAGTGTGCTCCTGATGGTAGTCCTTTGGACGGGGGAAAAGGGGACCCATGGACCCCCCAGATATCCCCGTGCAGGCGGGTACAGTCACTCACTGCTCCCACCTGCAAAGAGTTCTGTAATCCCTCTTTAAAGTGCAGGTGGGTTGCCACTTGCACAGTGAAACACAAAGCGGCTTTGAAGCAGCTGCTCTGTATTTCACTTAGATGCGCTGCCCCCAGGGCAGCAGTTCGCTGCTGCCATGGAGGTGGCGCATTCACTGTAATAGGGTGCACTTTCTCTATTTGCGCTCGGAGCACCTATTTAAAGGTGCTCCATGGCGGAAATAGCAAAAGTATGCCCTATCTATAATTGCACCCCAGGTTTATATTGTATTTGCTTTGATCTTTCACTTCCAAAACACCCAATAAAGAACAATTAATAAAAAGATAGTCTCATGGGGTTACTGCAGTGAAGGAAAGACAGAGGCTCACAAAAACCTGGGCCGTGTTGTTCTGGTTGTGGACTGTGTCCACTTCACATTTTGAGGGTATAAGTGGCTACCCCTTTCCCTTTGGATCACCGTAAGACTAGACACAATTTACATGGGATGGTTTGCACAACAGATATCCTTGCCACTGACAATTTTTCAACTAACAAAAAGATAGACACTCAACTCTCGCCTCTTTGTAAAACAAAGAACCTCACAAAGACGTCTAAATGACAAATGCAAAGATACAAGCACCATAACATATTCCTTTGTACCAACATATTTGTAACCAATAATAACTTACAACCCAATAGTGTGCAGCCGAATATCACGATATCACCCACAATTGCCACACAATCACTCTCTTGTATCTATCTCGTGTACTCGTAAAGGTCCATCAAATTGGATGGAGAACGTGACCTGTGATATATATCACTCGAAAATCCCAAATGTCAGTGCCATTGATAGTTGCACCTGGTAAAAGTTTAGTGATTTGAAGATGAGAAGTTATTGATTTTTTAACACTGAACTGACTGCAGTGACGCCTACCCCTTGCCAGTGCTTCCAATTCCGAGTAGCTATTTGGAGCCCTTCTGGCAAAAGATCACCTGAGTGGTGATCACTATCCTTAGCAAACAAAAAGCAGCACATGATCTACAATAAGATTATTACTCAAGGCTGAGCTCTGGGCTGTTAAGTGAGTTACTTCACTTGTGTGTGGTTTTGGCCTCCCCATTAACCAAGAGAAATACAAGTTATGCTGGACCCTTAGCTTGTCATCCCATAGTCAGTGAATAAAAGTGCTAATAGCTAGTTGGGCTCATGACTCAGCCTTGCACATTCTCCATTTTGACAGTATGACAGGCATGATCCCTGTCACAGATACCCTTGGAATTAAGCATGATTGATACCGGGAGAAAAGGGCATAGTAGTTTGATGTCACGGTTGATGGAGATCTCTGCACAGCAATTAATGAAAAGTTCTGGTGTGCTGATTGTGCTTGCAGAGAAGAAATGTGCCACAGTTAGCACAAACGTTTAAACAAAAGGATATAAGTTGCAACATTATTTTAAAATGTAAGATCTGTTCAGTGTATTTGAATTTTCTTAGGGCTGATTTCATCAGTTTGGCGAAGAACTGCAATTGTTACTATATCACTAGGGTACACCTGCTTTTTCAGTTTTTCAGCATCACTATCCGTCTTCAGGCACTGTTAGTTCAGAGTAACCTTTCTTTGTGACCCAAGAAGACTTATCAAGCAAAAAAGGTTATGGTGAAATAACTTTGTCTGAAGATGGACAGTGATGCAGAAAGTCTGGGGAGGTGGGGTGTTTCCTATGTGTAGTTAAAGGTGCACAGAATGCCAGGAAGTTTTGAAAGTAGAACTTGTTGGGGATACTGTTTTCTTTCCAGGTGTTAGGTGAGTGAATTGGTCTTTCTAAATGCTGGATGGTATGACTCCTAAGATGACTTTTGATTTGTTAACAATATTTTCAATATGGATGGAGAATACAATATTTTTCTGACATATAATACTATTTAATTATTTGTACGAATAGAGTAAGTTCCCTAACTCTCCTACACATAAAAGATAACTTCATGCAATGTTAAGAGCAAATTAATTCATACACTGGCTTGTGAAGGAAGGTATGCAACTTGCACACAAGTGTGGATTACTTTGGTGTTCCAGTGTGAGTGATATTTTGAGGCTGCATAGGACTGTTGACCATAAAGTGACTGTCTTCATGAGGAGAAGATGCCTGTACTCAAACGTTTCCTGGGGTGGAAGGAAAAAATAAAGAGTTTGAAGATGGATTTTGGGGTGACACAGGATTGCGTGCTAGCAAAGGATACATTTTAAGGGATTACTATCAAAAGGAGGTTAATGTTTATTAGAACATTGGAATGTTGGGAGCTCCATTGAAGACAATGGAGTTGCTCTGGGCTTATAATGGCTGGTATAAGCCCAGCGCTCCAACATTCCAATGTTTGTCTCTTTGTTTCTCCATTTTTAATTTAGAACATTCTACCCTTAGTGGGTGGAATGTTCTAATAGCCTTATAGCCCTTCTGCCTCAGGCTATACCGGTTGTTAAAGGCCCTCTCCCTCGTTATAGGCCCTCGCCTGTGGCTCGGGCCTATAACTCGGGATCAGGGCCTTTAACAGCCGGTATAGCCCTCGGCAGCAGGCTATAAGGATATAGTATATGCAAAAAGTACTCAAGATGAGGAAAGTGCTGAAGAATTTACCAGAGTTGATGTTTCCACAAGTGATGAATATGGTAGGCACGGATTTTGTTGCTTTGGATGGTGGTTCCTGGTGCAGAAAGGAGGGATCAGAGAAGTATTTGGTAGAGAAGGTACCGCTGACATTATGAAGGAAGATGAGATATATGTTGGTAAGTGTAGTTTCATGTGATGAAGGAGTTCCATATCTATTTCTGTATCTGGATCATGAAAGGAAGTGAGAAGATCTTTGGGCCAAGCCATAGGACGCCCCAGCACTTCAAGGTCTATGTGTACTGCATGTAAACACTGCAAGATAGCTCAAGAAGATAACAATAGTAGGTGTTGACACCTGGTGTGTCCTTCAGGTGCTGTGTTTGAATCCAGCCATTGCCGCAGCAGACTTGCACCCTTCTGAGGCTCAGTAATTGTGTGCCAATAATTTGTAATATTACCACATGGTATTTTCAGCAAGCATTGCATAAAGCTGTGTTATAAAGCATTATGTGGAAACAAAGCTAAGCAACACTGACATTGACTAGCCCAGAAGTTGGAGGAAGTTGGAAATTGAGATGTGTAACGGTGTTCAGGAGTGCCTGGTAAAGTATCCTAGAATGGTTGGTGATTGAACCTGCAAGATGATGCTGGCTGGAAAAATGCATGGGGGGGTTTCCATGGAAAACAAACTAAACGTACATCAATCTGGTGCTGTGGTGTTCTGCTAGTGGAAATATTTGCTGAATTTCTCATTCCGATATTGACTGTGGCACATGGCATCGGATTTGTGATCTTCAAACATCCCAAATTGGCACTGATTTGTCCTCCAGTCAATCAATCAGACTTTATAAAGCGTGGATAATCACCCGATCGCGTATCCAGGCGCTTGCAGGGCTCGGAGGCTTATTCGAACAGCCAGGTCGCGAGGGCCATTCAAGCTATTTAATGACTAATTAAGGAACGTGGCTGACAGATGAAATGTGCACCATGACACCTTGATTATGACAAATTTTGTATTTTTGTGACACCAACTGTTAGATCTGTGCACAAGAGTATGAGTTCATGAAATATGTTTGCTCGTTCACATGGTGTCATCAGCTTTTTCTCCTTTTGTAAGGCACAACAAATCGACCTAGCTCTTTGAAAGCCCGCTCTGCTCAGTGGGCATTTGGATTCTAAAAAGGCTACTCTTTGTCAGGGCACATAGTGCTCAGGTGTCAAAAGAGGTACAAAGAGGACTGTGTTTTTCTTGTTGTAGAACTCCCAGTTCATGTGTACTATGGACTCTCCATTTGCTTTCCATGGATTATTACTGGTTGATAAGGCCTGCTTCCTGGATTCAAGCTGTGTAGAGTAGGGCACTGAGTATTCACACAAATATAAATAACATTGAATTTGCCTCATTGGACCTGGGACCTTTCAAAGGGTGTGACAGCTTGACAAATATACTGAGTTAACAGAACCTGAAGTTAGCAGACGAAATTCATGGTAGGGGCTCATTCAACGACATTTCCTAGTAATATTCTACACTTTCACGTGACAGTACAATTTATTGTCAGTCATTTACAGTATTTGAGCAGGGATACAAAATTACCATTTCATACTTGCAATACATCAAGTTTCACTAAAGCTTACTGAATAGGAAACGATAACTCAAACTGCCATCCTCGAGTATTTTGCGATATTTCAAGTACAAAAAATGTCATATGATGTAATTTATCGCATAGTTTATCCTTGATTTACATTGTTTCTTCTTCATCTTTCAGGGTGTGACTGTCCTCTTCAAAATGAATCAGGGAAACCTGCCAGCAAGCAAGTACCTCTGATGCTCAGAGAGCAGAAGATTGCTTTTTTATCTCTACGTTTACGGGTGACCTATCCTGAGACTCATGCAAAGCAAAAATCCGTCAGAAGAAGTAAAAAGCTGGAGTCCTTGTTGAATACCCAACTCAGAAAAACACAAACTTGATATAAAATTCATTGGTGTTCTCCACGTGCTCCAGACAGAGACTTAATTCCTGTCTATTGATTTCATTAAATGTTTGAGACAGTATGTTTGTGTAGGGAAAAATAAACATTTCCAACTAAATATACATAGCATATAGAAATAAAAAATATACTGTTCACATCTTCAAAATGGATGATCAGTACAGAAACAATTCACATTCCTCTCATGGAGGAAAGAGCAGAGGCCGAGAGGTAAGAAGACAGACCAGTAACCAAGGGATGGGAGATTATAGTAGTTATCAAGACAACACGTATGGTGGTTATGCACCCAACGATGGCTACTACCACACCGGGGAGGATCCTAACCAAGAAGAAGATGCCCAAAGTGATGCCACCGAAGGACATGACGAAGATTATGAAATCTATGAAGGGGAATACCAAGGCATCCCACACCCTGATGACATTAGGTCCAAGCAGAAAGCACCCGCCATGGGAGATGAGTTCGGTGATCATGCTGACATAATGGCGGAGAGGATAGAAGATGAGGAGCAGCTGGCACATCAGTATGAGAACATCATTCAGGAGTGTGGGCACGGGCGCTTCCAGTGGACCCTTTTCTTCGTCTTAGGCCTGGCTTTGATGGCCGATGGTGTGGAAGTATTTGTAGTCGGGTTTGTTCTCCCCAGTGCAGAGAAGGACATGTGTTTATCCAGCTCAAACAAAGGGATGCTAGGTATGTGACTTTTATTGTATTATTTCTATCCCTATTTGGAGACCACCCAATATGTGTAATGCTATGTAGACTTTGAAGGCATTTAAAGCAATTAACTGTCAATATATTCTTAAAATGATGACATTAGAATGAACATATACAAGTGTTGTTAGATGAGTGTCAAGTGAATACTATAGAATGTGTAGTATCGTGTTGTGCTGAGCCATTCTAGAGTACTGAACACAGAAACTTTTTAGAACACCAACGGGGCAGTGGAAAAGGTTTCTCTGTACTCACACAACATTCAATTGATTTTCCATTTCCTGGTCCAGTCCACACAATAACATAATGTGAAAGTCTGTTTTCGAAAAGTAACGCTTCTATCAGTTCAATGCACAAAAATATGGTCAAATAAATTGAAACTGCCTTTTTGGAATTGTTTATAGAGCCCTATATAGTTATGGTGATTTTTCAGGAATACGACTTTAATTTGTGGAAAACATGAGGTTCCTGACTGCTGCAGCAGAATAATCACATATGGGTAATGTCAGTCAGTGGGATAACAGGTTTCCTAGGGCGTGCTTTTTATTGTTTGGCAGGTGGGTACTCTGTCACAAACGTGACGGATATTCCATCTGCCTTATTATAAGTACACTTGTAATAGGGCGGAGGGGATTTATTTCATGTTTATGACTGAGTATTTGTACGCCAAATTCTAAATCAGTCCCTTACTGTTTTGGACTCACTGAGCCATAGTCATGGTCCCCTAAATGTAATGCAAGTACAATGCCAATCCGTTTCCTGCCCAAAATACTAGCACTTTCTGAAGGTGCCAGTGAGTGTCAGTTGTGTTTTTCGAACAAGGAGCTACATTGTGTCTACTAAGAAGGAAATTAGCAGACTTTCAAAAATAGCTACCCTCTTTCCTATCAGACAGCCCCCTATTTATTAAACTTGTAACATCCATTTGTATAGTCCCTCGGGATCCCAGCAGGTACTCAATATTATTCAACATGCACATGTAAGCTCTAATATCCATCTCGCCCATGGGCAGCATTGTCATCCACCAAATACAGATGACATGCAGCTATGCCGAAGATTCTCATACCAAACAACCTCTCAAATTTAAAATTATGACTATAAAAGTTGGAAATATAGATAGCCCACTTTCCCACACATTGAATTTGAATAAAACTGAATTCCCAAATAAATCTGAATAAACCTGAATTCTTGCTATTTCTCTCTAATAATGGTTCAACTTTAGTCAAAAACTGGATGACCAAACTATATCTACTTGGGATCACTCCCATCTTGTTTCTCATGCAAAATCCATCTGGAGTCACACATGTCAATAATTCCTCACATGAATGGGATTTACTAGACATCACAGTACTCACACTACATCTCTGTCAAGATAGGCAGAGATATTCAGACCTATGCCATAATTTCTGGGTATTGTAGAGATACTATCACGCCTACCCATGAGGCTCACAGTGGAGGACCCCCAAAATAAACCCATAAAAAGGGATTAAAGATGTCACCTGTATGGGGAGAGACCAACAAAGGAACATAGTAAATAAAAAAAGACCCATTTCAATCTTCCAATCCTTAAAGAAGAAAAACAGCTCTCCATAACTGGCTCACCAAGAAGGGTCCTGAGCCCCAAGCCAGACACATCACAGAAAACAAAACAGGAATTAGAAACAGTTTGGTAAATTATGTTAAGGATGTAAGGTCTAAGCTGAGCAACGGATATTGCAGAGATAGGAATTTCAGGCATGGTTTCTTTTAAAATGATGTATAGAAAGGGATTATTTCCACCCTGGTACCACAGTGGAACAGTCTATTTGTCCATAAGGTACACAGTGTGCCATCTCAAAAAGGTAAAACAAAAAAAACTAAGCAGGATTCCCTCACGGCTTCCATTGCTGGATGAGCTGGATGTTCCTCAAGTGGTCAGCCCACCTACTTTGAAGAGGAGGTAACCCTCTGAGGTAATGTTTTCTGCCTAGGTGCCCCCCTGGATTGGGCTAATGGTTTCCTCTTCAGAAACATAGCCTGACATCTTTGTTTGGGAGTGAACCTCCTGAAATAAGGTTTGCTCCTGCTTGCCCTTTTGGATTTAAATGAGTGTTTGTTCTTCGTATACAGCCTGATTCTTTCAACCGGCAATGGTATGTTTCATCCTGCAACAGAGAACAGGTATTGTTTGTGCTCCTCTATTGTCGTCAACCTGGCAATTGGTAGAGAGACATGATTAATTTGGGCTACGAAGAATGCAGTGCAGAGCTGAGCATCACCAAGGTAAGGGTAGAATCACCAGTAACTTGTGTCCAGTTTACAGGTGCAGCTGAATAGCCACTCACCTTCAATGAGCCGAAAACAAAAAAGTGCACAGAAAACCTTTAATTTATTTCTAATTATTTGATGCAGTCAACACGTTAACGGAAAAAAATAATTCTGGTTTTGAACTGTAAACTTTGCAGCAGTTCACTGCACAAGTTTCTATATATTGAAATGCTTTTAAGTTGTTTATACATGGCCATAAAGGTAAAGTGCATTTGCACATGGTGTCAAATAAAGCGTATTTGCAATTATTTTTAAAAATAAATCTTTTTATTGCATTTCAGGGCAGAAACAGAAAACAATAACAAGATGTTCAATCTGCACACGTTCATAAGTTACATGTCGTATATACAACAGGACAGTCATCTGTTATTGATAGTATATTGCACTGTTCACCCCCCATCCCTCTCATTAAACTACACAGCTTATCTGCATTTTATTTTGCCCTTAGTCCTCTTCGAGTGGGGGGTTATTGCTAACAGGCAGACGGAGCATCCCTCTACTTTTATTCCATCGCTCCCAGATCTTTGTCCATTTTTGCGGGCTGCCTCTACAGTCATAGACCACCCTTTCCGCTTGCATACACCAGTCCATGCCGGTTTCCCAATCTGGAAATGCAGGCCCAGAATCCGCCCTCCACTTTCTTGTGATGTTACATTTTGCTACCATAAAGCCTAGTGTGACCCAGGTTCTTGTTATGTTATGTTAATAAAACTTATTGAGTGCACGAATACCCAGAGGTGTCTTGGCGCTGAGACAGAAGTAGCCCTAGCTGAAGCAATTAGTTTTCTTTCTTTCTTTCTTCCGCCGTTAGGTATGTTTTCTCCCAAATGTTTAATAAAAACCATTGAGGCGATGTCACCACCTCCCTTCTGCATAGTGTAAGCATGCATGTAATAAACTTATTCCAATATTCTCATATCATTGGGCAGTCCCACTGTAGGTGCAAGAACGTGCCTATCTGGCCACAGTTCTTGGGACATTGCGAAGAGTCAATTCTGCCCATTTTAACTAGTGTAGTGCTGGTATAATATGTCCTGTGTAAGAACTTTAATTGAACCAATCTGAATCGGGAGCGTATGGCTACTTCTTGGTATTCGCACATTTTAACAAATATAGGTTCCCCACCGCTTCTGCTCTTCAAGAATGTACATAAGCACTTTACTGTTGCAGTGTGAAAGCCTGAGTTTAACCAACACATTGTTTCCAGAAATTCAAACATCTCAATTTCTGAAAAGACTTAATATCAGCCATGCAAGCCATAGTTCTTTATCCTCCTGGTAGAGAAAACCCAATCTTTGCAGGTCTCCCTAAATACGTTGAAGCTCTCATTAAATAGATTCTGCACTATGCAGCCTATTTGTCAAACAGAGCAAAATAACCATGTTCTCCTTATTTTCCAAAACCATTTTGTTCCACTTGGAGCTTGCTTAATCTTCAGTGTCTGTTACACCATTGATAAAGTCATAAGTCTATAATAATCAGTGCAACCAAAAGGAAAATTATCCACACTTCTTCTCTAGCCACAGTGAATGAACTCCCACTGCACTCAGGGCTAACATACTCACTGCCTCTGCCTATAACACAGAGAACCATGCCACTGCCACTCCCTTTTTCTATATGTTTTCTACTCATCCACTCAAAGTCATCAGTCATACACACATTCCGCCAACACACATCATCATGCTACAACTCCATGCAACCTCACTAAAATTCCTTATTTGCCCCCAACACTACATACTAAGCAGGAATCATCTCATCTACCCTCCTAAGAATAACAACCATCTGAGCTCACAAAGGCTTCTCCTGAAAAATACTCTGTCATTAATTCTCTTTGGAATGCCCGTTCAACCTGCAATAAGGCCTCCTACATCACTGAATACTTCAATTTACACTGGTCTGTATTGATCCTAAATAAACTGTCACTACTACCACTCTCTGCACTAACCACATCACATTTCCCCCCAGCATTAGGCCATATCCAAAGGTGGAAAGGTTTGCATACTCCTCAGCAAATCACTTATTATGACCTCTGTCTTGACACCCACTTCTCCCTTATATTTTGTGTCCTTTTTTGAACATTATTTACCTTCAATCATTGCCCCTTTCAATTTGAGCATCCAAACCCTCTACAGGTCTCCAGGTAGCCTGGACTCTTTCTGTGAAGACTAGAACAATGTTTTTAAATTACTCACATCGTACACTCTCCCCAACGTTATGGGAGAACTTAACCAACCAATCACCTGCAACATAATTTCTTCATGAAACTTTTTTCTTACTACTCATTACACCTACATATAACCTGGAAAAACATTAGACTTGATACAGATCTCCAACACACTCTTATACTTCCTACTCCGTTAACCCCTCTCCATTGGCTCATGCCATAACTGGTTTATCCTTAACCATCCCCTCTCACCCACTCCATCTCTACTTCCTTGGTTTCTAAAAGATAACATTCTACTACTTCTCTCCCTGTGTTACCAGACCAAGTACACAAATACCTCACCCCATTACCACAGTATACACCATTCACAATATTCAATCAGAATCTCCAACTGACTTTTGACTATCAGTACCCTGTGTACATATTCTCTCACACATTCTCTCCAAAGACATCAAGACATCAAGACCTCAACCATGGATCACAAATAAGTAATACATTTCATCTGCCTCGCTGCAAATGCCTGGCATGCACAATCAACAGCCTGCTTGCTCCTCCTAAAAGAAATATCTATGCATCCTTTCTCTTTGCTTTGAACTTTGCAACCTACATCTCTTCAAAACTCCCAAGTATTGGTCACACACTTGGCTCATCACTCACTTCTTTCCCTTGCTCCTCCTACATTACTACCACTCCTCAAAGGTGCATTTTCAACCCAAGGTCTTACAATGTTGATATGTTGATATGTTGAGTTTTTAAGTGTTATGATTGCACTTACTCTTCTGTAAAGTATTTCATATGTATAGAAAATTGGATTGTTGGTTAACTGAGGTGTGAGCCCTGGTCAAGCAGCAGTCATAATTCTTGTCAAAGTGAGGCACAAGCCAACATTAAATAAACCTATGCTCAACCCGCTGTTAGCTATACACAGAGCAGTCAGGCTTTACTTAGAAGCAATATGTAAAGTATTTGTGCAACACTTCAAACAGTGATAAAATGAAAAACACTTCACAAAAAGAATTCCAATCAGTAGAACCGTAGATATGTCTTTTAAAGATTTTAGTGAAAATAGCCTAAAAAGCACAAAGCGCCAACTGTGGATATCTGGATGTGCCAGACCTGGACAAAGTCACATGTTCAGGCCGACCATGATGCCCGCGGAACAAAGTACCTTAAATCATGGTTTGCAGAGCAAGCGAGGATGCATATCAAAGAGGCATCACGTATCTGAAGTGATGAGTCAGTTCCGAGATGCTGCAAGGCTGTGATGCGAGGGCCTACACCGTCTACAAGGATCTTGTCAACAGGGCTTGTGATGCGAAGTCTGGTGTCGAGGACGAGGAGCGCAGATGGGCCAATGCGTCGGTTCCAAAGAGCTGTGAGGCTGCAATGCGGAGTCCGTCATTATTGTTCAAGCCGCCGTCGATGAGTGATGCGAGGGTCTGCACCAAGGATGCATCATGCAGTGGCGGTTCCAAGGGACTGCAGCTGAAATGCAGGTCTTTGCAATGGGTCCAATCCATGCAGCAGTGGAAATGCGTCGGTTTTGCTCAGGCTTGCACCTCGTAGCAGAGGAGCTGAGTCGGTTCCACTGGATCCACAGAGGCTGGCAGAGCACCTTAAGCCCTTTTCCAAGGGCCCAAGACTGGGATGACACCATTTGGCAGGGTAGTCTCGCAGATGGCAGAGTCCAGGTGCAGGTGCAAGGTAGTTGGAAGCATGTTGTGTCCCTGAGGTTTCAGATCAAGAGGCCAACCAACTAGCCCTTGGAGTCAATCCGGGTTCGGGGCTCAAGGGATGCAGGTCCAGTTCTTCTCACCCAGGTGAGAGGGCAGCAGGCAGCAGGTCAGCAAAGCTGGGCGAAGTTCCTTCAGAGGTGCAGTCCAGCAGAGTGGCAGTCCTTTCAGCAGCACAGCAGTCCTTCTTCCTGACATAGTAGCCACAGGTCCAGAAGGGTACTGAAGTGGTAGTGTCTGAGGTCCAGTATATATACCCAGTTATGCCTTTAAGTGGGGAGAAGCTTCTAGAGGCATACCTTTTAAGTGCACAGGTGTCCTGCCTTCCTGGTCCTGGCTCCAGACTAACTACAGGGGATATGTAGCCCTTTGTGGGGAGACAGGACATATTAAGTGTAAGTGGGGTTGGGCCCAGCTCCTCCCTCTCATCAGGCCAGTGGTGGCCCATCCAGTCACACCTAAGATCCCAGTTGTATGTGGCTGTCTAGGAGTAATACACAAAACCCACCTGTCACTCACACCCTAGAGAGCTAGAGAAAGGCTGCAGGCACCAAATGGCTAAGGCAAGAAAATGCCAACTCTCTAAAAGTTGTAAAAACAACAAATGATAGGCGGAATGCTGAACAATGTCAAACACTCATCCCCAGTACAGAGATCTGGGCCTAAATTCATAGTTTTTTTGCTCACCATGCCATTCCAGGTTGGACCAAGCCAAATGCAATTCAGTCTTGACCCTGCTTCCCATGAGATCAGTCCATCCCGAGCTGCCAGGCCAGTTCCTCCCGGGATCGGAAACAAGCATCCTAGGACTGTTTTCAGGATCTCACCACTCATCAGCCAGGATAGCTTGACTCCCGTGGCATGGTGAGCATGGAACCCACATCTAGACATACCCGTCCCACTTAGGGTGACAATTGCAAAAAGGACAAATGATGGACGGAATGCTGAACAATGTCAAACAGTCACCGGCAGTACAGAGACCTGGGTCTAAATCTATCGTTTTTTTGTTCACCATGTGTTAGAAATTGGATTCCTGGTTGGCTGAGGTATGCACTCAGGCAGGAACCACCACTCTAGTCAGGGTGAGCTAGATATATAATAGGATAACATGTGCTCACCCTCTGGTAGCTTGGCACAGAGCAGTCAGGCTTATCTACAAAGGCAATGTGTAAAGAATTTGTGGAACACACCCACAGTAACACAAAGAATACACCACAAAAACACTCCATACAGGGTTATAAATATATATTATATCTTTATGAATAAAACAAGACCACAACGACAAAAGTCCAATTAGTAGAACCGGAGTTATGAATCATTAAAGAATAAACTAAAAACAGCACTTTGAAGTCAATAGCACTAAAAGGTTACTTTAGATCGCACTAGACCGCTGTAAATCCAAAGTTCAAGACAACTGCGATGGAGCGCTGGTCGGATACATTTCCAAACAGGTCCCACTGAAGTTTTACCTTATAAAGCTGAGCCAAGAGACCCGTTCACAGGGGAGATGGTTGCCGGAAGCAAGTAGTGCGTCGCTAGCGGTGATCCTGTGGGCACGAAGAGTCGGCCGGGCATCATGGACACCTTGCTGTCTCTGGCGGCGATGCTTGCTGAGTGAGGAGATGATGCTGCACTGGCTTGCGCTGATCCTTCGAGGGAGCGGTGCAGCCCCAGTATGAACGGCCTGTTTGTGGTCGTGAAGAGCCCAAAAGTTCGATTTCAGGGGCCCAGGAGCTGTAGGTGATAAACGCAGCTGCAGAACCCACTTCTGAGGCCCAGAACTTGGAGGGGCACCCTCAGACAAGGCTAGGACTCACAGAAGGCAAAATTCCAGCAGCACCAGTAGAATTGTAGGTAGTCATTTGTGTCCCTGAGACTTCAGAAAACAGGAGACAAACCAGCAAGCCCTTGGAGATCACTTAGAAGGAAGGCAGAGTCGAGCTATCCTTTACAGCAGAGTCAGGGAGCAGCAGGCAACAGGGCAGCAAGCAGAAGGCAGTCCTTCCAGAAAAGCAGTCCAGTTGAGTCCTATTAGCAGCACAGCAGTCCTTTGACAGAGTATCGGTTCAAGATCCAGAAGTGTCTGATTTGTGAGGGTCAAAGCCCCAGTACTTATACCCAAAAGTGCCTTTGATATAGGGGGTGACTTCAAAAGAACTCTCTGAAGTGCACAAGGAACCCTTTCAATCCAGTCCTGTCTGCCAGGCTAACCCTGGGGGATAAATTAGTGCTTTGTGTGAGGACAGGACACAGCCCATTCAGATGAAAGTGAGCACCCCCCCGCCCCTTTTGTTCACAGGAAGACCCATCAGAATGCAGATAAATGTAGATGAGTGCTCAGAATGCAGATGAGCCTCACCTTCCTGTGTATGTGGATGTATAGGGGAATGCACAAGTGTAGCTGTCACCCAACCTAGACATTTATTCGAGACAGGCTATCAGGCTCAAAGAGCAGTAAGTACAGAGATATGCCCACTTTCTAAAAGTGGAATTTCTAAATTCAGTAATGTTAAATTCAACTTCACCGGTAAGGAGGATTTATCATTACCATTCCCAACACATCAAACATGAAAAGATACACCTCTCTGATCAGGAATTACAACTTTAAAGTATATTAAAGAATTCCCAATGCTGGCCTATGAGAGATGTAGTTTTAAATGCCAAGTCGAAGTGGCAGTAAACTGCACACAAAGGCACTGCAGTGGCAGGCCTGAGACAGGTTTGAGAGCGACTTATATGGGTAGAACAATGAGTGCTGCAGGCCCACTAGTAGCATTTAAAGCACAGGCCCTAAGTATATGGTATACCACTTTATAAGGGACGTACCAGTACAACAATTATGCCAATCAGGCATACACCAATCTCATCATGTTTAGGGGAGAAGCACATGCACTTTAGCACTGGTTAGCAGTCATAAAGTATTCAGAGTCCTATGGTCAACAAAAAGAATAAGCAAAAATGGGAGGCAAAAGGCACGAAGTTGGGGGAAAGACCATCCTAAGGATGACTGGTCTAACACCAAACCATTGCAGTTTGGACCCAGCCATATGCAAATCATTCTTGACTCTGCACCCCATGGGAACAGTCTAGTCCGAACTGCCATGCCAGGTCCTTTCCGGTCCGGAAACAAGCATTCTAGGACCGGTTTTGGGGTATCACCCCTCATAATCCAGGATAGCTTGAATCCGATGGCATGGTGAGAATGGGACCCAGATCTGGGTATACCCTTCCCACTTCGGGTGACAATTGCAAAAAAAACAAATAATGGATGGAATGCTGAACAATGTTAAATACTCACCACTAGTACAGAGATCTGGGCCTAAATCCATAGTTTTTTGCTCACCATGCCATTCCAGTTTGGACCCAGCCATTTGCAAATAAGCCACAATCACAGGAAGGGTGGGTGACAGAGAACTCATTAGCATTCGTTGACGCTTGCTCCATCTAAGGTACTTTTTGAGAGGGACCTGCGTGAGTCCTGTAGCTGGCCTGCCCTCCATTGCGGTTGACCTGAACTTTGGATTTACCCCGGTCCAACGTGACCTCAAGTAACCCCTAAGCGCTAATTGCTTCTAAGCACTATTTTTAAATTTATTCCTTAAAAAGTCATAACTCCGGTTCTACTTATTGAATGTTTGTGGGTTTGGTCTTGTGTTACTCATAAAAATATAATATCTTTTTCTAACCCTGTGTGCAGTATTTTGGGGTGTTTTCATTGTGTTATTGTGTGTGTGTGTTTTGCACAAATACTTTACACATTTCCTCTTGAGGTAAGCCTGACTGCTCTTTGTCAAGCTACCAGAGGGCGAGCACATCTTTTAGTGTGTATCTAGCTTGCCCTGACTAGAGTGGTTATTACTGCTTGTACAGGGTGCATACTCTGACAACCAGAAAACCCAGTTTTAACAATGATGATGATGACAACAACAATAATAATAATGATAATAATGTTATATTAATGACCACCAAGTAAGCTATTCAGTGATGGTCTCATTAATTAAATTATAGGTTAACCAAAGAAAACGTTTTTCATTTTTATGCTAAAATTTTCACCAATGGAAAGCAATAACACACATCTTCAAAATATCAATCAATCAATCAATCAGGGGTTTATAAAGAGCGCTACTCACCCGTGAGGGTCTCAAGGTGCTGGGGGTGGGAGGGTGCAGCTCCGGATCAGGCAAAGAGCCAGGTCTTGAGGCTCTTCCTGAAGGTGTGCAGAGTGGGGGACCGTCTGATGTTGACTGGGAGCTCGTTCCAGGTCTTTGCTGCGATGTAGGAGAAGGCTCTTCTGCCTGCTCTGGTTCTGCGGATGCGTGGGGTCTCTGCCAGGCCGAGGTCGGCGGAGCGGAGGTTCCTTTTGGGTACGTGGAAGGAGACTCTTTCGTTGAGGTTTTTGGGTCTGATGTTGTGGAGGGATTTGTAGGCGTGGGTGAGTAGTTTGAAGGTTACTCTCTTCTCGATGGGGAGCCAGTGGAGGTCTCGTAGGTGCTGGGTCATGTGCTCGTGTCGTGGGGTTCCGAGGACGAGTCTGGCTGCGGTGTTCTGGATGGTTTGGAGCTTGTGTAGCAGGGTTTTGTTGATTCCAGCGTAGAGGGCGTTACCGTAGTCCAGTCTGCTGGTTATGAGTGCGTGGGTGACGGTCTTTCTGCATTAGGGGGCGATCCACTTGAAGGTCTTGCGGAGGATGCGGAGGGAGCTGAAGCAGGTGGAGGCACCGGCGTTGATCTGGCGGGTCAGGGTGAGGGAGGAGTCTAGAATGATGCCGAGGTTCCGGGCGTGGTCCGTTGGGGTGGGTGGGTTTCTGAGGGCAGGGGGCCACCAGGAGTTGTCCCACGCGGTGGGGGAGGGTCCGAGGACGAGGACCTCTGTCTTCTCCGAGTTCAGTTTTAGGCAGCTGTCGCTCATCCAGGCTGCAACATCTTTCATTCCTGCTTGGAAGCTGAGTCTGGTGTCTTCGGGGTTTTTCGTGAGAGAGAGGATGAGCTGGGTGTCATCGGCGTAAGATACTATGCTGAGCCCATGTTGTCTGACGATGGCGGCGAGGGGGGCCATGTAGATGTTGAAGAGGGTGGGGCTGAGCGAGGATCCTTGGGGTACTCTGCAGTTAATCTCTGTAGGTTCGCAGAGGAAGGGAGGGAGTCTGATCCTTTGGGTTCTGCCGGAGAGAAAGGAGCGGATCCAGTCGAGGGCGGTTCCTCGTATACCGGCGTCTTGGAGTTTGGCTGCGTGAGTGCGGTGTGAGATGGTGTCGAAGGCTGCGGAGAGGTCTAGTAGGATGAGGGCCGCAGTGTGGCCCTGGTCGAGTAGCATGCGGATGTCATCGGTGGCGGCGAGGAGGGCGGTCTCGGTGCTGTGGTTGCTGCGAAATCCGGACTGGGAGGAGTCGAGGATGGCGTTCTCTTCGATGAAGGTGGTCAGCTGGGCGTATGAGTATCATTAAACTCGAATTGATTATTTTAGTGCTCAGCAAAAGCCATTTGCACCAGGACTGCTTACAGATAATTAAAGGAATGCACTAAACTCTCTGCTAAAAGCCCAGTGATGTTTTGATCGTCTTGCCAGACGCCAGCCACAGAAAACAAAATACTCATGTAGAACATAATTTTTTAGCAAAATGGCCCATTTGCAAATTTGCAATTCCCTCTTTGTGTAAAAAAATGCTATTTCACAAACATTTATGTTTGGGCCAAGTGCAAAACACCCATAGCAAAAATTTGGGTGGAAATGTTGTGGAACTGGAACGTTTTGTACACTTAGGCAAGTGCAACCTGTGACTGGCACAACCTGTGCGTGACCGCATTTCTAATCTTTCCATTACATTTTAATTTGGAAAAAACTAAAATACAGGTAACAGTGCCTTTGCAAAAAACATCCTCTGTATTATGGAACCATTAACTAGTTTAAGTAGATTCAAGTTCACCTACGCAGTACATAGGAAAATCTTGTAATAGGAAAATTGAAGCAAATTATCAGATCACAAAATGTTCCAAGAACTTGTCTTCCTTTAAGACTACTGCTCTCATTTGAATTGCCTGTCATTGACCTCTACTTCAGCAGTCCAATTGTGCCTATGCTAAGCAAATGACTTGCCTATATTAAACTTTCTCCACGCCATTTTGTGCTCAGTCACATCTGAGCCATGCACAATTTATGGAGGCGGGTGTTTCATTTTTCCTCTTAGTGAATCATGCCCATTTTGGAGACATTGAAATTGGCAATTTTCTGGCCTGCAAGGTTATTACTGTCCTTTTATTAATCAGGTCACCACATTTCCACTAGACATTTTAAAGCCCTTGGCTACTTAGAGTACCAGTTTGGATTCTGACAGGAAATATCATAGGGCTGTTTTTTCGAGAACATGGTATACATTACAATTACTTACTGTATTTACAAACTTTAAGACTCTTGAGTGCATAACTCATGCATGTTGGGGAAAGAGGAATAGGTGAATGGTATTTAGGAAAACAAACTCCCTTTCCTGCTTATGACAGAGAATCGTTTTCGAAGATCACGCCTTTTCTTCCACTGATGGCACCACATGTTTGAGGCAGCTCTGTCTGTTAACACTGGCTTGTAAAGTCATTTAGCCTCGTCTGACACCATAGCCCCATTCCTGACTCTACCTCATCACACTAGGATCCAAATTATTCCTTTACTGTAACCATACCAACAATTGTCTCATCCCAAATGTGTGACACCCTGCCATAAAAATAATCTGTGCAGATGCCCAATTCATTTCATGCAAATTTTGTTTGAATATTTTATAGATGCTAATTCACATTACGCTCTTGCTGGAAATTGAACATGATGAGCACATGAGCTGTTTATGATGAAAACACTTGCTCTCATTCATTTCACAAAATTGTGACAAATCTGTGTAAAAAGAACCCATTATTTAGAGTAACAAATTCAATGTAACCCTGTAATTACAAATGACTAATGTACGTGTCCAATGTGCCCACCTAACTTACAGCTGGTAAACACAAACAACGCAAAAAAAGGCGATTCATTGCATTTCATTTTTCCTACGTATCTACAGTGGACCTGCACACCTCTGAAATACAGCAAGGATCTCATTTAATGTTGGGTAAAGTGGGAGGACCGCCATAAACCGGTGGTCCTCCCGCCACACCAAATCTGTGGTTCCGTCACTCGATAGAGTCAGGGGAACCTCTGGGTTACCATTGGTGGAGCCTCTGCTGTTAGGAACCCCTGACCCAGTGGTCCGTTCAACAGAGGAAAGCTGGGTCACAGTAAAGGGCATCCCGCCCTGTTGAGGATGGGGCAGCAGCATGGATTGCCCCTGTCTGTGGGCAAGGAAAATGTTATAGTGTTCCGACGCACAGACAAAATGCTCCTGCATATCGGGCTATTTTCTTTTTGTTCAGAGAAAAGGAAACTGTCACTTTTTAAGTTTGTTGTCTCTGCCCAAAAAGTTATGTTGAGTTATATAAACTTGGCGCTGGCTCAGCAGACGTCATTCCTGTGAAGGGATCCGCCAGTAAAGGCAGTGTGGTAAAACAAAATGAGACTTATTAAGAATGATTTCCATACTGTACCTGATATTTAAAATTTGGAAACATAATAAAAGTAGGTGTTAGGTGAACACATAAAGCAGAATGGTGTTAATAGATGCACACACAACGGACACCACACACACACACTCTTTCTCTCCCTCTGTCTCTCTTTGTTTTTCTCTTTTCATGAAATTGTGTGCTATGAGGACCGGTCCCCACACTGCACTTCGTACTCACTCAGGTACCATATAAATGCACTACTGCGAGGACTAGTCAAATAATTATAGTGTGAGTTACCCTTTTTTAATGCCAGTGTTAAGACTATTTTGTCTGCTGAGAAGCACTGAAACATATTGCGAGGTGGTTAATACGATTGCCCTATATTTACCTAAAGATACTCGCCTTCAAATAGCAGACTAGTCGATGTTTCTGAAAACAATTCTATTGCAGGACAATATTGTGTCACTCAGTATTGTGACACACACCCCTTCCGGGCTTAGAGTGTGGGGAGAACCAAGGCAAGTCACTAAAAGCCCTACTAAGATTGGGGTCGGAAAGCCACAGACCTATGGTCGGAGGCTTTGCGACCGACATCATAGGTTTCACTTTCGGCCGCCGTATTACAATGACGGCGGTTGGAAGTGAAACGGGCCGGTCATTCCGGCTGGCTTCCGCCGGCCAGTCAGAACTGGCACGTAATCCCTTTAAGATAGCGTTTCTGCTGTCGGGATTACGATGTCGGTTTCCCACAGCCTTTCCATGTCGGGCTTTCCGACATGGAAAGCCTGTCAGAAAGCGACTTTGGGGGCCCCTAGCAGGGCCCCCTTCTTCTTGCGGCCTACAGTTGGGGGCTGAGGGGTCACCTATGGTGCCCCCCTGTTAATCCCTGCACCGTGTGGCAGGCACTGTAAGGTGCCTGCCACGCGGTGCAGGGATTAACAGAAAGTCCCATTTCTCTATGGGAGCTTGTGCTGCGGCCGGTTTATGGCCGCAGCACAAGCTCCCATAGAGAAAGGGAGTATGCGAATGCACCCTGTGCAATCGCATTGTAATATCGGTCGCGACCACCGACCGGAGGCCGGTCGGTCCCGAGACCGCAACGGTGACGTCCTCTCGATATCGTATTCAGGCGCTTAGTGTTCAAAACAGTATTTAATGTTGGTGACTAGATCATTAAGGGTTAAGCTTTATTTTGGATCATGACATCGCTGATCCATGTTAGACAGTGTATGGATTTCCAAGTTTTAGGTAGCTGCTACAAGAATATATATACACTGATACATAGCCTGCTCCTTACTTTCAAGCACTGACAGGCAAGATTCAGCTGTGATACACACACCCAGTGGGGCTTAAACAATGAATGGAAATTCCAATGCCATTCTAGTCAAGTGAGCCTACTGAGGGACATTTAGGGCATATCAGGAGGGACTACGCAGACATGCTTCCTTCTGAGGACCATGCATGATATGGCTTGCTGTGGTTCTCTTTTTCCTTCCCTCTTCATGTGCATGGGAATCATGGCACCCACTGGCAGCTTTTACCCTACCAGCTGCCTCCTCCAGCGGGTTGGCATGCTTCCCCGAGTGATTGCCAGTGGGTTAGAATATTTGCAAGCATTTGTACCTTCGCCTTTTTGTGATAAATGTAATGCCCTAAGTGGCCAAGGGTTCCTTGCTCACTGTGCCATAGGACCCAAGTTATACCTCACTGATGAGCCTAACAAGGCCAAAACTGGACTGGGGCAGCTTGTGTTACCTTCCAGAGAGAGCCCTGACTGGCAGTTTGGGATGGACTTTTCCCACGAGGAGCAGAGTCAATATTGATTTGCATGGGGCAGTCCTTGGTCTAGAGTGACACAATGGTGAAAAATGATGTATTGGAATGCTAACACGAGCAATTGCCAGTGGTTAGATTATTTGTAACCATTGTAAGCATTGTAAGCATTCCCCCCATTGCCTTTTGTGTGATTGATCCTCACTCCCAGCATAATTCTAGTGGAATGTCACAGTGGGAAAGGTGGGGTGAAAAACCCAGTTCAAAACTTCCAAAAGCAAAGCAGATCCAGCAAGATCTAGCCTCACATAGAGCATTTAACATAACGCCCACCATCTCGAGACCGATTCGAAGAAACCATGGTGCAGCCAATTAATAATTCTGATGATAATAGGGTTCAAGAAGGCTCAAATTACTATGGCTCGTAAGAGCCGCATGCAGATATACTGATAGTATGTATTCCTCGGTCCAGATGTCAGATGTGGGTATGAAGCAATGAAACTAAACACCCATCACGGAGCTGTTGAAGGGCGAGCCCAGCTTCAAAGTGGATTTTTGAAAAGGAAACTTAAGAGTCAGTACCAAGAACACAGATGACAGGCTGCTCATACTTGATAAAACTATGAGAGCGGGAGGGAACTTGAATGTAGAACAGAAAGAGAAGCACAGCAAGAGAGGAATGCATATGAATAGCGTGTGAATATATAACTGAATCTCTAAGGAATCTTTAAGTTGTCTGGGCATATTGCTCAAACAAAACATTATTGTGTGAGAGGAAGGTTTGTTAACATCAGTGGGTTAAAATACATTTAATTTATGGTGCCAGACTGACAAAAACCTTTGTCAGGTGAAACCTGTTTTGAGTCTAAAATATAGACGTTCTGTGTTTGGAGTAACCACATTTCGAGGCCAACCAGACTAATGTAAACAAATGTCAGTCCAGAAATATAACTTTGTTGTGGTCCAAATTACTTAACTTGTGGACTGATTGCCAACGTCTTTGTTGGCAGATTGATGGCTTTTACTTCCATAAGAGTTTGGCGAACATATTGAGTGAATTCTCTGACATTTAAAAAATTGTGATCTAGTCCCTTTTGAGTTTTGGATTGAAAAATCTTACCTCCACTACACATAATATTACTTCAATTCTCGTCTTTCAGTATAAATTTGGAATTACATCTGTATGTGAATATGGGAGAACCTCTTTCCCCAAGCACTACCGTAGAATAGCACATCAAAATGGATACTGGTAGTAAATAGGAGAAGTTATGTGCATTTTCACATTGCTATCAAATCAAAAGTTGATTTTCTCACTGATGTTCACCCAGCTGCTCAACCCGGTCTAGCTTCGAGGCATTCATTAACTCAAGACTCTCAGAATAAGAGATGAAAATAGCTGACTCTTTGCGTACCTTAATTGGTCACCAGGAAAGGTATATGGGCAGTGCATTCATTGTAGTTGCAGTAGCTTGGATTGTGGCTCTGAATTCGTGCTTGCCTATGAAATTACAACAACATCTGTTGTCATGGACTACTTTATCATTGCTGTTTTGAGGTCTGGCACAGCATCGACAAGAGGTGCAGAATACTCCTCCTGTGGTCATTCCAAGATGTCTGATGCAATGACATTGATAACAAGAATAGGATACGTGTCCTTGCCCTCCCACCCCAAGTTTTCATAGTGTTGCCCTCCTTTCTTTAGTTCATCAACACCTTCCTGTCTGGTGCTCTGTGATAAGGCAAAGAACAAGGAGTGGCAATTTCAGAAAGTAAACAAGGCTTCTATTTATTTTATTTTCCTGCTGCACTATTCCTGACCCTTCATGACTCCTGAACCAATTGGATAAGGAGGGGAGTTCCACAGGTGCCAAAGGTGAATACAGAGAAGAATCTGCACCCCCATTTTAGCCACAATTGATGCCAATGACTGATGCAGTGCAGCAATTGACGAGTCTTGCTAATGTGAATAAAATATTGGGTGGATTTGGTGCATATAGAAAATCCCTTTGTTTGAATTACTATAAGCCTGTGGTAAGTAGCTGCTTTCAATCACTCAAGAATATGCAGGGGCATCCCAAAAATCCTCTCCTGATTGCTTTAGACAGCCTTGGGTGTGTCTCAAGCTTAGGGCCCTATTACGATGCGGTCGGAAACGGCTCTGACCGTCGGTCGGAGCCTTTCCGACTGCATCGTAATATGCCGATCGGATTCCTTTCTGACCGCCTCATTACGATGAAGGCGGTCGGAAAGGAATCCAAATGGACATTCCGACTGGTTTCCAATGTGCTCAGAGAGCCCGTACGCCAGTCGAAATGCGGCCAGGAATCCCAAGGGCAGCTCTTTCTGCCCGTGAGATTACGATGTCGGGTTTCGGCAGCCTTTCCGGGCCGGCCTTTCCGACACAGAAAGGCTGTCGGAACTCGACTTTGGGGGCCCCCAGCAGGGCCCCCTTGGGTGCACAGCCTCCGGTTGGAGGCCGAGGGGGGCACCTATGGTGCCCCCTTGTTGATCCCTGCACCTCCTATTTTACAATGGGAGCATGCATTCCGGCCGGAATACATGCTCCCATTGTAAAGTATAGGAATGCGACTGAACAGTGTTCAGTCGCATCCTAATGAGTCGGTCAGGACCACTGACTGGGAGTCGGTAGGTCCCTTGACAGAGACGATGTCGGGTGGAGAAAACTCTGACCGCCATCGTAATAGGGCCCTTAATTGTGATACATTACTGTTCTTCGCTTGAGTAACTTGACTGCTGAGTCTAATAAACCCTATCTCGCTGCTGGGCACCTGGGGCCCTAGCTTGCCACTTACCAGTGGCCTCCAGTTCCTGCTTGTTCAAGCAAGATGAAGCTGCCACCGTTTGACCAACTGACACCACCGCTGTCTGGGTTTTCCAGCCTGGGTTTTTTATGCTCACCTTTCTTCCTGCCAACAGAAGCCCTGCCTACCGCAGGACCTACTTAATGCAGCCCACAGAGTGACTGCCCTGTGGACGTGGGTGTGCTAAAGGCAAGACCATCTGCGCCCATCCGCGCCCAGTGCTAGGAACCCTGGCCCCACCACCATCCAACGCAAAACCACAACCACAGCCGCAGCTGCCACTGGTGCCAATGAACGCTGCTACTACTCCTTCGCCATCCTCCACGACTTCAACAACACACACTGACAAACACGCTGCTGCCATGCATCCCTCAGCACATTACAGTAGAACCTTTCTCCTAAACCCATTGCAGTTTCACTTGCGACACCTCAGACGCCGACACCACTACCTCCAAACAACTGTTGTACACCACCACCACCGCCCCATACAACTGTCTGCCATGCTTCTCAATGTCTAATCCGTTGGAAAACATTCCACCAAAATCTGGGACCTCCTCAACAGTAACACACCTGACCTTCTCTTCCTGACTGAAACATGGCTCAACCCAGCCTCCAACCTGGACATAGCCACAGCCATCCCACCTGCCTACAAAATCATACACCAGGACTGAACCCACAAACCAGGTGGAGGACTAGCGATCATCTACAAAAACACGATTGACTGCACCAGCTTCAAGGATTCGGACACCAACCTCATGGAATACCTTCACTTCAACGAACGAACTATAACGCCTCCCTTAAGGAACCACATCGCAGACTTCATTGCTCCCCTCTCCACCAGATCAACCAACTACATTCTAGTTGAGGACCTCAATTTCCACTTGGAAGACACCACATACCCTAACTCCACAACCCTTCTCGACAGCCTTAGTAACCTCGGACTCACCCGGCTATTCCGAAGACCAATGCATACAGCAGGCCACACCTCGACCCCCTATCTTCTCCTCCAACAGGATCACCACCATCCACATGACCCTGCTCACATGGTCTGACCACTACATCATACATTTCAAGATACCCGCCCACCAAGCCACCCCATCAGAAAAACCCAAAGCACCATCAAGACACTGGGGCAAAATATCTGAAGAGAACTGGACCAAGGCCCTACAGGAACGTCCACCCAACCACACCAGGAACCTCAATTTCAATACCAAGCTCTTCAATAAATGGCTCACCGACTGTGCCAACCGCACCGCTCCTACCAGAAACAAGATCTACAAAAACAACAAAAGACCCAGATGGTACACGAACGACTTCAGGGAGTCCAAGCGCCACTGCAAACAACTTGAGAGAAAATGGTGACTCACCAAAAACACCACCGCAAGATCCAGATACAAAGTCGCGCTCAACCTCTACCACCAACAACTAAGAGACACATAGAAGAAGACCTTAACTCTCAGACTCAAAGCCAGCTCCAACAACAGCAAAGAACTCTTCACCATCGTCAAGGAGTTCTACATTCCAGCAGCTGTCAACAACATCATCCCATCCCAAGCTCTTTGTAATGACCTCTCAAACTTTTTCGAACGGAAGATTGCCAAGATCTACAACACATTTGAACCACAGCATACCGATAAGAACTCCCACGACCAGCCGGACTCCTCCTTCACTGCCAAGCAGCAGCTAAGCAACTGGAAACTCCTCTCAAATGGAGAAACCACCACCCTGATGAATACCATCCACTCAGGAGCCCCCTTAGACTCATGCTCCCACTTCATATAAAACCATGGAAGAACCATCATCTTCTCTGCACTGACCCCTATCATCAACACCTCCATAACCACCGCCACTTTCCCGTCTTGCTGCAAAAATGCATAAGTTAGCGCCTTATTGAAGAAACCAACAGCGGATTCCAACACCCTCAGCAGCTACAGACCCATCTCGCTCCTGCCTTTTCCAACTAAAGCCATGGAGAAAGGCATCAAATCAATACCCAACTTGCAGACCACCTAGAACTCCCTCAAGTCCTAGACAGCTCTCAAACAGCACCAACCACAGCAGAGACAGCCCTCATTGCGACCACCAATGACATCCGAAGCATCCTCGACCAAGGAGAAACAGCCACAACCTCTTCACAGCTTTCAATATAGTCTCCTGTGAGAATTCTTTTTTTTAAATCAAATTTTGATTTGTGCACTGTGTTAAAACTTCACCGTAGAATGCATTTAAACTTTTGCAGAAATAATTTCACATAGAAAAAATGTGCCCGTTTTAAACGTGTTATAATCACTTTAGAATGCATTTAAACTCTGCTAAAAGAATCCATAAGTAAATCACACGTAGGGGATATGTGCTTGCTTAAACATGTAGGAAAAATAACGTGAAAAAAATATAGTAGGCTATCATTTATAATGTGCTTCTGTAACTAGGCCCTAACCATTTTTCTTCCAACTTTTGCTCACACCTAAATAGACATTTATTTAGAATATGTTGCGCAGCGCCAGCATCCTACTAAAGAATGTGCTGACTTCAAGATTATGTTTTTTGATTCATCACACCATATTAGATCATCCTGCTTTACCAATGATCTTTGATGTGGATTCATAATGAATAGACTGTTAGAATGAAGAATAATTTTGATATATATTATGTATGATTAACCAGCAAATTGTCAATAGATTTGTTTCATAGCATTTGATTAGCCCTTTGTATTCACAGTGGGACATTGAATGCAACTAATAGCTTAGGCAAGAAGGTTCTCATGAGAACTTCCCTCTATGTTACCATTATTGCAACATTGAATGTACTATGTACCGGCGTGAATGTTTATTGTGGGAATCTGGAGGAGAAGCAGCGGATACCGACTACACCATCGGATGAGCAGTTTCCATTAGCTGAAAGCACCATACACCTACTAATTTTCATGACATTATTGTGCATATTTATACTATAATTGAGTGTTCCTAGTTAGAGAGAACTTTTTACTGAGACCCTTTTGACTCTAATTTGAGAAAGTCCATTCTTTAACCATCCTAAACCCATTCCTTGCTCCATTTTGCTGAAAGCTACTGCTGACGGTGACTTTACCCTCCTTCAATCCTGCTCTTCTTGATCAATGCTACTGCAACAATCATTCCTCTATCACTGATTTATTTTAATGGTTGCTACTGCCGCTGTGGAGAACTCTGCTTTATGGGAAGTTCCAGACTTCATCTATACTCCATAAATCCTGCTCTTTTCCAAGAGAAACTCTTCATGGGTTCTCTATCAGGGAAGGTTAGAATCTTTTAGCTAGTTTAGTGACAAATCTCCTTTATGGAACACTCTGTTTGATATATTTTTGTAATTTGGACTAAATGGAATAAAGATGACAAAACCATACTAATTTCTTAAAGATAAATAAAGGATTTGGAAACCTATTCAACTTCTCGTCATTGACTGAAATTATAGAACCTGATAATTGAAGATATTTATGAATTGTACTTTTTATACTTTCTCCATTCACAGCACGGTGGCAAGGGGCCATCTGACCTGTCAAGCGCCATCAGGATTTCGAGGGTCCAAGCTGTAAATTGAGGTGTTTTGTTTAATACCCAATTTTTGCTAATCTTTGGGTGCTAACACTCAAACAAGTCCCTTATCAAAAAGCTTCAGCACTTGGGCATCTGCGGACCAGCCGTCAAGTGGAGATCCTCCTTCCTCACTGACAGAACTCAACCCACTTGGATGAAAAATAACTGCTTCCAGCTCAACACAGACAAAACCAAAGTCCTAATCTTCATCAACAACAACTCCCCCTGGGATGCCTCTTGGTGGCCTTCCGAACTTGAAATCCACCCACCTCTGTGGAGCATACCAAGAACCTCAGGATCATCCTGGACTCCAATCTCTCCATGAACAGACAGATCAACGCCGTCTCCTCATCATGCTTTTGCAAATGCTACACAAGATTTTCAAGTGGATCCTACTGAACACCAGACGAACAGCCACCCAGTTTCTTATCACAAGTAGAGTTGATTACAGTAAAGCCCTCTACATTGGAATCCCAGCCCATGTCCTATGCTGACTCCAAACCACCCAGAATGCCACCTCCAGACTCAACCTGAACATCCTGTGAAGTAACCACAACTCTCCACACCTCAACATTCTCCACTGGCTCTCAGTACAGGAAAGATGTAAGTTCAAGCTACTCACCCACGCCTACAAATCTCTCCACAACACCGGTCCAGCTTACCTCAACCGCCCCCTCAACTTCTACCAACCCATCAGATGCCTTCAATTTGAGTGTCCGCCAAGAGCACACCTCTCTCGCATTAAGAAGTCCAGAAGCGGAGGATACTCCTTCTCATAACTCACATCCAAGACCAGGAACGAGCTCCCAAAACCCCTCAGAACCTCCTCCTCCCCCATGGACTTCTGAAGGAACCTCAAGGCATAGCTCTGCCAGATGAAACATAAATGATGATCCTGCTTCCCCCTCAGGCCTGCCCTACTCAGTGCCTTTAAACCCTCATGGGTGATTAGCCACGCTCTACAAATTCACAAAACATATCTTCATCAGTACTCCTACAGAAGTTAAGACAAAGAGAAGCATTGAAAAGCCTTCTTAAATTTAAGTCTACAACAAGTAGCAAAAAACTCAAGGTGTGGCAAAGCTTAAGTCTGACTTTGCCTACTGTCAGGAGAAGCCATCCAGAATCCAATGTGACCTATTAGTTTTAGAGCCCCATTTAGATTTAGTCTAGCTTGCTTTCTTTAGAGCAGACACAGATTAAGGGACAATACCGATATCCGGTGAAAGTCAGTCATCAGAGGGGCTCTGTCATGGATCTTGACCACTTGCTGCTTTCATCCACAAATGTATCATCTTAACAAAGGTAGCACAAAGATCATTCTAAAATCTTTGGTTGGTAGATCATGTACATTTTTACCTAAACCATTTATTTATTTTTAAATGTTTGTTTGCATTTTACTTGCATCTTGTAAAACATAAATTTTTGTTTTCTTATCTAAGTTATTATTACTGCTGCTTAGCCTTCTTTACTTCTTGGTTATGCAGTTCTCTATTCACCAATGCTTGAATCTGTTATCGTTGACCGCCCGCTGGAATTTGCTGACCGCTGTGTAACAATGCCGAAGAAGGCTTAACTGTTGTATTACTCAATGCTTGGAGCGATTACTGTTCTATGAATGATATCGTACTTCCAGAAATGGGTTTGTTTTGAGAGACGTTTCGTTTGGACTTCTACCTTGACAGATTTCTTTTGAATTATTGGATTGTTCTTTGCGATATTATGGACCAGAATTGGTGAACACAGCCATATGCTCTCTTTCTTGGCCCTGAAGAAGCCTTGTGCAGGTGACATGCATTGACTGCATTTTTCTGCCTACTTGTGAAGAATAAAGCATGAATTAAAGAACATACATAAGCAGAAATTGATTTGTGTTATTCATGCTGGCCTACCCTGTGATTATTCTTGATACTTCTTTTGGGTTGCCTGTCATCTATGTGTAAATGCATCCAAACATTTGTGCATGATTTAGAACTGGGCGGACAGATTACTCTGTCACAATGGTGCCAGATATTCCATCTGCCGAAATATAAATCCCATAGGATGTAATGGGATGTATATTTCTGTGGGAGGGATACCCATCACCATTGTGACGGAGTAACCGTCTGCCGAGATCTAAATCAGGCCCTTGGTTTTTTTGTTCATTTTTCATTGCATTTTCTTGGTAATAGATCAATATTTCTCTGTGTGAAGTCTAGTGCACACTGTGTTTCTACAAAAGGAGCAGCTTGAAAACGTTTTGAAAAGTCTTTCTGCAACCTTTCTGTGATCTATTAAATTTTACCTTTAGTCTGATTTTCTTTTGACGAGACTTTGGAGCCTGTGTTTGGCAAGGGTAGACATATTCCCCCAGTTCAGTATAACCTCCTTCACATTGTAGGCACACTGAACACCTCAAATCTGACACCTCAAAAGACATCTCAGTAGTGGTGGGTTGATTGGGGACTGTGTTAAACCTCAATTTTATGGGGCAATGTGTCCCAAGATAAGGTACAAAATCAGCATATCAAAATACAGTCAAATAAGAATGGACTGACCCAAGTGAGTTCTAGGGCAGAATTAGAAATTCATGACGATTTATTGCAAACATTCAATAGGTACAATAAAAAGATAATGAAGTGCTGATGCAACAGGTGTCAGTAATGCATTTGATCATTGCCACGAAGGCTGTCAGTACTAGGACAATACAGATTAAAACACAAATAAAAAATAGACTACATCCCAATTATGCAACAAAATCAGTAAAAAATAGTCAGCATCCCTAGTAGCATAGGAAAAATAGCTGGCTTACTCACAAATTTGAGGGTTTATATAGGAAATCTTCTCATAGAACATCATGGAAAGTGCAGAAGCATTGTGGTGTGAGCAAAGAAATACATTTTCAACAAATCAGAATCAACAATTTAAAATCAACATACAACCTTACCATCTAAGCACTAACCCACTACTTGAATATCAATTCAGCCCCTTCCGAACCTATATCATCCAGAGATGAGAGAACAAACTAGAGACATAAACAACAGTGAACCATTATGATTGAAAGCACTACAGTGTTCAAGTGGGAGATCCTTAGAAAAAAGATACAATACTGAGCTCAGGCTAAACACTCTTCTTCAAGAACAAAGTAATTCGCTTGACTATATGCAGTAGAAATAATAAACAGAGCATGAGAGACATCCATTTTGAATAAGATAGCATTGAGGTCCAGCTGAGGCCAAGTTGGCACAAGCACTTTAAGAGGTCATATCAAAATGGTTTCAAAAGTAATAGCATCATATCAGTGTAAGCATGTGAATTTGATTGTAGATTACTGCTCTGCACATTGTTAATAATGCACAATTCATACATAAAAACTTCCTCAACATACCTAAATGTGGTTGCAAATTGAGATGTAACAGAACGCTTCTCAGTGGCAGGAACCAGTCTGGAACAGCCTGCAAATTTGCATGCTGAATGCCAGCAACCTGATTGCCTTACCGGCAGTCCTTAATTTGAGATGGTGGTTGCAGGTGAGGCACACCGACACACATTTTTAGGGGTCAGCACTTATTTTTCCTCATCGGACTTTCATCCAGAGCAAGAGAGAAGAATACAAAAGGGGCAAAAAAGACAACTGCCTGCTCCTAAAGATTTGTTTTTGTAGACATCTACAAAGGGAAGGGGTTTGCGAATGGTTACCACCAATTTGGATTTGGTGGTAAAGGTTGTACATAAGTTAAAGAATTAGTATTTGAAGGGGGATGCCCTTGGCATGCTCCTTTTAAATACCCATTCTGTATTTAGTCTGAAACCAAAATTGCAGTTTGGTAATGTGCTACTGAATCGCAATTTGTGTTTTGTACATTTAAAACACCATTTTGCGGTCACAGAAGCTCAAATTTGCCTGCAGTGACCATAAAATCACTTCGTACATTACTCCAATGAATAATTCACCTTCTCACAGTTTCCATTTGCCTTCATCCAACTAGGCCTTTGCTTGAATAAGAACTATTACAAAATCAACACCCATACAAGCATTTCAACAGGGGAGTATATTTCCAAAAATAAAACACAATTCTACAGAACAGCATAGAAAAAATCTCATCAAATTAGAAAGAGAAATTCAGGTGCAGTTGTGGAGACTATAGAGCAACCATGAAGAAATTGTCTGAGAGACTTGTCTTGGGTTCCTCTGGCTGTGGCCAGGATCATATCTACAAGAAATCATGGATGATAAAATGATAATTGGTTGACATTATAATGATACAATTTGATGGGGTTGTTCCTTATGTGGGGTTTAAGGGCTCTTGAAACTCTCTTGGAAAACGTCCTGGCCAGGCATGGACTTCAAAGGATTTTTCACCTTTCTTCCACGCATGGGAGTACTATAAAGATTATACTCGGCTGCTCCTGACCATTTCCTCAAAGGTTCTCTCTCTTGATGTGAACACAGTGTTACTATGTTTCTCTGCTTGTAAACCTGAAATTTAGAATGATCTTTGTTGCTGAGTTCTGTTTTGCTAGATCTTTATTGCCCTCTGGTAATAGTGGAAATTCCTCCTGACAGCCAACATTGATACGGTCTGTGTTTGGTTGGGTGCATACCTTTTATGTGTTGTGATTTGGTTCTACTAGCTCCCAACGAAGATATGCTAGAAATGTATTCTTCATTGTTCCTGCTATCTGGTTCTGCACATTAATGGTGATAGTGTTTTGCTTATTGAAAACATCTTCTTCAGTAATGGATTTCCAAAAGTAGGTCTTTGACTGAACTAAGGTGTCTTTAATCATAGATATGCGTAGGTAACTACTGCATTCTGTGCCACCCTCCTTGTCTCTTGCTTACCATAGCCTTAATAACGTCAACTTCTTCGGAAATTTTCACAGGCTTTTATTTATTTATTTTTATTGATCTGACAATTGATTAACAAACCCATTCATCTTTGAGTTTCTGTATGGTACATAAAGTTTGCGTTCGTTGTACATAATAAATATTGAACACAACCTCAAGATTGAGAAATAGTCCCATTATTTCTTCCTATCAATCTAAAATCAACATCTGCATGTCCCACCCTGCACCATGTGTTCTGTTATTATCAAATTACTGAATCCATGGTTGAGTAATCCCCCAAACAGTTTTACATTGTTGTCACCTTTTTCTCTTCTTACCCCTCTCCCTCGTTCAATCTTTGGTGGCCTCCTTTCTATCCATAATTTAGCAATGAATGTACAATGCAAATTTTGCTCCAAACCTGCCATAAATCTGGTCAAATACTTCCTATATAACAGACTTAAATTTATGTTAATATTGGCAACATATTTTTTAGCACTCTGATATCAAAATTATGCTAATCTACCACTGAACTGTGCAAGTTTTTGAAAATACAGTATATGAGGCCCATAGCAGTTTTAAAAGCTGTGAAAGAATCCAGTGAAAGTTAATGTATGGCTAGCTAGTGTGGCAGGTAGTTCTCTGCTGAGACCACTTAACGTATTGCTTTTCGAGTGTACTGTTAGAATATAGATTGCGACTGTGTCCACCTTATTTTTTATTATGACATGTTAGAAATGTCTATATTAACACAATATATTTTATGAAATGTTATATTTGACAAAATATTTACTTAAAATTTGTTCCGTTAGTTATACCATATGAAGTACCAAGGTTTAACATTTAACATCTTAACTGCTATCCCCCCGAGCCCCACCCCTGTAAGGAACCTTTTTTTGGCTATTTGGGATAGTTCGCACTTAGGGCTCCATAATTTTATTTCAACATATGGTACCCACTCCAAATTTATGTCCTTTTTGTCCAATGTCCTGGGGATTCTAAAAGTAACTAGGGTTTCTGGATTCCCTTGGAGAGGACTGAGAAAAAAGACAAAATATAGCTACATTTTTAGTTTTGGGGAAAAGTAGGAAAATAATTCTCTGGATAAAAGTGTCTGTTTTTTTCTTCCTAAAAATGGCATTAACGAACGGTTTGCTCTGCTAAAGTCACAATCTTTCCTGTTTTCAGGAATTTTTCAAAGAGGTAGCTGATTTTTCCTATTTTTTGATCTCTCAACCTACTTCCAGTTTGTGGTAGAAACCAGTATGAACCCCGTGGGTGATCCAGAAAAACTACATATTTCTTTCTGAAAAGTAGACAAAATTTCAAATTCAGCAAGGGGTCATATGTGTAGATCTCAAAGACAGCAACCATTGAAATAAAGAAATATTGAAAATGAGCAGGATAAAATGACCATTTGTGACAACGTTTTCATCTGTAACTTTTTGTCACAATGCCCGATTTACAAACGTACTATAGCATTATGTCCGGCAGAACCTTCTGATTGTGAGGATATATAATATTTGTAGCTTTTCCAAAAACTCAAGGTACCCAGAGCCCACAACTGAGCTGCACCGTTCAATGATTTTTCATTGTGTACTGAGTATAGACCAATTCATATGGTGAAATATGTAGAGTGAATATTGGGTATCAAGGAAACCTATGTATTTCTAAAATCGACACATGATATAGAGTTCAGGAGCTGTGATTATTTGTACGTCTCTGAATTTGTTGGTATCCGTATTGCTGCAGGGATTCTGCTCTGGAACAGAACTATGCTTGGGACCATAGAACATCAGCATGCTGGGACTGGGTCACCACACCACCTCCGTATCTAGGAGCCCGAGTCTAACTAGCTACAGTGCCTCACTAGCCCTCCTATCCTTTCCAGAGATACAGGTGATTTGGCACCCCAGAACACAACACTCTTGACCCTCTCAGGGATCGCAGTAACAGGACACACCTTTTCGCTCTCTCACTCGTACTTGTCCACAATCAGATAAAAAATAGACACAAAGGAAGTTTGCAAGATGCAATTTTTGAGCCACAATTAAACAACAAATATCATTAGCATGGTTAACAAACCATATACCATAAAAAGCCCTGTCATGCTGTAAGACAGATTAGCCTAAACCCCCCCCACCACTTTCTACTGAAGCTAAATGATTATATATAATAGATCTCTGGGTTAAGTGGTAGACCCTGTACCTTTGCATACATAGGTGGATGTTCTACATCTCAGCTGATGCAGCACTCTTGCTTCAGGACCTTCACTCAGTGTGTTTTTTTCCCAGAGCCCCTGTCCTCAGTTATATAACAAGATGTGTGTTTGAAAACAGCAGCTGCATTCCTTTATTATTTCTAGATGCTAGTGTCTGACCAGAGAGAATAACAAGGGTCAATATTGTTTGACCTTGACTAGGCTGTTCAGACTAAATCCGAGGAAAAGAATAAAATACAAAAACATGTGTAGGTTCTGTGTGAAAATACAATTAGGCACAAAGTCAAGCGTGATATGTAGTAACGTGTGCAAAATAAAAGCGGCCTACAATATGCACAATTAGGCTAACATAGGGAAAAAGACAATACGCCATGCAAGAAACACACAACAGTATTAGCATATGATTTAGAAGGTATTTATCAAAATGTCTTCTTTCTTGCACACTGGCTTACATTTGTAAGGCAAAAATGCAGGAAAATCCAATTGGTAATAACAAATATTCTACTATTCTATGCTCCCACATGTCTGCCAATAAAAATGGTACCTCACTTGTGTGGGTAGGCCTAGTGCCCATGACAGGAAACTGGACAAAACACAACATGGATGCACAGGGGCGTAGCTTGCTCAGAAAGATTTAGAGGGAGTGGTGAGCTTGAAATTTTCCAAATATCACACTGTCATGTAATGTTAAAGTACTTTATAGGACAAGCAGGGTGCATTGGAGGACTAAAGGGGCAGTGGAAAGGCAGACAAATGCAGATTGGTAGGGGTACTAAGGTCAAAGAAAACACAATATTGTGTAAAATAAATAAAATTTTGGGAGTTTCAAAACAGAGAGGGAAAGAGTGTGAGTGTATTTTTTGTCTGTGTGTATGTGAAATTTCTTGGCGAAATCCAACAGACACCTCCACATACCCGACTGAATGTACCTATACCCAACTATTTACCAAAATATACTTTTATTAAGGGGGTGTAGCACCCCAAACACCCCCCTGAGGCTACGCCCCTGCGAATGCCTCACATTTTTCCACTGAAAGATGACACTTTTTTTGTAAACTGGGTAGCTGTGGGTTTGACGTCCTAGCACAGCTGTCACTGAGGGAAAACTGGCAAACTTGAATTTTTTTTAAACCTAGACACCTGGGGGAATCCAGGGTGGGGTGACTTGCATGACTCTTACCAGTTTTCTTTACACAGAATCCATTGAAAATCTCAAACTTTAAATACAAAAACACATTTTCCTCACATTTCTGTGATGGAACATTCTGGAATCTGCCACCAGCCATAAACTTCCTTCCACCCAGCATTCTCCTGGGTCTTCCGATAAAAATGGTGCCTCACTTGTTTAGGTAGGCCTAGCGCCCGCAACAGGAAGTGGCCCAAAACGCAACATGGATACATCACATTTTTCCACTCAAAACTGACACTTTTTTGCAAAGTGGGTAGCTCTAGCTTTTAGATCCTAGCTCAGCCGGCATCTAAGGAAACCTAGCAAACTTGCACATTTTCAAAAACTAGACACTGTGGGGAATCATCCAGGGTGGGGTGACTTGTGTGGTTCTCATCAGGTTTTTTTTACCCAGAACTCCTTGCAAACCTCAAACTTTAACTAAAAAAACACATTTTCCTCACATTTTTGTGATGGAATGTTGTGGAATCTGCGGGGATCCACATATTTCCTCACACTCGGCATTCTCCCCACCACTATATTTATTTTGAACATAGACCCTGGTGTCTAGTGGGCTTTGTGCCACGCTGGAGGGGCAGATCGGGGTAACTATTCCATCCGCCCCCCGGGGGTGGTGGGCAGAAAGACTGCCTCTTTTTCTCTCTCTGCAAGGCAGCACCCACCACTATATTTCTTTAAAAAAAAACATTCCCTGGTGTCTAGTGGGCTTTAGATTGGGTTAATCATCCGCATCATCTCTCCGGGGGGTGGCAGAAAGAAAGCCACCATAGTGTTTGCAAGGGGTTAAGGGCATGGCCATGCCCATAGATTGCAGCCCCCTTCCCTGTATTAATTTTTAAAATTGACTCTGGTGTCTAGTGGGCTTCCTGGCAGTGGTAATTACCCCATCAGCCCCCGGGGGGGGGCAAAAAGACTGTCTCGCTTCTTGCTGGGGAGGGGCACCCCCTACCCCTATATATTTTATTTAAAAAAAGCATTCCCTAGTTTCTAGTGGGCTTTCTGTCCCTCCCAGGGGGCATATTGGGGTAATCACCTCCATATGCCCTCCAGGGTGGGCACAACAACTGTGCCCATAGTTTTTTGGGGGTTGGGGACATGGCCATGCCCATAGTGGGCAACCCACACCCCTATAATTATTTTAAAAATAGATCCTGGTCTTTCTCCCCCCTCCCCCCTGGGGGGCAGATTGGGGGGTAATAATCCCCATCTGTCCGGGGGGGGGGCAGGAAGATTGTCACCATGGTTTTTTGGGGGGTGGGGCGTGGCCATTCCCATAGTAATACAAAAGGGGATGATGGACGGAACGTTTGAGCCAATCAAACACTCACCCCCAGTCAACTGATCTGGGTTTAATCCATCATCATTCTTTAGCTCACTCCACCACCCCAGTTCAGACATGGCCATATGCAAATCAGTCTGACCCTGTGCCTCATGGGAACAGTCCAGCCCGAACTGCCAAGCCATGTCTTCCCTGGACCGGAAACAAGCATCCTAGGACCGGTTTCTGGCATTCCAGCCGTCATCAGCCAGGCTTGCTTGAATCCAGTGGCAAAGTGAGCAAGGGACCCATGTCTGGGCATACCCCCGCCAACTTAGGGCGAACAAAGCGATACAAAGGGGATGATGGACGGAACGTTTGAGCCAATCAAACACTCACCCCCAGTCAACTGATCTGGGTTTAATCCATCATCATTCTTTAGCTCACTCCACCACCCCAGTTCAGACATGGCCATATGCAAATCAGTCTGACCCTGTGCCTCATGGGAACAGTCCAGCCCGAACTGCCAAGCCATGTCTTCCCTGGACCGGAAACAAGCATCCTAGGACCGGTTTCTGGCATTCCAGCCGTCATCAGCCAGGCTTGCTTGAATCCAGTGGCAAAGTGAGCAAGGGACCCACGTCTGGGCATACCCCCGCCAACTTAGGGCGAACAAAGCGATACAAAAGGGGATGATGGACGGAACGTTTGAGCCAATCAAACACTCACCCCCAGTCAACTGATCTGGGTTTAATCCATCATCATTCTTTAGCTCACTCCACCACCCCAGTTCAGACATGGCCATATGCAAATCAGTCTGACCCTGTGCCTCATGGGAACAGTCCAGCCCGAACTGCCAAGCCATGTCTTCCCTGGACCGGAAACAAGCATCCTAGGACCGGTTTCTGGCATTCCAGCCGTCATCAGCCAGGCTTGCTTGAATCCAGTGGCAAAGTGAGCAAGGGACCCACGTCTGGGCATACCCCCGCCAACTTAGGGCGAACAAAGCGATACAAAAGGGGATGATGGACGGAACGTCCAGCCCGAACTGCCAAGCCATGTCTTCCCTGGACCGGAAACAAGCATCCTAGGACCGGTTTCTGGCATTCCAGCCGTCATCAGCCAGGCTTGCTTGAATCCAGTGGCAAAGTGAGCAAGGGACCCACGTCTGGGCATACCCCCGCCAACTTTCTACTGAAGCTAAATGATTATATATAATAGATCTCTGGGTTAAGTGGTAGACCCTGTACCTTTGCATACATAGGTGGATGTTCTACATCTCAGCTGATGCAGCACTCTTGCTTCAGGACCTTCACTCAGTGTGTTTTTTTCAAAGAGCCCCTGTCCTCAGTTATATAACAAGATGTGTGTTTGAAAACAGCAGCTGCATTCCTTTATTATGTCTAGATGCTAGTGTCTGACCAGAGAGAATAACAAGGGTCAATATTGTTTGACCTTGACTAGGCTGTTCAGACTAAATCCGAGGAAAAGAATAAAATACAAAAACATGTGTAGGTTCTGTGTGAAAATACAATTAGGCACAAAGTCAAGCGTGATATGTAGTAACGTGTGCAAAATAAAAGCGGCCTACAATATGCACAATTAGGCTAACATAGGGAAAAAGACAATACGCCATGCAAGAAACACACAACAGTATTAGCATATGTTATCCAGTATTAGGGTATCTTTCATAGATTCACATGCCTGAATCATTCCCCGTCGTCGAGACGGGAGTCCCCGGTATATAATAAAAGTAATGTCCTATTAGACATACCAAACCATAGGCCTAAGGCCTCTCATTAGTAACATATCCAGGTCCTTTTGTGAAAAGGACCAAACTCTCTGGAGCAGCCAATCAGCTGCCACCACCCTCTGGAACCTTCCTGTCAGGAGCTCTGGTCCCTCAGATTTTCTACCGCACGTTGTGCTAAGGGAGTCTCCAACTGAGCTCTGCTCAGGTTTTCTATTATTACAGCGTTTATACTGCTAGAAAGGTATTTCATTATCCTTATTTCTGTCTGACTGAAGTCATAGTCGTCTTCATGTCAGACACCTCGAAAAGGCCTTTTCAGGCCATGTACAACCTGCAGGAAGAAGAGGTTGCATGTGGACGATCCTCACAAGGACTGCCTGTACTGTCTTTACCCAGACCATTCAGCTAAAGACTGCAAGGTATGTCGTACTTTCTCTGCAAAAACCCTAAAAGACCGGGAAGGACGTCTTTTGATTTGGCTGCAGAGGTTAAAGGACAAACAAGATCCCTTGTCCTCTGAGGAGAGTGAAACTTCATCAAGATCCTCCTCAAAAACTCCACAGAAAAGGTCGAGAAATGCTTCTCCAAGCCCTTCATCACAGCAACCTGCAAAGAAGACGCAGAAAAAGTCTTCAGAGGTTCCCACGGGCAACAAATTGCCATCTCCAGACCCTGCGACTCCTTCAGTCAGAGTCCAGCATTCTTTTAAAAAACCCTCCTCAGGCTCGTCGACGACGGCATCGTCGGCGATTTCAGCGACGACTGCTCCTGTCACTGCCAGGGTTACCACGTCGACGACGACAGTCTCCACTATGTCTGCTTCGTCGGCGCCGCGATCATCGTCGACGACTACAACATCTTCGTCGACGGCACAAGTGATCATGTCGTCGACGATAAAAATAAGGAAGTCGTCGTCGAAGATTCCGACGACGATCCAGTCGTCGACGACGCCCGACGACGACCTTCCCGTCGACGACAACCACATCGACGGTGCTCCCGTCGACGATACCGCCGACGACGTCTCTATCGACGGTAGGCTTACCGTCGACGACGCCATTTCCATCGACGACGCCGTCGGCGAAGATTTCAACAAAGCTTTCAACGAAGCTCAAAGCTTTACCAATCGACGCGCCACCGTCGACGACGAGTGTTCCGTCGACGATCTTGATGTCTACTCCAAAAATGAAGGCTAAACGACTCAGCAGATTGTCACCGTCTGTAACGTCACCCAGTAGAGTCCAATCCTTAGTACCCTCTCATCTATTGGATGTGGATGACGATTCGGAGGACGAGGGTCCTTTTAGGGCCGCAACAAGTCCGTCGGAACTTAATGTCAAATACCAGGAGTTCTCAGATGAGGATGATCAGGACATTGATGATCAGTCTTATCAGGAAGATCAAGTACCTCAACAACCTCAGATGGTATGTCTTCCGGTGGCTTTGGTGTCGGACCTCCAATTTCTGATTACAGATTATAAGAAAAGGTTTCCTACTACTGCTCCGGCTTCTGCTCCGGAACGAGCTCCACCACCGGCCGTACAACTTCCACCTCAGCCGTCCGCATCGACAGTGATTTGTCCATCTCTCCATTCTACTGACGATGAAGAGGACTGTCGTCAAGAAGAAGGGAAATCCTGGATGATGGATCACAGCATGAGGAATGGGACGACTACGTCATACCACTTCCAGCGTCTCCTTCCCCTCCTCCAGTAGACTCGCCTCCGGAGGACATAGGAGGTTTTCATAATCTTCTAGAAAGAGCGGCAAAGCGCTTTCAGTTGCCAATGCCTTCCCAGCAACAAGAGTGTTTCTTATATGACTTTAAGGAACCCTTTAAAAAGTCGGTGAGATCCATGCCAATAATAGACTATATCTGGGAACAAGGGGTCAAGATCATGAAGAATCCTTCTTCAATGCCTCCAATCCTAACACGACTGGATAAAAAGTATAGGGCACCGGATGACGCCCCAGCCTGTCTAACTGGCCATCCCAAGCCAGATTCGGTGGTGACACAAGCAGCCCAGCGCCACTCAAAGAATCCGTCTACTCCACTGTCAGCGCCACCGGATAAAGAGGGTAGGCGTTTGGACAACATTGGAAGCGTTTCTCTTCCATGTCGGCACTAACAGTGAGGGCTGCTAACTCACTAGCCTTATTGGGAAGATACAACAGGCAAATCTGGTCAGACATTGCACCTTTCTTGGATAGTTTACCAGAGGACACCAAACAGGAAGCGAAGAAGCTACTGCAAGAAGGCGAAAGGTCAGCTTCGGAGATTATAGATTGTGCGATGGACATCGCATCTACTGGTTTCCGTCAGTTGGCAGGAGCGGCAGTCTTAAGGCGCCAAGGCTGGCTTAAAGCAACCACATTCCGACCGGAGGTCAGACAAAGATCCTAGATATGCCCTATGATGGGCAGTGCCTGTTTGGATCTCATATCGATGAGGCCCTACAAGGGATTAAGAAAGACACAGAGACAGCAAGATCTTTGGGAACCCTCCAATATAAAACGTCTTCCTTTCGTGGCTCACGAGGTAGAGGTCAATCGTCCTATAGAGGAGGATATCAACAAAATAGATATTCTAATTACTCCTCGTCCGGCCAGCAATACAGGCCGCAATTTCAGCAAAGGCAGCAACCTCAACAAACTGCCTATAACAAATCCTCTTTTCGAGGAAGAGCTGGTCGCCAGAGGATGCTGCCCGGCGTCAATGACTTTTCCTTGCCACCAACTCCAACATCGCCCTCGCCACTCAAAATAGGAGGGAAGATATCGAATTTTTCCACAACTGGGAACAAATTACTACGGATCAGTGGGTCCTTCAAATAGTACAATTCGGTCATTCCTTGGAATTTCTTCAAACCCCTCCACCAACTCCACCTCAACCTATGGTTCACAAGCATTTGAACCTCTTGCAGAACGAAATATCATCCATGATTCGCAAAGGGGCCATAGAGCGAGTTCCTGTTCATCAACGAGGAAAAGGTTTTTATTCCCGATTCTTTTTGGTGCGCAAGAGAGACAACAAGTGGAGGCCGGTTCTAGACCTAAGAAATTTGAACAAATTCCTAAGGAAGCAATCATTTCGCATGATTACCATACAGGAAGTCCTACAACTTCTCAACCCGAACGACTACATGGTATCATTGGATCTACAGGATGCCTATTTCCATGTGCCAATCCACAGAAAACACAAACAATTTCTGAGATTTGCAGTCGCTGGCAAGCATTACCAATTTCGAGTGCTGCCGTTTGGGCTCAAATCGGCTCCTCGTATATTCACGAAATGCCTGGCTCCGGTCGCTGCGTACCTCAGACAGCAGCATCATCAAGTATTTCCATATCTCGACGACTGGCTCATCAAGGCACCATCTTTTCAAGGCGCAACGCAATCTTCCAGCGCTTGTCTAGAACTTTTCAAGCAGTTAGGTCTCACCCTCAATGTAGAAAAGTCAATGCTTCAACCTTCTCAAAGGATCACATTCTTAGGAGCCGTGTTGGATACGGTCCACACGCATGCTTGCCCAACGCAAGAACGACAACGCAGGCTCACACAGCTGGCAAACAGAATAAAGCTAAGAAAGTCTCTTTCGGTTCGGCTCTTCAAATCCCTCCTAGGAATGATGTCTTCTTGCATACTACTCATTCCGCATTGTCGTCTCCATATGCGTCCTCTCCAGGAGGCTCTTGCCGCTCAGTGGATTCAGGTGGAAGGATCTTTCGACAACATCATTCAGATCACTCCTCAAGTAATTACAGCATTACATTGGTGGACTCGTCCACAGAATCTGGCACGAGGCCTGTCTTTTCTGCCTCCAGTGTCTCCTCAAGTAATAACTACAGACGCATCCCTGGAAGGTTGGGGAGCTTTTCTCCAGGAGCTTCAAATCAGCGGAAAATGGTCAATAACAGAAAGGACCTTGCACATCAACCTCCTAGAACTCAGAGCTGTGTATCTAGCCCTGCGGGTCTTTTCTTCCCAGAATAGCAGCTTCGCTAGTGCTGGTCAAGACGGACAACACCACAACAATGCACTATGTGAACAAACAGGGGGTACTCGTTCTCTCTTGTTATCTCAAGAATCGCAGAAAATTTGGAACTGGGCACTTCAGCACAAAATATCTCTGAAGGCCGAATATGTGCCGGGAAGGGAAAATATATTGGCAGATTCACTGAGCAGACTACAAACATCCTGCCACGAGTGGGAATTACACCAGGGTATTCTCAACCGCATTTTCAACCAATGGGGCGAACCAAATCTAGACCTGTTCGCGTCACAGATCAACGCCAAATGCCAACGCTTCGCAAGTTGGCATCCCCAGCAGGGATCTCTGGGGAATGCATTTTCAATAGCCTGGTGCGGCGTCTTTGCGTACACTTTTCCGCCGATTCCGCTGCTCCCCAGGGTACTCAAGAAGATGAAGGCAGAGCCCTGCACACTGATTTTAATAGCACCAGCATGGCCTCGCCAACATTGGTTTACGGAACTACATCTCCTATCCCAGGCACCTCCAATTCCATTGAAGCCGTTCCCATCTCTCCTCACAATGGATCAGGGACAGATACAACATCCGGACCCGGCCTCACTCAAATTATCGGCCTGGCTCCTGAATACAATGAATTCCAGGCTATGAATATCCCTCCGGACTGTAGAGCGGTTCTGTCTCGAGCAGTGGCGGACAGTACAAGCAAGACATATTCTCTCAAATGGAAAAGGTTCTGTATATGGTGTGCATCTGCCAAAGTACATCCCTTTAAGTCCTCTCCTGAGGAGATTTTGCCATACCTTCTTCATCTCGCAAATGCAGGCCTCGCTCACGCTTCCATCAGAGTTCACCTAGCAGCGATATCCCGCTTCAGAAGATCTTCCACAGGTCCTTCACTTTGGTCCAATAGACTCATAAAACAATTCCTCAAAGGTCTTTTCCGGACTTTCCCTCCACTAAAGCTTCCTCCTCCAACATGGCAGCTTAATACAGTTCTAGCTCAGCTTATGAGGCATCCTTTTGAACCAATACACAAGGTGGACCTTAAATTCCTCTCCTGGAAAACTGCACTTCTACTCGCCCTGGCTTCGGCAAGACGAGTCAGCGAACTTCATGCTTTTACAATACAGCATCCATTTCTGCAATTCAGGGATGATAGGGTAATTCTTCGAACTAACCCGAAGTTTATCCCTAAAGTGCCATCATACTTCCATCTTAACGAACCCATTGTGTTAAAGACATTCTTCCCGAATCCTCAAACACCAGCGGAAAAAGCTCTTCATTCCTTGGACCTGAAGCGATGCATTAAATTCTACCTTCATAGGACAAGACCATTCCGAAAGTCCAACCAACTTTTCGTGGCCTACAGTGTGCCTAGGAAGGGTTTCCCCTTACCAAGCAGAGTATCGCTAGGTGGATCTCTAGCGCTATCACTCTATGTCACCAGCAGGCTGGTCAGCCTTTGCAAACTACAATTCGTGCCCATTCTACCAGGGCGGTCTCTACGTCCATGGCTCTGTTTGCCGGCGTACCGCTGATGGACATTTGCAGAGCGGCAACATGGAAAACGCCGCACACATTTACCAAGCATTACTGCTTGGATTCAGAACTGGCGAAGGACGCTGCAGTTGGACAGGCAGTACTACGTCATCTGTTTCAATAGAGGTGAGCCTTTCCTCCTTCCCACCAACCTTTGTTTTACCACACATTTCTATGATTATTATTGTTATTATGATGATGCACTATATCGATGATATAATGGAATGTATCAATATGGGTTTTTGTTTTTAACCAATGAGTGTATATCCCTTATGGGGAACAAAGGAAATGTGCTCACTATTGCTTGCTACTCTGATTTAGGCATGTGAATCTATGAAAGATACCCTAATACTGGATAAGAAATGCGTTACTTACCTGTAACAGCAGTTATCCAGTATTGGTATCTTTCATAGATTCACATGCAACCCACCCACCTCCCTTGGAAAGGCTCTCTTGGTTCTCTCAGAGATACTATTACTTAGCACTACGCTTACGAAAATCTGAGGGACCAGAGCTCCTGACAGGAAGGTTCCAGAGGGTGGTGGCAGCTGATTGGCTGCTCCAGAGAGTTTGGTCCTTTTCACAAAAGGACCTGGATATGTTACTAATGAGAGGCCTTAGGCCTATGGTTTGGTATGTCTAATAGGACATTACTTTTATTATATACCGGGGACTCCCGTCTCGACGACGGGGAATGATTCAGGCATGTGAATCTATGAAAGATACCAATACTGGATAACTGCTGTTACAGGTAAGTAACGCATTTCATTTAGAAGGTATTTATCAAAATGTCTTGGGGGGTAATAATCCCCATCTGTCCGGGGGGGGGGGGCAGGAAGATTGTCACCATGGTTTTTTGGGGGGTGGGGCGTGGCCATTCCCATAGTAGGCAGAAAAACTGATCTAGGATGGGGGCTGGAGGAGTACAAGCTCTCACCCAAGGGGCCACTCCCTCAAAACCACTGGTGTCTACTGTGTGGATCCCTGCTTGGGGATTGCTCCCCTATGGCAATCCCCAAGCAAGGATCCACTAGGCAGAGATATCATTGAAAAGAGGAGATTCTCCCTTTTCCAACGATACATCTTCCACCCCAATCAGTGCTTGGTGTGCTGAGATATGCCTCCGAGCACTGAGGCACTGAAAGTTAAACGAGACCTTTGGCTCATTTTACTTTTGCTTTTGTGTAATGATTGCACTAAGGAAAAGTAAAAGACACAGGCTGCTTAGGAAGCTCTTCTCAAGCAGTCCAAGGTTAAAAAGAATAAAGAACTTCCTCTGGTGCAGAGAACCAGAGGGACCTTTATATGCCACCTCAGTGTTGGCCAATGGCTGACACTCTCATGAAAGGGGTTGATATTTGGAGAGCACAATGTACACTGAGGCTTCTTAGCACCATCAAATAAAACAACACAACCACACAACAGAAGAAATCACATTAAATGACTCAGCAGAGTAAGCTCAGGAGCCTCAACTTTCCGTCTGACGAGAGAGGGGCACGCATAACTCAAGTGGAAGGTTATTTTAGGCTTTTACTGCTGACACTGTGAAAGTGCTAAAATGAACAAAACAGCTGTCATCTTGGGGGGATGGAGCTGTCATAGTTCCAGGTGTGGCTCATACCCCCCAAATTTCGTAGCTATAAAATCTGGGGAAGTGTTTACAAGCACTATGGCTTGAACAGTTCTAAATCCCAGAATGGGTGCCAAATGGAGTGGTCTCAGAATGGGAGTGATATGATCTCTACGCTTAGTGGCGGTATATTTTGTCCTAGCTGTAATCTTCTTATGAACCTGTCTGAAAGATGATGATAGCTTGAGTTAGTGTTGTCAGTTTCTAGTCGAATCACAGCACAGACTATGGAATTAAGACGTTTTTACCAATAAAAGGCAGGATCTTTTGAATAGCTAAATTTGCCGCAAGTAGCAGTCAGAGACCCTAATTACAGGATAGGTCGGTGTGGATATAGATGCCAATAGTATGCGTGGCATTTAATGAATCTGGTAGAAGGCCCATAACTTGTCTGGATTCAGCTTTAGCAAGTTGAATGACATCCACCAGTGAACAACTTTTTCTAATGTATAGAGGGGAGTGTGCATGCTTCTATGCCAGTGAGCATAAAGATGAGCTTAGCATCATTGGCGAACATGGAGTACTGCACTCCTGAACGCAGCAGTTTAGCAAGTGGTAACGAAGATGGTGAATAGACCTGGGGATAACGCTGTTTCCTGGAGAACCATTGGTGCATTTGTTGCCTCAGAAATAAAGGGAGGGAATATGATGATTTGCTCAAATTTGGTCCCCCTTACTCCACTTACGGACTGAATCACCTGTGCTGATTTCTTGGAGCCTGGAAAGAAAAATGTGCGATCAATGGTGTTGAAGGTGATATGAGTAAGGCTCTGACAATGCCCGACTCCATCAGCATTCACTTGAGTATGAAAGTCATCCATAACTTGAGGCCATGACTAGCTCAGTAATATGGATGGTTCTGAATCTTGCTTGAAAAGAGGCTATTCTGTTCATGCCTTCTATATAGGCTTGTAACTGGATGAAAGACACGTGCCTAGTACATTTTACTCTGAACAGTAGAAACAAAGAACACATTTTACCAGAAGTATATTACAAAGCATCATACACTCGACCCGATGAACTACAAGCAGAGCGAAGGTTACTGTAAGTGAGGGATTTTTTAAACAAAGGTGTGACCATCACTGAGTTCCAAAGTTAGGGGACAGCACATTACCTCAAGAGTTGAGGAACAAAAAATTGACCTAGTTGTTTCTTTGTTCTAGCCAGACATAAGTCTGCAGGAAAGCCTGATGGCCAGCTACTCATTATGACATCCTCTAATTTGGTTTTGGAGATTTGTTTTAGTTTAGTCTGTTATGAATAACAGATAGACAGCAATTTAACGGAACTGGTTCGGATGAAGGTATAAAATCCTGCACTTCTTGTGGTATTATCTTTTCAGTTTTGGTGACAAAGAGATCAGATAATGAATTGCATAGATCATTAGGCTAAGGATTCATATCTTAATGTTGACTTTAGTTCTTCAATTACTGTAAAAGACTCCTACACCAAATGAGTGGCATGAGAGATGTGAGAAGCATTGTGACACTCTCTGCTTGTTACACTTGCTGCTTGTTGCTGTTGGCCTTTTTTTACAGGGTCATCCCCAGCTGTTGCCTTCTGTTGCTGAAACTATTTTTGTTGGCATTAGGACTCTGTGCACCTTTTCCCTGCTAACAAGTGGTAAAAAGCTTGTGCTCTCCCCCAAAACACTGTATGATTGCCATCTACCTGATTGGCACATTTAAATCAGATATAAATCCCTAGTAAATGGTACTACATGTGCCCAGGGCCTGTAAATTAAATGCGACTAGTAGGCAGCAGCACTCATTGTGCCACCTAGTAAAGTAGCACTGAAAAACATGTATCAGCCCTACCACTGCAGCCTGTAGTGCAGTTTTAAACTGCCAATGTGACCTAGCATAAGAAACCTTTTGCCAGGCCCAGACCTTCCCTTTTAATACTTTTAAGTCACCCCTATAGTAGGCCCTAAAGGCTCATAAGGCAGGGTGTATTGGATTTAAAAAGTAGGACATGCATACTTCTGTTTTTACAAGTCCTGACAGTGCAAAACTCCAAAAGTCGTTTTGCAAGGCCTTTCTTTCCTATTGACTTACACTGGGTTACCTTATTACATTTATTAAAAGTTAAGTTTTGATTGAGGCAGATAGAGGTATGTTGTTTACACTTAAATTAATTGCAATTTAAAATCCTTTTTAATGGTGAAGTTGGATTTTGAGTTACAGTTCTGACAGTGTTGCAATTTTCTTGTCCTAGTTGCCATTTTCCTGCCCCAACTGGAAGAAATTGTTTTGTTGGTTTACTGGGGCGTGAGCCCTGGTGAAGCAGCAACCACAATCCTTGTCAGGGTGAGGCACAAACCAGCCTTAAATTAACCTGTGTTCATCCCCCTGGTAGCTTGGCACAGAGCAGTCAGGCTTAACTTAGAGGCAATGTGTAAAATATTTGTGTAATACTTCAAACAGTAATAAAGTGAACACACCACACAAAAGGATCCCACACCAAGTTAGAAAGATAGAACCTTCTTTAATAAATAAAACAAGAGCAAAATTACAAAAATACAATCAGTAGAACCAGAGATATGCAAGATTTTAATGAAAATAGCACCAAAAAGCACAAAGCGCAGAGTGTAGCTATCTGGTCATGCCGGACTGTGACAAAGTCAAAAAATGAAGCGCAGACAGGCTACAGGGATCCAGTTAGGCCCACTGAATAAAGTACCTTAAATTCTGGTTTGTGGATCCTTGCTAGTATCCTCGTTGAAGATGCATTGTGCAGCCGAAGCAATGCGCTGGTTCCGAGGTGCGGCGAGGCTGCGATGCAAGGGCCTGCGCCTTATCAAGGATCCCATCACCAGGGCTTGCAATGCGGGGTCTGGAGTCGAGGATGCGGCATGCAGTCGGGCCAATGCGTCAGTTCTGAGGAGCTGTGAGGCTGCGGTGCGGAGTCCAGCGTTGCCATCGAGGCTGCTGGTGACAAGGGATGCGAAGGCTTGCACCGAGGATGCCACCGCCCAGCGGCAGGCCCAATGGGCTGCGATGTGATGCAGGTTTTTTGAGAAGAGTCCAATCCATGCAGCAGCTGTGATGCGTCAGTTCTACTCGGGTTTGTACTGCACAGGAGAGGACATGCATCAGTTTTACTGTATCCACAGAGGCTGGCATAGCATCTTAAGCCCACTTGCAAGTGTCCAGGACTGGGGTAGCACAACTTGGTAGGGTAGATACACTGATGGCAGTGTCCAGGTGCAGATGCAAGGTTGTTGGAAGCCTGTGTGTCCCTGAGGCTTCTGATCAGGAGGCCAGCCAGCTATCACTTGGAGTCACTCTCGGGTCTGGGTTCAAGAGATGCCAGTCCAGTCCTTCCCACCCATGGATGAGGGCAGCAGGTCAGCACAGCAGGGCAGCAGTCCTTCAGAGAAGCAGTCCAGCAGAGTGGAAGTCCTTTCAGCAGCACAGCAGTCCTTCATCTTAGCAGAGTATCCACAGGTCCAGAAGTGTATTGAAGAGTTGGGGGCATATTTACAAGCCCCCTATCGCCACAGGAACGTCACTTTTTCCACATTCTTGTGGCGATAGGTGCTTCGCCTTATTCACAAAGCGGCGTTAGGCCACTTAACGTGGCTTATTTTATTTTAATTTTATTTTTAGTGTTTTTAAATCCAACACCTTCTCCCCCCTCCGCAAGTCGTTGTAACGATTTGCGGGGCAATGGTATGCGTTGTCGCAACGCGGTCGTTGTTACGACCGCGTTGTAACAGCATGCGAGGTTACGGCTGCGGGGTGACGGTTGTTTACCGAAAAATACACTTAAACATAACTAGATTTAAAAGATGTTAATTATACGCATCCTGTTGATTGTAACTAGAAAATGGCTAGGAAATGTTTGGACTTAAATCAGGTGGCTTCCCATGGTCCACATACAGTAATGTGTTACTTTCCTCTCATGTGGTTTTATACAATCAATCCGCTTTAGCCTTCTATTCTTACATCACATACAAAGTCAGAATGTCTTCACCTGGAATTAACTGTGCTCGCCCTCTTGAGAATGATAAAAGTCATTTTTAGGCCTCGCCTAGGCAGCACTTGCGCTGTCTCTTCGAGACATGCTGTATTCAGGTATGGACTTGAAGCTCCGCCCACTCTCTGCCCATATTTTTCATTGACTTGTGTCATTGTCCTTCGTAAATGTTGGCTTCTGATTTGTTAATAGGCTTATTAGTTCCTCCCTGTCTTTTGTTGTTGAGGACATGAGGACTGGCCCTCTTACATGTGTTCGCACTCGGTAGCTTTCATTAGCAGTTCGGAGAACTATTTATTTAATTAATGTACACAGCACTCACGGTAGGCCAGCTTCAGTAATGGCTGCCGCTTCCTAACAGACTTTGCATTTGTGTATTTCTTGGTTTTCTACTCATCAGACGCATTCCAAAAGCGTCTGTTCTTGCACTTCCCCCTCCGTGCTATATTTACTTTGCAGCTGGCTTGTTTACTTTGAATTGTTCCAGCACGATTCTCTGCACCATTTGTTTCAGATGCTTCACTGCTTGCCCGCCCCAACCGTGTGTTTTTTTTATATTTGTCTCTCAACACCACCCCTCCGACATCGCTGTTTATTTATTTTCAATTTAAATTGCTAGATCCCGGGCAGGAGATTAAGGGGCCGATTACGATGTTGGTCGTAAAGCCTCCGACCGAGGCTTTAGGACCGACATCGTTGGTTTCAATTCAAACCGACTGATTCATAAACAGCCGGTCATAATTGAAACTAGACGGTCATTCCGGCTGGCTTCCGACGGGTTCAAGGAGCCTGTCAGCCAGTCGGAACTGGCCCGAATTCCATATGGACGGCGTTTTATGCCGTATGGATTACGATGCACAGTTTCCATGCCGCACTTTCCAACATGGAAACCCTGTCGGAAAGCGTGTTTGGGGGCCACTAGCAGGGCCACGTTTCCCTTGTGGCCTCCGATTCGGGGCTAGGGGGCACCTATGGTGCCCCCCTGTTAATCCCTGCACCTTGTGGCACCTGCCACGGGGTGCAGGGATTAACGTAATCTCCCATTTCTCTATAGGAGCTTGTGTTATGGCTGGTTTACGGCCGTAACACAAGCTCCCATAGAGAAACTGGAGAATGCGACCGCACCATGTGCGGTCGCATCATAATTAGGTGGTTGGGACTGCTGACCGGAGGTCGGTCAGTCCTGTTTCCGCCATGGTGTCGGTTGGAGGAAACTCCAACCGATACCATAATAGGCTCCTAAGTGATTTGCTAATAATTACAGAATGTTGAGCCTACGCCGAGGCTTGAACACTGCTCCCCAGCTCACGAGTCGGCAGCTCTGACCACTGAACCACATCGTCTCTCTCTTAGGGCAGCATATTTGAAATGGGACAACTGATTACTGCTAAAGCCTTAATTATACTCCGCTGTTCTCTCTCTGTGCTTGTTATTAAAACCATCGGGACAGTCCACAAAAACCTGGAATGTTTGGGGAAAGTCAGGACGTCTAGTCACCCTACGTAGTACAGAAAAGATGGTCACAGTGGAAGAAAAATATTTACCCTAAACACATCACCCTAAATAACCACATGAATCAATCAGAATTCAAATTAAAAATTATATTTTATCAGCATTTGGCATGAAGCGAGTAACCAATACAATTTGAATAAAAGGTGCTCCGAAGGAAAGTGATAGTAGTGTGCAGGGAATTGTGCTCATGTGAGGGTTTCGCAGGGAAAGAATAGAGAATTGTGCAATAATTACAATCTATTTACAAAGATCTTGTCTGGTCATCACAGTAATCAAAATCAAGATACACAGTATTAAGAAGATACAGCCAGTCAATTACTGTTATCTAAGTACAGTACAGGTATATTGGGAACTGTCGACGTTTCGACCCCAAAATTAGAGGAGCATTCAATCCTTAAACCGAGGTCTTCATCAGGACAGGGTGAGCCAACTTATTTCCACAGCATGTATGTCAGTGGAATAAATCAAATAGATGAGCCCGCAGGCTCCCAAGGCAGAGGAACGAGTTGTCTCAGGGTTGTCAAGTATTTATGGAGCGTGTCATCAAAATGGTCAAGCACTGAATGAATGATCCAGCCAGCATCGGCAAGGAAAGAATTCTCGTTATTAGGAACATGTCCGTATGCAGGAATGAGTTAATCTTCGTCCGTCATGGAGGAGTCAAGCTGTGTGTCAGAACACTCATACATCAGAAGACTTTCGACATGCGAAGTTTCGCCCTGACCAAATTACTCACTTCTGTGAAAACGTAAAAGCTGAGAACATAAAGCAAATGTTTAAAAGCAAGGTCTTCTGCCTAAACAGGGTCAGGGTTTTTAACGTGTAGAATATCAAGAGCACTAACCTTCGTACATCTTTTTGACAACCCCTGCTTTTGTATTTTTTGCCTCTCTTGTGATGATTTTTGTTGGACCATCATTTTGTTTGCTTTTAAATAGACGCAACAGAATTCTGCTACTTCGTTGGACTTTTCTTTTCTTGTGCGACCGTTGGCACTTCAACACACAGCCTCAGGATATGGAACGCCATGACAGTTACACAGAAATGGTGATGTTTACAATTAAATACCAAGCCCGCCCCTCGATGGCTTTGCCATCCGTTTGTGGGGCTTTCCTAGGGCCACCCTTTGAGCGCAGGATACAGGATGCCCGGCCGCTTTAAGGTAGGAGAAGGCGGCATTGTGGCATGGTTGTGCACTTATGAGGAGAGGGGATGAAAAGAGGCTAACGTTATGAGGAGGCATAGTGACGGCCTGGAAATGCCGAAAGGGAGGATACTTTACACATTTGAATAACACTTTTGTCTGATTTTATGTTTTTCTGCATTCAGAACCCTCAGTGCATTTAGTATATGTCTCTCTTCGGTCACATGATTCTCGATTGACTTGATGTGATCGTCCTTATTTCCCCTTGGTGTTTATCTAGTTTCCTCTGCACCCACCATTTATTTATTTAATCATCATGATATGTGTACTTTCTTGTGTTTCCAGTGTTCACCATTTGTGACCTGCATGTTCTCTCTCTTAGCTCCCCTCAAAGGTTAATTGTTTGTGTCCCTACAATATTCCTTCATCTAGTTTGTCCCCTCAGTGTCTTAGAATTACACCCTTTCAAACATCCTTCCTTTGTATGCATCTGTGAATCTTGCTTCTGTGACTCAGTGTAACTAAATTGTGCAGTTTCCCATGTGTCTTCTTCATATGCCACTCATTTGTACCCTCAGGTGTTCAATGTTGGTGTCCCCATGTCCCTCAGGTGTACTTGTGACTGAGTTTAGTGTCTGTCCCACAGTGCAACTCATTTGAACCCTCCGTGCACCTCACTTATGGCATGTTGTGTTCTTAATTTACTGTTGTGTCCACTAATCTCAGACACTGTTACTAGACCCTGTTCAAGTGCCTAATATTGGTGTCCCCCAGTTGTACTCATGGGTGAGTTTAGTGTGTGCCACTCCGCTGCTTTTATGTTTGCCATCTCTGCCCTTAATTGTGGCCTATAAGCTCCCATGTTGGTCCATAAAATGTCCTTTACTTAAAAACCTCAGTGACTTTACCATCTGTCTCAAGTGTGTCTCATTTTTTCTGCTTGATGCATTTGATGTGCACTGCTTACTGTTTACTGACTGAAGCCAAAGAAGTAAGGAAAAAAACAAGGTAACAATCCTTTTCCATGTATGCACCCATGATCTGTAAAAAAAATCCTCGTATTCATCAGAACTGGCCCAACCCCCCTCCATTCGACTGTAATGGCAGTACGCCACCATACCATACATACACGTTACCCCTCTGCATTCTACTCTGCACCATTCCACGCCACTGCTCTCTACTCTGTACCACTCCACACTGCGTCACTGCACTCTTTCTCTGCAACACTCCACTCTGTGCCACACTACTCTGCAACACTGCACTCTATGCCAGAGCAGTCTACCACTTTATTCTAAACCAATGCACTCTATGCCAATCTAATCTGCACCAAATCATGCTATTTCACTATACTCTAAGTCACTACACTCTATTCTACTTTGCGTCACTGCACTCTACACCACTGCTCTCTACACCACTCTACTCTGCGCCACTGCACGCTACACCAATGCACTCCACAGACACTTTACTATACACCTCTGCACTCTACAACAGTATACACTGCAACACTGCAGTCGCTGCCACTCTACTTTATGCCACTCTACGCCACTGAACTCTATGCCACTGAACTCTACGCCACTGAACTTAAGCCACTGCACTCTTAGCCAATCCACTCTAAGCCACTCTAATCTACTCTGCACCACTGCACTCTACAACACTCTACTCTATGCTTTACACCACTCTACTCTACACAACTCCACTCTACGACTCTCTACTCTGCACCACTGCACTCTGCTACTGAACTTTGCGCCACTCTACTCTGCACCACTCTATTCTATGCCACTGCAGTCTACTCTTCACCACTCCATGCCACTCTTCTGCACTCTAATCTACTGTGCACCACTGCACTCTGACACAGCACTCTACACTACTTCACTCTACGCCTCTCTATTATACTCTGCATCACTATACTCTATGCCAATGCACTCTACTATGCACCATTGCACTCTTCGCCACTGCCCTCTACACCACTCCATGCCACTCTGCAACACTGCACTCTATGCCACTAGTCTATAGCACTGAACTCTACCCTGCACCACTCCACTCTACGTCACTTCACTCTACTCTCAAACAATACTGTATGCCACTGCAGTCTACGCCACTCTATTCCACTCTGAGGCAATCCCTGCAGGGCAGGGTTCCCTCTGACAGAGAATGGGTGCAGCACACGAAATGCAATCTTCCTCACAGGTAGAGGTGGGCAACCAAGCAAGGCTCGAGCCCAAGCCCAATGCTTGGCACTGGCTCGGCTCCTGTCACATGTGCACTGGCATGTCACAGATGGTACTGCACCCTGCAACATGACTAGGTAAACAAGCATTGGCATAGCCAATAGGTCTCGCATTTGGGACCTCATAAGTATTTAGTTATGCAGCACAATATCCTTGGTGCAACAACATTAACTGTTGCATGGTTAAACACTTAAAAGGTCCCAAAGGCGAGACCTATTGGCTATGCCAATGCTTGTTTTCCATGTAGCTGGCAAACTCTGTAATGCAATGTGATCAGAGACACAATTAGCTATAGAGTGTGTGATTTACAAAACTCAGCAATACATTCACATGCAAATAAACAGGCTTCCAGATGTTTAGAGCCAGTTAGATTTTAAACACACTTAGTAGAGAATGCGGCTGGCCTGAAAAAGTATTCATAATTAAGAAGAGGACAGTGTGGATTCCAAGCCCCTTGCCCACAGACCGGTCTTCACTTGATACTAAACGCCGAATGCCTGCACTGTAGTAATATGGTATATATTGAAAGGTAAAGGGTCTAAAGAACGCAGCTGAAAGTTACTACTAGGGAAGACCACCTCAGGGAAAGATAAGATCTGTGGGTCCGTAATGTGCCGGTGCAATCTTAATTCTGACACAACAGAATGATTTTTTTTGTAATGTTATTGGGGAGATAGTTGAACGTATTTTATTTATTTATTTATAACTTGGCCCAGACCAGTTAGGCTTAATTACGAGGTATTAAATATGTGTGCCACACTCATTACTGTAAAGCAAAAGAAAGTAACTAAAACGCTTACACAGTAGTTACTAAGAAAACCAAACAAAAATTAATCCATGCAAGTGTCCAGATTAGCAGGGGGCACTATTGATGATGCGCTGCTGCACATTTTTTACAACTTATTCCCATATCAGACATGACTGTTGTGTAAACGAGCAAGAAGGAAGTTTATTCTGGTGTTCACATAAATTGTTTTGTATTCCCGTAATTTGTATAATTTGTGTGCAACTAAAGCGCCGCAGTTACCTGCACTTCTATTGCTATGTGCAAAATCACCACATTGAACAGTTAAATTATATATATTTTGTAGGGAGGTTCACTTAGTGGGCTCACGCCTTGCAGTCAGTACGTGTAACACGATGGCACGTTTTATTTAGAAAATGCAGACGGGGAAGAGAAGGAAAGCCATGTGTGCATCAAATGTGGTATGCAAAGTAGTACAAACATGATTCCATTTCTGAAATCACCTATATGCACTGGTAAAAACATACAGATAAAGACAAATATTAATCTTTATTTGCAAGCCAACTTGCTCTTACCAGAACACGCTAAACATGTTTTTTAATAAAATGCCGTCCTCTCCGATAAAATACACAACATTAAAAAACATGAGACAATATGCTTTGGCGGTATTGTGCAGCAACAAACAAAGGGCAGGGGGCAAGCTCTGTAGGTCCGTAATGTGCCGCTGCAATCTTAATTGTTACACAACTGAATGCGCTGAATGTGTTTGATTTCCAAAACGCTATTGGGGAGATAGCTGAACGCGCTGTATTTATTTATATATAACTTGTCCCAGAGCAGACAGGCCACACTTATTACAGTAAAGCAAAGAATACTAGTTCGTTGTTAGCAATTTGTTCAATATTAAGCAATTTGCTTAAACTTACCAATGTGTGAGTTCTGTAAATAAAACGCTAGTTACCGCTGCGCCTTGGTTTAAAAGAAGTATTTCTGTGCCATGCCCATGGACAGGACTTCCTGAAGGGGCTAAACATTAACATAACCTAGTCAGCAGACTGGAATTCACTCCCTGCACGAGGCCGGACGCTGTTCATGTATGTAGCAGCACAGTAAGCCGGGAAGAAGATAGTGTGGAACCCGGCAGAACAAAAGAAAGTCCTGCAGCCTCCGGAAGCAGCTGCCATTAATTAAGATTAGCGCAGCAGCAGCGAGGCGTGCGCAGCGCTTATCTTGAACACATAGTAATAAAAATCGGGCGCATGCAGAAAAAATGCATTTTAAAAAAGCGCAGAGCGCGCTAAGCCACAAAAAAGGTAGTGTGGAACCCGGCAGAAAAAAAAGAGCATTGGCCGCTGGGCCGTGAAATTGACGCGGCCGTGAAAGTAATATCGCGCGCTGTGAAAATGAAGCTGACGAAGAGGGAGGGGGAGAAGGGAGGGGGTAGGGTGCCTGCGAGTGGTGCGCGCGGCATAGGAAAGACAGATGGCTGAAGCTGACGAAGAGGGAGGGGGAGAAGGGAGGGGGTAGTGAGAGCAGAGAGACAGAGGGGGTGGAGGAGCATTGTAAGGCTTAATGAGCCATTACAAAAGCCAGATGGCCTGTGCACGTTCACGCGCGCGTAACCGCACACTGGAGGCCGGCAAAAGCCTTTGGTAGCACTTTGAAAAGCCAGTTACTAAATGTCTCGCAGAGCAGCGCATGCGCTGGCTCAGGCGAGACCTAAAGAGTACCCGAAACACAACTAAGAAGATTCAATGGGAATTTGGGAAATAGTCCTGCATCGAGGGGTGATGATGCCCTTTGAGTCCCACTGACTACATTTGCATGAAACAACTACATTCCTCGTGTTTACGTTGCTATTATCTATTTGAAATGTTTTGTCATATTACATGGTGTGCTTTGTAGTCTAAACTGATCTTTTATCCACAGTCTAAGGTCATCTATTCACTAAAACAATTATAAATATCCTGTGGCACTTTAGCAGCTCATAGATGCTGAAGGATCTGGAATGAAATGTCCTAGGGGACTGCCACTTCTACAGGGACCTGTGTGTGTACAGGGAGAAGGGGGCGTGACCTGGTCAGTGGGTGGGCCAGTCAGGGTGGGGGCGGGGTTGGACCCCCCTGCTCTGCCTAAACAGCTACAGCTACCCTCCCACACAGCAATAACCTGACACCACCTCTCAAATCCCTGGGAAGTTTTAACTATTTTATTTATTTGAGTTTTATATAGCGCTAGCTAGACCCAAGAGGTTCAGAGCACTTTACAGGTCATGTGACAACGTTTACAAGGGGTATATGAAGGGAATCCTATGAGTCCAACGAACACAACCAAGATAACAGCGCACCTGTACAAAGCATCTACACCTGAGCCGGAAAACCCTTTTGTGCATGGTTTTCCAGCTCACCTAGTGACTGTACCACTTCACTGTGTGGCCCTGTGATGAGGCATGAAGGCAAATGAGTTGGTAGACCTCACGTTCCCTTGGACCACTTTGGAACTCACGCCACATGCAGCGTTTTATCATCGATTCGAACTGTTAACAGACCACTGACCCTTACTCTTGTCCACACTTTGTGGCAGAGACGGATTCTTCCACACACCAAACATTTAAGTAGTGTAGGAATTAATTCGATATCTTCCCATTTGAAAGCAATAATACGCATATTGCTTTGTATTCAAAACACAGATTTTTCAATTGAATAAGTACTGTTCGCAGTTTCATTTTATGCATTGAAGAGGGTAAACCCGCGAAACCCGTGCTGGCCGTATCTCTGGATGTTTTGTCACTTACACCTTTCATGAAGTACAGTAGTGGACAGGAGGACAACAGAGTTTTATATAGCGCTAACTTGACCCGAAGGTATCGGGTATCAGAGCGCTTTACATAGCACGAGTTGCGTTACATGAGAACCCATTCATCTTTTGTTAGGCACGGGGAGATTAAGTGATTTGCCCAGAATCACAGGATGTTCAGCGTCATTGCCGAGACTCGAACCCAGTTCCCCAGATTCGAGGTCGACCGCCCTAGCCGTTAGGCATAACTAGATTGTATATAAACACAGAAAACAAATCACTTTTGCTATGCAAAAAACGAAAACCTACCTGAGTTTACCGTATTCGACTGGTAAATCTATGCAGAGATGTAATAGAAATGCTCTCCAGGGCCGGATTGGGAACCAAAACCGGCCCTGACAAAGTGCTCGGCCGGCCCCCCCCCCCCCGTGGGGTTGGGGGTGCGGCCGAGCTCTTTGCCACGGCCGGTTTTCGGCCGATTTTGTTACAGGGCCGATTTTGCAGCTATGCTGCAAAAACGGCCCTATAACAAAAACGGCCCCCAGGGGCCCAAAATCGGCCCCCACCCGTGCAGCGCACCGGGGGATTGCCCGGTGCCCGCTACGGCCAGTCCGGCCCTGATGCTCTCCCACACTGATATCGTATTATGGGAGTTGGCAGATCTGCGTTTGCTGGAAACCCTACACATGTTTAGGCTATGGAAAAAACACAGGATGGTCGAGTGGTTCCTGCACATGTGAATCGATATACTGATATCAAGCAAGAACCAGGGGAATGGTTGCGTTTCTCCATGGGAAAGGCCTGTGGTCGAGGAAAGACGGCTCGAATATCACAGCAATCACTGGTGCCATTTGCCCTCTAGAGGAATTCCCTTACTTAATGTGAAAAGGAGGAGCGGCTCCTCTTTTCACCAGTGCTTGGTGTTAAGTGGGGTGGGGGTGGCGGGGGGGGCATTAGAACGGTGATTGGAAGTCCTACCCCTTGTACTTGAAGTTGAAGGTACTGATACCCGGGGCATGAGTACCAGCAACCAGTTTACTCTGGTTCATGCATTCGTTGGGCATGGGACAGGGAGTAGAAAGACAAGCTCAGGGCTAAATTGATCGGAATTACCATTCTTGTGAGAATTATCACAGCCTGGTAGTTTTCTCCTGATAGTCAAATATTCCGAAATGTATAGGGGAAAAAAGGCCAATAAAAAACAAAAAACGTGTAGTTTGGTGTGTGAAAATACGAATGATTTATGCTATGCCTCATTTCCAAATTGTATACTCAGGACAGGAGTCATTTACCACACCCAGTAAATACATCACCCTAGGGTAAAGGCATTTAGTGGGTGGTGTAAATACCTCACACAGATAGTAATCAGGCCCAATGCATGCATACAAAGTTCTTCTGAGTGTAAGCACAACTAAAACATCCATTAAAAAATGACGATCTCGGAAGCCCACGAAGGACTCCTTTTAAACCATACATTAAGAGGAGAAAAAAAAAAGTCTGCAGGTTACGGACCTAATAGGGGCACCTTTACCCTCTCCCCGTCCTAGGATCAACACAAGAAGTTGGGATACAGAAGGCAAAGGTAACTTGTAGCAAAGATTGCTCTGGATAAGACACACTTAGCCAGTTTAACAAGCACTGAAACACAAGTGCGGCCCGCGGCGCGAAAGTGAAACAGTGCTCCGGGTGGTGGGGTGGGGGGGAGTGCGATTCCCTTGCGGGAGCGAGCGGCGCCAGAAGCGATAATTGCTACCATATGGCGCCGCTCGCTCCCGCAAGTGAATCGCCAAACGTGCACGCGTTGCCATTGAAGGCAATGGAACGCGTGCACGTTTTTGGCTAAAAAGCCGAATCGATTGGAAAAGGTCTTTTTGCCTATGCAGCGCATGCGCGCTGCGTAGGCGAGACCTAAAAAAGACATTGGCATTTATAATGCCAATAACCAACTTTTCACTGTGCAGTACCATATGGGGCCTCTTTTGGCCATATATTGTACTGCACCCTGCAACATGGCTAGGTAAAAAATTGGCATTTATAACGCCAATAACTCCAGCTCCAACAAATGTGAGACCTATTGCATTTCCAATGTAATAGGTCTCGTATTTGATAAAGTTAGAGCTGTTGGTGTTGAAAATGACAGTTGTTTACTTTTGATTTTTATACCAATGGCAATAACGCTATGCAAATATAATTACTCCACTGCAAATAAAAAAATAAAGTAAAACATATTGTCATTTTCAGCACCAACAGCTCTAACTTTAAACAAATGCGACACCTTTGCAAATTCTGGTTACTGCAGAGTTGACAAGTTCAGTTCACAGCACGAGGAGACCTGTTTCCGCCAGAATGTAGAGCAGTTGTTTTAACAGTTGCAGTGGGAATTGTGAGACTGCAGTTGTCCCTTCACCACCGCATAGTCCACATAATGCAAATTTTTAATGAATGCTGCACTCAGGGTGCACATCCCCTAAAAAGAGAAGGATGAATTAGCTGGAATTTAAAATTCGAGAATATCCGCAGTGCAATATTCCACAGATAAACTCAAAGGGTGTGACTTTTTAATGTTCAGAACGCTAGTACTCTGCCTATGAAAAGAGTATTTGTTCAATGACCTGGCTTCTCACTGCTGTGTGGTCCGACAATAACGCTACAGTATGGTGCCAGCAGAGCTCTGACCCATTGAGGTGACGCACAATTTCACTGGAGGTTCCTGGATCTCTTGGGTAAGTGTTTTGCAATCACAACCATAATTGTATAGTCTAGCACCGTGTTTTGGTGTTCTGACTCAGGTCTGGAACATTGATGCTGTAACAGTAATGGCGTTTGCTGTTTGTGTGTAAGTTTTGCTTCAGCACTAGAGCACAATATTCAGCCTGACCCAAAGCTTACCTCCACCAATAGAGAAAGGCGGGCCTTGCCCCCTCGGTAGCTACAGGAAGAGTGAAGGTTGGTGGTATATGATTTGATATGCTGGGATCCAGGGACTTTTGACCTACACCCATGGGAGAGTTGTCTACTGACTCACCTGGTCAAATCTGTTCACTCCCTGATAAAGTGCGGCCTTTACTTTGATACCACTAGAATTGTGCCCTGTAACTTTCCAATCCAAATCTCATTGGCCATTTATTCCCCACTCTTCCCTTATGGTAGAAATGCCTGCAATAATGCTCCGTTCACTTTTTGGCCGAGGAAGTTGCATTTTTAGGGTAGCATTCCCTCTGTTGGGCTACAGGCTTCCAATCAGTACCCCCCGGACTTGACTAAGTATTGATTCTTTGAAGTCAGCACCATGTATTCGTGTAGACTTTGGAACCTCTGCAACCCTGTGGATAGGAATTGCGATACGAATAAGGCTACCCTCATCTGCTCCCCCTAGCCTAAGGAGTCTGAGACTAATTTAACAATAAGAAGAGTGAACCGTGCTGCTGTGACCTGCTTAGAGTAGCTGGACAATTGTGTGAGAGAGAAAAGACACTAGCATCAACATAAGTACAAGTGCAAAACCCAACTGATAGACCTGTACGGAGTACTCGTTGAAGGAGAGGTCCAACCCAAGAGCCACAAGGATCTGCCATCTAGCTTCCTTGGGGTGTATATGAGAGCCACGATCATTAACTGCATCTCAAGATGACTGGGGACATGCCACAGACATTAAATGACTATGGTTGGTGCTGAGTTTGTACTGTTCCTTGGCCTGCTCACTGGCACACCTGATCATCTATCGGGTGGTAACTGCATGCCGACGTGGAACAGGAAATATGGCCTTTAAGAGGTCGCAGCAATCCCATTTACTTTGTCTAGTACCAGCATCTTCGTTTACCTAGCCTGAGAAAGAACACAGGGGTTTTCATCTTTGTACGTGGGGGCTTTCATTATATGGGCCTGGTCAAACATCTCAAACCCGTTCAAACCATCTTATTGTGAGCTACATTTGACATGCTATTGCGGATACACATTTTGTTGGACCTCAGCTATGAATATCGAAGGAAATGTTAAAATCAGAGGTGTGGTGTTCAGTGTAGCTAGGGGGATTCACAGCCTTCGAAATGTCGGAAATATTTAATAAACTTTTTTTGCCTATGTTTATACATCACATTAGGGATCGTGAGGTCATTCTTAACAGTCATATCTTTCGTTCCCATGTTGATTTCTGTTTTGGAGAAGCGTGCTTACAGAGACGCTTTTTTACCTTTTCTATTGTGCCTTTTCACCTCTCACCTCTCACATCTCCCCTGGATTTCCTCATCGGCCGGCTGTAAGACAGTTAGTTCTCTCAGACCCTGATCAATTATGTTACATAGAAAACACAGAATCAAATAGTAATTCAGCTCCCTGTTAAAACATTTAATTTCTGCCTGGCTGAGTATGTCTGGAATGTGCTGAGACTAATTACTGTGCCTTACTCTGAAGTAAAGCACCCTGCCATATGGCCATTATCTGCAACTGAATCCACTTCTCCCTTGCTCGCTCACAACATTCTAAACACACACAAGCATGGCTTATTCAGAATGACAGCCGAAGAGAAGGTGCAGTTGCATCCTCCCGTGTAAAGCTGCTCCCTTGGCTTCAATTGTGTAGCTCAGAGTTGAATTCATAAAATGTGGACTCATTGTGTTGGATGTTGTTCAGAGTCTTCTTCTCACTCCATCATCGGGCGTGGTAAATTGTATTTGTGCCTGCCTCCCATGTGCAAACACAAAAGCAAACACAAGGAGATAATGGACGGAGCACAGAAACTTTTCAGACACTCACTCCCAGTCACAGATCTGGGTTGAATCCATCATCGTTCTTTTGCTCACTTCGCCACTCCAGTTCAGACACAGCTATATGCAAATCAGTCTTGACCCTGCGCATGGGAACAGTCCAGCCCGAACTGCCAAGTCATGTCTTCCCTGGACCGGAAACAAGCATCCTGGGACCGGTTTCGGGCTAACAGCTAGCTTTGCTTTGTTCGCCCTAAGTTGGCAGGGTATGCCCAGACGTGGGTCCCTTGCTCACTTTGCCACTGGATTCAAGCTAGCCTGGCTGATGAAGGGTGTTACCCAGAAACCGGTCCCAGGATGCTTGTTTCCGGTTCAGGGAAAGCTTGGCAGTTCGGGCTGGACTGTTCCCATGAGGCACAGGGTCAAGACTGATTTGCATATAGCTGGGTCTGAACTGAGGTGGCAAAGTGAGCTAAAGAACGATGATGGATTCAACCCAGATCTGTGACTGGGGGTGAGTGTCTGAAAAGTTTCAGCGCTCCGTCCATCTTCTCCTTGTGTTTACTTTTAGAAGTGGGCATTCTGTGTGCTTATGTGGCTTATGTGGCTTTGTGCCCTGCCTGGATATGTATTCACAGTCTGGTTTTGACTGACAGGAGAGAGGGGATGTGCATTCACTCAAGACAGTCACAAGGGAGATTGAGGTGTGTCCTGCCTTTCCTGGGTGACTCAGCACTAGGCTGAATAGACCTTGGCTGCATTTAGATTCGCGGGAGGAGTTTCCCTTGCACTTGAATAGGCCTGGTCTGCATTTAGAGTGGTGGGAGGAGTTGCACCTGCACCTGAATAGGGCTGTACCTGCCTTATACAATGTTTTCTCCGCCCCATTCTGGTGTGTCTAGGGCCATGGCCTGGGATGTGAATGGGGGTGTTGTGCACTTATATACAGTGTTTTAACTGCCCCTCAGAACAAAGACATTCTGACTATAAGTACAGGGGATGTGACCCCATGAAATGAGATTGCGTGGGACTTGGAACCAGCCGCTTCTGGCTCTCCAGACTACACCTGGCCAGAATGAACTGTAAGGCTGCCAGGAGCAACAGTCAAAGGTCTCCCTTGCTATTATGCTGACCAGTAGCCTGTGGGGCTAAAAGAAGGACTGCCACTCTTTTCTGCAAGGACCCTGATGTGCTGGCCTGCTGCCTAATTCTGCTTGGTGCCCCCAGTTGTCGTCCAGGGACTGGGTAGGGCTGCCCTACCTGTTTGCTAACAACGCGTGGTAAGCACTTTTGAAATTGTGCTGCCCGAGTCCAAGGATTTGGCTCACCCTGCCCTGAGAGGAGAAAAGGGGCACGCCTTGTCACCGTGCAGCATGTGTAGGGCTGCATTTCCCCCGCAGAGGTTGAGCAACGGGAGGGGAGTGCTACAGCACTGAAAGTGCTCTCCCTCTCGTGTTCCGGCTTTATTGTTAGTTTTGCGGCAGCCGGGGTGCTGCTATTTGGCCCCGGGCTGCCAAACAGCGCAGAGACAGCAAAGTTACCCAGAAATGCCAACGTCATTAAGAGACGGGTCCCAGCCATGGTGGAGGTGCCGGGCCGAAGAGAGCGGTGCCGATGGAGACTTCGCTCTGTGTTCTATCGGTCGCCACCCTTGAAACACAAGGGAACAGGTCCCTCCCCCCACTCCACATTCCGAAACGGAGCGGCTGCACCGCTTGTTGGCGGGCAGCCATGCTCTAGGGCCAGAGAGCTGGTTCTCCCCAGGTGAGGCAAGGCGGCTACACCGCGTGGTTGTGGGCAGCCGTGGTAAAAGGGCATAGAGTGGAAGGCTCTGTCCCAACGAAGGTCTCCTCAGGAAATCTTGGCAGTGCGTGTGTGCCCCAGCCCCTGGTCCAAGAGGAGGGTAGCACTTGAGCAGCAGCTGCGCAGCACGGTCACAGGCGGCTGCTTTAGGATATACCTGAGGGGGCAGGGCACTTGCGCCGGATCTCGGCATAGGAACGGGGTGAGACCTCGACAGAGGTCCCCAATTCCCAAGTTAGAAGGGATCTCTGCAACATTACCCCATTCCCTGTGGTAGTTGCGCAGGTAGCCCAGGAGCTTATGAAGAGAAAGACAGTTACCGCATAATATGTAGTAAGAGCGCAGGTGCCGCTCTTAGTACTGTGGTAACCCATGGTGATGGGTATGCCGGTAATTCATCTCTTATGCCTCACTCTAATTGCCTCATATTCGTGCCCTGATGTTATTATGAATGTGGTGTTACATTGCCAGGGTTTGCACCATAGGTACAGTGATGTGATGGTGGTATGTATAATGTCAGTAATTATGTTTTTATAATGTGTGCAACCGACCAGCATTTACTTGGTTTCACTACTTGTGTTGCCATGATTGGCCAAGTGATTTATGAATCTGTGTGATGTCATGACAAGTGCCTAGTGGCACAGTAATATATGTGATTGTGGTCTAATGTGTTTTATGAACAATACAAAGGATATTTTTATATAACTTTGCGTGGAGTCTCATTTTGTGGTGTGCCTAGTGTATCACTAGTGTGTGTGTGTTGCGCAAACGCTTTACACATTGCCTCTGAGAAAAGCCTGACTGCTCTGCTAAGCTACCAAGGGGGTTAGCAGGGGTTATCTTAGGTGTATTACTCCCTTGCCCTGATTAGAGTGGTAGGTTCTGCCTTATTTAGGTGCATATTCTAGCCAACCAGAACCCCAATTCTAACAGCTAGTCTTTGTAGTGCACCGATCCTGCTTTGCCTTGACCTAGGTCCAGACACACTACAGGGAGGTGGAAACAACAGGCACAGCCCTATTCAGGTGTCAGTGACAGCTCCTTCTACCACTCGAGCTAAAGAAGGTCCATCAGCCTGGTGATAGGCAATTAGGGTATGCAGGACACACCTAGGGCTCCCTTTGTGTGAATGTCCAATGCCCAACTGTCAGTCTAAACCAGACGTGGATTCCGCAGGCAAGCAAAGGCACAGGATAGTAAAGCAAGAAAATATCCACTTTCTAAAAATTGCATTTTCAAACACATAATTTAAAAACCACCTACACAGAAAGATGTGTTTTTAAATTCTGAGTTCAGGGACCCCAAACTACATATGTCTATCTCTTCCCAACTGAAAGTTACACTTGTAAGATGTTACAAGGCAGCTCCAATGATAACCTATGGAAGAGATAGTCCTTGCAATAGTGAAAAACGAAATTAGCAGTATTTCACTATCAGGACATGTAAAGCACACCAGTACATGTCCTATCTTTCACATACACTGCACCGTGCCCATAGGGCTACCTTGGGCCTACCTTATGGATGCCTTACATATAATAAAAGGGAAGGTTTGGGCCTGGCAAGTGGATGCACTTGCCAGGTCGACATGGCAGTTAACATCTGGCCTTGCAGCACTGCAGTGGCAGGCCTGAGACGTGTTTGCAGGACTACTCATGTGGGTGGCACAATCAGTTCTGAAGGCCCACTAGTAGCATTTGATTTACAGGCTCTGGGCACACACAGTGCACTTTACTAGGGACTAACCAGTAAATCAAATATGCCAATCATGGACAACCAAACATAATCACAATGTACACAGGGAGCACTTGCACTTTAGCACCGATCAGCAGCGGTAAAGTGCCCAGAGTTAAAAAACCAGAGAAAACGAAGTCCAGCATACAATCAAAAATACAGGAGGTAGAGGCAAAAAGACTGGGGAAACCATGCCAAGGATGCCAAGTCTAACAGATGCATGCACCTGGATAGTCGAAATTCGGGAATAGTTAGGCAGAGGTGCGCTAGGGGATTGCCAGCTGCATAAACACTATTTCCTAAGGACAGTAAGGGGCATATTTACAATGAAGTGACGAAGTGCTGTGTTAGCCTTCCTGGCCACTTCAGAAACACAGGGCTGCACCATATTTACAGCAATCTACAGCCTCTGCTGGTGCTAAACTTAGCAGCCTAGCGCCAACGCAGGCACCCTTGCACAATAGTGCAAGGCTGTCTGCGTTGAGGGGAAGATTGTTTATGTGCATGAAGGTCTCCCTTCCTGTGCATAAACAATCTTTAAATGACGTTTTGTAACTTTTATGTGGGCTGATTAATGCAGCACACATAGAAGTTGTAAAATGTCATTTCTTTTTTTAAATTGTTTATGTGCAGGAAGGGACACCTTCCTGCACATAAACAATCAATGGCAATTTGCTGTTTCTATGTGTGCTGCACAATGCAGCAAACATGGAAACAGCAAAAACGAGGAGAAAGAAAGCTTTTTTCCTCATTTCTCATGTTTAAGACCAGGTTTTAATTTTGGCGCTGCCTCCTATTTACGCCACCCTTGTAAATAGGGGGCAGCGTCAAAATCAATGGGTGTTACGGTGGAAAGCCCACCGCAACACCCATTGCCCTCCCCTTTCATGCTAAGTACTGTGTGAAAGGGTGCCTAATTTACCAGGCAGCGTTAAGCCACACTAAGTGGCTTAACGCTGCCTTGTAAATAAGGCGAAGCCCTTATCGCCATTACAACGTCACTAAAAGTGACGTGTTGGTGATAGGAGCTTGTAAATATGCCCGAGTCTTGTGGCAGGGAAGGGAAAGAGTGCATGTAAAGGTGGCCTCTTATGGATATGAAAGAGTACAGCCATATTTGTTTCTACTGGACTCACTATTATAACTTCAGCTTTTGGTAGGGCTAATATGGCTGCAGCTCAATACAGAACATTGTATCTCTGCATTTTCAAGCCACAGCACGGCCATTAGCTTCTGCCAATGGTGCTTTGGAATGAGCAGTATGTCCAGTAACCCTCAGGACGCATTGACGCAAAAATGGATCTGTTTTCAGTATCCCTCCCATGGTGGAATACAGATCTCAAATGAGGCCCTGGTTTTAGGGAGACCCAATGGACAGCTTGGCCTCAGGACAGAGAAGTGCAGCACTTGTAAAGATACTGAATCTCTCTCTCACAATGGGTAATGAGCTCCTTGCAAAAGATTCTGTGAGGGGGGAAACTCCCATACGCTGAGTAGGCAATCCAGGTGTGGTGCTCTATTCTGCACAGACACCATAGTCACATTACCTCAGGTAAACACAAGTGAGGGTTGTATGTGGGAATATCATATACAAAACATTGTCTGACATTAATATTGTGTTCTAATAACTTTTACAAGCACTGTATGTTTGGGTGCAGATTTTCTATGAATAACTTTAATAGGGTGATATTTTGTAAATGATATCTAGGGCACAGTATTTGTTAGATGATATTCTGATTGCGATATTCTGGTTAAATACCCCTGTTCTGTGAGGGAAGGCCTATAGGGTGTAGTGTGCCCTGAGAACAGTTTTACCCTGTCTCACGCCCTTATAGCATTGCGGATAATGCATCCCACCTCTTTATTTGTGTCCACTTCTTCCTGCTATATATCCACTCTGTTCATTAATTTATCTATAGATTTGTTCCCAATTGAAACCCATTCAAATATTGCCACTTCCTCTGAAAGACCACCTGGAACCTCGTTTTGGGAAACAATTTCTAGTTCACTAAAAGCTCTAACTTGTGGTCACAAATGAGCCCGAACACTGTGGAAAGGGCAGTGCACTCTTGGGGTAGAAATCCAAGAAGCAATAATAAACTGTGTTGGTTATTTAATGTCGTTCATCAATTAATCTGTCCGTGGCAAGTCTATATTTGTCAGCTGTCATCAGCCCGCAGTTCTCTTCCACTCACTATTGCCTGACTCATATCTCTATAGGTCTTCCTTTTCATTTATGCTGGTGGGATGGCTGTAACCCACGAATGTATGGTAGGGAACCTTAAGGGAATCCCATGTAAGCACAATATTTCTTCTGGCTTATTTGGTCCTTGGTGAACGCGCTCAGGAGGCAAGATCCTCACTGGGACACATATCTCGCCCAATGGTCAGGCACTAGGACCTGAGCGAGTCGATTGTATGTGAAGGGGTGTGGCCAGAGGGAGAAGGGAAATTACGTATTTGGGTGGGGTGACGGGAGTGTGGAGAACAGCAGTGGAAGAGGAGAAATAAAGGGAAGATTTTGGAAAGCTGTTGTGGAACTGGGTCTGCCTCATTTATTGTTTACCTTAGAGTTTACTATGACTCTACATCCAGGAGGAAGAATGGAGCAAAACTTCTGGTTACTAAAGGCCTGATTTATGGCATTTTGGCATAGGGCAGCGCAGCAAGACACTTTGCTGCGTTGCCCTACGCCAAAGTGAAAGAGCAGAAATGCAGTGTATTTAAGCAACATTGTGCATTCCTGTCCTTTCTGCCTGCGCTGCTGCCGTTTTGACAGCCTAGCGACAACATAAGCACCCTTGCACCATGGTGCAAGGGTGCATTCATTGCATGCAGGGTTGTTTTTGTGGAGGAATGGGCACCTTCTTGCACAAAAACAACCCTATGCAGGATTTTCCTCAGAATGCAGCACACATGGAAAGAGGAAAAAAACATATTTCTTCTCGTTTCAACTCTCCTTGGGAGGTGTATGGATTTGGTGCTTCCCCAGGTTTACATCTACTTTGTAAATCTGGGGCAGCGTCAAATTCCATGGGTGTTGCATGGGAAAACCCACCGCAATGCCAATGGAACACCTTCTGGGCGCAGAATAAGGCAACACAGCGATTTGCGCTGCATCGCCTTACTCATGATTTATGAGGCCACTCAAAGGCATGAGAGCCATGTGTACAAAAGTGACACATGGCTGTCATAAATAAGCCCCTAAGTGCCTAGATTCCAGCAATACACCTGTAACATGCACTTTACAGATTGTTTTAATTAAGTGTCTGTAAGTCTCATTGCTGTTGTTTTCTAGCCTATTACACATTAGTATGAACACAATAACCAGTTCACTTCCACCTGGTAACTTTACAATAGCTCAACCTATTGTAATTATCTTACTAATCTCTGCATGCAATAAACGAACTCTAATTGGCCGTTACCTCCTCTTTTCTTTCCCTTAGGACTTAAACTGCTTGAATAGGGGAACTTTTTTTATTTGGCGCAATCTTTCTTTTTTGTATTTTTTGTTATTCTGGAAGAATAATATTGCGTTTTCCAATAGGCCTTAATTTTTTTCATCCCCTTCTTCCACTGCTCAGTGGCACCACTTTCTCATGTGATATAACTCCCCCGCTATGGGGATAATTTATGAGGGGATTGCGCCTCCGGCTTCACACGGCCTCATAGATATGGACTAAGACAAAGCAACACAAGTCACTGCCTTGCCTTACTCTACGTTAAGAAGGCGTTCCGTGGGCATTGCAGTAGGTTTTCCCACGCAAAACTCATGGATTTTGACGCTGCCCCAGATTTACTTAATCATGTAAACTTGGGTCAGCGCCAAAACCTCATGCCTCCCCAGAGCAGGCGAAATAAAAATATTTCTCAACATTTTTTCCTCTTTCCACGTGTGCTGCATTCTACAGCACACATAGAAAGAGTAAAACTCTTCTCGGGATTGTTTTTGTGCAGGAAGGTCCCCCTTCCTGCCTGCAATGAAGGCACCCTTGCACCCAGGCACAATGGTGCAAGGGTGCCTACGTTGCTGTTAGGCAGCAAATTGTGCACCAACGAAGGACAGGAATGCACTGTATTTCATAAATATGGGGCATTCCTGCCCTTTTGCATTGGAGTAGAGCAGCACAGAAAAAGAAGACATGCGGTATTGTCCTAGGCCAATTTCTCATAAATAAGGCCCTATATTTTTGGCTGAAGTGTTTTCACAGGAGAGAAAAAAAACTCTAACTACCACTGGGGAAGAATTAAAAGGTACAAAAAAATATATTTAAAGATTGAAGATGCGTTTGTATCGCTACATTTATAGCGGTGCTTCTTTTTCCATGAAAGCGATGACAGAAATAAACTTCGGTTAAGATTCAGGACGCATTAGAATAATTTTCAGAACATCATCTATTTTTAATCGTACCATGTCTACTGCACAGGTTCTGTTTCTGACGTTTCTGTGCCTTCTGCACTGTTTCTCTGGCTGCGCGTGTACAGGGTTTATAATGTACTAGAAACAAATAGACTGTTTTAGTTCCTTCATGAAATGTTCAAGGTCAGTGTTGGTGTTAATACCTTTTCACATTTTGCCATTATGGCTCAGGGGGAAATACAATTGATTTAACAAGAAAATGCCCATAAGGCAGAGAGTTTGTGGATACTTCACTGTTGGACTTGGCCCTTTCTGCAGGGTCATCCCTGAACTTGTTGCCTTCCTCCTGTACTTTTTCTGACCTGTTTTTGGTGGTTTTATGACTCTGGGCACTTTACCACTGCTGATCAGTGCTAAAGTGCATATGCCCTTGGTTATAAATTGATGTATGGATTAGTGAGTGACTCCATGTTTGGCCTATTTGATTCACTGTCAGACCCTAGTACAGTGCACTGGTTGTGCCCAGGGCTTGTGACTCAAATGCTGCTGGTGGGCTTGCAGCACTGGTTGTGCCACCCACAGGAGCAGCTTGTAAAGTGTGTCTCAGGCCTGCCATTGCAGAGCCTGTGGGCAGTCTGGTACTGCCATGTCGACTTGGTAAGTGCACCCACTTACCAGTCCCCAAACCTTCCCTTTCCTGCATATTAGTCACCCCTAAGGTAGGCCCCAGGGCAGGGTGCATTTTATGTGTAAGGTAGGACATGCCCTGGTTTGTGTGGCATGTCCTGATAGTGAATTACAGCCAATTTCGTTTTGCACTATTGCAAGGCTACCTGTCCCCATAGGCCAGAATGGGCAGTTGGATTATAACATCTTATAATCCTAACTGACCCAGGGAACATGGTGGAAAAACGAATTTAGTATGCCTGAACTCAGAATGATAAAATACATACTTTAGTGAAGTTGGTTTTAACATTCTGTGTTTGAAAATACCACTTTTAGAAAGTAGGTATTTTCTTGCCTGACCATCCAGCCTGCCTCTGCTAGCTTGTGTATTGTATGTCTGGGTTTGTGAGTGACAGGGGCTGGGGGACTCCAGGAGACAGGGTGAGTCAGCACAGGGCTGAATAGACCTATCTGCATGTAGAGTGGTGGGAGGGGTAGCACCTGGGCCTGAATAGGGCTGTGCCTGCCTTCCACAATGCTGGCCGCACCTCCTGGGGTGCGTCTGATGTCCCTGGCCCACACTGACAAAGGAAGAGGGTGTGCACTGGCAGAAAGCACCCAGAACTGGTTTGGACTAGGTACAGGACCCTCTGCCTTCAGAGGACGAAGGATTTATGGGTATAAATACTGGGGCCCTGACCCCAAGACTTTAGATCACTTCTGGAACAAACAAGACGAACCTTTGCTGAGGAGAGGAACCAGAGAAGCTGAAGGAGGAGACTATCCCTATGCTGTGTGCTGTTTGAGGGATTGGCCTGCAGTGGTTGCCTGATTGCCAAAGAAAGGAGAAAGGAACTTTGTGCTACTTTCATCATCTTGCAGAACATCTCCAAGGGCTTGAAGATTGAGCTTGCCTCCTGCTGAAGTCTCAGGGACACAAGACTTCACCAACCAGCTCCCCTGAATTCCCTTGCTGGGAATTTGAAGTGCCTGCTGTTGTGTTGGGCCTTCTGAGAGACTGCGTGTCGCTGGGAGCTGGAAGCGCGACTCACGAGGAAGAAGCGTGTCGCCGCCGCTGCAGTTGTCGCATCGCCGAGAAAGCGTGCCGCCGCTGCCGCTGTCGCCATCGCATCACCGAAGCGCCTCGCATCACCGGAGAAGAGTGTCGCTGTCGCATCAGACGCCGTCGCATCATCAGAGAAGCATGTCGCAGGGCCTGTCGGGGCTCAGAAGATTCACCGAGTCGCCGCACGGCCGTCGGGCGTGCACGCATCGCCCCCTGAGTGTCGCATCGAGAGGAAGACGCCATTTTGTTTGATTGCACCGGGTCGTCATTGCATCACGGCGCTGCGGGTCGCATCGCCACAGAAGCGCAGTAAGAAACCGATGCATCATCTCCCTACGCGGTGAAGAACCGACGCATCACCTCCTCTCCGGTAAGGAACCGACGCATCACCGTCCCCTACGCAGTAGGGAACCAACGCATCACCTCCCCCGGAGCAAGGAACCGACGCATCACTGTTCTTGCGTGTAAGGAACCGACGCATCACCTTCCCTGCAACTCTTTTGTTTGTATCGCGTTACGCAACCAAAGAAACATTGAACATTGAGTGTCGCATTTACCATCTTTATTGAACTGAACTATTTTCTACCATTGACAGTCATATTTTTCATAGTGTATTGTGGATTATTGTCGTTTTGGGTCTTGTGATAAGTCTATATAAAAATACTTATTTTTATAGTACAACCTGTGTGGTGTCCATCTGTAGTGTTGTCACTGTGTTACTGTATGTGTTCACAAATGCTTTACACACTGCCTCTGAGATAAGCCTGCCTGCTCGTGCCAAGCTACCAAGGGGGTGAGCAGGGGTTATTTTAGTAGTGTATCCCCCTTACCCTGACTAGAAGCAAGGGTCCCTATTTGGACAAAGGTACCTACCTCTGCCAACTAGAGACCCCCAGTTCTAACATTCACATATATGTGCTCCGTGAAAGAGAGCATTGATTGGATGTTCTGAATGGCACAGCAGCCACCAGAGGAAGCCTGCTGTATTGATTCTTATTAAACTGAATCTGTGCTTTGCCATCTTGGAACGGGAGCAACTTCATTCAGGGAAAACAGATGTACTGCAATAGTTCCGCTCCCATGTCAAGGACTGAGAGTGCTGACTGAAAGTGATGCTTTCTGACAGCAGCACTTTGTCCACCCAGTAATTGTGTTTTGGTGCAGAAGGGGCGGCAGCCAACAGAGAGGAATGCAATGGATGTCCTTGCTCTAAAAATGGAACGCTGAAATGTCGGTCATGGCCTAAGACACCGGTGAGTTAACACTGCTCAATGTATGTGTGTGTTCAGCTTTATCTTGCAAAGAATTCCCTGAATCGCAGCTTGCTAGGTACTTTGAAGTAATTGGGTTTTGAAACCAGACCTGCGTTTGCTTGCAGCCAAATTCCATTACTTATTAATCATAGGCTGCTGTGTAGAATGGATTACAGTGCTGGAATGCATCCAACACAATATGCATTTCACTGGCTTTCAAGCACAAAACATTAAAAAAAAATCAAGTCTCCTAAGGGCGCCAAGTCCATTAGCCTCCTTCTGCACAGCTTCCAGGCAATAGGCAAATGTATTGATTGAGAAGACTAATAAGTCATTTGTTGTAGTTCTCCATTGTCCCGCATCAAACTGGTAATTTTCTTATGCTAACACATTTATCTAACAGAGATACACTGTCATTCACTTCACTGGCCATATATCTTAACAAACTCAATCCGACTGTCTTTGCTGGAACCATCGAAATTGGAAAGAAATGTAGAGACATATTTAAAAAGAAGTGACAGAGCGCGGTGTTCACCGTCTTGGATTGACGCCGCGCTCCGGCACTTCTGAAAAGCAGGGCTGCACCGTATTTATAACAATACGGTGCAGCCCTGCGTTTTCCCATGCACTAGCTTTCGCTGCCTAGCGACAACGCAGGCACCCTTGCACCATAGTGAAAGGGTGCCTGCATTGCGGGGAATGATTGTTTATGTGCAGGAAGATGTCTCTTCCTGCACATAAACATTCTTAAATGGTGATTTGAACTTCTATGTGTGCTGCTTTGTGCAGCACACATAGAAGTTGCAACTCGTCATTTTTAAGCAATCATTCATGGTGTTTTGCTGTTTTTATGTGTGCTGCACTACGCAGCACACATGGAAACAGCAAAAACAAGGAGAAATAAAGAATTTCTCCTCTTGCGCACTGTTAAGACCAAGTTTTCCCTGGTCTTAATTTTGGTGCTGCCCCACATTTACGCCACTCTTGTAAATATGGGGCAGCGTCAAAATCAATGGGTGTTGCGGCGGAACGCCCACTGCAATACCCATTGCCCACTCATTTCACACTAAGTATAGCGTGAAAGGGTGCCTTATTTACAAGGCAGCGATAAGCCACGTTAAGTGACCTAACACTGCCTTGTAAATAAGGCGAAGCCTGTATCGCCACCACAACCTCAAAAAAAGTGACGTTACGGTGGCGATAGGGGCTTGTAAATATTTCCTGTAGTTCTTGACTGTCAAAGTGATTCAATTCTGTAGTAATTGCCGACTGTGCACTATACAAATAACAATATGAAACCAAATTATTGCATTTTCAATTTTAAAAACCCAACCCAACTAAACCATGTGAAAAAAAATGTTAATATGTTTCAGTTTTTTATGGTGCTTGTAGAGGAGCTTTGTAGAGTAAATACACAGCTAAAACATGTCAAGCATTTGCAGGGACTGGATACAATTTCCTTTTTTTTGCATTGTGTTTTTGTGGACTCTTCTAACAATCACCACTATTTTTCAACCTGCCCTTGCCACCGCTGCTTATACCTCATTGTGCATCAAAGTGGTTTAAACCCTTCTATTGCCTCGCTGTGCCTTTCCAACACCCTTGTGCCTCATTCCTTTGCATATCTCATTGGCCTATCTGCACATGGGCTTGTACCCCATATTGTATTTCTACTCTGCATCCACGCTCATACCCATCTTGTGAAATACTGTCTGTGATACTCCCTGCCTCCATGCCATCACTACATCCCTGGCCACATGCCTCCCTTCCTGCCCTCCCACTGTGTTCCTTCAAACTCTTAAACCAAGACACCTTGTACTTTCCTATGAATCACCATCTCCTAACCCCTGTTGCACCTTTGCCCCGTGCACTCTAGCCTTATGACTATTACTACTCTTACTAACCCCCTCAGCCATGCACCTCCTTCCCACTAAACCTTCCTTGTACACCTGCCCTTTTTACTTCCCTGCAACTCATATGTTTTACCTCCAGATGCCTTTCCCCCGTCCCGTGCTGCTCCCTTATATGCACTACTTATGCAGCTAGGCCCTTTGCCTCCTTGCCTTTTGCCCTTTGCACTCCTGCCTATTTTCTCTACCTTTGTCTATACCTCCATTGCTTCCAAGATATACTGTCTGGGCCACTTGCCTGTCAGTGGGCAGCTCATGAATAAACCCTGCGTCAGGTTGGACGAGGGTCACTTGTTTCCCCGCAGCACAAGCTGAATCCATCCCAGGTCATATTTTGTCAGGAGTTGTGTGTCACTGTATACATTTGTGTGTGCAGTCTGGCGGAATTATGCTGCTGCAATCTCTCCTGCACCAACTGCATGTGGAACAGAAGCAGGGCCCATTTTAGCATGTCTTTAGGCATGTTTGCGGACTACGATTTGGTCACACTGCACAAATGTAATCCATTCTGATCAAGTTTTACAATTTAGTGGCCAGTTGTCAGCCCTGTTTCTTAAGGTCAGAGCTAGAGGGATGCAGCACTGCTACTGCGCATGTGCTAACCCGCACCGTGTGTCTTACCGAGCCTTGAGGAAACCTTGCGCCAGGGCTTTAAGTGGGCCGGGTCTGAGCACCGGCAGTTTTTTAAAGGGGGCCTCGAAATGGGTCTCTATCAGGCTTTGTTCTCTGCCCTGGCACAGGCGGTCCGTTTTTTTTCCGGACTGCAGTGACAGCAGGCACATCGATGTGCGAGTGCTCGCTTCTCACTAGTGGAGAAGTTACGGCATGACGTCATGCCAGGTGAGGGTTGTAGGGGAAGGGAAATCCTTTAAAGAGAGTCATTTTCTCTCTGGGTTTCCCTTCTCTTTTTGAAACTCAGGAGCAGCAACATTGTTATTGTGGTGTCACCAGGCCTTTAAGTAGAAGCTTTTTCAATATTATATACAAGCCTTAGTTGCTGCTTATTTATCTTATGCAACTAACAACCATTGACAAAGCCAATATTCCTGACTCGTAGGTATGATGTTACTTGTTGTATCATATATCTGGATGCAATGACAGAAACAGCAAAATACAAGTCGGGTGGCACACTATGATGAGCACAGATTTATAGCTTATGTGTTTTAAGCCACGCTCCTAATTACATTGGCCACGCCCCTTTGAGAGACCCCCCAGTTTTTTTCATTCCACTTAAAAGCCCTGCCTAAAAGTTGAAACGATTGGCTTTGTCAGTGTGTGTTGGGTGTACTGCGGGGATGGGTGCCTCTGCCTCCTTGAGATGTGGTGCTCGGCGTGGAGGTAGGTGTTATTCATCTCCTCGCTCGTGTTCCTCGCGGGCTGGTTTGCTGGAGGCGTGCGTGGGACGTGAGACACAAGCCATCTGTGCCTTCTATGCGTTGTGTTTGCTCTCTGCGCATTACCCTTATATAAACAGAAGCATGCAGTTCACGCCTTCTGCCTCTTTCCCCACCTGGTGCCTGGCCTTAGATACAGATTGTTTGCCAGGACTGTCTTCAGTCTGCGCAGTTCATCCCAGGCACTCGTAATAGAGTATTCAAGATTCATTTACTGACGAGGCAAGCTGGGCCGTGGTGTCGTTTCCGTGCTTTGTTCCCGATTGATGTGTGCTCCTGTGTTTCCCACACGATCACTGGATTCTGGCTGACAAGAGGGCAGGCTTTAATGCAGCTGAAAAGGAATCATTTCACTCCCTGCACACAGCAGACCTTCCAGCAGTTCGGAGTAAAGCAAAGCAGATGGTGTCCGCACATTTTATTTTTCTGGACAAGTCTCCCAGGGCACAAGCAAACAAACCACTGCTCTCGAGATTTGTCAGAGCCAGTCAGGTGCACCTGCAGCCCTACTTCCGGAACGCAGGGTCATCTTTGCTGGGACACGTCTTCATACAGCATCAACGTTTTCTTTCACTCCAAACTAAAAAAAATAGGGCTTGATTAATATTTTAGGATTACTATATTTTGGGTAGAGGTCGTGCTCAAGAAATGTGTTTAAACAATATAATACATTGAGATGATCTGAACAGTATTTTCAATGACACACATCCACATATAAAACAAGCATTGGCAGTGCCAATAGGTCTCGCCGTATATTGGAGTTAAACAAAAGACCAGGCTGTGCGCCATTCCATGAAGCTACTTAGGAAGCTCTTTGAAATGCAAAGGCACTTACACGCTAAAAGAAATAAGGATGCGTGCGTACTAATTTATGCAAAATGTCCTATTTTGCGCTGGGAGACAGCATACTGTTTATGGGGAGACACACACATGTAAATAGTAAAAAAAAAAAGATTGCGTGCGCCAAGGAGTCTGTGGCAGTGCGAGCACTTTGTTTTGTTTAGATGTGCATTTTATTGGCGTTAAAAGTAACAGTTTCCATCAGGGCGTTAAAAGTAACAGTTTCCATCAAGCATTCCTTCTATTTGAAGCTGTTTGAGATCTGCATGCACGTACTTGCTAAAAGAAACAAAGGGTGCATGCGCCAAAAAGTCTGTGATAGTGTAAGCAGTTTGTCTTTTTGTAAATCTACATTTTATTGGCGAAAAAAGTAACAGCTTCTAACAAGCTACCTAGGAAGCTCTTTGAAATGCACAGGCACTTACAGGCTAAAACAAATAAAGATGCATGCACCAACAAGTCTGTAGCAGTAAAATCAGTTTTTTATTCTTTGTTGGTGGATTTGTAAAAGTGTATAGTGCGTACGCATTTTATTTGCAAAACGAAAACTTTACAAATACAATATAACGTTCATTCTTCCTTAACATACACCTAAAAAATAAAACAAAAACGAGGGGAAGATATGTTATGTGCACTGCGATTTACTTCCAGCCACACCTTACATTACTCCGCATCTCTGCCCATGCCCGCTGGCAAAACGGAAAACAAACCCCGACAACGTCAACAGAAAAGGAAAAAATAAATGATCTACCGTATTTTTTAATAACACGCAATGCTTAATATTAGTAAAATAAAATGCTCCATGGTTTTTTAATATTTTTTTTTAAGTTTGACTGTTTGGTATAGTTGTATTTATCACACAAACAGACACAGCTTTAATTGGGCCGGGTCCTGCCGGTGCTCACCATTGTTAGCTCTAAAAAGCTGGTGACGTAACAACTGCATATGCACTGCGATTTATTTGCAGCCACACCTTACATGACTCCGGCATCTCTGCCCATGTCCGCTGGCAAAACGGAAAACAAACCCCGACAACGTGAACAGAAAAGGAAAAAAAAATCATCCATAGTATTTTTTAATAACATCCAATGCTTAATATTACTAAAATAAAATGCTCTGTGGTTTTTTAATATTATTTTTAAGTTTGACTATTTGATATAGTTGTATTAATGAGCCCAAGAGAACCAGCTTTAATTGGCCCGGGTCCTGCCGGTACTCACCATTGTTAGCTCTAAAAAGCTGGTGCCGAAACAAGTACATATGCACTGCGATTTACTTCCAGCCACACCTTACATGACTCCAGCATCTCTGCCCATGTCCGCTGGCAAAACGGAAAACAAACCCCGACAACGTCAACAGAAAAGGAAACTAAAAATGCTCTACCGTATTTTTTAATAACACCAGCTTTAATTGGCCTGAGTCCTGCCGGTGCTCACCATCGTTAGCTCTAAAAAGCTGGTGCCGAAACAAGTCCATATGCACTGCGATTTACTTCCAGCCACACCTTACATGACTCCAGCATCTCTGCCCATGTCCGCTGGCAAAACGGAAAACAAACCCCGACAACGTCAACAGAAAAGGAAACTAAAAATGCTCCACCGTATTTTTTAATAACACCAGCTTTAATTGGCCCGAGTCCTGCCGGTGCTCACCATCGTTAGCTCTAAAAAGCTGGTGCCGAAACAAGTCCATATGCACTGCGATTTACTTCCAGCCACACCTTACATGACTCCAGCATCTCTGCCCATGTCCGCTGGCAAAACGGAAAACAAACCCCGACAACGTCAAAAGAAAAGGAAACAAAAAATGCTCTACCATATTTTTTAATAACACCAGCTTTAATTGGCCCGGGTCCTGCCGGTGCTCACCATCGTTAGCTCTAAAAAGTGCATATGCACTGCGATTTACTTCCAGCCACACCTTACATGACTCCAGCATCTCTGCCCATGTCCGCTAGCAAAACGGAAAACAAACCCCGACAACGTCAACAGAAAAAGAAACTAAAAATGCTCTAACGTATTTTTTAATAACGCCAGCATTAATTGGCCCGGGTCCTGTCGGTGCTCACCATCGTTAGCTCTAAAAAGTGCATATGCACTGCGATTTACTTCCAGCCACACCTTACACGACTCCGGCGTCTCTGCCCATGTCCGCTGGCAAAACGGAAAACAAACCCCAACAACTTCAACAGAAAAGGAAACTAAAAACGCTCTACCGTATTATTTACTTAATAACACGCAATGTTTAATATTAATAAAATAAAATGCTCCGTGGTTTTTTAACATCATTTTAAGTTTGACTGTTGCAATAAAAGTCATACTGCAGTTACCATCAGGATAATTCATAACTGATGCAAGTTAAAACATAAACAAAGGCACAGGGCTTTTTTAGGTCGAATTGAAGTGAAACTGCAGTTAAGATAAGGATAATTGCTAACAGATGCACACTGAAACACAAACAAAGCCACAGAGCTTCTTTAGGTCAGAATGGAAGTCAGACTGCAGTTACGATAAGGATAGTTGCTAACAGATGCACGTCTCTGTAAACAGGGGCCATCACACGCTACACAGTGTGATGGCCAAACTAAATACTCACTAAGTGAAATCGCCAGAAGGAGAGAAGGGAGGGACTTTTACAACCCAACACCAATACAAAAGCTAAATTTTTGAATGGCACAGCCAACAGCCAATAGAAAGCAGTTAATTTTTTAATACACATAGAATACAATACAACATGTCTTGCAGACAACGCAAGCGCTGTCTAGGCTCGACCTAAAAAATGTAACAGCAATCAGTTTTGGTGAGGAATATACAAATTCAGAAAATGCATTCCTCATTCCTAACAGAGGTGTTCTCAGAGAAGGAAATGTCTATGAATCTGCGGAGCTGTATGAACAAGACGAGAGAAGTGTATTTAAATATAATATACATTGTTGGTTATTCTCTTGCTTGGTATGTTAAGACACAATAGTTGCTAACAAGTTTACTTTTATCTTTTAAGCAAAAATCCTTCTAGCCAGAACCAAAAAAAGACTTATTAAATGATGTCCTGTCTATGGATAAGTCTACATTGGTAGGAGAGACAGTGCAAGAAAAAGTTATTGATCTGTGGCTATATAATCCAGGGCGCGAGGGGGCACAAAAGATGCACGTGCCCGCTATTTACACCCCACGTAACTTGGATGTTATCACTCATTAGGTGCCGTCACTCACTTCACGTGCATGCATGAGGATTCCCCCCCCCCCTTTCAAAAGCAGGCCTCATTGCTGCCTGCACAAGAAAGGTGGACTGAACACTTCAAACAGCTGGTCTACATTTCAATAATACGCTGCCCCAAGGCAAAAGCATGTTTGCTGCCAGGCTGGGGTCAGTAAATTTTTTGTGATAGGGTGCACCCACCGGGTCTGCACCCAGGGCACCTAGTTAAAGATGCATCATGGACCAGGGCAGGGCGCCTTATCTAAAATATGAAGCCTTAGGCCATATCATGATCCTCTTCTCTGTGCTGCACTGATGCAGAAGAGGTCTATGTGTTTCTTTTTATCGTCTTCAGTGCATACATTAACTCTAAAAATCTCAGAGTTAGTGAATGGGCTGCAGACAGCTGAGCTCGTAAATACAGAGCAGTATTTGGCTCTTCATGTTTCTGCACGTGCACTAACTCAGAGATTTTTCAAGTTAATGCACATGATGTAGATAGAAATGTTCGACACAAAACCCTATCTACTAACAATAGTAGACAGGGTTTTGCACCTAAAATAATGCCACTTGAAAGCATGTGTTAAAAAGGAGAAATGCTTTTATTTCTCCTAACTTTTCCTACTTTGCATCTGCGCTACACTGTACAGCACACATTCGATGTGGTAAAAGTTTTAAAGTTAGCCTAGGCATAGTATTTTGTACTGGAAGAGTGCTACAAAACCTATGCTGCACTCGCGCAGACACTTTTGTACTATGACGCAAAGGTGTGTGCATGGCTCTTGGCAGTCTATTTGTGTGCCAGCACAAGAGAAAGAGAAGCAGGATAGTGCCATATTGTTGTAGATATGGCACTTTCCTGCTCTCTTCTTCTCATGCAATGCAGCGCAGCGTTGGGTGAAAGCTATTTTAATCAGGGGCTAAAGTATTAAATGGGAGACCTAGGGAGAGCTAGAAATCCATCCATGGAATGTTTTGCCAGCCTTAAGTAAGGATTCTCTCTACTAGGTAAACACAATTTGTGTTTTATTGCTTCCACAGGACATTGGATGCACCCCAAGATGATGCTGTTTGTGCTGGTTCGACAGGTAGGCAGTGTCTTAGGCACTGAGTGGCAGCCTTCATTGGTTGAACATACAACGGGGATGTGGTTGGGTATAGCAAATTTAACTTGAATGCCTGATCCTTGCACCCACGAACCTCCCATAATGGGATTCAATATTTCTCTGTACATGCTGCTACCCAGAAGTTCAATTCTCACCTGCAACAGTGAATATCCTTGGTCCCTACAGCCCTCCAAGTAAGCAACTCTCTCAGGAGGTTTGGACCAATATCCTACACTTACGGCAGTGCCCTCCAATGCCGCCCAAGCATCCATCCACCTCCAACACTGTACCCTCTACCAGATAAAGGATCAAAGGTTTTAGGATGGTAATTGTGCATACCTCACGACAAGAATGCTTGAAAGATGGAGACTAAAGGTCCTCTTAAATCTCTTTGCCTCATCTTTCTGTAGCGTGGGACAAGCTCTGACCGAGATGGAGAAGCCAGCGTGAGGGAAAGAGGAGGATGCAATGATTCAACAGTTCAAAAACTATTGTAGTTAAAATCAGGAAAGAACTAAGCATTGCCATTTGAAGTCGAAAACCCATTACAAAATTGCTTTCCATGCATGCACATGTGTGATGCAAAAAACGTTGCTAGAGCCTATAGATTGACCTTTTAGAGCAGAGACCCATTGGAATTGGCAATGACTGAGTTTTGTCCAGATCAACATTTTTTACCTCACAACCCTTTTTCCACAGTCTTTTATTTATGTAAAATTATTTCCCAGCCGCCACTTTCAGATATGATTATTTTATCACGTTTGGATAATATCAGCATATTTGTTTGCAAATCTCCTCTATCTCTTTTAAAATGAACATGATATTGTGCCACAATTCTTGATCGCCAATTTTTCTCCTTGAATTATTCCATTTCTATGCTGTATTGAAGAGGAAAATGAACATCAAGTAGACCCCCAAGTCCATTCTATTGAAAAGATGAACCTAAACTATAAAATACCTCTTTGCACCTCTGCAGGCTTTGGCCTTGGTGACTTCCACTAAAATTGGCCATCAGACTGTGAGTATGCTGATTTCCCAATAAGGACTGACTTCACCTACATTAATAAACGTGAGACACCTTAGGAGACTGTAGGCATGCTGAGTGATTTCCATAGTAAAGACTAGCACAACCCGTACTGTTACAAGTGACACACCTAAGTAGTCTGTGAGCATGCTGATTTCCCCAGTAAGGACTAGCGCAACCCCTACTGTTACACGTGACACACCTAAGTAGCCTGCGAGCATGCTGATTTCCATAATAAAGACTGGCACAACCCGTACTGTTACAAGTGTCACACCTAAGTAGTCTGTGAGCATGCTGATTTTCCCAGTAAGGACAAGCGCAACCCGTACTGTTACACGTGACACACCAAAGTAGTCTGTCAGCATGCTGATTTCCCCAGTAAGGACTGGTGCAACCCGCACTATTACATGTGACACACCTAAGTAGTCTGTGAGCATGCTGATTTCCCCAGTAAGGACTGGTGCAACCCGTACTGTTACACGTGACACACCTAAGTAGTCTGTGAGCATTGCTGATTTCCCCAGTAAGGACAGGCGCAACCCATACTGTTACACATGACACACCTAAGTAGTCTGTCAGCGTTGCTGATTTCCCCAGTAGGCATAGTCTTCCCTTCTCTCCGGAACTAACTCCAGTCTCGACGCAAATTTTACCTAGCCCCGGCATAGAGTTGATAACTACTTCCAGCCCAGTAAAAGCCAAGACAAGAGGCCAAAAGGCCAAATTAGGACAGCTTAATAGTAGTGACCCACAGGCAAGGAAAAGAAAAGGGAAGAATGGTGGGTCTTCGAAAAGTAGTAGATTAGCCCACAAGATAGATAGCGGTATTGAGGCGTCTTCTTCTCCCCTAGTAACAAACAGTTCGAATGACTTACCTTTACTCATCCCTAATACATGTACGTTGCCTGGGTCTTGTTCTATTAAAGATCATGAGGACCATTTTTGGGGGAAAATGGAAATGTTGTTGTCTTCTTCTCTTGATCCAATAAGGCAGAAAATTGGGGCTATCGAGGAAGCTTTATCCAAACTCGAGGGACAGACCGGTTGCAATTGTTTAACCTCGAAAGTTGTAAATACTAACAGGACATGTGTTACACAGACTGCTAGGGATGCAGTAGTGGGAAATGCACTGCAGGGGGATGTTGAGGCGGTCATAGACCCAAAGGAATCAAATAACGATAAAGTTACCACTAGTAGTCGTGGTGGAGTGATTTCTTGTTATCCATCCAGGGTAGTGACGCCTGGATTGAAGGACATGACAGGGTTAGCACTCAGGGATTCTCAACCAACTTGTCTTCCTGTAATCAACCTCCCACCTGAATCTACCCCCTATGTTGTTGTTTTAGGGGATGTTCCACCTCTTGAAATAGGGGCTACAGAGGATTTTAATCAACTAAAAAACAAATTAACACATTGGTTTGCCCAAAATACAGCTACTGGTGTGAGTATTGCTAATAACATCATCATGGCACGTAGGGTGAGTTGGGTGGGGCCATCTGCTAAAGTGGGTATTAAAGATTGTATTATTGTGAATTTCAATAACCCTAATCTAGTGGCTAGAATCCTCCATAAGGGCGCTAACCGCAATCCCCCCTCAGGTGCTATCAGAACTTTCCCCTTGGGTTTTTTTTATAAGCCCAGGGTTTCCACATGTCCTATTGACTATAATGTAAGGACAAATACTGGACTAGGAAGGTCGTATAGTTTCGTTCCAGCCGCACAGACAGTAGTTAGAATGCATCAACCACTCTTCCCGCAGGTCCAGCCGGCCACCACTCCTTTTTTGGAAGTACAAAACAGATTTTCTGCATTAAGTGGACTAGAAGACTGCGACTGACTATTGCCAATAGTAACACAGGAGCCAGGGGGTGGTCACAGTGCAGTGCCCTTAGTTGATGCCGTGGGGAGGCCAAGCGTAGTGACCTCTCGCAATTTTATTTCTTGGAATATTGCTGGGCTGGCAACTAAATTTTGAGATCCCTCTTTAGTCAATTTCTTAAAAGAGTTTAAGATAATCAGTCTTCAAGAAACCTGGCTGGTTGAAAGTAATCTGTTTTTAGAAGGATATAAGGCTTATTTTGTCCCCGCTACCCCGTCTTCCAGTGGGAGAGCTAAAGGGGGCTTAGTCACATATGTGTCTGTGGCCTTAGACAGCCAGATCCAGGTTGTTCCTATTCGGTGTGGAGGGATATTGGTGCTATTTTTTAACACTAGAGGCATCAGATGGGGACTGGTTAATTTTTATAACGCAGTATCCAGTCCCGTACGTGATTGTAATATAGCTGCCTTATGCTCCTTTTTTAGACGTCCTAACAGATTCCCAGTTTCTGATTTTTTGGTCTCTGGGGATTTTAATGCTCACCCATGTGGTAACCCTGCGGTGTCCTGTTTATCTGAACTGGGATGCCCGCGAAGGAGTGGTTTCCATTTTGATCACCACACACAAGGGGAATTGATTAACAACATGATCCAGGAGTTCAACATGGTGTGTTTGATGGCTCTCGTGGCCCCAAACATCAAATTTTTAACTCCAACCTACAAAGGGGTTAGGACAGGATCTTTTATTGACTACATATTAATTTCCTCCCCTTGCAGTTGTGGATCACAGGTTTCTCTATTGATGAGAGTATTTTTAGTGATCATAACCCGCTTTGTGCCCATATAGCCGGACCACTCATTAGTCACATCGAAGGAGTAGCCACAAGGGGCGTTATGACTCTGACTGACAATAAACGCAGATTGAAATGGACACAAATTGACCCCAAGCTGTTTTATGACAAGGTTAATAGGTTATGTGCCCCTGAACTTTTAACATGTCAAAATCCCTGTTCGTCCCCAGATTATTTGTTGGCAGCTTTTGTGACCTTAGCAGGGAAGATGGGAGACCTCTTAAGTGCTCCGGCCGTAAGGGCTAGAAATCTTGGGCCTAAATGGTTTGACTCTGATTGTACTCGAGCAGCTGGTAAGTTGAAGGCAGCTCTTGCATCTATACCTAGAATACAATCAGTGGTCTGTAACTATCGCAGAGAATATAAGGCCGCTTTAGCGGGGCGCAAGACAAAACTAAAAGATGATGCCTGGCGGGACCTTATCGAGGCAAGTGTTTTGAAAAATAGTTCCAAATTTTGGCAAGTGGTGAATCGCCCAGCCATTGGTATGGATAGGGACCCCGTTTTAGGAGCCTTTATTACAGAAGAGGACTGGGTGTCCCATTTTAAAACTATTTTTGACTGTCCCCCGATTGTTGTGGCCCAGAGATAATAGATTTAAATGCTCCAGCTTTATCTTTTAGTATTGATGAGGTTATTGCAGGGATTGAAGGGCTCTCTGCTAAAAAGGCCCCTGGACCAGATGGGATTCCCCCAGATTTATTTAAATCTGACCCTTCTTTTGGGCCCCCATCTTGGTTAATGTTTTTAACGCTGCAGCAAAAATTGGATGCCCCTCTTCCTGGGCTATTTCTACTATAGTTCCCGTTTTTAAAAAGGGCGACCGGGGTAGCCCCCATTGTTATAGACCCATCTCCCTTTTAGATTCAACAGTTAAGGAGGTGGGTCGGATATTATTACAGCGGCTGCAAACCTGGGCAGAGGAAACCGAAATATTGTCAGATGTCCAATATGGTTTTCGCCCCGGTCGTTCCACAATTGCCCAGTGTTTAAATATTCTTATGATTTTCAGTAAATATACTATTGCACGCTCGGGGTCCATATTTTGTGCCTTTATGGATCTGTCTTCAGCTTTTGATCGTGTTAACAGAACTAAACTGTGGCAGATCCTGAGGCTAACAGGTGTGGATCCTAGCCTAGTGAACTTCCTGGTGGATCTTCATAATTCTACCCAGGCAAATGTTAGGTTCGCTCAGGATTTGCGTGTCACTGAGAATTTTGATATTAAAAGGGGCGTCCGTCAAGGTTGCATTTTAGCCCCTTTTTTGTTTAATTATTATCTTAACGACTTGGAACAGGAATTATTGGAAACCGGGGTTGATTACCCGTATGTTGGACGTCGCGGCATCCCGATATTGCTTTATGCAGATGATGCCGTCCTTCTATCCAGAACAGAGGTTGGTTTACAATCTCTTTTAAAGGCTTTTGCGGGGTACATGGGTAAACGGGACCTGTCAATTAACAATTCCAAGTCCTATGTGCTGAGAATAGGTAAGCAACCTGTGAAGCCCTTTAAATTTGCAATTGACTCAATTGTGGTCCCTCTTACGAATGTTTTCTCATATTTGGGGGTTCTTATTGACAACAAATTAAAATGGGGACCCCAAATTGAGAAGAAGAAGGGGGAAGTGGTTCGGGCCAACGTGGCCATTTTTAAATTTTCATCAAGAATAGGGAAAAAACCAACTGGGGCCATGTTACAAGTTTATAAGGCTAAAAGTCTTTCCATTGCCACTTATGGAAGTGAGATATGGGGATATACAGTTGCAGATCCTCTGCAAGTGGTGGAAAATAATTTTTAAAACGCCTTCTGTGTGTCCCTCAGGGGACCTCTAATTTAGCAGTGCATGAAGAACTGGGGGTCCCCTATATTAGTGACATCCTTGCATTACGTCCATTGATTTTTTGGTTGAAATGTTGGTTAAATCCAGATCTGTCTTTTAACCATTTATTATTAAGAGAGTGTATGCTGTTAGAACAAGCCTCATGTATCCCTTGGCTAAATTATATTCAAAAGAGTTTTAAAGGGATAGGGCGTGGCGATCTGTATAGCAAGCCAGAATGCATAGTTAAGCAGGATGTCGTATCAAGCAGAATAGCTTTTATGAGTTTGTGGAGGATGGAAAGAGAAGCGAAGGAGTTGCTGAAACCCAGTGTACGCAATTTTATATTAACGAAAACCACCTTGTCAACTGAACCCTACCTTATGGGGTGTTTGTCTTCTCACGAGAAATATCTTTTAACAAGGTTTAGGATGAATCTATACCATCTCCTGTTGGTTAGACCAAAAGACCATAAGAGGGCAAGTGTGTCACTATCCTGCGGCTGCGACGGTGAGTCTCCGCAGGACTTGTTGCACTTTATGTTTGTTTGTAGATTCTATGAAGTTCCTCGTAGGATTTTTTTGGTCCCTTATTTAAAACGATTGAATTTTAGACAGGTTCGCCCCGCACTTTTGCACCTACAGATGTTGTCAACGGAGTCACTGTTTTTTACACTTGGCTATTTAAAAGCTTGTGTTAAATCGCGATCCTTTATGGATGTTTAACTTGTTATTTTATCAATGCATTTTTATTGGTCGAATGTATACTCCTATGTTTGCACTCATATAACGTGCATAATTTATACAAATGCTCCTGGGGGTTGCAGTTTTTAACATTCTTGTGGACTGTACATATGTATTTATCGCACATTGCACTTTACATTTTGAATTGCACTTGGGGATTATGATTTTAATCTGACTTTTTTACCAGTTTAAGGAGATTTGACTTATATATTTTAATGTCTTTGTGTAACTTTTATGGTTTTGTTGTTAAAACCGAATAAAGTTTATTGATTGATTGATTGACTGGCACAACCCGCACTGTTACACGTGACACACCTATGTGGTCTGTGAGCATGTTCATTTTTGTGGTAGGAGTGCCCAGTCTAGCATACGCACATGCAGCATCTGAGCTGACTGTGAGCATGATGAATTCCACAGCCGGGACTGTCTCCACCTATGCTAATATTTATGAGACACTCTAGCAGACTGTAAGCATGGTGACCTCCGTAGTGAGAACTGTCTCCACCTATTCTAATACTTGTGAGACACCTTAGAAGACTGTAAGCATGGTGACTTCCACAGGCTTCACATATACTAATGCTTATGAGAACCCTAGCATACTGTGAGTATAGTGATTTCCACCGTAAGGACTGACCCAACTCATACTGATACACACTCATGTAGGCTGTGAGCATGGTGATATCTGTAGTAGGACTGGACCCGTCTAGACTGTTGTACACGCGGCACTCGAGTAGAATGTGAGCATGGTGAAGTCCACAGAAAGGGCTGGTGTCACGGTAAGAAACAGTCCCATCCGTATTTATACATGTAAGGCACGCGAGAGAGCCAGCAATGCAGAAATGAAAGGACCCACCCATACACACATTCAGACAGAACACACCTGAGCAGAGTTCTAGCTTCTGAATGAAGGATGGACATTCCCTCCCCTGAAGCATGAGAAGCATGTCCATGAGCACTTTCAGTGCAAAGTCTGGTCCCCACCAGTGCTTACTGATGTGAGATGGAAAGGGTGCACATGCACCTTCAGTGAACATCAGAAGCCATCAGCAGAGTGAGCACCAGTGCTGACCTCCCTCACCCATAGTGATAAGTGAGGTGCTTCAAGCAGAACACGAGGAGGCATCTTCACCCTGTGTGAGACTCCATCACAGAGCATGAACAGGGCTGTCTCCACGAAGGATGCCCATCTCCCTGGCACTGCTAGTGTCATGCAGTCTGTTGCAAATGGCACCAGGCTACAGTTTATCAAACACTCTTAAAAATCTTGCGTTTGGGAATACAAAGAAGCTAAGAAAAATATCTTTTAGAGGCCAAAGCAGTGCTTTAAATGGGCAGGTACTCACCGGTACTGAGTACCGGCACTTCCGAATTTTCTTGCCGTCAGTACCGGCACTTCTCTTTAGCCAGAGAGAGTACCGGTACCCTGATCAGCGGCACGGCAGGCGCAGGTTAGGCATCTCCTCCAGCTCAGGGCAGTCGCTGCTGAAGATTCCAGCAGCGCCCACTTGAATGTCCAAAGACTGCAGGGTGTTGAGAGGGCTTACATCACGCTGTGATTAACAGTGCAGGGTCTAGACAGACCCTGCACTGTTGATCAGATGCGCAAAGACAATTCGGCTGAAAGTGATTTCGCCGCCCCCCTCACCCCCCAACTCTCCATTAGGTGAGTGAAATGGGCTGGGACAGCCAGACAGTCATGCAGTCCCATTTAGTGTATTGCACTGACCCTACTAAAGCATGTGGCAGCGCAATACAATACTCGACCTTCATCAAAGACTTTTTTCTTTTCCTCTTTATGTTTAGCACAGGAGCTGCTTCCCTTTGTGTGCCCCGCAAACACTAATTGCTGCATTTACAAGATAACAGGGACTGACTAGGGTACTGGGACAATGGGTGCGAATTTAGCCCTGCCCATAGGGCAATGCACAGCAGGGAATGTTGGAACACTCTAGGAATTAGCTCCCATGACAACTGTTGATGCATTTGGTTGGGGGAAAGACGAGACGAACATAGAAGGACGAGGGAGGAATGTAAAGTGAGGTGACAGGTGAAGTTAGGATTTACCGCTTTTTCAGATAAAAATGCCAGATATTTTTGGGGAGAGTTTTATATAGCGCAAACTTATTTGCTGAGTTCTGACATCATTAATGGACTTAAGTGTGAGTGTTTGCTTATGTCTGTGTGCTTGCCTGCTTGTGTGTGCCTGTTTTTGAGTAAGAAAGAGGGAGAGTATCAGGACACTCTCAGGAGATATATTAAAGGGAATGTGTGGAATGCTTTTGTGTACATGTCTGCTTGTTTCTTTCTGTGTGTGCGAGCTTGAGAATATATAGTATTATGCCAAACAACAATAAATAACAGTAGGGCATTAAGAAACAGCAAATATTACAAAACAATGATATGTTAAAATCTCCTGTTTGGCTTTCATTTTGTGTAATGAGTTAACCTGTTTCGTTTACATAAACGCATTTCATGTGTTTTGATATGTGCTGCAACTGGTACAGAAGCCATTATGTACCATCATATATTGCCTTTAGCCCCGCCCCCAGCTTCGCCCACTTGCCACACCTCTAGCTTATTTTAATGAGTACCTGCACTTATTTTTTCCCATTTAAAGCACTTGTCTGCAAAACAAAATAGCATGTTGCTTAAAAGTAAACAGTGCCATGAGGCCGGTGGGCTTTCAAGGCCTAAAGACACCTGTTGATGGAAGCCAGGGGGATGGTGAAAAATAAAATGTTTGCGGTACAATTTGACTCAACAAATGATAACGAAAGGGAAATTGCATAGGTATGTATCCCTTTGCACCAAAACCTTCAAACATATTGTTGCATTTTTGATGAGCACCGAAATTCGAGATGGAAACATGAGCTAATTCTACCCTTTTCCATTAAGCCTGTGACCCCAAAAGCGGTGGAGATCACCTTTCAGTAAGTACTTTGAGACCAGTATCCTATGCTTTTTTATGCTGAAGTGTTTGTTCATCTTCGATTATCCGCGCACTCCTCTGTTTGATCAGCAAAGGATGCTGCACTGAAGCAAAGGCAAATTGATCAGTAAATTTCCGAGGTGCGGCGTCTAACCTGCTCGTTCGATGAAGGGCAGGAACCTTTTTAGAGTAAAAGACCGCTTCGTGTGAAAACAAACGTTCAGTGAGAGGAGTGGGAGGGACTGGAGAGGCCGTCTACCAGAGGTCTCTTTTTAAGAAGCTTTAGCTGCTGAAAGATTACTCCATCATGCAGAGTACAGGCAGATAATCTACAGTGTCATCACTAATCTGTCTGCATGTACTCCATACACACAATGTGTACGTGCCAAATCACATCAGTCCAAAACACTGAAAACTGAGGGGCATATTAGCAAGGCGATTATCGCCACTTTAGCGGGACTTTTTCCCGCTAAAGCGGCGATAATATTATCGCCTTATCAACAAGCTGTCATTAACTGCTGTTAGCGACAGCTTGTAGGCGATAGCGACCGGGTTGGGTGCCGCTTTGCATGCCAGCGATATTTATCGCTAATGGCATGCAAAGTAGGCGTACCCCACCTAACAGCGACTGGAAACAGTCGCTGAGGTCGCTAACGCCTATCAGCGAGGCAGGGGCGGTGATTAGCGAACCAGCGCTAAACACGTTTAGCGCTGGTTTGTTAACACCTGGTCCCACCCTGACTTAGCCATGTAATCCAATGAGAGGTGGATTACATGGCTAAGTCCCCTCGCACTATCAGCAAGCAGAACTGGGGAACAGTGTGAATATCGCCTGTTTTCTGGCGATATTCACACTGTTCTCCAAGGTTTCTATCGCTTTGGAGATTAGCATTGCTGATTGCACGCTAACTCCGCGATAGAAACCGGCGATGCCTGGCGATAATTATCCAAGCGCTAATTGCGCTTTGCGATAATTATCGCCAGGCATTGCTAATATGCCCCTGAATATTGACCGTGTAAACTAAAGACGCTACAATTTGCACCATCTCTTCACACATAGGTTATTTGTGTTCATGCACTCACTGATAATTACTTCATCAACATAATACTAGTATAATACATGGAACTCTGCAATTCCTGTATTAAAACCTTTCTCTAATTTATTTATAATAGGCAACTTGTAATGCGCCCAGTCACCTACTATAAAGAATTGATGCCAGAACTTGACTGTAACAACTTATTACAGTAAAGTTCTGACATCACAATGCCTGCTGCTGGATCCAGTAGCCAAGAGGAAAGTTAGGGTAGGTCAGAGAGCATAATTAAATCAACTGTTTAAGGAACAAAATAAAATGTTTTTCTTTTGATTCTCCTTTGTTTTTCTAGCTGTACAGTGACAAGCAGAAAGAAGATTTTTATGGCAACATGTTTATTTTGTGTACTCCTTACGTAGTTATAGAAAAGGTAGAATCTTTCTGCGTTTTTCTACACATTCCGAGCTGCTGTCCCTTTTAAAATTTTTTTTTTAAATGGACTTGAATTAAACTGATTCTAATATCTTTTTGCAAGAGTCTATTTTCATTCTTTAAGTTTGCTAACATGCTCTCTCTTTCATATCAAGGAGCTACACACTAAGGATTTGAGTGGTTTGTGGGAAAGGTGATAGTGCGAACATGTATTATAAGGAATAAAATCCCAACTGAGGTCCATGATAAGGATATTGCAAGTCATCTCGGAGTTCCATTACCTTATAAAGGAAATTCACCTTGGGCCTCGATCCCCTATATGGCATGGAACTCCTTTGTGACATGTAAAATATCCTTATAATGCACAGCAGTGGGCACTTTAACCCATAAATTGCATGGAGAAAGGGGGATTAGGTCAGCCGGCTTTTGCTATTTGTTTCCTGGAGTGGCAATAAAATGCTGGGTCAGCACACTTGAAAGAATGAATACACTGCGGGAATGGGTCAGCATTCTTCAACTATTGACTTACTTGGGAGCATCAGTCTTATCTTGGAACAGCCCACAGGGATTTTATAAATACAAAGGGGTATATTCACAAGAACGTGCGATAACTACCACAAGATAGCGTAACGCAACTTTCAATATCGCATCCTATCGCGGGAAAATAACCCCGTGTCAACGTGGAATTCACAACAAGGCGGTAGCAAGCGATAGTCTGCCGAAACCACGGACAATGTCCGTGATACAACCACCACGATGGAGATAAAACCACAAACCAGAACACCAAAAAACACGCGATGGGCCAAAGCGCGATGAGGAAATCAGCGACAAGCAGCGCCAGGCCTGCAACACACACCTGGCAGGCGTCAAAAATCACCATAAAAGAAGAAAAAACACCGACACACAAACTGACCAACACCCAAGCACCATGGAGGCAGCCGGAGCAGGCGCAGAGGACGAGCGCAACCCCACAAGCACCCCGGATGACCAGCCTGGGACCTCAGGGACAGGGAAGGGCAAGGACAAGAAGACGAGAAAGACCAAGTTCAGTCCACAGGCGAACAGGATCATAGTCACGGAGGTGATGGAACACCATCAACAACTCTTCGTCACCTCCAACCTGTCATTGGGCACCAAAACTGGAATATGCGGGACATCGTCGACAAGGTGAATGCCGTCGGAGAGCACAAGCGGACAATGGACGAGGTCAAGAGGCGATGGAATCACATCAAGCGGAAGACCAAGGAGAAACTCACCACCAACCAGAAGGCAGCAACGCAGACCGGAGGTGGGGGCCCAGCGCCACAGCTGGAGCTGGATGACATGGAGGAGCTGGTGTCGACAGTCATCAGTGTGGAGACTGTGGCTGGAGTCGGGGGACCGGCCACTGCTCGACAGGGCACAACACAACCGCAACAGGGTGAGTGACCACCAGGTACTGGGGGGACGGGTGGAGATGGCCACAATGGCACACATGTACAAGCAAGCAGGGCACAGTGCACACCCACAATGACCCTGGGTCCTCACCCAGACCCACAGACTGTCACAATGTACAATGCCATGCTGTCTGAATGTCAACCTGTACCATGCGGCTACATACATGTGGACACATTGTAATACACCTCCTGTAGAGCAGTCCCAGCCACTCTTCACTGATGACGAGGAGGACAGCACCAGCATCGACACCCAAACCATCCAAGACATCATTGACCTCATCCGCCACTCACCTCCAGGATCTGCGCAGCCCACCCACATCGATGAGACCCCACCCACCACCCAAACCACCTAGCAGGAGGCACCCACAGCCCCGGCACTCTCCCAAGACCCCCAGGAACAACACATGGCCTTCCAACGCCTTGTGCTGGAGGGCCAGAGGGAGACGGCTGAGCAGGTGCGGGTGGGGTTCGACCTCATGGCTACCAAACTGGGCGCCATCCATGGGTGTCTACGTCCGCCCCATGGTCTCCAACCTGCCCTGACTGACATCGCTGGAGTCATGACGCGGAGAGAAGAACACCTGTCCGCTCAGAGTGGCTCCAGCGATGCCAGCCGTGAGCTGGCACACTTTCGGCGGCTCATGGAGGACATGGTGCGGATGGAGGCGGAAAGGATGGCAGCCAGCGCTGCACACCATCGAAATGTAGCAGGGATCTTCCATGCCCTGCAGTACTTCATCATGGCATTGCTGCCACAAGGCGTTTCGCTGATGAATGCGGCTGCCCCCACACCATCCACATCTCCGCCCCCTGGTGTGTCAGTGCCTCCCAGTGTGGCAGGCGTATCCACTCAGGCCCCTGATGTGTCAGTGGCACACAGTGCCGCAGCCGGTACTGCAACACCCACAGGTGGGGTAGAGCACACATCCGAGGACGTGGATGGGTTGGCTCTCAGAAGGAGGCACTAGCATACATTTCCGCCACCTGGCCTGTTTCTGCTTGGTCCCGCACATGGCCTCATGACCTTCCACTGACCCCCGATACACTCCGATGCACTCACCTTGGACCGCGATATGGACTGCCACATCCTGTTTGACGACCAATGACACGGCGACCAGACTGCGGACTGTACCCTTCCTCTTCCGCAGTACATGTCATCCCCAGATGGACTCTGGCTGGCCCTCCACGTGCCCATAGTGTGTAGTGTGCCCGGCATTGTCCTGTACCGCTCCAGCTGCATAACTGCACTGGATGTGCAATAAACATCCAGTGACGCACTGCTGTGTCATGTGTTTCATCATTCATGTGTGAATGTGTGGATGAATGTAGGGACAGTGACTTCCCTTGCGTCAATGATGTTCATCCTGCGGGATGCCAGTCAGAGGGTGCTACATTGCATTTTGTGTACCGGGTCCCGTGAACACTACAACAGGGACACACGCATCAGTCACTTCCTTGTCCGGACATGGACTGAACCACGCCCAGAGCCCACGAGTCATTGTTGCAAGCCCTACGCTGGTCCGGCGTCCGGCAGGCCAGACCACTCCGCTAACGCTCCGAGGCGGGGCCCTCATTGCTACCCGTCGCAGGCGTACTCGCTGGTGGTGTGCAGGTCACTGGTCTAGTTGTCAGCATGTCTCAGCCACTCCCTGAGGGCAGGTTTGCACGCACATCACACCCATCCGGCACAGGCGTCACAGGCCATGTGACTCCGCCAACATAAGGGGCCGACGACGTCACATTCCCCTCTGCCGGTGGTGACTGGATGACGGACGCTCCACGGTTCTCAATCATTAAGGGCCCATGAGTTTTTGCGCACAGGGTTAGTGGCACACGAGGCCTTGTGGACGGCACGGGCCTACCACCACGTGGCGCAGACTGGGGTTGCACAGGGTTAGTGGCACACAGGGCCTTGCGGACGGCACAGGCACCCCGCCACGGGACAGTGACTTTGGGTGCACTGAGTCAGTGGCACCTTAAGCTGCTGAGCGGGTGTGCAGCCTGCGATGATGCCCCATCCCGGTGGTCTGGACAGCTCAGGTTTTGTGTGCCCTGCTGGACCGCAGTGTAGGCAAGAGCCAGCGGGCAGCACGGGCTTACCGCCACGTGGCGTCGCTTCCAGGATCCCAGAGTTGGTGGCACCCGTTGGGCTGAGCGGGTGTGCAGCCTGCGATGGTGCCAGGTGCACTGGTATGTCCTATGCCATGGAGTAATCAAGACCCAGCACCAAACGTGAGACCTGGTGGCCTGCGGACCGGGGCTGCATGATGTGGAGGGTGCCATGTCCGCGGGCCCCGGGCTTGTGGCTTGCAGCGGCACGTGGTGGGACCTCCTGTCTACGCGCCGGTAGTGGAAGGTGAGCATTGAGGCCTGGGTGTGCATGGGCGGGCATGCTCCGATGGGCGGCGGGAGGGGTTGGGGTGCCTCTGCCTGGGTGTGCATGGGCGGGCAGGTGATGTTGTCTTGTGCAAGTGTGTGTACTGTGCCAGTCATGTATCTGGACTCTGTTTCAGCTGACGGCTCTGACTCAGATGTGTGACCTGGTGTCCTGCTATACATACCGGCACGTGGTTGGAGACACACCAGTGGCAGCAGGTGAGCAGTGTGGCCTGGGTGCGCAGGGGCGGCACTCTCTCTCTCTCTCCCTCTCTTCCTCTCTCTCTCTCTCCTCTTCTCTCTCTTTCTCTCTCCCTCTCTTCCTCTCTCTCTCTCTCTCCCTCTCTTCCTCTCTCTCTCCTTCGCGCTCTCTCTGTCCTCTGATGTGCGCAGGACACACCTTCTCATCATGTTTTTTGTCTTACAGGCTGTGACCTACATATTGTCCCGAGGGGAGCGGCCATGTGTCTTCATTTCATTTCGGTGTTCATTTTAATAAAGTTTCATTTGTTGCTTCGAAAGTGAATGTGTGCTGCTCATTTCTGTGACGACACATGCATGTCACCAGTTGGGATTGTGCGACATCAAGCAGAATATTTTGTACATGTTTAGGTGTGGCTGATGTGGCATGTCTTTGGTCGGGGGGGTGCCAGGGAGGGGTGGTCCTGGGGGTGGTGGCGGTGGGTGTTGTGGCCCTCTTGGGTGTCCGGGCCGCATGATGGGTGGCTCCATGGCATCTGTTGCCCTTCCGATGTAGCCCTGGGCTGTGCTCCCTTTTGGTTTGCAGGCTGCCGTCCGACTTTACACCAGGTCAGAGCAGGTGTAGATTTCCTGGTGCTAACGAGCCTTATCGCCTGTTTTGTGTTTTTATCGCCGATGTGGCTGGTCGTTGTGAATGTTGAGGTGTGATGTTGTCGCGCCTTTTGGCACGGGGACGCCCACTCTGCATCTCATTAGCGATATTTGCGCGGGTCCTCTGTGGCGATATTTTTTGCGGCTGCTATCGCGGGTAAACTGGTGCTGTGGGCTGTTAACACCGGCTTGTGAATGGGGAGGTAAATTTATCACGACTTTGGCTGTGATAAAGTGCCGTTAATTCGGCAATAGCTTCTTGTGAATATGCCCCATTGTATTTTTACTTTTGTGATGGTGCAGCATAAGCCTGAAAATGTCACAGCTGCGGTGGACTGCTTTTTTTCAAACTTAGGGGTCCATTATAATGGCGGGCGGATCGCCATACGTGCGGTGGCGATCCGCCCACCATTACTCACCGCCCGCCTCCCATTTATCCCCCGCCATATTAGTATGGCGGGGGGACACCGGCGGACGGAAAGACCGTCCGCCGGTTTTCCGCCGGTCAAATAGGTGACCGGGCGGAAAAGGGGCTTGATATGGTGGCGGTGTCTGCAAGACACCGCCATCCATATTAAGATGCAGGCGGTGATGTGCCTTTCCATGGCGGCATTGCCGCCATAGAAAGGCATGCGGTGGCTGCATGTGGGGGCCCGTTGCGGGCCCCCAGGGTGTTCGGGGGGTGAGGGGTGCACATGGGGGGTACCTATGGTACCCCCCTGCATTTGCATGCACAATGTGGCAGGCACCGCGCGGTGCCTGCCACGTTGTGCATGCAAATGCACAACATGCATTTTTTCCATTGCGGCGGGTGCTGCTGAAAGCGCCGCCCGCCGCAATGTTACAAATGCGGGATGCGCCCGCCAGTGTGGCGGGCGCATCCTAATCTTCCCCACGGGACCGCCGCACATATTGCGGGCGGTCCCTTTTTCCGTTAGGATGGCGGGCGGACTTTGTCCGCCCGCCATCATAATAATGCCCTTAGTTCTGAAACAGTTGGGAAAAATGTTGTTCTGTAAATTGTTGTTTTTGAAAATATTAGTATGTAATTGTGCGCAGCTTGATTTATGCTAAACATATTATAGGTACTTGGAAACGTTGATTGTCAAGCAGGTAACTTTTTTTCTCCATTTTTTACTTTTAGCAAGTTTAAATGGTTATTTCTTTTACAAACAATGTGCTTTTCATGTAAACCTAACTCTTGTTGGGCACACATAATAGGCAGCAAGATAGCCTGTATTCTGTAAGAGTGCATAACAGTCTGTGTGCTCCCCTAAGGGGGAATGGGTGAATTGGGCTACTTTTCAGAATCGGTGATGTTGTAAGGGTGGACAGTCAAAATATCGATTTTTAAATATCGAAGCACAGTTATATCGAGTTTTAAATATCGTAGGGACAAAACTTCGAAGTCAAGAATATCTACAACCAGAATATCGAAGTTAAGGTACGAAATATCGATGTTTCAAATATCGATGTTAGTAAAATCGATAGTTAAATTATCGATTTTAATAATATCGATATTTATATGAGTGTTATGTATTTTAGTATGTATTTAATATGTATGTGTTCTATATTTTTTGTTAAGTATTGTACTGTTTTTTTAAATATATTTTTTTTAAAGTAAATTTTGCGTTTTAGTACCGTAGCGGGTTGCGGGTTTATAGGGGAATAGGGTGGGAAGTAATTTAATTATAGTAAATTAAATAATAATTTTTAGGAATTATTAATTTATTTTAATTACATTTTGTGTTTTATTTCTGTAGCGGGTTGTGGGTTTATAGGAGAATAGGGTGGGAAGAAATTCATTTTAATTAAGTAATTATTAATTTTTAATTATTGTTATTAATAATTTATTGTTATTTAATTATTAATTGGTAAATAATTATTATTAATTGATAATTATTTTATTTGTATTAATTTATTATTGGAGTGGGTTGTGTGTTTTTAGGGGAATAGGGTGGTAAGTAAATTATTTGTAATTAAGTAATTAATTAAGAAAAATTGAGTATTGATAATTAATTTTTCGTTAATTAATTATTAATTGGTTATTTTTTATTAAATATGATTTATCGGTATTGAAATTTTTTGGCTAATTAATTATTAATTGGTTATTAATTTTTATTAAATTATTTATTGGTATTGATAATTATTAATTGGGTATTAATTTTTATTACATATTTATTTGTTTTGATATTTTTTGGCTAATTAATTATTACTTTGTTATTAATTGTTATTGAATATTATTTATTGGTATTGATAATTATTATTTTTGCTAATTAATTATTACTTGGGTATTAATTTTTATTACATATTATTTATTGTTATTGACACTTTTTTGTGGGAAGTATTTCATATTATTAAAGTAATTATTATTTTTGATATATTTGTAGTTTTTTTTTCTTCTAAATTTATTAATAAATCATTATTTAATTACAATATATATTTCATTTATAAGTATGTTATTGTTAACATCTACGTTGTCCAACGCTTTCCCTACTGTTGCACTCTCTGGAGTGGGAAATGTAATTTTTACCCCTACGCTATCCAGCGCTTTCTCTACTGTTGCACTTACTGGAGTGGGAATAGTAATTTTTACCCCTACGCTATCCAGCGCTTTCCCTACTGTTGCACTCTCTGGAGTGGGAATAGTAAATTTTTCCCCTACGCTATCCAACGCTTTCCTACTGTTGCACTGACTGGAGTGGGAATAGTAATTTTTACCCCTACGCTATCCAGCGCTTTCCCTACTGTTGCACTCTCTGGAGTGGGAATAGTAATTTTTACCCCTACGCTATCCAACGCTTTCCCTACTGTAGCACTATGTGGAGTAAGTATATATATATTAATTTATATGTGTATGTTTAATTTATTTTAACATTTAATGTATTAGTTATTATTTTTAAATATCTTTTAATATTTTTAACTATATTTCTTTTAATTATATGTATTATTTACTTAATTTTACATTATTATTAAAACATTAAAAAAAACGATATTTTTAACTTCGATATTTTTGACAACTATATATTTTTTTCGATATTTTTGTACTTACCTTTATGTAGATTGGACTTCGATATTTTTGACTTCTATATTTCTGTGTCGATATTTTTGCAGGTCGATTTTCTATTCGTCGATATTCTGTCAGACATTCGTTGTAAGTTCATCTACACACAACATAACAATAATATCTGTCTCTGACACAGAGCATTACTGCTTGGAAGAACCTGTTTTAATACACGTCTTGTCTCTCAGATCTGGTTTGATAAACTGCAGTATAATGTGGGCCATTGCAAGGCAAGTGTAACTTAACACTAACAGTATGCAGAACAGTAGCTAACAGTTGCAAAATGAGAACAAATGTGCATCAGGTCAATGAATTGGTGAAATCAACAGTTTCAATATACTCCACCAGTAAATTGTGACTGGTAGACCTGGCATCCTTGGCATGGTTTACCCCTGACTTTTTTGCCTTCTGATCTCCTGTTTTACAGATTTTTTTTGTTGCTGGCTTTAGTACTCTAGGTACTTTACCGCTGCTAACTAGTGCTAAAGTGCATGTGCTCTCTGCCTAAACCATGGTAACATTGTCTTATCTACAATTGGCATATTACATTTATTTATAAGTCCCTAGGAAAGTGCACTACATGTGCCAGGGCCTGTAAATTAAAGGCTTCTAGTGGGCCTACAGCACTGATCGAGCCACCCACTTCCGTAGCCCTTTAAACATGCCTAAGGCCTGCCAGTGCAGAGCCTCTGGGTGCAGTTTTAAACTGCCATGTCGACCTGGCAAGTTAACCTTATTGCAAAGCCCAACCCTTCTCTTTTAATGCATATAAGTCACCCCTAAGGTAGGGCCTGGACAACCTAAGGGCAGGGTGCAGTGTATGAAAAAGTAGGACATGCACTTTTAAGTTTTACTTGTCCTGGTAGTGAAAAACTCTAACATTCATTTTTCACTATTGCAAGGCCTGTCTAGCACATAGGTTAACATTGGAATGGCCTTATTGCATCTTATAAGTATAATGTCCAATTTGGAAGGGATGGGATCCCCAAGTATAGTGTCTCTGGAATCAAAGTTTAAAATCCTAACTTATGGTGAAGTCAAACTTTAAATTGTAATTCTGAAAATGCCACTTTTAGAAAGTTGGCATTTTCTTACTTCAGCCATTTGGCTCCTTCTGCCTATCTCTGAATACACATCTGGGGAGGGTGACAGCGGGGATTTGTGTATTTCGTCTAGATAGCCAAGCATAAAGGGAACTTAGATGTGACTAAGGGCCATCCATATCCTGATGGGCCATCCTGGGCAGGATGGGAGGAAAGGGCTGACACAACTGAATGGGTTGTGTCCTATCCCCACACAAATGGCTGCATACACCTCTGTAGTGAATCTGGAGCCAGGGCAGGAAGGGCAGGGACTTGGTGCACTTTAAAGGGCTCTCTTTGAAGTCTCCCACTTCAAAGGCACAACTGGATATAAGTACTGAACCTCTGCCTCCACCAGACCAGTACACTTCTGGACTTGTGGATACTCTGCCAGGAAGAAGGACTGATGTGTTGCTGAAAGCACTATCACTCTGCTGTATTGCGCTGGACTCCAGCTCTGCTGTGTTGACCTGCTGCCTTCTGCCCTCTTGCTTGGGAGTGAGAAGGACTGGACCTGCATTCCTACAACCCAGAACCAAAGTGACTCCAAGTGCTTGCCCCCTGTTAGAAGTCTCAGGCACATCAAAGACTTCAATCCACTCATCTACAGCACCTGGACTCTGCCATCTAAGAGTCTTGCCCTGCCAAGTGGTGCCAATCCAGTCCTGGGCCCTTGGAAGTGAGTATACAGTGCTGCTCCAGTAAAAACCCTCGCATCGTCATCGTTGCGAGGCTCGGAATGGGCTCATCTCCCTCGATGCCAATGCATCGCCGCTGCCGCAAGGACTAAATCGCATTGCTGACTGCGTGGCGCATCTCCTCCAGTTCTTGACGCATCCTTGACTTGCACCTACATCTTGGGGTTCGATGATGACACATCTCCGACTTGCATGTATCAGAACTGACGCATCGCCTGCATCCGAAGGAATCGACGATGATGCATCGCCTCCTCTGCTCCTTGCATTTCAGCGGACCAAGGCTGATCCCTGTATCCAACCTACAGTGAATGAATGAATGAATGACAATTTGTTGAGCGCGATAGCTACCCTTAGGTGTCCTAGCGCTGCGGACAATACGGGCATGAAAGACACTTGGGGCTGTCCGGGTTTATTGAAACAGAAAAGTCTTGAGGAGCATACGGAATGAGAGTATATTAGACTCTGATCGCAGATGCGGGGGGAGAGCATTCCATAGTTTGGCCGCGTTGTGCAAGAACGAGCGGCCACCACATCTAGTTCTTTTTATCATGGGTACTTTGGCAAGAAGAGAGGAGGATGACCTAAGCTGTCTAATCGGCCGGTAGGGAGTGATCAACGGTTGATTTATGGCGGGGCCTGTCTTCCAGAAGGCCCTGTGGGTGATACAGAGGGCCTTGAATTTAATTCTCTCCCGGACTGGGAGCCAATGTAGGCTTCTGAGGCCAGGACTGATAGAAGATCGGGGAGTTTGAAGAAGCGTTCGAGCGGCGCAGTTTTGAATGACCTGAAGCTTATTCAGAGTGGATTGTGGGGCTCCCAGATAGAGGGCATTTCCGAAGTCCAGGCGTGACAGAATAAGGCCCTGGACCATGATCTGTCTCGCCTGGAATGGAAGTAAGGGGAGAACCTTCCGAAGCAGTCTCAGTAGACCATAGCAAGTGGCCGCGAGTTTGGTTGCTTGGTGATTGAAGCTGAGGGTGTTATCCAGCCATATACCCAGGCGCTTGATCGTGTCCTTGGGCACTGGGGCAGAACCGAGACAAGATGGCCATAGTGGATTCATAATGCACTTGGGGGCATTGCCTAGGAGCATGAGCGTTGCGGTTGGCCTGAACTTTTGAATGTGACCCAGTCTAATGTGACAAGATAGCCCCGGTTGGCGCTTTATGCTTTTAAGCACTACATTTCAGTTTATTCTTTAAAAATTCATAACTCCGGTTACACTTATTGGATGTTTGCCATTTTGGTATTGTTCTGCTCAATAAATTAAGCTCTACTGTTCTAAGTAGGTGTGGTATCTTTTTGTGGTGTCTTTCGCCTTGTTACTGTTTGAAGTGTTACCCTAATACTTTACACATTGCCTCTTAAGTTAAGCCTGCCTGTTCTGTGCCAAGCCACCAGAGGGTGAGCACAGGTTAATATAGGGTGTGTATCTGACTTAACCTGACTAGGATTGTGGTTCATGCTTGGACAGGGTGTATATCTCTGCCAACCAGAAACCCAATTTCTAACATTGGTAATGACGTCTAGAATAGGACTTGTATTTGTGCAGTGGCATACAGTAATTTGGTTTACACTACCAATACATACCAAAGGCAAATTCGAGGAAATTCTCCTGGATTTGCATTTTTAAGTTTTTCCAAAGATCAGGTCTCTGACTGGAGGTTCTACATCTGCACCTGCACCTGCAAAAATGGACTTTGAGTTGCCCAACCTGAAGGGTTATACTATGGCCTAGCTCAGGGATATCTGCAAGGAAATTGGGCTTCCTGCAAAGAGTTCCACCAACAAGGTGGATCTGCAAACGGCACTGAGGGCTTAGGCAGAAGCCCATGCTGCTTTGAAGCAACCCCAGAGGGGGTTGATAAGCTGGATGAGGACAATGGTTTGGAGTCTGAAACTGGTGCCTCTGGAGGAGGGGGGGCAACATTCTGACAGGATTAGTCCCCCCCTTTCTCCCCCAGGGAGCAGTGTGTCTTCCAGAGGCCTGTCCCCAGAGTAGCTGGAGGCAGGGGGGAGGGGAGAAAATTAAAATTGGAGCTGACCAAGCTAAAGTTGGAGAGGAAGAAATCCTTAGAGGAGAGAAAGGCTAGCCATGGAAGCATGTTGGCTCATGAACCGAGTCTGAAGGAGCTGGACATTAAGGCCAGGCAGGCTGAGTCCAGCAGGGATGGCGACAGCATTTCTTCAGTGCCCTCTGACAGGAGGGTCCACATACCCAAGAACCTGGTGCCTGACTTTGTGGTGGGAGATGACATAGACAGATGGTTTGAGGCTTATGAGATTGCCCTACAGATGCACAAGAGGCATTAGGGGTGTTGGGTTGATAGTCTATGGAGGCATATCCCTAGTTAGGGGAGGAACACCCTACTGGCCCTAGATGTGGGGAACAGGGTGAGGTATCCTACCATAAAGGAAGCCCTGATCAGAAAGTTTGGTTTTGAGCCGAGAGAACTATAGGCAGAAGTTCAGGGACAGTTAGAAGCTATCCCAACAGACCTGGGTGGATTGTGTTGATTTCTTTTGCAAGGCACTGGATGGTTGGGTGAAGGGCAGTGAGGTCAAGGATTACCATGGGCTGTGTAACTTATTTGTAAAAGAGCACATGCTCAGTCTTTGTTTTCCAGATCTGCACCTACACCTTGTTGACAGTAAGCTCTCTGACTCCAGGGAGCTTGGTAAGGAGGCAGACCACTGGGTCAGCACCAGGGTCCACAGGAAGATATCTGGGGGGATCACCACAACGGTAGGCAGGGTCCACACCAGAAAAAGGAGAGGGGGGGTGTGAAAACAGAAGCAAGGAGTTCTCTAAAGGGCCTAAATAGTTCTTCGGGTGAGAACTCCCATCCCCCCAGAAAATAAAAAGAAATGGTTCCCTGACAGTAGGTTTGCAGAAAAGGCACCCCTTAAGCGCTTTGAGTGCCAACAGGAAGAGGAAGGGCACTTTAAGGGAGATGGCAAGTGTCCCAAGTGGGCACAGCCCCCTACCGGTGGGTAGTCACCGGAGCTGGCTAGTGTAGGCTTTGGGGGGGATATTGTCCCAGATAGTTAGGAGGACAAAGTAGAGGTTACCCCAGTGTTCCCCGGTGACAGAGAGATAATGCAGAGAACTCACTTGTCTAGTAATACTAGGAAGTACAGGCAGTGAATGGGCAGAGAGTGGAGGCTCTGAGAGACACTGGAGCTAGTATGACAACCATCAGGTGTTATCTGGTGTCCTCAGAGCAGGTAGTCCCTAATGTGTTCTGCCAAGTTGTTGCTGCTGACAACCATGAGAACCACTACCCAGTGGCTCTGGTTCCCTTTGAATGGGCGGGGGGGGGTCTGAGGTTCCTTGAAGGTAGCTGTGAGTCCATCCATGCCTGTGAATTGTCTGCTTGGTAACAACCTGGAGCATACTGCCTGGAAGGAGAGGGAGCTCAGGTCACACTTGGAGATTTTAGGGTTGCCTGAGTGGGTGTGCCTGACCACACGGTTGATGGCAGCCCGAGAGGGTAGTCAAGAGGAACCTGGAGCCTGGAAGAAAGGCCCATGTGCCTTCCAAAAAGTGGAAGGGCAAGGGGCGTGGGAACCCACTCCTGAGACTCCCACAGTCTGGGATGAGGTTGACCCTGAGGGGGACGCCCTGGAACCTTCATGGGAGGATGTGGCTGAACTAGGGAACCTGCCTGAGCTGTCCAACTGGCAGCAGGAAGGGGGTCCCACCAGGGGGAAATCCTGCAAGGCGCATAGGGAATGCCCTTCTCTTGTGGGTCTTTGGTAGCAGGCTGAGACCAGGCAGTTGGTGACACCTCTGGCTAACACCTGATTAACTGGGAGAATGGTCTTCTGTATAGTGAGCTTAAGGCTTCTGAGCCAAGTTCAACCCGTGTGTTGGTGGTCCCCCAGTGCCTCAGGACCTTCCTACTGGAGCTGGTTCATGATGTACCCCTGGCAGGTTATGTGGGGAAAGACAAGACGTTTGACAAGCTTGTCACCCACTTTTATTGGCCTCAAATGAGGAAAGCCTCAGATGTGTTCTGTAGGTCCTGTCCTACCTGCCAGGTGAGTGGCACTTCAGGGGAGAAGTGCAAGGACCCCTGCAACCTTTTCCTCCTGTGGCACCCCCTTTGAAAGGGTGAGCATTAACATCATTGGGCCTCTGGACCCCAAGACAGCCGGGGGCAACAGATTTGTTCTGGTTTTGATAGACCATGCCACCCGATACCAGGAAGGTATCCCTGTAAGGACTGTGACTGTGCCCACCAGGGCATTGATGAGGATCTTTACCTGTGTGGGTGACCCCAAAGAGGTATCTGACTGGGGTACCAACATCATGTCAGGGTACATGAAGGCCATGTGGAAGGAGTGTGGGATAACCTCCAAGTTCTCCACTCCATACCACCCACAAACCAATGGGCTTGTTGCAAGGTTCAACAGGACCCTAAAAGGCATGAAGGCAGGGTATAGAGTGCTGCTCCAGTAAAAACCCACGTATCGCCGTTGTTGCGTGTCTCGGAATCTGCGCATCTCCCTCGATGCCAATGCATCGCCGCTACTGCAAGTACCAAAGACATCTCAACACCGACTGCACTGCGCATCGCCTCTAGTTTATGATGCATCCTGACTTTCGTGGCTCGATGGCGATGCATCGTTTACATCTTGGGGTTCGACGACAATGCATCTCTGACTTGCGTGGATTGGAACCAACGCATTGCCTACACCCTATGTACTGTGGCTGCATTTGAATTTGTTACTGTGTTTTAAAAAAAACAACTTTTGATTCCACCGTGAATAGCGCTATCGGCGCCACTAGCCTCGTTATAGCCTTCTAGTGCCACTCCCCCAGGGCAGCCAATCAGAGCGTGTGAGGGGTGGAGCTGACACCAACACCGGATATTTATGCCGGCAAGATCGCGGGAGCGCTCACAGAGTGTGTGTTTGCTGCCCAGCGCTCAGGGAGTTCCTCAGAACTAGTTTTAAACAAAGCTTTTAGTCTGTATGTACTGTGGCTGCATTTGAATTTGTTACTGTATTTTTAAAAAAAAAACGTTTGATTCCGCCGTGAATAGCGCTATCGGCGCCACTAGCCTCGTTATAGCCTTCTAGTGCCACTCCCCCAGGGCAGCCAATCAGAGCGTGTGAGGGGTGGAGCTGACACCAACACCGGATATTTATGCCGGCAAGATCGCGGGAGCGCTCACAGAGTGTGTGTTTGCTGCCCAGCGCTCAGGGAGTTCCTCAGAACTAGTTTTAAACAAAGCTTTTAGTCTGTATGTACTGTGGCTGCATTTGAATTTGTTACTGTGTTTTTTTAAAAAAAACGTTTGATTCCGCCGTGAATAGCACTATCGGCGCCACTAGCCTCGTTATAGCCTTCTAGTGCCACTCCCCCAGGGCAGCCAATCAGAGCGTGTGAGGGGTGGAGCTGACACCAACTCCGGATATTTATGCTGGCAAGATCGCGGGAGCGCTCACAGAGTGTGTGTTTGCTGCCCAGCGCTCAGGGAGTTCCTCAGAACTAGTTTTAAACAAAGCTTTTAGTCTGTATGTACTGTGGCTGCATTTGAATTTGTTACTGTGTTTTTAAAAAAAAAACGTATGATTCCGCCGTGAATAGCGCTATCGGCGCCACTAGCCTCGTTATAGCCTTCTAGTGCCACTCCCCCAGGGCAGCCAATCAGAGCATGTGAGGGGTGGAGCTGACACCAACACCGGATATTTATGCCGACAAGATCGAGGGAGTGCAGCAGACGTGCGCAGCGGGCGCGCCGGTGTCGCGCCAAAGGCAAGCCCGTCTGCGCCCGTCCGCGCACGATCCACGCACAGCGCCAGCCATGCTGTGCGTGATATTGGAAGACTCTGCTATTCGAGCCGGACACTGCGGGAGATAGGTGAGAATGGTGGTATCAGGGTAGGACTGCCTCTAACTGAGAACCCGGTTAACCCAAGGCTTGATTGTCCTAGGAAAGAGGCACTGGTCTGTGGGCTACTCAACGTTAGATCTCTCCCTAAACATGTCACAGAGATCCAATTGCTCATTGAAACGCATCACCTTGACATGTTACTTATGACAGAGACTTGGACCTATTCTGATTCTGCTCGTGAACCAGGACTGGCGTGTCCTCCAGGCTATAAGTTTTTTCATAAACCCAGAACTATAGGTAGAGGCGGTGGGGTGGGTCTTATGTTTAGAGAAGGATGGGATTTTGTCCCCTTGGATATTGATGCTGTAGAGGGTTTCGAGCTTCTGGGGTTCTCCTTAAAAGACCCCAGGGGGCATTTATTAGATGGTATAGTGTGCTATAGGCCCCCTGGTGCGGTCAACTTATCTCAACTGCAGGTGCTGATTGATGTTTTTAATAATATGGCTGTTACTCACTCGAGACTGCTCATCGCAGGGGATTTTAATCTCTGGCTAAATGGGACCTTAGATACAGGATTTAATACTCTTCTTCAATCTTGTGAAAGTCTTGGCCTGTTTCAGGGAGTAACTGGATCTACACACATAGGAGGGCATCTGCTTGATCTTGTCTTCAGTGAGGAAGGGGTCACTGACCATATGGAGGTGCTTCCTGTAGATTGGACTGACCACCATTTGGTTAAATTTCGGACGGCCATCCCCAGTCGAGGAGCTCCCGCTTTGAGGGATGTTAGGAGCTTCGTGGGAAGGGATTGGAAGAGGATATTGGAAAGGCGTCACAGTCACCTACGTTCTCTATTAATGGGGATTTTGATGTGCTTAGGTCAGTGGAGGAGAACTATATGGACCTCCGTAATCTCATTACTTCAATTGTCAATGAAATTGCCCCTTTGAAAAATTGTAAAAATAGGGGTAGACCTTCTGCTAGGTGGTTCAATGAAAAACTGAAAGCCTTGAAATCAAAATGTAAACAGGCAGAAAGGAAGTGGAGAAAGTACTACGTGAATGAGGATAAGATTGCCTGGAAAGTGGCTATTTCTCTCTACAAGAAAGAAATTCTTGCTGCGAAGCAGGAATATTTCGCAGAGCTCATTTTGAAATTGCTGAATAAGTCTAAATGTATTTTTAAAATTGTTGATGACTTTACTAATCCTCAGTGCTTACAAAATGAGGTTCAGCCTACTCAAGATCTCTGTGACAGTTTGGCTACTTTTTTTAATGATAAAATTAGAACCATCATCTCTGGTCTCAAAAAAAACCTCTCTGGGGGGACAGAGGCTGTGACTTTTGGGGCAGCTACTCCGTTTGTTGATACGGGAGGGGTGCCTGGCGTAGGAACACAGATTGGTGAAGGGACCGATAAACGGAGATTTTTGGACCATTTCGAGCCCCTTTCGGATGAGGAATTTTACAGGCTTGCTATGGGTGTTTCCTCGGGCTCTCCATTGGACCCCCTTCCGCATAAAATCTGGAAGGAATTTGCATCAGAACTTTTCCCCAGGCTTCGACAGATATGTAATCAATCATTATCTAGTGGAGTTGTACCATCTGGCTGGAAACAGGCTGTAGTTACGCCACTCTTGAAGAAGGCCACTCTTGATCCAACCTGTCCGGGTAACTATCGGCCCATCTCTCTCCTCCCCTACCCAGTGAAGATCCTTGAACGTTTGGTTAGCAAATCTCTGTCAGTTTTTTAGAACGTAACAACTGTCTGGCAGATGTACAATTCGGTTTCCGTCCAGAACACGGAACCGAGTCAGCCTTGGTGACCGTGTTGGATGATTTGCGTCTGTTGGCAGACAGGGGACAATCAGCAATACTTATTTTGCTCGACCTGTCTGCCGCTTTCGACACGGTCAACCATGACATTTTGCTAACACGTTTAGAGGAGGTGGGAGTAGTGGGCACCGCCCTGGACTGGTTTCGATCCTATCTATCTGGCAGGTGTCAGGCAGTGGCCCTTCCCCCTTTCCAGTCAGCCTTCACTAATATCTGTCATGGGGTTCCACAAGGATCTGCCATCAGCCCAATTTTATTTAACATCTACTTGAGCCCACTTATTAATATCATTCGGGCTCATAATGTAAAATTGGTAAATTATGCTGATGACACTCAGATTATTCTATCTCTTGATGGAACGTTACCCAATGCCCTGGAGGATTTTCATGCATGTATGCATGACACTGCGCAGTGGTTACGTAATAACTCTTTACAATTTAATTCGGATAAGACCGAAATTGTACACTGCGCAGTTGGGAAGGTCCATCTGCCTCTTCCTCACAACTTCTGGCCCCTTGACTCATCTACTGTCTTGGCTCCATCTAAGACAGTGCGAAATTTGGGAGTTATGTTTAATGCCAACCTGTCATTAGAGACGCAAGTGAACAAGATGGTGGGGTGCTGTTTTGGCCTCATTAGGGCTCTGAGAAAGATTCTTCCGTTGCTCCCAATTTCGGTTAGAGCCTTGGTTGTTCAAGGCGCCATCCTAAGTAGACTTGACTACTGCAATGCTCTGCTGCTGGAGTCCCCTAAGTATTTGATACAGAGACTGCAGCGTGTCCAGAACACGGCTGCGAAATTGGCCTTGTCTAGACCACGAAGTTTTTCCGCCTCAATGTGCCTATCGGAGCTACATTGGCTCCCTGTGCAACAAAGAATTTATTTTAAATCCCTATGCATGGGGTTTAGGGCGTTACATGGACTCAGTCCTAGACCGTTGCAGAAGAAATTGGTCTGGTATACTCCTACCCGGACCCTTCGTTCCTCTTTTTGCTTATTTGGCAAAGGTACCCAGGTTCAACAAGGTCAGATTGGGAGGAAGGTCTTTTAGTTTTGCTGCTGCAAAGCTTTGGAACGCACTCCCAATTGAAATCAGACAATGCAGTACCCTGTCCCTGTTCAGGAAAAGGATCAAAACGTGGTTGTTCCCCAGATAGTGATCCTGTCGTTCTTTTGAGCAATGTTTTTAGGTTCTGTCCTTCTTGCTTCACGTTGGTCTGCATACATGTATCTTTAGCGCCAGGGTACCCGTAGGGTGTTTGTTGCGCTCTATAAATGCTATATACAATACAATACAATACAATACTAAAGGATCGAGTACGACGCATTTCCTCCTCTGCTCCTTGCATCTCACCCTCGTTGCACCCGTGAACCAAGGCAGTGTTTCAGCGGGAATAGGCTGGTCCCTGTATCTGACCCACGCTGCATTGCGGTCAGCCTGAACATTAGAATTTTACCCAGTTTAGCGCGACTAGATAACCCCTGTTGGCGCTTTATGCTTTTAAGCACTACATTTCAGTTTATTCTTTAAAAATTTATAACTCTGGTTATACTGTAGGAATTTACACATAGGCAAGTGTAAATTCAGTCTTCTTCAGTCAGGAAAAGAAGTGCAACCTCTTCTTTTATATTGAACTCGAATCCTTACTTTCAAACACTCCTCCAATGAAGTGGGCACGGACTCCTTCAAAGTGCGATAGCATTTTTATTTATTTAATCTGTTAATACACGCCAAATGCATTGTCCATGACGCATTTTGGCCGCAACCATACAGCCTTGATCACATGATCGTGCTGCGTATACTAACGTTCTTTTATCCTCTTATGCCACGTGTGCTACTCGATGATGAAAATAGGCAACAGACTTCAATATTATATGATATCATATTCACTACATACATATACTCTTCCTTTTGTATATTTTAAGTTCTTAAAACCGCATTGAATACACATTAAATAACTGTGTCATTATCATCTTATATTTCAAAATATATACCATCCAGAGGATAAATGAGCTACATGTACTTAGCTTTACTGTTGCAAATGTCTACTGTTTAAAACCTCCACAAAGTGCAATGTGCCCATAAAGTGCAAAAAATGTGCAAAAGTGCTAATTAAGGGAAATCTGGCAGCATCATGATACATACTTCAAGAAGTTTACTATACAAATAACCTTCATTATCTCGCTCTCCTTAACTGAAATGCAAATTATTGTACATAAAGGTACACGTGCGAAAAATTAAAAGACGTAATCCTAATCTTCAGGATCATTGACCTGTATATGATCGTATCTCGTTCACTCTATTCTGGGTTTGCTTCCCTCCTATTACAGCATAAATGCATCTTTTTTCTTGGGTACCATCCATCTAACCTCCTTAGTAAAATCTATTGCTAATACATATACAAAGCCACACTTGCAACATTCTTAACTAACAATAACATATAATCAATGATCTCATATGAATGTTTGTATGTATGGGCATTGGTCATTGCTCCATTAATTGTTATTAACAATGGAATGCCATCATGATAATTCTCCTTATCTAATTCCGATGGTGTAAGTGTTACTACATATAGAAAGTGACTGGTGCATAAATTATGTTAAAAAAACGTATAAAAATAACTAAGATGCAAAATTCATAAAACAACATGATTTTCAATTTTCCAATAAAAGTAAACCCAAACATTAAATGATGAATAACTTTGCCATCAGATGTATCATGAGTCTGAGTTAAATGCTTTAAAGTGCTATTTTATAGAAAATTGTGAAGAGCCTCACTGGTGTTAAGCCCGTTGGGTATCTTTAAATCTAGTTCTAAAGTAAATTTGAATTCGAGTTGCCTAAATAACCTCTCTCTATCGCCACCTCTTGTTAAAATTGGTACTGCCCCTATTACATAGTATTTAAGATTGCACAAATTGTTATTGTGAACCAGTTTAAAATGTCGTGCAACAGGATAAGATAGATCAGAGTTTACAACGGCTCTAAGGTGCTGTAATATTCTATTGTGTACCTGTAATTTTGTACTGAAAATGTATTTAAGGCCGCATACACACTCCAGAACGTAAACTGCATATTCCTTTCTACAAGTATAATGACCCTTAACCTCAACTTGTTTCTCACTGAAAGCAGACTTATAACTGGTCCTATTGACTCCAAATTTACATGCTCTACATGAGCTGCATTTAAAAAATCCATTTTTAGGGGAAAGCCAATTAGAGCTTGTTCCCAAATCCGGACTACAGCTAACCAAGGAATCTCTCATCATATATATCATGTGATCAAGGCCCGAGGTGGGGCTGAAACGCGTCATGGCTGTAGAGGTGTTGGAGGAGCAATAAACTTACATATGTCTGCTACAACTTGGGTCCGTGCTCCGTTTCTTTGGGGTAAGGTATACGCCAAAGGGCTAACGGAGTTGCCAAGAATATATATATATATATATATATATATATATATATATATATATATATATATATATATTCCTTTCAAACTTCGTGCATAAACGCCCTGTGATTCACCATACGTTTCCAAGGGCGAACAGAAGAACGGCACAACAAATCCTTTGCGACAAGGTATTTTTATTTTTCAATTGAGTAAGCCACCATTCGTCATGGGGCCATAACCAGCAAAGTGCAGAGGTGCATACAAACAAAGCTGACCTACGCATTTCGGCTTGAGCCTTCTACTGGGTCATAGAGTGAAGTTTAGAGTGTCCATTTAAAGGGAAATCAATACCCTTTCCCCCACCACCAATTAAAAACTTCCATATGTTTTAAAGGGGACACAACCATAGAAAGTCTCATGTATTTCATTTTGATTACAAAAAGACAATAAATTCAAAATGAGTTGGCAGCATTGCAAATAAACATATGATATTCATTTCGACCTTGTAAAGTACACAAAGTATCAGGGACATAAAGATAAAGATATCAAGTTAAGACTTCCAAAGATTCATCTGGCATATGGAATGTGCAAAATCATGCAAAATTGTATAGATCATTCCTAGAGGACCAACCCAATAAGATATGACAGGCATAAGAAAATTAGACAAATAGCCCCACAATTCGAGGGAAGTCATTATGGGATTAGGGAACTCATTCCCACCTCTAATCAGAAAAACATGCTAATAATCTATGACTATGTTCCAAATAGATACCCTAGTAGTATGAAACTGTGTCAAATAGTTCAATAGGCCAGAATTCAAACCTAGATATAGACATGGGCTTGGGAACAAAAGGAGGGAGACAGTACTGTAAATTGCACCAATTTTCGATGTCCATCATTAAATGTTAAAGCATAAATCCTCAGATTTGTTCACAAACATGGCCATACAAAAATACTAAAAATGCTAAAAATAAATATTGGAGATATATTAAAGTGCACTGTGCATATTTCCTGTAAAGTACAGAAAGTTCCTAGCTCATAATAATATTATCCTTAGTCTGCATATATGCAGAGAAAGGCGTGCATAGTGCAAGTAACCTCCCATATAGAAGAAAAGTGGCTCATGCTTATTTAAACCAACTTAAACAAAGTGCACTGTGCATATTTCTTGTACCGTACAAAAAAGTCTGAGGAAAAATTTCCCACATTAGTATTTGCCAAAATTGCAACTATACGTTGCAAGTGCTTAATACAATTCTCATCTTAAGTTGGAAAAAAGGTGACTCGTGCTGGTATTAATGTAAACATCTTGATAAAGGTACAATATTACCAAATCATGCTGTAAGCATCAACATTTGATAGATACTATATCATCCTACTCTCCAAAGTTACCTATTCATTAATAAGGTGCCCAGTACAATTGAAATCTATTTAAGAGAAGGTGGCTCGTACACATTTTAAAACACAGTAAAGATAAATATCATGTTGAAACATACATTCCATAAAAAGCCAGATCAAAAATACAAAAATACAATTAGGAGATCATATCCATGGAGAAAGAGTGAGGCTACGACTGCTACTGTAGGTTGATAATCACAAATTGCTGAATTTAAATATTGAATGAGGATCACCCTCCTTCACAGAGTCATTACAAAGATCTTATAGATCTTATAGAAAGGTATCAAGCTCAGCGTCCGTGTTGAGGCCCCATGGATTTTCCGTGCCCAGAGTTACTATCCATCTTGACTCTGCGCTCCTCAAGGCCAGTTCTCTATCCCCTCCTCTGATCTTAACCGGGATGTGTTCAATGCCAGAGTAAAAGAATATATATATATATATATATATATATATATATATATATATATATATATATACATAAATATTCTAATCATATTCTAAACAACTATGAAAAATAATTTCTTTAACCCATTTACTCATCAGACCCAACCACTTTGCTTAGACTTCCAAAATTCCATTCCTTTCCATCCTTCAACACAACTACACTTTTCTTTACTCCAATTACTTTCCGGGTGTTGAGAGTATTTGCTTTCCCCTTTTGTAACAATTCCTGCCCTCCTTGTCATTACCCAGTCTCCACATTGCCAGTGTGTTTGCTTCACATTTTTTTGCAATCGTACGCTTGTTCACTCATTCTCTGCTTCTCTCCCACTTTTATTTTCATGGCCCTCTGATCAACCCACAATTGTTTCTTATCCTATAACCACATTGGTGACTCTTTGGCAGGTTCTCATCCTTTGAGGGCAATAAAAGGCGATACTCCTGTCAATGAATATGGAGTAGTCCGATGGGCCCACATCATTTTGTCCAACCCATCATTACAAGGTAGTCGATTAGCCATTGAAAGCTGTATGTTTCCCAATATAATACAGTTTAATCTCTCGACTAAACCATTCACCAGCGGCCTAAACAGTGCCACTTTTTAATGTCTGATACCTAGTTACCTCAAAAAATTCGCCATTACTAATAAAGTAAATTGCACTCCATTATCTGTGGTAATCACTCCAGGAATTCGTTCTTCCACGACTACCGCTTTTAGAAACTTCACAGCACACCCCGTAATTATATGTTCCATTCTCCTCACAACAAACCACTTATTATGGTACTTGATAGAAATGGGGTTTCTGGTTGGCCAGGGTATGCACCTAAGCCAGGCAGAACCCACCACTCTAGTCAGGTGAAGGGAGTTACACTCCGAAGATAACCCCTGCTCACCCCCTTGGTAGCTTGGCAGAGTAGTCAGGCTTATCCCAGAGGCAATGTGTAAAGCATTTGCGCAACACACTCACACAACAGTGACACACTAGGCACACAACAAAAGAGACTCCACACAAGGTTATATAAAAAAATATCCTTTGTATTATCTATAAAAACACATTAGATCACAATCACATATACCACTGTGCCTTTAGGCACTTGTCATGACTTCACAGGGATTACATAAATCACTTGGCCAATCGGGCCACTGTCATAAACACCACAGTTATCACCACCCAGTAACTACTGGTAGGATTACCTTTAGCATAACACATTATGCATACACATCATCAGCAGTGCACTATAGTAAAGACTAGTAGAGTGCACATATCATAAACACTTAATTCCCACCTTAGGCATACCACCATTACTGCAGATCCCCATTACTGCATATATAAGGTAGGTTATTACATGATTCTCCATACTCCTCACAGGGAGACCAGGCACAGCAACATCTGTGCACTCCTAATTGAGGTATCAGTACTCTCGGTGCGGTGTCCCCAAGTCAGCAAGTTTCTCACCGGGGGACATGTCACGGGCTGACCCCGCAATGCCGCCCAGGAATATGTGTCACCACAGGCAGCCGGCCGCGATTATGCGGATCCGCTGCCGTCCCCAATGCAATATTCCTGCCTCCCCAACAGGAGATGCGGGAGCCTTCTTGCAGGCTCGCCCCGTGCTCCCGAAATTACCAGGAGGGTGACCACGTCAGGGCAACAAGGAGGGAAGGCCCCCGCTCTTCTCACATCCGCCGGAAGACCCCCCCGGGTCTCCCACCTGTAGATTCACTGTGGGGGCGGCCCGCTCCTTCGCTGTGCCGTCCTTGCTCCCTGGCTCACCTCTGCGAGCCAGAGTTGCTGGCAGTCCTCAAGAGGACTCCGGTCAGGCCCCACCCAGTCAGGAAGGCACGAAGCGACGTCTCCACTCTGCGGGCGGACTCGCCCCGCCCACCACGGGACCGAGCTCTACCGCTTCCTCCTCAGTTGCAGGGCCTCACTCGCTGGAGAGGTGGGGCTGATATCCCTTGCAGCTCCCTTGTTGCTACAGCAACCGGCTGGGGTCCGCGTTTTAGGCTTCAGATATGGTGGCAGCTTCACGGACCGGCACTTTCCCCTTGTAAAGAAACAGGCCACCAGTTGTGTGGCCTGCACACGTAATGGGTCCACATTTACCCTGGGAACCAAACACCCCATTATAGTACTTGACTTTCTCAGGGTAGTGAAGCAGAGCAGCCCTAGGCTTGTTCAGGGGCGGTGGCGTGTGCTAGTAATCTCCATTCGCAGGCATGTAATACTAACACTCAATAAGTGATTGTTCAGCCTGTGCTTTTTCTTTAGAAAAGGAAAGGTACATTTATTACACACACGCTACTTAATACTACGCAGTCATTTGAAAATATACATAAGCCAGGTGGAAATACCTTTGGCAACATTTCATTTGACCCCTACAGGGTCATGACTCCAAAATCCACAGGACCTCCCTCGTACAATACAGCACATATCCATATAGGAGGGTGTCATTTTAAGTCAGGTCAATGTTACCACACTTAAAGACCAGAATCGCATGTCATAATTATACTTCATTTCTTCCCTGACTTCAGTAACCATAATCCAGCTGCAATTGTTATAGGTGAGAAAGCATTGCAACCTTTCTGGAATAACCATTACTGTCAGCAATAACAACACCTTTAAATCAAACATTGTCAATAACACTTGTACATTTAAGCCTTGTATAAACATAAACCATGAGACTATATTTTTTTAACATTTTGAGGCCACATTGAATGTTGCCGCAAAACCACTTCCTAGAAACATTGCTCTTCCAGCTGTAGAGAAAAATGTCCAGTTTTGTGACTGTTAGAAAGTGCAGAGAAAGCTTAGAGTGGTCCTAATTTCTTTGACCCACTTAGCTTAGGGTCAGCGCATTATCACAACATTCCTTGGGGGCTGCTGCTGCACTCCTGCAGTCTACCCACATTCCTTTACTGCAGTTGGTGGTGCCCATGCCATCCTGGGGCCACCACATTGGTAGAAAACATTGGGTTTGACCAAAGTCCTGCAAGGCATTATGGGATGCTCCCTCCCAGGAGCATGAATATTGAAGTAGCAGCTCCATCTGCATTCTTCTTATGCTGCCATGCTGCCTCGCACCGTGTGGCTTTCCTTTTTCTTTTTAATTCGTGGGGGGTGCCCAGGCCCACCTTCTTTCTTTTTCTTTTTGTCATGTCCATTTCTCTCTTTCTTGGTCTTGGTCAAAGTCTGAGGAGGGAAAATAAGTGCCAGTACCAAAACATGAGTGCTGGTAGGGTCCATCTGCAACCATCTACTCACCAACAGCATCTTTTCTATTGACCTTTATCATTGATAAGTCCTCAGCAGTGGCCACTGCCAAGACAGGAGTGGCTGCCTCAAAGAGCCAAGTCTTACTGGCTATACAAACAAACGATTGGCTCTGCTAGATAACTCTGCAGCTACTTGTAAAGAGAGTTAACATAGAAAAGAAGCATGTAGGTCCAGACAACAAAATTATTGCAAATGATATATATTTGTTTAATACAGCAACATCAATTTCCATGAATTGAGCATTAAGGTACTTCATCTGTGGCAGGTGAAAGAAAGTGCTTGTGCAGTGCATCAAGAGAAATAGTGCTCAAGAATTTGTACAAAAATAGCTGATGACTTCAGTAAGCCTGCCCAACTTATTCAAATCTATGATCCCTCATTGTTGGGCCGAGTTCATCAGTTCATAAATTGCCCATGATTTGGGAATAGGTTTTTTATGTTAACTCTCTATAGGAGTAACTGCAGAGTTATCCGACCGGACCAACTGTTTGTTTATACAGTATATGAAACCCAGATTCTGAGGAACACAGGGTCACCCCATTAATGTTTAAGATTTGTGAGTCATTTACCAGGTAGAATGTACTTGACCAGAAGCAGGAGTGGATATAGCATTTATCTGAGTGCATTTATTCATACACAACTTTTACAATCTGCACTCCCATTTCATACTAATTGGGAACTGCTTAGTGCGTGCAGTCCCTTTTCTCTTCTGAAGCGTAGTGTATGGTATTTTATTGCATATGTTATAATTTCTTAGTCTGGAACAGTGGCTGGTAATGTCATAAAAGTGGCAATTTATGTTATGAAATCTTTGTTTACAAACCTAGCTGAAAAGGCTCTGAAAAACAATGATCAGATTTTAATCTTTTGGTTGAGTTAAGGTACAGTCCTAGTAGTCTGATGGTTTCATGTTATGGAAAACCTTTTTGGGGTTGGAGCAGGATGACCTGTGCGTGAGAGCACCTTGGCCTGGACAACACATCAGTTAGCCCCATAAGGACTTAGAGCATTAGTTTTGATAGTCCATCTCAGAGAGATTTCTGAATCTATCCAGTATACATATCACATGAAACGACATAGCATACAATAAAAGGATTCAGCGATTTGTAGAAAAAGATTACACCACTTGCTTCAGTGGCTGAGGACTCAATTAATCAAATAATATAATATAAACTAAAAAGCAGCCAACAATAATGTGATACATGGTTCCAGGTGGAATCGTAAGTAAGAACTTGAGAGTAACCCACTTTAGCTAAACAAAAAACAACATAGGCATCAAGTGGCTAAGCAAATAAAATGAAGGAACACTGGCTTAGCAGAACCTATATAAATAGGTTTCCCTTATCTGGCAACACACCATGGCCCAGATTTACTCAAAAGTCACACAACTCAGCAAGACAGCTTGCTGCCCTGCGTGACAAGGAGAGAGCAGGAATGCACCATATCTACTAGGATATGATGCATTCCTGCTTTCTTGCTGCACTGGCGCACTGAGTGCTTGTTTGAAAGTGGTTTATTAATAGGTGTAAGTCTGTACTTACCACTAGTAATAAGGCCACAATCAAAAGATAAGGCCCAATCAAGGTCTCAATAAATTATTCCCTTGCTCAACCCTTGGTAGTTGACTGCGAGCAGATAGGCTTAACTTAGAAGTCAGATGTGTAAAGCATTCAAAACACCATTACATTAGATAAGTAGGACACAACACGCAATAAAAATCCAACACCAATTTATAGAAATAGGAAATATTTTTATGATTAAAATTACACCAAAACGACAAAAACCCAATGTAGGGAACCGAAGATATGAATTTTTAAAGATTAAATACTTTCTAGTGCCTAAAAACAGAAAGCCCCAAATTTGTTCTACTGGTCGCGCTAAAGGTCAAAGTTCCAGGCCAACCGTGATGCAGCGTAGTTTTGATACAATGAGTGGTAGGCCCAGGTCAATTTATTACCTTCTGACTTAGTCACTTTTTTGGAGCTTTTTCTCTTGATGTCGAGCAAGGCTCCTCGCAGGTCGAGTTTTGATTCAACGTCGACGGCTTGGTTCAGCACAAGACCTTGTGACATCCTGGAAGTCTTGAACTATGGAGCTTTCAGCGGGCCGAACCTGAAATCCAGACTGGGTCATGGTTCGATGTAGGCTGCTTGACTCTCGACGACAGATTGCTCAACTTATGGAACTTTTTTCAAAAAATTCTCCAAAGATCTCCTCATTTCTGGAACTTCTTATAGAAGGTCCTTTTGGGGTTCTAAAGTGTCCACAACACCAATCCATGGTTCTAGAAGCTCTGAATTGATCCTGGGGATATTGGGACTACGTTTCCTAAAATGCACCTGGTGGAGATGATGCAGGTGGAGCTCTTTTAACCATTTGCTTTAAGGGGGTCCACTCCTTTAACTTTCCAAGCAAGAAAAAGTCCTTTTTGGGTTGAGGACAAATGTGTGCAACAGGTTCAGTCCTTGTGAGTGCAGTCCTCTCTTGTGCAGTCTAAGGGTCCAGCAGGGCAGTCCTTCTTCTTCTGGTAATTTCATGGCAGGGATCTCAGTTGCTGGGAAGCTCTCCCATATTTATCCAGTGTTCCTGTGCGACAAGCAGGGGGGCACTCCTGACCAATGGGATACAGGGTGACACCCAGTAGTATGACAACTTCCTTCAAAGTGTGGCATATTCTTGTCCCAGAAAGCACTATTCCTTTAAGATCCAAATTGGAGAAACTCTCTCCTGTAGGTTAGGATCTGGCTAGGCTAAGCCAACCTATTGGTGTGGCTAAGTTTCCCTACACTACCATTCCAGCCCCTGCTAATTCATTTACTAGGGCTCCTGTCTGGCTGGGGGTGCAGGATGTGGGGGTGAGTTTGGGTACCGTCCTAAATGTCATTCCCTCTCTGAAGATCAGTTTGGCTACCCAGCCCCCTTCCTGCCTTTTGCTCTGCAGCTTGCAGATCTCCACCCACCAGATGTCCTTTGTCTTCATGCAGGCCACGTCACCCCTCATCAGAGCAGTTTGGCTCAGCCTGCCAAAGCCTGGCCAATCAGGAGAGGCTGCTGCTGGAAGGCTGGGTTTTAGCACATCAGAAAAGCAAGCTCTGTAACTTATTTTCTGTGATAGTTAGAATAAATCCATCAACTTGTCAAGGTTGAATTTATTATATCATTTACATACTTTGAAGTATATTTTTAGCTTACTTCTATAAATATGTTATAAAAGTAACTCCATGTTAGCCTATGGAGCCATTGTGTTACAATGGGAAAAAATGAAATTGGCAGTTATTCCCTCACCAGGGCATATACACATTTTTTATAATGTCCCTGCTTAGAGTTACAGGGCACCCTACCCCTGAGGCACCTAGGGGAGACCTTAGGGCTGACATTTGTAAAACAAATAAGGTAATTTAAGACTTTGGAAGTAGCTTTAATCCCAAAGTCGAATTTGATTTAATTTGTTATTAACAGCAGTCTGCAAAGCAGGGCTGCCTTTCAAATGACAGCAGGCAACACAGCAGTGCACACTTAAGTGCATTAAATCTACTGGGCCTCTAAACCTACATGCCCTACCATATACTAGGGACTTGCAGGTAGGTTGTCAGTACCAATCGTAATTATACCTGATTACCATGTATTTTTAATTTGAGCACAGGGCCTGGGTTTGGTTAGCAGGGCCCAGGGCACAATCAGAGTCAAAAGACCAGCACCTAGTAGTCAAAATGGGGGCAACAAGTAGGGGGACACTGCAAAAAGCCCTGGTTTCTCACAGTGCTGCCTAGCACCAATGCTGCCACCCTTGCACCAGATGCCAGTATGCCTACCCTACAGGCAGGGTTGATTTTGTCCTGCACAAAAACAATCTTTCAGGCATTTTCCTCTTTCTAAGAGTACTGCTAAATGCAGCACACGAAAGAGGAAATAAAAGGAGAAATAAACATATTATGCCTCTGTTGGGAAGGCATACTATTTTGAACCATTTCAGGTTTACTACTCTTATTAAATCTAGAAATGCACCAAAATCCATGGGTTGATGCGTAAAAAACATCCACACTGCACTCATGTGATGGCTTCCCAATGCAGAGTAAATAAAGTCATCAACTTGCGCTGCCTTGCGTTACTCTAGATAAAAACTCTTGTGTTACCTTGCATCACCTTATGCGACCCAAGGGAAACACTATGTCCTGGTGATGTTTGCTCCAGGCACTGCTCAAGGCTGATGGGGGATGTAAGTAGGGGACTGCTGGGTGCCAGGGGTATCGGTCACTCCAGGCGGATTCCTCTTGACACCCATGGCAAAAAGGTATACCTAATACGCCCTGCTGAGTGGAGGAAATAGAGAGGTGGCCTCACTTTTGGACTGCAGCAGAAGTCAAGTTAGTGCTGGGATGTACAGTCAGTCCTGCCTTGTGAGTTCCTCTCAGCCAACCCCTCAAGTTAGTACTCACATAAGACATACAGTGTTAACATAGACAGTCTATCATGAATTATATCGGATAAAAATAAAACCCAAGCATGCAATTTGAACACTTTATATAACATTACTCAAATGAGAATAGGTTGTACGCCAGTGGTCGGTTGTCATTTTGGTCAGAGGTGGACATGAATAAAGTATATACATGCAATGGAACAACACGATCATGAGGAGCATGGGGTAAGGTAAAAATCAACTCCCATAATAAAAATAAATTTTTAAAACCTGACCCCTGATGTTGCAAAATGTGTCAACTGAGGCCACAAATGATATTCCTGTGAGTTAGGTTGTGAGCAACAAGCCTTTGACCCAACATTACAAAAAGAAGCAAATGTTATCTTTAAATCACCAGGAAGCTGATTAGGAGTGCAAAATGTCTGTGGCACACCACCAGGCCAGTTTATGGCCCAGCTGCTGCTCAAGGCTTACTCGAATACAGAGGCATTATGAATCCCCAACTTTAGCAGCTTGAGCAGGGTTGGTATTACTGGGTGGTGAGTGTAACATAAAACCTTTAAAATGTTACTTATGGATACTTTAGCATTGATCAGAGACACTGGCCTCCAAACAGAGACTTAGATACTGTAGCCAAAGAATACCATGATGTGGTTGAGTGTCAGAGAACAAATGATACCCGGAAGCACAAAACAAAAGATGGGAGGGAGTGAGTGAGGGAAGGTGGGGTACAAAGGAGGATAAAAGGGTAGAGCAATGGATGAATGGAAACATGGATCGACCAACAGATGCAAAGAAGCATGGATGGAGAACGAGACAGAAGAAATTTATGAAGAACTGCCCTGTAAAAGTCACCAATTGGCAATAATTTTGGTTTCACATAAGATTTCCTCTATTCAGACATCCTTTAATTGTTCTTTAGACTCCTAAACAGATGGCCATAATACCCCTGAGGTATATCGGCCAAGGTAAAACATAAAAACACAGTAATAGTCAAATGCAATAAAAAAGTTTAAAGAAAAGCTGATCCTAAATATTTCACAATGAGCTAATGAATATAGTCTGAATTGTGAGCAACCATCCTTAGACTCATCCTGGAGAAAACAAAAACTCTACCTTTCAACTACCAGGAAAAAGAACAGATATACTAATGTGGTCAATTATTGTTGCACAGCTGGATTTCCCATATGCAGATAGTACACCATCAAAGTTCTGCAAATTTAAGTTGCTGCATTCAAATGTGAGGGATGGCCAGTGATGTTCAACTGTGCAAATTGTTTCATAGTTTCTTTACTTGCAGCACACACACACGCGCACACACACACATATACACACACACACACACACACACACACACACACACACACACACACACACACACGTGTGTGACATCCAATTTGGGTGAGTTTTAAGCAGCTCAGCCAAAGGGTTGGAGGAGAAGAAGGTGCAGAACGTTCCTCAAAGATTGTGCTTTTTTAGGTCTCGCCTGGTGTTGCAGCGCGCATGCGCTGCACGCTCTGCGAGGGCTTCTTGGAATCAATACGGTTTTAGAAGTCGTGTCTCTGCTCCGCCTGTAATTTTCATTGGCAAGCGTCGTTTGTCGTCAGTGATTATGCTGAACATAGTTTGTTGATTGCACCGGAGGGTTCTTAGTCCCTCCTGGTTGCCATCCTGTCCACTTTTGGCCACGCCCACCCGGACTGGATGTTTTACTGGCTGCGTGAGACGGTGGGTTTTATATTAACTTTCGGCACTTTTTTTTTTACTAATGCATGTGTCTTCCGTGTGGGATGCATTTCCTACTATTGGGTGACGTTTACCTGAATGTTTTCTCGTTATCGGTTAAGTTATTTAAAATATTCTTACTATAGGCTTGAGGCGCGTGGGGCAATATTGTTACTACAGGCTTGAGGCGCGTGGGGCTTGTTGCGAAATTTAAATAAAAAGTTTTTATGCGTCTTGCATATGGGATGCACTAGGCTTGAGGCGCGTGGGGCTTGTGCCGATTGGCGCATGGGGCAATATTGTTACTATAGGCTTGAGGCGCGTGGGGCTTGTGCCGATTGGCGCGTGGGGCAATATTGTTACTATAGGCTTTTTTGTTTTTTTATATTGCAGGCGTCTTGCGTGTGGGATGCATTAGGATTAAGGCGCGTGGGGCTTGTGGCGTTTTTTTTTTCTTTCATATTGCATGCGTCTTGCGTGTGGGTTGCACTAGGCTTGAGGCGCGTGGGGCTTCTGCCGTTTTTTTTTTTAAATATTGCATTTGTCTTGCGTGTGGGATGCACTAGGCTCGAGGCGTGTGGGGCTTGTGCCGATTTCTTTTTTTAATATGCCATTTGTCTTGCGTGTGGGATGCACTAGGCTCAAGGCGCGTTCCGATTTCTTTTTTAAAATATTGCATTCGTATTGCGTGTGGGATGCACTAGGCTCGAGGCGCGTGGGGCTTATTTTTTATAAAGGTATACATATATATATATGCAAACATCTATATATATGCCTAAATATATATATGCATATATATATACGCATATATATTTTTAAGACAATTTCTTTTGCTGCATACATATATATATCTATGCAAATATATACGCATTTAATTATATATGCAATCAGATATGCGATTATATAAACATGTTTGTCGTAAATGTATGCTTAGGTAATATGGTATATATACCTACACTATACTAATAACAGCTCATATTACACTACCAACAACAACACAACAACCAACTCACTACTCTAAACCTCATCACTAACAGTCCTTCTGCATAACACTACTCTTCTCCTACACCAACTCCTACAATCTCCCTCACAGTGCTCTTCTGCACTTCTCTACTTCCTTATACCTAATGATAATAAAATCATCTTACCTTGCTTCAACCTCACACTATTCTTCTACATCTCACACTACTTTCATATCACACCTACTGCTCTTCTACTACTCTATCCTTCCTTATGCATTATACTGCTGTCCACACTTATCAACATTCCAAATAACACTAAACTCCTCCACACTTTCTTCCTTCTCCCTATTAACTCTACCCCCACACCTTTCTTCTGCATCATACTATTCTACTCCTCACTATACTACATTCACCCTAATGCTATTCTTCTCATCATTCTCCTTCCAAAATCTTAAACACTGCTTCTCTCCTACTAAAGTATGCTTTAAACTACTACACAGCTAACAAATACAATTCTAACAACATAAAATCTCAACATATCACAAACAGACACTAATGAATACAAAACTAGAAAACAATACCATTTACAAAACAAATTGCTTTAACTTAAACAAAGGCAAGACCTATTGCATTTCCAATGCTTGTTTAGTTTGGTGTAAATCTGTTCAGTAGTTTTTGAGAAACTAGAATTTAAAAAGGTGCTTGTTTTGGGTACGAAAAAGTTACATTTTTTTGGGTATTGAGACTATTAATTTGTAATTGTGATTGCATTTATATAGCGCTTAATACCCCTGATGAGGCATTGAAGCGCTTTTTGGTGATTAGCACACTACTCTGAAACCCAAAGGTGGATTAGTGGTGGATTAGTGGAGGGAAATATCAATTGGTATTGGCAGTTGTGGGAGTGGTAGACATGTGAGCCTGTTAGTTGGATGAATAGGATAAAGGATGGATAGAGGAGGGAAGAGTTTAGAAAGGATTTTTGCAGGTTTCACAGTAGTAAAAAGGTATAGGATGAGTCTTAGAACCTGTTAGTTGGATGAATAGGATAAATGATGGATATAGAAGAGAAGAGTTGTTTGGCAGTTCACTGTAGTAAAAGAAGTTTGGGATGAGTCACACAGCCTGTTAGTTGGATGACTAGGATAAGAGATGGATTGAGGAGGCAAGACTTTGGAAAGAGCTGTTTGGGATTTCAAAGTAGTGAAAGAGGTTTAGGATGAGTCCGAGAGTGAAGGAAGGGGATATTTCGGAAGAGGAATAGGTTGAGTCATAGAGTGGTGAATTGATAAGGTTTGGTGAGATTAGTTAACTTTTTTTTCTGCAGCAGGAGGCAAATATATATATATGTAGCTACATAAGATATGCACACATAAAATTTGTACATACATAGATATTTTAACATGATACACATATGGAGCAAAATCAAGAGATATAAAATTGTACTAGATAAATTCCCATATGTACATGCATAGATACATATTCACAAACTCAGGCTGTCAGTTTTTACTGTAAATTAAGGTTTGCTTTATTCAATATTATGTTTTTTTAATTTAATTACATTTTTGAATTTATTTTTGAATTTGTATTTGTTCACCAATATTTCAGTAGTGAAGCACTAATAGATACAATTGCTATAATCATAATTGTACATTGTGACACATATGTGTTATTATAGGAAAGTAAAACCATGATAATACACTCATCGTCTTATATGTTATTGTTGTATTGATCTACCTATAAGTAGATATAATGTTAAAGTTAAATATGTATGTATGTATATAATATTTTGTACATATTTGTTTATTTAGGTTTAGTTATTTATTTATTTTTCATTGCTCGTGTAAGTATAAAAATATATAGAGAGAGATACATGTCTATATATTCTTTTTTTTCCTTATTAATTTGTATTATAAGCACAGTATCCACGGTACCAGTACCTCAGACATCTGCCACGCCAAAAGATTTAAAAGGTACATAGATCTGACTGGCTGAGGGAGCTTTTTCTCCCACTAGCCCTTTTGAGTCTACGGATCCTGCAGTGGATCTGCGGATATGAAAAGATCAAAGAAAGGTATCATGCTAACTTTCATGTAGTTCTGTGCAAGGGGAAAAAGTTAGGAGAGGGATAAATAAAAATGAGTTTTCCTATTTTAGCGTGCATAGAAAAGTTTGCTTGCATCTGCAGTCTAAACTACTGAACGGATTTGCACCAAATGTGGCAGGAATGTAAAAAGTGCTGAGACTGTGTGGTTTTGATGGTTTGGTGTAAATCCGTTTAGTATTTATTTGTAGCAGTATATTTGGCTGTCACACTCATCCCACATATCAGCAAAGTGGCAAAAGCAATCAATTTTCTTCTTCAAAAAATAATTTCTGCCAAATCATTGCCTCCTAACATATCAAATCAGCCATTCACTTGGTAGTCATATCTAGGCTGGACTTTGGAAACGTGGAGAACTCAGCAAAAAAATATGATCCTGTCATGTCATCCACACTTTAATTCAAAGTCTGGATGACCAATGCCTGCTTTACACAGCAATTCTTCTGACTATTTTAAGCAGATCAAGTAACACCCCTTGCTAAGTTTAAGACCACCGTAATTGACAAACAATCCTTCTGGGGCATCTACTTCAGCCAGGAACTCTCTTCCACCTGACCTACATATGTTAACCTCAGCTCTATTTAGAGTTCGGTGGACAATCATGTTTCTGCTGGTGGTGTTTCCCGTGACTCCGCCAGTGGAACTTTACACCGATGTCTTGACAGGCTTAGGGCTGGCGGTGTAAGTACCTTAGACCATCCAACCTATTCAGGGAGGAAAATTTGAGGTACATGTTCTTATGTTTGAGACCGCCTGGAAAAACCTGGGTGCCTGGGTGCCCTGAAAAGAAAAAATTATGAAATATTAAAAATGACTCCTCTCACTTTGGGAGGTTATTTTTGTAAAACAAAAGTGTTTGCTGAATGGCTGCATAAAACATGGTAGACACGCAGCAGACTTCCAGTGCCTTCAGAGGGGCTAACATGGCAGTGGCTCCTCTGAAGGCTTAGCTGTCTCTGCCAAGCAGGTGGAGATCTCTAAATATGGTGGGCTGTAGTCCATCAGGGCAGAGGAGTACATCCCTTTGCCACCCCAGCAGAGCACAGCCTGCCAGAGTTCAAATGATCCACTTAGTTACTTTTTTTGAAATCTAAATCCTGCAGTGGGGAAAGATAGATGCTGTAGCCAGGTAGGGCTACACAAATATACATACCTTAACTGCAAGGTTTCACTGAACCAGTTTTCGTTGCAGCAGAGTAGGACAAACCTGGATTTCTTGCTTGCCTTTGGAGCGACCTCCCTGGGAAAGCCTCAGCACTTGTCCTGGTCCTCCAGAGATTATAAAATGTTGCACTTTTATCCACCTGATGGGAAAGTTGCTTCTGGACAGTTCTGCAGCCCCTTGCCCCTCAGAGCAGGCCTTTAAGAATCTGATTTCTCTCCATCTGCAAGGTCTCCCGCAGGGTCGAATACTCTGTGGTCACTTGGGCTCTCTTGGAGTTAGGGGGGGTCTTCTTTTTATGTCACTGAAACAGAGGGCCAACCACTTGGCGATTGAAGAGCAGTCTCAATCCCTGGGTACCAGCAGGATTTAGGAGTCCTGGGGTGAGTCCTCTTTTTCCAGCAGGAGTCAAGAATCATTGAACATGGCCTCCTTTTTCCAGTGGAGTCTTTCCAGATCCAGGATAGTTCTGAGCAGGCGATGATGGAAGTGCCAGATTTATCCTGTGCACAAGCGAGTGATTTGATTCTGTCACCAAATCCTTATAATGTTCTCCCAGTCCCCCACCTCCTTTTGAAGCACTTCCACCTTCGCCTTAATGTAAAATAAATCAAGAACCCCTGTTTCAATATAGTAGAACCTTTCTACAATCAGGCAGAGCTGTCTTCAGCTTCTACACTGGTTCACTCTCTCACTGTGACTAGAGCCTGGCTGTCTTGGTGGATTCAGGGAACGAATAGGAGAAGCCTGTGGCATCTACAAGTCAAAACAAGCATGTTAAAGCATTCCTTTGTTCTGCCAAACATTCTTGTCCACTTCTAGTTAGCTAATCCTGTGATCAGTAGTTAACACCTCTCTGTCCTTACTGGGCTCTGAGGCAGGCTTTAGTCTTCTGAGCCAGGATACTTAACTTTCCCAGCCAAAGATGTTTATTCCAGTTCTGGAAGTGCAATCAGTGGCAGACCTGGATTTATGCAAGTTCTGGCTTAGGCAGCTCAGAGTACAGTTTTACAACGTTAAGTTGTCAAAAATCTGATTTCACCATTAAATCGGATTTTCACAATTTAGGGGCCGATTCCGATCTCGGCCGGTAGGGCTCCGAATCGGATTCGGCTTAACCGGATCCGATTCGGAGCCCTATTTCCCGACCAGATCGTACGCGCGTCCGGGCGAGCGAGTACGATGCGGACTCGCCGACCGACTCGTCCGGGCGTCCCGACCGCTCCGACCGACTCGTTCCCGGGTCTAACCGCACCGACCGACTCGCTCGGACTCGACTCGCACCGCGCAATGGAGACGTTCCCCTGCCGGGTAAGTACGATGCGCGCCGCGAGCAGTCCGACCGACACGCGCCGTCCAGCTTGAAAGAGCAGTCGGAGCCGTACTTTGGGGGTCCGTGTCGGACCCCCCTGTACGCGTAGCCGCGCGAGTCGCACACAGGGGGGACCCATGGGTCCCCCCTACCTGTGCGTGTACGGCGCGAGTCGCCTCGCCGCGTACACGCTGTAGGGGGCGCCCTTGTCCGCCTCGCACCCATTGAGTCAATGGAAGCCCGCGTACGCGTTGTACGACAGGCTCCCATTGACTTCAATGGGAGTCCGACCGAATCGAGTCCGATGGAATACGTGCGCATCGTACTCGTTCGGTCGGGCTGCACGGGTCCGATTCGGTCGGAAATCTCTCCGGGTCCGGCTCGGTCGGTGAGATTTCCGGCCCGAATCGGAATCGGCCCCTTAGTGGGAAATTACTTTGAAGGACAGAGCTATTAAATTTGATATTTCAATCACACCTGCACTTGTACTGTAAAAGATATAGCTATACCTACACAATTAACTTGCATGTAAGCCTTCTTTCAGGTTGAGGACACAGATTCCAAACATATAGTGTACCACTTTTTTATGCAGCGCAAGCTGTCTGTTTGTGAAAAGAACTATTGTCAGCTTACAGTGGGCTTAGAGCCCACCCATTGCTTACCATTGGTTGGTTCAATTGACATTATCATTGGCTCACTTTTTATGTGTCAGCTGGTGTGGGCTTTCCTTCCTCTTCTTGTGTTTGTCCCTCCATTAGACCATAGCCTCATTACTTGTGTTCTCCCACTACTTAGTTTTCAGGTGCTACGTTTTCTTTTTTGTTTCAGCACTCCATGAGAATGCATTTGTTTGCCAGCAGTCTCCTTCGTGTATTTCTCTTGCCCCCTCTGCTGTGCTCCATGTTTTGTTGCTCTCCCTCACCAGTGTGCTTCTCCCCTGCCCCTTTCGTCTTGATTACACCCTCATGTGTTTCTCCCCATATTGCTTTCTCACACGTGTGCTTCCCCCAACTCCACCTTCCACTCTTGCCTGAATGCTTCTCTTAACCTCCCTCCAAGCTGCTTTCTATCATTTCAAAATTAAGCTAAGACATAGCCTGTCAGCAATGACTTATGAGTTAAGTTTTTGTTCTTACTCAGCACCGTGAAAAACTGGGCCTTCTCCATGATAGAGCATCTGTTGTTTTTTTTCTCAACATTGAATTAACTCCCACTGAATGGCGGGACAGTGAATGCCTGATGAGCAGCTCCTGCTGCTAGAGTTGTCACCTTTCCCACAGAAAAATACCAGCCATTTGTTCACGTTTTAAGTTTTTGCAAAGACCCAGACATGATGCTTAAATAGAACTTGAAATAAAATCATGTATGTTTATTTTGAACATGGCCCTTCTGTTTTTGTTTACTTTAATTATCAGTCTGGAGTCATTAACCCCTTCCGTGCGCGCAGAATTTCCGCGCTGTGCGGGCGTTTCCATTAGTGGGCGGGGATTCGGACGGCCGGGGGCTGTCGTGCGCACACGCCCACCGTGACGCGTGACGGCTCCCGGCCGTCACGAGCATGGAAGAGGTTAAGGCAGCTCTAGAAAACATTTAAAAGTGATCTCCTCTATAATTACTGTTTTAAATATATACAGATAAGAAGAAAAATAAAAGCTTTAGGTAACTTTTCAAATTTTTATACTGAGTGAGACATTAAAATACTAGTTATGCCGGTTAAAAAAAACAGCCAGGCAGCAACTTTACCTGTTGCTAATCAGGCCTTCACTGTCCCAGTATGCATTTCAGTATTGCTGCTGATTATGCCATCCATGCTACAATGAGAATGCCGTTTTGTTTGAAACGTTGTCTCTGTTGAAAAATGTTATGCAAAATGGGCGGGAACAGAGTGGTGGTGTGAGCATGTGTGGTTTGATTCATAATTCATACACGGCGTGAAATTCATTGATTTTTAAACATTTGCTGCACTTTAGAAAAAACACTAAATTTTTCTTTCAATTTGGCCCTGCACTGAAATGCACACTATCAACTATGTTATGCCTGCTCAGAGCAAGGTCACTATAGGGATACTGCTTTCTTTAACGGCATGTACCAATGGCATAAGAAAATTGCATACTATTCATGAGCAGCGGCGGTCCGTGCAGGTAAAAGCGGTGGGATGGGGCGGGAAGGGGGAGAAGTCGATACAACGGAATAGGAATAAATAAATAAATAAATAATTCCTATTCCGTAGTCTGTTGACATCCCATCCACCCTGCCTCACCCCTCCCCACCGCGCTTACCTGCACAGACCGCTGCTGTTCATGAGGCGGCTAGGCTTCACGTGTGAAGCCTCCTTTAAGTTGCTTACAGATGCAAGCAAACTATGTCAGCATACATTAACACACTCAACTCAGACATAGGGCCAGATTTATCAATATTTTACACAACGCAACACAGAAAGACAACCTGCTGACCTGCGTGTAAGGAAGAGGGCAGGAATGCACCATAGTTACCAATAAATGGCTCATTCCTTCTCTTTGCCTGTGCTGGTGCACAATCTGCTGCCTAACGCCAACACAGGCACCCTTGCGCCAAGGTGCATGGGTGCCTGCATTGCAGGCAGGATTGTTTTTATGCTTTTATGCAGGAAGGAACACCTTCCTGCACAAAGACCATATTTTGAGGCTTTTTCCTCTTTCTAAGTGTGGTGCAGAATGCAGGACACTTAGAAAGAGGAAACAATGAGGAGAAATAAAGATAAAATAACTCCCCTGGGAAGGAGTGGCATTTTGACACATTCCCTGGTTTACCAGTCTTAGTAAATCTGGGATGTGCCAAAATCCATGGGTGGATGAGTGGGAACACTCACGCTCCACCTATGGAATGCCTTCCCAGTGAAGAGTAACGCAAGACAACGACTTGCGCTGACTTGCATTACACTAGATTTACCAAGCAACACCGGGCCACACAAGGTGGCCGTGCATTGCTTGGCAAATCTGACTTTAGTATTATGTTGCCCTTGTGACACCATGTGCCGCAAAGGCTGTGATAAATCTGGCCCCTGGTTTCTTTTGCTTTCATTACAGTTGGGATTGCATGTGTTTTCTTGCTCTCTCCACATGATTGACTTTCTCCTCAAACCACCTCCAACCTCGTCCACTGGTTCCCCCAGAACTACTCTTCCTGCTTGCTTTTTTATTTAAACACTCCCATCCAACCCGTTCATTGCTACCCTCCGCAGTTGCTTCCTCCACTCGTCTGAGGTTACTTTTCCTCATCCCACCCACTTCACCATTCCTACCCTGTTGCATTATTTTATTTTTATACTTTTATTTGTTGCATTTTTGGAGGGCCTGTTAGCCACAATTTGCTGCTGGGCTGCTCTTGCTTTAAAGCAAAAATGTGATTTGGAGCACTTTTTGTATTTTTCTTAATTTACTGATCCAAGATGTCCATCCTACATTTTGAAATGGTAAATTAAAACAAAAATAAAATGACCACAAATGTCACTATACATGCACACTCAGGCGTCATCAGACAGTTTTGTTTGCAAATGTTGTTCAGCATAATTAATAACCATATTTTATTCTTTTTGCCAATACTCAACTGCTCCAGGAAAAACAAATTGGCAGAGCAAAAAGGGAAAACCTATTGGCTTTGCCATTTCTTGGTATATATTACTCAGCCTTTCTTCTGTGTTTACCAGGCAGACTTTAAGGGTGAGTTATTAAAATGTAAAAATAGGTTCCTTACATTGCAAAGCACATTTCCTTGCTATATGTGACTGTAGTGCTTATTGACTGCAGCCCAGCCATGGCACAGTGGTCCTCCTGGCAGCTACATATGTTTGGCACGTATGTGTGTGCTGTAAATACACTCAGCAGCCAACATGTGACACTTAAATCCTATTCTGCATCCTGTACTATGGCCTTACTATAGCCTTACAGAAAAGCTAAGTAGACCAATTGGGTGAAGCCAATTTTACCAATACCATTTTAGGACCTGAGTACATGCACTGTCGCACTGCATAGCAGTATCACAGCGCACAGAGGAAAAGTAACAACAAAAATGGAAAAAAAAAGAAAAAGAAAAAAATTGTGGGGGTCACGTTGCATAAAAGGCGACTATTTCCCCTGTTTCTACATTGCTAATTTAGCATGTGAATATGAATCCAGTTTTGAAATCAATCAGAATTTATAAAGCGTAGCTGCGTCACCCATAAGGGTCTCGAGGCGTTGTGGGGTCCATGCTGTCAGACCATGCTGCATGTGCCTATTGGTTGAACATCCAGGTCTTAAGGTCCTTTCTGAACTGCTGGAGCGATGGTGAGGCTCTGAGGTGCAGAGGGAGGGTGTTCCAGGTCTTCACCGCCAGGTGGGAAAAGGAGCAGCCTCCGCTGTTCGATTGGCAGATGCTTCCTGGTAGGTTGGTGAATTAGGTTACATTCAACAGTATGTGTCACAAATGACAACTGGGTTAATTGAACCTCATATAGAGTTCATACAATTTTTGTTTTAAGGAATGTACTAATTTATTTTTAATATTAAAATGCCTTCCATAACAAATAAAGCAGTGAAAAGCTGAACTTTCTGTTGTTGTATAATATACCTGAATTGTTTGCTCCTTTCGTATTATTTTTACTAACGTTTATCATCCTTTCTTGTTGTTGCTTGAGTATAGTGCTCAGATACATCATAAACACGTGTATGTATTATCTGACAAAAACATGTTGAATACTAAGTTAGAAGACCTATTTCACCTAACCTCTTTCCTCAAAAGTTCCAAAATAATTAGCATCCACCAAGTGTTAAAATGCCCTTCGGTAAATGCCTTTTATCTTGAAATTGTGTTCTACAAGTTTAATTTCCTTAGCCCATCGCAGAAATCCCACTGCACTGTAGTTCCATGCTTTTTTCACTTCATTGGAGGAGAAGGAAAGGCCACATGATACTACCATCTTCATCTTGTTCCCCTTTTATTCACTTCTTGTTTTCCTTTCTCATTCTTCTTAAGTCATCATTTCTCCCTCCTCATCCTTCTCTCTGCTACCTTCTTCATTTTTCTTCCTTTTCGTCTCTTGTTGTGGAAGCACCCTTTTATATTTTTCCATTGATTTAAGGTATTGATAAGAACGTACAAAAATCATGATTATCAAATAGGTACTAATACTTCTTGGCTAAATATACACGTAACATACGCATAATAATTCATTCAGGTGAACGAACAAGAATAGTTAACTAAAGTCCTAATAATTCGGAAAATCAAATGGATTTCTGAAGTATAGAACTTCTTTTCGTTCTTTTCCCCTCTTCCATAAAGTATTAAAGTGTTTCATTGATCATAAAATCAAGCAACCTCCATATTTTTGCAAACGTTTTCGGGGTGCCATTTCTCAAGGTATAACAATACTTGAGTACCTTTACGAATCCTTTTTTGCTTCCAGTGCGGGAACGAAGGGGTGAATGCCTCTTTTTACCATTGTTATTAAAGAGTGGACTTTTAGCTGGGCAATAAAAGTTATTTTATATTACTGTGTATTTAAATTGCTCACATGTAGTTTACTGCCCAAAATATTAGTCTCTAGGTGAAGTCCGCTCACACTGACTCACCCTCGAACATTAATCTAAACATAGCCCCCACTTCTTTTCTATGCTTGTCAGGCTTGTGTCATATGAAGCCAGTTTCCTATGTTATCCCTTCAGCACATAGCCATTTATTAGAGATAGCACTGTTTGATTTATGTAACCGTGCCGGCGTGTAATACACCATCCAATCTGAATGAATAACATTGCTTGCTTCTCAGATCGGCTGCACGGAGACAGGAAAAAGTGAACCAGTTTTCCGACCAGGTGGTTGATAAAATTATTCGTCTGATTTTGCATAGTTTATTCTGGCTTGTGTTCTGGTCTCGCGAGTCTTTGGCAGATTTTGAAACAGTGTGCCACTGGCTAATCCCAGAAAAAGAATCTCATGTTTGAAAATATTTTTTGAGTAAGTTAGTTCTTCAGATCCTGTTATCTCCGTCACAGAAAAAGGGCTCAGAAAACTAACAATTTGAGAATACAAAAATATTGATTTTGAACAACAGTTAAGTGTATTTTTAAAATATCCCCCTAGCCATAATTTCATCTGTATCTGATTGTAGAAAATGTTTAATTGTTTCCCTATCCACTGTTTACCTAACTTAAATGGACCTTTCAGATAATCACCTTAATCATAACATTCACTTAAATGTCTCTCCAAATATACAAAAGGTATGTTATATGATTTACAGAAAGCCTTTTTGTTTATGTGTCTGTTAAAATCTTGTATCTCATAGTTTTCCTACAGTGAAGGAGCTTGAGAAACCAACGAGGCTGAACGTTTAAACCACCCAACATTAAAAGCAATAATTAATTATCTAGAAGTTGCTGATCAGTTCAAAATGTAAATGTGGAAAAATACTGAGCTGAAGCAGGTTTTTTCATCATTTTCCTCTCCTTGTCCTTTTCCCCACTGCCTTATTCATGTTTCTTCTTTTTTGTCTCTAGGTGTATAACCACCCTAAACCCATCACTCCTTCTGACCTTCTCACCTTTATGTTTCATTTTTGTTCCTATCTTCCCCCAAATATATTTTACTCCTGCCCCTCATTTTTCTAACTACAGGGAAAATCTTAACCTGCGATTTTTTATTGTTTCTCCTGCCCCTGCCACCCTGTTTCCACGAGACCTTCCCTTTTTCTTTACCTATTTTCCTTTTGCTGTACTGCGTTCCCTGTCTGTTTTTAGGTCTCGTCCAGGCAGCGCTTGTGCTGTCTCTTCAAGACATGCTGTATCTGGGTTATGGACTTGAAAAAACGCCCATCTTTTTCATTGGTTCCTCTTGTTGTCCTTTAGAAATGCTGGCTTTTTATTGGTGAATACACTTAGTAGTCCCTCCTTTTGGAATTGTGTATCCTCCCATGAGGATTGCCACTCTTAAATGTGTTCTTACTGTTCAGGTTATTTATACTTAGAAAGAACTCTTTTTTTAGTTGGCTTGCCTCTTTGCCCTTAACTGTTCTGTTTACTTGTGCAATGAAACTTCGATTGCTTCATTTGCTTGCCGTCTCTTTATCTCACCATGGCTCCCCCCAAACCCTCACCCCTCCCACAACACTACTCCCATGCCCCCATCACCCCTCGCACGCCACTGCTGTTTTGCTCTTTTTTTTTGATAGGTTGCTTTACGCATAATTTGTACTACAGTGCGCTATTAATTTGCCATCTACTTCCTGCACAACACTGCTTGCCCGCCCTGAGATTGCTGCATTACATTCTTGTTATTTTACATTACTTGCTTTTATTTATATAGCACACCTAGCCATGGGCTTGGGGAAATTAAGCTATCAGCCATTATCACAGGATGTTCATCTGACAGCTGACTCGAACATGGATCCTCAGCTAAACAGTCAGCAGCTCTCACCACTGCCCCATATCCTTTCCCTAGCCATGTTGCAGGGTGCAGTACCATATAATGCCAAAAGTGGTCACAAGGGACAATTAGTGACAGCCTGTGGTACTGCACCCTCACAACATTGCTTGTTATTATGTATACCCTGTCTAAAGTAGGGCTGTGGAGGGGTGCTGGGGCACCCTCGAGGATTGTCGGGTGTGTGTTTTGTTTTTCTTTTACTTTATTTATATGGTTGAGGGTTGTGACTGTTGGGTCCCTGTCTTTCCCTATTATGACCCTGTTCTTTGTTTTGGGTACTGTGCCTTTTCCTTTGTTTACACACATACTTATCAGCGGCTACATGGGCGCTGCTGTATGTCACATGCAGCTGCCCAGGTGCCGCTTCTTTCTTTGAGTCAATTGCGGGGTGGGAGGCTCTTTCACGCCCTTTCTTCCATGGCGGAAGCTTGGGCACCATGCTCCATTTGGGTGCGGCTGCTCGGGCACCGCAGTTCCGAGAGTCGAGGTGGCTTGAGATCCATGCTTGTTAGCGGCTGCTTGTGCGCCGCAGTTCTTCTAGATGTGGGGACTTACTTAGGCACCACGCTTTTTCTTCTATTGCGGCTGCTTGGGTGCCGTACCTCTTCAAGTCAGAGAGCTAATTGGGATAGAAGAAGTTGAAAAGGAGGCTTCAGGGGTGTCACGGATATTGTCCTTTTAATTTCTTCAGTTCCAGTTTACTAAGCATGCAGGGTTTGAGGGTTGGTGCTCATTCTTCTTGAGGTTACTGGGGGCTGTGGATCCTAGGTTCATTGGCCTCACGTTGTTTAATGAGCTTCCTTGTATTTTCAAAGGCTTGAGGTCTCTCCTGTTGTCTAGGTGATTAGTGGCCTTCTCTCTGTTAGTCCTCTAATATTGGAGTTCAAAGGCTCTGACTCTCCTTCCTTTTTCTTTTGTCTGTGGTGGCTACATTTCTGCCTGCTTGTCCTTTCTTTTCCACTGTTTTTTGTTCAGACAGTGGGAGGTATTTCCTGTCAGGTCGTTTTTGTCCTCACAAAGTGCGTCATGCTTCCCTTGACAGGCTCCTTCAGAGGGTTTGCAAAGGGGGTATTAGATGGCATTCGCCTTCTGTATCAGAGGCATGCCTCCAGGAGATGGTAAAGAAGCTGTTGCAGGCATATAATAAGCATCATGGCAGGAGTTCTTCTTCTTTATCTCCTGCATCTTCAGAGAGTTCTGATTGGTCAATTTCTTCTCCGTCACTTTTCTCGTGTTCATCCCCCGGCTATAAGGGCTACTCTGGTCCCGTCAGTAATTCCTCATTCTAAGTCCTCTAGGAAGTGCTCCAGCTGTGTCTCTGGTCACAGTGGTAATTCCTCATTCTAAGTCTTCCAGGCAGTGCTGCAGCTGCATCTGTTCACAGTGGTAATTCCTCATTTTTAGTCCGCTAGCCAGTGCTGCTAGCTGCTTCTCTGGTCCCAATGGTAATTCCTCATTCTTAGTCGTCTAGACTGCTGCAGCTGCTTCTCTGGTCCTAGTGGAAATTCCTCATTCTAAGTCCTCTAGACAGTGCCGCAGCTGAATCGCTGGTCCCAGTGGTAGTTCCTCATTCTTAGTCCTCAAGGCAGTGCTGCTAGCTGCTTCCCTGGTCCCGTTGGTAATTCCTCATTCTAAGTCCTCTAGACAGTGCTGCTAAGTGCGTCTTTGGTCCCATTGGTAATTCCTCATTCTAAGTCCTCTAGGCAGTGCTGCAGCTGCATCTTTAGTCCTGTCAGTAATTCCTCATTCTAAGTCCTCAAGACAGTGCTGCTAGCTGCTTCTCTGGTCCCGTCGGTAATTCCTCATTCTAAATCCTCTACACAGTGCTGCAGCTGCTTCTCTGGTCTCAGTGGTAATTCCTTATTGTAAGTTCTCTGGGCAGTGCTGCAGCTGTGTCTCTGTTCATACATCCACAACACTCCAAATCAAAACACATAGGTAAAAAACATTGTCATTTACAATGCCAATAGCTCTAAATCTAAAAATGTGAGACTTATTGCATTGCAAATGCTTGTTTATGGTTGCACTAGAAATTCAAAAGGAGTACTGCCACCATTAAGTGCGCCAGTAAGTGCTAATTTCAAATTTTTTAATTACTTACTGTTAATAATAGCAGTCCTCTAATGTTTTTCAACTGTTGGATTCTTTTTGCTTGTGTGTCCTTCTAAAACTATGTTATGGTATGTCATGGTATGGTATGGTATGTGTACTTGGACAGGTATCTAGGCCTGGAAGAAGGCATTGTGCCAGCCCTGACAAGTGCCTAATAGAAAAGCTAGGTTTTCAGTTTCTTGTGGAAATTAAGGGGGGTGGTTGCTCTAGGCTTTAGGAGATAGGTACAAGAAAGTGCATCTGCCGGCTCTGGCACTTTGGATGCAAGGGACATGGGTGAGCAGGCGGTTGACAGAGCGAAGGTTTCTGGTCAGGGTGTGGAAGCTGATGTGGCTGTTAAGGTATGTGGAGCCTAGAAGGTGTAGGCCTTTGTAAATGTGTGTGAGGAGCTTGAACAGTGAGCATTGTAGAAAGGGAGCAAGTGGAAATCTTTGAGATGTGAGAAGATATGTGTGAAGGGTCGGAGTCTAAGCATAAGACTGGCTGCTACGTTTTGGAGGACCTGCACTCTCTTGATGAGCTAAGTATGATGCTTACATAGAGAATGTTGCCATAGTCTGGTTTGCTGGTGATAAGAGCCAGTGTAATGGTTCTGTGGGTGCTGCGGGGAGCCATTTGAACCTTTTCCTGAGGATCTTTAGGGTGGTGTGGAAAGAGGAGGAGGGAATCATGTTGATTGTGCTGGTCATTGTTAGTTGGTAGTATAGCACTATGCCTGGGTTCCTAGATTGATTAGCTGGGATAGGTGCTGATCTGAATTCGGCTTGTCACCAGGCTGAGTTCCAAATGAAGGTGTCTTTTCTGAAGAGTTCCACCTCCGTGTAGTCTGAGCTGAGCTTGAGACAGTTGGTGTTCATCCAACTAACTAAAATAAATAAAAAAATATAGAAATACACCTTATGGCCCTCAGTATCAGTTGGCCTTTATTGCATGCAATAAATATCACACATGATAAAAACTGATACCAAGGTGTTCGCTATTTATCTAAGACGAAATCCCTACTAAGTGTATTTGGGGACTAACATTCAGATCTTGGTGTTTACAGCACAAAACTCCACATGTACTGGTATTTATTGGGTGGTTGTTCGTAATAAATATTCAATGATTGCTGATAATTATCTTATGCAAATACTCATAATTTCGATATATGCAGTAACAGGACACATATTGCACATTTCAAATGTATCAACCCATTTGTAATGAGGGAATTTTGATGTGCTTCCTTTGGGCCCCTGCACCCACCAGCAGCATTACTTCCTTTTAAAATGTATATGAAGAGAATTTGTGTAAATGAGAAAATATTTTATCAGCAGTAAAAATCTGGTTAATGAAATAATCAAGTTATCCACTAAGATAAGATCAATTAGATTATATTGCTTTTGTTCTGCGTGTATGGGTTGTTCATGTAATGCATTTGATGTATACAAGTGGTGGTGATGCAATAGTATTTAGCTTAACCTTGTACCAAGGTCATTCCCGTTTAATTTTGTGTTACCTATGTTAGAGATTTTAATCACAGCTGTCTTCACCTTCTCACAGGATTGATAGTCTACCTTGGAATGATGTTGGGAGCCTTTGTGTGGGGCGGTCTGGCAGATAAGATTGGAAGAAGAAAATGCCTCATCATCTCACTTATCATCAATGCAGTCTTTGCATTCGTCTCATCCTTCATGCAGGGATATGGACTTTTCCTCTTCTGTCGCCTTATTTCTGGATTTGGGTATGTTAATTCTTTCTTGATTTCTCACAGAATTTGTTCAAAACAATAAACAGTCGGTGTGAATTCTCATATAGGAAAGCTCTGAGTAAGTCTTCTTTACTTCTTTCTCATCCCTATTCAAAATCGTAAATTCTGCCAGATTCTTTCACAGGCGATGCACACTATTCAAAGCCTGTGGCTTGTTTTGACATTTATTGAAGACTGTTGCTGTTAAATCTGCACATCACAATTTACTCACAGGAGACTTACTCAATAAAATGAAAGCCATCAGATAAAATGTATACATCTCAAACATATTCGTAGATTTCAATGTGTGCTGGAGAGAGTGTTATATTATCTTCCAATACCCTTTTTTATCACCTGGGATTTTGCAATAACCACATGACGCCAGTGTCAATTTAGTCCTTTACAGGTTTTTACCACTTCCCTTTCTTAGTGTTACCATTTTTTTCATTTCTTTATGAGCATTAAAATGAATTCCTGATTGAAGTCAACTTGTGTTTACAAATGAGGGTTGGCGGAATCAATGCTGTTCCACAGATGAAGTGCCATGGGGTTATCTTCTTCCAATGCTGGGAATGGAAAACAGTTACAATTTCACCTTCATGAGGATAATTAGTCTTTTATTTGCTCCTAATTAGGTTCCCTTCCTAAAACCCACAGAATAGCACTAATTGCAACTTTTGTACAAAACATCACTCTACTAACATATTGCCAATCACTGATCCTATCAGACATATTTTTTTTTAAATAACTTGTAAAATGAATGGTCAAAATACGAGTTTAATAAACATTTGACCCTTGACATATTTTGCTGTAACATTCTAACATCATCAGTTATTATATCTCTTCAAGAAGAAGCATTCACACCCGTTCTCAACATTGTAAATTCCTTCCTTAGTTTAGCAACCTTCCCAGATACCCTCAAGATAAGCATATACTCCACCTTTGCAAGAAACTGTCTTTGGACCAAGACAGCCTTGTAAAATTCCACCCCAACATCCACATACACTTCATCAGAAACATCACCAAGAAAGCAGTCTCCACCCAAATGCAGGAGCAGGTCAACAAGAAAAACATGCAAGGGGCTATCAATCCAACTTCACACCATAAAGCAGCAATAATATTGCTACTCTTGAAATAGTGGAATATGTCCCACTCACCAACACAGAACCGACCAGTGTCTTCTGATCCTACTCATGTTCCTCACAGCTTCAACAGAGCTGACCGTGAAGCATTGATTCACGTTCCTGAAAACATGCATGGGCTTCTATTACACAGTTCTGCAATGGTTCAGCTCCTACATTACCAACTCCCAACAGTTCATGCAGATAGGAATCACAAGATCCCAGAAGCACTCCCACTTGTGTGGTGTACCGCACGGATCCATCCTCCTTTCCATCATATTCAATCCTTACATTGAACCTCTCGGATCCCTCATCAAGATTAATCAATATCCTGGGTGACCTCCACCATACTTTAAAACCTTCTTTGCTAATGACATTCTTTGACCCAATGTTGGATGTCAACCTAATGCTCGACCCAACAAAGGCAAAGTTCCTCCTATTTGCAACTGCACAAAACAACCAGAAACCTTAGCTTGTCTCTCCAACATGATTCTAAACATCTTAAACCCTCAGCTGAAAAGCAATGAAAAATGACTTGGATTTACTATTAACGCATTCCTCACTTGCAAACAGTACATTGACAGGAAAATAAAGTCAGCATTGGACCAACTCTCCCTTTGAAGAAAGTGAAACTATTCTTTCTGGAAGCGGATTTCTGACAAGGTATACCTTTCTGCGGTGCTCAGAAGGCTATCACAACTGATACACTGGTATACCTGACCAAGAAGCGCCATACCAGACTCGAAACAAAATGTGCATGAAAGAAAAAAAAATAAGGCATGCCTTCTCAGTCGATGCTATAAAGTTATATACCTGATCCAACCCTCCTGTGATTCAAAAGGAAGCTGGAGACTCACCTCTTCAGGGAATAACAACCACTATCAACACAAACAATCATGAAAGCAAAAAGACATACATGTATGTACATTTGTGGGATCTCTGCCTCACGTTTTCTCTTTTACTCGCTCTCTGTCTCTCCTATTCTATCCCTCTCTCTCATTAGCTCCAAATCTCTTCTCTCTCCTTCTCTTTTAACATATACCTTATTTCATCTTCCTTTTCACTCCCTTCCTTTTTCTTGCCCTTCCTCTCGATCACTCACTCACTTTCTCTCTTTGTCCCTAACTTTCTCTAACTATTTACTTCTTTGTCACCCCATTCTCCTTTTGAGTCACCCCTTTTGTCTCTATTTCTCTGCCGCTCACTCACTTTCTGTCTCCCACTGTTTTATATTCAATTAAAAATTGTGTTGCAGTTCTACTGTATTGCAGTTCACAAATACATCCTGTTTCAGTGATAGGTGTGCTTTTCTTTTTTAAACAGAATTGGTGGATCCCTCCCCATCGTGTTTGCCTATTACTCTGAATTCCTTTGTCGTGAGAAGCGGGGGGAGCATCTCAGTTGGTTATGCATGTTTTGGATGATAGGTGCACTCTACGCATCAGCAATGGCATGGAGCATCATCCCTCACTATGGTAAGAGACCCAGAAAATGCTGTAAAGACATATACTTCAATCCATCTTTTATATTATCTAACGCAAAGGAATTGTCCTCCATCGTATACACAACAGTTTTCAGTGCTGAACCATTGCACTTAACTTTGGTTTTCTATCATTGGGTGAATAGTGTACACTATATGGTATTTATAATTAATTTTATATATCTGACTCACTGGGCAGTATGACCCCTCTCTGTTTCATTTGTTTATCAGTGCATCAAAATTTTAAATTCCCATATTTAGATTGTTGTGTAAAGACCTTTTTATTTTTTATTCTTGCTCTGTTCTTCATGGGTAAATAAATAAACTAGGCATGCAAAGTAATTTCTTTATAGAATCAGCCTGTTCTAAATTCTTTATATTCAGGAATCAGTAGCCAAATCAATGGTTTATGGAAAGACCAGAAAACAGGCAAGTGCTTTTACATTTGTGAAAAAGAAAAGATAGAGATATACATATAAAGCAAGAGAGGCCTGAATCAGTAACATTTCATATTATAATGCAACTCAGTAAGAAGTATCTACCCTGTTTTGCACCAGCTCTATGTTATGTCATCCCGCTACCTGAATAAAATAGAAACAAAATAATTGTCACACGTCATAATGTTGTGATTCAAATGCGAGTCGGATGAGGGGTTTGTCTTTTTCATTAAGGGATCGCAGGTATTGGAATAACTTTTCCTACATGAAATTTGTTTGGTAATGAACATGTGACTTTTCCCCAAAAATGTTAGAAGTAGATTTCTATTCACGTCTGTTGTAATAGATCTGCCAGTGGCAATTAGCCCATTGAATGGGGCTTTGAGACCTAGATGAAAGAGGGACATTTAGAGACTGAGCAACAAAATAGCAGCAAAGTGGCAGAAATCTTCCTTTTCTGTCTGGTCATCACTGATTGCATTGTGGATATTGCAGATATTGTACCAGTTGCGTGGAAGTAAAATGTCATGTATTTATACAACCCACATATATGACAAAAATATATGCCTGACAAGAGCACTACCATGCTCTGGTTGGGCCGCAGTTTAAAGGCTGCAATTTAAAGGCACTGCAGTAACACATGGAAGGAAAAAAGTGCCAGGAAAATGTAAGAAAACCTATTTTATATGCCTGGACAACGTAAGAAAACCTATTATAAATAAATAAACCACTCCTAAAGTTTGTCTTGTAAACACACAGGGCATGGAACCTAATATGCAAAAAAGCACCCTATATGTAAAGTGGGTCCTCACAGAGACTGCATGCCTAAAACCTGTTTCCACTGTGTAGCTTAATTTTCCATAAAACAGGCCTGGGTATGATTAAAATATCTCTGCTTGGGAAAATGCCAGGGAAATACTTTTAAATTATTTTCCATTGTGGAAAGGTGTATGTTGTGCTTAAAAGCAGTTTTGGCACTCATACTACTTCCAGGGATCAATACAGAACCTTGGCTGGAGTTGGTAACTCTGTTTGCCAGAGGACAATGATCTAGCCCCAGGACACATCATGGCTGGGGTGAAGTTAATAGCTGGCCACTTAGCAGGGTTTAGTCATCTGAGAGGGGTACAGGACAGTTAGCATGACTATTTCATTGTCATTCCTGTTCACAATTCTTCATCCACTCTCTTTCATTTAATTTCTTTCCTTAACACCCTCCCCTCCTGCATTATCCTTTTGCTTCTCCTAGTTCTAGCCATTCTCTTTCCTTTTCCCCTTTTACTAATTTCCTCCTCTACCCTTCCTATAGCTCCTGTCCTACTTCTCCCTGCCCTTGCCCTCCCTGCCACAGCTTTCCTACTACTTGCTACTGCATCCACTGGTCTCTGCCCCTGCCTCCTCCTCTTTCCCCACTTCACATTACCTCCTTCATGATCTGTCTCCTCCTAGCCCTTGCTCTCTGTCCACCTCTTCTATCCCCCTACTACCTCCTTCCCATCTTCACCATCCATTTACCCCCGCTGGTTCCTGTACCCACTTTTAAACCTTACTGATACCTACTGATCCCTGTCCTACCACTCTTTGGGTGCTGCCATTTTCTTTCAACCCTTCCTAGTACCTCCTTCTCCACCTCCTACAGCGACCACATTCTATCTTCCCCCTTCTTTCACGACCTCCATACTCATTCTCTACCCTCTTCCATGCCCACCTCTTTGACATCCCTCTCTCACACTTCAATCCTTTGAAATCTCCTTCCCTATTCTCCTCCGCTTTCCCTCTTCCCCCCCTCTGCTCCTACTCGGGTTCCTACTCTATTCTATCTCTGACCCATAACTGACACTCCTCAGGTCTCCTCTCCTTCAATCAGGCAAGCAGGAGCTCGACAACAGTGCATTCAACTTTTAGGGACCTTCACCGGTCTCACCCTTGGACATTGTTTTGCCAAAGGATTTTGACTTCCAATTTATGAGTCCAATTCCTAAATTATAAAATCTCATATCCATGAATTACTTGGTGCATGAGACCATCGTTCCATTGCGGTCAGACTGAAATCATGTCTAGATCATGTCAACCATGAACTCAACAGCATTTTACTTTTACTAGGTGCTTTTTGCCTTAAAATATTACACATTCATATCTCTGGGCCCTCTTATCCAGTTTTAATAACTTATGTGTCTTGTTACTCATCAACCTTTTCGCTATTTTTCCAAATTAGTTTGGCAATGTTATTGTGTTTGTTCTTTACATTAAAATAGTTGGTGCTGCTTGAAATGAACACACACTGCTTGTGCTGTAGTTACCAGGGATTGAGCATAGTTTCTCTGAGACTTGAGTTGCAGCCTAACCGGGGTATATTTATTAAGGTGGTTAAGATTCTCATATTTACCAGTCAGTGTTCTGTAGAGACAATCATTAAACATGAATTTATCAAACCCATAGGCATAGAATAATAAGAGCACACTGGCATGCTCAATATCATTTTATTTGGCAGGTACACTCTGTATGTTTCATAAGAAGTGCCAGGGAGTGAATTAGTTGAAGGTGGATGGCACCATCAGTTTATTAGGACAAGGTGCGCCACACAGGTCTTGTTAATATGCAGTCAGGAGGTGGTTGATGGCAGAGAATGTGCTCTCTCTTGCATTGCCATAGTGCTTGGTCTTACTGCAGTGAAAACAGAGATATGGAGGCAAAGAGTAACACTAACATTACAAGGGCAGGCTAGAAAGCAAGGGTTTGGTTTGGTTTGGGATAATCATGTTTTTTACTAGAGAAGATGTTAGATATTTCAATGTGTAGGAAGGCAGTCTTGCAGTATTTTTCTCCTTTCAAAGTACTCTGACAAAAGATAGTGAACGGCCTGTAACGTGCCTTTAGGAGCTGGAGCAGACATATTTCTTTAGGCTGGATTTCCATTGTTTATCAGCCTGCTATTGGCCCTCATTTGATTTCAGCTACTATTTTTTCAAAAGGTTCATAATTTTGCGCTGATGGGCTGAGGATATTTAAAAATCACTTATTACAAAATGTTTTTCTATTGGGAGATGATTATAAATTGACAAAACGGTATTGCGGTGTGTAAACTGGAACCCTGGCTGTTATGTAGTTAGACAAGATTGATTTGGCCATGTTTTAAGGATTGTAGTCTTTTGGAAAAAATAAATATATTCTTTCTTGCTGTTCATGTTTTATCTGCTGGCGGATCTATCTTTCGAAAATTCTTTCTTTCAGAAATGGGGTTGGGATGTTGGGTGTTACCCATACTGTTAGACCTCACATCCTTAATGTGGTCTTCCCCCAACGTTTTGCCTGCTTACCTCCACTTTTTTGCTGTATCTGTTTGTTGGCCTTAGGACTCTGAGCACTTTACCACTCCTAACCAGTGCTAAAGTGCATGTGCTTCTCCACTAAACATGGTGACATTGGTGTATACCTGATTGGCATATTTAGTTTACCTGTAAGTCCCTAGTAAAGTGGTATACCATAAACCCAAGGCCTGTAATCTAAATGATATTAGTAGGCCTGCAGCACTGATTGTGCCACCCACACAAGTAACCTTTCAAATCTGTCTCAGGCATGCCATTGCAGGGCCTGTATGTGCAGTCTACTGCCACTGCAACTTGGCATTTCAAACCACTTGCCAATCCTTAAACTCCCCTTTTATTACACATAGATCACCCCTAAGGTATGCGCTAGGTAGCCCTATGGGTAGGGTGCTGTGTAACTAAAAGGTAGCACACATACTTTTAGGTTGCATATGTCCTGATAGTGACAAACAGCTAAACTAGTTTTTCACTGCTGTAAGGTCTACTCCTCTCATAGGCTAGCATTGGGAATTCCTTAAAACACTATTCAGCTGTAATTCATGATTAGAAAGGAGTAGCTAAATCATGCTTCATATCTTTCGAATGGTAATGATAAATCCTCTGAGGTGCTAAAGTTGGATTTGACATTACTATTTTATAACTTTTAGAAATTGGACATTTCTTTGCTCTTAACTTTGCTCTGTATTTCTGCAGCCTGTCTCCAATACACATCTGGGCTGGGTGACAGCTACACTTTGTGAATTCCCTCTAGACAGCCACAAACACAGGAAGGGTGGGTTGGTTGGTGTGACAGAGGACCATCTGCATTCATCTGCATTCTGATAGCCTTCCTGGGCAGGAAGGAGGAGAGTGAGCTCACACTTATATCTGAATAGACGGTGTCTTCTCCTCACACAAATAACTGATTATCCCCCCACAGATAGCCTGGCAGACAGGGCTGGGATGAAAGGGGACCTGTGCACTTCAAGAAGCTGCTTTGAAGTCCCCCCACTTCAAAGGGACATTTGGATATTAGTACTGGGGCTTTGACCCTACCAAATCAGTACACTACTGGACCTGGGAAGAACTCTGCTGGAGTAAAGACTGCTGTGCTGTAAGGATTGCCAGTTTCCCTTGAATGACTGTTCTGAGGAACTGCTTGTCTGCTTTGCTGAGCTGCCCTCCTGTTTGCTGATCTCTACCCTGCGGAGGACAAGGACTGGACGCATCTCACTTGAACTGAGAGTGACTCGAAGGTCTTACCAGCTTAGGGACACAAAAGACTTCCTGCAATTCTGCAGGTGCTGCTGGACTCTGCCATCTGTGAATCCTACCGTTGCCTGAGGTGCCCCCTCCAGTCATGGGGCTCAGAAGAGAGTTCTGCCACTGGACTGATCGGAACCGACGCTGTGCCGTTCGACACCGATGCAGTGCCATTCCTAAGACATCCCTGCGTGGCTCAACGACATATTTCTGATTCGAGGTCCCGACACCGAGGTTTGAATCTGACGCAGAGCCGATCCAAGGTCCCAAATGCGAGGCTCGACCTCGATGCATCGACCCGACTGCATGAACAGAAGCTGAATCATCGGAGTCTTGACAATTACATTTTGCTCCATCCAAGGAACATTTTCAGTGGACTCTGCGTGGTCTGTGCTCTGTTTTTGCATTTATTCTTTGAAAATTCATATCTTGACTTCTACTGATTGGATTTTTATCGTTTTGATCTTATTTTCGCAGATAAATATTCTCTATTTTTCTAAACCTGTGTGGAGTCTTTTTGTGGTATTTTCATTGTGTTACCTTGAGTTTGGGTTGCAAAAATACTTTGCATATTGCCTCCTAATTTAAGCCTGCCTGTTCTGTGCCAAGCTACTAGAGAGTGAGCACAGGTTAATTTAAAGTGTGTATCTTTTTACCCTGATTAGGGTTATGGTCCCTACTTGGGCAGGGTGCATACCTCTGCCAACCAGAGACCCAATTTCTAATACCTATCAACTCCATAAAACCACTCTGGTTAGGCAAAAGCCCAGTTTGGAGAGGATCTACTATGGCACAAGCAGCAGGCAATATCCAGAGAAGTGCATGCTAAATTCAAGCCGCCACAACAGGTAAATAAAGAACACCCAAGAAAACCCAATCCAAACAAATTTAATGAGCAAAAATACACCAAGATCATCATAATAGGTGAAAGGGGAACCAAATATACAAAGTTTTGAAGTTTTAGGGGTAAAAGAACCTAAAAAAAGTCAATCATTATGGAAAAACAACAGTTTGTGGTGGACCAGGTCCTAGGCAAAATTTAAGGCCGACTGTAATGGAGCTGAGGTTGGACACATCAAGCGAGTTGTCACAGTTAAAGGTTTTACCTTCAGACCTAGACTCCAGCTGCTGGGAAAGCTTCTTCTGGCAGCCTCTTGCTCCTCATGGAAGGCTTCTGGGCATGACATTGTCTTTAAAAGGGTCTCCTTGTCTGTGTCCTCTTCTTCCAGGAGTAGTCAGGAGTCCAAACTCCGGATACTTCTTCCAGCTATGCCTTCCTGTTCAGATGCAGTCTTCCAAGGTCCAAGAATGTTCTGAGGGGGCACTGTTAGTGGTTCCAGATTTAACTAGCTAGTGATTGGAGAAATTATATCACCAAATCCTAACAATTATCTTGTAGTCCAAGTAAGTACTTTTGAAGCACTTCATTTTTGCCTTACTGTAAAATCACCCAGAAGCCCCTATTTCAAGGTGTTGGGATCCCGCTGTCACCCGACCCGGCACCCCTATATTCAGCTTCTTGCCCACTCCTGTACCTGACAGGTGCACAACAGTTTTTGCCTCTTATTGTGCCTCCAGTCTGACTGCCTCAGAGGGTCCTGAGGCTAAATAGGAGAAACGCTCCTTGGCATCTCCAAGTCAAAAGGGGTAGTGCTAAAGCTCACCTTTGTTCTGCCAACTGTTCCTGTCCTTTACCAAATACCTGATCCCTGCTATGTGATCTGCCCTTAACACCCATTTGCCTTTCCTGAGCTCAAAGGAAGGCCATTGTTCTCTAGGCTAGGTTTGTTCACTCACCCAGCCGAGGATTCCAGCTGTGATGAACGACAACTGTTTTAAGACAGTTCTGGCTTAAACTGCAGAAAGTACATTTTTACCAAGTTACTTATTCCCTGAAGTTATCAAAAATCTGATTTCACCATTAAGTCAGTGTAAAAAATTGGGTTACTGGTTGAGGGGGGTGAAACACAAGCAAACCCTAAATTACCCTGTGCTTAACGCTCGGGTAGCTTTTCACAGAAGCAACCAGGCTTAACTTAGAGTCAATGTACAAAGTATTTTTGCAGTACTTAAAACAGTAATAAAGTGAAAATACAACACAAGAAAAATTCCACACCAATTTAGAAAAGTAGCTAAAAATAAAGTAACATTTAACAAATTATTTGAGACCAAAATGACAAATATCCAATCAATAGAACCAGAGAAATGCAATATCAAAGTTTTTATTGAAAATAGTGCCTATGTGCACAAAGCACCAACGGTAGTTATCGGTATCAACATCTAGGGGTGTGCCCTAAGGATCCCACTGTACCTGGGCCTGAAACAAGTTAAACATAAATATCGTATATTGTGGGAAAAGATTATACATAAGTTAGTACCTCAATGAATATTTCAATTAGTCACTGGTATATAGGTGTGATTTTAAAGAACATGATGTACATGACAAGCAGCAATAGATGTTAAGAGGTCACTCTACTCGTTTTGATTGAACCGATGCACCCCTAGATGCGCCATCTACACTTAGGCAGGCTCCAGCGCACGAAGGACTCTGCTGCACAGCCAAACTAATCCCTTCCCTACCCTACCACAGTGAACAAAGGTTTTTGCCGCTTTTCAGTGCGACCCGATTGCTAACCACAGGGCACTACACAGCTCTCATTTCCTCACGAGTCTGCTAGGCAGGGTCAGCCAAGCACACCCATGTGTAAGTACTCTGCACATCTGGTCATCTAAACACCGATAGCCAACCACACTATCAGGCGATTAAGGCACTTCCTTCTTCTCCTGAGGAGGCCATGGGCCGAAATACGTCGACATTTTCTTTTGGAGGAACCATCCAATCTCGAATACACTAAATAACTTTTTGGACACATATCTAAGTGATGGATGACAGAATTGTCTTCCATGTCACACCATTTAAAGGACTACCTCCTATGTGGACTGCACAGTAAATACAGAGCGCAGCCACATTACTCAAATCAACTGTAAGACTAAAGCAAGATTCTAGTTGTTACATTTATTTTCTTGTGTGTAAAATTTAAGTGATTGCATTCCTTTTCTGTATTTACTTTGATGTTTAATTTTAATTTTAAATGCACTCTCCAGATACCGGTATCAAGAGGGAAGATTATTACTCCACCAATGAGTAAAATAAATCCTGTACTTTAAAAATCATACCTATATACCATGACTAACTGAACTGTGGTTATCTGATTTCACTGGACCGGGACATAGTCGCAAGTTCAGGCCAACCACAATTGAGCGCAGGCCGAATACAGGGACCAATTTACCCGCTGAACAGAGTACCATAAATCCTGGTTTGTGGAGCGTTGCTAGATCCCGTGTTGAGAATGCGTCACGCAGAGGCGGTCCGAGTAAGTTGTTGTGTTGCAATTCAGAGTCTTTTGACATCATTGAGGATACCGTTGATGAAGGGCTTGTGATGGAAAGTTCTGCATTGAGGATGTGTCACGCAGTGGCAGTTCCAAGGAAGATGCGGATTGCAATGCGAAGTACTGCATCATCATCAAGGATGCCACGATGAGGGGTTTGTGATAAGAAGGGCTACTTCGAGGGTGCGTTGCGCAGCTCTGGTTGTGAGGAAGCTGCGCGCTGCGATGCAAGGTCCTGCATCTGGGATGAGTTGTGCATTGGCGGTTTCTATACAGCTCTGAGGAGATGCGTCACGCTGCAACACTTATGCTCATAGGACAACAGCTGGGCTGGTAGAGCACCTTCAGGCCCACTTCCAAGGGTCCAGGACTGGGGTGGCACCACTTTGGAGCAAGACTCACAACAGGCAGAATCCAGGTGATGGCTTCAAGGTGGTTGGAAGCTTTTCTGTCTCTAAGGCTCTGATCAGGAGGCCAGGCAACTAGCCCTCGGAGTCCCTCTGGAAGTACTTCCTTCAAGATGCAGGTCCACTCCTTCTCACTCAGGCAGCAGGGCTGAAACATAGCAGTCCTTCATGCAGAGCATCACAGCAGTCCTTCTGAATCTTCCACAGGTCCAGATGTGTACTGAAGAGTTGGGTCTGAGGCTCCATTATTTATACATGGTGCCCACTTTGAAGTAGGAGAAGGTTCCTTGTGGTTTCCACCCCTAGAGGTATTTTGAATTTCCTGCCTACCTGCTCTGGCCCTGGCTTGTCTGGGGACACAAAAGCTAGTGTCAAACCCTTTATTAGTGTGCTCTGGGAGAGGCTTTGTGATATGCAAGTGTGGTAGATGAGAGTTCCTCCCTCTCATCAAATCAGAGATGGCCCATCCTGCCAGAACCTATTCCCCTTTGTCTCACTATCTGGGAGCAATCCACAAATACCAACTGCCAGTCACTCCTAGTTATGTGACCCAAGATACAGGTTGCAGGCATCAAATGGTTAGGACAGGAAAATGCTTTTAGAGGAAACACACAGGCCCTTTGCCACTATTTAGCAGTGGCGAAGTGCAGAGAGTTCTAAAACCAGCAAAATAAACATACGCAAAAATTTAGGAAACATGTAAAAAATTGGGCCATTTCTTACACTTTCATTCTGTCTTATCTTTCTCTTTTTTGTCAGCATGTTTTCTACTTAGATCGGCTTCTACCAGGAGCCAGAAAGTAACATGAGCAGTGCACAGGAAGTTCAGTCTGCAAATCCATTAGTGCAGCATGGTTGAGAAATTGATGGAAAGTGCTTGGATCTTTTATGAATATTAGAATTATCTAATTACTGTAGAGTTGACTATATCTCAATATTGTTTGCTTTTTTATGCCAGTTGGCCTTATGCTACCAAATTGCCCAATCCAATGCTATGAAATAACTTTTTCTACATACGGTTCATTGTGTTCTGTCATCTTTATTGTTGGCTCACTATCATTAGTGCTACAGCTTTCAGTTTGTCCTTTTCAGTACGGAATCTCTAAATTGTGCCACTGGTCTCTGCTTTAATCATTTCCTATTGATGGCACTACATTGAAAGTGACAGTGTTGAGATGAAGAGATTTATAATGCCTTTTGCACTGCTCTCTAGATGTTATAGAAATAGTTTTTTTAATTTGCTTACGCTGTTGCTTGTAGGTTTGGGATATATTATGGATATTGAATTTTATCAGTGATTGATATGATAAAACGTGTGGTTTACACCTTTAGATCTGATATTTCAATTTTGGTGGTCATTTAATATTTGGTGGGATGGGAGAACGACCATAAATCCGAATGTCTCCCGCCCTACCAAACATGCAGTTACTCTGGCTCATTTAGATGTGTGGGTACTGATGGGTTCCCCATGATGAAGGCTTATGAGCCTATCCATGGGAAACAGGCCTACAGCTATGACAAATCCATCGACTTCAGAACATCCATAGGGTACCCTTATTTAGGTTGGGTCTTCTAATACTCCCTTTTCCTGTCCACAAACTCTGTGAAAGGCAACGTAGTGACATATAGGAAAACAAATGTATGCCCAACTCGCTCAGTAAAAAATAAGCAAAAGAAAAAACTTCATGCCCATCTAGACAGTTGATTTTTTTTTTCAGAAGGAAAGCAAAAGATAATGCCAACTGGCTGTAATGACCAGTTTTTCTAAAAGTGTGGGTGGTCTTTTGCCAGAAGAGCAGAGGTGGTGGTCTCTGCCGACTATGTGGATTGGCAGCCACCAGCCATATTCTAGTCCTCTAGGTCTGTCTTGTGATCCATTATGAGTAGGAGCTTTCACGAGTTCCTCAGAACATAAAACTTCAATTTTCCATGAACCTGGATGTCTGTTTGCTGCCTGGAGCCTCCAAGTATTGCCTAACATTTCTTTCTGGGCAACAGCTGTTAGATAAACTTTCAAATCAAGAATATCATACCTTAAAGCTTTATCCTAACAGGTTTGGGGTGACTACATTGTGAGCTGCCATACACTTAAGCCACACTAGATTTTTCTAGACCATGAGCCCTTTCAGCTCAGGTTTCAAAGCACTACACAGTTGCATATTATTGATGTGAGAAAGTGAAATATTAGTTGAAGTGGATTGTGGTCCTCTTCAATTAATAATGGCACAAATCTGTATCAGGTCCAGTTAGGTCCCAATAATTTAACCCTGAGCTCATCCGTTGGTAGCTATATCACAGAGCAGGCAGACTTAATTTAGGAGAAATGTGTAAAGCATTTATCACTACCAAAAAAGTTAAAAAGTAGAAAACATAACACAATGAAAATCTCACTCCAAATTTATGAAAATAGAGTAAATTCTAATGAGGAAAAGGCACCAAAATTACAAAAATCAGATGTAGGAAGCAAGAGATATGATTTTTTCGAAGTTGTTGCTAATTCTAGCACCAAAAAGCACAAAGCCCCAACCGCCGGTGTCTGACCGCTATAGACTGTGTCGAAGTATAAAGTTAAGGTAGTCCGAAATTGAGCGTGGGTCGAAGACAGGGACTAGGTTCCTCTCAGTGGAAAGTTTACTCTTGTCTTAGCCCCACACTATTTAATATCTATGTAGCCTCCCTCGCTGATACCATCAGAACATTTGGTTTCACACCTCTATTATATGCGAATGATACTCAACTTCTTATCTCTTTTGATAAAGACCTGCATAATATGAAAGCACATTTTGCAGATGGGATGAAAACCATCTCTACTTGGATGACCGGGAACTTTCAGCAGCTGAATTCCACCTAAACGGAGATCATGCTCTTCGGTAGAGCCCAACTGCTCGGGCATCTGGACTGGTGGAAGGTGAAATTAGGCGCAGCACCTACCACTAAAGTCACAGTAAAAAACCTGGGAATTTGCCTAGATCAGACACTAACCATGAAAGATCAGGTAGTGGGTACCACTGGCATCTGCTTTCATATGAAGAGTCTGTTGCATAGAGTCTTTCCTTTAGTCCCACTCTCGGGAAGCATAACCTTGGTACCAGAGTTGGTGATTATCCGCCTAGACTACTGCAACGCCCTACTAGCCGCCACAAGCGAGTCTCTACTTTCCAAACTTCAAGTGGTCCAAAATAGGCGACCCGCCTCATCCAAAATCTTCCTTCCAGGGCGGCCTCTACTCCCCTTTTATGCTCGCTCTATTGGCTCCTGGTGCGTAAAAGAAAAAAATTCAAGATCTGCTGCATAGGGCATAAATCACTGAACAGCATCAGACCTAGTTAACTGGCCGAGAAGCTTACACCATACCAGGCGGGTAGACTCTTAAGATCTTTAGTCAAATCATTTCTAACTATTCCCCGAATCAGTAAATCACGCTCTGTTGGTAGATCTTTTTCCTACTTGGCTTCCTGTTACTAGAACAAACTACCCATCCACTTACGGAATTGCACAGATCACCTTAAATTTAGAAAGCTTCTTAAGACTGAGCTGTTTCTACACGAGTGCTGCCTTCTTGGCTCGAGGTCCCTATTGCGACGAGATACCCATCCCGGGGTGATTCGTGTGCGCTATATGTTAAATTAACATAACATAATATAACATAACATCAAGAAGCACAATGGCTGAAGTGTAAATTGTAAAGCTGAAGCACAGTGATGCTGACAGAGAGCGCATGCCAGTAACTCTAAAGTGAGCGCAAATAATAGAGGGGAAAGGGGGCATCCCTGCCTGGTACCTCTATATATGCATATTTCAGCAGAGGTAGTCCCATTCGCCCACACACGAGCAGTTGGGTCCGTGTATAATAGCCTAATCGACTTTAGGTAAATGGGGGGCATTTACATTCTAAGCAAAATTGCAAACATATATTCCGATTCAATTGAATGTAAGGTTTTGACAGCGTCTAATAACACTGCTGCCGCCTTTCAGCTTGGATTGAGCTGATGGTGCATGCAAAGACTATGCACAGGTTATGTGTCGTAGAGCGTGCTGGCACAAACCCAGACTAAGAAGGAGAGACTGCAATCAAATTGCTAACATTTTAGCTAAAAGTTTGACATGTGTCTTGATGACAGATAGAGGCCGGTATGATTCACAATATACCGGCACCTTGTCAGGATTTAATAGAGCGACAATTAGGGCTCCTCTAAGAGTGGGCGGTAGAATACGCTGATTGTATACTTCCTCGTACAGTTCATGGAGATGCGGCGCAAGGATGAAGGCAAACTCTTTATAAAATTAATTTATCAGGCCAGCTAGGCCAAGGGGCTTGCAATTCAGAAAGATAGGTATAGCCTCTTTAATGTCGTCTACCATGATAGCTTGAGATAAATATTCCCTCTGGTCAGCCAACAACCACGCAAGGGCAATGTCTTCTAGATATTCTGCTTACGCAGCCCCGGAACCCTTGTTATGTTTATGATAAAAGTGTGTGTAGAACGCAGTAAAGCTTGCCAGAATAGAGGGCGGGTCATAATTGTCTGTACCATCAGGGGATATTGTTTTTACAATTTGTGCCTGGGCTCAGGGTACCCTCAGCTTCGTAGCTAGGTGTGTCCTCCAAGACGCCCTCCCTCCTCATATGATCGTGCCACCTATTTTTTGGATAGGTAACTAATTTCTTGGGCAGTCATTAAAGTTAGTGATCTGTTCATGGATATCGGCTAGGGTGTGAGGATCTGGAGTGGATTCATTATTACGCTCTAGTGTGTGTAGCGTCTGCTCCATATTTCACAACTATGCCTGAAGTGTCTTGAATATACTGGCTTGTGTGCCAATACAGACTCCCCTAATAGTAACTTTAAATGCCTCCCAGAGTGTGCCAACACTGTCGACGGAACCCCTCATTATCAGCAAAATACGCAATAATGGCAGCATGTAGAGTCTCATGGAATGCCGGGTCTAACAGGGCTGTGGCGCAAAAGTGCCACATAAAATGTGTAGGAGCACAGATGGGGACATTCAGTTTGAGCCGAACAGGTGCATGGTCTGACAAGGTCTTAGGTAAGTGTGCTATGTCATGTAGCACACAAAAGGTGATGGGAGGCTGCTTGCAATAAGTCTAACCTCTGGCAATCACTTGGGGTAGCTCTCCAACCCATCGTTCTTTTGCTCACCATGCCACCTCAGTTTAGACCTAGCCTCTTGCAACTCAGTCTTGACCCTGTTCCTCATTGGAACAGTCCAGCATGAACCAGAACACAAGCAACCGAGGATCAATTTCACCCTAGTTATGGGGTCATCAGACAGGTACAGCTTGGTTCCAGTGACACTGTGAGCATGGGACCCATGCCTTGGCATACCCATGCCACTTAGGGCAGGACATGAAGCACAAAAGGTGATGGCAGGCTGCTTGTAATAAGTCTAACCACTGGCAATCACTCAGAGTAGCACTTCAACCCATCATCCTTTTGCTCACCATGCCACTTCAATTTGGACCTGGCCATGTGCAAATCAGTCTTGACCCTTTTCCTCATGGGAACAGCCCAGTCCGAAGTGCCAAGCCAGGTCCTCTCTGAACCAGAATGCAAGCAACCCAGGATCGGTTTCGCCCTAGTTATGGGGTCATCAGACGGGTATAGCTTGGTTCCAGTGACACAGCGAGCATGGGACCCACATCTGGGCATACCCATGCCACTTAGTGCGGTACACTGTAACCATTTATGAAATGTTGTGGCCCTGCATTGGTCGAAAGCTGTTTTCAAGTTCTCCATTTGTGTGACAGGTAATCCTCCATTTGTGCAACGTGAAACTCTTCATTTGTTTGAGAGATAAATTCTCGTTTGTGGTGCGACATGTCATTCTCCATGCGTGTGACAGGTAATTTTCTGGTTGTGTGACATGTAACTTCCTTTTTCAGCATACTTCAAAAACAGAATACGTTAAACAGAGTTATACATTGCTGATAATGAATTTAATTCAATTTTCTTTTATTTTCAGGTTGGGGATTCAGTATGGGAACCAATTACCATTTCCACAGTTGGAGGGTGTTTGTTGTCATATGTGCTTTGCCTTGCATAGCTTCAGTGATTGCCCTGAAATTTATGCCAGAAAGCCCACGCTTTTTACTGGAGGTAAGATGTGATGCTCAAAATATGAATTGCACGTACAGCTTTAAAATGTTTTTCAACATCGGTTCAGTGTGAGTGCGCTTATCTAACATTGCAAAATGTTTTTCTCAATATATTGTCTGTTGGAAATTCTTGAATTTGGAGGGACAGGATAGAAGCATGCCACTTGATACTTAGAGACTGACACTGTGGCGTACACTCTCTTGACATGAGAAGACATGCCACAAGCATCTACAAGCAAACTGATAAAAAGATCTGGCACTTGAAGTTGTATTAACTTAACTAAAAGTGAAGTACAGTAGGGCAAGGAGTTTTTTTTTTAACATCAAATATTTCATAAAACATGTACACGTTTAAATAATATTTCTAAGATTACAGTTATAAACATATACAATAAAATATTAACACAATGAGTTATGAGTCGGGTAGTATTAGGCATGAACACAATTGGACAATTTTACACATTTTTTTAAATATCTTTGCCACAATTATCGAATTAGCAATGTTAATTATGTAATATCAAACATTCAGAAGAAATTGTTTTTATAGTTTTCTATGTCATAAACAGTTTTTGTAGGAAATCTTTCCCTCAAAAACTTTATTGTTGCAGGACGTTTTCCCTGTCAGCTTAGTTATGCAAACTTTACAAATTGGAGAAGTTGGGAAGTTGTGAGTCCATTAGAGGTGGTCCACATTTAACTGTGCTGTTCATCAACAGATCTTAACTCTGGGTCACTCTGGCCAAATTATTACAATCTATGAGATGAATGGCATTGCTGGAGCTGTGATAATACTTCAGGGGAACAGGCACTCTTTTACTTGCACCACTCTAAGTAGATTGCTTAATAGTTTTGCCCTGGAAAGGTCCCTCATAACTGGGATTCCTAGCCTGTATACATGTGAGAAACATGTCTAATATGTTTATGTAGTGCGTGTGTTTCACTGTAACTGAGTGAATAGTAATGTCCATTTGGACAGTGTGTACATGGGTGCAGAAGATGGGGGTATCACTTCATTTTCCTCTTTGTCCAAGGTGGACATGAGAGATTGCATATCACTGTGGTCATGGTCACCTAAACATATCCAGAATGCCATATTAGCTGGAAGAAGCTTATCATCTCTTTACTGTGTTCAGTTTGCCTTGCAGGAGGGAAACCTTCCCCCGCTCCTGTGTTACAGGATATTGTGTAGCAATGATGGCTTTCTGTTGGCGATCTAATTGTCTCAGATCAGCAAAACCACCTTGACTACTCCAAACTTATTTGACCTTAGCTCCCTAGTCGAGAAATCCAAAAAGCTGAATACAACGAATCAAGATACACTTCTCCCTGATTGGGAGAAAACTTTGAATATTGTACATGACACATATTTGGTTGGTTCAGGTCTCCTTTTTGGCCACCAAAAGAAGATACATGCTGGCCCCCTTGAGACATAAACATGTCCATTATCTGGACTTTGAGGAGACCATGTGCCCCGTTTGGACAACGTCATTGTCTGGACAGCACTGAATACTGGCAGTTGGAAGAATAACACAAGGCCAAGCAAAGCAAAGGGTCTTTAGTTGGATTCCTTAAGCAATTGAGATTATCTCAGACTCCTTGGAAGTCTGCAGTAGAACTCAAGAAAAGCAAAAAAAAAAAGACCACAGACAAGCATTGCCTGGATTCTAGCGCTTCAGTAATGCTTTCACATATCATTATTGGTGAGCCTAATACATGATGGCCCTTCTAGTCCTCTTAGAGAGTTCATATCATGCCACTCCAATCCTGAGTCGCTGTCCTCATTTAAGAGCGACTTCAACCATCCCTCTACAGTCCAGATATATGAATGAAATCGTGGTCGTTCTGTGACTGTAAATTTCAGTTCCATGAAGGAAAAGGTGAAACCTTGGAATCCAATGGATGCCCGCAGCTCCATTGGTTCCCCAGTACTACAATTCTTAACAATGACTAGCTGTTTCAAAATAAAAAGCTGGTAACTACTGGTGGGCATCAGAGTGTATGCAGGCCAATTACTATATTCACCCCACTGAGAAACAGCAAATTCAGTTGGACCTTCACAGGTTTTGAAAAAACTTGGACTGTGACACTCTTTGGCATTTGTACAAGATCATGGCTTGGCTAATGATTGGAAACTTTACTTTCAGCTACATATTTGCTTTTAAATAGTAATTTGAGTTGAAAATTTTAAGCAGGTTGTTGCAAAATTGGTTCCGCCCATTGCAGAATGTCACCTAAGGTATTTTCTATCTGCCTTATTTGTGTGTGTGTGAATATATATACATATATATATATATATATATATATATATATATATATATATATATATATATATATATATATATATATATATATATATATATATATATATATATATATGCATATATATATATTATCTACTGGCGGTCGCCAGTAGATAGTTATAGTTAGGACCTAGTTTCCATAGGAAACTCGTTTTTTGTTTTCTCAATAGCTTTGGCGCCGGTTGACAAATCTTCGCGAAATTTTCAAAACTCGTAGCCCGCTCCGGTCAGCTCCTGTCTTGAAAGTTTCGGGGTGATTCGGCAACGGGGGCTGAGAAAAAAGGGGGGTCCCAAAACGTGTTTTCTCCATGTTAATTCCCATAGGAAACTTTAGACACGGCTACAGCTCGAACTGCTGAACGGAATTACACCAAATTTGGCAAAAAGGTAGCCCTTGCTTCAGAAAGAGACCTTTTTTTTAAATGGAGTAAATGGAGTAAATCCGTTCAGTAGTTGTGGAGAAAATCAAAAAATAGAGGTCAAAAAATCAATTTCCCATAGGAAACTTTAGACACGGTTACAGCCAAAACTGCTGAACGGAATTACACCAAATTTGGCAAAAAGGTAGTGCTTGGTTCAGAAAACGCCCTTTTTTTAAAATGGTGTAAATCCGTTCAGTAGTTCCTGAGAAATTAAAAAAATAAAAGTTTCGATATCTATGGCCGCAGTGGATCCGCGCACCCTCCCGATCACGAGCTTCATGCTAATTGGCTGTCAACACTCCAAACCAGGAAGTGTTGGCAGCAATCTTGTGCCTTGGTAACCGAGGCACAAGAAAACAGAAAAACTAAGGCGCAAAACAAGAAAGGGGGCAGGGTAGAAACACCCTGACCCCCTAGGCCTGCTCAGGGGGTCCCACAAGGACCCCCAGGGCCCAAAAAAGCATTTTCGGCAAAATGCGCGCCGGATGCGCAGATCCGGCTGCGAAACTAAAAAAAAAAAGAAGCGCGTACTCCCGCACTTCGTTTAATTGAAGCCCCCGGGTGGGCCAGGTCCTGGGGGCAGTAAAAAAATGTGTGGGGGGGGGCCCAATCCCCCCCACACTGCCCCGGGGACCGCCACCCCCGGGGCTTTGCAACAATATTTGCGGGGGGCACATGGCCCCCCGCAGCCCCGGGGACCGCCACCCCCCGGGGCTTGTTTTTTTTAGAGTTTGGGGAGCCTCTAAGGCCCCCCCAAGCCCCGGGGACCGCCACCCCACAGGGCTTAGATCAATTATAATTGCGGGGGGCACACTGCCCCCCCTGCAGCCCCGGGGACCGCCACCCCCGGGGCTTCTTTTAAAAAAAAATATATATATACCTGTGTGGGGGGGCTCGAGCCCCCCCACATGCCCCGGGGACCGCCACCTACCCGGGGCACTAATTAAATTTGGGGGTCTGTAACAGACCCCCGAGCCCCGGGGACCACCACCTCCCCGGGGCTGTGCCCCCCTCCTGGAGCCTGTGATGGCCCTGGGGACCGCCACCCCCCAGGGCCGGCTCCTGCAGTGTCCCGGGGTGCCCACCCCCAGGACACTGCTGTTTGCTATGGCTTTTGGAAGAGAGAGAGCAGGAAACCTGCTCTCTGCAGGAAATCTAAAGCAGATTGCTTTTCCACACGGGGAGCTGCATGTTAGCAGCTCCCCATGTGGAAAAGCAATGCCGGCTCCTGCAGGACGTGGGGAGCCGGCGGGACCGTGGGGGCATTAGGGCTCCACCCACGGTCCCCAATGGATAGGGCCTGTAGTGGCCCTGGAGGGGGGCCACGCGGCCCCCTTCCCCAAAATTAAAAAAAAAAAAAAAAAAGGCCGGCTTCGGGGGATGGGGTCCCCGGGGTAATAGAGGCCTCAGGAGGGGGGCCACGTAGCCCCCCTCCTTAAATTTTTTTTAAAATGTGGCCATTCCCCGGGGGATGGGGTCCCCGGGGCCGGAATTGGCCACAGGAGGGGGGCCATGCGGCCCCCTTCCCGTTCAGTTTTTTTTTTTTTTTTAAATAAAAAAAGGGGTCAGGCCATGGGGGATGGGGTCCCCAGGGCCCAAAAAAGGAAAAAAGAAAGGGGGCCACGCAGCCCCCCTTCTAAATTTTTTTTTAAAAAAGACGCAATCGTGCCTCAGGCCCCGCCCCCTCCCTTCACCACTCTGCAAACGCGCCCTGTGGCGCATTTTAAATTGGGGCATTAATTCCCCTTGAATACTGGGGGTCCCTGGGGGGCAACTAGCCCACCAGGTCCTTCCAGTGCACGCAACAGGGCTGCGTTGCAGAGAGGTTGTGCAGGCCTCGCCCCTTTTTACACCTCTCTGCAACGCAGCTCTGTGGCACTTACTGGAGGTACCTGGTGGGCTAGTTGGACCCCAGGGACCCTCAGTATTCAAGGGGACTTTATCCCCCAACTTAAAACGTGCCACAGTAGTGAAGGGAGGGGGCGGGGCCTGAGGTGACGTGTGCAAACACGCCCTGTGGCGTGTTTTAAGTTGGGGGATTAAGTCCCCTTGAATCCTGAGGGTACCTGGGGTCCAACTAGCCCACCAGGTACCTCCAGTAAGCACCACAGAACTGCGTTGCAGAGAGGTGTAAAAAGGGGCGTGGCCTCGGACCACCTCTCTGCAACGCAATGGATGAGTGTGTACTTGTATCAGTGATTGTATAAGAGCGTAAGAATGTGCTAGTATTTGTATGAGTAAGTAAGCTAGTGTGTGTATAACTGTATAGGTGAGTAAATGGCAGTGTGATTAATTATTTGCATGACTGACTAGGTGTGTGAGTACCTCTATGGATGAGTGGCGGTGTGTGAGTGTCTATGTAGGTGTATGAGTGCATATGATAGTCCTGTACTGAGTGACCGTAAGTATGAGTGACTGTACGGGTGAGTGAGTGGATGTGTGTGTAGACCTAAGAATCAGTGATTAGTGTTGGAGTGTCTATGGTTTTGAGAATGGCAGTCTGTAATTTAGAGTGGGTGTATCAAAGGTTATATTAGGGTGTGAGAAGATGCATCAAATTATCACATGGATGATGTCATCAGTGATGTCATCAGTGATGTCATTTGAGATGTCATCAGTGATGTCATCAGTGATGTCACTGACCATGTCATGAGTGATGTAATATGTGACGTCATCAGCAGTGCATTGCGGGGGCGCGAGTTATAGTTAGCTGAACTAACTATAACGGGGGAATTTCTATGGTTTTGTACGAGTGAAATGTCCAACTAACTATAACTGTCCCTAAAACCTATGGTTTTTCAGTGAATTTCTAAGGTTTTTAAATGCTAATTTCTAACTATAACGTGCCTGAAACCTATGGTTTTTTCAGTGAATATATATATATATATATATATATGTCAGTATAGCTCCACTCGTGAATTCCCTAGATTTGGATGAACGGACACAGACTCCTATTGACTTGTGCTAGTAGTTTATTTTCGACAACCTGCCATAAAATATATATATATCATGTTGTCATCAGTGATGTAATTTGAGATGCCATGAGTGATGTCACTGACCATGTCATGAGTGATGTAATATGTTAGGTCATAAGCAGTGCATTGCGCAGGCGTAAGTCATAATTAGTTCAGGTAACTATTACTGCTGAATTTCAATGGTTTTGTATGAGTGAAATCTTAGCCAAACTATATCATCTCTGTAACCTTTGGTTTTTTCAGTGAATTTCTATTTTTTAACGTTATTCCCTAACTATAACGTCCCTGTAACCTTTGTTTTTTTTAGTGATTTGCTAAGGTTTTTAAATATTATTTCCTAACTTTATTCTGTGTGAGTGACTGTATGGGTCAGTGACTGGGTGTGTGAGTGTCTGTATGCATGTATGAATGGGTGTGTGAGTAGATTTGAGGATGTATGAGTGGGTGTGTGAGTGGATTTGTGAGTCAGTGAGTGGTTATGTGAGTGGGTGTGTGAGTAAGGTATGGTCTGTGAGTGGGTGTGTGAGTGACTGTATGAGTGTTTGAGTGGTTTTGTGGGTGTGTAAGTAGGTATGCGAGTAGCTGTATGGGTGTGTGAGTAGGTGTGTGAGTGACTATATGGGTCTATGAGTGGTTTTGTGGGTGTGTGAGTAAGTGTGTGAGTGACTATATGGATGTGTAAGTGGCTGTGTGTGTCTGTGAGTGGATGTGAGAATAGCAGAATGGGTGTGTGAGTGGGTGTCTAAGTGTCTGTGTGGTTATGTCTGGGCAACAACGGAACCTCACCTGCTCCTTTATCCAATAAGAGTCCACAGTTTTGCACAAAATATGTACCCATCTGGAGTACTTTCTACTGGTTGATTACCAAGTGCTACCTCGTTGGGTAAATGTCCTGTGACTATTCTATACTACATCTGCATAATGAACTATGAGGAAATGTCTCCAGTGACCTTGTGTGCCTTTCGGCAATGTGATTGTTTCTTGTGCGTCTTTATCCAGATATTTTTTTGATAACATAAACCATACTATAGAGAAGACAACAAAACTAAAAGGAAGTAAATCTCCATCAAACAAGGGTACTTCCTCTTAACTATATGAAGGAAGTGCCTCTTTGTTTGGTGGAGATGTTCTCATATTCCTCGGCATCAAGAACACATCACCAAAATCAGTGAGAAATGCACTAAGGGGGCTTTTTGGTAACCTGTTCATCAACGTGGGATAAAGGCGGGAAAACTTTTGCCTACTACTAAGGAAAACGGGGCAGGCCAAATGGGCAAGCCTTGTAGTTAATTTTGAGCATTTACATACTCGGGGTAATAAAAAGGAAGAACCATAGATTCTCCTCTCAAGACAAGAAAGAAACCACTCATCACAGTCACTGCAGATCAGATTGCGCTCCAGTAGATCAATGATGCATTTACCTTCTTTAAAAATTTCATGTTGTTTTTCAACATGAAATACAAGAGGAAACTCGCTTACTTTGCCTTTGCCAAGCACAAGAAGTAAGGATCATTTGTGCTTTACAGAAGTGGAGCTTCAGCTGGAGCACCTAATGTGTTTATATTTGTAAGTGCTTTCCGTTGAGGTTTAATTTCTGTTAATTGAGCATCAGGGCCATAATGGAACCTTATTTTTTCCTAGAAGAGTCTACAGTTTTCCTGAAAATGCCTACCCAACTGGAGTACTTTCTACTGGTTAATTAGTAAGTGCTACCTCATTGGGTTAATGTCTAGTGCATATTTTACACTACAGCTCCATAAAGAACCACAAGGTAATGTCTCCAGTGACCTTGTGCTCACGTCATTTTGGCAATGTGATTGTTCCTCTAGTGTCTTCACCCACAAATCTGTGAAAGCAAGAATCCTCGTCAAGAGAAGATGACAAAACTACAAAGAGGTGAATCTCCACCAAAGAGGGGTACTTCCTGTTAGTCTTAAATATATAAATGTAGGGGAGAGGGGCTGCGTGGACCCTCTTGCTAGGCCGCTTTCGCCCCAGGGACCCCATCCCCTGGGGCCTGGCTAAAAGGTAATGGAGGAGGGGGACTGTGTGATCCCCTCCCTGGGCTGATTTCGGGCCCAAGAACAGCATCCCTTAAGGCCTGGACTCTTGATATGGGGTACCCTATTCCCATAATGCCTTGGACCAGATATAAGACATGGGAATTAGAATTGCTAATGGCTACAACCAGTTGATAAAGACTAGATGTTGAAATGCGTTATGGTGTTAATTGCTGCATGTTCAATAAAGAATACTGTGAATTGGAGTCTCCGGGTGTACAGCATTTTGTTTCCCTCATCAAAGCAACTGTTGGGGGTTCGTGGTCTTTTACCCCCAACGCTAGCACCGGCAGTAAGAGCACGCTGCTCGCAGACCTCTTTCATTGTGTATGTATATCTGTCTATCTATCTATCTATCTATCTATCTATCTATCTATCTATCTATCTATCTATCTATATATGCTCAAACGGATCTAGCAGGGAGATTCTTATGGAGAGGGTATAGCAAAGTCACATTGGAGTCAGCCAGAGTAAAGGCTAATATGAGCCCCAGAGAGAAGCTCATCTTTTCAGAGGGGAGGAATAAGAACACGCCAAGTGACACAGGGCAAACCATAAGATTCATCACAGGGTTTAGTGAACAGCATCAAAAAATTTGTGCCATTTTCCAAAGGCATTGGCACTTGATTTGCAGTGACCCAATCTTAGGTCCCAGGATACACAAAAGACCGTTGTTGATATTCCGGAAGGCCAGGTCCATGAGAAAGGATCTAGTTAACAATACTCCTGGATTAAAACAGCGGGAGACATGGCTCAGTGGGAGTAAAGGGTTTAGACGTTGTCACAAGTGCAAGGCATGTAATTATGGAGTTAACACAATGGAGGTGCCTCTTCCATTTTCAGACACCAAATGGCAGCTAGTAAAACCACTTACATGCAGGAATAATTATGCCATCTATGCACTAAGGTGTAGCTGTCACAAATTGTACCTAGGAAGCACCATCTTATTTGTACACCAGCGTATCCTGCAGCACATCCGAGCCATTAAGCATAAGGATCAGTCGTATCCAGTGGCAAGAAATTTTGAGCAGGTCCACAATAGTGATATCAACAACTTAGAATATTTTGTGTTAGACCAAGTGCCAGCGAGACCAAGGGGAGGCAATAGGGAGAGGTACTTGAGGCAGTTAGAATCAAGATACATCTTGAGATTCAACACAAAAATTCCTAATGGCCTCAATACGGAAGAGGATTTACATGTCCACCTGTAATATGTTCTTAAGAACAAGAGGGGGCTTGTTTCATATGCCATCCCTAAGCCCTCGCATTCAGTCCTCTGTTGAGAATAGGAGTAAGTTTGGAGAATGGGGATGCTGATGCAATTCGTTTCCCACAATGATCCAGTCCATGATTGATGAATTTTAAGTTTTTGTATTCATATTCTTTTGGGGCACATATTTGTGTGTTTGTAGTTGTTTCATTTTGTGTTTCTGTTGCCCCATTTTAGTCTTAAGGCAAAGAGAAAAGAATCAGGACTATGGTTTAACTGCATAGTGGGTATGATTAACTGGGTGACTATGGGCACTTGCCCTTCATCTGCTCAAGGCCTCTGTTTACAAAGGCTACAGGGGACAGTGGGTTGCGTTTGGGCACTTGCCCTTCATTAACTATGGCCCTTTTCTAGTTTTTCAGTTTATACAGGGTCTGCATTCAGGTACACTTTTATCAGAATAATGTACGTACGATATGTAAGAATGAAATTTCTTTGGTGTTAACTCAGTACAGCAGCAAGCAAAACAGCATCCACATAGGCTTTGCCTACACTCATGCTCCGTGTCTGGTTTAAGAAACATGTGGAAGTCAGCAGCACATGTCTTTTTATTTTTATTTGTATTTTGTCACTTTAAGAGTTAAGTATGCACTGTCACTTTAATGTCTGCAAAGATCCAGGAACATGTATTTAAATAACTAAGATGGCAACCACAATAGGTTTGACAAAGGCAACTGCGGCTGCTGAAACGCGTTACCAGTTGTTTGTGCCAATAAACCGTCTTTGAGCGATCCTGAGCATGCTGGAGTCTGTCTTGATAGAATGGCAGGCGTGTGGAGTTGATATATATATATATATATATATATTCAGCTCCGGTCCACCAACAAACGCATTTCTGAGCACTCGGGAACGGGTGCCGGTCCTATACGTGGCGGTGGGTCCACGGATTCATAGCCAGCTCAGTACTTCAAAGAAATGAAGGGACCACACTCTCATAGAGGTGAAAAGACCCGGTTTATTCACCGAATCTGCAAACAAACAGGACGCGTTTCGGCTCACACCTTTCTCGACTGACAGTGAACTTCCAGCTTCGCCATGTTTATATTTTTGCGACTGCCGGTTACTTTTTTCATACATTGACATAGAAAGTGGACTTGCGATTAAAATAGACCAACAGATGTCACATAAATCTGCGCCATCTTTGAATGTGTTTTATACATATTAATAGTTGTTCCTGTATTCATAATATATTTGAAACTGCTTAATATTTCAGCAAACCTAATTCATCTTATTTATTCTATTTAACAATTCATTAATTATCAAGCTCTATATGAGCCTTTTGCAAGTCACTTTCATATGTTATCCGAACAATTAACATCATTATCATTCAATCTTAATTTTAGCACAAATAATAATTTTCAGTTACACATTCATTTGGCCTCGTACAATCTCATGATAAATTCACAACGTATACTTTGAGACCCCAATATTTATACGTGTTGCATCGTATTAAAATATGTTAAGAAGGCCTCATAGGTGTGCTATTAGATTTACCACACTTACACAGCTCTGAATGAGCATATGTCCGCGTAAATCCTAGAATTATAGCAAAAAATGAATCAGATATCGATGATTTACCTACATGATATCATACAATACTACAATTTTATAGGACTGAATGAGGGTTAATTTCTAGAGGGCTTATTATTACATATCTTCAGTCATTGCCTTAACCTAGATGAATTGCTAGTTCCTCTTCCGTATTGAGAACCTGTTGGCACCTTAGTTTGAAGATCTATGATAAATCTTGATTCCAGTCTCCGTAACTTTATTTCTCTATTACCACCTCTTTCGTGTAGCGGAACATGATCAAGGCAATAGAAACGTCATAAGTTTCTATTGCTTTTATGAAATTGGGCTAAATGTCTCGCAACTGGATATGTTCGATCATTTTTCTCTATTGCCCTTGCATGTTCCAAAATTCTTCGCTTGGTGGGGTGGATGGTGCTACCTATGTACATTAGTTTACATGGGCATACAAGACAGTAAATGCAGTAAGGAGTATTGCAGGTCATGAACTTGGTTATTGATTTCAATTTACTGCAGCCTGGTACTGCATATGTTAAAGTTTTCGGGCTGTTCTTACATGCCTTGCACTTAGTGCATGGAAAAAATCCTGTTAGGTCGCTTATTCTTGAACTAGTGGGCATAGATACAAAGTGACTTTGTGCTAAAGTGTCTTTTAATGAGCTACTTCTTCTATATGTTATTTTTGGATATTCGGGAAGAATCTTGCCAATGATTGGGTCTGTTTGTAAAATATGCCAATTTCGTTGTATAATCTTTCTTATGTTAGATGTCTCACTGGAGGAGGTTGTAATTAATCTAAATTCCTGATTTAACTTTTCATTCTGCTCTCTCAAATCTTTCTTTTCTTTCAAAAGACTATTCTGTGAGATTTTACCTACTCTTTCATATGTTTTGTTTAGTAAATCCTCTGTATATCCTCTTGATCTAAATCTTTCTAAGGCTTCTCTCGCTGCCTGTTAAAAATCTTTTTCCCTTGTACAGTTCCGTTTGAGACGTAATAGTTCTCCATAGGGAATGCTCTTTTTTTAGTGAGCTTGGGTGACTGCTGTGGGCTTCTAGAATTGAGTTCCCTGCAGTCAGTTTACGGAAAAGTGTCGTACATATCTGGCCATCTGCAATGGTAGATATAAATAGCCCATGGGTATCCTGCATTGTAGGATGGTATCGTTATATTGACGATTTATTTATTCTATGGAAAGGACCCCGTGATGATGTAGAGCAATACATTGAAGCTCTGAATAAGAATGAAGTTAACTTGCATTTTAGTGGAGAGGTAAATGCAATAGAAGTTAACTTCTTAGATCTGAAGATTTTTATTGCAGATGGCCAGATATGCACAACATTTTTCCGTAAACCGACCGCAGGGAACATATTTTTTATGTTGAGTTTGCTTCTCGCAGGGATTCAAGCAGGTCATCTCCTGCATACTCAGCACAACTGAGGGGCCGATTCTGATGCGGGTTGGAAAAGCTTCCCGACCGAATCGGTTGGGAAATGGTGTCCGACCCACTCGGATCGGGAAAGTCCGACCGGCGGAGTAGGATGCATCCGGATGCTTCCAGATACGATTTGGTTGAACTCCCATTGACTTCAATGGGAACATTTGTTCCTAACCGCATCAGAATTGGGCCCTCGGTCGGGAAGACACGTTCCCGATCCGATTTGGAAGGAGCAAATGCCGTTAGGGGGCCTTCCTAACCGCATCAGAATCAGGCCCTCGGTCGGGAAGCTTTTCCAACCCGCATCAGAATCGGGCCCTGAGTGTTAGAAACCAAGTAGGTGCTCTTAGGTTTCTCAACATACATTTCAGTTCACCGTGACGACAATACCAATATTCATTGATGCCACATTGGCTCACAATTAAATTAATCAAGTTGTATTTCAGGTTTTCATCTTTTCCTTGAACCTTGTCTACAAATTCTCTTTTTGTGATATTTTGTAGATTCATTCCTGTTTTGAGAATGCGGTTTACAAGTCTTAGGCCTGACAAGTCACTCATAAACAAAAGGCAAAATATAGGGAATACAGTGGCGAAATCTATAATCCTCTGAGTATAGCCTACTTGATCTGTACTCAGCTGTTGGTATTTGTACAGACCGGTCATCATACCTACCACTCATTCCTGTGCGAAAATGATGTGGAAAACATCGAGCTTCTAAACTTTTTACCCAGAAACTTGAGGGAGCTCCTCTTGCTTCCTTCATTTGAACGAGATCAATGCCATCACCAGTAATCTCTCTAGAATGCAGAGGGTGGATACTGTAGTGTTCATAAACTTCTTCTTATCAGGATCTTTTCAATCTGACTTCTTGATGATGATGCACCACCCTCCATATGTGTTATGTCTTGAAGAGAATCTACATTTTTATAATAAATATTGTTTTGTACCAGATATAATGTTGCTTTCTTTACTTTACTAGCATTCAGTAACTCCTGCCATATTCTTTTACACTTGGTAGGGACACCATTCACTAGACTTGCTTCTTCCAAATGCTTCTTCCAAGTGCTTCTTCCAAATCTCTCTGCACCCCTACAGTTTCAATATTCTGCTCGAAATCTAATGGCAAGTCACACCTCTACCTTTAAGACCCTTCTGTAGCTCTGTTAGAGGTAACGTCCCTGTCTTTGGCTCCATAGGAACTATAGCTTGAAATGGATGTATACACTGTATTAGAATTGATTCATAAACATTTAAATCTTGTAGTTCCGGAGGTATTGGAACTAATTCCAACTTGTTGTGGACTACTCTAGCAGGCATTTTATTGTCCTACAGCATTTATTATAACAGTACTTCCATATAACTTGTCATGTGGAACAATCAGACAGTTACTCTACAAATAAATAAGCTGCAAATTCTCACCACTTATCCGAGTTATCTTCCGTTTTCAAAGACACAACAACATAACGAGTTTGAGTTTTGTAGTGAGTGCGTTGACAACATATACAAACACAGTCCGGTTTTTCTGAACACACTGTGTTAAACTTTGTAATCTCTTCTTGAAAGTTATCAACAGTAATACCTCTGGCCTGTTCTGCTACACCTGCCGATACCAAGTCCTCATTTTCCCTACACTCCTCCTTGGGACCAAAGGAATGAAACTGTACTTCATCACAAGCATTTTGCACCTCTACTACATCACCATGCAAAAGAGCTCTGTTCATTTCTTCTAAACATAAAGCAGTAGCTTTAACATAGTAAAGCCTCCTAACTAGTTTTCACATTTCAGAGTGGTGAATAGCTAACATTCTAAAGTGATGAAAGGTACTTCTGCACACTTTCTTCGAAAGACATGTTTGTGAATGTCCCTGCAAATTAGTATATTTCTTACTTTGCATGGATCAAATCCTTGCAAAATCCCATTTTTCTGTTTCAGACTTTTGCAGAGAAACTGACTTTAAAAAAGCTTTCATTATATCACTTGATTCCAGCTGAACACTTCAAACACCGCTACAGTTCCATTTATATACAGGGGATTGTATACGCCTTCCTTGTACCTCTTCAGCTATAACTTCCTATACATGTCCAGAAACCATCACCTCTTTTGGAATAGGAGAACCGTTATTCATCTCAAAACATCATCCACATTGGTCAACTGCATGCACTAATGTGTTCTTTTTTCAAGTAGCTTTTTTCATTAAAGAAAGGCTCAGTACTAGAAGTATGCATCCATTCACCACTGAAAACTTTGCAAAAATTAGTTCTATTGGCAAGTCTTTTCTTTTGGCTTCTTCTTCTTCTCATACACAACACTATTTTATCCAGTGTCTTCATTCTATTTAGAATCAAAGTAAATATCTTTCTCTTCAGAGTGAACACCTTATCAAGTGTACCTTCAACCAGTTCCTTTGTCTGACTGATTCTCTTCTTTTTTATACTTCTTCATAGTTCTATGTAGATTCTGAATTACTCTACTATGGAACATTCTAACTCTGATTTCCGTAAACTGCTTCTGTCACCTGGTTAAATTCTCTCCTTTTTAGGTCGAGCCTAGCGCAGCGCGCATGCGCTGCCCTGCGAGACTTTATGTAAGGGCTTTCGAAAATGGCACCAGACGCTCGCACACGCTCCGCACACACTCGTGCGTGTGCTTAATTGCTATTGGCCTTTGCGTGCATCTTCTTTACAAAGGCAGCATGCGATTAGTCCAAGGCGGACGCATGTCCCACCTTCCTTAACAAATGTACCCGCCCATTGCATATTGCTTGCGGTTACGCGCAGCAGCAGCATGTGTTTAGAATTAGTGGTTTCGCTTTGCTGCCGCGCTCGGTCGCTAGCTCGCCCCTGCTCCTCTCGCGTGTTTTAGTATTTCCGCCGGCCCTTTTTGCTTCCTGCACGAGTCTAGCGCGTTCGCTTTGCTATCGCGCTCGTTCGCTCGCCCTCGCTCCTCTCTTGCATGCTCTTGCATGGTGTTAGATTTGGGGGTCTCTAGTTGGCAGAGGTAGGTACCTTTGTCCAAATAGGGACCCTTGAGTCTAGTCAGGGAAAGTAGGTACACTCCCGAAATAACCCCTGCTCACCCTCTTGGTAGCTTGGCACGAGCAGACAGGCTTAGTTCAGAGGCAGTGTGTAAAGCATTTGTGAACACATACAGTAATCAAGTGACAACACTACAAATGGACACCACACAGGTTATATATTTATAAAAATAGGTATACTTTATATAGATTTATCACAAGACCATAAACGACAAAAATAATCCACAATACTGTTAAGAATACTTAGTTCTGATCAAAAGGCTTAATTCAAGGTTCTGTGCGAGTCGGTAGCCTCCTCCGGCTACGGCGGAGTCGAGAACAAACAGAGTCTAACAAATCCAGCTGACCGCGTCGAGACGGGCCAACCCAGCGGAGACAGACTCGGTCACAGTACCTTTACTTGAAGCGGCAGGCACGGGCGTGCGAGCCGGATGGCTGTTCGTCGCGGTCGCGATGCAAAAATGGAAGCGTTGCAGGACGCGTTGTCCCTCGATGCGGTGCAGGCAGCGGCTCGTTGACGTCGTCGAGACGGAGTCGGTGAGACCAGGGCCGTGCGTTGCAGGGCGAGACGGTGCTTCGATGCGGTGCTGGCAGGTTGCGGTGCGGCGACGGAGCCGGATTCAGGAGCTGGCGTCGATCAGTCCGGACAGCGGTGCGAGTCGGGCGGTGCGTCGCAAAGCGTGCGAGCGGTGCCCAACTCCGGTGCGGTCACAGGACTCGAACTCAGCAGCAGTGACCGTGTCGGTCGGACCAGTTCGATTCGGCGTAGCGAGCGTTGCAGGACGCGTTGTCCCTCGATGCGGTGCAGGCAGCGGCTCGTTGACGGAGTCGGTGAGACCAGGGCCGTGCGTTGCAGGGCGAGACGGTGCTTCGATGCGGTGCTTGCAGGACACCGAGTCGGTCGTGAGAGTCGGTCACAGCTCCCTACCTCTGTAGCCACTGAAACAGAGTTTCCAGCAGCAATTCACAAAGGGGTGAAGTCCAATGGTCCTGGGACTTCGGTCAGGGGGCAAGCTCTCTTCCAAGCCCTTGGAGATCCTTCACAAGTTGATGAAAGTCACAGCAAAGCAAAAGTTCCTTTCTCCTCTCTTTGGCAGTCAGGCAAACCACTGCAGGCCAATCCCCCAAGCAGCACTTCAGGCTTAGGGATAGTTTCTCCTCAGTTTCTTCTTGGTTCCGCTCCTCAGTAAAGGTTTCTTCTTGTTCCCAAAAGTGATCTAATCTTCCTGGGGTCTGGGTGCCCCTCTTATACCCTGATTCTCTTTGTTCTCTGGAGGCAGAGAGGCCTCTGCCTAGTCCAAAACCAGTTCTGGTCAGTCCTGGAGCACTTTGTTTTTCTGACTCCTTCTTTCCTTTCAGAATGTGGGGCAGAGTGCTCAGCCGCCCGGCAGGAGGTGGAGCCAGCATTGTGGAAGGCAGGCACAGCCCTATTCAGACCCAGGTGCAACTCCTCCCTCCACTCTGGCTGCAGATCTTTCTATTCAGCCCTGCGCTGACTCACCCTGTCTCCGGTAGCCACCCCCAGCCCCTGTCACTCAATCTCCAGACAAGGAATACACAACCTAGCAGAGGCAGGCTTGGATAGTTAGGCAAGAAAATACCTACTTTCTAAAAGTGGTATTTTCGAAAACAGAATGTTAAAACCAACTTCACTAAAAGATGTATTTTATCATCCTGAGTTCAGGCATACTAAATTCGTTTTTCTACCAGGTTCCTGGGTCAGTTCTGACTATAAGGTGTAATAGTCAGTCTGCCCATTCTGGCCTATGGGGAGCAGGTAGCCTTGCAATAGTGAAAAACGAAAATGGCTGTAATTCACTATTAGGACATGCCACACACACCAGGGCATGTCCTACCTTATACTTACAATGCACCCTGCCCTAGGGCCTACTTTAGGGGTGACCAACATGCAGTAAAGGGAAGGTTTAGGGACTGGTAAGTGGGTGTACTCACCAAGTCGACATGGCAGCCCGAGGCTGCACACAGGCTCTGCGATGGCAGGCCCGAGACATATTTTACAGGCCGCTTCTGTGGGTGGCACAACCAGTGCTGCGAGCCCACCAGCGGCATTGGATTTACAAGCCCTGGGCACACTGAGTGCACTGTACTAGGGACTGACAAGTAAACCAATCATCCAATCATGGAGTCACTAATACATGTATCAATTAACGATAGGGAGCACTTGCACTTTGGCACTGATTAGCAGCGGCAAAGTGCCCATGAGCATCTAGTCCAGCAAAAACATATCGGCAACCGTGGAGGCATTATGAAAAAATGGAAGGGAGACCCACGCCAAGGATGCCAGGTCTAACACGTGTCCCCTCCAGCTGAAATGTGGGGAGAACTATCCTACCCCTAGGGAGTTCTCATCGCTAAGGCGGAAAAATCTGGACAGTCCATCAGCATTGGCGTGTTCTGTACCAGGGCGGTGTTCCACCGTAAAGTCCATCCCCTGTAGGGAAATGGACCACCTCAACAGCTTTGGATTCTCACCCCTCATCTGCATCAACCATCTGAGGGGCCTGTGGTCTGTCTGAACCCGGAAGTGAGTCCCAAACAGGTATGGTCTCAGCTTCTTCAGTGCCCAGACCACAGCAAATGCCTCACGCTCAATAGCACTCCATCTCTGTTCCCGGGGAAGTAACCTCCTACTGATGAAGGCTACAGGTTGGTCTAGGCCCTCCTCATTGATCTGTGATAGAACAGCCCCTACACCATGCTCTGAAGCGTCGGTCTGAACAATGAACTCATTGGAGAAGTTGGGTGCCTGGAGCACAGGCGCCGTGCACATGGCAGTCTTCAAGGTGTCAAAAGCTTTTTGACAGGCGTCAGTCCAAATCACTTTCCTGGGCTGCTTCTTGGAAGTCAGCTCGGTCAAGGGGGCAACAATGCTGCCATACCCCTTGACGAATCTCCGGTAATACCCGGTGAGTCCTAGGAAGGCTCTCACCTCTGTCTGGGTCTTGGGGGCTCCCAAGCCAGAATGGTATCAATTTTCGGTTGGAGGGGCGCCACCTGGCCGCTCCCAACCTGGTGTCCCAAGTACACCACAGAACCCTGCCCAATCTGGCACTTACTCGCCTTGATTGTGAGGCCTGCCCTCCGCAGCGCCATCAACACTTCCCAGAGGTGGCGCAGATGCTCTTCCCAACGGGCACTGAACACTGCGATGTCATCCAGGTAGGCGGCACTGAAATCCTCCAGTCCAACCAACACCTGGTTGACCAACCTCTGAAAGGTGGCAGGGGCATTCTTCATCCCAAAGGGCATCACCCGGAACTGGTAGTGCCCATCTGGTGTGGAGAATGCTGACCTCTCTTTGCCCCATCAGTCAAGGCGATCTGCCAGTATCCAGACGTTAAGTCAAACGTGCTGAGGTACCGCGCAGCCCCTAACCGATCTATGAGCTCATCAGCTCTGGGGATGGGGTGGGCGTCAGTCCTGGTGACGGAATTGAGTCCCCTGTAGTCCACACAGAACCGGAGTTCTGGTGTGGCACCAGGCGCGGCAGCTTTTGGAACCAAGACCACGGGGCTGGCCCAAGGGCTGTTAGAGGACTCAATCACCCCTAGCGCAAACATCTTGGAGACCTCCTCCTTGATGCAGGCTCTGACCCTGTCAGTCACCCTGTAAGCCTTGTGCTTCACAGGAAGACTGTCCCCAGTGTCCACATCATGGACGCACCAATGAGTGACACTGGGAACCAGGGAGAACAGGTCAGGGAACTGTCCCAACAGTTGGCGACAGTCACCCTGCTGCTCAGGTGTCAGGGAGGTAGAGAGGTTTACTCCCTCCACTGATCCATCTTGCTCTCGGGCTGACAGGAGGTCAGGAAGAGGCTCGGTCTCCTCCTCCATTCCATCATCTGTAGCTAAGAGCATGCCCACTTGGGACCTCTCCAAGTGGGGCTTCAGGCGGTTCACATGCAGGACCCGCAAGGGGTTCCTGGGAGACTGCAAGTCCACCAAATAGGTAACTGGACTCTTGCGCTCCACCACCGTAAAGGGCCGGTCCACCTGTCCTGGAGCGCACAGGGCTCCACAGGGGCCATGACCCACACTTTCTGACCAGGCTGAAGCTCTACCAGAGTGGCATTCTGGTCGTACCACCGCTTCATCTCCTCCTGGCTGGCTTCCAGATTTGCCTCAGCAAGCTCTCTGAAACGCCTAGTCTGGTTCCTGAAGGCCAGCATGTAACTGTATACATCCTGGGAGGTTTCCTGGGAGATTGCTCCCAGCCTTCCTTGACCAAACTCAGAGGTCCTCGCACCGGGTGTCCATAGAGGAGCTCAAAGGGACTGAACCCTAGAGACTTCTGTGGCACCTCCCGGTATGCAAACAACAGGCATGGTAAGAGGACGTCCCATTTACGCCTCATGGGTTCTTCCAGACCCATAATCATGCCCTTGAGGGTCCGGTTGAATCTCTCAACCAGACCATTTCCTTGAGGGTGGTAAGGAGTGGTGAACTTGTAAGTTACACCGCACTCCTGCCACAGGGACTTCATGTACTTGGACACGAAGTTGGTACCTCTGTCAGACACCACCTCTTGAGGGAATCCCACACGTGAGAAAATTCCCATCAGTGCCCGTCCCACCACGGGGGCCGTCACTGTCCTCAGAGGGATGGCTTCAGGGTACCGGGTGGCATGGTCCACCAAGACCAGGATAAACCTGTTGCCCATGGCTGTCTTGGGGTCCAGTGGCCCCACAATGTCAATACCCACCCGTTCAAAGGGGGTGCTGACCACAGGGAATGGCTGGAGAGGAGCCTTGTGCTTCCTCCCACTCTTTCCACTTGCCTGGCAAGTCTGGCATGTTCTGCAGTGAGTGGCGGCACTCCTGCGCATCTGGGGCCAATAGAAATGGGTAACAAGCCTGTCAAAGGTCTTGTCCTGCCCCAGATGTCCCGCTAACGGTACATCATGAGCCAACCCCAGTAGGAAGGCTCTGAAGCGCTGGGGTACCACCAGCACACGGGCTGACCCAGGCTCAGCAACCTTAGGCTCTGAATACAGGAGACCATTCTCCCAGTAAACCCAATGTGATCCAGACTGATCACCTGCTGCCTGGTCTGTGGCCTGTTGCCTCAGACCCACGAGAGAAGGGCATCTGTTCTGCTCCTTGCAGAACTCTTCCCTGGAGGGTCCTCCTTCTTGCTGCCAATGGGTCAGCTCAGGTAGGTCCCCCAGTTCAGCTACCTGTTCCCCTGTAGGCTCCAGGGCATCCCCCTCAGGGTCTGCCTCCTCCTGGACCGTGGGAACCTCGGGGGCCGGTTTCCCGCGCCCCCTGCCTCCTCTCTCTCCGGCAGGCACCTGGGCCTCCCTCTCAGGCTCCAGGTCCTCTTGAACACCTTTAGCTGCCATTGACCGGGTGGTCACACATGCCCAATCAGGCAAGCCCAACATTTCTAAATGCGCACTCCGCTCCACCTTAGCCCAAGGTGAGCTCTCCAAATCGTTCCCTAACAAACAGTCAACAGGCATGGCTGGCCTCACAGCTACTTGAAGAGTACCCGAGACCCCCCACTCAAAGGGAACCTGAGCCACCTTGCAGTGACTCTCTGTGTTGTCAGCGGCAACAACCGGATAGAATGCATCAGGGATAACCTGCTCTTTAGACACCAGGTGACACTTGACAGCTGTCACACTGGCTCCTGTGTCTCTCAGAGCCTCCACCCTATGGCCATTGATGGTCACCCACTGCCTGTATTTCTTAGTGTTCTCAGGCAGCGGGGTCCTAGGGACCATCTCAGAGTCTCCTAATGAGACAAGGGAAAACACTGTGGGATCCCCCCACCTTGGGCACCCAACTCCTCCCCCAGGGCTACACTAGCCAACTGCCGGGGGACTGCACTGGTGGGTGCTGGTTTTCCATGCAAAGGGCAACGAGGATCGTTTGCCTTGTGGCCAGGGGCGCCACACTTGTAACATACCAGTGGTCCCTGGTGAACAGGGGGCCTGTCAGGGCCACTGGCTTCTTCTCAGGGGAGGCTGGGAACCTTTCCCTTGGTTCCCTTGGGGTCTACTTTGGGGCCCTTTATGGAACTCCTTCTGTTTACCCTTGTCCCCCCACTCTTCTGCTGGGGACCCTGCCCACCCTTGGCGGAGTCTCCCACGTGACCCTTGTGGACCCGGGTACTCACCCAGCGGTCCGCCTCCTCAGCAAGCTGCCTAGGGTTAGTCAGCTTACTATCAATCAGGTGCTGGCGTAGCTCAGGAAAACAATTACCGGACAAGTGCTCCCAGGCAATTAAATCAAAGAGCGCCTGAAAATCAGTCGCTTTGCTACCCTTTACCCAACCATCCAAGGCTCTGCAAAAGAAGGTCACATATTCAACCCAGGTACTGCTTTCAATCTTACTACAGTTCCTGAACCTTTGCCTATAAAGCTCAGGGGTCAAACCATACCTAGTCATTAAGGCATCCTTCATGTGGCTGTACGAATTATAGACTTCAGAGGGCAAATCCAACAAGGTATCCCGCCCTTCACTAAGGAACCGTCCCCACAACCCCGCTCCCCAATCCTTCTCAGGGACCCGGTGGGAAGACATGGCTACCTCATAGGCTTTGAACCACTGCCCTATGTCGTCATTTTTAAAAACTCCTTCACCACATCTTTGGGAATATACACCCTAGCTTCAACAGGCACAGGCGGTACACTGCCACCAGAGGGAGTAATCTCTAAGCTCTTGGCCTTCAATTCCAACTCCCTCAAAACTTTCTCATGTTCAAACTGCATTTTCTTTTCCTCTAGGGCTAATTTCCTTGTTTGCATTTCGAATTCTAACTGCTTATTCAGCTTGAGTTTGGTCAGCTCCATTTCGTGCACCCTACTCTCTTTCCTGTCCTCCAACTCCTCTGGAGACAGTCCTCTGGCAGAAACACTGCTACCTACTGGGGAAGGTGGTCTTCTAGCCCCTAGACCCAATAGCCCCTCCAGCTGCCCTTCTGCATTCTCAGCCCCCTCCACAGGGGCACTCCTTGATTCGACCCAGGCCCTCAGCGCCTTTTGGAGGTCCTCCTTCCTGGAGATCCCGGTCATGGACACTTTAAACTTTTTGCAGAATTGCTTGAGCTGCTTAAGGGTGTAGCATTCTAGCCTCTCTTCTTCCCAATCACATTCAACAGAGGCTACTGATGCTGGTTTCTCCATAGTGACTGAACTTGGCATTTGCAAAAATAGGAAATCCCAGAAAAAATGCTATTAAAGTATGTGGTTGCGTTTTGGTCTGCACTCACTAAGTAGTGTTCACCAATCACTGTACATGAGTCACAAATGCAAGTCCAGAATCCCACCGCTGACCACCAATGTTAGATTTGGGGGTCTCTAGTTGGCAGAGGTAGGTACCTTTGTCCAAATAGGGACCCTTGAGTCTAGTCAGGGAAAGTAGGTACACTCCCGAAATAACCCCTGCTCACCCTCTTGGTAGCTTGGCACGAGCAGACAGGCTTAGTTCAGAGGCAGTGTGTAAAGCATTTGTGAACACATACAGTAATCAAGTGACAACACTACAAATGGACACCACACAGGTTATATATTTATAAAAATAGGTATACTTTATATAGATTTATCACAAGACCATAAACGACAAAAATAATCCACAATACTGTTAAGAATACTTAGTTCTGATCAAAAGGCTTAATTCAAGGTTCTGTGCGAGTCGGTAGCCTCCTCCGGCTACGGCGGAGTCGAGAACAAACAGAGTCTAACAAATCCAGCTGACCGCGTCGAGGCGGGCCAACCCAGCGGAGACAGACTCGGTCACAGTACCTTTTACTTGAAGCGGCAGGCACGGGCGTGCGAGCCGGATGGCTGTTCGTCGCGGTCGCGATGCAAAAATGGAAGCGTTGCAGGACGCGTTGTCCCTCGATGCGGTGCAGGCAGCGGCTCGTTGGCGTCGTCGAGGCGGAGTCGGTGAGACCAGGGCCGTGCGTTGCAGGGCGAGACGGTGCTTCGATGCGGTGCTGGCAGGTTGCGGTGCGGCGACGGAGCCGGATTCAGGAGCTGGCGTCGATCAGTCCGGACAGCGGTGCGAGTCGGGCGGTGCGTCGCAAAGCGTGCGAGCGGTGCCCAACTCCGGTGCGGTCACAGGACTCGAACTCAGCAGCAGTGACCGTGTCGGTCGGACCAGTTCGATTCGGCGTAGCGAAGCGTTGCAGGACGCGTTGTCCCTCGATGCGGTGCAGGCAGCGGCTCGTTGACGGAGTCGGTGAGACCAGGGCCGTGCGTTGCAGGGCGAGACGGTGCTTCGATGCGGTGCTTGCAGGACACCGAGTCGGTCGTGAGAGTCGGTCACAGCTCCCTACCTCTGTAGCCACTGAAACAGAGTTTCCAGCAGCAATTCACAAAGGGGTGAAGTCCAATGGTCCTGGGACTTCGGTCAGGGGGCAAGCTCTCTTCCAAGCCCTTGGAGATCCTTCACAAGTTGATGAAAGTCACAGCAAAGCAAAAGTTCCTTTCTCCTCTCTTTGGCAGTCAGGCAAACCACTGCAGGCCAATCCCCCAAGCAGCACTTCAGGCTTAGGGATAGTTTCTCCTCAGTTTCTTCTTGGTTCCGCTCCTCAGTAAAGGTTTCTTCTTGTTCCCAAAAGTGATCTAATCTTCCTGGGGTCTGGGTGCCCCTCTTATACCCTGATTCTCTTTGTTCTCTGGAGGCAGAGAGGCCTCTGCCTAGTCCAAAACCAGTTCTGGTCAGTCCTGGAGCACTTTGTTTTTCTGACTCCTTCTTTCCTTTCAGAATGTGGGGCAGAGTGCTCAGCCGCCCGGCAGGAGGTGGAGCCAGCATTGTGGAAGGCAGGCACAGCCCTATTCAGACCCAGGTGCAACTCCTCCCTCCACTCTGGCTGCAGATCTTTCTATTCAGCCCTGCGCTGACTCACCCTGTCTCCGGTAGCCACCCCCAGCCCCTGTCACTCAATCTCCAGACAAGGAATACACAACCTAGCAGAGGCAGGCTTGGATAGTTAGGCAAGAAAATACCTACTTTCTAAAAGTGGTATTTTCGAAAACAGAATGTTAAAACCAACTTCACTAAAAGATGTATTTTATCATCCTGAGTTCAGGCATACTAAATTCGTTTTTCTACCAGGTTCCCTGGGTCAGTTCTGACTATAAGGTGTAATAGTCAGTCTGCCCATTCTGGCCTATGGGGAGCAGGTAGCCTTGCAATAGTGAAAAACGAAAATGGCTGTAATTCACTATTAGGACATGCCACACACACCAGGGCATGTCCTACCTTATACTTACAATGCACCCTGCCCTAGGGCCTACTTTAGGGGTGACCAACATGCAGTAAAGGGAAGGTTTAGGGACTGGTAAGTGGGTGTACTCACCAAGTCGACATGGCAGCCCGAGGCTGCACACAGGCTCTGCGATGGCAGGCCCGAGACATATTTTACAGGCCGCTTCTGTGGGTGGCACAACCAGTGCTGCGAGCCCACCAGCGGCATTGGATTTACAAGCCCTGGGCACACTGAGTGCACTGTACTAGGGACTGACAAGTAAACCAATCATCCAATCATGGAGTCACTAATACATGTATCAATTAACGATAGGGAGCACTTGCACTTTGGCACTGATTAGCAGCGGCAAAGTGCCCATGAGCATCTAGTCCAGCAAAAACATATCGGCAACCGTGGAGGCATTATGAAAAAATGGAAGGGAGACCCACGCCAAGGATGCCAGGTCTAACACATGGTTTACTATTTTCGCAGCTACAAGGCAAAACACATAAGTTTTTTTTAAGATAGTACAGCGCTTTAATAGCATCGCGCTTGCTCTCTGTCTCGCTCATTGGTTCGCCCCTGCTCCTCATTTGCATATTTTAGTACTTTTGCCGCTACAAGATAAAACACATGTCTTCTTTAAGATAGTACAGCGCTTTAATAGCATCGCGCTTGCTCGCCCTCGGTTTTCTTGTGCATCCTGTTTTTTCCAAAAACATGCAACACAGGTCCCATGAGGGCGTTCGCTTTGCTATCTCGCTCCTTTGCTCGCCCCCGCTCCTGTTTTCCGTGTTTTACTATTTTTGCCACCACGAGTCAAAATACCTAAAATTTCTCTACATTATACAATATACTGCAGGGGCCGCATTTATACGGAGGGGGGAATGTACGGAGTCTTAGTAAAAAAATACCCAAAAAAAACACGCAGAACAGGTGACATAACGGATATAAGTATTTTTTTTATGTTTTAATATTTTCGCCGCCACAACTCAAAACACATCAGTCTTCTTTCTGATAGTACAGTGCTTGATATAGCATCGCGCTTCCTCGCCCTCGGTTTTGTTTTGCATCATATTTTTTCAAATAACACACAAAACCGGTCCCAGGAGGACGTTCGCTTTGCTGTCTCGCCCCTTCGATAGCCCCCACTCCTCTCTTCTGTGTTTCCCTATTTTTGCCGCCACAACTTATAACACCTAAGTTTTCTTTAAAATAGCACAGCGCTTCATATAGCATGGCACTTGCTCCGCCCTTCCTTTTTGTTTTGCGATCGTTTTTTTAAAGTAATACGCACAACAGGTCACATGCAGTATAAAAGTATTGCTTTCACACGCATTGTACATAAACACACGCAAAAAAACAGGCCCCAGGAGGCTCCTTTGATAAGTGGCAGTAACATGTGTTTACTATTTTCTCACTGTTGTTATCTCTTCTATGTCACAGAACTCTCCCCTTCCCATCCTTGCTAAAATGATATTACAAAACCAGTAGGTTGCATTTACAACTGTACGCATACACATACAAACTTTTTGCTTTACGTCTATTTCCTATAACAAATACGCCAATAGGTATTGAATTCTAACCTTACAAATATTCAGCCATGCAACACTTTATATTACTGCACATAAAAATAGATGCTACCTAACTACACACTTACAACATACCAAACGCGAGACCTATTGGCTATGCCAATGCTTGTTTATTTGGTTTTTTACTCTTCATATCATGCAATTTTTCTCCTTTCTTAGTTGATCTCAAACTTTGTTTTTTATTTACTTGATTGTGCTGTCTATCGAGTTCTCTGCATCCTATTTTAAAAAACATCTTTGTTCTCTTACCAGCAGCTTGTTTCTCTTTCATCACTTTTTCCGCATTTTGACCCTTTTGTTTCTCAGTTGTGAGGAGATAGAATCCTTATTTTTGTTTTTTACTTCTCTGACTTTTTAATGGCATTGTAGCTCTCTGTTTTTCAGAAGAAATTGATGCCTGAAAAGAAAAAATAACAATATCTATCTTTTCATTATGTACTATGAGATTACACATTTAAAGTATTCACACACTAACGTAAAGAGTCGTCTTTTTATAATATAGGTCTCTAAATGTATATGTAAGTGGCCTGACGAATACCTCAGAACCTGTGTAAAAGAATACAGGGGTATGTTCCTTCATACATAAGCAGTTACTGAGTATATCGGTGAATCTTTAAGTATCTCTATCACTTTTTGACTTGGTGAGAGAGAGACTGTATGCTTTGAAGCATGTGTGTCAGTTGAATTATGGGTGGTATACTCTATGTAGTGCTTGGCATAGGTGTCTGCAAGTGTATGAGTAACTTACTAAAACTCAAAGGGACATCTCTTAATCTGTTAAGCAGAAAGCACCATTCTGTATAGCATGCCACCAGTGTAGCTCAGAGGTGAGTTATGTTTACTAAAACATGGATTTAAGAATTGATAAATGACATTTACATGCCAAGTGAAGCTGGCAGTGAGAGTGCAAATACAGGGTCTGCACAAGCAAGCCTGGCCCATGTTTGAAGCACTATTTGTTTTGCTGGATGATGAGGGTGTCTTACTACTTGCCTACATATCTGAATGAGTGTAGGAGTCCAGCTATAGCAGTGCCATGAGGTGTTTAAGTAAATGTGCCAGTATGTGACTCTCTGTTTTAGTACCTCAATGGCTCTCTTAATGTGTATGTAAGTTGTCTAACAAATACCTTAATGCCTATGTTGGGGAATAGAGGGATATGTAGGTGTCTGTGAAACTGCTTTTGATACTAGTACATACATACGCAGTTTCTGAATATTTTAGAGAATGTATAACTCCGTCTGTCGCTCTGTGACTGGGAAGAGAGAGCGGCTCAATGCTTTGGAAACATATATGTTAGTTGCATTTTGAATACATGCTAAGTAAAGCTGGCTGTGAGAGTGCAGAGAAAGGGTCTGCACAAGTAGGCCTGACCTATTTTTAAAGGACTATTTGTCTGGATGGATGACGAGGTTGTGTTACTACTTGACTACATATCTGAGTGAGTGCAGCATTCCAGCTATAACGGTGCCATGAGATGTTCAAGTAAATATGCTAGTATGTGGCTGTATGTTTTAGTACTTCAAAGACTCTCTAGATGTGTATGTAAGTGGCCTGACAAATACCTCAGTGCCTGTGTTAGGGAATAGAGGGGTATGTGGGTGTCTGTGCAACTGCCTTTGATACTATGCATACATCAGCAGTTTCTAAGTATGTGACATGTATCAAACAATTTTGCATTCGCAAATAGTGCAAATCGGTAATTTTGGCTGTTTTCGAATGCAAAATAGCCTTTCAAGATGTATGAAAGGCTTTTTAGTCGCAGTTTTAGGTAATCGCAAAAATAGCGATTACCTAAAATTGCGACTACAAATAGGGAATCACAATTTGCGATTCTCTTAGCACATGTGCTAAGCATTTTCTTACAGCAAACTGTGCATTTAGGAACACTTTGTTTTTTAGGGGTGCTTCAGGGGGTCCTTAGGCCCCCGGGCACCCTTGGCTTTGCATTACCAAATTTGCGATTACCAATTTGGTAATCGCAAATTAGCTAATGCAAAACCATTCACACCTATGGGCCTATGGGCCTTAAGGCCCATAAGAACAAATGGAGTAGTATTACCTAACAGCGATCACCTATTTACCGAATCACTGTTTGGAAAAATTAGGGAATCGCTAAATCTTTGGTGATTCCTTACATAAATAGCATTTTGGGCCACATGTATCATTATTACAAGTAGCGATTACCTAATTGCAATTTTCTCCGAATCGCTAATCCTAATGTATGAAACTGTTTTCAGTTTCATTAGCGATTCTTAATGGGTCGCAAATAGACCTGGTCATGCATATTAATGAGGTAGGTCGCAATTTGCGAGCCATTAGGAATCTACGTCATCACAGGGATGGTGGCCTGCTGAGGTCAGCAGACCACCATGTCTGTCATTGCTTTTAAATAAAGCAGCCTTTTTTGTTTTTAAATGCAACCCGTTTTCCTTAAAGGAAAACGGGATGCATTTAAAAAGAAAAAATGAAACTTTGCAGTTTCATTTTTTAAGAGTAGGCAGTGGTCTGTGGGAGCACTGCCTGCTCTTAAAAATGCTTTTACAATGATTCACAAAGGGGAAGGGGTCCCTTGGGGACCCATTCCCTTTTGCGAATGGGTTACCACCTACTTGAAGTAGGTGGTAATATGCGAATGTTTTGCGACAGCCTTAACGGTCACAAAACATTCATGCATACTGTTAGGATTCGGTATTTGGAAGGGACGCCCTAAACACTCCCCTTCCAAATACCGAATCGCAAACCCATTTTGCGATTCAGTAACAGGTTACCGAATCGCAAATTAGTGTTTGCTGAATCTAAAAATAATTTTTTGCGTTCGCAAACGGCCCGATTCTGCGAATCGGCCCGTTTGCGAAGGCAATAATGCTTAATGCATGTGCCCCTTTGTGATTACCAAACAGCGATTCTGTAAAAATTGCTATTTGGTAATCGCAGAATGCTTTTTTGCTACATGTGGCCCTGAATGTATGAGTTTCTCTGTCACTCTTTGATTGGGAAGAGAGAGAGGTTCTATGCTTTGGAAACATATATGTCAGTTACATTATGGATGGTATCCTCTAGTTAAAGCTTGGCATGGGGGTCTGCAAGTGCATGAGCAAATTCCTAAAACTCTATAGGGCATTTCTCAATCTTTCAAACACAAAGCAGCAAGCTTTATGGCATACCTACAACATATCTCAGAGGAGAGTTATGTGTACTAAAACATGGATATAATACTTGGCAAGCAGCTTTTACATGCTGAGTGAAGCTGGCAGTGAGAGTGCCGAGACAGGGTCTGCACAAGTGAGCCTCACACACGTTTAAAGGACTATTTGTCTGGATGGATAATGAGGTTGCATCACTATTTTCCTACATATCTGAGTGAGTGTAGGAGTCCGCCAATATGTAGCTGCCTCTTTTAGAACCTCAATGGCTCTCTAAATGTGTATGTAAGTGGCCTAAGAAATATCTCAGTGTCTGTGTTAGAGAATAGAGAACTGTGTAGGCGTCTAGCAATTGCCTTTGATACTTCTGCATTCATAAGCAGTTTGTGAGTATGTGAATGAATGTATAATTCCCTCTGTTGCTCTATGACTGGGAAGAGAGAGAGGCTCTGTGCTTTGGAAACATGTATATCAATTGAATTATGGGTGGTATCCTGTATGCAGTGCTTGGCATAGTGGTCTGCAAGTACATGTCTAAATTACTAAAACTCGAAAGGACACCTCTCAATCCTTTAAGCACAGAGCACTGTGTTTTATGGCATACCTACAGTGTATCTGACAGGTGAATTATGAGTACTTAAACATAGATTAAACACTTGACATATAGCTTTTACATAGCAAGTAAACCTGGCAGTGAGAATGCACACACACAGTCTGCACTAGTAGCCATGATCCTTGTTTAAACACTGCATATTTAATATGGCCTAGCATTCTCATACTACATATGTAACTCAGTATTAGTATAAAAGGCATGTGTAACCATCTAGCAACATACAAACGTGTTCTATAATTTACCAATACCTACTCTAAAGGGTAAATAACACATAGATGTCAAGTTTCACAAGTTCACACATTATGAACACCTACGCTGCATGTTTCTTTCTTTCTTTCAATTTTGAGACCTTTAGTCCTCTTTTAAAATGGAATAAATAGAACTACAACTCCCAGAGCTCCAAGAAAAACATTCTTTGAGAGCAGTACATCATGTAAAGATATTTAATACTTTGCAGATCTTCAAATTCATTGTTGTGAGAGGCTGGCTCAGTATATGATGTACACTTATGTAAGTGGACACCTTGCACTGATCCAGGCAACCCTTATGGTGATTTTAGTGGTCTTAGATAACCTTAGAAAACTCTCTAAGTGGTAGCTGTGGAGAGCAGCCTTCAGGCTTAGTTCAGAAGGCGTGTAAAGCAGCTTGTTTTACCAGAACACAATCTTATAGGTATAGATTAAGTGAAAAAGAACTACACAGTGTATTTATAAAAATATGTATTTATTATAAGACACTCACTAACACAAACAGATATCTCCTAGCTGGAGATATACACAATACTTTGTAATAGAAACAGGTAAGTAGCACAGAATACACAGTGGTCTCCAGGGGGAGACCATACCATATACTAAAATAGTGGTAGGCGAACCACGACTCGAGTCAAGACAATAGTCAGAGGACGTAGAAGTGCTGGGGACCCAAGGAACCACCCAAGGTGAGTATCCAGGACCCCACGGAGGTCGTGTGCAGTGTAGGAACACGACCGCGTTCTCCGTACAAATCACTGTGTAAGTCGCTGTTGCAATTTTAAAGAAAGATGACCCTTCCCAGTGGACCCTGAAGAAACCCTGTGGAAGACAAGAGGTTGGAGAGCCACCCCATCCGTGGATACCTTAGGAACCAGGATATCTGCACCAGGGAAGCCGGGTGCATAGGTGTGAAGTGGCGTCGGAAACCGCTGTCAAACTCAATGGGGGACTTCAGAAAGATGCCGCTCCTGGAGAAGGTGAAAGTGTCTGGTGGAACCCAAAGGTGGATTCAAGATGTGAAGAACCTGCAAGCAGAGGAGACAGAGTCTATGCAACTCAGGAGTGACCAGGAGGCACGGAAGACGAATGCCCACCTATGTTGGGTGTTGCAGGAGAGCTGACGGTGACCTTGAAACTGCAGCTGTGTGGACCAGGCAATGCTGTGGAAGACCAGAAGCCATACACAAGCTGTCTCATGTTGGATGTCGAGAGTTGAGTGGTCGGTGTCCAGCTTGAGCACCAACAAGCCTTGGCAACTGCAGCCAACATGGAAGTAGAAGAAGGTGCAATGTCGGGACCAGCAAGGTCCAGGAGACTCACCGAAAGCAGGGGAGTCAGGGCAGGCCCCAAGCAATCAGAGGAGCTCAAAAGAATTCAAATGTGACCCTCAAAAGGACCCACAGGCCGGAGGCACTGGAGTCACGAGAGTACCTCTAGCAGCTACCAAAGAAGCAGGCCCACGGTGCAAGCAATGCAGTGTGGTCAAGTATTCTGGTCACTGGAGATGCTTGAGGTTGGGGCTACTTGGATCCTGAAGATCTTGGTGGAAGGAAGCCAACAAGCCTTTGCAACTGCAAGTCGATGCAATGCACAGGGGTTCAGTTCCTGCGGCTCCAACAAGGGATACTAGCCTCAAACGTGGTGAGATGACAGGGCAGGCCTCCAGGGATGTGCAGAACCACCACTTGTGTTGCTGAGCCTTTCGGAGTCCATAGGAGCCCAGGATCAGCAGACCGGTCAGCTTGGTTGCGGTGCCTGCAGATGCAGGGAAGAGACTCCTTCACTTCAAGGGAGATTCCTTCAGGTGTCTTGGATGTCCACAGACCCTGGGCGAGTTCCTGTATGGAGCACAGGCACGGACATTGCAACAGACGAGCAGGGCGAAGAGATCAGGAGCAGCAGGAGTCTTCCCGGTTGCAGCCTTGATGCCCAGAGCGAAGTCCAGAGTGCCCAGACGGTCGAAGTTGAAGTGGTGTCTGAATTGTATCATGTCCCACTAGGAATCTCGGGACCCACCCACAGGTAAGCCCTTAAATACCCAAAGGAAAGGGTTGGGACGATACAGGGGTCCCTCCCTAAGGATGGGTTGGACAAGGGGGAGGATACTCCCCTGTCCTTTGTCCTGTTTCGCACCAGATCGGGAGCCAATGGCTCCCTGAACTAGTTTGAGCTGGACCAAATGTGCCCTGCACGCTGACTGTGTGGCGCTGGCAAGCGCTCCCACCTTGCCCGAATACACTAAACCCTGTCTGGGAGGTGGTCACACGTCCCTGTGACAGGATGCATATTGTTCTGCCTTCCCCTGCTCGAGCTTGGCTCAGCAGCAGGAGGGCAGAATTGTGTCTCTGGTCGGCAGCAGCCATGTTGTGCTGTCCAGGTGTAGAAACCTGGTACCTGGAGCACTGAGGGCCTAACGGAGGGCCTTTACAGTGCTTGGAATCATACCTCCCACACCGTTTATGGTGTGGGCGGTATGATTCCAACATGTTTGATACCAAACATTGGATCGCGGCTCGGGAGGCACGGGAAGATGGCCGCACTAGCGCAGCTCCTCCGGCTGGGAATGTAATCCGGTTCAAATCCGGGTCATCCGCAGACATCGAGGGCCCAAAAGGTACCTGAAACAACAGCGAACCACCCCTGCCTACACAACCCTGAAAAGAAAAAGAAAAAACAGTGGAGAGCCGGCTGGGGGCGCAGTACAGCCAAGATCGCATGGTGGTGGCAAAAATGGCTGACCCGCGCTAGAAACCTTAGAGAGCACCTGGAAGAGCGGCGTTGCGGTGGAGCTACCTGGTGCCCCCACTGGCTGCCTGGACTTGCAGAGCGTCTGGTGAGTCCTGGAGCGGTAACAACAGGTGACCGCAGCCGCTGACGCGCACTCCGGTGCGATTCGGATCTGTAATCCAATGACCCTGCAGGAGAAGCCGGTATACTGCCTCGAACCCCGGAGACAACTACACTGTGCGGCGGAATCCACCGGACAATGGATCCTTGAAGACCGGGTCTCGTGAGCGCCAGGGGAAGTAACCGGCCACCAGAGACGCTGAAGGTGAGGCTGCACTACTGGGCTGGGCCTGCCGAGCACCCGACTGAGCGCCGGTTGGGGCCTGGGTGCAGCTCTAACGGGGCCAAAGCAGGTGACGGTGGATGGCGGCAACATCGACTAATAAGACCCCGAGGCTGTGGCGGCAATATGCGAGAAACGGAGGCCGATTGTAAATGGAGGAAGAGACGAGGTACCCAGCTGCAAGACTGAGGGCAGCTTCCGTCATCCGCCCGGCGAGGCGCACCGATAAGAGACTTCTGATGTTGGTGGTTCGGGACTTTCACTGACGCTGAGGGCCCCCTGACTTTGAGAGTGTGTGCCTCTCGAGATACCCTGACTCTGGGGGATGCTGCACGGGCCGACCAGATCCCAGCTGCCTGACCTTAAGATGGCAGCCTCTGTGCCTAAGCAGTGCATGAAAATAAGCAAGGATGAGGGGAGCAAAATGGGGGGCAAATGGAGGAGTAGCCAGTCCCCATCATGGCCGCTCGGAGCTGATGCTCCTTGGTGAACCCTTTTTTCAGCCTCCTGAGTGGTGTTCCGCCCCTAAACATGGACCAGAGTCTGCATACTCTTCACGCTAAGTGAACCTAGACCTGCTGAGGAGAGACGACTGCCAGAGTGATGGAGGTTGATGCGGGCGACCCTTACCAGTATCACCGGGATTGATGCCGCTGACTTAAATATGACGTTGCCCCCCGGGTGGATACTATTTGTTTGTACTGACTGCTGAGCCCGAGCAACCATGGCTGATGCCCGGTGGAGCTGTTTAGGCAGCTATAGAGGAGATTGGCTTTGGTTTCACCCCCTTGGCCATCACCTACCCAGCCGGACCTTGGACAATGTTTTTCCTCGTCTCTGCTATGTTTCCTTTCCCTCCCATGCCACCTCCCTCCGTGATCCTGTGGCTGCCTTCCTCTCCCTGCCCTGCCTGACTTTGTTTATTTTCCTCCTACCCCCTTGCCTCAATCCCCCCGCCTACCCCATGCTCCAAGTGACATATCTGTTTTTATTTTATGTTTTTGTAACTGATGTAACTTCTGTACAACTATTCTCATGTAAAGCGCTCTGATACCTCCGGGTCTAGCCAGCGCTATATAAAACTCTTCAAACAAATAAAATAAACAAACACGACAGGGTTCGTTACAGCCAGTTTCGAGATGGTCATCGTGTAATGACGTGGTGCCTCTCTATATATTATATGGGTGTCTCACTTACAACCCGGGAGAATGGACTCCGAAGGCAGTAGGAGTGTCCTGCTCATGCAGGGGCACCCTCACAATTAGAACCAAGCACCCTGCCTTCAGGATTGAAAAGGCCTGCTGTAAGGGTGACTTATAGGTTTTAAGTGCAGTGACCTTAGATATAGGGAAACCTATATCTTTCGTAAGTGGTGCAAGCACCAGCTTACACAGGCTGCAATGGCAGGCCTGTAGAGATAGTTTGAATGGTCTCCCATAGGTGGCATAATACATGCTTCAGCCTATGGGGGACCTCTGGGGTACCTATGCCCTGGGTACCTTAGTACCATATACTAGGGGCAGATAAGGGTACCCCAGTATCCAATCTGGGATGTACCTAAGTACATAACAATTTAGGGGATAAAGCAGAGAGACTGGGGTCCTGATTTGCATGAACCCAGTCAGACTAGTCAGAAACAGTATTACATCAAGCAAAAAGTGGGGGTAACCATAGAAGCAGATCCTACTTTCCTACAATTGTTAAGTATAAGTTTAATCCTCAGCATCCAGTTCTGTTTGTAGAAATTACATCATGTAGTAAAACAACACATGTGTAATATACAATTCCTGGGCAACACATTGTGAACTAACTTCTCACTGAACTACTTTGCACTTCACACAAACTGTTACATACTCAACACTTACAAAGTGTGCTACTCACCTTTTCATATATATATATATATATAAGCACTCACATTACCTCTTATACATTATCTCAAAAAGATCAAAACGTTTCTACATATTTCACGCTTACTTTTATCAACCTCACATATACCTTTTCAATAAATTTGTTTCTCAAAATACAATGTATTTCACATACCTGAAAATTGAGTTTGTTGGTGAAATAGTTTTTTTTTCTCTTATTTTATAGTTTCAATACTCTCAAGAAATGTGAAAACTAAGGATAAGAATGGCATACCACTCTCATACAAAGCACCATTCATGGCAACCATTTCAACTTTGCTCTCTCTGATAGTGCCAAAGGCAGAAAATAAAAACATGCCTTTAATATTTTAGTTTTGAAAGTCAAGTTCTGAATGGTTACTATGTGTGAACTCTTTCACTCATTTTTACAAAGAATCCCAAAATGAAGACTATTTGTGCATATTCGCAACTTATTCACGATCATCGTGATGAAATTGCGGAAAAAAACGGGAGTTCAAAAACATATTTAGCTTGGTACTTTTATGACTTTAAGGGTACAGTACACTTTATTAGCAAGCAGTCACTATGAAATGTAATCCTACAACAATCAGTCTAAAGATCTCTAATTTTCTAATTTCTTTAATACCCTTTCCCAATATACTCTTAGCACAGTCTCCAAAGCAACGCACTAGAACCAATAGGTCACAAGTTCACAGCACATTCTAGAAGGGCCATACTAGTTACAAAATGAGCTACCGCAGGTGCGGTTTACGGTACAGAATTAAAAGCTTATCCAAGTCTGCATTTATTTTTCCTGCAGCCAATCATAGATGTAGTTACCTAAGCTTTCTAGACACTACCTAATGTTATTCACCTCCATATTCACAGCATCCAATTAAGTATGTTGTTTTTAAAACCAGGAGCACACTTTCATTTTATCTGCCTTCCATTTGGAAAATTGTCTCATTCAGCTCTAGCCATCTCCTGTCTCCTACTGCTGCTTCACTTCAAAATGGAATGGGTAGAGTGTGGGTAGAGTGTGTATTGTGGGCCACAGCTATGTCTTTTGGGCTAGTGAATCTGCTAGAAAGAGTGCTGTTGACAGGGACTTGGGTTTGGCATATGTGGACATTACTTGGATTGGCCAGAGAGTGGTGAAGTGCCATCAATTGCTGCCTTTGATTAAAAGCATTGTGGATTCCCAACCCCCTGACCTCATCATTGTGCACTGTGGTGGCAATGATCTAAGCACACTGACTGTGGTAGGACTGGAATTCCTTATGAAGGATACATTTGCACAATTAATGACATTTTTCCCTCACACTGTCTTGATATACTCCAACATATGACAAAGGCAAGAAATGGATGTGGTCTAATCAGTTCTGTCCACAGATTGGCAAAGCCAGGAAAAATAGTCATAACACTGTTTCTGCATTCCTCAGAGACCATAACATGAGCTCTATCTACAACAACAACCTGCGCTTTGATATGCATAGAATCTATGGTAATGGAGTTCACTTTACAGACAAAGGCAACAGGATGTTTCTCAGCAACCTGAAACTCTGTATCCTGTCTTATGTATGTGTTCACAACATGAACACAAAGGCTCTTCTAAGAGCTACCCTAGTGCCCAAAATGTTGTTCATTTTATTTGTAAATATCTTTTTTTAATTTTTTCAAATATTTTCGACAACTCTGCGATATTTGCGAATACATCATGATATCGCAAAACAAAAGCAAACATTCAATAGTCACTAGCACATTCATAATGTATAACTCTATAATTGATTCTAACATCACACTAGATATATTACTTTCTAAATAACTCCATAAAAATATGAACAAGTCCCTGAATGTGTCTGTGACAGCATGTATGTGTGTTTGAATGGGATCTGTGAGTGGGTGTGTAATTGTGTCAGTGGGTCTCTGAGTGCGTGTATGAGTGTTTGTGTGGGTCTGTGAGTGGGTGTGTGAGTGTCTTAGTGGATCTGTGAGTGAGTGTGTAAGTATGTATCTGAGTGGGTCTGTGAGTGGGTGCAAGAATGTCTGAGTGGGTCTGTGAGTGGGAGCGTGAGTCTCTGAGTGGGTCTATGAGTGGGCACGTGCATCTCTGAGTTGGTGTGTGACTGAGTGCATGGGTCTCTGAGTAGGACTGTGAGTGGGTGCTTCAGTGTCTGAGTGGGTGCCTGAATCTCTGACAGGGTCTGTGACTGGATGCATGAGTCTCTCAGTGGGTCTCTGAGTGGGTGTATGAGTGTCTGAGTAGGTCTGTGAGTGACTGCATTAGAATATCATAGGGTCTGTGAGTGAGTGCGTGAGTGTCTGTATGGATCTCTGAGTGAGTGCATGAGAATATGACTGGGTCTCTGAGTGAGTGCATGAGTGTCTGAGTGGATCTGTGAGTGTATGTGTAAGTTTCACTGTGTCTCTGAGAGCATATGTGAGTATCTGAATGAGTCTGTGAGTGGATTAATGACTCTAAGTGCATCTGTGAGTGGCTGCATGAGTCTCTAAGTGGATCTCTCAGTGTGTTCATGAGACTCTCTGTGGGTCTGTGAGTGGGTGCAAAGGTGCCTGAGTGGGTCTGAGAGTAGTTGTATGAGTCTCTTAGTAGGTAAGATAGTGGCTACATAAGTGTCTGAGTGGGTCTGTGAATGGGCACATGGGTATATGAATGAGTCTCTCAGTGGGTACATGAGTCCTTGAGTGGGTCTGTGAGTGGGTGCATAGCAGTCTCAGTAACTCTGTGAGTGGGTGCGTGAGTCTCTGAGTGCATGTGTAAGTGGGTGCATGAGTCTCTGAATGGGCCTGTCAGTGGGTGCCTGACTCGGTGGATCAGTGAGTGGGTACATCAGTGTCTGCATGGATCTGTCAGTGGGTGCATGTCTGTAAGTGGGTCTGTGAGTGAGTGCATGGGTCACTAAGTGCATCTATGAGTGGGTGCATGAGTCTCCGAGTGCATCTGTAAGTGGGTGCATCAGTATCTCAGTGTATCTCTAAGAGGGTGCATGAGTGTCTATGTGGGTCTGTGAATGGGTGTATGAGTGTCTGAGTGAATTTGTGAGTGGGAGCATTAGTGTGTGAATGGGTTAGGGTGTGAGTGGGAGTGGGAGTCTCTGAACGGGTCTGTGAGTGGGTGCCTGACTGAGTGGATCGTGGAGTGGGTACATCAGTGTCTGTGTGAGTCAGTGTGTGGGTCTCTGAGTGGCACTGTCAGTGAATTCATGAGTCCTAAGTTGGTCTGGAAGTGGGTGTGTGAGTCTCTAAGTGCATCTGTGAGTGGGCTCATGAGTCTCTGAATACGTCTGTGAGTGGGTGCATGAGTCTCCGAGTGCATCTGTAAGTGGGTGCAGGAGTATCTCAGTGGATCTCTGAGTGGGAGCATGAGTCTCTCTGTGGGCCTGTGAGAGGGTGCGTGAGTGTCCGAATGGGTCTGTGAGTGGGTGTGTGCGCCTCTGAATGGGTCTGTCAGTGGGCTCATGAGTATTTGATTGGGTCTATAAGTGGCTACATCAGTGTCTGTGTAGGTCTGTGAGTGGGTGCACAAGTCTCTGAGTGCATCTCTGAGTCGATGCATGACTCTCAGAGTAGGTCTGTGACTGGGTGGATGAATTCCTGAGTGGGTCTGTGAGTGGGTGCATGACTGGGTGTTTTGCTTTCTGAGTGTGTCTGTGAGTGGGTGCATCATTGTCAGAGTGGGTTTGTGAATGTTTTTTGCTGATATTCACAAATTCGCTGTGTCATTATACTGAGAGCTACGCTGGCGGTGAGCGTCAAAATCGCGAATATCGGCCTTAGAAAACAAACCTGTTTAGTGAAATATTGTAGACATTTGGAGTTCCTGAAAGATCCTTATATGACTATCGTGGTGTCAGGACTCCTTATACCAAGTTGTGCTATTCGATTTCAGCTTCGGGGACTGTCCTGATACATTAAAATGTTGGCCACAACTCTCTGCTCAGGTTGTGGCTAGCCAATCACAGAATCCCTATTGGTGGGCACATTCACGATTCATTGCGAATTATCTGCGATCGTAGCTATACAAATGTAGATTTCCTTAAATTTCTCAACAGCTACTGCCCGGATTTACACCAAATAACAAAAAGCGCAATCTGTGGATCAAAAGCTTGCTTTCTGCCAAATTTTGTGTAATTGCGTCCTGCGGTTCACGCTGCAGGCGTGTCTAATGAGTCTATGGGAATTAACATGGGAAATGCACTTTTTTTGACCCACCTTTTTCTCGGCCCTGCTTGACAGATCACCCCAAAACTTTCATTGTGCAACATGAATCATGGGCACACTTTTTTGGAAAACTTTGTGAAGATTCATCAAACGGCGCCAAAGTTATAGACAAGTCAAAAAGAGCTTTTTCTATGGAAACTAGGTCCTAACTATAGCCACCTACTGGCGACCACCACTAGGTAATATATTTAAAAAAACACAGGAAAAAGCATTCTCTCTCCCTTGTGTAAGAGTTTTTAAGATAGAGGTGGAAGGTTCTAGAGGCCAGGTACCCCTGGCCAATCCTATGGTGCAACATCACCTCTCCACACCTGCCCCAACCCTCCTGCACAGCATACTGGGACAGTTCAAGGTGGCGCAGTCCAGAAGTCACTGGTCACATCTCCTCTGGAGCTTCAGCTCCACCCTTCACTGACATCACTGCCGGGGAATTTCCAACCAAAACTTTAAAGAGGAGCCCCCTCCTGTGTTGACTCCAGTTGTCTGGGCTTCCTCCTTTGTGGAGATAGGCTGTACTTAGCCCTGCTACGGTGTGACAGCTAATTAACAGATGCAGATTTTCTTCCCCACTCCTTCCTCCTCATGATGTGAGGGAAGCACTGTTAATTTTGTTTGTTCTCTCTGCTGGGGAGCAGAGTAAATAACTTGTCCCAGCGGGGTGACACAAGGCCTGGGCTCCGATCATGAGTTGAGCCAGAGAAATTCGAAAATTCTGGATGGTCCTTAATGTGTACATGTATGATCTTGGGACCTGCGTATTTGAACTGGGTGCACACTTTCCACTCCTGTTTCGTACTTCACGGGACTTTGGAGGCCTAAGGGAAGCAAAGATACACTATCAGGCAGATTTTCCACTATATGTATATTAAAGTGTCACTGCAGACAAATCAGTGAACCATACTGACTTTACCTGTGAGTGCCCACTAATATAAGGCCTACCCCGGTCTGTATTGAACCCTGCAAAGTCCCCTCTTTGCCAGGCATCCAGCGCACAGTTACTGGGCTTTGCATGACCGTATGTTCATATGTATCCAGCCAAGTGTCCCTTACCCTAGCTGCGCTGCAGTGGCCTTATCTTAAAAGGCATACTGTAAGACCAGTCAGCCTTGGGTGGTTTTCCCCCAAACGTTTTGCATAACTCCTCCTGTTTTTGTTGAATTTGCTTTTGTTGCTTTTAGGATTCTGAGCACTTTATCGCTGCTAACCAGTGCTAAAGTGCTTGTGCTCTCTCCTTTAAACATGGCTTACACCCAATTGGCACAATTATATTACTTGTAAGTCCCTAGTGGCACTACATATACCCAGGGCCTGTAAAGTAAATACTACCAGTGGGCCTGCAGCACTCATTGTGCCACACACTTAAGTAGTCTTTAAACATATCTCAGGCCTGCCATTTCCTCCTGTGTGTGCAGTTTAAACTGCTATTTTGACTTGGCAAAATAAACCTTTTTGCCAGGCCTAAGCATTCCTTTTTAATACATATTAGTCCCCCCCAGGGGTAGGCCCTAAACAGCCCATAGGACAGGGTGCATTGTACTTAAAAAGTTGGACATGGACTTTTAAGTTTTACATGTCCTGGTAGTGAAAGAATTGTAAATTCATTTTTCACTATTGTGAGGCCTACCTCTCCCATGGGATAACATTGGGTTACCACATTACATTTTAACATTAGGTTGCTTTATTATATTTAATAAGTGATAACTTTCAATTGGGAGCAGGTAGCATTGCCAATATTGGTCACTAAAGAATCATAATTGAAAACCCTCTTTAATGATAAAGTTGGCTTTTATGTCACAATTCTGAAAATGGCACTTTTAGAATGTTGGCATTTTCTTGTATTTACCATTTGGTCTCTACCCCAGTATCCTGTATCACATGACGAGGTGTAGCTGACTGTTGTTGTTTCTGTATAGCTCCCACCCAGTAAGACAAAAGGAGGAATAGGTTTTGTCAGGATGGGCCATCTCTGACTTGATAGGGGCGGAGCTGTCACCTACCACACATGCACCTCACAAAGACTCTACCAAAGCACACTCACAAAGGGTTTCACACCAGTGTTTTGTGCCCCCAGACAAGATGGGGCCAGGGCAGGTAGGCAAAACAAAATCCCAAAACATCTGGGGGTGGGCCATTCTAGAGCCTTCTCCTATTTCAAAGCTAGCACTAATTATAAAAATTGGACCCTCAGACCTAACTCTTCAGCACATCCCTGGACCTGTGGATGACCTAGAAGGACTGCTGTGCAGCTCTGCTACAAGAGGTACTGCTACTCTGCTGCCCTGCTGCTTTAGGGAGAAGGACTGGACCTGCATCTTGAACTCAGGACCACCAGAGTGACTCCAATGGTTATTTGGCTGGCCTCGTGATCAGAGCATCAGACACAGAAAGGCTCCAACCACCTTAGACCCAGCACCTTAGACCCAGTCTGCTGTGAGTCTTATCCCACAGGTGGTGTCATCCCAGTCCTGGACCCTTGGAAGTGGGCCTGAAGGTGATCTGCTAGCCTAGCTGTGGTCCAACCTGTGTAACGCATCACCTTACAGCTTCCCATCAGCAACGCCGTTGTTAAACGCGTCCCTGACGCAGTACCTAGAATCTCCTTGGAATCGCCGCTGCATGATGCATCCTCGATGCAGGACCTCACATCGCAGCCCCCTCTCCTCAGATCCCACGCTGCGAGATGCATCCTAAATGCAGGACCTTGCATCTCAGCCTCGCAGCTCCTCGAAATCGGCGCTGCACGACGCATCCTCGAAGCTGGAGCTTGAAACGCTCTGCAGCCCAGATTTAAGATACTATGTTCAGTGGGCTTAACTTGGTCCTTATACCTGGATCACACTTTATCACGGTCGGCCTGAACTTATGACTTTGTCCTAAATCTTTAAAATTGCATATCTCTGGTTTTACTAACTGGATTTTTGTCATTTTGGAGTCAAATAATTTATTAATTGTGACTCTATTTTTCTAAATTGGTGTGGGATTTTTCTTGTAATGTGTTTCCACTTTAATTCTGTTTGTGCGCTGTAGAAATACTTTATACATTCCCTCTAAGTTAAGCCTGACTGCTTTTGTGCCAATCTACCAGATGGTTGAGCACAGATTAACTTGGGTTTGCTTGTGTTTTCACCTTGACAAGATTTGTGGTTGCTGCTTGTTAGAAATGGGGGTCTCTAGTTGGCAGAGGTAGGTACCTTTGTCCAAATAGGGACCCTTGCTTCTAGTTAGGGTAAGGGGGATACACACTGTAGATAACCCCTGCTCACCCCCTTGGTAGCGTGCCACGAGCAGACAGGCTTATCCCAAAGGCAATGTGTAAAGTATTTGTACCAACACTCACAGTAACACAGTAATAACACCACAAATGGACACCACACCGGTTTAAAAAAATAAAGTATCTTTATCTAAACTTAACAAGACCAAAACGACAAAAATCCAACATGCAAGTATTAAGAAAAATTACTTTCAAACGGTTTTAGTAACTGAGTCCATAGAAAACTATGGATGCATGATTTCTTGCAAAGTACCTGTTGTTGCGACAAAATTCACCAAGCCAAACAGCTGCAGCGATGAGAAGCGTCGAAAAACAAAGAGATGCGTCGTTCCTGAGACCTTTGTGACTGGATGCATGAGTCTCTCAGTGGGTCTCTGAGTGGGTGTATGAGTGTCTGAGTAGGTCTGTGAGTGACTGCATTAGAATATCATAGGGTCTGTGAGTGAGTGCGTGAGTGTCTGTATGGATCTCTGAGTGAGTGCATGAGAATATGACTGGGTCTCTGAGTGAGTGCATGAGTGTCTGAGTGGATCTGTGAGTGTATGTGTAAGTTTCACTGTGTCTCTGAGAGCATATGTGAGTATCTGAATGAGTCTGTGAGTGGATTAATGACTCTAAGTGCATCTGTGAGTGGCTGCATGAGTCTCTAAGTGGATCTCTCAGTGTGTTCATGAGACTCTCTGTGGGTCTGTGAGTGGGTGCAAAGGTGCCTGAGTGGGTCTGAGAGTAGTTGTATGAGTCTCTTAGTAGGTAAGATAGTGGCTACATAAGTGTCTGAGTGGGTCTGTGAATGGGCACATGGGTATATGAATGAGTCTCTCAGTGGGTACATGAGTCCTTGAGTGGGTCTGTGAGTGGGTGCATAGCAGTCTCAGTAACTCTGTGAGTGGGTGCGTGAGTCTCTGAGTGCATGTGTAAGTGGGTGCATGAGTCTCTGAATGGGCCTGTCAGTGGGTGCCTGACTCGGTGGATCAGTGAGTGGGTACATCAGTGTCTGCATGGATCTGTCAGTGGGTGCATGTCTGTAAGTGGGTCTGTGAGTGAGTGCATGGGTCACTAAGTGCATCTATGAGTGGGTGCATGAGTCTCCGAGTGCATCTGTAAGTGGGTGCATCAGTATCTCAGTGTATCTCTAAGAGGGTGCATGAGTGTCTATGTGGGTCTGTGAATGGGTGTATGAGTGTCTGAGTGAATTTGTGAGTGGGAGCATTAGTGTGTGAATGGGTTAGGGTGTGAGTGGGAGTGGGAGTCTCTGAACGGGTCTGTGAGTGGGTGCCTGACTGAGTGGATCGTGGAGTGGGTACATCAGTGTCTGTGTGAGTCAGTGTGTGGGTCTCTGAGTGGCACTGTCAGTGAATTCATGAGTCCTAAGTTGGTCTGGAAGTGGGTGTGTGAGTCTCTAAGTGCATCTGTGAGTGGGCTCATGAGTCTCTGAATACGTCTGTGAGTGGGTGCATGAGTCTCCGAGTGCATCTGTAAGTGGGTGCAGGAGTATCTCAGTGGATCTCTGAGTGGGAGCATGAGTCTCTCTGTGGGCCTGTGAGAGGGTGCGTGAGTGTCCGAATGGGTCTGTGAGTGGGTGTGTGCGCCTCTGAATGGGTCTGTCAGTGGGCTCATGAGTATTTGATTGGGTCTATAAGTGGCTACATCAGTGTCTGTGTAGGTCTGTGAGTGGGTGCACAAGTCTCTGAGTGCATCTCTGAGTCGATGCATGACTCTCAGAGTAGGTCTGTGACTGGGTGGATGAATTCCTGAGTGGGTCTGTGAGTGGGTGCATGACTGGGTGTTTTGCTTTCTGAGTGTGTCTGTGAGTGGGTGCATCATTGTCAGAGTGGGTTTGTGAATGTTTTTTGCTGATATTCACAAATTCGCTGTGTCATTATACTGAGAGCTACGCTGGCGGTGAGCGTCAAAATCGCGAATATCGGCCTTAGAAAACAAACCTGTTTAGTGAAATATTGTAGACATTTGGAGTTCCTGAAAGATCCTTATATGACTATCGTGGTGTCAGGACTCCTTATACCAAGTTGTGCTATTCGATTTCAGCTTCGGGGACTGTCCTGATACATTAAAATGTTGGCCACAACTCTCTGCTCAGGTTGTGGCTAGCCAATCACAGAATCCCTATTGGTGGGCACATTCACGATTCATTGCGAATTATCTGCGATCGTAGCTATACAAATGTAGATTTCCTTAAATTTCTCAACAGCTACTGCCCGGATTTACACCAAATAACAAAAAGCGCAATCTGTGGATCAAAAGCTTGCTTTCTGCCAAATTTTGTGTAATTGCGTCCTGCGGTTCACGCTGCAGGCGTGTCTAATGAGTCTATGGGAATTAACATGGGAAATGCACTTTTTTGACCCACCTTTTTCTCGGCCCTGCTTGACAGATCACCCCAAAACTTTCATTGTGCAACATGAATCATGGGCACACTTTTTGGAAAACTTTGTGAAGATTCATCAAACGGCGCCAAAGTTATAGACAAGTCAAAAAGAGCTTTTTCTATGGAAACTAGGTCCTAACTATAGCCACCTACTGGCGACCACCACTAGGTAATATATTTAAAAAACACAGGAAAAAGCATTCTCTCTCCCTTGTGTAAGAGTTTTTAAGATAGAGGTGGAAGGTTCTAGAGGCCAGGTACCCCTGGCCAATCCTATGGTGCAACATCACCTCTCCACACCTGCCCCAACCCTCCTGCACAGCATACTGGGACAGTTCAAGGTGGCGCAGTCCAGAAGTCACTGGTCACATCTCCTCTGGAGCTTCAGCTCCACCCTTCACTGACATCACTGCCGGGGAATTTCCAACCAAAACTTTAAAGAGGAGCCCCCTCCTGTGTTGACTCCAGTTGTCTGGGCTTCCTCCTTTGTGGAGATAGGCTGTACTTAGCCCTGCTACGGTGTGACAGCTAATTAACAGATGCAGATTTTCTTCCCCACTCCTTCCTCCTCATGATGTGAGGGAAGCACTGTTAATTTTGTTTGTTCTCTCTGCTGGGGAGCAGAGTAAATAACTTGTCCCAGCGGGGTGACACAAGGCCTGGGCTCCGATCATGAGTTGAGCCAGAGAAATTCGAAAATTCTGGATGGTCCTTAATGTGTACATGTATGATCTTGGGACCTGCGTATTTGAACTGGGTGCACACTTTCCACTCCTGTTTCGTACTTCACGGGACTTTGGAGGCCTAAGGGAAGCAAAGATACACTATCAGGCAGATTTTCCACTATATGTATATTAAAGTGTCACTGCAGACAAATCAGTGAACCATACTGACTTTACCTGTGAGTGCCCACTAATATAAGGCCTACCCCCGGTCTGTATTGAACCCTGCAAAGTCCCCTCTTTGCCAGGCATCCAGCGCACAGTTACTGGGCTTTGCATGACCGTATGTTCATATGTATCCAGCCAAGTGTCCCTTACCCTAGCTGCGCTGCAGTGGCCTTATCTTAAAAGGCATACTGTAAGACCAGTCAGCCTTGGGTGGTTTTCCCCCAAACGTTTTGCATAACTCCTCCTGTTTTTGTTGAATTTGCTTTTGTTGCTTTTAGGATTCTGAGCACTTTATCGCTGCTAACCAGTGCTAAAGTGCTTGTGCTCTCTCCTTTAAACATGGCTTACACCCAATTGGCACAATTATATTACTTGTAAGTCCCTAGTGGCACTACATATACCCAGGGCCTGTAAAGTAAATACTACCAGTGGGCCTGCAGCACTCATTGTGCCACACACTTAAGTAGTCTTTAAACATATCTCAGGCCTGCCATTTCCTCCTGTGTGTGCAGTTTAAACTGCTATTTTGACTTGGCAAAATAAACCTTTTTGCCAGGCCTAAGCATTCCTTTTTAATACATATTAGTCCCCCCAGGGTAGGCCCTAAACAGCCCATAGGACAGGGTGCATTGTACTTAAAAAGTTGGACATGGACTTTTAAGTTTTACATGTCCTGGTAGTGAAAAGAATTGTAAATTCATTTTTCACTATTGTGAGGCCTACCTCTCCCATGGGATAACATTGGGTTACCACATTACATTTTAACATTAGGTTGCTTTATTATATTTAATAAGTGATAACTTTCAATTGGGAGCAGGTAGCATTGCCAATATTGGTCACTAAAGAATCATAATTGAAAACCCTCTTTAATGATAAAGTTGGCTTTTATGTCACAATTCTGAAAATGGCACTTTTAGAATGTTGGCATTTTCTTGTATTTACCATTTGGTCTCTACCCCAGTATCCTGTATCACATGACGAGGTGTAGCTGACTGTTGTTGTTTCTGTATAGCTCCCACCCAGTAAGACAAAAGGAGGAATAGGTTTTGTCAGGATGGGCCATCTCTGACTTGATAGGGGGCGGAGCTGTCACCTACCACACATGCACCTCACAAAGACTCTACCAAAGCACACTCACAAAGGGTTTCACACCAGTGTTTTGTGCCCCCAGACAAGATGGGGCCAGGGCAGGTAGGCAAAACAAAATCCCAAAACATCTGGGGTGGGCCATTCTAGAGCCTTCTCCTATTTCAAAGCTAGCACTAATTATAAAAATTGGACCCTCAGACCTAACTCTTCAGCACATCCCTGGACCTGTGGATGACCTAGAAGGACTGCTGTGCAGCTCTGCTACAAGAGGTACTGCTACTCTGCTGCCCTGCTGCTTTAGGGAGAAGGACTGGACCTGCATCTTGAACTCAGGACCACCAGAGTGACTCCAATGGTTATTTGGCTGGCCTCGTGATCAGAGCATCAGACACAGAAAGGCTCCAACCACCTTAGACCCAGCACCTTAGACCCAGTCTGCTGTGAGTCTTATCCCACAGGTGGTGTCATCCCAGTCCTGGACCCTTGGAAGTGGGCCTGAAGGTGATCTGCTAGCCTAGCTGTGGTCCAACCTGTGTAACGCATCACCTTACAGCTTCCCATCAGCAACGCCGTTGTTAAACGCGTCCCTGACGCAGTACCTAGAATCTCCTTGGAATCGCCGCTGCATGATGCATCCTCGATGCAGGACCTCACATCGCAGCCCCCTCTCCTCAGATCCCACGCTGCGAGATGCATCCTAAATGCAGGACCTTGCATCTCAGCCTCGCAGCTCCTCGAAATCGGCGCTGCACGACGCATCCTCGAAGCTGGAGCTTGAAACGCTCTGCAGCCCAGATTTAAGATACTATGTTCAGTGGGCTTAACTTGGTCCTTATACCTGGATCACACTTTATCACGGTCGGCCTGAACTTATGACTTTGTCCTAAATCTTTAAAATTGCATATCTCTGGTTTTACTAACTGGATTTTTGTCATTTTGGAGTCAAATAATTTATTAATTGTGACTCTATTTTTCTAAATTGGTGTGGGATTTTTCTTGTAATGTGTTTCCACTTTAATTCTGTTTGTGCGCTGTAGAAATACTTTATACATTCCCTCTAAGTTAAGCCTGACTGCTTTTGTGCCAATCTACCAGATGGTTGAGCACAGATTAACTTGGGTTTGCTTGTGTTTTCACCTTGACAAGATTTGTGGTTGCTGCTTGTTAGAAATGGGGGTCTCTAGTTGGCAGAGGTAGGTACCTTTGTCCAAATAGGGACCCTTGCTTCTAGTTAGGGTAAGGGGGATACACACTGTAGATAACCCCTGCTCACCCCCTTGGTAGCGTGCCACGAGCAGACAGGCTTATCCCAAAGGCAATGTGTAAAGTATTTGTACCAACACTCACAGTAACACAGTAATAACACCACAAATGGACACCACACCGGTTTAAAAAAATAAAGTATCTTTATCTAAACTTAACAAGACCAAAACGACAAAAATCCAACATGCAAGTATTAAGAAAAATTACTTTCAAACGGTTTTAGCAACTGAGTCCATAGAAAACTATGGATGCATGATTTCTTGCAAAGTACCTGTTGTTGCGACAAAATTCACCAAGCCAAACAGCTGCAGCGATGAGAAGCGTCGAAAAACAAAGAGATGCGTCGTTCCTGAGACCTTTGTGGATGCGATGCGACAGTTCCGCTGCAGACAGGGGAGCGATGCGTCTGGCCTGTAGGGGGAAGCAATGCGGCGATTCTGAGACAACTCCGATCCACGGGCGATGCGTCGGGGAAAACTTGCCGCACAGGGACGATGCGTGGAAATCCGGGATGCGTTGGCCAACGATGCGGCGGCGGCGAGCGGCGCTGCGTCGACCTTTTCAGCCGCGATCCCTCGATGCGTCGAATCTTGCCGCAGCGACAAGTGCTGCGTTGGTTTCGGCAGTGGCGCAGCAATGCGGGGAGATCCTTCTCGCACCACGGCGTTGCGTTGGAAAAACTGTCGCAAGAAGAGCGATGCGTCGATTTCCTTGTCGTTGCGTTGCTTTTTCAGTTCCCAACAGCAGAAACAACCTTCAGAGGCCCAAGACAGTCACAGGCACCTCTTTGCAGGTCAGAACTCTCAGCAAGGAAGTTCAGGGGAGTTGGGGGTGAAGTCTTTGTGTTCCTGAGACTTCAAAACAGGAGGCAAGCTCTACTCAAGCCCTTGGAGCCTTTCCTCAAGCAGGGGACACACCACACAGCAAAGTCCTACTCCTTTCCTTGGCAGAAAACAGAAACTGCAGGCCAACCCTAGACACACAGCAAGGACAGTACTTCTGCTCAGTTTCTCCAGCTCTTCTCCTTGGCAAAGGTTCCTCTTGATTCCAGAAGTAGTCTAAAGTTCAGGGGTTTTAGGTCTAATACTTATACCCCAAAATGTATTTGTGCAAGGGTCTCTGAGCCCAGTCCTAACCAGTTCTGTCCTCTCTGGTGCAGCTGCCCGGCAGGAGGTGGAGACAGCATTGTGTAAGGCAGACAGGCCCTATTCAGGTGCAAGGGAAATCTCCTCCCACCACTCTAAATGCAGACCGGGCCTAGTCAGGTGCTAGTGAGAACTCCTCCCCCTACTCTGAATGCAGCCCAGGTCTATTCAGCCCAGCCCTGACTCATTCAGGAAAGGCAGGACACACAACCCCCTCCCCCCCGGTGGCTGTCTGAGAGAATGCACCTCCCCAGCCCCTGTCACTCCAAAACCAGACAGTCAATACACAAACAGGCAGAGGCACACAGAATGGTTAAACAAGAAAATGCATACTTTCTAAAAGTGGCATTTTCAAATACACAATTTAAAAACCATCTTTAGTAAAATATGTGTTATTAAATTCTGAGTTCAGAGAGTCTAAACTTTATTTTTCCATCTTATCCCTATGGGAAGATATGCTTGTAAAATGTTACAAAACATTTACCATTCTGTCCTATGGGGCAGGATAGCCTTTCAATAGTAAAAAACGAAATTGGCAGTATTTCACTATCAGGACATGTTACACACATCAGTACATGTCCTACCTTTCACATACACTGCACCCTGCCCAGGGGGGTACCTTGGGCCTACCATAGGGGTGCCTTATATGTAAGAAAAGGGAAGGTTAGGGCCTGGCAAGTGGGTGCACTTGCCAAGTCGACATGTCAGTTAGAAAACCGCGCACAGGCACTGCAGTGGCAGGCCTGAGACATCTTTTCAGGGCTACTCATGTGGGTGGCACAATCAGTGCTGCAGGCCCACTAGTAGTATTTGATTTACCAGCCCCGGCACACCCAGTGCACTTTACCAGGGACTGGCTCGTAAATCAAAATATGCCAATCAGGGAGAACCAATCATAATAACAATTTACACAGAGAGCATATGCACTTTAGCACTGATTAGCAGTGGTAAAGTGTCCAGAGTCCTAAAACCAACAACAACAGGTCAGGAAAAAAAAGGAGGAAGAAGCAAAAAGTTTGGGGATAACCCTGCAAAAAGGGCCAAGTCCAACACTGCTTGAGTGGGATTTCGACCCCCCCAACCAGTAACCCAATGCCCTACACAGATACTGGTGGTAAACCAGTGCAGTCCTTTTACCATGTGATTGCCGTGGGTGAGACACATGTAGTGAGACTCATCCACAGTAAAAAGTCCAAAACTGGGTTATCAAAAAGCAACAAAACCGGGTGCACTAAATAGGAGGAACCCATTTTGCAACACAGGTGCAGAAGCCAGGACAATTAATCGCAGAACATGCTCTGTTAAAAAAAGGGAAAGTAAGCAAAACACTGTCCTCTGCCTCACAAATCATAAAACACTAGAGATTCTTGGTTGTAGATTTTTTTTTCTTAATATTTTGGATTTTTTGTTCTTTTTATTTGTATTATTTCAGTGTTACATAAAACCATTTTGTTCTTCACCTGCTGTATAATCAATGTGAATGATTTTTACCTTCGCTACTAATCAATGAAGAGCTGTTTATTTTGCTCTGGCATTTTATTCATTGTTTCAATTTTTTTGCTATTGAGGCCTATGCTAGGCCATTCGAAATAAGGTACTACAGCATGACAAATATAGGAATAAAGGTAATTCTGGAATTCACAAATAATGGTGTATGATCAGGTTTTGCTAACAACCTTACATGTCTTCGCTTACACAATATTTGATTTGGCTGTTTGAAGTTTTTAGAAAAGGTTACAATTGATTTGCTTGTTATGTACAGCAATTGTGAAGCCACTCTGTAGGAGGGCTGCTCTTCTCTTTGAATAGAACAATTTCTATACTGGATACAATAGCAAAAATAATTGCACACCTTCTACAACAACTTGAAATCTGGATGTTAGGGGCAACCTCTGACACATATAAAGAGGGTGCCACTGCCTTCCACCCTGCGCCTGCATCTGTGAGCTATTGTTTTCTCATTGCATTTAGCTTGTAAGTCAGTCGAAGAGATTGTCAGGCTGTGTTGCAGTTTCCCCACCTTCCAAGCAGCTTTTGATAGAGTGGACATAAGCTCTTTATGCAGAAACAAAAACAGTAGGGTAATACCCGAGACAAGATCTATATCTCAGTTTCATCTTAGTAATTGGGTGCAAGTCGTGCTCAATACATTTGGAATTGACACCTTAAAGTTAGCATAGGGAATGGCCTAAACAGATCTTTATTCTTGCACAGGATTTGTAGAATTTATTTGTGGCAGATTTACCTGATATGCTCGGGAAGATCTCTTCTAATATATGAAACGAATGTTGTGCTTCTTTTTTTATGTGAATGATGATCTTCCCTTCGCAATGGGAGATTTCCCCCATGGTTTGATGGTTATTAAAATGTTTTTACTTTCACTAACAGCAAAGTTTTGGATGGCAAGGTGTGAAAGTAAAAACTTGCAATTTGTCTGTCCACTCTAAATAGGCGGGCAGACAAATATCCAAACCTCCGACTGCCCCTACTCTGTCGGGCTGCAGGAGGAGTATGTCAGCAGTGAAGACCGAGTAATCCCCTTCGGTGACATACTTACGTTCCTCCCGACTCTAAGGGGCATATTCACAAGGACTTATCTCTGAGTTATCGCCACCTTAACGCATCAAAAGTGGAGATAGATTTAACGCCCCATTCACAAGTGGGTGCAAACTGCAGACATCGCCAGTATTCCCGCGATAACTGCCTCACAATTTATCTCCACGGGTGACACCACCAACTAACCCTAATGAGATGCAGAGTAGGCGTTCCCGTGCAAAAACTCACGAAAACACCACTACACCACTTTCACAACGAACTGCCAGATCTGCTATGTGAACCAAAAACAGGCCATAAACCGCGGTAGCAGCAGGGAATTAACACCTGCCTTTTGCTGGTGTTAAGCAGGACGACTACCTGCAGCATGAAAGGGAGCCCAGCCAAGAGCCACCTCTGAAGACCCACAGATGCCATGGAGACAATGATCATGCAGCTCCGAGACCCATGAGGGCCACAACACCCACCGCCACCCACCCCAGCCCCGCCACCACCCCCAGGACCCGTCCCGCCCCCCCCCACTGACCACCACAGAGGCAGCGTACACAAAGACAGCGGACCCACCTTAAACGCACCAGCCGCACAGACTGAACGCCAGAGGAGGACATAGCCCACTACAGGCCCAAAAGGACAACCATCCCCCGCATCCTGACCCACATCGCCCACCTGCTGATGGTACCAACACAGCGGACAACCAACATCCCTCCGCAGACAAAGCTGCCAGCTGTGCTGCACATGTTGGCCTCTGGTACCTTCCAACCCACAACTGCCAGAGCCGGAGGAGTCTCACAGCCAGCCCCATCCAAGTCCATCACACCTGTCCTGGATGCCATCATCAGCCTGGTAGCCCAGCACCTCCACTTCACCCACACTGCGCAGGAGCAGCTGGAGACCAAGCAAGGCCCCTACGCCATAGCTGGATTCCCTCACGTGTCTGGGGCAATCGACTGCACACATGTACCCCTCGTGCCCCCTTCCGACACGGCACACAACTACCGCAACAGAAAGCACACGCATCCCATGAATGTGCAGGCAATAGTGGACCACCCGGGACTCCTCAACAATGTCGTGGCCAACTCCCCAGGCAGAGTGCATGATACCTACATCGCCCGACAGTCCATCATCAACCAGCGCTCCCAGGATGGCACCTATGGAAATGCAGTGCTCGTTGGTAAGTACCAAATGAACACACCACACACCTCCACCCCACAGTCATGCAACTCATGACACTGGCAATGGGCACGCAGCAGAACTACATGCAACATGCCACACAACATGCCAACCGACCAGACATGACGACACGACTCCATTGGGAACCTGGGCTTGCCATGCACACAACCCAGCCACGGCATGGCACCACAGCCACACAATAGCAGAATGTGAGGAGAGGCTTGGAGCAGGCATGTGCGAGAGCGGCAAGTGACTAATGAATGAGAACCTACCCAATGCCAGGTGTGGCGTGGAGGTGCCGGACAGACTCCAATGTGCAAACCACGGAAATGGCCATGTGGACATTAACTGCTGGTGCATGGAGTGTAGTGGCCAGTGGACGCTACCATGTCCCAACAGGCTGTGGGGCAGAACGCGGAAATGTCACAAGTTACGTCCCCCCCTGTATGCGCGGGCAGAGTGGGTTCGCCCTGCATGTGCCAGGCCTGCGTAGGGGTGTGAATAAAAACCCTGTCGCACTGGGCGTGGTTCTCCTTCGGAATGGCCAACGTGTCTGCCAGGGCGGCGCCTCACAGCCCGCCATGAAGCCGGTGCCGAGCGCGGCGGGGCCTGCGTCCCTGTGCGCCTGCTGCACCCCGGGCCACTGCTTCCCAGACCCGTCATGCCTGCCCCAGCGCACCAAGGAGGCTCTGCTCACCTGCCGACACCGGCGTGTGTCAAAGAGGGCCCACCACGTGCCGATGCAAGCTCCAAGCCCCAGTCCTGCGACCTTTGCAGCCACCGCAGACCATCGCTGGCCTCCATGACGCTGGCCCACAGTACTCCTTTTTCATTGACATACTCCACCGGCGTACTCTTCGGCCCAGTTGTTGGCACATGTTGTACTGAGTCGTGAGTCTTGAATGGCAGTGACCAAAAGTCTGTGGCAGCGTCCACATCATTAAACTCCCTCCGATCAGTGAAGCCAAAGTCTGCATCGCAAGCCGGCGACACGTGGTGCCACTAACCCTGTTCAATGCAAGCCGGCGACACGTGGTGCCACCAACCCTGTTCAACGCAAGCCGGCGTCACGTGGTGCCACTAACCCTGTTCAACGCAAGCCGGCGACACTTGGATGAGGGCTCAGGCCTACACTGCGGCCCAGTAGGTCCCACATGTGGAACTGTGTCCTGAGTCTTGAATGGCAGTGACCCCAAGTCCGTGGCAGCGGCCACATCACTATAGTCCCTCCGATCAGTGAAGCCAAAGTCTGCCACGCAACACGTGTCTGTGGGACCGTGCTGACCGCTGCCCCCGGCCTACAGTGCGGTCCAATAGGTCCCACATCCAGCACTTAGTCGTGATTCATGAATGGCAGAGTCCATACCAGTGAACGCATGGAGAGGAGTAAGAGGAAGATGCGGTTCAGTCCGGATGAAAGCCGGATCCTCGTCACGGAGGTGACCAAACACTAGCAACAACTGACCTGGTGCCACTAACTCTGTGCGCAATGAGTCATGGGCACTTTCTGGTTGGACTTTGGTGGCGTCTGAGTCCATGGCCTGGGGGTTGTCTGCATCATCATCTGGCTGGGACGGACTTGGTGTACGACATGTGTCTGTTCCATTCATCTCCACCATGGTGACTGTTTCTGCGTGCTTCTGCCCTCTGCATCATGCCCTGGGGGTACACCTTCCACTGTCCACCGAGACACTCCGCGACAACCCCCTTTGTCATCTACGCGAACCTGCTCTGCTCTCGTGACCCTGCCCCAGTGCACCGCAAGTCAGCGGCCCGTGGCAGTAGGCCCGTGCAGGACGCTGTGCATCCGGGGCCACTAACTCTGTGCAGCTCAAGTCATGGAGCCTTTATGGTTGAATGGTTGTGTCCTTAACGATGTACACTGTTGTTGTTGTTTTGACTGCACCAGGCACTCCATGACGGCTGGTGTACACACACCCCACACACATCCAACACAGGTGTCACTCGACATGTGAGCCTGCTAATAAACGTGTCCGGGCGCACGTGCCCGTAGCCATTCACACCATCTAAGCAAGTGTGTCCGTGTGGTCATTATGTCAGCATGATGGGCCCGAGCCCTGCAACATCACAGTGTGCTGTCTTCAGTGGATGATACCATGTCACCTCAGCAGTGGCCAAGACCTTGGACATGTAGCTTCGCCCACCCCCCCCTGCATGCACAGGTGGTGTGTGCTGGTCCGGCGTGCGTCAGGTCAGCGCCGGGGTGTGCTGATTCGGCAAGGGGGTTCAGGGCGTGGCTCTGGTCTGGCCATGAGCAGGAAGTGCGGTAAGCGTGTCTCTGTGTTGGAGTGTTGTCGCCACCAGGGCCACAGTAGTCGATGTTGCAGTGTAGCATGCACCCGGAGGGCGGGCCCGCACGTACGGGGAAATGTAGGAGCGCAAGACCGCTCGGGGTCTTGGCTCATGCATGCCAAGTGTTATGTGTATCAGTCCTGCAGCTGCATAAGCCAGATGCCTAGCCTCAATCGCAGCGCGATCACAGCCAGCCATGGACTGTACACCTGTGTCCACCCTGTCCGGACCATTGGCCTACACTCACGTGGCCGCACACCCTCAACGGCCAGCTTCACGGTATTGTTGGCATGCCGCTGGACATGCGCAGACAGGCATGACAATGGTGTGCCGTAGGAGTGCACGTGATACAACCGCGCAGCGCACACACGTGTGGGGGCTCGTGGGAGGGAGGAGAAGCTGTGAGGCAACGTAACACACAGTGAGGCCGCTCATGTGCCACGTGCTCGGCATATCATCCATGATTCCCGGGGTCGCAGACATCCCACCCCACCCACGACAGGCCTCTGTACATCTCCTGTATGCAAGCAGATGGTGAAGTTACTGTAGGGATGAAAGGTCCTTTGTCTGAACTATCAGGCGGTAGCACATCTGCAGCTCCGAGCTGGGACTTGCATGTGCCCAGCACCCCCTGACAGATACAATAGTATTTGCTGGCGACTCCCACACTATGCACTGCCCGACGTGACCAACTTGTACACATCCCACATGCAGTAGTCCTTGGTCGTAGTTAGCGTGCGTGAAATGGCCTTCACACGTACTCCCGCCCCACCCCAGGCCTGCACCTGTTGCACACAGATACTGCTCATTGCTCCGAGCTGTGCCATTTCATCCACAGGACTGGCGCGGGTCAGCACAGTGCCGCTTCAAGCAGAGCCACTGACGCAATGGCAGACCATCCCGGACACATGCACAACTCCAGTCACGTGGACCTGTACCGTGCACGTCTGCTGCATGTACTGGGGGCACTGCCATTGGCAGTGCTGCGGATCAGTTACCGGCTAAGCTTCCGCCTTGCCAACGTCACCTGCATTCAGCCTGTGTTGCATTGTCGCTCGTGCATATTCGAGTGGACCATGGATGTCTGCCTCTCCAACGTAATGGTAGCTGACCTGGATTTCGACGTGTGCGCCCCCTGTTGGCCCACGACCAGGAGTGTCACCGTGATGCCCGTTTATGGCATGCCTGGATGTTTGGCATGCATGCTGGCAACTGGACCTGGGAGATTGCACGAGTCATCGTGTGCAGTGACCACATTGAGCCGCTCCCCTATTGGGCTTTAGTGCAAATTGGGGCCAGGGGTTGGAGTCAGCACATCTGTCCGGGACAGCTGATGGGTTACGTCGCCGACATGTTAGATGTGGTGGACAACGAGCTCTCATTGGAAATGTTGGCCTACAATGCTGCACTCGCGTTCATGGACGAGTGACAAGGTACCTGCAGCCACAACTGAATGTGACCCATTGCACGTGTCCGGACACCTGGTTGCATGTTGGGGATCTGGTCACATGTCCCAAGACGACAGTGGACATGGCTGCATTGGCCTGGACTCCGGATCCATGCGCGGACAACCAACGTGGGTTGGCACTGACTTGTGTGGGTGATGGACTCCCCCGGGGTGGACATGGGCGCTTTCCAACGTTCCTCATTCAGACATGCTGCTGCATTGGTCTGCATGTCGTGGCACTTCTCTTGGCCGTACTGACACGCAATTGTTGATAAAGTTTCTGCACCTTCACTTGTCTCCAACTGTGATGAGTCTTGATTTGTATGCCAATGTGTGTGTCACGGCCTATCTGGGTGCCATACATGCATTGCTACCTCATCAGGGCTGTGGGTTTGTACTTGTGCATTATCATGTCCCTGTTTCGTGCTTTGCCAGATGCGTATGGCCATTTACCGGCCACAAGCGGGTGCACTTGTGTCCTGTGTTCGGTTGTGCAAATGTTGCTGTTTGTGCCACATTGTGTTCGATGTTGGGGTGCTCTGCTTCCTATGTGTTTGTGCTGCATTGTGTGTGAGATGTCCCTTCAGCTCTGATTTGGCTCACCCTTCTCCCTTTCAGGCAGTGTGGTTTTCACTTCTGTGCTTGTTCAGTGGTGTGATATTGCCGAGTTGTGTGACTTGTGCTCTTGGTGTTGTTACTCTTGGGCATGGTTTGTCTGCAGTTGTGCTGTGCTTAATTGTGCATGTGTGCCCATCTCCCCCCGTCCCCTCAGTCCCATGGTCGTTCCTCTCCCTGTTGCTGTTGTGTCTGTTGATTTTGAGCAGTTTCCGGTCCCCGACTCCTGCCACCATCTTCAGACTGATGTGGTGGACACCATTTTCTCCATGTCATCCAGCTCCTGGTGTGGCGCTGGACTCCCACCTCCGGTGTGCATTGCTGCCTTCTGGTTGTTGGCGTGTTTCTGCTTGTTTGTGCTTCATTCCAGCTGTTCTGGTTTTCTTCCATTGTCCTCCTCCGCTCTCCAGATGCATTCACCTTGTCCACGATGGACTGCCATGTACAATGTTTTGTTGCCAATGGGGCTTGTGGGGTTGTGTACTAGCTCCGGCTGCCTCCATTGTGCTTCGCTGTTGTTTTCTGTTTGGTTTGTCTTCCTTTTTCCTGCTTTTGTTGTGCTTATTCCCGCATGCCGTGTGTGTGTCGCGGGCCTGGCGCTGCTTATCGCTGCTTTCCTCATCGCGAATGGGCTCATCGCACGTTGTTTGGTGTTGTGGTTTGTGTTTTTATCTCCGTCGAGGTGGTTGTATCGCGGACATTGGGCGCGTTTTCGGCAGACTATCGCTTGGTACCGCCGTGTTGTGAATTCCATGTTAACACGGGGTTATTTTCCCGCGATAGACTGCGATGTGTAAAGTTGCGTTAACATTTTTTGGAGATGTTTAGCGCATGTTCTTGTGAATATCCCCCTAAATGAGGTGGGTGGAACTTCAATTCGTCAGAGAGGGTACTCCATCGCTGTTGCGAAGGAGTACCTCTCCACCAACCTCTACATCAGGTATTAATGTACAACCTTGAAAATCTTATCCTGTTGAGTCCTTTTCTATCCATGCCAATTAAATAATATGTTGTTGTAGTTTCTATGACACAAAACTTTAACCAGGAAGGTAGCATTTGAATTATTGTTAAGATTGGAGACTAAAGAAATTGCTCAGCCTCTTGAATTAATCCACAAAAAATTTCCTTTATTTATTTGATGCTCTGGGCGTTATGAATTGTAATAAGTTGTTATCGCTGTTTTAATGATAACGGATTTCATGATGTAATATTTTACAGCTCATATAGCTGTAAAACGTGTTGTTTACTTTGAACTGTCTATTGATTTACCTATACAATTAAAGTCTGATTTGGTCGGGGTGAAAGTAGGCAGGTTAACAAAGAATTAGCATTTACGATCTGGGCAAGATACATGGACTTACTTTTCTTTGACAAGAGGTTAGATTCCAAATCCTCTATACTTTTCTATTTAGCCTTTGGGTAAATTTATTTCTTGATGAACCTACTATCATTTATCCATAATGTGCTAAATTAGATTTCTTCTAAGGTCAACAGAACACAAATTAATGTTCATCCATCCTTCAAAGTATTAAGGTAAGGAGCATGTAGTAATGTTCAACCGCTTTTAGCCTTAAAATGTTGCTGCACTGGTTAGACAAGCAATGTGTAAAATAGACAAATGTGATTCTTGTATATGACAAACAGATGATGCAACTAATTTTGTGCCCTGGCACTATCTCGTATTTGAATGAAGATAAAAGTAAAGTTGTTTCACAAATATTTACTATTAAAAATATGACTGCAAGTTTATTTTCAAGTAGGTCTTGATTTTTCTAATCCAGTTATGTTTTTGGTTACCAGATGGGTAAGCATGATGAAGCATGGATGATTCTGAAGAGGGTTCATGACACCAATATGCGGGCTAAAGGAGAGCCTGAAAAAGTGTTTACTGTAAGTGAAGTGCTGGGTTGTGTTAGTTGTCTTTCCTGAAATGCTTTATCCTGGGATGTTATTTGGTTGTGTTGCTCATAATATCTGAGGATTAGTAAATTATCTTTATTTTGCTGGATGGGTATCATCAATGCTAAGAATATTGCCTACATTTTTTGTACATGAGACTATATACAGACTTGAGGACAGTGCATTTAGCAGATAGGTCCTGCTGGGTCTGGAGACACTCTTCCTTTGGAATGGCCAACTGCTGTCTCCCACTGCTTGGGTTTACCTAATAGCACTGCTCCGCTATGTGTTGCCATCCCCTATGCAATACCCAACTTCCCCCCTATTGTCATGGACGTCAACTCAGCAAAAATGCCTGGGGCATCCCCCGAATGACATCACATGAAATGATATTGCATGACTTTTGTCATGATTATGTCATTGGGGGCGATACAATTTAGCTTCTTTCCATGCTGAAATCACAGCCTAGTTGTAACATTAAGTAAAAAGCAATAATTCAGGCTGAGGTTAATACTGGGACAGTGCTGTGCAACAATTTCTTCAAATGAGTAGTTGGCTGCCGTGAAGTGCAAATCATAGCTTAGCATTTATCCTGGGACTAGAGAGCAGGTCCAATGATCATGCATTCGCAGCAAACTAGTGATAACCAATAACTATGTGTCTGCTAATTCCATTAGCAACAACAGACCCTTTCATCATTGCATTTCTTCATGAACATCAGGTTCCTTGGGGTTTAAACCAGCACCTGTCTTATTACAAATCTAAAGGGCTATGGTAAATTTTATGAAATTGCTAGAGTGGGACAGAGATGTACATCAGTTTATTAAAGTGAAATGGCTGCACTAAGAAACAAGGTCAAAGCAGAACTTTGCATATGTGTTAGACTGTAAGTACTGCAATCATTCACTCGCATTGGCATATATCAAAGTACTAACTGCTTATATGAAAGAGACCTGGTGCCTGCTGTACATTTCTTCTGGACCATCATTATATGACCGACTCAAAAATACACTGTTATTTACTCTATTTTGTAATCTCTATGTCCTTAGCACAGTCAATCATTTGAACCTCATGTTTAGTTTTGATCTAAATACAACTTTCATGCAGTGCTTAATAGAAGTGGCCTGATGTCATATTCTAGCTCACGTCGAGGTTGTCTTACACACGCTGTAACCTCATGCAAAAATAATTAAAGCTGAATGTTGGATCTGATCTGCTGTGCAGGGTCACCCCCAAGCCTTTTGCCTTTTACCCTCCACTTTTTAATGAATTTGTTTTTTTTTTGGCCTTATGGACTCTGTGCACTTTATGACTGCTAACCAATGCTAAAGTGCTTGTGCTCTTTACTTAAAACAAGTTCAAATTGGCTTACACCCAATTGGCATGTTTAATTTACTAGTAAGTCCCTTGTAGAGTGGTATACCATATACCCAGGGCCTGTAAATTAAATGCTACCAGCAGGCCTGCAGTACTTATTGCGCCACCCACTTAAGTAGCCCTCCAAAACATGTCCCAGGCATGCCATAGCAGCCTGAATGCAGTGTCAAACTGCAATGTTGATTTGGCATTTAAACCCCCTTGGCAAGCCTTTATCTCCCCTTTTAACATATGTCCCCCATAAGGTAGGCCCTAGGTAGCCCATAGGGCAGGGTGTGGTGTAATTAAGAAGTTGGACATGTACTTTTCAGTTTTATATGTCCTGGTAATGAAAAACTCTCAAATTTGTTTTTCAATATTGTGAGGCCTACCGCTCCCATTGGATAACATTAGGGATTCCTTATTACATTTCATAAGCTGTAATTCCGAATTGAGAGGAGGTAGATATATAATGTTTGGTACCTACGAAACTGTAATGATAAACCCTCTTTAATGTTGAATTCGGATTTTTCATTCCAATTTTGAAAATGCCACTTTTACAACATTGGCAATTCCCTGCCCTTTGCCCTTTTGTGCCTGTAGACTGGCTTGGGCCACATGACTGACAATTAGACTGTGAATTCCTCCCGAGCAGTCAAACAATAGAGGGATTAGGTGTGCTTGAATGGTCCATCTGCTGGCAGAATGGGAGGTGGAGTTGAGCACAGTCCCACTTACACCTGAGTAGATTGTACTCTGCCTCCACACAAAGGGCCTAACGACCCTGTAGTGTCACTGCAGCCAGCTTGGAGCCAGGGCAGGGGAGTCAGAAAATTCCATTCACTTCAAAGAGCCTTTCCAGAAGCTTCTCCCACCTTCCAGAAGAAGGGCACCAGTGTATAAAAATAGGACCTTGAAACCCACTTTTCGGTTCACTACTGGACCTGCGGATGGATTCTCAGAGAACTGCTTGCTGCTGTGACCTGCTGTGCACTCAGCCAGACTGATGCTGTACCTGGAAGGACTGCTTTGCTGCCTGGAGCCTTCCTTGAAGCCTCTCGGGCCAACCTTGCTCTTGAGCCCTGCATCTACACTTGCACCTAGGACTACCAGAAGTGACTCCTAGGGCGAATTTGCTGGCCTCCTGTTCAGAGCCCCAGGGGCATAACAGGCTCCCATCATCTTGAACCCGCACCTCTACCCAGCCTGAATGAGTTCTGAACCCCCAAGAGGTGTCCCCCAGTGCTGGACCCTTGGTTGTGGTTCTAAAGGTGCCCATATGGCCATTTTCTAAAACTTAGGACTTAGACAAAATTTGGCCAAAAAGTGCTCTGAGAACCAGGAAGCTACCAGGACCAACTTGCTCCACCGGGGTGCATCACCGGTTGGATTGACTTAACAGCTTCTCCCGCTACGTTCTTCTCCACAGCCGCAAATCTGTTTCAGCGGTCCTTCTCCAAAGAGGTATCCGATCTCGTGGAACTGTCTTCAGCTACAGCCCTCTGCTACGTCCCGCTGGAGTTTTTTGACTTCCATTTTGATGACTAAGTTTGGATGTAGAAACCTTCACCGCAGCTTCAACCCAAAGCCATCTGATGATGAAGCTCCCTACTCAGACACCTCTTGCAGCCTTGCCCCACTGAACTTTACCTTCTCAGACATTTTTCTTCAAGACTTTTTCTAATTCCAAAGGTAAGCACTGACTGGGCCTAATCCCCTTCTTGTATCCAAACCATGCCCCATCGCGGTCGGCCTTAACTTTCGACTTTGACCCGGTATGCCGCAACCAGATGTCCGCGGTTGGTGCTTTGATCTTTTAGGCGCTAGATTTCACATACAACTTTAGAAATTCATAACTCCGGTTCTACTGAGTGGAGTTTTGTCGTTTTGGTGATAAATAATTTATTAAAGTTTGTTATATGTTTCTAAATTGGCTTGGGGTTTTTCTTGTGTTGTGTTTTGACCTTATTGCTGTTTGTGTGCTGCATAAAAACTTTACATATTGCCTCCAAGTTAAACCTGACTGCTTTTTGTGCCAAGCTACCCAGGGTTAAGCACAGGTTCATTTAGTGACTTTTTGTGGTTCACCCTGCAAGGGATTGTGGCTGTTGCTTGACCAGGTCTCATACCCCAGTCAACCAACAACCAACTTTCTCACACTAAAGCACTAACCTTTGAAGTAAACAGAAAGAAATACCCATCTAGCAGGTATATTGCAGAATATAAATCTAGTAAACCTGGGATCAGTCTCAGCTTCCTCAAAGTGTTTGCTATTAGGCAAATATTTTATTTCACAGTGCTTCCTGTTTCTTCATTTTCACATATGAGAGCACCTTGAAATTTGTGAGATTGGGATGTATGCTGTACAAAACCCTCTCCTCTATTCTGATTTAATAGATAATAATGTTTCTCCACACATAATAAGAAGATAGGGTGAACATGACAACTGACTTTCTTCATTTTTCATTAATGGCATTGTCGTCAGAGTGGGGGGATACATGAATGTTTTTAAGTTCATGTCTAGAAAGTATCACTTTTAATGAACGCCTCTCAATGCATGATATAATCTGATGTACTAAAGTGAAATGTTTCCCCATGTTAAACGAGTACAGTTTTTTGAAGCCTAACATTTTTACATGTTTGTTGGACCTGGCCCTTTCTGCAGGGTTATCCCCAAACGTTTTGCCTTCCTTTTCCCTTTTTTCTGTCCCTCTCTTTGTTGGCTTTAGAACTCTGGGCACTATACCACTGCTAACCAGAGCTAAAGTGCATGTGCTCTCTCCCCAAAACATGGTATGATTGGTTTACACCTGTTTTGTAGTGTAGCTCCTATTTCCCTAATAGGCTCTGTGCATTGGAATAATATCCCCTATAAGTTTGACATAGGACTAAGGTCAGTATGTCCCTATCGAGTATATTAAACTTAATTACTTGTGCCAGCTAGCTCAGAGGCCACTAGAAACTCCTTGTCAAACAAGAAGGGAGTAGTTTCTGGCAGCCGCAAAACATGACCACTTTGTTTCCCTTTAGAATCAGAACGTGTCCCAGAGTCGTGGAAACAATAGATAACTATTTCACTCAGCTCAATCGTGCATACTTAGTTTTCCTCAAAGTTACCCAGAAAGAAATAGACAGGCGTTTCAATAAAAGATTTATTGAACAGTCTTGTTTCTGGTGTAAGTTAAATGTGCTGTTATGATCACAAGACAGTATGCAAGATAAATAATGCACAGCGTAAGCAGTAGAAATAAATAATACTGCGCTAGCATGATCTTTAGCAGATATTCATTTACATAAATAACACAGACTAAAAATGCGAGTACTCATACGATGCGTTGCTAAGCTAGTTCTACCCCAATGTACCTAACCTAACCTAGGTATAGGGAGAGGTATGAAGTAGGTGAAGTATTCCTTACTATGGTATACTAAGAGTATGTTAAGTCTAGTATGCCTAGTATGCCAAGAGTCCCTCTATGTTCTAGTCAGCTCCATACCTTTAGAATGAGAGAGGTGGGAATCTCTTGCCAGACTCGAGCTCCAACACCCCGCGAGGGAAGTCAGATCACTGGAAGCTGGACTCTCTGCGTGCAGGGATGACAGCGTCTTCTCAGTGCGTCAGGCCGGGAAATGGGCTCCTCTGAAGTCGAGGTCTCCTCTGATTTACAGGGGCTAGGGAAGGTATATTTATACCTGAGAGGTACCTTAGAATGTTAGCATTGACGTGGATCGGACAGCGGAAGACGTCATGAATGAACCCCTAAGGTATAACGGTTCATGCATAATAAATGAGTCCTTGAAGAAATCAATAGTCCTGTGCTAGGGAAACTTCCGAAGCCTAAGGGTCTGTTCTTCAAGAACTCGTTGTGACGTTAGGGTGGACGGATGTCTGAGACCATGCCTGTATTTGGAGTGCACGGTTTAATGCCTAAATAAGGACTGGGATTTTATGCCTATATAAGGACATGACGAATTGTGACTATATAAGGACATGATACAGGAAAACCTATATACGGACACCCTAAGAGGAATACAACACCCACTCCACTTTCATGTGTACGATAATACTAAAATGCTAAACATTTAAAAATGCTAAACATTAAATGGAGTACCGCATATTGCTAAAATATTTCTTAAAACCGTTTAAAAAGGTATTTAAAAAACCCATTAGAATGCAAAAGGTACTGTACATTTTAAGCATTGCTTTTCATTTCCAGCATATATTTTAAAATAAAATGCAATATGAATGAAAGAAGCAGTAATATATACATGTGACAAAAAAATGATCGATAAGTTTGTTCAAAATCAAAGTCATTTCACGTCATGGAAATTAATAAACTGTTTTAGACACACAAGATGACTAAGTGTCCGTGGAAGTACCGCGAAGTCTGTACTATAAGGCTAGTTCTACTTCAAGCAGAGTGAATTGCCATTTTAGTTCGAAAAATGGGAAAAAGTTCAATTTGGGAAAAGTTTCAAGTTTTTGAATTATGAAGGCCAAATTGTTACTGCATCTCTGGAACACTGTGGGCTGAATCAGAGTCAGTTTACGGGTCTGGTGTAAACATGAGATCATCTATTTCCGTAGACAAAACATCGTCCACTGTAGTTGGTGTCAGTTGGAACACCTCGTGTAGTAGATTAATTGCACAGAGATGTGAAGCATCGCTTTCAGCATAGGTTGCCGCAGCAATGTTCGCGTCCGTTGTTACCTGTGTGCTTGTAGATCTTTCTCGTACCTCAGCAGCAGCCGGAAGCGTCTGTGAGATCTCAATGAATGCTGACATCAGGATTGGTAGCCTCTGGGGACAACACAGAGCATGGGCCATTATCGGGACCAGCAGAGTATCGACATCCGTTGGCGTAGCTGATGGAAATGTTAGACAGGTGTCCAACACGCATTCTTCACCGCATAGCAGGCATCGTAGAACAGGTAAGATGCAATCTTGCCAGATTGGTCTGAATGACAGGAACCACGTGGTATTAAGGTCCCGTAGACGAGTCATGCCCAATAGCTGTACTATTCGCTCACGGCACTTTCGTTCAAGGAGAGCTTTCTCCATTTCGCTCGGAGTGATGTCTGTGAATAGGCTGGCCATAGCGTAATAGCAGGAAGAGAAATAGAATTCCGGCAACAAGTGCTAGAATTAATGGTATGCCACCAAACACCGAATGTGCAAAGTTCGGGATGATTCCGAGTATTGCCTGGAAAGGTGCTAACAGACCGGAGCAGATGCTCTTAAATACATGTACAATTCCGGTGGTATCAGACATGTTAAAGATACGTCCTATCATTTCTATGAAATGTATAGGGCAGTTTGTACGTATTAAAGTCTGTATCTCAGCCGAAGTCCTTGCTACTTGTAGATCATAGGTTTCTTTGGCCGAGGTCAAAGGCACTGTTTGCTGTAAAAGCATGGCTTTCATTCTGCTCAAAGTATCAAATCTTATAAAAGAGACGTTCAGCGAAGGCCATAGAGGCGACTCCCTGACTGTGTCTATTGGGGCAAACAATACTTGCATACAGCAAGTGACCCTGGAGTTGACCGTTACTAGATATGGGATGCCTGGCAACATGCCGCAGCAACTCTGATCATTCAACATGAGGTAACTCCCATTAGAAAGTTGTCCAAACGTTGGATTAACCACAGCAGCTGGTGTACCCTGCTGATGGCAAGACAAATTTGCCACAGAACCATTACAAGCCCCGTGTAAAGAAATGTCCTGACATATAAGTCAACCGCTCAGTGCACGTTTACAGTGTGTACCGCTCAAAAACACTTCACAATCCCCACTCCAACATCTATATGTATACTGTAAATCCCAAGATGTCTTAATGTATTCCTTACCCAACCTTTCATATTTGCCTGCTTGCATTTGTCTGAGGCAATACTGAAACTGAAAAGTAGTCACAGGTAATGTTATTTTGCCATGAATGAGCCATTCTGTAGCTGGTTTTTCTGCCACTGTGAATGGTAATTTTTCCAGTTTTTCAATGCTCAGCACTGTATACTTTGCTCCTCTTTGTGCCAGTTCGATCTGTTTATCAGTTAGATTGTATTCTGCAAACAGAGCTGACGTGTTGATGAAACGCCAAGGCACAAAGCCCGCACGCACAGATTGCGGCGTTCAGCTTAATAACACAATAGAACGTAATTGAGATTGGCCTTGCTGTAACATCGCCAAATCTTGTTCTAGTATGTCGATAGCAGAGGATACAATGCCACCCAATGAATATATTCTGGAGGACAAAGTTGTTAACCCATTGTCGACCACAGAGAGGGTTTTCTCTAAAATAATACGATCAAGTTCACGTATTCGTTCTGCGGCCTCCATCTGTGACACTTTCCATGCTTCATTATAGGCGGCATAAATGCCGGCATATATGAAACGTTTTTGACGCGGTTTTCTTGGTCCAAGCAAGAATTCCCTAAGGTCTGCGTCTTCTTTAAGTAGGATAAGTGTTGTTTCACATCCTGTAGTGTAGATCTCTGAAGCCAATCGAGGCATAATTTACCTACACTGTATGTTGTTACTACCCCCGGATGCTGTCTTTGGACGTATCTTGGGTCTGGCCTATGAATAGTAAAGCCCTGAGTTTTATTCAGGAATCTTTCCTGACAGTTGTTCGTGTCTGTGGGCCAGATCAACCATTTTTTCCAATCAGGATTAGATCTGTTGAGTTGTAGTATATTGTCAACTGTCACCGCTGCCCGTGTATCATTATTACTGGCAGGTGTTGGTACAGAAGGTGTTTTCATCTCTTTGATCTTGGCTAGTCCAAGACAAGATGTTTGTTGGACAGTTTCATTCAAAAACATTATTTGTTCAGGGATGATACAGGCTCTAAATAAAGCTTCTATTCCCTGCACTTGCCAATCTTTAGTACCCCAGACAGTTTTTGTGTCTATTGTGTCTTTCCATAAGTCGAAACCCTGTCTAGACAGTTGGTCAATAAATGCTGCAGAGTAAATCTGTTTTGTATTAGTTAACATAATTTTCAGTCCTGTTTTGTTTACATTTTTGTAGTAAAACGTTTCTGGATCAGATGTATTGTACCCTGAAAAATATGGAAACTTGTTAGCAAATGTTTTTGAACTACCTTTTGGTGGTGTAGGACAATGCTCCCGTTGGTTAAACATAAACACATTTCTTGGGTATGCAGATTTATGCAAATAATGATGACCATAGTGGTTATAGCAATACAGTTGTTCATAGTCTGATGAACCCTCTAAATATTCATTTTTAGAAAATGCAGCAGATTTTTCTAGGTCAAACATTATGTTGTTAACAGTCTCAAAGTCCCAATCATCAGAGTAGGTACTGGACGAAATTAGATCACTTAGTGAAATTTTAAACAAATGTGGAATGTTCAATTGTTCCGTCGGGCCGAAGATATCAAAATCTGTTTTGTCCCACACTATACCATCCTGTATAGGAACGGCTGTGATGTTCACTGATGACAAGTCACTTGCTTCACGATGGGAAGATTTATGAGGTTTCAAAAGTACGTTCATGTCTTTTCCTTCAGTGTTCACATGGATGTATCTGCCACTTATAAGCATGCTCACAGTTGTAACCAAAGCTAGCCAGAGCAGGAAAACAAAAAGTCCAGATGTAATCCAGAGTTCAATCCATGGGGAAACCAGATAAGTCTTTTTCAGAAAGTGAAGAAAGTCTTGTACTTGCTGCTTGAATGTTAATGATGCTGGCGTCGTCTCAGGTTCACTCGGATCTTCTGAGAACGTATCAAAGTTAATGAAATAGCCAGAAGCAGTTCTATCAATTGTTGGAATTGCATCAGGATTTGTAGAAATCGCTGGAATCAGTTGATCACTTGCTACATTGGTGTAGACAGGTGTATTTGGACGAACTGTTACTTGGTTTTCAAGAGGGATGAGTTCCATAGCATTGTTGCTTAGTCCTTCATCTGTTACAGCTGAATTCTCGATGGTTATCAGTCTTTCAGTCTGAACCTCTTGGATAGTAGCAAGAGGAGTGCGTCTGCTACTAGGTTGGAGTCCACGTGGTCTACTATTTAGTATTGGCCACATACTGTGGTTTGATGAGGTCGATGGACACAAATCTTTTCTCCTTTCTTCCAGCAAGGGGCGGCAGAAGTACTGTTCTTGTTCCTTGAACTGCTAGGACAGGTACTGGTTGTCTGTAAGAAGGTCCAAATTCCATCTTGTCCGCAATTTTTTCTCTGACTAGATCCCCAACTTTTGGAATCCAGACAGGCCTTGCTGGGACCGCCGGTTTTTCCCCAGTGGTGGTTGGCTGTAGGAATACGTTGCTTTGTTTCGTTCTTAACTCATTCAGTTCCTGTAAAACAGCCAAACGATCTTTGATATCAAATGTTTTATTTTCCACCACTGTGCCTACGTTATCGAGATCTGGTACCCACATTCTTGTCCCAAATAGGACCTCATATGGAGTGACCCCCTAGAGAACTTCTTGGCAGATTGTTTAATGAGCGCTGGACCCCATAAAGATGTTTGACCCACCCATCACCCGAACCTAATACCCTAGCTGTTATAGACTGCTTTATGTCCCGGTTTTTCCTTTCCACAACCGAATTTCCCTCAGGATGGAATGGAGAGGAGTACCGCAATGCAACGCCCAGACTGGCCATGGCTTCTTTGTAAGCCCGAGAGCTAAACGCAGGGCCCTGGTCAGAATGTAGCGTGCCTATTGCGTATGTGCCGATAAAGACTCGCAAATATTTTATAACAGTTCGAGCGTCAGCTGAGCGCTGAGGCCATATCCATAGGAACCTTGATTCAGTATTTGTGGGATTGCCCTTGTCCAGTAGGACGTAGGCGCGTACATAGTCTAATGCTGTCTAACAGTGGTGTCTGTACTGGGTTGCCGCATTCACAGCATGGTGTCTGGTGGCTCTCTCGCTGTAATTTACAGTCTAAACAGTTGTTGATGAATATGTGAATTTCTGTATTCATTCCAGGCCACCAGTACATCTCTTTTAACGTCAAAATTGTTTTAGAGATCCCTTGATGTGACAGACCCTCCCCCAAATGTGTTTCATAAATCAAGGCTGCTCTACGTTCCGTGTTTGGAATTACCCTATCCCCCACTCCAGGGATTCGAGCAAAAGGAACGTTGTTCGCATCAATTACATAAGAGTACTTGAGTGGAAACTTTTTGGTAACGCTGCACTGCTGCCCTTGCTTGAAGCATTGACAGCCAACATTATCTCACCGTCTATTTTCGTTTTTGAACGAGTGATCGCAGCTACGGAAGCCGTCTGAACAGCCCCCTTTGCGGCTTCGTCAGCCAATGAATTCCCTGCAACGTGAACGCCATCACGTTGATGACTCAGTGTGTGGATCACGTGAGCCTTTGGTAGTTCGTTTTTCAACTGAACTACTTGTTCCCAAAGCGTTTTGTGCTTTATTGTGCCACCTTTCGCATCTTTGAAATCATTTTCAAGCCAGTTTTGTATATAGTCATTATACGACTGAACACAGTAAAAGGAATCGCACACTATCAGTGTGGGGAATTCTCGATCTGTACTTTCAAGTGCCAGCTTGAATGCTTGTAGTTCAGCTCGCTGAGCTGTACAATCTCCTAGAGATTGAGTTTTTGTGACCATAGGTCTGAAGATGCCATCTCGCATGCGACCTTTAACGATTGCACATGCTGCACTGTAAGCTTGCTTACTCCCTGTTGCGGGTTGTGCGGATCCGTCAGTGTAAATTATGAATTCGTACTGATCGAGAGGCAGAATCTCAGTGGGTAGAGGACATTGTTGTTCATATTGCAGGAATGCTTGTGTTTTTAAATCTGGATCAAAAACATATTCAACATCTGTTGCAGCAAGAGAATTAACCCATTGTATCCATCTTGGATGGAATGCTTTGGCATTTGGAATGCTTGCTTTTGTGACCGCTTCTAAAGCTGGTACTGGGGTTACGACAATAATGCGTTTCCCTTGGGCTAAGGCTCTTTCTTTTGCTACAGCGGTTTGAACTGCTGTCAGAATTTTTTCAGTTGAACTGAAGCGCATTTCCGCTTGTGTGTACAAATGCGATTTGTATGCAATTGGTATTTTCTCACCCTCATTGAAGGTTAAGTAGGTGAATCCGCATTGACCCAAAATTATTCGGATCACCAAATTGCGTTGACTTACGCGTGTTTGTAAGTGATTTGTTGCTAACATGTTAGCCTGGAATGAACGCAAGATTTCTGTGTGTTCATTTGTCCAATTTTTGATTGAAAAATCAGGTTCAATTAATGCGTAGAGAGGTTTAACCCTTTCTGCGTAATTTAGAATGTATGTTCTTCCAAAGTTTAGGAAACCCAGAATGGATTGTAAGTTTTTTTGCGTTTTTGGAGGTTGGAGCAGCGCACATTTCTCTAGAAAGTTAGCTGCCAAGCTCTTGCCTTCACTTGAAAGCTCATATCCTAGAAATAGGACATTGAGATGGGCAATTCTGGACTTTTAAAGTTGAACTTGTAGCCCTCAGAGGCGAAGCCCAGTATAATGGTATTCACCCTGTTCAAGTGTTTTTCCAGGTCATCATCTGTCAGATAGATGTCATCGACATATGACAATGCCTCATTGTCATAAATTTGTAGTAACTCTGTTACCCTCGCTGAGAATAACCCCGGGCTGTTCTTGAACCCTTGTGGGAGTCGACAAAAGTGACGCTGGGTCCCCATTATGGAGAATGCTGTTAAGTACCTGCTTTCAGGTGCTTTGTTTTGACAAAAGAAACCATTTGAGATGTCTAATGTTGTTTTATATTTTTTACGCACAATGTTATTCAATAATGCTGTGCTATGGGCATTTTGCACTGCAAAGGTTTTAGAACAAGTGTTTAGGTGTCTGTAATCCAAAACTAGACGATATGTATTGTCTGGTTTGGAGACAGGAAACAAAGGATTGTTCATTGAGGAGGTGCATGTTTCAATCACCCCTTGGTATTCAAGTTGATCTAAGATCTCCCTGACCTGTTTTTTAGCTTCTTGCTTTATTGGGTATTGTCTTTGTGCAGTTGGTTCATGTTTTAGATGTATTTTATGGTGAGGTGAGTCCTCATCCCATCCTACATGATTTTTATATAATGCTGGGACCTGGGCTACTGCCCATTTCCTGGCATATGTATATTTTAGGTGAATTGGAATATGGTTGGAGAAGGCAGGCATCATAATGTCCTCGCCGTGTGGGCACTCCCTGACAAATTGTGGTGGCCAGTCTTTTTCTGCTAGAAGTATATCATAGCCCCTTGATAGTCTTTCCCAAAAAAGTGCTTTCACCTGTCTAGGTTTGACTCCCTCCATCCGGAGTGTTATTTCTTATAACTTTTGTGGAGTACTAACCCTGGTGTCTACAGTCTCAACTGTAATGTACACATTCAAGTCCACTATCTCCAGAAGTTCATTCAGGTTCTGGCGAGCTATTGTGACTTCTGCTGCACTGTCCAGCATTGTCTGAGCCCATTCTCCGTTCTTGAGTTGTGTTCTCAGTATTCTCGGCATGTCTGATCTTTAGACCTGCTACTTTCTTTTTGGAGAATTGAGGTTTTGTTTTATTTTTCGGTTTCACGCGTTCTTCTCTATGTTCTGACCGTCCTCTTCTTTCCGAAGTCTGTGATGAGATCTGAAAGGGACGAGAGGAACGTGTATCAGTATCTTGATACCTGTCAGGTTTTCTCAAATTATCCCTATTCCTGAGGTTATACCTCCTTTCAGAGGGCTCCTTTTGAGGAGACCTACCTCGGGATTGAGAACGTTTCACGTTTGAATTTTGTTTGTTGGTCTCCCACTTCTTTTTGGAAGATGTAGGAGTTTGTTTAATAGAGTCCTTCTCAGGACTTTCAGATAGTTTTGGCTTCACTGGTCTTCCACCCAAACTATCTCTGCCTAATTCTGCATAAGATTGTTCTATAATTCTGGGTAGCTCAGTTTGATGTTCTGTAACATCAAATTCCCTTAATTTTTGGCGGATAGTCACTGCTGCTGCCTCCCCTTTAATATTAGATAATATTATTGTTGAGACCTGGTCGAAATTTTTCAGTAATTTCATACCTAAATTTAGTGCAGGCTCTGCCCCGTATTCGTTTTGAATTTGTTTCAGGACATCTGGTATTACCGCAATTGACGGAATGCCATGTGTTTTAGTGTAGATGGCAGCAAAGACTGAGCCCCAAGTGGTGCAGTCTTCCAGTTGTGGTGTGATCCCCATCGGTAAACTGATGGTTAGGATTCTGTGTTTCTCATACGGGCTAGTATTTGGAAATACTGCTTCGATTTGAGTAATTTTTTGAGCTATCCAGAATGGAATTTGCTCACGTTTTGTGGGCATTTTACCCATGACTGCGTATAGAGTCTGTGGTATAATTTTTAGTGTATTCCCCTGGTGAGGAGTTTGATTTGGAAGTGTCAATGGTGGTTGGACTGTGAAAGTCCGCATGACATATTGGACCAATTGTCTGTATATTTTTATTAACTCTGTAAGTTGAGTAAGTAGTTCCTCGTCTGACATTTCTTCAATGTCGGGATGAGGTGTATAGCCGGCTAGAATCGGCCATGTTGCTCCTGGTCTACCTAGTGGACCGAGCCTGGTAATGTTTCTGTGATGTTTTAGGGCGCCTTTAAACCAGAGCTGATGCTCTTGGTATGTTAATGGAATTTCTATATCCTCGAAAGGAATGTATTCCTCTGGTGGTTCATCTTCTTTGTAGAAGTGAAACATGTGTGTTACTGGATTTGATTCAGGAAATATTACCCATGAATAGAATACCTCTGTCTGAAAGGATTCGTGTGCCTCTATCACGAAAACTGCTCTACCGCCTCTTGGTGGTAGGCCATGTTTTATAAGTTTTAGAGTGATGGCTCTTCTTAAGTTTGGATGAATGTCTATAACACCCTCCTCGGTTTCATTTAAACCGGTAAAGTTAAAAACTGCTGCTTGGGCTGGCTGATCCGCAGCTCCACCGTTTCCGGTCTCAGTGTCAGAGCCAGGCATTTTGTTGTTTGAAAAAATGTAGAACAAGTTTCAAGGAAACAAAGATAAGGTGCACAATATTTTGGAACACTGTATCCTTCAACGTTGAGCAAACCAAACAGCTAATATATAGGGTACTGCCCTATGTAGCCGTGGTGGATACTTAACCCTGCCCACTCCAGACGTCTTTTGGAGTATATGGGTAGGGGTCTCTGAGAGAAAAAGCACGGCTGAGTTACTCAGTATCTTACGTTGAATTACATCCTTACCAAACCGTTGGGCGCCATGTAGTGTAGCTCCTATTTCCCTAATAGGCTCTGCGCATTGGAATAATATCCCCTATAGGTTTGACATAGGACTAAGGTCAGTATGTCCCTATCGAGTATATTAAACTTAATTACTTGTGCCAGCTAGCTCAGAGACTAGAAACTCCTTGTCAAACAAGAAGGGAGTAGTTTCTGGCAGCCGCAAAACATGACCACTTTGTTTCCCTTTAGAATCAGAACGTGTCCCAGAGTCGTGGAAACAATAGATAACTATTTCACTCAGCTCAATCGTGCATACTTAGTTTTCCTCAAAGTTACCCAGAAAGAAATAGACAGGCGTTTCAATAAAAGATTTATTGAACAGTCTTGTTTCTGGTGTAAGTAATATGTGCTGTTATGATCACAAGACAGTATGCAAGATAAATAATGTACAGCGTAAGCAGTAGAAATAAATAATACTGCGCTAGCATGATCTTTAGCAGATATTCATTTACATAAATAACACAGACTAAAAATGCGAGTACTCATACGATGCGTTGCTAAGCTAGTTCTACCCCAATGTACCTAACCTAACCTAGGTATAGGGAGAGGTATGAAGTAGGTGAAGTATTCCTTACTATGGTATACTAAGAGTATGTTAAGTCTAGTATGCCTAGTATGCCATGAGTCCCTCTAGGTTCTAGTCAGCTCCATACCTTTAGAATGAGAGAGGTGGGAATCTCTTGCCAGACTCGAGCTCCAACACCCCGCGAGGGAAGTCAGATCACTGGAAGCTGGACTCTCTGCGTGCAGGGATGACAGCGTCTTCTCAGTGCATCAGGCCGGGAAACTGGCTCCTCTGAAGTTGAGGTCTCCTCTGATTTACAGGGGCTAGGGAAGGTATATTTATACCTGAGAGGTACCTTAGAATGTTAGCATTGACGTGGATCGGACATCGGAAGACGTCATGAATGAACCCCTAAGGTATAACGGTTCATGCATAATAAATGAGTCCTTGAAGAAATCAATAGTCCTGTGCTAGGGAAACTCCCAAAGCCTAAGGGTCTGTTCTTCAAGAACTCTTTGTGACGTTAGGGTGGACGGATGTCTGAGACCATGCCTGTATTTGGAGTGCACGGTTTAATACCTAAATAGGGACTGGGATTTTATGCCTATATAAGGACATGACGAATTGTGCCTATATAAGGACATGATACAGGAAAACCTATATACGGACACCCTAAGAGGAATACAACAGTTTGGCATATTTGATTTACCTGTAAGTCCCTTGTAATGTGGCATACCATATACCCAGGGCCTTTAAATTAAATGCTACTAGTGGGTCCCGTGCTCTCCATCTCACTGGAGTCAAGCTATCCTGGCTGATGAGGGGTGAAACCCCAAAACCGGTCCAAGGATGCTTGTTTCCAGTCCAGGGAGGACCTAACCTGGCAGTTCGGGCTGGACTGTTCCCATTGGGTGCAGGGCAAGACTGATTTGCATATGGCTGGGTTCAAACTGGAAGGGCATGGGGAGAAAAAAAATGATGAATTTTGGCCCAGATCTCTGTTCTGGGGTGAATGTATGACATTGTTCTGCATTCTGTCCATCAATTGTTCTTTTTGCATCTGTCACCCCAAGTGGGACGGGTATGCCCAGATGTGGGTCCCGTGCTCTCCATACCACTGGAGTCAAGCTCTCCTGGCTGATGAGAGGTGAAACCCTGAAACCAGTCCTAGGATGCTTGTTTCCAGTCCTGGGAGGACCTGGCCTGGCAGTTCGGGCTGGACTGTTCCCATTGGGTGCAGGGTCAAGACTGATTTGCATATGGCTGGGTTCAAACTGGAATGGCATGGAGAGCAAAAAAACGATGGATTTAGGCCCACATCTCTGTACTGGAGTGTATGTATGACATTGTTCTGCAATCTAACAGAAGGGGGATGGGATCACACTGCTTCACCTCCCAGGACAGTTCACCCCTTAGCATTATGGTAAATGCAGTTCATTTTGAACGCTTACTTGAGTTTTTGCTGAAGTGTTTCACCAACGATAAAAAACGAAATTTATCTGGGGTTGCTGAGCAAGCTGCCACAATCCTATCAGGTATCAGTACCTCTCACAGGCGCACAGTTGCATCTCCAAAAGATCGTCAGCTCAATGGCTCAAGGGAGCCTTTTCAATCAGAAGGGGGATGGGAGCCCACTGCTGCACTTCCCAGCACAATTCACCCCTTAGCATTATGGTAAATGCAGTTCATTTTAAATACTTACTTGAGTTTTTGCTGAAGTGTTTCACCAAAGTTGGTGCAGGTTAGTGCTGTCAATCTCTAGACACATGTGTTTCTGAATATTATCCTTCATCAGTAGAGATAAAAAACGAAATTTATCTGGGGTTGCTGAGCAAGCTGCCACAATCTTTTCAGGTCTCAGTATCTCTACTGATGAAGGATAATATCCAGAAACACATGTGTCTAGTGTTTGACAGCGCTAACCTACACTAACTTTGGTGAAACACTTCAGCAAAAACTCAAGTAAGCATTTAAAATGAACTTCATTTACCATAATGCTAAGGGGTGAATTGTGCTGGGAGGTGAAGCAGTGTGCTCCCATCCCCCTTCTGTTTGTTCTGTATTCTGTCCATCAATTGTTCTTTTTGCATTTGTCACCGCGAGTGGGACGAGTATGCCCAGACGTGGGTCCTGTGCTCTCCATGCCACTGGAGTCAAGGTATCCTGGCTGATGAGGGGTGAAACCCCGAAACCGGTCCTAGGATGATTGTTTCCAGTCCAGGGAGGACCTGGCCTGGCAGTTTGGGCTGGACTGTTCCCATTGTGTGCAGGGTCAAGACTGATTTGCATATGGCTGGGTTCAAACTGGAATGGCATGGGGAGCAAAAAAACGATGGATTTAGGCCCAGATCTCTGTACTGGGGTGAATGTATGACATTGGTCTGCATTCTGTCCAACAATTGTTTTTTTGCAGTAGTGGACCTGCAGCACTTTTTGTGCCACCCACAGAAGTAGCCTTTCAAACCTGTCTCAGGCCTGCCACTGCAGAGCCTGTGTGTGCAGTTTACTGCTGCTTCAACTTATCATTTAAAACTACCTGCCAAGCCTTAAATTCCCCTTTTATCACACATAGGTCACTCCTAAGGTAGGCCCTAGATAGCTTTATGGGAAGGGTGCTGTGTAAATAAAAGGTAGGACATATACCTTTATGTTTGCCATGTCATGGTAGTGAAAAACAGCCTATATTGTTTTTCACTGCTGTGAGGCTTACTCCTGTCATAGGCTAGCCTTGGGAATTCCCTTATATACATTTAAATGCCAATTCTTGATCAGAGAGGAATGTTATTCCCATGTTTGGCATGTTTAGAATGGTAGTGGTGAATCCTACTTACTGCTAAAGTTGGATTTCTCATCACTATTTTTTCTCTGCGCTTATAAATCAATGTGCTTTGCAACCTGTCTCCAATACTCATGTGGGCTGTGTGTTAGCTACACTTTGTGCATTCTCTCCAGACAGCCACATAACAGGAAGGTATGGGTGTGACAGGGTATACATCTGCATTCATCTGCACACTAATAGTCTTCCTGGGCAGGAAGAGGGAGAGGTGGTTGACACTTACATCTGAAAGAGTTGTGTCCTGCCCTCACACAAGGGGCTGATGTACCTCTTATTCACAGTTAGGAGCCAGGGCTGGGCTGAAAGGAATCTTTGGGCACTTCAGAGGGCTCTTTTGAAGTTACCCCTTCATTGAATTGCATTTTTGGGTATAGGTACTGTGGCTCTGATCTGATCACATACTACGTGGTACTTGTAACCAGACCCTGCTGGCTCTACATGTGCACATTGCCAGGAAGACTGCTGTGCTGCCAGGAAGAAGCACCATTCTTGCTAACTGCTTTACTGTGTTGGCCTTCTGCCTGCTGGGTGCTGGGGTATAGGAGGGACTACCATTCTGCAATTTTCCTGTATGTGCTGGACTGCCACTAGCTACCTACTATTGTGCTCCCAAGTGTTCTCCAAGGGTTTGTTGGCTTGCTCCCTGTTCTATCAGAGTCTCCGGACAATAAAAGACTCTGCACCATTGGTATTTCCGTGGGACTCTGAGTCCCACAATTAAAACAACATCAAACCAACCAGCGCTTCATTCTGCGAGCACAGAGCTTTGTGCTGCCTGATTCCCAGCATGTTCTGAGGAGCACTGAGGCGTGGGCACTTTCATCAGGACCGAGCATCCTGGGTGGTGAAATAGACGCAGCAGCGCCAATGAGTGGCTTTGGCCTGATCCCTCTGTGTACCTGAGAGGACTAGAGTGTGGGTGCTGGTGACTAGGCCGGGTTCTTTAATACAGCGCTGCAGCACCGTATATTGCCTTCTTCCCGATCCTCTAGTGTGTCCCACGATGTTTTTGCGCCGCACAGGCAGTAAGGGCTGACCCGGCGAGCCCCCTTCTCAGGGACTCATCACTAAGGCAACCAGATAATCCAGGAGATGCTGGCCGACGTCGTCAGTGCTGCAATCCGCTGCCAGAGCACGCCTGCGTTAGAGGCCACAGGCCCCATTTCCAAGGCCCGCCGACACGTCTGTGGGCGTACTGCCACAGCACCGTTTTGGAGGGTGCCCTCTGGTCAGCGAATCCACCATAAGCAGGGCCCATCCCCACAAGGAGAGTGTGGGAGAGTAAGGGTTCCGGGCTAGCCAGCGTTTGGGGGCATTTGTCTTTTTCTACGGGGTGGGGTTGAACCTCCGTGTGAGACTCTGAGGGTGATGTAGAGCCGCTGGTGAATACTAAACTGTCTAAAGTGACTCTAGTCTCTTCAGGAGCCCACAGAAATTACCGTATAACATCTAATAGGAGTGCAGGTGCTCCCGTGCCTTATGTTTTCTTCCTGATGCAATCATTTGCAAGATTACTGCAATTTATGTGATTCTTTCTAAAAATCATGCATTACTTGCAAAGTACTTATATGATTTCTATCGTTTTGGCCTTAATATTTCTACAATATAGTAATCTATTTTTATTAGCACTGCTTGGAGTCTCTTTTGTGGTGTATTCATTGTGTTCCTCTGTGAGTGTGTTACACTAATGCTTTACACATAAGCCCTGCGCCAAGCTACCAGAGGATGAACACAGGATATCTTTGGTGTGTATCTGACTTAACCTGACTAGAGTGGTGGGTTCTTCCTGGCTTGGGTGCATACCTTACCCAACCAGTAACCCTATTTCTAACAATGTTTGTTGTATGATTTACAAGCCAAACATTTCTATCGCTCAATTTTTGCAAAGGGATTTAGAGCCAAGCCACAAACCTTAGCTCGGCCTGTTAATGTGTTGGTTTGCCCACCTATAGTGCATAATCATTTTAAAGACACTGGCTGATCACCTTTCAGTTATACAGCTTTCTGCCTCCCCATTATTGTTCTGTGCTGCTGTTCGTGACATTCACTCCCATGTTCCCGAAGGCGGCGTGGACTGGCAGCAGGCCCAGCAGCTAAAGTCATTTCGGGCAGGAGGCGTGACTGTAGACTTCATTTAGTCCGACAGCGCTCTGCTTCGAGGATTTGGGAAGCAAAGAGTGTGAGCAGCATAACTCTAGTATCCAGTTACCATCTTCAACATTCTTTGAGCAGACAGGGCACATGACGAAGGAACTGGACGTTGTTCACTCTCAGTAAGTGTCCAAAAAGCAGTCCTTGAATAAGTGGCAGACCACACTTCTAAGCGTGAGGAGGTCTCTTGCAGTAAAATATGCTATTGATGTTTCAGCACTGCAGAACGATAAATCAGTATGTTCTGGTTATTTTCATCTATACAGGTGTTGCAGGGACCATGCCAGGGGTCACATGCTGTATATCAGAGGTCGAGCTGCAACTCCTGGTGACCCCTAAATGATGTTCATGCCTATAGCCTCACTTTAGCTAATTTGCACTTTTAGTATCCATCTTCTCCTTCTCCTTTTTTAACTTGTTTTTATTGAAATTTAAACATGCAAAGCAAACATATAGCAATAGCGTCAATTTGGTAGCTCAGTGGCCAGCAGCAGTAGGTCACGCAACAACCACAGATTAAAGTTACCAACTACACTTAGTTGCTGATTTACACATTTTTCATGTAACACAGCACAGCAACAAAGGTTGCTGTGCTGATTGGTATGCAGTGGAGACAGCAGAACAGCCACATATATACTAAGATACTGTACTGTTTTTCTCTCCCCCAGCGCTAGCGCACTTTGTATGACATGCTCCAATGCACACACTCTTGCACCATTGTGTAACGGTGTTTCCATTCATTGAAGCATAGGTTTTGTACTGGAACATCTTCTTGATGCAAAGTAGAGCATAGTGCTACTTGCATTACTTTAGGCAACTATCAAATGAAAATCTGAATTTGCATTAGAAAGTGAATCCCAATACATCATTTTGTGCTGGATTTGCATCCCTTTTGTGAACCCATGAACCCTGATATAGTGGAGTTGGAGAAGCATTAACACGTTGGACCCCCCCTCTCCTTCCTTACAAGAAAGGCTTAAGTATTCTCCTTGCTGCAACTCTACAGGAATAATGGCAAAAAGAAAGAAGAACAATTCATTAATTAGGGCAGGAAGGTAGAAAGGTGGGTAATGGTAAGACATTGGAAAGGGGGATGCCAGTGGCATAACAAAACTTGAGGGGGCTCCCCTGCGAAGTACATGGAGGGCCTCCCCCGGCCCACCACCTATCAATTTGCCCCACCGCCCAAATATCTGGTTTATTTTGAATTGAAACCTCCAACATTTAATGAAATGCCTCTATATTGTCTTGCTCAAAGTTCTAATAAAATGAGAAACACTCTTAACATATAAGATATGCCATTCGTCACATTATTGTCAAGAGCAGATTATTTAACTGAGACAGCAATCGGAACAATGTCAAGGAGCGGTCCTATTGTCTCAGGAACTGCCTATCGCTGAAGAACAAAGACCAACTACATAGGGTCTGAATTAGAATTGACATTGATGGAAAATAACTTGAACATTTTAAAGACAAACACAATTTCACAGACTCGACTGACAATATACACAAGTAGTACATAAGATATAACTCAGTATCCTTCTAGCTTCAAGAGAAATGAACTGGTGTGAACTATCTGCATGCCACACACTTGCGTCTGTCAGGGGTTGTGCATGATAATAACCACTCTATAGTATTTAAAATGAACTGAGGAATCAATTTCAACCATCATGGCTTTCTTAGTAAGCAGGACAAAAACAGGCAGGCAAACGAGACTAAGGATGAGAATTACTTGGATGCTTCAGAACATTGATGCAGATGCTTTTCTGTTTGCATTTATCATGTCTTTAGTGTAAATAATGCAAATTACAAGATTTAAGGCACACATATTACAGACAGTGCAAACAACACCATAAATAACACATCATGTAGAATAAAAACAAACCATATTAGCAAGTACCTAAAGACAGAATCTATACTAATTGTAGTTGTTGAAGCAATGGAAAAAGTGCTAATATTTTCGAAGTGCATAATAAAACAATCACTAGTCCAGCAATATACAAAAATCAAGTGTGTTTTGTAAAACAATCCCAATTTCTTCTTCCATCAAGGTGAAAATACTTTCAAAGTGCATGATAAAAACAAGTCCTGCAGTAGGCAAAAATGAAGCAAGATTAGTCAAACAATTCACCTTTTGGTTTGTGCTTCAAGGCACAGATATTTCAAAGTGACTTATCAAACAAAAACAGGTGCAACAACTTACAAAAATCAAATCAGTTTAATCAAACTCTGGCCCTTTGGTTTGTGCATGAAGGTACAAATATTTCAAAGTGACTGTTAAAACAATAACAAGTACAGCAGACAATAGCAAACAAAAATAAATACAGTTTAGTCAACCTATGCCCCTTTGGTTTGTGCATCAAGGTGCAAATATGTCAAAGTAACTGGCAACACAATAAGTTCAGCAGCATAAAAATCAAACCTTACACAAACAATTCCCTTTTTGAGTTTAAACAAACAATTCCCTTTTTGAAGGTGCAAAGATTGGTGAAACAAAAACAAGTTCAGCAGCATAAAAATGAAACCAGCATATGTGAGGTCCTGTTTTGATCTAAAAGAAACTTGTGTGGATGCTTCATGAAACATAAAGACAACATTTCTCTGCGAAATGCATGTAAGAGACTCTAAAACATCACCCACATTAAGAATACATTTCAGGAAAACGGTATTTCAAACCATCTGTTCATGATTCAAGGTCATCAGGGTAAGACTCTGTGACTCTGCAGAACAGAGCTGGCTCTATCAGGGGCCTCCCTGGAAAGCTGGGGACTTGGGCTTGAGCCCACTTTGCCTATGCCTTAAAACATCTCAGAATGTGCCTAAAAGGTAGACTCACCCTCTCCCAGCAGCACATTTCTAACTTGTGGCCAGTAACTGGGCCCTGCACAGGAAAAGCAGCCTTCTCTGTGCCACTATGTTTTCATGATATTAATAAGTGAAGCTGCAGGGGTGGGGAATGAGGCATCAATAATACCGCCACCGGCCCGGTACACTCCCCAGACAACCTGCACCGCCACCAGCACCATTCAATGGGTCTTAGTCATGATAGCAGTGTGAGGTGACTGAAAATAAACTGCACGTCTGCACCTTGTTGGGTCAGGTGCTGGTGTATTAGTACCAATTGCATTGCAGGCTGCGCAGCCATGTGACCCAAACCTTTGTCTCCAGGCATGCCCAGGGGCACGCATATTAAATTTATAATGGCCTGCAGCTCGGGCCCATGGCTATAATAATAAGTGTGGTGCACTGGCGTGGCGGACGGCAATTAAAACCCAGAGCAGAGACTGTGCAAGGAGGCTGAGCTTCAGACACTTGTCGTGTCACTCAGTGACACTGCTGCTGCTAATTAAATTAATTGGTCCACGCCCCATCTGCCCACAGCCCAGTCCTGCTCTCAGCTCAGTCTCAGAGCCAGTTTGTATTTGTGGTGGGGTGTCCCCTGGACCTCGGGGACCCCCTGCACCACAGGGGCTGCAGGGGCTATTGTTATACCAGTGGGGGATGCACTCATTAGTAGCACCAGCAATGTCCCACTTGGTGGTGTATTCATTTTCAAATAGAGTTGTCTGAGTCAAGAGACAGATTTCAACCTCATGTGAGGTAATTGACTCAGTCTTAATTCTTACGCAGATGTCTAGTTTTAGAGGTTGGAGATTTCTGGAGATTCCTCCATTCTGGGCTCTACATCTTTACTACACAAAAAACCAAGGCAAAGTTGCCAAATTGCGAATGCACATCCATCCACACCGTTTGTCGGAGAGTAACTTTCAATAACTTAATATGTTTTGGTGCTCTCCAGGCATTAGGCCTCCCTCCGCCTTTAGAAGACCAAACTGGCTCTCCAAGGAGATAACAATCCCCTATGAGATCCCCAAATGTGTTACACATATGCCGAGGCACTTCCAAAGTCAGTCCAAGTCTGTATGTTAGGCAGTGGCCATCATCATGAAAGAGAAGAAGTCCACAAGGTGTTCTTTATTTCTTTTTATGTATCCTTTATTTTCTTGCCACAATCCAATCATAAGCAACAGGCAGCCGACACGTGTTTCGTCCGAAAGGACTTTCTCAAGGCTAGCAATGAGAAATTTTCTTTCTCTTCTGTTTATGCCAAGTCGTAACTCCAAATAGAAGATTTTCAAGGAACGAGCGTATGGATGCAAGTGATAGAAGACCTCTAGTATAGAGTCGGTTCATATCTGCACCCGTTACAAAAGTTAAAAGCAGAAGCAAGCCTTGATAAGCCTGCAAATCTGGTGGCTCTTGAGCCGCCCTGGTGTAAACGCCGAGACACCGCCACACGAACCACGTTCTGGGCTCTACATCTGCCTGCAGCACCTTAGTTCTCTTGTCTGAGACAGCCAGTCACTAATAGAGTTGTTTTCAGTTTTCTTAACACCCTGCTGCCTGATAATGCTATGCTGTTTTTGCTTTTGCTAATGGCATTGCTCTCAGATTATTGAAATCACTTTCATTGTGTCCCTCTCTAACTGTGTTGTCCTAGACTGGTGGGCACTGGGAGTTCCAAATGTATATGAGGTGTCCTCATGACCCTTTGTGCTCTGCGTCTTTTGTTTCTGGTATCCTGTAACCACATATTGTTCCTTTCATCATTGCATACTTCATCTAATACTATCCCTGCATCTCCTCTCCATTTTCTTCTTCCTCTGTGGGCACAAGGCCACTCTCCATGTCTGGCTTTTACTTGGCCAAAGCCACCTTGCAGTGTCTGCCAGGTATCACATATGAAGGGTTAACCACAACCTCTGCCTAACCACTTCACTTTGGTCTAAATTATTAGACCCTATCGATCCTGTTTATCCACACTGCAACAGTCCCATTTCCAGCTGTTTCATTAATGCAGTTTCACTCCTACCAGCTTACCCTACTGCACTGTCCTGCATCTTCCCTTCTGCTTCCCGGGCACGGCCTACAGGACTTTTCTTTAACTGCCAGAGTGTCAATCTTTCCCAAATGAATAAAGACCTGATTTAGAGTTTGGCAGATAGGTTACACCATTGCAAGTGTGATCGCTGTCTCATCCACCTTATTACAAGTGCATTATATCTTGTGTCTCTTGTAATAAGGAGGACTGCATATCTGTCGCATCTGTGAGTACCGTTTTGTCAAACTCTAAACCAGGCTTTAAGTGTTTACTATTTTCATCACTACTACAAAGATATTCAAATTTTTCAACTTCTTAGGCTTGCATTGCTACACTCTCACATTTCCTTCTACTGGCTCTACTGAAGTGTTCTTGTCTGTCTCACTACACCATTTTGTTCATTTTGTCTTCCCCACTGAAGTACCTAATTCCTGATGTTTACCCCATAGATGTTTACCCCCTTCTGTCCTGCCCTAGCTCAAGGACCAGGAGAAAGAGAAGTGTAAGAAATTGGGTTAGTAGCTGAGAAGGGAAAGCCCACTCAAATAATAAACACAATCTTTGTCAGGGAGAACCACTGAAGTCACTAAATAAACCTGTGCTTAACCCTCTAGTAGCTTGGCACAAAAGCAGTCGGCTTAACTTGGATGCAATTTGTAAAGTATGTATGCCGCACTCAAAAGTATTAAATTGAAAACACAACACAAGAAAAATCCCAAAACAAGTTAGAAAATTGAGTACATTTCAATAAATAAATTGACACCAAAACAACAAACATCCAATAAGTAGAATCTGAGATATGGATTTAAAAAATTTGAAAAAAATAGTGCCAAAAAGCACAAAGTGCTGTATGCAGGATATGGTCAAGCTAGACCAGGTCAAAATCAAAAGTTAAGGCTGTCTGTAATGGATCGCCAGTCAGATACAGGGGCCAGGTTTGCCCCAGTGGAAAGTTTACCTTCTGGCTTTGAAACCTTTATGGAGAAGAAGTGTTCATCGATGAGTCACCAGTAGGCCTGAGTGTGAAATTCCGCTCCGTTCGCGGATTTTGTGGAGTTTTTCCTACTTTGCGCTCCGTATCGAGCGCGAAGTTCCGAAAAACTCTGCGTAGCGGCGCAGAGCATAGTTTTTCCTTTTACGTGGCACGCCAACATTAAGCTGGCGAGCACGAGTGAGGAAAATCATGCTCCAGACCACCTCCAGGTGAGATTTCTCAACGCGGGTGGTAACAACAGGTCCCTATTGCTCGTGTTGAGAAACTTTCTGCTTGCGTTGAGGAAGCTGCTGCTTGAGTAGAACTGCACGTGGTGCCGTTCGTGCTGATTTTACAGAGCGGGACAAACAAAAATCAGCACGAGCAGCACGACATATCGAACTCCACTGCTTACGGAACTCCCAGTTTTTTGGGCACTTCGGGGAGTTCCGCATAGCGGAACTCTCCCCAGGCATAGTTACTGAGGCAAGCTGAATTAAATGATGTCAGGCTGCTGAAAAGCAGGCTCCTAGTGCAGTTGTCGACAAAGATGGGAAAGCTTTAAACAGGCAAAGCCTGAAGTCCGTGTCCAGGAATGCTTCAATGTTGATCGATGCTGCTTGGCGTTGGTACCGATGAAGCCCTCTACGTTCAGATGTAGAAACTTTTCTGGAAGTCAGATCTCCTTCAGCGGGATAAACTGACAAATTGAGGCTATCTAGGAATTTGATGTTCACAGCCATGACTTTGACACCAACCCCGGTCTCAGTCAGTTCTTTGCGGACAGGAGGGATACACTCTAACACCAGCCAAGTGTCTAAGACCTGGGGGGCCCCATTTGGGGGTTAGGACTCAGTCCAACAGAGGCTTCCAGCAGGACCACAGCAAGGAACCGGTCACATGGGCAGTTGCAGGGAGAGAGGGCTCTCGAAGCTTGTTGTGTCATTGTAGCTCAAACTGAATGTCAGCCAACATACCCTTGGAGTCATTTCAGGTGTTCTGGGGTCAAGGCAGGCAGGCCCAGTCTTCAGTCAGGTTCTTCAGAAAGCATTGCAGTCCTTCTTCTGATTCTTCACAGGTCCAGGAGTGTGATGAGGAGAGGCCTACATTTATGCCCACTGCCAGCCAGTGAGTGAAGGGCAATTCTTTGTCAACCCCTAAACCAGTTCTGGTCAGTTTCTTCCCTCCCACTGGGTTTGGAGCCAGCCTGATAAGAGAGGCAAAAGGGAGGCAGACCTAGGTGTGAGCTTTGTCGGTCAGTGACAGGGTAGGCATCCTTTGAAGTTCAGGAAGGGGCTAGGTACATCCTCCAGGCCATATTGTCAATTGAGAACACCCTCTCCCCTCTCCCCACACCCAGAACCCTTTGTCCACTATCTTGGAACAAAACTCATCTCACCACAGGTGAGCCATCAGTAGTCAGGTGACAGCTGGGCTCTGGCAGGAAAGCCTTTTAGATTTAGGCAAGAAAATGACAACTTTTTAAAAATGTAATTCCCAAAATAGTAATATAGGATCCAACTTGAACATTAAGTTTGATTTTAAATTCCTATTAAAATGAGCACTTAAAATATTTTTCTGGCTATTCTCAAACTAAATGCAGCACATTTGCCACAGTGAAAACCAACTTTGGAGGTTGTTCACCACCAGGACAAGTAAAACATTAAATATAGATCTTACTTTTCAAATACCATGCACTCTGCTGTTTGGGCTTATAAGGCCTACTTTAGGGGTTAGTTATAAGCATTAAAAAGGAATGTTTGGGTCTGAGAAAAGGTTTATTTTGCAAGGTCTAAATAGCAGTTTAAAACTGCACACCCAGGCTCCTGTGGCAGGCCTGGAGATATGCTTTACAGGGCTACAGTAGTGAGTGGCACAATGAGTGCTGAGCCTACTAGTAGCATTTAATTTACAGGCCCTGGGTAAGAGTAGTACCACATAATGAAATTACCATTAGGTACCAAAGGAGAGCACAAGTAATTTATCTTTGGTTAGCAGGAGTAAAGTGCATAGAAACCTATGGCCAACAAAAACAGGGTTCAGTAGGAAGGCAGGAAGAGCACATTTCCAAAACAGCTACTGCTTGGAGTCTAATGGCTTTAAGCCAATATGGTGTTTCTTCTGCACCCAGAGCCAGCAACCAGCTGTGCATGTGGCACTGCTCGAAGAAAGAATGAATAATGGGAGAGGTAGTCTGTACAGTTTGCTTTAAAGCTTTGCCTTTTCCTATCACTTCCCAATTGAACCCTACTTGGTATTCCTATATCTGCCAGTTGCTATCGTCAAATAAAAGATGGGTCTCAGCCTTGTAAGGTCTTTATTAACTCACTGGGCTTGTCTTATTGTAAAGCAGGTACTTGTCCCAAATTGGTGGGGCAACCTTCAAACTTGTTTGCAGACAACTTTCTAAGACTCAACCTTGAGAAAACTGAGTTTCTCCTCATTACACCTAAGTCTAATAACTGATTTGGTACGACTTTTCACAAAAAACATAATAAAGACTTCTCTCCTTCCCTCTGCCTCACAGTGAAATTGTTAGGTATTTGGACACTCCTGTGCCATTAGTTCCCTAAAAATAATGATAAGCACCGCATCTTCAACTTCATTTTTCATATTACATTTTTTTTTAAATGGTATTTGCCTGATCAACTTATAATGATGCTTTCAATGAGCTTGCAGGACTGGTGGTGCATGCCCAATTCAGGAGCTCTGATGTATTGATTCACCTCTTTTTTTCTGGGCTTCTGGGTCAGTGTGCCGATGCATGTTGGGCCAGAGTAATGGACGGTAGCAGCTGAATCATCCTCACTTCTTTCTGCTCAGTAATTAGAGGCTTGGGCTACCCAGTGGTGGTGTATATGTTCTTGTTATGCTTTGATTTCTCCTGCTGCAGAGTCACAAGGAATCAGGGATGGAGGAAGAGGCCAGCTAGTGTGTCTAGGCAGCAGAAAGTACAGACGACATTCAGTGTTTTCTTCCCAGATTGATGTTGGAGGAGTGTTCCTTCACATGGCTTTTTGCTCGAAACAAGATGGGATCCTTTCACAGTACTTTTTTCAGTAGATTGCCCTAATCCAAAATGGAGTATTACCTTTCTGTGAGTTTTGTACGTATTTGGCCTGTGTATGAACCTAGCCATAATGCATTGGAGTGCCTCATAGTCTAAGGCAAGCATATAGTCATTGTTTGATGGGAGAGTTAGCTGGTTATTGGATTGTTACTGCATTGTGATGTAGTGTTCTTTAAAAAGGTATGCCTTCAACCCTTTTGTAAATTTGAGTAGCACAGGGGGCATCCGTATGGATACAGTGATGCTTTTCCAGATCCTGGGCTCGTAAACAGAAAAATCCTGCTGCCTTGTCTTTATTTCCTTTTTAAACTTCTTTGTTTTCATTCTGATGGTGGCATGGCTGTTGGTGTGCTGAGAGCCACCAGAGATGGTGAGCTTGTGCGCAAGCTAAGTGAGCGTGCTTATCATGATAACATTGTAAATGGGTTTCAAGATGGTGTGGCCAGCAAGGGGAGCCTATAATGTTCCACCAGAATGGTGGTAACGTGATGATATTTTATTTGTCCCTGAATGAGACATGCTGCCATGTGCAGGATGACCATTAGGGATGCGACAGTACAAGGAATTGAACAGCAGGCTGAAGTTGCATTCTGTAAGAAATGATTTCCCTTTCTTTAGAAGAAAGAGATGATACCAGGCTGACTTTGTTTTCTTGGTTATGTGTTCCTTGAGTGTGAATGCGAGTCAAAGTGACTTTTCATTCAATGGAAGCTGGGGCTTGAAACCATCAAGGTTCATGTCATTGAGCCAGGTGTGCACTGTTTCTTGTTTGTTGTTCTAGGCAAATAATTGGAATTCTGCCTTTGTGGGATTGGGCTTCAGATAGGTTGGACGTCCAAGTTTGGATGCGGTGCAGGCAGTGTTTGAGACGTTGGATGTCTGAAGGACAGGATACTTTCAACTAGATTTGCGTATCAGCAGCATATTGGTGAATCTGATGCTGTTATCTATGAGCTTAGCCCACAGGGGTTCCAAGTTGAGGTTGAAGAGTAACAGGAGACAGTATAGAAAAATTGGGAACCCCTAAGGGATCGGGATTTTTTGGATGCTGGAATGGCCTGTGTGAACAAAGTGGTGTTGATTGACAAGATGAGATGAGATGTTTCTTCTTCTGAATACATCAGCCTTCCAGTTCCTTCTCAGCTGTTTCTGGACTGTTCATTATGTTGTACCTTTTTCTTTATCTTCAATCTACTGGTGCCTGGCCTGGAGGTTTTTTTGTTTTTTGCCGCTTCTGCCTTTTAACTCCAAAGTGACTCTTCCTAAGTGACACCAGTTTTTCTACATGTGTATGAAGTGTGGTAAGACACTGTGGTTACTGAAGGGAGTTGCCCTTTCCTCGAGTAATCCAAGCAAAGACTGATTCAGTGATACTCATGCTCTGCTATTGATGCAGCCAACAATTTGATTATTTCTCTCCTAGAGATTGGCAACGTTATCTTGGCAGTGATGCATCAGTCTTTGTTCATCGCATTTGAGGCCATATAGTATTCTACAGTCAGACTCATATCTTAAATAAGAAAGTTTGAGCGCATCCCTCCACCATATACTGACTACCCATCAATGCAAGAATCAGATTTCAAATAGCCTTTCTAGCTTGCAAAGCCTTGGACTTGAACAAAGACACCTATGTGTCAAGTCTGCATGCGATCTCAAGAGGTCAAGAGGACTTAGTCACAGGGACTCATTGTACTTTAAAGTATCAAGATTCCAAACTGCTCAAGCTTGAACTCAGTCTTTTACTGGAGCTGTTACTGATTTCAGGAACATACTCCTCGATGGATGGATGGATGAATGAATGAAATTTGTAGAGCGCAGAAATACCCAAAGGCGTCAAGGTACTAAAAACCCGAAACCCAACAGAGAGAAGTGACACAGAAGACCCTTGCAGCTGAACAGAGTTATAAAGTGAAAATGCATGTTTTAAGACTTCTCCTGAACAGCAGGTGATTGTCCATAAGAGGATGTAATGAGGCGAAGTGTTCCTAAGTTTAGCATCAGTAAGCAATCTGCCACCCCATCTATTACAAAGGGGCCTGCTATATACATACCATTGAAATGTAGCTCTAAAACATTTCAGACGAAATTGTGCAAGGCCTTGTGCTCAAGGCACAGAGCCTTAAACCCAATTCTTTTCTTACTGAGAGCCAATGCAGATTCTTAAGCTCCTGAGAGATCAGCTGATATTTAGGAATGTCAGGAATCAGCCAAGCAGCTGCATTTTGCACTGCCTGGAGCTTATTGAGAGAGCATTGATTGATGTTGAGATATTCTGAATTACATTATTGTAGTGAGCAGGAGTCCAGAGAAAATACTACCTCTTGGCTTGAAGCATTAGGAATATAAGAAAACAAATTCTTTAAGGATCGTGTTATATTGAAGAATGCAGAAACAGTATGACTAACTTGGCAGTCAATGGTAAGCTTGTCATCAAAAATCACCCCCAAATCTTTCGCCAACCTAACTGGTGTGGGAGGGGGGAGGGGGTGCCAAAAACCTCTGGCCATCAGAGAATTATCCAAATGGAATGCTGGCTAACAAAAGCAAGAACCTCCATCTTGTCAGAATTTAATATTAGGTAATTATTCATCTTCCAGCCACAGATTTCCCGCACACAATTCTTGAGGTTAAGAGCACCAAGTGAACATCATCTGTAATAACAATAATTTGGGTGTCGTCCACATAGCACAGCACCTGGAGACCAAATGACTGAATCACTCTGCAAGGGGTGAAACATATAGTTTACACAACGTGGGACTTCAGGATGATTTTTGAGGACCTCCCTGGGGTAGAGAAAATGGTTTGGAAAACATCTGTCCGTACATGATTGATTGGGTCCATCTGATAGAAAGGATCCAAGTAAGTCAAGTGCCTTGCCCTTGACTCCTATTTGGGAAAGATGTGAAACCCGAAGTGTGGGAGACACAGGGTCAAAGGCTACAGACAGATCTAGCATGAGAAGTGCAACAGCCTCACTGCCGTCCATCACAGATCTGATGTCGCCTACAGCTGCCACCAATGCAGATTTAATGCTCACTTCTGAAGTTTGTTTGAAATGGATCTAAGAGCTTGTGGGTATCAATAAGAGACGTGAGAAACATGTTGAGATGTTTTTCAAGAATCTTAGCTGGTGTGGGCAACAAAGATATAGGGCAGTAATTTTTAAGTTCCTTGGGATCAATGTTAGGTTTCTTAATGAGAGGAATGAATATAGCTTCTTTCCATGCCTTTTGAAAACAACCGGACACTATAACAGAGTTGAGCATAGGCATCAGGTGATTGGCATTAATATAAGGAACTGTCACGTGTCCCGGCTAGAAATGATGCCATATTTCTGCTCAGATTTCTTAAGTTGCCTTCTTTCTGCAACACAGTGACTTTTGACATACATTTGTTTACGGGTCAGTGCAGCATAGGATTCCTCAAAACTCCATTTGCTTACATTTCAACTTTGTAGGCACACTATCATGACACCTTGAACATTCAGTATGATGTATAGAGCTCACTGTACAAATGTCATGGCTTATTGTTGCCCAGTAGGCGACAACGCTATCTAGGTAACATAAACAATTGTGGCCTGACAAAAACCTCGACATACCAACATGGGCACTGTTTATTATATATACAAACACACTTCCTAGTTAAAATCAGAGGAGCACTGTGCTGACAATTCGAGGTCGCGGTACATCGGAATTATAGCTCAGCTGATTCCTGTCCCCTCCACAAGGGATGTCTCGCTCTACACCTGGACAGACAACCTGAAGACACTTGCCCACAGGTAATGGAGAGTTAGGTCACCCGTCAGGGATTCTTTGCAGATCACCCACCCTAGGCTAAAGGAGGTTAGGAGCGTTAGGTAGGAGCACACTACAATATATTATTATACACTACATATATGCCAGCAGATATTCATTGTTTTAGCACAATGGTGAAATTATTCATTCTCTCCACTGTTCTTGTATTGCTGATTATGGTAATATGTTTTGTTCTATTATTAATTGCAGCAAACGTATTCTACTGAAGAATCTCACTGCTTCAATAAATATTGAAACTGCAGGTTGTATTACTTGCGTATTTCAATTGGGTATGAATAAGAGTCTGAGCAAAAAGATTCTAGATCTCTTACCACGATTTGATTAGGGGATCAGGGTTGTCATGTTCTGAGGTCCCACACACATTTGTTACCCTGCAAGGGTAGGGGTATGGATCGTGCACTGTGAGTTAGCAGGACTATAAGCCAACATATCCTGATGGTGTGCACAGAATCGGTCTGGTACAATCCTGACGTTTATGTTGTCCTTCAAATGCACAGTTTTACAAAAGGAGGTACAAACCGTACGAAAGAGCCAAATGCAAGGTCTTAGGAGGACAGGGATTGAACGGGGATACTGACTTTATGTTGTGAATAAGGGCTTCAACTTGAGGCGTAGAAAGTGGGGGTGAATAGCAGGATGGTGGCATTAGATGTCTCTACAGCACAATCAACCAGGTCCAGCTGAATATTGGTATTAATATCAACAAATTCTGAGTAAATTTGACTTATCTTAGTATGTACAAAAGCTGCCAATTTATCACAAAAGCCTGAGAACCATTCAAGTTGACTGTATTATTGGAACAGGAGAGCATATTAACCATTTTAAACAGTTCTTTCAAGGGATTGTGAGCATTGTTAATTTTAATAATGCAGTATTTGGATTTTGCCCCAAGAATAGCATGTTTGAAGTGAAGGATTAAAGACCTGTGCTTTACTCTTTCAAGAGGATCATGACTTGTTCGCCATTTCTGTTCTTCCCTTCTGCACTTATATTTCCAGATCCTAAGGTCATCTGAAAACCAGGGAGAAGTAGGTTTACCTCTAAGATGATTTACAGATTTAAAAAGGGTTATGGTGTCCAAAGCACTTTTAAGCCATCCTGAGTATTCTGCAGCAATCAGGTCCAAATTTTGATAACGTATGGGGGTTTGGCTAATAACACCCTACTCAGGTTTGTATCCAAAATGTTTTTCCAGGTACAACGCTTTAGGTTCGAACACAAAGTTTTGCTATGAACTCTTGGCCCGGGCACTGTGAAAGAGAAGCACAGAGTTCAACGTTCAGACAAGGGCTTACCCTTAGCCTTGAGGATGACAGGCCAGTAGGCCTGAAAAGGTAGAGGTGTCATGAATTTTTAGATCAAAAGCAAATGCTTCGCAGAGAGCGGATGTAAAAGGAACGAAATTAAACTGAAATGTATTTTGATTGGCTACTGTGAATTCCCCTACACATTTATTAACATGATCCAACCTGAGAATGTCGTATCCCACTGGGACCTACTCTGGTTTCCCATATTACCACAAATTGTGGTTCAAGTTGACTTTTAAAAAAAGAAGAAAACAAGTTAAACTTCTCACTTTGTGAAGCTTAAAAAACACACACAGTTGCACATTGTATAGTTGCAGTGAGTTCATTGAAAACCACAGTTCGACAGGCACCTGGATCCAGCATGGGTTTGTTCAATTCAAGACCATCGTTAAGCAGGTACCACAGACAGTGAGATTTTCGGTTTTCTTTCTGTTTTATATTCCTCATTATACAGTGGGAGCTGCCACCAAGTGTACCCTTCTCAAAGTCTAAAGGGAGACATATAAGTGAGCTCCTTGATAGAAGAGCTCAAAACATAGGTGTGTTGGCACAATTTACATTTTGCCTGTAAAATTGAGTGAAATGCACAAGTTGTTCATGGAATTGTGAAATGTGCCTTTGTCACTTAGAGGAAATATTTTCTAGCAAAAATGTTTTTGTAAGTGAAATTTCCCACTAAAACCTCATTTGCAGAGACGTTTTCCGCCATAAATGTAGGTTTTTGCTGTGTATTTCTTACACCAAAACCTATTTTCTGTGGATTTTATCCTGCTTTTCTTAACTCTTAAACTTTACAAAGTAATATTGTGAATTTGACATAGGTGAAGATTCACAAAATCACTCAACCGGTGAGATGCTTCAAGTAAGACACAAACCTTCCTCTTCTCAATCAATCAATCAATCAATCATGTCACTTATAAAGCGCACTACATACCCGCGAGGGTCTCAAGGCGCTGGGGGAAGAGGGGGGTGGTGCTGCTACTGATCGAAGAGCCAGGTCTTGAGGAGTCTTCTGAAGGCCAGTAGGTCTTGGGTCTGTCGGAGGTTGGTGGGGAGGGTGTTCCAGGTCTTGGCGGCGAGGTGGGAGAAGGATCTGCCGCCGGCGGTCGTTTTCCGGATGCGGGGGACTGTGGCGAGGGCGAGGCTGGTCGAGCGGAGCTGGCGGGTGGGGGTGTAGAAGCTGAGTCGTCTGTTGAGGTAGGCTGGTCCGGAGTTGTGGAGTGCTTTGTGTGCGTGGGTGAGGAGCTTGAAGGTTATCCTCTTGTTGACAGGGAGCCAGTGCAGGTCTCTCAGGTGGGGTGTGATGTGGCTGCGTCGGGGGATGTCGAGGATAAGACGTGCAGAGGCGTTCTGGATGCGTTGCAGCTGTCTCAGGAGCTTAGCCGTCGTTCCTGCGTAGAGGGCGTTTCCGTAGTCCAGCCTGCTGGTGACGAGGGCCTGGGTGACTGTTTTTCTTGTTTCGGTGGGGATCCACTTGAAGATCCTGCGGAGCATTCGGAGGATGTTGAAGCAGGATGAGGAAACGGCGTTGACCTGCTTAGTCATGGAGAGGGTGGGGTCGAGGATGACCCCTAGGTTGCGTACGTGGTCGGTGGGTGGCGGGGCTGTTCCCAGTGATGTTGGCCACCAGGAGTCGTCCCAGGCTGAAGGGTTGGAACCAAGGATGAGGACCTCCGTCTTGTCCGAGTTCAGCTTCAGGCGGCTGGTCCTCATCCATTCGGCGACGGCCTTCATTCCTTCGTGGAGGTGGGCTTTGGCGGTGTGAGGGTCTTTGGTGAGGGAGAGGATCAGCTGGGTGTCGTCGGCGTAGGAGATGATGTTGAGGTTGTGCTGTCGGGCGACGTGGGCGAGGGGTGCCATGTAGATGTTGAACAGCGTTGGGCTGAGGGAGGAGCCTTGGGGTACGCCGCAGATGATCTTGGTGGCCTTGGATCGGAAGGGGCGAGGCGGACGCTTTGTGTTCTGCCGGAAAGGAAGGATGTGGTCCAGTCCAGGGCCTTCTCTTGGATCCCGGCGTCGTGAAGGCGTGTTCGTAGTGTGTGGTGGCAGACCGTGTCGAAGGCGGCTGATAGGTCCAGGAGGATGAGGGCTGCTGTTTCTCCGTTGTCTAGCAGGGTCCTGATGTCATCGGTGGCGGCGATGAGGGCAGTTTCGGTGCTGTGGTTGCTGCGGAAGCCGGACTGGGAAGGGTCCAGGATGTTGTTCTCCTCGAGGTAGCGGGTCAGTTGTTTGTTGACGATTTTCTCGGTGACCTTCGCGGGGAACGGGAGCAGAGAGATGGGTCGGAAGTTCTTGAGGTCCTTGGGGTCTGCCTTGGGTTTCTTGAGTAAGGCGGTGATCTCGGCGTGCTTCCAGCTTTCCGGGAAGGTTGCTGTCTCGAAGGAGATGTTGATTATTTTCCGGAGATGGGGCGCGATGGCTGTACTGGCTTTGTTGAAGATGTGGTGAGGGCACGGGTCTAGCGGTGAACCGGAGTGGATGGTGTTCATGATCTCGCTGGTGTCCTCGTCGTTGATGTTGGTCCAGGAGAGCAGGCGGTTGGTGGTTGTGGGGGCAGTGGTCTCGGTGGTTGCCGGGGCGGTCGTGGTGTTGAAGCTGTCGTGGATGTCGGCGATTTTGCGGTGGAAGGAGGTGGCCAGTGAGTCGCACAGGTCTTGCGACGGCTGGATGTCGTTGGTGTTGGAGCTGGGGTTGGAGAGTTCCTTCACGATGTTGAAGAGCTCTTTGCTGTTGTGTGCGTTGTTGTCTAGGCGGTCTTTGAGTGAGGCCCTTTTGGCAGATCTGATGAGGTGATGGTGATTGCGGGTGGCGCTCTTGTGGGCGGCGTAGCTGTCCGCTGTCCGTTCGTGGAGCCAGATCTTCTCCAGTTTTCGGCATGTTCGTTTGGAGGCCTGGAGGTCTTCGGTGAACCAGGTGGCTTTCTTGCTGGTGTGGCTGTTGGGCGGATTCTTGAGCGGGGCGAGGGTGTTGGCGCAGTCGTCGATCCACTGTCTGAGGTTGCGGGCGGCGGTGTCGGGGTCGGAGGGTTCGGCGGGTGGGCTCAGGGCGAGGGTTGTGGTTAGCTGGTCTTCCGTGACTCTGCTCCAGCAGCGGCGAGGCATTTGTTCGGTGCGGTGGTGCGTGGTGGGCTTCCTGTCGGTGAAGTGGATGCAGTGGTGGTCAGTCCAGTGGGGTTCGGAGGTGTGGTTGAAGGAGACGTGTGGGCTTGCGGAAAAGATGGAGTCTAGCGTGTGGCCGGCGGCGTGGGTGGGTGTAGTCACGAGCTGTCTGAGTCCGAGGGTGGCGAGGTTGTCGATCAGGGTGGTGGAGTTGGTGTCCTTGTTGTTCTCGAGGTGGAAGTTCAGGTCCCCGAGGAGGATGTAGTCCGTGGAGGCGATGGCGTGTGTGCTGACGAAGTCAGCGATGGAATCGCTGAACTGTGGTCGGGGTCCGGGGGGTCTGTAGATGAGGGTTCCTCTGAGGGTGGTGTTGGGATCGGTGTGGATCTGGAAGTGCATGTGTTCGGCGGTGCTGAGGGTGTCGTCGGTGTTGGTTGAGACTCTGAGGGTGTTCCTGTGGACGATTGCGATGCCTCCTCCGACTCCGTTGGTGCGGTCCCTGCGGGTGATCTTGTATCCGTCCGGGATGGCAATGGCGATGTCGGGGGCTGAAGCGGGATTCAGCCAGGTCTCCGTCAGGAATGCGACGTCTGGGGAGGTTGAGTCGAGAAGGTCCCAGAGTTCGATGGCGTGTTTGCGGGCGGAGCGGGTGTTGAGGAGGATGCATCTGAGGTAGTTGGGTTCTTTCCTGGGCGGTGGTTTGGCGGGGCGGGTGCTGGCGAAGCTGCAGTTCCGGCAGGTGAAGGGCCCTTGGGTGCGCTTCGGGGTGGCCTGGTAGCAGGCGTGATCTTTTCCGGGGTTGAGTGCGTGGAGGGTGCTGGCGTCGTATCGGCGTCTGTTGATGTGGCGGGCGCGGGGGATGCCCGGACCATCTAACTTATTAATGCCTTGGTATTTGGAACACCCCTACCAAAATGTAGAAATAAAAAAAGTTCAAAAGCAAAAATAGCAGTCATTATTTGTGACTATGTTAATGTCCATTTTAAACACAGGGAAATATATCTTTATGGGTCAAAAGCTGTGTTGTGAAGGGTAGGGTGGGAGACGTAGGCAGTCCTTATCGAACAGGTAGCCTGAGGGACTACATTCTGTCATGAGGCCTCTCAAATAGATCGCTGCATCTGCCTAAGTATTCTTAAATGTTGTGTTTATTTTAGAGATGATCCTGCACAGTCTTCTATTGAATTAACTATCCTGGGCGATGCTCAGTAAACTGTAGAAAAATATGTTGATGCTCCATTCCTATTTAATTAAAGAGGGTCGAGGGGTAGAAAAGGGAGAATCCTGAATTTCATTCTCAGTCAAGACCATTAAGAAAACAAGAACAACAAGGCTTCTCCAGTTCTCAGTATTTGTGCATTTATCAAAATAATAGTATCATTTCAGAAAACAAAAGTTACTTAATTAAGGGGATCAGCATAAAGCCAAAATCAGAATAATGCAAAGTTCCACATGCCTTTGAGAAATTAAACAAGCACAGCACATATGGCAGTCAATCAAATGAACGAGAGTAAATAGGCCTAAATACTGAAAGGACCAGCATCTAGTAAGCAGAAAAAAAGGAAATTCTAAGAAGGTATCTTTGGCTATTCTAAAACCAGCACATCTTTTATAATGTTCTGCAATACATAATTTGTTGCACAGAAGAAATCCTATGTTTTATTAAAGATAAACACGAGAGAACAAAAGAGCTGCTTCTCACATTCATAAGGAGGTTTAACACATAGCCTTGCAATATTGCCACACAAGTACATTCTTACCCGAGGAAGCTAGAGAAAAGTTAACGATGCACACCAGGACTCAGACTATGATTTCCACCTGAATTTCGATCATTTCATAGATACATGAGCGAGTGCAGCTCGTGCACAAAAATAATTATGCATTTTTCTGCAACGTGACAAGCGCTCTTGTTAATGCGTCCTAGCTTTATGCTAACCAAACCAACATTAGGCACTATTTTCTAATAAAATATTTAATTCTATAATTGCTTGAACAGAAAATGACCTGGGCCACTGTATTTTTCACTTATTTAAAGTAAGTCATACCATTTTGACTCATGATATGTTTTCCTTTTCAGGTCGCTCACATCAAGACTCCAAAGCAAATGGATGAGTTCATTGAAATCCAGAGTTCGACAGGCACTTGGATCCAGCGTGGGTTTGTCCGATTCACGACCATCGTTAAGCAGGTACCACAGACAGTGAGATTTTCTGTTTTCTTTCTGTTTTTTATTCCTCATTATACAGTGGGAGCTGCCACCAAGTGTACCTTTCTAAGAATCTAAAGGGAGACATATAAGGGAGCCCCTTGATACAAGAGCTCAAAAAATAGGTGTGTTGGCACACTTTACATTTTGCCTGTAGAACTGAGTGAAATGCACAACACTTGCTGTTCATGAAATTGTGAACTTTGCCTTTTTCACTTTGCGGAAATATTTTTTTAGCAAAAATGTTTTTATAATGGAAATTTTCCACTAAAACTTCATTTCCTACGGCGTTTTCTCCCATAAATGTAGGTTTTGCTACGTATTTCTTACACCAATACCTACTTTTTGTGGATTTTAACCTGCTTTTCTTAACTCTTAAACTTTACCAAGCACGTGATTTTGGCAAAGGAGAAGATTCACAAAATCACTCAATGAATGAGATGCTTCATTTCTTTAACACTGAAACACTCAAAACCTAATTATGGTGGTTGGTGTTGCTTAAGGAAACATAATGTTGAATTTAGCCACTTACTTTATATCCACCGCCAAATTTCTGTATCAATAAAGCCTACACCCAAGTAATATATATCTAGGACCTCATTTATGAGAAGTGTCGTATTGCTGCGTGAAAGCAGTGATGCAACACTTCTCAGTGCGCCCTCCTTGCGACATGATGGATGCGTCATATTTACCGTATGACGCATCATGTCACAAGGAATGACAGATACGTCAATATTACTAACAGTATCTGTCAGTGCAAAAGTGGCGCATTGCTGGAGTTGTGTTGGAAGCGTGACGCAACTCCAGCAATGTCCTTTCACATGGGGCAAGCCCCATGTGAAAGGGCCTGCGCCACCCTTACGCCTGCCATGAGGCAGGCGTAAGATTTTGACCCATTGGCATCCTAGAAGTGGGACAGTGAAATCTTATAGATTTCACTGTGCCACTCCTACGACCCTTTCTTGCGGGGGAACGCCCACCCTGCATACATTATACCTGACGCAGGTATAATGTAGCGCAGGGGTTTACGAAGTGACCCATCTGCCTAGTTGTGTCACTTTGTAAATATGGCGCAATATGGCGCATTATTTATGCCGCCACTGCGTCACTAAAAGTGACACAGCGGCGGTGCAAAAGTGACGCAGGCCATCATAACTAAGGCCCCTAATTCCTAGGGTACTTAAAAACCTTGTCAAGAAATAATTTGTAAAGGTACTTCGGTACACTTTTGCTTGGCTTTTCAGGTAATATATAAAATAGGGAACTCACAAGGAGTCCCTGCATATTTTCTGACAACACTGTGCACAATTAATGAGGAAGTATAGAGGCTCAATTCAGTTTGCACTCCAAGATCCTTGCTCCTTCGTTGGAATTATGTTTATAGATGTTTGATGTGGATATATACTCGATGTATAATGTAGTACCTGTCATTTTGCTTTAGATCTGGGAGAACACATTGTTTTGTTTTGCTGGACAATACAGAAGAAACACTGTGTTTTTGGCAATAGTTTGGTTCACAATGGCCTTCAGGTAAGACACAAACCTTCCTCTTTTAACTTATTAATGCCTTGCTATTGATTATTAGAGTGAGGTGAGATCTAGGAGTAAAACACTATGGTGCTACATGGATTGTGTTAAGAAATACCAGTTTTACAACAACCCCACTTTAGATATTCCTGTGAAACTTTAGCATGTCCATCAAGCTGACAATAACGGGTGCAATATTCTACACTTGGACAGCGTAGGCTGAGATATCTTTCAATTACAGCTGAGGGTTGCAATGTATTGATGTACAACGAGAATTAGAGACTGAGATTCCCAAACAGATGACGTTTTGACTCAGACTCTTTTCAGTACTGCCCAGGACTGATAAATTAGATCTGATAGAGCAGAAAGCACTTCTAATTTGCCATTACACACCTCATGGGGTAAAGTAGCACTTCTTTAAAACACCTTGGGATGAAGCAACTTCTGTCAATTTTCTCTCTGCACCAAATGATAGCCATAGACTCTGGCAGGATACTCCCACAACAAAGATTCTTGAACAAATGGAGCAAAACAGTTCTAATCTGTTTTGACTTCTGAGACCGTTTGTTTTCTTACAATGCTATTTGAGACCCAGGGACATCTAATGTCAGCAGACACTTAGAGTCTCATTTATGAAAACTGTTGCATCGCTGCGATAAAACAGCGATGCAACAGTTTTCACTGCGCGCTTCTTGTGACACGATGGATGTGCCGTATTTAATGTACGGTGCTCCATGTCGCAAGGAATGACAGATACGTCAGGAATCCTGAAGTATCTGTCGGCGCAAAAGTCATGCATTGCTGGATGACACAACTCCAGCAATGCATTAGGCAGGCCTATACACATAGCACTGCGTCACCCTTACGCCTGCTATGAAGCAGGCATAAGGTTTTGACACAGTGGCGTCCTAGAAGTGGCGCAGTAAAAGCTGATAGATTTTACTGCGTCACTCCTACAAAGCTTTGTTGCTCGAGAATATTCACCTTGCATACATTGTAACTGATTCAGGTATAATGTGGCGCAGGGCTTTACAAAATGATGCATCTGCCTAGATGCATCACCTTGTAAATATGGCCCAATGTGGCGCATTATTTACGCTGCCAGTACGTCAAGAAAATCAGCCCCTTAGAGTGTAGCGTGAGTAGACTTACTACCACTCAGTAAACTACAGTCAAGGGAATGTCATGCTCGGTATGCTGGTTAGCACTGAACATACAGCTTCAGGGAAGAGATGGACAGAATCAGAGGAAGGGCACAACATATATCTTCAAACTAAGGTGGGTATACTCAGGGCCAATATATAATCAAATACATAAAAGATCAACAAATTTAGGGCGTGTGACATTGCAAAGTAACTAGCCTCAAAGTGCTTCAAGGTCGAAGGAGCAACGGCTTGTGCACAGATGAGACTTCTTTGTATATACAGTACATTGTGACTGGTAGACAAAAAGGAACAAGAAGGTTAAGAACGGTTCTGCAGTTGATGAAGTATTTTGAGGTAAAATAATGCCTGATGAAGTAACAAGGATATCATTCTGCTTTGATGCCCATGGAAAAGTCCTGAGGGGGAGAAATTATTGTGTCTCAGTTTTTTCCTATTATTTGTCTTGCCATTATTTCAAGTTGTTAGACATTTCCTGTTAGACGTGGCATCTTTGGCGTGCTTTCCCCAGACTTTTTGCCTCTACTTCCTGTATTTTTGATGATGTGCTGGATTTCGTTTTTGCTGGCTTAGATTCTTTGGGCATTTGCCAATGCTGATCAGTGTCAAAGTGCAAGTGCTCCCTGTGTAAATTATTATTGCAATTGATTCTCCCTGATTGGCATATTTGATTTACTAGTAAGTTCCTAATAAAGTGCACTGAGTGTGCCAGGGCCTGTAAATCAAATGCTACTAGTGGGCCTGTAGAACTGATTGTGCCACCCACATGAGTAGCCCTGAAAAGGTATATCAGACCTGCCACTGCAGTGTCTGCGTGCAGTTTCAAACTGCCATGTCGACCTGGTAAGTGCAACCACTTGCCAGGCGCTAACCTTTCCTTTTCTTGCATGTAAGGCAACCCTATGGTAGGCCCAAGGTACCCCCATGGGCATGGTGTAGTGTATGTGAAAGGTAGGACATGTACTGGAGTGTGTGACATGTCCTGATAGTGAAATACTGCCAATTTCGTTTTTCACTATTGAAAGGCTATCTGTCCCTTAGGATAGAATGGGAGGCACTTTTTAACATCTCTCTGAACTCAGAATTTAATAACACATCTTCTAGTAAAGATGGTTTTTAAATTATGTGTTTGAAAATGCCACTTTCAGAAAGTAGTTATATAACAGAAGAGAATACAGCTAAAATGCACTCAATGATAATCAAATACAACCAAATACTCTTTTCTTTAAAATTTCTTCAATTAAAGTGTGCACCCAGTAGGGGCTCTGTCAGCCTCCTGGTACAAATGTGAACAACAACAGCCTGGATGAGTATCCAAGAACTATAGGTGCACTACTATCGTGTCACTTAATGCTAAGTGTACATTAAGTAATGTGAAATAGTACCAATGTTTAGTGAAACAATCTTAAACCATATAATCAATTTATGACTAGATATTCAACAAGATTATATCAGAAACTTCCAAGAACATTAAACAAAGAAGATGTTGAATATCAGAATCTGCTTTTATTCAGTCCATAGCAGAAATTCTTCAAAAGAAACACGGTGATGCTTGACTCAACATAGCCAATCAGTTGAGAAACAAATTTTCCCTTTCCCAATGCATTTCGGGCAGAACTGTGCCCTTCATCAGGGGAATCTAAAACATCCGGTGTGTGCTGGTTGATTTCATTGTGGTTTGATTTCAGCGCGCACTTGAGGTACTTCCTTACTGTTTCATTCGTTTTAACAATTTTTGCACTGCATGTGGGTTGCATTTTTCTTTCTTTTCTTGGTTCGTACATCTCTTCTTCTCACGTTCACTGATTTCTTCTCGTTTTGTCATTAGATACCTTTATTTCTGTTTAGCTGATCTTCAGCCTTGGCGCCTCTTCTAATGAGCTTTCTATTATACATAATGTACGATGTATATAACTTAAAACGTGACCTTTGATATTCACTGTAATCATTGATGTTTTAGATACCCCTGATGAAGGGCACAGTTCTGCCCGAAATGCATTGGGAAAGGGAAAATTCGTTTCTCAACTGATTGGCTATGTTGAGTCAAGCATCACCGTGTTTCTTTTGAAGAATTTCTGCTATGGACTGAATAAAAGCAGATTCTGATATTCGACATCTTCTTTGTTTAATGTTCTTGGAAGTTTCTGATATAATCTTGTTGAATGTCTAGTCATAAATTGATTATATTGTTTAAGATTGTTTCACTAAACATTGTTACTATTTCACATTACTTAATGTACACTTAGGATTAAGTGACACAATAGTAGTGCACCTATAGTTCTTGGATACTCATCCAGGCTGTTGTTGTTCACTTTCAGAAAGTAGCCATTTTCTTTCTTAGCCATTCTGTGTGCCTCTGCCTGTTTGTGGATTGGCTGTCTGGTTTTGGAGTGACAGAGGTAGGGGATGTGAATTCACTGTAGACAGCCACTGGGGGGTTCAGGTGTGCCTGGCCCTTCCTGGGTGACTCAGAGCTGAGCTGAATGTGGCTTGGCAGCATTTAGAGTAGTGGCAGGAGTTTTCCTTGGAACTGAATAGGGCTTGTCTCCCTTGCACAATGCTTTGTCCACCCCCTGTGGTCATATTGCACCAGTGAGTACAGAACTGGTTTGGACCGGGTTCAGAGACCCTTGCACACAGAGAACAAAGTCAAAATGGGGTATAAGTAGTAGACCTTAAATCCCAGAACTTTAGATCACTTCTGGACTCAAGAGGAACCTCTGCCAAGGAGAAGAACTGAAGAGCTGTGAGGAAGAGTACTGCCCCTTTGCTGTGTGCTGTGTGGGGTTGCCCTGCAGTTGCTTGAAGAACCTGCTTGAAGAAGAATCTCCAAGGGCCTGTGTGTGGTGGCCTCGTATTCTGAAGTCTCAGGGACACATAGACTTCACCCCCAGCTCCCCTGAACTCTATTGCTGAGAGTTCTGACCTGCAAAGAAGTGCCTATTCCAGTTTTGGGCCTCTGGAGGTTCTTCTTGCTATTGGAAGCTGGAAGCAACTTAGGAGAAGTAAGAAAACCTGTCTCTGACCTGCACCGAGGCCAGGGGCACCGCTCGTGAAGTGCACGACGCACTGCCCGGCCTACATCGCAGCTCCGACGCCCTTCAATGCCTGCAGTTAACAGCATTTCCCGAGCCAGTGCTTGCAACGACTTTGTCATCGCCAGCTCCTGCATTCTGTTATTGCGGCACCGATAACCGCCGAGGGTGACTCCACAAACTCGCCGACTTCGCACCGTCACCGGAACCGATGCCTCACCGCTGATGCAACCGACTTCCCCTGTCCTGGATTTGACACGCCGCCTCCTTGCGGACACGCCGCCTCGCCTCCCCCATGGCAGCCAGGGAGCTGGCCTCGACCTTGACACCGACGCCTCACCTCAACGTCGCCGTGCATCGTCATAGACTTTGTTTCTAAGGTACTGTTTGTTTGGGGTTCCATGTGACTCCGTGCCCGAAGCCGCGCTCCTCGCAGTTGTTGCCGTGCTTTGGATTTATTACTGTAGTGAAGTCGCAATGGCCCCAGGTGGAGCTATTTGTTTTCTACAAGCTTTAATTCTGCAATAACTGCTCTAAAGTAATATCTTATTACCTGTATGTTGGATTTGTGTTGTTTTGGTCTTGTTGAGTTTAGATAAAGATACTTTATTTTTCCTAAACTGGTGTGGTGTCCATTTGTGGTGCTATCACTGTATAACTGTGTGTTTTGAGTACAAATACTTTATACATTGCCTTTGGGATAAGCCTGTCTGCTTGTGCCAAGCTTCCCAAGGGATGAGCAGGGGTTATCTAAAGCGTGTATCCCCCTTACCCTGACTAGAAGCAAGGGTCCCTATTTGGACAAAGGTACCTACCTCTGCCAACTAGAGACCCCCATTTCTAACACTTCCTGAGTGCATCATAGGTAGATTTAGTTCTGATAGTGAGAGGTAGAGAGTTCCAGGCAGTAGTAGTGGCACCAGTAAATGATAACGCCTTGTTGAGAGGTGTTGTGAATTTGGCTATACAGGCCTCTTACTTCATAGATCGGACAGTGGGAGGAAAGGGTGAAGTTGTTATTATGGATAACTTTGACTGTAAACCAGCAATGTTTAAATTTGATCCTTGCATTTATTGGCAACTTGTAGAGCAAGTGCAGCATGGAAATGATGCAAAGTTCCCTTACAGAGTGGAGAATTCCCTGTAGAAATGAAAGAGCTGATTGTGAAGCATCTGCAAGGACTCCATTCCTGAAATCTAGTCTGGCGACAACAAGAGCTTGAAAACCATTTTTTCATCTGGTTTGTAAAAATTAGCTATATGACTTTCTTAACTAGATGGGTATCTATTTCTTAACAAAGTGTAGGGGGAAATGTATGGTTTTACTGCTTGTTTGATGTGTGGGCGCTAGGGAGGAGTTCCATGGGCGTTGCAGTGGGTGTTCCCATGCAACACCCATGAATGTTTACACTTCTCCAGATTTACAAAAGCATGTAAACCTGGGGATGCGCCAAAACCTTAAGCCGCCCCAGGGGAGGCACAAAGAGGAGAAATAACTTTATTTTTCCTCGTATTTTCCTCTTTCTGCCCCACACAAAAAAAGAGGAAAAAGCCTCCCAGGATTGTTTTATGTGCAGGAAGGTATTCCTTCCTGCACAAATGCATTCCTGCCGACAACACAGGCACCCTTGCACCAGGCTGCAAGGGTGCCTTCGTTGGTGCTAGGCTGCCAAAACAGCACCAGTGCTGGGGGAAAGGAAAGGAATGCACTGTATTGGATAAATATGGTACATTCGTGCCCTTTCACTTTGACGTAGGGCAGATCAGCAAGCTGTTTTACTGCGCAGGGCTTTGCCAAATTCCCATAAATGAGGTCCTAGGAGTGCCCCAAAAAAAAATGGCATATTTACGAGCTCCATGCGCCACCGCAGCATCACTTTTTGTGACACTCTGGCAGCACACATTACAAATTCATATCTATGAGGTCATGCAAAGCCACTATGCACGGCTTTGGATGGCCTCATTAATATGGAGCAAGGCAAGTTATCGCAAATCGCTGCGTTGCCTTACTCTGCCCTCGGGAGGCATTCCATGGGCGTTGTGGTGGGTTTTCGTAACAAACAGAAATATCTTTGCTTCTCCTCGTTTTTTCCTCTTTCTATGTATGCTGCATTTAGTAGCACAGATAGAAAGAGGAAAACACCTCTTAGGATTGTTTCTGTGAAGGAAAGTGCCCCATCCTGCATAAAAACAATCCTGCATGAAACAGAGGCACCCCAGTCTGCCAAAACGGTGCCAGCCCAGGGAGAAAGGACAAGAATGCACTGTATTGCATAAATACGGTGCATTCCTGCCCTTTCACTTTGATGTAGGGCACCGCAGCAAGGTGAATCCCGTAAATGAGGGCCAAAGAGACTTTTCTGTGAGAGAGCAGGTAATCCAGTATTTGAGGAATGTTCCACTTTTACTTTCTACTAGAGTACTCGTGTTAAGACAATTAGGGCTACACGCGCACACACTCATGCTTTGGGCAACCGTTCAGCAAGTTTCCCAGAATCAATCTGTGACAGTGTGGTGGGTTGTGTGGAATGCAAGTATAGAATGTGGGGGGCATGGGAGTTCCCTGCGTGGAACTGGGGAGCGGGGCTGGGCGGCAGTTGCTGCCGGACAAGGATCGCGACGAACGCAAATAAAATGAAGATTGTACCTGGTATGCGTGTTGGCTTCCTTTCAGTGGCGATGAGTTGGTCTGTCCGTTCCTGAATCCCTGCCCACCAGCTCCATCCTTTTCTGCACGCACGCTCCTCCCGGGCAGGCGGTGACCGGCGTGCCATAGCAGTGTGGCAGTTTCCAGCTGTGTGCGGCAAAGTTGTGTCCAGATGTGTTATGGCACATTGAGGTGCCGAAGACGATTGACGGCGCTTCGCCAGTAAAGTGTGCAAGGACGGCACTTCGAGGTAAAAGTGCAGCTAGGCCTTGAAGGCCAAAACGGTTGGGTGGTGCGCGCTGCCATCCTTGCCTCGTGATGGCGCACATGCGTCCCTGCGTTTCCTGTGCCCAATTGTCCAACAAAACACACGTAATGTGTGCTACACTGCCGCCATCTTGGATTGGGGCCTAATGTATAGTAACAGCGTCCTGTGAAGCACTCAAACGAACAACTTTGCAAAACTTGTTTTGGGGCCCTTGATCTTCACTTTGCCTCATTGCTCGGTGACAGGCACATCATCCTTAACAAAGCCTGAACCTTTATCCTTGTGGCATCGGTGACAAGCACACCTTATTCCCACACCCATGCCTGTACCAGCACTATATTGCTAGTACTAGTGGATGCTTTTATGTGCAACTGGCATCTATGATTTACACCCTGTATAAAGCCACCTCTAGCACACTGTTTATACCTGAAACTCGTTAATTCGCAAACGTTATTGTGTGGCAGCAACTCACCCATGCAGTTTACACAATGGATCGAATTCTGGCACCTCCACCCTTTCTACAGACTGCAGGCACCCCTCCATTGATCTGGGAGCAATGGAAAGACACATTCGAGGCATATTTAGAAGCCATTGATGGTGATACTTTCACTTAAAAAAAAAAGAAAGCTCTTTTAATTTACAATTTGGGTTCCAAAGTCAGGAACATCTTAAATACCCTACCTCTAGAAGTTGTTAGCACTCATGTCAGTGGTGGTGACGATGGTGATTCCATGTTAATTGATGATTATGCGCCTATAATCAAAACACTCGACAAAAGGTTCAAACCCAAGAAAAATGTTGTACTGGAACGCCACAAATCTTTGCAACGTTCACAGATTCCTGGGGATCAATTGATGATTTTGTCGCCTCCCAAGAACTTTAGCCTCCACATGCCATTACAGAAAGTTCAAAGATGAGATCATCCGTGATCAGTTAATTGAAACAACAATCAACAAAAAGGTCCAAGAGAAACAACTTTCCACTGAGGATCCCGGTCTCGAAACTGTTCTTAGACTTACCAGGAGCTTTGAACATTCCCAACTTTGCATGCGAGAAATAAACGGAACTACCAAGTTCGGAGAAATTAAGCAATTAAGTGCCAAACATATTGCCAAACCTGCCAAGGGTGTCAATTCTAGCCCAACTCGGAATCCTGAAACAGTATCCAATAAGGCACGTAATCCTGAACAGTGTCCAGTAAGGCAAAATTCAATAGATCAGAGCTCGTATGTTTCAGGTGCAGTAGTAAGTCTCATCTGGGGAATGCCAAATTTTGATTTGCCCTTAATCAAACTTGTTTCAAGTGCGGTAGAAAAGGACACCTTGCACGGATGTGCAAAGCAACATCGACCCAGAAAACTCCCATGAACACTGTCAAGGCTATTGAGGAGAATTTGGACAGTTCAGACGAGGAAAACAATGTATTATTAATGTTGTCCTCTTCGACTGTGCAAACGGATGGGGATGTAGAAATATCTGCCTTGATGGGATCACGTATAAGGAAAGCTCCAGCTTGTGTGGTCATTGTGAATAACAGAAAGATCAACTTCTTGGCAGATTCAGGCTCTTCTTTCACGCTCATAAACCAGAAGGATTTTGGAGAGTTGGAGGACATTCAGCTACAGCAATCCAGTATAAAGATCTTTGCCTATGGAGGTAGAATGGTGGATGTTTTAGGGAAAGTTGAGGGAAGTCTGGAGTTTGAGGAAAACTCTGCGGCAGGACCGGTTTACGTTGTAAAAGAGGGTGCAAATCTGTTGGGATGGCAAGAACAAGGGGAGTTAGAATAATCTTGGACCCTAATCATCCTGACATGGTATTATCCAGTTGAAAAATAAACAGATCTAGTAGTGTGACCCGGTCAACTTCTTCAACCTGTACAGGTGTGGTTGGACATTTGATGGCTGATAAATGGGTCAGAAATTATCCTAAGGTGTTTAGTGAGCATTTAGGCAAACTGAAGGGTTTTCAGCATAAAATCATTCTCAAGGAGGGTGCACAAGCTGTTGCCCATAAAGAGCATTGAGTCTGCAAAATGAATTGCGTGTCGAGTTGAAAAGGTTGTGTGACATGGGCATAATTAAACCTATTGAGGGGTCAGAGTGGTTGGCGCCCATAGTTTTGGTGCGCAAGGCTGATAAGTCTATGAGACTTTGTGCAGACTTGCGTGATCTTAACTCCTGTATTTGGATTGATCGCCAACCCTTGCCGAACATCAGTGAGATGTTGGCAACGTTGGATGGTGCGAAGTTTTTCACTTCTCTAGACGGCTCTTCAGCATACCATCAGGCTGAGTTGAGTAGGGATTCCAGGCACCTCACATCTTTTGTTATGCCCCAAGGGGCTTTCCGCTATGTTCACATGCCTTTTGGTTTGGCATCGGCATCAGCAGTATTCCAACGCCTGATGGGGAATTTATTTGTAAATACCTTGGGCGTTGCATTTTTCCAAGATGATATATTGATTTATGGGAAGTCTGAGTCAGAACATGATGCGAGAGTGAAACACATTTTGGAGATAGTGAAATCGAGTGGATTAACCCTAAGAAGAGACAAATGCAAGTTTTTCCAGGAAGATGTGGACTATTTGGGTCACCACATTTCTGCAAGGGGTGTGGAGCCTAAAATGAAGATCTTGGAAGCCATTCAAAATGCACCCAGACCCATTGACAAGGACCAATTGCGCTCCATTCTTTGGTTGATGGAGTATTATGTCAAATTCGTAGGAAATTTCTCTGATAAGATAGTATGTTTGCACAATTTATTGAAGCAGAACAACACATTTGTGTGGGACGAGGAATGTGAGAACAATTTTGAACGTATCAAAAAGGAAATTGTGTTGGCTCGACCACTAAGTTCTTGGAGCTGTCCTCATGCAGAAGTGACATGACGGTTCTGAGGAAACCATTGGGTTTGCATCACAGACGTTGCAAGGGGTGGAAGGCACATATTCCACCATCGAAAGAGAGGCTTTGGCGTTGTGGTGTGGTGTGCAACATTTTAGGAACTATCTTAGAGGAAATGTATTTGTACTCAGAACTGATCATAAGCCACTGGTGGATCTTTTCACCACTAAAGGAGGAGGCAGAGCTACTCCGCGCATTGCCAAGTGGCAGTACAGGTTGCAGGAATTTCATTACAAACTTGAGTAAGTGGCTGGTGCAAAGAAACACATGGCAGATTGTTTATCAAGGTTGCCCCAAATAGACGTTGCAGAAGGGGAGGAATCTATTGATGATTTCACGATCGTGTGTTTGGTATCTTCTGTGGATGATGTGCTCAAGGGTGCGTTGTCAGAACAGGAATGGTTGAGTGCGGTGTCGGAAGATATGGAGCTCAAGGTAGTAGAACATTTTGTTTCTGTAGAATGGCCAAATAGTAAGGACACGCCTACGGAATTAATTCTGTACAGGAGGGTTGGTGAGGAATTGTCCGTGATAAAGGGGATCATGCCCAGGTGTGGTCAGTTAGTGGTTCCCAATTGCATGCGTAAGAAGATTTTAGACCTAGCCCATGAGGGTCATCTGGCATTCGCGCCATGAAACGGAGAGTAAGGGAAGATTTTTGGTGGCCAGAAGTAGACAGGGCTATTGAACACTATGTTCGTGATTGCTGCATGTGTGTACTTAGCGGCAAGACCCAAGTCACATGCCATTCTCTTATTGGTCCGGTTGTTGTTAAGAATACCCCTTGGTGCAAGCTTGCTTTTGACATTGCCGGGCCTTTCGGGGTCACGGATTGTTCACTTAAGTATGTTTTGGTCTTGGTGGATTACATGTCGAAATGGCCAGAGGTCAATTTTGTGGACAATGTGAATGCTGAAATTGTGATTAAGTTTTTTAAGGGGGTATTTCTCAGGGAGAGATTTCCTGAAGAGTTGGTAAAGGATAATGGGACAGAATTGGTGTCCAGGGAGAGGGAAAGTTTTCTAGTGGAGAACGGCATCAGACGTGTTCTCATGTCCCTTTACCACCCTTGCAGCAATGGCTTAGTGGAACGCTTGAACCGTGTGATCAAGGATCATTTGCAACTGGCTCTCGTGAATGGTTTGCACTGGATGAAAGCTGTAGAGGACATGTGGGCGTTGAGGACTACACCCCTTGTCAGCACGGGGGGTTCTCCTTTTACGCTATTTAGAGGTAGAGTTGCTGGATCTAAGTTGAACGAGGATTGGATGTCCAGGAAGTCTGTCGATATGGGGAAACTGGAAGGCGTAGTAGATGTAAGAGCTGCTGTCCATCAATTGTTCTTTTTGCACTTGTCACCCAGAGTGGGACGGGTATGCCCAGACGTGGGTCCCGTGCTCTCCATGCCACTGGAGTCAAGCTATCCTGGCTGATGAGGGGTGAAACCCTGAAACCGGTCCTAGGATGCTTGGTTCCAGTCCAGGGAGGACCTGGCCTGGCAGTTCGGGCTAGACTGTTCTCATTGGGCACAGGGTCAAGACTGATTTGCATATGGCTGGGTTCAAACTGGAATGGCATGGTGAGCAAAAAAACGATGGATTTCGGCCCAGATCTCTGTACTGGGGTGAATGTATGACATTGTTCTGCATTCAGTCCATCAATTGTTCTTTTTGCAGAAGGAGTACGGCACCAGCGACGAGTGTTGCAGGGCGTTGCCTGTTTGTGTTGGTAACTGGGTGAGAGTCTAAAAATCTGGTTTCATTTGTAAGGGGTTTTCACGATTTTTTGCACCAGTTTGGGTGAAGGAGGTAAAGGATTGTGTGGTTGTTCTGGAAAATGGTAAGGTGTGGAATAAGAGTGCAGATTCAGTGGTACCTGAATCCAAAGCTACCTACGTGAATCATAAATTAGGAGTACAGGTGGATTCCAGCCCTGCGCATCTCGTGAGTGTTTCTTCCAAAGTTCATGTGTGCGCAGACCCAACCCCTGTGCACCAGAGCAGAGTGTCTTCCAGGGTTAGGTCTCCTCCTGCCAGGTTCAAGGATTACTGCAGATTTTAACTTCTGGTTCGTTCTGCACTAGTAATTATCTTTTATGTTTTTTGTTTATGTTCTTTTGGTTATTTGTACTCTATTTCTGTTTTTTTTGTGAAGGATGGGGGGGTGTTGGGTTGTGTGGAATGCGAGTGTGGAATGCAGGGGGCGTGGGAGTTCCCTGTGTGGAACTGGGGAGCGGGGCTGGACGGCAGTTGCTGCCGGACAAGGATCGCGACGGACGCAAATAAAGTGAAGCTTGTACCTGCTATGTGTGTTGGCTTCCTTTCACAGTGGGATTTAGGGGCCTATATATGAGCTAGCTTGCGTCGCCCTTGCACCACTCAACATGGTGCAAGAGCGAATCAAACCTTAAGTCAGATTTATGAAGCCATGCAAGGTCACTTTGCGTGGCCTTGAGTGGCTCCATAAATCTGGAGTAAGGCAATACAGCGCAATTTGCTGCATTGCCTTACTCTGTCCAGGGAAGGTGTTCCATGGGCGTTGCATGGGTGTTCCCACGCATCTCCCATGGCTTTTGCATCAGAACTGGTAAATCTGTGAATGCGCTAAAAAGATATGCCTTCCCAGGAGAGTCGTAACGAGGAGCAATATCTTTATTTCTCCATGTTACGTTCTCTTTGTATGTGTGCTGCATTCTGTAGCACACATAAGGTCTTATTTATAAGAGCCTTGCATCACTTTTGCACAACGTAAAGTGGTACACGCGTGACACAGAGCTCTCAATCCGATTTATGAAGTCATGCAGAGCCACCCTGCGTGGCTTTGAGTGGCCTCACAAATCTTGAGTAAGGTAACGCAGCGCAAATCGCTGCGTCGCCTTACTCTGCGTCCAGGAGTCATTCCATGGGAGTTGCGATAGGTTTTCCAATGCAAAACCCATGGATTTTGATGCATTCTGCAGCATACATAGAAAGAGGAAAACGCCTCTTAGGATTATTTTTGTGTACGAATGTGTCCAGTCCTGCACAAAAGCAATCCTGCATGCAACTGTGGCACTCTTGCACCAGGGGGCAAGGGTGCCTATGTTGGTGCTAAGCTGCCAAAACGGCGCCAGCGCCGGGAGAAAGGACGGGAATGCACCGTATTGCATAAATACGGTATATTCATGCCATTTCACTTTGGCGTAGGGCAGTGCAGCAAGGTGCCTTGCTGTGCTGCCCTAGCCAAAATCCCATAAATGAGGGCCATAGATAGAGGAATATGCCTTTCAGATTTGTTTTTGTGCAGGAAGGTGTCCCTTCCTGCACAAACACAATCTTTCATGCAAACCCGGTGTGCAAGGGTGTCTGTCTGTGTTGGCGCTTGGCTGCTAGAAGGGTGCCAGCGCAGAGGAAAAGCCAGGAATGTGCCATATTACCATAAATACGGCGCATTCCTTTTCCCTCTCCCTGTCACGTAGTGCAGCGCAGCATGGTGATTTGCTGTGCGGCGCTGCACTGCGTGACTTTTTGATAAATAAGCCCCCTAGTGAACATGTATGATTGAGTGTCCTGCCAGACGTTAATGCAGGGATTTTAGCTACTGCTGTTTTGGAAGCAGACTGCTGCTGCTGAAGAGAGTGATGGCGTCCCAGAACAGAACGCGGCAGAATGCTGCATAGTTCTTACGTGCACTGACCCAGATACACGGATGCGGTTTGTTCCCTTTGGAATTTAGGCTGTCACTGAGATAGAATACAAATTGCATTCAGAACCTGCATCACATGCTTTTAACTGAGCCTCGGAATACTCCAAAGGAAAACTTAGTGAGACGAAAGGTTAGAAGACGTTTTAAAATAAATTCCCCTATTATTTATTAGTTTGATTTATATCTCTTGGATAAACCGGGTGCCTAATGATTAGTTTGTCGAAATGGTAGAAAGACAATAGTGCCATCTAGAGGAGAGCAAGGTGAACAGTCAAATATGTTTAAACGTTTTTGCAACGCTGCTGTTAATAAAAGAGCGCGCTGCATTGTATTAGTATACTTTGTTCAGAATGGCAAATCACAGCCTAAATTTGAATTTACGTAAAAAGAACACGTGCAGGAGCACGAGCAACCAGATTGTCACACATTAAATTGCCAGTGGAACAACTTGCTTTTAACTGCTATTGAGAGCTGAAGCGTCAATCCTAAAGCAAGACTAGGGGTATGTGCAGAATTGTCTTGGGAACCATGGCGTTATTTTAATGTTGTGTTTTGATTTTCGTGAAGAGTTTGAAGAAAATGCCACAGCTTATCTGAAATATTTATTTCTGTATTTCGGAAATTTGTAATTATTATTTGAAACAAAATAACAGGAGAGGACTCATTCGCTCATAGGAAGATTACAAGATTTTAGAGAGATCTTTTGGGAAAAAAATGTCATTGTCTTTTTTAAAGTGGGATCACCCGGGGAGACTAATGCTATTTACTGTTTTATTTTATTTTACAGTTACTACGGCCTTACTGTCTGGTTTCCAGACATGATCAGATACCTCCAGGAGGAGGCATATGAAGCAAAAGTTAAGATCTTTGAAGCTGAACGTATCCACCATTTTGTATTCAACTTTACTCTTGAAAACCAAATTCATAAGAACGGAGACTTTTTGGATGACAAGTATGTGTTATTGATTTAATGTCTGCATTGTGTATTTGTCTTCAACATTGTTAGCTCTTTAGATACTTCTGCCGGAAATGTCTTATCCTACATCGCTGAACATGCAGTATGTTTCTGTACTTTTATTTTGCTTCATTAATGTGTGCTAGATTCATATGCTTCTTCAATTCTGACATTTAGTCTTTAGGTATAGAATGTATCCAGGAGAATGAAAAATGCAACTCAGTTTTTTCTAGATTTCAAAGGAATATCCTGGATGTGGTAGACTGGACACAAACTAGACATTAACCATTTCTCCTCATTTTGTCATGTTTAAGACCAGGTTTTCCCTGGTCTTAATTTTTCCGCTGCCTCCTATTTATGCCACCCTTGTAAATAGGTTGCAGCTTCAAAATCAATGGATGTTGCGGCGGATGCCTACTGCAACACCAATTGCCCACCCCTTTTCACGCTAAGTGTAGTGTGAAAGGGGGCCTTATTTACAAGGCGGCATTAAGCCACTTGTAAATAAGTCAAAGGGATTATCGCCACAGGAACGTTGCAAAAATAGACGTTCCTGTGGTGATTGGGGCTTGTAAATATGCCCCTAAATGTGTTGCGCTAGTGAGAAATGGCGGCAAATTTCAGTCTTCTGATGTGCAAAAAGTCAGCTTGACTTGGCTTGGCGTTAAGGATCCTAGCTAAGAAGTTGCTGCTAATTCAATGTTACTTTGTTGGTGTTAGTGGATAAAAAACTTACATCATCCATATAAAAAAGATCAACAATATCAAGACTTAAAATTCACCATAATTACTTGCTTTCTCTTAAAACTTACGTGCTCAGTCTTGATTGGCTCTGATTCAGTAGTCCAATCAGTTCCCTTCCACACAGTTCAAAATTTACTTTTTTTCCTAAATATTAAATGCTTCTGGTTTGAAAAATCATACAACATCCACATCTTGTTATAGAATTCAGGCTAGTTACATGTTATTTCTTAATGTTCATTGATGATCTCAGGAACCCTCTAAATATTTATATTGTACACAACAGTCATTTACATTACCTAAATTCAATAAGAAGCAAAACTCCCCTCCAGTCTTACTTTTTTGTTGCCCCTTGGTTTCTTTACTAAAGGTATTTGGTTGAAACCTGTTTTTAGGTTGCCACTGGGGAGTATACAGCAATGAATTACATTGTCAGTATACCTATAGCATAACTGACATGCTCTAACCCAGAGAACTTCAATCTGTGGGGCGCGACTCCCAAGGGGGCTGTGGACTCCTGGGAAAGGGGTTGCGCATTCCCCAGCCTCACTTGTGCCTGGATTCCAAAACGTTTGTTTTCATTTTGGAAAAAGACAGCCCTCCTGGGATGGCTAATTTTGCTCGTTAAAATGCTTCATCTGAGTCTCCTGTGCTGTGTAAAGCTTTCGTGCCAGGGTGCCTGGTCGCCTGAAAGAAATGCAAATGTGCCCTATTAGTTAATCTGCAAGTGCAAAGGGTGCTTGGGACCCCGTGAATCACTCCAACCTTTGTGATGACAAAGATTTTTTTTTTTTTTTTTGTGGTAGTGCAAAGAGTTAACAACTGGGCTGTGAAGTGCTTGCTTTTAGTCCTAACTGTATTCACACAGCCCTTAGTACCCCTAAGGGGGTGTTGAAGGGACAGTTATGGTAAAAAAATAAAATTGCATTATATACACCCTGGTATTACTAAAATCTACATTTTGGAGGCATCATTTCACCGTAAAGATATTTACTCATTTTGTATCAGTCTATCTTATACTGTGTGTAATGCAATGCAAGTATAAAATAATGATTTACATATTCACAGTGCTTTTTGTCACAGGCTGTGACTTTATAGCACTAAAAACACTCAAGTCACTATTCTCCACTGCACCAACCAAGATTTAATTTTGTAGCTCCCTGTTTACACACAGACCTTTGCAGTGCATTAACTACAAGAGGATTCATAATGCACTACAGTGCATTTCTCACTGAGTAACAACTTTTTAAATTTATTTTTCATTTACGCTGCCCATTATTTTATATTTAGGTACTTGACGGTGAAAGATCTAAAAAACATAAAGAATATTTTGGAATTTATTTATGAGAGGCTTGTGCCACCGGAGCACCACTTTTTTTGACGCTTGAGCGGCGCAAGTGTCTCAACCATACCTATGAGGCGGCGCAAAGTCACCCTGCATGGCTTAGCATGGCCTCAAGGATAGGGAGTAAGATAAAGGAGCACAAGTCACTGTGTTGCCTTACACTGCGTCAAGGAGGTGTTCCATAGGCGTTGCGTGGGGCTTCCCAAGCAACACCCATGGATTTTGATGCTGCCCCATATTTACAAAATCACGTTAAACTGGGGCAGCGCCAAAAACGTACGCCTCCCCAGCGGAGGCGTAACAAGGAGAAATGTTTTTATTTCTCCTAGTTTTTTCCTCTTTCCATGTGTGCTGCATTCTGCAGCTCACATACAAAGAGGAAAACGCCTCTTGGTATTGTTTTTGTGAAGGAAGGCGACCCTTCCTGCACAAAAACAATCCTATCTATGTTGGTGCTAGGCAGCAATTTGTGCGCCAACGCGAGGGGGAAAGATAGGAACACACTGTATTTCATAAATATGGTGCATTCCTGCCCTTTCACATTGGTGTAGGGCAGCGCCGCAAGAAGACTTGAGGCGCTGCCCTACGCAAATTCCTCATAAGTGAGGCCCTTGGTTTTTAGCTACACCTCTGGCCACGCCCCCAGGCTCACTGACCTTTGGTTGGCTAAACACTGTTTAATAATATTTCCCCACCGTAAAAATGATTTGCTGTGGGAATTGGGGGCGGTTATCGTTGTAGATGATGAGGAGTACCAGGTTCTACAAATTTTTGTAGGGAGGGAGTCCTTACGCCTAAAAAATTTGACAAGGGGGTCTCGGCATCAAAAAGTTTGAAGACCTCTGGTCTAACCTGACCCCATAGAAGAATTACTTTCCTGCTTAATACATTGCGGGGAATATTTACAAGCCCCTATCGCCAAAAGTGACATTATGGTGGCGATAGGAGCTTCACCTTATTTACAAGGCAGCGTTAAGTCACTTAATGTGGCTTTTTTATTATTTTATTTTTTTACAAAGTTTTATATAGCGCAAACTTGACCCGGTATCGGGTATCAGAGCGCTTTACATAGCACCAGTTGCGTTACATGAGGACACATTCATTTTTGTTAGGCACGGGGAGATTAAGTGATTTGCCCAGAATCACAGGATGTTCAGCGTCACTGCTGAGACTCGAACCCGGTTCCCCAGATTCGAGGTCGACCGCCCTAGCCGTTAGGCCAACTCCTCTCCCCAGCTTAACGCTGCCTTGTAAATAAGGCACCCTTTAACGCTGTACTTAGCGTAAAAGGGTAGGGCAGTGGGTGTTGCGGTGGGCGTTCCACCGTAACACCCATTGATTTTGACGCTGCCCCCTATTTACAAGGGAGACGCAAATAGGAAGCAGCGCCAAAATTAAGACCAGGGAAAACCTGGACTTAAGCAGGCGAAACGAGGAGAAATGCTTTATTTCTCCTCGTTTTTGCTGTTCCCATGTGTGCTGCATTGTGCAGCATGCATAGAAACAGCAAATTGGCATTGATTATTTATGTGCAGGAAGGTGACCCTTCCTGCACATAAACAATAAAAAATAATTATGTTTTGCAACTTCTATGTGTGCTGCATTAAGCAGCACACATAAAAGTTACAAAACATCATTTAAAGATTGTTTATGTGCAGGAAGGGAGAAGTCACTCCTGAGGATGTGGTGTAATGGTCAGACTGCCGACTTTGGAACTGGGGAACCAGGTTTGAGTCTCGGTGTCGGCTCAACATCCTGTGATTCTGTGCAAATCACTTAATCTCCCTGTGCCCACTAAAAATGAATGTGTCCTTGTGTAATGTAATTGTTTACATTCTTGCTTATGTTCTCTCCACGCAGAGTTTGCCTTTTTCAAGCATGGGGTAATGGCCTATCCGGCTTCACAATTGCAATGCTGTGCATAATACCAAGACTCTGCTGCCGCTTTAATCTAGTGTTGGGAAATATGTATACTCGTTGTTTATATTGTAACATTCGCAAGCCGGACCAGAATCTGGTAAATCATATGCAGCGGATCTGCTTTTTGCTGTTAGAAGGCTGTTTGTTATCAACCTGCAAGAGGCAGAAAGTGCTCTCATGAACGCTATGCATTTGAAGCTCTTTTCCTTGCAAAAACATGATCGAAAGTGCCACTGTTGAGATTTGCCATCATTAACAATACAGTGCCCAGGCCCATATGATTTTACATACAGGTGACGTGAAAGTGGTGAAGCTGGGTTGAAAATAGAAGGGAATGGGCAGGACAGAGGATGTGGCGTAATGGCCAGAACTGCTGACTTTGGAGCTGGGGAGCTAGGTTCGAGTCTCGGCTTTGACTTAACATCCTCTACAAGCACACTTGAAATGTGTGCTAACACAAAAAGTTTAAATCAAAGACATCGGACAAACAAAAAAACATTCAGACGACAAGCACGCTTCAAATGCATGCAGGCAGGGAGAGATTAGGTAAAGGTAAACAAAAACGCGGTGGAGATGAAACTGAATAAAAGACGTTCCACCCCCCAAACCAGATGAGAATGAGTACTTGTGCCCCGGGACACTGATAAGAGAAACACACAAGGGACAACAGGAAAAAGCATGCTAGAACCAAGAGAAACAGATGAAAAGTAAGTGACAAGCACCGGAACCAATGAAAAACAACGGCAGGATGTATACCACTTTTAAGATTTATATTAAATACAATAGGTTTCACAAGCACAGCACAAGCACTGTGCAGGCAAAACCTACAAAGGCGTTCTTATACATTAAATTACACTCACCCATGTACATTGTTCTGAATCACACACAAAGCTTTAGATTGGTGAGTTTAATTGCATCTCTGTTGATCCACTAAAATATAAATAGCCTTAAGTAATTCAAAGCTCCCTTGCGTAATAACACATAGTGACCTACAATTTTAAAACCACTAACTCAGAGAGAATCAAAGCACTGCTGTTTACAAGGTTAGTAAGTTTGTTTTAATTTCTTGAGATATACTGTCACCTAGTGACCATTAGAGGAAACAACAGTTTGTGATAATTTTCTTGTTACTGTTCACGTTTGCTGAGCATTTTTGGTAAATTCCAGGTCAGGTAAGATAATTATCACTAACAGAATCAAATGATTCGTCTCTAGAACGGCGAATGACATATTATATCAATTCGTTGTTTAAAATATGATTACAAATGGTGTTCTCCTTAAAGTGAAGCCGTTTATTCAAAGGATTGCAGAGGATGTCAATTTCACTGGAATTGATTCAGCTTTAATTGCTATCAACACTAGTAAATTTCCTGTTTGATCTTGGCTACTTTGAATACTAAATTAGTAGGAGAGAGTTCCGGAGAAGACGGAGATAAAATCGTCTCCACCCTAAAGTGCAGCTACTGTATTGTGTAACTAACACGATAAAAGTGACACCTTCTTGCCACTGCATGCTTAAGAGCAGCTACTCCTGAAATGATAGGAAAATGCCTCTCGTAATTACACACAACACAAAAACACTTCCCACATGGGCCACACAATAAACTCACATTCTTCCATCATAGCAACAACCAACGGATAAGGTATTTATTATTTTCCACCTAAGTACACTTAGGAGCATCCTCAGGGATACAAGGGACCTTATTTTTGAGAGCCCTGCATCACTTTTGCACCACGTAAAGTGGTACACGCATGACGCAGGGCTCTCATAAATGAAGCTATGCAAAGCCAACCGAGGTGGCTTTGAGTGGCCTCATAAATCATGTGCAAGACGACGCAGCTCAAACTGCTGCGTCGCCTTACTCTGCACCCAGGAGGCATTACATGGGTATTGCGGTGGGCTTTCCCATGCAAAACTCATGAAATTTGATGCTGCTCCAGATTTACAAAGTGATGTAAACCTGGGGAAGCGGCAAATCCATTCGTCTCCCAAAGAGAGGTGTAACGAGGAGAAATATGTTTATTTCTCCTCCTTTTTTCCTACCTCCATGTGTGCTACATTCTGCACAAGAACAATCCTGCTTGCAATGGAGGCACCCTTGCACCATTGTGCAAGGATGCTTATGTTGGTGCTAGGCTGCCAAAACGCCGCTGCCTTATGACAAAATGCCACAAATGAGGCCCGAGTTGTCCTAGAAATGCAACTTCAAGGCCGTTTGTGGACACAGAAAGATAGATGAAGTGATTGAAACTGATCTTTACTTCATTGCCAGGGCTTCTTCCTTTCACTAGAAATGATCAGCATTTCACAATAAGACACATTAGTTTTCTAGGTGGGCAGACAACCGGAGAACATAAATACATGAAGCAGTGCTTAATATGTGAAGAATGAGTGCCAGTGCCCCAAGCTCTGCTCAGAAGCCCGCCGCAAGCACTATTACATGTCAGCATGACCAAAACCAAGGCTGCTGGTCTTGAATCAACCTCATGCCACCACCTGCTCAAAATAAAAACTGTACATGAGCATCTCGTCAGCTACACCAAATGCTTTCAGTATTCTTCCATGTAAAATCTATGTTGGTCTCCTTTTATTTTATTGCAAAACATTTATCACTCCATACTGAATTCACTACTTGAGTATGGCTTAGATAATGCTTCTCAGTTTATAGACCTCACTACCTTTTGTGTATGTCCCAGCAAGCACTGTAGTGTTTTTGTAGCTATTTGTTTTGTTTCTGTTGAAGGGACCCGGGGGTAGCAACAGGCATACCTAGTCTCCTCCTTGGAAAATGTATGCAATGGTGCTGGCCAGGGCAAGACATAGGTAGGGATATGGGAAAGGGCAGGAGTTAGCGATGGATATTTAAGGATCAGGACGGGAAAGGATTGCTTCTTCCTGACTCCTTTGCACCACCCGGGCAGAGGGAAAGTGTAGCGAAGGACAACCTGCCCACCCTGCAAATTTTAGGGGAGTAGTGGGGGACTATTGTTCTACAGTGAATGCCATAATAGGACAGGTTGTAGGGACGGAGTCAGATGCAGGCCTATCCACACCTCTTGAGTGGAGCACAGGCGAAGGAAGATGGTGGTTCTTAGTACAGGATGAGACTTCATCGGAGGATGTTTGGTAGGTGAAGTGAGATGGAGACTGGGGAATGGGAAGAGGTCAGTGATTGAAAGGGGAAAGAATGAGGCAAGATATGGGGCGTTGGGGTGAAAGCTTGGTGTGAGGTGAAAGTTGCTGAGTGAAGAAGGGGATGATGTATCAAGACATTTGATGCTATGTTAATATTGTTTTGAGGTTAACTAACTGTTTTGCAACCCTGTCCTTTTGAAATGTCCTTTTACGCTTTATGGTTGCATGGCGTGTGATTATTTCATGAATTTGCACTGGTACTGTTTCCTTCAAGCACTTTTGTATCTTCACTAAAATTATATCCTTAAGGTCTTATTCACAAAGATAGTGTGGAGTATGCAAAATAGTACTCTGTAATACTGTTTTAAAAACTCTTACATGCCTTTTTGAATTGGAACAAAAATTGAAAGAACTGTGTCCTCTCTGAACTATTGCTTATAGGGGTTTGGACATTTCTGAGCCAATTAACAAGTCATGTAAAAGTGTACTCCTTTGATACGACTTGCTATGATCAGAAATACTTTTGCAAATCAACCCTAATAGGTAGGGACATTTTCACATCTCACCAGAGGACATTTCCTTCTGTCATTAAAATGGAACAACACATTCTAAATAACCTCCTTAACAGCAGTAATTAACCATTAAAAATATACACAGAATATAAAATGATCAAAAGAAGTAAAATTAAAAAGCAAACAAGCAAAAGTTCAACAGACATGTTTGTATTTTCCTTTGTTTTTCAAAAAAGCATGACTGCTGTAATCAGTGCAATACGAAATTGCCTTGTATTTGCAATAAAACCAAAAAAGAAAAATATTGATAAAATAAGTACCATTAAGATGGTTGTCAGACCCGTTTTAGGGGGCACAGGTGAGGCATGGGCTACTAGGCCTTAATGGCTGTTGGGACTTGTTGCCTCCTGTACCGTGGGTCTCATCCTAACTTGAAGCTTAAAACAAAACCAAGTGCAGCCTTACTGCACTTGACTCTTAGGGTAGTGAGTTTGAGACGTTCAAGGCATATTGAGGGGAGTTCGGAGGGTAAGGATTCAGAACTCAAGCAGTCAAACAATAGGCCCAATAAGTGAAAGTCAAACCCATTGGTTTTCTTTTAAGAGTGACAATTACTTTACTCAAACCATATCTCGATACCATACACAAGGAATAAGCATCAGGAAGAAACCGGTCTTAGATTGCTTGTGTTTCAGTTCAGGGAGGATCTGGTCTGGCAGCTCATGCTGGACTGTTCCCATTGGAGTAGGGTCAAGACTGATTTGCATATGGCTGGATCCTAACTGAGGTGGCATGGTGTGCAAAAGAAAGATGAATTGGGATGCTGCCTGAGTAATTACCTGTGGTTGAGATTAGTTCAAGCATTCCATCCATCACTTGTTTGTATACTTTAGTTTCTATAGATAAAAGTCACCCCACCTTAATTACGGCCTCCCGTCAAGGCTTTTTGTGGAGAAGTTAGGAGGGACCAGAAGGTCTATCAGAGAGGAGAAGAGGCTATTACTCCAGTATTGGAACTTTCATAGATTCCCATGCTTGAATCATTCCCCGTCGTCGAGATGGGAGTCCCCGGTAAATACAAATTAGCCATAGAAACCATTACAAAAGAAGAAACTAGGCCTAGGCCCATTCTAGTTTTGTAACCCATTCCCCTATTTTTGTAAAAGAGACCAAACAGAATGAAAAACCAATCAGATCAACCTCACCCTGTAGAACCTCCCTGAGAGAACCTCAGAGCCTCAGATTTTCTACCGCACGTTGTGCAAGGGAGTCTCCACTGAGCTCTGCTCAGTTTTTTCCTGTTTCTAAAGTTTTTCAGCTATTTTCTTCAAGACCTGCTTGGGATTTTTGTCAGAATGTCTGATAAGGAGAAGAAGGCCCTCTTCAAAGCTTGTGCCACTTGTGCTAAGAAGAGGTTGTATGTGGAGGACAGGCATAAAGACTGTATTTACGGTCTGTACCCGCCCTTAAGGCAACAGACTGCAAAATATGCCACACTTTTTCCACAAAGACGCTGCGAGACCGTGAGGGGCGTCTCCTGACCTGGCTCCAGAAGCTCAAGTCAAGGAAGGAACCAGTCTCCAGTGACAGTGAGGAGTCGTCCTCTGCTACATCTTCCAGAAGGTCTGTGAAAAGGGGTAGGGCTTCCCCTTCACCTTCTAAGGAATGTCCTGGTAAGGCTTTGAAAAAGACCTCTCATAGGTCTGGAGGGCATAGTCCTGGCGAATCTCCTCACCACGGTGTAAAGGAGAGGGAAGGACTGTCCGCAGGAGCGGTATCCCAGAGGAAATCCAGCTCGGTTCATCCACCGTCTCCTCCAGCGGCTCCAAAAACCTTCAGAAAACCCTCATCTCTATCTTCTGAGGTAAAACCTGTAAAAGACACTCACTCGTCAACGACGTTGACCAAGACTCCGTCGACGAAATCTTCAAAGGTACACGTGAAATCGTTGCCTCCGTCGACGGGCTCGTCGACGGTGATTACTTCACCGAGGCTTTGACCCTTAAAGATTCAGCGTCAACGACTACAACGCCTGTGGTCGCTGTATCGTCGTCGATGGCATCGATGACGTCGACGAAGATGTCGACGAGGAGGGTGTCGACGGCTACCACGTCGACGACGACAACGACGACATCAGCTGTGGTCGTCGACGCCCATTTCTTTGTTGACGGTTTTCTCATCGTCGTTGACGCTCCCGTCTACGACCTCGTCGATGACGCTCCCGTCTACGACCTCGTCGACGACGTTCCCGTCGACGACCTTGTCGACGACGGAAAAAGTCACCATTTCAGTCAGAAAACGGCGCATTACACCGGACATGACTTCCCCTAGGAGGGTGAATCCTCTACCTCCTGCACTTCTACTCGAAGAAGAGGAATCTGAAGAAGATGAGGGGCCGTTTGGCTATGCGAATAGCCCCTCTCAACTACATGTCAAATGTCAGGACACGGACTCGGATCTCGAATATGTGGAAGAACAGCAATATGATCCTTCCTCGGATTATCAGGGGGACTACCACCAGGAGATGGTCTCTAAGCCGTCCTCCCTTCTGGCAGATTTGCAGTCTATGCTGGTGGACTATAGGAGGAGATTCTCAACACAGCCTCCAGCTCCAGCGGTGGTGCCACTTACAGCTGTTCCTCCTGCTCACCTTGTTACACCCCAGTTGCCACCGCCAATGCCTCAACCTCTGCCGCTAACCCCGGATGTACCGCCTGTTGTGCCTCTCATTCAGAATGACACCTCTGATGAGGACCAAGGCAACATCACTCTACCTGACCCAGACACAGAGTGGGATGACTATGTTATTCCTGATCCGGTTTCTCCGTCGCCAGCACCGGTGGATTCCCCCCCTGCAGATATAGGGGGTTTCCATAAGTTAATGGAGAGGGCCGCTAAGAGATTTGAGCTGCCCATGCCCACAGTGCAGTCGGAATGTTTTCTTTACGACTTCAAGGAACCTTACAAAAAAGCTGTTCGGTCTATTCCGATTGTTGGTCACGTCTGGGATGAAGGATTGAAGGTGATGAAGAATCCTGCCACGGTAGTCCCGGTACTACCTCGGCTTGAGAAAAAGTATAAGGCTCCGGAGGATAGCCCCGCCTCTTTGGTCAGTCAACCTAAACCGGACTCGGTCATCTCTCAGGCTGCCCAAAGGAAGTCTCGGAACCCCTCTGCTCCTCTCACAACACCTCCAGATAAAGAGGGCAGGCGCCTCGACAATGCGGGCAAGAGGTTCTCTTCCATGTCTAGCCTGTTGGTTCGGGCTGCGAATGCCTTGGCGTTATTGGGTAGATACGATCGCCAGATGTGGTGCGATCTTTCCCCCTATCTGGACCAGTCACCGGAAGACGCAAAGACAGAGGCAAAGAAGATTTTGCAAGAAGGAGAGATGACATCGGCGGAAGTAATTGACTGTGCAATGGACATTGCAACGACTGCGTTCCGCTCCCTTGCGGGCGCTGCTGTCCTTCATCGCCAGGGCTGGCTGCGAGCTACGTGGTTCCGTCCTGAGGTTCAGAACAAGATCCTGGATCTTCCCTTTGACGGTGAGGCGCTCTTTGGGAAACATATTGACGATGCGCTCCAGGATATTAAAAAGGATACGGAGACCGCAAGATCTTTAGGGACTTTACAGTACCGCAAGGTCCCCTTCCGTGGAGCCAGAGGGAGAGGTAATACCACATACAGAGGAGGATACCAGCAACAACGGTATTCCTCATACGGATCAACCTCGCAATCATACCGACCTAATTATAACCAGAGGCAAAATCAATCCTCCTCTTTCTCTAGGTTGAGTAACAGAGGGAAACAAGGTCGCCAGGGGAGGGACTTCCTCTAAGCGGCAATAGCGGCTTGCTGGCTCTTCCTACTGTTCCTTCTCCTCCTGATACATCAGTGGGAGGCAGGATCTCAAATTACCTCCACAACTGGCAGCAAATAACATCGGACCGTTGGGTGCTCGACCACATTCAATGCGGCCATACTCTGGAATTCGTCCATGCTCCACCATCTAAGCCCTCTCGTGCCACTGCGTCGAAACATCTACGTCTTCTTCGGTTGGAAGTCCATCAGATGCTCCTCAAAGGGGCAATAGAGCCGGTGCCTCTCTCTCAGCGGGGAGAGGGATTCTACTCCAGGTTCTTTCTGGTCAGGAAGACGTTAGAAAAGTGGCGCCCTATTCTAGATCTGAGGGAGCTCAACACCTATCTCATCAAACAATCGTTTCGGATGGTGTCTCTGCAGGACATTCTTCGTCTTCTCAACTCAGGAGATTTTATGGCCACACTGGATCTGGAGGACGTATACTTTCATGTACCCATCCATCCAGCCCACAGGAGGTTTCTACGCTTCACAGTAGCCAAGAGCCATTTTCAGTTCAAGGTCCTGCCTTTCGGACTCCGATCTGCTCCGCGGATCTTTACAAAGGTGTTAGCTCCAGTGGCAGCGTTTCTACGGAAGCAACAGCTTCAGGTTTTTCCCTACCTGGACGACTGGCTGCTAAAGGCTCCTACCAAGCACGCAGCGAAGGACGCAGTCAGAGTGTGCACGCGCCTTTTCGACAGTCTCGGTCTGACTCTCAACGCGGAAAAATCATCTCTCTGTCCATCCAGGACAGCTCGATTCCTGGGAGCCTCTCCATGGACCTTCCAATTCCACTGCGGCCGATTCCTTCGTTGCTCACAATGTCTCAGGGCCAGGTCTGGCACCCGGATCCTCAATCCCTGCAGTTGTCGGCATGGCTCCTGAGCACCGAGAGTTCCTTGGTTTAACCCACTCAGAAGAATGTAGAGAGGTACTTTCTCAGGCTCGAGCCCCAAGTACAAACCAGACGTACCGGTTAAAATGGAAGCGCTTCTGCATTTGGTGCCAACAAGAGGGTATCGATCCTCTTTCTTCTCAGCCACATGAGGTTCTTCCGTACATTCTGTCATTGGCTAAATCAGGGCTGGCTCACTCCTCCATCAAAGTCCATCTTGCCGCCATCTCTCGCTACAGACGCACGTCTTCTGGGCCTTCCCTCTGGTCAGCAAGGATAGTTAAACAGTTTCTCAAAGTCCTTTTTAGAGTCTTCCCTCCTGTCAAGCCTGCGCCTCCTCTTTGGCACTTGAACTTGGTTCTCACCCAGCTCATGAAATACCCTTTTGAGCCCGTTCACCGGGCGGACTTGAAATTCCTCTCCTGGAAGGTGGCTCTTCTGCTAGCTTTGACTTCGGCAAGGAGAGTGGGTGAATTGCAGGCTCTCACCATTCTGGAACGTTTTCTACAATTTAAAAAGGTGACAGTGATTCTCCGGACTAACCCAAAATTCATACCGAAAGTACCCTCAGCCTTTCATTTGCGTGAGCCGGTTATACTCAAGGCTTTTTTCCCTCAGCTTTCTACTCCGGCAGGAAAAAGCACCTCACTCACTAGACATTCAGAGGTGCTTAAAGTTCTATCTTCAGCGTACTAAAGACTTCAGGAAGTCTCCTCAATTGTTTGTCTCTTTCAGCGCCCCCCGTAAGGGTTTTCCCCTTTCCAAGCAGGGGATTGCTCGTTGGGTGGTCAGCGCTATCCAATATTGTCACAGAGCAGCGGGCAAGCCTCTTGAAGGTCGAGTCCGGGCTCACTCTACAAGGGCCATGGCTTCTTCAACAGCCCTCTTCGCCGGAGTTCCTATCCGGGATATCTGCAGGGCAGCAACCTGGAGCAGTACTCATACTTTTACAAGGCATTACTGCCTGGATTCTTCAACGCAGAGTGACACAGCTGTGGGCCAGGCAGTCCTGAGGAACCTCTTTCATTGAGTGGTGAGCTTTCCCTTTCTACCCTCCTGCCGTTGTTTCTTATTATTCTCTTTGCACATTTTGACTGTGTGTTTGCTTGTTAACTCATGGCTATTCTTTAAGTGTACCAGAGTGTTATGGTTTCCTCTCACTTGTATGTTGATGCTTGTATTAAAAAAAAAAAAAGGAGACAAAATGTGCTCATAACTGCTAGCTACTCTGATTCAAGCATGGGAATCTATGAAAGTTCCAATACTGGAGTAAGAAAACAAGTTACTTACCTGTAACTTTGGTTCTCCAGTATTGGAAACTTTCATAGATTCCCATGCGACCCACCCTCCTCCCCTGGGAAAGCTCAGACTTCGGCAGTCTAGTATTCCTTTTACACTACGGCTACGAAAATCTGAGGCTCTGAGGTTCTCTCAGGGAGGTTCTACAGGGTGAGGCTGATCTGATTGGTTGTTCATTCTGTTTGGTCTCTTTTACAAAAAGAGGTGAATGGGTTACAAAACTAGAATGGGCCTATGCCTAGTTTCTTCTTTTGTAATGGTTTCTATGGCTAATTTGTATTTACCGGGGACTCCCATCTCGACGACGGGGAATGATTCAAGCATGGGAATCTATGAAAGTTTCCAATACTGGAGAACCAAAGTTACAGGTAAGTAACTTGTTTTCTTCTGCCGGGTTTCAGTGTAGAATGTGATGTCAATCTTGTGAGACATTTCATCTATTTTTGTGTTGTGTTTCATCTCTGATCTAGAGTTGTGGAGCATACATTTGAGGCTGGATTTGGAGGGCCTGCTGATTTGTTCAGAGATAACCAAGACACTGTTGTTGCAGTTCATTATGGACCTTCGATCTCTCGTATTTTGTACATATTTTGGAGAGGTCGATTTGTGGTGGAGGAGTTTTAGGCTTTATGTGGAGCTTCAGTTTCTCATTGTAATAACCTGTTACCAGTTTTTTCGTATGTCAGAGGCTTCTGTTGTGTAGTGGGACAGTGGGCCAGTGGGCCAAAGGCATCTGAAGGGGTTAAACGTAGGTTTAAAATTGGGGAAAATCTCTGAAATGTTGCTGAATTTTTGGTTTGTTTATTTGAAAGGTTTTATATAGCGCTGGCTAGACCCGGAGGTAACAGAGCGCTTTACATGAGAAGAAGCAGTCAAGAAAAGCAATTGTTCAGGGTCAAAAACAAAACAAGCAAGTACATATACAATTAAGTTAAAAGGGGGGCAAAACGAACTTTACATGAGTGGAAGCAATCAAGGAAATCCATTGTTCAGGGTAATCAAAAACAAGCAAGTACATATCCCATTAAGTTTTAAGGGGGGCAAAAACAGGGTGGATGACAGGTTATATACATCGGAAATAGGATGGGGGTAACAAACACAGGGCAGAGAGGAGAGAATCGACAGGAAAGAACACATTATCAGGGTAGGGGGGCAAGGGAAGGAGAAGAGGATGTGACAAGCAAAAAAAAAAGGGGGGTAGGGTCAGGGAAACAGGTATAAAGTGTGAAAAGGGAGGGCGAAGAGGGAGCAGGGAAGAACAGAAAGATAACCAGTGTAGGGGAAACAGAGAGCAAGGTTATAGGAGTGACTTATGGACCCCAAAATTTGTTGAGGAGGTGATGTTTTAGGTCTTTTTTAAAGCTGAGGTAGGAAGGGTTATAGCGCAGGTCCTTTGGGAGTGCATTCCAGATGTTCGGGGCATTTCCGGGGAAGGAGCGAGATTGGGTGGTTTTCTTTTTTAGTAGCGGGGGGACAAGGAGGAGAGCATTGGTGCTTCTCGTCAGTCTGGAGCAGCCCGCTTTATTGAGTTTGTTAGTTAGGTATAGCGGGGATTGTTGGTGAAGAGCTTTGTGTGTGATGCAGGCAGTCTTGTAAAAGCATCTACCTTCAATGGGAAGCCAATTTAGGGATTTAAGGGCCGGCGTGATGTGGTCGAAACGTTTACAGTCAGTGATGAGCCTGGCCGCCAAGTTGAGCACAGCTCTAAGGGGGGCTAGATGAACTTTAGGGGTTCCGGTGAGGATAGCGTTGCCGTAGTCCAGTTTAGAGAGGACTAGAGATTGGACAACCAATTTGAAATCGTCTGGAGGAATGAAGGGTTTGATTTTCTTGAGGTGCCAGAGCTTGAAGAGTGCTCCTTTGGGCGAGTTTTTTAAGTGGTCTTTAAGGTCCAGATTTTTGTCAAGAGTGAAACCTAGGGTATTTCGCAGAGTCGGACAAGGTGAGCGGACAATTGAGGGCATTGAGGTCCGTGATCCAGCCTTGAATGGGGAGACGGTTGTTTTTGGGAGAGAAACAAATAATTTCAGTTTTATTGGGGTTCAGTTTGAGATGGTTGGTGTAGAACCAGGATTGGATTTTGCTCAGGGTATTATTTAAGTGAAGTACATCGGAATGGGATTTAATCTTATAGTAGAGTTGGGTGTCATCAGCATAGAGGTGGCAGTTAATTCCAGCTTGTTTCAAAATGAGGGTAAGGGGTTCCATAAAGAGATTGAAGAGAGAGGGGGAGAGAATGAAGCCCTGGGGTACAACTAGGGAGACAGGGGTAGGATTGGAGAGGCAGGCATTGATTTTTATTTGTTGTGTTCTGTGCTGGAGGAAAGAGGAGAACCATTTGAGGACCAAACCATTAAGGCCAAAGCGAGTTTTAAGTGAATTAAGTAAGGAAGAATGGTTGACTGTATCGAAAGCAGCAGAGAGGTCAAGGGGAATCAGCAGGCAAGTATCTCCATTGTCCAGGGAGCTATGGATATCATCCACAATGTTCAGCATGGCGGTTTCTGTACTGCAGCCTTTCCTGAAACCGGATTGAAAGGAGTCAAGTAAGTTGAAATTACTTATGTGATTGTCAAGTTGAAGTAATGTACATTTTTCAAGGGCTTTAGCAAGGAGTGGGAGGTTAGAGATGGGGCGGAGGTTGTTAGGATCATTAGGGTCAGCAGAAAGGTTTTTGAGAGTGGGAGTGATTTGTCCGAGTTGGAGGGAGTCGGGGACGCAACCAGTGGTAAGGGAGGTGTTGATGATTTTAGGTTTGTGTGGGTGTTTGAGGAGAGGTTAGTTGAGACGGCTTCTAGTTCCTTGATTAGGTAGCCCAGTTTGTTTTTTATGTTTAGTAGAATAGGAGAAAGTGGACAGAATGAGGGGAGGATGGGGAGAGTGAGACTCAGGTTGCAGCTGTGGGGTGTGGAGAGGTGAACAGGATCAGTGAAGGGGAAGTGGTTGAGCAGAAGCATATTGGTGATTGGGAAGGGGTTCAGGGATATAGTAGGTGCCTCCTGGGCCAGATGGGGTGAGATCTTGTGGGTTTCCTTTAGGTAATGGGTGTGACTATCCTTATAGGTTGGGTTGTTGGTGAGGGGGAGAGGAATGATTGAGTTAGAGACATCGTGAGTCATATTGGGAGGAGGACCTAGGCAGGATGCATTGCGATGTTTAGGGCAGAGTTTTGTAGCGTAGGGAGATGGATGGGAGAGATCATAGATGGCAGAGTCTTGAGAAGCTGGAGGGAAGTCTAGGAGAAAGTAAATGTAAGGGTTCAGCGATGGGGAATATGGAGGCATTTGGTTGGGGCTAGTGTCTGGCTTGTGGAAGAGGCAGAATTAGCAGCTAAGAAGAACAGAGGGCTGGGGAAGTAAGGGTTGGCATATTCAGTAGTTCTGAATGTGTAGTAGCCAGGTCTGGAAAACAACAAGAGTGGAGGGTCAGGAAGGTAAGGGCTAGTATAGTTCATTGTGTAAATTGACTGTGTGCTAGGAATGTGACGGATTGGGGAATATAAGAAGGAATGTGATGAAGAACAAGTTACAGTATCTACCTGTTTATACCTTACCTTTTGAATATCCCAAAGCACCAGCATTCCACAGAACAGTTTCTTTACAGCTCTCCCACATCAACATCACAATGCTACGGTTCCGCACATGACTCTGTGTGATGTCATCGGAGTCATAAGAAGCCCTCGCCGGCATGCTGGTGTCTGTTTAAACCCATTGTTTTCATGCCTTCGATGCGAATTGGTGAGACCAATGCACAGCATATGGAAAACTACACAGACACACACACACACACACACACCCATGCACACACACACACACACACACGCACACACACACACACACACACACACACACACACACACACACACACACACACACATATATATATATCACTTGTCTGGAACCACTCACGTGAGGGTGGTCTCACGAATAATATGCAGGATTTCCCAAAAGGAAGAAAAAGACTTGCGTACTCGCGAGGGTCGTTTTCTATTCATTTATTTCTTTAAAGACAAACATGTTTCGGAAGTTACGCCTTTTTCTAATGTCAATGACATTGGAAAAAGGCGTGACTTCAGAAACGCGTTTGTCTTTAACCCCTTGACCGCGATCGGAATTCCGCTCGTGTGCTGGACATTCCGATCGCGGGTGGGGTCGTGACGAGCTCAGCTCGTCATGCGCACAGCGCTACCGCGCAGCATGACGAGCTGAGCTCGTCATGAGCACGGAAGGGGTTAAATAAATAAATTAACAGAAAACAACTCCTGTGAGTGTGCGAGTCTCTTTCTCCCTTTTGAGAAATCCTGCATATATATATGAATATAGCACCTTACATCGCATGCGTTTACAACGCGGTCGTTACAACGACCGCGTTGTTACATCGCAGTACATTACAACGCAAGTCGTTACATCGACTTGCTGTAGGGGGCGCGCTGGACTTAGGAATAGTATAATTTACTATTCCAACTCCAGTGTGCGCAACAGTAGGGAAGGTGTTGGAATAGTAAATTATACTATTCCTTAGGTTAGCGCGTCCCCTACAGCAAGTTGATGTAACGACTTGCGTTGTAATGTACTGCGATGTAACAACGCGGTCGTTGTAACGACCGCGATGTAATGGCTGTTTCCCACATATATATATATATATATATATATATATATATATATATATTTATTTATATATTCCACACAAAACTTGATACTTCGATCCGAAATCCACGAGCCCACTCCAACAAGTATGTCAAGTTTTCTTTATTTTGACAAAAGAACGCGTTTCGACCACGTCCGTGGTCTTGGTCACATACACACATACATACACACACACACACACACACACACACACACGCACACACACACACACACACACACACACATACACACACACACACACACACACACACACAAAAAGAAATACAGTATACAAATCACCTTGTTTTTGGCATAAGCAGACAAACAATGGGGATGTGGATGGTTCAGTGAGGAATCCACAGGTAGATACTGTATCCACCAGAAAAAGAGTTACCGAAGGTAAGTAAATAGTTCTTCTGATGGATACGTCTACCTGTGTATTCCTCACTCTTTTAATGGAATCCCCAAGCAGTCCCGCACTCGGAGGTGGGTGCCTGACTGCCTATACCAAAAAATCTTGCAAAACAGAACGGGAAAATTGACTGTCCCTTCTCACTGTGGAGCTAACAAACAGCTGATCATCCAGCCGTAGATCACAAGTTCTGTCCACATAAAAGCTCACAGCCCTTTTAAGGTCCAAACAATGAAGCCTTTCCTCCTCTTTAGATGAATGTGTAGGAGGATAGAAAGTAGGAAAGGTGAAAGTGGAAGGGAGTAACCTCCTTTGGCATGAAAGCAGCCCTGGTTGTCAGTACCAACTTATCTGCATTGAAAGTCATCAAAGAGGGTTTGACACTTAGGGCCCGATTACGATGCCGGACGGAAAAGCCTTCCGTCCTCCATGGTGTCATAAAAATACCTCCCGTTTGACTTGCGGCATTTCCGTCGGCCAAATTACGATGCAATGTACGCAAAATCACACCGCGGCGGACGGATGTCACAAAAGACCGTCCACCACGGTCGGAAAAGCTGCAAATCCGACCGCGGCGGACGTGGAAAGCCGTTCAACGGCTTGAAAAGGCCGCTCCTGCCGCAGCATGACCGCACGGCTAATTACAATGAGAATGCAGGGCTGGCGGACCGAGCACTGCGTCCGACGGCCGCACACCCACATAGGCCAAATGAATGGCAGACAGTACCAACTGCACAACAATGCCCGAAGTGTAACTGTACTCCCTGCTGCCCTCAATCACAACACACACGCCACAATGATACACCCCAACTTGCTCCTGGTAAGGAAAGCCATGTGCAGCATGGAAGAGACATCTGGAGGTCATCACTCATGTGGACACACCCACATACCACAGTATGAAACCAACACCTTCCTGGACCAGCATCCTTTACAAAGCAGGCACAGAGAGACAGAGACAGAGAGACAGGTCACACCTCACACACTTCACATATCTCCACCACTACCTTGCACCCTGCACCCCTCATTCAATTGCACCATGCCCCTCAAGACAATGCCCAAATCCACCGACTCAGAGTTGAGAGTGACGGTAGACGAAACAATCAGGGTAGAACCACATTTGTCTGGGCACCTGGTCCAACACACCCTACTTGCGCGCAAGACTCAGATGTGTGCAAGGATCCACAGCAAAGTCAATGCCGCAGGGACCACCCTACGCACTGTGCGTGACATCAGGAAGCGGTGGGGCGATCTCAAGGGCCGGGTCAAGCAGCGGCCACAGGGAGGGGTGAGTCACACCACGGCGAATCTTCAGACACCTCTGAGCATGCAGCAGGTTCCCCCCTGGCCAAACAGCAGAGGGGGCGTCCGAAAGAGACCCCGTCAGGATCACGTGGCACAGCACCATGCCGTACCAGTTCTCAGAGCAACCGCTGATGTCACCACTGTAACACCGAGCATTGACTGTTGTTGTAAATACCAAACTACATTGCCACAAGGATGGGAGTGTTCGCTTGGACTTTGGAACTCTATCATTGTGTGTCCTACCCTAACTATCCATGTACCATCACCTCCTACTTCACCCCTCACCTGTCACACATCGCAAAATAAACACAACTCACAACAGTATGCCTTCGTGTCAAGACCATTCTCATCACAGTAAGTAGCATGTTGACTCACATTGCAATGTATCCGAATATGTAAAAGCGAAAATCCATTGAGAGAGTGGAGGTACCTGGAAAGACACAAGGAAACAACAGTGCGTTGCCATATTATGCAATAACCGCAAAAGCACACCACGAGGCAACACTGTACAATATGCATTACAGACAACACCGGCAAACACCATAAACATGGACAGCAGGGGGACTGGAGCACATGACTGCACCTCCCAACACAGTTTCGCCCTTAGCATCCTGGTGAATGCAGTCCAGTTGAAAAGCTTACTTCTGTTACTGTCGTGTGTCACCTAGGTTGGTGCAGGTCAGTACTGTGAATCTCTAGACACATGTGTGTCGCGTTTTCCTCCCACATCAGTAGGGGTAAGATACATTGAGATCAGTGTCTGCTGAGGAAGCTGCCAGATTCTACTCAGGTCTCTGTACCTCTCCCTGCCCAACACAGGTGAAACACCTCAGTCACATGACAAGTAAGCATCATGACTGAACTGCATTTACCAGAATGCCAAGGGGTGAACTGTGCTGGGAGGTGAAGCAGTTTGCTCCCATCCCCCTAATAACATCATCATGGACATGACGGAAGTTGACACAGATCACACAGCGCAGAACAATGAAATCCTTAGCAGTGTGCCCACAAGAGCCAGCATCCCAACACATCATGTCATGTGGACGATGGTGATATTGTCGCATTCACACTCTCAAGTACTGTTGCACAGGGAATTTCAAGTGACATGTACGGTCTATGCATGTTTACCCACATGTACACCACCCACATGTTTACCCACATGTACACATGTACACCAGTCCCTGACAACATACCCACGCTAAATCTGTTTTACAAACAAAGTTATCTTCTCCTGAATGGGCACAAATGCTGCAGTCACAGGGCAGGCATCGCGTATATAGGAACTGTTGCACGCCTTGTTCCTTGCTGTAGCAATGTCCTCCTCACTCCCCCATATGTGATTGTAGATATCCATTTGTGGCCTCACATTCCCACAGCGAAAGCGGACTTCAATAAGTGTGCAGGCACAATGGGCTTCTGTTTCAACAAGTAGTCGCTCCCACATCAGCCCTGAGACCTTCGAATTCCAGGTGCCTTGACCGTCCCGCGCGATTCAGTCACTGCTGAACACGGCACTCCCACTTTTTTCCGGGGGACTGACACAAGAATCATCGAAAGCCTCTGATACTGAAGGCCTTTGCACACTTTTTTAAAACATGTGGGCTCTGGCCTTGTCCCTTCGTTTCATGCGATTTCTGGAGTTCTACCAGGTGTTATTCCTCCAATTTCCAGACTGCATTTAGCGGTTTGATATCACTACTCAAGGCTGTACAGCTGAGCGCTGGTTCTAAGAGTGCTCTCACGCCATGTCTGCCCGTCCTGTGGTCCAGTTGAACCCAGGTCAGTTGCAACTGTACCATGACCGCATGCAGCTCCTCTTTGGATGTGTCCCATTAGCTGTGCTACGCATCAGTTATAGGCTAACCTTCCGCTATGCCTATTTCACCTGCGTGCAGCCTGTGTTCTACTGCCAAAGATGCCCCTTTCAGTGGTCCCTGGATGCCTGCCTTTCCAACACATCCCTTGCTGCCCTGGATCATGAGCTGTGGGTGAGTCCTTTGTTGGTCCATGATCAGGACTGCTCCGGTGATACACGTTTGTGGGATGCCTTCCAATGTGTCAGACAGGCTGACAGCTGCGCCTGTGCGTTTGCGCAAAGGCTCCTGTGCCATGCCTACATCGAACCGCTCCCCGGGTGCCATGGGATGCTCCTTTCATCCTCGTGGTGCGAGGAGCTCATCTGTTCTTTCATACTGCTGGATTGGATGGCGGTCCTTTTTGCTGGAGGTGATTTGGATCGTCTTTTGGAACTGATTGCCTTCGAGGCTACCTGTGCCTTCTTGGATTTGTAACTACTTAACAGCAACAGGAACTGTTGGTGACTAATTCAATGTCCTTTTACCTTTTTCACGCCTACTAACAGGAATTGTCATTCAGCTCTCTGACTTTTGCCCTATCTGCATTTGCTTTGACTCTGCTGACCTCTGCGGTCTGTTTCGCTTGGTACCACAGACCTGAGCAACGGGGAGGCTGTCATCTGACCGTCATGGACATTGTCGACTGGCATGAGCCGGGCTTCCATTATGCAGCTGTAGTGCACGAAATTCACATGGCGTAGTCGTTTTGCAAGTACATTAGTATTTGTCTGTCACATGAGAAGTGTCTGCAGAGCTTGTTCTCTGCGCCGGTCCAGGAGCACTGCCTGTACATTCGGTCCGTGGTCGGAGGGGATTGTCCGTTGTCATTCTGTTCTGATCAGGCCCTAGCACCCCCACTCAACAAGGTGTCACTGCTGCTAGAGGACACGTGTGCCTTTTAGATGTCATTGGGAGGCGGGCTAGTTGCCCCACACTTTGAGAGTGATCCATCCAGTGATGTGAGCGACACAGCACATGGGATGTACATTTCACCATGTACTGGCTGAGCAATGGGTCTGCTGGCAAAGCCCATAGACATGGGACATCTCATTCAACTCCTCTCAGCAAGGGGAGGGGGGATATGCTTGTGGGTCTTCGTCCAGAGGGATTATTGATATGACATCTTGCTTCATGTGTTATGGATGTGTCACTATGGAAACTGTATATGTACTCATGCATTCTCAAATTCTTGTGGCACGTATGTTGCCTGTATTGCAACTGTAGTAAAAAAAGCACATTTCAAAGCGTGTCTTGTCTGCAACTTATCGACTTGTGTACACACGCTTGCAAACCTCTGAGTGAGTGGGAGAGCTAGTGAGGCACTATAGCAATTGGGTCCTGTGCTAATGGTGTTTCTGGGTGCTCAGTCCCTGCCTGCCCAAGTTCTCCAATCCCGCGCATAGTCCTGTATGTGTATAAACTGCCAGTAACAGATCTCAAAGTTTGTTAGACAACAGCAAGGCACGCAGACACAGTCATAGTCGCTCATTGTTCACTTACACTCAACGGAAGTAGTTGACCATGAGCTGTTGTCGCTGGTCAAGGCCTTCTTCCTTACCACTGTCATCGTCACTGGGCATGTGTGGGTTGGTGCGGGGGGCTGCTGCTGTTCATCGACGTCCAGAATCAGGGGGATCCTTCTGCGCATGGCCAGGTTGTGTAGCATGCAGCAGTCGACTAACATCTGGCATATCTTCTGTGGTGAGTACTTAGGTGCACCACCAGTCTGGTCCAGGCACCTAAATCTTGACTTCAGCAGTCCAAAAGTGCGCACCAACACACAACGTGTCCTCCCATGTGCATCATTGTATTGGACTTCCCCCGGCGTTGTTGGATTCCGCAGTGGGGACAGCAACCACGGACGATTGGGATGCCCAGAGTTACCTAGTTGTGAGACAGACATGCAAACAGTGTGATCTGAATGTGTGGGGAGAGCAGCTTGTCACACATACATCACAGTCATTGACACAGCCCACTCACCAATAAGCCAGGCCCGCTCGGGGTGCAGATTGGCCATCAATCGGTGTATGGTGCTGTTCCGCCAGATGTAGGAGTCATGTGCTGACCCAGGATACCTTGCACACACATGTGAGATGATTTGATCCGCCTGGCATACCACTTGTATGTTGATGGAGTGGTAGTGTTTACGGTTCCTATAGATGTGTTCACTTGCCTGTGGTGGAACGAGGGCAATGTGGGTACCATCAATGGCTCCCACAACATTTGGAATGCCTCCCAGGTCATAGAACTCCCCCTTCACAGCTGCCAATACATCCCTCCCCGGGAAGTGGACAGGTCTGTCCTTGTAAGGCATCAATGCTGACAGGACGTCACGCAACACCATGCTGAACATGGGCTGTGACATCCCCTCGGCGCTGGCCACAGTGTACTGGAAAGACCCAGTACCGGAGAAATGCAGTGCAGCCATACCCTTCACTGTAGCAGACAATGCAGCCGGATATTTTCTTTTGGGCTTCAAATGGGGTTCCAACTGGGCACATAGGTTTCGTAGTGTGCGGCGATCCAAACGGAATCCCCAGATGATTTCGATGTCCTCCATCGTCGTCAGGTCGGGGACAGGGTGAAAGATGGGTGGTCTCCTCCTACGTATGTCAGGGTACACAGGCATGGGCTGAGTTCTAGATGAAATGTGGTGCACAGCTTACCCAGAGATTCGCACAACCACAACATTGACAGGCCTCATGGTCATGTGAAATGCACAAGTGACTTGCATTCAGACGTTGTTTTTCTTCACTCACTCGACATACTGACACTAAGACATCCAAAGAAGTCGATGTGTATGGCATGTAGTACACTGCTACATCAAGGATGAGCTGCCCTGTGGTCAGATGGCATGGCACTAGTGTTTCCCAGCATCAGTGCTGAGTTGCATGTTGCTGCTGTCACTGCACGAGCGCAAGCTTCAGTCCCACAGTATGCAACACCATTACGGGATGAGGGCAGTGAGTGTCATCTGGACAACGCTACATGGTTGTTCAGCACGGTGAACAGACACATGTGGACATTATGGGGTCAGTCCTGCGTGAGTGTGTGTGGAATTTGCGTAACAGACATTGCAATGTTCACCTGAATGAGGCACAAATGCACATGGATTGTGTATACATGCCCACATGGCTGCCAATGAGCGATGATGTCGGTCAGAGCTATGTTTGTTTGTTCCACATGTGCACTCCTATGACGTGTGTGAACATTAACAGGCAATGGCTGCTGTGCACACTGCATGCCACACCAGTACGTGTGTTGGGAGTGCTAGGGGGTTACAAGTATGTCTGATTTGCAGACAGTGGACACCTTTGATTGTCTGCCTACGTCACTGGCCCTTCACAAGTCGACCCCTGGCCAAGGGACGCCAGTTATTTGTCAAGGGATGTACAAGCGATGTTCACAGGTTGGATGTTTCATTACACAACATTGGTACAGTGCGAGAGACCTTTGTCCTTTTAGACTCCTTCCCTTATTTCGATCCATGCTGGCCACGGGGCATGACTATATGTACTTTCACTCTCCTTTTCTTGGACATGCCATGTGTGTGTAGACTTGACTCAAGGGTCACACTCTCTCATACCTTCACAATGTAGTGACCAGCTGGTCACTGTTCTAGTTGTTCTGATGTACCAGCCACTCCCAGAGGGCTGGATTACCCCCCACCCCACAGCCACCCAGCACAGGCGTCACTGGACATGTGACCCTGCCAACAAACGGTGCCGGACGCACATGCCCTGGGCCAGTTCTCCTATACATGTACGGTGTCTGTGTGGTTACTTTATATGCAGCTGCTTGGACCAGGATATTGCCTTTTCTGTATATGGATATCAAGATGTAACCTATGAAGTTCATTTAATGTTGAAGATAGTAAGCTTGGGGCCATATGAAATTTTAGCTCATTTAGATACATAGAAAGAGCTCTTTCCATCTCAACGCATGTATAGAAGAGGTCAATTTTTTGCCAGCCTTTTTGTGTGCAGAGGTAGGAGTCAGATAGGAACGTTTCTGGGAGGTCTTTGAGCACTATGTGTCTATGAGTTTTAGGAGCAGTTTACCAGAGATTGGGTGGGTAGATCATTCTGAAGGAGCTGGTATCGATTTTCTGTAGTCTGTTTTTGGGTGTGGGATCCATTGAGTATTCTTTGATGCAGTTTATTGGGGTTTCACAAGTGTTAGCAGCCTGGTGGAGGGTGGCAGTGATTAATTCCACTGTAAGGATATAGTTGAGTATGGTTGTGAAGAGTCCTGTATGCCTCAGCAAGAGACACAGCTCTACTGGGAAGTGGATCAGCAGGAGATAAGGATATACCAAGAATACATAGGATGTGAGCCTCACCAGGTTTTGGATGCATTAGCTGAGGTTTGAATCACTACAGGGTGTGCCTCGTTTAGCCCCAGTCAAGCATGTGTTAGGTAATACCCAACTGACCACCTATTTGCTGCCTGAATACTAAAAGGGCTTTGGTATATATGTAGCCGTGTATAAGTCTTAGTGTGGTTCTTGGAGGTTTTTGATGCTTTGAGGCTATTCATGGCAGATGGATCCACGCTGTACTATTGAGCAGTGAACAACTTTGCCTTCTATGTTCCGTGAATAGTAGTCCACACCTCTCCGGTTTCAGTAATTTCTCAGGAAGTAGTTAGACTATTGTGAGGCAACCCCACTGGTGTTGTTGCACTTCTTTGTGCCTCACTACTTTCATCCTGGAGTCCACAATGCCATAAAATGACCTGCCTGGTTATGACCCACCACAGAATGTCAAGTAGGGTTCCCCCAGAGTGCCCCAGAGGATATGTAGAGTGCCACATTGGTGGTGCTCAAAAGGTTCCTGCATAATCCTGTCAAATGGATGAGACGATCACGGGGCTGTGGAACTGTTTCAGCTCTTAGACTCCGTGGGGTCAGCAGGTAGGTGAATGCTGCCCTGGGTGAAGCCAATGAAAAGGCAACTGTCTCCCAGGACAGTGAAAGGGAGATAATAAGACCGCAGCAATGGAAGGCACACACAGGGAGTGTGAAGGACATTAAATGGGGGTAATGTTTTAGCTGTAGGCTTGGCGTGTCACAAGGGTGGGGGAGAGGAAGTCCACTGGACTAGGTAGGTCCATGCAAAGACTTCTACCTCCCTAGATACCAGCTTCCAGAGACTAAATCCTGGCAAGAGTAATCTCCTCTCAGAGCCACAGACCCATGGCAGTCTGAAATGGTCTCGTTCTCCCAGAGCTTGGGGGTGGAAGGTACAGAAAAGGTGGTCAGTAGGTGCATGGGGTGAGGAGGGTATAGAGTAGTGGGAAAACCTCAACAGTAGTCTGGGGAAGTTGTCTGTCTGGGGGCTGGTTTGGATCCAGGAAGCGGAAGATGGCAGCCGTGAGACTGAGTTATTCAATTAGATCCTAGCACAGCTTTCCAGGCATAGTTCTGGGAATGTCATTGGACTTTTCTCGAAAGCTCCTTTTCCTATAGTGTGGAGTTCTTCATAGAGGAAAACTCTGCACAGGGTTATTGAAACCTCCTGAGCAAATTGACATTTATTTTTTCTCGACAGCGAAACAAATTTTCCCTATGGAGAAAGCTCTTCCTCTACACCCCAAGCAAATCTGCAGGGAGGTATGAATAGCGATTTTCTGATATTTAAACTAAAGTAATATTGTTATACTTAAACATGATGCAATGTAAACTAGAATACAAATTATATATAAAACCAAACACTCACAAGCTTAGGAGTTTATTTACAAGCCCCTTGAGCCGCCGGTTCGCCAATTTTAATATTGGAAAAGGTGACGTACAGGCAGCGCAAGGGGCTTGTAAATAAGCACCTAGAGTGCCACATAAATTATGCAAAACAAGGCTACGAACTCTGGAGAGTTCCCACGTTTAAGCAGAGAGATGTTCTCTAAATCTACCCACCTCAAATGTCTGTTTTTCTAGCACAGGATTAGCACAGTGCTATCCAGGCCAAGCTAGAAAAGTGGCAAAGCCTTTTGCTATTTTTGCAGCAAAATCATTGTTTCTTTTCTAGTTTAACATGGATAGCATTGTGCTAATCCTATCCTTTAAAACACAGCTCGAAAGCTGACATTTAATTACAAAATAAAACAATTTAAATAGAAATTATCAATTACATAATAAATAAGCAATTACAAATTATTTAGCATGAATATAAAAATATTGGTAATTTTAAAACCTTGCCACCCTATTCCTCAACAATAACCAACAACCACCTACGCACAATAAAAACAGCTAATCAGCATTTAGAAATTTGAATAAACATTAAAAATAAATTAAACTTCAATCCATATAATAACTATTGAAGAATTAAGGGGGTCATTACGATGGCGGGCGGAAGCACAACCGCCGTGCTGGCGGATGCAAAAACCACCAGTTACCGCCGGCACGCAGCAGTCCACACGCCCGCCCAATTACGATGCGAAAAGTAGGCCAAACACCGCCGGCAAGCCAGCAACACCGTCCGCCATCAAAGTGCGCCCGTACACGTAGCGGCGCAGCCCAACTGACACACACCGTCCGACGAAAACACGTCCCGCCCGGGCGTATAAATTACGATGCCGCAAACAAACGGCTCCCACGGCCAAGAGATACCGTACGACAAACCGAAGCGGTAACACGGACGCCGAGCACGGACAACGAAGAAGCGGCTCCCCGAGCATGAATCCAGCACTGCAGGCCCTCCCCATGCTCTTGCTGATGCACCACCAAGGACGCAACGTACCGCGGAGACGCAGGTAGGCACACACACAACAAGTGCACGCAAACAGCGCACACAGTGCAAGGGCGGAAAAGCGGACAACCCCCCCAGCGCGTGTACACTACACATCCACCATTGCATCCACATATGACACACAGGCCAAATCGTAACATCGCGTAACACATGTGTACACACCACCTGGGACTAGGAACCAACGACCCTGTCACGGCCCCAAAGCGGCGATGACGCCGCCACACATGCGCACAACGCAGAGGCCAACCGCAGCGCCATGCATGCGTCGCACACAGACACAGGGACACAACCAAGCAGCACACACATCAGCCCCACCCCGAACGCACATGACACGTGACAGGCCTGCCACAGACATGTCCCCAACGCCCAATTCACGGACAACACCCAACGCCACACAACCGACGCACACATGTCAGTGAAGTCACGCAACAGCAGGACGCACCCCAGTGTAACAAACATGGCGAAGCACACAGCGGCGGCAACACCAACTAGGAGAAGCAGGGCTCCTTCGGGAAGAGGAACGCCAGTACCACACTGAAACACCCATACCACCCTGCACATATGAACAAGACATATAAAACGGAACACCAAAGAGCCCGGGGACCGACAACAGGTGGCCCAAGAATAACATTCACACACAAGGCCCAACGCAGAGCAGAAAGGCAGCCTGCCGCCCACACAAGGGAGAGCAGACAGCACTGAATGACCTTCCATTCCAACTCCGAAACCACAGCCCTACGAAAGAAGCCGGTGAATACAGCCATTGTCCAAGAAAAGACCAACACAGGCATGCCGAGGAGACCGACCACAGGGCAGATAGCGCATATCACAGAAGCACACAACGGACGGGGAAGAAAGAAGAAAACACTCCCCATGTCGGCCACATGCAAGTTAATTGGAAGGAGTCACACATCACTGACCTTGAACTGTCTGAGAAGCATGTGGGATGAGGGCCCGTGTCCTCCAAACAAGCCAACAGAACACAAGTCCTGTCTCCCTACGACTACACAGAGCTCAGAGCAACCTCGGAGCGTGCACATTGCAGACTGCACACACAGCCGGAGCACGCCACCACAACGCACCGCTGCGAAATGGCAACCGCAACACACCTACCCAACTACGCCGGACAGCTCAAGCTGTACAAAACCAACCTGATACATATATTGGGATGCGATCTCCTGTCCCTGCTGAACGTAAGTTACCGACTGACTTACCGCATCACATTGTTCAGCTGCGTCATGCCCGTCTTCTACTGTCGGAGGTGTCCCTACCAGCATCCCGTGGAGATATGCCTCTCCAACCCGGCATGTCTAAAGGCGGACCTGCTACCACTACTCCTCCCTCTGGACGCACACGACAGGGCCTGCTCTGCCTATGGGGGCATGGCGTATGTGGCCAACATCGCACCCGCACTGAAATGGGACCACTGTGCCTCCACACAACGGATCATCGAGAACAGCTACATCGAATGTCACCCAGCATGCCCCATCATGGTCCTCCAAGGGACAACTTACGAACAACACCTTGACAGCCACCATCCGCTACATTGGCTGGCAAACATGTACACCACCAATGACATGGAAGCCCTGCTGGACGGCATCGCATACCTGACAACCTGTAAATTCGTCGGACCACAACGCAGGTTCCCCGATTGACCTATGATGTCCAACCCCGCACCCATGCTTAGCTTCCGCACGGACTGGCCAGTCACCACCACAACAGCCATACCAAACGACCGGCAACTGTTACCACACCATCAACGACATCGCCATGACATCGGATATGACCGGGACATGCACACTGTTCCCCATCACATCCAGGAACACCGCATGCATCGTGGGAGGCAGTGGCATGGGGTCTGTGTATCGCACCCACATGGACGGAACTGCACGAACAACCAGGACACGACATGGATCCAGCGCCCATGGACACACACACCGCTCAGTGGACATGAATAGGTCGCCTGGAGTCTGTGGGTGCTGCACCCCTCCCACCCCCGCCCCGGGAATCCCATACCAGGACCTTTGCATGGACGACAAGTGCATACAACAACAACACGACCCCAGTGACTGTGACATGTCCAGTAACCACCACATTGCAACAACAAGTGGCACGCCGCTGCATGCACGCAAGCACATGCCCTGATGTCATCTCACATGCACGCGTGCATGAGGAACAACCGCAGCAAACCTGTCACATGGAACTGAGATGGACTGTGCCCATGATGCCAAGCGGTCTGGTAGGCTACATGTATACCGTCTGTGTCAAAGTCCGCAGCTCCGCAGCTATACGTAAATGTACATTAGCACAGCCTTGGCCAAGCAGATGTAACTCTGAAGCCCACATCCCACATGCAACAGCCAATCACATGTAACCCCACACCCTATCCCATTTGCAATCATGCTCAGTATATCCTCAACATGTATTCCGCTGCCAGTAGTGTCCACTATACTGCATCACAGAGGACAGAAGACTCAATATAATGTTTGAAACCAAAACTGTCTCCGCTGACTCATTTCACAAGTACGAATGAGAGAGGATGAGAGTATGTGAAGTACACGGCAGTCGTGACATGACCATGTAGTCCACTGGTATTGGATGTCAACGCAAATGAGTAGCACAACTGTGGAAGACACACATGTGTCGTGTGAAGTCGTATGGACGCAGTGCTCAGGTGGGTGGGTGTGACGGGTAGATGCGCACATGCCAAGTTGGAGCACGCCATGTCGGGAGGGGTCATGAACAGTACACCACCGCTTCCCTGGGCATTGTGAGAGGACACCTTTCGGGGGGGGAGTGAACACGTGTGTGCACAGCAGCCGGGCACACGTACAAAGCGGTACCAGGCGCACCTCAGCCCATCCTCTGTGGACAAGCTGGATCCTGTTGTGCGCCCGCCATGCCCCTTGACAAGGCACACACAGCCCCAGTCGACCAGGTGTAACCCCAACATAGTCAATCCGCACAGGCGATACAGGGCACGGGATGGCAGTGGAGCATGGTGTGTGAGAGGTCTCCTCGCGCTCCTCCTGGTCATATCACGCAGGCAATAGAACCTCAACGTCTAGCATGGCACAAGTCAAATGGAAGTGTAGGGGGACGCACCACAGCACGAGCAGCACTGACGTCACGGGAGGTGGCTCGCACCATCCCATCCATTGCCCATTATACCAACCACGCCACATGCCATTGCGACTAAGTGCAAGCGCGTGCGCCACCACCCCCGAGCCCTCCCCAGAGAGGCCAAAGAGTGAATGTGTGGGTCATCAGTCACAGACGGACGCGGCATGGCCGCAAGGGCAGCCACAGCCACTGGGTGTCGCAGGTGGCGGATCCGGAAGGCGAAGACTGTGATGCATAGTCCATGCAGGCCGGGTCTCCATTTGGGGCACCACGCAGGTGGACGGCGTCCCGCAACACATCATACCCTGAGACAGCCCACTCGTGCAACTGGACCCACACATACACTCCTTGCCCTCTCTGGTGCGAGCTTGAGGCTGCCTGTGCAAGCGCTAGCCTCGCAGGTGCACATGCATATTGGGGGAGTGAGGGGAGGACATGAGGGCTGGGGCGAAGATGACTGTATCACTGTCAGTGAGTACAAGGGATGACCCAGATGTGGAAAGGAAGAGACGTGTCCCGTGTGTACTGCAACTAGTCGCCAATCCAACTACCCCCCATGTCCGGAATGTAAGCCCGCACCTAGGCCCGCCCATCCGCCACATCGAATATACCACCAGCACGACAACCTTCCCATTCGAAACACTGACTGGGCGTGGCGACCAGTGAACAATCATGTGTAGCCTACCCACGCGTACATGTGGGCCCTCCATGATCCATGTCACCTGCGGCAAAGTCATGACATGCGCAATGAGGGAAGTGAGGAGAGCTGTCCGCCCCACGCACAGAAGGTGCATCAGCTCCACAGACCCAGCAGCGAGTCCAGCAGGGGTCACATGTGCAGGGGCAGCTGTGCCTGGTGTGAAGGCACATGCATATAGACAACACATCGACCAATGTGTAGTCTGCCCACATCTACAGTCCATCATCATGCGGACATAGGAATTGAACACAGGGCAACACATCTGAGTGGGTGCACCCACCGTGACCAACAATGCGCAATCATCGACGTACCCGCCCTGTGCATGGCCCCCCACCCAACGGAGGCACATCCAGTGCCACCATCCCACACACACAAGCCTTCCACGGAACATGCTGTGTCCAATGCTCAGTACAGAGTCAGCGCCCATCTGGTGGATCCTGAACAGGAGACACATGCACACACATGCCAGCTCCCACTATGTACGTCTGGCACCTGGCACGTGCAATGTAACCTCTCACCTGTGACGTGTGACTGCAAGCACACAGCCGTCTTGGCATGGGGCTGTCAATGTGGACACCTGTCAATGTTTCGGGAGGTGTGATCCGTACAGTGCTGTACATAGGGTGCAGTGCTGACACCTACTACTGTCTCATAACCCCTCGTGCCACAGGTCCCACTTGTTTTGGCCGCTCAGCCTGTGCCCACATCGTCGTCGTCGTGTGCCATACTCATCCAGCCTCGGAAGCAGTTCCATGCTCAGCAGACATTCATGTTGCCGTGGCGTTGCCGCTTGACGAATATGCAGTCAGTCCCCATCAGCACGCCCCGCAAGTCATTGGGGCCTAGATCCCCATGTGCATGCACATGGCAGTGGTTTGTATCACTAGCCATTGCCATTGTTGGGAGACCTGTGTAAGTGTATTGTGGCCGTGCCGTCCCAGCTTGACAGCTGGGCTGTGGCTCATGTGCTTGCTCAGTCATGTCAGTGATGTGTATGCGAAATTGCTATGTGTTGTGTTGCTTTGACATGTGTCCACTGCCATTTTCCCTAGGCGGAGACCGAACATTGACAGCCCATACAAATTGCTGGCGGACATGGACGATACAGAGGTCATTAGGAAGTTTCGGCTGGACAGGCCAACCCTGCATCGACTGTGTGCCATGTTGGAACCCCATCTCCGTCCCCGCAGGGTGTATCCGACAGCTGTCACCCCACGGCTAAGGTGATGGCCGCCATGCATTTCTTCGCCACTGGGTCATTCCAGCACACAGTGGGCAGTGGAGGAGGGATGTCCCAGCCCATGTTCAGCAAGGTGCTGAGGGATGTACTGGCAGCCATGATGCTGTACCGAAACAGGTACATCCGCTTCCCCAGGGCTCGTGAATTGGCGGCAGTGAAGGGTGCATTCTATGCCCTTGGCAGAATCCCACACGTCGTTGGAGCCATTGACTGCACACATGTTGGCCTTGTTCCACCACAGGCCACTGAGCACCTGTACCGCAACAGGAAGCACACGCACTCCCTGAATGTGCAAGTGGTGTGCCTTGCGGACATGGTGATCACCCACGTGTGTGCAAAGTTCCCAGGCTCGGCCCATGACGCACACATAATGCGCAACAGCATCTTGCCACGACTGATGTCCAATCTGCAACAGGATTGTGGCTGTATTGTCGGTGAGTATGTGGAGTGGTGTAGCGTGCTGGTTGTGCGATGCTGTCCCCTGTCCAGTTGGAATAGCAACGGTTCTCTGTGTCCCTCACACCCAGGTGACTCTGCGTACCCGAATGGGGCATGGCTGCTCAGTCCATTGAGGAATCCTCGCACCCCAGCAGACGATCGCTACAATGAGGCACATGGGAGGACCAGACGTGTGGTCGAGCGTACCTTTGGCCTCCTCAAGTCCAGGTTCAGGTGCCTGGACCGCACCGGGGTGCGCTGGCGTACTCCCCACAGAAGGTGTGCCAGATAGTGGTGGCGTGCTGCATGCTGCACAATGTGGCCATTCGGAAGCAGATCCCCCTCATCGTGGATGACGGAGATCAACCAGGGCCCCAGCCCACAGACCAGGACAGCTCGAGTGAGGAGGACAGCGGAGAGGAGGAAGCTGGTAATGTGCGGCAGCAGCTCATCGCCCACTACTTCACTTGACGGTGAGTGTCCATGTACGACGGCTGATGTGGCTGTGTCTGTGCAGGTGTGTGTGTGCTGTGTCAGGGTGGCCGCTTGTTCACTGCGTGCTGTGTGTCAACGCTCCATGGCCAGGGTAGTATGCCACTGTTGGTGGCTGTGGCATTGTGCCCTATTGCTCTGTGCGATGTGTGTACATTGCTTGTAGTTGTTGACATGTACTGTGTGATGGGTGTGTGACACACTCATTGAATGTGCTCCTGTTCTGTCTCCCACCCCTAGGTCCCTACAGGCCCTCCGGTTCCATTGCCATGCCACGCATCAGGTGCCTTTCCGCCCAAGGTGGCCGTTGTATTCCGTACAAATAAAACACAGGGCACAAACAGCAGTTTGTGTAAGAGGTGCATTTATTTCAAACTGTGACATGTGATTGTGTGTAAGGTGATGACATAAGTGGTGCGTGCAGTGACAATGAGCTGTCGGTCATGGCTGCGTGATGCTCAGGGTGTACCCACTGGTTCTATGTCCATAGTCCAACACACACATGCCATCCAGATGGCTGTGTGGAGTGGGATCGTAGTCCAAGTCAATGCAGTGGGTGGTCAAGGAAGGCTGGCTGGCTGCCTCATTTGCGTCTGGAGCGTGCGAAGTCCTCCCGGGAGATCTGTTTCCACTTCGGACGGCCCCTTCCACGTTTGCGAGGGGGTGCCTGCTTGCGACATGCTGGTGGTTGAGGTGTGCTCACTGGCTGTGGACGCAGGGGAACTGGACACTGCTGCTCGACCCTGCGCCCCGGCAGGTGGTGGCGGAGGGGAGCTGCTGTCCCTGGCTGTGACCTCACCGCCACCACCAGCTGGCCCATGAGGTCCACGAGTTGGCCCATACGGGCGTCCATGGACCTCAGCACCCCCAGCACCTCCTGCGTGTCTGAAGCAGACCTGACCCATTGTTCTTGGGCCTCTTCATAGGCCCCAAGGACTCTGGCCATTTGAGGCAGGGCATGGCTCCCAGGGGAGACTTGCGTTTCCCTGACCCTGCTCCTCCTACCAGTACTGCTGCCACCGGCCTGCCCACTAGCCACATTGCTCACCACGGTCCTCGCTGTGGCTCCCAGGGTGGATCCAGTCGGCCGGGCCACCACCTGCGCTGGGGCTGGTGCCAGCGAAGACGTGGTGGTGGTGGCGGCGGTGGTGGTCGGTGCGGCGATGGTGGCGGTTGCGGCAATGGTAGTGGCCGCAATGACCGTGGGTGTGGCCGCAATGACCGTGGGTGTGGCCGCAACGACAGTGGCAGCAGGGGGCTGGGAATGTTCAGCAGCCCTGGATGATGGGTTGGTGGGTAGGAGGGGTCCTGGGGAGCGGCTGGGCCCTGCCACACCAGATGGGCCTGCTTGGTGGTCCGTGTCCGAAGAGGAGGACAGATCCTCCACATCCGTGTGTCCTCGTTGGGGGCTTGTAGGCTGGCTGTGCTGGCTGCTGTCTCCATCCCCAGCATCCAGCAGTTCGTCACCTGTGGAGAGAATGAGATTTGTTATTGTGTTGCACCTGGCGAAGTATGTATTTGTCGTCTGACATTAACAGTTCGTGCAATCTCGTACATGGGTTTCCCCGGAGGCGTGTGTGTGGCTGTAGCATTTGTAGTTGTGTGTGCTTGACAATGGGACTGTGTGCTGTGCACATGTGGCATGGGACGGATTGGCCATGCCGATGGGTGTGTTGCTGTGCCCCTACTTATTGTGACTCTGGTGTATGCGGGCTCCTGGCCCATCCTGGGTCTGGTTTGTACTTTGCTTTTGGTGTTCAGATGGGACACTTAGGAACGCATATGGCAACATGGGGGCCATGCCCCAGATTCGCATTTGGGATGGAATATGCTTTTGGGGTACATGCTGTGAGCCATGGGTGCCGAACGTGACATGTGTTGTGGCAGCATGACAGTGCATGGTTTGAGGTGTGTGCATGCTTGACATGGCCTGCATATTTGCTGTCTGTTGTGATTACTGGACATGGCATTGGACGCATCGTTATGAGTGAGTGATGGTTGTGTGCCAGCCAACGTATTGCAGTTGTCCCATCTCCTTGGTGTGCGTGCTGCCCTGTGCCATGTGCATCACTGCAGTGCTCGGGGGTGTGGCCCATGTTGTGTGTTGTTGCTCACAGTGTGTCGTGCGCTTCATTGACTTCTGGCACATGGTTGGTCATGGGCATGTATCTTAGCGTGACTGCTGTATGTGTGGCAGCTGTGCGGATGACATGCCTTTCATGAGACTGGGGCTGACGGATGGGATGGATGGTATGTTGTATGTGCATGGTGTGTCTGTGTGTTTGATGGGTTCAGTGGTGTTCGTGTGCATTTATGTTGTTCCGCTCTGTTGCGTCTAGTGTTGTTTGTCTTACATAGGCGTAGTTGTGGGGTGTGTGGTTGACAGGCAGTAGGGGCTACATGGACAGGACTTCAATGGTGTTTCGGTTGTGTGTGATGGGTTGCACAGTGGCTGCCGTGTGGTACTATATTCAGTGTGGCTTGTGCATGCAGACGTGGCTCCTTGGGTGTTGCTGTGTTTGTGATGGGTCATGTGGGGTGTGAGTCTGTGGTTCATGTCCGTGTGCACATTGTTCACTTGTTCGTGACGGTGGGCGGTGCTGCGTGTTCGTCTGCTACGTGACATGTCCCATGTGTTGGTCGTGTTACGGTCCTCATGCCTCCAGTAATCCAGCCCTGTCCAGTTTCCCACCTGCAGGTTGTTCGTGCGTGCACTGTACTGGATGCCACATGGTTCTAAGCGGGGGTGCTCCATGTTGCAGGTCTGTGGGGGTGGGGGGTGTTGTGGGTCGTGGTGGTGGCTGGACACCCACTGACACCGATTGCTGTGGACCGTGATGTCTACCTTTCGGCTGTCGTTGTGGCACTGCGGTGGCTGACACGTGGCTGTGGGGTGTGGGGGATGCTCCTCCTTGCTGTGCTGTGGGACTAGGGGCCTGGTGTGTTTTGTACTTGGGCTGTCCACCCTCCCACCCACTGCACTTTGTGTTCCTGCCACTTACCTGTTACTTGTCGGTTAGTGCAGCTATGGCGGACACATGGGTGTGGTGGGTGCTCGTTGTGGCACTTCTGGCATATTTGGGGACCTGTTGGTGGTTACGTGGCTGGCTGAGTGTACACATGTCCCCACGCATCTTACAGTTGTTCGGTTTGGGCTGTGTGTGGTGGTGTCTGTTGCATGTGTGTGTGATGTGTTGTGTATTGTGTGCTGGACATGGGGGTGTTTGTCCCTGGGAGCTGTGGCATGGTGGTAGTGCATGTGAGTACATAGCGGTGTGCTGGTATACATTAGTTTGTACTTACCAGCCTCCACTCCCCTGCTAATCCGGCGAGGATCTCGGGATGTATGATGACTCGCACCTTCTCCTCCCACGCTTTGAAGGTCTTGAAGAGCGCGGGATTCCCTCCGCCAGTGACGGCAGCCAGCTCTCTGTTCTTGCTCTCCTTCTTCTTGACCAGGCTCTTGACGTCATTCCACCGTTTGTTTATTTCGACTCTGTTCCTGGGCAAGGTCCCGACTGCATTGACCTGGTCTACGATCCGGTTCCACATTCTCTTTCTGGTGGCTAGTGGTGTGTGCTGGACCAGGTTCCCATAGATTTGTGGGTGCACCTTGATGATCTCGTCGACCATGACCGTCAGCTCCATGGGCGTGAACTTGGGCATTCTTTGTGGTGCCATGGTGTTTGTGGTGCTGGTGCGGTGTGTGTTGTGTAATGTGCAGGGGGTTTGTGGTGCCGGTGTTTGGTGGTGGTGGTGGTGGTGGTGGTTGTGATGTGTGCGTTTTGTGCTGCTGTCCTTGCTGTGTCACTGTGTCCTCTCCTCTCCTCTCTAGTTTGCAATGTTGCAAGGGGTTGTGGTCTGTGGGAGTGCTGCTTTTGTACTTACCTATGTGGGTGTGTCCTCATGGTCTGTTGTTTTCAGGTGTGTTGTGTCTGGGGTTCTGGCCTTTGTAGTTTTTGTTTGTCCAGGGGGGTGTTTTCGGGATGTGTACTGTGCTTGTGTATTTGTGCGTGCCTTGCTGTGTGGACTTGTTGGCCATGTTGTGTGCGATTGTTTTTGTCAGCGGATGGTTTCTGTGCAGGGACGTGGGCGCCATGGCTTCTGCCGTGTCGATTCTCATCGGCGTTGTTTGCGCTGGCGGGCGGTATATTTGTAGTTTTCCCGCGCTCATGGCGGTGCGATCGTAATCTCACGTGCGGTGTGTCGGGCGTGAGGGCGGGCGGTTTTGTGTTGTCGTGCGTGTTTCCGTCCGTGGCGGGCGGTTTGACTCCGACTCGGACGATGGCGGGCGGTATCTTGTGTGATTTTTCCGCCGATGGCGGTTTTCGGTTTGTGTAATCGTAATGGCGTGGTCGGTGTTCAGACGGTGTGTGCGGGCGGATTTTTGCCGCTTCCATGCCTGGCGGATTTTTTTACGCCGGGTATCGTAATGGGCCCCTAAGCAATGTAAATATTTGTTCATCAGTTACATATTTAATGAATACAAAATTAACAACAAAATTGAATTAAATTAAATAATATTTAAATTACTTCCCACTCTATTCCCTACAAACCCAATAATCTGCTATTACATTATAGATTATTAATTTAAATGATCAAATAAAATAAACATTTAAAATTGCAAGCTATAGTTCAAAAATGAATACAATTTGCACTAACAGTGCTAACACCCAAAATTAATATTTTAATGAATATATATTTTAAATAATATATATTAAATTTAACAAAAAAGCAATATTTTTAGGACTATTTAATTAAACAATTTGAAATAAAACAATGTTATTTAAAAGAATCTATGCACCAAAAATTATTTTTCTTGACAGTGATATTCTGTGACACAATATTTCTGTACTAATGATATTTTTGACACAATTTCTATGTATCACAATATTAAAAATTCAATATTTTGTCCAAACACTTCTGTTCTTGTATCCACTTCGTGAAAGAAAAATTAGTAGAGCTCTTTAATTTGAAGTTTTCAGAAGTTCTTCCTTTTATACCATCTCACTACAATATTTGGCCAAACATAAATGGCATCATGCACTTAGCAACTCCACACCACCAAATCCTTCACCATGATACCACAGAACGGCATTACACAAATGTTTATCCATAGAAGGGTATTGTTTATTTTTTTTAATCTGTATTGAAAACTTCAGCGTGTCTCAAACACCCATAAAACCTCCAAGTGCTAAATCGTACATACTTTTAAGAGATCAACTGCAAGACTGGTAAAATCACAAGTTGCAATTAAACATATTGAGCTTGCAAAAAGCAAATTCTACCCCTTCTACATCAAACAGACACCCCTGTTTGGTTGTCAGCGAAGATGTGAGTATTCCATAAACAGAGTTATGTTTTTTCTTTGTTTATAATTCTCTCCCATATAAGTATCTAGTATTTCTCTTTGGCTTAAGAACGCTCAATCAGAAAATTCCCTCATTATTAAATGATCTTGAAATCATCAATAGAGTAGGTTTCTCAGATGTGGGATATGCTGGTTGTTTTTTAAAGCTCTGCTGGTCCAATGCACAAATTGGATGATCTTTGCAACCACGGAAGTTTAGATTCAGATCTTGATCGTGGTGAGGTGGATCTAACTCAGTGGTAAGAAAAAACGAAAGACAGGAAGATGCTTTGCAGAAAAACGAGTATTGTATGGCACCTGAAAAATTCTTCGGGAGTGAAATTACAACATACACATGCTAATATTAACATGGGAATTTTATTGAAAGATCATGAGAGAATATGAGAGTTCCACGAGTAGGCATGGTTGTAAAAAATCTTGACTGAACGTTAAATTTCAGTACTCACACATGCCACAGAACAATTATGCTTGTTTTAAGAGTACTCATGGCACATTTAGGGTGGATAAATTCCACACCATTTGTTAATGTGGAAGATCAATTAAGCAGTGCTGAGTTTATATAGGCAAAGCATGTTGTTCTACCTCTTTAAAGCTAAAGTTTAAAAGAAAGCAAATCCATGATTCCATGTAAAAGATTTAAAGACATGACTATGCAAGATAATTACATTTGCTGTTTTATTGACTGTAGATCTTTTCCATAGGTTCTACAAAATGAAATTTAAACATGTCACTTTTGAGAACTCGCGCTTCGATGATTGTTACTTTGAGGATGTGATAGGCAGTGATACATTCTTCAAAAACTGCACCATTAGTCACACCATTTTCTACAACACAGGTAATTATGAATGAGTGAGTGAATTAATCTTTTTGTGCATTTTTACATTGAATTAACTCATGCATTTAGAGTGAACAGAAATGAGAAAGCAATTTTTAATATCAGTTATGAGGAACTCAAGGGCCTGGTGGTGACCTGGTATTGCGGTCACAGAGCACACATGCTTACTGTGCTGCCCCCAAACCCACACATTGCACACACATTGTTCACAAACAGGAACCTTGTTTCACATTAGGTTGGTTTATCTGCACGCAAAACTTCCACAAAGGAAATTCTAAAAGATAATAGGAAATTCTTACTAGATACTTCCAGCCACCATTCTTAGCAATATTAGAATAATGTTGGCAGCAGAATCCTAAGAACCGATCTTGACAAAAGGAGTAAGGGTTAAATCCTTAGAATACAGCCTGCCCAAGACATCCATTTATTTAAACTGTTTATGGAAATCTACAACAGTCAAAGGTCCTCAACCTGATGCAACTGCTGGTCACACTAAACAAAGTTGTATTATGACTAAGCTATTTTCTGAAGAAACGTTCCTCTTACTGGGTGATTGGGGTATCCCACAATGACATGTTGTCAGCTCAGCTGTGCCACGTATTTTCATGAACTGAAATTTCCCCAAGAAGGTGCAATGGCTGGTTAAGTCTGATAAAGAAGTGGCACTCTTGGCTTGACTCGGATGCTGCTGCCCGTCAGCTATTATATTTGTACTTTAACACAGGAATTAAATGATAGTTTTCACACTACACCGTTGGGTTACACATTCCTAGAATTCTTTTAACTGGGGTAAATTATATGGAGTTGTCCATTAAAATTCTAGAAGTACTCACTCTTTTCAACCTTTGCAAGGTTGTGACATAAGACAGCGGCCTGAAAATACTGCAGTAACTCTGGATAGTGGAATATTGGATGAAACTTCACTTGGCTGGTGGAGGACATACTTTACAAAATGATTAAGTCATCCTGAAGCCTACACAGCTGGCAACATTTTAGGATGTTCATCTTCACTTCCATTCCTTTATACATGGCCAAATAATATTCGCTGCTTGAGGCAGGGTAATGTTTTGCTTCCCCCCTTTTCTATTGTTGTACGGTTCATACTTTCTCAGTAAGACTGTGCTTTTGTTGGACAACATAAACATCAAAACTGTGCAAGACTGATTCTATGCACACCATCAGGATAAGTTGGCCTTTGTCCTGCTAGCTCACAGTGCTCCATCTGTACCCCTAACCTAGCAAGGTACAGGTGGGATGTGTAAACACCCTGACTCCCCAAGGAAATCATGGAAACACATATAGAACCCTTTTGTTTGATGACTCATGCATACCCAACGAGAGCTACAAGAAATACACAACGTGGCATTTCAATTTTAATTGAAGCATTATGAATCTTGTGTAAAATACGTGCACTGCAATAATCAATAGAAGGAAACAGAATAGTGTAATCAGCTTTACAAGAATGGTAAAGAAAATAAACAATTCAATCATTGTGCTGTTTCATAGGATATATGCTTGCATATTAGTACTGTTATATTTTGTGCTCCTACCTAGCACTACCTATCCTAGTGTGCCGTAGGGTGGGTGAATCTCCCAGAATCCCTGTAGGGTGATCTAACTCCCCCATTACCTGTGGGTAATTGTCATCAGCGAGCTACTCTTGGTGGAGAGCTGGCCATCATCCTTCGCAGGAGCTAAAATTCTTGCATGGGGCGACCTCAGCAGTGCCAGCAAAATGCTCCTTTACCTTAACAAAGGAGCCATGTTATTTGTATAATAAACTTCATTCACGTAATCATGTCGAAGCCCCAAGCAAGGCTGCTATTGTTGACTCTTTAATAACAAATGAGCATTTCGCGTAGTGAACTTAGCCCTTGTACAGAATGTTCAAAGCACTCGCTAGTATGCCTACGAAGAAGTGTAAATGTAAGCAAAATCATTTCAGAGAATATTATCCTGCACAGGCACACAAGCAAATGTATGTCAAATGTCAGCGTTTAAGAAAAGATGGCAACTTTAAAACATTAACATGTAAAATGGTGGTGTACCTACTCGGGCCTAAATGTGACCATAAGACTTTAGGAAAGAGACAGTATCAACAATATGGAATTAAATATTTGTACAAGCAGTATAATCCCTCCTACTGCAGGTGATTTGAAACTTGGCAGAACAACATTTAGGCCCTCATTACGAGTTAAGGGACAAATTCCAGATGTGCACTGGGATCAGAATTATGAGTTATGTGATAATTATCATACACTCAGGGTTGTTCTCTGATAAATTCCAGCAGGGCAAACCTACTGAACTTAATTGGGCAAAGGTCCAAGAAAAGAAGGAAAAAAATGTGGAATTCAGGGGCATTTGTACAAAGAAGAGGCGGAGTGAGGCGTTAGCCGTCATGGCTTAACCCCTCACGCCGCCACTTCAGAAACACAAGGCTGCACTGTATTTACAATATGGTGAAGCTTTGCCTTTCCCCCTGCGCTGGCGCAACACTTAGCTGCCTAGCGCCAATGCAGGCACTCTTGCACCATAGTGCAAGGGTGTCTGCGTGCAGGGGAAGATTGTGTATGTGTAGGAAGGTGTCCCTTCCTGCACATAAACAATCTTTAAATGCCTTTTTGTCACTTCTAGGCAGTAGGCAGCACACATGCAAAAAGCAAAAACGAGGAGAAATAAAGCATTTCTCCTTGTTTCGCCAAGTTAATACCAGGTTTTCCCTAGGCTTAATTTTGGCACTGCCTCCTATTTACGCCACCCTTGTAAATAGGGGGCAGCGTCAGAATCAATGGGTGTTGCGGTGGAACGCCCACCGCAACACACACTGCCTACCCCTTTTACGCTAAGCATAGCGTGAAAGGGGGCCTTATTTACAAGGCAGCGTTAAGCCACTTAATGTGGCTTAATGCTGCCTTGTAAATAAGGTAAAGCCCCTATCGCCACGGGAACGTTGGAAAAAGTGACGTTCCAATTGCGATAGGGGCTTGTACATATGCCCCTCAGTGTGTTAAAAAACGATTCTGTGCTAATTGACACAGTTAGTTCCCTGGCTATGAGATCTGCCATATTCCGTGTCATTGGCGATTTAAATCTGCACCTTGACAACCCCCTTGATTCAGATGTGGGCAACTTCTCTGCTGACTTAGCGGCCTCTGAGCTGATTCAGCTGGTTCAAGGCCCCACACACCCGGCCGGCCATCTGTTAGATCCTGTCTTTTCTAACCTCCCTTCTCTCACAGTCACTAATCCCATCCCGATGTTCTGGTCTGATAATTATGTGATCCCCATGACACTCTCGGGGGTCGAGTCCCCTCAAAGAGTGCCCCAGAAATTCTCTCTCAAACGCCACTGGCATAAGTTAAACTTTGACCAGTTCCAAGCCATTTTCTCTATGAACACACCCAGCCTGCCGGATGATCCGTATGCTGCCGACAAAGTGATAGCGGACTGGATCCTCCGCCCTCTGGACACACTTATTCCTGTTAAACGGTCTAAGTGTCGTAACACCAAATCTAGTCCTTGGTATAATGACAGGCTCTCTACCATGCGTAAAACCTGTAAGAAGTTGGAACGGGCGTGGAAACGAGATTATGACCTTACCCTGAAAGGGTGCTATCAGGAGGCCACTAAGAAATATCACAGGGCTATCCAGAAAGAGCGGGCAGCCTACTATGCAGACAAGATTAGGAGCAGCAGTAATCCCACCAAGAGTGTTTTCTCTATACTCAAAGATCTTAAATCAGCTGCGGTATCTGCAGCGCCCTCTATCACATCGAACGAGCAGTGTGAGGCTCTTGTCACCTTCTTTGTTAACAAGGTGGAAAATATCTATAAAACCTTCCCTCAAGTGGATAAATGCCCCGCCCCCACGGGGAGACCCCGTCCCACTCACACGCTTGCCACCTTCCCGCCAATTTCCCAGGATGTGCTGCGCTCACTATGCAGCAAGATCAAATCCGGCTCGCCTGCTGATCCTATGAAGCCCGAACAATTTTTAAAACTGCTACCTGTGCTTCTTACACCCCTGGGTCAGGTGATCAACATGTCCCTGTCTATGGCAGTTGTTCCCAGGACCTGGAAGAAGGCGAGGGTTGTCCCCCTGCTGAAAAAACCTTCCCTCGATTCAGCCAAACCTGAAAACTTTCATCCTATTTCTCTTCTGCCATGGGCATCTAAGATCTCTGAGGCCTATATAAACTCCATCCTGATAGGCTTCCTGGAAGAGAACGACATATTTGATTTCTCGCAGAATGGCTTTCGCCCGGGCCACAGCACGGAGTCTGCTCTCCTAGCAGTGACGGAACACCTGAGGGCTGCACTGGATGAGGGACGTACTTCGACACTGATTTTGCTTGATCTCAGTGCTGCGTTCGACACGGTCTCTCACCAGATCTTACTGCATAGGCTGGAGGAGGCAGGCATTGCGAGCCCTTCACTGGCCTGGTTCGCCTCTTTCCTCTCTGAGAAGACCTTCCAGGTTATGGCCCCCCCTTTCACCTCCACGGTTCATACCATCAAACAGGGCGTGCCACAGGGCTCTGCTCTGAGCCCAACGCTTTTCAACTTATATGTTCAACCACTAGCAGCGGTGGCCAGGAGTAGAGGGCTCACAATAGTATCATATGCAGATGATACGCAGTTGGTAGTTGCACTCTTCGATGACTGTGAGCGGGACGCTCATAAGTTTCGGAGCGATCTTGCTGCTGTCGCGGGTTGGATGACTGCCAACTGCCTCCAGCTCAATGCCAGCAAGTCTGAGGTCTTGCTGGTAGGGAAAGATCCTGAGCAGTGGAGCAAACACTGGTGGCTGGATACCCTGGGTTGTGCACCTGCCCCCAAACAGGTGGTGAAAAATCTAGGTGTCTGGGTTGACTCGGCTCTCAGCTTTCAGGCCCAAACTAAGAAGGTGGCAGGGACGTGTTTCGGCATACTACGGGGGCTCAAACCTCTATTGGGCTTTTTCGATCCACCCATCAGGCAGATGATTATCCAGGCTTCAGTCCTGTCAAGAGTGGATTATGCCAGCTTGCTCTACCTGGGAGCTAACATGTCTGAGATTGTGAGACTGCAAAGGGTACAAAACGCAGCTACCAGAACTCTCCTTGATCTGCCCAGAACCTGCCCCACCTCTGGCGCCATCCGTCGGCTTCACTGGCTGCCGGTGGCAAGACGAGTGGAGTTCAAGTCTCTCTGCATTGCATTTAAAATCTTGAATTTCTCCTCTCCAGGCATCTTGGCCAATATGCTTTCATCATACACCCCTACTCGCCAACTCCGCTTGATAGGTCATCACCTGGCGGTTGTTCCCCGGGTAAGGAGGGCACGAGCTGGTGGGCACTCTTTCCGCATACTGGCGGCTAAACTCTGGAACTCACTTCCTATCCACATCCGCAGCATTGATAACTATCTAGCTTTCCGCAAGGCCATTAAGACCCACCTTTTTCCTTCAACTTAGGCCTCCTTTCTGTCACACGCCTCCCCCTCCGTTTGCTATCAAGCGCCGGGACGCCCCTTTGCTGGGGCAGCTGTGCGCTCTATAAAACCTCATAACATAACATAACATAACATTTCTCATTTCCCATTTTTTAAAACTCAGAATAGGAGGTATTTATCACACATGGTAAATACCTCATCTAGGAGTAATGGTATTTGCCACTTGTGGTAGATACCTCCCTCTAATACAATAAACTTGTAATAAAGAGCCTAGAATTGCAGAGCTTGGGGCCTAAAACAGCTACATACAGAACTTAAACATCAGTATTCTCACCCTCACAACACATAGGGGTGATACTTACCAAAAATGTACCTCAAACCACCTAGTGACTTTCCCTGATTAACTTCTTGGTTCCTTTACATGCTGTGCCTAAGGCAGACTGGAACGTATCTACTCCCATACCATATTCCTATTCCACTGAAGGATAGATACATTGTGCATTCCCGAGGCTCTGATTAGCAAGACCTTTCAATCTGTGTCACTGCCAGCTGAATTAGGGTCTGTAATATTTGGCTGTTTAGGTGAAATTGCATATACTCTTGACGTGAATAAAAGGCACCCTTTGTGTTCAGTTTTGACCTACTTTTCTACTCACTCTTGCATTTGGAATAGGCAGAAAAACATTTCTGGCTTGCTAAAGCTAAAACACCGTTATAATGAGTTTGTAGAAACTGTTTTACTTAGGTTATTTAGGCTATAGACAAATATAGTCTTCACTTATAGTTTTATCTGCAAAGATACATTTATATGCACCAATGTGGTTTATCTTTTTGTAAATATTTTAAAGGTATTGCTTATCAAATGTGGCATAGTGGCATATTCATTACACAGAAACTACAGGCCAACAGACCTCCCAGCAAGGTCCAGTGATTTGCAATTTCATTGTTGCCTATTCTTGTGAGAACAGATCTGTCAACAAGAAAGAATATGGTGTAATTCATATCAAAGCATGAGAGGATGCTGAGTCGAGCAGGGAAGAAACTCAGGTACACAGAAAGTGCTGGAAAAAAGAGTTGCAATAGGAAACAATCCTAACATCCAAGGTCTCTAAACCCACCCATGAATTAATCAACTACAAAAAAATGATCATGAAGATAGACAAAAGAGATGGCATGTTACTCATGAGGCTTCATGATTAAAGCTGTTGGTCTAATTAAGGGAGAAGACAGCAATGGTGTTTACTGCCATATGTAAAGCAATTTTTGATTTCCATAAATGGTGGTTGTAGCAAACTTAATTTACGGTCTCTCAAGTCTTTTAAATTCTATACATCCTGAAATACTCAAACCTTTAGGTATTTATTTCTTGGATAACTTATTGTCATGTTTTTCTTTCTTTTCAGATCTTTATATTCACAAATTCATCGACTGCAGGTTCATTAACAGCACCTTCTTGGATCAGAAAGAGGGCTGCCATCGTGACTTTGAGGAAGACAATGATTTTCTGATTTACCTGGTCAGCTTTTTAGGAAGCTTGTCTGTTTTGCCTGGAAACATTGTCTCTGCACTTTTAATGGACAAAATTGGGCGTATAAAGATGATTGGTGAGTTAGCTATTTTATGAATCTAAAGCCTGTTTATGTATACTTATTGAGATTTTCATTTGGATTGATCCCACAGGGAACCGTAGGTAGATTTATAATGAACCAGCAGGTTTGTGAAGGCAATCTACAGACAGACAGGGATGGAATTCTGGCCCATAATATGCCATGTGCGGTACACAATGGACGCAGAAGGATTGGCCCCAGGCCTGCTGAAAAGTAAACACATTACAGTAAGAGCTCGGTAGCCAGATGTACAGAGGCACAGGGTTTTATTATGTGCTTCCTTCCCCTAAACACAAACGCAAAGAGGTGGCTTCCTCTGCAAGGCAGATGTCCACATCAGTGGCTGGGGACATTGGTTCCTCGGTACAGAGACCCACTTCCTTGTTCTCTACCAATTAGGGGGACAGAGGCTGTCACTGGTCCCTGTTGAGGGGTCTTTGCAAAGGTTCTATCTTAGGGCATAAAATGTAGATCACATCCTGGGAGATGTACATTTTCAGTCCCCTCCCTTCCGCTGGAGTGGAATTGTGTTGACCTGGCACATGTTCTCCTTGAGGACATGAGTCCGCCTGATGATAATTTCGCTGTGTGTCAGTGGGAAAACTTGTAAGAGAGAAATACAAATGCACTGGGAAGATTTGAGGACATTTGTTCTTTTCAATTGGTATGAAAATATCGTATTGAAAAACAAATACTTGCAAAATTGTTGTTTCATTCTTCAGATGCATCAAACTGAATTACGAATCCAACAATATGTTGGATATGATGGCTTTTCTTGAATTAGAATTGGTACACAAAACTCATTCGTGTGAATACCCATTTATACTATGCCAGTAATGTTTTACAACAACTATCCTGAAATTGCCCAAGTAGCAATACCTTGATTTATATCAATTACAATTCATGTGGAGAGCTATATTTAGCTGGCGTTGGGAATCTATAGTTAGGATGATATCATATTTTAGAAGATCCGTGTCAACTATGTAAAGTAAGAACATCTAAACATATGAAGGAGATGTTATCTCTGCAAGGCCACAGACCATAATTCAAAAAGACATCAACAGTGTTAACATGAATGTACACATTTCTACTTTGTGTTTCTAGTTGATTTTGTAACAATGGAATTATTTGGTTGCGATTTTATCCACGATTTTAGTTCAATTAAAAAAGAAATAAGATAAACAATAAAATAAAAATACACAACTTAATACGGGGTCATTTCTTCAAACGAAACTCGCACATTTCTTTATAGCTAGGCTTATGTACACTCTAAGGACCATTTTTATTTAATCGATTGCAGAGTTAAAATTATCAATTGTATTCATCAATGAACGATGCTCGTATTTAACGGGCGGTTCGGTTCTTCAAGTCTGTAATCACACTTTCATGACTACACTGTATTTCGAGCCTTCGTGTATTTAGAAAGCACACATAGAAAGCCGGAAGTGCTAATAATGCTTTGAAACCATGTGTCCCTTCCCCGTTTATGTTCCAGGTGGTTCCATGTTGATATCCGCAGTGTGCTGCTTCTTTCTGTTTTTTGGCAACAGTGAGTCTGCAATGATCGGCTGGCAGTGTCTGTTTTGTGGTGCGAGCATAGCAGCTTGGAATGCACTGGACGTCATCACTGTGGAGCTCTACCCTACTGATAAAAGGTACCATCTTCCCACTTTTTTAGCTTTAAATATATGGCACAAATTCAGGATATTCTATAAAGGTCTTGCACTGTTTGAGACCCGAAGCACGCATTTTGGATCTTATTTGCGCCTTACGTGGTAAGAATATTAAAAAGAAAAATTATTAGAAATATTACAATGAAAATATTGGAAATAAGAACAACTTCAGTCAGGATCTTCTACAAGTCTTCCACATGACTGATATCTGTACACGCTTTTTGTGATGTTTCCTTGGAAGGCAAAAAGTGAGCCATCAGTGAACTCTCATTAGGTTATTAAAGGTTATCCGTATAGCTCAGGAACAAAATACTATTGACGTGTGATGCTAGAGAAGCTCACAGTGCCACTAGGAAAGCAGCCAAAAAATGATATAGGTTTCTGTTTCTTCTTTCACTAGTTCACTTCTTTCTTTTCCTCTTTCTGTTTCTGTTTCTCTTTGTCTTTCTTTCTCTTTCCCGTCTGCCAATTTAACTCTAGCTCCCTCTGTCTCTGTTCTGATCTCTGTCTCTCTCAACACAGCCGCACTGTAACTATTTAGCATGTTTGACTTAAGTATGTTCTGAGCGTGTTCTAACAATCTCACTACATGTAATGAATCAATTAATCAATCAGGGTTTTGTAAAGCGCAGCTACACACCCGCGAGGGTCTCAAGGCACTTGGGGGGTGGGGGCTCTGTTGAGTGCTGGGGTCATCCGAAGAGCTAGGTATTGAGGTCCTTCCTGAACTGGGGCAGTGTAGGGCTTTGCCGGAGGTGAATGGGGAGGTCTTTCCAGGTCTTAGCTGCGAGGTAGGAGAAGGACTTTCCTCCCGTTCTGGTCTTGTAGATGCGTGGGATGGTGGCCAGAGAGAGGTTGGCTGATAGGAGGTTTCTCTTCGGTGCATGGAAGGAGAGGTGGTTGGTTAGGTATGCTGGTCCGATGTTGTGGAGGGCCTTGTATGCGTGAGTGAGAAGCTTGAACGTTATTCTACTTTTAATGGGGAGCCAGTGCAGCTCGCCGAGGTGTTGGGTGATGTGGTTGTGACGGGGGATGTTTAGGATCAGTCTGGCTGCGGCGTTCTGGACGGTTTGAAGCTTGCGAAGGAGTTTCTTGTTGATTATGGCATAGAGAGCGTTGCCGTAGTCCAGTCTTCTGCTGATGAGGGCATGCATGTCCGTTTTTCTGGATTCGGACGAGATCCATCTGAACGTTTTTCAGAGTATGCGGAGGGTGTTGAAGCAGGCTGAGGATACGGCGTTGATCTGGCGGTTCATCGTGAGCAATGAGTCTAGCATGATGCCGGGGTTTAGTGCGTGGTTTGTCGGGTGGGGGTTTTTCCGAGGGCAGGGGGCCACCAGGTGTCGTCCCATGCGGAGGGGGTGGAGCCAAGGATGGCGACTTCTGTTTTCTCAGAGTTGAGTTTCAGGCAGCTCTTTTTCATTCAGATGGCGATGACTTTAATCCCTTCTTGGAAGTTGTGCCAGGTGATGTTGGGTTCTTTGGTGAGGATGAGCTGGGTGTCGGCTTAGGAGACAATGTTGAGCCGGTGGTTTCTGACGATGGTTGCGAGGGGGGTCATGTAGATGTTGAAGAGGGTGGGGCTGAGGGAGGATCCCTGGGGCACTCCACATCTGGTCTCTGTTGGTTCCGAGAGGTAGGGCGGGAGTCTGACCCGCTGAGTACTGCCTGTGTGTGAGAAATGAGCATATCCAGTCAAGGGCCTTTCCGCCGATGCCAGCATCGTGGAGTCTGGTGGCTAGTGTGCGGTGGGAGATGGTGTCCCGGAAGATGAGGGCTGCTGTTTGGCTCTGGTCGAGGAGGGAGCGGATGTTGTTGGTGGCGGCAAGTAGGGTGGTCTTGGTGCTGTGGTTGCTGTGGAATCCAGATTGGTAGATGTCCAGGATGTTGTTGGCTTCAATGAAGCTTGCTAGTTGGGTGTTGATGGCCTTTTCGATGACCTTGGCTGCGAATGGAAGCAGGGAGATGGGCCAGAAGTTCTTGAGGTCTGTCGGTTCTGCGGAGGGTTTCTTCAGGAGGAGGTTGACTTCGGCGTGTTTCCAGTCGTCAGGGAATATGGTGGTTTCGAGGGAGCAGTTGATCGTCTGGCTTAGTTCGGGTGCAATGGCCGTGGCGGCTCTGTGGAAGATTTGGGGAGGGCAGGGGTATGAGGGTGCTCCAGAATGGATGCTCTTCATGGTCTTTATGGTGTCTTCTGTCTTCAGTGGGGTCCAAGTGAGCAGGGCCTGTTGGGTGGCATAGCTGGGGGTGGGGGCTGGAGCGATGCAGAGGTCTTGGTTGTTGAAGTTGTCGTAGAGCATTTTAATCTTGAGGTGAAAAATGGTGCTGAGTCTCTTGCAGAGGTCTTGGGAGAGTGGGACGTCTGTTGTTTTGCTACCAGGTGTAGCAAATTCCTTGATGATGGAGAAGAGTTCTTTGGAGTTGTAGATATTGGTGAGGAAGTTCTTCTTTGTGAAGTTGATGAGTTGGTGGTGTGCTGTGGTGGCTGTTCTGTAGGCGGTGCATGTTTCTGGGGTTTTGCTGTTCCTCCATGTCTTTTTGAGTCATCGGCAGGAGCTCTTGGATTCTTGAAGTGCAGGGGTGCTTTCTTGATTTGTCATCCTGCAGCTTCCTTGAGGGGGGCGAGTGTGTTGGCGCAGTTTGTGATCCAGCGGTGGAGTTGCGTGCCGCGGTGTTAGCGTCTGGCGTCGTCGGAGGTGGAGTGCTGGTCAGGGTGGAGGTGAGTTGTTCTTCGGTGACTTTGTTCCAGCTTGTGCTGGGGAGGCGGTGGGCGTGCTTGTGTACGGTGGGTTTTCTGAAGGAGAAGTGGATGCAGTAGTGGTCAGTCCAAAGGAGTTCCGTGGTGTGGCTGTAGGAAACGCTGTTTCCTTCTGCGAAGACGGGGTTAAGTGTGTATCCCGTTGTGTGTGTGGGGGCGGTGACGAGTTGCTTCAGTCCTATGTTGCCGAGGTTCTCGAGGAGGGCGGCGGAGTTGGGGTCATCGTGGTTGTCCAGGTGGAAGTTTAGGTCTCCGAGTAGAATGTAGTCTGTGGAGGAGAGGGCATGGGGTGCGATGAGGTCGGCGATGGTGTCGGTGAAAGGAGCGGGGGCTGGGCAGCCTGTTGAGGAGGAGAGTCGTTTTAGGGTTGGTCTGGATCTGGAAGTGGAGATGCTTCATGAGGGTCCTGGTGTCGTCCGGGCCAGTGGTTGTCATATAGAGGGAGCTTTTGTGGATGATGGCGATGCCTCCTCCTGGGTGGGTGGGGCGGTCTTTTTGCAGGATCTTGTATCTGCCGAGAATGGCGGTGGAGATGTCCGGCATGGAGTTGGCATTGGTCCAGGTTTCTGTGAGGAAGGCGACGTCGGGCGCGTGGGTGTTGAGGAGGTCCCATATTTCTATGGCGTGCTTGTTTAGGGAGCGCACGTTGAGGAGGATGCAGTTGAGTGGTTTCTGGGCAGTGATGTCTGGTAGGCTGCGGGCCGCTGCTGGGGTCCGGCTGTGGGTGAAGGTGCAGCGGCACTGTCAACAGGAGATCAGGCCTTGGGTGTTACTCAGCCTCGAAAGCTGGCAGTTGTTGCTGCATCCGGGGTTGATAGCGTGGAGGGTGGTGAAGTTGTAGCGGAGGCGGGTCAGAGGACCAGGGTCCCTGGCTCTGGTCGCGGTCGGGTCGCAGACGGGCACAGACGGGATAAAGGCGCATCAGCAGCACGCCCGCTGCGAGCACCAAATATGCGGCTGCAGAGCGGCCCCCATTAAGTAGGGGTCCGGGGGAGGGCAGTCAGCTGGGAGGCAGGAGTGGGAAGGACACACTGGAGGGGGTAGGGGCCGCGGAGACAGCAGCGGCGGAGAGAGAAGAGGGCAAAGAAAAGAGCAAATGAGAACAGAGAACAGAGAGAGCAATAACAAGAAAAGAGGGAAAAAAGAGCAACAGAGAGCAGAGAGAGCAAAAATGTGAAAAGAGAGCAAAGGAGAACAGAGAGCAGAGAGAGCAAAAACGAGAAAAGAGTACACAGAAAAAGCCAAGAGAGGCGGAACAGCAGAAGAGCAGAGTGCTCTCCCACTGGACCACCAGGGATGAGGTGCAGGCAGGAGCCTGCGGGTGGAGGAGGGCCTCGAAGACTTACCAGAGTGGAGGGCTCAGAGGGCAGCACTTACTGGTAGTGCTGCACGGGGGGAGAGTAGTCACACTGACCAGGTCAGTGGTCTAGCTCTTCTTGCCGTACAGCGGCCGCCATTAAGTAGGGGTCGGGGGAGTGCGGTCAGCTGGGAGGTGGCAGCGGGAAGGACAAGCTGGAGGGGGAGGGGCTGTGGGGGCAGCAGTGGCATAGAGAGAAGTGGGCAAAGAAAAGAGAAAAGAGGGAAAAGACAGCAAAAGAGAACAGAGAGCAGAGAGAGTAAAAACGAGACAAGAGGGAAAAGAGAGCAAAAGAGAACAGAGAGCAAAAATGAGAACAGAGGGCACAGAAAAAGCCGAGAGAGGCGTAACAGCAGAAGAGCAGAGTGCTCTTCCACTGGACCACCAGGGATGAGGTGCAGGCAGGAGCCTGCGGGTAGAGGAGAGCCTCGAACACTTACCAGAGCAGAGAGCTCAGGGGCTCAGAGGGCAGCACTTACTGGTGGAGCTGCATGGGGAGAGCAGTCAAACTGATGAGGTCAGTGTCTAGCTCCTAGAGACGGATTTGTTTATAATGAGTGTGATGGACACTGCCTTACTTTAATTTTCATTAAATGTTTATATCAATGGATATGCCAAATATGATTAAAACCTCACCTTATTCTTTTCCAGAGCAACAGCCTTCGGTATCCTGAACGGTCTCTGTAAGTTTGCGGCCATCCTCGGAAACTCCATATTTGCTTCATTTGTTGGGATAACCAAAGTAGTCCCCATTTTGTTGGCTTCGACTGCCATGGTGGGCGGAGGTTTGGTTGCCCTGCGACTACCAGAAACTCGAGAACAGGTTCTGATGTGATCAGTCATGGAAGAGAAGAGCCACTTGTAGAAAATCAAACACCTACATTGAAGCTGATCAACCTCAGACATGGAGATTTACCAACATGGGTCGGAATTCAGCAGTGCCACAGCCTATGTCTAACAGTATTCACGCGACCAGTTCAGGCCTTCTTGAACCAACAGTCCACAAAAATAAAGCCGGTGACTGCAGCTTTCAGATGCTTGCAGATTGAGCAATTTCACTTGAAAGTTATGTTTTTGCAAGTAATTGGGACTCTTCTAATAGCGCCTCACATTTGTACCACTTCTAGCCATGTGTTACAAAGAAAAGAGCGCAAAACTTAGTAGTCGTTCTGTACATCGTCTTCACTTTTCTGGATGCATTAACCTAAGTCTGTGTATCTCAGTTCACTGTGCTACAGGTTCTATTATCAGAAAATAGAGAAAAAATATGATTGTCACACCAAATCATGCTTCATTTCCAAATCATGCTTCAGTTCAGTTTTTCCTCCTATTGTGCAACATCATATTGCTTTTCATTTTCATCTTGACTGGGGCAAATTGGCGTTCATTCATTTCAGTACTTCTCATTTGTAAATATTATGCAGTGTAAATAGAAAACTGTTTAATCTGGTCTCCTAAAGTTACCTGTAAGGATTTACCAGCATTTTAGCCATATTTATTAGGGGAATTGTGTAAGAGCTCACCATAAAGGCAGTAACCTAAGCACAGCTAACACAAAATCTTAGAGCCATAATCTTGTTTTTTAACCTAGGAAGAAATTTTCGGAAACCTAAGGTGCGTTTTAACATTTACTTGGTTTCTGTTTAAGTAGTCCAATCATCCCTTTATTAATGAATAGAATTACTAATAATTTGTTCACTCATAGGGTGAAACTTTCTTTTTACTGAATGATAATGACAGGATATATGTAGAATAAAAACCATCTTATCCCAGATCAACATAATGGACACGAGGCTCAATGTGTAACAATAGAGCACTGTTCACCATTTAAATCAGGGTTCATATTTAGATTACTGTTCAACACATTTTGTTATCGATTATTCTCGAATTTTAAATAACTCTGTGTAATACCTCAACTCAGGACATTCAGGTAATGTTTCAGTTTAGGCAACATTTCTAAAGAATAGAGGTTGTTGAACTATTCACCTAAGGACTTTTAACTGATCTCATTGGAGGTCTCTTGAACTAACTAGGGCCACACAGCTTGGTCATTTCCACGAACAACAAAGTAGAATACAACACAATATTTATACCATTTCAGCAGTTCATCCGAAGAGTAGTCATTAACTTAAAATTAGAATTCTGTTGATCTTGACTTTTGCCATTTTCATAAAGCTTAGTTTAAAAATTTGCCTACTTCTCCAGGACCAAAAAAGTAGCTTTTAAGGGAAACCACCCAAAGAAACCCGCTTACCTGTGCAAGACTGTTTTGGCCAAAACACTTTTTGGCAATCGTCTGAGCTTCAGGAGTTTTGAAACTCTGTGACAATGGCCACATTATTGTTTAACGCACACTTAATTAAAAACAGATCTGAATGCAGACGTTGTGCAATTTCGTTGCCATTTTGCAGGAATATCTACTGAAAAAGCCCTAATAATTCTCAATGGAAGGTAGCCCTTTTTGGTAACCTTTGAACATGTCTGAGAATTAAGTAATTTTTATTAAAAAGTATAATGGATGTAACCTGCCTTCATTTATTAACATAAAATAAAACACTAATGTTTACCCAAATCACCTTTTTATTCCATGTAAACTATAATACATTTGACCCTGAAGTAGAATGTTGATGAAAAACAGTTTTTGTGCAACCTTTACCCATTTGCTTTACATTTTATTTAAAACAGTTAATTGTTTTGTTAATTTTTAAGCATCCAGAGCTGCACATAATAAGCGCACATTCTAAATGGTATATTTTAAACTTCCTAGCTGCTTCTAATTTTTTCAAATGGTGAAAAAACGAGGCGAATGGCAATTTTGCTGGAGGAGGTTCCTTAAGAGCAAAATGTTATTTTTGCCACTCACATGCCACACATATGCTCTTTAGGCATCGTGTTCCTTGTGCATTTAACAGTTAAATAGCTTCCCCTATTGAAATTATACTATGATTTGCACATGTCTATATTTCACTACCTGCATATCTTGCCATCGGGAAAAGAACAGATTATTCTGCTTCTGTAGCACTGGTCTGGATGAAAAATGTTTCCTGTATTTTATTAAATCTCGCACAGTCTATACTTATGAATTGACCATGTGAAGAAAAACGGCTACCACAAGACATTTGTGAGGGTAGGCTTACACTGCAGAGCTAACCCATTTTTTCTTTATTCTCATTTTTAAATATTGTTATAACGTGATATCACTTGATGTAACCCACTGAGGAACTAGTGCTGTCCACATCTTGTCGGACAATACACTTTCCTTAAAGGTCTGCACTATGCTATGAAGATCCACACATCAAACCTTAATATTTAGCAAGGTCCGAGTATATTTAAATATATGTATTTTTAACCAGAGCTTTTCAAGTATTATTTGCGAAATGCACAATTACCATTGCATACATAGGCATTCTACTCCAAATAGATCAGTTTTGGGTAATTTGGAATATCAATCTACAATTAACTACAACAACTGCACCGTCAATTGTTCTATTTAAAGGGATTTCTACAGCTGTGTACTGTTATGTGGCTGTGATATATATCCCTGACAGGAGCATAGAAAGCTGTCAAAGAGCACCAGTAAAAATGCTGAGTTAAAGTTTGTTTATTGACTCAGATATTAATTTCATATATGTAATTAGGAAAAAAATTAAATCCTTCCTTCCGTCTACCGATATTTAAACCTCTATTTGCTATGTTCAAAAACCCCAAGGTCCTCAATAGACTTTAATATAAAATGATTTGATATATAAGTTATATATATTCTTTGTCTAGTAGATACCTAAATAGGATAAGCTCACATAATGTTTACTTTTGATATAGGAGAACATGTGGGTTACTAAAATTCCAAACACTTTTTCTCTAGTAGTATAAACAAAAAGAAACAGGTCAGATGAAAGGTTTTGGCCTCAAAGTATGAATCAAACTCATTGAGTGAAGTGGGAGTGATTAACACATCAAATTACTATGGTCCAAAACCACAAAATAGTTTTTGTAGTCCTATTTCATTATCACAATTACTTAAGCATCATTATCCCATCATGTTATTGATGATTGCAAATGGTACCCCACTTACAAGTCCCTCTATGTTTCACAGAATGCTGCAAGACCTTCTATGTGGAAAAGGGGAGCTTCGAATAGGATCATGGACAATGAGAGTGAATCCAAATGGTGATTCCAACTCCTTGTGCATGGTCATTGCATGCACAAATGGAGGCTGTATGTTGGCCATCTTTGCCAGTTCCACAGCTCAAATGCCTCAAAGGAAGGGCAGTGATTGAGAGAGGACTGGAGGGCATGGAGGACACATACAAACCTCAAATTGTCAACTGATAGGGTAGGTAGCTTTATTGTACCAGTACCTGCTGTACTGTAGAAGAACGCAAGTGGAAGTCACAGCTATATACAATGGTCTTCAATTATTCCACATGTCTTCTATTTGAACACAGAGCAACAACACACACCCGAGAGCATTTTGTTCGAAGCATTATTTATTTATTCATTCATATCGAAGTTATAAGGCACCATGTGTCTCTTTTCATGTGCTTTTGAGAGCTTAATAGAAAAATGAAAATGCAGTAAAGGTGGTATGATTAGAATAGTGCACAAGCACTACTGTATGTGTGAATGACTATGTATTGGCTACCTGGATTGTAACCCTTCTCCTGTGCTGGGTTCAGCTAGAAGCAGATATGAGCAGGTTCGTTTTTAAGAGCTTCCTGAACCTCCTGCAGTTAGCTGCAGATTTTAAGATTGTGTTAGGGTGTTCCAGAGACTTGGGCCTGGGGACTCTGTGATTTGCCTTCAAGATGCATCAATTGGCATCGTTGTTCATTAATCCAGTGGAAGGACCCCGAAGGAAGACCATTGGTTATAGCAGAGGGAGGTAGCAGAATGGAAGGGTATACATGGCCTCTGCCCCAGTATTTATAATGCGTGGTTCATAAGACATTACATTTGATTCTGATATTACTTGAGAGCCAATGGAATTTTTTGGGCGAGAATTGATTTCATCCGAATTATGCAGGTTGAAGCACGGTCTGGCTGCCTGGCCCTATCAAAATCGTTTATGCTAATTGCAAACCTGCTAGGCAATGATCAACATAAAAAATGCTCAACCATGCGTTTCAGTGTCCTACATTGGATTTAATTATAGCCACACACCAGTGCTAGCATGTACCTCAGAGAACATCTCGTATGAATGCTACAAGGAAACGCAGAACATGTCACATATTATAAACTGCTCCTATGACACAGAGTCTGCAGATCTTTGACAAAGAGGGTTTGCTTTTAAAGACAAAAGAAGAGATTGCAGCGTGTAGTTATTACAAAGAAAAATGTTGGGGCGCGAAAATTCTTTAATTCTGGGACCTCATCACCAAAATAGTACACAAATGAGTTTATTTGAAAATGGTAGATCTGTGATTTGTAAATTACTTTGAGTGTCAAGTATTAAAAGAGCTTTCTGGAAATTAACCAGACACCATTTGAAACGAATAGGCTTACCTGAAATACAAAGTACAAATCCCTCTATGGGTTCCAAACTTACCATTTAAACTTTGCATTAGGTGCTTGATCAGCGCTTAATTTGGGAACGAGAGTGCTGTGCCCGAAGCTCTGCTCAGAAGTCGGAGCTGGAACAATTAAACGCCAGTGCACCAAATACCAAGCCTGGTTGTCTTTCATCCACTTCCAGACACTCCCTGCTCCATTATCTCACTCTTACAGGCTCCTGCTTTCTCCCTTGGTGACGGTTTTGGGTTTTCCCTCTCATGCACTCAATATCTGATGCAGGAAAGTAAGTGGCGGTCCCCAAAAATAAGTGCTGGTGCCCCCCACCGGCAACCACCGGCTCAAATTAAGCACTGTTCTAGATAAAGATGTAGTCAGAACCAATAGTAATTCCCACAGGATGTCAGTTTTCGAAAACAGTGTTTTAAAATAAAGATTGAGTTCTACAGGTCAATAATGTACAGGAACATCTCTGTAACAAAAGCCTGTATTAACTTTGTAATTTATATATAGGGTAATGTACATCCAGGTATACATTATAAGAATATCACAAGCCACTGACGAGTTCAATGACCATAAATACCTATGAAGCCAAAGGCTGAGTGACTTTTTAAGGATTTGGAGCTCTGCAGTAACTTGCTGTATCTTTACAAAGTATCTAGTTTGCAGTGCATTATATAAAATAATCACTAAGCAAAAGCAAACATATTAAATCAAACCATGTTTTATTGAACCATGGCTTGATGTATTGTTATTTGATCCCTGCAGGCCAAAGGTGGAACTGTACCTGCTGGAATATCACTACTAACATGTAATAATTTCTTATAAGCAACTAGTAAAGAAATTTTCTTGCTTGTGTGATGTAATTAGAAAAAAATGTCAAGCATATTATAGTCTATAACAATTCCACACTGATTAGATCACTCTTTAACTGGATTACAAAAAGTTGTAACCTCGCCTAACTTTTGCCCACTTTCACAAGAATCTCATAATTCTAAAATACAAAGCAAGCACAATCGTGAGATACCATGTCTTTTGTTGTGGTCGTTTCCAAGATGCTCTATATCCGTAGCACAAGACAAATATTCCACCTCCATTCATCCCAAAACAATGTTTTAGTTCCAGACCTGGGAGCATATTTACAATGAAATGGTGCTGCAAGCAATTTTGCTGCGCCGAGCTGCGTCATTAAAAAAATGCAGGGATGCGCCGTAATTACAAGAATAAGGCACATACCTGTGCTCTCCCCTGCGCCTGCACTAAAACAGCAACTGTGTGCCAACGCAGGCACCCCTGCACCATGGTACAAGGGTGCCTGCATTTCAGGGATGATTGTGTTTGTGCAGGAAGGGACACTTTCCTGCACAAAAACAATAATTAATGGTATTTTGCTTATTCTATGTGTGTTGCAGAAAAATGAGGAGAAATAAATGTATTTCTCTTTGTTGCGCCATTTTAACGCTTCCCCTGGAAAGGTGTTAGTTTTTGGCGCTGCCTCAGATTTAATCAGTCCTTGTAAATCTGGGGCACAGTCAGAAAGCCATGGGTGTTGCGTGGGAATACCCACAGCAACACCCATGGCACGCCCCTTTAACGCAGAGTACTGCGTGAAAGAGGGTCATACTTACAAGGCCACGTAGAGCCACGCAAAGTGGATTTGCGTGAACTTGTAAATATCGGCCGCACACAGCACCATTCAAGCGTCTAAAAAAGTGACGCTCCAGTGGTGCTAGGGGTTTGTATATATGCCCCCAGGTTTCCATAAAGGACTAAGGCCCAGATTTACTTATGTTTTTTGTCTGTGGTAAAGCGACGCAAAATATATGGAAAGTGTCAGCAGGAATTTACTTTCCAGCGCTAAGTGTACTTTGTGCTGGAAACGTGGCCTTCTCAGAGTACTAAATCCACTTTACACTGCTTTTTGTCAAAGTGGTATTTTTGGGAGTGAATCACAGCAAACACCCATAAGTTTTAACGCAAAGCCTAACTTTCTCGAGTAGTCTGACCGGGCTTTACTTCAAAATCTAACTGCTAGTGGAAGCAGTTGCAAACAAAGGGGAAGCAATCATTTCCTCCAGAAACCAATGCATTGTATGTGGGCTGTGATGCACATCACTCATCCTATGAACTGGACTCTTGTGAAATTTTCTATGCATAAGAATTTGTAGTGGAAGGATATATTTCCAGTACTAATCCTCGACAGAACAGTGCACCATGGTGAAAGGCTGTGCATAATGCAAAGCAGTCTGTTTGTACACTGGCGCAAAAGACTACACCAGCAGTATGCCAACAGATATGGCTTTGGCTGTGTTTTGCCCTTTCACTCAAGGCAGTGCAGCAAATTCGGATGCTGCTCTGTGTTGCATGAAATCTCAGTAAACCTGGGGCCAAATGTCAGCTTGAAAATCGGTCACTCATGAAATAGCATCTTTTTCACGTCTTTTTTCTGAGTTGATGTCCATCAACTTGTGATGCTAGTGATGGACTCTTACTTTGTGATTTACTATTCTTAATAAAATGATTCAATTTTTAGAAGAAACTGTTCCTTTACACACTATGCCCAGTGCTGAGATTTAAATGTAGATACATAATACATCTCATAACTTTTTTTTAAAAGTGTCTGCTAATATTTTTAGGGTGTACAAGAAGCAAGTAAAATATGGCCTACAAATTGTTTCATTTTTATGTAAAAGGTAATATTTACTATATGTTAGTCAAAAAATGTCTTATCGTAAATGTATTGGGTGTTTCACTGTACATAATGTTACGCATAGTGCATATTAAATTATATATTTATTAGGTGTGAACGCTAGCTCAGTTTGTTTGAAACGGCCAATTTCAATTCTTGTTTTTTGTACCTTCCTATTTTGTCTTTGTCTTGTAAAAATGAGATGTCCTGGTCGACCAATGTTTTATGCTATGTCTGTCACATTAAAGTTCGTGAATACGCAATGTGTTTATTTCTCGATACTGTCTTTATTTCAAAATATGTGTAAACCTAGGGGCTTATTTATGAGCCCTTGCGTCACTTTTACGCCACCGGTGCCAAACTTTTTGTGACGCCCCGGTGGCGTATAAAATGTGCCATGTTGCGCCCTATTTACAAAGTGACGCATCTAGGCAGATGCGCCACATTATACCTGCGCCGGGTATAATGTATGCAGGGTGGGCGTTTCCCCGCAAAAAGCCTCGTAGAAGTGGCGCATTGAAATCTATAAGATTTCATTGTGTCAATTTCTTACGCCTGTCTCACAGCAGGCGGTAGACTGACGCAGGCCCTTTCACATGGTGCTTGCCCCATGTGAAAGGACACATTGCTGGAGTTGCGTCTGTTTTCAGACACACAGCAGCAATGCGTCGGTTTCTGTATCTGTCACTCCTTGTGACATGATGCGTCATACAGTAAATATGACGCATCCATCATGTCGCAAGGAGGGCGTACTGAGAAGCAATGCATCGCTGTTTTCACGCAGCGATGCATCACTTCTCATAAATAAGGCCCCTAATGTTTACGCTAGAAAACAGAGCTCGATTCAAATTCGTAATCAGGGAATTTCATCAGTGAGAGAACTGCCCGAACTATAAAGGTCTGAGATTCTTTCAATAATTCCAGTAGTATTTTGATCCCAAAGTGTTGTATTCCTGCCACTTCCCTTAATGGATGGAGTGCTCTTCAAATGGAGGAGACTGATCCTCCAAAAAAGGGGGCCCTCTTCGTCTTAATGGCTGGGAGGCTGAGGGGGTGTTTCAGTTGCGATAGCTACAAACACTGGAAGCCTCTAAAGGCAGGCCTTCGTCGCATTTTAACAACATGAATACTAAGCACCTCACAACTTAAAAAAACCCAAAAAGAAGCCATGCCAGTGCTTCTTGCTATGTGCCTTTAAATTCTATTTAACTTTTAAGCAGGGCTATTGTGCAAGAAAAACGAATCACAATAATTAAGTTTAGGAAAACAGCTCGCAACAAAAATAATTTGATGACAATATTGTGTCTGCTGCTCAAAAATATTGTGCTATCGATTAATATATTTTTTGGCACAAACACTGAAAATCTTTTATCAAGAACTGCATTTTTTCTGTGTCGTCATTTCTTTAAATCTCTGATCCCCTAAATATACCCTTATTTGAATGTCCTATGCCCCAACCCACATAGGATCCAGCCTTGGTTCTTCTGCCTTGTCTTCAAAAAGACCATAACTGGTTTGTCTTGTTCCCACCCCCAGCACAGACTCATACCCTGTACCCACCAAACTGTCCCATATTTGATAGCCCTCGTCTGTAATCTCAAAGTTGATCGATTATACCTGGGTATTTTCCGCCAGCAGAAAGAGAGGAGGTACACAACTCCTTACAGCGTGGAGTTCATGAGACTTTAAATAAAGTAATACCGCTCAAAAAGGTCAACATTCGTAAAAGACCATGGGGCATATTTACAAGCCCCTATCGATACGGGAACGTCACTTTTTATGACATTCCTGTGGTAATAGGGGCTTCGCCTTATTTACAAGGCAGCGTTAAGCCACTTAACGTAGCTTAACACTGCCTTGTAAATAAGGCCCCCTTTCATGCTGTGCTTAGCATGAAAAGGGAGGGCAATGGGTGTTGCTGTGGGCGTTCCACTTCAACACCCATTGATTCTGACGCTGCCCTCTATTTACAAGGGAGGCGTAAATAGGAGGCAGCGCCAGAATTAAAACCAGGGAAAACCTGGTCTTATCCTGGCGCAACAAGGAGAAATGTTTCATTTTCCCTCGTTTTTGCTGTTTTCATGTGTGTTGCGTTGTGCAGCACACATGGAAACAGCAAAAGGCCAATGATTGTTTATGTACAGAAAGGTCCCCCTTCCTGCACATAAACAATCATTTTTTTAAAAAGCCGTTATGCAACGTCTATGTGTGCTGCATTAAGTTTCAAAACGACATTTAAAGATTGTTTATGTGCAGGAAGGGGGACCTTCCTGCACATAAACAATCTTCCCCTGCACGCAGACAGCCTTGCACTATGGTGCAAGGGTGCCTGCGTTGGCGCTAGTCTGCTAAGTTTAGCGCCAGCACTAGGGGAAACGCAGGGCTGCACCATATTCTTGTAAATATGGTGCAGCCTTGCATTTCAGAAGTTGCGGAGTGAGGCGTTAAGCAAGTAAGGCTCACGACTCACTCCGCCACTTCCCTCTGTTCTGAGTCCTGAGACAGGATAAACTAGCCTGTTAAAAATTAGAAAGGAAATGGCACAGGTTTTATTCTGCAGAGGACAAGCAACATTTAGAGTCCGTGTTAACTATAAAAAATGTGTGCACAATGCCAAAGAGGAATACTATGCAAAGGCCGTCCTTGAGGCTTCAAATACTACGAACAAGGGGGCATATTAGCAAGACCCACGTTAAAATTATCGCCGTTTTAGCGGCAGGAAACTGCCGCTAAAACGGCGATAATGGGCTTGCTAATATGCGTTATAGAATTCCAATAGAAGCCCAGGTTAGATGTCCTGCACATCTAACCTGGGCTTCTATTGGAAATCCATAACGCATATTAGCAAGCCCATTATCGCCGTTTTAGCGGCAGTTTCCTGCCGCTAAAACGGCGATAATTTTAACGTGGGTCTTGCTAATATGCCCCAAGATTTTTGATATCGCTTGTGAGCTATCCGATCCAGACTGCATTAAGCAGGCTTATGCGCCGTCCCAGTCCTTATGTGATAATTTAGCAGACCTTTTCTATAATAAGGTTCGGAAAACATCATTTCCGATATAAATCACCCTCTGTCCTTTTCGAATCCATCACAGGCGGGTGGTGGCGTGTTGGCTGACTCCAACGGACCGTACTAGTGATCTGGAATCCTTTGGAACTATGTCTGAGGACGATTTCAGGGAGGTAGCAATGCCAATCTCTTCGGGTTCTTTATTAAATCCACTACCACCTGAAGCCTGAACAAAATACAACAGACTATCTAAAGGTAGGCAACCAGCCCTTGGAAATGGGCCAGGTCCCATGCTACTGGAAAAAGGAGCTTAGTTATTCCACTTTTGAAAAAGCTACGGCAGATCCGTTAGCCTCAGCAATTATAGGCCCATATCTCAGGTGCCTTTCCAAATTATTGAACGATTTTTTAATGAGAAATTATCTATTTGGAAACTCATCTTCTCTTAGATGAGGCACAAGCAGGCTTCAGGCCTGCTCATGGCACTAATTCTGCACTGTGCAAGCTTTACATGATCTCAGGATGATAGTGCACCATGGTCAAACGGCAGCTTTGGTTCTATTTGTTCTACATGCCGCTTTTTACACGGTTCATAATAATAATTATGATTTCAAGGTTGCTAGAGATTGGGGTGAGCAGTTGACTGGATTCAATCCCATCTAGAAGATAGAACACAAGTGATACTATTCTTCCCTTTCTGCTCCACTTTTACACCAGTGCAACATGGAGTGCCTCAGGGATCAGCGTTAAGCCCAACCCTCTTTAACATTTATCTGCGCCATCTTGTGGCTCTCATCAGATCATATGGACTTAATTTAATCAATTACGCAAATGTTACTCAGTTGATTCTGATCTTGGATAACTCTCAGTCAAATTTACTGGATACGTTTATAACTGTCTGAGAGACGTCTCCGTCTAGCTGAGCAGCAACTCCTTAAAGTTTAGTGGAGACAAAATGGAAATTCTTTGCTGCTCGACAGGCAAGCCAATGACCGACTACCTTCTAACTTTTGGCCTTGGATGATTAGTGCCAACCTGGAAGTGTCATCCATGGTGCCCAACTTAGGGGTTCATTTTGATAACAACCTCTCTCTTGAAGTCCATGTTAATAAGACTGTGATGACTTGTTTTGCCCTGCTTAGCTCCCTCTGGAAAATTTCCATCCATTGTCAGCAAGAGCACTGGTGGTGCAAAGTACGATCCTAAGCAAACCTGATTACTCTAGTGCTCTTTTGCAACACTCTTCTAACTTCTTAGTCAAGAGACTGCATCAAGTTCAAGTTGTGGCCGGTAAGGTTACTCTGAATGTGCCTAGACATTCCTTGTAAGATCGAGCCCTGGCGGATCTCCACTGGCTCCCAGTGAAGGAAAGAATTGCCTTCATATCGCTTTGCCATATTTTCAGAGCAATACATTAAAAAAAAATCGTATTTTTTGGCAAAAGAAATTTAAGAGTTACCCGCCTTTTAGAGATCTGCGCTCTTACCAGTCTAATCTTCTCAGTATTCCCAAATTTCATAAAATCAGGACTGGCGGCCGGGTCTTGTCGGTCAGGGTCACTCAAGTCTGAAACAACCTCCCGCCTTCTCTAAGAGCACATCAAGATCAGCTCTTGTTTAGGAAAGCATTACAAACTTGGCTCTTGCCTGTATAATTTCAGTTATGATCAGATGCCTCTGACAGGCTTTTCTAGGACGAATGCGCCAAGACACCCTTGAGGTTTCAGTTGTGCTTCATAAATACTCATTCATTCATATCTTTTTGTTTAGTTCACCCCTGGGAACTCGTTCATTTCACTATTGTACATATTAACCAATTTATAAACCATTTTTTAGCTGGAGATCACTGTGGAGAGCCCTTTTGTATGTGTTCTATATCTGATCATGCATTCTTGCCTGCAGATGTCAGGTCCACCCACCTGGATCACCCCCCCCGTGACTGGACAGGAAGGTTGGGGGGAGAGGGTCGCCAAGGCAACTTCCCCATTGTGTACGTTATGCCTATCTCATGTCCAAGTGGGGTTCGACACTAGCTATCCACCCCTCTCTCCTGACATTGATGCCACTATTGTCTTCAGGGCTCTCACTGCCTCTTTCTTCCTCAGCCCTTTCTTCACTTCCCTATGTAGTGAGAGGGTTTATCACTCTGCTAATTTCATTAACACCCTGTGCCATACTTGTATGCTGGGTTGTTCCCTTGATTTCCAAGTCATCGTAATCTGCCATTTGGCTAGGTTGAAAACCTAGTTAGTGAACCAACGTGTTACTTTGTGATCCTTGGATCACATGCATAACTCCAGTAGACAAGCCTATGGTTGGTTTTGAATGTTTCTGCATGTTGCTTTATTAGTTGTATTAATCACTTGTCTTCAATATGCTGGTACTTCAGGGTAGCTCCAGAGTACATGGTAAACATCTGAGTCTTCTTCTCCACATCTGGGACACTTTCTTTGCAGTAGCGGCTGGTGACATTTATAAGTGGTGGGGCTCCAATGCGTTGCAGCCTGGGTAAGTTGTGTTGCATGATGTTTTTTATTTTTATAACACAAACTCGACTGGAAAATGTTGGAGCACTTCAGATGAACACCAGCTACACATTACAAACAAAGTCACATTCATTCTTGTTTTTATGCACAATAATATTTGCCCAGAATCACAGGATGTAGTGGCGTGATGCCAAAAAACGGACAAATACTGCCGTCCGGTGTCTACTCCTGAGATAATGAGGGTGTGTTCCAAGAGCAGCTGAGCCATCAAGTTTGAAAGGGAGGGTAGAAAGGTGATTGACTTACTACAAAAGCCAACTCAAACCTAGCCAATCCTGGAGCTGCTCTTAGGCTATTTTCATCATGACAGAAGAGCCATGATAGGTTGGAGCAGGCTAACCCATCGCTCCTTTTGTGTCTGCAATCCCCTGCTGTTTAACACAGTTCGAAATGGTACAGTCTGAAGTGCGTATGTCAGGCTGGCCGTTACAAGACAGTCGGCCGATCCAACATGCACACTACCCACTTTACGCTTGTCAAGTCATCCCAACTTCTGCCAATCAGCAGGAATCATCCGCCCACTAGAACAGCGATGGCCCAGCAGCACATCATAATAAAATGATAATGACCATTTTATTATTTTACATTTACTGCTGCAGCAGGTGGGGCAATGCTCCGCCGCCCTGAAGGAGGAACCGCCACTGTTTGCTTGTATGTGTGGAAACGTTGTATTAATTCTTTAGGTGTAGACATATGCTTGGTGTATGTAATATAAATGTATCAACATGAAACAAATATTCCTATATGTTTTGGGGGCATCGTACAACATTGTACTCTAGTCCACTTAGCTTATTGGTTTGCATATGTCCTCCCCCCATCTATCCTTCCAGGTGTGCAATGATGCTTTGATCTGCCCAAAGAGTGCCTGATACATTACTGTCATTGCCTTGCTCTTATCATTGGTTGTACATATCAGTTTAAGGCCCTGATGTATATGTAGTTAGTTGTGCCATGTTTTAGTTAGTTTCCATTGTGCAGTACTAATTAAGCCATGTAAGATGGAATGCCCCTCTGGAAAAGCATTGTCTCTTTTCATGTCTTCGAACTCAGGGTCTCCACTTCATATAGATCTCCCATTTCTGTTACCCCACAATCTGCCCAGCTCAGTGTCCCTCTCCAGGCCCCTTGTTCTGGTATGACTTGTACGCTTGCTAAGGGAAGCTCCGTGGCATACAGTAACTGTGTATGAGTTCTTTGTAGACTACGCACCCATGAGTTTTTATATGTTCCCAGTAATATTTCTTCCACTTTTGTTTTCCCACCAACTTTCAACAATACATTCATAATAAGTGCGGTCATTCCTGTTGTCTCTCTTGTGGGGGCTGATTTTCTTTCCCCAACCCACCTTGGCACTGATTTCAGTTGAGCCGCTAAATAATACAGCTTGAGCTAAGTGGCTGTTAAACTGTCGTCATTCGCCATTTAGCCAGTGCTAAACAGAGTCTCCCCATTTCCCAGGGTAATGGCCTAATTTAGAGTTTGGTGGACAGTGTACTCCATTGCAAATGCAATGGAATGTCCTGTCCCCCAAATCTTCAGTCCTCCACCTCATTTAGAGTTGGGTGAACCGTAAATATTCTATTATTGGAGCCCCCCTTGAGTCTGTTGACAGAATACTTCTGCCAATGGCCCAACAGATAGAGGCTGACGGAGGAAAGACTTTACACCACCTGACCCACTTATGGTGGACAATGTAAAGTCTTTTTGTTTCCTTGTCATCACTGCCATGGAAATCTGGTGGTAAGGGACAGGAAAAAACAATAATGACCCCCCACATCCTTAGAGAAAACTCCCAGGATATGGGGGCCATTAGTTTTTCATTTTTTTCCTAAAAAAAAACTACCACTTTGGGAGTGTATTTGTTAACAGCAGTTCCTGTCAATGTAAAGAGTTGTCCGGAGGGCCCATGATCAACTCTAAATTTGGTAGGTTGAGGTTGCTTTGGATGGCAGAGGTATTGTCCTCCATCATCCCAACAAAGTAAACTCTGCCCGGCAAATTATAAATCAGGCCCTAAGTCTGATCAAGAAGAAGCATCAATTTCCTGAAATGTTCTTTTCAGGATCTTGATGGGGAGGGTCATAAATTAATAGAATACTGTAGGTATACCACCATTTTTGCCAGGACTATTTTTCCCACAGCTCAAAATGGTAGCGTTTTCCAAAATTTCACCCATCTTCTTATGGATGCTATTATTGGTTTTATGTTCCCTTCCAATAAGCTTATCTTTTAAAAAAAAAAATTTTTATTCGCATTTTAATTTGCAAAACATGGAAACAATGAACCAAAAATACCAAAACAATAGGCATGCAAGATAGGACACCCCTCAACGATTGCATGAACGGTATCATCGTGGTGGGCATACAGGGAGGAGAATATTTTCATGAGTGGACATCACCATCCTCTCCTAGAGGCCCCATTTCTGGTTTCTTTGTTATGAGACTTTTGTATGTGCCCCTTCCATGCCAAAGCCTAGGCTGTTGCTTCATGCTAGGTCTATCCCTCAGCTCTGTGCATTCTCCAGGGTATGCCAGGAATCCCATACTCCTTGGGCAGCCCAGCCCAAGCCGCATATACCATTTCCTCTGTCTTCATAGACCACTCAATGTTAATCCCCCAGAGGGTTAGGGAAAGAACTGATACTCCTCCCCCAGTGTCATATGACATCCGTCTTGCCACTGTCAGTGCCACATTACAAAGTAGGAGTGTGTACTTGTTTAAGGTTTGTTATCCCCAAATTCCCAGAGCCACCAACAGTGGGGTGAGCAGCCGCGCCCCGTGCAGGTAACAGCGGTAGGGTGGTGGGGCCGGGTAGGGGGGAATTTTGACGGATGATGACGAGGGAAAATTAAATAAATAATTAATCTTCCCTCGTCATCGTCTGTCGTAATCACACCCCCACCCATCCCCACCGCTCCACCACTCTTACCTGCACGGGCCACGGCTGGGGTTGAAGACCAGATCCTCTCCACATCACTGAGGACAATTTGGTGTGACTGCCCACCAGTATCCTTGTACTCAGGGGCAGTGCCAGAGGGTATTTATTAGTGTCCCTTTCTTGTTACAGCCCCGCTGGCAGAGCTCATTATCGCTCCTCCCCATGCGGTAGAGCCTCGTCCTTGTATAGTAGGCCTTGTGAAGAATGTTTAGCTGGACCAGACGGAAGCCCACCCTTATGGCCAATACGCTGGGGTATTGGCTTACCTCATCTCATGCATCCTCCTCTGGAGTCCCACTTGTTCCTCCGATTGGTCAGCAGTGATAGGCTGTGTGACAGCAGGGTGTTGTAGATCCTGGATATAGTGTGTTTCATCAGGGAGGCCCCCAGGAATTTATATTAAAGTGGGGAGTTTTCTGCTATGTCCTGCAGTAGATCTTCATAGCCACGTAGGATATGCTGACTCTGGGGAGGTCATAGAGCCTCTGTAGGTCAGGGAAGGATATCAATCCGTCACTCGTCCATATATCTCCCAGCTTAGAAATGCCAAGGAGGTCCCATTTTCGGTGGCCCTCCACTTTTTGAAGGTTTCTAAGGAGTTCAGTGTCCCACAAAGAGATCTACAGGGTCACTCTATTCTTCCAGCCCAGCCGTCTCATCAGCATTCTCCAACTGTGGACCATGACGGGAGTCTCATCAAGAGGTTCCAACTGTACAATAGCCTTTCATATCCCCCCGGGTCCCCTGCCCTCCTGTCTGCCAGAAGCAAGGAACGATGTCTAGTCATTAATGACCAGTAGCTAGGACTCCCAGAAACAGAGGTGAAGGTTCAATAGTTTTACCCCCTGCGTCCTCAGATTTCCTGGTCAGCGTGGACAAGGCTATCCTCGTGCCATCCCCATTCCACAGAAATAGTCTTGTCACTCCTTCCACCTACTGGAAGAAGCGATCAGAAATCTTGAATGGATAGTTCTGCAAGAAATAGAAAATCTTAGTCAAGTATATCGGTTTATAGAGTGTAGGACTGACCACTACAAATTGGGTAGGTGCCTCCAGTGGCCCACATTCCTCCGGCATTCCTCCACTATTCTGTCTAGGTTGAGGCTGTAAAACAGCACTTGAAAAAGCCATCACTTATACCCTCAAGTAGGTAAACCTGGCCATTTCCCACATCAGGGGACATTTCCAATCAGGTGCAGACCTCCACTCCATCAAGGGGTATACAACTGGTTTAAGCTAGTTAATATGTACCCCAGAATATTTGCCAAACTACCCCATGGTTTCAAGAACCCTTGGGATGGAGCACTCCGGGTCACCCAGATACAATAATATATTGCCTGCATACAGGGATATAAGATCTTCCCAGTCAGATCCCACCTCAGACCCCGGATTAGGGTGTCACATCTCACCAAGGCCGCCAGCGGCTCTAACACCACTGCAAAGAACTTAAGGGACAGAGGACATCCCTGTTACGTACCCTACCCAATTAAAATGCTTCTGAGAGGGTACTGTTAACCTTGACCCTGGCCATTGGCTGGTTGTACAGTAACTTTACCCACTAAAAAAAGGAGGGGTCAAAGCCCATCTTCACCAGAAGCGCCCATAGGTATGGTCATTCAATGGAGTTTAATGCCTTCTTGGCATCCAGGGCCATCAACAGTGCTGGTTCTTGCAGGAGGTCTCTGCGGGCCAGGCAGCCAAATTGTCATCGAAGTTTATGCCTAGTTGGCCTGTTTGGCATAAAACCTGTTTGGTCTGGCACTATTAGGGTATACACTTTCTGACCCATGTGGTTGGCCAGGACTTTCACCAAAACCTTCACCTCCATGTTAAGGTGCAAGATCGGCCTGTATAAGGCACACTCATAAAGCAACTTCCCTCTTTTGTGGATGAATACAATGTTTGCCTGCCAAAAGTCCCTGAGAAGGATTCCTCTGCTCTGGCATTGTAAAACAATGTCCTCAGGGGTCCCACAATACGGCTTATCATGCATTTGAAAAACTGGGGGGAAATCCATTCGGGCCTGGGAATTTCCTGCTCCGCAGCTGCATCAGGGCCTCCGAGATTTCTGCTTCTGTCAGGTCTTTATCTAGCTTGGCCCTGGCGTCTTACCCTAGGGTGGGAGTCGGGAGATCTCTTATAAAACTGTCTAGGTCATTGACTTCTGCAACTGTCCTAGAGGCATAGAGGTCACCCAGATAGCCTGCAAAGGCTTGTGCGATGCCAAAAATGGCCACCATCTATGGTCAGTGATAACACACATCAAGGTCCCTGCTCTCTACGAGACAGCCATGCCAGGAGTTTTCCTGCCTTGTTTCCCACTTTGTACAGTACAGTCTGCTCTGTTGTGCCTGGTAATGGGCTCTAGCCTCTTGCATCATGTGACATCTGTAGTCTTCCTTTGCCATCTCTATTCGAGCTGCTGTTCAGCAGTCAGAGTCTGCACATATTCCGTCTCCCATTCTCTCACTTTGTTCCATCTCACTGCTTTTCTCATCCAATCCCCTCCTTTTCCCGGCAATGTGGGCTATCAGTTGTTCCCTGAGCACCAGCTTAAAAGCTTCCCACAAGTCAACCCCTGATGCTATTGACCCATTGTTATCCCCATAATAGAGGTCTGTCATCTCCATGACTTGATTTCTTATGGCCCAGTCAGTTAAATCCCATGGGTCTAACTGCTATGCATGGTGGGATCACATGGCCAGTGTCCATAAGTATGTCACCAAGGGAAGTGATCAGGTCTCTTGGGAGGTACTCAATATCCCCGTGTCTACCCTTCTGCCAACGTGGTACCAGGATGTAGTCGAGGCGTGACAGGGAACGCATCTGATTAGAGGCGTAGGAGTAATGATGTAGTTCAATTAGGGTAAAGGCCTCATTGAAGGTAGAGAGGAGACTGTTGTCCTTGGAGACCACCTTGGAACTAGTGATGCTGTCCAGAGTACTGTGTGCCATGAGGTTCAGGTGTCTCGCCCACCACCAGGAGTGCATCCTGAATCTATGTCACCCAAGTCTCCAGCTGTTCCAGCCCCTTAGTCTGTAGGCCTGGGGGAAAGTACTAAGAGGCCACCAGCAGGGTCTTACAATTACAACTCCCACTCACCACTACCTATCACCCTCCCTGATCCACCTACTTGTTGTTAAATCGAAATCGGAGAGACCGATGGACCAGGATCCCAAACCCCCTGGAGTCAGTCAAGAAGCCAGAGTGCACCAGTATTTTACACCTACCACAATCCAAGAAACCACACTTGCTGCCAGCCAAGTGGGTCTACTGTAGGAGACTCACATACAGATTATACCTGTTTCAGAACCTTAACAACACCCACATTTCACTTTAATCCCCAGCCTAGTAACATGCCAGGTAAATATTTTAAGGGCCTGAGCGCCCAAGTCAGAGCAAAGATTTTTGTCCATCATCAGTTCCTGTCTGCCTGGAGACCCTCCACCTCGACCACGTAGCTTGTTTGTGTGTTCATGCCTGCATGCCAAAATTCCCATGTCCCAAATTAACCCCTCCACCTTACCACCTCATGCCGCAGGCCTAAAACTACTCACCACCTTGACGCCTGAGGAGTCTGTCACCCTGCCATCGTAACTATTGAAATGATGCCTCTGTGGCAGTTGCACAATTGGTGGTGTGTGGCCCACAGACTTGGATATACTGTATATTATCCATATGCTTATTGTTGGACCCCCCCACAGTGGCCCTCCCAAATCCCTGGGTGTCCCACATGGCTGCCCGAACAGAGGGTTAGATACTGGAGTTAAAGGTCATTGGCGTGACCACTGATGGGGTTGGTTCCGACTCCCCTCCGGATTCAGTCACCTACTCCTTAGAGTTCTCAGAGTCTCCATTCAGTGCCACCCGTCTGTTTAGTGTTACTCCAGACTGTTTGTGATGCATGTCCACTACTACTCTGGCCCTTTCCAACAGCGCCTAACTTCTCGAGGGGGTGGCCATTCTGTGTCTGTGAGGGCAGCAATCAACATCTTCCTCTTCCAGCCTCGAGAGTGATCTTGTGTGCTCTTGTGGGGTGGCCCAGCAGGTGTGAGGGCACCCCTGCAGAGGCGTCAACCACAGTCCCAAAAGGCACAAGCACCCCACATGGATCACAATACCTCCGCCTGACCACACCAATCAGCCATCCTGTAAACCTCCTTGCGCAGGACCACTCTGCTCTGCCGCTCCATTTGCCGCAGTCTCTGCAGCAGGTGGGAGTGGGGGGGAATTCGACTCTGATTCCGCCCAGCCGATGATGCAGGCAGCCAGTGTCTCTTGGTGGGCCTCCCCTGTGTCAGCGTCGGTCCCAGAGGTCTGCCACTTCACCACCTGTGGCTCAAGGACCAAGATGTGCAGCAGTGTTGCCTGACTATTTGGCACTGAGCGCCTCTATCTTGTATCTCGTTCAAGGCCTCGTCTTCTTTGCCGCAGCGCCCAGCACGACAAGGTGACTGCTGAAAAGGTCACGGTATTTTCCCTGGTGCTGTCCCCTTCAGGGTCTCAGCAGTGTTTACCCAGGACCTTGGGAGACACCGGAAGCCATAAATTAAGCAGTCTGCGGGGCTTCAGGTGCCAGAGCACAGACTAATGCGGCCGCCACCACAAACGTCTAAGCTGAATCTCAACAAGTTTATCTTGGATCTATAGATTCGAAAACCCGAGGTAGCTCCGTGTTTGTCTCCCATTTTACTCCCATAGTTGAATCTGGGAACCTTTGGAAATTAATCTGATGGTTGCTGAACCAGATAATCACTTCACTTATTCCAATTTACCTTTAGCCCTAATATCTTTCTGAATCTATCCAAGGTTTCCATGGTGTCCCTGGTGTCTGTCTGCCCATCAAATAAGTATTATAGCATGTCATGGGCATGCAGTGTAATATTGTGGCTCATGCCAGAAATCCCGATGTCTTGATAAGACATACCCTGTCTGAGCATGCATGTCAGCAGCTCAATTACTATGGCAAACAGAATCATGGATAGGGTAAACTATTTTCAGGTGCCTCTGCCAATTCTATAGGGATTAGATATTATTTGCCTGTCCAAGCATGTGCTTTAGGGCTAGTATACAGTACCTTGACCATTTCAGAAGCCTTCTCCCAGCCCATTACATCTATTCGAAATATAGGGCCTGATTATGATGGTGGTGAGACTGCCACCGACAGCCTGTAGGTAGCGGTCTCACCGCCTTCGTAAGCAGGTTTCACACACGCCATATTACAATGGCGGGAATTTTGTTGGTGTTTGGAAAGACCGACCGCCGCGGTTTCGATGGGCTCAAGGAGCCCGTCAGAGGGGAATCATATCCCTACAACGGTGGCGGTGCCTGGTAGGGATTATGATGTCCCTTTCCGCCTGCCTTTTTCATGGCGGATAACCCGCCATGAAAAGGCAGGCGGAAAGGGAGTTTGGGGGCCTGTGGCGGGCCCCCATTCCCCCCTGGCCCTCCGATATGCACACCTTGCCCCCTACATATCCCTGCAGCCTGCCACGTAGTTCAGGGATATGTCAGGTGTCCCTATTTTGCATTGCGGCAGGTGCTGCAGCCAGCAGCACCTGCCGCAATGCAAAATATAGGCATTGCAACCGCCGTGGTGGTGGTGGCGGTCGCATTGTAATGCCTCTTACGGGACCACCGACAGCATGTCGGGTGGTCCTATTTCCGATACGGTGGTTGGCGGACGTAAGTCCGCCCGCCATCATAATCAGCCCCTTAGTAACTTCCAATGCAGGGTATGGAATGTTTTTTTGACATCAATTGATAGGCGCAGCACATTGAGGTAGGTGTCCTTTTGGCCATCCAAGATTTGTACCAATCTTCTTATGTTGGTCCCTGTGTTTCAATGGGAATCAACTGGGGGGCATATTTGTCATCACCCTTGCGCCACGCAAGGGGATGTAGGGCAATGCAAAACCTAGAATGAGATTTACCATGCCTCGCAAGACCATCTTGCATGGCCCTGTGTTGCTTGGGAAATAAAGCAAGTCGCTGCCTTTCATTAGCCTGCCCCAGGGAGGCACTCCATTTGTGGAGCGTGGGTGTATCCACACATCCACCCATGGATTTTGGTGCGTTCCCAGATTTACCATAAATAGTAGACCAGGGAATACATCAAAATGCTACGCCTTCCAGGGGAGGCGTAACGAGGAGAAATATCTTTATTTCTCCTTGTTTTTCCACTTTCCATGTTTGCTGCATTCTGTAGCACACATAGAAAGAGGAAAACACCTCAAAGGATTGCTTTTGTGCAGGACGGTATGTCTTCCTGCACAAAAACAATCCTGCCTGCAACTCAGGCACCCTTGCCCCATGGTGCAAGTGTGCCTGCTTTGGTGCTAGGCAATGTATAGCACGCAAACGCACGGAGCATGTCACCTTCAGGTCAGTGAGGGTTCTTGTCCTAACAGTGAAGTGTTCCTTTTCTCGTATCACCAGACGTACAATAGTGTTTGAGACTCTGATGGTTCAAGACAGGCTCCACGCAGCAAAGCAGTCCTTCCAGGTGCAGCAAAGCAGTCTTGTGGAGTATATAGCAGGTCACAGCAGCAGGCAGTTCTCTGAGAGTTCTTCTTCAGTTCCTGTAAGTGAACTGAAGAGTGGGTCTGAGGGCCCTCGTTTTATACCTGGCGCCTCCCTTGAAGTTGGGAGAAGTTTCTAGAGGTTTTTTTTTTAAGTGCTTGGAATTTCCTGACTCCCCTGCTCTGGTTCCAAGCTTGCTGCAGAGACAATGTGAAGGTTACAACCCTTAGTGTGAAGGCAGAGTACAGTCTATTCATTTGCAAGTGGGGCTATGCTCATCTTCCCCCCCCCCCACCATCCTGCCAGCAGCTGGCCCATTCAGGCAAACCTTGTCCCTCTATTGTGTGACTGTCTGGGAGGAATTCACAAAGTCTGTCAGTTACACCCAGTCATGTGATCTAAAACAGTCTGCAAAAGGCTAAGAAAAGTAAAATGCCCACTGTTTAAAAAATGCATTTTCAAAATTATAATTTATAATGTGACTTTACCATTAAAGAGGACTTTTCATTACAATTCTCTAGATACCAAACATTAAATGCTTACCTGGTCCAAATTAAAAGTTAGCACTTATCAAATGTAATAATACAACCCAATGTTATACTATCGGACTGGTAGGCCTCACAGCAGTGAAAAACAAATTTAGGAGCTTTTCACCATCAGGACATGTAAAACTTAAAAGTAGATGTCCAACCTTTTAATTACAATGCACACTGCCCTATGGGCTATCTAGGGCCTACCTTACGGGTGACGTGTACTTTAAAAAAGAGGGGTTTAAGGCTTGGCAGGGGGGGTATATTGCCAGTTCAAAGCTACATTCAATCTGTAATGGCAGACCTGGGACATGTTTTAAGGGCTACTTAAGTGGGTGGCACAATATGTGATGCAGGCTCGCTAGTAGTATTTAATTTACAGGCTTAGGTATATGGTGTACCATCCTACAAGTGACTTATAAGTAAATTAAATATGCTAATCAGGTGTAAACCAATTCTACCATGTTTTAAGAGAGTGGGCACAAGCACTTTAGCACTGGTCAGCAGTGGTAAAGTGTGCAGAGTCCTATGAATTTCAGGAGATAAATGGAGGTAAGTAGGCAAAATGTTTGGGGAAGACCACCTTAGCCTGACAGGTATAACAGTCAAATATCCATGTGTTCTACTGAAGGGCCACAACCCTCTCTGCTATCTGGTTTCTAGCCAGTTGCGTTTGTTGTCATGTTGGTTGCTGTAGTCCAAATCTGCTGTCTTTTTTGGTGAACAATGTGCTGGCTGTTGCTGCAATTTGTTTCTCAGCCCAGTCCCATACTTTCCGGGGCTGAATGAAAAATTGGGTGTCTGACCTTGAGATTGATTGGAAAGAGTAGGGCACATTTTTTTACATTTCCACATTTCTTATGTTATTGCTTTACATCTGTTCGTTTAGCAGTCCATATCATTATATTCAAGATATCTCTTTTAAATGTCATATCAGATACATAACATTTCAGTGCTTGGTAGCTATATTGCTAACACCTTCCCGTATTAGAACAGTAAACGTGCATTACAGTCTATATCATACAATGCAGTTAACACAGTTCTCAAACAATGATACATGTATCCCAATGTTTATATCATAGTATGTAATTATTCGTCTGGTTGTAGGGACCTTAAGTATTGCATGAGCGGGTCCCAAAAGTCTTTAGGTCGGAAGGCCTCAGGTATTTCTTCCGCATAGGTTTCTAGTTGTTCCTTACAATATGTCATGTCTGTGATCCAATTTTTACTTTGTGGTGCCCGTCTGCTCCCCCATTTCAAAGCTATTCTCCTCTTGGCTAGTAGTAATGCCACAGCCAGGAATTTGCGTAGTCTAATCTGTTTGATTTTGTATATCCCCAACAAGCAGACTTGGGGTAGATTAGGTATCAGCTCAGCTAGCATTATCGCTAAAGTACTGGTCACTGTTTGCCAGTAGGATTGAATCTGTGAGCATGCCCAGGCCATATGTAAGAAATCTGCCCGTTGGGCATTGCAGCGAGTACATCTATCATCTTCCCAAAGGCCATATTTATGTAATTGTGCTGGTGTATAGTACACTTGTTGTATAAATTTAAAATGTATAATTCGCAAATTACAATTGGACATGAGCATTTGTGTAAGTGCACAACTCTATCCCCAATCTTCCCTGGTGATTGAACCACCTATTGCATCTTCCCATCTCCGTAAAGCATGTTCAGTTTCTCTAAATTGTTCATGCTGGGCTGCGTTATACAGGTTTGATACTAGTCGTTGGCGTGTGGGTGATGTTAATAGTATTTGGAGCGCGTTGTGCGTCGGTGGTTCGCCAGGGAATGTGGGATAGAGGTCTTTCACAGCCGCCCGCAGTCGGAGATAAGCAAAAATCTTTAATGGTGTACAGTGTGCTACTAGCGAAGCGTCACTCTGTGATATAAATTGGCCATTGGGGAATATTTTTCCCATCACGTGTAGGCCCATGTCTCCTAGTAATTGTAGCATATTTTTTTCGCGTGTCACAGTTATGTGCGGGTGATGACGCATGGGCAGCGCTGGTGCATATGTAGGAAGTTTGTGTGCTCGCTCCGCTAGCATGTGCCATGCCACTGATGTACAACAGGCTGGGTTAATTTCTGCTCTCGGGGTATTTCGTTTGGGTTCCAGTAGATAAGCAACCAGAGGAGTCGGGTGTACACTCTCATATTCTACCGCTATGTGAGGTATATGTGCATGCGGATGTATCCAGTAGTGTGCATGTTGTCCCTCTGCACAATAATAGTAAAGTTGCTCCAAAGCCCCCTTGTGTGTATGGTCTAGTCAGTTCTTTCCATCCGACTCTTGTCTGCTTTCCTGCCCAGGTTAACTTGGTTAAATAGGCACGCAGTTTTGTAAAAAACTGTTGCTTGAGCTGCACCGCTATGTTGTTAAATAAATAGAGAAACCGTGGTAGTACCACCATCTTCTGTATGGCTTTTCTGTCGGCTAACGACGGTGGTAGCCTAATCCATCTATTTATTTGGCTTTCTAGTTGTGTAAGGGCTTTACCATAGTTTTAGTGTATTGCCAACTCCGGGTCTCGGTGAATCCATACCCCTAGATACTTTACCGGGTCTGTTTGCCATTGCAAGGGATAGTCTAGTGAGGGTTGTTGTGTAGCGGTAGTCAATGGAATCACCACAGACTTTGTCCAGTTTATACTGAGGCCTGAATGACATTCAAAGCGAATATATTCTCTGATTCATTTGTTTAAATTTTCTGCCGGTTATCATGTGTATAAGACCATGTTATCAGCATAAAGCGATATACTCACTGGTCGTAGTTGGAACTGCAGTGCCGTGTCAGCATATTTTTGCCGGATTTTACATGCTAATTGTTCGAGTGCCAGAGTAAGCAATAGCGGAGAGAGTGGGCATCCCTGCCTCGTCCCTCTATATATGGGAAGAGGCTCAGATGTATTGCCATTTACCCTTAGACTTGCACATGGTTTCGTATATAAAAGTGTTATCTAGCGGAGGAACGGGTCAGGAAACCCCATCAGGAGCAGTACAGAAAACATGAAGGGCCACTCCACAGAATCAAAAGCTTTTGCTGCGTCCAATAGGGCTGCAGCTGCAGGCAATTCCGGGTTCAGTTGGTGAAACATTGCAAAAATGGTCTGTAGATTCTGTGTTGTTGACCTCGTTGGGATGAAACCGGATTGGTCCAGTAGGACCAGTTTCTGCATTAGGGGTTAAATCCTCAATGCGATAATTTTTGCCAGTATTTTAGCATCTATATTTATTAGTGACAATGGGCGATATGAATCGCACCTGGTGGGTTCTTTGTCAGGCTTTAGGAGTGTGATTAGCAGTGCTTCCCGTAGTGAGGGTGGTAGCATACCTTCTTCGTATGCTTCAGAGTACATCGCTGTTAAGTGAGGTATTATTAAATCTCTGTATTCTTTATAGAACTCCCCCGGTATCCCGTCCATCCCTGGGGCTTTATTATTTGGCCTCTTTTTATCGCCTCTTTTAGCTCGTCTTCAGTTATGGGATGGCTAAAGTATTCCCGGTGTTCGTCAGAGAGCCAGGCTAGGGCAATGTCATCTAAGTATTTATCTGTCTCTGTTGCGGATGTATTCGTCATAGTGGAGTATTGTCATGTGTAGTATTCCGAGAAGCAACCAATAATGGATGGTGTATCAAATTTTGGCGCATCTTGCGTGTCTGAAATTTGCGTTATGTGGGATGTGGTGTGTGCCTGACGTATTCTGCTGGCTAGTGCGCGGCCTGGTCGTCCTCCCTCTCCATAGCTTCATGCCGTGTACCTGTGTGAAATATATTTCACCTCACTATCTGCAAATTCGTGATACTTGTTCAGTTTGTTTCTGATTTCTGCGAGTAGCGTGGGGTTTGATGTTTGTGTGTATTCTGTTTCTAATTGTTTGATTTCTTTTTCTACCTTAGAGAGCTGTTGCTGAATATCTTTCAGTATACCCGCATGTTTGCCTATACAGAATCCCCTAATTGTAACTTTGAAAGCTTCCCACAGTACTCTGGCGCGTTATGCTCAAAGTAGTCTTCAATGGCCTGTCGTAGTTCTGTCCTAAACACTTGGTCAAGCATCGCAGTCGGCTGGAGGCGCCATGTGAACTGTCTAGGAGTGTGAGTGGGGATCGCGACTACAAGGTGAACCGGTGCGTGGTCAGACTGCGTTTTTGGCATATGGTCTATAGATACTGTCCATGTGCTGACATCGTAAGTTGCTATCCAATAGTCGATTCTTGACCACGTGTTGTGAGTCGTGGAGACACAGGTTCCCTCTCTATGCCCTTGGTGCCTCATTCGCCACAGATCTACCATTTCCCATTCTTCCATACCTTCTCTGAGTACTTTAGTGACCTGCTTCCCATATTTATCATTGGCTGTGGCTCTATCTACTGAGGGGTCCATGCATGTATTGAAGTCGCCTCCCCATATAATTGCTGCTGGCGGCAGAGTTCGTAGTTTGGCCCAAACTTGTGCAAAGAATGTCGGGTCATCTGTATTTGGGCCATATGTGTTTACAAGGGTCAGGATTGTACCTCCCAAGGTGCCTTGGATTATAATGTATCGCCCTTGATTGTCGGTGATAGAACTTAGTAGTGTGAACGGGACGCCACGCTTAATTAGGATTAACACTCCCCTAGCATATGTGGAATATGAAGAGGCTATACGGAACAACGCCCAGCGAGCGCCCACTCTGTTCTCTGAGGATGGAGTGAGATGGGTTTCTTGAATGCAGGCTAAATCTACTCTATGTCGATCAAGGTAAGCAAGAACTTTTCTGATTTTTTGCGGATTGTTAAGTCTGCGCACGTTCCAGGTCACCAATGTGAGGGATCTAGTGTTACGTGTCATAGTAGCGTCTGTATGTCATGATTCCCGAACAGACAAGTTGTCGTTGTGTGGATTCTATTATGGTGCTGTATGTGGTCCCTGTAACTGTGTTTCCGACCATATTTTCAAACTTTCCCCTACATCCTCCCCCCACCCACTCCGGTGCCCCAATTGCAGCGGAGACATTCCCCAATTGTTGGCCCTGTTTCCCCAACCCCCCCAACGTTCCCCTGAGATAAACAAGAACTTGGTGTGGTGCACACATGTGGGTGGGAGCTGCCAGCCGGGTACCCCGATGTGTGCACACGGGGGGCCGCTTATTACAATATATATTTGCGTCCATCTTACAATTTATTAAATATTAGATGGCAGTTTGTTCATTAATGCAAACATAGTCTAACGTAGGTCTGTATATATATCAAACCATGTCCATGACCTTCTGTTCCTAATTAGACAATTATACAGCCATCTAGTGCAATATCACTTATCTGTATTTGCCAGTTCTCTTAGTTTAGCGGTGTCTCTTTCTTCTGGATCATCTTTGATCGTCACAGTTCGGGATAGAGTCTTATTCTTCAGTTCCTGAGGCTTGGTCTTGTTCGCCTGGGTCGCCTTGAGGTGATCTCCGCCGCGGAGTCTGGGAGCTTCTTGTTTGCAGGAATTGTGTTACTGCTTTGGGGTAATTGAAAACCTTGGTCTTGCCTTCATCCGTGACTCGAAGACGAGCGGGGTAGAGCATAGCATAGGGAATATTGTGTTCTTGCAGCTTTTTTTTCACCGCCAAAAATTTCTTTCTCTGATGTGAAGTTGGGGTATATGGATATTTCTGTTCCCTCATGCCTCAGGCTCCCTATTTCTCTGCCTTGCGCAGTACCGCGTCACAGTCTCTGTAGTTTAGTACTTTCGCGATGATAGGCCGTGGTCTAGCGCCCGTTGGTGGAGGGGGGGCCAGGGATCTGTGTGCTCTCTCTACTATAAAGACTTCCGAGAAGGTCTCCCTGCCCATGAGGTTTATCAGTAGATTTTCTATGTATCGTTCCATGTTTACCGTGTTTGTCGATTCAGCTATTCCCATGAATCTCAGGTTGTTGCGACGGGAACGCGCCTCTAAATCTTCGACCTTTGCTTGGAGGGCTGATAAAGTTTTTTCCATTTTTCCTTGGTTGACACCCATCTGTTGTTGCGTATCTTCTGCCTCCGACACCCTGCGTTCCATCATATTAATTCTTTCCGAATGTTTGCCTAAGCGTTTTGACATGCGATATACTCTGTATGTCAACGCATCTATTTTCTCATCTATATTTGACAAGGTAGTTTGCATGGCAGTTAAAATTTGTTTGAGATCGCCACTTATTTCTGTATCTGCAGTAGGTGTGGCCGCATCTGCAACGTCTTGATCTTCCGAGCGTGTCCCCGGTAATTTTTTTTGTTCAAAGTGGAGCTTGGGTTGTGTTTTATCTGTTTTTCCCATTGCGCACGCATGGAATAGGTTGATCCCTCTGTTGGCTGTTTAGTGGAAGTGTAGCTGTTGCTGGGGCCACGCAATTTACGGTAGTGTAGCGCGGTTCCTTCTTGCATGCAGCGTAGCTGGGATGTGTTGACCGCAATTTGGTTGTTGCCCCGTGTTTCTCTCGACGGGTTTATAATGAGTCTCTCCTGTTGTCTGTGTGTTCACATTGAAACGGAGCTATTTTTGTGGCAACTCACGGTCCCCTGCAAGGCTGCACAGTGGACTCCGGTGTAGTCAGCAGTTGACTCGGAGGGCTGAGTCATAGGGTTGGGCACTGTGTGTGAATTTTCTCCCACTTCACCTATGCTGCTCAAGCAGGCTTTCGTCTACTCAAGCAGCGGTATTGGCAGGGGCTGTATTTAAGGTATTGCAGGTATTGCCTTTTATCTGACCAGTATCTCACAGGTGCAGCTTTCGTGCAATCTAATAGTGTTGCGTAGGCGCGAGCCTGGCATGGGGGTCTGTGTGGGCTCGCAGGTTTATATTTCCCCCTCTCCTTACAGGGAGGATAGTTCTCACAGGGTGTCACTCGTGCTGTTGTGGGGTTCAATACTCCCAAGTTAGTAATGCCTCTGGGACTCCTTCCGGTCCGCTCTGTTGCTGCTGGATTTATTTGGTGACTGTGCCCTGTATTTGCGATCTTCTGCCGTTTTCTACTTGTGGTGGGTAGTGCAGTCCACCCTCCCCCACAATGGGCCTCAGGCTCCTCACCTCCGATGTGCTGGTCGCAGGGCTGTTTTCTCTCCCCATGTCAGCAGTCGTCTGTGTCGGATCTCACCTCTTCGCCGCAAGGATTCCGTGCCGGTTACCCCTACCGGTGTCCTTCTACGCTGTCTGTGTTGCCGCTGTGATGTGTTTGACTCTCGGCTTATCCGCAGACTGTAGCGAGAGACAGTCTTCTAGGCCCAGTATAGGATAGGGCCCGCTAAATGCAATATCCTGCCAGAGAGCAGGGGGTGCGGCCAGGATGGTCTCACTCGGGGGCCATAGCGACGCTTCGCATGGAGCAGCCACGCTGTTCGGGTCCCAGGTTCTCCGTCTTCGTGAGGCTGGCTCATGCCGCAGAGAGGCAGCCTACGCTCTCGTGCGCGCGCACCAGGCCTCACCTCGGCAGCACAACTTCAGGCAGTGTTATCGGCTCTCGTAGCCCGGCTTTGCGGACAACGTGGAATGTGCAGAGAGTGACGATCTTCCGATTTGTTAATCCACCAAGGGATTTTGGAGAAACTGGCTTGTGGTGCAGGATTTATGCAGGATTATTTAATCGGCCGAAGGAGCTCGCTCAGAGCGCGGCCATCTTCAGGCATGGCTAGCTCCGCCCCCCAAGAGTAGGGCACATTTAACGGACATATCCCTCAGCCTTATTTTTGCTTCAGAGAGGAGGCCTGTTTTTGGAGTACTGCAGCCGTGAAATCTAGACGTATCATGGCTGTGAAATTCTCCACTTTGAAGTGACCTTTTTGTGCAGCAGTCTAGCGAGCACTGGTCCTGGTGACACCCAACTCAGGGTGTTCTCACTCTAGAGCCTAAAGCTAGGACAGTCCTTCACATGTGACTGTCCACTGAAGCTATGCGATATCCCTCCAAATCTACTCTAAGGGCCCTATTACGAGTCTGGCGGTCTGAGGACCGCCAGACTCATGGTGGCGCAACAGTGGTGAATCCAGCAAACCGCTGCACCGGCAGTCTGACCGCCCAATTACGATTTAGGCAGTCAGGCCGCTGGCTCTGCCATGGAACCGCCGTTCCCTGGTGTAGGAGCGGCGGTCAGAGGCCGCAATAATCTTGGCAGGGCAGACATGGTCTCGCCAAGCATATTACGAGTTTCCTCTCTGCGGTTCCACTGCCATGAAAAGCCTGGCCTATAGGAAACAAACGGGGCACTACAGGGCCCCCCTGTGCCTCAAATATATGTGGATGCACACTGGGGGGGCATAACATGTGCCTCCCTGTGTGCATGCACATAGGTTCCTGCACTGCATGGACTTTCAGGTCCAGGCCGTACAGAAACCTTGTGAGGCATTCCCAATGTGGTGCCTTTTTAAAAGGTACTGCTGCCTTAAAAAGGGCACTGCTGGGGGAACCGCCACGCCGCCCACCCACCAGACTACTGAAAAGTAGTAATCTGGCCGACGGGTGCCGGTGACCTTCAGCGGAGTGGTGGTGAGGCGGTTTGCACTGTCGCACCACTGCTCTTCTGAAAGGTCGCAAAGTGGCCCTTAGTGGACTAGGCAGGCTTCTGGTCTGTTATAGCTGTCTCTGATTTTCCTCTGGGCATCCCGAAGAAGTTCCAGGTCCACCACCACCATGTCAATCTTGCTTTCTGGTGTATCCTTAGTGACCAACACCCACACCCACACCCACAGTCCACAAATGGAATCTAGGGATCATCCCAGACAACAAGCTCAACATGGCGGCTCAAGTCAATGCAGTGTGCATCTTCTGCTTCTTCATCATACACATGCTGTGAAAGATCTTCAAATGGTTGCCTCAGATTATTAGACAATCACACAAGCACGCATCATTAGCAAGCTGGGGGCAGATTTACAAGCCCCTTGCGTGACTTTTGCGCTGCAGTTGCGTCACTTTTTTGACGCAACAGCGGCGCAAACAATGCGGCCTATTTACAACGTGACGCATCTAGGGAGATGCGTCATGTTGTAAAGCCCTGCGTCACATTATACCTGCGTCAGGTATAATGTATGGAGGGTGGGCGTTCCCACGCAGGAAGGCCTCGTAAAAGTGACGCAGTGAAATCTACAAGATTTCACTGCGTTACTTTTAGGACGCCACTGCGTCAAAACCTTACGCCTGCTTGAAGCAGGCGTAAGGAGTGACACAGTGTATTGGTAATAGGCTGCAACACGCATTGCTGGAGTTGCGTTGTGCTTGCGACACGACTCCAGCAATACGTGACCTCTCCGCCATCAGATGCGTCAGAATTTCTGACGCATCTGTCAATCCTTGCGCCATAGTGCGCCGTATTGTAAATACGGCGCATCTATGGTGGCGCAAGGGTTTCTAAGGGTGGCGCAGGGAAAGTGATGCATCTATACAGATGCGTCACTTTCTTGTAAATCTGCCCCCTGGACTATGGCAAAACTCTCCACGCCGGAATCTCCAAACAACTCCTACACAGACTACAGACAATTGAGAACAGTACTGCAAGACTCTTACTCAACCTCCCACACCACACCCACATCACACCACACCTCAGGAAGCTCACTGGTTCCCCATTCACAAACAAAGCCAAATCAAACTTCTCACGCACAGATTGAAAGCCCTAAACAACACAGGACAACAATACCTGAACAGCCCTTTCACCAACCCACCAGAGACCTACACTCTGCCTCACTCTCACTCGTACACATTACCTGCATCTGCAAAAGCAAAATGGGTGGCCTCTCATTCTCCTACATCGCACCCAAGACATGCAACAACCTCCCTCAAAAAATCAGAGCCTCCTCTTCACTTGTTGAGTTCCAAAAGAAGCTAGAGACCGGGTTCTTCGTATAAGCACCTTGGGGAACACACACCTGGATACCCTCTTGAGTATTTAGTGTGCAATAGAAATCAACTTAACAGTGGTGGTGTTCAGGATGGCACTCAGCTTATCTTCATTCTCTGTGTTAGCCATTTCTGCTTGTGTTGGTGTCATGCTGTTTGTACTAATTTGTCTGTTTCCATGCATTGATCCAGACCTGTGCGCTCCTTGAGACAGGAGTGCTCGCCCACAGTCGAGCAGTTGGGAAGAGTATCTTTTGACCACAGCACCATCGGCCCTGTGGGACTCAAGAGTTTTGGCAGATTTATTTATTTATTTATTTATTTGAAAAGTTTTATATAGCGCTGGCTAGACCCAGAGGTATCAGAGCGCTTTACATGAGGATCCGCAGGGTACAGGTTACGAAAGATACATCAGTTACAGTTACAGTTGCAGTTACAAGTATAGGCTGAGGAGAAAAACATGAGATTACACGAATAAAGTAAGTTATTAGCGCGTAGCCAAAACCAAGAGTCGTGTCAAATGGGGAAAGGAGGGAAGGGGGGGGAGGAAAAACAGGGGAGAGGAATGCAGATAGTGTCAGGAAGACTGGAGGGGGGAAAGTACTTCAGGGGGAGTAAAGCATAGAAAGCAGTCTAAGACGCAGACAGATAAAACCGTGAAGAACCGTGAGAAACAATGTCCGATGTCCGGCTGGGTAGGTGACGGCCGAGGGGGTGAATCATAGCCAGACTCCTCTATAGCTGCGTGGGACAGCTCCACCGGGCAACGGCCAAGGGTACTCAGGCTCCGCGATAAAGGCCAAACAGTTTCTGAGCAAAGCATTCAAAGCAGTCAAAGAGAAAGACAGATGAAGCCGTAGAACCGTGAGAACGAATGTCCGATGTCCGGCTGGGTAGGTGACGGTCAAGGGGGTGAACCAGACTCCTCTATAGCTGCATAGGACAGCTCCACCGGGCAACGACCAAGGGTTGTTGGGTTCTGCGGTAGGTACAAATAGTTTCTGTTGCAGCCCATGGGGCAGCGTCATGGATCCATAGAAGGCAACCATCCAGGTGTTACTAGGAAAACGCCGTCCTCCTCATCCTCCAGCTCGCCCCATGGGAGGAGAGGTGAAAGAGATGCTGTGGTCACTCTCGGAGAGGTCCCTGTAGCCCCGGAGAACAAATGCTGGGTCCCTCGCCCACACGGGGAGAAAGAATGCTTGTGTGGAAGGCCCAATCATGGCGGCCATTTTAGGGTCAGGCACTCCTCGCATGATTATGTTGTCCAGATAGGGGCGCATTGTCCACTGACCTCCTGTATCATTCTGCAGAGGATCCCTTGCTAGATGCCCCATAAAGTTCAGGCTCATATCCATGGCCGAGGTGGGATGGTACGTCCTCGGAGCTCCGAGTCCGCCTTGTTGGAGTCAGGCAATGGCAACTGAGGGCTGCCCACCGCCTTGTAGTTGTCCTATGAGACCCCCTTAGCTTCCAGGTGCCTCCTGCGGGAGGTTGACCACCTATCCAGAGAAAAATGCCTTCTAAATGGCCTCACAGCCTGTACGATTCTGTTCCTGCCCCATGGATCGCAGCGTCATTCCACTGCGACAATGCGCTGCCCGGCGCACGGCTGAACCGCCTCAAAAACAGACCGGTGCAGACTCCCCAGCTGTGCCCGCGGGCATGACACGTCCGTCTTAGCAGCCTCGTCCGGCTTGTTTTGACGGCCTAATGATCATCTACTGATGTAATTTCCTGTGGTGACCATGATATAAATTCCTTTCACGCTGACTTTTGTTCCTCAGTCCACCTCCTTCACCTGCCCCTTGATTCAGTTTTGTTTAAGTTGTTGGCGGACTATTTTAGAGAGGTGGCTCTTATGTAAGCTTTATATTGATGTGGGACCCTGTGTGGGGTATTGTTCTTTACTGCGTATCCCTATATTTTACCTCTACACTTTGCAAAATATCATGCAGAGTCCTTGTCCTAAGGTTTTGTCTTCTGATTGTAGTTTCAAATTGCCACTTAATCATTGCGACTTAGATCGGAAGTTTGGTTCTCCCGCTTTGATTCAGTGCCTCATCCACTAACTTCCTGGGCATGCTCCCTGTATGGGGGCATCTCAATTCACTCATCCTGCCCCATTGTTGACGTACATGCTCCCTACTCCTCGTTTATTGCTGACCGCCCCCTCTGTGTTGTCCAACTATGTGGTCACCTGGGTACGTATGGCATGGTTTTGTGTCTCTAAGTCTGGGGCCTATATACCGGTGTCACACTGTGCCCGTCTGGGTTCCACAACTACTACCCTGTGTAACCTTATCTGCTTACCACCAGTTTAATGTAGGGAATCTGGCCACCAGCATCCGCTTTTCATCTCCTCATCTAGAGCATCTCCCGAAGATATCCAGATGTATCCCCAGGGCCAGTGTCTGCCTCTAACTCCAGTGGCTCTCGTCTCTCACCACTCTGCCTCAAGAATCAGTTTTCCAGCGTCTTCCAATCCTTGAGTCACACTTTCACTCCTTCAGCAAGGGCCCCTTCTCACCTCGCCATGCCAGCCAATTTCTCACTCCGCGTTGTGGCCACCTCATCTTCCTTCCATTTACTACGGGCTCATGGCCCAGCTGTGCCTCTTTTGTGCACCAGCACCGTTTCAGGCCTTCCCGTTGGGCGTCCGTCTGTGTTGGCCTCCCACGGACCCTGTGCCACTCTTATCAGCATCCTTGTCTCACATCCTATAGCCGCTGTCTTTCAGGACAGTCGACTTTCACTTCGTGCACAGCTGTCTTTTTCATCGCCGTCACTTGCTCACTGGTCAGAGGTGTTCTCTTCTCCGCTGTCTCAATGTTTCAGGGTCTCCAGGCGCAGTAGTCTAACTGCTCTGGGTCTGAGGGGCCCACGTGGGTCACCCCCTAGCTAGGCTAATCCAGACCTTCACTCCTTAGGATACAGCGGCTGCCATCTTCCAGGGTGGGTAATTACTCAGAGGCCTCCACTTCTCTCTCAGTCTTGGGGAATGCAGCGCTCGCCGACACTTCTCCCCAGGTCAGCACCTCTCCTAGGGGCATATTACCAAGGATTTGCGATAATTATTGCAAAGCGCGCTTAGTGCTGTTTTTTTTATCGCCGGCTATCGCTGGATTTCATCGCGGAGATAACGCGTTATTATCAACGCTTATCTCCAAGGCGATAAAAAATCCAGAGATAGCGGCGAAACCCAGCAATAGCGCGAGAAATCCAGCGATAAATTCACTGCGCTAATGGAAAGCTTGCTAATAGGCAGGTGAGGACTTAACCTTACAATCCACCTCCCATTGACAAGATGGTTAAGTCAAGTTTTTATCCGGTGTTAAATTCCAGTGATAATCGCGGTTAGCGCGACTTTTTTTATTGCTTCGCGGGCATTGCTAATAGGGGGTAGTTGTGTTAGCGGCTGTTTCTGTTGACTTTTGGTTGGGAACGCCTACTTTGCATGTCATTAGCGATAAATATCGCTGACATGCAAAGCGGCAACAAGACGGCCGCTATCGCCATTAAGCTGTCGCTAACAGCTGTTAGCGACAGCTTGCTAATAGGGCGATAAAAATATCTGCCCTTGATAATATGCCCCCTAGTGTCTGTCTCACTGGTTTGGCCAGCCAGATGGACCGAACTGACCTGGGATGCTGTTTCGGTGTAGTGGCTGCTGGAGCTTCCCTAAATCCCTCTTTCTACTATGGTATCCTAGCCCCACATCCCAGAACTTTCACTTCATATTTTTAACATTTAGAAAAGAATGTGGCTGTGCATGCCGTAAACAGTTCATTCAGTGGTAAGTTTGGATCTTTCCCTGGATTCCATGATTTTCTCAGTGCAATGCTCATGGAACTGACAACACACTCATGCTTCTCTGAAATGCATGTTAAGATAGCAACATACTAAGGTGGAACTTTATTGGCTAGCAGTGTTCCCCAGTGAACAGCTTAGATAAATGGAGTCCGCTTGTTGTTCACAAGATGCACACATTACAGAGATAGGATGGGAGAGTGCTGTGGACGCACAGTTAGGGGCCGATTCCGATGCGGGTTGGAAAAGCTTCCCGACCGAATCGGTTGGGAAATGGTGTCCGACCCACTCGGATCGGGAAAGTCCGACCGGCGGAGTAGGATGCATCCGGATGCTTCCAGATACGATTTGGTTGAACTCCCATTGACTTCAATGGGAACATTTGTTCCTAACCGCATCAGAATTGGGCCTCGGTCGGGAAGACACGTTCCCGATCCGATTTGGAAGGAGCAAATGCCGTTAGGAGGCCTTCCTAACCGCATCAGAATCAGGCCCTCGGTCGGGAAGCTTTTCCAACCCGCATCAGAATCGGGCCCTTAGTGTGCAATGCCAGGCACAGCACCACAGATATAGTGGCATAGCTGAAACATTCATAAATATTATTTGTTCTGTCACAGCGTTTTTATGGACTCCTTTCCAAAGATAAACTTGAAGATGGATGGTGACTAGATGAGTTTCTGACCCCCCCATTAACATGACACATCACTGACCATGTTTTCTGCACTTGTCGGTGACAGGGCTTTTCCCAATCTTCCCCGGATCAACATAACCCATAGTCTACTGAGGTATTTGGTAGAGTGATCCCTGAGCATATTAAAACTCACATTTCTATTGGAAATGCGTGGAGCATTTCAATATGATCCACTCTATCTTTCTGTTTCAATAGCCATGTACCTAGTGAATCACCCAAGCACAATATTCGTCGCCGAGACAGTACATTGGCTTCAAAACTCCACACTCAGGGGCCGATTCCGATCTCGGTCGGAGGCGCACCCAATACCATTCGGTCGGGAAAAAAGCCATGCGAATGCCTGTTTCCCGACCGATCCGTACAGCAGACCGAACGAGTAAGTACGATGCGCACAACAGCACAGAATCCGGCCGAGTCGTACTCACCCAATCCAGGTCCTGTTCTCCGACCGAGGCGAATCCGGAAACGCTGAATCGAGTCGCACGGAAGGGAAAATGCAGCTCCGTCCGGCCGAACAAGTACGATGCGCTTTTTGTACGCGCCAAACCCGTCGCTACGCACGGCATGTCAAAGCATCCGGGAGAGGTGCACATAAGCTCCGATTCGCGCCACAACACGATCCACGGCTACGAGGCGAACACGCCAGCGACGAGGACGACGCGAAGCGACGAGGACGACGCGAAGCAACGAGAAAGACGAACGACACGAACCAACCATGAATCCCTTCGTCCCGATCATACCAATATTCTACATTTACTACCGGAACAGGCACGGACGCGTACGGCGCAGAAGGTAAGTCAGACACCAACCACAAAACACATACAACACGTACACGACACATCACACACACACAGAGGGATGCAGAATTTACTTACACCAGCAACAGCAGCACCATAGGGGCGGGATGCCCATCACCAATGCCACATATGCACACAGGGGCCTGAATGCGCACCACCACCCCTACCCAGGAGGGGCCGGATGCCAACCACCACTACCACCCTTAGCCAGGGGGATGCCAGATGCCCACCACCACTACCACCCTTACCCAGGGGGGCTGGATGCCTACCACTACTACCACCCTTAGCCAGGGGGGTGCCAGATGCCTACCACTACTACCACCCTAAGCCAGGGGGGCTGGATGCCAACCACCACTACCACCCTTAGCCAGGGGGGTGCCAGATGCCCACCACCACTACCACCCTTAGCCATGGGGGTGCCAGATGCCTACCACTACTACCACCCTTAGCCAGGGGGGGCTGGATGCCTACCACTACTACCACCCTTACCCAGGGTGGGGCTGGATGCCTACCACTACTACCACCCTTACCCAGGGGGGTGCCAGATGCCTACCACCACTACCACCCTTACCCAGGGGTGCCAGATGCCTACCACTACTACCACCCTTACCCAGGGGGGCTGGATGCCTACCACTACTACCACCCTTAGCCAGGGGGTGCCAGATGCCTACCACCACTACCACCCTTACCCAGGGGGCTGGATGCCTACCACTACTACCACCCTTAGCCAGGGGGTGCCAGATGCCTACCACCACTACCACCCTTACCCAGGGGGCTGGATGCCTACCACTACTACCACCCTTACCCAGGGGGTGCCAGATGCCTACCACCACTACCACCCTCACCCAGGGGGCTGGATGCCTACCACTACTACCACCCTTACCCAGGGGGGCTGGATGCCTACCACTACTACCACCCTTACCCAGGGGGTGCCAGATGCCTACCACCACTACCACCCTTACCCAGGGGGTGCCAGATGCCTACCACTACTACCACCCTTACCCAGGGGGCTGGATGCCTACCACTACTACCACCCTTAGCCAGGGGGTGCCAGATGCCTACCACCACTACCACCCTTACCCAGGGGGGCTGGATGCCTACCACTACTACCACCCTTACCCAGGGGGTGCCAGATGCCTACCACTACTACCACCCTTACCCAGGGGTGCCAGATGCCTACCACTACTACCACCCTTACCCAGGGGGCTGGATGCCTACCACTACTACCACCCTTAGCCAGGGGGTGCCAGATGCCCACCACCACTACCACCCTTAGCCATGGGGGTGCCAGATGCCTACCACTACTACCACCCTTAGCCAGGGGGCTGGATGCCTACCACCACTACCACCCTTAGCCAGGGGGGCTGGATGCCTACCACTACTACCACCCTTAGCCAGGGGGCTGGATGCCTACCACTACTACCACCCTTAGCCAGGGGGTGCCAGATGCCTACCACCACTACCACCCTTACCCAGGGGGGCTGGATGCCTACCACTACTACCACCCTTAGCCAGGGGGTGCCAGATGCCCACCACCACTACCACCCTTACCCAGGGGGCTGGATGCCTACCACTACTACCACCCTTAGCCAGGGGGTGCCAGATGCCTACCACTACTACCACCCTAAGCCAGGGGGCTGGATGCCAACCACCACTACCACCCTTAGCCAGGGGGGTGCCAGATGCCCACCACCACTACCACCCTTAGCCATGGGGGTGCCAGATGCCTACCACTACTACCACCCTTAGCCAGGGGGGGCTGGATGCCTACCACTACTACCACCCTTACCCAGGGGGGCTGGATGCCTGTCACTACTACCACCTCTACCCATGGGGGGCTGGATGCCTACCACCAATACCACCCCCACTCATAGGATGGACAATGCATGACACAACCAGCACACCACAACCTAGGGAATGCAAGAAACATAAAGACATCCCCCCAACACCATGACAAGCGTGTGTAGACTGTGTCAAATGCCTACAACACTGAACATGACTTTGAACATACAATGTGACCCCCTATCCTATCACATGTGCCACACATATATGTGTGTGGCCCCCACAATGCAAGCAGTCCATGACCATTGTGGCAATGGGGTCCAAACCCCCATCATCACAGTGACCAAAAGGTAAGTGTGGGGTCCATAGCTGAAGCACATTTTGAACATTGTGGCAATGGGGTCTAACCCCCATCACCACAGTGACCAAAATGTAAGTGTGGGGTCCATAGCTGAAGCACATTTTGAACATTGTGGCAATGGGGTCTAACCCCCATCACCACAGTGACCAAAATGTAAGTGTGGGGTCCATAGCTGAAGCACATTTTGAACATTGTGGCAATGGGGTCTAACGCCCCATCACCACAGTGACCAAAAGGTAAGTGTGGGGTCCATAGCTGAAGCACATTTTGAACATTGTGGCAATGGGGTCTAACGCCCCATCACCACAGTGACCAAAAGGTAAGTGTGGGGTCCATAGCTGAAGCACATTTTGAACAGTGTGGCAATAGGGTCCAAACCCCCATCATCACAGTGACCAAAATATAAGTGTGGGGTCCATAGCTGAAGCACATTTTGAACATTGTGGCAATGGGGTCCAAACCCCCATCATCACAGTGACCAAAATGTAAGTGTGGGGTCCATAGCTGAAGCACATTTTGAACAGTGTGGCAATGGGGTCCAAACCCCCATCATCACAGTGACCAAAATGTAAGTGTGGGGTCCATAGCTGAAGCACATTTTGAACATTGTGGCAATGGGATCCAAACCCCCATCATCACAGTGACCAAAATGTAAGTGTTGACAAAGAAAGAGCTGCAACTGCCAAACTGCATGGATGATTCCTGGTCACAGAACATAAAACACATCAGTGGCAAAGTAGTGCATGTGTCCCATTGCAACATAAATTGGGGGAGCCAAATACTGCAGTGCAAATAAGACATACCTTTGGCCATGTGCAGACAAACAACACCCATGGGGGCTGACTGTCAACATTCATCAATGACACAATGACAGAAGTGACCATCAGAATGCAGACCCACATATTTGCACCAATGGGCACACAAATGCAGATACCCTGTGGAGACTGTAGATGTGAGGTGAACAGATACCATACCATGGCAGCAATGGGACACACAAACCATGATCATTGTGCTGACCGATGACCTAGGAGTCCCAGGGACAGCAGGGGAAAGCCACCAAACTACATACAGCCAATGGCACACCCAAGATATGCCAATGCAGTGGTGCAGATGCACAAACACAAACAGGCAGACCCACACTGCACATCATACACAACAGGTGAGGGGGGTGCCAGTGTCCCCAGGCAACCACACAACACATGAGGAGACCTGAATACCAATCATACAGATGTGCATACAGTGCCACACAAAGGTAACTCATGGATCCAAATCCCCTATGTGGGCAAGCAGGCATTGTCAGATGAGAGGGAGCACAAATCACACATGTTACACAGGCACGTAGGAACAGCAACTGACACAGCAAGACACAGACACACCACAGCACTACCCCCAGGGCCCCCACAATATGGTGACCCTGGGCTGCATTACAATCCCACTGTGATGACAAAGCTAAATGTCGTTCACACTGTGAACCACAGTCATGTGTCCTGAGCAACAAACTACCATCACACCTACACAAGCACAAATCAATCAGCATGGCCAGTAAGCCAAGGCCAACATGGAGGCAGGGGCCTAGCCAGGCAACAACTCTCATCTGCACACACTCAACACCACACCCCTCGACCTCCAACAATGTGCAGCAGTGAAGCACACATGCACTGGTGACATTGCACATGCACCCATGACTATTCCAGGGTGGTGGGTGGGAACCAAGGTGCAGAAACACATCACACATGGCCACTCAACAAGACTCCTGAATGTCTGACACACTGCACACTACGCTGTACATGGACATGACGGCAATACCACACCAAACAATGGGATCCCAGCCACAGTCACACACCAATGAAGAAGCCAAGGTCACCCACAAAGAACACACATAGACAACAACCAACATTGCAGCCCGGACCCTGAGGAGTGCCAGCAGTCACACACACAACGTGTCACAATCACTGAAAGATAACACAAACTGGAAATCACATGACAGGGGCAAACAACAAGTGCCAAGGGGAAACCTGACTGTGACCCATCTGCGTCTGCACACAAACTCAGCCCTGACAGCAAACACACCTATGGGTGCCACCCTGATGACCAGTAATGTGCCATGCACCCACATCACAGAGAACCCAGGGAGAAGACTTTGGGGGAACATAGGTCAACTCAGCAAGCATCACAAACAGGTACAACACTAGGGATCACTGCATGCACAGCTAAACGGAAGTGAACACACAGACATGCACATACAACACACACCTTGGGCGCAGGCAATGTCACAGGAGTACACACTGCCATGAGGGGACTCCACTCCTGTGTGAGGAAAGCTGTGCCATATGTTGCCTCAGTAGGGCCCCATCATGTCAGCTGAGCACTTGGTCACACAATCAACAATTAGCACCAAATGAGGGCTCCCGTCACATCAGCCTGGTCATGGAATTGCCAACGAAATCATCAGCACAGATCCAACACACTTGTATAGCAATGTTGCACTGACAACACAGATGAGTCCTTCCCCATTGATGCCCAAACCTGCATGTCCAGTGGAGATGGCCACACGGTCAGGGAAGTAGACGAATTGAACAATGGCAGGCACAACAGATGTGCAGGGGTGGAAGCCACAGATGTGAAATAGCTAATGTAAGTAGGAAATCCCATTGCCAAATACTCAACACATGACACCCTCAGATGCTGCTATGGATGACATGGATACACCACAGGATAGGACACATTCCCCCTGGACCACATGGGTTCCTGCACAGTAACACTTCATTATCATGAGACCGAATATCACCATCACTGCAGCAAGGGCATGGTTAGCATCATCAACAACATGTACATCAGAAGCATAAGCACTAGAGAACAGAAAGTTGCTTTATTCAGCATATGTGTGTAATGAAAACTGAAAGTCCAGAAAAAACACAAAGGCCAATGGCCAGTCCATTGTCAAAGTCCAAACAGGGTGACAGTGGCAGATGTCACCCTACGCATGCCTGCACAAAACCAGGGACAATACACTAGGAGGGGCAACCGGGGGGCAGGCCAGGCACCGCAGGGACAGGATCAGGGCTCACCAGGAGGAAGCAGGGAAGGGGTGGTGGGTGCTGGAGAGCCACTGACAACTGCAGTGGAGGTGTCTGACATGGTGTGTGCCGGCACAACTGGGGGCATGACTCAGATGTTGTGGGTGCCGGCACGACTGCAGTGGACCCTGCAGATGGAGTGGACAGGTCCGCCACTGCAGTGCCCAAGTCAGACAGGGTGGTAGTGGACTCCACTGCAGTGCCTACCACCAGGGGAGGAGAATGGGGAACAGGCAAGGTGGGCTGGACAGAGGGGGAGGACACCCTCACCACATCAGTGGCACAGACAAGCGCAGCGGGTGGTGTGGTGCCGGGAGAGCAAGTGGCAGGGGGAGAAGGCCAGATCCTCTTGGGGATGGTATATCTGTGGGTGGGGGAACCTGGGGCAGGGTGTGGTGGGGGCACCTGTGGAGTGGGGGCCTGAGGGATGGAGGAAGGAGACCTGGTGCCTGAGCTGCAGGGCGGCGGCGGGGTCTTGCTCTTACGACTCCGGGGGACTTGCGGGTGGGGGCCTCAGTCTGTCTGCACCTGGGGGAGGGTGTCCGGGGGCGAGGGGCACTCTGCTCCGTGTGGGTGGGCTTCCTCTTCCCCCTGAATGCTGTATCAGCTGGATCGGAGGGGAAGAGGCCGAGGTCACTGAGGAAGAGCCGCTGGGTCTTTGGGGTTGCAGGTGAGGCAAGGGAGGGTGCTTTGGAGGGAGAGGCAACTGAGGACTGCGCAGTGCTCGTGGATGCGTGTGTGTGTTCCAGGGCCCCATCCCCTGTGAGTCTGGTTTCAGTCCCCTGACTGTGCGTGCGTGTGCGTTTTGTTTGTGGCGTGTGTGTCTGTGTGCTGGATGTGTGTGTGCTGGTGTGTGCCTGTGCCGGTGTGTGTGTGCTTGGGACGGGTAAGGTGCTGGGGAGTGTGGATGGAGCAGAGGCAGGAGGGGTGAGGGACTGTCTGAGGAGGAACACTGCTGCCGTCAGGGAGGAGTCCATGGACCTATTGCCCCTCTGTCGGTCAGACATGCCCGATGAGATGCCCTCCATGAACGACACCAGCTGAGTCAACAGAGCGGTGTGCGCATGGAGGACACTCAGCATGGCTGTCTGCCCTACATGGAGCTGGTGAAGGAGGTACACAGACTCCTCACTCAGGGCAGCAGGGGACACAGGGGCAGGGGGTGCGGTGCCTGGCCCAAAGGAGACACGCTCCCGAACATGGGAGCCTCCACGGACCTGGGGAATGGGAGCCGATGGGAGGGCGGTGGTGGTGCTGGTGGTGGCGGGGACAGCAACACTAGCTGGGGTGTGGTGGCTGCTGACACCCGCCTCCATAAGGGAGTCATCCTCCGAGTTGCTCTGGTCCTCAGCTGAGGTGGATGGTGCTGAGGACTCCTCGGTGTGGCTCCCCTCGCCCTCCGTGCCACTGGGTCCCTCCGACCACTCCTCGGCTGCTGACCCAGTCTGGCTCTCCGGCTCCTCCTGGTCCGTGGAGCTGTCCCCTTCCGTGGCCGTGGATGTATCTGCAAACAATGGGGAAACAGACAGACATCAGTCACCTGCACCAAACGCACACACCACTGTGAGCACAGCACATTACAGAGCAAGCCCTGGCATCATTAGTTGTACATTGCTAAAAGTGCCCTAACTGAACAGGAGAAGCCAATTGTCAGTCTGATGCCAACCATGGCACTCACATCCCACATGGCCTTGCACCCATCTGTCTGGTGTCTGTTGGATAGCAACACCCCAGTGTGGACACATGCACCAACTACACAGTAGTTGGACAGTGCAGAGGACATGGTGTAGCATGTGGACATGCACACATCACAACTCTTGCCACTGAGTCAGTACAGGTTTCCGGATGAAAGGGACGCCCAGAGTCAAATAGGAAATGCATGTGATGCATACCAGCGACAGACACCATGATGCACCCATGTCCTGATAGCCATCGCCACAATGGTGTGCATGTAGCACATGTCACTCCCCTGCAGGATCACCAATAAGTAGACACATGCCATGGCGGAGGCATGACTGCTAAGTCATACATCACTGTCTCAGTGATGTATGACTTGGCAGCCAGACAACAACACTCTGCACTGTGTCACAATAGTAGGTCATGGGGAATGCAAGTCCTGGAGCTGCACAAGTGCACATGTACATCCCCCACACAACACATCATCTTAACCCTCATCTGTCCAGGTCATACCGATTGGACATATGGGAGACCTGTGACACTACCCTCTGAACCTGAGCCCCTCACAATCTGCTGTGAATGAGGAACAGCTGCCTGAACTTCACATTCGCATACCCCAGTCTGCACGGGCAGCTGATCAAACACCTATGTGACACACAAGTATCGTCTCCTATGGTCACATCTCCAGTGGCATGCTGAGCCCCTACCGAGAAACACCCCAGCAGTCCTGGCAACAAATCCACAGCACACTGACACAGAGGCAGACACCTGAGGGGTCAAATCACTGCGCACAATGTGTCAGCTGATACACGGGAGTGGGAGTACAGAGTGCATTGCATGGCCTGGAGTAGGCATGACTGTCCTGCCCCACATGAATGAGGGATGAGCCCTGGACAGTGGATAGCTGGCTATGTATGTGTGACACACGTAATCTGCACACTCCTGGGGCCCAAACATTGTTCCCACCCGCTGCATGGGTGTGTGCCACATACCCCAGGCACATGTGGTGGCTCAGCTCAGCAAGTGGACCGCATATCAAAGCAACACGCAGATTACATGTCCGAACACAGGCGTTGTGTGAACAATGGACCCACCCATGATGCCCACAACAGAGTTAGGGAAACAGATGCTGTCCCCCACCTTTAGTGAAGCAAACTGCAAGGACACAGTCCCAAGTGACACAATTCCCTGAATGTAAGGGCCACACCTGGGTATCAGATGAGGAGTGGCCAGTGCACAATAGAGGGACATGGCTCCTGGACAACATGACTGCTGTACTGTGGCAGTTTAACCAGGCCAGAAGAGGGCACATAGCATGTAATACAGAGTTCACAGTGCAGTCTTTGACTCACCCCCTCCTTGCTGCTGTCTGGCCTTCAGCTGCCCATCCAGGTCTGGAAACACCACCGCCAGGATCTGGAGCATGTGGGGGTCAGGGTCCGTGTTCCGCCCCTCCTGCGAGGAGGCGACAGCTTCAGCTGGACCCGTGCAATCCTCCGGGTCCAGCCCCGAAGGTCCTGCCACCTCTTCTGGCAGTTGCGGATCCGGCGCTTGTAGACCCCCACGGACCGGACAGCCCGGACGATGTCCTTCCAGATCTCCTGCTTCCGATGGGCATTAACCTGTCAGGATGACAAAGTGAAAAGGCCATTACTACACATGCAACATATCCGTGCATGACACAGTTGTATATACATGTCTCATTCACAGGGGCACATGATGTACACAGGCAGTGCAACGCTGCCCATGGACAGTTTGCCAGACTGCACTATATGGTATCATTGCATGGGAAGTAAAACCTTGTTCAAATGCACTGTCACTGCACCATACCTGTCCAGTGCATGTCACTACACACTATGGGGGTCGACAACTACTCAGTGAGCCTGCTAGCCAGTGGCGTGCAGACTTTCAGCCTTGCTAGTCAGACAAAATGCACATTCAGAAAGGCAGTGCACAGAACACTCACCTGCTCCCCTGGTGTCCCATACAGCTTGCTTTACTGTGGAAGTAGGCTGTCCAGCAGGGCCTGGTTCTCCTCAAGGCTGAAGGCTGGGGCTCTCTCCACAGTACGTGCCATTGCAGGGTCCAGAGGGGCAGAGACAGCAGCAGTGCAGTGGCAGATGTCGTCCTGGAGCATGTAGTGCAGGCAAGTGAGCTCTCAGGGGAACAGCCAGCAATATATATGTGCTGGAGAGGCAGATACTGTCCCTTGTGTCCAAAGTGATAGGTCCAAGTCGTTTGCATCTTCTGAATCTGGCCAATCCATGGAATAGCAGCACCAATACACGCCCACAGCATCCTTCAAATCTTCAACTTCATGACATACATGATTTTGCAACATTGTTGTGGGTGACCAACTGAATTTCCAGCAACCAACTCGTTCGAATTTCGAAAACGCGTCCGTTGCCAGGCTAGGCCATTGTCAATGGGTGCGCACCGATCGGTCCATTGCGGTACAACGCGTACAGGGGTACAACGCGTACCCGCACACATTGAATGCAATGGGCCCGCCAGGGGCACCGATCGGTCCATTGCGGTACAACGCATACAGGGGTACAACGCGTACCCGCACACATTGAATGCAATGGGCTGGCCGGGGGCACCGATCGGTCCATTGCGGTATCAACGCGTACAGGGGTACAACGCGTACCCGCACACATTGAATGCAATGGGCCGGCCGGGGGCACCGATCGGTCCATTGCGGTACAACGCGTACAGGGGTACAACGCGTACCCGCACACATTGAATGCAATGGGCCGGCCGGGGCACCGATCGGTCCATTGCGGTACAACGCATACAGGGGTACAACGCGTACCCGCACACATTGAATGCAATGGGCCGGCCGGGGCACCGATCGGTCCATTGCTGATACAACGCGTACAGGGGTACAACGCGTACCCGCACACATTGAATGCAATGGGCTGGCCGGGGCACCGATCGGTCCATTGCGGTACAACGCGTACAGGGGTACAACGCGTACCCGCACACATTGAATGCAATGGGCCGGCCGGGGGCACCGATCGGTCCATTGCGGTACAACGCGTACAGGGGTACAACGCGTACCCGCACACATTGAATGCAATGGGCCGGCCGGGGGCACCGATCGGTCCATTGCTGGTACAACGCGTACAGGGGTACAACGCGTACCCGCACACATTGAATGCAATGGGCCGGCCGGGGGCACCGATCGGTCCATTGCTGTATCAACGCGTACAGGGGTACAACGCGTACCCGCACACAGTGAATGCAATGGGCCGGCCGGGGGCACCGATCGGTCCATTGTGGTACAACGCGTACAGGGGTACAACGCGTACCGCGCACATTGAATGCAATGGGCCGGCCGGGTGCACCGATCGGTCCATTGCTGTTCAACGCATCCCTGTACAAGTGACTGGCATATGTCACCATGCCTGTCTCAGATGGACATATGCCAGCCACAGATAGCTCCCAGGGAGTGAGGGGCACACCTACAACACGACAGCCTGTCCAAACTGTATGATAAGGCATGTAAGGCTGCATTTCCTATTGTGTGTATGTTGGTGTACATGTTGTCCTGTGGGTGTCACCTGGGGGCAGCCACCCCCAGGCTGTGCACGTGTTCATGGGGACAGGATCCTGGGTGTTATGTGTACATGACCACTGTGATGTGCAACTGTTCATATCTGTGCATGTGCCATGGTCACATTTCACGGTGGTGTATGTGTATGTCATGTCACATACCCCGTGAGTCCCATGTGGGACGGTATGTTTGAGCCAGGGTGTCCCAGTGGCACAATAGTGATGGTCCTCCACAGTCTGTGTGCATGTAGTGTTTACAATGTCTCTGATTTCATGTGCACAATGGGAGACAGTCTCCACATCCACGTTGTGTGTGCATGGACTTTGATGTTGTGCGTGTGTGTGTCACAGACGTCCATGTCTGTCCTGCAGTGGCAAGTGGGACCACTACCTGTGGGGGTCATAGTTGTTTTGCTGTGGTGTATACATGATACTCCATGTAATGCCAGTGTCCATGTGGCAATACAGGGTCCCTGGGAATGTACCTGTCGTTGAGCTGTGATGCCTGGGGCACATCTGTCCTCACATGTCACTGTGGGGGGTGATTGTGACACGGCAGCAGGAGATGGGAACTGTGACACGGCCTCATGATATCCAATGGGCCAACCTGGGACTTATTGATGCCACTTGTTGAACCGTGATGACAGATGTTGGCCATGTATGTACCATACATGTCCTTACGGAACTGCACACTTCATGTAGTTGTGCCTCATAATGATGTATGTTGGGATATTGAGTGTGTTCAATGCCGCATATGTGGGCTGACTGACAATCTTGCTTTCTTCTCCTCTGCACTGCAGGGCTCCTGCTGTCCATCGACCATTCCCAGACCTGGCAACGATGGTGGAACGGGACAGCATCCGACGGTACCGCTTCACCAGGCAGCTGATTGAGGATTTGGCAGTGCAGTTGGCCCCACATTTGCAGCCTGGCCGGCCGTATCCTACAGCGCTGACCCCCAAGGTGAAGGTGATGGCAGCCCTACACTTCTTTGCCACCGGTACCTTCCAACATACTGTGGCGACTGCTGGTGGGATGTCACAGACCATGTTGAGCCGTGTGCTCCGCGATGTTTTGGTGGCAATGTTGCTATTCCTGAACCGGTACATCTATTTCCCTAGACTGCAACGACTCACTGACGTGAAGAGTGACTTCTATGCCCTGGGGAGGATGCCGCATGTCATTGGCTCCATTGATGGGACACATGTGGCTTTGGTACCACCACAGGCCCAGGAGCAGGCCTACAGGAACCGCAAGCACTACCACTCGGTCAATGCACTGGTGGTGTGTCTTGCAGATATGACCATCACACACGTGTGTGCCCGTTTCCCTGGTTCAGCACACGATGCCTTTGTGATGAGGAGTAGTCGCATCCCCAGGATGATGGCACAGATGCAGAACCAGCGTGCCTGGCTTGTCGGTGTGTACTGACTTTGTGCCATTGTGTGTGATCTGATCTGTAGTATTCCGCCCACTTTTCCAAGTCAGCTAATGTGCACTTGTCTGTCCGTAGGTGACTCGGGATACCCCAACATGCCGTGGTTGCTGACACCCCTCAGGAACCCTGTGACACCAGCCCAGATGCGCTACAATGAGGCACATGGTCGGACCAGGAGAGTGATTGAGCGGACATTTGGTCTCCTGAAGAGCCGCTTCCGCTGCCTGGACAAGACCGGAGGGTCCCTCCCATATGCCCCTGCGAAAGTGTGCAAGATTATCATCGTCTGCTGCATGCTCCACAACCTGGCAGTGCGGAAGGAGTTGCCTCTCATCCAGGATGACAATGACCAACATCCGCCACCTGTGGAGGATCCTGGCCTGGACCACGATGCCAGTGATGATGATGATGATGAGGGTGATGTCCGCACACAGCTCATCACCAACTTCTTTAGCTGAATGTGAGTATCCTGAGGTGTCATGTCAATGATGTGAGTTGGCATGATATGTGTAGGTGGTGCTCTGGTGCTGTTGGAGTGTGTCCATGGGCTACTTGACTGGATGTGTGTAGCGATGTGTGCTTACAGGTGGTCTGTACTCCCCAACAGTGTTGACATGCTAACTTGGTTCTGGGTGGGTATCTTGTAACATGTATTGTGCATGAGTTTTGCTGTTCTGTCCTGTTCTCCATTGCTTTTGACTGTGTGTCATTTCTGTCCTTCACAGGGTACTTTCAGATTCGTTTGGTCAACTGTGTCCACCGACGACGTGATTGTACTTCCAGGGTGGTAGCTGTTGTGTCCCTACAGGTGATGTGCGCCACACCCATGGACTTCCTTCCTTCTACAGTTGTTGACTGTGTGCCCGCTGCCAGGTGGGATTACCTTGCATCTGTAGTGGTTACGACATGTTGCAACTGTGTAATAAACCTGTGCTTCACTTTGTGATGTGCGTTGTCTGTGGTCACACATTTGACTGCCATTTGCTTACTGCACCTGTGGGCTACTTGACTACAACTGGGAATAGGTGTGGTGTCTGTGCATTGCACCGTCTTCCCTGGCAACATCAGTGTAGGCAATGAGTCAGATGGCCTAGGTGTGTATGTGTTGTGTAGCCCTGGTGGTGTGTCTCCCTCATATGTGTCACGTTGCCTTTACTCACATGCCTGTGTTGTACTTGCTGTTGCAGTTCGCATACACAGTGTAATTTTGCAGTTCATCATCCCCATAACAGCACCCACGTTGGAATCACAACAGAGGCAAGTATGGTGTATTAGTGTGTTTATTGTGATACATTTGTGTGAATAGTGCATAGGATGGGTAGTGCTGTACATATATCTTGCAATCAGAAGTTCCTAGGTGAATTGAAAGTCCTGGTAGACAAAATCCCCAGTATCGGGGCCACAGTTGTCTGAGACATTGGTCCAACTTGTACTCCCCATGCAATGTGTGGGAGTTGTGTTGCCGTCAACAGGGTGAACAGTCTGTGCACAAAGGTGAACATCCAGAACAGGTTCAGGCTTCCTGGGAGTTGCGCTTGGCCATCGGCCTCTCACTTGCCCCTCCTCGGACGACCCCTCTTCTTTGGGGGGGCCCCTCAAGTACAGGCTGCTGCGGTGCAGGGGACTCTCCGCCAGAGTCATCCTCCCTCCCTGTGGCAGTTGCAGTTTGTTCAGCACCAGATGTTGTTGGCACACAGGGAGGTGTGGACTGGTTGCTGTTCATCTGGCGGAGGCATTGTAAAATGTCCCTGTGCACCGCCGTCATCTCTTGCAGTGCGTCCCACTTGGACTCCACGCGGGACATGTGTGAGTCCAAGCGGGCATGATGGGCAGCCTGCTGCTGTTTCATGTCTCTGAGGAGCCCCACTACCTGGCTGAGATCTCCGGTGCTGGACTGGTACGCATCGGCTATGCGTACCAGTTGTGGGTCATCATGCACACCAGCAACCTCTGCAAGCAGCGACCTCTGTCTCCCACCCCTCCCACCACCCCTGCCGACATGTGCAGTGCGTGCAGTGGCACGCACAGATGACCCTGGTCCACCTTGGGGGTTGGTGGTGGTGGTGGTGTCCATGGCCCCACGTTGGTCCAGGGTCCCTGTGCTGGTGTTGCTCCTTGTTCTGTCCATGTCGGCAGGGATGGTATTTGTGGTGACAGTCGTTGGAGGGGTGGGTGCAGGGGGTGCAGCTGGTGGTCCTGCTGGTGCTGCAGCTGGTGGTCCTGCTGGTGCTGCATGTAGACTTGCACCGGATGTGCCAGGTTGGTCTTCTTCGTCCGAGGAGGGCAGAGGCTGTACGACACCAGTGAGCTCCGCATCCTCTTGAGCCTGGGACTGGGACTCCTCAGCGTCTGCTGCTGTGTCCCCATCATCACCTGTTTTTGGGAGACACACACAATGTATGTTATGTTTCTGCAGGCATCAATGGTTGACACACCTGACAGTTGTGACTGTGCCTCTGGGTGCGGGCCTGTACATTGCATTGTCCTAAGTCGTCACAGTCAGGGGTTGATATTGGTGTGGCACATTGTCCTGCATTATTTGGGCATTTCTATGTATTTGTTGGGGTGTGAACATGGTCTGCATTGGTTGTATTTGGTTGACAGCCGGCCCTCCTTCCCACCCAGCCAGTCAGTTATCCCACCATGGACTGTGCTTGCATTGCAGGGAGTGGATGTTGTCTCTCAGGATGTCAGTCAGTGGTGTTGTGCTGTTTGTTGGTGCACAGTTCCCAGCAGGGCCTTGTGCTCCCCACAGCAGTAGCCAGTGTCAGCCATCTTGTGAGTCCTTCTCCACTCCCTGTGATGTGAGCATGGTTCAGGGTGGTGTTGATGGGACAGTTGTGGGGGTGAGCTATGTCTGTGACTATGACTCCCATCATGCTATTGCCTCCACCCCACTTCCCAGCATTCCCATACTTACTTGCTTTTGTGGGGAGTTCAGTGTGTGTGGGTGTGAGGGCAATGGCAAGATGGCTGACAGTGGTGTCCTGCTGTTGGTTGGTGTGCAGTTCCCAGCATGCCCTTGTGCTCCCCACAGCAGTAGCCAGTGTCAGCCATCTTGTGAGTCCTTATCCACTCCCTGTGATGTGAGCATGGTTCAGGGTGGTGTTGATGGGCCAGTTGTGAGGCTGAGCAATATCTGTGCCTACTACTCCCATCATGCTATTGCCTCCACCCCCTTCCCAGCATGCCCATGCTTCCTTCCTTTTGACTCTGCTTCCCTGTGGGGTGGGCTGGCTGTGCTGACAGGATGGCTGGGAGTGTTGTCCTGGCAGTTGTTTGGCTAAAAGTCCCAAGAGTGTCCCTGTGCTTCACACAACATAACCCAGGGTGGTGGTTCTTTGTGGGATCTTGAGTTAGGATGTGAGGCATTGCATTCTCCCAGGTGGGTTCTGTGGAGTTTGTGTTGAGGGGGGTGTGAGGGGAGGTGCTTGTGACTATGGTCAGTGCTGCAAGTCCTCCTTCCCACCCAGCCAGATATCCCACCATGGAACGTGCTTCCATTGCAGGGAGTGGAAGTTGTCTCTCAGGATGTCAGTCAGTGGTGTCCTGCTGTTTGTTGGTGCACAGTTCCCAGCAGGGCCTTGTGCTCCCCACAGCAGTAGCCAGTGTCAGCCATCTTGTGAGTCCTTCTCCACTCCCTGTGATGTGAGCATGGTTCAGGGTGGTGTTGATGGGACAGTTGTGGGGGTGAGCTATGTCTGTGACTATGACTCCCATCATGCTATTGCCTCCACCCCACTTCCCAGCATTCCCATACTTACTTGCTTTTGTGGGGAGTTCAGTGTGTGTGGGTGTGAGAGCAATGGCAAGATGGCTGACAGTGGTGTCCTGCTGTTGGTTGGTGTGCAGTTCCCAGCATGCCCTTGTGCTCCCCACAGCAGTAGCCAGTGTCAGCCATCTTGTGTGTCCTTATCCACTCCCTGTGATGTGAGCATGGTTCAGGGTGGTGTTGATGGGCCAGTTGTGAGGCTGAGCAATATCTGTGCCTACTACTCCCATCATGCTATTGCCTCCACCCCCTTCCCAGCATGCCCATGCTTCCTTCCTTTTGACTCTGCTTCCCTGTGGGGTGGGCTGGCTGTGCTGACAGGATGGCTGGGAGTGTTGTCCTGGCAGTTGTTTGGCTAAAAGTCCCAAGAGTGTCCCTGTGCTTCACACAACATAACCCAGGGTGGTGGTTCTTTGTGGGATCTTGAGTTAGGATGTGAGGCATTGCATTCTCCCAGGTGGGTTCTGTGGAGTTTGTGTTGAGGGGGTGTGAGGGGAGGTGCTTGTGACTATGGTCAGTGCTGCAAGTCCTCCTTCCCACCCAGCCAGATATCCCACCATGGAACGTGCTTCCATTGCAGGGAGTGGAAGTTGTCTCTCAGGATGTCAGTCAGTGGTGTCCTGCTGTTTGTTGGTGCACAGTTCCCAGCAGGGCCTTGTGCTCCCCACAGCAGTAGCCAGTGTCAGCCATCTTGTGAGTCCTTCTCCACTCCCTGTGATGTGAGCATGGTTCAGGGTGGTGTTGATGGGACAGTTGTGGGGGTGAGCTATGTCTGTGACTATGACTCCCATCATGCTATTGCCTCCACCCCACTTCCCAGCATTCCCATACTTACTTGCTTTTGTGGGGAGTTCAGTGTGTGTGGGTGTGAGAGCAATGGCAAGATGGCTGACAGTGGTGTCCTGCTGTTGGTTGGTGTGCAGTTCCCAGCATGCCCTTGTGCTCCCCACAGCAGTAGCCAGTGTCAGCCATCTTGTCAGTCGTTTTCCACTCCCTGTGATGTGAGCATGGTTCAGGGTGGTGGTGATGGGACAGTTGTGGGGGTGAGCTATGTCTGTGACTATGACTCCCATCATGCTATTGCCTCCACCCCACTTCCCAGCATTCCCATACTTACTTGCTTTTGTGGGGAGTTCAGTGTGTGTGGGTGTGAGAGCAATGGCAAGATGGCTGACAGTGGTGTCCTGCTGTTGGTTGGTGTGCAGTTCCCAGCATGCCCTTGTGATCACCACGACACAGCAACAGTGTCAGACATCTTTGATGGGCCTTTCCACTCTCTGTGGGATGTGCATGCGTGAGTGTGAACTTGCTGGGCCATGTGGTGGGGGATGTAGAGCTGTGACTACGACTCCCATCATGCTATTGCCTCCACCCCCTTCCCAGCATGCCCATCCTTCCTTCCTTTTGACTCTGCTTCCCTGTGGGGTGGGCTGCCTGTGCTGACAGGATGGCTGGGAGTGTTGTCCTGGCAGTTGTTTGGCTGAAAGTCCCAAGAGTGTCCCTGTGCTTCACACGACATAACCCAGGGTGGAGGTTCTTTGTGGGTTCTTGAGTTAGGATGTGTGGCATTGCATTCTCCCAGGTGGGTTATGTGGAGTATGTGTTGAGGGTGTGTGTGAGGGGAGGTGCTTGTGACTATGGTCAGTGCTGCGAGTCCTCCTTCCCACCCAGCCAGATATCCCACCATGGAACGTGCTTCCATTGCAGGGAGTGGAAGTTGTCTCTCAGGATGTTAGTCAGTGGTGTCCTGCTGTTGGTTGTTGCACAGTTGCCAGCAGGGCCTTGTGCTCCCCACAGCAGTAGCCAGTGTCAGCCATCTTGTGAGTCCTTTTCCACTCCCTGTGATGTGCGCATGGTTCATGGTAGTGTTGATGGGACAGTTGTGGGGGGGCAATATGTGTGACTACGACTCCCATGATGCTATTGGCTACACTGACTTGCCCAGCATACACAGAATTCCTTTCTTTCAGTGGTCTTCACTGTGTGTTGGTGTTGTAGTGGTGGCTACATGTCTGGATGTGTTTGTTAGTTCTATTTGTGCCACTGCCTAGCTGTAGTTGTAGTTGTGTTTGTACATGTGATGACACGGTTAAATGTAACTTTGAGATGGCATGTGTTGTGTTTATCTGACTGACATACACATTTTGGGATGATTCTGTTCTGGTTGCTGTGTAATTGCTATGAGTGCATGGTTTGACTCTCCCCTTGACAGTGATGTGTGTGTGTATTGTGGCAGAATATTGTGTACATTTGTTGTGTACTCACCAGGCTCTGGGATGTTCTCTAGTCCATAGACGCTCACTGGCGGAAGGATGGCCCGCACCTTCTCCTCCCAGGGCCTGAGGTATACTGGCTTGGCAGGAGGGCCACTGCCGGTGTATTGGCTCAGGAGGTAGTCTTTCTTGAGCAGGTCCCGTACCCTCCTGCGCACGAAATACCACCTGTTCTGGATGTCGGTCTTTGTGCGCAGACATGGTGAATGTGCGTTCACCCTGTTGATGATCCTCTCCCACATCTTGGTTTTCTGGGAGATGGGGGTCTGTTGGACCAGTGTGCCAAACAGCTGTGGCTCTACCCTGAGGATCTCGTCTACCATGACTTCCAATTCACAATCTAGGAACTTGTGATTCTTCTTGGGGGGCATGGTGATGGGTGGTGATGGTGAGTGATGTGTGTGTTGGTGTGCAGGTGAGGGTGTGTGAGTGTGTGTTTTGCTGGGTGTATGTGAGGTAGGTATTTGTTGGTGTGCTGATGGTGTGTGGCTTGTGTGAGGGATGAGCTGTGGGTGTGTGGTTGCTGTCTGTTGGGTGCTGGCAGTAGAATGGCATTTGCAAAGGATCATGGTTGGGATTTGTGTCCTTTATATGGGTGGAGTTGTGGGTGTGTCTTTGTTCTCTGTCCCCACCCCCCAGTATTTATTGGCTTTGTAATTGCTTGTTTGGCCTTTTTTGTGTAATTTTTCCTTTGTACTGTCTGTGCATGTTGGAAACGTTCTTGTGACCGAGTCGGACCCTGCATTTGTCTCGTACGGTCTTCTCCGTTTCGTTCACGCGGTGGGTTTGTGCAGTTTTCTATGCTGCGTACGCTTAGGTCGCGGTGTTTGTGTTACTTCGGCTGGGTTTTGTATGCGTGTCGGTCGTACGGCTTGTCTTCCGTACGACTCGGTCGTGGTTTTCGCGCCTTACATCGTACTTTGCGGTTTGGAGTTCGCGTGTACGTTTCGGTCGGATTTGTTCCGGGTGCGTGTCGGTCGGTTCGATTTGCGTGTTTTTCCGGCCGGATTGCTGTTTTCCGTGCGGCTCGGTCGTTCGGCTTGGGTTCCGTACGTGTCGGTCGGATTTTGCACGCCTTGCATCGTACTTGGCGTGTCGGGCGCCACAGGTACGTGTCGGTCGGAATAAATTCCGGCTCCGAGTCGGTCGGTGCTTTTTCCGGCCCGAATCGAAATCGACCCCTAAGTGAGGAGTCAGTATGTCTCTGAAGTGCTTGTAGTATTTGATGGGGTAACCATCGGGCCCGCGGTCCTCTCACATTTAAGTGCCGACATAGCAGAATCCATCTCTTCTGCAGTTAAGTGTAAGCTGGAACTCCACGAAGCGGTAAAAAACTCTGCCACGCTATGCAGAGTTGCACGAGTGGGCAGAGTTGCTTGTTCCGCCCGTTCGTGTGACGTCTCTGCCATACGGCAACGTGGATTGCGTGTTTGGGGGTAAATATCACGCGAACTGCACCATGCGGTCACACATGGGCGCGGCCATCTTGTTTTCTTCTCTTTGTTATGGTGCTGGGGCTACTTCAATCCTGCCTTAATCTTTTCAATCCTTTTTTCTCAAAACTTTTTTTCTGATCTTTTTTATTTATTTTCTTTCCCTGTGTCTTCTTAAGTGTATATTTTGTGTTGTTTTCTACTTTTTGTGTCTGTTTTACTGCATTTTGTACTGTTTTTCTATATTACTTGCTTTCTAATTTTTTTTACTTCCTTTCTTCTTCTCCTCACTTACTTTTCTACTTTCTACATTTTCTTTTCTGCTCCGCTCCCCCAGCGTCATGGCAGAGAGTGCGACCGGGGCAAAGAGGAGCCGCCTTCCTTGGGGAAGGCGGCGCCCGGAAGGGGTGCAGCCCCGGGCCTTGTTTTTGCAGGTGGAGATGGCAGCACTTGTTTTTTTTGTGCAGCGCCACCTCCCCTCCACCCTGGCAGCAGGCAGCAGGCCTGGGTCCGGGTTCGGGCTCTGGGAGCACCAGCAGCGGTGGGCGAGGGTGCGCCGGGCAGTGTATCGCTGCTCTGGGGTCCGGCGCACCCATAACCAACTGACGCACCGGTGGTCAGATATCCTGGACCGAGAGCAGGACCTGCTGGACCTTGTCGGTGTTGAGGTTGCGGAGCTTGGTTAGTAGCTGATTATGATTATTATTGGGTGTTCTATGTTGTTGCAAATATTATTTTTTTCCCAAATAGCAAGAATGCTGCTGCCCACATGCAGGTAAGTTATGTATAAAAATCTTAAATTATGTGATCGTTATTCTAGACAGGTGCTTGGCGCTACCTAATAGTACTTGTTTGCAACTTTGCACTAGCTTGGGCTGATTATGTAGGAGAACTTAAGTTAGATAATGCAGACTAGAGAGACTCCTTTCCTTTGTCCTGTCACTAAGATAGTGGCAGTTAGTTAGTTACTTAGTATTAGTTAGTAATTTAGCGGCCCTCGTCCTCTCCCTTCTGTCCTTGACTCCTTAATAGAACCTTTTTTGTAGTTCATATAGTGAGTGAATAGCAACCAACCAATTTGGTGTATGCAATATGCATGTGTCCATGTATGCATTTAGACTAAATGCAGACTTAGTGAATTGGCCCATCAAAGGGGGTTGAGATGATTGCAAAGGAGATCAGAACTTAGAAGCAAATATAATTTTTTTGCAATTCATTCCATAGTCTTTGGACTAGGCGGGCTAGGTAGCTTTAGGATTCAGGAATCGGAATGGAACTGTGAAAAAATAAAGATAGGACGGTCCGTGACCGCGATATTAGTCTACTACTACTAGTAGTCGTTCTGATTTAGGAAAGGTCAATGTTACTGCAATTGCCGTTTTCTGTCCAATACATTTTGGGAATGATTATTTTATATTTATTTAACATCAATAATTTTTTGTCTCTTTAATTATGTCTTACATGATCATCAGCATCCAGGGGCAAGAACACAAGGTCTTCCGAGGTGGGTGCGGTAGCTGGAGGTGCCTCCCAGGTCCAGGAATGCTCCTCATTAGATGGCTCTGCTGGCCCCAGTAAGTCCTCCTGTTGTTAATATTAATATATATATTTTCCTAACTTTCACCGCTCCTTATTTTGAACTATATTTTTTCAGTTTCCTAATTTAATTTTTTCCCAAATCCTTTTCGATCTATCTTTTTCTAAATTCTTGTTATCCCTGCATTACCTACTAACTTAGTTATTTATATTTCTAGTGTCTGTTTTTCTTTACCTCAAACTGCCTCTGACTCTGCATTAGTCTGTCTGTAGCTTGTTTTCTTCTGGTTTTTCAGTCAGCTTTCCCTCTCCCCTTATATATTTTGTGGACTGCCTAGTGGTGGTACTGTAAGACTCAGAGAACCCATTGGTCCTTACTACTAATAGTACTAGTAGTACTACTACTCTGCTGTGCAGATTGCATGCCCAAGTAAGTTCTTCTATGCATGTTTGTTGAGATGAGAAGGCTTTCTTTTACTTTCCCATGCTCAATCAGTAAATGACGGTCACGTTGGACACCCCAAAGTTGTGTCTTCTTCTCGCCTAGGTCTAGTATTAATATTAGCAGCAGTTGTTGATGAAATGATTACCGTGCACCATGGCCGGAAGGAAGTATGAGGAGGAGGAGGAGGGCGGCACCATTACATTTTCCAACCAAAAAGACCTTATGTCCGATTGTCTGCCCAGTTGGCCACTCTTTTTCTTTTCCAAAACTCAGATTCACAAATAGCTCTAGCCACTGAGTCCAGTCCTTTCGGTTGTTCTCTTCTTGAGAGGCTTTTCAAAAATTGCCACCAACAAAATGCCCAACTGGATATTTTATTATTTTTGATAGGACATACGGTCTACTCTAGTCTGTGTACCCGAATTGTAGTGATGTGTGTGGTGTATGTATTGTATTTTCAATCTTGCTAGTGAAAATAAATAAATAAATAGAGGGAGGCATATATGGCATCTAAAAAATGTGTAATGTTTTTTCTAGGCATACCGACCACCAGTGCCGGGGCCAGCAGCGAAGGCGACGCCAGCCAGGAGGGAGCAGATGCGGCAGCTGAAGGGGGTGAGCCAGCAGCAGTGGCGGGCAGTGGTAAGTCATATTCCTTGCTTATCGACAATCGAACTTATACACTCGCTGCAAGGGTGTACACTATACACTGTACTGTTGAGACTAAGTTGTGAACAGTTAAAGAAGACACTTTTTACTTAGCATTAGCAAGAGTTGACGAACTAATGGCCTCTTCTCCAACTCAGCAGAGAAAGTTTTATGAAGAAGACTAAGAGCCAGACCTTGATGGGTTGATGGAAAAGGGAAAGAAGAATGGAATGAGGAAGGACGGGTGACATGTAATATAGGACTGGCAGAGAAGGATGCATGGGTGAAGGGGGCCCAGGATGGATATAGGTGGCTGATAGGATGCATGGGTGGTTGAAGGATGGGTAAAAGAAATCCTCCAGGGGGTTTGATGGGTCAAACTTAAAGGCAAGCAAGGATGCATGGGTGGTTAAATGGCAAATGTATGTTGGTGAAAGGTTTGTTGAGAATAATAGCCATGTTTGGATGGATGGATGCCTAAATGGTATTCAATCACAGGTGAAGACTGGATGAAGAGAATGTAAAAGAAAATGAAACCCTGTCAGAGTAGCAAAGCCAAGGGTGAAAAATAAAAAGAATGCTAGAAGAACAATGCAATGATAAATGGAAAAATCCCTTAGAAGAAGAATAAACAAGGAATGTTTTTTTTGTCAAGGTTTTTGATTCAATGGTTTGAGGTTGTATTTCAGACTACTCCCTTGACTCACAGTAGTTTGCAAGCACAACATATATATTATGTATGTATGTATGTACCCACCCATCATCAATCGCCTCCCTCCGACTCCGAGGCCGACTCCTACCTATGTCATTTCTACAGTGTCAGCCATGGGTGGCCTATCGGCGGCCTGGTTATAATAGTAGTACCTCACGTCATGTGACGTTGTGCCGTATATCATCATTCATATTAGTAATTAATCATATCATCTGCCTTGTTGTAGTAGTCAGGGTGAAAGTGAAATTGAGCATTTGCTATTGATTCAACAGAGTATGGCCATAATAATAGAAAAAGAGATAATTGTGCAGTACAGCTGCCCCACCTGCAGACAGCAGTAGTCTACCACGAGTCTGCAACATGAGTATGTCTGTCTAGGGCGCAAGCTGAGCTGGCATGTCTACAAGATTAATTTAGCCAAACAAGAGAGAGAAGAAGAATACTTGTCTACTCCATAGTGCCTAATGCCTGAAAGTAAAATAAAGAATAATCAAAATGGTGAGCTAGTACAAGTTACAAACTGAAGTCGACTCGAGCTATGAAGTGGAGTGGACAAGCGTAACCTTTAGCGCTGGAAGGATGATGATGCTGGCAATTATGATGGACTATGTTTCTCTGTAAAATGTTTTTATATATCGAATACTGTCTGTGCATGGGTGGGCAATCAAATATATATTTTGCCAGTGTGGGCTATAGTTATACTTAAAGCAGAACTTAAGATCCTCGCCCTGCCTGCCCTTGAGTTGGTGTTGCTTTCACCACATCCGCCCCACCAAGTGTGTGATCAATTAATGGTGTAAATTTAATTTAGTCACACCAATAAATCACACAGCTTATGGGAAGAGGGTTAGGTGTTCGATGAATGGATAGGAAGGGGGATTTGAGGGGAAAGGTTTGACAAAGACAAACACTACTTCACAAGGACAACACATTCCTCTTGGCGGCTGACCATCTTAAATCTGTTGTGGGAGGAAAAGGAAATGCATGCATAATGATAAGTACTAGACTAGTACAGGTAAATTCATTTTCTGTCTGCCCCCAGAGAGACCCAAGTTACATTATGTTTTTGTAGCGGGCTTTGAAAGATAGCAAATAAAATTAAAATATCTATAGGAGTCAAGTAAACGAACATAAACAACACACACAGTTGTAATGATTGAAGAGAAAAAATGATACTGTATTTCTAAAGTGGGAGTTGCATCTCTGCACTGCATTCCTCTTGGACTGTCCGTTAATCTTGGGTGCCTGGTGGATGCGGTTCGGAAAGGTAAGTGTGAGTTGTTTTTCCAGTATGGCGCAGGGTAAGGGCCTGTAGATGGAAAAAAAAATTACATCGAAGAATCAAGAGGGAAAGTTAAACTGCATAAAGGAGTGCAACAAGAAGACTTTGTTTCAGAGGCAGCATGGCTAATGTCTGTTTCTGACAGTTACCTCCTACAACAGGCCTCCCACACAACCTCCACTTAGCTTCGAATTTGATCCAGACAGCACTGAGCACAGACACATACAGCAACATAGCATTTTCTCAATTAAGTAAAAAATCAATGCACCGCTATCAGTCAGTCACACCGAATAGGACACGTTACAACGCAAACATTTACAACGCATGCCTTTACAACGCGGTTTTAATATCGCAACATCCATTACAACGCATGATTTTACAACGCATGCCATCACAACGCATTTTTAGAAACTACATTTACAACGGATTCCATTACAACACATACCACTACAACGCATACTATTACAATGCATAATACTTTTAGGGCAACAGTAGGGTAAGTGTTGGATAGTGTAGGGGTAAAAATTACTATTTCCACTCCAGTGAGTGCAACAGTAGGGTAAGTGTTGGATAGTGTATGGGTAAAAATTACTATTTCCACTCCAGTGAGTGCAACAGTAGGGTAAGTGTTGGATAGTGTAGGGGTAAAAATTACTATTCCCACTCCAGTGAGTGCAACAGTAGGGTAAGTGTTGGATAGTGTAGGGGTAATGCGTTGTAATGGCATGCGTTGTAGTGACATGCGTTGTAATGGCATGCGTTGTAGTGACATGCGTTGTAATGGCTGCATTGTAATGGCATGCAATGTAAAGGCAGTTGCGTTGTAATGACTGCGTTGTAAATGTAGTGCGTTGTAATGACTGCATTGTAATGGTTGTTTCCCATCACACCACACTCACCACCACTACACAGACATGTGTAGGTCTGGTGCTGTTGTTGTTCACCTTTAGGCCACTTCAAAGTCATCATCCAAATCGGTTAGTTTCAGTGAATTTGAAAACTTCCATCTTCTTCTGGTGGCATTTCTCGAAGTAGTCACGCTTACGCCCACGCCCTTACTCATTCCATCATCTCTGATCCTCCTGAGTCTGACTCCGACTCTGAGTATGGTGTCCAACTCCGTACCAGCAGTGTCCCGAGTGAGTCCCGACTCAATGCAATGGATCGGCCTGTAGTAGTACAATTTTGTTATTGAACAATAAGAAGGGAAAGATTGACTTGACAGAGTCACTTTTTGTGTGTAGAGTAGACTAGATTTGTGTTTGCAAGCTTTGCATTAACTGACTGGTCAGGTCTAAGTCTTTGAGGAGTATAAGTAAGCATAAAACAATTTTAAAAAAAGCAGAGTGGTCAGTGTGGAGTGGACCCGGTGAAGGAATCTCGCTATCCGATCTTTCAAAGAGGAAGGAAATAAAATACCCTTCAGGGGAAAATTATTGATCAGCCGTCGGTAGGCCACCACAACATTGTGAATCTCAATCATCATCATCACTAAAACATTAAGCGTACCAAACAATCACCCAGTCTCACACTGCCTGCTGCCACCACATGAATAATCTCTTCTTCTTCTCAAGTCTCAACTCAAGTTGACAGTCGCATGATTGATGATGATGATGACACCATTCATAAGTTGACATCACAACAAACAACAATCACTCAGCGTGCAATGTATGCCATCATTTACCTGTTCTTCCTGTTTGCTCACCGTGATCGATTGGTGGCACATTGCAGAATGCATATCATCCATTGCTTCACTGTAAATTGAATTATTAATAATCTCAAATGTGGGGCAGTCCCTCTAGGCTACGAGGAAAGGATACATAGATAGTCAGGGCCCAGGGTTGGAGGCAGAAGCAGGCACAGATTTGTTTGTATTTTCCATCAAATGTCTGTCTTGAGGGAGATGGCTTTAGGGCGAGTCAGGACTTCTTCACTGCACACAGTTGCAACTCCAATCCGGCAATAAAATGTGTCTAAGAATAAGACGGTTGGGATGGATTGGTCGACCGGACAGACAAAAATATTAAAGTAAATAATGTTCCTTAGCTATATCTTTTTGGGGGGGTTTGAGGGGACATCAAAGAAAGAAAGAAAGTAAGTAGAAACTAAAGCCTAGTTGTCAGGGAAGGAGAGCTTGTCCTCAAACTCTGGTGGTTCACCCAGAAGTAGGCCACCTAACACACTACTTCCATGACCTGAGTCGCCGTCATCATCTTCCTGCTGTGGTACTTCAAGTATGGTGTAATCCGGTGGTATAAAGTGCTGATTCATTTTGATCATGGTTAACCTCTCCATGTTTTGGGGCAATAGACTGGTCCTTCTCGCTGTCAGAACGGCACCAGCAGCACTGAAAACACGTTCAGCAGAGACACTTGCTACGGGGCAAGCCAGATATTTTATCGCCAGCCTGCTAAGCACTGGCCATTGGCGTCTTTTCCCATACCAATTCAGCAATGGGTTTTGATCAAATTAGACCTCTATTGGGTCATCCAGATAGGCCTGGACCATCCGCTCAATGGTCATGGGTGCTCCACTTTGCTCGGCCTCTTTTGCCTTTGTCTCAGCACTGGACTTAAGCCCTGCCAGTAGAAACCATTCCTTTGCCGATTTTGGGGCTGATGCTCCTGTTGCTAGTGTTGTTCTTGCTGTTGTTGGTGGTTTTGGCTGCTGTGAGCCAACCGCACTGCCCTCAGGCTCTGAAGTTGAACTTGAAGTTTTGTATTTGCCAACATTCCCTTCTGAAAAAGGAATGAAAGTGTCCACTAATGGTTTGTACCGTGGATGAAGAATTGTGGCTCAAATGTAATGGTTGGTTGACACAAGGCCTCTTTGCACCCTTGTATTTTCAGATAAGCGAAGGATTAAGCTCTCCACCAACTCATATGCTTATTTGTTTCCTCCACACCTGTACCCATTGTAGGCACCGCCTTTATCTGTTCCTGAAGCATGTGCAACAATGGGATAGCTTGGCCCATGGTACAGTCCTCCTTGCTGACTTCACGTGTGAAGACCTCGAAATCTGAATGATCAGGCCTTTCACAGTTGCATCCCCTCTTTGCATGACATATTCATTGATTGGGTTTTACTGCTCAAACAGAGGTTCAAGCATTTAATAAGTTGAGTTCCAACGTGTTGGCACCTCCTGGATGAGTGCTTTAACTGGCATTCTATTATCACGTAGAATGATCCTCAGCTGCTTCCGGGCTTTAAAAGAATGGCTGAAATGTGTTCAGATTCTTCTGTAGGTGGTCAGTAAGTTGCTGACTCTGTCTTCTTTTCTTCAGAAAGTCTTGAACAATGATGCTAATGCAGTGCACCAAACACAGGACCCTGAAATAGCCACCATCGGCCATGGCCTTAACTATATTACTGCCACTGTCCGTGGCAACAAAACCAATGTTAAGCCCTCTTGGTTGCAGCCATTCAAAGACCTTAGTGTTAAAGTCTTCAAAAATGTTTGTAGCAGTATGGAATTTCTCCATGGCGAACATGGCTACTGTAGCATGCTTCCGAGTGACATTAAAAATGTCAGCAGTGTCAACACCTTCAGATATCTTTTCTCTAACCCCCACAAAAGAGATCCAGTGTAATCAGTGGTTTGGCAACTGGTCCACATGCCTGTCGTCAGGTGGATAGTGTGAACAGCACTCTGTTGCAAAGCTTGTCCAAGCAATTCCAGCACGTCGTGATGTAGTGCTGGAACAGCAACTCTGGTGAAATAGGACCGGCTGGGAACCTTCCATTTCGGGCAGATGGCTACCACAAATTCAAGAAAACCCACCACTTCCACAAAAGAAAAAGGGAGGAGGTCCAGCGCTAACATTTTAGCCAGCTTCGCGTTGTACAAACGTGCCGTTGGGTGATTGCGTTTGTACTGCCTCTCTGGCCTAAGCATGTTGAGAATGGTAGCCTGGATTTTTTTCTTTTCTGGTGCCACTGATGCAGGTGACTTCTTGAGACCAGATATTGTTAGGCTCAATGCGCGTTTTTTCGTTGTGGTACTCTCTTGCCTTGGACCCCTTGGTGTCTCGACCGGACTCTTGTGCCATTGCGATGTTGCTGATGATGATGTGGGCGGTTCCACTGCACTGCTGGGGTCAGGACTGCTTTGTGTACCGGAGAAAATGTCTCCCTCTTTTTCACCTTCCACCGTGATCGGATCTTCATCCCCTCCACCAACACTTGCAGTTTTTGGGCCACTAAGGTGCGCCTCCCACTGGATCAAATGGTGTTTTCTCAGATGGGTTGTTTGGCCTCCGGTACCATAGTTTGTACCAAGCTTACCCCGACTAACACCTACTCCACAAATGGAGCACATAGAAATGTTCACCTCCTTCTGGATAACTGAAAAGAAGTCCCAAACCGGGGAGGTCAACTTTCTGACTCTGCTGGTGCCACTTGCAATGTCAGATCAGCTGGTAGTTGGGTGTGACGTTTGACTCTCTGCAGTACCTACTTCTACTGAGGTGGTTGTGGTGGATGTAGGTCGCTGCCAGGACTTTGTAAATATGTTGGTGGTATCTGTGTTGCTGGTATCCGTGCCACATCCTTCACAGCAATTTCGGATGGGGTAATGTCAGTTTCCACTGGGGCGGGGCTAACATCCATGATGACTGGCTCCTCATCATCCTCCTCTTCTACATCTACCTCCATAACTCTAGGGCTTTCCGGAACCTTCCTTTTCCCTAGCCTTGTCTCGTGGGCGTGGCGTGTCTCACTCTCAGATTGAGTCGGGATCCAAGTGGTGTCTAGATCATCAGAAGGGGGGCTTGGAGAAGAAGTTGATGGACCAACCCTCCTTTTCCTTACTGGGGATCTGGAAGACAATGGATCTTCTGAAAGAGTGGCTTGCTCTTCTTCCTCAGCAGGAAGCTCGATCTCCTGAACTGCCCCTACTTCGGGAGGAACTACTACTATTGGTGGTGATTGCGGCTGTTGTTGCCCACTTATCTGAGTTTCCTGCATTGATTGGGTGCTACTATGCGACAATGATAAGTCAATTTCAACGTCACTGCTCGTCGGCATTGTTATGATTAGACTGGCTGCCTCTGCGACAGACATGGACTTGGGCCTAGGCTGGTCGGGTGGGTCCGCTGATGCGAGGTTGCTGCTCCCAGCTTGTTCCCTGGACACCGCTGCTGCAGGTGTAATTTTTGGTTTCCCAAAAAAGTTACTGGGTGACATACCGGTAGTGGTAAGTGGCAGTGCCTTCTTCTTCTCACTGGCAACTTTGACTTTCTTGGTACTGGTACCTTTCTTTGGGGCCATCTTGAAGCTGTCAGTTAACACACAGCGGCACTTGTTTTAGATTCACAAGTTGAAGAGATGTCTGTGGTCACATGTCACGTGACGTCGTGGTCAGGGTGCAGGCCTTCTGTCTGGCAGTACAATGGGTGACGTTGTCTCCTCCTCTTGTACACCTAAAAGCAAAGAAGCAAGAAGAACATCAGTGAAATGAAGCATTGTTGTAGTTCAATAATTACTAGTACAAACAAATATAATATATAATTTAGTGTGTGGTCACAGTTGTTAGTGTTACCTCAGTTACTGAAAAAATTAACAATACAGTGTAACCATTGGTGAGACTTTGACAACAACAAGGGCTTTCATGGTGTACTGTACAGTACAGTACACTCAGGAAGGATAGGAAAGAAGAAGAACAACAACAAAAATACAAATGTAACGGTTTGGCATTTTGCATCACGTGGCGGGGAATAGATGCAGTACTAAGGGAGCTGCAGCCGCAAAATGACAATGGAATGGAACAATCCCTAGACAATGAATACTTTTGTGCACGTCATCATATAGCAGACATGGGGTTAATGTTAATGGTTCATTGATGCCAAATCATGTTAGTTGGAAACTGGAGAAAAAAATTGAAAAAGAAATTGACTTTTTTTTAAAGAAAAAATTAAAGAGATTAAAAAAATGAAAACATAAAAATGAAATTAAAGAAATAATTATAAATAAGTAAAAAATAAAAATTACCCTCAAGCGTCTAATTATTAATTTATTAAGCTCCTTATCTCATTGATCAATCATCCCTGCAAGCATATGGCAAAGGGGCACACTGGCTGAACGCACAAAATGGCTGCCAGCCACATGGTCAGGCCACAACAAGAAGCAATAAGCCAAGGGGAACAAAGGGAAGACATGCAGGCCTATGGCAAAAGCACACTGACTGCCTTAACAAAATGGCCCCCAGCCACATGGTCACTCCACAACAAGCATGAGGACTGGAAAACAATGAACACAAGCAGGCCCAAGGAGGACACAGACTTTGCAAAATGGCCCCCGCCACATGGCCCTGGGTAATCAAGGCAAATGCATTGCTGGCCTACTTACAAACACACTCACACACTGGCCAGACAAAGGAGGCATGTTTGCTAAACAACACATCTTTAATGCAACAATGCCAAAAACGAAAATCCACAGGGCTGAAAAGGTTTGCAAGTTACAACCACACACCTCCAACAAAGGCATTTAATTAATTTAACACATGAAAAAAAAGTGAAATACCACAAATGCCATCCATGGCCAAAATTATGTTTAAATTAAACAGACACCACAGAAACAGTTGTTTCATGCACCAATTAGTAGCTTGAGTAGCTCTGGGTCTATTGGCTGGAAAATCCATTGGCAGACTAGGCCACATAGTGAATCAATTCAAGTCAATATTGCAGATTTATTAAAAACATGGAGAAAATGTAGTGAACTGTGCTACATTTTTGCTGAATAAAAGAAGAAAAAATTGCATGCAAAACAACAACCAGCAAGAAGACATAGCCACCACAAAGAAGGTATGCAAGCCTATGGCAGAAGCACACTGGCTGCCTTCACAAAATGGCCGCCAGCCACATGGCCAAGCCACAACAAGAAGCAATAATAAGCCTACAAAGGGAAGACAATGCAGGCATATGGCAAAAACACACTGGCTGCCTTCACAAAATGATCGCCAGCCACATGGCCAGGCCACCGCAAGAAGCAATAAGCCTCCAAAGAGAAGACAATGCAGGCCTATGGCATAAGCACACTGGCTGCCTTCACAAAATGGCTGCCAGACACATGGCCAGGCTGTGAGAAGTTGGCCTGGCATATGCTGTCCACTAATTATAGTGGGCACCTTGCACCAGTCCAAACAACCCCTTATTGGAGATAGGTTAAAGACAACCTTATTGAAAGCTATCCTAGTGGTAGCTATGGAGAGCAGACTTCAGGCTAAGTCTTGAAGGAATGTAAAGCAGCTTGTTTTACCAGTCTATAATCTCTTGAGTGATCAAATGAAAGAGCACCACACCAGGTATATATTCAAAATATATGTATTTATTGCTAAACACACCCCTCTAGTCTCTTTATGAGGCTAGAGTTCGAAGTACATAAGTTATAAGTTATTTAAACACAGTAATAGCACAAATACACGTTTGGGCCCTAGGGGCGTACCAAACCATATACCAATAAAGTGGTATAAGAACCACGACTGAGCTAGACACTAGGCCTAGAGCCTCTAGAAGTGTTTGGACCACAAGGAACCACCCAAGGTAGTGACACAGGAGACCCACGGGGGACGCGTGCAGTGTAATAACACAGCCGCGAATCGCCGTTAACTTCTATGGAGAAAGTTGCGGTTGGGAATTTAAAGAAAAGGGACACTTAAAGAAGGACTTGGAGCAAACCCTTTGAGAACTAGGTCGTTCTAGAGTCTCTACCCACGGGAGCACCGGAGTACTCGTGTTACCTCACCCAGGGAAGCCGGGTGCATAGGTGCCTTTCGGGGTCGGGTTTCGTCGTCGATTTGAATGGCGATCTGCTGCAAAGCGCTGCTGGCGACCAAGTGAAAAGTGTCCGGGTGGATCCAAGGATGGATCGGAGATCTGAAGAACCTGAAAGCAGAGGGGACAGAGTCTGGGTCACTAGCCAGTGACCAGGAAGGCGATGAGCAGATGCCCACCGATGTCGAGTGCTTCAGGTAGGTTGACGGTCGTCTTGACTCTTCAGCCACGAGGTCCAGGAGGCGTTGTCGGCGACCAGGAGCAGGATTCGGGCTGGTACACGATGTCTGTCGAGTGCTGAGGTGTCGGCGACCGGATTGGACCCAACAAGCCTTGGCAACGGCAAGTCTTGATGAAGATGAAGATTGACGATTGTGCAGACCAGCAAGGTCTGAGGAACTCACCCAGCAAGGGTAAGTGAGGGCAAGCCTGGAGCAACCAGGGAGCCCAAGAAGAAAAGGATTGGCCTTCGTGAAGGGCTACTAGCCAACGGGCTAGCGACCGCGAAGGAGCCTCGAGACGGTGCACGTGGAGCAGGACACTTGTGGAGTGGAGGCCAGTGATCTTCTGTGCAGTTGGTGCTGGAGGCTAGGGCTACTCGGAGCCCAAAGCACGACTTCGTGGGAGACCCAGAAGAGGATGCACTTGCAAATGCGTGCGGTGTCCAGGGGTCACGGTTCCACGTTACCCACGACAGCTACGGGCCTCAGCTTTGCTGGGGACTCAGGGCAGCCTCGGGAAGTCTGGAAATCTACCTCTGGTGATGCAAAGACTTCGGCGTCCGACGGGAGCTTAGGCGATGCAGACCGGACAATTGCTTCTTTGGTGCCTGCCAAGCAGGGGAGTCACTCCTTGACCCCAAGGGAGATTCTTCTGTCCTCTAATCTTGTAGTAGAGCGTCGAAGGTCCAGGATTCTGTGTCAGAGTTTCGTCCAGGGATAATCTAAAGTCCTAAGGACTGGGGTCCCATACTTATACTAAGTTTAGGGGTTGGACTTACTCTGTGGTCCCACCTATGGGTGGGTCAGGGCAGAGGGGTGGCTACACCCCTTTCCCTTTGTCCAGTTCACGCCAAAGCAGGGGCTGCAAGCCCCTGATCCAGTTTGAACTGGGGTATGCACAGGGACACCAAATGTGCCCCCAGTGCAGGACTTCAAAGCACCCGAGAGTGCTCCCGCCCAGCCCCAATACACACTATCCTGTCTGGGGAGGTGGTCACACCTCCCTGGGACAGGAAACCTATTGTCCAGGCCTCCCTGCCGGAGTTTCGGTCAGCAGCAGGAGGCCAGACTCGTGTCTGTGGCAGCAGCATCCATTTTGTGATGCCAGGGCTTGGAAAGTCAGTTACCGGGCATAGCCAGTGTGTAACATGTCTTTCCCTCTAGAAGGGTGGAATGCTACCCCCGCCGCCAGAACTGGCGGGGGGGTAGTATTCCAAGATGTTTGACACCAAACACAACATGTTTCCGTGCAGCCATCCCAAAGTTAGCATTTAACGCGAGGTTATAATGCGCTTAAGAGTATATGGTCAGGCTGCACTACAAACAGCATCAGAGAAGGGTCTCCAAACGCTGCAGAGGGGCCCTGCTCATGCAGGGGCACCCTCTCACATAGGAACCACGCACTCTGCCTTCAGGATTGATAAGGCCTGCCATAGGAGTGACTTATAGGTTTATATGTGTGTATGTATATAGTGATATAGGTAGCCTATATCACAGTAAGGGGTGCATGCACCACCTTACCCAGGCTGCAGTAGCAGACCTGTGGTGTCAGTTTGGATGGCCTTCCAGGGGTGGCACAATACATGCTGCAGCCCCTGGTAGGCCTCTGAGGTACCTATGCCCTGGGTACATAGTATACCATATACTAGGGACTTATAAGGGCACTCCAGATTCCAATCAGAGATGTGCCTAAGGCACATGGAAACCATTTTAGAGAGGAAGCAGCTAGGCTGGGGTTCTGATTAGCAGGGCCCCAGCCAGACTAAGGTCGAAAAACAGTGAAGCATCAGCAAAAGTGGGGGTACCTATGTGAAGCAGATCCTACTCTCCTACACAACCCCACCCCCAAACGTAGGGACATTAAACTAACCTTGCCCAGTTAAGTCTTCATGTTCTAAGTGGAAGTACCTAGAGAGTCCATCTGCATTGGCATGGTTACTCCCAGGTCTATGTTCCACTGTGAAGTCCATCCCCTGTAGGGAAATGGACCACCTAAGCAGTTTGGGGTTTTCACCCTTCATTTGTTTTAGCCATAAGAGGGGCTTATGGTCTGTTTGAACAAGGAAGTGAGTACCAAACAAGTATGGCCTCAACTTCTTCAGAGCCCAGACCACAGCAAAGGCCTCCCTCTCAATGGCTGACCAACGTTTCTCTCTAGGGGTCAGCCTTCTGCTAATGAAAGCTACTGGCTGATCCTGACCTTCTTCATTCAATTGTGACAGTACAGCCCCTACCCCCAATTCAGATGCATCAGTTTGAACAATGAACTTCTTGGAGTAATCAGGACTCTGTAGAATGGGAGCAGTGCACATGGCCTGCTTCAGGTCATCAAATGCCTTTTGACAGCTAACTGTCCACTGAACCTTTTGGGCATTTTCTTGGAAGTTAAGTCATTCAGGGGTGTCACTATTGATCCATACCCCTTGACAAATCTCCTATAGTACCCAGTCAGGCCTAAGAAGGCTCTCACCTGAGTCTGGGTAGTTGGAGCAGTCCAGTCCATGATGGTCTGGATCTTGCTCTGCAAGGGTTGAACCTGGCCTCCACCCACAAGGTGGCCCAGGTACACAACCTGACTCTGCCCTATCTGGCACTTGGTGGCCTTGATAGTCAGGCCTGCCTTTGCAGGGCCTGTAAAACATTTCTGAGGTGGACCAGGTGATCCTCCCAGGTGGAGCTAAAGACAGCAATATCATCTAGATATGCTGCACTATAGGCTTCCAGACCTGTAAGGACTGTATTCACCAACCTCTGAAAAGTGGCAGGTGCATTCTTCAGACCAAAGGGCATCACCACAAATTGATAATGCCCACTAGGGGTTGAGAATGCTGTTTTTGGCTTTGCAGCATCAGCTAGTCTGATCTGCCAGTAGCCAGCTGTCAAGTCAAATGTGCTTAGATACTTGGCTGAGGCCAAAGTGTCTATTAGCTCATCTGCCCTTGGTATTGGATGGGCATCAGTCCTAGTGACTGCATTGAGACCCCTGTAGTCCACACAAAGCCTCATCTCTCTTTTCCACCACTGGTGTGAGGTTTTGGCACAAGGACCACTGGACTAGCCCAAGGGCTATCTGAGGGTTCAATAACTCCCAAATCCAACATCTTCTGGACTTCAGTCCTGATACAGTCCCTGACATGGTCAGGTTGCCTATAAATCTTATTTTTAATAGGCAGACTGTCCCCAGTGTCCACTTCATGAGTGCACCAGGTGGTCTGACTGGGTGTCAGTGAAAACATGTGTCTAAACTGATTGAGCACCTGTCTACAATCAGTTTGCTGCTGGGTAGTGAGGCTGCCTGCCAAGGCTACACCATCTACTGACCCATCGTCAGGGTTCTGTGAGAGCAGGTCAGGGAGTGGGTCACTCTCTTCCTCCTGCCCTTCATCAGTAGCCATGAGCAAGCCCATGTCTGCCCTGTCCACATATGGTTTTAACCTGTTGACATGGAGAACCCTGTGGGGACTCCTGGGTGTTCCTAGGTCTACTAAGTAGGTAACCTCACCCTTCTGCTCAACAATAGTGTGGGGTCCACTCCATTTGTCTTGGAGAGCTGCTGGGGCCACTGGCTCCAACACCCACACCTTCTGTCCTGGCTGGTAAACAGTCAGTACAGCCTTTGGTCATGCCAGGCCTTTTGAAGTTCCTGGCTAGCCTCAAGGTTTTTAGTTGCCTTTTTCATATACTCAGCCATCCGGGAGCGGAGACCAAGTACATAGTCCACTATGTCTTGCTTTGGGGGCTTGAGAGGTAACTCCCATCCTTCCTTCACCAAGCACAGTGGACCCCTGACAGGGTGGCCAAACAAAAGTTCAAAAGGGCTGTAACCAACCCCTTCTGAGGCACCTCCCTATATGCAAATAAAAGGCAGGGCAAGAGTATGTCCCATCTTCGCCTAAGCTTTTCTGGGAGCCCTTTAATCATGCCCTTCAAGGTCTTGTTGAATCTCTCAACTAAACCATTGCATTGTGGGTGATAGGGTGTGGTGAACTTGTAAGTCACTCCACACTCCTTCCACATTGCTTTTAAGTATCCAGACATAAAGTTAGCACCCCTGTCTGATACAACCTCCTTAGGAAAGCCCACTCTGAGAAAATTCCCAGGAGGGCCCTTGCCACCACAGGTGCTGTAGTGGTCCTAAGGGGAATAGCCTCTGGGTACCTGGTGGCATGATCCACTACCACCAGGATAAACCTGTGCCCAGATGCTGTTTGGGGATCCATGGGACCAACAATGTCAATCCCCACCCTTTCAAAGGGAACCCCCACCACAGGTAGTGGTATCAGGGGGCCTTTGTAGTGCCACCTGCCTTGCCACTGGCCTGGCAGGTTACACAGGAGCGACAAAACTCCTTGGTGTCTTCAGACATGTGGGGCCAGTGAAAGTGAGGGACAATTCTGTCCCAAGTCTTGTTCTGGCCCAGGTGACCTGCTAAGGGAATATCATGGGCTAGGGTCAATAGGAAGCCCCTGAACTTCAGAGGTATAACCAACCTCCTGGTAGCACCAGGCTTGGGGTCTCTACACTCTGAGTACAAGAGTCCATCATCCCAATACACAGTATGGGGACCACTAGCTTTCCCAGCAGCCTCAGCAGCAGCTTGCTGTCTGAGGGGTTCAAGAGAGGGGCAGCTCTGCTGCTCCTGGCTCAGATCTGCCCTGGAAGGTCCCCCTGTCCCCAAGAACTCAACCTGGTCAGGTTCAAGCTCCTCTGGGACAGTTCCTTCCTCAGGACTGAGATCATCCCCCTCAAGGGACTGATCTTCCTTCTGAGCCAAGGGGGAAGGCACTGCCTTTACCCTACTACTCCTCCTCTTGGAAGGCACTTGGTCCATTATTCCAGAATCCAAGGCCTGTTCAGTGCTAGACATTTTGGCTTGTGACCTGGTCACAGCAAACACATCTGCAGGGATCCCCAGCATTTCTGCATGGGTCCTGAGCTCCACTTCTGCCCAAGCTGAAGTTTCTAAGTCATTGCCAAGCAAGCATTCAACTGGTAGGTCTGCACTTACCACAACCTTCTTAAGGCCAGTTACCCCTCCCCAGGAGAAGTTAACAACTGCCAGAGTATGGTCTGTTCTGACATTGCTAGCATTGGTCTCTTGGTACATCTCACCAAGTATAACTTGCCCAGGATTCACAAGGTCTTGTGTCACCATGGTGACACTTGCCCCTGTGTCCCTAAATGCCAAAGCCTCTCGTCCATTGATTAAAGGCTGTTGTCTGTACTTGCCCAGATTACTGGGACTCACAGAGGAGGTCACATCCATGCCTCCATCACAGACTAACACAGCCTGAGTGAGTTCTCTGACTAGGTCAGAGCCCATCTCAGTACCCAGGGTCAACCCTACTAAACCCTTGGCTGTAGTACTCCCACCACCAACTGTAACTGTACTAGGGGGAACAGGTGCCTTAGGGGCATTGGTGGGGGCTGGACTTGAGTCTTTGGACTTGGTGCAATCACTGGTCCAGTGGGTCTTTTGCTTACAGACCTTGCACCATGGTTTTCTTTGGCCTTTCCCTTTGGTAGACTGTGAATCCCCACCTGAAGAAGATTTTTGGGGGCCTTGTGAAGACTGTTGATCTTTACCCTTCTCCCCACCCTTATCAGAGTTCTTAGAATCTTGCTTCTTAGGGTCACCACCTTGGTTCTGTACCTTCTGCCTCACCCTGGTTCTGACCCATTTGTCTGCCTTCTTTCCCAATTCTTGGGGAGAGGTCAGATCAGAGTCCACCAGGTACTGATGCAACAGCTGATTTTGACAGTTATTAAGAATCTGCTCCCTCATTATCAGATTGTACAATCCTGTGAAGTCACACACCTTACTGCCCATCAACCAGCCTTCCAGAGCCTTAGCAGAACAATCCACATAGTCTACCCAGTCTTGAGTCTGTGCTTTTGGGCATCTCTGAACTTCAACCTGTATTGTTCAGTTGTTAGGCCAAACCCATCAATAAGAGCACTCTTCAAGACCTTGTAAATATCAGCATCCTCTTCTCTTACAGTGAGGAGCTTGTCTCTACCTTTGTCTGCAAAGGAGAGCCACAAGATTGCTGCCCACTGCTCCTGAGGGACCTTCTGTACTTTACAGGCCCTCTCTAGAGCAGTTATCCATTTGTGGATGTCATCCCCACTCTGGTAGGGAGGGACAATCTTGCTCAGGTTTCTATGGTCATAAGACCTTTCCCTATCTTTAGGGACATTGTTGCCACCATGGGACTCTAGTCCCAACTTTTTCTCTCTTTGTAGAGATCTAGGGACTCCCTGTCTATAGCCAATTGCTGTTTTCTGAGTTCAAGCTGAGCTTCCTCATACTGAATCAGCCTCTTTCTCCTCTCATGAGAGGATTCCTCCTATGAGAGGAGACAGAGGTCCCTATTGAGGTGCCAGAGTGGTTAGACTCCTGAGAAGGAGATCTAGACCTTCTGGGCACACTCACAATCCTTCCTGGGGGGACAAAGTGGAGGTCATTCTGAGCCTCCTCCTCATCCACAGGAGGAATTGGGTTTTCCAGGTCAGGGTCATTGTCACCCTCCTGGTCAGTTCCAGAGGGGGGCTGGGGTGTTGCTACCCCTGGCCCCATCCTCATCTTCTGCCCCACCCTCTGCTCCTACCCCTTCAGTCCCTAAGGGCCTGCTGAGATCATAAGCCTCTAACATCTCTCTCAGATGTTGGGTGGTGGGGCTTTGGCCTGTCTTCAGTTTCCTCAAATTGCATAATGCTCTCAATTCCAAGAATGGGAGTGTATCATACTTGGAGGGAAGAAGCCCAGGGGCTTCTGGCAAGGACTCACTGGGTCCTGGCTTTGAAGACATCACTAGTGAGGTGTGGTGTATGCACTACCTACTCTAGTGTGGCCTACTAAACTCTCTTGAGTTGTAGAAAGGGTGTGCTATCCCTTAACACACAACTCTAAGTTCAGTAGAACTTACTGTATACTAAGCTTAATTTATATGTACCTTAGGTACCTTTAGTGGTTTTCAGTTGATCAATTCAATTGAGATTATCTGGTAAAACAATAGCAAGCTGGAATCCCACACGCTGCACACCAATGTGAGAAGTTGGCCTGGCATATGCTGTCCACTAATTATAGTGGGCACCTTGCACCAGTCCAAACAACCCCTTATTGGAGATAGGTTAAAGACAACCTTATTGAAAGCTATCCTAGTGGTAGCTATGGAGAGCAGCCTTCAGGCTAAGTCTTGAAGGAATGTAAAGCAGCTTGTTTTACCAGTCTATAATCTCTTGAGTGATCAAATGAAAGAGCACCACACCAGGTATATATTCAAAATATATGTATTTATTGCTAAACACACCCCTCTAGTCTCTTTATGAGGCTAGAGTTCGAAGTACATAAGTTATAAGTTATTTAAACACAGTAATAGCACAAATACACGCTTGGGCCCTAGGGCGTACTCAAACCATATACCAATAAAGTGGTATAAGAACCACGACTGAGCTAGACACTCAGGCCTAGAGCCTCTAGAAGTGCTTGGACCACAAGGAACCACCCAAGGTAGTGACACAGGGGACCCACAGGGGACGCGTGCAGTGTAATAACACAGCCGCGAATCGCCGTTAACTTCTATGGAGAAAGTCGCGGTTGGGAATTTAAAGAAAAGGGACACTTAAAGAAGGACTTGGAGCAAACCCTTTGAGAACTAGGTCGTTCTAGAGTCTCTACCCACGGGAGCACCGGAGTACTCGTGTTACCTCACCCAGGGAAGCCGGGTGCATAGGTGCCTTTCGGGGTCGGGTTTCGTCGCCGATTTGAATGGCGATCTGCTGCAAAGTGCTGCTGGCGACCAAGTGAAAAGTGTCCGGGTGGATCCAAGGGTGGATCGGAGATCTGAAGAACCTGAAAGCAGAGGGGACAGAGTCTGGGTCACTAGCCAGTGACCAGGAAGGCGATGAGCAGATGCCCACCGATGTTGAGTGCTTCAGGTAGGTTGATGGTCGTCTTGACTCTTCAGCCACGAGGTCCAGGAGGCGTTGTCGGCAACCAGGAGCAGGATTCGGGCTGGTACACGATGTCTGTCGAGTGCTAAGGTGTCGGCGACCGGATTGGACCCAACAAGCCTTGGCAACGGCAAGTCTTGATGAAGATTGAAGATTGACGATTGTGCAGACCAGCAAGGTCTGAGGAACTCACCCAGCAAGGGTAAGTGAGGGCAAGCCTGGAGCAACCAGGGAGCTCAAGAAGAAAAGGATTGGCCTTCGTGAAGGGCTACTAGCCAACGGGCTAGCGACCGCAAAGGAGCCTTGAGATGGTGCACGTGGAGCTGGCTCACAGGACACTCGTGGAGTGGAGGCCAGTGATCTTCGGTGCAGTTGGTGCTGGAGGCTAGGGCTACTCGGAGCCCAAAGCATGACTTCGTGGGAGACCCAGAAGAGGATGCACTTGCAAATGCGTGCGGTGTCCAGGGGTCACGGTTCCACATTACCCACGACAGCTACGGGCCTCAGCTTTGCTTGGGACTCAGGGCAGCATCGGGGAAGTCTGGAAATCCACCTCTGGTGATGCAATGACTTCGGCGTCCAACGGGAGCTTAGGCGATGCAGACCGGACAATTGCTTCTTTGGTGCCTGCCAAGCAGGGGAGTCACTCCTTGACCCCAAGGGAGATTCTTCTGTCCTCTAATCTTGTAGTAGAGCGTCGAAGGTCCAGGATTCTGTGTCAGAGTTTCATCCAGGGATAATCTAAAGTCCTAAGGACTGGGGTCCCATACTTATACTAAGTTTAGGGGTTGGACTTACTCTGTGGTCCCACCTATGGGTGGGTCATGGCAGAGGGGTGGCTACACCCCTTTCCCTTTGTCCAGTTCACGCCAAAGCAGGGGCTGCAAGCCCTGATCCGGTTTGAACTGGGGTATGCACAGGGACACCAAATGTGCCCCCAGTGCAGGACTTCAAAGCACCCGAGAGTGCTCCCGCCCAGCCCCAATACACACTATCTCTGTCTGGGGAGGTGGTCACACCTCCCTGGGACAGGAAACCTATTGTCCAGGCCTCCCTGCCGGAGTTTCGGTCCAGCAGCAGGAGGCCAGACTCGTGTCTGTGGCAGCAGCATCCATTTTGTGATGCCAGGGCTTTGGAAAGTAAGTTACCGGGCATACCGGTGTGTACATGTCTTTCCTCTAGAAGGGTGGAATGCTACCCCCGCCGCCAGAATTGGCGGGGGGTAGTATTCCAAGATGTTTGACACCAAACACGACATGTTTCCGTGCAGCCATCCCAAAGTTAGCATTTAACGCGAGGTTATAATGCGCTTAAGAGTATATGGTCAGGTTGCACTACAAACAGCATCAGAGAAGGGTCTCCGAACGCTGCAGAGGGGCCCTGCTCATGCAGGGGCACCTCTCACATAGGAACCACGCACTCTGCCTTCAGGATTGATAAGGCCTGCCATAGGAGTGACTTATAGGTTTATATGTGTGTATGTATATAGTGATATAGGTAGCCTATATCACAGTAAGGGGTGCATGCACCACCTTACCCAGGCTGCAGTAGCAGACCTGTGGTGTCAGTTTGGATGGCCTTCCAGGGGTGGCACAATACATGCTGCAGCCCCTGGTAGGCCTCTGAGGTACCTATGCCCTGGGTACATAGTATACCATATACTAGGGACTTATAAGGGCACTCCAGATTCCAATCAGAGATGTGCCTAAGGCACATGGAAACCATTTTAGAGAGGAAGCAGCTAGGCTGGGGTTCTGATTAGCAGGGCCCCAGCCAGACTAAGGTCGAAAAACAGTGAAGCATCAGCAAAAAGTGGGAGTACCTATGTGAAGCAGATCCTACTCTCCTACACAGGCCACCACAACAAGAAGAAATAAGCCAAGAGGAACAAAGGGAAGACATACAGGCCTATGATAAAAAAAAGCACACCGACTGCCTCCACAAAATGGCCACCAGCCACATGGTCACAACAAGAAGCAGGAGGCCTGGAAAACAATGAACACAAGCAGGCCTATGGACACAGACTTTACTAAATGGCCCCTGGCCACTTGGGGAGCCAAGGCAAATGCTGGGGACTACTATTACAAACACACTCACACACTGGCCAGACATAGGAGGCATGCTAAACAACACATCGCATGAAAAAAAAGTAAAATACCACAAAAAAAACACATTTTGTATTTCAATCCAATGCCATCCATGCCCTAAATGATGTTTTAATTCAACAGACACCACAGAAACAGTTGTTGTTTCATGCACCCATGAGTAGTTCTGGGCCTACTGGCTGAGAAAGGCCTATTGACAGACTACTGGGGGCTACATAGTGAATTAAATAAATATTGCAAATTGATTTCAAAATTAAAATATGGAGAAAATGTAGTGAACTGTACAACATGTTTCCTTTATAAAAGAAGAAAAATTACTTACAAAGAAACAACTAGGCCCCTACTGAAACTACAGGCCACCTACCACAATACATTTTAAAAAATCAATAAAAAGTACAAATAAATCTAGGTGCATGGCCCCAATCAAACAAAAAAAACAGTTTTCCAACTTACTTGTGAAATCTCAGTCCTCATATCCAATGATATATTATGCAGCAGACACAAAGAGTGACCCTTCCAGCTCCAAATCCAAATGAAAAGTGACCAGGAGATGGACATAGCACTGGGAGGAGCCTGCTGGACAGGAACAGGAATTTGGAGGCTCTGGTGCACATCCTTCCTCTTGAAAAAAAAAAAAGTAAAAAAAGAAAAAGGACTCCTTGCACAAAAAAGTATAGCCAAATGTCAATTTGAGGAGTTTTTTTACTCCAAATCGTCATTTCTAGAAGGATTTGAGGCTGCTCGGGAGAGAACCTTTTCCAGATTGCAGTCACAATAGATCCTGCGCGTTCGGGATCACGTTCTTCACAAAACCCCTGCCGTAAGTCCGCTGGCGCACTCGAATGACGTGTTGGTGATCACAAACTCGCGGGACCATGCTGCACCCTAGCAAATCTCGTCGTGCTCATGAACGGCTGGGAAAATCTCGTCGGCAACCGCAGGCACCCGGTAAGTCGCTTCCGGGTGCTTGAAAACGCATTTCGGGCGCGCCAACACAAAAAAACTCTGCACCATTGTGGAGTGCCGAGTTTTTCGGCAGCTCCGCGTTCTATGTGAACGCGGAGTTGCCAAAACTCCGCTAACTCCACGAGTGGGGTGGAGTTTTACGCCCAGGGTTAGTTAAAGGGAGATCCAACTCCAGGGCTAAGGAGTCGGGAATGGGCGGTAATGGAATATCGCACAAAATGGGGTTCTCTAATTCCGATAAAGGCAATGGACATTGAGTGTAGAGGGTTTGATAAAAGGTGGCGAAGGTCTGGCAATTGCGGATGGTTCCTCTTGAAGGTGGCCGAAATGCCGTGGTTTGCCAGCCAGTAGAACAGTTTGCCAGACTTGTCGCCTGATTCGTACACCCTCTGGGTGGAGGCCCTCCAGCACCGTTTCACTTCCTTAAGCAAGAGCTGGCACAAGTCTGTGCGTACGACTGCCAGGAGATGACAAGTCTCCTCTGAGTCTCAGCGGTTCAGGCTGGTTTCCAATTGGATTATCTTGCATTCAAGGTTGGCCATCTGATCCAGTCGGAGAACCTCACAGCGTCGCACATATCCCCTGAGATGGCCCCTCAGAAAGGTTTTACCGGATGCCCACAGCATGACCGGCGATGCTACCGAGCCTGTCTTAAGCCGAAAGAAGGTTTGCAGCTCCTCCTCGACAAACGCAACGCATTCAGGGTTTCTCAAGTACCAGGCACTAAATCGCCCAGCAGTATGGAAATTATGTGGTCGGGCACCCTATTCCAGCATTAGGGGTGCGTGATCGGAAATACAGCAAGGGAGGATGCGAACGAATTGGAGAGATAGGAGGTCCGCCGCTGCCAGGCATAGCAGGCCAATCCGTGTCTGTCACCCGAAAACAAAACACATTAATAACATGGAAACCAGGGGGAAACATTTGTGGTACAAAGGCGCCCAATCAACAGGAGGCTATTCCTGGCAGCAGGTGGAAGTAAAGGAGAAAAGCGATACCCATTGGGCCAAGACTACTTGAATAGTGGAATATTCGAATATATGGGAAGAGGGGAGCACCACCAGCAGGCAAATGTCAATTGTCATCCTCCCAACCGGCCCCCATGGGGTCAGACCGAGCCACCCCAAGTCTCACAGCCATCCACAGAGAACCACCCCGCGGTCAGTTCAAATGGCAGGAAGAGAGTTTTGCCCCAAGTCAATGAGGCGGAGGAGGATGTGTCCCAGAACTTAGTTCATCGTCGGAGGGTCGAAAGATCAGAGGGGTGGCTGTCAAGGAGTCATCCAGCACCTGCAACACCAGTGCTCCATCCCCATCCGGCACTCGTCCGGGCGAAGCGGCTGCCTTTTGACGCTCAACCCCTGAACTCCTGGAGTGGGGGCAGTCCCCCCCCCCGGGTTCCAGCACCGAGGAAGCGCTTAGAGCGATTGTCCAGGTCTCTAGTGGACCGCACCCTGGGCAAAGGTGGTTGTAGCAGGCATTGCTCCATGGCAAATTTACAGGCTTGTTCAGGGGTGTCGAAAAAGAGGGTCGTAGATTGAAAAATTACCTTCAAGCTTAGCCCGGAACAGGAGCATATAGCGGATGTCAAGAGCCCGGAGTTTCTGCTTCACCTCCTCAGAGGCGCTGCTGCACTGCCTTGGAATAATCCGGGAAAATGAGGACCTTGGAATTGGAGTGTTGGAGCTCTGGGTGGGCATGGGCTTCGTGCAGGATGACATCTCGGTCCCAGTAGTTGAGCAGGTGCAGTATTACAGTTCGAGGTGGGGCCCCAACTGGAGGCCGTGGAGCGAGAGAATGATGCGCCCTCTCAATGGCAAACATGTTAGACAATTTGCCTGTCCGTATCCAAGAGCAAAACCACTCCCCCAAATTTTCAGGGAGGCCTGAGGCCACCAGAGACTCGAGTAGGCCCACAATGTGAAGGTTGTTGAGTCTTGAATGGGTTTCGGCATCCTCTGCATGTCTCTGTCTTGGTCACTCTGTCTGCAACCTTCTGGAGATCTTGACGGATCAAAGAAAAGTCCACATGGAGACCATCAACCTTGGATTCCATAGCTTCCCTGGAGTCTTGAATGGCCTTGAGGATCATCCCCAGATCTGCAGTGGTTAAGGGAAGTAGAGGTAGGGGGAGAAGTCTCCGTGGCCCTCCCGACATCAGTGGGGGGATCGTATATTGGTCCATACGTTTCTGGTCCGGTGTAGACGGGGAGGCTTACCACAGCCCATCGCCAAGCTCTGTGCCCAGGCAGATGTCAATGAAAGACCCAGAAGGGCAGGCCCTGCGCACAACCAACAGTGCAAATAGTTGATCCACAGCAGATTCAAGTGGTCTCCAGGCATATTCCCCCCCAGGCAGCAGCTGTGGGCCACTCCACCCGATGGTCAATGCTCCGCCAGCCACCAGCCCCAGAGGGCCCCCAGGGCAGGCCACACAGGTCAGGACAGAGAGGGAGGCAGGAAGGAGGCAGGAGAAAGCAAGGTGGTCCAATGGGCCCAGCAAGGATAACCCTGTGATATGTCAATGGGGCGGCCAGGGGATCAAACCGAGGAGAGCAATGCAGTCCAACACCAGGCAGGCCCCAGGAGTCACCAGAGCACACAGGTGTGATAAATTGCTGCCTGGAGGCCCAGCCTTGTCCCAGCAAGAAGAAGGGACCCCCGCCGTCAGGGGTAGAGGCACCCGCACCGCAGAGGAGATGGCAGTAGTGGAGCAGCAACAAAGACTCCAATCCGTAAATGCCCAAGAGCAGGGGAGAACATCCACTTATAAAGTTCAGGGGGGATCTTGGTCTGACCCCCCACCATGCCACGGATGGGGCAAAGCACATGGGGTCCCCACCGGGGGTCGGCACCACCTGCTGCCCTGATAATGGGCCAATACCGCCCTGGTGTAGCCGACGCGCAGGCCAGGGGCGATGAGCAGCGATGCAGTCCCCAGGGCCCAGGCCCAAGGTCTGGGCCCGGCTCACCCCCAAATCCGGGACCCAGCAGCAGCTGCATCCGCAGGTGGGTAGGCATGCCAGAGGATCATTGAAATGGGCGCCTCCACACCAGCGGGGCCTCTGCCTCCACCGCAGTCCAGTCTCTGGGGCATCTGATAGTATCATGTCTGGTGGCTCCCCGTCACCAGGAGGGGGATATCCAGCAATGCCCCAGCAAAAGACGGGTGAGCGGGCCAGTCCGCTCCGTTGCAGCCTGGGTCGCAGGTTCAGGCCTCCACGCAAGGGGAGGGGCAGCAAAAGCCCAGCTATGCGATCATGACCTCATCGGCCGGGTGGGGCCGGGACCGGTCAAGGCCGCTGTTGATGTTCCAGGGCCTCCCTGCGGCTCCAAGTCGATGAACAGGAACCACGGAGGAAACCTGTCTGCAGGCGGAGGCCCTCTGGGAGGGCAGGAGAAGGCGATCAAGGATGGAGCTGGATATTAGTGGGCGATGGGAGCATTACAGAAGCTCAACCACCATCTTGGGCACCTCGGCCACGCCCTCCTAGACATGTTCTTTATGTGAAGACTACTCGGATAAGTACAGGGTTGGAGTAACAGAGTGTCAGAACGACCAGTAAACCAGGTCGTGTTGCGCAGGAGCAGAAAGATGCTAAGGCCCAATTCCCCTGTTATTTTCCCAGCCAAGTCCTGGACACAACCTGGCTGAAGAAAACCACCGAGGGAAAGGGGTTGGGGATAAAGAAGAGACAGCTACCTTCGTCTGGTTCTTCTCACCAGGAATCTTTATCGTCTGGGTGGTGCTGCTGCAAAGGAATAATTAACCTTTATACTTCTATTAACATTATACTTCACAGTGCTTGTACTTGCCTCGTGATTAATTCGCTTACCCTGGTGAATTGTAGCTATTGCCTCTCTTCTAAATGTTCTTGTAATGCTGATTAGGATAGTCTGATTATCTGATGTACATTCTTTCTTTCTTCTGCAGGAATTATATCTGATGGAGCACACCGGGACTCCTGGAGCACGAGTGTGAGGTAAGTAATAATTGTATTTTATATTTTGGTATAATATGCACATGCACCCAGGAATAATAGTACCCCTCAGGAAGTCCTGCAATCTTTAAATGTCGATATAAATATCTTCCTACCCTATCTGCACCTAGAATTAAGTGAACACTAAACTAGAAAAGACTAGCCAGAGAGAAAACGCAACACGCTGACTCTCCTCAATACTGTGCCAACTTCGGAAATACAACTACACCAAATGTAATGCTCGCAAGGTACCTTTACCGTATCTTCAGACTCTGAGATGAACTTGACAGAAAATGTGCACAATACAAGGAATTAATGTACTCTGAATGTTGACGGAAAACTAATCCGTCCGTGAAGATAGGTGCTCTAATAAATTACCAGCACTGACCGCTATACACTACTAGCGCGTGCCCTCTTTCAGTCAGGAGACAACCTTGCCGCTCATGCGCCTAGCGGGAACACAACGTTCGTCGCTAAGCAACTAATGCCACAAACAAAACGCAAATAAACATACTCCTAAGTAGAACTCAGGAAGGAATAATGTATTCCTCGAAACGACTGTTACTAATCTGAAGCAGATTTTAACTGGAACAAGAATTTCTAAGCCAAAACACTCTCAGGTACTAAATGCACGTCGCAACACTAATAACGCGACGAACAGGAAACGTTGTGTTCTACCCTGTCTAACTAAACCCGCCGCTCTGGAGCAAACAATTTTCTAACCTGAACCTTCAAAATCCTCAGGTGAAGTGCGAGGATTCTAATGCCTCAACTGCCTAAATTCCACTTCACCCTTCATGTTTTCTTAAACACTAGAATGCTTACCCTGCATCCATCTTGTCCTTTTGTCGGCCATCTTAGGGTTCCACCAAGTAGGGCTTCGCACTCTTGCCAAACCATTCCTCACCTTGCGTAATGCCTGATGGGAAATTACACTGATTGCCCATTCCTTTCTTGTGTTAGTAACTCGGGACCTGACAGTACCCCACTGCAAGGATGGCCTTCCCATACTTGATTTATTTTGATGCTTTAAATGAAAGGATTTCACCAATCGTGGGGCTTGGACTTCAGCTGCTAACTCCCATGACCTCTGTTCTGGACCGTAACCCTTCCAATCAATTAAATAATATAACTGACCTCTTTTCACCTTGGAATCTAGAATTTGTTTTACTTCAAACTCATCTCCCTCTTTAGTTTATATAGGTTGTGGAGGCAGTTCTTCCCTCAACCCTTCAGGGACCTTTTTTAACAATGAGACATGAAATGTTCGATGAATTCTTAAGTTTTTAGGTAGCTTCAATTTATAAGTAACTGGGCTTAACTTTTTCTCAATTTCATAGGGCCCAATAAATCTTGGTTGGAATTTTCTGTTCCCTTTTAACCGTAAATTGTTTGAATTTAGCCACACCTTTTCTCCTACTTGCAGATCTGGTTCCTTGCGTCTTTTTTTATCAGCATAGTGCTTATAACTCTCTTTTGCTTTAACTAAGCTCTCTGTAGCTGACTTGTGAATCTTAGTTAAGTGCTCCACTAGATCTGTAACTGCTGGAACTTCTGCCTCTTGCACACTAACTGAGAGATTGGGATGTCTTCCTGAGTTTAAGAAAAAGGGGGAATAACCTGTCAAAATGTTCTTTGCGTTATTATGTGCAAACTCTGCCGCCCACAGGCATTCTGCCCATTCTTCGCCTTGATTTAATAAATTTAACCTCAGATATTGCTCTAGTTCTTGGTTCACTCTCTCAGTTTGGCCATCACTTTCTGGGTGATAACTCGTGGTGTACCTGTTTTCAATACCTAATTTCTTGGTGAAAGCCTTCCAGAAATGGGATAAAAACTGTGAGCCTCTATCTGAAACCAAAACCCTCGGAATTCCATGCAAACGCACTACATTCTGACTAAAGGCTTGTGCTAACTCCTTAGCGGTAGGTAACCTTTTTAAGGGAGCGAAGTGGGCCATTTTGGTGAAAGCATCCACGCAGACCATTATTGTGTTATACCCCTGACTTACTGGCAAATCTACAATCAGGTCTATTGTTACTGTATGCCACGGGTATGGGGGATTAGGTAATGGCTGAAGCAACCCCTTTTTAGCTTGTGTCTCAGATTTTCCTCTGGCGCAGCTTTCACAAGTAGTGACATATTGATAGATGTCGTCAGTCATCCTTGGCCACCAAAATCTTCGTTTGACTAAATCTGCTGTTTTTTTAATTCCTTTTTGACCAGCCAAAACGTGATCATGACACTCTTTCATCGCCCTTCTTTGCAATTCCGCTGTAGGTAAGTACAGGGCCCCTTCATGAAATGGTAGATGGTTTTGGATTTCTCTGTTAGGCTTCTGACTTGCCCATTCTTCCATTTCCATTTCACTCATGGCTTCCTTCACTGCATTCTCCTGGGTACTTTCTAAATCCGCCGCGAGGACCCTTCCTGCTTCAATTATACTTTGGTCCTCCGGTTCTTCTGAGATTTCTTCTGTTCCAATCCTAGATAAAGCATCCGCCTTGCCATTCTTAGTCCCTGGCCGATAGGTTATTACGAAATCATAATCTGCAAAGTACAGGGACCATCGGAGTTGATGCGGTGTCAGGGTTCTGGCTGATTTAAAAAACTTAAGGTTTCGATGATCCGTGTAGACGGTAACTGTATGTTTTGCCCCTAACAGATAATGCCTCCACTCCTTGAAGGCGTCTTTGATTGCCAATAACTCCTTTTCCGTTATTGTATAGTTCACTTCCGCTGGAGTCAGCTTCCGGGATCGGAAAGCCACAGGATGGAGCTGTCCTGTTTTTTTATGCCTCTGTGATAACACTCCTCCCAATGCCAGATTGGAGGCATCCGTTTCCACATAAAAGGGTTCTTCTGGGTCTGGGTGTAACAGCACTGGAGCAGTGGTAAAGGCCTTTTTTAGAAGAACAAACGCTTCTTCAGCTTCTTCTGACCATGAAAACGGAACTCCTTTCTTTAATAGTTTTGTAATTGGAATCAGTCTCTTGGAAAATTCTGGAATAAATCTCCGGTAGAAATTTGCAAAACCATGGAAGCTTTGCACTTCCTTAACTGATTGTGGAGATTTCCATTCAATCACCGCTTCCACCTTGCTTTTGTCCATCATTATTACTTCTGGTGACAACACAAAACCCAAAAATTCTACAGTTGTTACTCCAAAAGCACATTTTTCTAGTTTTATGAAAAGACTGTTCTCCTGCAATCTCTGCAAAATTCCCTTCACATGTTTCTCATGTACCTCCACGTTATCTGAATAAATCAATATGTCATCTATGTACACAATTGCACACTGATCAATAAATTCCTTGAGGACATCATTAATAAAGTGCTGGAAGGCTGCCGGGGCGTTGCAAAGACCATAGGGCATGACCTGGTACTCGTAGAGCCCAAACTTGGTCCGGAATGCCGTCTTCCACTCATCTCCTTCCTGGATACGGACCAGATGATAGGCTCCACGTAAATCCAGTTTGGTATAGATCCTTGAACCCTTGACTTGATCCAAAAGGACTGATATTAATGGCAAGGGATACCGATTCTTAACAGTAATCCGATTGATCGCTCTATAATCGATGCAAGTCCTCAATCCGCCATCCTTCTTTGAGATGAAGAAGAGCGGAGAAGAGACTGGAGATTGAGACGGTCTTAAGAAACCATTTTCCAAATATTTCTGTAGATAGTCCTTTAAATGAGCGTTCTCTTTCTCTGTCAATGCATATATGCGACTACATGGCAAATTGGCTCCTGTTTCTAGCTCTATTTTGCAGTCTTAGGTTCGATGAGGGGGGATCTTTTCTACCTCTGCCTCGCTAAAAACGTCACTGTACTCCATGTATTCTTTGGGCAATTCCACTGTGTGTATCACACAGACTGTAGCTCCACTTTCACAAAGATGCGTAGCCGAGGAATCTCTTTTATCCTGCTTCAAGCTCTGATAGCAATTTTCTCTACAAAAGTCAGAATCCATAGTTATTGTTCTGGAACTCCAGTCTATTGTAGGATTATGCTCTGTGAGCCACGGCAATCCCAAAATTAACTGAAACTGCGGGGCATCTATTAAATTGAATTGCAATCTCTCACAATGCCCATCTGAAGTTTCCAACTCCACCACCTCAGTGTGGCTCACAATGGGTCCTGACGAGAGGTTGGTGCCATCCACTGCCCTGGCGGCTTCGCTTTTTTCCTTCTTGATGGCCCGTATACCAATCTTCTCTGCAAAGCGTAAATCACAAAAATTGCCCGTTGCTCCGGAATCCACCATGACTGTGATTCCTTTTAAACTCGTCTCCCTAAACTTCAACTTCATATGCATGATCAGATGAGGTGACGAAGACTGTAAAGTGTTGGCCAAGGTATGGTTTTGAGAATCTTTTGGAGTTGCAATCTTCTCTGCATCCACCAGTCCAACTCCTCCTACTGGTGGTGCTGCCAGTTTTCCTTCGGCAACTGCTTGGGCTTCTTAGGGCAATTTCGAACGAAGTGTCCCCCCACTCCACAATAGAGGCACTGCTTATTAAGCCTACGTTTCTCTTACTCCTCTTTAGAGAGTGGACCTCTTATCGTTCCGATTTGCATCAGCTCTGTTCCGTGTTGACTGTCCACTGTTCTAGCGACTTCTGACTTAGCACGATCATATCGGGGAATACTTGTTCTGAAATCTCTTCTTTTTTCTCCTTTACGCTCGTTTTGTCGGAAATCCAATTCCAACACCAAATCAATTAAAGCTGAAATCTCGGTGGGTTGATTGGGCACCTGAGCCAAAGCATCCTTCAACTCTTCCCGAAGTCCCAGATAAAATACCGCTGCTCGCTTCTCCTCTGGCCAATTTGTTTCCACCACCAGTTTGTTAAATTGTGCCAGATAAGTTATTAATTCTCGACTTCCCTGCCTGAGTTCAAGCAACTCATTATCCGTGGCTTGGGACACTCGTAGGTGATCAAAAATTCTGTGAAATTCTTTTTTAAATTCATCTAAATCATAAAGGATTGGATCATTCCTGGAAACTAATGGCATCGACCACGCTGCTGCATCACCACTTAAATATGATAATATGAACGCCACTCGGGATTGTGCATCTGGAAAGACAGCGGGTCTACACATAAAATGTAGGGTACATTGAGTCCAAAAAATTTGAGCCTTTTGGGGGTCTCCTGTGAATCTTTCTGGAGGCGCTAGGGGTATAACTGGAGACAGTGAGTGAATGACTTGGGTGGTTGCTTTGGCCGATGAAGTGACTGGGTCACTAAATAATTCTTCAGAGGATGCTGAATACTTAGTCTTGGGGTCTGTGATTAAACTATTCATTTTAATTGCTAGCTCAGTAGTTTCTCTTCTGGAAGTTACTAGATCTTGTTTTAATTCTCTGTTTTCCTCCCTTACTGCTATGATTTCTTTTTGTATTCCCTCTAAAACTTCTCCCAATCTTTTTAAGTCTAAAACTTCAGCCATTCTGCTCAGGCGCAAAATTACAACGTGGGCACTTCACTCTGTCAGAACGACCAGTAAACCAGGTCGTGTTGCGCAGGAGCAGAAAGATGCTAAGGCCCAATTCCCCTGTTATTTTCCCAGCCAAGTCCTGGACACAACCTGGCTGAAGAAAACCACCGGGGGAAAGGGGTTGGGGATAAAGAAGAGACAGCTACCTTCGTCTGGTTCTTCTCACCAGGAATCTTTATTGTCTGGGTGGTGCTGCTGCAAAGGAATAATTAACCTTTATACTTCTATTAACATTATACTTCACAGTGCTTGTACTTGCCTCGTGATTAATTCGCTTACCCTGGTGAATTGTAGCTATTGCCTCTCTTCTAAATGTTCTTGTAATGCTGATTAGGATAGTCTGATTATCTGATGTACATTCTTTCTTTCTTCTGCAGGAATTATATCTGATGGAGCACACCGGGACTCCTGGAGCACGAGTGTGAGGTAAGTAATAATTGTATATTTTGGTATAATATGCACATGCACCCAGGAATAATAGTACCCCTCAGGAAGTCCTGCAATCTTTAAATGTCGATATAAATATCTTCCTACCCTATCTGCACCTAGAATTAAGTGAACACTAAACTAGAAAAGACTAGCCAGAGAGAAAACGCAACGCGCTGACTCTCCTCAATACTGTGCCAACTTCGGCAATACAACTACACCAAATGTAATGTTCGCAAGGTACCTTTACCGTATCTTCAGACTCTGAGATGAACTTGACAGAAAATGTGCACAATACAAGGAATTAATGTACTCTGAATGTTGATGGAAAACGAATCCGTCTGTGAAGATAGGTGCTCTAATAAATTACCGGCACTGACCGCTATACACTACTAGCGCGTGCCCTCTTTCAGTCAGGAGACAACCTTGCCGCTCATGCGCCTAGCGGGAACACAACTTTCGTCGCTAAGCAACTAATGCCACAAACAAAACGTAAATAAACATACTCCTAAGTAGAACTCAGGAAGGAATAATGTATTCCTCGAAACGACTGTTACTAATCTGAAGCAGCTTTTAACTGGAACAAGGATTTCTAAGCCAAAACACTCTCAGGTACTAAATGCGCGTCGCAACACTAATAACGCGACGAACAGGAAACATCGTGTTCTACCCTGTCTAACTAAACGTGCCGCTCTGGAGCAAACAATTTTCTAACCTGAACCTTCAAAATCCTCAGGTGAAGTGCGAGGATTCTAATGCCTCAACTGCCTAAATTCCACTTCACCCTTCATGTTTTCTTAAACACTAGAATGCACACCCTGCATCCATCTTGTCCTTTTGTCGGCCATCTTAGGGTTCCACCAAGTAGGGCTTCGCACTCTTGCCAAACCATTCCTCACCTTGCGTAATGCCTGATGGGAAATTACACTGATTGCCCATTCTTTTCTTGTGTTAGTAACTCGGGACCTGACACAGAGTTCGAATTGGATCTTCAAGTGTATCACAGCTAGACTGGTATGAAAGAGAAAAATACTTGCATATAGGCTGAAAATAGCTACATATCCAGGATCACCAATAATAACATGAAATAAGTAAACAAGTTCATAAAATGTGCTTTTTGTGACTGAGTCCAAATGAGAAGCAAATAAAAGATTGCGTGCCTTATGAACTGGCTACAAAGAGGGGGGGGATGATTTTCGTGTAATTTTTCTTACTAAATCTTTGTCTTTTTTGCTAACATTTGTGTTTGGAAATGTGTATTTGTTTCTCCTTTACCATGTCTTGCTTGGCTGGCAATTTATTCCAATACCTCTCACAGATATTTTCGAGGATTGCCTTGCTCCTCAGTCCGCACTCACTAAGGTGAGCCAAGGTTACTCTTACTGAAATCTGTTTTGCCTCCGTGGGCCTTTCTGTTTGGAAAGTGTGCATTAATAGTCACAGCTCATATCAAACTGTGACTGTTCTCTCTTCATAACAAGCATACATTGTTTTAGTCGACAGGCAAAATCCAAGGAAATTCAAGAGGATGCAAAATCACACACAGCTTTAGAAGTACCTGATGATGGTCCCATTCCCGTAATGGTACTCCCTGATGGCTACTCTGGTTCGGTGTAGAAAAAGTGGCTGAATATACATTTAAAACTTCACTCTTAAACAGGGGAACTTCCTAAACAATCCAAATTAATTTTCATAATACATTTCTGTAATATGGTCATGCTTATTTTCAATGGCTCTGCTGTTGACATCAACTCAAAAAGTCATTTTGGGCACATTTTGGGGTTTTAGGAGTTGGTCATAGTCTCCGATGGGCCCGGCACCTACAGGATTGGGAGTATTGCCATAAACACGTAGACCCAACAGTTTCTCCCAAGAAACTCAAAAACAGACAAAATGTTCAAGCAAACACATGGACAAGAAAGAGGAATTACTAGGGCAATAGATTGCAGTAAATGAGACCCACCTGATAATTCCCCATTTCTTAATGGAGCCTTAGGGTCAATCTTGTAATGGTGCGTTTTTACAAAGGTGCTAGCTCCGCTGGTGGCAAAACATATGCCAAAGGGAATTTATGTTCACCTTTATCTCAATGAGTGGTTCCTACTGTCTTGAAGAAGAGACATGCTCGTATCCCACATCCAAAGAGTGTTATCTGTTCTTCAAGAGCATGTATTCCTTATTAATTGGGGGAAAGTCGTCTCCTGCTTCTTCACAAGACCTAATTTTTATAGGAGCTCGTTTTCAAACATGGCTTAGTGTGGTTTCACTTCCCAAAAAAAGGATTGCTCAAATTACAAGAATTTGGACTGTCTTTGGGTCCAGGGTGATTTATCCTCAACTATATTCCTGGTCCCCTAGGCAAGGTTTCATTTGCAGAGGTTCATGAGGCGGATTCTGAACAGTTGGTCTCCGAGCTCCCAGAATCCACTTCTCAAAATCGAATGGACACAGCAGATGAGGAGGGACATCAGGTGGTGGTTGAATCATGTTCATCTCCTGAGAGGGATTCCACTGGATCCCCCTGTCTCAATAGTAATAACTACGGATACCACCCTGTTGGGGTGGAGTATCTGCCTGGAAAATCAAAAGACTTACGGCTTTTGGTCAATGACAGAGGCTTGGAACTTATCCAACTGAAGAGAGCTGAAAGGGGTGCAATTTGGTCCTTGGTCATTCAGACATTAGATTCTGAACAAGGCAGTTCTGAGTCACACAGACATTATGGTCACCAAGGCTTATATCAACAAGCTAGAGGGAACGAGACCTCATACACTGAGCAACATCACCAAGGAAATTTTCAGTTGGACCCAAAGTTCCTTGATCTCTATGTCAGCAATCCACTTTCAGTGGGTGTCCAATGTGAAGGGGGACATCTTTAGCGAAAGACTCCCTCCTCTCTGAACTTCTTTCTTTATCTATAACTTTGATTTCCACACTCTTTGTTGAGGGAGAATGGTCATAGATCTGTTTGCATCTCCAGAAAATGCCAAACTTCAAAGGTTCTGCTTGAGGGGAGGAAGGATCAAGCATGGGCAGAAAATGGTCTGACATATCCTTTTTTTTTAATCACAAACTTTATTGAGATTTTTGTGGTACATTATGGCCGGAGCCAAATACATAAAATCAAGTTGCAATACATTACAGAATAGTACCAGTATATCAGAACATCAGCAAGAGCCTGTGAATGCACAGACCAACAAGACAATCTTGGCACAGGCTACACACTTCGCTCCCCAATTGTGAGAAATGCCCTTTGAGCCTGCGTATATGGCCGAGTCTACCGATCATGAGGGTATACATAATTCAGTAATTGTACTGCCTGGTTATGGAGGTTTTAGGGATTGTAGGGGGGGGTAGGTCTATACCTTTATAGGCTGCCCAACGAGACGAAATCTTCCTATGCGTTTGGGAACAACCTCGTGCTTGAACAACAACTATTTCTGTCCCCATGCATCTGACCATGGCCCGCCTCCACCCACCTATTGATGGCGGAGAGGTGCCCTTCCAAAGTTGCCCGATATTCCGCTTGGATAGGGTGAGGCCTAGGAATAAGACATGATGCTTATAGTGGTTTCCGCCAATCTCCTCTGTACTGTGTAATAGAAGTAATTTGGGTTCAAGGGCTAAACGCCAGGATAGGACCTGTTCCAGACAGGAGGATACTTTCCGCCAGAATGGCTGGAGTGCCCCACAGCTCCAAACTGTGTGCAGGAAGGTCCCCTCTGCTTCGCTACATCTAAGACAAGTGGGGGACGGGATGACACCCATACTCCAGAGGCGAAAGAGTGCATAATATGCCTTGTGTACATACTTAAATTGAATTAAACAGTATTGTGTGGCTATAGTGGCACTTCCGGGGCTGGCTAGGGCCTCTGTCCAATCATCATCTGTGAGGTCTGGGACGTCTGCCTCCCATGCTGTACTTGTTGTGTTTAATGTAGTTTGGGTATGGGTGATCAATGTTTGGTAGATTTGCCGGATTTGTGGGCACCGAGGTCGCCCATCAATAAGCGTCCTTCTAGAGGATGGAACTCCGGCAATCCTTCTATTGAGCGGATTAATGGTGTAAGGGCATGCCTTAGCTGTAGGTATCTGTAGAATTGAGTGCAGTCGTGGTGGTATTCTGTTTGTAGCTGCTGGAAGGACTTAAGTGCTGTCCCTTGCATTATGTCTCCTAGCTCTGAGATCCTGATGCGAACCCACGCACGAAAGCCTGGTAGCGCAGCGACTGGTCGTAGGTAGTTCCCATGCCATCTGTGTCAGGCGCCCTCCCCAACCGATCTTCCTCTCTATGTGGTGCCATAACTGCACAACTACTTTACACGCTGGGGCTAGATGTTCAAGGTTCGTTTGGCTATGGAGGAGGTCTAAGAGAGAGGTATTGCTCATCACAAGTCTCTCCACCGTGAAAGCCGGGTCTGTCTGCGAACTATACCACCACTCGTTAATGTTTAATAAATGGGAGGCTGCATAGTAAGAATATATGTCAGCTGCGGTAATACCTCCACAATATGTAGATTGTGTGCCGGTCCGCAGCGCAACTCGAATAGCCCCACCCCCCCACAGAAAATGATTGAGGAGTGCGTTTACTTGTTGAAACCATGATTGTGGAATAGTATAGGGGAAATTTTGGAGTCGATATAGAATGCGTGGCAAGGAGACCGTTTTAAAGATAGCGGACCACCCGAACGGAGATAGAGGTAGGGGTGACCAACCCTTCGTTTCCTCTCGGAGACGAGATAGCAGTGGGTGGATATTATGTGACCAGGATGTCATTGGACAAGGTGAGATGTATACACCTAAGTATTGAAAGCCCTCCGCGGCATGGGACAGTTGGCTCGCCCATGTACCTCGCCCCTGGTCTCTCCGCAAACTGGGAACAGCATATCTGTAAGATTCGCGGGTCAGAGAACCCAGGGTCTGTTAGGAAGAACAACACATCGTCCACGTATAACACAATACTGTCGGATGCCTCTGCTGACCAATCATATCCCCGCACCAGAGGGTCCCGCCTCTCCCATGCCACTAGCGGTTCTATTGCTAATGCAAATAATAGCGGGGAAAGTGGGCAGCCCTGTCTCGTACCCCGATTGATTGAAAATTGCACTGATCGCACTCCCGCCCCCCTTACGGAGGCAGAGAGATCCGTATATAAGAGTTGTATATAAGACAAAAAACGCAGTCCAAAATTGAGGGCACGGAGGAGCTGGAATAGATAATCCCAACTCAGGGAGTCAAACGCCTTGTCGATGTCGGCTAGCAAAAGGGCCGCAAGGCAACCAAGTTCTGGGGCCTTCACAATGGCGTTATGGACTCACCTAATGTTGTGTCGGGTGGATCGGTGTGGCATGAAGCCAGCTTGGTCGGGATGGACAAGGTCGTGAATGTATGTGCAAAGGCGATCAGCGAGAATCTTGCCCAAGAGTTTAGATTCAAAGTTCAGAAGAGAAATTGGACGGTAGGATGAGGGTTCTTCGGGGGCACGTCCCGGTTTGAGGAACACCACAATTTCAGCATGGTGCCAGTCAGGAGGAAGAATGTGTTGTTCTAAGGCTTCATGGAGTGCATCCAAGAGGTGTGGGCCTAGTTGGAACATATGAGATCGTAAGAATTCACTCGGGAATCCATAGGGACCCGGTGCGCGGCCGGGGCGTATGCCTGACAGGGCCGCACCAAGCTCCTCTACGGTGATTGGTGCGTCCAGTTGATCCCGGATATGATCTGGCAATACTTTAGGTGGTACATCTCTTAGGAATTCTCCTATTTGATCGGATGATGTAATTTCCTTTTTAGCATATAGAGATAAATAGTAGGATGCAAACGCTTGGGCGACAGTGTCTGGGGTGGTGCATAAAATCCCTTCTGCATTTCGCAGTGCAGGCACCGGGACGGGTGACTGCGCAGCCTGACAAAGGCGATGTAGTATCTTACTCAATTTATCACCCTATTGTTAAATTCTAGATTGGGTCACTTGCCACACCTCTTGTGCTTTGTTAGTGAGGTATTGGTGAAATTGCTGCTGTGCCAGGAGGAGACAGCGCTTCGCCGCGGGGCCTTTGCCCTCCCTCACCTCGGCTTCCAGAGGCCGCTGGCGATTTTCCAAGTCCACCACCTGTGCTAGGCGGTGGCGTTTTTCTACTGCGTGATAACATATCTATACCTCGGATCATGGGCTTAAGAGCTTCCCACAGTATTGTATCTGAAGGAGCGGTATCTGCATTAGATTCCAAATAGTCTGTGATTGCCTGTCGGAGTGTGGTTTGATATGTTGGGTCGCGTAGGTTGCATGGTGACATTCGCCACCTGAAGCACAAGTTACTAACTTGTGTAACGATATATCTGTAAGAGACAGTAGTTAGTGACAGATTCCTTACCTTAGAATATCCCCAGGCGTCAGGCTGGATCCGGAAAGTTTTTTGCGTAGCAGTACCCTTTGCGCGTCGGTAGGCGGCGTCGTGCGGCTCCGCGTCCGTCGTCGGCGTCGTGATCGCCGGGATGACGTCGCGGGCAGTACTTAGCGCCGCCCCTGCGCGCTGACGTCAGTTCTGTACACGACTTTCCGCGCCAGGAACGCAGAGCCATGCAAGAAGCTGACATAGGTGTCTGAAAAATACTAGGGCCCTGAAAGGGATGTCCTTAACCCTAGAAATCAGTTCGCAGAACGGGGAGGATGGGTGGGCGGTAGGAATCTGTCACTAACTACTGTCTCTTACAGATATATCGTTACACAAGTTAGTAACTTGTGCATCTGAAAGAGACACGTTAGTGACAGATTCCTTACCTTAGAATAGATACCTCCAGCAATACCAACCCCGGTGGTGGGTCTGCGAACAAAGATCAGACAAGGAAGTCTGGAGGACAGAACGGCCAAAGAAGCCGTCCCTCCGGACCTGACTGTCAAGGCAGTAATGCTTTGTAAACGTGTGCAGCGAGGCCCACGTAGCTGCCTGACAGATAACCGGCAGCGGAACACCGCGGCCCAAGGCCGTGGTAGCAGCCGTTGCCCTGGTGGAATGGGCACGCAGCCCAACAGGAGGCTCCTTCTTAGCCAAAGAATAGCAGGTCTTGATGCACAAGGTAACCCAGCGGGAGATGGTCCTCTTGTGCACCGCCCGACCTTTTTGGCGCCCACGTAGCCAACAAAGAGCTGGTCATCCACCCGGAAGTGTTTTGTGCGGTCAATATAGAAGGAGAGCGCACGTTTTGGGTCCAGACGGTGGAGCCTCTCTTCCTCTCTGGAAGGATGCGGAGGCGGAAAGAAGGTGGGCAAAGTGATGGTCTGCCCAATGTGGAAAGCAGTAACCACCTTTGGCAAGAAGGACGGACGCGTCCGAAGAACAACCTTGTCTGGATGAACAGACAGAAAGGGAGGTTTGCAAGATAGAGCCTGGAGCTCACTCACCTGCCGAGCGGAGGTGATGGCCACCAGAAAGGCTGTCTTCAGAGTCAGAAGACGAAGAGGACAGTTATGTAGAGGCTCAAAGGGAGCGCACATTAAAAAGGTAAGAACCAAGTTCAAGTCCCACTGAGGCATTACAAACGGAACAGGAGGGAAGAGGTGTGTAATGCCTTTTAAGAACCTGTTAACAACAGGGGACTTGAAAAGGGAGGGCTGATCAGGGAGCCTGAGGAAGGCCGAGATAGCACAAAGATAACCCTTGATGGTACCCAGGGCAGAACCCTGTTGGGCCAGAGAGAGAAGGAACAGAAGGACCTCAGAAAGAGGGGCAGAAAGGGGATTCACAGCCTTTGCTGTGCACCATGCCACAAATTTGTTCCACCTGCAGGCGTATACCATCTTAGTGGAGGGACGCCTGGCTGCCAGAATCACATCACAAACTTCGGGAGGCAAGTCGAAAGGAATCAACTGCCGCCGCTCAATCTCCACGCAAGCAGGTGTAGACTGGACAGGTTCGGGTGGAGGACCGTCCCCTGCTGCTGCGACAGAAGATCCTCCCGAAGAGGCAGACGGATCGGGGGATCTACGCTCATATTGAGTAGCTCGGGATACCAAACTCTTCGAGCCCAGTCCGGAGCCACAAGAATGACTTGGGCCCGGTCATGCCGAATCTTCTTCAACACTCTGGGTAGAAGTGGTATAGGCGGAAAGGCGTACAATAGACCGCAACTCCACTCGTGACGAAAAGCGTCGCCGAGCGAGTGCCGCCTTGGAAATTCCAACGCGCAGAACTGATGACATTGCGCGTTCTCTTCGGTGGCGAATAGATCTAACCAAGGCTCTCCCCACTGTAGAAAGAGTCCTTGCGCCACTTCCGAGTGAAGACGCCATTCGTGATCCATCATGCACCTGCGGCTGAGTTCGTCCGCCCTGGCGTTCAGGGAACCTGCCAGGTGTTGAACCATCAGGAACATGCCCTGATGTTCCAGCCATGTCCAGAGGCGCAGAGCCTCCTGACAAAGGGTCCACGACCCCACCCCGCCCTGTTTGTTGCAGTACCACATGGCGGTGGTGTTGTCTGTGAACACCTGCACTACCTTCCCTTTGACAGAGGGAAGGAATGCCTTGAGTGCAAGTCGGATCGCCCAGAGCTCCAGAATGTTGATATGGAGCCAGGACTCCGCCTGAGACCAGAGGCCTCTGATCTCCGCCTCTCCCATGTGACCGCCCCATCCCAGAAGGGACGCGTCCGTCACAACTGTGTGCTCTGGCTGGGGAAGGGAGAGGGATCTGCCCATGACCCATTGCCGGTTCGAGAGCCACCACTGCAACTGTTTTGCAGTCCCCTCCGAGATCTGGACGTGATCGGACAGGTTGCCCTGGTGCTGCGCCCACTGGAACTTCAGGTCCCACTGCAGAGCCCGCATATGCCATCTGGCATGATTGACCAGCAGGATGCAGGAGGCCATGAGGCCCAGCAGCCTCAGGGTCATCCGTACCGAAACCCAGGATAAAGGCTGAAAGATCGGAATCATAGCCTGAATATCCCGGACTCGCCGTTCGGGAGGATAGGCCCGAAACTGCGTCGTGTCCAGAACTGCTCCGATGAAAAGGAGCTGTGGAGAAGGAATCAGATGCGACTTCGGCACATTGATGGAGAACCCCAGCGAGTGCAGGAGTTCGGCCGTAGTCTGGAGGTGGGAGACGACTGCCTGGGACGAGCCCGCCTTCAGCAGCCAGTCATCGAGGTAGGGGAAGACTGAAACCCCTGCCCGGCGCAGATGAGCTGCGACCACCGCCAACACTTTTGTGAACACCCGAGGGGCACTGGTAAGGCCAAAGGGAGCACGGTGAACTGAAAATGCTCGGGCCTACCGTGAACCGGAAGGTAACGCCGGTGGGCCGGCAGGACGGGGGATGTGGAAATATGCGTCCTGCAAGTCCAACGCTACCAACCAGTCTCCAGGGTCGAGGGCAGTCAAGACCTGAGCTAGGGTGAGCATCTTGAACTTCTCCTTCCGGAGGAAGCGATTGACGTTCCGGAGGTCCAAGATAGGACGCATGTCCTCCTTGTCCTTTTTGGGCACCAGGAAGTAGTGGGAGTAGCAACCACGCCCTACTTCTGGGGTCGGAACATGCTCGATGGCCCTCTTGGCCAAGAGGGCCGTGACTTCCTTCTGCAGAAGTAGCAAGTGATCCCCTGACATGCGGTGGAATTGAGGTGGCATGGCTGGGGGGTGGACTCGAAGGGGAGGGAGTAGCCCCTTCGGACAATGTCCAAGACCCACCTGTCCGAGGTGATGGTACGCCAGTGGGGAAGGTGATGGCGGACCCTGCCCCCTACCGGCGTGCTGTGCACCTGAAAGGAGGGACTAGGAGGGTTTGGAGCCGCGGACGGGTTGGAGGTGGTGGCCTGACCCGCACGCTGGTTGCCCGATCCGCCACGGCGGAATCCACGTCCTCGGCCACGCGAAGACGCCTGCTGCGTGGGCCGGTGGCTGGGCTGCTGACGTGAAGGGGCGCCTCTACCGTGGCCACGATAGGGGCGAAAAGCAAAAGTCAGCGGAGGGCGTGTAGCAGAAAGGCCCAGGGACTTTGCAGTAGCCCGTGAGTCCTTAAAGCGCTCCAACGCATGGTCTGCTTTGGACCCAAAAAGACCGACTCCATCAAAGGGCATGTCCATGAGAGTATTCTGGACATCCCCTGAAAAACCAGTGGTTCTCAGCCAGGCGTGGCGTCGTAGCGCCACCGTCGTTGCAATAGACCTGCCCAGCGAGTCGGCGGTATCAAGGCCACATCTTATTGTGTATTTGGCCGCATCCTTCCTTCCGCAATGGCGCGGGAAAGCAGTGTCTGGACCTCCTCAGAGCACTGGGGCAAAACAGTCGCCACCGAATCCCACAAGGAGTGGGTATATCGGCCCAAAAGGCAAGCGGTGTTGATGGACCGCAAGCCAGCACTGGAGGAAGAAAACCCTTCTTCCCAAATTGATCCAGGCGTTTGAATTCCCTATCCGGAGGGGCGGTAGGGAAGGCGGTTTGGGAAGCGGAGGCTTGGACAACCAAGCTCTCAGGGGTGGGGTGGACAGAGAGAAACAGGGGGTCGCCCGGAGCTGGGCGATGGCGTCGGGACACGTTCCTATCCACAGGAGCCCCTGTGTTGGGCTTGGACCAGGCGCCCAAAAGAACGTCAGTGAGGGCGTCGTTAAACGGCAGCACAGTCTCCGAAGAGGAGGCTGCCGGCTGAAGCACCTCTGTCAAGAGATTAGTCTTGACCGCCACAGTAGGGAGTTGGAGATGTAAGGCTCCAGCCGCCCTACGCAACACCGTTGCAAAATTGGCTCCCTCCTCCGTAGCCACGGGAGGAGACAGCATGCCAGTGTCAGGGGAAGTATCTAGACCACTGGCATCCCCTAGACCCTCTGTCCAGTCCTCATCGTACTGACACTGTTGTGCCAGAGGGCCATCAGACCCCTCCCAGTCCTCCTGGTCCTCCTCAGGTTCAAAATAAGGGGGAGGAGGGACATTTGGGACCCAAGGTCTCATCGGCGCCGGAACCGGCGTCGAGCGACGTCGGTCCGGGTCCATGTCCGGAGCCGGAAGGAACTGGGGGACGACGCCGCCCGGAGCCCCAGGCGGCGTCGAGAACGGCACCGGAGACATCGGCGCCGGCGGAGGTGTCGTTAGGTCGACCGGCGTCGATGGGGGTTGTGGAGCCGGGATCGAGGCCGGGGCCGGAGCCGGGATTGAGGCTGGAGGCACGGGCGATGCCGGGGCCGGAGCCGCCGGCGACGCCGGAGCAACCCCATCAGGGCCCGCGGGGCCCGAAGGCGCACCAGAGGGTCCTTGGGGCCCGAAGAGGCGGGCCATGGCCGACAGGAATTCCTGCACTTGGGCCGGATCCGCCCCCGAGCCCGGGAAGGACGGGTATTGCGGGGGCGACTCCACAGGCATGTCCGGGGCCGCGGGGGCGGGGACGGTGCCGGGAGGGGCCTCAGCCGAGTCGCGAGACCGGCGAGGCGAAGTCCTAGAGCGACGATGCTTTTTGGACTTTTTGTGTTTTGACTTACCGGCCGAAGAAGACTTCGATGCCGACGACCGGTGTGGACTCCGCGATCGACCCCTGGACCTCTCACGCGACCGGGGCTTCCGCGAAGCCGAATGCCGGGCCTCGAGGAGCTTTCGAGACCGCTCTCGCAAAGCTTTCAGGTTGAGGGCCTGGCAGTCGGAACAAGACTCCGGGTCGTGGCCTCGGCCGAGGCAGAAGAGACACTCCCAATGCGGGTCTGTGACGGACATCATCCGAGCACAGGCGCCGCAACGTTTAAACCCGGGCATCCCTACGACACCTTGAAGTCAATTGAAGAAAAACAGTGAAAAATTCACCAAAAATTTTGGTCAAAAAATGACCAGGGCACTGCTCTTCCCGGATCTGCGCTTGCTGGCGCGGAAAAAGAAGAACTGACGTCAGCGCGCAGAGGCGGCGCCTAAGTACTGCCCGCGACGTCATCCCGGCGATCACGACGCCGACGACGGACGCGGAGCCGCACAACGCCGCCTACCGACGCGCAAGGGTACTGCTACGCAAAAAACTTTCCGGATCCAGCCTGACGCCTGGGGATATTCTAAGGTAAGGAATCTGTCACTAACGTGTCTCTTTCAGATGTGGGGTTTGTGAGGCCCGATAAGCAGCTTTAGGGTGATAGGGGAATGGTGCGAGAGACCCCTGATTAAAATGGAAACGGACGAGGCCCTTTGAATGTAGGTAAGCAGGAGAAAAAGGTAGTCTAGCCTGGATAGGGATCCATGTACTTCTGAGAGGAAAGTGAAGCCTAATTCTGCTGGATGATACGCTTGCCATGCATCCGACCACCCCAGGGTAGAGACTAGATGATGCAGTTTGGATTCTCCTGTTTGGGGACTGTGGTCTGTCTCACACCATTGATCAATGGACCCCATAGTATCATTCCAATTGCCATCCATCACTGATAAACTGTCTGGGATTTCCCCCCATAGCCGTGTGACTCGATCTATGAAAGTGTGTCCCGGGGGAGGGGGGGGGCATAGAAGCTACCCAGCGTCAGTGATTCCCCATATAGCGTGCCTGTCACTGTATGGTGTATCGTCCACCGGGATCGGACCAGGTTTTGGACGGGCAGTAGGGGACCCTTTGTTGTATGAGTGTAGCCATGCATCGTGACCCGCGCAAACCCTGAATGATAAACCTTGTCATAACAGAAGCGGGCCAGGCATGGTGCTTTGTTACCCATCATGTGCGTTTCCTGTAAGAGGAGAATATCAACCTCCAGTTGTTTGGCTTGCCTAAGGACCGCACCCCGTTTGATTTTGTCGAGTACCCTTCGAACATTCCAAGTCATAATATTGAGCCCTCCAGGCAGGGAATTAGTAGTATTCACAGCCTTCTACATTTCAGGGGGGATGCCAGATGCAGAGAGCGTGCGGAGAAGAGGCTGTGTCGCTGTGCCTGTGCCTAAACTGGAGTAACTCCTGTGGAACCACAAACGATACCCTATCCCCCCTCCCCTACCCCAATACTTCCACCATCATGAAGTATCTGTCGCGGCCGGAGGGCTCCCAAGGCCCCAACTGGGACCCCGGGATGCTACCGCCAATGGTTCCCCAACTTCCCATTGTCATTAACCATGATTGTTCAGGGCATGCAAGTAGCACCGGTTAACGACCCCCAAGCCTGGTACTGCTCCAAGGACGGACCATGTTCTCCGGGTCAGTGAACATCTGCAGCAGGAGCCTTTGGGGAAGTTTCAGCGGCGTCTCCACTGCGGTCACGACTCATCACCCTGTGTCTGGGAGCGCCAGTTTGATCTCGATCTGTGTCGTCTTTTTGAGGTGGACTTTTTCGGATGATTCCTCTGGGTGCCTTGTGAGGAGTCAGATTCCAGTGGTGGAGGGGTGTGTAGTTTCAGGTGAACCGCCTCCTCAGTCCATGTGAAAATCACCTCCGGAGTATCGAAGAAGAGGGACTCAGATTTGTAGATAACTCTCATTTGTGTCGGATATAACAGCGTATATTGAATATTTAATTCTCTGAGCCGGTGCTTAGCTGCAGTGAATGATTGTCATTGTTGTTGAACAAGTCGGATATAGTCAGGGAAAACCATGATGGCATAAGAATTGTAAAGCAATTTATCCTTATGCCTTCTGGCGAATTAAAGAATGGTGTCCCGATCCATATAGTTCAACAGTTTGGCTATGACTGGCCAGGGACGTTCTCCCGGTGGGGGCTTCCTTGTCAATGCTCGGTGGGCTCGTTCCACGGCAAAGCAGGAGGACAAGGAGTCCTCTGGCACGAGGCATTTCAGCCATTGTGTGAGAAAGCGTTCCATAGAGGTACCTTCACACCCCTCTGGAAATACAATAAGGCATAGGTTGCCATGCTGGGAGTGGCCCTCTGCCTTTTCCACCCGAGAAGCCAGCTCCTGTATTACGACAGTAAGTTTATTCAATTTTTGCTGCAGCGTTGTGACAGTGTCTTCAACAGATGACACCCTAGTTTCTGCCTCAGTAATGCGGTCGACGGCCTTTCTGAGGTCTTGCCTTAGCAAGGAGACCTCGGATCCAACTGCGCTAATCTTTGCATCCAGTGTGTCGTGGGCCTGGGTTATCGCAGCAAGCAAGGCAGCATTATCCAGGACGGGCCCCCATTATCGGCATTGCTAGCCCCGGCGGGCTGATAGTGAATTGGTCCAGGGTACTCTGCTTCCTGCTGGGACCTGATGATTTGTACTTCGTCATGGTGGCCAAGAGAGGGGCCTGGAGGCTAGGTGTTGACTGTTTCTCTGCCCCAACAGGGATAGCCGCCTCGCTGGTCTCTTTGCGGGTCTTCTCTCCTCTCCAGGTGCCTCTCAATGTGTGCGTCTGGATGAGCCACCGCGGTCCGGGCCTCATCGAAACAGACCAACCCAGGCTGCAAGCCGCACCGGGCCTAGCTCGGCCTCCTCCGCAACCTGGGGACGGACCGCCAAGTGGGCCCCCTAACGGGACCACACTCGCTGGACCCCCAGCCCACAGCACCCACCTGTGCGAAATCTATCTAGCACTGGCACTAAGGCTACCAACCTTCCAACGCTATAGTTAGGGGAAGGGGTCTGGGCCCATGGGCATCATGTGGCACCGTCGTGAATCTGATGTCACCACAAAAGGAATCCGATCAGGGGCTCAGCCCCAGGCGTCCACTGCACCACGATGTGAGTGGGGGCCCCCCCGCACTCCAGACCCCCCAGGGGAAGGTCCAGCACTGCAGGCCTACCTTACTTTATCAGCCATGCCGGGAGGATCTGCCGGGCCCCGCCTGAGGTCCTGGGGGAACAATGGTCTTCACTGACTGTGTGGCGGGCGGGGTGTTGCATGCAGATGCGGCCGCCAATGGGGCACCCGCCTTCCCTGCAGGGATCACCAAGGGCTGCCGCCGGGCTGACTCCGATAGCGGCGGCCCACTGTCCAGGCCGCACCGAGCGGGCCGCACATCCGCCTCACTTCTTTGCCGCTCCCGATGTCATGGGCCCACCACAGGGTCACAAGGTGAATGACGATATTCTTTGCTTTTGCCGGTGTGGATCTCGCCGATCTCGCCGGGCCACACCTCTCTATTTCTGCGTCACCCGGGCTTCTACGGGGTGGTGCAAACAGCTACAAGGCCGCAGCGCCTCCCCTGTAGAGATGGATTGCCTTGTCTCACAGCGCACCGCTGCTCCGAGACCAGAACATCAATCGGGGGCTCCGCTGCTTGATGTACTGTTTCCCGGTCCGTTTAGTGGGATTTTACGCTGGATTTCATTGGATCATGGGCTTGGATGGTCGGAACTAGGTTGCGTCCGCCATGACGGCTGTCCAAGCCACGCCCCCCCTGACATATCCTTTGCCTCAGGGGCTAATATATGCATTCCACCCTTTTCCCCTGATTTCTAGTGAGGATGAGAAAGGAGAAGGCACAGATTGTGATGATTGCTCCTCATTGGCCTTGTTTCCTTTTTTGGAATCCATGAGGGTTTTACAGGACTGGAGGATTCCCATAACTCCCTCTCCTCTCAGCTTTCCAGTGCTGTCTCAGGAGACGCTATTTAGGCTCAAATTGACAGCCTGGAGGTTGAGTGGAGAGGTTCAAGAGAAAAGGAGTAGCCAAGAATGTTGCTCTTATGGTACAGGCTTCCAGGAGATCTTCTACGCTTTTGTCATACAGTAGGCATTGGAGGACATTTTGACTTTGGTGTGAAAAAAGACAGTTAGACCCCACTTCAGCCAGTTTGATTTTGGTAATGGAATTTTTACAGGAGGGGTCAAAATTGGGTTTGACAGTGGCAACCTGTGATATTCTTGTCTGTACTTTGTTTCTTTCCATGGCTTTATTCTGCCACTGCAGAATATTCCATTTGGAATGTACATAGTTGAGACTTCTGCTCAGTGGCAGTTGTCTTCTTGATATTGTCCTTGGATGTGGCTGGAGTTTTCTTGTTGGTAATAAATACCAATTTCAACAGAACCTACACTTGCTGGATTCATTTCTACCTACAATTTTACATTGGCGACGATTGGGCAGAGAAAACTTCAACACCCAGGTGCAGACCCTGGTTTATCCGTCTACTTTTGGGAAGTAAGTATGTTATTTCCCCATCGAGTGACTTATTAGTATTCTACTGACTTTCATGCCCTTCCTATAACGTGTGTCTACAGTTTTACTAAAATATTATATCGTATTGTACCAAGCCAGCGGGTACTGAGCCAGCGTATACTTTTCTAAATATTGCGAGGCTTAATTTATTTTTAGATCAATCCCCTTTGATCTACAGACCTTCCGACTCTGGATTTCTTATGTGATTTATTGATTTTACTAATCACTTCATCCTTGTTATCTGCACGTATTTTAAACCTCCTCACGCGCTGCCTCGAGAGAGCTTTCAACCGTTCTGCCTCGAGAGCTATTGACTGTGCTAGGCGCTGCCGCTCGAGAGCCATTAATCACGAGCTCTTCACACGCAGCTGCCAGACACCAGTCATTGGATTCCGGTCTACGTCAGTCTCAAGTTTACGAGCTTTTCATAATAATTAAGAGCTCTTCACACGCAGCTGCCTGACAGCAGTCATCGGATTCTAGTCTATGTCAGCCTCAAGTTTACAAGCTTTTTCATACTGTGCTGCTTAACGTGTACAAACATTAATACTCACGCTAATGACTTCGCTGGGATTTCTTTGCAACATCGTACCGGCACTTCTGTGAGCTTTTGGAATGTTTATGCTCCTTTCAGTGCTGCAACTTCTCCTGTGATGCGCACACATTTCTACACGAGAAAAATGTCAATTTTCTTCATCAGCTTTTGCACAACTTCCTGGTGCTCATAAACATAGACAGAAGACAGCTTCCTGCAGCTCATAGACATAGACAAAGGACTCACCTGTAGTTCCACTTATCTTCAATCAACATTTCAACATATTTATCCACTTCTGCATTTTGCTAATCTTACTTTGTACTTTTGGATGAACAAACTCTATTGTTTATTAACCTCTTTACTGCTTGTTCGTTTTATTTATTTATTTATTTATTTTCTTTTATTATTTCTTTGCTTTTCATTTATTTACAGGTCATTTTCGGGTATCGCTTCGGATATCGGTGTACTCTCCATCTTTATATCTCGTTGCATACATCATGCAACATATTGCACCTCCTCCTTTCTTTCTCACTTCTCCTGGTGATCCACCCTTAATTTGGTCTAAATGGAAAAAAGTGTTTTAAATTACGTTAAAGTTACTGGACCTAATTTATCTTCAGAAAGGAAAACTTCTTTATTAGTTCATTGTTTAGGAGCAGAGGGTCAAGATGTATACGAGAATTTACCTGATTTGGTGAATGAGGGAGAAGGTGATGGTTTGAGTGAATTTGATATAGTTATAAAAAAATTAGACAAACATTATTTACCCAAAGTTTTAATAATCTTGGAGAGGTTTCATTTCGGTAAAAGAAAACAACATGATGGGGAATCTGTTGAAGATTTTGTTACTGCATTGAGAAAATTAGCATCTCTTTGCAATTTTGGGGAGAATACAGAGGAAAGGATACGTGACCAATTTATGTTAGAATGTTGGAGTGACAAAATCAGAGAAGAACTTTGGTGCAAGAGTGATCCTTCATTGTCAGAAGTACTTATCATTGCCAAACAAGTTGAGCATTCTAGTGAATGCATGAAAGAATTACAAAAAACTAAAAATGTTGTCAAGACTGAGTCCACAAGTGAAACGTCAGGTGTTAATGTTGTTTCTTCGACCAAAAGTAGAACTTATGCGTTTACTAAACCTAAAGGTTTTTGTTTTAGATGTGGGAATCCTTACCATATGGCGAATTCTAAAGATTGTCCTGCTTTACATTTAGTTTGCAGGGTTTGTGGAAAGAGAGGCCATTTTGCCAAGTTTTGTAAATCCCCAAATATGAAAAAGGAAAAAGTTAATACTGTTGGGGAAATGGAACATGATATCCTGTTGCAAATAACAGACATTAATGTCAATAAGGTACATGAAATGAGTTGCTCGCATCCTTCTGACGTGGTGTGTGTGAATGGTTGTGATGTTGTAATGATCATGGATTCTGGTGCCAAACTGTCTCTAATCTCAGATATTGAGTTTGAAAAAACCTTCAAAGGAAAGGTTTCTCTCATTGCACCTGATGTTACACCATACAGTTATGGTGGTAAGCCTATTGAGTTGGTTGGGTACTTTCAGGCAGATTTTGAATTTCATGGGAACAGAGCTATGGGAAAGATATATGTGCCTGTGAAGGGTGATTCGATTTTGAGTTGGCAACAACAAAAATTGCTAGGAATTTTCTTAGATCCCAATCTTGATCCTCCTGTACAGGTGAGAAAGGTTGACACGATGTCAGATCAATTTCTTCAAGAGTTTCCCACAGTGTTTGCTGAGAATGTTGGTTGTGTTAAGGGGTATGTTCATCACATTAAGATTAAAGAGGGTGCTACCCCTGTAAGATGTAAAGTCAGGAATGTGCCCTTGAGTCTTCAAGATGCGGTACAGAAAGAATTGAAGAGACTTGAGGTCGAAGGAATTATTGAACCGTTGGAATCTCCTGAGTGGTTGGCTCCGGTGGTCGTTGCTACTAAGAGTTCTGGAGAGATTCGTCTTTGCGTTGATCTTCGTCATTTGAATAAGGAAGTTGTGGAAGATAAGTTTCCTCTTCCGAATATTCAAGAAATGGTGACTTTGATTAGTGGTGCAAAATATTTCACCACTCTTGACTTGATGTCTGCGTAGCATCAAGTTAGATTAAGTGATGATTCTAAAAATTTGACTGCATTTGTGACACCTTTTGGTGTTTTCCGATTTAACCGCATGCCATTTGGTCTTTGTTCTGCTGCGTCTATTTTTCAACGATTGATGACGTCCTTGTTGAAAGACTTGGATGGAGTTAAATTTTTTCAAGACGATGTATTGATTTTTAGCAACGATTTGTTGGATCATCTATGCAAAGTAAGAGAAGTATTGCGGATTTTTGAGAGTAAGGGCATAACATTGAAATTGAACAAGTGCAAGTTTTGTTTGAGTGAGATAACATATTTAGGTCATGTGATTTCAAGTGATGGTGTTCGTCCTAAGCCAGAATTGGTGCAAGCTATTGCAAAGTTGTCTCAACCCACTAAAAAGGAGGACATACAAACCTTTCTAGGAATGGTTGAATTCTATGCACATTTCGTTCCTAATCTTGCCAGCAGGTCTACAGTTATGCATTGTCTTTTGAGGAAGGGAGAACAATTTGTGTGGTCTGATGAATGCACGAAAGAGTTCAAAGATCTCAAGAGTTCACTTGTGTCAGTTCAAGCTTTGTTCCTGGGATGCCATGTGTTTTGTATACGGATGCCAGCATCAAAGGTCTGGGTGCAGTATTGAAACAAAGACATGGATCCGATGAGGTCACTGTGTTATTTGCTTCCAGGTCTTTGAGGGGAGCTGAAGAGTGTTATTCGACCATTGAGAGGGAAGCTCTGGCAATATTTTGGGCTGTTAGGAAATTCAAGCAATTTCTGTGGGGAGTCACATTTACAGTGTGTTCGGATCATAAGCCTTTACAAGAAATTTTTATGAAAAAGGGTCTTGATTGCATATCTTCTAGAATATGCAAGTGGTTGGTTGCATTACAGGACTTCAATTTCTCTGTTGTCTACTTACCTGGTGTAGAGAATAAAGTGGTCGATTGTTTATCTAGGATGAGTGCAGATGTTTCGGTTTCTGTTGATGAATGTGATTGGTGGAAGGAGGAAGATGTTAAAGTGTGTGTGGTGACTGGCGGTTGCGTTACTGAGGAAGAGTGGTGTTTAGAGGCTGAAAAGGATGAGGTTCAAAAAGAGATTATCAAGAACTTGTTGTCAGATGAGATGTATTGGAAGAAATCTGAATGTTTGGCGGGTTTTGTTAAGGTGATGGATGAATTATCTGTTTGCAATGGTGTTCTTTTGAGAGGGGGAAGATTGGTTCCTCCCTTGGGAATCAGAGAACGATTGATTTGTTTAGCACATGAGGGACACCAGGGCATTTGCAAGACCAAAGAGCGTTTAAGATCCAAGTATTGGTGGCCAGGAATGGATATCATGATTGAAAGGATGGTTCGAGATTGCTCTGAATGCAAGTTGTGTGACAAAAGTCTTAAGGTGAGGAAATCTCCTATGGTGTGTAGAGAAATTCCTTCAGAGGTATGGGAGGAAATCGCTCTTGATATTTTGGGACCTATCAATGTTGGTAGTGTCTCTAAATATGTGTTGGTAGTCATGGATATGCTTTCTCGCTGGCCAGAAGTTGGAATTACTTATGAAGTTAGTACCTCTTCTGTTGTTAAATTTTTATCTGAGATATTTGCCAGAGAAGGTAATCCAAGATCTATACTCACTGATAATGGAGTTCAATTTGTCTCCAAAGAAATGATGGAGTTCTTGACAAGTAGAGGTATCTCTCATAAAAGGTGTGCATTATATCATCCAGAATCAAATGGTACGTCTGGGCATACCCTGCACAGTCACAGTCATTCAACACTGGGACTATCAAGGCGCAGGCTTAAATAGCTAACATTTGGAAACACAGGCCCGGATTTACTAAGATGGCACGCAACATTGCTCAGTAAGCCTTTGTCTTTATGTGTGATAACATTACTGATACTTTTAAATGTATGTTTACCATGTTATGTTTACTGTACAGTACTGTAAACACATAGGTAATTCATTGCTAGGGTTTATGATGCCACAGAAGTGAAAGCTGGACAGAGATGCTGTTCTAATGAAACAAGACAGAGATGGATTAGGTGTTTCTAAGCTAAACGGTATAGAAGCTTTAGTGGGCAGTAGGGTTGTTATTTCTGAGGGGGTGTGCCATGAGGTGTATACTCCCTCAGTGGAGGGTGACAGGGGATTTGATGATCTGGTAGGTGGTGGCAAGGGGGAGGCTGGCACAATCCAGTATACCAGCTTCAGAACTCATGAGATCGGTCCCCCCCTGGTCATAGTGAAGGCGGTGACTAACAGGAATTGTACAGGAAGGGTATGCCTATAGACCTCGTAAGTTTGATAGCCATTCGAAAATGCATCCACAGGCTTTTCTGCCAGATGGAAGCTCGGGTTCTAATGACTTGAATGCTCACGCTGATGTGGAGAAAATGTGTTTCAAAGCTCCAATCAACATAGCACCTGTTTATTCCAGGAAACCTGGGTGCTGAAACCACTATATCGGGCTGGCTATGTACATTTTAGCAAAGAAGCGTCCTCAAATGGTAGGAAAGAACGTCAGGAGGGCTGAGCACCTGAGTTTGCTCTAACGTATTAGGGGAACTCAAAGAGATTCCAGTGCCCTCACCTGACATTCTATGTGTGTCCATCACTAACCTGGCTAGTGTTGTGTACATATATAATGTCTACCTTAAACCAGGAGGTTCAGCCTACGAATTGCACACTTTAAAGCTGCTACTCTCCCATATGATTGCTGTACCATGGCCTGCTCTCATAATAGCTGGTGGTGATTTTAATTGCAAGTTTGAATCAATGTGTGATGAAGGTGGAGATGGCTCATTTGAAGAGGACATCAGATGGGGCATCTGTAGGTTGTCCCTGGAGCCCATTAAGAAATGGACATCACTAGCTCTCCAGATTAATGCTATGACATTAAATGTAGGCCTGCGAGCAGTGAACGGGAAATCCCTCTCAGAAAGTATGGGGAAACACACCTTCAATAGACCATTCAGTACTAGTCTTATTGACTGTATTCTAATAGATCTACAATTATGGTCTTCCCTTATTGACTTCATGGTGATAGATCTGTTAGAGAGCGACCATAATGCCCTTTCACTTGAAAGTGATCCCACGATATTAGGCCTGAAGTCTCTCCAAGAGGACGTATTGATACAAATACAGTTGTATCTAGTAATATGTGCAGAGTGAAATGGGCAGGTATGAAGGACTCAGAGGTACAGTTGGGTAAAATATATTCCTGTGTAGCTACATGTTTACACAAGATACTCAACTTGGGATGGGGCAGGGAAGAGGCATTCTTCATTCCCCCCCCCCCAAATGCATACCAAGTTGTTTAATGATCTGAGGGTTTCTTTTTTTTTGTATCTAGGAAATTCTGCAAATCTCCCCCTTCACAGTTGTGGTATAACGTGGATTGTAAAAATGCCAGACATGCCCTATTTCTAGCCATTAAGAATCAGGAAGGGGGGAAATTAAAGTCCTGAGGGCTGCAGACAAACTTACCATTAGAAGGGCTAGAGAGGTTTGGGAAATGGAACGTTGGAAGCTTATGTTAACTCCAGTTCTTGATAAAGACCAGAGCAGCTTCTGGAATTTGGTTTTGTTGGGCAGTAAAGGTGGAGTAGGTCCACCTTTGTCCAATATCTCTGCCACAGACTGGGTAACACATTTTGCAGCATTATATTCACTGGAGGGTGGTGGTGATTCTCATCAGCAGTTGACTTTGCTTGAAAATTTACAGAAGGAAGGGTGTAATCTGCCACAGTCAAAAATGTTCACCTCTATTTCCCTGGAGGAAGTTAATACAGCACTTTAAGTTGTAATAAAGCTCCAGGATTGGACAAAATCCCTGGGGACCTCTAAAGGCAGAACCAGGATGTGTGGGGTCCATATTTCACGGTACTATTTAATAACATTTTAAATGGAGCAGCTATTCCCCCAACGTGGACAGTGGCTGAAATTATCCCCATACATAAAAAGGGTTCCCCAGAGGATACACGTAATTACAGACCAAATAGCTTAATAGATTGCTCTCAAAAGCTTTTTGTCACCATACTTTTAAATTGGCTACATTCTTGGATAGAGGAGCATAAAGTTTTAACCCCTTTACAAGCTGGTCTTAGAAAGCGTTTCAGAACAATTGATCAAGTCTTCCGTCTTTTGCTAATTTTTGGGAAATTTGTGGTGTTGGGTTGGGGCAGCCTTTACATTGATTTTGTTGATTTATGTTCACCTTTTGATATGGTCCCACGATATAATCTCTGGCAAGTTTTATCTGATATGGGTGTCCCCTCGGATCTTCTGCCTATTTTAATCAGGCCTCACTTTGGAAATTATGCCCAAGTGCGGGTCGGAATGTCAGGCAACTTAACAGCTCCTTTCTCTGTGTATCTTGGGTGAGGCAGGGATGTGTGCTCACTCCCACCCTGTTTTCAATGTACATGAATGACTTAACGTTATTCCTGGATTATTGTTGATGCGCCTAGATTAGCGAACACTAGGGCCCCAGCCCTAATGTTCACAGATGATACCCTATCAATATCCAAATCTCCTATGGGCCTTCTGAATATTCTATGTCGCTTTTAGAGATTTTGTGAACTGCAGAGCCTAGAAATAAATGTAGCAAAAACAAAATTTATGATATTAAACCCAGACCATTCTACAAGACCCAGTCCTAAACTTCTAGGTGTCCCTTTAGAGAGAGTTAACGTTTTTGACTATTTGGGGCTGTTCCATAGTGAATGTATGGACTTGTGTAATCACATAGAAAATAGGATACTTAGAGTTGTGCAGCATAGTGGGGCATTACTCAGAATTTTAAAAAAATCATTATATTGTCCAATTTTGCCAGTTGTGTAAATCTATAAGGCACAGACACTGGGAACTGCAATGTATGGTTCGGAACTCTGGGGTTATAAAATCATCCATAGCTTCCAAGTTTTAGAGAATTGTTTTGTACGCCAATTATTAAGCCCACCTAGTAGTACACCACTAGTCCCCCTGAGATTTGATTTGGGATTAAGGCACATCTCAGAGGAAGTTGGCCTTATGCCCATTCTTTACTGGAGACGGATCTGGGCCATGCCTACACTTTCATCCTATTTGGATGGCCTTAAGGATGTGCTGGGGATTCCAGGGACAAGTAATATCCCCTGGTTCAAATATGTGAGAGACACTCTAGGTAAGATTAGATGTAGAGATCTGTGTGATGTATGTGAGGATATCCCAGTTACGAGTAAATGCTTAATTAAAGCAAGTTACCGCCAGTTCAAACTGGGCCATATTTTGTCAGCTTCTAAAATAGGTACCATGACTGACCAATTTCTCCAAGTTAAACACTCGTATTGCTTCGAAGAATGTTTTAGATGCTATAGAACCCCCATTAGCTCGCAGACTACGTGCAATTTAGACATGGAACCCTACAAATAGCCACATATACCAGTAAATGGTCTCAAACCATTCATCGCTTAGATACTGATATGGCCGCACGTTCCGTGAAGGGCAAGACAGATACTGCAGATTCTGCAGAAAATATGAAGAATCAATAACTCACATTCTTTGCATATGTGGGGAGCTGCTATACCTTAGGGTTTTCTGGCTGTGACCAATATGGTGTATCCTAAATATAAGAACCTGCAGAGCAGCAGTTGAATCATGCGTGAAGGGTGAGTCCTCGCAGCTAGCGGCCCGATTCCTGAAGTACATGAGAGCGGTTCTATCATTGCAAGAGGAGCATGACAGCACACCGCAATAGCTCGTCCGCTTCCCATTAAGACCCGAACAATACGCATTGGGTCCATGGAATATTACCAACAAAATCCCAGCTGCACCAAAACAGGCCCGCAGGCACTTCATCTGAAAGCCTTGAAAATTCCATTGAACTGCCCGCTCGGCAATACCATGCTGGCAAACATTTGGAAGTCTCTCAACTGCAGTGTCAGGTCCGAACCCCTGAATAACATCTTCAGTAACATTTTCACAGTAGCCCTCCCATCAAGCTACCACACACTGCAATGCAGACATCCGGACAAATGCCACTATTTAGTAACTGTAATACAATAGGTGACTTGCTAAACCGCATCCAGGCGGCCTTCTGGAACTTTCACGTAGACAGCCCAGCAAGGAGTGACAAACGCACTTTAGGAGCATGTTGGCACTTTCCACATATGGATTTTAGATAAACTTACTTGCTGTACACACAGTGACTAATTCTTCGTTTTTTACCCCTTTTAATCACAGGATACTTCATGTTGCAGAAATGTATATACATGATCTAATGGTTTTATTGTAATGATTTTAAGTAATTGTGCAATAAAAAACTCAATTCTATTCATCCCTCAGATTGCCACTGTCCGACCTGTGGAGCAGGGAAGGAAGCTACAGAGGACATGTTCTTTTTCTGCCCCGCCTACTCCGTATCTAGGAAGAAGTGGCTTATACCAATTTGCCAGGCTATGGGCACAAGATCTTATTCTAATGCATTACAAATACTAAAAAATGATGTAAGTTATTTAACTGTATTTGCAGTACCTCAGTTTTTATTGGCAATATGGAGACTAAGGCAGCGGTATCTGCAAGATAGGACAATATTAGTTCATAGTGTATAGGTTCTAGTTCTAAGTATTTTAAAAATAGAATGTGCGAATCGCTGTATTTATTATTTTAGACTTGTGTATTTGCCCACAGATATAAGCTAATTAATTAATGTGTCTAGTATAAATGTATGTGGCTTAATACACTATCCTTTCTCCTAATTTTATCTTTTTAGTATCTATTATGTATGAATGTTTTATTGTGTACTTTTATGGCTTATGTATTTGCTGAATAAAGCTATCCATGATGATCATGATGACTTGGTGAAAATATTTCAAGACAGTACTTGAAGCTATTGGTAACAGATTGACACTCAACCTGCTAAGATTAAGATTTCCAAATTGCAGTACTCTGTTTCAAAAAAGGATTCGCATACAGTGGTAGACATTTTGATGTGGAGGCGTTTTAAGCTTGTTTTCTACATAACGAATGGCATTAATCTTTGCCCAGATTGCAACATGCCGTCATCTTTTCTAACTACTGCCTCGATTACAGGCTTGGTGGTAGAAACCATCAAACTTGCACACTTTGTAAATACTAACTCCTCAAGGTCCAGTAAATAGCACAGAAGTTAAATAACACTAATTATGAGTTTTTACCGAATACTGCAGAATGGTATTTACTGCATGTGTTAAATACCAAATGTGTGCTATCTACTGGATGAGGTGAATAATGCACCCGATAAACCGCACATGTACAAAATATCAGGAAGTGCCCATTTTAAGGCACTGGAAGTTACTGGAGTGCAACAAAGTAACCCCTTGAGAGCAGAAACAGCCAAAGCAACACACAGACAGACTGCAGGACCCCCCCCCCCCAGCACACCAACAACTCCTTCTTGTGTGGAAGTGTGTAGGCATTCATTTTGTTGGGCAACGCCCCTCGAAACAAGCCAAAAAGTATCCATTGCCATCATTTGACATCACTCAGTCATCCTAAACAGATACCTCCCAAACTCTTCCATCATAATTCTCAGCAGGGAAAGTTTATGAGTCCTAAGCTGAAAGACCTGCATAAGGAGGTAGTGAGACACCATAACCGTCTAATGTGTCATCTCATGCTGACAATGCCCCTAAGTACAAAGAAGAACGTGCCTGTGGAAGGAGGTAACATACAGAGGTAACATACAAAATCAATAATGTTGAGAACATTAAAAACAGGTACTTAGATGAGGTGCCAAGCACTAAAGCATTGCTACTGGTGGTAACTCTCCATCTCAGCTCTACTGAAAGTCGTGGGAAGAAAAATGTATGACCATCCTCAAAATGTCTGAAGTGGAAGAAGTGAAAGAAGGTCTTGAGTCCGGAGGAATCCACAGTAAAAAACATAAGAGTTGTAATTGAAGTAGAAGTGCTAGTTAAAATGTTGACAGCTGAGAATCATCAATGTGAAGAGTGACTGATGTAATTTGTAATACATATTCACATTGATCCATGTATGTGCAGCCATAGAGGCTAACAAGTCTCTAATGGTACTGTTGACATGTACTGGGATTTTTGGACCACAGCAACTATAAAGCATTGTAATCTTAATGACAAAGCATTGATTTTTCTGCCCAGTATGTTGAGGGTGATGTTATGTTATGTTATCTGAGTTTATAAAGCGCACAGCTGCCCCAGCAAAGAGGCGTCCCGGCGCTACCAGCGTCAGAAGAAACAGGGCTAAGAACACAACAAGTAGGCGTAAGGAATATACAGAAGACAAAAGGACTAAGCAGAAGGAAAAAGGAAAGTTTTAATTGCTTTCCTGAAGTCCACCATGCGATCCAAGCTGCGAATCTGAGGAGGCAGGGAATTCCATAGCTTGGCAGCCAAGTAAAGGAAAGATCGACCTCCAACCCGAAGGCGCTTCACACGGGGGACAATTACCAAATGCTGTCCCAGGGAGCGCAGCTGGCGAGTGGGGACATACAGGGCTAGCAAGTTAGCCAGGAGACTGGGCGAGGCAAGTTTCAGGATCTTAAAAGATAGGCAAAGAGCCTTAAATTGGATCCGTTTGGCCACTGGAAGCCAATGTAACCTCCGGATGGCCCCAGTAGAAGGACAGTTACGTGGGAGCCCTAACAGGGCTCTGGCGGCAGCGTTTTGAACACGCTGCAATCGCAATATCTCAGCCTGATTAGCTCCCAACAGGAGCGAATTAGCATAATCCAGTCTAGATAGAATGGCTGATTGAACAATCAGTTGGCGAGTAGATGAATCAAATAACTTCAACAGGGGCCTAAGTGCCCGCAGGAGGCCAAAACAGGTACCCGCAACTCTTTTGGTATGTTCTTGAAAGCTAAGGGTAGCATCCGTCCATATCCCCAAATTTTTTACCACCAACTTAGGGGTGGGGGTACTACCAAGTACGTTGGGCCACCATTGTTCACTCCAGAGGCTCCTGTCCCTCCCCACCAACAGTAACTCTGTTTTAGTCGCATTCAACTGGAGACAATTTAAAGTCATCCACTCTGCCACAGCAGCCAAGCCGCTCCGAAACCTTGAAGCATCCTGAGTGGAACCATCGGACAGGGCCACCAGCAGCTGTGTATCATCTGCATACGAGACCATGGTGAGGCCCATATTCCTAGCCACCTAAGCAAGAGGCTGAACATAAAGATTGAACAATATGGGGCTCAGTGCAGAGCCCTGTGGTACCCCCTGCCCGATGGGATGAGCCTGAGAAAGAAACGGGGGGCCGACACTCGAAAAGATCTCTTTCAGGAATGATCTAAACCATTCTAGTGCTAGGCCCACAACCCCGGCATCCTCCAAACGCTGTAACAGAATTCCATGTGAAACCGTGTCAAATGCGGCACTCAGATCAAGTAGAATCAGTGCCGCTGTATGACCGGAATCGAGAATGGTCCGCAGATGTTCTGTCACAGCCAGAAGAGCCGTCTCTGTACTGTGACCAGGGCGGAAACCATGTGTAACAATTGTATGTATAATTGTGCTTCTTAACAGCATCATGGCATTGTGGTTGATCCAGGGACCTAACATAGCAGTTCAGTATGCACATGTCCACATCACACAGCATGTGCACATTAATAGTGTGCTTCAATTTACTTTTGCAACTCACTTGTTCTTGTCAATGTGATGCCACCAGATGTATATCAGTGCAGTCACAATTGACCCTAGAATAACCAGAAATCCTGCTGTTGCATAGATGTTTGCTGGAGCTGGGTGTAAGGGTGTCCAGGACAAACTGCAAAGCATATGTCACCCAGCAGAGTATTTTCTTAAGGTTGACTATGAAATGCCATGCACCAGTCCTTCTATCCGCTGTGTTGTGCCTGTTAAAAAGTATTCTACCAATGCTAGCATTTCCAGTTAAAGGGCTCTTCCAGGCTCCCAAATATGCCTTTGAGGGTTGTGCTCAATCTCGCAACAAACTCCTTGGTCTGGGGTGAAAAGCACTGGAGAACTGCTATGAAGTTTGTACTTTTTATTAGAAAAACCTCTGTGGAGATACTCACTCTTGTGAAGGTACCAATTAAAGCCCTGGCTACCAATAGGGCAACCACCCACTTCATTTGTAGAACCTCAAGGTAACTTTGTTTCATTATCTACAACTACCGGTATAAAGTAGATCTCTGAGACACTCCTTGAGCCCTTGGTGTGCACTAATGTCTGCATCACCCTTTCTAAAGGTGTCCCCAGCCATGGTAGTAACCTTATGAGAGAAATATCCATTCCTTTAGACATTCTAGTGGCTTGACAAGTCTGACAAGATTGACAAAATGTATTCATCCCTACAGCCATTCTGTGGCCAGTAAAAGTAGCTGACCACCCCGATATAAGATTTAGAGATTCCAGATACAATGATAAACTGATTTCATGAACCAGTTGCAGTAAAACCTTTCTGTAATTCTAGGGTTTCACTAACGTCCCTAGTTGCAAGCTCTTTAATCTCTCCATACAAGAGATCATCCTCCCACGACATCTGTACAAGAGATCATTTTCCCACAACATCCTAAACTGTGTATGGCACTTACCCTTTGCTTGGCATGCAGCCTTTTTCAAAAGCAGAAGGGTTGGTACTCCTGATAAATGAAACACGCTCAGCTCAGACCCTCCTTCCTGGTCAGAAATGATCATTCTAACTTCAGCTCAGATTACAGTTGAGGTCTACTGCGAGAATGTGTCGAGGTAGACCTCTCCACTGCAGATTTAAACTGCAACCTTACCACAACCAAGCTGCAATGTAAGCTCTGAAAGCCAATTCAGCCAGATTAGAAACAGACACTTCTATGCACACTAAGGGCCTGATTAGGATGTTGGGCGTATTCACATCAGCCTGACATTGCAGCGGTTTCAGGACCGACCTACCTCCGGTCAGAGGTCCCGACACCGCCATTACAATGAGACCGCACATGGTGTGGTCGTATACTCCCATTTCCCTGTCTGCCACACGGTGCAAGGATTTACAGGGGGAGGCCCCCAACTGGAGCCTGGGGAGACATGGGGGCCCCCAAAGTCATGTACCGACAGGCTTTTAATGTCAAAAAGCCCGACATGAAAAGCCTGTCGGAAACTGACACGTAAACGCCGTACATAGATGATTATGAGTGGCCTCAGACTGGCCGACGGGCTCCTTAAGCCCGTCGGAAGCCAGTCGGTCCGACCGGCCGGTTTCAAATTCGACAGCCTTTATCATAATGAGGCTGTCGGATTTGAAACCTACGATGTGAGACAGAAAGCCTCTGGCCTGCGGTCGGAGGCTTTCCGACTCACAATGTAATAGGCCCCTATGTGAATGTTAATACCTACTTCAAGCGTCCCCTGCTTAACAATCACTAATTTCTGCAATAACATCTGCCATGGGATAATGATGATCACCCTTTCTTGTACCCCACTAGTAGGACTGTACCAGATCACAGTGTAAGCTTTTTTCACAAGCTTGTCTGGTCGGTTATTTGTTAGTTATGAAGCTAACACAACATTTGTCATTGTTTAATGCATCCTGAACTTGTAAAGTCACAAACCAATGCCTGTTGTCTTTATGAAGCAAAGCACATGAAACATCAAAGTACCATGAATGAAGAAGCTCATCAATAGAACAATTTGATGTGCAATATAACCTTTTATTGATTGGTCCAAGAATGACTTAACAATATAGTTCACATCTTTTGCAATTCTCATTTAAATAAAAAAATGTTTTTATTCACAATTTAAATCATCAATTCATTACTTTTGGTTTGTATTTTTTTCTTTTTTTAAAGTATATATAAAAATTGTGAAATATGGTATTCATGTTATGCATATCAAGAAAGCAGTACAATATCAGTCATCAGTGCATGTGCCAGCCACAGGTACAGTTCAGCAGCAAAAGATATCTTTGTAGAGAGACACACTTCAGTGTCCCACTGGAACACTGCCAGTAGATACCCATACCTTTCTCAGGGAGAAGAGTGTTCAGGTTGGCCATGGAAGCCATGTCTGATGCCCACATACAAGATACACCAATGCCTGCCCTCACCACATTGTCATCCTCCGAGTCTTGCTCAAGGGGTCTAGTTATACTGGCTTGTGAGGAGCATGCAATGCAGACATCTGTGTAATATTGGTTAGCACTACATTAGGTAATATTCTAACAGCATTTAAAGCTTAGAAGAGAAACGAAAATACAGTTGATCCCAAGATAATTACATCAACCACTAACCCTGAGATAGAACCCAAACAATAAAACCATCCTATCAGTATAAGTAAGCTCCAGAGCTATGGAACAATCCCATCCAGCACACCATGCGAAGAAAATAGATACCCTACCTAATCGGGGGACGTCTGGTCAACGAAGCCTCAGAATGACCTGGTCATACTGACAGAATATAACTACACCATCCAAACCAACAGATATGCATTGCAACTGAATATTAGAAGCACCTGCTGTCACTCAGCACCTGAAGACCTGCATTCTGCCTAATGAGATGGAGGACTCTAACCAAAGCCCCCTCCGCACACATCACAGACATAATAAACAATGTCTGTCATATCGTACCTCTGACTACAAGATAGAGGATGAATATCAGTTATTAACTTGCATACATCTCCCACATGCCTTTACCACATATGTAATACAATATTCTGACCTTTACAACGCATTGTATTACATCATAGGGCTTTACCACACATTGTTTGTGGTAGCAATGAAAAATATATATGTATGGTATGTGCATTTGTAGTTATAGTTAAGTCAGAGGTTTCATAGGAATAGTGTTTTTGTTTTGCTAATAACTTTGACGTAGTTGGTAAATCTTCACAAGACTTTCCAATAAAAAAGTTCATCCACTTCAGCTTCTCCCTGGAAAGTTTTGAAATGATCTGTCAAAGCTGGGCCAAGAAAAAAGGGAATTCCAAACCGGCAATTTCCCATGTTACTCCTCATGGGAAATGTTGAAAAGCGATATTGGAAATACGGATGAACGGTATTACACCAAATTTGATAAAAACTTAGAGCTTTACTCAAAAAAGCATACTTTTCATTATTTGATGTAAATCTGTTCGCCATTTTCGGGAAATTTATGTATAAAGAAGTGCTCAAAGTGGTCATAACGGTGTTAAAAAGACAGTGATATCTAGATGGTTGGTCCCATGGGAGTCTTTTTAAAATACAGAGCCCTCTCATTAGCACTAAGGAGCATTTTCTCCCTGGGGCCATTTTGGTACCACTGTTAGGCTGCTGCCACGCTATCGATGGATTTGATTGGCTGGACGCAGCTAGAACCAAAATACTGCAGCAGGCATTGCAGGTCTTGGGAACTGGGTTCCCAAGTCTTGAACATTTGTTTGAAAACACATAGAAGGGGACAGGGTGTGTCCACTCTTATCCCCTGGGAGCTGTTGGTGTGTCGTGAAGAGACCCCTCTCTCCCAGTCCCTAAAAAAAAAAAAAAATTCAGGCAGCGGGTACCACGGTACTAAACAGTTGTTGCCACGGTACCCAAGGCAGAACCCCATGTGGCACCACAGTACCAACCTAGTTACCATGGTATCACAAATCATTTAAAAATATATACCCGGCCCTGCAGGGGCAGCAATGGATGGCAGCAGTATGCACTAGATATTCTACCAACCAGGCAGCACTTTAACCATTCGAAAGAACTCCTGTTGGGTGGACATTTCTTATGAAACTCTGGACTCTTCTTGGATAAATATACAGACCTAGATGGCTGCATGAATGGTGGGAGAAGGGGGAGCAGAGGGTGCTCCATCTGAAATACCAGTTATTGCTTGTTTCTGCAGATGCTGCAATGACGTATTTTATTTTTATTTATAAAGTTTTGTATAGCGCGAACAAGACCCAGGAGGGTATCAGAGCGCTTCACAGTTGAGGTAGGTAGGATAACAAAGTGTGACAAGAACAAACATTTCAAATAGGTTCAAGACAAACGTTACCAATAGGTTCAAGACGAGAGCATGACAACAACATGATTCAGAACATTTAAAAACAAGACCGGACAGATCCAATAATAGAGGAGAATATGCAGTGTACACAGTACCAGTAGGATTATAGCCTGCCCCATCCTATTAAACACCGGGTTACACAAAAGTAAAAGATAGCGATCAAGCAATGGGAGAGAGACATTCCATAAATAACATACAAAGTTGTGGAGCGGTCTGTTCCCTCTATTAAACCCAGAAGTGTAACTGAGAACTGGCCAGTCATAGCATCAGAGAAGAGAGCAGTATTGAGACAGCTGAACCAGGACTTTATGGCAGGAATTTCAGCATTAGGATTTTTTCACTTCTTTTTTGAAGGAAGTGGTGGATGGGATTCGACGAACTTCCAGTGGAAGGGAATTCCAAATCTTCGGGGCCAGGCCCGAGAATGCTCTGTTACTCGTTCTCTTTTTGTGGAAGATTTGAGGTTTCAGGAGAAGTGAATTTGCACTTCGAGACGGACGGCCACCCCCTGATAATTCGAGTTTGTGAGCCAGATAGATGGGGGTCTTGAAGTGCAGTGCTTTGTGAGTCAAGCAAGCTATCTTTAGTTGTATTCTAGCTTCGTAAGGTAACCAGTTTAAGGATTTTAAGGCTGGGGATATGTGATTTCTTTTTGTACCAGTAATCAATCTGGCTGTGGCATTAATGGAAGCCGTAAGTGGAACCAAGCTTTGTTTGGGGAGACCGCAAAGAGTGGAGCTGCCGTAGTCAAGCCTTGGCAATACTAAGGCTTGAACCGCCCATTTGAAGTCTTCTTGTGGGAGGAATGGTTTCAGATTCCTTAGTAGCCTCATCTGGTGTTTAGCACCCTTGGCTGCATTGCTAATATGTTTCTGCATATTGTATGGCTATCAATGTCGCCTGTTTGGCAGCAAACTCCAGGAGAAAATGTATAGGCGAGTTGCATGCTACATCAGGGGTCTGGCAGCATGAAACACTATTGTGGGACAACTAGGAGAAGCTCTCTCAGACATGGCCTCTCTCCATCTATTGCAAATGTAAGATGTCAACCACTGGACATTTAGAAAGAGTCTGCAGATGCCCTCTCTCCAAGCTCATCCACAAGGGGCAACCATGCGAGAGGTACAAGGCAAATATGGGGTACATTTAAACAGGGATACAGAGGAATGCAGATCTCCTCTGTAACAATTCACAACACATATCATTAACATCAGACAATTAAAAGTGCAACACAAACCACAATTATTATTAACCACGCACTTACTTCCCAGAGAGATGCAGTATGAATATGATGTAGGTCTGCAGCGGATAAACCAGCTGAGGATGCGCCGTAATAACAAATCAAATTAAATTGCAGGCTCTGTATGGCCTGTGCTGTATACAGCTCTAAACCAGGTCACCTATGACAGAAAGAGCTTTGGAGAAAATCAACCTATTCATGTGCTTATAACACAACTAGTTGTACTGGGAGCAAAATCACTGTGATGGGAGAATGTGTCAGTGCAGGTCACATTGACTGTCAGTACACTTTACATTGTCAAAGCACTGTGATAGGGGTTGGTGCCAGTGCAGGACATACTGAATATCAGTCAGTCCACTGTAGGACATACTGGATTGTCAGTTAGTCCACTGCAGGACATACTGAATGTCAGTCAGACCACTGAACAACCTTAGTTATACCGAGTGTCAAGTCACTGTGATAAGGAATTGTGTCAGTGCAGGTCACACCGAGTGTCATTGCTCTATACAATGTTATAGAAGTGTCAAGGCATTGAGACATGCGATTCTGTCACTGCATGTCACAGTGAATGCCAGAGCACTGTAATGAGAGTTGCAGCAGATTTTGTGAGGCATGGTACTGTGTCAGGCCACTGTGTAATGATATAGTGAGCATCAAAGCTCTGTGATACAGGACTGTGCCAGTGCAGGTCTCACCAAGTGTCAGTCATTGTGAAGAAGAAATGTAAGAATGCAGGTCTCACCGAGACTCGGGTCTCTTCGAGTGTCAGTTATTGTGAAGAAGGAATGTAAGAATGCAGGTCTCACGGAGTGTCAGTCATTGTGAAGAAAGAATGTAAGAATGCAGGTCTCACCAAGTGTTGGTCATTGTGAAGAAGAAATGTAAGAATGCAGGTCTCACGAGACTCGGGTCTCACCGAGTGTCAATCATTGTGAAGAAGGAATGTAAGAATGCAGGTCTCACGGAGTGTCAGTCATTGTGAAGAAAGAATGTAAGAATGCAGGTCTCACCAAGTGTTGGTCATTGTGAAGAAGGAATGTAAGAATGCAGGTCTCATGAGACTCGGGTCTCACCGAGTGTCAGTCATTGTGAAAAAGGAATGTAAGAATGCAGGTCTCACCGAGTGTCAGTCATTGTGAAGAAGGAATGTTAGAATGCAGGTCTCACCGAGTGTCAGTCATTGTGAAGAAGGAATGTAAGAATGCAGGTCTCACCGAGTGTCAGTCATTGTGAAGAAGGAATGTAAGAATGCAGGTCTCACTGAGTGTCAGTCATTGTGAAGGAGGAATGTAAGAAAGCAAGTCTCACCGAGACTCAGGTCTCACCGCGAGTCAGTCATTGTGAAGAAGGAATGTAAGAATCCAGGTCTCACTGAGTGTCAGTCATTGTGAAGAAGGAATGTAAGAATGCGGTTCTCACCGAGTGTCAGTCAATGTGAAGAAGGAATGTAAGAATGCAGGTCTCACCTAGTGTCAGTCATTGTGAAGAAGGAATGTAAGAATGCAGATCTCACCGAGTGTCAGTCATTGTGAAGAAGGAATGCAAGAATGCAGGTGTCACCGAGTGTCAGTCATTGCGAAGAAGGAATGTAAGAATGCAGGTCTCACCAAGTGTCAGTCATTGTGAAGAAGGAATGTAAGAACGCAGGTCTCACCGAGTCTCAGTCATTGTTACTCAACTTCACAATTTCTCAAGGGGAGCTAAGATATATGACACAGCCTGTGACTTCTGTGATATTCCTGGAAGTGGTGTGACAATACATGGAGTCATGGGTAGGTATATGGCACAGAGGAAGCCACTAGACAGGTAGAAAAAGAGTTTTTAAATCCTTAAGGCAAAAATTAAGATCATAAAACATTATTGTTCAGAAACATGTCACAGGAGCTCTACGCTGCTATTAATTCCTCTCTTAGAGAAATCCTCATCTTATATGTACCTGGCATTTCCTACATCAAAATGTTCAAAATTGTACACATGCTCACACACAGACATAGTTCTGATATTTTATTTGAATTCCGAATATATTTGAACTGAATACTGTAGAAAAATGTATCTGAAATTGTTATAACATGGAACCCTTCCTTAATGTATAATTGGTTTCTTATGTACGTGTGAAAGGAGTACTGCATAGTGTCATGCTTTAGCAATCAACAAAAGCCTCCATTTGGCAGTGCTTCAAACAGGACTGACACTCACCAAAAGCCTTCAGCTGTGGCTTTCAGTTGAAACATGACTCAGTATCCCTCCCAGTGCAGTCTGGTCAATGTGGTCTATCTTTGAAGTAACATGCTGTTTGGCAGACAGTTAAGAAGGAACTGATCTTTGAATGTTATACTGCATACATTTTTGGCACTCAATACTTGCTGTGCCCCACCGAAGAGCCTATGAAGAGCAAAACACTTGTGTCTGGGGCTAAAAAAGTGAAATATATGAAAGAAATTAACAGACCTGGAGAAGGTGAACTGTCTTCACGAGTAGACAGCAATGAGTGTGTACAGTGTTTGCCTTTTATCTTCATGGGGGCAGTGACCCTATCAGTGTATTTCAAGGGGAGATGCACTGTGGAGCATTCTTGGGTCTCCTGTTTGAAGTGTCATTGTACTGTACATGTTGAGATGAACAAATAGAAGGGCTAAGCAGAGCAAAAAAAAGACTAGGGGGAACATGCATCAAGCTAATTACCAGTCGCAACAGCCCCTTTGCGACCGGTAATTAGCCTTTTGGGATGCATCAAGCCCAAAGCCATTTGCAAAATAGTTAATCGCAAAATTTGCGATTACCTATTTTGCGAATGCAGTTAGGGAATCGCAATTTGCAATTCCCTAAATGCAATGCAAGAAGCATTCTCAGAATGCGATTTTGCATTAAGGAATCGCAAATTACCATCAACGTCAAGTTGATGGTAATTTGCAATTCCTTAGAAAAATGCACAAAATTGCATTTTTCTAAGTGCCATGTGGAGCACACACATAACCCTTAGGGCATGTGTGTGCGCCACATGTGCACACATGCCAATTTTGGGGGTGCATCAGGGTGGCCTTTTGGCCCCCTGGCACCCTTGAAATTGCATTTGCAATTTGCGATTATCTATTTCATAATCGCAAATTGGGAATCGCTATTAGGAAATGTGTAGGAATCGCTATTTTTTTAGCGAAACCTACATGCATAGGCAATTGTGATTCCTTAATAGCGATTCCTTAATAATCGCTATTAAGGAATCGCAATTGCTTAGCTTGATGCATGTGTCCCAATATTAATATTTTTCCAAAAAGGAGGAACTGGTTCTCGAAAATCAGAAAAGGTGCCAACACTCAGGGTGCAGCCTGCGAAACATACTTTCTGGCCCCTCATGTGTGAATAGAGCAGTGAAGGTTGCATGTGCCCACCTTCTGCCCCTGGCTGGTATCTTCTGTTCCATGCTTCTGAAGCCGTCCTTTCTCCCCCATCCCCAGGCATATTTGTTCCCACCCGAGTCTCTTCCAAAGGAACAGGTACACCTTCTACAGTGTACCTAAAAAGGGAGGGGTTTTTGTGTAGTGGTACGTATCACGATCAAAGTGAAATTTAGACTACATCTTCCAGAATGCATTGTGGTGTTAAATGAAAAAGCACAGGACTGGAAACATAGTTTCACTTTGCCAGTTATCTGGTACCAACCCTATCAAATGCACGACTAGGTGTATTATGATTTGTTAAGTATCTGAGTGAGTTATACTTACTGCTAGAATTTGTATTAAACCTATATGTTACAGGTTTGATACCAGGCGAGGTAGGCTCAGCCTTTCAGTCTTGTGAGGTTGATAAAGCGAGTATGGTTGTGTTAGATAATAGTAACACATGAGCATTTACAGTGCCAAGAAAAGACAGAAATATGATAGAAAGCAATACGTAAATGCATTTTATTAACGTTTATCAATTGTGGTATTTTAATTATCCTCAGAGTCTTAGAGTTTTCTATTTGTGGTGTACAGTGTACTTTACTGATGCTTATTTTGCAGCGAAGTTGCACAGCTTTTACACCAGAAAAAGACACAGCTTAAAGAAGTTTGGACATTAACTCCACTGACAGATGCTCTTGGAAATCTACAATATGTAGATATAGCCCCTTCTAATAAAAATATTAAAATGTCAGGCCATCCGTCAATTAAAATCTTTTAACCAAGTGTTCAGTTTTACAACTGCTGGTTTAACACAGCCTGGGAGTGCTTTAAAACAATGGTAATAAATGTTTCTAAAGTACACATGCTGCAGAATCAGTTTGTGTTGGTTCTGCTTTCAAATGTCCTTTCAGAGATGGTGTCCAGACAGAGCCTTTATGTAGTGATACCTCTCACAGCAAGGTAGTCTCCAGCCTTGAGCACCCACAACAGTGGCACAAAGAGGTGTGATGTTTTGCTCAGGCTAACATCAGCCCAACTGAAAGTGTGATGATTGAAGACAAAATGCCTCACCTAATAAGCCCCTTTCACCTTTCACAACAGAATCTGCAATTCCACTCCTCACCTCTCCCATCTACCAAAGGGCAGTGATCCAGGAAATCTAATCAGTAGTCCCCTGCTAGCAAAGTCTTCATTGATTTCAGTGTCTGGATCTCCACCCTCCATGACAATGGCCACGCAGGAGCATGGACTCGGACGATGGAGGGCAGGGAAGAAAGTGGCAGGAACAGCAAGCTAACCACAGGGAACAAGTGGGAGGGCCAATGGCAGCGCAATGAACCACGCAGAGCAGGAAGGAGCACAGACTCGAAAAACAGAGGACAGAGTGGAGGGGGCTGGGGCAACAAGCTAACCAGGGTGGGCAAGCAGAAGGGGTGGTGATAGCACATCGGTTCACGCAGGTCAGGGACAGGGGCAGCAAGCTAGCCACATACGGCAAGTGGAAGAGCAAGGGGCGGTACAATGGAACATGCAGAGCAGGAGAGAGAAGCCTGGGGCACAGACTCGGACAACAGAGAACAGGGGTTAGGGGTAGGAAGGGAGCAGCAAGCTAACCAGGAAGGGCAAGTGGGAGGAAAGTGGCAGCACAAAGAACCACACAGAACAGGAGGGAGGGGACAGAGGCATGGACTCTGAAAACGGAAGGCAGGGAGGAGCGAGGCAGAAGTGGAGGCAGGGGCAGCAAGATAATCACAGAAGGCAAGTGGGAGGGGTACTGGCAGCACAACGGACCATGCAGGGCAAAAGGAAGGGGAAAGGGGCATGGACTCAGAGAACAGAGGGCAAGTAGGAGGGGGCAGGGGCAGCAAGCTTCCATAGAGAACAGGCTGCTCTGGGTGGTCACCCACAGGGTGTGGGCCCAGGCCAACCCCCTTCTGTGCATGGCTGGAGCCATGAGCAATGGAGGCGTTGACTTAATATGATAAAATATGATGAAAACTCTCAGTGTTTAATTTGTGATAAGATTAGTGCCGGGACTTTTGTCAGGTGGCAGCTTGCACCAGCCCATTTCCCATGTTAGCACTGCCAAAATCAGAACCAACTACTAACAATGGAAGTTGGGAGAGGATGTGGCTCAATGAGCAGAGCCGCCGACTTGGGTGCTGGGGAACCAGATTCTAGTTTCGGCGTCGGCTCAACATCGTGTGATTATGGGCAAATCACTTAATCTCCCTGTAAATTAATATGTTCTTAACTGGTGCTCATGAAAAGCGCCGGCTTTGATGATAAAATGCCAGTGCTGAGCACCGGAAACCACCTGCTCAAATTAAGCACTGAAATCCCTAGAAAATCACTGAAAAACAAAGTGATAGTATAGTTAGGTGTTGAAATAACACAAAAACTAATATTTAAAAAACAAAAAAACCTCTGAAATGTTAAATTACATCACTGATGACATCTCAAATGACATAATTGATGACATGACCAATGACATCATCCAGTCATTTTAACTCCGTCCTATAGGGTTTGTGGGCTTGACAACATGCTGGACATATAGCATGTATTTCAAATATTTCACATTTGGTCTTTTTACTGGTATTTGCCTAGATAGCAAACAAAATGTCTCCATAGACTTTAATAGGGGTCTCTCCCTATTTAATTCTTGAACACCCTTCAAAAATTAGTTTTCTATTCTGTTCACCTTAACAGGATCACCCTCGTAAAGAGTTAACGTGGTTCTCAATTTTAAATTAAGAGGTTGACAGCTGTGCAATTGCCACTGAGAAGGCACCTGTTGCCGGGCACGTTGGATTATCCTCCATAGTTTGGTAAAATGCACCACACAAATTCATGAGGTGGGCACAATGGCCTATAATCTTAAACCTACGTTTACAATACCAGTTTGAGATAAAATGCCAGTGTGAGATACACCACCTCTAAGGGGGACACTATTTCTACTTTATTCAATGATATACAATGCATCACATTTTTCTGCAAAGTTGTTAAAATAAACATCCACACTTCATAATTATTCTCGTTATGTAGAATTTGTTTATAGCACTGAATTACAAGTGTTTAACAATGGCACATGCCCCAATATACACTGGTCAATACTTTATTGGCAACAGAAGCTTTGGGCTTACTCACAGATTTTTTGCTCTAGGCTTTGGTGTTAAGGAATACACTTCCTTGAAAGACCACTCTGCAACCCATGTCACGTGTGCTCAGCCTTTGCCTAGTTTAATGTAGCGTACTAATTGCACTCCACACTTTCGTGATTTGCAAACAGTGCACCATATACCTTGAACATGCACAACTACACTTGCCTCAAAGACTTACAGTATTTTCATGGTATGCACCCACACGTGTTCATGCATTAACTCTATGATGTATATGATAATGACTATGATGTTATCAGTGATGTCATCAATGATGTGATTTAATGTCATGAGTGATGCAATATGTCAGGTCATAAGCAGTGCAATAGCTCAGTAAACTATAATTGGTGAATAGATCTATCTATCTATATCTATATACATCTATATATCTATATAATGATATAGATATATATGTATTCACTCCTCCCCCTTGTATCTTAAAACAAGGCAATGGCACTACCAAGCTTGTAAGTGAACAGCATTTAATTATGCAGTGCTGGGAATTACAAATTGTCAACACATTTCAGCTAAACTAGCCTTGGTTATGACACCAGCAGCTATATTATTTTCTCTTTATATACACCTCATGAAATAAACATAGAAACAATAAAAGCACACTTCCAAGAATTACAAAAAAATGTGGCATATTACACTGTGCAGGAATACATTCATTCTAAGCTTATGAGCGCATAGTGAGTTCTCACAATCATTGTAGCACTCCTGTCATTAACATACCAGTAATTGCTCAAAATGAAATTCATTGCTCCAATTTACAATAAAAACAGTTTCATATAAAACAGCTCATTCCACCTTAGTAGGTTTCTCTATATGAATAAAAGAACAGAAAAATCCATTAATCTCAATAAGTGCGTACAGTTACATACTCAAAATCACAATTTTGCCCCAGTGGGCTCAAATTCATTACTCAATTGTATGATCACACTTAATTTGCTATGAATCATAAATCTCATGTATCCATTTTCTTCCAAATATAATCTAACATTTTAACATGCATTTCTTCATCTATATTAAGCCCCTGGGACTCTCTGAATCCATTTCCAAAATATAACAGGACTCTAGTTTACGCAGCTCTCTTACCCTGTCTCCTCCCCTAGCCTACTTAGTCACATGATCAATCACATTATATCTCATTAACTTTTCATCTTCATTGTGACATTTCTGAAAGTATCTGGCCACTGGGTAGCTATAACTGTTATTTCTTATCACTCTAAGGTGTGGTGGGATAACCTTGTGTGCTTGTAAGATGGTGCTCCCTATATATACTTTAGAGCAAGGACAAGTTAACATTTAGACCACAAACTCGATGTTACAATTCAAACTCTTCTTAATTTATATTTTCTTATTGAACGTTGCTCTAATCTCTTACTCACATTGAGGCCCACTGTGGGCGGAACTGTTTAAAACCAGGTTACTGTAACAATGCTGCTTTTCTCATTGTAGGCCTATGAACAAGGGCGTTGGCCCGAAACGCGTCAAGCTGCTGTACAAAGGATCCAATACGCTCTGCTGACTACGCTACAAGTTCCATTAAAGAGGCTAAACTCACCTGGGAGTGCGTCTTCTCTCGAGAGGCAACCCATTTGCTAAGTATTACAACGGCCGGTCCAGCTGTGGAGATGCACCGCCGCTTCCAGATGGCAGATCTGTGGTGACATTGAGATGGAACCAAGGGCAGAACAGTGAGTCCATGATGGAATATGGATTATAAGTAGCGGACTCAAAAAGGCGGCATTGGTATCAACCCACTGGGGTAGGAAATGCTATGAAATGGGAAGCGGCAGCAAACCCACTGGGGTATTACAAATGCAGAACCACTATGACCAATGCATCTTACTCACATTGAGGCCCACTGTGGGCGGAACTGTTTAAAACCAGGTGACTGCAACAATGCTGCTTTTCTCATTGTAGGCCTGTGAACAAGGGCATTGGCCCGAAACGCGTCAGGCTGTTGTTCAAAGGATCCAATACGCACTGCTGACTACGCTACAAGTTCCATTAAAGAGGCTAAACTCACCTGGGAGTGGGTCTTCTCTCAAGGGGCAACCCATTTGCTAAATATATATATATATATATATATATATATATATATATATATATATATATATATATATATATTGTGCAACTCGCTTCCAACTTCTACTCGGACTAGAAAAACGAGCAAGGACCCAAGTAAGTGCTGATTATTTCTTTATTGCTGCATTAGTCCGCCATGACGCGTTTCGGCCGTACCTCGGCCTTGATCACATGATATATATATATTATCTACTGGCGGTCGCCAGTAGATAGTTATAGTTAGGATCTATTTTCCATAGGAAATCCGCAACATTCTATTTGAAAAAACTCTTGCGTCGGTTGACGAATCTTCGCGAAATTTTCAAACTTTATGGCCCGCTCCGGTCCGCTCCTATCCTGAAAGTCTCGGGGTGATTCGTCAAGCGGGGGCCGAGAAAAAAGGGGGGTCTCAAAACGTGTTTTCCCCATTAATTTTCCCATAGGAAACTTTAGCCACGGCTACAGCCCGAACTGCTGAACGGAATTACACCAAATTTGGCAAAGAGGTAGTTCTTGGTTCAGAAAGAACCCTTTTTGTTAAATGGTGTAAATCCGTTCAGTAGTTGCTGAGAAAATCAAAAGTAAAATCACATATACATCTATGGCCGCGTAGGGTCCGCGCACACTCCCGATCACGAGCTGTATGCTAATTGGCTGTCAACACTCCAAATCAGGAAGTGTTGGCAGCCATCTTGTTCCTCGAGGAACAAGAAAGCAGTAAAAAAAGTGTGCAAAATGCAAAAAGGGGGCAGGGTAGAAACACCCTGACCCCCTAGGCCTGCTCAGGGGGTCCTACAAGGACCCCCAGGGCCCCAAAATTTATTTTTATTTTTTTCAAAATTGGCAAAAAACGCGCTGGGTGCGCGGATCCTGCCGATAAAAAAAAAAAAACGAAGCGCGGACTCCCGCGCTTCGTTCTTAATTGGCCCCCGGGTGGGCCAAATCCCGGGGGCATTCAGGGGTTTATCATATTTATGATGGGGGGGCCTCTAAGGCCCCCCCAAGCCCGGGGACCGCCACCCCCCGGGGCTTTACAAAAAAAATGGTGCGGGAGGACTCTGAGCCCTCCCGCAGCCCCGGGGACCGCCACCCCCCGGGGCTTCTTTTTTTTTTAATACTATTACCTGTGTGGGGGGGCTTTAGCCCCCCCACACGCCCCAGGGACCGCCACCTCCCCGGGGCACTAAATATTTGTAACGGACCCCCAGAGCCCCGGGGACCACCACCTCCCCGGGGCTGTGCACACGATGGGAGGGGGCCGCGCGGCCCCCCTCCTGGAGCCCTTGATGGCCCTGGGGACCACCACCCCCAGGGCCGGCTCCTGCAGTGTCCCGGGGTGCCCACCCCGGGACACTGTAGTTTGCTATGACAGGACGGGAGCCTCGCGGCTCCCGTCCTGTCATAGCAAACTGCTTGGTTTTGGTAGAGAGAGCAGGAAACCTGCTCTCTCTTCCAAAAACCAAAGACGATTGCTTTTCCACACGGGGAGCTGCATCTTAGCAGCTCCCCATGTGGAAAAGCAATGCCGGCTCCCGCAGGACGCGGGGAGCCGGCGGGACCGTGGGGGGATTGGGGACCCCCCCCACGGTCCCCAACGGAGAGGGCCAGCCCCGGGGGATGGGGTCCCCGGGGCTACAAGTGGCCCAGGAGGGGGGCCATGCGGCCCCCCTCCCCAAAATGAAATAAAAAATATTTTTTAAAAAGGCCGGCCCCGGGGGATGGGGTCCCCGGGGCCATAAGTGGCCTGAGGAGAGGGGGCGACGCAGCCCCCCTCCATAAGTATTTTTGGGGGAAACAAAAGGCCAAGCCCCGGGGGATGGGGTCCCCGGGGCCAATTAAGGCCTGGGGAGGGGGGCCACGCGGCCCCCTTCCAAATTTTTCATTTTCAAAAAAAAATATTAGGGGGCAGGCCCTGGGGGGTGGGGTCCCCAGGGCCAAAAAATTAGAAAAAGAAGGGGGGCCACACAGCCCCCCTTCTTAAAAAATTTTTTTTTTAAAATACCGGCATCGCGCTGGAGGCCACGCCCCCTCCTTGGAGCACTCTGCAAACGCGCCCCCTGGTGCGTTTGCAGAAGGGGAACGAATTCCCCTTCAATACTGGGGGTCCCTGGGGGCCAACTAGCCCACCAGGAACCTCCAGTATGCGCCAGGGGGCTGCATTGCAGAGAGGTGTTCTGAGGCTACGCCCCTTTTTACACCTCTCTGCAACGCAGCTCTGTGGCGCTTAATGGAGGTAGCTGGTGGGCTAGTTGCACCCCAGGGACCCTCAGGATTCAAGGGGAGTTAATCCCCCGACTTAAAATGCGCCACAGGGCGCGTTTGCACAGTGGTGAAGGGAGGGGGCGGGGCTTCAGGTGACATGTGTGCAAACAGGCCCCCTGGCGCGTTTTAAGATGGGGAATTAAATCCCTTTCAATCCTGAGGGTCCCTGGGGGCAACTACCCCACCAGGTACGTCCAGAAAGCGCCACAGAGCTGCGTTGCAGAGAGGTGCAAAAAGGGGCGTGGCCTCTGAACACCTCTCTGCAACGCAGCTCCCCGGCGCATATTGGAGGTTCCTGGTGGGCTAGTTGGGCCCCAGGGACCCTCAGGATTGAGGACGAATTAATTCTCCAACTTAAAACGCGCCACAGGGCGTGTTTGCAGACATGTCACCTCAGGCCTCACCCCCTTCCTTCACCATTGTGCAAAAATTCCTCTAAAATCAGCCGAACTACGAACTCCGATTTACTCACCTGTTATCAGGAGAGACCTCAGTGCTGCATATTTGAGCCCAGTACTGATCCTGAAAAGTAATTTTAACCGTACTTACCAGTAACTTGAATTTCCTTCCATAGGCTAACATTGACTGGTTTCACTTGGAAATTCTTCTAAGTGTGGAGTTTTGGAACTTTATAATATTCCTCTAAAATCAGCCGAACTACGAATTCCGATTTACTCACCTGTTATCTGGAGAGACCTCAGTGCTGCATCTTTGAGCCCAGTACTGATCCTGAAAAGTAATTCTAACCGTACTTACCAGTAACTTGAATTTCCTTCCATAGGCTAACATTGACTGGTTTCACTTGGAAATTCTTCTAAGTGTGGAGTTTTGGAACTTTATAATATACCTCTAAAATCAGCCGAATTACGAATTCCAATTTACTCACCTGTTATCAGGAGAGACCTCAGTGCTGCATCTTTCAGCCCAGTACAGATCCTGAAAAGTAATTCTAACCGTACTTACCAGTAACTTGAATTTCCTTCCGTAGGAATCCATTGTCTGGTTTTCAGCAGAAAAGTTTCAAAGTGTCGATTTTCACAAACTACAAATATTCCTTAAAAATCGCCTGTATGACTTAAACGCATTCTTTCAACTGTTTACAGGAGATGCACCAGTGCTGGATCCAGGATCCACCACTGAGTAAGAAAAAGTAACAATAACACTACTTACCTGCTAAGTGAATTTCCTCCCATAGGATAACATTGGTGATTCTATGTGAAAAAGTTTCTAAGTGTCAACTTTTAAAATACAATAATATTCCTTAAAAATCACTACTGTAACCAAAACGCTTTTACTCAACTGTTTACAGGAGATGTCCCAGGACTGAATCTAGGATCCAGTCCTGTGGTTAGAAGTAATCCATAAAGTAACTAATTGCATTTAACTAGAAATTCACATTGAGCTCAATGTTGCATTGTGTTTGAAATTGTGTTGCCCATTGCAACAACTGTAACTACTGTACTTAAAAGTCTATTGCCTATTTGCAAAGTATTTAAACTAAAGTAATTCATTCTGAGAAAGTATATTTTGTAATGTAATGTATAATGTAATTATAATGTAATTTAAAAAATAAAATATCTAAAAATAAATAGTTTAAAAAAATGTAGTAAATCAGTATCAAAAAATAAATATAACAATTAATACATTTAAAAATTGTCATTTACAAAACCTTTGAAATTCACTGAAAAAAACCATAGGTTTGAGGCACGTTACAGTTAGGAATTAGCATTTAAAAAACCTTTGAAATTCACTGAAAAAACCATAGGTTTCAGGCACGTTATAGTTAGAAATTAGCATTTAAAAAACCTTTGAAATTCACTGAAAAAACCATAGGTTTCAGGCACGTTATAGTTAGAAATTAGCATTTAAAAAACCTTAGAAATTCACTGAAAAAACCATAGGTTTTAGGGACAGTTATAGTTAGTTGGACATTGCACTCGTACAAAACCCGTGAAATTCCCCGTTATAGTTAGTTCAGCTAACTATAACTCGCGCCCCGCAATGCACTGCTGATGACGTCACATATTACATCACTCATGACATGGTCAGTGACATCACTGATGACATCACTGATGACATCTCAAATGACATCACTGATGACATCACTGATGACACCATCCATGTGATAATTTCATGCATCTTCTCACACCCTAATATAACTTTTGATACACCGACTCTAAATTACAGACTGCCATTCTCAAAACCATAGACACTCCAACACCAATAACTACATACCCACTCACTGATTCTTAGGTCTACACACACATCCACTCACTCACCTGTACAGTCACTCATACTTACGGTCACTCAGTACAGGACTATCATATGCACTCATACACCTACATAGACACTCACACACCGCCACTCATCCATAGAGGTACTCACACACCTAGTCAGTCATGCAAATAATTAATCACACTGCCATTTACTCACCTATACAGTTAAACACACACCAGCTCACTTACTCATACAAATACTAGCACATTCTTATGCTCTTATACAATCACTAATACAAGTACACACTCATCCATTCAGCCACTCTCACAATCACACACCCTCACTTATACCCATTTATATACTCCAACACACATATATACTGCCTTTCACACATGTAGTTACTCACGCATGTACCACTGAGATATACATTCACTCACTAACACACCCATACACACACTCACCCACCCATACAGTCCATCACAGATGCACTCTTGAAACCATGCACCCAGTGAATCACCCACTGATACATCTATGTGCAGTCACACACACCCCACCCAAACAAACACTCAGGCACCCATACAGATACTCAGACAACCAATCAATAACTCATATAGACACTCATGTAGCTATTTACAAACCCATGCAGCCACTTACACACCAACAGACAGACGGATAAAGACATTCACACAGTTTAGTTACTAACCCATGCATTTAGTAAGATACGTTTAATCACTCACTTATAGAGTCAGTCACGCACCTACTAAATCATCCATCCAGACACTTATACACCCAATCATTATTCAATACACCTTGGCATATATATTAAACATATTTAAACTTTATAGAAACACACAGTCACTGCATGATGTCATCAGTGATGTCATTTGAGATGTCATCAGTGATGTCATCAGTGATGTCACTGACCATGTCATGAGTGATGTAATATGTGACGTCATCAGCAGTGCATTGTGGGGGCGCAAGTTATAGTTAGCTGAACTAACTATAACGGGGGAATTTCACGGGTTTCGTACGAGTGCAATGTCCAACTAACTATAACTGTCCCTAAAACCTATGGTTTTTTCAGTGAATTTCTAAGGTTTTTTAAATGCTAATTTCTAACTATAACGTGCCTGAAACCTACGGTTTTTTCAGTGAATATATATATATATATATATATATATATTCACTGAAAAAACCATAGGTTTCAGACACGTTATAGTTACAAATTAGCATTTAAAAAACCTTTGAAATTCACTGAAAAAACCATAGGTTTCAGACACGTTATAGTTATAAATTAGCATTTAAAAAACCTTTGAAATTCACTGAAAAACCATAGGTTTTAGGTACAGTTATAGTTACTTGGACATTGCACTCGTACAAAACCCGTGAAATTCCCCGTTATAGTTAGTTCAGCTAACTATAACTCGCGCCCCGCAATGCACTGCTGATGACGTCACATATTACATCACTCATGACATGGTCAGTGACATCACTGATGACATCTCAAATGACATCACTGATGACATCATCCAGTGACTGTGTGTTTCTGTAAAGTTTAAATATTTTTAATATATATAGGAAAAGACGTATTGAAGAATGAGTGGGTGTGTAAGTGTCTGTATGGATGATTTAGTAGGTGCGTGACTGACTATAAGTGAGTGATTTATCGTATCTTACTGAATGCATGGGTTAGTGACTAAACTGGGTGAATGTCTGTATCCGTCTGTCTGTTGCTATGTAAGTGGCTGCATGTGTTTGTGAATAGCTAAATGAGTGTCTATATGAGTTTTTGAATGCTTGTCTGAGTATCTGTATGGGTGCCTGAGTGTTTGTGTGGGAGGGGTGTGTGCAACTCTGTGCATAGATGTGTGAGTGGGTGATTCACTGGGAGGATGGTTTCAAGAGTGCATCTGTGATAGACTGTATGGGTGGGTAAGTGTGTGTAAGAGTGTGTTAGTGAGTGAATGTATGTCCCAGTGGTACATGTGTGAGTAACTACATATGTGAAAGGCAGTATATATGTGTGTTGGAGTATATAAATAGCTATAAGCAAGAGTGAGTGATTGTGATAGTGGCTGTATGGATGAGTGTGTGCTTGTATCAGTGATTGTATAAGAGCGTAACAATGTGCTACTATTTGTATGAGTAAGTGAGCTGGTGTGTGTATAACTGTATAGGTGAGTAAATGGCAGTGTGTTTAATTATTTGCATGACTGACTAGGTGTGTGAGTATCTCTATGGATGAGTGGCGTTGTTTGAGCGTCTATATAGGAGTAAGAGTGCATATGATAGTCCTAGTACTGAGTGACCGTAAGTATGAGTGACTGTACGGGTGAGTGAGTGGATGTGTGTGTGTAGACCTAAGAATCAGTGAGTGGGTATGTAGTTATTGGTGTTGGAGTGTCTATGGTTTTGCGAATGGCAGTCTGTAATTTAGAGTGGGTGTATCAAAGGTTATATTAGGGCGTGAGGAGGTGCATCAGATTATCACGTGGATGATGTCATCAGTGATGTCATTTGAGATGTCATCAGTGATGTCATCAGTGATGTCACTGACCATGTCATGAGTGATGTAATATGTGACGTCATCAGCAGTGCATTGCGGGGCGCGAGTTATAGTTAGCTGAACTAACTATAACGGGGAATTTCACGGGTTTTGTACGAGTGCAATGTCCAAGTAACTATAACTGTACCTAAAACCTATGGTTTTTTCAGTGAATTTCAAAGGTTTTTTAAATGCTAATTTATAACTATAACGTGTCTGAAATCTATGGTTTTTTCAGTGAATTTCAAAGGTTTTTAAATGCTAATTTGTAACTATAACGTGTCTGAAACCTATGGTTTTTTCAGTGAATTTCAAAGGTTTTTTAAATGCTAATTTCTAACTATAACGTGCCTGAAACCTACGTTTTTTTAGTGAATTTCAAAGGTTTTGTAAATGAAAATTTTTAAATGTATTAATTGTTATATTAATTTTTTTCATACTGATTTACTACATTTTTAGAAACAATTTTTTTTTACATATTTTATTTTTTAAATTACATTGTAATTACATTATACATTACATTACAAAAATACTTTCTCAGAATGAATTACTTTAGTTTAAATACTTTGCAGATAGGCAATAGACTTTTAAGTACAGTAGTTACAGTTGTTGCAATGGGCAACACAATTTCAAACACAATGCAACATTGAGCTCAATGTGAATTTCTAGTTAAATGCAATTAGTTACTTTATGGATTACTTTTCTAACCACAGGACTGGATCCTAGATTCAGTCCTGGTACATCTCCTGTAAACAGTTGAGTAAAAGCGTTTTGGTTACAGTCGTGATTTTTAAGGAATATTATTGTATTTTAAAAGTTGACACTTAGAAACTTTTTCTCATAGAATCACCAATGTTATCCTATGGAAGGAAATTCACTTTGCAGGTAAAAACTGTTATCGTTACTTTTTCTTACTCAGTGTTGGATCCTGGATCCAGCACTGGTGCAGCTCCTGTAAACAGTTGAAAGAATGCGTTTAAGTCATACAGGCGATTTTTAAGGAATATTTGTAGTTTGTGAAAATCAACACTTTGAAACTTTTTTGCTGAAAACCAGTCAATGTTAGCCTATGAAGGAAATTCAAGTTACCGGTAAGTACGGTTAAAATTACTTTTGAGGATCAGTACTGGGCTGAAAGATGCAGCACTGAGGTCTCTCCTGATAACAGGTGAGTAAATCGGAATTCGTATTTCGGCTGATTTTAGAGGAATATTTTAAAGTTCCAAAACTCCACACTTAGAAGAATTTCCAAGTGAAACCAGTCAATGTTAGCCTATGGAAGGAAATTCAAGTTACTGGTAAGTACGGTTAAAATTACTTTTCAGGACCAGTACTGGGCTGAAAGATGCAGCACTGAGGTCTCTCTTGATAACAGGTGAGTAAATCAGAATTCGGATTTCGGCTGATTTTAGAGGAATATTTGTATGTTTCAAAAATCAACACTGAGAAACTTTTTCAGCAAAAAGCAGGCAATGATATCCTATGGAAGGAAATTCAAGTTACTGGTAAGTACGGTTAAAATTACTTTTGAGGATCAGTACTGGGCTGAAAGATGCAGCACTGAGGTCTCTCCTGATAACAGGTGAGTAAATCAGAATTCGTATTTCGGCTGATTTTAGAGGAATATTTTAAAGTTCCAAAACTCCACACTTAGAAGAATTTCCAAGTGAAACCAGTCAATGTTAGCCTATGAAGGAAATTCAAGTTACCGGTAAGTACGGTTAAAATTACTTTTCAGGATCAGTACTGGGCTGAAAGATGCAGCACTGAGGTCTCTCCTGATAACAGGTGAGTAAATCGGAATTCGTATTTCGGCTGATTTTAGAGGAATATTTTAAAGTTCCAAATCTCCACACTTAGAAGAATTTCCAAGTGAAACCAGTCAATGTTAGCCTATGAAGGAAATTCAAGTTACCGGTAAGTACGGTTAAAATTACTTATCAGGACCAGTACTGGGCTGAAAGATGCAGCACTGAGGTCTCTCCTGATAACAGGTGAGTAAATCGGAATTCGTATTTCGGCTGATTTTAGAGGAATATTTTAAAGTTCCAAAACTCCACACTTAGAAGAATTTCCAAGTGAAACCAGTCAATGTTAGCCTATGGAAGGAAATTCAAGTTACTGGTAAGTACGGTTAAAATTACTTTTCAGGACCAGTACTGGGCTGAAAGATACAGCACTGAGGTCTCTCCTTATAACAGGTGAGTAAATCGGAATTCGTATTTCGGCTGATTTTAGAGGAATATTTGCACAATGGTGAAGGGAGGGGCGGGGCCTGAGGTGACATCTGTGCAAACGCGCCCGTGGCGCGTTTTAAGTTGGGGATTAAGTCCCCTTGAATCCTGAGGGTCCCTAGGGGCCAACTAGCCCACCAGGAACCTCCAATATGCGCCAGGGGCTGCGTTGCAGAGACGTGTAGAGAGGCCACACCCCTTTTACACCTCTCTGCAACGCAGCTCTGTGGCACTTTCTGGATGTACCTGTTGGGCTAGTTGGCCCCCAGGGACCCTCAGGATTGAAGGGGATTTAATTCCCCATCTTAAAACGCGCCACGGGGCCTGTTTGCACACATGTCACCTGAAGCCCCGCCCCCTCCCTTCACCACTGTGCAAACGCGCCCCGTGGCGCGTTTTAAGTTGGGGGATTAAGTCCCATTGAATCCTGAGGGTCCCCGGAGTCCAACTAGCCCACCATATACCTCCAAAAAGCGCCACAGAGCTGCGTTGCAGAGAGGTGTAAAAGGGGTGTGGCCTCTCTACACGTCTCTGCAACACAGCCCCCTGGTGCATATTGGAGGTTCCTGGTGGGCTAGTTGGCCCCAGGGACCCCCAGTATTCAAGGGGAATTCGTTCCCTCTCTGCAAACGCGCCAGGGCGCGTTTGCAGAGCGGTGAAGGAAGGGGGCGGGGCCTGCGGGCCCGATCGTTTTTCCTGTTTTTATGCCCTGGGGACCCCATCCCCCAGGGCCTTACCCCTTTTTTTAAATTTTTAATTAAAAAAAAAAACGGGAAGGGGGCCGCGTGGCCCCCTTCCCTGGGCCTGTATTGGCCCCGGGGACCCCATCCCCCGGGGCATGGCCTTTTATTTTTATTCTTTGGAGGGGGCTGCGTGGCCCCCTCCTCTGGCCATTTAAGGCCCCGGGGACCCCATCCCCCGGGGCCGGCCTTTCCATTTTTTAAAAAAAAATTATTTTTTGGGGGGGGCCGCGTGGCCCCCTCCTGGGCCACTACTTGCCCCGGGGACCCCATCCCCCGGGGCTGGCCCTCTCCGTTGGGGACTGTGGGGGGTCCCCAATCCCCCACAGTCCCGCCGGCTCCCCACGTCCCTTGGGAGCCGGCATTGCTATTCCACATGGGGAGCAGCTGACATGCTGCTCCCCATGTGGAAAAGCAATGTGCTTTGGATATTGGAAGAGAGAGCAGGTTTCCTGCTCTCTCTTCCAATATCCAAAGCAGTTTGCTATGGCAGGACGGGAGCCGTGAGGCTCCCGTCCTGCCATAGCAAACTACAGTGTCCCGGGGTAGGCACCCCGGGACACTGCAGGAGCCAGCCCTGGGGGTGGCGGTCCCCAGGGCCATCAAGGGCTCCAGGAGGGGGCCGCGCGGCCCCCTCCCTACATGAGCACAGCCCGGGGAGGTGGTGGTCCCCGGGGCTTCGGGGTCCAAAACGGACCCCCATTTTAATTTGTTAGTGCCCCGGGAGGTGGCGGTCCCGGGGCGTGTGGGGGCTGGAGCCCCCACACAGGTTGTTAAATTAATTTAAAAAAGCCCGGGGAGGTGGTGGTCCCCGGGGCTGCGGGAGGGCTCAGAGCCCTCCCGCACCATTTTTAAAAAAGCCCCGGGGGTGGCGGTCCCTGGGGCTTGGGGGGCCCTTTGAGGCCCCCCACACATAAAATTAAACCCCCCACCATGCCCCCGGGACTTGGGCCACCCGGGGGCAAAATAAATGCATGCAGCCTACATAGAGAAAATGACCGCCCTACAGGCGCCCGGCTGGGCACTGTCTGCACCAATCACAACGCTGCCATTGCAGCGTTGTGATTGGCTTTGGGGAGGGAGGATGCCTGCTTCCTGTTCAAGGAAAGCTGCACGAAAACGCGGGACCCGGCCAGGAGTGGAGGCGGCGCGGGACCAGGTAAGATAAGTTTTATTTTTTAAATTGCCCCCGTGCGAACTCCTGCGCGACCCCCCCAGTTGCCTCCCACCCGCGAGTCATGCGAGCCGTGACTGTTACTATCCCATAACTTTACCCATCCCTGAAGCCTATAAATCCCATATTACCTCCTACCATTAACCATCCATTAGCCCTAAAAACTCTTACAACTCCGTACCCTTACCCATCCCTGAACCCTAACTTAACACCCCTTACTACATACCACTCTTAACCATCCCTAAACCCTTAAAGTCCCTTACGCCCTTTACTTCCCCTAATTCCCTTATTTAATGTAATTTTTTTTAAAGTACCTGTTTGGTAAAGTCCCTTGTAAAGTGCCAGAAAAAGCCATGCATGGTACTTACCTGCATTGTAATGGCTGCATTGCACTTTTAACTTGCAGTAAGGCCCACTTTGTAAGCCTACCATGGATGACAGTACCTGTAGTCTTTCTGACAATCCTCCCAGTCTCAATCCAATATAGCCTGTATCACCATATGATATTATATACACCCATCCATCAATGGACAGGCATGGAATAAATACATGTGTGTGAGTGGTATTTGTATTGTGCAAACCTAATGAAAAGGCAGTGGAATGCTGTACAGGGTCAAAGGCACGCATACAGTCAACGAGTGGTAAGAGAGGTAGCTAGGTTCTGGAAGCAATATTCAAAGGGAATATTCTAAGAACTGAAAACTATCACAGCAAAAGCGTCACAGAATGTAATCATTACCATATATATAATGTAACAATAATGAGATGCATTTATTCCATAGCCTTGATAAAGCTCTATGACTACTACACTAAAGCGAAACACTTGTTGGCTGTTATATCAACTCTGGCTATCGTACTTCTTCAAATAAAGAACATTACACAAGGAAAAATGTAATCAATGGTTTATGCAGCAATATTTGAAGTTAAACAGCTTCATAAGTCCTATACTCAATATTAATTTGCAGACGATGACCTAGGCAAGCCTGGTGCCACAGATCACTTTTATTTTAAATGAGTTATGACTTCAAGTGAGTCCATCTAGTATGGTGATGCTGCTTCTTCTCTTGAACACAGGAAGAGAGCGGTCATGCACAAAAAAAGAAACGGCCTCATACTGCTGTCCCAGCCTCCCGTTTAGCAAAACCACCAAGATTCACAAAGGAAGGAGAGAGCAGCCTGCAATCCAAGGTGGTATGAGCTCCTTCTTACCTACATTTATGCCGAATCATGGCAAAATTGGTGATTTCTATTGTTGGGGGGGACTGTGAAGGCCTGAGGTCCAGATTGTGGTGCTTTTCATGACAATTCTGCATCTGTGAGGCATGCTGACTGCACTTCTGGTCAGGTGACTGTTCCAGTCAGCCTCTGTGAGCAGACTCACTTTCGAGAAGGGAGATGGGCTCTAAGACTTTCCTAGCACTTTATAAAAGGAGCATTGCAAATATAAGACCATTAGTTTTTTAAAGAAGCATCATAAGTTAACATTTTACTTTTGCAACATTGTAAAAGGATACAACTTCTTTAGGTGCTTAACAAGGCCAGCTTTAATATGTTTTACTGAGGTGTACTCAGCTTCTGACAGTGATATTCTTATTCAGTAACCATCCTGTGATTCTGGGCAAATCACTTAATCTCCCCGTGCCTAACAAAAATGAATGTGTCCTTCTGTAACGAAACTGGTGCTCATGTAAAGCGCTCTGATACCCGATGTCTTGGGTCAAGTTCGCGCTATATAAAACTCTAAAAAAAAAATAAAAAAAATATTATATTATATTGGCTTATCTTTCTACTGGTGCAATTTAAGTTTTTTGCTGGTTTGACAGTGGCTGGCTCATTCTGGCTCATTCTAATTAGTTTGATACTAAATTGGGGTGTTTATAGCAACCTACTCTGTGGCCAGCTGTCACTACTACTAGATAATGTATCTGGCACTAGTAGAGATAAGAAACCTGCACAGCATCTCTTAAACAAAATGAAACAGACTGCACCTCCACCACCTGTTAAATCCAAAGTGATTATCAGCTAACCCCGTAGGTCAATATTATCCAGCCGATTAAGAAATGTTGCTTGACTGAGGGTCAAAATTGTAGAGCTTTTCTGGAAAATCTCTTGCCCTCTCTCATAAAAATAAAATTCTAAGAAAATTTTTAAATCAATAAAGCTCATTGTGTGTTCTTGCATCATAAACCTAATCCATCTAAGCTGAGGCAAGTAATATTCAAAGTATTACATCAACATCATCTGTAACTTATTCGAAAAGCAGTCAGAAAAATACCATCCTTAATGCTAGAAAGTAATACAATATTTATCCACCACAAATTTTTGAAGGAAACTGTAACTATACACAAAGGATTTTCAGATTAACATTAAAAGCTAATAGAGCCTGGTTGCAAACATGGGCATTTTGATTAATCTTTTATGAGAATTTTGAAAAACAATGTCTCTAAACTCTTCACTTCACCTACAGAATTGGTTACTTACTTAGATGACCATGACCATGCTGTTGTGGACTCTCAGGTCACAGATGTTGTTATTAACTGCGTAATTGCTAATGCCTTTTCTTTATTAGCAGGTTGACATGGCGCAGTAATCTTTCCTTGGATTGAGCCTCCATTGTCTCAATGTTACAGTTAGTGCACTTACAAGTCTATAACTTTTTTACCACATAAGGTATCCATACCAAATTTGCATCCTTGTTTCCCAACATCATGGGGATTGTAAAGGTACCCAGGGTTTGTGGATTTCCCTGGAAGGGACCAAGACAATAGGCAAAATATAGCTTAGTATTGTTTTTTTGGGGGGGGGAAATGGAAAAAAAGCGCTTCACAAAAAAAGTTCTGGTTTCGTTCCTAGAAATGGCATCAATGAAAGGTTTGCTGTGCTAAAATCCTATCTTCTCAGCTGTCAGTAACATGCAGAGCTATATATAAATAAACAAAATGAACCACAGTTTCAGTAGTTTTCTAAGTGGTATCCCATTTGTCCTAATTTTTGTACTTTCAACCTACTTCCAGTTTGTCATGGAAACAGGTGTGAAGGCCATGGGTGATGCCAGAAAGCTATACATTTCTAAAAATAAGGCAAAATCCTAAATTCAGCAAGTGGTCATTTGTGTAGATCCCTCATGGTGCTCCCAAGTGAACTAACTGTTGAAATACAAAAATAAAGAATGTTAGTAGAAAAAAAACAGACATTTGTGACAAACTTTTCATCTGCAACATTTTGTCACATTCGTCAATTTACAAAAGCAATATACTATTATGTTTGCTAGACCCTTTTGGCCATGGGGATATATAGGATTTGTAGGTTTTTCAAGAACCCAAGGTACCCAGAGCCAAAAACTGGGCTACACCTAACAATGGTTTTTTTTTTTTATTGTGTACCGAGTAGACAGCAATTCCTATGGTAAAATATTAGAAGTAAAAAGGGGTATGAAGGAAATTTCTGAAATGCACACCAGATACTGAATTTAGAAGTAGTGGTTATTTGTACATCATGGAAAAGACCCAAAATGCAACATGAACACATCAAATGTTTCCACCCAAAAGCCGACCCTTTTCTGCAATGTGGCTGAGGATTTTGGGCCCTAGCTCAGCCGGCACCAAGAGAAATGTTATACCTGTCAGCCCTAGGGTGGTCTTCTCTCAAAAGTTTTGCCTCTCCTCCTCCATTTTGCTGAACCTATTTTTGTTGGCCAAGGACTCTGGGCACTTTACCACTGCTAACCAGTGCTATAATGCATGTGCTGTCTCCCTTAAAACATGGTAGAATTGGCTTATACCGAATTGTCATATTTAATTTACTTGTAAGTCCCTAGTAAGGTGGCACTACATGTGCCCAGGGCCTGTAAATGAAATGCTACTGGTGGGTACGCAGCACCGATTGTGCCACCCACTCAAGTAGCCCTTTAAACATGTTTCTGGCCTACCGTTGCAGCCTGTGTGTGTCCAGTTTTAAATTGGCATGTCAACCTGGTAAAGTAACCTTTGCCAGGCCCAAACCTTCCTTTTTAATACATATAAGTCACCCCTAAGGTAGACCCTGGACAGCCCCAAGGGCAGGGCGCAGTGTATTTAAAAAGTCGGAGACAAACTTTTAAGTTTTACATGTCCTAGTATTGAAAAACTCTTAAATTTGATGTTCACTACTGCAAGGCCTATCTCATCCACAGGATAACATTGGAGTTGCCTCATTACATTTTATAAGTGTAATTTCCAAATGAGAAGAGATGACCAGTTCATGTTTGGTGTCTTTGGAATTGGGGTGAAAAGCCCCGTTTAGCAATGAAGTCTGGTTTTTTAACACAATTTTAAGAATGCCACTTTTAGAAAGTTGTTATTTTTCTGCCCTTTTGTGCCTATAGCCTGCCTTAGTCACATGACTGGGTATAACTGACAGTTAGACTTTGTGAATTCCTCCCAGACAGTCACACAATAGAGGGATTAGGTGTGCCTTGATGAGCCATCTGCTGGCAGGATGGGTGGGGAGGAGCTGAGCACAGCACAGCCCCACTTACACCTGAATAGCTTGTTATCTGCCTTAACACAAAGGGGCCTAACAACCCTGCATTGTCACTTTAGCCAGCTTGCAGCCAGGGCAGGTGAGGCAGGAAATTGCATGCACTTCAGAGCCACTGTCTAGAAGCTTCTCCCATCTTCCAGAACCAGAGCACCATGGTAGAAAAGAAGGACATCAGACACCAACTCTTCAGTACACTTCTGGACCTGTGGATACTCTGCCAGTAAGAAGAATGCTGTGCTACAAGGACTGCCCCTCTGCTGGACTGTTGCTCTAAAGGAACTGCTGCCCTTCTGTGCTGACCTGCTGCCCACTGCCCTCTAGCCTGGGGAAGATGAACTGGACCTGCAACTTCATCTTGAACCCAGAACCGCAAAGTATCGCAATGGGCTAGTATTTTGGCCTCCTGATCTGAGCCTCAGGGCCATAAAAGGCTCCCCAACCAGCTCCTGGACACAGATATCGCGAGTAACGGTGAGTGGAGCTGGCGTAGTGCCTCTACGCGTAGCTCCACGGAGTTTGAAAAAAACTCTGTGGAGCTACGCATAGCGCCGCTCCGCTCCCTCCCCGCCCCCCCCTCTCAAATGCTTTAAAAATACTAAAAAGCAGGCACTTACCTGTGTTTCTGCCGCCTCCCCTGCCTGGCCGCTCTCCTTCCAGCTCCTCGCCGCCTCGCGTCCTTTTACATTAAAAAAAAACACTACCCTGTACGTCTTGCGCGTGCGCATGCGCACTCGCAAGACCACAACGTAGTGCTTTTTTTAATGTAAAAGGACGCGAGAGGAACAGGAAGGAGAGCGGCCAGGCAGGGGAGGCAGCAGAAACACAGGTAAGTGCCTTCTTTTTTGTATTTTTAAAGTATTTGGAAGGGGGGAGGGAGAGGCTAACTCCGCTCCGCCACGGAAGCAGAGTTTTGCCCATCTTCGCATTCGCCACAGAGCGCGGAGTAGGCAAATCTCCGCAAACTCCGCTGGCGGAGCGGAGTTACCCACCCAGGGTTAATCGCGAGTACCTGACCCCAAAGTGATGCCTCTCAGGTCCTGGACCCTTGGTGTGGCTCACAAGCTCTTGAAATCAATCTTTTGGGCTCTTCGCAACCACAAATGGGCTGGTTTGCACCAGAACCGCGCCACTTGCATCGAACTTCTGGATGAGCCACTGCCAGCCAGTCTCTTTGCACAGCAAGCATCGATCGCCCAAGGAGGACCACCAACACAAGGCTCCAGCCTGCCAATACGCGACCCCCAGCCTGCTCTTCGTGCCACACTGAACACCACCCGCAACCCTCTTCTTGCTCCCTGTGTCCCTCTCCAATGCGAACGGGACTGTTGGCACAACACTTCAGAAGGTAAACAGTGAAAATGCTTAAAAGCAAAACATGTCACCTTAAAACACCTAAAAGAGGTGTAGTGCAGACTTTAAAATACAGTGGTGTCATAATTATACCATTATGCCACAGGAACGAGCCAAGTAACAGCATGTGGCACCAGCACAATGGACGAGAGTGTGGCATTGTATGTCCCGAGTCCAGGTGAGATAAGTCCAAAATTATGCAGGTCAAAAGTTGGAATCTAAAAATGTAGTTTTCTCATCAAAAACAATTGATATCTAACCTCGCAATAGCGTGGACATGAGACTTTGTAGTCACACAGAGCTAATGATCAAACCCTTGGTCCTCACCTGGACTTTCGAAATTGGTGTCCCACTCTCTCGAGCAAATTGGGTGAGCCAGAATTAAGGAGGCAGCTGAGGAAGAACTCCCTGAAATAAGGAGGGACTCACTTTTGGTGATTTTAGCCTGAGGCAGTGTTGGGTCATGAGGTTGGTCAGGTTCTAAGTGATTTTGAAAGATGGCTTGCAAACATATAGCCATATATATCCATATGGTGCTTGATTACAAATGTGTGGCGGTCCTTTAGCTGTCCACAGGATCTTTAAACAATCTAGGTCCAAGTTGGGTAGCACTGGTTCAAAAACACGCTCTGGGGCGGCACCAGAAGGGACAAGAATGGGTCTAGGTTTGTCTTCCGCCCACCCTAGAAATGTAAAATGCTTTAGTATTGCGTGAGAAGAACCAGACTGGAATCCTACGCACAGAAGCAAGTAGCACCTGAAGGGCGCCAGCCTCAGTGCAGCAGCCAGCCTGAAATACCCCTTCATGATCACTACAGACAGTCATCCTTGAACATGGCAGCAAGATGGGGGAAAATGCAAGCTTGCTACAATATAGAAGAGCGGTGAAGGGAGGATCATTGTTAAATACTTCATGTCCGAGGGTAGATCTTTTTTTTTAAAAATGCGGGTCTAGACTAGACTTCAAATAATCAGGAAAAATGGAGAAAGGCAATATTGTGATAGCAGCCAATATACAGGGATGCATTTTACACACTCATCTGAACAGCTGGCATAAACCCAAATACATATGGCGTAAATGGTGTAGCAAGTGTGGGGAAGCACACTAACCTTTGTATGAAAAGGAGCCGTATATAGTGAATCTGTGTGTACAACAGTAGAACTGTAGACTAAGAAACGAACCGAATTTTACATTTGTCATTGACTTTTGCATGCGTAAAATATATATTACGTACGATATCGGCAAAAAGAAATTGGGCACAAGTCAGGAATGTGTCTGAATACAAGATGTGCATAATTTATGCATAGCGAGGGACGATATGTGAGCTTACAAAAAGGAGTAAACCACACAAATGAGCGACGATTAAGTACACATTACATACCCTATTAAATCTCTACTTTTGTGACGTGGTACCGAACCCGTGTACAAATAGCACAAAAACTGTAAAATATAAAAATGGTATAATTTACACTGCAACTATTTGAGAAATAATATAATTTATTAAGAATGTTTTTTTCATTATACATTTAAATACATTTAATTTACAGATATAGTAAACGCTTTCCGGTAACATCGTCTGTTTCGTGTTCTTCTCAATTAACTACAGCTGACTGGCTAACGTGGTAGTAATTATGTCATATAACTGATCCACCTGCAAGGAAAAACACGCAGTTAGAGTGCGGTAATTCACGTGTGAAGCAGCCTTCTAAAGTAATGAGTAGGTCGGACGCTTCATATAATTGCTAAGAGATAGTATAATAGCAAACACAGAGTGTCGTAAACAGAGTTTACTACGGAACACTTTAGGACACGGTGCATAACCTAAAAGGTTTTGGTGGCGGGTAAACAGCAATTGAGTTCAACATTACACTTAACAAAATGTACACACAACATAAAAACTTTGGGCTTGAAACAGTTAAGACCACTCAATGTTTTTTTCCAAGAATCTTCCCTCTACAGAGGGCCGTTGTCAGGCAGCCAATGCCATCCTCTTTAGAGAAAACGGCGTCATATCCGTGCTTGAGAAAACAGCATCATATTCGTGCTTTTACCACAAAAAAAACAATTTAGAAAGAAGTATTTTGTGTGCAACACTGCCAGAAATTATCCTATTCTGTGTTAAATTTATTAATTTACTTATGAATATTATATCATATTATATGAAACTTGGTTGAATGATTTTAATCTCTTCTTTTTATTAGTAACTGATTCTTGTGGGAAAATTGTTATAGTTTTAATTAACTAAACAATAAATAAATTGCATTTAATTTAATTTAATTATGAATATATTTACCCTCCCGTGCAAGCAAATAAATCAATTTCCAAGCTTCCTTATACATTGTTTAGACTGCGGTCTCTTGTAAATAGTGGTTGTTCTTGCATCCCTTCATCGTTAACCCTTGTCCTGATGACGACTTCTCAGAATTCTGCTTGCCACCACAGCGTTTCTTACCTGTGGGTCGTTCCTTGCCTTATATGCTCCATAGGGCAGTATGGTAAGGCTTGCCTACAGACAGCCCTAGCTGTCTGGGGGGAGCTCATGTCATCACACAACATAAACCACACAACACACACATACAGACACAGAAATGGGCTTTTGAACAGTCCCTTTCAGCTGCTGGCCATTGTGGTTCAACTGGCTTTAGGCATTGGCTTTTGGGTTTGTCCATCAGCGCTCGTATCAACCAATGGAATTTCACTAATGTGAACGATTTAAAAGAAGTTCACAAACACACTGCCGTTAAACCCTTTATAATATTTTTTTCGTTATTTTTCATTTATGTGGAAGAACTCAGCCTCCACTTTCTATTCAAGATATTGATATTCAAGATGGTGGCCCCCTGGACGGCTGACTCTATGTGAGATCCTGGGCCTCCGTCACCACTGAGTGAAAATCCTGAATATGTCTGCCCATCGCCCCTCACAGGACACCCATCGGGCCCCCTAACACCTCAAGCTAGCCTGGAGGTGTTCTGACCAGTGGAGGGTGGTGACACCAAATAGTGTAGTGGTGTCGGAGAGCATTGTGAATTTTAACCCAATGACAGGCACTGTGATAACCCAACAATACCGTTAGGCTCAATACCAAAGCACTCAATCATGGCTTGTTCACAGCGCTTTATTTATAACGAACCTTGATTGAGAGCTCTGGAGTTGAGGCTGAAGGTAATGCGAGTTTCTCACAGTGCTTGTCAGTGGGTCAAAAAGAAAAGAATAAAAGACATAAAATATTTACTTACCTACATGTCCTCGTCCTCAGTGTGCTCTTCTGCACTGCAGTCCGAGCGTGACTCCTCTTGGAGCCTCAGCCAACTCCTCTTTACCAATCCAGACTCTGCTCCCATGCTGCCGATAATGTTAAGCAGTATGAGAGAAGTGCCAGGGTTGGTTGGAGCGGGCTGCCTCGATGCTCCCTCAGGCACTGTGGGCCTGTGCCTGCTCTCCACCCAGCTGTCTTAGACAGCTGGGTGGAGAGGTTTACACTGCGCATGTCACACTGGCCGTCGCAAGACAGTGACATGCACACTTTAAACTGGAGTGAGCACCACTCCTCCTCCCCTACTGCTAGTCCGCAGCAATGGCCCCGCACTCAAACACTTCTCAGGCTGGGAGCAGTGAAAAATAGAATGGTATTAAATTGATTTCATTACAATTTTATTTTTCACCTTTGCTGCATGGGGAGCAGAGGGGTGACACTCCTCTGTCCTAATACAGGGGCTGCCGCTGTTTCGGATCCTCTCCCCACCTTACTTCTATTAAGATTGAACTACTGGGAACCCTACCCTCCTGGAGTTGCTTTGGCTATCGTCCTCACCCCATCCTCACCCCGGTGTTCCAGCCAGAGTGAAAATGAGACAAGAGATATGAATTTCTTGCTACAAATCCCCCTCCAGCCAAACACAAACATGTTTGAGGTGAGTGAAGCTGGCTATAATTGGCCCTCCATCTGCTCTGCTCTCCTTTGTTTTCATCTCTATGCTATTAGACATTTTAGGTGTCTTGCTTACAGGGAAAGTAAGGAAGAACTAAAAGGTGTAGTTAAGTAACATGGATGAAAGACTATAATTGAATGTATCTCTTGTTTTCATCCCCTAATGCGGCAGATATGTTGGTTGTCATGCTTTCAGGGAAATCAAAGAACTAAGAAGCTCACTAGGGGTAATACTGGAAGGGCTAAAAGGCTCACTAAGTGACATTGTGAAAGGACTATACCTGACTGTCTTTACCTATGCTTATAACCACTTTTCCCTGTGCCACTTCAACCTTATATCTGAGCTTTAGCTTTTGAGATGAAATTAAGTCTTTGTGAAAACAAGATCTAAAATTCCATCTGTTTCAATCCTCATCTCCTGATGCCCATCCACCCAGGTTTCTGACTCTGCTTTGTTGTTCTCTCTTCCATCTGTGAATTTATGAAGATTCAGCTGGCCTCATTTGGTTGGAGAGCCTATTTGCTCACCTCTGCATCCACAAGTTCCAGTGTGATGCTGAGATAGTTTTGCTGCCCCTGACTCTGACCACTTGACCGCTGCTGTGGTGACTTTCCTGTCTACTGTCCTGTTTCTGATCACTGGCCCACTTGCGCCTCCACTCAAAACCTTGACTCGCAGAGGTGCCATCCTCTGGCCTGGCGGTTCCTGCACTGTGGAGCCTTCACAATGAACCTTCACTAGCTCCACATCCTCCTCCTGCAAACAATGCTGCATGCTGTTGCGAATGCCTGTAAGGTGGGAATCAGATGAGCTTCCCTCGACTGCGACATTGAATTCTTCCTTAATCCTCAACCAAACACTGATACTCCGCTGCGGTACCTGGAACCATTGCCTACTATTAAACCACATTGGTCAAGATTAAGAAAGCGTGTTGGCAAAAGATTTTAAACACATTTCAAGCCCTGGAAGAATTTCCTGACACTTTCATCACTGATCAGTACCACAGCGGTCATTATGACAAGCTCAAAAAAGACCTCATCTACTTCACCCAAAACATCAGGTCTTGGACAGACATTTTCCATAATGACATTCTTTAGTGCTGCAAGTGAAAACTATTTCCCTCCACTCTGTTTAATGGATCAATTCCAGTTCCATACAGAATAATGGAAAGATCATGATTCAGTGTATGGATAGATGTCTATCATTATTCGACCACCTATTCCTAACCCTTCTCAAAGCCTTAAAGAGGGTCTCTTCTGGCGCACCCCCAAGTGTGCTGCTTGCCTCATATTTGCAAACCTCCACAAACAATTGCCCTCACTCCTACCCTGAAACACTTACATACAAATGTTCCCTCCACTGTAATATACAAGATCGAAGGATCATATAAACTCTCGACTCAGGAAGCCCTACGTACCACACGATCCTAGCTCAGCATCACTCAGCTACCCGAACTCTATTTACACCTTCCACGACTAACTCATTCAGGGGCTTCAAGATCTAATCTCAATGGGATGTTGCTCATTAACTTGCCAGCCCAAATGTTAGCTACCTAAACTGCTGATTTACCTCCCCCTGGTCCAACTTAGGATGTTTCAGAACTTGCCACATCCCCAAACAGCCCTCTCTGGACCACCTGTGATAACTTAATATCTCTATACTAACAACCTGTTGCCACACTATACCAATGCTCATATGGGCTGATGCCTTCCATGCCCCTACTACCCTACAGCTCAGCCCTGGATCAACCACATAAGGAGAATTCCCCCTGTATACCAAAGGCTCACGTGGAGAACTCTGCACCCCTACAACCTATTTTACCCTGCACACAAAAATGACAAGTCATAACTAATATTGCTTAGCCCTTACAACATGCGTGTGTGCACACACACACACACACACACACACACACACACACACACATCTCCATCAGTTACTTCTACCTCAATCCCACTTACAATACACAGCTCCAGTCATTCCCTGCAAAGTGCCCCTAAGCCTTCTCCCCTTCCCAATCTCGCCCCCACACTGCTTTCTGATGATCCCCTCATACACTCCTCCTTTCACTTACTATTCCCCAACTAGGTCCACAAACCTTTCCATCACCCATCATCTCTTGCTTATCTTGACACCTCCAAACAGCAGTCACACTCAACACACCATCACCCTCACTTTTACCATCTTTCCTGGTCTCCAGCTCCAAAGCTATAGCCAACATCACTACCAATCAAACTCTTGAACCAATACCAGAACATGAACCAACTGAACAATCCCTAACTGAGAATGCTGCCTATCACCCTATCACTGTAGGTTACCAGTCTTCTATGGTTTGCAACTGTTAACTACTCTTAATGATAATGACCTTACAACAAAGAAAGCGCTAGATGAACATCACAGCAGGCTCTACTCCATAGTCCAGAATCCCCTCTAACACAAACTGCATCTCCTCAACTCTAAATTTGTCCTGCTAGATGATATGTCCCATCTATGTTCTATGTTCTCTACTTTTTTAAACTCTCTATTCCCACATCTGATGTCTGTTTATTCCTGGTGCTCAAGCTCAAGAAGCAATTGTCTACCTTGTCCGAAGAGGCTCAAAACCCTATCTCTCTCAGGCTGATATAAACAACTTACTTGCAAGCTATGATGACTCTTCCCCCTCTATCACTTCAGCCTCCACAATTCCCACTCATTTAGCAAGCCCTGATCAAACCAGAATACAGACAAGCTCATTGATTAGAACAAGAGGTAAGACCCACTCAAAGAAGACATTGGCCAACTGAAACATTACTTAGATTTTGACCAAACACGTTGATACTCTTTGCACAATAAACAGTCACTTCAGTTCTACACTGCATGCTCCATAACTGTCAATAAGTAGTGAGGCACAAGCTGGAAATTGCAGATACTATTTCACACAAATCTGACCTACTAGTACTTACAGAGACCTGTTTTAACAATACGTCCCTCAACATAATAAGCATTCTGCTCCTTTCAAACTAGTCCATTGTCAGATGTGACTGTTGAGGAAGGTCTGGGGGAGGCATTGAAGTCTCTGGGACCTCTTACAGTGGGTAGAGTTACCCAACTGTTTTCTTCTTTTTGATGCCTGAGTTTGGAATTTCACGTGCAGCATAATTCTGTTTTTTTTAGACTTTAATCATCATTGAGGCATCATAGAAATGATCTCATGCAACACAACCTGAGACCAACTCATTCAAAAGGATTTATACTAGATAATATCCAAAGCTAACCTGCTCTCAGTGAAATAACCCATACCAGTAGATTGGTCTGACCATTATCTTGATCCTTTTTCTCTGATGATTGGCCTTTTCATGGCTCAGCACCAACCAAAAAGAGTGTTAACTTGATTTTAAGACACTAAGAATGGACCTCAATAGCTTTAGCATAACTGCACAGACTTTACTACCACCTATCAGTGCGGACACAGATATCAATCACTCAACTGCCCAATATTTTGACTGTCTCTCGGATCTCCTCAATGAGCTAGTTTCACTCCACTGGCTTCCTGGTTCAATAAGAGTCTGGGTGAGAAAAGAAGAGCCCTGAAATTGCTGGGGAAAAAGAGGAGACAATTGCATTCCACCACCAGCCTCGCATGCATCTGAAAAGCAAGATCACTATACAAAAGGAATATTTTTTTTGCAAAGTGACTCATTTTAGATCTCTTATGGACTCAGCCAAGTACCGGCCGACCCAAGTTTTCGAACTGGTCAAAACTGCCAACAAGGTTTGGGTTGCAACCAGGTTCACAGACTTGGCTTTATTGCTTGTTAAGACAGTGATTACCAGACGTTGAAAGTCATCACAACCTCCCCATTTACCCAATTTGTACAGTGAATTGAGGAGTTGGGTAATTGCGGAGGGCCCTACATTATGTAGAGAAGAAAGCATTAGACTAAGGTGAACAACAACAGCAAGTCAGAGGGCCAAATTAGTACTTGAACTCTATGAACTCTCTTAGAATGATAACAGACCTCCCTTAATAACTTAAAGTAGTTTTATAACCCTGAGTAATTAATACAGAATTTATGTCACGTGCACTTCTTAATGTGAGCTCTCTTGTAATTCACTCGCCCCTCCATGGGAGACTAGTAAAGAGAAGTGCTGAATAGGCCAAACTGGAGTGGACCCCTTCCATTTCTGTAATCCCACCTCATTTTCTGTCCTAAAAACCTGCCTTGGATGCTTGGGGGGAAACTCTGCCTGGATGATAAACTGATCATGCAGTAAGGTACCACTGGGTAGAGAGGGTGGGTATGGGCTGGGTTTGTGCATTGTTCTCACTGTGGAGTCATGAACCATGATGTTACTTTACGCTTGGACTGTGTGCAATACTATGTTGCTATCTGACCTGAACCCTTGAGAAGTAGCAACGCATTGTCCATCTTTCGAAAACAGCTTAAGACCTGGTTATTTTGAGTAAGTTGGGCCTTGCTGGAAGCGCCGGGAAACCCCATGTGGGTAGCCGAGTGCTATAGAATACTCAAATTATAATCTTAATAACAATAATAATAAAAATAATAATAAGAAGAAGAAGAACTGAAGTATTGCATGGCTGCATACTTGAATGTATGCTGTTTTATTAATAATCCAACTGTGCTACTTCCGCAGTACTCAATGATGAGCTGTATGTTAATGTTTAAAAAATTAATAAAATATGGCTTTAAAAAAACGTGCTTCTAGCCCCCTTGTCGATTAGATTTGACAATCTAGCCACAAAATCAAAGGAATTTGCTCAGTTGTGTGTGTATAAAGTAAACTTGATTGAACAATCACTGATTATACGTCCAAATGATCAACCCAAGCTGATCAGTACATGAAAAACGAAGAACACTCGGCAACTCTAACTTAAATGGGGAGGAAGAATTACTAAAACCTATCACTAAGAACAAACCCTCAAATCAGGTTGTGGAACCAAATCATAGCATTCTTTCCAGACATGCTTCCCTACTGGACTGAACGAGTGAATCTCTTGCTCAGCTAGGGAGTAATTCTTGACTTGCTCAAGAGTGTAAAAGTAACCCTACTCTTCAAAAAACCCTTCTGCGCATCAGTGGCAGCTGGTGACATTCAAAAGTGGTGAGGCGTACAATTTTGGGTATGACTTTTATGTAACAAGCATTTTAAAGCAAATGAATTTAGTGATTAAGCAAGGCTTAGAAAGTAGTGGGAACATATCTTGTTGAAATATTAATCACATTAAAAACTGCCCCATATCTTACTACATTAATATGTTAAACAGTTAATGTAATTTGAAAATTTTACAGCGTGACAACTTCAGCCCTTTTAAGTGTGTGCTTGCCCAGTGTCTTGCACTGCATGTGGCATCAACTTTGGCAGAAAATGCTCTAACCAGGCTTCGGGAAGCGCCCACAGCTGCTGACTGCAATCAATCATATAGAAATATGTGCAGACAGGTCTTTAAGTGGGATGAAAAAGTGGGGTCTCTCTAAAAGGGAACATGTAAAATAAATTTCTGAGATTCCCATAGTGTGCCACCCGACCAGTATTTTGGTTGCTCTCTGAGATGTAATTGCAATCAGATATATAAAACAAGAACTGACATACACCTAAGACCTGTCAGTACGATTGGCTTTGTCAATGGTTGTTAGCAGTTTAAGATAAATGAATAACAATAATGATTTTTTTATAAATAATTAGCATTGGAAATGTTTCAATTCTGAAATTGTGAGTCTGTGAATTAAATAGTATTAAGGCGCCTGTAGAAGGAGTTTTGGCTTTCAGTTATGTGCCGTTTATGTTAGATATGTATGCCCTTTTTCTCTGCATATCTCATCCATCTGCACATCTTCAACCCTCTTTTGCCTATTCAGCACCCTCTTTCCACTTTTCCCCGAAGGCGCTTCCTCGCATCTCCCTCACTTCAACCCTTCCAAACATACTCACTCACATTTAATCAATGTATTTCCTTTTGCTTTTGCCTTGCAAATAATTTGACATCTGTGTACTCTCTTCAACACATTTACACAGAATTTCAATAGCAACTGGAATACATGACCATTGTACTGTGAGCTCTGCAGAGATGTCAGCCCTCTGACAGGCACTTTGGTTTGGCTTCAGTCCCAGCGTCAGAGCTCTCAATCAATACCCCTCATAAACACCTGGCATGCTAAAAGTATGCACTATACAAGAATAATAAGATGCACGGAAAAAAATACAGAAACACAACATGACAAAATAGCTAACACTAAATCAATCCATGTTTTTGGCAATAATGTTAAGGGCATGAAGATAGGGCTTTCTTTACTATATGCACATATTTCTCCCTTTGCGCTTGACTCAGATACTTGGATCAACTTCGCAAAGGAGCCAAAACCCTGCTCGTCTTTTGGATCAATTTCACGGGAGAACAAATACAGCAGTTCAACTTCTGAAGGGGCCAGTGACGTGCAGCCAGGGCCTGGTGTCACAGTGGGGGGCGTTCGCGTTACCAGGGGTCTCAGCATAATATATTTAACACAAGATTAGCATTATAACACTTACCGTTACAGAGGACAAGGCACCAAATCACACTTGTTTGCATCCACTCCTACGTGTGACCAATGGGAAAAGGTGGGATTTATGCCTGTGAATGATGGGCAGCTGCTCTCACACAAGGAAGGAGACTCCAACACCCAAAACAGTGACGCTGAAAGAGACACTGGCCTATAGTGGATACTGCCATAGACTACAATGGCAATGAAGTGATTTAGAATGGTAAGCCCTGCGTCGTGTGTTGATTTACTGCCTGGCTTTTGTCTCCTGCTTTAGAGCAAGGCAGGGCAAGCAGCCTGGGACAGACAGTCTAGACTTAAATACATTGATTTGTTTAGTGATCAGATCGCATCTCTAAATAAATCAATCTATTAAATATTTGTGAAGGAATGTGTAGGAATTTCAGTGAGGAGCAACCCCAGAGCCATAATGGTGAAACTGCCCCTCCTGCACATACAAACAAATTCAACAATTTTCCTCCTGAATTAAGGCAACTCCTGGCTCCTGATTCTTCTCGATGAATCGACAGCTTTCGAAACCAAAATCACTATATGCTTCTTGACACCTTCAAAAAAGGAATGGGCATTTATGGTGTGGTCCTCAAATAGTCTCATGGGCACATCGCAGATGTTAAAAATTGATGCATGCTTCTCAAAATTGTTGGCACTAGCTCAAGGGGTCCTGCAGAGATTTATCCTTGCCTCAACCTTACTCAACATTTACATCCAACCCCTTAGAGCCTTACTAAGGAACTTGGGGATTCTTTATCATCAGTATATTGATGATACACGTTAGACCTGGCATCCTTGGCATTGTTTTCTCTGACTTTTTTGCTTCTGACCTCCTGTTTTGCTGACTTAATTTTTGCAGTCCTCAGTATTCTAGGCACTTTACCACTGCTAACCAGTGCTCCATGGGGGTCAGTGAGCCTACTATCAACAAGGCTCTGAGAGACACAGGAACCAACATGACAACCGTCAGGTGTCATCTGGTGTCTTCAGAGCAGGTTGTCCATATTGTGTTCCACAAAGTTGTTGCTGCTGACAACCATTAAAGTCACCACCCAGTGGCTCTGGTTCCTTTTCAATGGGGGGGGGGGGGTCTAAGGTTCCTTGAGAGTAGCTGCGAGTCCATCCACACCTGTGGATTGTCTGCTTGGCAATGACCTGAATCATACTGCCTAGGAAGGAGGTGGAGCTCAAGTCTCACTTGGAGATGTTAGGGTTGCCTGAGTGGGTGTGCCTGACCACACGATCCATGGCAGCCAGACAGGGTGGTCAAGAGGACCTGGAGCCTGGAAGAATGGCCCAGGTGACTGCCACAAAGAGGAAGGGCAAGGGGAGCAGGAAACCCACTCGTGAGACTTCTACTGCACGGGAGGAGGATGAACCTGAAGGGGATGCCCTGGTACCTACAGGGGAGGATGGGGGAGAACTGGTGAACCTGACTGAGCTGTCCAACTGGCAGCAGGAAGGGGGTGCCACCATGCAGGAGATCTGCAAGGTGCAGAGGGAATGCTCTACTCTTGTGGATCTTCTGCAGCAGGCTGATACACAGGCAGCTGGTGATGCCCCTAGCAAGCATCTGATTTACTGGGAGAATGGTCTCCTGTATAGTGAGCCTAAGGCACCTGAACCTGGTGCAACACATGTGTTGGTGGTCCCCCAGTGCTACAGGACCTATCTACTGGGTCTGGCTCATGATGTGCCACTGGCAGGTCATTTGGGGCAAGACAAGATCTTTGACAGGATTGTCACCCACTTTTATTGGCCTCAAATGAGAAAGGCCTTGGATGCGTACTGCCGGTCCTGTCCTACCTGCCAGGCAAGTGGCAAGACAGGGGAGGAGAGCAAGGCCCCCCTACATCCTTTTCCTGTCATTAGCATGCCCTTTGATAGGGTGGGCATTAACATAATTGGGCCTCTGGACCCCAAGACAACCATGGGCAACAGATTCATTCTAGTCTTGGTTGACCATTCCACCTGGCACCTGGAAGCTATCCCTCTGAGGACAGTGACTGCACCTGCTGTAGCCAGGGAAACTGATGGGGATCTTTACCCATGTGGGTTTCCCCAAGGAAGTGCTATCTGACTAGGGTAATAACTTCATGTCTTACTACATGAAGGCGATGTGGAAGGAGTGTGGGGTAACCTACACATTCTCCACTCCTTTCCACTAGGATTGTGGTCCATACTTGGACAGGGCAGTGGCGTAACACAGGCCACCGCAGCCCCCGCGGGGCGGGGGTCCCCCAAGCTCCAGGGGGCCCCCTTAGGACGAAACTCTGGCTGGAGAGCTCCTCATTGAGTCCAGAGGGGGCCCCTCCATGTACCTTGCAGGGGTGCCCCCTCAAGTTTCGTTACGCCAGTGGGACAGGGTGCATACTTCTGCCAACTAAGACCCATTTTCCAACAGTACCCAACTGTACTTAAAGATCTCCTCTCCAAATGAAAACTACTACCTTGCCAACACTTAAAACAAAGTTGAAGATTCAATGACTTCCCATCATTTGAAACTAAACCCATCCAAAAGCGAATAGCTTCTAATTTCCTCAACGAAATCACCCCAACCAGTGCAATACCGGATGGACTCATTGAAAATCCTTAACAGCAAATGTACTATCATTGACAGCACCAAACCCACAGTAGTCATCCTACACAAATGACTCAATTTACAACCCTGAGTCAACACCCTGGCAAGAAAAGCACGCTTCTAAGTGTGTCTTCTCTGGGAATTTGCTGCTTCATTCCAGAGCAAGATCTCAAAACTTTGGGCCAATCCCTGGTGCTATCTAGAACAGACTGCTGTAATTTTCTCCTGACTGTTCTTCTTCAGATTCATCTCACTTCTTTAAAGGTAATACAACATTCGGCAGCACATATCTCTGGGATACAAGGAATTACCGTATTTTACCAATTCTGGTAACACTTCACTGGCTGCCCATTGAAGTCAGGGCTAAATAAACAAGCAACGGCAAAGCCAATAGGTCTCGGCAATCCGAGCTGTATTGGCGTTGTCAATGGTATTGTCTTTGGCCATGTGTTATAGAGTGACTATTTAGCCGTAGTTTAATTAATTAGTTAAAACATCCGTTATGTGTTCCAAGTTGCTATGAAGCATGTTTCTTATATAGTATAGTCTTTGATGCTGCATTTTTGCCATTTCTATGCACTCTGGGTAATAAATATACTATTGGCCAATTGAAATAGTTTTCAATTAACCGACCTCTGAGGGATGTAAAGGCGTGTGAGCCTTGCCGGGATTCGAAATGGTAACCAGCAGTCTACCGGATAGCTAAACAGCAACACTTAGTTCACTGAGCTATTGTCTAGGGACCTGGAGACATGGGAGACAACATCAGTAACGTGTTGTAATAATCCAGAGACACACATGGTTGATCGGTTGATAGGATGTTTGTACAGACAAGGCGCCTTTGCTGACTAGACTGTGACATTTAGTTTTAAATATTTGAATTAGTTTATGGCATCAATCTAGACTAGGAGCGGCCTCAAATGTCTGCTGTAGGCTCCAGCACGAGTGTGCTTGGAGCTTTGGGATTTCTCCTGTAGGGGGAAAGCAGCTTGATCACAAATGTATTCAATATTGTGTACAACGTGCATTAAGTGAAAACACAGGTGTTACCGCAAAACTGCGGCTTGCTGAAAAAACATACGGAGCAATTTTGCAATAAGACAAACGTGATTATAGTACGAAATAGGTGTGTTATTTCTAAGATGCAATATGGCTTGTAATCTACCAAAGAACATTAATAATTTGGTTATAAAAAAGATACGATTATATAGGCATCCACCATTGGATAAACTGAAATTGGAATGAAGATATTTTACATGAAAAAGCCAAAATTTCAGCATGTTTTCTGCTTAACCCAAGCCAAATCGCATGCAGCTTTCAGTCACAGGCGAACCAAAGCAAACAGGATGGGATGTTCAGTAATTTTGTGAACTCAATACTCGAGCAACACTAGAAGACTAAAACAAACATCCCAAAGACCTGCGTGTTCTGGTCTAAACCAGTGGAGTGACCAAGTCCGAAGGAGTGGCCACGGCAGAGTCAGACAAACCCTGGCCTCATATTCATGTTAGCATGGAAATAGAAAGGAGCGTAGTAAAGTATGGAAACATTACAAATAGCTAAAAAGGCACCCCCACGCTACAACCATTGAATGCTTGTGACAACTCTACTTTTCTGAATTGAAAACGCTGGGTTTGGAGGAAATTGCTTTGCTCGCCTCCTGAACACAATGCATAGGAGGAAGTGGCCAGGAAGCTAAAGATTGCTCTGTCGGTCTTGGAGTCAGTGAGGCTAAGAACTAAAGGAAGGACGAACACTTGACTCACAGGGGAGGAGACCGAAAGCAGCTGACGACGGAAGGGGCAAGCAAAGAGGGAGCAAGCAGTGATGAGGGAAGGGGTGTAGGGACCGGTCAAGCATCGAAGCGGGAGGGGGTTGGGGGATGGTACAGGTGCCTTCAGAAAGTCTGTCATTTGATTTTGGTCTTTGAATGCACAGCAAATGTGACGAGATAAGGACAAGATTTACAGGGCTGTTTACAGAAACAGCGCTCGGAGAGAGCACTCGCATGAAGTGCTCACAATCAACTAAGAAAGTAGTTCCTAAAACAGTTGCTTTAATGGGAGCTGTGGATGGATAGTAGTAATTGGTCAATGCTGTCAGGGAAGGCTAAACACAGAAAGAGGCATGACGCATGCATGCTATGGACAAACGGGAAGAAAGAATAGGAGAGCGACGAAGCCCACAAAGTATATACAACATGTCTTTTCGAGACAGAGCATGCGCTGTCTAGAGTCAAGATCTAAAAATGGCATGTATTACTCTCAATTTACTACACACACCCACTCCACGTTACCTGGCCAACAACTTTAAGTTTTCTGGTGGTGCAAGACCTACTAGTAGAACCCGACCTTTAAAAAGGAATGGTTTATGGCACATTGTGTTGAAATGTGTTTAAAAGTAGTTAAGCATTAAAAAACAAATCATGTTAGGAACATCTCAAATAACAATTCACCTGTATCTTGAAAAGGAAATGATCCCAAAATGAGTTTTTTACCCAATGCTTAACTATTTTTAAACCCATTTCAACATCAAAGGGCCTGCACAGTGTCTACTACGCTTATTAGTAGGAGGCTTCAGCGTGCATTAGTGCCAAATGTCTCCCTCTTGGTAATGGCTGTGACACAAGTCCATATCAGCTTAAACAAGCACAAGAGCAACCCTTATGTCCATGTGAACATGGGTATCAAGTGATCCTTGGAACAAGTGTTCACATGGAACTCATTTCAGAGAACAATTCATAGTAGCACAGGAAATTCAGTGTGGAATTAATCTTTATGTCAACATTCTTAGTTCAATCAACACAGATATTTAGTTAAAAAAATGAAGAAAATGTAGAAGACCAGCCAGTATTTCTAGGTTACTTCCATTCAGCTGAACCAAGTTTTATTTGAAAAAACAATTATGTAGTCTCAAGGCATTCATTAAAAACACTTTGTGAGTGATAAATAGTTTTTTTTTTCAAAAAGAAAAAGAGAGAAATAAATAGACCCCAAGCCTAAGTAAAACCAAAACCGAACCAAGGAAAACACAGTGAAATGTGAGCATAGGCGGTGTATTGGTTCTTTTCTTTAAAAGACAGCTAAATATATTCAATACAGTCAAGGACACAGGGATATTAATCAGTGTGTCACAATTATAGAAACACAGTCTGTCTTTATGTATGTGTCGACGGCGTTTTGACCCTTAAAGTAGTACAAGGGTCTCATCAGGACTGTAATAATCTGGGGTTGACTGATTATATGGAGGTTCCTATCCGCTTGGTTGGGAACCACTCTGGTTACTGCAAACAACTATTGAGCCTGGATTGTAAAAACGGCTGCTGTTGCCGACTTGTGAGGGGCAATTGTCGTCTACTTCTTCCGTAAAGTTTTCAAGAGTAGCTTGGGTGGGCTCTGACCAAAATTACGATGCCCGTGATGGGGCCAGGATGTGTTCGTCTTAGAAACCGCTCTTCCGATCAGAGTTGTAGTGTATGCTATCATAGAATACACTGCATCTCTGATTGGAAGAGTGATTTTCTGTGCTACTATGAATTGTTCTCTGAAATGAGTTCCATGTGAACACTTGTTCTGAGGGTCAAAAGTCCATATCAGCCCTGTATCCTATGGCCTGAAGGTCATCCATCAACCTTGCCCTTAGAATTATTTTCGTCAATATTTCTACTATGTGGTCAGACTTACTGACCCATAATTTTCAGGCCTCCTTGCTGTTATTTCTTATTAAAGTGAGCCTATATGGCCTCTCTTCATCAGCCCTCTAGCAGCACATCTCTTCAAATCAGTGATTAAACAGATCTAATATTATAATAACCAGTTCCTACTACAACTCGCTGATTGCTCTGGCACGCGTGCCATCTGTCCTCATTGTTACATCAACTTCAAGTATAGCTATTTTCAGACAGACATTCACTGTCCTCACATTATACCATGTCATCATTCTTTTCCTCTGAAACACTTAACAATTCACCTTTTTTCTGTCCAAATCGGCATACATTCACCTTTCTCTTTCCAGAAATCCCTCCCCTGAACGTGGTGTATCTGTAAACAATGCATCTCCATGTTCGAACAAGTTTCCCACATGTTTATAGTTACATAATTGCCTACTATTAAGAATCCATATGCTATAGATTCCTTTACATGTGTCCATGTTTCAGAATATGTTATTTATATTAGAGAAATAGCATTTATGCATGCAGCGTGATAATTTTCCCATGTTTCTCCTAAGTAACAATGAACCATTATTCTTTCTTGTGGTTTCCTAGACTGTCCAGTTTGTCCTCTTTTAAGGTATGAAGGTCTCACTACTGACAGCTTTAGCTGGGAGACCTGATATCATGAATACTTTAAAAAGTACAATCAGAAATATACAGAGCGGTCCAGCCATTGACTTTCATGTGTTTTCATGGTTTGACATTGCTTGGATGGCTGTCCATTAAGGCCATGGCATTTTCTGGAGTGTTTAATTGAGCTATTACTATTTCTATTAAGCTTTGGTGATTGGCTTCAAGAACTAGTTCACACCTCGTCTCCACCTTTGTTTCTCATTGCTATCCTTCGACCTTCCTCATCCCCTACCTCCCTAGCATCCCCTCACTCGCTTGCTCTCCTGTTAGCTCACTTGTTTTCTTGTCTGCCTTCCTCACTTCCTGCTATACATACTTCCCTCGCCCCGTCCTCGTCTTTTGATCTACTTTCCACTCCCTGATCCCTTGCTTCCAATTCCTGCCCTTGCTAGCTTCCTATCCATACACACTGCCTGGTGGCTGTCTACTTATAAGTCACTGGTACGTCTTAGACAAATACTTTCAGAGAACAGCTAATGAACTATTCTAGATATTAGCTGTTTGAAGCTATGAATACTGAGGGGACTTTTTCCAGAGCACTTAGAGCTTTGATAATGACTATGCCCATCATAACCCAATTATAGAATATATATTGAGGACATTAAAAACAAGAAAAGATCATTAGTCTTGCAAACGTAAATTAATAGTTTGAAGCCTTGCCCCATTTATGACCTGGCACGTTCACGTAAAAAGCTCAGTATTTGCCAATGTTTATTTTCACTTTCAACAAAAGGAGACATTGAATGGCATCTGCTCTGTTCATAATTCTCTGATATCCTGATATTGAGTGTGTAGTGAAGGACGCATGTGTGACCTCTAGCAACTAGGGTTCTTGGGTGGTTCTCCCCCCCGAGAACATTTTGGAAAAAGGGGACAAACGGTGCATTTTATATCAGTTTTTACATAAAGGTGCTAAAAAAACTAAGGGCGTCTGAAACATTCCAGTATTTTCATGGGTGTCAATGAAGCACAATGATTAGCACAAGTGGACCCCATTTTTCAAAATGTGCCAAGGCCTCCTTCCCAATATGATCAGAGTTACCTTCAGTGTGACATTGCAAGCTTTGTGTTATGAATGCCATGCATATGCCAAACTATGAGTGCCCTCCTATACCAAGAATTATGTAAAAATGCAAGTATTAGAATTTTGTCATTGATGATACCTCATGCCATAGGTGACAATATGGCAAAAATTGTTTACAGCATGTTAGAGCCACACGTCTCTCATGGTTTCCTCCTCTAACCCCCACTCAAATATGCCATAGTTACCCTCCTTGAGGCTACGAATTACATCCAATGTGCCATCACTAGCATTTTGCCATAGGCACCACATTTACCAAGAACTGCCTCGAGTATGCCAGGGTCTGCATTTTGCAATCAGTGCCCCCAGACACCAAGAATTGCCTCCAATACGCTAGTTACATAATGCTGCCATGGGTGCTCCTCATTCACTTTTTCTACCTCACTCACTCTACTCATGCTCATTCCCCTATTCTCGCTCACTCATACAAACTCGCTCCAACTCCCCCTTACTCATAACTTACCCAGAGTCTCTTTTTCACATTCCCCTGCTCACTTTCACTCAGGGATTCCCACTCTCACTCACACAACATACACACTCACAGACTCTCACTCACTCATACTCGCCTTCCCTCATCCTAAATCCCTCTTACTCTCACTCACTCCTTCTCACCACACATAGACGCACACATTCACAAACTCAACTCAGTCCCTCAGACCCTCACTAATTTGTACTCAGTCTCAATCACTCACAAACACACTCACACACACTTTCACTCACATAAACAGAGCAGCAGAAATTGTGTTTTTTTAACTTACCTTGTTTTCTCTGCTGGTAGCTCCTCCATGGCAGCTTTTAGGGGTGGCTATTAGGGGTGGCTATTAGGGGTGGCTATTAGGGGTGGCTCCTCTGCAATAGCGCAGGAGCTTTGCCCCACTGTCTCAGAGCCAGCAGGTGAAAAATAAAACGATATTCAAGCCAGCGTGTGTAGGGGGGGGAGGGGAGGAGGAGGACTGGTTTGTGCACTTCTGAGTGCACATGTATGTTTGGCCAGCTGTCTTAGGCCGGCCAAACAGACATGCGCACTTAGGTTTCTCCAACTGCGCTGTATTGAACAGCCGGGCTGGAGAAACAGCACAGTCTCCTGTACTTGAGCGGAGCCAATCCCTGTACTGCTCTCATAGCAGGAGAGCAGCGCGGGGATTACAGAGGGAGTCTGTGATGCTGCTCCAGTGCTTGCTGGGACAAGGAAGAACACAGTGGCGCAATGCGATGTGGGAGGCGGCTGGCAGATTCAAGTAAGTTCCTTTTTTTCTCATTATTATTACCCCCCTGCGCTCTCCCTCCCGCGCTCCCCCGTACACCCTCCACCACCTTTTCTTTGTGGCGGCCATCACTGGCGGCTTTAAGACAGGAATCCAGCGTAGGACATAGAAGCCGCAAGATCGGATTCCTTTGCTGGGAATGAAGAGCAGATTTAGCAGCACTGTCAGGATTAACAATGGGAAGCCCCATCTCAAGCTCTTTACCAGCTTATGCTAGGGTTGGCAGCACGTCATCTAGTCATACACCCACAGAGTGCTGTGTTTTTGAACAGCACACTGTAAACGGATCGCGCCTCAGCCCCTTCCTCCTCCTCCTCCTGTCATTAGGAGTCTAGAGAGGACCAGGGCGCTTGCACAATGGCAATGTTCCATAAAACACAAAGTCTTGTTTTCATATACACTGCTAAATTGAATAAATAGTAGTGCAGTTGATAAGGGCATTATGTGATGGCTCAGGGGGGCATAACATCATCCAAATACCCCTGTTGACAGACCACCACCGCTCAAGGGGCCTTTAGTAATGGTCTAAAGTACTGTAGCTTCCATAAGGAAAGAGCCAAATGCAGCTTTACTGAACTCTGATGGCATGCAAATTCAACATTTGGCCTACGGATTGTTTGTGCATTCTCTGTTTACTTAAGTCTTGTGTCTTTGGCAAGTACCAAGTATGAAAATAGCAATCAGTGGGACCAATCGCGCAATTTGAGCAAGCACTGCCAAAGCCGATAGGGCTGGCATGCATTTTCCTTCATAAACCAGAACTATTGGCTTTGCAAGTGCATGTTAAAATAATAAGCGAGACATTAACTTCTGGATTTTTCAATGCTTGTTTAATAGGGTGTCAACCACTCAACAGCGTGCAGGTTCCCTTGCAATCTATCCTTCAATTCACTCCACTAAATACTTCCTTTTACTCAGTGCCACAAACTTCACGGTCCTGACTCGTACCGCAAGGATATAGCCCGCGGTGTAATGTTGCAGCGTTTACCTGCATGCCGAGTTTCTCCGGTGGTGGTTTGCTGTCTCACTGTGCTTTTTGGGTTGGGGACAGAGGTCATGGGGGGGCTTAGAGTTCTTTTGTTGAGAGCACGCAAATTGCATACAAGTGGGGAAAAGATGCTCACTTTCATGACGCGGAGGGGCATCGTTCTGGCATACCTTTTTCCTGCATTGTTAAAAGCCAGAGTCTGATCGGGTAATTCTTTTAACAGTTTACCCAATTGAACACAGCAGATATTCCATTTCCTGGCAGCAGCCCACTTCCTGTCCTGCTCTCTATTAAAGGTTTTGAAGGAATAGAATGGACAAGATCACGATTGGGGATTTGCCCTGTTTCTACTGGTTTTTCACTCTATACCTTCATATTTCTGACTCCTGGTACTCTTTAATTGATAGTCTTGGTTTGCTCCAGCCTTGTTGGTTCCTGCCTGCTGGTGTTTATGTTTATCCTCTGTTACTTATCAGCCTTCTGATTCCCATCCCAGCCCTGGATTCTTTTTCCTCCTTGACAGCGGTTTCTTTTTTAGGACACAATTCCAGGTGGAGGTAGCAGTCATTAACAAGAGTTGTGGCTATTGAAAGGGATCGTTCTTTCCTCTGAGTCAAGATATTTCAACACTGGGAACTGAGCTGGCGCTTTGCATCTGCCAGACCCGACAAACAGTTTCTCTCTCATTTCTTGCCCTCAACTCAGTCCATGATTGTCTCTGCAGGCTCGAACAAAGGATCAGCTGTATCCAAAATTCACAGATTCTCCCTTGTTAGACTCCGCTTGCTAACTTCACCCACATTTGTTCCCTGGCCGGTCCACAGGGAACCCCTTCCTTTTGTGAAGAGGTTACGAACCAACTTTGAAGTCTAACTTTTCAATGGTTTGTGACCAGACTTACAGTGGCAAATCATTGATATATATATGTTACTGAATCACAATTTGGAAGAGATGCCCACAACACACCCCTTCCAAATTGTGATTCTGCAACCATTTAGAGTCCTACTTTAGGAGTTGTTAAGGCAAAAATGTACCAACTTCTGAAATGGGATTTGTACATTCAAAAAACCAATATGTGGTCTCAAACATTCAGACTTTTCAAATCAGAGTGTTTGCGACTGAAGGTAGGATAGTGCACATGGACCAATATTTTTTGTTCCATGTTTTCAGATCTTAAGATTTGCGAGGAAATGAACAAGATCCTCTTCCCCTTCTATTTTTAATATTCACAATGCATATGCTATAGTGAAGGTAGTGATTAGGGTTGGGAAAGTGTTTAAGTGGTATCAGTGTGAGCTATATGATTTTGATGTAATTCTGATTAATGTTTATGTTACAGTTTATAAAAAGATAGTCTTGAACCTATATCACCACCACCAAGCGTAAAACAGAAGATAGTTACCTAGAGAGATTGGGATTTACCTGAAAAGGCTGAATAACAGCTATACAAATAAACGTTTGTCCTCTAAAGGTATAGCATTGTGGTAAAAAGTGATAGATGGTTCAATATAGTGAGCAGGTACTAAAGATATCCATCTTGTCTTTAGAGATCCTCTGCGTAAATGTCAGAGTCAGACGTCAGAATGCAGACTCAGAATGTCTTTGTTTTCTATCTCATCCCTTTCCCCAGATCTATGTTTAATCAATAGATGTTTGTGTGAGGGTGGCTGTGGATATGGGGAAGAGTGGGAAAATGCATCACTCCCATTGGATCCAGACTACATGGTTAGTGCTTTCTGACATTTACTTCAGGGAGACTGCTTTTGTTGCACAGCTACAAACTTCATGCCAGAAATTACATACCTGAGATGTTTTGGTCACACAAATATTTCTCATCTCGTACACACTGACATGCCCATCACTGTCACCAATAAGAACACAGTTTGTTGTCCTAGCAAATAATATCGTTGTGAACACGACTCCTGGGTTGGGTACATTCACAATCACAGGATCCAACCTATGCACAAAAATATAAACAATATTTCAATAAAGCTTGATTTTTTAGAATGAAACAATACATCCAATAATGGCTATTACCATGCTCACTGGCGGCTGGTTCATCATATTGAACCTCATCCTCTGCTGTTTACAGTGAGCACACTTTTAAGACACTCCCCCTTCACCAACAAATCTCAGCAAACCACGGTTATCCACAGCTATAAGAAGGTTGGTTAGAAAGTCCATGAAGTATGCTTGGTATTATCCCCAGAACAAATTGCTTTCTCCCATAGAAAAAAGACAGACTAAATGATTTGTGTTTCTAACAAGGGCTCGATGTACTAAGCTTTTTAATGGTTGCAAACTCTCCAATTCAGTGTTTGTGACCAATAAAATGCTTTTTCTAATGTCTAATCCCATTTTAGGAGTTGCAAAACCTTTTCAGACTCCTAAAATGGGATTCTGAATGGATACCAATTCGGTATCTGGAAGGGGCATGTTGTCGCCCTCCCTTCCAAATACGGAATCAGTATCTTATGTATCAATGCTTTCCAACTGAAAGCCGGTCGCAAAACATTGATATTATACAGAAACCTCAAAGGACATAATAATGCATTTGTAAAGGGAAGTGGTCCCATGGACCCTTCCCCTTTGTGAATGTAAATAAAAGTTTGTTGAAGAGTAGGCAATGGTGTAGGGGACTACTGTCAACAAAAAAGTCAAATTTTCTTGTTTCACCAAAATCCTGTTTCCTTTAACTAAAACTGGTTGCATTAAATAAAAAGTTTGCTTTATTAAAAAGCAGTCACAGACAAGATGGTCTGCTGACCTCAGCAGGTCACCATGCCTGTGATGGCCTCCAATCATAGTGAGTCGCAATTTGGTACCTAACTAGTCTAGAACACAAAATAGAATCTATATCGATAAAGGTAACTCTCCTTAGAGTGGACCTATGCAAAGTCAACAAAAGGTCCTTAGTCTAGGTTGAAGACCTGAAAACAAAAGTATCCAACTTTAAAACAACAATGAGAACCCTCACAGAACTTACTCACCTTTTAAATTAAAGACTGGACAATGCTGAAAGCAGATCATAGTGGAATAATCTCAGATTTGTTGGGTTTCCATAGCTGGCAAAGGCCCTGATGTCAGAATGATGGATCACGGAGTCTTTGAAGCCTGAGTGTCTCTCAGGTTGCTTTAATGTGGAGAGGGCACATAGACCACTGGCCCCATAACCCCCACTGCCCTCGGGGTGCCCCTCGTCCAGGCCATCTTAGCAAAAATACCTACATTTCAAGCTAGAGACATTATCCTTCAACATTCCAGGAAGGAAGGAGAAGGAAGAGCAGATTAACAGTATTTTTCTGGACTACACTCAAAAAGTGCAAAAGTTAAGGAAATCCTTCCACTCCGTAAAGCAAAAACTCAGCGCCATGAACATTAAAATACTTAGTTATGGTTCCAGCAAACTCCTGCTATCCACAATGACAGGTCACAATTTATTTCCCGTCCGGGAGAGATATGGGATTGGTTGGAACTGGGCAATAGGTTGAGACCTCCTCAGACAAAGATAGCGGAACAAGGAACATGCAGAGAACATCAGAGGAGGGAAGGATCCACTCGCAAGTTCAACGACACCATCAGGCTCAAGCAAGGCAAAGCACGAATTATAGTACAAGAAGATGGCACACTGGAACAGAAAGATGAGAAGTATCAATGTGGCTTTTTGAGGTCTTCTTGCTGACCATCACATGCACCTGAAACCTGATTAAGATTAGGCCTGGGCGGTAAATTCCGTTCCGCTCGCGGAATTTGGGTAATTTCGCGTTCCGCAGAGATTGCGGAATTGCCAAAAATTCCGCGATCCGCGGCTTCGCAGAATTTTTTGCTTGTTCGCGCTTTCAAAATGCGTGTTCGCGAGATATTTTCCCCCGAGCACGCAAACAGCGTTCGCGAACAGGAAAAAAGCATTGCGAACGGGCGGAACAAGCTATTCCGCGTGTTCGCGGAACTCTGCGTGCTCGCAGAGATTTTTTACCGTTTCGCGGAGCTTTGCGTAGCATGACTACGCAAATTCCGCCCACCCCTAATTAAGATCATGACAGAGATGACTTTGCATCATATATGTTTATTGTTGGCAAATCATTTCCTTCTCAAGGATTCCTCCGAGGTGCTGCACTTTGGGGATACTATGAAGGAAGAGGTCGAAGATGCAAAAATAGCCCTGTAAGGTCACTCCAATTTTACATGCAAGTCCCCGCAGATGCTTTTGACTATCATGAAGGCTTAGGTAGTTATTCTCTCTCCTTCACCTGCCATCTTGTAGAGTATACTTATAGACCCTTAAACTTGTGTCAATTTTCTCTTTTTTGGGGTGGGGGTTTCATCAAAGGGGTAGAACAAGTTCCACCAGTTGATTTGTGAAGTATGATTTAAGCAGTACTTACGTGCTGATGTTAAGGTCCCAAATTTCCACTCGGTTTTCATTTACTGCTCCAAAAACTACAGCTGAGTATGGAGACCACATGATGTCGTAGACTGCAGTAGTGGTAGAAGAAAAGCTCAAAACGGGTTTCAGTAAATCTTGTCGCCATAGACTAATGCTCCAGTCAGCTGAACAGCTTAAAAATACGTCAGGACAGAATGGAGACCATACAATTCTGTATACAGGGCCCTTAAAAAAGCAAGGATGAACCTTATTACTATAATGATCTGAAAACAATTCAGTAAATGATTAATGCTTACATACGTAAAATTTGGATCAGTACAAATGCAGGATTTTCTTTAAAAAAAAACACAAGCAATTTGCCTGCCCTAGTGAAATTTCAAAAACTTTAATTTGATATTGTGTAGGATTAAAACCTTTCAACTCCCATATCAAATGTCTGTAAAAACAAATGGTTCCAATGGTTTACAATTGGAATTCGCCTGTTTAAGAGGACCGATAGACTTACTGAACATCAAAGAGCAGTGTTAAATCTTAGGACCAGGTTTACCAGGACTTGGTGTATGGCGTAGTAGATGATGTCGAGCATTTCAGAACTAGCCCTTAACTCTTTTTGTTTGATTTGGCTTAATACTTATGATGGCTTGGGCACCTTTGAAACATTTGCATGAAAATCCAATTTACTAATAATTATGTGAGTGCATTTTGAAGTTAAATTTGGCATTGCCGCATATTTAGGTTGCCAATTTTGGTAAAACCTGCTTCTCAGGTGGGATCTTCACTATAAACTCTCTCATTACTACAACAAAAACCAATAAAATTAAAGGCATTTTGCCTATGCAGTTTTACTCAAAATCTACAAGCTGCACCCTTAGCCATAGCGCCCACTCAAAATGTCACACAAGGTTTCCTCCGGACTCGAGTCACAATTGTCACGTGACAAGCAAGGCACCTCAAAGGTGGAAGGGGGCGTAGACATGGGAATGTGCACACCATGAAGTTCTGTTGTTAAACACATTTAAATTGTTCATCCCGTTTGCCATGTGGAGGGTCCTTCTTTAAATTCAATACCATAGTAACCCAGGCTGCAATAGGTGATGGCGGTTGGCATGTGTATGTGCTTACCCTGCTCTCTGCCTGCACGCTGCACTTAATGTAGTTTGTCAGCATGCAGGCAGGGGGTATCCTTGAGCCCTGCTGTCACCTGGGCGTTGAGATTTGTTGAATTACAGTGTTCCCCAGTGCTACAGTGGGACTGTGGAAGCGGTGTGGTGAGAAGGGTGAATGGCGGGATGTCGGAGAGTCCCCTGCCATAGGGGCAGCATCTTGCATGCTGCTCTGCTTCACTAGCTGATTAGGCTTGGTGGGTAAGGGAGCTCTGGCCTATAACTCCAGTTTAGGGCCTTTAACAATCAATATACCCCTTAGTATTGTATTAGGTGTGGCGTCCTCCCCAGCCCGTGAGCAGGTAACAGACCATGCCACATACAGAGCTCTGGTTTGAACGTCTTTATACATCAGCATGCAATTGTTAACTGAGCACACTGTGCCACAAAGTTTATTAACCCAACCCAGACACACCCACCAGATTCAGTAATACTTGTAAGGAGTCTGAAGAGGACCATACACAAACACAGGGCACAACTTCTCCCCCTTTGTTAAATAAAAAGTATGAACAAATACATACACATATAACTCCTCGATGAGTCGTGGAGGTGCTTGCACCAGTCTTCCAGATCTAGTTGTACGAGGTAGAGGAGGGGCGCCTTCATCTGGCATCTCTGGAGAAGAGTCGGATGCTTGCTTTGGGCACTCAGGTGGACTTGCCTCACTCAGGAGGCCTGGAGCTGACAAACATCAAGGCAAAGGCTTAAAGTGTGACGAGTCTCTAGTTATGGATTTTCCAAGTTGTTGGGAAGTTACCATATGTCCTTTGCTCGCCACAACTCTTAGCGGTTCAACATCAACATGTCTGCTTCGACTTTAGAAGAACTCGGTCTTCTTTCTCAAAAACTGTGTCTCAAGCCCGTCAGCGCTTATTGGTGTAAGCCATCATTTTGCATTTGCGAGAGGTGTCAGTGGCACAAATCTTGTCAGGGTCTATTGACCGGCTGGAGGTCTATTGTGGTATCTTCATTCCAAGAGCTCTCCTGAACAGCAAGGTGGCAGGACTTTCTCCTTCAAGGAATGAGGAGAGGAACTGGGCAATACGTTGCAACCTCCTCAGACATGAAGGGCTGGGCATAAAGCAGACTTGAGGTTGATGCCTTCTAGTGCAGCACGCTGAACCACCCTTTTCAAAATACTCATAAATCATTCAACAACCCCATTTGCCTGTGGCCAGAGAGGTGTACTTTTCTGATGTTTGTATTCAAACGATTGAGAAAGTCTTTGAACTCTCTGCTATTGAAGGGTGGACAATAGTCAGATTTAAGAATGGAGGGAACATCCCATCTTGTGAAAATGTCATCTAGCCTCTCGATGGCCCTGTCATGTGTGGTTGATGATGGGTCTTCCACTAATGGAAAACATGAGTACTCATCAACAACTACCATGAGATGATGTCCATTATTGAGGGTTCCGAAGAAGTCAACCGCAATCCTCTCCGAAGCTTGCTTAGGTAGATCAGCCATGTTCAATGGGTGCAGAGTCATTTTGGGAGACAGGAAGTTGCACAGATGACAGTCTTGATGATCCCTTTCAGCGCGTTCGTCAAGACGCGGGAACCACACTTGATCCTGGAGGGCTCTTTTAGTTGCAGCAATGCCACAATGTCCTTTGTGTGCCAGTTCAATAACTTGTTGCATCAGGCTTTCAGGGATAACTATTCTTGCCCCTCTTAGTAGGCCACCATCATGTGTAACAGAAAGCTCTTCCTGAACATTCTTGATCTTCTGGTACTCAACATCATCTGTAAAAGGTCATGTATGTTTCCTCCATGATTGTGTTGTAATGATTTCCTTGAGCTTAAGCATGTCTTTTTCAGTATTATTAGCTGTCAGAATCAGTTCAATAGAAAGAGCTGCAAGCGCACTTGACTTTACTATTAAATTGATGTAGGCCTCAGCTACTTTGGATTTTGTACTATGATGCTGTAGCTACACTCGTGAAATGTAGTCTGCGGGGTTTTGATCTTTCCCTGGTTTGTACACGATAGTGTAATCATATGCCTGCAGACGGAACCCCCACCTCTCGATGCAAGGGGGCATCTTGGCTTTCGAATTCCCAAAGATTGTGAGCAAAGCCTGATGTACCATGATAAGGGTGAAATGCTTTGCGTACATATGGAAGTGTTCACACGTCCACACTACAGCTAAGCTTTCTTTCTCTGGTTGAGAATAAGCACGTTCAGTCTGAGATTGACGCCGGTTAGCATAGACCACAATGTGTCTCTGAGCATTGGGCTTTCCATTGTCTTGGCCAAGGATTGCTCCCAACCACATCGGACTTGCATCCACCACAATCTCTGCATGCAATTTCGGATCAAAGTAACCATTTCAGTTGCATTTTCAATTGCATGTTTTATTTTCTTGAAACTTCAGCCACATTCAGATGACCATTCAAACGAAAAATGTTGCTTTGTTAGTTCTTTTAGAGGGGCACTCACAGTAGCAAAATCACGAATTAACCCGGAGCAGTAACTGGCCATGCCTAAGAAGGATCGCAGCGTGGTCACATCTTCTGGAGTGCAAGTAGACAACTATGCTTGTACCTTTTTGGGGTCAGGAGTCATCCCTTTTTTAGAGAAAATATGCCCACAGAATTTAAGATTGTTATTGTGAAATTCACACTTCTCTGCATTTAGTGTGAGACCTGCATCAGCAAGCAAATGGCATACTTGTGTGAGTGCTTTGTCATGTTCCTTTCGTGTAGCCCCAAACACCAGTATATCATCACTTAGTTAAAGCATGTGTGACGGGCTGAATTAATCGACGAATGGCACCTTGAAAGATTTTTGCAGCTGACAACACATCAAAACTGAGTCTTTTATACCTAAGCAAACCAACATGAGTAGTAATGTACCTACAGTTTTCTTCCAGTTCAAGTCGATTGTGACCTTTGTTCAGATCAAGGCGGGAAAAAACTTTGGCACCATTCAGCTGCATGATCATGTCCGCAATATGTGGACATGATGTCTTTCTCTTACGATTGCTTTGTTGGCCTGTCGCATATCAACATAAATGCACATTGAACTTCCACTGTCCTTTTTTGGCACCACCACAATGGGTAAACCCACGATGTCGGACCAGTAGAGCGGTCGATGCTGTCATGCTTTAGCAGTGATTCCAGTTCTTTCTCAATGGCTTCCTGTAAGTCAAAAGCAATTCGGTGGTGTGCAATGGGGTGAATATCTTCATTAATATGAAACTGTACCTTCATTGTCTTAAGTTTACCAAGTCCTTGAAACAGTGTTGGGAATTGACTCACTATTTCAGAATGAGCATTCAAGTTATAGTCACTGAAGATCCATTCCATGTCACTAGCAGTATCGAAACCTAATAAGCATACACTCAACAAAGTACCTGGGAGTTCATGATTTGGCACTCTCGTTTTCTTGTGCTGCATGGTCGCTACAAAGGATCCCTTGCTCTGCAAGGATGTAGAAGCTGTCCAGGTGTACACCTTTGTTCTCAACGGTGTGAGACGTGGTATTGGAGACAGTTCATTGTATTTTTCTGCCTGCATTATGTTTATCAACTCACCACTGTCTATAATGAAAGTTGTAGGGCAACCATTCACTTTGAGCATGATTTTAGGACAATGTCCAAATGAACTTCGGTGCTTTGTGTGGCAATTCTTTTCAGATTTATGTTTTTCCTTGCAAGTGGCCAATCCTATATGCTCATTTTGGTCTGTGACTGACATCAACCTCGCACATCCACTCTCTTCATCGTCACTCGATGATGACATCACCAAACCATTGGTAGATGAAATTGATGACGATCGATTTTGCTTCCACTTGCCTGAGTCGATGTTGCCCTTTGGTCTTGTGGGAGTGGCTAGAGTGTTTCTGGAACTTCCTTGCTTCCATCTTCTCGTCTCTTTGTGATGCACTTAGTTTCTCTTTTTCTTTGCAAATGATTATGAAATTGTTTTCCTTCCCGCAGCCTTTGCATATTTGTCTAATGGCAGGACATTTACCTTCATGTAGAAGGGAGAATCCACAGCGAAAACACAATTTCCTTTTCTTCTGAGACATCACTCGGTGGGCCTCTGTTTTGTGTTTCTGTTTACTTTTCATGCTCAATACTGATTCATTTTGGGTTGTTCCAGCTTCCATATCCGCCGCTTGTCAATTGGAATGTTCCTACGCTCTTGTAGCCAGAGCACCTTCTCCATACTGAGCGTTTCTCTCAGCATGTGTCTTCAGAATGAATCAGAGAGGCATCCATCAATACCTATAAGATGCATGGCTTCTTAATCCTTGAACTTGCAGTGCTTTATAAGCATATCAAGTCTCTCAACAAACTCATTCATCATCCTACCAGGTTGCTTTCTTGCTTTATTGAAAGTGTTCCTTTCATAGTCGGCATTCGGCATTGGATTGAACTTGACCTCCAACGTCTTCTTGATTTGATGGTATGATACTTCATCAGCTTTAGTGTGGGAGGGATGGGCAGGAAAAGAAGCGAGGAGGCCGAATGTGTTTCTTAATGACTGAGTCTTTTATTTTGGTAACTGTGTAAACCAATAATCTTAAAGGTTTCTGTTGATAGCCAGATTGGTGGGAGGGATTTTTCTTAATTTCCTCTGTTTTCTTCTATTCCACATGGCATGAGAGGAGGTCACCCGGAGGCTCAAAAATAAAAATAAATGAGCAGCAGTAAGTAAAAGTACTTTATTCAGTAATTATAGGGATAGGCACCTTCACCACACCTTCTGGAGGGAGTTAATAGGGTGACTTTAATGAAAAAGTAAAAAAAAGCAACAGGAGAACGGAGAAAGAAAGAAAACACCTATATTTATATCTTATTCATCCTGGGTATTCACCTTAGTCTTAGAATGAAAAATAGGCGTTTAGGTTCGCTTTGCTCTTTATCAAAGCTTATTCATATTGGGTTATTTTTCCTTCTGGCTGATTTCCTGCTGGGCAACTTCTAACTTCTGTGAGGTCAAGCGTAAGAAAAGAGAGAGAAAAAAAATGTATAATACTTGGGGAGGGGTTTATTCTTTCTTCCCAGGAAACTTCCAGCAAAACCGAAAAAGGAAACACCCAACTGTCCCCCTACACGTATTACCCAAGGGGAGTCTGGCCGGGACCATGGAGAAAGGGAAAGAAAGATCAGATGCTAATACAGATTCTTTTCACATTCCTCCCAAGTAGGTTCAGCAACTCCTGTGATAAGCCTTCCCCAGCTCATGTACCGCGTCTGCAGCAACTCTCCTGAGTTGCGGCGGCTCATACGCGTCCTCCATCGGGGACCACCACTCCTCGCTCCATGCATCGGTTGCCGTGGTCACATCTCCTGGCGTCTTCCTGCACCAGGTCTGCATAGTCCTCTCTCTCCATGTCTTCCGGGTTTCCGCTTTTAGGTCCTCGATCCTTGGAGTCCGGTCTCTCTTTCCTGTGGATGGGACGTTCCTTTTCACCTCCTGTCTGGCCTCCTGGTTGGTCTTCGTAACTCGTCTCTCCTATCCCTTCCGTAGCACAAGGATAGTCCTTTTTAGGTCTCGCCTAGCGATGCAGCGCAAAGCGCTGCTCGCTATGCGAGATCTATTGTTGCCGACTTTTGCTCCGATGCGGGACAGGAGATGTGCACGCGCATGGTGCGAGCAGGAGTTGTAATAGCGCCGCAAGCCGTATTCGTGCACATCAACTGTCTGTTACGAAGCTTTAACAGACAGGAGATGTGCACGCGTACGGCTCGCGGCGTTATCACAATGCCTGCTCGCACCATATGCGTGCACATCTCCTGTCCAGGCAGCCGATGCGCACGCTCACGGCGTGTCTTCAGCTTGTTTACCTATGCGCGTGCGTGGTGGAGCGTGAGAGCTCGGGGTAGGGGCGCCGTCTCGAGGTGAGTCGTCGCGCGCCTGTTGGCAAGAGAGTGAGCACGCGTGCGGAGAGGCTGAGGAGAGCGAGCGTTTAGTGGAAGAGAAGGCGACGACAACTGGCAAAGATAGGAGCCCGGCGGCAGCCCAAGAGGCTGGGGCAGAAATCACCGCCTGTGAAGACGCCTCGGTCCCGGCGGAGGGGATGTCGGGACTCCAGAGCCACCGCTAGCACCCCTCGCCTGCATGCGTCGAGAGCCTCCCCCAGCATGGTGCGGGAAACCAGGCACCTCTGGGTGGGCAACCTCCCAGAGAGTGTTCGGGAGGAAAAAATCATCGAGCACTTCAAGCGGTGAGTACGAAAGAGAGGATCTGAGTTAAGCCGAACAGACATAACCGGAGGATCTAATACGGCAGTCAGGAGTACATGGATGTAGGAGGACTTGGGGAATGTTAGTGGAAGGATCTCTGCAATGCGTCCCTCCTCTTTAATCCCTTGTAGTGTGGAAGCCAGCCCCCGCTAGGCGATTGCAGAGAATGGTGATGTACCTGTTACATGGGGGGGCGGGGGGGATTACACAAGTTTGTCCATTCTAATGCTAAACTTGCTTTGGTCCTCTTAAACCCGGCGGCAGCGAAGGCTCGTTAGCCGCATTCTAATGCGGGGGTGGGGACGGAAAAAGAGACCTGCTGTCCATCTCTCTGAAAATGTCTTCCCCTCCCCCGCCTCTGAAGTCTGATCGCTCCCCGCCCCCCACTTCTGATGTGTGGCTGGTAAACGTAGCCGGGTTGCCCTGAGCCGCAGCCCCCCTCCCTTTCCCCAGGGGGATGGTCTGCCAGGCTGGGAACGATGGCTGTAAAATAGCGGCCGCTCCTGTGTGGGAAACATCTCGGGGTGGGGATTCTGCTCTCACTGCCCGCTGCAGCAGAACCAGCAACAGGCCATACAACCTGGGGCAAATGCATCTTTAAATGGAACTGTCTGCAAAAGTATGTTTTGGCAGCCGAGGGGTAGGGGCATCGGGGGTCACGATAGCCATCACGTTGCACCCAATGGACAGGTATGGAGAAGGTCCAGTTTGAATATCAAAAAGTTAGAGTTCAAATATAATATTAGGTCATGGGGAGGGCCACTGGAATTATGCGATCCTGTGTTTGCTGCTTCTGCTTTATTTTGCATAATTATCCCTCATCTGGCGCATAATCTGTAGATAAATTGTTTCTAACTCAAAAGGATCAAAGGTTACTGAAAACTTGGTAATATATGTTCACACGCTTTGGAAGACCCTTCACAGACGTTAGCTGGTCATCTTTCAGTCGCTTATTTATATATTTGGTTGTTAGCCTGGTACTAATAAGGTGACATTTTTGCCCAGACAGTATTACCATGTGTAACAAGCATTTGCAATGCAATAGGTCTCGCATTTGCGAGAGTTTAACCTATTGGCATTGTAAATGACAATGCCTTTTATTTATGTTTTAAGAACCAACACATAAATAAAAGGCATTGCCATTTACAATGCCAATAGCTCAAACTCTAACAACTGCGAGACCTATTGCATTGCAAATGCTTGTTTAATGTTGTGGTCCTCATTTCAGTCTCTCTTTTCTTTTAACAGGTCAGGCGTGGACGCCAGGGTGGTGACGCGAGAGACACTGTTGGAGTCTAAGGTAAGTAGGGGAACTTGCACGGGTCACCCAGTGTTCCCTGACAGTGTGCTATCTTCTTTATCGCTTCTTTTACTCCAATACCTGAAAGGTTCTATAAGTATTTGATTATTTTCTTGCCATCTGCTTCTTCTATAGCATCTATGAAATCATCGAACATTTTGATCTAGGCAGTCCATCTGGCTCCAATATTGCGCTTTGTGGCAGTATCGAATGGAGGTGGTGGTTTCAGAAACACAGCGGCATCGCATTTTGTGCTGTTTCCTACTGATGTCAAGAGTATATGCTGTTCAGACAGTGTTTGATCCTCAGGGTCTCTTGGCCCTGTGGCACCTCTGCAAGCATCAGCTTACTCACTGGTGCTTCGGGCGTCACGCCCGAGCTGAGGTCGGCAGGTGCTATCTTCCTGCTTCACTGTAATGATTTTGCTTACTGTATGTGCTCCTCACCACTCTCAACTTTATGGATTATACCTGGCTGTCGCTGCCTTTAGCATTTCTTTGCACCTGATCGTCTCTGCCTCTAGCGCTTGCTTGCACCTGGCTGTCGGTGCCTCTAGCGCTTTCTTGCACCTGGCTGTCGGTGCCTTTAGCACTTCTTCGCACCCAGTTATCACTGTCTTTAGTGTTTCGCTTTGTGTTGGTGCTGGCTCTGTGTTATGCTGTGGCGCATTATCTCTTCTTTTGGCCTTACCAGTAGATTTCTGGCAGGTTTTCTGACTGCGCTCCTCTGTAGGGCCTTCAACTTCTTTGAGGGCCTCTCAAAAGCTGGAGTTGCACTTTGACTCCACATACGCCAACCATAGACCACGCACATGGTACACATGAGCAGATTGCTGGACCACGGCAAACTCTTAGGGAGAGCAGTCTTGGGGGCACGTATCCCATCCTCGTCACCAGTTGTAGCTCCCTCCCCACCCTGGGAGCAGGCAACAGACCACGCCGTACATGGAGCTCTGATTTGCACGTCTTTATTCTTCAGCATGCAACCGTTAACTGAACACACTGCATCACAAACTTTATGAACCACATCCAGAGACACCTACTAGATTATGTAATACTTGTAAGGAGTCTGCTGAGGACCATTAGATGCCTCATACACAAACACAGGACACATCAGTAGGCTATAATGCTAAATGCCCTTTGGTAAGTAGCTTCTATTCTGGGTTAGAGACATCTCTCAATCCAGCTAAAATAAATTTCTGTTTTTGTCTATGATGGGCTAGGGTCATGTCTTAGAATTACACCAGCTTGGGTTAATGAGCATGGTTGCGCGGCTACTGTCACCATCTCTACCATCTACATTTTTCTTAGCTTTAAAGGCTTGGCTCCATGCTCCTTGTTATTTAAAATTAGTAGCTAGAAGTGACCATATGCAGCCTTATGGTATCCTCTGGCCCCATTCATAGACAGAAACTTTCAGAAACATTCTGCTGCTGCACTTCGCCTTATCCCTCAACCCGTCTACCATGGGGAGCAGTAGCATCTCACTCCTCTCAGGCTTTCGCCACACATGTCCTCAGTCAGTATACTCTGCTCAGTCTGGGGTACAGGTGGAGTATGTCTTGAGATACTTTCTGTTGGCTAGTAGGCTGAGTTGATCATATATACAGGGGGAGCTTTGCTCAATCAAACCGATTGATCCTGGAAGAAGTGCCTGCTGCTGCAACATGGAATAAGCTATTTTTACAGAATGTACATTTTAAATTTACAAAAGGGATTGCATGACTTCAGTGGAATACATTGTAACCTAAATTGCTATGTTTGTATGATCTGCCTCAGGACTACATGTTTGAAAGTGACCTATGGTTTTTGCTGGTAACCAATGCAGCCTACTCGCAGTAAATATGGGATGACTGTCAATTGCAGCCAATGCTGTATGCCCACCAGTATGTTAAGGGTGGGAATGTAAATCATGAATTCTATGAACAGTGGAGTATGGGTTTGAAAGGCAGTTAAGGGTCATTTCTGTCTTCTAGGTCCAAATCACGAACACACGTGCACAGTCGAGCTCCTATTTTTATGCGCTTGCACTGTAAAGCGCACTATTATTCTCTTGGATAATAATGTGCTTTAAATACTCATAACATAAAAAGGTGCATTCATTTAACCCTATATTTCTCTGTGTTAGTGTATTATTTCAGACAGCACACCTCAAAAACAGGAGAGGCAAATCCCGCTCACTGTTTCCAAGCTCTGCTGTCTGCATATGAAGCTCAAACTCGGAGCAATAGTGGTTTTAACAAATCCACTGTCTTTAGACAATGCAGGCGCATACAAACAGACACAGGGCTCTGCACTGAACCAATGCATCCGCTCATGATGCAGCCCCTGGCTGCTTTGCCTTTTTCCTGTGGCAACGTAGCACTAGATCCAGACATATATACTGGAAGGGAATGTGTGTGAGGCAATGATATCAGTGCAGCCATCTCTGAAACAGGGGTGCATTGGAATCTGCACCTTACACGCCTCCTGCCATGCACAGGAATGAAAAATTGTGCAGGGTTATCATCCAAATAGTCATTTACTGTGCGCGCAAGTCAATTTGTGCATACTCATTCAGTTTGCGCACATGCAATTTCTCTGTGTGAACTTCTAAATGTATCCATTTTTGTTGGCATTGATAGCTTTTACTTTTGTTCTAAATCTTCTAAGTTACCTTGATTATCCACAGTCATGAACTTGGATTGGGGATGGGAAAATAGTGTTCACATGGGAGTGCTTTAAGAGGTAGCATTGCCAATGTGGAGACCACTCCCAGAGTAATCACTTGATGCACATTCATAACATTGCGTTTTTTAGGTTATGCGTAAACGGTACAACGAAAGCCGGAAGCGCACAATACACAGCATGTTTTTTAGTGGATGGAGTGCAAAGAATGTTTTCAAAAGCTAAAATGTTTCTTCCATCAATAGAAACAAAGAAAAAGGCAGACTTATATTTATTATTTATGACTGCAGAATACCTTCCCTGGAAACGGTCCACAGTCACATGGGTCAGCCAGACTAAAGTATACCAGGCACACCACAAAATTCAAATTGCACCCAAGGGCACACCTTTTAGTTCTGAGAGTTAAAAAAATTAGTCAGACATATGGAAACTGTAGGCATACACCTACACCAATTTAAATCGCCTCATTTCTTGGGAATCTGCAAGTTATATTTACACAGAAGTGGTACTTGACCCGAAGATGTAGGACTTGTTGAAAGCTCTGTGTATTAATCTCAGACCATTTATGTCATTTAAGGGTCGCAAGGGGTTTCAGATGCGACCCCTGGCTAGCCACTTCCGACCCCTGGCACTGCCTTCACGATACCTGGATTCAGTGGTGGCAAAGGCAAGGGCAAGAACAGAAGGTACACAGTGCTGTGATACACACTGCGTACTTTCAGCAGCTCCGGCTGAGACATCAGGCATTACATTATTAGCTCTGCAAAACAAACATACAGCGGTTCAAAGTGAACTCTCCTGAATACAATAAAGAAATTAAATAAAATATATATACATTTTTAAACAAGATGCTGCCAATTTTCATTATTGCAAACACGTGGAAAATGATGTGTTTGTATAAAAACATCACCTTTGTGATTTAGGGAGTGATAATGCCTTGGAAGTGATGCTAATAAACATGTATAAAATGCTAAGGAATAATTTATGTCAGTAACATAGTTCACATTCAATATATGGTCTACATGAAGAAATCCACATGGACAAAACCCGTATTGTTATTTTAATTCTTTCATTTCGTCTTGTATGTTTTATGCTTGGGGTATACACTAGGGAAACCATTAAATTATGACAGTTTGTGATATAAATAATATGGCTTCCCAGTGTTGTTATATGCTTTTTGTGGCACTATATATTCTCCTCTTCTAACAAACACATATTTATGGATGCATTAAAAAAGAGAAATGTATAATGTTCCTATTATGGCAGCAGCACCCTATTTAAAATGTATGTGGTATATAAAATGGGTATTTATCTGTATTAGCAACTGTTGTGTTACTATATAATTGTGCGCTTAGTAGGATCTTAACTTCAGTAATGTCAGTTATTTTGATGTCATCAGAATTAAGGTCTTATGACATCTCTATCTAGGAAGATTCAGTGCCAAAGTTCATGTGATGTTATAGGATGGTTATGTGATGTCACTTCTGTTACCCCTATCATTTTAGTAAATTGACGTCCATGTTTCAGACCACATACAATTTTCATTAGAAATAGTTTTCATTGTTTGAAATCATATATTTATGGTTTTTGTTAACTATGTAAGTACCAAATTGAGATCAATTTAAACTATCCTACCCCACATGCACAATTCAACCCACCTTATGGCCTCTATATGTGTCGAGGAACTGCTCGTTGTAGGAACAGGAGCATTTGTGGATATGACCTTCTTCTGTGCCAGCCAAATAAATGTTTTGATCCTGCAAAGATAACAAAAAAAAAATTAAGATTCATATTTCGTATTTTGCCTAGTTTCTCTTACTCTTTATAAAATCTCTTAATTTTGGGGAAAAATTGTATGACTTATAGCACAACTTCTTGGAGATTTAGGTCCTGATTTAGGCTTGGCAGAAAGTACTCCATCTGTCATTTCCTCCACCCTGATGAACTACTGTTTACCTAATTTAGAGATGATCTCCAGCCCAGTGGTCATCTCTGTACCTTGAAAGGAACAACTGTCATAGCAGTTCCTTCAAGATAAAACAGATTTGGTGGATGCCCGGCAGTGGTTTTGAAGGCCAATCACCAATCTTTTAAACTTTTTTGTTTTTCAGAAACAAACTACTCAAGCTGGAGTTTGTTTCTGAAAAACAAAAAACTAATGACCCCGCCCTTCACCCTACAAGCTTTCTCCAAGTGTGCGGGGGTCATTACTTGTTTTTTTTCTATCCCTTAACCAGGTGGTGACAGACGGAAAGAGATGACATTAAACTGTCCTCCCTTAACAGGGAGGGTGGTGTAATGTCCTTCCTCTGATGACTCCTACTCCTTCAGGCCGTCGAAGGAAGCTTTCCATTGGCAGAGCCAACATGGGTCCCTTCGACCGAACCCTTAATGATTTGACCATGGCGGGCTGACAAACAGTATGGCAGACAAGGTACTTTATCGCAATCAAGGCACCTAGTGTCAAAAATTAAAATGCTGTTCTTTTCATATACACTAATGTTTATTTACACATGTAAGCAGCATTTCTCAAATCACGCCAATATGTACGCAAAGCTAGCACCAATCCAAACAAGACACCACCTAAAATCAATTGGTAAATTTTCAAAAATCTATTTGGGCTATGGTAATAATTAAGGAGGTCAAAAATTATTATTAAAGTGACATTAGGAAAGCACACATTGCCAGAAAGGTGAATCGTCTAAATCGAAATAGCAGCCTAGTATTGGGATGGAACAAGGCAACATCAGCTGGTTAAATAAGAGAAAATAAAGAAAGAGTGAGAGATAACAGTGAGGCAAGATGAAACGAGGAGAGACCAAAGAGAGAAGGAGAGATGGGGTAAAAAGATATGATATCTGGAAGAGAGAGGGGGAGGAGAAGAGAAAAAGATGAAGCAAGAAAAAAGACTGATTGATTATTGTGCGTAGGTTATTGTGCTGATATCTCCCTTTTTCAACAAAATACCATCTAATGGATGCATGTTACTACCTTTGTTCAGTCCCATTGAAGCGTCTGACCCATTATATCGAGCTAGCAATTGGGTAGCAGAGGCAAGTCAAGGTTATGGTCATGCTTGATGTAATGGACAGAATGAGGCAGTTGGAGTCTTTCTATTGGTATTTAGACTATTGAGGAGCACCCTGACAGTATGTCTTGATTTATAAATGTTAGATGGCAGAATGAATTTCCCCACTGCACTGGATCGCTTCCAGTTAAAGTTTAATATTGTTCTCATGTTCAAAATTATACATAAAATGTTTATTTTTTACTTTCCCAAAATCTAGCTATCTGATCTACCAAGCAAAATTTCCACATTGACTATGTGGAGCACAAGAAGACAAATTTTATTTAACTATGTTCAGTAGTCAAATTAATTCTATTGATTTTGGTTCACTGTTGGGACAGAAAAGTCCCTTGCATGGTGATGGACATGCACCCCTGTCCTGAGTAACCCAGTTGCAACGATGTCTGGATTCCTGGTGCTGATTTTTGTTGTCATGGGCTGTGTCCCTACGCTATGGTGATGGATACCATTGTGTTGTGCTACACCCTGAATCTTCTTTACTACACTGCATCTGTACAGCTGTGTTTGAAGAAAAAATAATAAAAAGACGTTTAAAAAGAAAATTGTTGTTGAGGGCAAACACAGATCATGTGTGTGCACTATGACATAGGCCTGTCTCACGGAATGCAATTTTGTTGGGCTGAGAAGGCCCAAAGCTCTACCCTCGTAGCAGTGAAAGCCCTTTGCCACGATTTGAGCACCACAAGCATGGTGTTGGCAGCATACCGTGAAGTGATCAGTAGAAGTGAACAGGCTTTTTTAACTGTGCCACTGGAGTGAGGCCTACAGGCTCACTCATGTAAAGTTCCACTGCTGTGTGCTTAACTCACCCTTGGCCTATCAATAAATCAATCAGTAGAGAGCGTCTTGTCACCCGTGAGGGTATCCAGGCGCTGGCAGGGTCCAGTTGAGTAGCTGAATTGCCAGGTCTTCAGGGACTTTCTGAACTCTGGAAGAGATTGGGAGGTTCATAGATGAAAGGGTAGCTTGTTCCATGTCTTGGCTAGCAGGTAGGGGAAGAAGCAACCTCCGCATCTGCTACGTCGGATGCAGGGGGGAGAGGGCTAGAGAAAGAGACACCGAGTGGAGGTTTCTGGGGGGCTGATGGAAGTTCAGGCTGTGGTTCAAGTAGGCAGGTCCGCAGTTGTGTAGGACCTTTTATGCACGGATCAGGAACTAGAACTGGCATCTTTTCTGTGCAGGGAGCCAGTGGAATTCCCTGAGGAAGCAGGTGATGTGGGTTCATTTAGGGAGATCCAGGATGAGTCTGCCTGCACCATTATGTATGGTCTGTAGTCGTCCGAGGAGGTGAGCTGCGATACCTGCATAGGGAGCATTGCTGTACTCCAGTCGGCTGTAGAGGATGGCCTGGGTGATGGTGTGTCTTGAGCTTTGGGGTAGCCATTTAAATATCGTATGAAGCATGCAGAGGATGAAGAAGCAGGATGAGGAGACGGAGTTGACCTGAGTGGTCATGGTTTTCTTGTTGTCCAGAATGATGCCTAGGTTCCTAACGTGGTCAGTGGGGGTCCAAGTTCTGAGGCCCATCAGGATGCGTCCCAGGAGGAGCTTTTGTTTCTGAAAATCAGTACATCAAGTTTGTATGAAGTGTTGTGCAGTGCATGTGTGTTGCATACATGTGCTAGGTGCATGTGTGCCCGTGAATGGTACAATACATGGAAGATTCTGGGCTCCATTTTGAGAGACCCAGGGTCGACTGGAGGAGCCTGAGAAGGTAGAGAAATCCCCCAGACAGATTTGTGGATTGATGCCTTCATGTGAGCTGAGTTGGGCACAGAGAGAGGTCACTGTAAAGGGGCCTGGGCAAATCTCAGGAAGTAGATGGGGCTGATAAGAGAATCATATAGAGTAGAACTGGGGCCCTGGGGTAACCTTTTGATACACATATCACAGTGGCTCACTGTCGCTCCTAAAGGGTGGAACGACCACCCTCTCCATATCAGAGACTCCACCTCTCTTCTTGAATTCCGAAAGAAGCTAAAGACCAACCAACCTACCATAGGTAGGGGTAGGCACACACACCTATTCAGCACCAGGATCCCCTTGTGGGTGATACTGTGCTTTACAAATACACATAAAATAACATCCAGGTGTGAATCTCTAGTCACTCCCATAGCGTGTGTATTGTGGTTATCAATTTCCTGCTGTGACAGAGTGCTTTTTGGAGAAAGGGCAGGGCAGAAGAGCGGGAACTTCAAAACAAAGCAGACCCACAACATGAACTGCAAAGACTCGGACCCTAAATAACATTTGGTATCTGGAAATTAACCATAAGAAGGGGGAGCTCTGTGCATGGAGGAGAAGCTCTACAAGACTTCTGCCTGTGATCATGGCGGGAGGCCATGGTCTGCCAGTTTCCCAGCTGGGTGCCGAGGCATCACCCAAAGTCATCCAGACCACCTGTTCCTGGGGCACCAGTGTCTGGCTGCTTGCCAAGACCAGCGAACCCTGTAAGTAAGAGTAGTGCACTGGAGAGAGCGAGGTCCAGTGTGGGATCCTGGCGAGTTGATCCTTATAGCAAGGTGTGAGGAGACGGCAGCTGCACCGATCGATTTGTTGTTCGTGTGCAGATTCACGTTGGTGACCCCGAATGCCAGGTGGGCCGCCATGAAGTTAGCCATTGTCAGCTTCACAGCTGTGCCAATCGGACCATCGCCCATGTGTGCTATGTAAGTCGGTGACTCCATATTGCAGAAGGGGTCACCATGAAGTTAACCATGCCGATTGGGCCATCGCCCATGTGTGGTGTGTAAGTCGGTGACCTTGTATGCCAGAGAGGGCTGTTGTGAAGATAAACCTGCTGCTGTGACGATCGAGCTGTGGTCCAAGTACAGAGCAGGCGTGATCATCATATATGTCAAAGGGGGCCACTGGAAAAGCCAAAGATCATAGCCTGGTTGATACCATCATCGCAAAGAGATCCGTGTGGCCCGAACCTGACTGAGGACTAGCACCAGAATCCGTCAAATTCCCCTCCCCCACCTGTGGGAAAGACCAAAGGAAACTTACCGTTGCATTGAAGGAGAGCTGAGGACACTCAGCCATGGGTGATACTCATCGAAGGCAGACGCTCTTGGAGACTCTGGACAATCACTGCTCATGCAGGTAAGACTGATCAAAGGGCTGGATGGCCCCGGGGAACTTTTCTGCTAGATAACTCTTTGGTGCTGGAACACTTCTGACTTTTCTAACAGAGTCAGATTGGGACACCTGAGAATCAGACTGTAAATGTGGCCTAACCTGAATGTTGCTTATGGTGAATGGGGAATAACCACTATCACTAGTGAGAGAGAGGTGGGAATCAGGGGCCTGTCTAGAGTCCTGACCTTAGGGGGTTGTGAATATTATTTGTGTATGCCATATTTGTCCTTGTATATAACAACAACTTTTTTCATAAAAGGCAGTATTTTGACTGGACAGGCTTTTATTGCTGATATTGAACATAGTTCGAGTGGTTGCTGTGTTGCTGCTTGCCCCATGCCTTCTGAAAGGGATTCTGACATTCACATTTTGGTTAAGACATTCATTTATTAACATTGAAGTGCGTGTGCTAAGTTCCACACCACAACCAGTTAATTGATCATAGGATCTCCACGGAGTTATAGTAAAACCAATATCAATAGGAAAAAAAGCTGCAATTGTTTTTGTCTTAAAACACATTTTGACCTCTCTGGCCTTTGGCGCACTAAAAACAAATCTCGGACAATATTCATTTAAAAAAGCACATGAAATATTACAAACAATTGAACTGTACCAAAACAGGCGTTGCCTAGCAAGGAATAAGGCAAATTCTTTGTGAATAAGGGAACAAGAGGAAAGGCTAAGGGAATTCGATAGAAAGGAAAATGTCTCTGTTCTTTCTTTGCATATCAAACGTTTAAATATCCTGCGGGAGGGGCACGGTATGCAATAAAATCACATTACAAAGCAATAAATTCACAATTAAAAGGCTTCGCCAAAAGTTGCATCATGGAACCGGGTGTGTGGAGAAACTGGGAATTCTGTCCTTGAACTATAGGACGCCACCAACTGGAGTGGCTATTGTAGATGACGACATCCTTCACATCCTCCTAAATTAAGGTTTTGTAGCAAACATCCATGTGGACGCACCTCATATTAAGAGGATACAAAAATCAATGAAATACACAACTTAAGATAGAAGAACTAACCGAGCTATACTGTCCAGCCAAACTAGGAAGAATTTTATTGAGAGTCCTGAAGAAGTCCGAGAGGACGAAACAAGTTGGCTACGGTTCCTAAACTGCTTATGAAGAAGAAGATAAAAGAAGAAAGGATTAAAATTCTAATATGTCTGATTGATGCTTTGTATTATGAAATATGTAATTTGTGTTACAATATTTAAAGTGTTTTTGCTGAACTCTTGCTTGATGTAAAATTACTAGATTCACACGATGTTGGGTGCTGAACCATTGTGCATTTGGCTGTTTGGTTCTGGGATGGGAAGCTGCTTAGCATGTGTCTCCTGAGGGTGTCAGAATAGTTACTCAGACCACTGCCAAAAATATTGCAGTCACTGGGTGGGCTCTAATCTTCGGTGCAAACCCTTCCAGCAACCGTAGATAGGGAAGCGGGGTCACACCTGGAGACAGATTCTATCCTAGTCAGGCCAAACTCTTATGCCTTAAGGACTCCCAGCCTTCATTTGCTTCCATATTGAGGACGTTCAGCAAATTAGATTTCGCCGATCCATCAGGTCTCCAACCCTTCTAGTTTTGCTAAATGGTATGTCTTTATAAAATGTCAGGTTTTGAGAACCATCAGAGCTTCAAGGGAGGAAAAAAATCAGGCGCCCTAGCCTTCAGTGGCTTTGAACCCAAAGCCGGCCTTCTCATCAGAGGCTTCTGTAGTTTACAGTGGCTGCTTTAGCAGCAGAAGGACATCTGTGCTGTTTCTATCATCTTGTCCCTCTTCAGAATTTGGGAAAGAGATGTGGACCGCCACAAAGCTCAGGTGTTGTGCTCAAGCTGGGTTATAGATGTCTGCCTAATGCAACTCATGGAATGAGGTGTCCATGTTTTTGCACTAGGGGGCTGACATTTAGTCTCATTGGTCCTGTTGTGCTACTTCATGATGGCCAGTAACATAGTCACTTCGGACAATTCCTGAAGGCAAACTGTTTTCTTTGCTTAATTTTGGACCTTCAGTACCAAGTCTTCACAGAATAGTGAGGAAGTTTACAAACCCGGTCTATCCCTAACCTCTTGGGATATTACGTGAGGATCCTATATGTGCTCATTTGTGGACTCTTTTACAGACTCTATAATGGATTCTCCTCCAGCTGGGAAGGACTGGTAGTTCGAGATCTGATTCTTTTTTGCCCGCCTGCAGGCTTCAACCTCTTCTTCTGGAATGTCTTCAGTGACGGACTTGCAGGCCCTGATGCCTGATAATCCTTCCCATATTTTCCTGAGGCAGACTGAGACTGGATGGGCCTGATTGTTTGGGATGGGTGAGACAGTACAGGAAGACGTCAGGCCCAACCCAGCCATCTTTCATAGATCTTCCTTTCCTTTTTGACCTCTTGCGCTGCAAATACTCTTACTCTTCCTTATAATTCTATGTAAAATGAATTGGATTAAACTGCAGAAGGATAGAACCGGAGAGGGCCACTGTCAGAGCTGAAGTGATTTGAAAATGTCTGGGGCATTGCTCCCTTATCATCGAAAACTTCAGGCGAGGGGCATTATGAGTATGAATGTTTGGGCCCGACGTTCTTGTAACTCTGTCAGGAAGCTGTTTGAAACTCCCTCTGGAGATGCTACCATCTGCGACTCCCTAGGGCTGATAGTCTGTGTAAACAGCTGGAGGATGGTTTTCTTTACCTCTAGTAACCGGCCAATTTAGGACAAGTGAAGGCATCACTTTATTTAACTCCAAAGATGGCCTTATAGCCAACTGGGCGAGTTTTGATGGAACTTCCCTATGAAAGGTGAAGGCCTCAGCTCTCCCTATGCTGCTTGTATATTTCCAACAACCTGTAGGTGCCTTAAAGGGGATGGGGGGTGCTGTGGCGCAAAAGAGTGACGGGGTATTCTATTGTTATACCACCAATGATATCATTAATAGTATACAGAGATATTTGCAAGATAGGTGCAGTCTCACAGAGGTTCAGGCACGGAGAGGTGCAGACAGAAATAGGCGCAGGACGGGTGCAGGGTGCCAGGTGCCAGAAGTATGTACAGTGATTGCAGGGAGAGGTACATGCAGGGAAAGATATGACCAGAGAGAGGTGTTGGCAAAGAGGCACAAAAGGTAATGGGCCAACATTGTCTTATTCAAAAAAGAAACACCATCCCTGCTTTTTTAGCATACACCCAGCAGTTGTATACAAATCTCTCGGCATCAGTGCGTGTTGCAGGACACCGGTCGACCTCCTTCCCCATCCATCGAGGCACACGACAGGGCTGCCCCCTATCTCCATTGCTTTTTGCTCTGGCCATTGAGCCCTTGGCCATGTGGATACGTCAGGACCCACTGATACGCGGGTTTGAATGAACACAGGAATGTTCTGATAGAATCGCACTCTATGCCGACGATGCCCTATTCTTCCTGACAGATCCATGGTCATCGGGACCCCGTGTCCTTCAGATACTTCGGATATTCGGGGAAACTTCTGGGCTCGGAACCAACCCCTCTAAATCTATATTGTTTCCCGTATGCGGTGACCAGAAGGGTCAGGCCTGGGCCTCACAATTATCCCACGCCACAGATGGTTTTAAATACCTGGGAGTATTTATATCGCTGTGTTCCTCGATCTCGTGGTCACATAATATAGCTTCATTGCTCCCCGCGGTTCGTAACAAGACCACTGTATGGTCCCAGTTGCCCCCATCTCTTTACGGGCGTTCAGCCATCTTTAAGATGGTATCCCTACCACGGTTGATATATCGACTACAGAACTTTCCGTATGACGTCCCCCCCTCTTGGTTCACACAATTAAAAGCAATCCTAAATAGGTTTTTGTGGCACGGTGGGGCGATCTGGGTCGCACTTCACACGTGTACACAATCAACCTACTGAGGTGTCATTGCGGCAGCAGATCTATATGCATATTACTCCACCTCTCATCTCCTCATTATTAACGAGTGGTGGTATCGGTCTCAGTCAGATCCGGAGTACGCAGTGGAGCGGCTGGCTATGACGGGCATTCCTCTACAGAAACTACTTTATAGCCGGGTTAGTCTTGACACCCTTCCCCCAGCTTGCAGGACGGTCTTGCAATAATGGAGACGTACAGTGAAATCCATGGGCTGGTGGGAGAAATTGACACAAACTACCCCCCTCTGGCAGGGCACATATTTGCGCCCCGTCCCTGCTCTGGTCGGCTTCCCCAAATAGGATCTCATCGAAATCTCTACGCTAGGAGACATCATGCACGGCACTACACTCAAGTCATTCCAGCAGTTACAAACCGAGTTCCATCTACACAAATCCCAGTTTCAATGCTATTTACAACTGCGACATGCCATAGACCCTCACTTCCGCCATTTAGAGACACTTCCAGAATTTCACCCTCTGGAGGGTCGGTTACTAATGGGCGACATTGGGGCACACAAGATCAAACAAATCTATCAGACGATAACTACCCACACATGCAACACGTTACATAAGACGAGGGCAGCGTGGGAAGTCGATATGCCGACTCTGACAGATGACGACTGGACAGAGGCCCTAGCCAGTCCCCGATATGCTGCAGTGTCCTCGCGCTACCGCCTCATTCAGTTTAAGAACCTTCACCGGATATATTACACACGATACCGGCTGTGGAAGATGGGAGCTATTCAGTCCCCTCAATGCCTTCGTTGCACCACAGAAGAGGGCTCTTTTCTTCACACAGTATGGAGTTGCGTCGTGATACAGCCATTCTGGGAGAAAGTGACGTCCTGTCTGGGCCGGGTGTTGGCTTGGACCATTGCACTTGATCCTAGGCTGCTTCTTCTTCATAGCACAGACGAGATAGGAGGGAACCGCTACAAGCAGCACCTCCTGTTTTTGGGCCTAACCCTAGCTAAGAGAGACATAGCACAGAATTGGAAGGCGACTTCCCCACCAAGCATAGGGGGTTGGAAGAGGGCAATGGGCAGGTGCATGGGCACAGAAATAGTGGTCTTTCAAGCGCGGGGATGCCCGCAGAAGCACAGGAAAATCTGGTCTCGCTGGACGACATATAGGGGCATCGACCTACCTCCTATACCACACTCAGACTTGCATGATCCCAAGGGATGATTCACAGACCCATCCTGATACCATAGTAAGACAAAATGGTTTACCAACAGAGTTGTTTTTTAGCAGCACGCATTTATGCATATTTAGATGGGTTCGGTGTTGTTTGTTGCTCATTCGGCCTGGTGTTCTACAGGCCAACTTGTTATGGAATGATAAAACCGGGTACTGTGTAACCCCTGCATCATATGTAATGTATTTGCCGGGCATAGCCCACTTTGTACCTTCGAAAACGAATAAAATTTGTTGTGAAAAAAAAAAAGAAACACCAATAATTCATAACAAAAGTCATCCTTGCTGTCTAATGTTGAAATGTGCCACATATGTGCAACATGAGGGGTTTCAAGAAATACAAGCGCTGGTGACACAAAAAATGTGTGCATTCTCAGAAAAAACATTGACAAAATATCAGTTTTTGCTGCATTTTTCAGAAAGCCTATGTGCATGCATGTCCTCGTATAAAAACCCAGGTCAGACTGGACTGTAGGGCAAGCAAGCAGTGCCCGATGGACTGGTCTGACAAGTCAGTGTGTGGCCCGTTTTATTCTGTTTGTGGGCCTGTTTTATGTTCTACTGTGTCTGTTTTTACTGTTGATTTCTCTGATTTTAAAACAAACATTGCTTGCAGCAAGCTCAAATCCATGCAGTCTCCCATACCTTACATAACACTTATAAAGTGTGTCTTTACAAGTTGAAAACTGCCCTTATTTACAAATATAGGCAACCTTTTTAGCTATCTATTTCACTAAAGGGGACCACATTTATTTTGGTGCCAGGGCCTATTTTCTGTCCCACCTGCTATACCCACTGTATAGCAGGCTTTACTTAGTTTTACTTGCAAAATATCATAGCATACTACTCCATTATCATGTTGCGCAGTCTATGCTCACCCTGGTGCTCTTGCTTGTTCACTTCTGGCATAAGTTTCCTTTCCAGTAGTCATTGTGCAGTAGGAAAACTCTTGCTTTCTCTACGCAGATGCTGATGTTACTTCACCCCCGAGTTCTATTCACTTTGGCTTGCTGCCGGAAATGTTTCAAGGTGGGGTGGCTGGCGCTCCGGTGATTGACAGAACAGAGGTTGTCCCCACAGCTGCCATGGGGGTTCAGACTCCTTGTGGCAGGTAGAGACGCTAGCTTTTGGTCTTGCCTACAAAGGGTGCAATTATGAGGCAGAGGATCCTGCCTGAGCTGTGGTTGGAAATGTGTCACTATCCTCAACTAACAAGCAGAGAAAGGTTGTATCCGAGCAGAGAAAGGTTGTATCCTGTTGACCTTTTGAAATCTTGTATTTATTGTGTAGCAAATTGTTAATGGGGTTTAACATTATGTCCCGGTTTTTGGGTTGTATTTTTTTTTTTCATCTTTTTATTGAACTTGGTCTCATTTAGTTTGATGTGTGTCATTGTCTGGCTCTGTGGCCATGCAGGGTCTTGATGAATGAGTCATTCGTTAGAAGGTCACCCCACCTCCTGTGTGGGCATAACTTAGGTCAGGCTACTACTACATACCTGCTGGTGTACGCTGGTGTACCCTCCTGTCCCAGCAGTTGGTGGCTTGGGTTCTTCCGGTCCTTCACAAGTTTAGCACTTATCGATAACACTTTCCTCCTATGGTGTAATGATTTTGTCATCTGAAGATATGAGTTTACAGCAGAAGTCTTCTATGGCCGTTTATTTGGTGGTTCATCGGACAGTAACTTAGCTTTCTTAAGATTGCTTAGGATTGTTGGTCAAAAGCTTGAAATGGATTAGTATATCCTTTTAACATCAGAGCTATGAGGGGGGACTAGTGAAGAACTGACAGCCCTATAGTTACGTACCAGAGATCTTCAATAAACTCAGTCCTACTTTTCCTCGCCACAGTCATAGTTCACTTCGATGCCTTCCCCTATTTGGTCTTTTATCGACAGTTGTGACACTGCTTAATTCCAAAAAGGACTTCTACATGAGGTTCTTATTTAATGCAAAGGGCTATTAAGTTGTCTGTTAGCCAGACATGAATCCCTCTCATAATACAAGTGGGTGACTAAGGGCCTCATTACGACTGTCTCGGATTTAGATGCAGAGACACCCGGGTGAGGAAGAGGGTGAAATCACTGACTCTCGCCAGTATCCCCACACTTAAATCCGGGATTGCCAGTTATTTCCCGTGACATGTGGAATAACATGCAGACCCAGAAATATGGAGACCAAATTCACATGTTTCCCCCTTCCAGGTGAAATATCAGGCCCAAAATTGCACCCATTTACCCACGGTTTAGAGCAGGTGATAATTGGGTGTGGGTCTTTGTGGAGGCCTGCGGTGTGGGTTATGTGTGGCGAGTGGAGGATAGAGCAGGTTTGATACGAGCTGGAGGGAGCATTCGCTGCTCTCCCTTGCTGCAGAAAAAGGACAGAAGGGGCTGGACACAGCAGCTGCCTGTAGCCCTCTCAGAACCTCACAAGGCTCTTGGTCTGGCGTCTCCCAGCCCAGAATGCACCAGATCCACTATTTTCAGACCCAGTACTTCTAGACCCAGAGACACAGGATAAGTTGCGGAGGGATTATCCCACCGCCACATAAGCTTGCACTCGTCAACATCAGGTTGGCAAGCGAGGAAAATCCACCTCCTGGCAAGATTTTTCCTCATTTGTGATCGTCAACGTCAAGTTGACGAACGCGAGCGTGAAAAATCAACCTCCCGGCGGGATTTCTCAACGTGGGCGGTCGGATTTCTCATTGCGAGTGGTCGCGTATGCTCGCAACTGCTCGCGTTGAAAAACCATCTGCTTGCGTTTAGAAAGCTGCTGCTCGAGTAAAAAATCTACTCGAGCGGCAGACAGGAAGCAGCACCCGCTTGCGCCCGATTGCGCTGTGCCTGGTGCTGTTTGCGATGATTGCACAGTGCGGACAAACACTCAGCGCTGAAAATCACAGCGAACTGCATTTATCTAATGCACTCCGCCGCTTGTGGAGCTCCGCGTAGAGCAGCAGATTTTTTTTCCACTTCGTAGAGTTCTGCCTAGGGGAACTCTGCGAACTCTGCCCAGGCTCCCACCACAGCGATACTGCTACTGGCCCCTGGTAATGATGGCCTAAGAATATGAACTAAGTTTTCATGCTAAAGAGCTATACCGTCTTGTAAAGCAGCTGCACAATGTACACATTCAATTTCCGTCAACAAAACAGGATTCAAACTATTGATACACATGCTCCATGGTACCATAAACAAAACCAGGTTTCTGCAAACTACAAACAGCTCCTGGTTTAGTTATCCTGCCTGGATGTGCCACAGAAACAACACACAGTGCTAGTATACAATGGAATTAAATGTAATGAGTAAAGCCTATCTAACATCGCGCTAAAAGATAACAGTGAATTGCGCGTGCGCGGGTAATTACAAAAGAATAATTCTTAGCTTGCCCTTGGATGAAAATCAAAACACAATCCTGGTGCCCGCCGAAAAATGAACGCTTCAATTTTCTTGTCTCTGACTTGTGAGGATTTCTTGGATTTCTCAACTGCTGTCCGCTTTATCTTCATCAGATCTGAACCATACAAATAAATTATCACTATTACATAATGAACATGCGTCTTTGCGCAAAGAGCGGATTGACAAAAGGTTTTCTAAATATAAATGATACCAAAACCATGGAGTACTGTTAACATCAGTCATTGTCATAGTATCTTTATTCGATTATTACACAGATAATTGTAAAAGAACAGTAAAATACAATATAAATACAAGCAAATAAAAGCACACATAATTCGAAACATTTCCAGACATTTCTGAAAACTCCACACAGAGGAGCAGACTACAAGGCGACTTAAAGTATGCATTTCGTAAAATTCATTCAGTTGTTTCATTGACCTTTTTAATTCATCTTTCCTCCCAGTAATTTAGGAACTTCAAGATGGTGCCTATGTACGCCATGTTTTGAATTCTTCTGTGATAGTTCACTCATAAATGAAAATGTTTGCACTTCCGGTATGGCTCTTACGTACGCCACGTCTGAAATTTTCTGTGATAGTTTGTTCACGTATGGAAACATTTGCACTTCCGTTATGGTCCCCACTAACTATAAACCAAATCACATGGAGAGCTATAGTGTGATTGTAATGTTTGGAATAACTAGTGTTTGTTTTCTATCAATGTCAAATATACGTGAATGACTTGACTACGGGCTAATATTGGTTCTCTTGGATGCCTAGTAACCGTGAATGATATGATTATGGGTTAATATTTGTTGACTTGGTACTTCAAGATGGCGCTTCCGTACGGCATGTTTTTGAACTATTTCGTGTTAGTCCGCTCACGAATGGAAGCGGTTTGTATTTCCGGTATATATAAAGAATCAAGTATGGCGTGCGTGCGACACGCCACTGTTTCAGAAAGGAGCACTCTCCTTCTGATCATGAGGTAAGCTATTTCTTTCAGATATTTCTCGTGAATGGTGCCTCTTAACTGTAAATATAAACACACGGAGACCAACAGTATGAGAGCACTAATTTGAGATTACTAGTGTTTTGACCCTTTAATCTCAATGCTCATCATAGGTGTTACTCTCTGGGCAAAATTACTTAGCACATTTGACGCTGTTCTTTGACGCTTGTAATGCGCGATTTATATGTTTGTATTGAGATTACCTTTGTAATAACTTTTTGCGGCTGTAGCATGTTGGTAACATAGGACTTATTCTTCATTGATTACATAGATTACTATTGGGTACCTAGTTTACGTTAGTTCATATGTGAAATACAAGTTTGTGCCTAGATTATGGGTGTTACAATTCATGCGGATATAGCATGTTGGTAATACAAGATTTATTATTTTTTACAGATTACATATCGATAACTAACTATCACTAAGGACCTATTTGAGTATTAGGTATGAACTTTTAATATTAATATATATATATATATATATGATTCTTTACTATTTGCTCATGAGACCCTGACCAATAATATAATTTGGTGACTAGGTATTGGAGGAAATATATGCCTTTCACTGGTGATGTAAATTGATTTTACATGGATTAATGTGGTGAGTTGACATTCGCTCACACACACTGGCACTATGTTGTTTGGATTTGCAATATTTTGATTTACTTGCCCTTTTCGGGCTTCACTTTTGGTATGATTAATAGGCATGTTTATTTGGTGGCACATTGGATAAACTTTGGTTTGAAGTGATTACTTTCATCTATGATACCCTCATTATCTTCCTTTCCTCTTACTTCACCTTTAATTTTACCATTTAGGATCACGGTTCCTATTTGTCTCTTGATTTGGAATTTCACACCATACTAACCCTGGGGCGGGTTACTGGTACAGACAGTTATGGTATTTTTCTTTATTGTAGTCCTGAGGAAGTCGATGGGAGATTGACCTCAGTTGAAACACGTGTTGGCTACATCGGCGATAACTGTTTTTCTGAATAGACTTCAGTGTCTATGAGGTTTTGAACACAGGATTTCAATTATAATGATGAAGGATTGGCTGGAACACTGCGAATTTGGTACTGGACGCTTGGAATAAAAAGAAGAAGTTTCTACAACTGCGTATCTGTGGAATTTGAACTTTACTGAACTTTTGCTCAGGATAAAGACTTTTGTGTATATCTACATGAACACACATTTCTGCAAAATCCAAACCAAATCGAAGGATAGCATTAACATCACCTCAAAAGAAGCTAAGGAGCTGGCCTTACACCAGTATTCAAAAGTTGACCATCTACTAGAGTAAACGTTCCTAGTGGATGGTTACTTTGCAGCAAGAAAACTATCTATAAATTCTGCATTGAAATTGAACTTGGCTAGGGTTAACCATTCAAGAGCCAAGCCTGAAGGTTTAGTGATTTCAGGTTTATATGAAACAACTCTCTATTCTGGGCCAGGAGCTACTCCTGGATTTTGAGATGCCAAGAAGAATCATGCACCAACTGAAACAGATCAGGAAACCACAGTCTCCTCTCCTGGCCCAGTCCGGGACCACTAAGAAAATCTTGGCCTTGGGAAGTCTGATTCTCAGAAGAACTGCTTAGCTCAACAGTATTAGTGGAAACACATAATGGAGAGGGTAGTAAAAAAGACTTGTGAACATATTGCCCCACCATTGTCATCTTCCCTATGTTAGCATGAGCATGCTGCAGACTGTCCGCTGTTTTGCGCAGAATCCCTGCAACATGGCACCCAACGTGGGGCAGTCTGCAGTGTGCTCATGGACCATGTGACAATGCTTTATGCTGAGAGCACAAAGGTGGGAGGAGTTTGATCCTTCTATTTGCCTGTACTTATTCTGTTGACCTGTACTGACAATTTAGATAGCTTTATTTGTGAGTATTTTGTGTGTGCAGAGGGGGACCAAGAGGTCTTACATCCTCCTCTACATCAACTTAGCCAGTTTATTAATAATACCAGGAATTAATTTCATTTGTTCACTATTCAATGAAAATGTTCCGTAGAATTAAGATCACTGAGACTCCTTAGATTAGTTACACATTTATCATGTCTTATAATGCTGTTCGATGTGCTCTTGGACTTGATGAAGACGCATTTAATATGTGAGCTAATATGTTCATGTCTAGCCTTAACCCCTTCGATGCGCGTGACGAGCTCAGCTCGTCATGCTGCGCGGTAGCGCTGTGCGCATGACGAGCTGAGCTCGTCACGACCACACCCACGATCGGAATGTCCAGCACACGAGCGGAATTCCGATCGCGGTCAAGGGGTTAAAATATAATTTTAAAAAGTGCATCTATAAGTTAAGACAGTACAGTCATTTGTTTCACTGGCAAGAGACGAAATGTGCTTGGAAATTGACATTAGTTGTTTTTTCCTTAAAAGAATAAAGAAATATCGGATGACACTGCGCCTCTTAAAAAAACATAAAATCAGAAATCATCCATACCATAGTCTAACTCCATTTCAGCAGATGTAAGAGAATTTGTCATAAATTGCAAACCAAATGGAAGAAACACAAACTAGCTTAAGACTTAGTGAAACTATAATTGACACTTCATGAGAACAAAAAGGCAATTTTCGTTGAGGCCGGGGCGGGTGGTAATTAAAATAAATAAATGAAATAAAAGCCTCCTTACCTGAGTATAGCTGCCCCTCTACTCCGTCCTCCCTCTGTTCCTGGCTCCCGGCATCACACAGGCTCCCAGACTTCCATAAGCCAATCACGATGTTGCTGTAACCAGAATGACAGCAGCGTTGTGATTGGTCTGAGCGGCCTGGTCCGGCGCTCAGAGAGGGAATGAGAGCCTGTGCATGTTCTCCAGCCAGATGTGCAATACAGCCGGGTGGAGAAATGCTAAGTGCGCATGTCTGTTTGGCCGACCCAAGACAGCCGGCCAAACCGTCATGCTCACTTAAGTGCACCAACCACACTTGCCACTGCTCATCACATAGCACAACCCCTCCCCACCCTAACCTGGCTCGTACTAACAATAAAATGATAAGAACGTAACGTTAATAAAGCTGTGTTATCATTTAATTTTTTCTTTTGCACTCAGTGGGGCGACGTTCCTCCGCCTTAGTGGAGAAGCTGCCACTGCCAGACTGGGTCCGGAGCATGGGGAGCTCCCTCCCTGTACTTTGCAGGGAGGCCCCTTTAAATTTCGTTATGCCACTGTGTGAATATGCAACTGTACAGAGTGATTTACACATAATGAGGATAGACTGAGGAATCTTATTATCATTATGATATATGCACTACAATATACTGTATAAAAATAATATATATCATGTTTGGGTGTTTTAATAGCACAAAATGCAGTGGTATAACAGGATGCATTTCAGAGAATACTGTGAAATATGATAAATATTTCACAGTTCCTTGTGAAATATGAATTTCATCATCATAATGACAGACCCTTAAGCACGCTGCAGAGTTTAACTATTGTTGTGGGTACTAGATTATATGGCATACAGGACAATATTATCTAGCAAGGTTTCTAAATTATGCAGTAAAAATGCAAATCATGCAACACATTTTCGGACAGTATTATTTTTCATCCATGACCCTCACCAGTGGCCACTTTTTGATTAACAATGTATTCGTTGAAATTTTACCAAAACCTAAACATTCTAATTGCCAACAATGTCCACAGTTAGCTACACTATGAATAAAAAAAATACATACCTTCTATCTGGCGTAATAATTGTCCTATACTGTCATTTTTGGGTTCTGATGGAAGTTAGAAACCAAGGGCCTTCACCTTTGTGGTTTATGATGAATGTTCCTCAATGACAATATAGTACATTATTTCATGGTTACCCGTAATGCATTCCCTCTTCTATTTTCTCTCTCGACAGACAGACAGACAGATAGATATTGTTTTGGCCAGCACATTAAAGGGCGGGCTTACCATTGGAGTCTAATCCTTTCCTCATATACCACCTCGTTATTCTGCCATCTGCAGATACAGAGATCAGCATTTCTCCCTTGTCTTCTCCCAAAGTACATCTGTCTTGGTCCAGCCACTTCAACTGCCAAACAGGACTTGTGTGTTTGCCAGGACTTTGACTAAAATAAATTAATTGAAAGCAGTTAATAAAAGGCAAATGTTTATTTAGTGGAGCTTGTTAATAATCATTAACTTTAGCTAAAGGCATTTCGGTTGTATTAGTCACTGATGCCACTAACTCCTCCTAGCATCAGATCACCTAGCATAAGATTCTCCTCCGCGAATAAAAAGTTGTTCTATGTACCAAGAAATGTCTCTTCATGCCTATCATACATTACAACTAATGCAAGCTGGGGCATGTGAACCTCTGGGGCGTTGGGAATTTATCCCCGTCAGATTTTGGAGCAGGGGGTACACAGGGGAAAATGTTCTCCGCCCATGCTCTGCTGGACTTTGAACCAGTGTGCAAACTGAAGATTCACAGTAGCAGAACATGTCATGCCACATATTGCACAGGTCTCCTTGAAGTGCTGTAACCTGAAGAGCAATGTCTGTGGGGGCCCTAAAACCTCTTTGTTTTTCTAGTTTTGTGTATTAATTAACTGTGGTCAGTGTGGTGTTGAGCCTCTCCTAAATCAATTTGTTTGTCAAGTGAATTCATGAGAGCCTTCAGAAATACTAACATTAAAATAGAATTCCCCACTTTCTCTTACACCTCACTTTAAATATATAAAATGGGGGGTGGGAAGGGGACATGTGTGTGTGAGTGCGCGCATACGTGCGTGAGTGTGTGTGTAAATTTTATTCAGTATAACTGTCTGAAATGTGTTTGAAGTGGAACAATCAGCATTACAGGTGTATATTTATTCAACAATAAGTGAAGTTACTACTGCCTGGTCTGTTGACGCTTACTTATCCTTGTGGGGTTACATCCAAGGAACAAATAGTATTGATTGTAAAAAATGAAATGTTGCCAATACTGTTATTGATTCTCTTGGACTAACCATTGTTGATGACCAATTTGTATGTCTACATTTTTATCTCCCTCTTGATGTTCTTTTTAAATTTTGTATTATTGTCTGACATATTTCTATTATTGTGAATAATTATGTAATGTACATTCTGATGTTTTAATTAATTAAAAAATGTTTATATATATATATATATATATATATATACACATTTCTGTTTTTTCCTTTTCTAGACTGGTGAAGTATTATAGTCTGATTGTTTGTTAATCAAGTGCATATAGGAACTTATTAGACTATCGCCAAGAGTAGTTGTCTTTTTTTAATACTGGCCTGGTGTAACAAACAGAACAGTTTTAGTTTTAGGTGAAATTTACCACTTAAATGATAGCAATTGCATAATTAGCAAAACGAAGAGGTCTTGGAGCCTCAGAGAGTTTTCTCCTTGGGTAACAGCACTTCAAGGAGAAACATGGGATATGCAGCACAGCTTCAGACAGACAAGTTCTGTCACAATGTTTGATCTTCAGATTTTATGGAAACATTTCAAACAGAAAAGTACAGCTTTAAATCTTATGACTGGGCACAAATGTATGTGTGTACATTACCAGTTTGATTTAAGGCTAAGTGTATTCATTGAACAACATGTACTAATACTAATATAATAAATAAATGAACACAAAGCTTTGATGCTGAATGGAAGAGGAAATGATGTAACCCTACAGAGGCTGAATTTTCCACCAGCAAACTTGGGCTCAATTGGCAGCTTCCCTACCCGACCAAAGTGGTGGTCCACGCATACCACTTTTACTTCACTAGGTTTCATTTTCTTAACCAACTAATTTGAGAGCACATTGAAGAAATTCAGAGACACCACCGTGTTTTATGATTTTACCATCATTAGTGTGTGAACATGCACTACTTAGCGCAGATGCGCATATTACATTTTCCAAAACTTAGCGCAAATTTTTACTAACAGCAAATAAGGTCAGCAGGTTAAATAATGAATGTGCTCAGAATTTGTTTACAGTATGGTAGTATTTCAGAAAAATTTTATGAATATCAGTTGTTACCACGCATGTATTTACGACGCACACTTTTTGCCACGTATGTAACGCAACGCGTTGACCTTTACACTGCGGTGAAATACATCACAGGTCTGTACCATGCATGGTTTGTGGTTACAAATATATAATTGTTACCACAAACAATGCATGTTAAAGGCCTGCGATGTAATAAAACGCGTTGTAAAAGTCAGTGCGTTGTATTACATGAGGAGTAAAAACGTATGCTGTAAATTATATCTATCTACACTGAAATTCACTAGTTATACTAGCTGTAGCATCCTCCCCAGCCCGGGTACTTGCCAATCACTATGCCACACATGGACCTCTGAATAATACATCTTTATTCTTCTGCGTGCAACCGCAAACTCAACATTCTAAACCTGCATTCAATTCACTACACTCCAATGCTCACGTCACAGTTCTACGGAGTCCATCAGGAGCCACAAAGGTTCTGTCATGAAAAACTTACACAACACTACACCAGTGGCACATAGTTTTCAGGCTATGTATTATGTATTAAGTATAGAATTGTTCATAGGATGTTTTCCACGCAGCAAAACAAAGTGGCATCATAGATGGCAGCATTATCTAGGAGACCTGGCCATGTGAAGGGTTTTTTGTGACTAATTTTGCACTCCTGGTTCCGTGGGTATTACTGAAAGTGCAGTAGAAGCTTTTGTGGCCCCTTCTGTAATATGTATTGCCCTGGAACTTTAGTATTGTGGGGTAAGGCAGCAGATTCAGGGCACCATCTCATGATGGTGGCAGATTACTACATAAAGCCTCATAAATTGCCTCAGGTGTATGAGAAGAAAAAGGTGAAAGACCTTGTACCATTCCTGGTTGGCACAAAGTTAATGCCTAAAAAATGCAAAGTTGGCATTACCTCATTTGCATGAAGTCACGGCCGTATGTAATTACGGAAGTACCTTTGGCTGTGCCATAATAGAGCTGCACTGTTAGACAACAAAAAATTCAAGCAAAAATGATAAATGTGTGCCATTCAGCAGGTGGTGCAGGTAGAAACTAGAAAGGAAGAAGGGGAGAAGGAAGAAAGGGCCAAAGTAAATGAAGAAAATATGAAAGGGAGGAATGAAAGATAAGAGGAAAAGTGAAAGGAAAGAGGGTAGGTTAAAAAAAACAAAGGAAGGAATGGAGCAAGGCTGGATTGCTGGAAAGATAAAAGGCTGGATAGATTGAAGGGTGAATAGCTGACTTAGTGAAAGGATGAAAGAAAGGGTAGGAGGATGGGTGGATAGGTGGAAGCTTGAAAGGATCAATGAATAGGTGAGTGAAAAGTTGGCAGGATCGATGTTCGAACAGAATGTGCGATGGATGGATGGAATATCAATTGATGGTTTTAACGATGAAAGGGTGGATGAAAGGATGGATAAAGCAAAAGATTGGTTCCAAGATAACTCTGGTGATTAATGTACCTGCTGTAGAGAGACCGGAGTTTGTCTAGTGGCAGTTTTGACTCGCCCAAGGTAGCACAGAGGGTTAATATGCCTACTGCAAAGGACATGTACCATGCGGATCACAGAACAGTATTTTATGTGCATAGCTCAGAGTGTTACTGCTTTTGTAACAGAGACCCTTCTGTTACTGTGCAGTTCATCAGTTACGATCATAATCTATTGCAATAAGCTAGGAAGGGAAACAACCATTACAACGCAGTCATTACAACGCACTACATTTACAACGCAGTCATTACAACGCAACTGCCTTTACATCGCATGCCATTACAACGCAGCCATTACTACACATGTCACTACAACGCATGCCATTACAACGCATGTTACTACAACGCATTTATTTATTTATTTATTTTTAGTGTTTTATATAGCGCAAACATGACCCTGAGTGGGGTATCAGAGCGCTCTACATTCACATATCTAAAAACAGTTTTGTTACCAAGTCAACAGTAGTTATACAAGTGATTTTGTGCACAACATTAAAGCTTAAAATAAAACATATATACAGTACCCCAGAGAGGTTAATGTTCGATGAGAGGTAGCATGCGTATGATCATGTTTGATCAGTGATAATGTCAAGGCTGCTGCGATTATGAGAGATATTTACTCATGTAAAAAGATTTGGCTTCATTTTTTAAAGCAGAGATTGACGAACTTTTTCTAATGTTAGGGGGGAGAGCGTTCTAAATTCTAGGCGCTGCACCAGAGAAAGCTCGGTCATAAGTGCTTTTCTTCCGGAATCGGGCCGGTTTCAGTAGTAGCCCTCCCTGACTCCGGGAGACACGGCAACCTCCTGATAGTGTGATTTTCTGGGCTAGGTACCCTGGTGTTTTGTAGTGTATCGCTTTGTGGGTAATACAAGCCATTTTTAGTTGTATTCTCGCTTCATAAGGCAGCCAGTTGAGTGCTTTCAGATGAGGGGTGATGTGGTCGAATTTCCTGGAGCCAGTTATGAGTCATGTGGCCGCATTGAGACAGGCTTTTAGTGGGGCTGTTGAAATCTTGGGAAGACCAGCTAGGGTTGTGCAGCCATACTCGATCCTTGAAATTACTAGTGCTTGGACTGCTGTTTTAAGGTCTGCCTTATTTAAGAAGGGTTTCAATTTTCTGAGGTAGCTTAAATGGAACCGGGCATTTTTTGCCATTGTGTTGATATGCGAAATCATATCCAGGTTTTTGTCTAGTATAATTCCCAGGGATTTGGTAGAATCAACAAACCTCGGAGTACAGTTTAGTGCTGTGATCAGCATGGTCCACTCTACGATGTTCGTAGCGCATTTCTGGGGGGAAATCAGCAGGAATTCGGTTTTATGAGGGTTAAGCTTTAAGTGATTACTGGTTAGCCAATGGATGGTACTCTTTAGTGCTTGGTTCATGATATCTATCTCTTTCGTCGATGTAATCTTGATGTACAACTGTGTGTCATCTACGTACATGTGGAAAGAGATGTGTGCTTGTTGTAAGGTTTCTGTGAGTGGCTCTACGTACAAATTGAATAGTGCCGGGGATAGTGATGAGCCCTGAGGAACTCCGATCTCATTTCTGGACGAAGCTGATAATGTTTGGTTGACTGTGAATTTTTGCGTTCTATTCTCTAAGAACGATCTAAACCATTTTAGGACTGTACCCTCTAATCCCATCCTATTTTCAATTCGATCTAGTATTTTGGCATGGTTAACCGTGTCGAATGCCGAAGAGAGGTCAAGCAGGATTAGGAGACAAGTTTCATTGCGGTCGAGGGCAAGTAGAGCGTCATCCACGATGTGCAGGATCGCTGTTTCAGTACTATGGTTTGGTCTGAATCTTGATTAGAAGTCATTCAACAGATTGAATTCCAAGATATGATGGCCAAATTGTTGTTGTACGCATTTTTCCAGGACTTTGGCTAGCATGGGAATGTTAGTTACTGGTCTGAAATTGTTGGGGTCAGAGGAGTTCTCTGTTGGTTTTTTTAAGATTGGGGTGACTTGCCCTGTTTTTAGGCAGTCCGGTATTGAGCCTTGTGCCAGTGAAGCGTTGATGATCTTTGTCCATGAGGGGATGAGCAGTTGGTTTATTGTAGACCAACACTTTGCAGGTAAAGGATCGTTGTAGTGATTGTTTGGTTTAATGGTCGAGATGATCTTTGCAATGTCTCGGTTGCTGAAAGGCTTGAATTCTGACCATCCAGCCTTATTTTTAGGCATTTCCCAGTCTGGTAGAAGTTGAAACTCATCTGGGGTGCTCTTGGTGATATCGGGGCCTTCAGCTGCTTTTTTGAGCTCCTCCTCCATCGATTTGGCTTTGGCTGTGAAGAAGGAGGAGAAGTCTTTGCTGCTTATATTTGAATTAGTAGTAGTTGGTGCAGATTAGCCCGTTTTATTAGATTGCTCTTTTAGCAGATCGAATAGTTTCCTCGGTCTATTTTTTGCATTGTCCAGTTCTTTCCTGAAGAAGTCTTTTTTTGAGTTTAGAATGCTTTTATTGTATGCTTTCCTGGCCAGTCTTAGTTGTAATAGATGGGGTGAGGAAGGGTGTTGTCGCCATTTCTGCTCTGTGAATCTGACTGACCGTCTTTCTTCGTTGAGGTCACCGTTAAACCAAGGGTTTTTGTCTTTGTCAGGGATCCTTTTGAATTTTAGCGGGGCTATGTCCTCAATAATACTCGACATTGTATTATTGTAATACTCCGTGAGGTTGTTGATGTCCACCATATTATTAGGAGGTTGCAATTCTATCTCACAGCGTGCTGCGACAGTATCCATATTGAGCCCTCTGGTGTCCCAAACCCATTTTCTGGGTTTTTTTTGCTTGTGAGAAAGCTTTTGGTTTTGTGAAGGGTATTTGGAAGGTAATGATGTGGTGATCAGACCAGTCGCATGGGGTGATTTTAATATTATCTATAGCTTTTTCTTTAGTTATGATCCAGTCTAAGGTAATCAATCAATCAATCATATCATTTGTAAAGCGCACTACTCACCCGTGAGGGTCTCAAGGCGCTGGGGTGGGGAATGCTGCTACTGCTCGAAAAGCCAGGTCTTGAGGAGTTTTCTGAAGGTCAGCAGGTCTTGGGTCTGCCGTAGGTGGATGGGGAGGGTGTTCCAGGTCTTGGCGGCGAGGTGGGGGAACGATCTGCCACCGGAGGTCGCTCTTCTGAAGCGGGGGACAGTGGCGAGGGCGAGGTCGGCGGAGCGGAGCTGGCGGGTGGGGGTGTAGAAGCTGAGTCGTCTGTTGAGGTACGTTGGTCCGGTGTTGTGGAGTGCCTTGTGTGCGTGGGTGAGGAGTTTGAAGGTGATCCTCTTGTTGACCGGGAGCCAGTGCAGGTCTCTCAGGTGGGGTGTGATGTGGCTGCGGCGAGGGATGTCGAGGATCAGGCGTGCAGAGGCGTTCTGGATGCGTTGGAGCCGTCTCAGGAGTTTGGCCGAGGCTCCTGCATAGAGGGCGTTTCCGTAGTGCAACCTGCTGCTGACGAGGGCCTGGGTGACCGTTCTTCTCGTTTCAGTGGGGATCCACTTGTAGATCCTGCAGAGCATGCGGAGGGTGTTGAAGCAGGCGGAGGAGACGGCGTTGACCTGTTTAGGCATGGAGAGGGTGGAGTCGAGGATGACCCCTAGGTTGCGTGCGTGGTCGGTGGGTGTTGGGGCGGTTCCCAGTGCGGTCGGCCACCAGGAGTCGTCCTAGGCCGAAGGGGTGGATCCGAGTGTAGGAAGGTGGAATCTGACTATATGGTTGCCCCCACTTTTTTTTATGGTGTTTTGCTGGTTTATGACTTAGTTGGACTGGGATCCTGCTATTCAGGGCCCCAGTCTATCTGCTTTCTCTGTAAAAGGTTTCCATGTGCCTTAGGCACATCTCTGATTGGAATCTGGAGTGCCCTTATAAGTCCCTAGTATATGGTATACTATGTACCAAGGGCATAGGTACCTCAGAGGCCTGCCAGGGGCTGCAGCATGTATTATGCCACCCCTGGAAGGCCATCCAAACTGACACCACAGGTCTGCTACTGCAGCCTGGGTAAGGTGGTGCATGCACCCTTACTGTGATATAGGTTACCTATATCACTAAATACATACACACATATAAACCTATAAGTCACTCCTAAGGCAGGCCTTATCAATCCTAAAGGCAGAGTGCATGGTTCCTATGTGAGAGGGTGCCCCTGCATGAGCAGGGCCCCTCTGCAGCGTTCGGAGACCATCTCTGATGCTGTTTGTAGTGCAGCCTGACCATATACTCTTAAGCGCATTATATCCTCGCGGTAAAATGCTAACTTTGGAATGGCTGCACCTAAACATGTCGTGTTTGGTGTCAAACATCTTGGAATACTACCCCCCGCCAATCCTGGCGGCGGGGGTAGCATTCCACCCTTCTAGAGGGAAAGACATGTTAACTCTGGCTTACCCGGTAACTTCTTTCTGAAGCCCTGGCATCACAAAATGGATGCTGCTGCCACAGACACAAGTCTGGCCTCCTGCTGCTGGACGAAACTCCGGCAGGGGAGGCCTGGACAATAGGTTTCCTGTTGCAGGGAGGTGTGACCACCTCCCCAGACAGGATAATGTGTATTGGGGCTGGGTGGGTGCACTCTTAGAGTGCTTTGAAGTCCTGCACTGGGGGAGCAAAAGGCTCCTCTGTGCATATGCCAGTTCAAACCAGCTCAGGGGCTACCTGCCCCTGCTCTGGCGCGAAACTGGACAAAGGGAAGTGGGTGTAGCCACCCCCTCCCTTGACCCTCCCATAGGTGGGGTCATAGAGTTAGTCCCTCCGTGTTTTACTGGTTAAAATGGGGAACCCTTGCCACAGCAAGATTAGATTATACCTGGACGAAACTCTGAAACTGAATCCTGGACCTTCGACGCTCTACTCACGATTAGAGGACTGAAGAATCTCCTTGGGGTCAAGGAGTGACTCCCCTGCTTGGCAGGCACCAAAGAAGCATCTGTCCGGTTTGCATCACTGAAGCTCCCGTCGGACGCCGAAGTCATCGCATCACCAGAGGTGGATTCTCAGACTTCCCCGAGGCTACCCTGAGTCCCCAGCAAAGCTGAGGCCCGTGGCTATCGTGGGTGACTTGAGACCGTGACCCCTGGGCACCGAGCACACTTGCAAGTGCACCATCTTCTGGGTCTCCCAAGAAGTCATGCTTTGGGCTCCGAGTAGCCCTAGCCTCCAGCACCACCTGCACCGAAGATCACTGGCCCCCACTCCACAAGTGTCCTGTAAGCCAGCTCCACGTGCGGCGTCACGAGGCTCCTTCGCGGTCGCTAGCCCGTTGGCTAGTAGCCCTTAACGAAGGCCAATCTTTTCTTTACTTGGCAGTCTGGTTGCTCCAGGCCTGCCCTCACTTACCCTCGCTGGGTGAGTTCCCCAGACCTTGCTGGTCTGCATCATCGACGATCTACATCTTACTCGAGACTTGCCGTTGCCAAGGCTTGTTGGGTCCAATCTGGTCACCGACACCTCTGCACTCGACAAACATCGAGCAACATCCCGAATCCTGCTCCTGGTCGCCGACAACGCCTCCCGGACCTCGTGGCTGAAGAGTCAAGACGACCGTCAACGAACCTGAAGCACTCGACATCGGTGGGCATCTGTCCATCGCCTCCCTGGTCACTGGCTAGTGACCCAGACTCTGTCCCCTCTGCTTTCAGGTTCTTCAGAACTCCGATCCACTCTTGGATCCACCCGGACACTTTTCTCCTGGTCGCCAGCAGCACTTTGCAGCAGATCGCCATACGAAACGACGACGAAACCCGACCCCGAAAGGCACCTATGCACCCGGCTTCCTGGGTGAGGTAACACGAGTACTCCGGTGCTCCCGTGGGTAGAGACTCTTCAAAGTCCTAGATCTCAAAGGGTTTTGTCCTAGTCCTCTTTTAAGTGTCCCTTTCCTCTAATTTCCCGATCCCGACTTTCTCCATAGAAGTTAACGGCGTATCGCGGTTGTGTATTTACACTGCACGCGTCTCCCGTGGGTCCCCTGTGTCACTACCTTGGGTGGTTCCTTGTGGTCCAAGCACTTCTAGAGGCTCTAGGCCTAGTGTCTAGTTCAGTCGTGGTTCGCATACCACTTTATTGGTATATGGTTTGGTACGCCCCTAGGGCCCAAACGTGTATTTGTGCTATTACTGTGACTTAAGATCTTATAACCTATGTACTTCGAACTCTAGCCTCATAAAGAGACTAGAGAGGTGTGTTTAGTAATAAATACATATATTTTGAATATATACCTGGTGTGGTGCTCTTTCATTTGGTCACTCAAGAGATTATAGACTGGTAAAACAAGCTGCTTTACATTCCTTCAAGACTTAGCCTGAAGGCTGCTCTCCACAGCTACCACTAGGATAGCTTTCAATAAGGTTGTCTTTAACCTACCTACCATAAGAGTCGATTTGGACTGGTGCAAGGTGCCCACTATAATTAGTGGACAACATATGCCAGGCCAACTTCTCACATTGGTGTGCAGCGTGTGGGATTCCAGCTTGCTATTGTTTTACCAGATAATCTCAATTGAATTGATCAACTGAAAACCACTAAAGGTACCTAAGGTACATATAATTTAAGCTTAGAATAACAGTAAGTTCTACTGAACTTAGAGTTGTGTGTTAAGGGATAGCACAACCCTTTCTACAACTCAAGAGAGTTTAGTAGGCCACACTAGAGTAGGTAGTGCATACACCACACCACACTAGTAATGTCTTTAAAAGCAGGATCCAAAGATGCCTTGCAGGAAGCCATTGAGCTTCCACCCTCCAAGTATGATACACTCCCATTCTTGGAATTGAGAGCTTTGTGTAACGTGAGGAAATTAAGGACAGGCCAAAGTCCCACCACCCAACACCTCCAGGAGTTGTTGGTGGCTTATGATCTTAGTAAGTCCTCAGAGACTGAAGGGGTAGGAGCAGAGGGTGGGCCAGCAGATGAGGAAGGGGCCAGGGGTACCACGACCCCCGCCCCCTCTGAAACTGACCAGGAGGGTGACAATGACCCTGACCTGGAAAACCCAATCCCTTCTGGGGAAGATGAAGATGAGGATCTAGAGAACCACACCTTTGTCCCCCAGGAAGGATTAGGAGTGTGCTCAGAAAGTCTAGGTCTCCTTCTCAGGAGTCTAACCACTCTGGCCCCTCTATAGGGAGCTCTGTCTCATCTCATAGGAGAGAATCCTCTCATGAGAGAAGAAAGAGGCTAGTCCAGTATGAGGAAACTCAGCTGGAACTCAGAAAAAAGCAATTAGCTTTAGATAGAGAATCCCTAGATCTCCTTAGAGAGAGAAGAAAGTTGGGACTAGAGTCCCATGGTGGCAGCAATATCCCTAGAGATAGGGAAAGGTCATATGACCATAGAAACCTAAACAAGATTGTCCCTCCCTACCAGAGTGGGGATGACATCCACAAATGGATAACTGCACTGGAGAGGGCCTGTAAAATTCAGAAGGTCCCCCAGAGGCAGTGGGCAGCAATCTTGTGGCTCTCCTTTGCAGACAAAGGTAGAGACAAGCTCCTCACTGTAAGAGAAGAGGATGCTGACAATTACACAGTCTTGAAGAGTGCTCTGATAGATGGGTTTGGCCTAACCACTGAACAGTATAGGTTGAAGTTCAGAGACACCCAAAAGCTCAGACTCAAGACTGGGTTGATTTTGTAGATTGTGCTACAAAGGCTCTGGAAGGTTGGATACATGGCAACAAAGTGCATGACTTTTTAGGATTGTACAATTTGATTATGAGGGAGCAGATCCTTAATAATTGTCAAAACCAGCTTTTGCACCAGTATCTGGTGGACTCTGATCTGACCTCTCCCCAAGAATTGGGAAAGAAGGCAGACAAATGGGTCAGAACCAGAGTAAAAACTAGAAATCAGGGTGGTGACCAGAAGAAAGATTCTACTAAGTCCCAAGAGAAAGGTGGGGATAAATCTAAGGATAAGTCCCCTACAGGGCCCCAAAATTCCTCTTCTGGGGGTGGGTCCCAAACTCCTTCCTCTCCTGAAAAGAAACCATATTGCCATGTCTGTAAAAAGCCTGGGCACTGGAAAACTGATCCCAGTTGCCCCAGGATTGGCAATAAAGAAAATGTTCCTCCCACAACTACTACCACCCCTCCTGGTACTACCAGTAGTAATCCTCCAGTTGGGAGTAGTGCACCCAAAAGTTGGGTGCTTTTGCAAGAGGAACAGAGGTGGGCCCTAGTTTAGACAGGGACCCCTCAACAGACTCCTCTGACTCTGATGGTGGTATAGGATTTGCCACCTTTACCATGGGTCCCATAGCATTGGGCAGGTACAGACTGGAGCCAATGATTAATGGTCAGAAAGCTGTGGCATTTAGGGACACAGGGGCTAGTGTCACCATGGTGGCAGGGAAACTAGTCCCCCTCACCAGCTTTTACCTGAGTTTAAATACCAGGTGACCAACATTGATGGTGTCAGAACAGATCACCCCATGGCCATAGTCAATCTCAGCTGGGAGGGGGTCACAGGCCCAAAAGAGTGGCAGTGTCCCCAACCCTACCTGTAGATTGCCTGATGGGCAATGATTTGGAAATTTCAGCCTGGGCTGAAGTTGAACACCAAACCCATCTTAGGATGTTGGGCGTCCCTGCAAGGTTAGTGGGGCTGTGATGGCCACAGCCCCAGCCCAAGAATTTGGAGAGATGGAGCCTGAAAGAATGGCCCACTCTCCCCAAAAGAGAGCACAAGGGTTGAAGAAAAGTCTTCTTCCCCCAGACAGTAGGTAAGGGTCAGCCTCCTCAGGGAACTGACCCTACCCCTAGTGAAGGAACTGCCACAGAGGTAGTCAGGCCTGGCCTGGCCACACCCCTGATGGCAGAGGACCCTTCCAAGGTGGTACCCAGTCTGGAGCAGGTAACCTGCCCCTCTCTACCCTGCCTCAGTCAGCCCAGGGCTGCAGAGGTCAGGGAGGTCAGTGGACCCCCCGGGCCCCCTGTCCAGAGGAAGCCCCCCATCAGCAGATTAGGGGCACCCAGTCTAGTAGCCCTAGCCAGGTGAAAATTCCTCTACACACTGAGGGATCCCCCATACCTTTATGTAGGGACCTCCCCAGAAGGACTCTGGTAGGCAAGGGCAAACCTGGGACCAGAAGGTTCCAAACCTGCCATGTCCCTCCAGTGTTCCATCCAAAGGGACCCAACCCCCAGCTGTAGGCAGCCAAAGGTTGACCCTTAGAGCAAAGTGCAACTCAGTCATGGAAAGACAGGCATACATGGTGACCAGTGATCTGAGGAAGCTGAGGCCAACATTCCTAGGGCCTCACTTCCCTACTCAGACACCTCACCAGCCTTGTACTTTACCTAAGCACACCAGAGGTAGTGATTCCCCATGGTGGAGACCCTCTCATACCCTTAGGGTGAGGGATTGCTTAGTGGACCATAACATAGGGGGCAACCATGCTAGTGCAGGTGCTTCCTTATATGGCCACTTAGTCAATATAGGCTCAACTGGCCAAGGTTAGCCTTATCTCCTTTCGTTTGGGGGGAGGTTATGTAGGAAGGTGGAATCTGACTATATGGTTGCCCCCACTTTTTTATGGTGTTTTGCTGGTTTATGACTTAGTTGGACAGGGATCCTGCTATTCAGGGCCCCAGTCTATCTGCTTTCTCTGTAAAAGGTTTCCATGTGCCTTAGGCACATCTCTGATTGGAATCTGGAGTGCCCTTATAAGTCCCTAGTATATGGTATACTATGTACCAAGGGCATAGGTACCTCAGAGGCCTGCCAGGGGCTGCAGCATGTATTATGCCACCCCTGGAAGGCCATCCAAACTGACACCACAGGTCTGCTACTGCAGCCTGGGTAAGGTGGTGCATGCACCTCTTACTGTGATATAGGTTACCTATATCACTAAATACATACACACATATAAACCTATAAGTCACTACTAAGGCAGGCCTTATCAATCCTAAAGGCAGAGTGCATGGTTCCTATGTGAGAGGGTGCCCCTGCATGAGCAGGGCCCTCTGCAGCGTTCGGAGAACATCTCTGATGCTGTTTGTAGTGCAGCCTGACCATATACTCTTAAGCGCATTATATCCTCGCGGTAAAATGCTAACTTTGGAATGGCTGCACCTAAACATGTCGTGTTTGGTGTCAAACATCTTGGAATACTACCCCCTGCCAATCCTGGCGGCGGGGGTAGCATTCCACCCTTCTAGAGGGAAAGACATGTTAACTCTGGCTTACCCGGTAACTTCTTTCTGAAGCCCTGGCATCACAAAATGGATGCTGCTGCCACAGACACAAGTCTGGCCTCCTGCTGCTGGACGAAACTCCGGCAGGGGAGGCCTGGACAATAGGTTTCCTGTTGCAGGGAGGTGTGACCACCTCCCCAGACAGGATAATGTGTATTGGGGCTGGGTGGGTGCACTCTTAGAGTGCTTTGAAGTCCTGCACTGGGGAGCAAAAGGCTCCTCTGTGCATATGCCAGTTCAAACCAGCTCAGGGGCTACCTGCCCCTGCTCTGGCGCGAAACTGGACAAAGGGAAGTGGGTGTAGCCACCCCTCCTTTGACCCTCCCATAGGTGGGGTCATAGAGTTAGTCCCTCCCTGTTTTATTGGTTAAAATGGGGAACCCTTGCCACAGCAAGATTAGATTATACCTGGACGAAACTCTGAAACTGAATCCTGGACCTTCGATGCTCTACTCACGATTAGAGGACTGAAGAATCTCCCTTGGGGTCAAGGAGTGACTCCCCTGCTTGGCAGGCACCAAAGAAGCATCTGTCCGGTTCGCATCACTGAAGCTCCCTGTCGGACGCCGAAGTCATCGCATCACCAGAGGTGGATTCTCAGACTTCCCCGAGGCTACTCCTGAGTCCCCAGCAAAGCTGAGGCCCGTGGCTATTGTGGGTGACTTGAGACCGTGACCCCTGGACACCGAGCACACTTGCAAGTGCACCATCTTCTGGGTCTCCCAAGAAGTCGTGCTTTGGGCTCCGAGTAGCCCTAGCCTCCAGCACCACCTGCACCGAAGATCACTGGCCCCCACTCCACGAGTGTCCTGTAAGCCAGCTCCACGTGCGGCGTCACGAGGCTCCTTCGCGGTCACTAGCCCGTTGGCTAGTAGCCCTTAACGAAGGCCAATCTTTTCTTTACTTGGCAGTCTGGTTGCTCCAGGCCTGCCCTCACTTACCCTCGCTGGGTGAGTTCCCCAGACCTTGCTGGTCTGCATCATCGACGATCTACATCTTACCAAGACTTGCCGTTGCCAAGGCTTGTTGGGTCCAATCTGGTCACCGACACCTCTGCACTCGACAGACATCGAGCAACAGCCCGAATCCTGCTCCTGGTCGCCGACAACGCCTCCCGGACCTCGTGGCTGAAGAGTCAAGACGACCGTCAACGAACCTGAAGCACTCAACATCGGTGGGCATCTGTCCATCGCCTCCCTGGTCACTGGCTAGTGACCCAGACTCTGTCCCCTCTGCTTTCAGGTTCTTCAGAACTCCGATCCACTCTTGGATCCACCCGGACACTTTTCTCCTGGTCGCCAGCAGCACTTTGCAGCAGATCGCCATACGAAACGACGACGAAACCCGACCCCGAAAGGCACCTATGCACCCGGCTTCCCTGGGTGAGGTAACACGAGTTCTCCGGTGCTCCCGTGGGTAGAGACTCTTCAAAGTCCTAGATCTCAAAGGGTTTTGTCCTAGTCCTCTCTTAAGTGTCCCTTTCCTCTAATTTCCCGATCCCGACTTTCTCCATAGAAGTTAACGGCGTATCGCGGTTGTGTATTTACACTGCACGCGCTCTCCCGTGGGTCCCCTGTGTCACTACCTTGGGTGGTTCCTTGTGGTCCAAGCACTTCTAGAGGCTCTAGGCCTAGTGTCTAGTTCAGTCGTGGTTCGCATACCACTTTATTGGTATATGGTTTGGTACGCCCCTAGGGCCCAAACGTGTATTTGTGCTATTACTGTGACTTAAGATCTTATAACCTATGTACTTTGAACTCTAGCCTCATAAAGAGACTAGAGGGGTGTGTTTAGTAATAAATACATATATTTTGAATATATACCTGGTGTGGTGCTCTTTCATTTGGTCACTCAAGAGATTATAGACTGGTAAAACAAGCTGCTTTACATTCCTTCAAGACTTAGCCTGAAGGCTGCTCTCCACAGCTACCACTAGGATAGCTTTCAATAAGGTTGTCTTTAACCTACCTACCATAAGAGTCGATTTGGACTGGTGCAAGGTGCCCACTATAATTAGTGGACAGCATATGCCAGGCCAACTTCTCACACCGAGGATGAGGACCTCTGTCTTGTCCGAGTTCAGCTTCAGTCGGCTGTTCCTCATCCATTCAGCGACGGCCTTCATTCCTTCATGAAGGTTGGTTTTGGTGGTGTGGGGTCCTTGGTGAGGGAGAGGATCAGCTGGGTGTCATCGGCGTAGGAGATGATGTTGAGGTCGTGCCGACGGGCGACGTGGGCGAGCGGTGCCATGTAGATGTTAAACAGAGTTGGGCTGAGGGAAGAGCCCTGGGGTACGCCGCAGATGATCTCGGTGGCTTCGGAGCGGAAGGGGGAAGGCGGACGCTCTGTGTTCTGCCGGAGAGGAAGGAGGTGGTCCAGTCCAGGGCCTTCTCTTGGATCCCGGCGTTGTGGAGGCGTGTTCGTAGTGTGTGGTGGCAGACCATGTCGAAGGCGGCTGACAGGTCCAGGAGGATGAGGGCCGCCGTTTCTCCGTTGTCCAGCAGGGACTTGATGTCATCGGTGGCGGCGATGAGGGCAGTCTCGGTGCTGTGGTTGCTGCGGAACCCGGACTGGGAAGGGTCCAGGATGTTGTTCTCCTCGAGGTAGCGGGTCAGTTGTTTGTTGACGGTCTTCTCGATGACCTTTGCCGGGAACGGGAGCAGGGAGATGGGCCGGAAGTTCTTGAGGTCCTTGGGGTCCGCCTTGGGTTTCTTGAGTAAGGCGTTGATCTCGGCGTGCTTCCAGCTCTCCGGGAAGGTTGCTGTCTCGAAGGAGGTGTTGATGACTTTCCGGAGCTGGGGTGCGATGGCTGTGCTGGCTTTGTTGAAGATGTGGTGTGGGCATGGGTCTGACGGAGATCCGGAGTGGATGGTGTTCATGATCTTGATGGTGTCGTCGTCGTTGATGTTGGTCCAGGAGAGCAGGCGGTTGGTGCGGATGGTGGTCGTGGGGGCGGAGGTCTCAGTGGTTGTCGGGGTGGTCATGGCGTTGAAGCTGTCGTGGATGTCTGCGATCTTGCGGTGGAAGAAGGTGGCCAGCGAGTCGCACAGGTCTTGCGAGGGTGGGACGTCGTTGGTGTTGGAGCTGGGGTTGGAGAGTTCCTTCACGATGTTGAAGAGCTCTTTGCTGTTGTGCGCGTTGTTGTCTAGGCGGTCTTTGAAGGAGGCCCTTTTGGCGGATCTGATGAGGTGATGGTGTCTGCGGGTGGCGTTCTTGTGGGCTGCGTGGCTGTCCGGTGTTCGTTCACGGAGCCAGATCTTCTCCAGCTTTCGGCAGGTTTGCTTGGAGGCCCGGAGGTCTTCAGTGAACCAGCTGGCTTTCTTGTTGGTGTGACTGTTGGAGCGTTTCTTGATCGGGGCGAGGGTGTTGGCGCAGTCGTTGATCCACTGTCTGAGGTTGTGGGCGGCGGTGTCGGGGTCGGTGGGGTCAGCGGGTGGGCTCTGGGCGAGGGTGGTGGTTAGCTGGTCTTCGGTGATTTTGCTCCAGCACCGGCGGGGCATCTGTTGGGTGCGGTGGTGCGTGGTGGGTTTCTTGAAGGTGAAGTGGATGCAGCGATGGTCGGTCCAGTGGAGTTCGGTGGTGTGGTTGAAGGAGACGTGGGGGCTTGCGGAGAAGATGGGGTCAAGCGTGTGACCGGCGGAGTGGGTGGGTGTTGTGACGAGTTGTCTGAGTCCGAGGTTGACTAGGTTGTCGATCAGGGTGGTGGAGTTGGTGTCGTTGTTGTTCTCGAGGTGGAAGTTCAGGTCCCCGAGGAGGATGTAGTCCGTGGAGGCGAGGGCGTGTGTGCTGACGAAGTCGGCGATGGAGTCGCTGAACTGTGGTCGGGGTCCGGGGGTCTGTAGACAAGGGTTCCTCTGAGGGTGGTGTTGGGATCGGTGTGGATCTGGAAGTGCAGGTGTTCGGCGGTGCTGAGGGTGTCGTCGGTGTTGGTCGAGACTCTGAGAGTGTTCCTGTGGACGATGGCGATTCCTCCTCCTGCTCCGTTGGTGCGGTCCCTGCGGGTGATCTTGTAGCCTTCCGGGACAGCTATGGCTATGTCGGGTGCCGAGGCGGGGTTCTGCCAGGTCTCCGTCAGGAAGGCGACGTCTGGGGAGGTTGAGTCGAGTAGGTCCCAGAGTTCAACGGCGTGTTTGCGGGCGGAGCGGGTGTTGAGAAGGATGCATCTGAGGTGGTTGGGTTCTTTCCTGGTCGGCGGCATGGTGGGGCGGATGCTTGTGAAGCTGCAGTTCCGGCAGGTGAAAGCTCCGTGGGTGCGCTTCGGGGCGGCCAGGAAGCAGGTGTGTGATCGTCCGGTGTTGAGTGCGTGGAGGGATCTGGCATCGTAGCGGTGTCGGGCGTCGTGGCGTTTGCGGGGTCCAGGGGTCCTGGCGCTGGGCGCGGTCCAGGCGCGGACGGGCGCAGACGGGCTTGCCTTAGGCGCGCCAGTGGCGTGCCCGCTGCGCGCCCTCCATATGAGGGGATGTGGGAGGGAGGAGCAGCTGGGAGGCAGGAGCGGGGCGGCGAATGGGATTGCAGGGGGGCAGGGACGCAGTGGCGGGAAAAACGGGCGGGGGCCGTGGGAGAACTGGGCACAGGAAGGAAAAACAAGTTTAGGCAAGAAAACAAGTACAGGCACAGAGGAATAAAAACAAGTCTGGGCAAGAAAGCAAGTTAGGCACAGGGGGATAAAAACAAGTCTGGGCAAGAAAGCAAGTTAGGCACAGGGGGATAAAAACAAGTCTGGGCAAGAAGCAAGTTAGGCACAGGGGAATAAAAGCAAGTCTGGGCAAGAAAGCAAGTTAGGCACAGGGGGAAAAAAACGAGTCTGGGCAAGAAAGCAAGTTAGGCACAGGGGGATAAAAACAAGTCTGGGCAAGAAAGGAAGTTAGGCACAGGGGGATAAAAACAAGTCTGGGCAAGAAAGCAAGTTAGGCACAGGGGAATAAAAACAAGTCTGGGCAAGAAAGCAAGTTAGGCACAGGGGAAAAAACAAGTCTGGGCAAGAAAGCAAGTTAGGCACAGGGGGATAAAAACAAGTCTGGGCAAGAAAGCAAGTTAGGCTAAGGGGAATAAAAACAAGTCTGGGCAAGAAAGCAAGTTAGGCACAGGGGGAAAGTACAGGATGAGGCAAAAACAAGGCAGGCAGAGCCGTGCAGCAGCGTGGGGAGCGACCTGCCTGCGAGCAGGGTCAGAGGTAAGGTAGAGCCTTTGGAGTGGGTTGGCAGAAGACATTCTTGGACCAGCGAATGAATTTCAAGGAAGGCTTTGAGTATGTTGATCTGATTGTCAGACTGATCCTCCCAATGAAGATTGAGGTCTCCTAAGAAAATATCATTGGAATGAGGGGTCGAGTTTGCTGTGATGATTTCTATCAGCTGGTCTATGAATCTGGTGTTTTTGCCTGGGGGGTGGTAGAATGTATGAAGTTTGCACGTTTGATTATCGGCGGATTTTAATGACATACCGAGATACTCACATGATTCAAGAGGGTCCGATTTTATTTTCGTGATGGCAAAGTCAGATCTATATATACAAGCGATGCCTCCTCCCTTTTTTAATGGCCTGTCTAGTCTCATAATGCAATAGTTCGGGGGGACTAATATATCTAGGCAAGGAGAGGAAGAGTCAGATAGCCATGATTCTGTTAGTATAGTAATGTCGATATCCTGGCTTAATATGAGGTCGGCTATGTCAGCAGCATGTTTCTTTGCTGACCGACAGTTGAGTAGTATACACCTAATGTGTTTCTGTGGATTGATCGTTGATGGGTCTAGCTTTTCTGGAATTATCACATTTTTTAGGTTGTTAAAATTTGGTAATCTATTGCTAGACTTTGCTATTCTGTATGCGTTAGTTGGGATTGCTTGAATCCTGTGTTCATCTAACTTAGTTGGAGGAGTGGGGCCTAGTTCGTAGGATCGTAATAGGGTTTGTATCTGTTTGTCTGTCAGATAGCTAAGTTGAATACGGGGACGGAGTAGTCTGTTTGTCGCTACCATTGGGATAGATTTTAGTTTCTTCCGGGTTTTGTGGGTGGATTTCTGTAAGAGCTCCCATTTTAATAGACATTTTTCTGATAGGCGTAGAAGGTTCTTCATGTCTCTGATAGCGAGTTGCATGGCTTTATAGGTCTTGATGGATTGCGAACTGAGATTATCGAACTCTATATTAGGGTGGGGGGCACCGCGTTTCTCAGTCTCCGTTCTAGGTTGTGGCATGATAGGAAGATGTATGGATGACCCTGATGGTATGCTAGCATAGATTGACTCTGAGGGATTGGGGCTACTGTTCGGCTTTACTGTGCCTATTTCCTTGTATCTAGCTTCTGTTTCGCGTTTCTTAGTGACCGTCCTATGACTACATCTCCAGGTGTCTAATACTGTTGACTCCAATCTGATGCCTATTTCCAGTATCGGGTTGGGACCGGTGTTTGAGCTTGATTCGGAGCTAACTGCTCTGTGGTTGGTTCTGGATAATGTTGAATTGGACAGATGTGGGCTGTGGCTCATAGCTATGGAGCTACTGGAATCCTGTTTCAACTGTTGGGGCTCATTAACTATGATGTTTTCTAACAAATCAGTTTGATTCAACTGTTGGGGCTCATTAGCGATGATGTTTACTATCCGAGTAGATTGATTCCTGTGTGGGGAGATTTCTTGCGAGTTATTATTTGGTCGGGTTCTGGAGAGAGGGCTGTTGTGGACGTGTTCTTTTAAAGTTGAGAAATATTCGTCAAATCGTTCCAGATCTATGTTGGCGGCTTGAATGAGAATCGTGCCATTTTTGTAGCATGTTATACTTAGCGTTGCTCTTAGTTTTCGAGAGGGTGCTATAAGCATCTTGGTGCCATAAGGAATGTTTCTCATTTCCTGTACCTTCAGCAGATTATTGAAGGTATTGAGCCATTTAGACATTTTAGAAGTAAAGAATATAAGGTCATTAATTATAGCGCCTTTTTTAGTGTTGAGGGAGGGGTCTAAGATTAAGGTTTCGGGGTTCCTTCTAAGTAGGTTATGCTTAGTTTTGGACGCATTTTTAGATAGATTAGGGGGTACGAGATTGAATGGGAGTTCCTTCCTTCCGGTTTCAGATGGGATCCTGTCATGATTATGATTAATAATTTTGTATCTTATTCTTATTAATAATCCTCTATTGTTATGACAATCTAGAAGTAGGAGGATAAAAGTTGGGGTATCTAAGCTTGTGAGCTTTTTGGTTATTTGGTACAACGCAGCCATTACTACGCATGTCACTACAAAGCATGCCATTACAACGCATGTTACTATAACGCATGCCATTACAACGCATTACCCCTACACTATCCAACACTTACCCTACTGTTGCACTCACTGGAGTGGGAATAGTAATTTTTACCCCTACACTATCCAACACTTACCCTACTGTTGCACTCACTGGAGTGGGAATAGTAATTTTTACCCTTACACTATCCAACACTTACCCTACAGTTGCCCTAAAAGTATTATGCGTTGTAATGGTATGCGTTGTAGTGGTATGCGTTGTAATGGAATGCGTTGTAAATGTAGTTTCTAAAAATGCATTGTGATGGCATGCGTGGAAAATCATGCGTTGTAATGGATGTTGCGATGTAAAAACCGCGTTGTAAACGCATGCGTTGTAAATGTTTGCGTCGTAACGTGTCCTATTCGCTAGGAAGTGTCATCAAAGAGCTGCATACCAACTACATGGTACAGGCTAGAAAGCTATGTTTTTTTCGAGTCTTTCATTATCCTAATGTTGCTAAAAAGGGTTTGTTTGGGTAGAAATAAATTCTTATTAGTAAAGTCAAACCTAAGCACTGTGTTAAGTTCTGAATCCTGAGTTCGCGCTTCTCCAGACCAAGCAGTCTTAACAAATACCTACCAGTATGGATGACATTGTAGTGTCCTGCTCGTACGTTGTAGTGTTCCGCCTGGTGTTAACCTACACTGCACACCCACCCATCACAGGCGTCACCGGTCAGGTGACCCTGCTAATAAAAGGGGCCGGGCGCACGTGCCCTGGGCCAGTTCCACTACCCAACACGATGTGTCTGTGCCATCATTTATCCAACATGTGGGCCTAGCGCCCACGACACCACATTGGCAACGAACGGGTCATTCCCCGCGTGATCTATCAAATGTTTGTGTGCCACATTGTGGGGGGAAGAGTAACCTAAATCCCAGGCATCCCCGCACCTACTGCCAGCGAGAAGGCCACGCCGTGAGGAAAGAGGATGGCGTCTGGCCTCTATGTCCTGAAGTCGCCTGCCTGCTGTGACACCCTATAAGGCAGCAGCAGACCGCTGCATGCCAGGTGAGCCCCGCAGGTGGCAGTGGGCAACCATGAGTGGTGGAGAGGACACTGCTGCCCAATGGAGGAGCTTGTAGCCACAGAGCAGCCCGCAGGTGAGAACTCTGTGGCTTAGCCCATAGCTGTATCCTGTGGCGATATCACCCAAGCCGGCAAGCACGCCACTGCCCTCGATGTCAGGAAGCCTGCCGTGGCCACCTGCTGTTGGAGGGGCAGCACCCCCTTACCTGGGCAAGTCGAGCGTGCTAACCCTGACTGGGGAGTCAGCATCAGGACACCAGTAGGGCTGCACCAGCGCAGCACACAGCCCATACCGGCATCTCTTGCGACTGCACAGGCCTGCAGTTGAAGGAAAGTCTGCTACGGCCGGGGAAGAGAGACGCCTACAGCGACACCTGGCGGCAGCCCAGGGACACTGTATCAATGTGGCACAGGAGCCTGAGTTTACTCCCGCAGCACCTGAGTGAGCAACAGGCCTCTCAGCATCAGGGAAGGTTTCCAAGGCCCAACGAAGCAGAGCTGCAGGGCTCCATCTGTGGCAGCCCCTGCCCGCAAGCAATCAGCTCTACCCTACCAGCATGGCATCGAGAGCCCCAGTGATGTCGCCCCAAGGAAGGAAACCAAAAGACTGCATTTACCCAGCAACAGCCTGAATGCACACAGGGGCACCCCGCCTCCTTCGTCATTACCGGGTGAAGAGACCAGAGGTGGAAGGAAGACACCATACGGGCCCTGGTAGCTCTGTTTCGATGCTGCAAGCGAGAGAGGATCTTCCCCATAACAGCCCAGCACTGCCAACACCTACCTGCACTAGAAGAGGTGCTGTGGTCCGGCGAGAGGCGGACCGCCCTGTGCACCTGCTGCCAGCAGCTAAGATATAGCAAACACAAGGAGATGATAGACGGAGCGCTGAAACTTTTCAGACACTCAACCCCAGTCACAGATCTGTATTGAATCCATCGTCGTTCTTTAGCTCACTTTGCCACCCCAGTTCAGACTCAGCTATATGCAAATCAGTCTTGACCCTGTGCCTCATGGGAACAGTCCAGCCTGAACTGCCAAGCCATGTCTTCCCTGGACCGGAAACAAGCATCCTGGGACCGGTTTCGGGCTAACAGCCCTCATCAGCCAGGCTAGCTTGAATCCAGTGGCAAAGTGAGCAAGGGACCCACATCTGGGCATACCTTGCCAACTTAGGGCGAACAAAGCAAACACAAGGAGATGATGGACGGAGCGCTGAAACTTTTCAGACACTCACCCCCAGTCACAGATCTGGGTTGAATCCATCATCGTTTTTTAGCTCACTTTGCCACCCCAGTTCAGACTCAGCTATATGCAAATCAGTCTTGACCCTGTGCCTCATGGGAACAGTCCAGCCTGAACTGCCAAGCCATGTCTTCCGTGGACCGGAAACAAGCATCCTGGGACCGGTTTCTGGCTAACAGCCTTCATCAGCCAGGCTAGCTTGAATCTAGTTGCAAAGTGAGCAAGGGACCCACGTCTGGGCATACCCTGCCAACTTAGGGTGAACAAAGCAAACACAAGGTGATGATGGACGGAGCGCTGAAACTTTTCAGACACTTACCCCCAGTCACAGATCTGGGTTGAATCCATCATCGTTCTTTAGCTCACTTTGCCACCCCAGTTCAGACTCAGCTATATGCAAATCAGTCTTGACCCTGTCCCTCATGGGAACAGTCCAGCCTGAACTGCCAAGCCACGTCTTCCATGGACCGGAAACAAGCATCCTGGGACCGGTTTCGGGCTAACAGCCCTCATCAGCCAGGCTAGCTTGAATCCAGAGGCAAAGTGAGCAAGGGACCCACGTCTGGGCCTACCCTGCCAACTTAGGGCGAACAAAGCAAACACAAGGAGATGATGGACGGAGCGCTGAAACTTTTCAGACTGTCACCCACAGTCACAGATCTGGGTTGAATCCATCATCGTTCTTTAGCTCACTTTGACACCGAGTTCAGACTCAGCTATATGCAAATCAGTCTTGACCCTGTGCCTCATGGGAACAGTCCAGCCTGAACTGCCAAGCCATGTCTTCCCTGGACCAGAAACAAGCATCCTGGGACCAGCTTCAGGCTAACAGCCCTCATCAGCCAGGCAAGCTTGAATCCAGTGGCACAGTGAGCAAGGTACCCACGTCTGGGCATACCCTGCCAACTTAGGGCGAACAAAGCAAACACAAGGAGATGATGGACGGAGTGCTGAATCTTTTCAGACACTCACCCCCAGTCACAGATCTGGGTTGAATCCATCATCGTTCTTTAGCTCACTTTGCCACCCCAGTTCAGACTCCGCTATATGCAAATCAGTCTTGACCCTGTGCCTCATGGGAACAGTCCAGCCTGAACTGCCAAGCCATGACTTCCCTGGACCGGAAACAAGCATCCTGGGACCGGTTTCGGGCTAACAGCCCTCATCAGCCAGGCTAGCTTGAATCCAGAGGCAAAGTGAGCAAGGGACCCATGTCTGGGCATACCCTGCCAACTTAGGGCGAACAAAGCAAACACAAGGAGATGATGGACGGAGCGCTGAAACTTTTCAGACACTCACCCCCAGTCACAGATCTGGGTTGAATCCATCATCGTTCTTTAGCTCACTTTGCCACTTTAGCGATGGATTTAGGCCCAGATCTCTGTATTGGGGTGAATGTATGAAATTGTTCTGCATTCTGTCCATCAAATTGTTCTTTTTGCATTTGTCACCCCGAGTGCGGTATGCCCAGACTTGGGTCCATGCCACTGGAGTCAAGCTATCCTGGCTGATGAGGGGTGAAACCCCGAAACCTGTCCTAGGATGCTTGTTTCCAGCCCAGGGAGGACCTGGCCTGGCAGTTCGGGCTGGACTGTTCCCATTGGGCACAGGGTCAAGACTGATTTGCATATGGCTGGGTTCAAACTGGAATGGGATGGTGAGCAAAAAAACGATGGATTTAGGCCCAGATCTCTGTACTGGGGTGAATGTATGACATTGTTCTGCATTCTGTCCATCAAATTGTTCTTTTTGCATTTGTCACCCCGAGTGGGACGGGTATGCCCAGACATGGGTCCAGTACTCTCCATGCCACTGGAGTCAAGCTATCCTGGCTGATGAGGGGTGAAACCCCGAAACCTGTCCTAGGATGCTTGTTTCCAGTCCAGGGAGGACCTGGCCTGGCAGTTCGGGCTGGACTGTTCCCATTGGGCACAGGGTCAAGACTGATTTGCATATGGCTGGGTTCAAACCGGAATGGCATGGTGAGCAAAAAAACGATGGATTTAGGCCCAGATCTCTGTACTGGGGTGAATGTATGACATTGTTCTGCATTCTGTCCATCAAATTGTTCCTTTTGCAGCAGCTTAGATATGGCACCCAGCCCACGGGACAGATGCCTGACAATGCCTTGAGTCTGCACCTGCACTAAGTACCTCCACGTCTGTCTCCACAGCGCCCGCGGGGGTGGCACGGCCTGCAGCATGAGGAATGCTGCTGCGGCCGTGTGAAGATCTGTGCCATCTAGCGGTCACACGCACTGCTGCACCTCGAGCTGCGATCACCCAACCTGTACCGGCAGAATGACCGGCAGCAGAGTACAAACTCCCACACAAATGGAAAAGAGTTCACGCACCAGAGCCCATACAATGACGGAAACAACCACAGTTGAAAATTCAGGCCGGCTGCCCCACGCATCAGGAAATAGCATGCAGCCCCCCCCATACATTTATCCATGCTGTGAAGCGGCCCAGCGAGAAGCGTGCCGCCGTGCACACCGGCTTCAATACCTACTGCCTGCTGTGGCCGAAATCAGCAGGTGAGAGGGGCACAGCATTGAGAATGCTGGCTGCAACGCCACCTGGTGGTGTCTCACGGTACTGCATCCTGCACTGGACATAGCCAGCCAGCACCTGAAGTGACCCCATCCGGGGATCACTCATTCCACAGTTATGCCCTCTGAGTCGCATAGCAAGAGGGACAGCAAGCAAATTCCCTGCGCCACAGTGAAAGCACATGAGGGCCCCAGGCCAATCGTCATGCCGGAAGAAGACACCACACTGACAGTGCTGCCACCTCGAGGAGCTAGTGCGACCGGACTCCTGCTGAGCTGCGCAGTGCTCACGGCAAGGCACCAGTAGGTACACTAATCCTGCATATGGCCTGCAGTGAGGAAGGCTGAGAGCCATCCACTCCCGGCAGCATAGGCATCAACTCTGGCAGACCGTCACGGAAAACAAACAGGAACTTCCAGACAAGCAGCAATGCCAAAGATAGCCACCACCAGCAAGGAAAGAAAATAAACCAGACAGCAAAGTCTCAAGGTAGCTATGCCCACCTAAAGCACAAGAAAGACGGGTGCACAGCGCGCAACCTATGTGGCTGCCCGACACCACCACCAGCGAAGAAATTGCGCCACTCGCCCCTAGTGGTGAACGGACACCACCGCAAGATACAACATGGGCACACCAAGTGCCAGACGAGGGTGCTCAAGAAGAGGATGGAGCGCACGAGGTGTGCAGAAGGCCGCACCAGGGAGCCTGCTTCAAGGGCAGACACCCAGGAGAGAAAGACCTCTCCACAGAGAAGAAGAATTGCTGAAGACAGCAGGAAGAGTCTCTACATCTCCACTGCACCAGCGGAGCATTGCAGTGGGGCAAAGACAGCACAGATTGTCCTCCCTCACACTGCCTCAAGACAGAGTGACCAGAGGCCCAAGACAGGGAAGAGGAGAGTCGCACACTCCACGTCGCAATCTGCCACCGCAACATGTGCTCCAATGACATGCAACACGTGGCAGGACGCCACATCGCACAGCAAGAAGGAGTATGTCACACGAAGTGACCAATCCCGCCAAGCATGCCTGCATGGAGGCATGAGCAGGTGCCACGACGGCGCAGGCTTGAGGCGCAAGCACAACGCCCTCGAGCAAAGAGGTAACCTGCCCTCCTGGCAGAGAAGCACCGCGGAAAATGCCCGAGGAGGGGATGGGGCCCGCGAAAGGTCCACAAGAAGAAGAAGCATGTCCTCACTCCACGAGGTCACCGAAAGCAAAAGATCGCCCCTGTTGCCCAACTGAAAGAAAATTATCGTATCCATCATCCAGGTGCATCATCACCAAGAACATCTAAGGAGCATCACACCACCAGAGTGGATCCAAACACTCAAAACATCCGGAGTTCAACGAGGCACTCCTGGTGCCGTGGGAGGCTAGCCCCCCAGGAACCTTCTGTGTGCCCCTGTAAACCTGAAGCCTGCTGAAGAAGAGCATACCCGACCATTGGACTATCCACCCTTGGGGTTACACGAGGCTTGGCCGTGGCCCTGTTGGGGTTTCTGCAGTGCCCCCTCAGCGCGGCATACGAAAGGCCCGCACAGCCCACGCAGTCACGTGGCAATCCAGGGGCAAGGGCCTCAACAGAGTTCCTGTGAGAGGGAAGTCCGAACCGGAGAGATGCGTCTGCAGCAGCTATACGACAGGCACCGGGACACATGGAGGTCACAGAGGAAGACTGGTAACCTAAAGACCATCTGATGGAGGCAAGTGAACCGGAGTCCTAACGGCGAGAGCACTCAGACTCTGAGACACCACCCTTTGCGGCTGCATGAGCGATTTGGCTATTGTCCTGCTGGCAGTTCCTCAGCGACACCCACGAGAGGCCCGCACAGTGCACACGGTCCCATGGCAGCCCGGCAGGAAGGCCCTCCAGGAGACTCCTGTGAGAGGGAAGTCCAGGCAGGAGAGGCAAGTCTGAAGCTGCTTGGCTATCGGGAACTGGAAAGCATCATCGCCTTCAAGGAAAGCCCTAATCCACCAAGGTCATCCTCTGTATTGGCTGTCCACCGTAGCCTGAGCGCCTGCAAGATCTCCAAAGTGGACTCCACTACCGCTCCAGATGCACCGCCATTGGAACTATGTAAATAGACTCCAACACCTCGAGACCAGGCCGGTCTGAACTACAATGCCGAGGTGGACTAAAGCCTCCTGACGTACGGTCCAGAGCTCCAGCACTGCCCGGCAGACGGCCTGAAGGGACTCATTGGTGCTATGTTTCGTTATGTTGTTTTTCCCATAGGTTGGACTCTTGTTTTTTATTTTTTCATTAAAATTTGGGAGGGATGTAGTGTCCTGCTGGACATGTTCTAGTGTTCCCCCTGGTGTTAACCTACACTGCACACCCACCCATCACAGGCGTCACCGGTCAGGTGACCCGGCTAATAAAAGGGGCCGGGCGCACGTGCCCTGGGCCAGTTACAGAACCCTACACGATATGTCTGTGCCATCATTTACACATATGATTCATTGTCTCTGTATTTGTGTGTGATTTAAAGTGCTCCAACACCCTACACTGGTATGAGAGGCGCTATAAAACAAATGAAATACATATGAGAGAAGGGCTATGGAGAGATGAGGGGCACTGTTTAAGGGTGATAGCGAGGAAATCATTGAAGGGCCCCCAACAAGATTGTTGTATCCTGGTGCACTGTAAGATCCTCATTTACTGTGCTCTAAAAGCTAATACAACTGAATATATAATGACAAACCCTCCTTGTAGTGGTCAGGCTTGGTCGCTGCACTCACTATGCCCCATACCGGGCTGGTCTGACAGCATTTGCCAGGGCTGCTTTGGGTTCCAAATCCGGTCCTGGTGGGGTGTATTTTAATTTTCTGGCTATTCCCTTGGTGAAATCTGTAATGGATCACAGTAGTGCGTAGCTTCCACATACGAGTTGTAAACCCCCTCTGTGCAGAGGTTTCCAACTCATCAGATCCTCACCAGATGAGCTCGGTTCTTGGTCGGCTGAAGTGTGTGAAGTGTGCGGTTATCTGGCGACACACAGTGGCACCCTGCGGGATAGCAGGTCTCACATCATAACATTCCTAAAAGCAGAAGATGAATTTCTAGTCACTTTTTGGTGCTTTAAAGGGGCCCTGCTTAGCAAATAAAGAGTCACAGCAAGAAACAGAGCGTGAGCGATGGGGGAATGTTACCCAAAGACATCAGAAGAGTAAATAACAAAGCAGACAGGGACGTTAAGGACACAATAGAAAAACATTTCTGCAAGCACGATTTTATCTTATTTTTGACTAAAGTTAGGTAGGGATTCATTATTCTTAAAACTTTTTTTGAAACAAAAAAGTTGACCAGAGTATTTGTCAAACATGTAATTTTGGTGTATGTATCTAGATATCAGAGGGCAAAGTGTGCGGACCGAAAAAGGTGAGACAAAGTGCTCTGGACCCAAACATGATGTAAACAGGAAGCCTCCGAGGTTTAGTGTTGTAGCCGTCATCGCTGCAGCAGTTGCGGTGGCACCAGGGTCCGGGAGGGGCACTGAAACTGGAATACAACAGTTCACCCAGCTCTTTCAATCCTGGGATATTGTCACAGTAAAAACAAGAAAAAAATCCATTGGGAAGACTGATGAATTCTAAATAGAGACATGAAATAAACAAAAAGCTCTAAGTAAATGAAATGGACATTTCCATCAGTTACATGACCATGAAAAGGAAGGGTGCCCGGACTTTTAGACCGTAAACCTAAAGCTAATGATCCTAGAACCAGCCTCAAAAGACAGAATATGGCAGATACCTTAGAGGTCAAGGAAGAAGACTGTACATAAACCTGCAAAGAACTGAGACAAGGACATTAAGAGAGAAGCCCAGCAACTGGAGGAGGACAATGCAAACATATCCCTGTTGGACGACATCCAATCAAACCAAGGAAGCCTAACATTGTGAAAAGATCTATTTACTACCTCCTGTCCGAAGAGGAGAGCACTGAACAATGAAATACCCACAGACTTCAAGGTCATGACAATTTGAGCAGATTGTTGCAGTGAGAGTCCAGTTTAAGAAAATGTAGAACCTTGGGTGCCAGGCTGTCTATCAGGACAAATACCCATTTGCTCCTGAAATGAACAACAATGATACTGGATTCCGTTTGAATATTAATGGCCTTGGTCAAACATGAGGCTTTCATTTTCTAAGTTTTTGGAAATTCCTATTTAGCTGATAATGTAAAGTTATAGTCAAATCAGGGTTCCAAGATGTGCTTAGTTTCCCATTTGCTAAAACCTGGAGGTCAATGTCCAAGGAAAATGGCCCAGAATGTGGGAACTGCATGTGAAAATCTGTGTGCAAACACTGATTCCTCCAGTAACTCCCCATTCCTCAGGAGTGAACATGGAATATCAGAAGCTCCTTCTTGAGTATTACCACATGAGAAGTCCCTTGACACTTGGAATAAGGGCCCAATAGTTCTGAGCAGAATCCAAGTACCCATCAGCCATATTTACTAAACACTGCCATAAGCATGAGGATCCATTACAGTGTCCGCACATGACGTCTACTCAGTATAAGGGCTCACTATCTGCGAGAACAACAGAAACTAGTGCTGGAGTACATGCCACATCAGTGACATACTACAAACTACTGGTAAACCGAGGAACAGCTCAAAAAAGGCAAAAGGGAAGAACTGAGTATATGAGTTTAAGAACAAATAAAACTGCATCTGACTGAATGCAATAGTATTCCCTAAACATTTTAGGCCTGTCTGGAAATAAGCAGTGAGTGGACTGTAGGCACATCAGTGATTCCAACTTTTATATGCAACAAAATGTCTTAGAAATTTTGGTACAGCAGTCACATCAGGATGAGACGTGATGCCTGAGGGCCAATTTATGGGAGAATTTTCTCAGGATCAGCAGACAGTCAAAAGATCTACCTATTCCCATATTAACAAAGGGAAGTTCCCATAGACAAGTTTAAACTTTCTAAAAATGAAATAAAATCATGCAGAATCTCATATTCACTTTCTCTTCTAAACTATGCTGCTCCTACAGTTAACAGAATACCCTCTTAACCCACAAAGATTCAGACCTGCTAATTATGGGTAAAAGACCCTGATATCAAGGAGCCATTACAGGCAATCACAACTTACCCCCTTTAATGTAGTTGGGGATCTGGAGTGGTGGGAACTGAGCAGTTCAAGTGGGGCTCATCTGAAAAGGGTTCTGGAATGACCAGCTACCACTGCTAGATGTACAGAAGTGTTCCACAACCACATCTCCACATCTGCTACAACCCTAAGCAGTCATCAGTTGACAGAGGTAATGGGACTGCTTCTACCCAGTGCCTTGCACAAAACACCTTCCTTCACAGCCAGCCAATCTTGGTAGTACAAAGGAATGCTCATAGACAGAGGATGGATACCAGATAAATCATGACAGCAGAGTCACAGTGTTATGACCATGCATGTGCATTGTACGTATGCCAAACTATCACAACCACTCCACCAACATTATCAGCTCCCACGCCGCAGGGGACATCAAAAGCACTTAGGCTCTAGATTGATACCCAGATAATGGATCTAGAGAAAAATTCTTGAGTCTACCTACAAGACAGATTCTAAAGTAGAGCAGAACATATCATCAACCCATAAAATGTCTGATAGTAGGTGAATTCACATTGTTGATAGAATGAGCAACGCACCGCACCGCTAGCTGTCAAAAGGGTCCATCAAGAAGGCTATGTGGGATGCGCACCTAATCAGGCTAAATGTCTGTCCTGAATCCTGGATTGGGCCCTGCATGAAATGTTTTTGGCACTGCCATTAAATAAATCCCCCTCTAAGAAAAGGCAGAAAAAGAGTGCCTAGGATCTTGTGCACACAGCTAGCATTGCTGGGTGGAAGGAGCAGTGCCCTTCACAACTGGGAGAGAACAGATGATGTACAAACTTACCAACAGGTCACAGCTTCAAGAGAGCATCTTATCAATGTGGGGAGAGATGTGTAGACTATAAGTAGGTGACTCAATAATGTGAGTAGAGAAGGGGCTTCTTTTAGCAAGGGTCATATTAATACGAAGAACAATGTACACACTTTCTGCAGCGCTGTTTACAACGGGAGAAGTGTCCTGCTGTAACTGTAATAATGTAATGTAAGCTGTAATAATGTTAAGAAACAGTGACCTTTTAGCATGTAAGAGTTCTAAACATTCAGGAGTGGGATTAACCCAGGGGGGCATGTTAATAACGTGAAAACAGATGCTGCTGCCTCAGCTGGGCATCTTAACCTTGCAACAAAAGAGAGGCATTTAAACACCCCGATATAGAAATCTGCCCCTGTTGGAACGGCATCAGATAAAGCAAAGAGAACGCATCCTAGTAGTTAGCAATGAGTGACTGATAATGGAAAGCCTCAATAAAAAGAAATGCGATGCACCCGCTCAGATGGACTCTTTATAAAGGAAAGAGAGATGAGCCCGAATTCAGCAGAAGAGCTTTAGGAATGAAGGAATGAGCCCGTTTTCTTTCGGGTAACAAAAGATAAACTCCTGCCAGCAGTGTGCCATAAGAGGAGAGAATTGTTCACTTCAGGAGGGCTTCTCAGGAACAGAAAGGGGTGCAGCAGCTTCAGCAACAGGGAGGGCTTCTTAATTAGAGAAACAGAGACATTGCCGCTGACTTTCGGCAGGACACGAATGTTTCTGTTGCCGTTTACATAGCACTACATATTACAGCAGTAGTTCTTAGGACACTATACAATTACACATCAATCATTGCCTTCTGGTGGCACTGCGTCGCTGGAGACTGTAGGGCTGATATGGCGTGGTCTAGAGGCTGTGCCCCGCAACACATCCATGATTCCCAGCAACGTGTGATTAATGTACACACCTATGTGACTGACTCCATAGTATCATAGTCACATCCGCTGGCACCTGCCTGTAGAGCCTGGACACCCTGAGCAGATCATCCAGTGGCGGCTGCTATGGATCGGGGGTGGTGGGGCAGGAGGGAGGGTTGAAAAAATAAAAAAAGATCACTTACCTGTGAACCGCCGCCTCCTCTCCTCCGTCCTCTTCTCTTCCTGACTCCCCGCAGCACAGAAGCACACAGGCTCCCAGACCTCACTAAGCCAATCATGACGCTGCTGTCACCAGCATGACAGCAGCGTCGTGATTGGTCAGAGCGGCCTGATTGGCCACTTAGGCAGTGCCTGGGAACCAAGGGATTCTCCACCCGGCTGTGCAACAAAGCCAGGTGGAGAAATGCTAAGTGTGTCAGCCCAAGACGACCAAACCGACATGCGCACTTATGCTGCACCAACCACTCCTCCTCCCTGTGACCCCAGCCCCGCCCTGCCCTAACCAAGCCCTGTAGCCCGTACAAAAAATAAAATGATTATAAAATGTTATTATCATTTTATTTTTCCTTTTTTACACTGAGCAGTGGGGTGACGCTCCTGCGCCATAGCGGAGGAGCCGCTGATGAGGTCATCTCGCCATAGCTATCATTTCTCAACTAAGAGAGACGGACATGCTCTGGACCTCCCTCTGGAATGAGAGATGGAATTAGAGAACAAGCTCCCAACAAGGTCATCGTGGCATCGTGTCCTCAACAATGAAGGCTGAACCAGCCTTTGCAAAATACAAACTTGTTGAGAATCAGACAGAGGTTTAAATAATCCCACAGCAGAGACAAGGTCTGACAGGCATCTACTCCTAAAGACTACTGTGAGGGAGAGGTGGGGCTCAAGGAAATGGGGACTGGCAGTCAGATAATTAGTCTTTTCCCCAGGGTACTCTCCATGCGGAAGGGGAAATGTGCCTGGTACCACCAGGGCATTGGAAAATATCTCAAAAGAAGCACCAGGTATAGCAGGGCAAGTTATCCTCTGAATCTATTACCCTCTTGACTGCTTCAGCAGGAAAAGAAAGCACTTTCCATGACACTGGCATCAAGGTTGAAAACATGGACAATTAGTGAGGATTTGTTAGCACATTAAAGAACATCTATTCTTGAAGTACATAAAATAAACTCCTGCTTGACTAACACACTGCAAACTGGTTTTCAGCCGCCTCACAGTACTGAGACCACGGTGCTCAGGGTTACAGAGAAGCTTCGTCAGATGGTGGATAAGGGAGGTTCAGCTGCTTTGATTCTGCTAGACCTGAGCGCTGCTTTTGACACAGTATCCCATAAGGGTCTGATAAAAAGATGAAGTGGTTGTGGGATTCATGGCAAGACACTGGCTTGGTTTACATATTTTTTGTAAGGAAGTTCAATCCAAGTGATAGCTCCACCGTTCTCCACAAATCATCAGCTTGAGTTTGGGGTCCCTCGGGGATATGCATGAAGTCCCAATTTTTTAAACATCTATGTCCACCATGTAGTGGACATTGTAGAAACTTTCGGGCTGTCTCTGATTTCATATGCAGATGATATGCAACTGATTTTGTTGTTGTTCTCTATGGAGGAGGGGGTCTTCTCAATTTAGGAACTGTATGACCTGAGTGGAGTAATGGATGCATTGCCTAAAACTGAATGCCAACAAAACTGAGGTTCTAACTACTAGCAAACATTCTTTGAGTTGGGGACCTCACTGTAAGCCTGAGGTACTACCACAACCCCACGTTCCTAAGCAGGCTGTGAAGAGTCTGGGAATTTGGGTCGATAATAAGATGACATTTCAACCTCAAATTAAGGTCGTGACTACCTTCTGTTTTGGTTTGCTTAGAAGCATGATGAAAATCCTCTTTAGTTTTCCCCTTCAATTCAGAGGATGATTGTCCAGGCTCTGATCATCTTGTGCTTAGACTATTACAACATCTTGTATCTTGGCACGACCAAGTATGCTACGAATAGATTGCAAATTATCCAAAATGATGCTGCTAGGCTGCTATGCCATCTGCTTAGTCCTCATACAGTCTCCAATCAGCTACCGACTCTGCATTGGCTCCTTGTGGAGAAGCCATTCAATTTAAGGCCTTGTGTGTTACTTATTGCGCTCTTAATACTTCTGTTCTTCTTATTCCCAATTCTCTCCTACAGCCCTATCGTCCCACTAGATATCCGAGGTTGCCTGAGCTTAACCTGGCAACTATACGATGGTTTAAGTTAGTTAGGCAGGGAGGTAGCGGCTTTCGTTATTCTGAGGTAGGGGGAAAAACATTCTTTTCCTGCTGAAGCAGTCAAAGAGGGTATGCGATTCAGAGGATATCTTGCCCTGCTATACCTGGTGCTCCTTTTGAGACATTTTCGAATGCCCTGGTGGTACCAGGCACATTTCCTCTTCCTCACGGAGAGCACCCTGGGGCAAAGCCTGATTATCGGACTGCCAGTCCACATTTCCTTGAGCCCCACCTTTACCTCGCTGTAGTTTTTGGGAATAGATGCCTGGCAGACCTTGTTTCTGCCTTGGGAGTATTCTCAACAAGTTTGTATTTTGCAAAGGCTGGTTCAGCCTTCATTTTTTAAGACAAAGCCATGATGACCTTGTTAGGAGCTTGTTCTCTAATTCCTTCTCTCATTCCAGAGAGAGGTCCAGAGCCTGTCCGTCTCTTAGTTGAAAAATGATAGCTCTGGTGAACTGAAGTCTGTGGAATAAACGTCTGATAAGCCTTCGTAGCAACATGAATTACATCACTTTTAGGAAACAGCTTAAGACCTGGCTGTTTTAGAGCTTGGAAACTTTTGTCTCTTTCTTGCTGTCTTTGTTAGGCAAGGCACGCTGGGAAGCCCTGTGCGAGGGCAGCCACGCGTATTTTAAATTCACATAACATAACTGCAATTCAATACTAAATAGAAGCTTGTCAACAATACATACTTCACATGAGCTTGAATCGAGAGCAATGAGTAAAGTATTTAAGCAGTGCATACAAAGCAAAAAAAAGTCCCACAAACAGAATAAAATGTCACAACCAATTTTCAAATGAAGAGAACAAATGATTAAAATGAGAATAAAATGACAAAAATAAAAATAAAGGAAACTGGAGAAATGAATCTTTAAAGTTTTAAGAGAAAATAGCGTGAGGACCTGACCTTGGTCTAGGGGTGATTTGAGGCCGACCACGATGGAGCCATGGTCAGACACACCAAGTGGATTGGTCCTGGCGAAAGTCTGGAAGTCAAAAAGTTAGAAAAAGTTTCAAAGTCCCACTTCAGAAAGAGACTGTCACAATTTTGGACAAAGCATCGAAATTTCTTCTGAGTGCCAATGCGGAATGGGACTTGTCACTTTATAAGAAGAAAAAATTCAGCTGCTGCTGAAATTGTAGCTGCTGATAATGAACCGAAGGCCAGATACCTGAAGCTGGTTGGTGGTTTTGGAGCTCTGAAGCTTTGGAGATTTCTTGCTGAAAATTTTCTAAAATCCCAACACGGAATGAAATGTAATCAATTTTTTGGAAGTGATGGGATCATTGAGTGGATGAAGCAAAAACAGAATCAGATGGTGTGGAAATGCCGGTTGGATACATTTTTGGATTGGTCCTGCTGAAGCCCTAGAAGAAAAGCTTTTAAAAGATTCCAAACCTTCTTCTGGTGCCCAGACAACCACAGGAGTAGGTTTCTAAGGACCCCAGAGGAGCACACTTAGAGACCCCCAGGATATCATGCAGAGGCAACAGCAAAGCCCAGTTGCTACTAATCAGCTGGCATTTCTAGGAAAAGCCCTCTTGCAGGTTGTTGTGTTCCTGTAGCCACACAGAATGTCAGCCAACTGACTCTTGGAGTCCTCTTCTTTGTCCTCTGAACAAGAGGGAGAAGGTCCAGTCCTTCAGGCCTCATCTCAAGGCGCAGACAATAGGTCATGTTCTTGCTAATTATGCAGGATTGACAATGCCACGCTAGTTGATTTAAATATAGAGTTTTTATTTGTTTGACAGGTTAGAGCTTAATTGCTTCTCAAATCTTCCTGCTTTGTTCTCTTTCCTTAAGCATCCTGGAGGACCAATCAGTGGCAGTTGGAATCCGTGCCCCTCAGATTAAGAGAAATAGCCGCAGGTAAGTTATTCTGATCCGGCAAGTCCGCTAAAAGAAGAATTCCTATCCCTTTAATAGTTCAGGGATTAGTATAGGTATGGAAGGAATTTGTCTTGTATTGATGCCACCATCACTGAAGAAACATGCACAAAAGCAAATGGGAAAATGAAAAGGTTAGGGCTCAATTATCTTTATCTGTACCAGTTTGTAAGAGAGCTACTCTATAAACTTTAACTTTCCTTAGTCAATCAATCAGTCAGTGCTTGTTAAGCATGGCTACTCACCCATGATGGGGCTCAAGGCACTTAGTATTTCCCTGGGTTAAAGGAAGAACCTGGAGATAGTGTGTACTACGTCACCTCCCTTTTAACGACAGCAGGACAGGGGAAATCTTTTTTAAAAAGGCTCAGGCTGTTTAGCCACGCAACATAGAAGGAGTGCAACCTTTTCACTTGTGTATAGAAGGGGACCTGTTAATCCCAAAAGCTATTGTTAATCTCAACTCGAACCCGTGCTAGTCCCCACCCGCTTCCCGTGTTGTGGAAATAAGTGAGCCCGTACCTTGCTGAGCCACGCTCCTCCTGGAACTTGGCTGGGCGCTGTTGCCCTGCTGGCAGCCTCCAGACTCCAGAGCAGCTTTGGCATTCTTCAATCCCCTTTCAGGCTCCGCTGAACTTTCTCTGAGCTCCTGGTCGGCTGCAGTGTCCCGTCCCTTCTGAGGTATGCTGTATCTCGGCCAGGCATGATCCCATCTTAAACACTCATTTGAAACTGGTGGTCTTCTTTTTGTGCTGACGGTGATTCCACCGTCTCTCTCTGACTCCGCCTCGCATCTCTACCTTCCAACCCTAGCATCCCCTTTCATTGGCTCACTTTGAGGGATCCACGCCTAGGGGTCCGCCCACTTCCAGCACTTGCTGCCATGAGAATCCAGACTTCCTGCTGCTGTCTTAAATACAATTGCCTGACCTTGACTAAAAGGAGGATCGCTGTGTCCGTGTAAACAATACACAGGTAAGTGGGTTGTTTTGGGGTTCACTCCTGTAATAGTCCAGGGTGTCTCTTCCTGAGAGCCCTTGACTGTCCTCATCCCCTTGGTCACCCCGACAATGCTCTTCTGTTCTTTCGCAGGTCCAGAAAGTGTTTCACGTATGGTGCCTTTGGGTGCCACATTTATGGTGGGCACTAGCTAATAGAAGGGGGTGACTTCTGGGCACTCCCTAACAAATGGTGTAAAGGTTCACAGGGGCAACTCTATCCACCTTTTCAGTAATTATGGTTTGCCTTACTACAAAAGTCTCAAAATGGCATTTGTCAGAGCAATGCCAAGATGGCAGAAGTCTTCAGCCACTTGACTGTGAGGGCCGGGGGTGTGTATGGAAGTGTCATAGAGAAATCACCAGTGTCCTCCCACATTTAACACTAAAGTCCAGTTTGAAACAGGCCATTGACCCACAAGAAATCAAGAGACAAGAGTCTAATAAATCAAAGCAGGGTCCCTCAGTGGCCAGACAGGTTATACACAATAATTGTTATCTGATCCTGTTTGATCCTTTTCAAGAGCGCAAATATTTTACATGTGCTGTAGACAGACCTGTCAGGCACTTCTTGGCACTGTTATGACCCACCCTGGGAATTCTTCTCAGCTCACAGGAGTTTTCCCTGGCAATTCTGTTTGACCTGTCAATCAAACCAGACCTTTTTGTATAGCTCCTGGGAAGAAGTTCTCACCTCAGTTTCACCTAATTCAGGCCATGTACAGGCTGGCCTGCTGTCAGAGGCTAATGCTAATTAGTCTCCTGAAGTCTTTGGCAGGAAAGAAGGGAACTCTCTAAAACTTGCTTTCCCTTAATATGTATTAAAAATCTGACTTCTTCATAGAGTTAGATTTTAATAACGAATTAAATTAATATTAAAAATAGTGGTTTAATTATTTTTCTAACTTTTTTATCCCCGGAGTTTTATATAGCGCGAACTTGACCCGAAGGTATCAGAGCGCTTTACATGAGCACCAGTTGCATTACAGATGGACACATTAATTTTTTGTTAGACACGGGGAGATTAAGTGATTTGCCCAGAATCACAGGATGTTGAGAGCCCCTGTCGAGACTTGAAGCCAGTTCTCCAGCGTCGAGGTCGACCGCTCTAACCGTAAGGCCACATCCTCTCCCCAGGACCCATTCTAGAGATAGCAGCATTGCTACTGTAATCTGTATTCTGGTTTTCTACAAGGGACAGTAAGGCCTGCCACAGTGAAACGTTGCACCTCAAGGGAACTCTGCAAAACCTTCATCCGACATCAGCAGTGGCTTCTTTGTTGACCTTTTGCAATCTATTCCCCACCAGCACTGTGTAAGCAGTAAAACCAGCTCCCCTGCAGTTTCAGCTTCAGCACCAAGGACAGCCAGGACAACTCTGCGCTCTGCTTCTCAAGCTAGGTAAAATTGAACTGACTGTCGTGGCTTGGTCTTGGGACCCACATGACCTTCACCCTCCTTGGGTTCCACGCAACTCGACCTGCAAGTGACAGATTGTCACTAGTGCTTTTTACCATTGACCTCAATGATAAAGTTTTGCAGTACTGTTTTGCACTGATTTAATATTAAAAATGAAAATGAAATGAAAGCTAAATTTATAAAGCGCACCACTACCCAGAGGAGTCTAGGCTCCAGCCTACAGACGAAAGTGACAAAAAGAATCTGGGCTGAAGTGAAGCACAGAGAACACCTGATGAATAAAAAGCTATGATTTCAGTGCTTTTCTAAAAGGAAGCAGGCTTGTCATATTCTTTAAGTCAGGGGAAAGAGTGTTTCCAAGGTTTAGATGTGCAGGTCAGATAACTTCTGCCACCCCAATTTGATCTTCTGAATCTTGGAACTACTACATTTTTCGCTGTGGATGAGTGTAAGAGCCTGGAAGGGGCATACCACTGGGAACCACGTTTTAAGTAATCAGGACAAGAATCATGTAATGCCTTTAAACGTGATGCACAGTGCGTTTAACTCAATGCCCTTCCTCATAGACAGCCAATGAAGTTGAATCAGGGCTTGTGAAGAGAACTAATGCCTGGAGATCCCTAATAGCTGACGAGCTGCTGCATTCTTTAAAATCTGCAACTTGTTTAAGAGTCTTTCTGCAAATTAATAAAAAAAAGAGCATTGCAGTAGTCCAACTTAGATACCACAAGAGCTGATGAACAAGTTACTTACCTTCGGTAACGCTTTTTCTGGTGGATACATTATCTGCCTGTGGATTCCTCACCTTTTGAATTATCCCTTTGCGCGGCATTCCATGGAAACTTTTTTCATAGCTCTCCCACAACGACGAGGGCGTCGCAATGGCACGGCTCCGCTCGCGACTCCGCGTGACGTCATCGGAGCCATAAGAACACCTCATCAGCGTACTGACGTCAGTTCCACCCATTTTTTCCTTGCCTTCAAGACGAACAGGTGAACCGACAACATTTCACAGGTATACACAGTATACAACATATGCACTAATATACACTTTATATTATTCAAGAAGTAAAGAAAACTGGAAATTCTAAAATATATAGACATTTCCTAGCGACAAGCAACAAAACATTGCAAATGACAATGAAATACAAGAATGTCATACCCAAAATTCTTTTCGATATAAGTAGGCAGACAACGGGGAGGCGGGCGGGTCAGTGAGGAATCCACAGGCAGATACTGTATCCACCAGAAAAAGCGAAGGTAAGTAACTTGTTCTTCTGATGGATACATCTGCCTGTGGATTTCTTTTATTTTTATTTTATTTATTTTCGGAGTTTTGTATAGCGCGAACAAGACACAATATAGGGTAACAGAGCGCTTCACAGTAAAGATTAAAACAAATTCAAGACAGTATAGTAGGGTCCTATGCAGAATGAAATTATGTACATATGAATAACGGATAGGTACAATACGATAAAGACATGTTAAGAAGACATAGTACTTCAGTTCCGGGCAATTATTGCACATTTCAGTACAGTCAAATCTTATTTGTCAGGCAGTCTACGCAAGGAATCATGGAGATGAGTTTAGAATAGCGGGCTAGGTAAGAAGTAAGTAGAGATGTACAAGATGTTAGAACTTCCTCAAGAAACAGTGATTGAAGGAGTGTGGTGAGTCATTCAAGAGAGGAGCAAGTCTAGAGGAGATCAGTTGAAAGTTTCATGAGTTAAGGTTGGTGGGGGTGCTAACGATTTAAGGGAGAAATCTGCTCATCAGAAAGGTTTTAGTTTCCGTTTTGAATGTTGAGGTAGAAGAAATTCTTCTGATGCTCGGGGGGAGAGAGTTCCAAATTCTTGGTGCAGCTCCGGAGAATGCTCTATCAAATGTTTTTTTCTTGCTGAAGCAGGAAGGTTTTAAGAGCAGATTGTCGGAGCTCCTGGTGAGTCTGTTTCCACCCGATAGCGTACGTTTCTGGGCTAGGTATTGGGGTGTCTTGTAATGTAAGGCTTTATGAGTAATGAAGGCCATCTTTAGCTGTATTCTCGCTTCATAGGGCAGCCAGTTGAGTGCTTTCAGGTGTGGCGAGATGTGGTCAAATTTTCTAGAACCTGTTAAGAGTCTTGCAGCTGCGTGGAGGCAAGCTTTTAAAGGGGCTGTGGAGATCTTGGGAAGCCCCGATAGAGTTGTACATCCGTATTCCAGCCTTGAGATGACTAGCGCTTGAACTGCAGTTTTGAGGTCCGGGGTCTCGATGAATGGTTTCATTTTTCTGAGATAGCTGAGGTGAAAACGGGCATTTTTAGCTAGCATGTTAATGTGTGTTTGCATGTTTAGGTTCTTATGGAGCGTGATTCCAAGTGATTTGATGGAGTCTACTAGGATTGGGGTACAGTTTAGAGCAGTGATCATCTTGGTCCAGTCCAACCACGTCGTAGATTTGTTGGGGGGGGGGAATTAGAAGGAATGCAGTTTTTTGCGAGTTTAGCTTAAGGTGGTTGGTGGTTAGCCTGTGTACTGTCTTTTCAAGAGCATGATTCATCAACTTGATCTCTTCAAGGGAGGTGACCTGTGTGTCATCTGCGTACATATGGAAGGAGATATTCGACTGTTGTAGTAAAACGGTTAGGGGTTCGATGTAGAGGTTAAATAGCGCAGGGGATAAGGTAGAGCCTTGTGGTACACCTAAAAGATTAGGAGATGAGGAGATAGATTCTTGTTCACCATAAACCTTTGCGTCCTATTTTCCAAGAAGGATTTGAACCATTGAAGGACTGTGCCAGATAGTCCCATCCTGTTTTCTAGCCTCTCAAGAATTTTGCAATGATTAACCGTATCGAAGGTGGATGAGAGGCCAAGCAGCACTAGCAGGCAAGTTTCATTTCGGTCGAGTGCGAGTAGGGCGTCGTCTACAATGTGTAGAATAGCTGTTTTGGTGCTGTGTCCAGGTCTGAATCCAGATTGGCAGTCGTCCAGAAGCTTGAAATTTGTGATGTGTTGGTTTAATTGCTGTTGAACACATTTTTCCAGGACCTTGGCTAGCATGGGAATGTTTATTATTGGTCGGAAGTTATTTGGGTCAGAGGGGTTATCTGAAGGTTTTTTCAGTATAGGGGTGACTTGACCAATTTTTAGGCAATTCGGGATGGATCCTTGCGAGAGCGAAACATTGATGATTTTGGTCCAGAGAGGGGTGATGATGTGGTAGATAGGTGATAGGCAATTAGAGGAGAGAGGGTCAGTGAAGTGGTTGTTGGGTTTGATAGTCGATAAAGTTTTTGAAATATCATTGAGATCGTAAAGCTTAAAGGATGACCATAGAGCATTATTTTTGGGCGATGGCAAGGTGGGTTGGATTAGATCATCGGCTTGATGTTTCTGTGGAGTAGCTGAGTTGATTGCGGCCGTCTGAAGCTCATTCTGTAATGAGTTGGCTTTGGCTGTGAAAAAGGAAGAGAATTCTTCACTGCTTAGCTGCGATTTTGAGGTCAAGAGAGCAGATTTGGCCAGTTTGTGTGATTGTTGTTTTAAGATGTCGAATAGTTTCTTCGGTCTGTTTTTAGCATTGTCAAGTTCCGAGCGAAAGAAGTCTTTTTTAGCTTTTAGAATACGTTTGTTGTAGGAGTTTCTGGATTTTCTTAGCAGTTTGAGATGAGGGGAGGAGGGATGTTGTCTCCATATCGGTTCATTTAGTCTCAGTTTGCGCCTTTCTTCGTTAAGGGCTTCGTTGAACCACGTGTTTTTGTTCGGAATTCTTTTGAGTTTAAGTGGGGCTAGGTGGTCAATTAGTTTGGTCATCATGGAGTTGTAATGGTCCGTGAGTTCATGGACATCGGATAAGTTGTTGGGAGGAAGGAGTTCTTTCTCGCAGTAGGTAGCTAGATTATCCCAGTTCAGGTTTTTAGTGTCTCTGATCCACTGTCGGGGCAAGAGTTGGTGTGTGGAGGGTGTTCTTTTTGTGGCGGGAATTTGGAAGGTGATAATATGATGGTCTGACCAGTCGCGCAGGATGATCGAGATGGATTCAACCAGTTTTTCTTTGGAGATGATCCAGTCCAGAGTAGGACCTTTGGAGTGAGTTGGTAGTGAGCAGGCTTGGATCAGAGAATGATCTGCTAGGAATATTTTGACAGCATTGACTTGTTTATCAAGGGGGTTGTCCCAGTGAAGATTGAAGTCTCCTAGGAATATGTTCTTGGAGCGAGGGGTAGAGTTTGTGGTAATGATTTCCATTAGTTGGTCAATGAATAAGGCGTTTTGACCTGGTGGGTGGGAGAAGATATGTAGTTTGTAGGGATGGTTATCTGAAGATTTTATGGAGAGCCCGAGGTATTCGCAGGATTCAAGGGGTTCAGCGTGAAACTTCGAGATAGGGATGTTGGATCGGTGAATAACAGCGATACCTCCACCCATTTTATGTAGTCTGTCTAGTCTTATAATGTTGTAGTCAGGGGGGACAATGATGTCTAGGCATGGCGAGGATGATTCGGAAAGCCATGATTCCGTTAGGATAGTTATGTCTACTTTATGGTTCTGGATGAGGTCTGCGATGTCAGAGGCGTGTTTCATGGCAGAGCAGCAGTTGAGTAGGAGGCAGGAGATCTGAGTCGATACATTTCCGAGATTAAGGTCATGGGTATCGGGGGTCAAGGTAACTCTTTGTAGGTTGTTAGGGTTTATCTTTCTGTATTCGGCTGAGAATTTCTGTTCAGATTAGGGGACTGGGAGAATGGAGAACTCATCCTTATTAGTGAGGGGACAAGGAGTAGGCTCATAGGAGAGTAATAAGGTTTGGATTTCAGAGTCAGCTAAGGAGTTGTAGTGTTTGCGTGAATGGTATGTCCATTTTGACAGAGGAAGGGGGATGGAGTGAGTGTTGCAGTTGTCTGCGGTTAAAGATAGTTGAAGATGTTCGAATTTAGAGAGAGAATGTTCAGCGAGTAGTAGTATATTTTTGATTTCTAAGATAACGTTTGGTAGGTTCCGGTGTGTCATGTCCGTCTGGGTTCTGAGTGTGTCTAGTTCGGAGTGGAATGAGGGTGAGAGAAGGAGCGGCGTGCAAGGAAGGCTGGAGTTAGGAATGCTGGGAAGTTTGGAGACTGTGTTTACAGTAGGATAGGTTTGTGTGGTAGGTATGGAGGAGGTCCTAGATGAATAGGGTAGAGGGGTTTTGTTACGATTCGCTACCAAGATCTCATTGTTGAGTGCACTACTGGAGGTCAAGGAAGGGTTGAGGGGGGGGAGCCGGTATTAGCGATGGGGCTGGGGGCATGGTAAGGGATAGATGAGGGTCGTGAGGAATGTACCAAAGGAGGTGGGTTGCCATTGATTTTATGGGGGGTTCTGGACAGGGGTGTGGATGGCTGAGATAGCAGAGAGAGATAGAGGAGATTGATTGGTCCAAAAGGACTACAGGTGGTGTGTTGGTGAGGGCATTATCTCCGATATGAAGTGGGTGATGGGGGTGTGTGGTAGGTATGTAGGAGGTCCTAGATGAATAGGGTAGAGGGGTTTTGTTACGATTCGCTACCAAGATCTCATTGTTGAGTGCACTACAGGAGGTCAAGGAAGGGTTGAGGGGGGGGAGCCGGTATTAGCGGTGTGGCTGGGGGCATGGTAAGGGATAGATGAGGGTCGTGAGGAGTGTACCAATGGCGGTGGGTTGTCATTGATTTTTGGGGGGATCTGGACAGGGCTGTGGGTGGCTGAGATAGCAGAGAGATAGAGGGGATTGATTGGTCCAAAAGGACTACAGGTGGTGTGTTGGTGAGGGCATTATCTCCGATATGAAGTGGGTGATGGGGGTGATTAAGGACGTGAGCTTTTAGGGTGGAGAAGTATTTGTCGAATTGTTCTAAGTCTTTGTTGGCTGCTTGGATAAGAACAGTTCCATTTTTGTAGGAGGTTATGTTTAGGTTGGCTGTAAGGTTTTGTGAGGGTGCAGTAGTAATCTTGGTTCCACAAGGGATATTTTTCTTATCTTGGATAAATAGTAGCTTAGAAAATGTGGTTCGCCATTTAGGCATTTTTCTAGTGAAAAATATGAGGTCATTAATTATAATGCCGTTGTTCCGATGGAACGAGGGGTCAAGGAACAGAGTATCAGGGTTTTTTCTTAGTAGATTGTGTTTAAAGGTTTTGGTAGCGTTTCTGGAGAGATTGGAGGGGTATAGAATAGAGTAGGAGTTATTTCCTGCAAGTTTCATAGATATTTCCGCCATGGTGAGGGTGTGAGTTTATGAGCAGCTCTGACCTAGGGTAGTTCAGGAGGCGACCTTCGGGAGGTAAGGCAAAGGAGGTGAGTGGTAGGCTACGAGGTAAAGCGGACTAGGAAGCGTACTGTGGAAGGTCTTAGGATGAACTGCATGAGTTTTCTTATGGGGTGCTCATAATGTTTATTGGTAAGCCAGTAGCATCAGTAGGATAGTTGTCATTTAAATAAATAAACTGCCCCAATGTGGGCATAATTTGTTAGAGGAACAACAGTTTAACAGTAGGTTGGGAGCCGTTACAAGATGGCTGCCACTTTGTAGGTGTCTTCAATAGTCTTTCTACTTTTTGCTGGGTAGTCCTCTTTTCCTTTTTTTTTTTTATTTTTTATTTTATAGACTCAGCCATTTTGAATGCTGGAAAGTTGGAAGGGAAAGGAAAGGAATGGCCTGTAGGAAAATGGCCACAGGGATCTCCCTTTCCTGATGGTCGAAACGACAGGCGTAAAAGCTCCAAAGCTCCTAAACTGAAGGAGGGGGTGGGGGTGCAAAACGCAAAGCAAAGAGCCTTCATGCGAGGCTGTGTGGTTCCGGCACTGCGGGAGGAGGACGGGCTGCCAGGACGAGGGAGCCTTCACTTTGGGCTCAAGGAACTGGTGTGGGGTACGCGGCCGCCTGGCTGCACGTCCCACGTAGAGGCAAGTAGGTGGTGTCCTCTTCGAACATGCGGGCTCAGTGCGGGGGTTCCGTAATTGGGTGGGGGGGCAGAGCGAACGAGTCAAACAATGAGCCTTCAATCCAGGCTAACGGCTCCGGTGCAGAGGGGGTGGGGGCAGGTAGCCAGGACGAAGGAGCCCTCACGTCCCCTACGAGGAAGAGAATGGAGGCGGAGCTCAGCGCGGCATTGCACTGGGAGTTCTCTTCAACTCCGCGGGTTCCTCACCTTTTGAATTGAATCCCCAAGCAGTGCCGCTCCCGGAGGAGGGTGTCCACCTACCTATACCAAAAAATCCTGCAGCACAGAACACGCAAAATGGCCGTCCCTCCTCACCATTCTAAGCAGTAATGCTTCGCAAAAGTGTGGAGGGAGGCCCAAGTTGCCGCCTTGCAGGCGTCTACATCAGGGACACCACTAGCCAAAGCTGAAGAAGTAGACTTAGCTCTGGTGGAATGAGCTCGAATACCTTCAGTAGGCTCCTTCTTGGCCAAGGCGTAGCAGATCTTGATGCATAAGATGATCCACCTGGACAACGTTCACTTGTGAACAGCTTTGCCCTTCATTTTACCCAAGTAACCAATGAAGAGTTGGTCGTCCAGCCTGAAGTCCTTAGACCTGTCCAGGTAGAAACTGACCGCCCTCTTCGAGTCCTGGCGTTGAAGTCTTTTCTCCTCCTTAGAAGGGTGAGGGGGAGGATAGAAAGTGGGAAGAGTGATAGATTGCCCTAAGTGGAAAGGAGTGACCACCTTAGGCAGGAAAGCAGCTTTGGTCCTAAGATCCATCTTATCTGCATGAATAGAGGTGAAAGGAGGCTAAGAACTAAGAGCCTGCAGGTCACTAACCCTCCTAGCTGAGGTAATCGCAACCAGAAAAATTGTCTTGAATGACAGGAGCCTCATTGGACAACTATGTAGAAGCTCAAAGGGGGACCCCATCAGAATAGTAAGTATCAAATTTAAATCCCACTGAGGCATAATAAATGGCGTGGGAGGGAACCTGTTAGTGAGACCCTCAATGAATCTCATGACTACAGGAGACTTAAACAAAGAGGGTTGGTCTGGTAAGCAAAGAAAGCCCGACAAGGAAGACAAGTAGCCTTTAACAGTTGCTACAGCACAAACCTGTTGAGCCAAGGAAAGAGCGAAACTCAGAATATCAAATAAATGGGTCTTCAAAGGATCAATTGATCTCTCTCCACACCATTTAGCATACTTGGCCTACCTACCAGAATAGACAGATTTGGTGGAGTGTCTTCTGGCTGATAATATAACATCCACCACATCCGGTGGGAGAGAGAAAGAACTCAAGTTGCCCCGTTCAATCTCCAGGCATGAAGGTGCAGGCTCTGGAAGTGGGGGTGTAGATCCTGCCCCTGCAAGAGGAGGTCTGCCCTGCGAGGGAGACGGAGCGGAGGGTGCAATGAGAGGTGAAGGAGGTCTGTGTACCACACCCTTCTTGGCCAACGTGGGGCGATCAATATGTCCCGGTCTTGTCGATTCTTCCTCAGAAACCGAGGAATCAAGGGAATGGGAGGGCACGCGAAAAGAAGCTGTGAGCCCCAATCTAACTGAAACACGCCCCCCAACGCTCCCCGCATCGGATACTGGAGGCTGCAGAACAACGGGCAGTGCGCGTTCTCGTGAGTGGCAAATAGGTCCAACCGAGGAAACCCCCACATCCTGAAAATGTGACGGACCACCTCTGGATGAAGACGCCACTGAACTGCCGACTGAGACTGTCGCACGGACATTCAGCACCCCGGCCAGATGATTTGCAATTACTCAAATCGGATGGCCCTGAGCCCAGGACCAGAGTCGCAGAGCCTCTCTGCAGAGACAATACAACCCTACTCCTCCCTGTTTGTTTATGTACCACATCACAGTAGTGTTGTTCGTCAGGACCTGATCTGACTGATCGCAAAGGTTAGGGAAGAAAGGCCTTGAGAGACAAACATATTGCCCATAATTCCAGAAGATTGATGTGAAGCAATCTTTCCTCTGGATACCAAAGACCCTTAATCTCCAGCAGATGCCCCAGATGAGCACCCGACCCCAGAGTGGAGGCATCAGTTATCACTGTGACCAAGGAGAAGGAGGTCGAAACGGCTTCCCTTGAGACAGGTTGCCTGAAACACTCCACCACAACAGCTCCGCTGCAGTGTCTCTGGAAATTCTGACCACCTCCCTGAGATCCCCGTTGTGTTGAAACCACTGCCTGTGGAGGCATCACTGAAGTGCCCTCATGTCCCAGCATGCATGATTGACTAACAGTATGCAGGAATGGAACAGAGCGAGCAGGCGCAGAACCTTCAGGACTGGAACAGCCGCTCCATCTTGAAACATTGGAATCATAGCTTGGATGTCTAGAATCCTCTGTGGAGGCAGAAAAGCACGACTCACAGAAGTGTCCAGTATTGCCCCTATGAGCAGGTTGTGCTGAGAGGGCACCATGTGAGACTTGGGTACATTTATTGAAAAACCCAAGTCGAACAACAGCCTGGTTTTTGCTTGCAGATGATGACGCACCATCTCTGGTGACTTTGCCTTGAGCAGCCAGTCGTCCAGATAGTGGAATACAGGAAACCCGACCTTCTGAGATGTGCTGCTACCACTGCCATCACCTTTGTGAAGACCCGAGGTGCATATGTAAGACCGAACGGGAGGACCGCAAACTGGTAGCGGTGAGACCCCACCGTAAAACAGATATACTTCCGATGCGACTCCAGGATGGGAATGTGGAAATAAGCATCCTGTAAATCGATCAACACCATCCAGTTTTCCTGCTGCAGTGCCAGAAGAACCTGAGCTAGGGTCAACATCTTGAATTTATCCTGTATGAGGTCAAAATTCAAGACCCCGAGGACCAGGATCGGTCTCCATTGACCGTCCTTTTTGGGAATCAGGAAATACCGGGAGTAGCATCCCTGACCCCTTTCCTGCTCCAGAACAACCTCTATCACACCTTTTTGTAGTAAGGAGGAACAGATGGTCCTCAGAACACCAGCCCTCGTCAGGAGGGAAAGGAGGGGGAAACTCCCTGAAAGGAAGGGCGTACCCATTTTCTACAAGATTTAAAACCCAAAGATCTGACGTAACAGATTTCCAATTTTGTAGAAAATGGGACACTTGACCTCCTACGGGTCCAACATGCTCTAAGATGGGGTATCTAGGGCTGCTTCCCTGCGGAGCCATATGGGGGAGCAGGAGAGGAGGAGGAGGAGACTTGTTGGCGAGCAGACCCTTGCAGACGGCCTCTTCCCTTCCCTCTGTATATTCTATACAGCGGGTTCTGTTGTTGCTGCTGCTGTGGCTGCTACTGTCGGGCCTGAAATGGAGCAGCCTTCCCAAAGCCCCGAAATCTCCGGTATCCAAAACCCCTAGGCTGGGATTGCAAGCCTAAAGATCTAGCGGTAGCCCTATCTTTAAAAGGTTGCACAGCCGAATCTGCCTTTGTCTAGAGCCATCAAAGGGAAGATCTAACAGTGTGGCCTGAACATCCGGAGAGAATTCTGATGTACAAGATGTTAGAACTTCCTCAAGAAACAGTGATTGAAGGAGTGTGGCGAGTCCTTCAAGAGAGGAGCAAGTCTAGAGGAGATCAGTTGAAAGTTTCATGAGTTAAGGTTGGTGGGGGTGCTAACGATTTAAGGGAGAAATCTGCTCATCAGAAAGGTTTTAGTTTCCGTTTTGAATGTTGAGGTAGAAGAAATTCTTCTGATGCTCGGGGGGAGAGAGTTCCAAATTCTTGGTGCAGCTCCGGAGAATGCTCTATCAAATGTTTTTTTCTTGCTGAAGCAGGAAGGTTTTAAGAGCAAATTGTCGGAGCTCCTGGTGAGTCTGTTTCCACTCGATAGCGTACGTTTCTGGGCTAGGTATTGGGTGTCTTGTAATGTAAGGCTTTATGAGTAATGCAGGCCATCTTTAGCTGTATTCTCGCTTCATAGGGCAGCCAGTTGAGTCCTCTCAGCCAGACATGCCTCCTACTTGCCACCGATGAGCCCATCACCCTAGCAACAGAGTCAGCCGTATCAAGCCCGGACTGAATCTCCTGACGGGCTGCAGCTTGAGTGTCCGACAGTACCTCCGCGAAGTGGCCCTAGATATCCTCTGGCAGTTTAGTAATCACATCCTTAGCTGAGTCCATCAATGCATGGATGTAGCGTCCCAACAGGCATGTAGCGTTAGTTGACTTCAAAGCCATACTGGCCGATGAAAATACCTTCTTAGTCAACTGTTCAAGCGTCTTTGAATCCCTATTCCCTGTAGTGGAGGGAAAGGAACCTGAGGATTGTTTCGAAGAACATGAAGCTTGAACCACCAAGCTCTCAGGTGAAGGGTGTGTGGTCAAAAAAGCTGGATCCCCAAGCGCAACTTTGTATCGCCTTGCCACCGTTCTGGATACAGCTGGGGCAAACATAGGATTCTGCCAAACTTCTAAGATGGGATCCGTCAAGGCTTCATTGAACGGAAGCAAAGGTTCCACCACTGATGAAGGGGAGTGCAGAACCTCCATCAAAATGTTCGATTTGACCTCTGCAGTAGGCAACTGTAAATCCAGAAGGTCAGCAGCCTTCCTTATAATGGAGTGGTAGGAAGAAACCTCCTGAGAAGAAAGATCTTTGGGAGAAGAGAGTTCCCACTCTGGCGATGTGTCTAGCCCACTAGCTTCTTGAAGCCCTTCAAAAACATTAATGGGATCCAGTATCTCCCCTTCCTCCGCTTCCTCCTGTTGCTGCTGGAATTCCTACTCTTCCAGAAGCCTCTGAGCCTCCCTCCTGATCGTATCTTCGGCATCGGTGTCAGCGGCGCCAGACGCGGCACCAGTGACTTCGGAGCCGGCATCGATGGAGGCCCTTCAGGAGCGGATAGAGGCGCCATATGAAGTTGAGACGGCGCCGGACCGGAGCCCAACGGCGCCGGAGAAAAGTCCATCCTTTCCTTGGACGGGATTGGTGCTGAGAATCTCAGCGTCAGGAGAGGCCAAGTTGGAGTCATTGGCATGAAGGGTGCCTGGGCATAATGATGGGGTACACCCATATTAAAGGAAAGCGGCCCCATGGGACCACCAGGCGCACTGGATGGATTAACCGCCTGGGCAAACATGCCAAACATTGCATTTAGAAAATACGAAGGATCCGCATCAGGAGCCACAAAAGGTGGGTACGGCTCCGGAACCGCCTGATCTGGAACCGCTTGAGGTCGCAAGGTTGGTTCTGGCTGCGGCGCCGGAGACGCCAGGGGTGGAGTGGCTGGAGGCGAAGGACTCTTTTCCATGGGTGCCGGAGAGTCCGTCGGAGAATGCGCCGGAGTCACCTGCGTTGAAGGAGAAGGAGGGATGTCATCCTTCTTATGACGCCGAAAAGGCTGGATACCCCGACCTCGGCGACTTGTCTTTGGAAGAGCGACGCTTGGAACTATGACGTCACTTTTTCTTAGGTTTCCTCGATGACTTTGAGGTGTGTGGAGTCGGAGACTTCGACCTCAACTTTGTCCCCTTCCGACCTCTCTTCTGCTTCTTCGCCCGAGCCATGAATAGTTTTGCCTCCCTCTTCTTGAGGGCCTTCAGGTTCATCCGGCAACACGAAGAGCATCCCTCGACGACGTGGTCCGACGACAGACACCAAAGGGACCCGTGATGGACATATGTCCCCCACATTCCCTACACGGTTTGAACCCTGACTTTTTCTGTGTAGCCATCGCACTGCTACAATTACAGATGGACTGTAACAATGTTAACCTACAAAGAAATGGAGAGACCTAGAAAAACCGTTACACGTCGACGTCGCGGAAAAAAGGGAACTGATGTCAGCACGCCAAAGAGGTCTTCTTATGGCTCTGATGACATCACACGGAGTCGCGAGCGGAGCTGTGCCATTGTGTTGTACTCGTCGATGTGGGAGAGCTATGAAAAAAGTTTCTGTGGAATGCTGCGCAAGGGGTAATTCAAAAGGTGAAAAATCCACAGGCAGATGTATCCATCAGAAACTACAGTTTTCTGCAGCTTTTGAGGGATGAAAGGAAACACTTTCCTAAGTACTGTCAAGGTGAAAAAGGAGGAGAAGGTGATGGCATTTATCTGATTTTTGAATGATAGTTTGCTATCAAAAAGTATCCATAATTTCTTGACTTACATTACAGGTGAAGGTAGATTGCCAAGTTCCTGTGGCCACCAACTAGGAGACTAAAAGGAGGTGTTCTTTCCAAATAGCAGAACCTCGGTTTTACCTGAGTTTAATTTCAGACAATTTTCGTTCATCCATATGTCAATCTGTGACATACAATCATGGAATCTGATTGCAGTGTCCTCAGGGTAGCTAGCCACTGAGACCACAATCTTTGTATCATCGGCATAGGATACCACTGAAAAATGAAAAGATTTGATAAGACTGGTCAGAGGGGTAACGTAAAGATTGAAAAGGGTGACTGTCTGAACTCTTCAGGGGCACCCAGTTCTCGCTTCTAAAACTAAACTGGGTCACATCAGGGAGAGTGTTGTCATTAACAAAGGACACACGTTCCTGCTTGATGGCCTTCTCTACAATTTTCGCTGGGAAAGGAAGGCAAGAAATTGGATGGTAGTTGTTGGGATCTGAGGCATCAAGATTAGGCTTTTTCAGGAGCGGCAAGATTGAGGTTTTCTTCCATTCCTTGGGGAAATAGCCGGACCTGAACATCAAGTTAAAGATATCAATTAAGTGTAGAGATGTGATCTCTAGTGCTAGATGAATCATTTTCCAAGGGCAGGTATCCAAAGGAGAGCCTGAGTTAATATTGTTGAGTAGGCTAAGAACATGATCAGATGTAAATTGGGAAAAAGTGAAAAGTCATTGGACTACGGGCAGAAATAGAGTCATTAAGGGAACCAAAAGATGGACAATTACATCTGAGACATTTGGGAAGACAGCAGCATCAGGAAGATGAGATGGTTGCCTATTTTTGGCAGTAAAGGTATTCTACCCATCTTTTTACCTTAGCTTGGAAAAATAAAGCTAATGAATCACAAATGGATTGATTAGCTGTGTTGTTCTTATTATCAGGGATGTTTGCCAAATTTTTGACTGTAGCAAAAAGGTCTTTGGGAAGTAAAGAGCTTTTTCTTATGGATCAATTCTTTGTAAGAGGTGGAGATTGGGTAGCCTCGCGCTTTATAAGTGCCCAGTAACATAACATAATATAACATAAATCTCTCTTTCTGTACTATCGTAGCTATTACCCACCTTCGTTCTTGTCTACGACAATGCAATTTTTGAACTCTGACTTTTTCAGAGAACCAAGGCTCCAAAGGAGTTGCTCTATGGCTTTTATAAGCCTTTTGTGGCGCTAGTTGATTTAAGGTGTTAACCATCGATGTTAGTTAGCTGTGGCTGTATCTAGGTCATTGGAAACCTTGGGTAACATACAAGTTAAAACTGAGCTTAGCATATTTGCATCTATCTTATGCTTTGGACGTCAAGTTCTGTTTGATTGGGACAGATTAGAAGTCGAGACTATGGTCAATATTACCAAATCGAACATGACTGCCAAATGGTCAGACCATATGAGAGGGAAGAGATGTGGTAGGTTGAAGGAGAGGATTATCAGAGAAAATGCCATCAAGTAAATGACCTGCCAAATGAGTGTGACACTTGGCCAGCTGAGCATATCAATGAAATGTTCAGAGTCTTTATCCAGAGTGTTTTCCAAATGGAAATTAAAGTCCCCAAGGACAGTGAAGTCTGCAAAGTTTACCTTCATTTCCATTAACTGACTAAAAGGCTGCTCTGGAGCCTGTAGGGTGATTGATGAGTAGGCCATTAAAAGAGTAGTTTTTATGAAGTTAAATTTTAAACACGAGAGCTTCACATTCGAAAGTTGAAGGGAGCACTTGAAAGGTGGCTTTAAGGTGGTCGCAAAATATTACAGCAAGGCCTCTGCTCCTTTTCTTCCTGCGATCCAACCTAAAGATGGCATAGCCAGCAGAGATCGCAGATACAAAATCAGGGCCTGAGCCAGCGTCGGCCCAATTTTCTGTTATAAATGCTAGATGCAACATTTGGGACTCAAAAAAGAAAACTGAATTTGCTGATTTCTTAATCAGTGATCTAGCATTGATTAAAGTATAATGACTGGTATGCGAGCAAATCGCTTGCTCATAGTTGGAGAGGATTCTAAAATTCCTAACTCTGCTTATACTAATCTGATTTACTTCGTTTTGGTGTCTACATTTATAAACAAATCTGCTTTATGTTTATAAATTGAAGTCATATTTCTTTCGAGTCATGTCAATTACTTATCGTACTTGTTGGTATTCTGAAATGCTTAATACATGTAGGGGTGGGCGATAAACTCCACTCTGCCGGCAGAGCCTGCGGAGTTTTGCCACTCCGTGCTCTAGAGTGCGGAGTTCGGCAAAAACTCCGCCGGCCAGCTGCGCAGCGGAGTTTATCGGCACCCGTCCCCTACCTTCAGTCATATTTTCACTATTGCCGAAGTGAGGAGCTTCTTAGGCCTTTTTTTGGTAGGACTTGTGCTTGTTTAGGTCTGTTTTCAATAGGGATTGTGTTTGTTTTAGGCTCTTGGCGACGGAGTACGGTAGTGGAAGCTCAGGTTTTAGAGCGGAGGACTGGGCGGTGTGTGTGCACTGCTGGAGAGACCTCCATTAGAGACACTGCCACCACCTGGGGTAAGCCGTGACAGGCCAGCCAATTGGAGCAGATTTAGAGAGGGCAGGTGAGGAGGGGAAGCAAGGTTAGGCGCTGATGTAAACCAAGAATGCACATGACGAACGTTGCGCACAGATCTCCCTCGTGCTGACCCTAATGCAGATTCGGCTCGTGCTCTGCTCCCATTGTCAGCAAACCTGCAGACACCCCCACTAAAATAAATTGGGCACAAAACAGTACTCACTGTCTGCAGATTTCAAGCGGTTGCCAAGCGAATGGCTGAGGTGCTGCAGAACACGTTGTAATGCCGTTACCAGCTGGCTGTGAAATTTCTAGTTAGTGCCCTCATAGGCAACATGTCCCCGCTGGGTTCATCTCCCATATAGCTGACCTCCATGCAGGGCAAACACTCGTCAACAAACTGAAGTTTACTTCAATTTGGTGATGAGTGCCAAGTGCCTGCCCTGAGCAAAAATGCTGGCAAGATGTTTTAGTATATTACACGCTCACAGTTGACATCTGCTGTGATCTAGATTCAGTCCCAGCCAGCTCAAGATTCCAATCTTCTTGAAGTTGGAACATTGAGTATTAGCAACACATTAATACCAATGCTTAGAAATCGGAGGCACTTTGTATGAAGTGCTACGTAAAAACAAGTTTGTACTATTAACTTGTGCTGAGCGGAACTGGGAATTCTTTCCATGTTCCCTACGACCTCTCCCCACAGGTCTCTGCTGGTCAGTGCCTACAGGACTGTTCACTCGCAGGGCATTTAGCATCAGCTTCTCGGCTATGCACAGCCACAAAAGACAAAATACTGAAAATCTGTGTAATGCACAACACAACTGCCTCCTTGCACGCAACAGCACATTCACTTTTCTACAGCCTAATGGTCCCCATTTCATCAAACTTTACAGAACATCTGCAGGGGTGGGTTAGTCTTGCCTAGATTACTGAGCATGTTTCTAAGAAAAGGGGAACATGTTTTCAAGCACTCTTAATCCCTTAGAGAGGGTGTTTTTAAGCATTATAGTCTAGTCCTATAATGCTGAAGTGCAGCCTGAGTCTGCTGAGATAGCGCGGTGAGTGAGCGCCTGCTGTGAAGATCTGTGTCACTAGTAGTCTCCTAAATGTAAATGCCATGGAAAGTTCCACTCCACCTTTCATCCTTCAGAGACCGATAACACCACCCAGATCATTATAGTATAACTTTTCTTAGGCTTGGTGTTCCTGTGGAAGGGGGAAGCAGGAACAGGTGCGCTATGTTCTAAAATTGGAATTATCTAAGATTCAAAAGCAAAAGTTACCAAATTTCCTAACCGCAGAAAGCAGTGCTCACTGCTGAATGTTGCGGTGCAACCATGATGGATGCAGCCAAAAATGCATGTATGTGTTAAGGACTTTAAAATATCCCGTCTCTTTGTAGCTTTCAGACCTCTATAAGAACGTCTTGTCTGTCTTCCTTCTTATGTTAGTCTGCCACCCACCAACTTACCCGGTTCACGAAAATTCACGGAATCTCACAGAGCTTCTATGTAACTCTGCAGAATTCCACAGAGTCAAACTTGTTGAATAGGGCTAACCCAGAACCTACTCTCTGGAATTAATTGCCCAATACACATCCTGTTTAATGTTTATCTCTTCCCGTAAGCTCAATTCAGCTGCTCTTTTGGATTTAACACCTTGCCCTGTGCGGACAATACTCAAGTCCTCAGCTCTGTCCCAGATGAACCTAACCAGGTTCTATCCTGCTTCCAAGCCTGTATGAGTGCAGTTGCCTGCTGGACACAGAGCAATTGTGTTGGATATTAGCTTGTGATGGAATGTGAAGGGTGATGTGGAACGCTGGGAGGATTCTGGGATAGGTGGTTGGAAATAGGGGGACTGGGAGGTGAGGTACTGGTGGCCGCATCTGCAGAACTAATCTGAAGATTAAACACCCACTTAACTTTAAGTTCGTTGGAAGTGTGTCATGTTTTCAAACTGTCTCAAACTTAACAGAGACACAGCTTATTTTATTATACTGTCAAATCTCTGATTTTGACCACTTCCTGGTGGCCTACCGATTACGGCATTCCATCGAGCCTTGCCTCCTCGGCTAAAGATTTGGGCATCAAAAATGGCATCCAACTCACCCTTGGGAAACAAATCAATCAGGTATCCAGAACATGCTGCCTGCTCCTCAAAATGCTGAGAATGATTGCCACATTTTTCTCACTTGACACCCTTAAAACTATATTTCGTTCATTAATTACCACTAAACTAGATTAAACAGTGTTTACGTGGGGATTCCAGACTGCCTTTCCCTCCATCTACAATCATGCAGAATTCAGTCGCTAGACTGATTTCAAGACTTTCTCCTATCACTGAAGTGCCATCCGATCTTAAATCCTCTTGCCCATCAAGAAGCAAGCGTTCGATATTTAAGCCCTGTCCGTGGTCCAAAAGCGGTCAACAACAGGTCCAGGGGCGTGGTCTGGCCAACGAGGAAGATGGCCGCTTAGTTCCGGAGCTCTGTGTCATGAGAAGCCCCGGACGGCAATGTGAGCTCCCTGGAAGTCAAATGCCGGTCTGCACCTTGGATTCAAGTGGCTGAAGGGTTGGAGGTGAGGCGGCGACGTCCCTGATTCTGCATGGCGCTCCCGGTCGACATTTTCCCGTGAGCAGCTGACTGACGGGTAGAAGGCTGCGGCCATGTTGTGTGCGCAGAGCTGGTGAGGTGAAACTATGAGGGACGCCGGAAGCAGATTTGGATGGTTTTGAGGCAGAATCTTTGTGCAGTGCAGTGGCGTGTGGTGACTCCGTCTGTATTTTGCCCCAGACGGGACGGACTAAACCCGCACTATCATCAGACCTGAGGAACATGTGTGGTGTTTTCACGCTACCTGCTGGGCCGAGATTGACGACGACGGCGTCCTTAGAGAGGAGCCTCCTTTATTCTTTTGCCAGCACAACAAAGTGTGGTGACTCAAACTTTATTTTAGTTGTGAAGAACTGGGCCTGCACTGCTGCACTGAATTATTGAACTGCTGAATTATTTCCCTCAAATTATTGCACCAGAGAGCGCGAAGCGGTCCGCCTGCCCTAGAGGTTTACGCATTATTTAACACGGGCGGCCTTGCACTGCACCAGTGTAGATTAAAGTTCTTTTCTTGCCCCAGAGGTGAATGTGGGAGCAGCCCGGTTTTGGCATGAGAGACTACTAGAGGAGGACTACCTAACCTATAGAAACCGGTCCTGCCCCGCTGCAGCTGATCCTAATGAATTTACACAATACTAATACTGACCCTAGGATGGTTGCTAAGATTAATGGTTGTTGATGGCCTATACTGTAAAGAGTCTGTCGCCAGTTGGAGGTTTTTAAGGGTGTGAGACACAACGTAGCAGTCATTGCTTTTTCTTCTCCGGCACCACGGAATCTTTATGCCTGTAGTGGCTAAGCAAGTGTACTATTCACTGGTCTTTCTGCAAGTGGGCCTAACAGTTTCCCCTTCCGAAAGGACCTACCCTGTATGGAAACACCTGGGTGAACTGACTCTCAATGACAAGCATATACGGTGAGGAAGATGACCCCATCAGAGACCCTAATGCACAAAAGAGATATTGAGGTATAATCTTGAGCCCCTCCAGAAGCCACTGCCTGCTGCTCTTCAGCAATTCCTTTTTCCATATGCTCTACCTCTAATCTTTAACCTGAGGTAAGTTTCAACCCTGCCATACGCATTCCTGGGGCAAACTATGGTCTATCTGGAACATCCAGACCATTGATTGCCGCTTAGAGGTCATCTGCCAAGTGCAGCACTTCTATACCAGAGGATTAATGCTAAATAGTCTGGGGTGCCTTCTGGCAAGGCTACTGGGAAACCCGCAAAATAACTCCTCTTTTCAGAAGCTCTAATCCAGGGCCGTTCTACTTCAGATGCACGGGGTGTTGCCGCCTCAGCGGCAAGCATCTCTAACCCTATGATGTCCACTTCGCCGGACCCCACCATGGAGCGGATACTCCAGGAAATCTCTGCTGTGGGCCGACGATTAGAGGGTATGGAGACATCTAAATCTGCTCTTGCGACCGAGACTAAATCCATTCGCATGGAAATCTCTGGATTCCAGTGCCGGATGGATGGCCTTACTGCATGGTGGTAGCAGTAGAGAACTGCCTAGATGTCATACCAGACCGAGACCAAGAGCTTCTCTTCCTCAGGAGTAAAGTAGTGGATTTGGAAGACAGATGCCATCGAGACAATGTACGCTTTTTTGGCTTTACATAGAAAATAGAAGGCTTGGATACCAAATCCTTTCTTAGAGAAGTCCTCCCAAAGCTCACAGGTCTTACTTTCGATCCACCATTGGAGATGCAGAGAGCCCATCGCATCGGTCCGCCCAACACAGGAAAACAATATGCGACCACGCCCGCTCATCGTCTTCTTCCTACGCCATGAACAGGCCCCTCAATTGATCATAGCAGCTCGTACCCATGGCCCGTATGCATTCGAAGGTCATGAGATTAGAATGGCAGCAGATTTCTCGAAAGAAACTAATGACCGTCGCAAAGCTTTACTTTCTCTCAGACCCCGCCTGCGACAACTTGATATCAAGTATGGACTTTTTGAGCCTGCTTGTCCTAGGATCACCACAGATGGGATAACCAAGGAGTTCTTTAATACAGAGGACCTTTGTCATCTTCTGGATAGTCTCTCTCCTCAAAATATGGATTGTACTGCGTCTTTACCAGAGTTTGGATCCCAACTCCAACCATTGAACTCTACGATGTCTTCTAGTGGGTCCCGACGTAACCCAGGCCGGTCCCAGAGTAGGGGACGAGATCCTGATCGACCTATTCGCTCCTTGGGAGATCGAGCACAGGCCCTTCAGGCAGTGGCTGCCATCACACAGGAAAGAGACAGGGACAAATCACGTTCTCCTCTAAAGTCCCCTTCAACAGAGGACGGGGTGTCCTTAACTGTGGCTGACCGATTGATCTCCCTACATTAATGAGATGGTGGAAGTTTGCTGTCTTGACGTCCGTTGAAGACGATTGAACATAGGTACTTCAGGCAGTGGTTACCTTTTCACAGGAAAAAGACAGAGACAAATCACGCTCTCATCTAAAGCCCCCTTCATCCGAGGAGGGTGTGCCTTGCACTTTAGCGGAGTGTTTTGCCTCCCTAGATTGATGGGTTGATGGAAGTTTGCTACCTTTTTGCCTGCCGAAGAAGACAATTGGATGAGTACCTGCTTTATAATGTTCCTATTTTATCCTATTACCTATCTTATATCCCCCCCTCTTTTCCTCTCCCTTTCTTAACATGTACCTATGACAATGTTTAATTGGTCTGTTTGCCTGTACTCACCGTACTGTAAATTTATGACATGAATTTAGATGGCTGGCTATGTACTTGAATTTCGGCTTACTTGTTATGCATTATATGCTCTATAATGTTCTTCTTCTTTTGATCCCCTCTCGCACAGTTTTCCAGCTCCTCTTTCTCTTTTTCATAAGTTATTTTGATAACATTTAACTATGATGATATTTAACTATGATGATATTTAACTATGATGATATTTAACTATGATAATATTTAACTATGATAATATTTAACTATGATAATATTTAGCTACCATTGCTATGTTTTGCAAAATTTGTTTGATTGTACTCTGCATATGACACAGATCTTCCACTTCTTCGCCCTTCGTTTTCCTATCCTCTGGTCTCCTCTTCTCCATTAACACTGCACTCTTATGATGCTTGTCTCTTCCCCCTATTCCTTTTTATGCGCACAATTGAATACTCTCATACTCTCATACTCTCAATCACAATACGGTCAATACTATTGCATACATGCATTCTTTTCTATTGACTTTGTCGCCAGATGGGGCTCCTCCAACGCGCGTAGCCCAAATGTTTAGACCCGCAGAGAACAGTCCTATTCCCCTAGTTCTGCACCTTCTCTGTGCAGTGCATCTACCCCTTCTTTCTCTCTTCCTTAACTTCCCTCCAGTTTCTATAGAATCTCACTTCTCCTCCTTCTCACTTGTCCTCCTGTGTATACACAAGTGTCTCCCTTATTTCCCCTTCACAACCCTCCAACCTCCTAGGAGCTATCTGATAGGGTTATTGTCCTTATTCTTGATCTTTCTCCATACCCAGAATTTGCTTTTTCTTCCCTTCCCCATTCCCCTTATTCTTATCCACATTTGTCCCTGATACCCTTTTACCTGCGCAGCTTTTACCTCTATATTCTATTTCCTTCCTTTCTTTCTCCCTTATAATCCAATTCCTCTCATTCCTTCCATTAGCTTTTTCCCTTAAAACCAACCTCTTTCGATTTTCAATGCACACATGGCAGTGAACAATTCTTCTCCCCCTCACCCACTATGTATTATCTCGTGGAATGTCAATGGTTTCACGCATTATATAAACTTAAGAAAGTACTCTCTTATCTGCAATCGAAAAAAGCTGATATTGCTCTTCTACAAGAGACTCACTTGGATGCTTTGGAATCTTCTAAGTTACGACGAGATTGGGTGGGAAAAGTCATTCTTTGCGGATTAACGACGCAGTCTCTTTCTAAGGAGGATCAGCCAAGGAAATGTAGAGTGGCTATCCTTTTGCACAAATCCTTACCCGTCACAACTGTCAAGACTTGGGCGACCCAGACGGCAAACACGCCTTTGCTGAGTTAAAAATAGTAGATAGGACCCTTTGTGTTGGCTCAGTATATGCTCCAACGGGAGCTAAACGCTCCTATTTTCTTAGCTTGAATCGCTTGTTAGTGAAAATTGGAGCATCCAGCTATGTCATTGGTGGGGACTGGAATCTTGCCCGAGATGCAGTTTTAGACAGAACAGGCCCCTTAGATAGATGCAATGAGGCAGACAGAGCCTTATTGGGAGACATAACGTCGGACCATGGACTGGTGGATCACTGGCGCCTTTGTCATCCCGCAGATTAAGAGTATTCCTTTCTCTCTTCTGCTCATGGCACCCAGTCTAGGATAGATTATTTTCTTATATCCCACTCGGTAGTTGCTATCACTAGAGAATCCAATATTCTGGAAGCTGCTATCTCTGATCATTCCCTGGTTCTCCTTGCTCTAGACCTAGGTTTAATCTCCTCAGGCCGTAAACCATGGTGTATGAACATTCAAAGATACCGTTCACCCCAGGGTAAGCCCCAACTACGTTCTCATCTCTCTGACTACCTAATCAATAATAAATCATCAGTTACCTCCTTGTAGGACCATATGGGCTGCTGCAAAAGCAACTATTCATGGGCAACTGATGAGAGACGCAGCCGAGGCCAATAAATCGGCATCCCTTCGTCGTATTGAACTCGAGAATCAAATTATCAATCTCACACGTCTATATTCATCTGATCCCATGGTGCCCAATCGTCAAAGCCTAGAGCTAGCCAGAATGGCACTCAATAATTTGTACACCTCCAAAGACGAGTACGCCCTTCAGCATTTAAAAGGCAGACATTATGAACAAGGGGAGAAAGCAGGCTGCTTACTTGCAGCACAGCTGAAACAGCGTGAGGCAGCCATGGCTATCCCTGCCATACAAACGGATTCAGGTGTGATTCTCACTAAACCACAAGAAATAGTTAACAATTTTGCATCATTTTTTGAAAACCTTTATACCCCTGAGACTCCGTCAACTGAAGATCAATTAGCCACTTATCTCGTGGATAATGATCTTCCATGCCTCACAGGCGAAGGTAGAGACTTACTTAACGGTGACATCAGCAAAGAAGAAATTGCTGTAGCCATTGCCAAATTACCAGGAGAAGATGAATTCCCTGTGGAATATTATAAATGGTCTGGGGAAGAAACCATTGATACTCTATATTCTGCTTTTCATGAGGCTGTTCAGACAAACACACATGGTCCTATTTACAGTAGGGCGTTGATTGCGGTTATCCCCAAGCCGGGCAGAGATCCGCTTGCTTGTGGTAGCTATCGCCCTATCTCCCTTATAAACGGAGATGTAAAAATCTTGGCAAGTATTCTGGCGGCTCGACTTCGCAAAGTCATTCCATCCCTCATACACCATTCACAGGTTGGCTTTGTCCCAGGCCGTTCTTCCAGGAATCACCTTCGAACACTAGCTCATACTTTATGGGCTGCAAAAGTGATAACGGAAGATGCTGTGGCTCTTTCCTTGGACGCAGAATAAGCGTTTGACCACTATTGACTGGGGTTCTCTCTTTGCCACCATGAAACGCTTTGGCCTAGGCGATCAGTTTATTTCCAAGGTCCGCCTGCTATATGACAACCCTGTAGCCCAGGTCAATTGTGGCGGATTTCTTTTGGATCCTTTGCCAATCCGAAGGGGTACTCGCCATGGTTGCCCCCTTACCCCTCTTTTATTCCTGCTGGCGATGGAACCCCTTGCCTCACTTATTCGCCACTCATCACAGATTCAGGGTATACCTATAGCGGGAGGTGTATCCAAGCTATATTTATATGCTGATGACATCCTCCTTACTCTACAGGACCTTTCTCATTCTTTGCCAGTCTTACTCGAGGTTATTGATGGGTTTGCAGCCCTTTCCGGTTATAAGGTAAACTGGGATAAAAGTGAGGCTCTTCCGCTCTCTTCCGGCACCACAAAAGCATCAATTGATGGATACCCCTTTGCTGGAAATCGTCGCAACTAAAATATCTGGGAATCTGGTTAATCGCGGTTTGGAAGGGATGGTCTCAGACAATCTTTCACCCCTTACAGCGCAAATGGAAACTGATTTTGCTAAATGGTCTCTTTTGGGTTTTTCCATGTGGAGAAGAGTACAGGCCGTGGTTTACCTCGCTTCACTTATGCTCTTGGAATGCTTCCGATTGTAGTTCCACTTTCCACACTATGTCGTGTTAATGCCCATATACGGGCCTTTGTCTGGGTATCTATGCGTCCTTGTCTACCTGCTGCCAAACTAATGGCTCGTCACTCCAATGGTGGTTTGGGTTTGCCATCGCTGGAGCATTACTCTTTAGCCCTGCACCTCTCGCAATTAGCTTATCTGCTCCCAGGTACGACTGACCCTCCACAATGGGTCACAACAGAACACTCGCTACTTAACCGTGATGACAGCCTTGAATTTTTATATGGACCCCGTAGCCCACGAATATCCCCTCCGCACCCTGTGATGCAAGCCACATATCAAGCATGGCATCTAGCCCACCGTCTTCTTGGGGTTGCCCATTGTTTGCACTCTAAAGCTCCACTTTGGGGTAATGAGATTATCCAAATAAACGGTCATGCGCTTCACTGGTCCAGTTGGAGATCGAGAGGAATCCAGACACTAGATCAGGTCATACTAAATGGAGAGTTGAAACCCTTTGACCTGCTCCGTGAGGAATTTGATCTTTCATTGCACCAGACTTCGCGACATTTGCAACTACAGCATTGTCTGAGGCGATGCTTGGGTCCTCTTCCCTGGACATTAGAACCTTCACCGATACTGGACTATAAACTTATTTGGGGATGGCATAAGGGAGTGATGTGGGGACTCTGTGGTGCATTAACTAATCACTTAAACTCACAACCACTCCTTAAAGCTCTTTGCGAGAAATGGTAGAAGCGCTTCCAAATTACCATTGTTGAAGAAGTCTGGCCAGACGTATTGGAATCCCTAGACAAGGGTACTCGTGAAGCACATCTGAAATTCTGTCTTTTCAAAACTTTACACAATTGGTATTGGACTGGTATTGGACACCTTTGAAATGACAACGAGCAGGATTATTGCCGTACTCTAATTGCTGGAGGTGTCCTGGAGTTAACTGTGACCTTCCTCATATACTCTACAAATGTCCTTCAATACAGTGTTTTTGGGCACATGTTGGGGATACCTTGAAGGAAACAATTTTCTTACAACTTCCCGTTACCCCCCTCATTATCTTACTGCATGATCTTGAGAATTCACCTGACATTACACGTCTACAACGCTGCCTTTTGCATACTGCGCTCTCTACAGCCAAAATTTGTAAGACAGTGGCAATCGCCTACTCCCCCCTCGCGGGGAGACTGGATGGTAGCAATGAGTCAGACCACATCCCATGAACTTGTAATATACCGACTGCAAGATCAGGAGGAAGTGTTCCAACAAGTATGGGCCCCTTTTCTCCGAGACCCCCGATTGTTTTCTCTTTCTTCTCTTGCCTCGTCCCTTCCTTCCCCCATTTCATATTTCATCTTTCATCTGTGATCCTCCCCCTCCTCTTCTATCTTCGTCTTTCCCTCTCTTTCTTTCTTCTCTTTCTCCCCCTATCCCTTTCTCTTTTCTTTCATTGTGTGTGTGCCTTTCCCCTCCACCTTCCCCTTCCCTCTTTCCTTCCCTTCTCCTCCCTTCTTCTTTTCCTACCCCAATTTTCCTCTTCTTTTCCTCTTTCTTTCATTCTTTCTTAATCCGGGTAAGGAGAAAGCATCCCTCTTTATTTATGACTTTCCATCATCCTCAATGTCCATCACATTTTACGTATCCAATATTTTGTAGGTTCAGATCTGTTCCCTCTATATGATGATCCATTATGCCTAATTCATTCCGTGGTTATGAGCAATGAGGTTTATGGATTTCTAGGCTTTCTAAGCATACTAGGCACAATATCCTTTTCTTTCACTGTTTACTCTTAGTCTTCTACCTGATCCTCTTTTTTTTTCCTTCCTCCCTCCTATTCTGTGCAGATTTTCTCTCCTTTATAGCACACAAATATATGAATTGACAATAGACTCTTGTGAGTCAATTACATTGTGCAGAACTTTTATGTATATGTCTGCCTTTAATTTTTCAATAAAGAATTACAAAACAACAGGTCCAATTTACTGGATGTATATGTTTACTCCATACCTTCCCTCTCGGCCTCCCTGGTCTGCCTCAGACAAGCGATTCATCATCCCTTGCATATTCAAACCCCGGCTCGGGGCCACTCTTTTTCTGATCTGGCCTCCAAACTCTGGAACAATCTGCCTCTCTTACACAAATTCACCGTCTGCCAATCAAAGTACACAAAAGACCTTAAAACTCGTCTTTTTAGATCATTCCCTTTTGATTTTCCTTCTCACGTTTCTTGCTAACTCCTTTGCTCTCCCCTTTTTTTACTCCCTCTCATACAGCCCCAGGATGCCCTTAGATATTTGTTGTGCTACATAATAGAACATAACAGGAGGTCTTGGAGACAACTCGAGCTACCAGGCCAGACCAGTCAAGGAATTTGGGAACAAAGATGGTAATTAACATATATAGGGAAGGATTCATCTAATCTTAATGTAGTGGACAACAAGTGGTGACTGGAGTGGTTACAGAGGGGAAAGAGTGCCAAAGTACTGGGATGAAAGATAAAGTGGTATTGCTTGAATGCTAAATGTTCTGTATGAGGTAGGCTCACCATACCATAAATGGTGCTAGTGAGATACATCACACTGGTTTGTTAGTCTTTTAATTATTTGAGAGGGATGAGGGGCTAATGAAGTTATGAACAACTTTACATTTCTGCAAGTTCTAGGCAAAAAGCATACATTTTCTAAATTCATTGTATTTTAGGCACCTTCAATCCAGTGTAATAATTAGAATTGAAACCTACTTGCTGTCCATTACCGGGATAGAGTTATTGTTCTGCACATTGTAGATTGCCACTGTGCCGTTGTACATCCCAACTGCTAGGAGGTTTGGATTGGATGTAGAGAAGTCCAATGCTGTAACGCCAGCTTCACAATGAAGAATTCGTTCTGGCCACTGAAATGGTGCAAATACTGAATTTTAAGAACAGCTTTAAGTCAAGAGTTTCATTTTATCAATCATTTCCATTTTTTCTACTATTGCGATTGCTGGTTGTTAGAACTAGGGACCCTTGCTTCTAGTCAGGGTAAGGAGGATACACACTTTAGATAACCCATGCTCAGCCCCTTGGTAGCTTGACATGAGCAAACAGGCTTATCCCAAAGGCAATGTGTAAAGTATTTGTATTCACAACACACAGTAATAGTGTGATAACACCACAAATGGACACCAAACCAGTTAAGAACAATAAAGTATCTTTATCTAAACTCAACAAGACCAAAATGACAAACCTCCAACATACATGTAGTAGAATAGCACTTTAAAACAGTTATTTCCAAAATAAAGTTTGTAGAAAATCAATCCAAAGCACGGCGCCAACCGCGAGGTGCGCGGCATCGGGCACGGAGTCACACGGACCCGTAAACAAACAGTACCTTTGGATAACGAAGTCTATGATGATGTACGGCGTCGTGGAGGTGAGGCGTCGGTGACGAGGTCGAGGCCAGCTCCCTGGTGCCACGGGGGAGGCAAGGGGTCCGTGAGGAGGCGACGTGTCGAATCCAGGACAGGTGAAGTTGGTTGTGTCGGCAGTGAGGCATCAGTTCCGGTGACGATGCGAAGTCGGCGAGTTCATGGAGTCACCCTCAGCGGTTACCATTGCTGCGATAACAGGATGCAGGCACCCTGCGGGGGTCAATGCGAGCGCTGGCGTCGGGAAGGCGGATACTTGCAGGCGTCGAAGTGTTGTATTCCGCTTTAGGGTTCCGTATATAGGTTTTCCTGAATCATGTCCTTATATAGGCACAATTCGCATTGCCCTTATATAGGCATAGAATCCCTGTCCTTATTTAGGCATTAACCGTGCACTCCAAATACAGGCATGGTCACCGACATCCGTCCACCCTAACGTCACAACGAGTTCTTAGAAACCAGACCCTTAAGCTTCGGGAGTTCCCCTAGCACAGGACTATTGATTTCTCCAAGAACTCATCTATTATGTATGAACCGTTATACCTTAAGGGTTCATTCCTGACGTCTTCCTCTGTCCGACTTCACGTCAATGCTAACATTCCAAGACACCTACCAGGTATAAATATACCTTCCCTTGCCCAAGCAAGTTAGAGGAGACCTCGACTTAAGAGGAGCCCGTATCCCGGCCTGACGCACTGAGAAGACGCTGTCATTCCTGCACGCAGACGAATCCAGCTTCCAGTGTTCTGACTTCCTTCGCGGGGTGTTAGAGTTCCAAGATCCAGCAGGAGATTCCCACCTCTCTCATTCTCAAGGTATGGAGCTGACTAGAACCTAGAGGGACTCTTGGCATACCATACCTGGCATACTAGACTTAACATACACTTAGTATACCATACTAGAGAATACTACACCTACTTCTTACCTTTCCCTACACCTAGACTAGGTTAGGTACATTGGGGTAGAACTAGCTTAGAGACGCATCGTATGAGTACTCGCATTTTTAGCTCATGTTATTTATGTACGTGAATATATGCTAAAAGATAATGCTAGCGCAGTATTATTTATTTCTACTGCTTACGCTGTACATTATCTTGCATACTGTCTTGTGATCATAACAGCACATATCTCTTACACGAGAAACAAGACTGTTCAATAAAACCCTTTTTATTGAAACGCCCGTCTTTCCTTTCTGTGTAACTCTGTAGAAACTAAGCATGCACGATTGACTGAGTGAAACTGTTCTATTGTTTCCACGATTCTGAGACGTGTTCCGATTCTAAAGGGAAACAAAGTAGTCATGTTTTTCGGTTGCCAGAAACTACTCCCTTCTTGTTCTCAAGGAGTTTCTAGTGGCCTCTGAGCTAGCTGGCACAAGTAATTAAGTTTAATATACTCGATAGGGACATACCGACCTTAGTCCAATGTCAAGCCTATAGGTTATATTATTCCAATGCGCAGAGCCTATTAGGGAAATAGGAACTACACTACATGGCGCCCAACGTTTGGTAAGGCCGTAATTTAACGCTAGATACTGAGTTACTCAGTCGTGCTTTTCTCAGAGACCCCTACTCACATACTCCATAAGATGTCTGGAGTGGGTAGGGTTAAATATCTGCCATAACTAAATAGGGAAGCACCCTATATATTAGTTGTTTGGTTTGTTCAACGTTGAAGGATACAGTGTTCCAAAATATTGTGCACCTTATCTTTTTGTTTCCTTGAAACTTGTTCTACATTTTTAAAAAAACAAATGTCCAACCGGGACAATGCCACCAACACCGGTGGAGCTGCGGCTGACCCAGCCATAGCAATTTTTTACTTTACAGGTTTAAATGAACCTGAGGAGGGTGTTATAGACATCAATCCAAACTTAAGAAGAGCCATCACTCTAAAACTTATAAAACATGGCCTACCACCAAGAGGCGGTAGAGCAGTTTCATGATAGAGGCACACGAATCCTTTCAGACAGAGGTATTCTATTCATGGGTAATATTTCCTGAATCAAATTCAGTAACAAGACTGTTTCACTTCTACAAAGAAGATGAACCACCAGAGGAATATATTCCTTTCGAGGATATTGAAATTCCACTAACATACCAGGAGCATCAGCTCTGGTTTAAAGGCGCCCTAAAACATCACAAAAACATTACCAGGCTCGGTCCACTAGGCAGACCAGGAGCAACATGGCCGATTCTAGCCGGCTACACTCCTCATCCTGACCTCGAAATAATGTCAGACGAGGAACTACTTACTCAACTTACAGAGTTAATAAAAATTTACAGACACCTAGTCCAATATGTCATGCGGACTTTCACAGTCCAACCACCATTAACAATTCCAAATCAAACTCCTCAACAGGGGAATACACTAAAAATTACACCACAGACTTTATACGCAGTCATGGGTAAAATGCCCACAAAACGTGAGCAAATTCCATTCTGGATAGCTCAAAAAATTACTCAAATAGAAGCAGTATTTCCAAATACTAGCCCTTATGAGAAACACAGAATCCTAACAATCTGTTTACCAATGGGGATCACACAACAACTGGAAGACTGCACCACTTGGGGCTCAGTCTTTGCTGCCATCTATACTAAAACACATGGTGTTCCGTCAATTGCAGTAATACCAGATGTCCTGAAACAAATTCAAAACGAATACGGGGCAGAGCCTGCTCTGAATTTAGGTATGAAATTACTGAAAAATTTCGACCAGGTCTCAACAATAATATTATCTAATATTAAAGGGGAGGCAGCAGCAGTGGCGATCTGCCAACGATTAAGGAATTCGATGTTACAGAACATCAAACAGAACTACCCAGAATAATAGAACAATCTTATGCAGAATTAGGCAGAGATAGTTTGGGTGGAAGACCATTGAAGCCAAAACTATCTGAAAGTCCTGAGAAGGACTCTATTAAACAAACTCCTACATCTTCTAAAAAGAAGTGGGAAACTAATAAACCTAATTCAAACGAGAAACGTTCTCAATCCCGAGGTAGGTCTCCTCAAAAGGAGCCGTCTGAAAGGAGGTATAACCTCAGGAATAGGGATCATTTGAAAAAGCCTGACAGGTATCAAGATACTGATACACGTTCCTCTCGTACCTTTCAGATCTCATCACAGACATCGGAAAGAAGAGGACGGTCAGAACATAGAGAAGAACGCGTGAAATCGAAAGACGACGAATACGTTCCGAAAAATAAATCCAAACCTCAATTCTCAAAAAAGAAGGTAGCAGGTCTGAAGGTCAGACATGCCAAGGATACTGAGAACACAACTGAAGAACGGAGAATGGGCTCAGACAATGCTGGACAGTGCAGCAGAAGTCACAATAGCTCGCCAGAACCTGAAGGAACTTCTGGAGATAGTGGACTTGAATGAGTACATTACAGTTGAGACTGTAGACACAAGGGTTAGTACTCCACAAAAGTTATATGAAATAACACTCCGAATGGAGGGAGACATACCGAGAAAGATGAAAACACTCTTTTGGGAAAAACTTTCAAGGGGTTATGACATACTTCTAGCAGAAAAAGACTGGCCACCACCATTTGTCAGGGAGTGCCCACATGGTGAGGACATTATTATGCCTGCCTTCTCCAACCATATTCCAATTCACCTAAAGTATACTTATGCCAGGAAATGGGCAGTTGCCCAGGCCCCAGCATTATACAAAAATCATGTAGGATGGGATGAGGACTCGTCTCAACATAAAACACATCTAAAAAATGAACCTACTGCACAGAGGCAGTACCCAATAAAGCAAGAAGCTAAAAAACAGGTCAGGGAGATCTTAGATCAACTTGAATACCAAGGGGTGATTGAAACATGCACCTCTTCTATGAACAATCCTTTGTTTCCTGTCTCCAAACCAGACAACACCTATCGTCTAGTTTTGGATTACAGACACTTAAACACTTGTTCAAAAACTTTTGCAGTACAAAATGCACATAGTACAGCATTAATGAATAACATTGTGCGTAAAAAATATAAAACCACATTGGATATCTCAAATGGTTTCTTTTGTCAAAACATAGCACCTGGAAGCAGGTACTTAACAGCTTTCTCAATAATGGGGACCCAGCGTCAATTTTGTCGACTCCCACAAGGGTTCAAGAACAGCCCGGGGTTATTCTCAGCTAGAGTAACGGAGTTACTACAAATTTATGATAATGAGGCATTGTCATATGTCGATGACATCTATCTGACAGACGATGACCTGGACAAACACTTGAACAGGGTGAGCACCATTATACTGGGCTTCACCTCTGAGGGCTATAAATTCAACTTTAAAAAATCCAGAATTGCCCATCTCAATGTCCTCTTTCTAGGGTATGAGCTTTCAAGTGAAGGCAAGAGCTTGGCAGCCAACTTTTTAGAAAGGTGTGCGCTGCTCCAACCTCCAAAGACGCTGAAAAATTTACAATCCATCCTGGGTTTCCTAAATTTTGGAAGAACTTACATTCTAAATTACGCAGAAAGGGTTAAACCTCTCTACGCATTAATCAAACATGATTTTTCAATCAAAAATTGGACACAAGAACACACAGAAATCTTGCGTTCACTTCAAGCTAACATGTTAGCAACAAATCACTTACAACCACGCGTAAGTCAACGCAATTTAGTGATCCGAATAATTTCGGGTCAATGCGGATTCACCTACTTAACATTTAATGAGGGTGAAAAAGTACCAATTGCATACAAATCTCATTTGTATACACAAGCAGAAATGCGCTTCACTTCAACTGAAAAAATACTGACAGCAGTTCAAACCACTGTAGCAAAAGAAAGAGCTCTAGCCCAAGGGAAACGCATTATTGTCGTAACACCAGTACCGGCTCTAGCGGCGGTCACAAAAGCGAGCATTCCAAATGCTAAAGCATTACATCCTAGATGGATACAATGGGTTAATTCTCTTGCTGCAACAGATGTTGAGTATGTTTTTGATCCTGATTTAAAAACACAAGCGTTCTTGCAATATGAACATGAATGTCCTCTGCCCACTGAGATTCTGCCTCTCGATCAGTACGAATTCATAATTTATACTGACGGATCCGCACAACCCGCAACAGGGAGTAAGCAAGCTTACAGTGCAGCGTGCGCAATCGTTAAAGGTCGCATGCGCGATGGCAACTTCAGACCTATGGTCACAAAAACCCAATCTCTAGGAGATTGTACAGCTCAGCGAGCTGAACTACAAGCATTCAAACTGGCACTTGAAAGTACAGATTGAGAATTCCCCACACTCATAGTGTGCGATTCCTTCTACTGTGTGTAGTCGTATAATGAATATATACAAACTTGGCTTGAAAATGGGTTCAAAGATGCAAAAGGTGGCACAATAAAGCATAAAACGCTTTGGGAACAAGTAGTTCAGTTAAAAGCGAACTACCAAAGGCTCACGTGATACACACACTGAGTCATCAACGTGATGGCGTTCACGTTGCAGGAATTCATTGGCTGACGAAGCCGCAAGGGGGCTGTTCAGACGGCTTCCGTAGCTGCGATCACTCGTTCAAAAGCGAGAATAGACAGTGAGATAATGTTGGCTGTCAATGCTACGAGCAAAGGCAGTGGTGCAGCGTTACCAAAAGTTTCCACTCAAGTACTCTTATGTAATTGATGCGAACAACGTTCCTTTTACTCGAATCCCTGGAGTGGGGGATAGGGTAATTCCAAACAAGGAACGCAGATTAGGACTAATCCTAGCAGCACATGAAGGGATAGCCTCAGCCCATGCAGGTATTTCTGCAACAGTATCTTTACTAAAACAAAGATATTGGTGGCCTGGCATTAGGAAACAGACCAAGAACTATGTTCTGGAATGTGAAATTTGCCAACAGATGAAAGTCTCCACAGTGAAACGTCCTGCGCAGACGCCCTTGTTAATTTCAGACAAACTGTTAGCTTGTGTTTACCTGGACCACTGCGGTCCCTTGCAAAGGGACGGTAACTATAAATATATGATGGTCACAGTGGATTCTTGCTCTAGGTTCCTATGGATATGGCCTCAGCGCTCGGCTGACGCTCGAACTGTTATAAAAGATTTGCGAGTTTTTATCGGCACGTACGCAATAGGCACGCTACATTCTGACCAGGGCCCTGCGTTTAGCTCTCGGGCTTACAAAGAAGCCATGGCCAGTCTGGGCGTTGCATTGCGGTACTCCTCTCTGTTTCATCCTGAGGGAAATTCTGTTGTGGAAAGGAAAAACCAGGACTTAAAGCAGTCTATAACAACTAGGGTATTAGGTTCGGGTGATGGGTGGGTCAAACATCTTTATGGGGTCCAACGCTCATTAAACAATTTGCCAAGAAGTTCTCTAGGGGGGTCACTCCATATGAGGGCCTATTTGGGACAAGAATGTGGGTGCCGGATCTAGAATGTAGTGGAACAGTGGTGGAAAATAAACCCTTTGATATCAAAGATCGTTTGGCTGTTTTACAGGATCTAAATGAACTAAGATCGAAACAAAGCAACGTATTCCTGCAGCCAACCACCACTGGGGAAAAACCGGCGGTCCCAGCAAGGCCTGTCTGGATTCCAAAAGTTGGGGATCTAGTCAGAGAAAAAATTGTGGACAAGAAGGAATTTGGACCTTCTTACAGACAACCAGTACCTGTCCTAGCCATACATGGAACAAGAACAGTACTTCTGCCGCCCCTTGCTGGAAAAAAGGAGAAAAGATTTGTGTCCATCGACCTCATCAAACCACAGTATGTGGCCAATACTAAATAGTAGGCCTCATGGACTCCGACCTAGTAGCAGACACACTCCTCTCGCTACTATCCAAGAGGTTCAGACTGATAACCATCGAGAATTCAGCAGTAACAGATGAAGGACTGAGCAACAATGCTATGGAACTCATCCCTCTTGAAACTCAAGTAACAGTTCGTCCAAATACACCTGTCTACACCAATGTAGCAAGTGATCAACTGGTTCCAGCGATTTCTACAAATCCTGATGCAATTCCAACAATTGACAGAACTGCTTCTGGCTATTTCATTAACTTTGATACGTTTTCTGAGGATCTGAGTGAGCCTGAGACGTCGCCAGCATCAAAAACTTTTAGACAGCAAGTACAAGACTTTTTACATTTTTTGAGAAAGACTTATCTGGTTTCACCATGGATTGAACTATGGATTATTTCTGGAATATTTTTCTTTCTGCTTTGGCTAGCTTTGGTTATGACTATGAGCGTGCTTATAAATGGCAGATACATCCATTTGGACACTGAAAGAAAAGAAGTGAGCTTAGTTTTGAAACCTCACAAATCATCCCATCGTGAAACAAGAGACTTGTCTGCAGTGAACATCACAGCCATTCCTATACAGGATGGTATAGTGTGGGACAAAACAGATTTCAATATTTTTGGCCCGACGGAACATTTGAACATTCCACATTTATTTAAGATTTCACTAAGTGATTTTGTTTCATCCAGTACCTATTCTGATGATTGGGACTTTGAAACTGTAAATAACATGATGTTTGACCTAGAAAAATCTGCTGCATTTTCTAATAATGAATATTTAGAGGGTTCATCAGACTATGAACAGCTGTATTGCTATAACCGCTATGGTCATCATTTTTTGCATAAATCTGCAACAGCTAGAAATGTGTTTATGTTTAACCAATGGGAGCATTGTCCTACATCACCAAAAGGTAGTTCAAAAACATTTGCTAAAAAGTTTCCATATTTTTCAGGATACAATACATCTGATCCAGAAACATTTTACTATAAAAATGTAAACAAAACAGGACTGAAAATTATGTTAACTAATACAAAACAGATTTACTCTGCAGCATTTATTGCCCAACTATCTAGACAGGGTTTCAACTTGTGGAAAGAGACAATAGACACAAAATCTGTCTGGGGTACTAAAGATTGGCAAGTGCAGGGGATAGAAGCTTTATTTAGAGCCTGTATCGTCCCTCAACAAATAATGTTTTTGAATGACACTGTGCAACAAACGTCTTGCCTTGGTTTAGCCAAGATCAAAGACATGAAAATTCCTTCTGTACCAACACCTGCCAGAGATAACAATAATCAGGCAGCGGTTACAGTTGACACAATACTACAACTCAACAGAACAAATCCTGATTGGAGAAAATGGTTGATCTGGCCCACAGACACAAACAACTGTCAAGAGAGATTCCTGAATAAAACACAGGGGTTTACTATTCATAGGCCAGACCCACGATACGTCCAAAGACAGCATCCGGGGGTAGTAACAACATACAGTGTAGGAAAATTATGCCTCGATTGGCTGCAAAAATCTACACTTAAGGATGTGAAACAACACTTATTCTTGCTCTAGGTTCCTATGGATATGGCCTCAGCGCTCGGCTGACGCTCGAACTGTTATAAAAGATTTGCGAGTTTTTATCGGCACGTACGCAATAGGCACGCTACATTCTGACCAGGGCCCTGCGTTTAGCTCTCGGGCTTACAAAGAAGCCATGGCCAGTCTGGGCGTTGCATTGCGGTACTCCTCTCTGTTTCATCCTGAGGGAAATTCTGTTGTGGAAAGGAAAAACCAGGACATAAAGCAGTCTATAACAACTAGGGTATTAGGTTCGGGTGATGGGTGGATCAAACATCTTTATGGGGTCCAACGCTCATTAAACAATTTGCCAAGAAGTTCTCTAGGGGGGTCACTCCATATGAGGTCCTATTTGGGACAAGAATGTGGGTGTCGGATCTAGAATGTAGTGGCACAGTGGTGGAAAATAAACCCTTTGATATCAAAGATCGTTTGGCTGTTTTACAGGATCTAAATGAACTAAGATCGAAACAAAGAAGACGCAGACCTTAGGGAATTCTTGCTTGGACCAAGAAAACCGCGTCAAAAACGTTTCATGTATGCCGGCATCTATGCTGCTTATAATGAAGCATGGAAGGTGTCACAGATGGAGGCCGCAGAACGAATATGTGAACTTGATCGTATTAATTTAGAGAAAACGCTCTCTGTGGTCGACAATGGGTTAACAACTTTGTCCTCCAGAATTTATTCATTGGACAGTATTGTATCCTCTGCTATCGACATACTGGAACAAGATTTAGCCATGTTACAGCAGGGCCAGTCTCAGTTACGTTCTATTATGTTATTAAGCTGGACGCTGCAATCTTTGCGTGCGGGCTATGTGCCTTGGCGTTTTATCAACACGACGGCTCTGTTTGCAGAATACAATCTAACTGATAAACAGATCGAACTGGCATAAAGGGAGCAAAGTATACAGTACCGAGCATTGAAAAACTTGAAAAATTACCATTCACAGTGGCAGAAAAACCAGCTACAGAATGGCTTATTCATGGCAAAATTAGTCTACCTGTGACTACTTTTCAGTTTCAGTATTGCCTTGAACAGATGCAAGCAGGCAAATATGAAAGGTTGGGTAAAGAATACATTAAGACATCCTGGAATCTACCTTACACATATAGATGTTGGAGTGGGGATCGTGAAGTGTTTCTGAGCGGTACACACTGTGAAAGTGCACTAAGCGGTTCACTGATTTGTCAGGACATATCTTTACACGGGGCTTGTAATGGTTCTGTGGCAAATTTGTCCTGCCACCAGCAGGGTACACCAGCTGCTGTGATTAATCCAACGTTTGGACAACTTTCTAATGGGAGTTACCTCATGTTGAATGATCAGAGTTGCTGTGGCATGTTGCCAGGCATCCCATATCTAGTAACGGTCAACTCCAGGGTCACTTGCTGTATGCAAGTATTGTTTGACCCAATAGACACAGTCAGGGAGTCGCCTCTATGGCCTTCGTTGAATGTCTCTTTTATACGATTTGATACTTTAAGCAGAATGAAAGCCATGCTTATACAACAATCAGTGCCTTTGACCTCGGCCAAAGAAACCTATGATCTACAAGTTGCAAGGACTTCGGCTGAGATACAGGCTCTAATTCATACAAACTGCCCTATACATTTCGTAGAAATGATAGGACGTATCTTTAACATGTCTGATACAAGCGGAATTGTACATGTATTTAAGACCATCTGTTCCGGACTATTAGCACCTTTCCAGGCTGTCCTCGGAATCATCCCAAACTTCGCACATTCGGTGTTTGGTGGTGTGCCGTTAATTCTAGCACTTGTTGCAGGAATTCTGTTTCTATTCCTCCTGCTACGCTATGGCAAGCCTCTTCGCCAACATCACTCCTCGCGATGTGGAGAGAGCCCTCCTTGAACAGAAATGCCGTGAGCGAATAGTACAGCTTTTGGGCATGCCTCGTCTACGGGAACTTAATACAACGTGGTTCCTGTCATTCAGACCAATCTGGCAAGATTGCATCTTACCTGTTCTACGCTGCCTGTTTTGCGGTGAAGAATGCATGCTAGACACCTGTCTAACACTCCCATCAGTCATGCCAACGGATATCGATACTCTGCTGGACCCGATAACGGCCCATGCTATGTGTTGTCCCCAGAGGCTTCCAATCCTGATGGCGGCATTCATTGAGATCTCACAGACGCTTCCGGCTGCTGCTGAGGTACAAGATGGATCAACGGGCAGACAGGTAACAACGGACGCGAACATTGCTTCTTCTGCTGAGGGCGATGTTTCTCATCTCTGTGCAATTAACCTTCTGAACGAAGTGTTCCAAATGTCACCAACTTCGGTGGACAATATTTTGGCTACGGAAATAGATGATCTAATGTTTACGCCAGAACCATACACTGACTTTGATTCGGCTCACAGTGTACCAGGGCAACAATGAAATTTGACCTTCATAGTTTCAAAACTTGGAACTATTCCCAGAAATTGAACTTTTTCTTTAAAAAAAAAAATTCTCGATAGAAAAGACATGGCAAATGAACAATCTGCTTACAGTAGAGCTAGTCTTATAAAACGGACTTCTTTGAATACTTCCAGGGACACATTGTCACCTTACTTGGCTAACATTTCATTTAATTCTATGATATGCAATGGCTTTGATTTTGAGAACTTATCGACCATTTCGTCATATGTATATATTTCTGTTTCATTCACGTTGCATTTTACTTCCGTTATATGCTTAGAATGGAAACGATGCTTTAAATGTACAGTACCTATTGCTTTTCAACAGTTTTGAGCTTCTTTTAAAATGCTTTTAGAAATGTTTTTAGCAACATGTGGTACTCAATTTTATGTTTAGCATTTAGTATTATCGTTCAATCGAAAGTGGAGTGGGTGTTGTATTCCGCTTTAAGGGTCTGTATATAGGTTTTCCTGAATCATGTCCTTATATAGGCACAATTTGCATTGCCCTTATATAGGCATAGAATCCCTGTCCTTATTTAGGCATTAACCGTGCACTCCAAATACAGGCATGGTCACCGACATCCGTCCACCCTAATGTCACAACGAGTTCTTAGAAACCAGACCCTTAAGCTTCGGGAGTTCCCCTAGCACAGGACTATTGATTTCTCCAAGAACTCATCTATTATGTATGAACCGTTATACCTTAAGGGTTCATTCCTGACGTCTTCCTCTGTCCGACTTCACGTCAATGCTAACATTCCAAGACACCTACCAGGTATAAATATACCTTCCCTTGCCCAAGCAAGTTAGAGGAGACCTCGACTTCAGAGGAGCCCGTATCCCGGCCTGATGCACTGAGAAGACGCTGTCATTCCTGCACGCAGAGCGAATCCAGCTTCCAGTATTCTGACTCCCTTCGCGGGGTGTTAGAGTTCCAGATCCGGCAAGAGATTCCCACCTCTCTCATTCGCAAGGTATGGAGCTGACTAGAACCTAGAGGGACTCTTGGCATACCATACTTGGCATACTAGACTTAACATACTCTTAGTATACCATACTAGAGAATACTACACCTACTTCTTACCTTTCCCTACACCTAGACTAGGTTAGGTACATTGGGGTAGAACTAGCTTAGAGACACATCGTATGAGTACTCGCATTTTTAGCTCATGTTATTTATGTACGTGAATATATGCTAAAATATAATGCTAGCGCAGTATTATTTATTTCTACTGCTTACGCTGTACATTATTTATCTTGCATACTGTCTTGTGATCATAACAGCACATATCTCTTACACGAGAAACAAGACTGTTCAATAAAACCCTTTTATTGAAACGCCAGTCTTTCCTTTCTGTGTAACTCTGTAGAAACTAAGCATGCACGATTGACTGAGTGAAACTGCTATCTATTGTTTCCACGATTCTGAGACGTGTTCAGATTCTAAAGGAAACAAAGTAGTCATGTTTTTGGTTGCCAGAAACTACTCCTTCTTGTTCTCAAGGAGTTTCTAGTGGCCTCTGAGCTAGCTGGCACAAGCAATTAAGTTTAATATACTCGATAGGGACATACCGACCTTAGTCCTATGTCAAGCCTATAGAGGTTTAAGTTTATTTTGCTTGATTAATTAAAATCTTTGCAAATACATAACGACAACAAAAAAAAAAAAAAAATTCCCTTGTACACAAATAAATACAATTAAAAACAATTTAAAAAGCACATAATGTAACAAAGGTCATCATTGCATATTCCTGTTTTATGGTGTTAGCTGTTTAAAAGAGGTTCTCATAGACTCTTACGTCTCATAAAATACTGGCTAGCAGTGACAACCACACCTTCTCAGATCGGATGCTCAGCATAACCATATCCATTGTCCATATTAAAATTGGGTAAATAAAATGCAAGTAGGACTAAAACAGAGTAAACACTTAGGAGTTTTTTAGCGTGTTCCTGGTAGCGACAGAATTTTAAGTTTCTTAGTTACCATCTCAAAACGTTTGTTAGCCGACAGATAAGCTGGACATCAGTAGAATTGAAGCAAAACTTCACTGCCTGCCTACAGGTCTGGATCACGTAATACCTAAAAAAGGGACGTAACAAGATGCATCTTATGTCCTTTAAGTTGGAACAGTTGCAGATAACATGAATGATATCTTCCTTACCACTTCCACATAGACGACAGGTCGGACTACCGCCGTCCCTTTCCCATGGGGGAAGATGAGGTTTGATCGCAATTACCCCCATGCGCAACCTTAAAAATTTTTCCTTCCTGCTTATCTTCATTCCAGCACTCAAGTAGGCTTGGGGTTTTAGCCTTACATAGTCACTGAGCACTATCCAGCCGTGTGCCTTTTTGGTGAGAATTGCTTTGTCTTCTAAGATAGATAGCATAGATGCTGTTTTTCTCACTGCTTTTTTGAAGGAAAGATGATCCGTAGATACAGCCCACAGATCAGACAGGCCCAGTGTCTCAATTGAATCAAACAAATAATCCCTGGCTGGACATATTTCCTGATTTTGCAAGGCTTTCCAAAGATGGAAATTTAAAGACCCCGTCTCAGCTCTTCGGATTTTGTGCCAACTTTTAACGTAGGTACTCCTTCTTTCCACCGTTTGTCTTTGGATCCCAAATTCTAACCGGATTTGAGCCGGAGAGACGTATTTTGGGAGATGGAAAATAGCTCTGTAAGAATTGGCTGTTATGACGTCCTAAAACTGCTGCGTCTTTCCCTTTTAGAGCCTCACTCCCATATGTCAATGTAGGCAGCAGTTTAGCCCTCAGGACCTGTAGAAAAGCGACCAAGCGTAAGGTCGGGAAGGCGTCTCTTCAATGACTTCAATGATAGATAAGTTGTAGTCCCCTTTCTTCGCATGGACTCTAGATGACGTTTAAATGAGCTTGTATGATCCAGTAGTATTCCCAAGTATTTATAACTTTGTACTTGTTCCAGACGTTGGCCATCAAGGAAGCAGCTATTGATCTTCTTTTTGTGGTAGTTGACTGCCATAATTTTGGACTTCTTAAAATTTATTTTGAGGGAGTTCCGGCTCGAAAAACTGGATGTTGTATTTAATAAGTGCTGAAGGCCAATTGGTGTCCGACTGATTAAAACCAGATCGGCATATAGCAGATTTGACATTAGCTTGTTCCCCAGGTTAGGAGCATGAGATACACAGCTGTCCAGCTCCCCGGGCAGATCGGCCAAAAAGAGATTAAAAAGAATCGGGGCAAGGACACACCCCTGCTTGAGGCCTTTCGAGGTCGTAATTCGTTTTGAGATGTGTGACCCTGCACCTAGTTTGACCCTGATCCATGTGTCTGTATGCAGTTGTTTTAGCCGGTCCAAAAGTGTGATTGGTATACCCCATTTTTCCAATTTTCCCCAAAGTTTGGATCTATTGACACAGTCGAAAGCAGCTGTGTAATCAATAAAACACAGGAAGAGTGGTATTTTTGATACTTTGGCTGCGTCCATTAGCGACGTGAGAGCCAATATATTAGTTGTAGTTCCTTGGCCGCTGCAAAACCAAGTTTGATTAATGGGGATAATAGAATTGTCTGAGGCCCAAGTTGTTAACTCGTCCAGGAGTGTTCCAGCGTAGTATTTGGCATCAACGTCGAGGAGGGCGATCAGTCGATAATTGTTTGGATCATTCCTTTTACCTTGTTTAAAGATTGGGCTGATGATAGATCCTTTCCAAGAGTCTGGAATAATTACTCCGGTGTTTAAGCCCTTGAAGACTGATAATAGAGCCTTGCTCCAAAAACCGGCGTCATGTTTGTATAATGTCGGGGGGATCCCGTTGGGGCCGGGCGCTCCCGTGTCTCTACTCTTGTTTATTAGGCCTTTTATCTGTTTTTCCGTGGGAGCATATCCTTCCTCTTCGGTGTAGTCTAAGAGGTTTAATTCGCCAGCCAACAGGATCCCCTGTTGCTTATGGATGTTAATGCTGCTGACCAAGTGAGCTTTGGGTATGCAGTTTAGTATCATTTTTCCCTTAATAGGGGGTTTGATTTCTAGTGCTGCGATGCCCGTACCCTTGTTGAAATCCCCTTCCATGTTGTTAAAATGGGCGGAGAGGTACTCAACCCAGTCCGCCTCTGTTATATTGAAACTGATTCCTGGGTGGTTCGGTCGATCTAACTTATGGATTCTTTGCCAAAACTTAGCACTGTTCTGTTGCTTGGCATCATGCAATAGTTTAACCCATGTTTCATCATTCTTTTGCCTTATTTTTCTCCACTTCCTCTTTCTCAATAGTGCCTTCGTTTGTCGAAGAGTCAACTGCAACTCCAAGTTTCCCGGTATTTTTCGCAGTTGTCGAAGGATTTGATTTGTGATACGTTTGAGGCTCTTGGTTTCCGGACTGGAGTTCGCTTTTATTAATACGTCTTCTGATTTTCTTAGTATTGACCCAGTCCTCGTCGCAAAATTGCCACTAAATGTCTTAATAAAGTTTTCCCATGCTGTTACAATTGTGGCGCCGGTTTCTTTTTCTCTCTCGAATAAGGTTTTGGCAGAGGCTGATAAAGCTTCAATATTGTTGGCGTTGCACCTTAGGCGCTTTAAATTGGATACTTCTTCGCTTCCAGTCGGGTTCCAAGTATCCAGTATAACAACTGGCCTCGCATTCAGCAATACTTCCTGTGGGAAGTGATCACTCTGGACATTATCACCTATTTTAAAGGTTACTATTTTATCAAACATTGCTAGTGTTGCAAACGTATAATCTAAATAGGAGGATGTTTTTGAGGAATGGAAGGTGGCAACTGGTGGGTTATCCTCCAAGAAACGGCCGTTCAGTGCTCTTAAATTTAAGTGTTCTAGTTCTTGTAGCAGATGTTTGGCCCATTTTGAAGGTTTGCCAATATTTGCTTGGCCCTGATTTGGTATCCCCCAAAGTGATGTAAGTTCATGCACTGGGCCGTCGTCTTGGCTTGATCCAAGAAGGTGTAGATTGAAATCACCAGCAACAATTATGTGATCAATGTCTTGCTCATCCATAATCCGTTTTATTTCGTTTGACAGCTCCTTTACGGCTTTTTGTTTTCGTTTAGGGTGCACGTAGATGTTAATTATTATAACTTCTTGTGTCGTGTTGTTAAATTTAAGCTTTATCTGTATTGCATGTACTGCATTTGGAGGTGAAATTTTTGCCTCTATGGGCTTTATTGAGCCCATTGTGATTATTGAAGCCAACATCATTAATCCCCCTGAGCGGCGACCAAAGTTGGAGACCTTTGTTGCCGGGATGAAGTAGGAGGAGTATCCTTGGAGTTCTTTGACAAGCCTATAGGTTATATTATTCCAATGCGCAGAGCCTATTAGGGAAATAGGAACTACACTACAGAAGGGCGTTGGAGCTGCGGTGCAGGCTGGGCGGTGCGTCGTGCACTTCACGAGCGCTGCCCCGGGCCTCGATGTAGGTCACAGCATCGTCGCTGACGGCGTTGGAGATTGCTTTTCTTTCTTCTTTCACGTTGCTTCCAGCTCCCAACATCAGGAACAACCTCCTGAGGCCCAAAACTGGAATAGGCACCTCCTGGCAGGTCAGAACTCTCTCAATAGAGTTCAGGGGAGCTGGGGGTGAAGTCTTTGTGTCCCTGAGACTTCAAGACAGGAGGCCAGAACACACAGGCCCTTGGAGATTCTTCTTCAAGCAGGTTTTTCAGCAAAGTTCCAGTCTTTGTCCTAAACTCGGCAGAATAGGCAACTGCAGGTCAACCCCCAAACAGCACACAGCAAAAGAGGCAGTACTCCTACTCACAGCTCTCCGGAAAACAACCTTCCCATCTCGGATTTTACACCGCGATGCAATCACAACGCGGTCGTTACAACGACCGTGTTGTTACAACGCAGTGCCATTACTACGCAAGTCATTACATCGACTTGCAGTAGATGACGCTCTAACATAAGGAATAGTATAGTTTACTATTCCAACACCTTCCCAACTGTTACGTAGGCGGGAGTTGGAATAGTAAATTATACATTTCTAATGTTACGGCGCCATCTACTGCAAGTCGATGTAATGACTTGCGTAGTAATGGCATTGCGTGGTAACCACGCGGTCGTTGTAACGACCGCATTGTGATTGTATTGCGGTGTAAAATCCGCGTTGTTACAGGACATATTCAAGCTCTTCAGCTCTTTTCTTGGCAAAGGTTCCTCTTGAGTCCAGAAGTGATCTAAAGTTCTGGGGTATAAGGTCCACTACTTATACCCCATTTTGTCTTTGTTCTTCTTTGTGCAAGGGTCTCTGAGCCCAGTCCAAAGACAGGCCCTATTCAGGTGCAAGGAAAATTCCTCCCACTACTCTAAACGCAGCCAAGGTCTATTCAGCTCAGCTCTAAGTCATCCAGGAAGGGCCAGGTACACCTCAACCCCCTCAGTGGCTGCCTACAGTGAATGCACATCCCCAGCCCCTGTCACTCCAAAACCATACAGTCAATCCACAAACAGGCAGAGGCACACAGAATGGTTAACCAAGAAAATGCCTACTTTCTAAAAGTGCCATTTTCAAACACACCATTTAAAAGCCATCTTTACTAAAAGATGTGTTATTAAATTCTGAGTTCAGAGAGCTTACAAAATAAGTTACTTACCTGTTTGGGAAAGTAAATCCTGCTTTTTAGTACCCTATGAAGACTTTTTCTGCATCTTCTTTGGAGGTTGCTGAGAGGAATGACCTGGAGAGTCATCCAGTGGTCTTTTTTGAGGCGTCTTGGAAGAGGACCTTGAGGAACCATCACTCTCCTCAGAAGAAACAGGGTCATCTCTATCTTTAAGCCCCTGCAGCCATAGTAAAAGCCTCCCCTAACGATCTTTTAAAGTTTTTGATCGAAAGGTACGACATACCTTACAGTCCTTAGGTTTATGCTCTGGATAGAGGCAATAAAGGCGGTCTTTATGGGGGTTGTCAATATGCAGCCTCTTCTTCCTGCAGGTACCACAGGGCCTGAAAAGGCCTTTTGTTAGGTGTGTCTGACATGGAGAAGTCAGTTAATTCACCTAGGAACAGATATTAGAACCTGTAAAATACGTTGAGAATAAGAAAAGACCTGAAGACAAGGTGATTCCAAGAGTTGTGAGAAAAAAATTGAGCAGAGCCCATTGGTTGTTTCTTAAGTTTAGTCCTTTTTAGGTCGAGCATTCAAGACCTCTTGTATATACTTTAGTATATACTTATTATATACTTATATGTGTATGTACTTAGTGGGCTCTGGAGATCAGCCCTAGGACTTGTCTGCTTCCGCTTAGGGACTTTTTCTGTTCAACTGCCTCTCTTTAACTGTCTTGATAGAAAACAGCCAGCAGAGGTCAGTAAAATACCAGAATTGCTTTCTGCTGAGGGACTTTCTTTTTTTTTTTTTTTATTTCTGGCAACTGCCTCTATTTAACTTTCTTGATAGAAAACGACCAGCATAGGTCAGAAAAATACCAGAATCACTTTAGCATTCTCTAGATTCCAGTCCATAGAAATTGTCTTCCACGAGCACCCAAGGCAATAATATTTTTTCAAATCTTGTATTTTTAGTGATATGACCACCAAAGGCCCTGATTTTATATTAAAAACAGAGCTTGGGACTATACCATTTCCCACTGAAAGGCAATATTTCTCTCCATGTGTTCCCATACCTGGCGTGTCATGCAGGTTGGTGCTTACTTTCCCTCCATGTTAAAGAACAGTAGATGTTTCAGCACCCAGGCTAATGTGCTGCATAGCTAAATACATATAAGGTCCCAAAGGCGAGACCGATTGCATTGCAAATGCTTGTTTAAATAAGGACTTGGATTTGCTACTGAATAATGAGGCCTAAAGGCCTTTAACTTCTATGTCTATTGTGACATTACTTTTATAAATGTACCGGGGACTCCCATCTCGATGATGGGGAATGATTCAAGCATGTGAATCTATGAAAGTTCCAATACTGGAGTGAACTTTATTCCTCTATATTGTCCCAATGGGAAGTTATACTTGTAAGGTGTTACACAGTGTCTCCCATGCTATCCTATAGGACAGATAGCCTTTGAATAGTGAAAAGCTAAATTGGCAGTATTTCACTCTCAGGACATGTCACACCCACCAGTACATGTCCTTCCTTTCACATACACTACACCCTGCCCATGGGGGTACCTTGGGCCTACCTGAGGGGGTTTTACATGTAAAAAAGGGGAAGGTTGGGGCCTGGCAAGTGGGTGCACTTGCCAGGCCAACATAGCAGCTCAAAACTTCACGCAGACACTGCAATGGCAGGCCTGAGATACATTTGCAGGGCTACTTATGTGGGTGGCGCAATCAGTGCTGCAGGTCTACTAGTAGCATTTGATTTACAGGCCATGGCACACTCAGAGCACTTTACTAGAGGCTTACCCAGTAAATCAAATATGCCATTCATGGATAACCAATTATGTTCACAATTTACATAGAGAGCATATGCACGTTAGCACTGATTAGCAGTGGTGAAGTGCCCAGAGTTCTAAAGCCAACAAAAATAGGTCAGATAAAAATAGGAAGGCAGAATCAAAATGTTTGGGGATAACCCTGCATGGGTTATAAAGGGCCAAGTCCACCACTGGTCAAAAAACAGAACAAGATATGTTACAATAAAAAACAACATTTTTGTCTAAAGAGAAGGAGTTACTTCATGCTTAGCCCTCCATCTTCTGTTTCTAGTGCAGGGTATCACATTTGCTATTAATTGACAAATTATCAAACATAAACCCGAATGGGGGCGTATTGTAGGATACCCCACCAGGAAGGGAAGAGAGACTTTTAAATGTAGTGGGAATGGGATAAACTCTCCCTAGTCCAATTTACACCTTACAAAAAGTATCCCGTACCAAGCTTGTTTGATATGAGGAAAAACGTGTAGCCTCTATTTATCAGCCTCTATTTTATCCCCCAGTGTGAAATCCTGACTTCGGATGATTGTGGTGTGCAACTATTGGGGTTTGACCCCCCCTCCCCCTCCTCCCATGTGGCTATAAAGGATACCCTAGGTGGGTAAGTCCTTGGTTATAAATATATAAAAGAAATATATATCTAGGATTTGCAGTCCATGAAGGAATCACTCCACTTATGACTTGGCAGTGCATAGAGTGACAACACGTTTTTATGCATGGCACACCGGGTCTTGTGACCATATTGCAAGACAATGGCACAGTCAAATTCCTCTGCATGAGTGCATGTAGACCAGAGTTGTGATTCAAGCACTAAACATGATGCGATACAGAGGTCCACAACCAAGTGCTATGGATTAATGAACTTCATTTTTTGTGACATCACTCTGGCAACCATTCTTGGGTTGTATGTACTTTTCCAAACCAGGAATGAAGATACAAATACAGCAATCTTCAGGTGAGTAATAGGTCATTATGCATGCATGAGTGTGTTGCATGTTATGTGCGGTTGATATAAATTCCAGTGCAGTATTCTGTGTGTCCTGATGAAAGCCCAAGAGGCCTTTGTTTTAAAGGCTGAAACATGTTGACCATTTATCAGGGCATAGGACCATTATATCCTTGCTCTCTTTTAACAAACTTCTAATCATTCCAAACAACCACTAATAAAGGAATACTTTGGTTGTTTGAGGGTATTTTTATCTTTTTTCTTTTCTTTTTTTGTATAAAATCTCTTTTATTGAATTTATGCACATTTATTATCTTTTTAAGACCTCAGCTAGAGAGAAATAATTAAAGTGCTCCCTGTAACAAGGTCGAGCCCATCCTGTTTTTTAGGGACAAGGATAAGACCCAATGATGAAGCATGCCACTACTAGGGTGGGTGAGGGTCTAACAAAAAAAACATGAAAAATATATATATTTTTTTATATATATTTTTATATTTTATTTCATCAGGGTGATAAATAGAGGCTAAATGGTGTACCTGATAGCAAACAAACTTGATATGGGATACTTTTTGTAAGGTATTATTTGCCAAAGACAGTGGGCACGTGGGTGGGAAACTTTATTAAAAAATAAAGGTTCAAGAAAACAGATCGCCATACGGAAGTATGTATAAGTAGTAGATTGTTAAAACTAATTTTCCCAAAATAAGTTTACACTGTATGTGAACAGGCACCATATGTAGCGCATTACTTCACAGTGCCTTACGGTAAATGCTGACCTATCCTGATCAACCATGTCAGGTAAATCCATATATGGACAAAGGGTTGGAGTTCTGACAGCATCAATATTGCAATGTTGTGCCTAGGACCAAGCATGCACATCCGTACATAGTAAAGAAGGGTGTAGTATCCTGGATTTGATGTTATTCATGTCAACTCATGCTCTGCCAGTGGAATGTTCCATGGATGATGTGTTACAGAATGTTGGGAGTCAGAGATGTCAGTTGAGAAGGGCTGAGCAGCATGCTGGCTGCTCCTGGTGGGGTTCTGTACTGGACTTAACTGCATGACCTGTAACTATCTACAAATAAACATCTGAAGATCCTTTACACGTCTGCACCTCGTTACTACATTTTATTGTCGACGATCTGGTAACTTACCCTGTTCTACGTGCTCAAGAAAAGAAGATAAAGTCACAGTTTAGAGTAATGTTTAAAACTAGCAACATGAAATCTAAACTCAAGGAAAAAAGTAATTGGAACTGGAAGCCTAGTATCCCCACCAGTGTCCATACATCGGACAGGCCCTGTTCAAGCGTGCTGTGTTCTGTCTCATGGACCACATCTACTTGTGCTGCGCCTTCAGTGAGGGTAAGCTTCATGGACATTCTACTTGTGGACTCACTTATTCAAGCTACTGATGCTATTGGACTGGTTCTTGTGGTCCTATCATCTACAGCATACCAACAAGGCACTGCACTTTATGGATGGTCTCTGCACATGGAGATTTGTTCAAAAACATGATTGTACAAGAAAAGAAAACCAAATCGACTTTTGGAAACCTTTACACAAGCTACAGGGTGTGTTTCCTAGCTGCCTGGCTTATGGCAAGTTGATCTGAAGAGATGTTTGGGGCCAAACAGAGGAGGTGTTTTTCGTGCTCGGCGGGGCTTGATATAGACAACTCTCGCTGTGTGTGCCAATCGAGGTGAGACTTTGTTGTCTTTGTTTGCAGAGCTACGTTGAGACCTCATGTCTCCAATCTTATCCAACTGTTATTTTTCAAAAGTTTAAAAGGGAGTAGTTCGAGATTACACGCGCTTACCTTAGAGAACGTTCCTTGTCTCGTGCTGTTCTTGCTGTGCAGAGCCCTACGCAGCTGCTGTGACGGAAGCATTCTTTTCAGCTCTGGGGATCCTCAAAGTCGTTTTGGTGCACGCTGATGCCGGGAGCCACCCGGCGCAGCGTGATACAGCGCGCTGCCATCTTGGGGTTGGACGTTCCCCATGTGTTTCGTAGTGTTCTGCCCTCGAATTTGCCAACCACGTTTTTTCACGTTATTGAAGTATTCAGGCTGACAGGAATGCCGTCGTGGGAGGATATCTTCACGTTGTTTCCTTTGCCTCCTGTGTGTGCTCAAGACTTTTCACTTTCTGTGCCGTCTCTTGCCCTTGTTTGGAGAATGACTTTCCTAACGATGGTGATAAACGAAAGTAAGATGTGGTGTGTAGAACAGCAATGTAAGGACTGTGCGGTAAGGAGAGGCATTTTCTGGAGTTGGGTAGCGAGTATGCCCACTTTTATTGGACACACGTTGGAAACATTTTTTTTTAAATGTCCTGCCTCCAACATGTCCAGACAATTTATTATTCGTTTTCTGATGTACAATTTTTCATGTTCTTCCACCCGATATGCTACGTTTTTGCTTCAGTTTCCAACATAGGCCTACATTGTAATGTGTCTATTTTTGCTGTTGCTATGGCTCTGTGTTTTGGCTTAACATGTTCTAAGTGATGTTCATATGTGTGTGCACAGAGTAGCTCTATCTGTTGTTATTTCCTACCTTCGCTAAGCCTATTGACTGAAATCTGATGACTGGAGGCACATCGCATCAAGGTCTGAGGACACTGGTTGGGTATCCTTTTTACAAGGAGTCCGTCACTATCCTCAATGTAAAGTTTATCTTCTGCTGTTGTTTTAATGTGTGGCAGATTTAGGATTTTTTGTTCGTCAATGTTTAACTCGGGTGAGAGTCGCTCACCGGCGTGGTTTCATTCAGTTCACATCTCGAACAATATTTAATTTGTTTCTTACAATGCATATCTGTTTGCTTTGTCTCTACTTGCAAGTCATCCAAAGGAAAAACATGTTTTGTATTTTGAATGACATGTTGTATGCACATTTCTAATTTGATTTCTTTTGTTGGGTGTCCATTAGTGCCATTCACGCACTGTGCATTACTTGACCTTTTGGGGTCTGTCCAAAGGTGCATTATAACTCTTCATGTTTCGATCCCTTGTTCTCGTACTTGGGTTGTTTGGGTTTCAGTCCCATCACTACGGTGCACAACATTTTTGCCTCTACACGAGGTGTGTCGTATGGGTTACAGTCCCATCTCTACGGTGCACAACAAATGACCTCTACTCTAGGAGTGTAGTATGGGTTACATTCCCATCACTGCAGTGCACAATATTTGACCTCTATACGAGGTGTGTCGTTTTGGGTTTTCCCATCACAACAGTGCACAACATTTTACGTTTTACCCTACTTCGAGTGTGTTGTATGGGTTGTAGTCCCTTCACAACAGTGCACAACATTTGAACCTCTACCCGAGGTTGTCCTTGCATGAATTTTTTAAGTGGTGTGACATATGGGTTTTGTCTCATCACTACAGTGCACAGTGTGCATCCCTTCACCACATATGTTTAGTACAATATTACCCTCACACAGGGTGTATTTCTTTAGTCTGAATACCAATTGGTGTTTCCCTCAACGTTATTCTATATTGTTTACGCTTTCCTATTTGGAATGCAACGTCATGTTTTCATTATATTTAAATTCCTATTTTAACGGGAAGTTTGAGTGATTTTATTTTTATTTTCTCTCACAATTTCCTGTTACAGTTCAGTTTTCCTCCTGATATCTTTTATTGGTGTCATCTGTGGATTCTGGATTCTATTCTTGTTGCTAGTTTTTCTCTATATTTCTCTTATTGTTATGTGTTTTTTTTTGTCCGTTTGAAGTTTTTTTTTTCTTCTTCTCTTTGTTAGTGCCTGGTCGTTGTTCTGGGGTTATTGTGTTCTGCTATGACTTGTCTCCTTTTATGCCTGCCTGGCCAGCAAGCATGTCTTGAGGTAGTCATTGGTGCTTTCTCTTTTTGTTTCTGTTATGTTAGGAGGGAGGATGGCTTATCTTTATCTGTTTTCCTCTCCTGTTGCTTATCTGTTTTTCGTATATATTTCTTCGTGTTCTCTCCTTGTTGCTCTCTTCTCTTATTGGTCAGTGATGTTTCTGATTTCCTCTTTGTCTTTTCTCTATCTTGGTTTTTCTTTCTGTTTACTTTCATTATTGTTTTTTTTATATGGAAGGAAAGGGGATATGTAGTATCCTGGCTTTGATGTTATTCATGTCAACTCATGCTCTGCCAGTGGAATGTTCCATGGATGATGTGATACAGAATGTTGGGAGTCAGAGATGTCAGTTGAGAAGGGCTGAGCAGCATGCTGGCTGCTCCTGGTGGGGTTCTGTACTGGACTTAACTGCATGACCTGTAACTATCTACAAATAAACATCTGAAGATCCTCTACACGTCTGGACCTCGTTACTACAAAGGGTCCTATTGCTTGGGAAAAGGCCAGGCCTTAATCAGTCTAAAAATAAAAATAATTTGCTACGACAAAAAAACATTTTTTTACCTCAAAAAACACACACACATTACCATATTACGGCCTGTCACTGAAGGGAACTACTTTGTCTGTGGATGTGCTCCTTGTGAAAGGGCAGCATGCCATAACTCGTAGTAAAGTCAGCCAATGTCTGATGCATTGCCCCTTAATGCACGCTAAAGTGGTTGGAAAAAAATGAGAATGCCACCAACCACAGACTAAAGGATGAAGTCTGGCTGAAACTCCTATTAGTAACTATGTTATTAATTTCAATATAATCAAAAGGTCTTGGGTAACACAGACCTAAAAATCAATCAGTCTGGTATTGCATGCAAACCTCCTGCCTTTGAGAAAGGAAGAAACAGAAAAAGAAAGAAAGAAGGAAAGAAAGAAACAAGGATGGAAAGGTGAAGAAAGGAAACAAGGCAGGAAGGCAACAAATAAGGCAGACAAAAAAGAAGGCAGGCCTGAAAGAAGGCAAGAATGAAAGAAAGCGAGAATGAAAGAAAGAAATAGAGAGACAGAGAGAAAGAGACAGAGAGAATTAGAAAGAGAGAGAGAGAGACTGGAAAGAGAAAGAAAAAGAAAGAGGCCAAAAATAAAGGAAAGAGAAAGAGAGAAAGGAAAAATAAAGAAAGAAAAACAGAAAGAAAGAAGAGAATAACAATATAGAACACAAAGGCAGCACTAAAGTAATTATAAAGTAAAAACAAAAAACACTGGCACTAAAGGAAACTAGCTTTTGTTTGGATGTGGTCCTTGTTACAGAGCAAAATGCAGTCACTCAAAGTGATATTACCCAGTGGCTTAAGTAGGCTGATCCACTGCCCTGTGCTGTCTGCTGAAGTTTTCCGGTAACAAAATGTGTGTGAAACAACAACAGACCAATGGGTGAAGAGAGGTGGTTGAAAGCCTCTATATGTAAGTGTATTATACTTATTTTAGTAAAATCAAATGTTCTTGGCTAGTTCCAGAACTAAAAAATGACATGGAACAAGAATTGAACTCTTAAAAGCTCAATAAACATGACAACCTCAAAGAGGAAAGCAACATCATTAATTACACTGTTTGGGGGGGGGGGAGGGGGGTATCCTGCATTATGGCTCACTCCAGATTGGATCCTGTCCGTTCATTCTGTTGGAGCAGTCCTGATATTCTTTTTTTTTTTTTTAAATTTCTTTTTATTAACCCCTTCTGTGCTCATGACGAGCTGGACTCATCATGGCACACAGTGGTCGTGTGCTCATGACGAGTCCAGCTCGTCATGACACACAGCCCCCGGAATCCCTCTGGTGCGCGCACCAGAGGATTCCCTTTATGACAAAGAGCCTCGGGAGCTGGGGAAGAGCTTCCCCAGCTCCCGAGACCCCTGGTTTCCCTGAAATGACGATCGGCGCGCACAGCGTGCTGAAGTCATTTCAGTGAAACTGAAACTGAAATGAGCCAAGAGGCTCATTTCAGTTTCAATTCCTACGTGCTCAGGGGCTATCTCAGCCCCCTGAGCACGTAGAAACTCAGGAGAGGTATCGTTGGAAAGGGAGAATCTCCTTTCCAATGGTACCCCTCCTAGTGGATCCCTGCTTGGGGATCGCCCCAGGAGGGCGATCCCCAAGCAGAGATCCACCCACTAGGCACCAGGGAGGGGAGCGGCCCCTTGGGCAAGGGCCTTTGCTCCCCTATAAAAATGTTGGCATTATTAGTCTTTCTGCCCCCTGGGGGGTAGATGGGGGCAGTAGCCCCCAATCTGCCCCAGGGGTAGAAAGCCCACTAGACACCAGGGATTTTTATGGGATAGCTATTAGGGGTGGGGGCTGCCCAAAGCGGGCATGCCAATGCCCCCACCACCCCCCGCCACAAGGTACAGTCTTTCTGCCCCCCGGGGGGGCAGAAAGCCCACTAGATACCAGGGATTTTTTTTATTATTATTATTTGGGGTAGAGGCTGCCCAATATGGGCATGCCAATGCCCCCACCCCCGACGCAAAGGTACAGTCTTTCTGCCCCTCCTGGGGGGCAGAAAGCCCACTAGACACCAGATTTTTTTTTTTCCTCGATAAATTTAGGGGTGGGTGTTGCCCAAGATGGGCATGCCAATGCCCCCACCCCTCCCTCCACGAAATTCCAGTCTTTCTGCCCCCCTGGGGGTTCAGAAACACCCTAGATGCCAGGGATTATTTTTTTTATAGGCCCGGGGTGGGGCTGCCCAGAATGGGCATGCAAATGCCCCCACCCTACCCTCAAAGAAAAAAAGACTTTCTGCCCCCAGGGAGGCAGATGGGGGCAATAGCCCCTGATCTGCCCCCGGGGAGGGGGCAGAAAGCCCACTAAGCGCCAGGGATTTTTTTTTATATAGGTAGGGGTGGGGCTGCCCAGAATGGGCATGTCAATGCCCCCACCCCAAAAAAAGGCTACAGTCTTTCTGCCCCCCTGGGGCAATAGCACCTTATCTGCACCCCGGGGCAGAAAGCCCACTAGCCACCAGGGATTGTTTTTTTTTACAAAGTTCGGGGTAGGGGCTGCCAAGAATGGACATGCCAATGCCCCCACCCACCCCAAAAAGATGCCACTGTCTTTCTGCCCCTCCCAGGAGGCAGATGGGGGCAGTAGCCCTGATCTGCCCCCGCGGGGGCAGAAAGCCACTATGTGCCAGCGATTATGCTGGCTTTTTATACGCAGGGGTGGGGGCTGACCAGAATGGGCATCCCAATGCCCCCGACCACCCAAAAGAATAGCCACAGTCTTTCTGCCCCCCTCTGGGGCATATCGGGGCAATAGCCCCTGATTTCCCCCCTCCCCAGGGCGGCAGAAAGCCCACTAGGCACTGACTTTTTTTCGGAATGTGCCTACCTGTTGAATTTGGTTCCTAGCTCTGCCGGCACCTAGGGAAACCTAGCAAACCTATACATTTTTTAAAACTAGACACCCAGGGAATCCAGGATGGGCTGACTTGACTGGCTCTCACCAGGTTCTGTTACCCAGAATCCCTTGCAAAACTAAAAATTTGTCCAAAAAACACATTTTCCTCACATTTCTGTGGTGGAAAGTTCTGGAATCTGCGTGGATCCACAAAATTCCACCCACCCCGCATTCCCCAAAGTCTTCCGAGAAAAATGGTACCTCACTTGTGTGGGTAGGACTAGTGGCCGCGACAGGAAACGGCCCAAACGCAACATGGACACACCACATTTTCACAGTGAAAACGGACCCTTTTTTGCAAAGTGCCTACTGTAGATTTTGAACCCTAACTCTGCCGGCACCTAGGGAAACCTAGCAAACCTATACATTTTTGAAAACTAGATACCCAGGGGAATCTAGGATGGGGTGACTTGACTGGCTCTCACCAGGTTCTGTTACCCAGAATCCCTTGCAAACCGAAACATTTGTCAAAAAAAACAAATTTTCCTCAATTCAATTCAAAAGAACTTTATTCGGTTACATTACATGTAAACCATAAAAGCACATATTATTTCATTTACAAACAGAGATAAAAAACATTATATATATACATCCTTAATAAGAAGTCAAATCGCAATTGTTTTACGTAATTTAAAAACTGTTTTTAAAAAGGCAATAACAGAGATAATAATAAATTCATTATCTAAAAATTGTAAAGCGAGGTATGCAGGGCGACACTGTCTCAATCCGAATCTCTTTAAGACCGGTCTAATCCACTTATTCCTGGATGTTGAGTAAAAACTACAAAATAACAAAATATGCATCGTTGATTGTTCAGAAATATCATCACAAGGACATTTACACAAGGATCGTGACCAATCATTTTGCTCGGGAAACTCAGGGACCTATGCAAAGTGTTTAATCTAAATCTTGTCAGCAAAAATCTATCATAATCTCTAGTTACAAATATAATATACGGTTGTATAGTTAAAGTAGCCAAAGTTTGAGTATGTGTTTGAACCGTTATTTTTCCACTTTCAACCTTAATTCTCATTTCGTTTAAACACTGCATGCATACACTCTTTAATTCTTTTCTCGTCACGTTACGCAAAGTGAGAGGGTCAGTATAATATTCTTGATGGCCTATTCGAATTACAAATTTTTTGACATAATCCAACCATCTTATGTGTCTGGCCCCGTCAAGACCCATTGCATCCTTCAAAATTTGTCTATTGAAGGAGGCCTCATCAGTAGTCCAAACCCTGTGCCATAAAAGAACAGGCTGTATCTTGATCAAGTCTTCCAGGAATGGCATACCTAGTTCACTATGACAAATAAAACTTGACGTACTACCTGGTACAGCTAAAAGAAACCTAAAAACAAATTTTCGACCAACTGGAGCGAATTAACATTAGCAATACCCCAGATGCCGGCACCGTAGGTGGCAACCGCCACACATTTTGCTTTATAAATTTTTATCAAATCATCCGGTGAACGTTTTCCCAACTTTCTACTAAAATTTAATAGTGCCATCAATGATTTGTTGAACAAGAGCTTTCTGGCCATTACTGCTCGAGTCCAAGATCCACAATTACTAAATAAAATTCCTAAGTAAGAAAAGGTTTTAGTACTCTCAATTATCTTTGAATCAATAAAGATAGGGATAGCCTTTTTCTTAGCCTCGCTCCCACAATTCATTACAAAAGTTTTCGAACAATTTATTCTAAGGCCCAAGTTAATCATAAATTTTGAGAAGGAATCAACAACTCTTCGAAGGCCCAGCGGAGTGCGGGCCATAAGGACCGCATCATCCGCATATAGGAGCGCGGGAATTGGGCGTGTTAAGGCTGTTGGAGTATCCCTACACTCCTTAACAAGTATATCTTCTAACTCATTAATATATAAAGTAAATAAAAACGGAGCTAAAACACAGCCTTGTCTGACACCTCTACCTACTCTAAAACTCTTAGTACATTCCCCCCAAGCCATAGCGCACACTAGCCCTTGCCTCAGAATAGAGCTGTCTTAAAAACAAAATTAATAAAACATCTACCCCCAGCCTCTCTAAAATTGCCCAAAGTTCATTATGGACGACGCAATCAAATGCCGCAGTCAAGTCGACAAATGTTAAAAACAGCCTTTCTCTTTTAGATTTTATATATTTATCTACTAAAATGTGCAAATTTAATCCTTGTTCAATAGTGCCCAGTCCTTTGCGGAAGCCATATTGCAAATCGCTTATAACTGCCTTTTCATCCGCCCATGCCTGTAACCTTTCCAAAATCACTCTCCCTGCAACCTTAACTGTGGAGTCCAACAAGGAGATAGGGCGATAACACACAGGATCAGCCCTATCTCCTTTTTAAAAATTGGCACGATTATAGATTCGTACCATGTCCTTAAAAATCCCATAGAGCAGCAGGCATTAAAAACCTGAGTTAAAAGTGGACCCCACAATTCCAAATTAGATTTAAATAAATCAATAGGTACACAATCTGGGCCCGGGGCCTTACCTCCAGAACTTGCCTTAATAGCAGCATTAACCTCACTTAAGGTGAAGTCCAAGGCTAAGTTCCGGAAAGTAGGTGGCGATTCCTGCTCAACATTAAGCATTAATCCCGTCTCTTCCCACTCAGTATTCCTATACAATCTTGAGTAGTGTGTTATCCAGTCCATCTCAGGAATAGCTATTTCAATGGTTGCTTTTTCATTCCCAGCCATGAATGGGGCATTTACCGCTCTCCAGAAAGCTGTGGGGTCACGATTAATAGAGGCTTCATGTAGGGCATCCCATGCTTCCTTTTTTAATGCTAGCTTCCTCTCTTTTAGTGCTCTTTGATAGTTCCTTCTGGCTATCCTGATGTGAACTTGATCTTTTACTCTAGCATTAAGAGCGCGTTTCAGATTAGAGTGAGCCTTCGTGCACTGTGAATCAAACCACCCTTCACTAATGGGCTTGCGCTTCTTTGTTTTTACCCACAAAAGTTCTTTAATATGAGTAGAGATTATTGAAAAATTCTCTATTATTTTACAATGTGGAGTCAGCGGATCTAAACATGAGAAGAACATCTCCTTCTTCTGCGACACCAATTGTTTTACAAAATCTATCGGATCCAATTTTTCCCACCTTAATGCATAACCATTTTGTCTGCATAATGATATATTTTGCAGAAGCGTTACAGGGCAGCTTCTCATAATGAAATCTGATTTAAAAATCTCTACGACAATACTAAGAGGGTAATGATCACTTAGGGCAATGTCATGAGTAATAAAATCTTTTGCACGTGAAGAATGTCGCGTTGTAATCATAATAAAATCAATAATAGTAGAAGCACCACGTCCATTAAACGTCGGGCAGAAAGGTACCATAGGCGTACAAAGACAATTGACAAACCCCAAATCCAAGGAGAACATAATATCATTCAAACAATCACCATATGTTGTGTGTGGGAAATGTTGGAAACCAAAATCTTTTGCATATGTTAATCCACAAATCCCTGTTTCAGCCATACGACATATAGGAGTGTTAAAATCACCTCCCCATAGGATGATAGATTCTTTGGTTGAATGCTGTTGTAGATCATTTAAGTCATTAGAGATATTCCTTAATGTCTGCTCTAATATCGCCGGAAGGATATTATTATAAAAATTTAATAAAATCACGCACAGCCCCTGTTTAACTTGTAAACTTAACATTTGATAGTATGGATTATCAACCATTAATTCTACCTTCTTCAATTTCAAACAATTAGACACATAAGTACAGAGACCCCCTTAGCTCTGCCATTGGGCGATCTTATTGCCGGTGTATGGAATGTTCTAAAACCGTTAAGATGAATTGGTTCCTCTGCCCAAGTTTCTTGTAGGCTAATGATCTCAAAATTATTTATAAAAACAGCCCACTCATTATTGATCACTTTTGATTTTAGTCCCGCCACATTCCAGAACATAAACTTACAGTTAACTTTCTTATTAATTATTACATCACCCTCTACAACTTCAGATGGTACCACTATTAGTTGGGATGTAGGGATTTGTAAAGCAGCATCGTATGTATTTAAGTTTGAATTACTAACAATCCTAAGTTGATTCTCAGATACAACACCATGGATATTCGGTATGTCATTAAATGAGCTTGGCGACGTTAAGCCTACATCCAATGGGTTAAACAAACATCCACTGGTTATAGCTCGGGTAATACAACAGAACCCAGTCAATCGACTCCTTCAAGGTCGTTAAAGGTCTCAAATCGATTATGTGTTCTGATATTAAATGACCTTGGTTCAATTAAGTTGTTTGTATTCCAATTCACCCTGATATTATTACCGTGAATTGGTTGGTAGAAAACCCCAAGGGAACCACAATAACACCCTGTCCTATCACAGTGTGGGACTCTGCTCTACTCAAGATCAAATTAACTAGTTCAGGGGATTTAAGAGTTAAAACTACACAGTCCCCTACAAGGGTCTTCTGTCCTCTTCCCACCCATGGCACTCTCCTTGCCATCTTAAACTCATCAAAGAGCTCCCTTGTTAGACCCGACCTCATACCAAGCCAATGTAGAGATTTATTCCTTAAAGTCTCGCATGTTTCTTGTGTCCCTATTTCTAATTTTGGGACATTTGCCAGGACCACTATGTACGGAGTAGTCTCGGGTGGGAGATCTAAATAAAAGTGCTGTGTTCCCTTCCTATTCATTGATGATATCATATCACAGCTACTGCCAGTAGCTGCTGGAGGATATAAAGGGGGACACTTATGTAGGGTATTGGGTAATATAGTAGGACGTGATGGCCCCGCCTTAGCCATTTGGATCTGTGGGGCTAAGTCTACAGGCCCATATCCATAGTCATTAACTGGCTTTATAACATCAGTATTACAAACCTGTTTGGGCACTTGATTGAACTCTTCTTTCTGCCTAAGCTCCAATTTATCCAATTTATCCAAACATTTAACTAAAATTCCCTCCATTACACTTATTTTAGCTGTTAAACTATTTAATGTATCTCTTACAAATTTGTCCATTGCGTCCATTTTACCTTTTAGTTTTCCCACCTCATTTTGTGTACGCATATTACTACTAACTAACGATTTCTCCCAGTTCTCTGACTTACACGTTGAAGATGGGTTATTCTTTTTTATTAATTTTTTGCGCGTTTTGGGTGGGTTCGTGCTTGATTTAGAGCACAGGCTTGGGCTCAAAGGCTCCAAGACTGATAAGCCCTCAGGATTTCTGGCGCGCTTAGTCGGTGGCTGAATATCTGATTCTATTTCAATTTCACTACACGATATATGATCGGATATGTTTACCGCACAGCCATTAGCATCAGCATCTGCAGTCCACCTGCCTAATAGCTCTAGATCACTGCATTTTCCAACCTCTATTTCTGCAATCTCAGAACCCGGCTTCAAAGCTTCTTCGACTGTAATTATCTGACGTTCAATAGCGCCCACAGCACCTGTTAGATAATTTAATAAAGATTGGCGGGGATGCTCCCCGATTTCTGTGTTTTTTAGTCTGAATACTCTGAATACTCTGCATTTTCCTCTTCCCCATATCGGGATAAAAAGTATAGTACAAAAAACAATATCCAAAATATGCGAATAAAAATATAAAATAGATATTACCACATATAAATCAGCACACAATAATATAATTATATGATTCCACAAAGTTCCACACAAGTCTTAATCAGTCTCTTACAGTAACCCCCGTTATCAGATCACTTATAGGGAGGTTGCGAGGGCGTAGAGCACAATACCTTGTTCGGGCTCACAAATGGAGAATGAAATGGAAAAAATGAAAGAGTCGTGGCCCAGCCCAGCCTCTATCGGCCTATGACGGATCAGGCTTCCCGCCCGCGGGAACCGCGAGCGTCCTTTTAGCGCGTTGCAGCCCCTCCAGGGGCTGTGGGTAAAGTGCTGGTGCAAGGGTTCAGGCTCAGGGCTCAGGGCACAAGGATCAGGCTTCCCGCCCGCGGGAACCGCGAGCGTCCTTTTAGCGCGTTGCAGCCCCTCCAGGGGCTGTGGGTAAAGTGCTGGTGCAAGGGTTCAGGCTCAGGGCTCAGGGCACAAGGATCAGGCTTCCCGCCCGCGGGAACCGCGAGCGTCCTTTAGCGCGTTGCAGCCCCTCCAGGGGCTGTGGGTAAAGTGCTGGTGCAAGGGTTCAGGCTCAGGGCTCAGGGCACAAGGATCAGGCTTCCCGCCCGCGGGAACCGCGAGCGTCCTTTAGCGGCGTTGCAGCCCCTCCAGGGGCTGTGGGTAAAGTGCTGGTGCAAGGGTTCAGGCTCAGGGCTCAGGGCACAAGGATCAGGCTTCCCGCCCGCGGGAACCGCGAGCGTCCTTTAGCGCGTTGCAGCCCCTCCAGGGGCTGTGGGTAAAGTGCTGGTGCAAGGGTTCAGGCTCAGGGCTCAGGGCACAAGGATCAGACAAGGCCAATATTAGTCGCCAGGGGCTGACTTGATGCTACACAACCAGCAGTGCAAACAACTGGCGATCTTCTAGAAATAAACTCCAGTTCGGAAGACATTTTAGTCTGAGACGAGCCAATCGGCACCGCAGAGGTGAACGCCACAACCCAGTAAATGCGAAAAACGGCGCTGGCGGGTCCGGTCACTGTGCTCGTGCGCGGCTATTCACTGAGAGGTTAGATTTAGACATGTCGGCAAGATAAAAAAAGCAGTTCAAAGTCCAGAGCGTTACAGAAGCGTTTTTATTTTCTTGCAATTTTTATTACAGATTCAAATCAGTGTGTTGGTTGAGTTGAATCCCTCGTGAAACCTCCTTAGCAGGACAAATCTGAACCGGAAACAGAAAGAAACCAGAGAACTCGCCGATTTCCAACAAATTTTCCTCACAATTCTGTGGTGGAAAGTTCTGGAATCTGCGTGGATCCACAAATTTCCACCCATCCCGCATTCCCCAAAGTCTTCCGAGAAAAATGGCACCTCACATGTGTGGGTAGGCCTAGTGCCCACGACAGGAAACGGCCCAAACGCAACGTGGACACACCACATTTTCACAGTGAATACGGACCCTTTTTTTGCAAAGTGCCTAGCTGTAGATTTTGAAATCAGGAGACCCGGGGGAACGCTGGGTGGGAGGAAATTTGTGGATCCACGTAGATTCCAGAACTTTCCCACACAGAAATTTGGGAAAAATGTGATTTTTTTCAGCTAAATTTGAGGTTTGCAGGGGATTCTGGGTAGGAAAATGTTAGGGGACCCACGCAAGCCATACCTCTCTGGACTCCCCCGGGTGTCTAGTTTTCAGAAATGTGTGGGTTTGGTAGCTTTCCCTAGATGGCCACCGAGCCCAGGGCCAAAAACTCATGGGACCCCCCTTGCAAAACCAGGTTGTTTTGTGATGGGTAATTTTGATGTCCCCTAAATAGGTTTTGGGCCCTTTCCTGTGCGGGTACTTGACCCACCCACGCGAGTGAGGTATCATTTTTATCGGGAGACATGGGGGAACACTGTGTGGTAGGAAATTTGTGGATCCACGTAGATTCCAGAACTTTTCCAACAGAAATCTGAGAAAAAAGTGATTTTTTCCAGCTAAATTTGAGGTTTGCAGGGCATTCTGGGTAGGAAAACGTTGGGGGATCCACGCAAGCCATACCTCACTGGACTCCCCCGGGTGTCTAGTTTTCAGAAATGTGTGGGTTTGGTAGGTTTCCCAAGATGGCCGCCGAGCCCGGGGCCAAATACCCAGGTGACTCCCCGTGCAAAACCAGCATGTTTTGTGATAGATAATTTTGATGTCTCCTCAATACGTGTTGGGCCCTTGCCTGTTGCGGGTACTTGAACCACCCACACCAGTGAGGTTTTTGGCTCTGGGCTCGGCGGCCATCTTAGGAAACTTACCAAACCCACACATTTCTGAAAACTAGACACTCGGGGGAGTCCAGCGAGGTATGGCTTGGGTGGGTCCCCCAACATTTTCCTACAGAATCCCCTGCAAACCTGAAATTTGCTGAAAAATTCACTTTTCCACACATTTTGTGTGGTAAAGTTGTGGCATCACGGGGCTGACACAAATTTCCTACCTAGCGTTCCCCAGGTCTCCCGATAAAATGGTGCCTCACTCGGGTGGGAGGCCCAAGTACCCGCGACAGGCAAGGGCCCACAACATATTGAGGCGACCTCAAAATGGCCTATCTCAAAACGACCTGGTTTTGCAGAGGGATCCCATGACGTTTTGGCCCGGGGCTCGGCGGCCACCTAGGAAACCTACCAAACCCACACATTTCTGAAAAGTAGACACCGGGGATTCAGGAGGTATGGCTTGCGTGGATCCCCCAACGTGTTCTTGCAGAATCCCCTGCAAACTTGAAATTTGGCTGAAAAAATCACTTTTTTCACACATTTTTGTGTGGTAAAGATGTGGCATCACAGGGCTGACACAAATTTCCTACCACCCAGCGTTCCCCAGGTCTCCCGATAAAAATGGTGCCTCACTCGGGTGGGAGGCCCAAGTACCCGCGACAGGCAAGGGCCCAAAACATTTTGTGAAAGGCAATTTTGATGTCGCCTCAATATGTTGTGGGCCCTTGCCTGTCGCGTGGTACTTGGGCCTCCCACCCGAGTGAGGCACCATTTTTATCGGGAGACCTGGGAGAACGCTGGGTGGTAGGAAATTTGTGTCAGCCCTGTGATGCTACACCTTTACCACACAAAAATGTGTGAAAAAGGGATTTTTTTCAGCAAAATGTCAGGTTTGCAGGGGATTCTGGGTAAGAAAACGTTGGGGGATCCACGCAAGCCATACCTCTCTGGAATTCCCCGGGTGTCTACTTTTCAGAAATGTGTGGGTTTGGTAGGTTTCCTAGGTGGCCGCCGAGCCCGGGCCAAACGTCATGGGACCCCCTTGCAAAACCAGGTAGTTTTGTGATAGGCCATTTTGAGGTCGCCTCAATACGTTGTGGGCCCTTGCCTGTCGCGGGTACTTGAGCCTCCCACCCGAGCGAGGCACCATTTTTATCGGGAGACCTGGGGGAACGCTGGGTGGTAGGAAATTTGTGTCAGCCCCGTGATGCCACAACTTTTCCACACTAAAATGTGTGAAAAAAGGGATTTTTTCAGCAAAATGTCAGGTTTGCAGGGGATTCTGGGTAAGAAAACGTTTGGGGATCCACGCAAGCCATACCTCCCTGGAATCCCCCAGGTGTCTACTTTTCAGAAATGTGTGGGTTTGGTAGGTTTCCCTAGGTGGCCACCAAGCCCCTTGCAAAACCAGGTCGTTTTGTGATAGGCCATTTTGAGGTCGCCTCAATACGTTGTGGGCCCTTGCCTGTCGCGGGTACTTGGGCCTCCCACCCGAGTGAGGCACCATTTTTATCGGGAGACCTGGGGAACGCTGGGTGGTAGGAAATTTGTGTCAGCCCCGTGATGCCACAACTTTACCACACAAAAATGTGTGAAAAAGTGATTTTTTCAGCAAAATGTCAGGTTTGCAGGGATTCTGGGTAAGAAAACGTTGGGGGATACACGCAAGCCATACCTCCCTGGAATCCCCCCGGTGTCTACTTTTCAGAAATGTGTAGGTTTGGTAGGTTTCCCTGAGTGGCCACCGAGCCCCGGTCCAAAACGTCATGGGACCCCCCTTGCAAAACCAGGTCGTTTTGTGATAGGCCATTACCTCCCGTCCCTCCCTCGCCTTCCTTCAGCACAATTGAGGCCCCGCCTCCCATCCAGACCCACCCCAGCATAAAAACTCTGCCCGCCCCCACCTCCACCTGTTTTTTTCTGTCTCCCTAGTGAGACTTACCTTCAGTTCCTCCCTGTGGCGGTGCCGGGAGTCTTCGAGTTGGTTCTCTGCGACGGCGGTGCCCTCGACGGAGTTCTCCTGGCGATGCCTCCTCTCCTCATCTCCCTCGTGGATGGGGCGGAGCGGTGGCTCAGGAAGCTGCTGTGTTGTTTGGCGGTCCTCCTGTGGCTGGGGCTGTGTTTCGGGTCGGGCCTGCTTGGCTGCCTTTGCTCCCGGACTGCACTCATCACGGAGACCTGGTAGGCCGGGTTTTGACCCGGTATTTGTTCCTTTTTCCTTTGGAGTACCATGTACTGTGACTTGCTGTTTTTCTCTTGACGGGCGTGGTCGTCTGTCTGCCTTGTCTTGGGGCTGCTGGGGGCTATTTTTCCGCTTGCTGCCATGGGTCGCTTGAGGTGGTTGGGGGCCTTCTGGTGTCTTCTTCCTCTGCTGCTTGGTCTCCGGTCCCCTGGGGTGCCCTAGACGCATGGGCTCCGCGGGGGTTCGGTTGCCTCTCATGTCTGTGGCTGGTGCGAGACTTGATTGAGGCTGCTCTGTCCGGTGCTTACGGGCTCGGCCGCTGCCTTCTGGTCCATCCCGTCCTCGTCCGGCGGATCCTGTGGGCGGCTGGTTTCCGTCTGGGTCCTGGGGTATTGGGCCTTCTCCCGCCTCTGGCGCTGCCTTTGGCTCCGGGGGGTGTGGAGGGTCGCTTGGGCTCCTGTGCTGTTCGGCTGGGCTTTCCTCTTCCCTGCTGGGCGGGGTCTGTGGGATTCTTCCTTGGTGTTCCCGGCCCTTCTGGTTGGGCTTGCCCTGCGGTCCCGGTGTAGGGATTGGTGCTGTGGGAGTGGCGTGCGTTGCCCGTGCTTGCTGTATTTCGTGCTCTTTTCACTTTTTGTGGGGATTGTACTTGCTGCTTTCTCCACTGTGGCCCGCCCGGCTGGCGACTGTTTGTCTGTTGCCTGCGGAGCCTGCTGTGTGCGATCTCTTTTCCTCAGCCCTGTGCGTTCCTTCTGTGCTGTGTTGGTCCTGATTGGTTTCCGGTTCCTTCACGCCTTCTTTTGCATCGGTGGGTTTTTTCCTGCGGTGCTGCGGGTCCCTTGCTTCCTCCGGCGGCTTTGCTTGTTGGGGGTGTTCGCCCCTTTCCTCCCTTTGGGCTGTTGGACTCTGTCCTGACCGCACTGCTTGGCGGGTCGGCTGTTCTGCTTGGCTGGTGCTGTGGCGCTGGCCTGTTCTCGGCTTCTTCTGCGCCCTCCTTGGTGTGGGGTTTCGTGGCTTTGGCGGCGGCTGTTAGGGCCTCCCGGCCGTGGTGCCGGTCCCCTCTGCTCTTGTCCGGTCTCTGCTGTTCGGCGGGGTCAGGCCTGGTTCGTGCCTGGATGGGTGGCTGCCTGGGTCTTTTCGGTACTGTGGGCTGCATGTCCTCTGTCCTTCTGGCCGCCTTGGGGCTTCTGCGTGCCTTTCCTTGTGTGGGGCGTCCTGCCTTTCTGAGGTGCCTTGTCCTGGGGCCTCTCCTTTGTCCCCGATGTGGGCGTCTCCTCCGCCTTTCCGGTGGGTATGGTTTTTGGCCTGTTTTCACCATGGCTCCCTGCCTCCTCGCCTGGGGACCCTGCCCGGCTGGGTCCCTGTCACTGCTGTCTGGATGGTTCCCTGCGGTGGGTGGTCATCTGCGGCCTTTTCTTCCTTGGTGGCGGTGGCTCGTTTTCTGTTGGCTGGGTCCTGTGTACTTTGAGGGTCGTCTTGGTGCAGGTTCCTCTGGGTTCGGGGGTTCGGTTGCCTCCCCTGCCTGTCTCCGGTCCCCGCGTGGTGGCTCTGCTGGACGGGGTGTCCTGTTGGCTTGCCCTGTGGTCGGTCTGCTGGGTTCCTGTCGTGGAGCCCGGGCCTGGGGCCCTCTCCGTTCTGTTTCTGGGGTTGGGGGTGTCCGGCGGCTTTGGCCTGTCCTGGCTCTCCTGTGGGTCTGCTCCTGCGTTCGGCCCTTTCCTTCCTGGTGTTGGCCCTTTCGGCCGTCGTTCCTCTGGTTCTGCCTGACTTCTTTTGGCGTGCCGTGGATCTCGAGGACGCTTCTCTCCGCTTCCCAGTTGCCGCTTCTTTTCTGCGGTTCGCTGTGGGTGACGCCCTTTCGGTTTTGCGTCCTTCCCTTCGGCCTCCGGCCCTCGCCCTGGGTCTTCCCGCGGGTCCTGGTGCCTCTCGTGGCTCTCCTTCATGCGAGGGTTTTTCCTTCGTCCTTCTCTGTCAGTCGGCCTGCTGTGTGCGGCCGGCGTGTCTTTTGCTCGGTCTGTTCGGGGGACCTTGGTGGTTCTTCTGGGGATCGGGTTTGTTGGTGGCCTGGGGGTGTCTCTCTGGTCCCCTCTCGGGAGCTTGGTGTTCGTTGGGGCTCGTTTTCGGCCTTTGCATGGCCATGTTCCCTTGTCCTGCCTGCGTCTGGTCTCTGTTCCTTCGCTGGCTCGGGCCTTGTTGTCCGGGGTGGCTCCTCCGGCGGTCCTGTGGCTACAGGGATGGGGCTCCTGGCTTCTGGGGGTTTTCCAGTTCCGGGACTCGTTTTCTTCTTCTCCGCCTGGCCGTCTGGATCCTGTTGGGTTGGTCTCTGGGGTCTTTTGTCCCCGCTGCCCTTTTAGGTCCTTGTCGGGGGAGCTATCCTGGTGGCTCTCCCTCCGTCGCTTTCTGGCTGGCTATTTGCTGCCTCCTCCGGCTCCGCTTGTGGTGGCTTGGCCGCCCGGCCTGTCCGGGTGCGGGATTGGCTGGGGTCTGTTCGGGTTCGGGTGCTGTCCCTGCTGGTCTCCCGGAGTTCCTCCTACTGGCAGTTGTTGGGGGCTTGCCCCGGTGCTCTTCGGGGCTCTCTGCTGGGCCCCTGGGGTGTTGGTTCGGTCTGGCGTTCTGGGGGCGTGGTCCTCTGTCCGCCTTTGGGTGGGTCCAGGTTCTGGTCCTTATTCCTTGTTTGCCGGTGTCCTGTTTCTCTGGCTCCGGTCTGGGTGCTGGGGCTGTTGGCTCTCTCCCTTCGGCGGGTGACCTCTGGGCTGGCGGATCTGTTGTACTGGGTCCTTCCTTTTCCCTCGTTTCTCTCTTCTTCCCTGTGTGGCCTGCCTGTTGGTGGGTCCTTGGGGCCTCCCCTGTGGTGGTCCTGTTGCGGATCCGGGGAGGGCCTTGTAGGCCCGGTTCTGGTCTCTGGGCTGGGGTCCCGGGGCTTGGGGGGGTCGTTGGCCTTCCCTCTCCTGTGCCTCGGGATCTTCTGGGGCCTTTCTCCCCCCTTTTTCCGCTGCTCGGGGCCTTTCTGGTTCTGGTCGGGTGGCTCTGTGCTCGGGGGTTGTTGGTTGCTCCCCGTTGGCCTGGGGTGCCTTGGTCTCCTCTCCTGTCCGACTTCTGTTGCGTTCGGGTGTGGGTCCTTACGGTGGTTCCGTTCTCTTTGATGTTTCCGGCCCTTCCCTGGGTTCTGTGTGGGGTTTCACCTGCTGCCTGGTGGTGCGTCTGGGCTTTGCTGGGTTGGGGGTTCCTGGTCGTTTGGCGGTTGCTTGGCTGCCTTCCCGTCGGTCCTCCTCTCTGCTGTCCTGGGCTTGGCATGGGCGGTCCTTTTTGGACTGGTGTTCTGCTCTGGGTGTTGTTCCCGTGGTGGCTGGCCTCATGTTTGGCATGGCGATTCCTTCCAGGTGGGGTTCTTCTGGGTTTGTCGGTGTCTCCTCTGCGGGTGCTGTGGGCGGCTCTCTGGCTTCTTGATGCTCCTGGCGTTCTTGCGGGTTGGCGGGGTCTGGTGCCCCCTCGCCCTGTCTGGTCCTTCTCCTTCGGGGTCTTGGCTGCAGGTATTGGCTGTCCTCCCTTTGGTCCCCTTGGGGGTCTCGGGTTGCGGCTCTTGTCTTTTGGGCCTTGTTTTTTGGTTGCCATCCCCTCTGCGCTACGCTTGGGGGTGTTGGCTCGGCTGTGGGTTCCCGTTTTGCTTTGATCCGGTTGCGGTGGTTGTTTGGCCTTCCTCTGCTCTGTTGGGTCGTTGGTTTTGGTCCCCGGTCTTGCTGACTGTCTGTCTTTTGGGGTGGTTCCTCCTGTGGGGGTCCGGGGGTGTTCCTCTCGCTGTTTGGCGGCTTCGGTGGCTGCGTTGCTTGATGTCAGGCGTGCTTTGCTGCGCTCCCTGCCGGTTGTGGTGTCCTGTCGGGTGGGCTCCTCTGTGGGATCTGTTGGCCTGCGTCCTGGTCTTCTCCCTCTCCGTTTGACTGGCGCTGTCCGTTTGCGTGTCTGGGACATTTGTCTGCTGTTCTGGGCCGCTGGGTTCCTGGGATGTTGATCTGCTGTGTTTGGGGCACTGTTTCTGTTTTGGTGTTCTCTCGCACTCAGCTGTCCGTCTCTGTTTTCTTCTGCTTGCTATGTCCTCAATTGTGCTGAAGGAAGGCGAGGGAGGGACGGGAGGTAATGCTTCCATTTCTAACGATAATGGCATTACTCCTAGTCCTACTCCTCGCCTTCCTTCAGGACCCTCCCTCCCTCCCGGTCCGGTTCATCTGAGTGCTAGCTCGGCTTGTTTACGTACAGGTGGAGGTGGGGGCGGGCAGAGTTTTTATGCTGGGGGTGGGTCTGGATGGGAGGCGGGGCCTCAATTGTGCTGAAGGAAGGCGAGGGAGTAGGACTAGGAGTAATGCCATTATCGTTAGAAATGGAAGCATTTTGAGGTCGCCTCAATACGTTGTGGGCCCTTGCCTGTCGCGGGTACTTGGGCCTCCCACCCGAGTGAGGCACCATTTTTATCGGGAGACCTGGGGGAACGCTGGGTGGTAGGAAATTTGTGTCAGCCCTGTGATGCCACAACTTTACCACACAAAAATGTATAGGTTTGCTAGGTTTCCCTAAGTGCCGGCAGAGCTAGGGTTCAAAAACTACAGCTAGGCACTTTGCAAAAAAGGGTCATTTTTCACTGTGAAAATGTGGTGCGTCCACGTTGTGTTTTGCGCTGCTTCCTGTCGCGGGCACTAGGCCTACCCACACAAGTGAGGTACCATTTTTTCGGAAGACCTTGGGGAACGCGGGGTGGGTGGAATTTTTGTGGATCCACGCAGAGTCCAGAACTTTCCACCACAGAAAAGTGAGGAAAATGTGTTTTGTTTGCCAATTTTTTAGGTTTGCAAGGGATTCTGGGTAACAGAACCTGGTGAGAGCCAGTCAAGTCACCCCATCTTTGATTCCCCTGGGTGTCTACTTTTCAAAAATGTATAGGTTTGCTAGGTTTTCCTAAGTGCCGGCAAAGCTAGGGTTCAAAAACTACAGCTAGGCACTTTGCAAAAAAAGGGTCATTTTTCACTGTGAAAATGTGGTGCGTCCACGTTGCGTTTTGCGCTGCTTCCTGTCGCGGGCACTAGGCCTACCCACACAAGTGAGGTACCATTGTTTTTGGAAGACCTTGGGGAACGCGGGGTGGGTGGAATTTTGTGGATCCACGCAGATTCCAGAACTTTGCACCACAGAAAAGTGAGGAAAATGTGGTTTTTTTGCCAATTGTTTAGGTTTGCAAGGGATTCTGGGTAACAGAACCTGGTGACAGCCAGTCAAGTCACCCCATCCTTGATTCCCCTGGGTGTCTACTTTTCAAAAATGTATAGGTTTGCTAGGTTTCCTAAGTGCCGGCAGAGCTAGGGTTAAAAACTACAGCTAGGCACTTTGCAAAAAAAGGGTCATTTTTCACTGTGAAAATGTGGTGCGTCCACGTTGCGTTTTGCGCTGCTTCCTGTCGCGGGCACTAGGCCTACCCACACAAGTGAGGTACCATTTTTTTCGGAAGACCTTGGGGAACGCGGGGTGGGTGGAATTTTGTGGATCCACGCAGATTCCAGAACTTTCCACCACAGAAAAGTGAGGAAAATGTGTTTTTTGCCAATTTTTAGGTTTGCAAGGGATTCTGGGTAACAGAACCTGGTGAGAGCCAGTCAAGTCACCCCATCCTGGATTCCCCTGGGTGTCTCCTTTTCAAAAATGTATAGGTATGCTAGGTTTCCCTAAGTGCCGGCAGAGCTAGGGTTCAAAAACTACAGCTAGGCACTTTGCAAAAAAAGGGTCATTTTTCACTGTGAAAATGTGGTGCATCCATGTTGCGTTTTGCGCTGCTTCCTGTCGCGGGCACTAGGCCTACCCACACGAGTGAGGTACCATTTTTTTCGGAAGACCTTGGGGAACGCGGGTGGGTGGAATTTTGTGGATCCACGCAGATTCCAGAACTTTCCACCACAGAAAAGTGAGGAAAATGTGTTTTGTTTGCCAATTTTTAGGTTTGCAAGGGATTCTGGGTAACAGAACCTGGTGAGAGCCAGTCAAGTCACCCCATCCTGAATTCCCTGGGTGTCTAGTTTTAAAAATGTATAGGTTTGCTAGGTTTCCCTAAGTGCCCGCAGAGCTAGGGTTCAAAAACTTCAGCTAGGCACTTTGCAAAAAAAGGGTAATTTTTCATTGTGAAAATGTGGTACGTCCACGTTGCATTTTGAGCCATTTCCTGTTGTGGGCACAAGGCCTACCCACACAAGTGAGGTACCATTTTTATCGGGAGACTTAGGGTAACACAGAATTGTAGAGCAACTGTTATTACCTATTGACTTTCGATGCATTTCTGCCTTCCAAATGAAAGACAATGTGTAAAAATAAGTCATTTTGAAAAATGACCTATAATTCTCATGCTAGTATGCGTACTCCCAATTTCGAAATGTGCAAATATCTACTGTTTCTAAAATCTACATTTTGTTCCCATTTCAGAAATACATAGGTGTCTTTCATAACAATTTTTCCATGTATACATTTTCCCAAAATAATTGCTATATACCCGGTACATAATAAAAAACCATTGCAAGATGCTGCTCAGTTATTGGCTCTGGGTTCGTCGGGTTCTTGGTGAACCTACAAGTCCTATATATCCCCACAACCAGAAAGGTTCAGCGGATATAACGGTGTATTGCTTTCAAATAGCTGTCATAATTAGAAGAAGTTACAGGTGAAAACGTTGACAGAAATGGCTGTTTTTTTCAACTAATTTTCAATTTTTCCTTTATTTAACTGTTAGTTTCTATAAGGAAAACTTTAAGGATCTACACAAATGACCCCTTGCTGAATTCAGAATTTTGTCTACTTTTCAGAAATGTATGGCTTTCCAGGATCCATTATTGGTTTCATACCCATTTCTACCATTAACTGGAAGGAGGTTGAAAGCACAAAAAATAGCAAAAATAGGCAATGTCCCAGAAAAATGCCAAAACTGTGTAAAAAAGTTGGTTTTCTGACAAAAGTCTGCTTGTCCCTGAAATCTGGGAAGATGGTGATTTCAGCACCACAACCCCTTTTTGATGCCATTTGCAGGGAAAAAACAAGACGCTTTCATCTGTAGCCCTTTTTTCGCATTTTTCCCCCCCCAAAAATTTTTTGCTGTATTTTGGCTAATTTCTGGGTCCCCTCCAGGGGAATCCACAAACCCTGGGTACATTTACAATCCCCATGATGTTAGAAAAAAAGGACGCAAATTTGGCGTGGATACCTTATGTGGTCAAAAAGTTACAGGGGCCTAAGCGCGCACTACCCCAAATAGCCAAAAAAAGGCTTAGCACAGGGGGGGAAAAGGCCTAGCAGCGAAGGGGTTAAACAGTTGTGATGGTATAGCAACATTACATAGATCCACACTTTCGCAACAAGGCCCAAATATGGCCATTGGATATATATAAGCATTATAGCACCGTACATTGTAGTATTAGACAGGAAGAGCTTCAATGTCTTTAACAGTTTTACGTAATTCAACTGAAGGAGAGATACAAAGTTCACCTCTGGAGACATTCCACTTTGCCCATTTATTGTCCCACTTCGCCGGCCACCCTCGATGCTTGAACACATCTTTTTCTGCGAGCATGGCCCTATCCATATCCTTGGCCCATTGCGAGTGTCTCGGTAGGATACCAGTTCCCCACCCCTGGGCAATATTTCTTTTCGCCAGAGCAAACCCAAGTGATGCCCACGTGCGTTTGGTTTGGGTCAGGTCCGTAGCTTCCCATACATCCAGTAAACAAAGCTGTGGGGACATTGTGATGGCCTTCCAACTCACCCGTACCAGCTCAGAGACTATTTTTCCCCCAGTAAGGTTGTAGCTGCGGGCACTCCCAAATTATATGGAAGAAGGTGCCCTCCGAAGCACACCCCCTAAGGCAACCCAGGTCGGTCCGACGGCCCATCTTGACCAACGTGTGTGCGGGTAGGTAGGATCTGTGTAAAACCTTGAACTGGACCAGACGCAGGCGCATGGGGATGGCAACCACCCGGGGAGAGGAGAGGGCCTCTTGCCAGTCATCGTCCTCTAAATAACCTACGTCCGTTTCCCACTGTTGTCGGAGTCGAATTAATGGGTCAGGCTGATTATTCAAAAGTTTACGGTAGGTGAGCGAGATCGCCTTGCTCGTCAGGGGGTCAGTCAAGAGTCTGTCCTCCAGTGGGGAGGCTTCGGGCAAAGTTTCTTCCTTAGGAACCACAGAGGTAAGTGCGTGTCGGATCTGCAGGTAACAGAAAGTCTCTGACTCAGCAAGTTGATATTCTTTCTGAAGATAGACGAATGAGACCATGCCGTTGCGTTTCCAAAGGTCCCCCACCAAGGAGAGTCCAATAAGGTCCCATTTATCGAACCCCGAACACCTGCTCAAAACACCCAAGCGCTCGGATTCCCACAGGGGAGTGAGTAGCGTGATTTTGTTGTGCCAACCCATTTTCTTAGTTACTGTATGCCAGGTTGTCACCGTATGAGCGGTGGGGCCAGTAAGACGTAGTCTCCTGGGATTGGAGTAGAGCGCTCGTTGGTACACCCCCTAGGATAAAACCCATCTATCTGTGCGGAATGCCGGCTCTAGCGGAGGGGCAAAGACCCACTGATTTATCACAGCTAGCTGGGAGGCCCAGTAGTAACGCCGCAAATCGGGCAATGCAATCCCCCCGTTGTACCATGCTCTGGTAAGCTTATGCGTCGCTATGCGTGGGCACTTCCCATCCCACAAGAGATTTCTGACCTCACTCTCCACACCGACAAAATAGGCGTCTGGGATTCTGTGGGGAGTGTTGTTCAGCACATACAGGAAACGAAGGAGGGATAGCATTTTGAACAGTGCCGCTCTGCCTAGCAGAGTAAGGGGTAGTGCCCGCCAGTGAGCGACGTCTTTCCGGAATCGAACCAGAGGGGGCAGAAGATTAGCCTCATAGAAATGGGTTGGGTTGGGTGTAATGTAGATACCGAGGTAACGAAAGCCCTTGCTGGCCACAGTGATGGTGATGCCTTTGGGCATCCGTGGTACCGGGCCCCACAGCATAAACAAGACCGATTTTGTCCAGTTTATGGTGTAGCCGGAATGGGCACTAAAAATAGCAAATATGTGCAGTATGCGGTTGATCGAGGCCCTGGGGGCTGCAACATACAGCAAGACATCGTCTGCATAGAGGGAGACTCTGTCCTCATGCTGGCCTGTCCACTTTAAGCCCCTAATCATAGGGTCGCCTCTAATCCATGTCGCCAACGGTTCCAACAGGAGGGCAAAAATTAGGGGCGATAGGGGCAACCCTGACGGTTGCCTCTGCCTAGGTCAAAACTACGGGAGGTATGTTGGTTGACGACCACCTGTGCCGTGGGGTTCGTATACAACAATTGAACCCTGCGGGTAAAGTGAGGGCCAAACCCCAACCGCTCACGGAGGGCAAACAGATAGGGCCATTCGACAATGTTGAATGCCATTTTTACGTCCAGGGACAGAAGCGCTGCGTCTTCCAAGATGGTGTCAATTCTCCCTAGTACGCCATGTAAGCGCCGCAAGTTGTGGGACGTGTTGCGGCCGAGCATAAAGCCTGACTGATCAGGATGAACTATCTTACTCAGCACTGGAAGGAGCCTGTTGGCCAACACCTTGGCCAGGATTTTATTCTTGGCCGTCAACAGCGAAATGGGTCGGTAGGACTCACATCTCGTGGCCAGCTTGCCCGGTTTATGTATGACAACAATAGAGGCGTGCCTCAGTTCCTTGGGTAGGAAGCCCAACTGGTAGCTCTCGATGTACATAGCGTGGAGAGCCGGCGTTATTTTGGATGACACAAGCTTAAAGAATTCTATTGGGAGCCCGTTGGGGCCCATCGCCTTGCCAGATTTAATGCCACTAATGGCAGTTACAAGCTCCTCCTCAGTGAGATCCCCCTCTAGGAATTCACGGTCTGCCGGAGTAAGGACTTCAACAGGAATAGTGGCCAGCAGGTCTCGTGAGTCCTGCAGAGTGGTGCGAGTAATGGAGGAGTATATGGAGGTGAAGTGGGAGGCAAAGGCCTCGGCTATCTGCTGCGGATCTGACACCAAGTCTCCCTCATCCATCTCTATGAGGGGCACCCATCTCTGAGCCATCTCACGCCTTTCCAGCCATGCCAGCATCTTACCGGTGGAGTCGCCCAATTCATACACTCGATGGGCCGTTGCGATATGCTTAGCCCTGACTGCCTCCCTCGCCAATTGACGATAGTCTAAGCGCTTCATACCCAGGGTGTGGGCGAGTTGCTCATTATCATTTGTCGCCACCTCGTCCTCCAGGTCTCGTATTTCTTGTTCTAGGGCTACCAATCTGGCCACCCGTTCCCTCCTATGTCCCGCCGTCAGTGAGAGTGCCTGACCCTTAATTACTGCCCCAAAGGCCCCCCACAGTGTACCACTGGATTGAACTGAGTGTGTGTTTTCCATGAAATAGTGACCGACCCCGTCCATGAGAGCACTGTGGATCTGAGGGATCTTCAGACTCCACGGATTGATAGATAAGGTGAGGCGGCAGCGTTCCCAGGGCACTGTCAGCTGGGTCAGAATACCTACTTAAACGGAAAACAGAGAAACTCCGCAAGGATATTCGCTTTTTCTCGCAGGAAAGAGTTTATCCTTTCCTGACTGAAAATTATTATTCTGTCAGTGGAGCCTCTAACTCTAACACTGATCAACAACTGTGGACTAACCGGAAGGTACTCACTTTCTCAGATACCACAGACTCGGAAGGGGACGATCAATCCCCCCATCTGGACAGCTATAACAACAGAAGGGGACATTTCGATAGACCTGGACCCAGTGACCGTTTTTTAGGGAGGGAGGGAATTACCGCCCAAGATATCGGACCCAACAGAGGGGACAATTTGCAGCGCAGGAACAACCGCAGCAATTTATACAAACGAGGCGCCAACAATATTGGCGCAATTAAACAATATCCCCATTTTTAACTTAAGCAAGGAAAATCTTGACAATAACACGGTGGGATTGCTTACCAAAGGACTTTCGTTTGTCCCCACTTCCAGATTGTCCACATTTGAACGCTGTAGAGATTTGAACGCCTTTTTCCGAAGGATAAGATTGAAGAAGTTCTTTCTTGACAAAGATAAGACAGAAGATCTTAGTCTGTCTGGACTCAAACCTCCATCCACATTTATCCCTGGACTGGATCAACTTGATCCAGAAGTGGAAATATTTGAGAAATCGGTGCTCTCCAAGATTGAGAACATCACTAGATCTATTCCATCTCCTATATCCAAACTGACTGGACAAGAAGTCATGACTCTGAGTAAACTCAAAAGCAAAACTGAACTGACCATCAAACCCTGCGATAAGGGTGGGGAATTGTCCTATTTGACACCTCCATCTACAAAACAAAAATGAGAGATATGCTTGCAGTGCAGGAACATTATCAAAGAGTGAGAGGTGATCCAGAAAACAAAGTTAAAATCAAAATCTTTGATATATGCAGGAGCGCAGAATAAACAGGTACGATCACTCGAAAAGAGTTTGATTTCCTCACACCCGCTATGACTCGGATCCCTGCGATCTATGGGGTACCTAAAACCCATAAGAACCCCCTGGATCCTCCTCTACGACCTATTGTGTCCACGATAGGATCGGCCACTGAACCACTTTCAAAGTATATCGATGTTTTCCTCAAACCCATAGTGACCCAGCTTCCATCATATGTTAGAGATACTGGCCATCTTATCTCTAAAATTGAAAACATGCCCTTTAACATCAATACTCAAATTCTGGTCACTATGGACATTGAGGCTTTGTATACAAATGTGCCACAACAACAGGCACTTTTAGTGGCCCGTCAGTACCTTGAACAATCTGAAGTGGAATCTAACTCCGACTTCATTATTCAATGCTTGGACATTGTCCTCAGTGAAAATGTCTTCGAATTTGATGGAGAACTGTTCAAGCAGGTGAAGGGAGTTAGCATGGGGGCCGCTTGTGCCCCCAGCATAGCCAATCTGTATATGGGCAACTTCGAGCAGAAGTTCATATGCAACGAAGTTGCCCCTTTTTACGAAAATATACTATCATGGCACCGATTTATCGATGACATCTTCTTTGTCTGGGAAGGTGATGAGGTTGACCTGGACCAATTTTTGGATTGGATCAACCTCTGTGACCACAATCTTAAATTCACCCCTAAAAAAAGCATAGAGAAAGTCGAATTTCTCGATGTCTGGATAGAACATAGGGACCACCACATCGCTGTATCCCTCTACACTAAACCCACAGCGAAAAACACACTCCTTCACTACACCAGCTACCATCCACGCTGTCAAAAGGACGGGATCCCCTTTAGCCAGTTCCTGTGCTTGCGCAGGAACTGCACCAATATCCATGACTTTGATATACATGCGGACATCCTTAAAACCAAACTTTTAGCCCGAGGATATCCCAAAAGATTGGTCCGGGATTCCTATAAGAGAGCGAAATACTTCGATAGAGACTCTATGTTTGTACCTAAACCTGACTCCACGGACAAGAAATTAGTCTGTGTGACTCGCCACTCTAACCTGAATGACAAAATACAACAAGCCATCTATTCTGAGTGGCACTTGCTCAATCTTCGAGAGGACATTCCAAAACTTCCCAAACCCATTTTTGCCTTCCGTCGAAATAAGAACCTTCGTAATTTCTTAGTAAGGGCTAAACCTGATCAAGCTGACTCGTTTCTACAAAAGTCTATTACAGGAGATACCCCTATCAAAGGCAACCACAGATGTGGCAGGTGCCAGGCGTGCGATAACGCCATCGTTGCCGACCATATCAACATCAGGAACAAATCAATCCAATTGACCAACTGCAGGACCACGAATGTGGTTTACTGCATTACCTGCCCATGCAATCTTTCGTATGTGGGCAAAACGGGCAGAGAGATCAAAACGCGGATTGGAGAGCATAAATCCAACATCCGTACCTCCAAAACATCTGCCCCTCTGGTCCACCATTGGCTTCAAATGGGACATACGGAAACGGATCTTAAATGGACAGTGTTAGAGAAGATCTATGAAAGGTCGGGACGATAACAAATTTCGCAAGACCAGGGAAGTGTTTTGGATCTTCTTTCTTAATTCCGAGAAGGAAGGATTGAATGAACACACCCCTTGGGAGCAAGCCATCTGAACCCTATTGTTCCTTTGACCTACTTGCCTTCAGCCTTTTATTTCTTCTGGACTTCGGTGGCCTTTTGCCGGAGGGCAGGATTGTTTACGCCCTTCATCCTTACCCTCTTTAAGACTCTTGGTCTGTTATAGGGAATTCCCTTCTTCTTCTGGCTCTTCCTATTTTTATCCAATATCCCCAAAGACCTCGTTCAGTCTTGTGCACTGCCACGTGCTGTCCTTCCTTTTCCATTACTTAGATTGAGAGCTGGGTGGCACCCACTTTGGTAGACTTATGTTTGCTGGTTATCCGGCCATCCACTTAGGTTGGGCCCAACCTTGGTGACCCTGTGCCACCTTGTCTCTCTGCTATTCGTTCTTCATACCATTCTTTGTATTCCCCCTTCTGTTCTGACCCTCTCGGAGATCAATTTTGATCCCCGTGTTATCTTTTATTCTTACGAGGACCAGCTCCACATAACAGCATTAACCCCCATGATGGCGGCGAAGTCGGGCAGTCCGCCCTTTCTTTCTCCTATTACTTTAGTTTAACTTGACCCTGGACGTAGCGGCACCGTCTGAAGTCCGCCCTTTATCTTTAGCGTGCCCTGCTCTCGTCAGAATGCACCGCCCCCTGTGAACCTTGGCTCCGATCGGCTACGGGCCAATAAATAGCAGGGAGACGTCCACAGCCAATCACCTCCCGCCTTGGAATTCTGGCCAAGACGGACTCCATCACTGCCTTTGAAGCCCGGGACGCCTGAATCCTGCCGCCGTTCTGGGATGAGAACCCGGTGTTCCTTCCGCTCTTTGGGTTCCTTCCGTTGTTCCTAACCCGGTCGGACTATCGCCCACACTGGTATAGCAACGCGAACCTCCTTTACTTTTTAGGTAAGACCCTTGGCCCCTCGTTCTATTCTCTATAGTTAGCTCTTGAGGACCTGCCCCTTTGGCTTTAGGCATACTAACCACGGGGATTCCAAACCCATATTGGTCCATCAGATTAGAGCGCACCTGTCTTTCTCATTTGCATTTCGTTTATGTGTTTAGCCCTCCCGGTATTTTTATCAGATTCTGATGCTGTTTTGCCGGCTCTGATCACTTCTTTCGACGAGTGTCCGTTTGTGTCGAAAGGCAGCTTTTACTTTAGCTTCATTTTTGGTATTGGAGTCGCAATTTACCTAGTTCTTTTCATTCTTTCACAGAATTTTGATCCTCGGTACGTTGATTAAAGGTACGACCATAAGAGTGTGCGCTGCCATTTATCCTTCCCACATCCGGATCCTCATTTTTCAGAGAGATTTGTTATTCCAGGTAAAGCGCCTGAGTTATTGTTGTATGAGTATTACTTGTACTCTTTCGGAGACCAGTGGCCATTTATGTCGTTCTGACCACTTTTTCCTTCTACCCGGTCTCTTCACAGCCCTTTGTGCTGCTTGGTCTCCGTTCTTGCAGATCCCTGTGACTCAGACTGTTTGACCCTGGACTTAAACGCTTTTCATCAGTGCGTGATCAATTTCAGTTTTACCCTTTGACTAAAGAGCATCTTTCGAATATTTATCCATCACTGCATTCTCAGTAAGTTAGCTGGTACCCATGGTGCACTCTCTCCTCTAACATCCATTTTTCTACTTATGAGCACTTTGGTTATTTTTGGATCTTGGTTTGACTTCACTTTTCATCTATTTTTTATTTTCTTGTCAACTACGTATGCCCCCGGATCTAGCCCATGCAGATTTTTCCCATACTGGTCTGGCTCCATCTAGGGGCATTTTCTGGTTTATTCCCTCTAGTAGTTTGGGATCTATCAGCACGAGCTCCTTTTCTATGCACATTTCTTTTCAGGTGAAGTTTCTTTGGAAACCGTATCTTTATATTTATATTTATCAGCTCCTAGGGGGATTGTTTCTAATTGTGCTTTATTTTTGCTTTATAGCTATTTCGGAGCTGCTGTACTTGAGAAGTGCATATTTTGGATCCAGGCTGCATCTGTAAAATTATCCCCTACTGCCTGGCCCTCCCCACCCCAGTGCTCTTTTTAGACATTCAAGTCACAAGTGCCCTGAGGAAGGTGATGGCTACTCGCTAGCCCAGCACCGAAACGCGCGTCGGCACCGTGCAAGACAGAAACCATTGGGCAACAAACCATTGAGAGCACTTATTATACGCATTATTGCCCTATATTCTCCTTGCGTTTCTGCCTCTTTTACATATGGCTTGTCTTTTGTTTATAATTTGCTTCATTTGACGTGTGTGAGAATGTGGAGTGTATGAATGGTAAGACTGTTTGAAATATATGTGTATGTTTTTGCCTTTTAGGTTCATCTCATTCTGTAGAGCTCTTCCCTGGGGTTATAAGAGAACTTATCTATGAATCTAATTATTTTTAGCAGCCCAGATTTTTTTGACTATTTTGATTTTTTTTGTTGTATATGTTCACTGTATATATGCTTTGTGTATATTGTCTTCTCACTTGCTCCGCGATGCATCATTTGAAAACTAAATAATATGTATGTACAATACCTCTAAATAAACATGTTTTTGTATTGCATCCTTGTTTAGATTGAATTTGCTGTGCAATATATGTCTCTTGGATCTAAGCCAATCTCCCTTTTGCTGTCAATTGGAGGCGTAGTTACGCTCCACTATTATTCTGTGGCAGGTGACACCTTCCTCCATTGCTCTCGAGGGTGGACTTATCTTCCCAGAACCGGGGAGTGGTCAGAAATGCCACGAGCTAGAAGGGTGGCTTCGCTAAAGTAGGGGAGATCGTCCGTATGCGTGAGCAGGTGATCAATGCGGGACTGGCTCCCATGGGCCCCAGAGTGAAATGTAAAGCCTTGAGTTAGGGGATTAAAATGACGCCAGAGGTCCAAGAGGCCGAACGCCTTAAGGAAATCCATCAGGGGGGATGTGTCATGTGTGTCCGGTCGAGGAGGTCGTCGATATACGCGGCCATCCAATGCTAAATTAAAATCGCCTCCCATTACCAGTGAACCTGCTGGAAGCTCCAATAGCAGCTTGCCAAGATCCATCAGTGTAGACGTCTTAAGAGCTGGGGGGACATAGACTGAAACAATATTAAGGGGCTTCCCTTCCCATGTACCCGCCACGGCAGCATATCTGCCCAAGTCATCGGTCCAAATGTTGCGTAGCATAAAGGGGCACTGTTTACGGATTAGAATGCCCACCCCTCTGGAGCTAGACGTGAACCCGGCATGTGCCACCAGCTTGTACCCCCACCGATCAAGTGCCCTACAACTGTTGCCCTGGAGATGCGTCTCCTGGAGTAGTGCAATATCTGGGGCCTGTCACTTGAGATAGTGAAGTACCACCCCCCTCTTCAATTTATCGCCCAGCCCATTAACGTTCCACGTTAGGACGTGGAGATATCTCATCACGGTGCGGTCAGACATAGGGCGTGCGAATGGTGTAAGGCGTCATCAGGTTGTGCCTCCAGAGTGTACTGTGGTGTGTAAAGTGTCGAATCCATGTGTAACGTGCACACTTGTGCACACACTGTAAAGTATGTCCTCTCCATCACAAAATAAAAACCTGAACAAACCAAACAAACCCCCCCCACCAACTCCCTGCTCCCACCCCCCTCCCTGCCTCCCTGCATGACGGGCACAGAACCTCCCGCCACCCCCAACTTGCAGAGTGCCTTTCGCCCACCCTCAACAGTGTTAGGAACGTGATCCAACCCCACTCCCTGAGGCACTTATTCATGCAGGTACTATACCCTCTAACATTCGACCCCATAGCATGTCGGTAGGACCAAGCAAAGGTTATTCGCCAGAAAATAAAAGCAATGGTGTCACCCCCACCGGAGGCTCGCATAAAAGCAAAATTGGACTATATAAACCCTGCATAGCACTGTAGATGTAGTATGAGGTGGATTGTCAACAAGGCGCCCTGTGTCTGTCGAGACTCATCTCGGCAAGTCCCGTCGACCAAAGACCAGCCACGCCACTGTCAAGCCTCCAAACCCTATCCTGTTGGGCTCTGCGTCGCTGACTTGCCACCTGGCGGGGATCCAGTCCTCGGGCTCGACCTGTCGCCGCTGCATCTGTCACCAGCTGGCTTACGATGGCGTTTCTCAACTGTTCTCCAACCCTCAAGCCAGTCCCAAGCATCCTCAGGCCTAGCAAAGAACCACACCTTCCCCTCCGATTCCACCCGCAGCTTGGCTGGGAACAGCATGGCGTATTTAATACTTTGGTCCCGCAACGCACGCTTCACGTCCAGGAAGCTGCGGCGCTGTTTCTGGACCCGTAGAGTAAAGTCTGGAAAAAGGGTGACCTTGCTATTGTCTATAGCCCGCGGTGGGGCCGTTCTTGCCGTTTGCAGGATAACATCTCTGTTGCGAAAATTGAAAACTCTCGCCAAAAGAGGTCGGGGCGGCGCGCCAGGCCTGGCTCTTCCCCCCGGCACTCAGTGTGCGCGTTCAATGGAGAAATGTTGGGATAGTCCCTTCGGCTGCAGGCATTTGAGGATTAAGTCCTCAACAAAGAGGTTCGCTGCAGGCCCTTCGGCCCGTCTGGCACCCCCAAAATACGGAGCAGTCCTGATATTCTTATTCCAAACTCTGGGTTCACAAAATGCACTTGAGATAGCGGACAGCAATGGATCAACGGGGGCTGGATGGTTTTTATAATTCAGGGATCATAGGGGACTTTTCTGATATAAGAATCAAGTTTGGAGCCCCAGCAGTGCAGTTCCAGATGCATGCATAACTAGTTGGGGCGATTATGTCAACATGAGGATGTGAGGTGACTGCATCAGACGCCAGTGATGTATTAAATCCTATGTTTTCCTGGGAGGTACTAAGAAACTGCAATGCAAACACAAAGAGATGATGGTCGGAGCGCTGAAACTTTTCAAACACACACCCCCAGTCACAGATCTAGGTTGAATCCATCATCATTCTTTAGCTTATTTTTTATTTTAGAAGTTTTATATAGCGCTGGCCTGACCCGAGGGTATCGGAGCGCTTTACACCAGTTGCGTTGCAGAAAATCACACAATACATTAATAATATAGGTCATGAACGGAGAGTTCCATTTCGTAGCGTAACCGTGAGGCGCTGAGGTCATGGAAAGTCTGAGAGGAAAGTTGTTGTCATGAGCAGAGCTCCACTTTCGAGGAGGAGTGACGAGAACGGGGTCAGGGGCGAGGCGGAGGTAGAAGTCTTGAAGACACAGAGTCGAAGCGGTGCGAGGTGCCTGCTTCAGCGCTCCGGCGGCTCCTATCGGTTCACTAGGGAACGGTCGAGGAACAGGACTTTGAGCTGTCTTTTGAATTTTGCAAAAGAGGGAATAGTTCTGATGTGAGGGGGAATAGAGTTCCAGATTTTGGGCCCGTTCCCGGCGAAGGGCCGGGCCGCGGTTTTTTGTTTGCGTGTTTTCAGCGGGATGAGTAGAAGAGTGTTCGAGCTCCTGAGGTTCCTGGTCTGACCAGCTTTTTTGAGTTTGGAAGCCAGATATTCCGGTTTGCCGGTGTGCAAGGCTTTGTGCGTGAGGCAGGCTGTTCTGAAGCTCGCCCGCATTACAACTGGGAGCCAATTTAGTTCTCTGAGTGCGGGTGAAATGTGATCAAATTTCTTGATTCCGGTGACCATTCTGGATGCCGCATTGAGAGTTGTTTTGAGGGGAGCAAGCTGTGATTTTGCTATTCCTGAGAGGACTGCATTCCCATAGTCTAGTCTTGACAACACCAATGCTTGGGTGGCTTGTTTGAGATCCTTGGGCGGGATGAAAGGTTTTATTTTGTTCAGTAGCTTCAGGTTAAGGAAGGCACTCTTAGCTGAGTTCTTAATGTGTTTGGTGATGTCCAGTTTCGGGTCTAGCATGATACCTAGTGATTTTACAGAATCGGCCAGGGTGAGGTTCCCGTTGAGCGCATCGATAGCTTTTAGCCATTCTGCAATTTGAGCGTTCTCTTCTTTGTTCGAGCTGAGGAGTATTTCCGATTTGTCTTGATTAAGTTTTAGGTGGTTACTTGACAGCCAGTGTTGGACTTCTTTTAATGTGTCGTTGAGTCTTTGAAGGTCCTTGATGGAGGAGGTTTCCAAGTAGATCTGTGTATCGTCTGCATACAGATGGAAGGGAATGTTGGCTTTTTTGAGTAGGGTGGTGAGGGGTTCCATGTAAATGTTAAAAAGTTGCGGGGAGAGCACTGAACCTTGGGGGACTCTCCTGCTGACTGGGTGTAGGTCGGACGTAAAGTTTTTGATTTTAATTCTTTGGGTGCGTTTGTGTAGGAAGGAGGAGAACCAGTGTAGGACCACCTCATCGAGACCAGCCCTTTCTTGAAGAACCTTAATGAGAAGTTTGTGATCGACCGTGTCAAAAGCTGCCGATAGGTCTAGGAGAATGAGGAGGCAGCATTGGTCCGAATCAAGTGATTTGTGGATATCATCAATGACGTTGAGGATCGCGGTTTCAGTGCTGCAGCCTTTTCTGAAGCCTGACTGGTGGGAATCAAGGAGGCTAATGCTATCCATGTGTTGGGTTAGTTGTTGGAATACGCATCTTTCTAGGATTTTGGATAGAAGAGGTAGGTTAGAGACAGGTCTAAAGTTATTCAGGTCCTTTATGTCAAGGCCAGGCTTTTTCAGCAGTGGCGTGACTTGTCCAACTTTGAGGCAGTCTGAAATGACTCCGCTTCTCAGGGAGCTGTTTATGATCTTGCACCAGAGCGGGGCTAGAGAGAGTTTCAGCTTTTTGGTCAGTTGAGGGGGTAAAGGATCTAGGATGTGAGATGAGGGATTGGAGGTGGAGATCAGTTTCACTATCTCTGCTTCCTGAATGGGGTGAAAGAATAACCAGGGTTTGGTAGGGGGTTTGGATGCATTATCATACGCCCCAGACGTGATGCTCTTGATGGGGGGGGTGCTGTTGTTGTCCAGTGAGAGCTCGATCTTGGTGGTCTTGTCGTTAAAGAAGTTGGCGAAGTTATCGCACAGTTCTTTGGAAGCCAGCACTGAGGATGTAGCGGGCTTGGAGGTTTGTTGCCCGATGATGTTAAAGAGCTCCTTGGGTCTGTTTTTTGCGCTGTCTAGCGCGGTGCAGAAAAACGTCGTTATTTTGTTCTTGATGTGATTGTTGTACTTCCTGCGAACTGCTCTGAGTTGCTCGCGGAGGATAACGGTAGGATTGTTCCTCCAGCGTCTTTCTGTGGCTCTTAGTTGTCTCCTTTCGGAGTTAATGTCAGTGTTAAACCATGATCTGGAAGGAGTGTTCCTGCTTTTTTTAATTTCAGGGGGGCTAGTTGATCAAGAGTGGCCAACATATTTGAGTTGTAGAGCGAGGTGAGTTCAGTTGTGGTGAGGTGATCATTGGCGCTGGGGAGGAGCGAGCTTATCCTTTCTTCTAGGACGGCAAGGGGAATCTGGGTTAGATTTCTAGACCATTTGGGGGGGTCTTGCAAGGGTGGATGGGCTAGCACTTTTTGGTTGGTGTGGAATAAGATGATGTGGTGGTCCGACCAGTCCACGGGGAGGATGTGGTCGATCGTAACTGCGTCACGTTGAGCGATAATGGCATCCAAGGTTGCTCCTTTATTGTGCGTTTCCTCTGAGCAGTGTTGGGATAGATTGTTGTCACGAAGAAGATTGTTTAGGGTTTGAATTAGCGGGTTGTTCACTTCATTCCAACGTAGGTTGAGGTCACCAAGAATTAAGTTGCTAGAGTCTCCGAGTGAGCAGTGAGCAATCAAGTCGGAAAAGTGTTCCCCGAATGCAGAGGTGTTGCCTGGGGGGTGATAAAGAAGATGGCAGAGTATTGCTCTATTATCCTTTGTCTTGATGTTGGCGGTAAGACATTCAAAGGTGCTGTACTTGAAGGTGTCCATTTCCACGATGGCGATGTTGTTCTTGTGTATGATGGCTACACCCCCACCTCGTTGATCTTTTCTGTCTTTGTTGATAATAGTAAAGCCTGGGGGCACAAGCATATCCAAGCTTGGAGAGGAGAGCTCATTTAGCCAAGTCTCAGTGATGAACGCGATGTCTATGTCATGTGAGAGGATGGCTTCTGCTAGTTCTGTTGCATGCTTGGAGGCTGATCTGCAGTTTATGAGCATGCAGTTGGTGGAAGACCCTTCTTTGCTGTGGTTCTTTCCAGGGGGGGCCCTAGGTATGGTGGAGAGGATGGTCGGGGGTCTTGGGGGTTTAGGGTGGGGGTAATCTCTTCCAAAACCCGTGATCACTTGGATCTTGGATTTTGGGGAGGCTGTGGGGGGAGAGTCGTACATTGAAGCTAGATCAGCCGCTTCTTCTGAGGACATTGCGGCTTTGGTTCTTATGGGTCTCTGTGTCGGGATCTCTGTATCAGTTCTTATGGGTCTCTGTATCAGGGTCGCGTGGGTGGTTAAGGTCCCAGTAGGGCGCGTTAGTTGGGTAGAGCTGGTCGGAGTGGGAGTCCTGGGAGGGGATTGCCTGGGCTTTCGGGCCTTGTCGAGGTTAGTTAAGATTTCGCTTAGGCCCAGGAATATCGTTTCTAGCTGGTTTTCTAGTAGGGCGAGACGCTGCGCCATGTTTTCCGGGGCGGGGTGAGGGAGTCTTGGGTAGGGTCGTCCCGTGAGGTGGTGGGCATGTCTGTGTTATGGTGTCTATTACTGCTTGTGTTGTCCATGATGCCTCTGTTAGGGACCCTGGGCATGGGGTGCAGTGGGTCGTGTCGTGGTTTCATCCTCTTGGTGCCTACGGGTGGGGTAATGTAGTTAGTGGTCTGGGCAGGGTCATTCATGGCTCGATGGTGGAGGTGAATCGGGGGGGAGGCTGAGGTTGACGTTCGTCGGGGAGTTGGATATCGTGATTCTTGGGGCAGAGGTGCGAGTGGTGACTCGTGGGGGGTGGGGTTGACTTTCGGCGGGGAGTTGGAAATCCTGATTCGTGGGGGCGAAGGTGCGGGTGGTGATTCGAGAAGGGAGGATGGTGGTTCTGGCAAAGGGCGGGGGAATGGTTGTTCGACTCTCCTGGTGAGACAGGTTGACCAGGGGTAAGTAATGGGTCAGGGAAGGTCGAAGCGTGTGCAAGTGGGCGTTTCGGAGTGAGGGGAAGAGGGAGTTGAAGGCCTCTAGGTTCTCATTGTTTGCTTGTATCAGGACTGTGGCGTTCGAGTAGATGGTCACAGACGTGTTCCCGCTCCGTGTCGAGCGGTTAGTGGGTGAGGTCGTCAGTTTGCAGCTATGCGGAGTAATCGTAGTTTTGGAGATGTGAAGTTGCGTTCTGAACGTGGCATTCCAGTTATCGGGTCTTTCTGTGTGGAAGATGAGATCCATCTTTATCTGCCCTTTGGAGGAGCAGTGATATATGTCCGCGAATAGTGTTTCTGGATGCTGTCTAATCAGTCTATGTTTGAAGTTTCTTTTTGCTTCAAGGGAGAGGTTGGGGAGGAAACTAATCGCGAAGGAGTTCGCGCCGTGAGGTTTCAAGTAGGTCGGTACGGGGAGCTAGTGAAAATTGGCGTGCCCGGTGACATTGTTGCGTTTCCTTGAAGGAGGACCGTGATTCTGATCGGGTGAGGGATTCACACTGGTCAGGGGCTGTCAACTAGGGGATACAGGTCTCGAAGTGAGACTGGAATGCGAGGGTGGGCCCTCACTAATTAAGGGTCCATGGGTTTGTGCTTAGAAGTTACCCTCGGCGTAGGGACGGTGGTATCAGGTATCTGTGATTAACTGCTGCCCTGGTCTGAGGTGCGAGGAGGTCAGTGTGGTAATGTGTGGTGTGGGGGACACTAATCTGCTACAGACTGATTGTATTGTGAGGGGGACCCTTCTTTTGAGGTCTGGTCAGGATAGAGAGCAGGCTTGATAGATTCCAAGCAGTGCTCTGGGGGAATTTGTAATGCTGGGCGTTTCGGCGGGAGGTGGCTGTGATTTGCCGCCTTAAGTTGGGTCAGGGAGGTAGGGCTTAACTGACCTGCTGTGCAGCCCCTTAGCTTCATTTCACTCCCAAGGCTTCCGGCTTCAGGAGATGCTCGGGCAATTGTTCCCCAGAATGGGTCGTTTCATCGCCAAATTGATGTACGGTTCAGGTGCGGGATGGCGTGGAACAGCGTCACTCCTCACGCTGTCTGAAAATGCTGATCAGGGGTGACTGCACTCACGGAGCTGCCATTTTGGGGTCAGGTGTGGAACAGCGTCGATCCTCACGCTGTCTGAAATTGTTGATCAGGGGTGACTGCACTCACGGAGCCGCCATTTTGAGGTCAGGCATCCGCGTCAGTTATCAGCTGGCCTGTGATTCCTTACTGCCGAGAACCGCTTGTCGGGGGCACGATGCAGCATGGGACTCTTGATGTGTACCTTTGTTTCAGTTGAAAGGGGCACATCAGCGGGGTTACGCCAGCCGTGGGAGGTCCCGGACTGGGCCAAGTGTGGTCATTATTGGTGCCAGGTATCTGAGACTTTTATTCTCGGGCCTGTGGTTTTCTTTATTGCCGTGACAGCCGTGGCAATCCGGGGCGAGTTGTTGTCGGATTCACTTGCGAAGCTCCCTATCATCGGTTCTCATGGTCTCAGCTGCGCAGTTTCGGGACCCGGGTGAGTTCCTTGGATAGCTGAGGGCGGCCATCTTGCGATCAGGCATAAACGCTGGAGGCATTGGTTTTATTGACGGGTCTGTGTTCCTATGATGGGTATTGCCCAGCGGGTCCGGGACGAGGGGAATGAGAGGCCTGAGAAGAGGCCAGCTTCTTTTGGGTAGACCGGGGGTCACCAGCGCAGCTTAAAATGACCGGGAGTTACCCTTTGACGACCATCACGCGGTCAGGCAAGTCCGGCAGTTGAGTGGAGGTAAGACTTTTCTTCGCTGCGTTCCAATGGCCGTAGGATTAACGGTGGGTTGTTAGCAATTATTATCATTGGGTGAATTGGTTTTGTGGGTTTGTTCTGGTCTTTAGCGGCACATATTTCCCCGTGGGACCGTGTGTATGCCAGTGTCGGTCATCGCATGTTCAGGCATTCTCGTCGTGCAGAGCGGAACTTAGCGTTGGATCAGTGCTTGGCTCCGTCTCCGTTCCCGTTCGTGGAGGGTGGCTGGAGGAAGCCGCGCCTCGCTGCGATGGGTATTCCGATGTTCAACAGGACCTGGTACTTCTTATGGGGAGAGCCACGGGTAGGCCATTGGTGGCCATCGTGGGGTCAGGCAGTCTCAAGTTGAGGGACTGTGCTCAGTGCAGGTCCGGTGACGGTTTTGTCTCTGTCCAAGGCCACCTCCGGTCTGGTCGTGGAAGGTGGAAGCCGAGATTTGCTACGCTGAGTGCTCCGATGCTCAGCGGGACATAGTACCCCCTAAATACAAGCCAATCTCTCATGTGATTCGGAAATATCACTGGCTTTCTGTGAAGAACCGTATAAAGTTCAAGGCCTTGTGTATTGCTTATAAGGCCTTTTGTAAAATAGGACCTCAGTTTCTAATCAGGGAGTTAGCAGCTTACATTCCGGGCCGAGCCCTTCGCTCATCCACTGCTTTCCTGCTTAAGGTTCCTCGTACGAAACCTGCATCATGGGGCGATAAACGTTTTATAGTCGCCACTGCAAAACTTTGGAATTCTCTTCCACTAAAGATCAGATCCTCCCAATCTTTGTTAACCTTTAGAAAAATGACAAAGACCTGGCTGTTCAACCAGTAAGTCTCTCCGATATTTGGTCTCTGCCTGCTGTCCTCAGCGCCGAGACACCTATGGGTAGTTGTGCACTTTACAAATCTCAAAAATAAATAAATAAATAAATAGTAATCGTTGGGGGGAGAGCCGCGAGTGGACCATGAGCGGCCATCTTGGGGTCAGTCAGTCGCACATGCGGGACGGTGATCCGTGCAGATCCGGAGGGGAGATCATTCCGATCCAGGGTCCTGGTAACCGTGCCCAGGTGTGGCCATCTGTCGGATTCGGGACTCTTGCGGGTCCAAAGCGGGACTGTCCAGGGATCGCTTGGTGGGCTCCGCCGCAATGGTCACCTCAGCAGGAGCGCTTGCCGTCCTGGAGGCACCGGACGAGGGACGTTGTTTCCTTGCGATTCTGGCTCGTCGCCGTTTGGTTCTGTTCCGGTTCGGTTCCGGTGAGTCCTGAATCTTTTGGGGGTGTAGATGTGGGGGGGTCGGTTGGGATTTTCACTAAGTTAGTGATCCCAAGCCCGGGAGCTCGATTTCAGAGCTCCTTCCCCACGGCCATCTTAAAAAACGTCAGCTCACTTTGCCACCCCAGTTCAGACCCAGCCATATGCAAATTAGTCTTGACCCTGTGCCTCATGGGAACAGACCAGACCGAACTGCCAAGCCAGGTCTTCCCTGGACCGCAAACAAACATCCTGGGACCGGTTTCGGAGTACAACTCCTCATCAGCCAGGCTAGCTTGAATCCAGTGGCAAAGTGAGAAAGGGACCCACGTCTGGGCATACCCTGCCAACTTAGGGCGAACAATGCAAACTCAAGGAGATGATGGACGGAGCACTGAAACTTTTCAGACACTCACCTCCAGTCACAGATCTGGGTTGAATCCATCATCATTCTTTAGCTCACTTCGCCACCCCAGCTCAGACCCAGCCATATGCAAATCAGTCTTGACCTTTTGCCTCATGGGAACAGTCCAGACCGAAATGCCAAGCCAGGTCTTCCCTGGACCGCAAATAAGCATCCTGGGACCGGTATCGGAGTAACGCGCCTCATCAGCCAGGCTAGCTTGAATCCAGTGGCAAAGTGAGCAAGGAACCCACATCTGGGCATATCCTGCCAACTTAGGGCGATCAATGCAAACACAAGGAGATGATGGCGGGAATGCTGAAACTTTTCAGACACTCACCCCCAGTCACAGATCTGGGTTGAATCCATCATCATTCTTTAGCTCAATTCGCCACCGCAATTCAGACCAAGCCATATGCAAATCAGTCTTGACCCTTTGCCTCATGGGAACAGTCCAGACCAAACTGCCAAGCCAGGTCTTTCCTGGACCGGAAACAAGAATCCTGGGACCGGTTTCGGAGTAACACTCCTCATCAGCCAGGCTAGCTTGAATCCAGTGGCAAAGTGAGCAAGGGGCCCACGTCTGGGCATACCCTGCCAACTTAGGGCGAACAATGCAAACACAAGGAGATGATGGACGGAGCGCTGAAACTTTTCGGACACTCACCCTCAGTCACAGATCTGGGTTGAATCCATCATCATTCTTTAGCTCACTTCGCCACCCTAGTTCAGACCCAGCCATATGCAAATCAGTCTTGACCCGGTGCCTCATGGGAACAGTCCAGACTGAACTGCCAAGCCAGGTCTTCCCTGAGCCGGAAACAAGCATCCTGGGACCGGTTTCGGAGTAACACTCCTCATCAGCCAGGCTAGCTTGAATCCAGTGGCAAAGTGAGCATGGGATCCACGTCTGGGCATACCCTGCCAACTTAGGGCGAACAATGCAAACACAAGGAGATGATGGACGGAGCGCTGAAACTTTTCAGACACTCACCCACAAGCTATTCTGGCTGATGAGGGCTGTTAGCCCGAAACTGGTCCCAGGATGTTTGTTTCCGGTCCAGTGAAGACATGGCTTGGCAGTTTGGGCTGGACTGATCCCATGAGGCACAGGGTCAAGACTGATTTGCATATATTTGTGTCTGAACTGGGGTGGCAAAGTGAGCTAAAGAACGATGATGGACTCAACCCAGATCTGTGACTGGGGGTGAGTGTCTGAAAAGTTTCAGCGCTCCGTCCATCATCTCCTTGTGTTTGCTTTGTTCGCCCTAAGTTGGCAGGGTATGCCCAGACGTGAGTCCCTTGCTCACTTTGCCACTGGATTCAAGCTAGCTTGGCTGATGAGGGCTGTTAGCATGAAACCGGTCCCAGGATGCTTGTTTCCGGTCCAGGGAAGACATGGCTTGGTAGTTCGGGCTGGACTGTTCCTATGAGGCACAGGGTCAAGACTGATTTGCATATAGCTGTGTCTGAACTGGGGTGGCAAAGTGAGCTAAAGAACGATGATGGATTCAACCCAGATCTGTGACTGGGGGTGAGTGTCGGAAAAGTTTCAGCGCTCCCTCCATCATCTCCTTGTGTTTACTAAGAAACTGCACCCTTGGACCGAGCTGGACAGGAATTTGTCAGATACGATCTTGAAGCCTTGAATGTAAAATAGAACACAGATTTGGATGGGGAGTTGACAGAACAAGAATGGGCAGCAACATTGGGCTATACTGCCAAGGTTTTAGGAAATGCTAGGTTTCAATTCAACACCCTAGCACATAAATACAATGTACCCTGGTGTTGTGGGCAGTTGTCCCAGAATGGACAATTCAACATTCTTCTACATGGTATGGGCATTTCTATAATTTGTAGGATTCTGGAAGGACAGAACTAATCAATTACTGAAAAGGGACACAGCCGAAAATGAAACATATATGTTGCAATGCAGAAGGGAAGGGGGGGTTACAGTCCTTACAAACTGGCATATACTTTTAGTGCACCATTCCCAGACGTCTGAGTGATGTATTTTGCAGTTACTAGAGTTTGACCCTGAATCATTGTCGTTCCGTGTATTTCTTGTGCCAATGCTGTTACGTAGGAAGAATACTAAGCCTGGGTGAAGTTTTAATTGCACTGGAAAAGTTCACAACGTTTCGGAATTTCACTATGTGAAATTCATTAAACTAAATTTCAAGTCACACTATTTCTTTTTTTCACCCGAACATGCACTTTGCGTCTCGCAGAGTACAAGTGGAAGTCTGGTTTACACAGAAAATATCATGTAAAGAGAAATGTTCTGCTCGAACCAGTGTCTTGTCGGTATGCCAGAGACCTTCTTTAATATGCTCAGGTAAAAAACTGAGGGGGGAAATACTGCAAACTTTTCATACAATTTCATGGCATTTCGTACGAATAAAATGTGCAATATAGCACACCCCTGAACTACTCCCGTTGTTATATGGACACCTTTTCAGCGCTCCTCGATGAAACACCTTTTTGTGTTCAAAATATTTTATTGAGTGTATGATAAAGCATAGACCAAACAAAAAATAGCGCTGATGAACCTTAAGCTTGCAATATATTTGATGAAAATTACATCTGTACATTGAGAATTGTAGTGTGATAGAAACTAAAATTTAAAAATAAAAAGGGAGGTGGTAGCAATAACTACTGGTAATAAGGATTATGTAACGGACCCATATATTAAAATCTAACAAACTGAACTTAATACATAATATAAAGCAATTAATAGTATAATTCTATATAGTTATCAATTGGATTCGAAAACGAATGGTAAGTGGATGAATTATGAACAACACCCAACATAGTCAAATCAGCTCCCTTTCTGGTAAAAATTATCCATGACCACTATACATGTATTGATAATAATGAGGCGTCTTTCCAATTGGTAGTAATGGATTTGAGAGCAGCAGATATTAAGAAGTTAAAGAGCTTATTATCTAAATCTGACAGTTTTGTTGAAAGTAATACTGATTTACAAATCAACAAATTATATGAAGGTTTTTCTGATAAATTAAAAAGATTTATAATAACATTCCAAACCTCATTCCAAAACTTAAAGACAATATTGCATTCAAAAAGCATATGTTTAAGTGAACCTGGAGCTAAATTACAGTGCCAACAAGTAGTAGAATTTAGTAGTTTTGCTTTAAACATTTTTATCGGAGTCCATAAATAATTAAATAATATGAAAGAATTAGTTTGATATAAGGATACTGGTAACCATCCAGAGATATTGTTCATCCAAATTTTCTTTCATAAGTCTTGAGATAAAGAAAGATTGAGTTTATGATTCCAAAAAGAAGAGATAAAATTAATGTTATTTTTATCAAAATTATTACTTTTTTTATAAAACATTGACACAGCATGAGATGAAGAACCAATTGCTTGAATATATGTTTCTAAATCAGATACACTTCCCATTGGAAAGTTGCTAGGGAATGAATCCAGGACAGAATTACATAAAAACTCATATTTAGAAATATCTGAGTTGGGCAAAAGAAACTTCTGTTGCAGTTCTTCAAAAGATAAAAAAGAGTTATTATGATATATATCTTTTAAGTAAAAGGTACCCGCATTTATCCAAGACTTCCAAAATTGTATGTTCCGATTAAGCTTTATAATAGGACTACACCATAAGGATATATTTAAGGAGCGAGAAATAGGTGTTTGAAATAGAGAATCTACATCCTCTAATATTAATTTTATAGATTTCAATATTCCAGATCTTCGCAATAAAAAACTAGAAGCAGACATAGAAAGTAAACTAAGTAACCGAAAAGGTGATACCAAACTTTTTTCAATGTGAAGCCATGAAGGAGCATTATTAAAATCTGTGTTGGTCAACCAAAAGGTGCTTTGTTTTAAAATAAATGCTTTATGATAATTAAAAAAATCTGGTAAACCAAAACCACCATTACATTTTGCAATTTTCAATTTTTTGTAACTTATATGAGGTGTTTTATTATTCCAAATGAATTTGGGGATTAGCGTGTCTAAAGATTTATAAAACTTAAGTGGAAGTTGGGTAGGTATCATGGATAATAGATAGAATATTTTTGGAGCAATAACCATTTTAACAGAATCAACTTTTCCCCACCAGGATAAATTTAGAGCAGACCACTTATGAATTTTGCCTTTAATAGTATTAAGAATAGAGTCATAATTCAGAGTAATTGATTGTTTAATGGTATGAGAGAAAAGGATCCCAAGAAATTTAAGTTTTTCTTTTTGCCATATTATTTCATCATTAGGAAGCATATCCGGGGTACAGTGCATATTTAAGGGAAAAATTCTGTCTTATTTGTGTTTAAAGTGTAACCTGAAATTTGAGAATATTGCTGAACCATCTTTAATAGGGGTGGAATAGAGGTATCAGGATGACTAATACATAATAATACATCATCAGCATAAGCTGAAGTCTTTATAATAACCTCATGAATGGAAATACCTTTTATTTCTGTGGATTGTCTGATAGAATTGAGTAAGGGTTCAATGGCAAGGAGAACAAGCATTGGCATAGCCAATAGGTCTCGCCTTTGAGACCTTTTAAGTGTTTAGCCATGCACCTTTAAAGTCATTTTTGCTTAAGCACTGATTTACAACTCGTCTTTCCAACAGAACGCGGGAGAAAATATATAGCGAAGCCTTTAGCAAAAACACCACAATTAATTTTAAAATATCCAATGGCATGGAATGTTTTTTAGAAAAGAAAGCTTTGGCTATGAAAATAAACATGTTATAATTATGAATTTGATGCTTGCCCTCGTGGGCTGTTGGACACTCATTACGTATAAGAAGTGAAGGGATTGTCCTGTTTACATTGTTAATTACCATGGAGAGGGTAGTGCTCATAGTGGACCGAAACAGCAGGCCCTAGGCATCATATCAATTAAGGGGTGGGAGGAGGATGATGAGCAACAACACCGGAATGCGTGAAATGGAAAAAGGAAGTTTGTTAAGCAACATGGGAGGGTGATGGAGAGAGAGGGGCAAGGAAGAAGAACGGAAGGCGAGATGGAGCATTTAAATAAACAACTCTGAAAGTATGCACACAAAGCCAATGCTCCCCCCCCCAAAAAAGTTCAACTAAGAAAATGATCAACTATATAAACGCATGTGTTGTCATTGCTTGCACGACGTTGAGAGCACGAGTGACTAACACAATAATGAATGTTTTGCCTTTCCCAACATACAACAGAAGTTTCTGTGCCAAGGTCTGTTGTTGGCACAGCAAAGGTATTTGTGCCGTAGCACTGATTAACAACTCCCTTTACAACGGAACGCAGGAAGGAAGACAAAACTAGAGGTTAAATGCACAACATACCACCACTCCTGTTGAGCCTGCGCGGTTTTTATGCATTCCCAGGCCAGGTGCACGGAGAAGCTGCATGCAGCGCTATGTTTTTTTTTGGGTGGTCATTTTTTTTTATTATTGTAGCACAGAATCATTCAATGTACAACAACAGGAGTCTTCCTGAATTAGTTAGATGCACTATCGAGGAGCCAGAACAATACAGAGGTATGGATATAAACACAGGTACAAGTGAATGTAATTGCTCTTACGCCTCTGCTTTATAGGAACATGATAAAACATTGGTGTAAAGAAATACTCAGAGGGTATAGATCATATGAGAGGGGAGGCCAATTCCGTTTTCTTTTTTTTGCTAAGAGCACATTGTCTGCTCTAACTTTGGGCCTATAGTTAATAGAAAAAGCGGAACGACACGCCCCATAATGCACCGCACCACTTGCTAAAAAGCCAGCATGGGGTAACGGTTCATAGACGGAATGGAGATACTTTGTCTCTATGCAGTTTTAACACGAGGGGTCATGTTGTACGCAGGGTTGGCCACTCGCCAAAGGAGGGGCTGTCACGGGGAGCATGACTGTCACGGGCAAAGAGAGAGTGGGGCAAACGCCTCATTCTTATCCCTCCTCATAAGAAAGCGAGAGGCCCAAAGGCAACGCAAGAGCGGAGAGAGACCCCTGCAGGACACAGAGGGTACGAAAGGCAGCGGCTGCGCTGAAGGATATCAGAGACACAGGGAGGGCGGGCAGCAGCCATTGCAGAAGCAGATCACAGGCAGACCAGAGACAGCCCGGACAACAGCCATTGCAGAAGAGACGGAGGGCCAGGATCACAAGGGGTTCAGAGCGACAGCTGAACGGCAGCGAGAGCGCCACGGACGCAAGCAGGTCTGCCCGCCAGCAATTTTGGAAGACCGGGTTTGGGTTACAAAGCGAGACAGCTGGAGGGTAGCTGCTTCAAAGGAAATAGACTACCAGGTGGGGCTTAGAAGGATAGCGAACAAGACGCCGTGAACCCAGACAGCAAGAGACATCTGGCCAGGAGGAGAGAGGTACCCTGGCTACAGATGTACGGTAATAGCGAATGATTACGAAAACACTGACACCCTCGGAGGAAGATAAGGATACCCAGGAAAGAAGAGAAGCAACGGAGCCCTTGGGGAATAGACTGTTCTGATAATGGGTAAACAAAGAAGAGAGAGAGACGGGGCAGCAGAAGAAGAGACAGAAGGAGGAAAGAAAGAGAGCATATATATACCCGAAAGAAGTGAGATAGCCGGAGCGGCAGAAACGATAAACAAGCGAAAGCGCCGCCAGTGTGAAAAATATAGTGCGTCCGTCTCACGCCGCGAGTAAAGCATCCAGTCCCCGCATGCACATCTTCTGTCCGTCCGCGTGCACATCTGGAATCCGTATTGATTCCAAAAGGCCCTCACATGGCGAGAGCAACGCATGCGCGCTGCTAACGCCAGGCGAGACCTAAAAAAAGTAAAGGAGATAAGGGACAACCTTGGCAAGTGCCTCTAAAAAGGGAAAATTTATTAGAGAGTTGACCATTAATAAAAAGTCTAGCCGATGGGCCAGAATACAGGGCTGAAATCATACGAATAAAGGAATTGCCAAAATTAAAAGCAGATAAAGTACTAAATAGATACTGCCAATGTACTTTGTCAAAGCTTTTTCAGCATCTAATGCCAGAACAACAGCATTAAGGGGTGGAGATGACACAGCTTCAATTGCATGAAATAATAACCTAGTATTATTCACTGAATGTCTATTTTTCATGAAACCAGTTTGATCAATATGAACAATAGTGTCAAGTACAGCAGTCAATCTGGTCACAAGAATTTTCCCATAAAGTTTACAGTCCTGAATAATTAAGGAAATAGGGTGGTAATTTGATACAATAGTGGGATCTTTAGTAGGTTTTGGAAGAACTATTATCAAAGCTTCAGTAAAGGATCCTGATAAACTAAAGTGAATAAATAATTTAAGTAAATGAGGCTTGAGATAAGGAGAGAATTCTTTATAAAATTCAGCAGGTAGACCGTCTGGCCCTGATGATTTACCCGGCTTAAGTGATTTAATAGCAGATTTAAGCTCTTCTAATGAAACCGGTAAATCCAATTATTCCCTCAATGATTGGGTAATTTTGGGTAGGCCACAGGATTGCAAGAAATTATCAATACTAAATTTATCTACAGCTGAGGGATTACTGTATAGATTTGACTAGTAGACCAAAAATTCATTAAGAATTTCTTTGTGCGATAGTGCTAGTTTACCATTTAAGCCATGTATTGCATTAATTTGGATTTTATCATTTTTAATACGCAAATAATTTGCCAAAAGTCGCCCAGATCTATTAGCTTTGAAATGAAATTTAGCCTTATTATTAACCTTGGGCAGAGCAGGCGTAGTGCCTCTACGCAAAGTTCCACGTAGTTGGAAAGCAACTCTGTGGAACTTTGCTCCGCTCCGCACCCTCCCCCCTGCCAAAATAATTAAAAGTAATTAAAAGGCACTTACCTGCCCCGTGGCTGCCTCCTCCTCAACATCGTCGCTCTCCTGCCTCCTCCTCGCTATCCTTCTTCACTAATAGCCCCTATGTTGTACGTCTTGCGCGTGCGCATGCGCACGCACAAGCCGTACAACATAGGGGTTATCAGTAAAGGGCAAGGTTGTGATTGATCAGGGGATTCTGGGAGGCCGTGTGCTTCCTGCTGAGTGCAGAAAGGAAGACTGAGATAGAAGCGGCGGCGGCCGGCAGTCGGCGGTATTAAGGTAAGTGCTATTTTTTTTACGTTTTCCCCTCAGCTCACCACCCCTGTCCTTAGCAGCCACTACTTCTAGTAATGCATTCATCTGGAACTGGTCGAGGCCAGCGCTGGGTACAACAAATCGATTGCGATGCAGTGGAAGATGTTGAAGCTGTTAGGGGTCTGTGCCTACAGTGGATGCCTATCCTGTTCACTCTAATAAAACTATACAGGACTCCAATGATGTGTGGAAACAGGGTTGCTGTGAATATTTAATATTTGTGCATCACCAATTAGTGTCATGCTTTGTTTTGATCCTATTAAAACCTGTGTTCAGCACACGTCAGAATTACAAAAATAATCTGCTTCATTTTTGCTTTCCCAACTGTTGAATCCATATAGTTCATTTACAGGTATTTACATTGTTGTGTGCTGCAAAAAAACAACATCCTAAAGCCTTTCCTTTCACGCTCCCTGTACTACAGCAAGATTGTCACATAATTCACTTTAAAAACTCTTCCCACTTTGCAGTCAGAGAAAGGGAAGTAAACACAGCCCTGCCAAGTACCACGCATCAGGCGTTAGACAAACGCAATTTGGTGTGGTGGTCCGCATCACCGCACCAAAATGCATTAATCACACATTTACAGCTCCTCCAATCGATGAACATGTGGGGAAGCATAGAGTGATTAACAACAAAAGCGCTTCGGGTGCATGTCCTGCGGCTGCCGGTAGCTCTCCAATTTGCTTACACTCACCACTGCGTTTTGTACCAATTCTCTTGCTGCGAGCTGGAATTTAAAAAAAACACAAGTCACGCTGATATGATTGCCCATATTTAATCTCAAAGGAAAGCGCCGCCGGATCCACGTGAGCTCGGCCCAGCGAGCACTTGCCTTCTTTTCTCTTCCAGTCACCACTGGGTGGCTCAGGCCTCCAGTCAAGCCTGGATTCAACCGTTTCTCCTCACCCTGCTACTGCACAGGAGTCATGGTGGTTAATGTGGAGCTGTGTGCACAGGGCGCAGCACGACAGAGTCTGCCTGTCCATGATGCGGTCACATGGCTGCACACTCTGGAAGGCCCCCATGCTGCAGCTGAACCCACCTCCTCCTCGCCGTCCTTCTTCACTAATAACCCCTAGGTTGTACGTCTTGCGCGTGCGCATGCGCACTCGCAAGCCGTACAACATAGGGATTATCAGTAAAGGGCAGGGTTGTGATTGGTCAGGGGATTCTGGGAGGCCATGTTCTTCTTGCTGAGTGCAGAAAGGAAGACGGAGATAGAAGCGGTGGCGGCCGGCAGTCAGCGGTATTAAGGTAAGTGCTATTTATTTTTTTACGTTTTCCCCTCAGCTCACCACCTCTGTTCGGTAGCAGCCACTACTTCTAGTAATGCATTCATCTGGAACTGGTCGAGGCCAGCGCTGGGAACAACAAACCGATTGCGATGCAGTGGAAGATGTTGAAGCTGTTAGGGGTCTGTGCCTACAGTGGATGCCTATCCTGTTCACTCTAATAAAACAATACAGGACTCCAATGATATGTGGAAACAGGGTTGCTGTGAATATTTAATATTTGTGCATCACCAATTAGTGTCATGTTTTGTTTTGATCCTATTCAAACCTGTGTTCAGCACACACCAGAATTACAAAAATAATCTGCTTCATTTTTGCTTTCCCAACTGTTGAATCCATACAGTTCATTTACAGGTATTTACATTGTTGTGTGTTGCAAAAAACACGACATCCTAAAGCCTTTTCTTTCACGCTCCCTGTACTACAGCAAGATTGTCACATAATTCACTTTCAAAACTCCTACCACTTTGCAGTCAGAGAAAGGAAAGTAAACACCAATCCCATATTAAAAGAATAAGCAGCAATTTGTCAGACGACATAGCCTGCCATTTGACCTCAGTCTTTGAAGCATCTGCAAATGTGAGAAGATCAACACAGAATTTAAAGTAATCCTTATTTATTGCTCGGACTGATGTATTTTGCAGTAATTAGTGCTTTGAGGCACTCAGGTTTGACAAGTTGGAAGACCCTTGTAATGGGACCGTATTGAGGATCAAACAGTTCTAGCTGGAAGGCTTCCGATCATGTCTTGAGGCAGAATGCTACATGATGGCAACATGAGAAGAGCTCAAGTCCCAAGCTGACAAGAACAAAGCTGCCGCTCTTACACTTCTGGGCCTCTTAGCATACGGTAGGTATGGTGCACCACCTGACTCTCCTCATGCATCTTCATCACAGTGCAAGTATAGGCTGGATGGAGGAGGAGCTACCCCAACACAGCCCCCTCCTCTGACTGTTGATGCAAAACTGTTTTCATCAACCAAAGGGACACATGCAGAGAGTTCACATGCACAGTAGTAGAAGTGTAGAGCTTTGCCAGGACCCCAGGAAGAGGAGGAGCAATATTGTATATTTGGAGGGCGTTTCCTGCCTGGTCGATTACAGTTAATACATATAATGAAGGGTTTTAACTGCAAATGGGAGGGGTTCAAAGGGGTGGTGGGGGGGTTCAGGCAATTAGTTGCATTGTAGATTCTACTCTGTTAAATACATTGCTCTAGAATGAACATTTGTATACCAGTTACCTTTGGAATTTTTCTTATCTGTATGCATTTATTGCAGCAGCGCTTTAACAGATGTAAATTGTGCTTATAGATGCTATGTTTTTTCAATTGAAAAAGTGTCGCTTCAAGCCTGTGGGGATTGGAGCAGGCGATGCTTTGGTCAGTTTATCTGAATTACACCCTGAAGCCTCTGGTCACAGGTGAGTGCCCCTGCTTGGCCAGCTTACCTGATCAGCAGCATTAGTGGTACTAGTTCCATTCCATTAGTACTTGATCCACTCTAACAGTACCCTGGTGCTTGGCAGATACTTTCTTGATTCATAAATATGTATATAAAAGAACAATTGCCATGTTCCTTTACTCATACTCGAATATTTTACCATGACACATCACAAAAAGGCTATATGAAATATGATGCGTATAAGAAAAATAATGTATTTACCAAATTAATGTATGTACCAAGAAAGGTCAATAATAGCAAAACTAAAACTACACAGTCCATCAATATATTTAGAAACAAACAGCAAATCAACAGCACAACTACACCGAAGACACTGTAAAAGCACACATCATTTAATTTTTTGAGTTACTTACTGTAGTGTTCTTTAGTGACCAACAGCATGCTAATCCCCCTTCTGCGTCTTAAAACCAAATTCTCCATAGCCAACCGCCAACAGATCCTGAAAAGAAAAAAAGACTCAATAACAAAATGAAAGATTTGTTTGTCTAAAAATGTACACAGCCTTGAAAATAGTTTCTCACAATTTGGAAAATATCGATGAACTGGACCTAGAGAACGTCTGGTAAAGAAGGAGAGAGTAAAAATAGTGAAAGACCATCTCTTGCAGGTTTGTGGAGTGAATGAGCAGAACCCGACCGCGGAAACATTCTTGAATTACACAGTACTGTGTGGGATCTGCATATAGAATAAAAAATACACAACTATCGTTCAAATGATGCCATGAACATTATAATTACATTATTCCTTGAAGGGGGCAGTCCCCCAATTTCTTACATTGACCACTTCGAAAGCATAAGAAAAACTGGAAAAGTAAATGACATTTATATATTCACCAAAAACAGACAATATGGACTAATAACTGGATCTGGTTACAACACTTCCAGAAGGCATAGAAACCACATGGTATAAGTTACAAACCTAACCACCCTCATTAAAACTGGCTTTCCTACAGACATAAACAGCCAAAATCATACAACGATTTGAAAGATGTTTCCTTCAATTCCTCTGTGATGGACACCTGTGTACTGTTGTTTTAGAAATGCATGACTTGTCTTAGACATATTAGTGTGGTTTAATCCCACATACAACTACCTGGAATTGAATTCGATAGAGCTCACTATTCTCAATATGAGTATGCACACAGGCAAAGCAGTAGAGCATATGTATGTAGCAACTTACCGGGTTCTTTTTATTCCAAGCTGTGCTGCTTACATTGCAACCTTTTGTCAAGTCACATGTGAAGGACCATAAGCGATTGAGGCTCAGCGTCACAGTGTCAGGGCATACATCTTTCACTTCAATTCCATAAGTAAGGTCAGGGTCTAAAGGACAATGGCAAAGAAATGCAATTAGTATCCATCTGATGCACTCTTCCAAACCACATCACCATCAAACTCTGCTTTACCATTACAAAGTAGTAAACACAAGCACTTCATGGTATTTTGCAGGAAAGAGCAAGATCTCTTGTGGACCACAAAACACTGAAGGAACTTCATTATGCTCTTGACAATAAATTCAGGAAGGAAAGAACAAGTTACTTACCTTCGGTAATGCATTATCTCGTAGAGACAATATATAGCTGCAGATTACTTACCTTTGAATTTCCCAGGCATCAAGCTGGATCTGGAACTTTTGCGTGAGCAGTAACCCTAGCAAGCGCCGTCGGGTGGCTCCATTCGCCTGCGTGTGAGGTCTCTGGCGTCGGTTATGATGTCGCGGTCTCCTATATTGGTGCCACCCAGGCGCGCGGACATCAGTACTTTTCACTTTTCCACGCCAGAAGCGCAGGGCCAAGAAGTGACTGAAGTAAAAGTGTGCCAAAACTATGGGCCTGAAAAAGGGAGCAACCGTAGCGCTAATAAGTCCGCTGAGCCTGGAGGCATGGGTGGGTCTCTAAGGAATCTGCAGCTAGATATTGTCTCTACCAGATAATGCGTTACCGAAGGTAAGTAACTTGTTCATCTGATAGAGACTTCTAGCTGCAAATTCCTTACCTTGGAATAGATACCCAAGCCATACCATCCTAGTGGTGGGCTGCGGACAAATTGATCACACTAAAAGGTCCTGTCTCTGCAGACCGGACTGTCCAGGCAGTAGTGCTTGGCAAACATATGCAGAGTCACCCACGTTGCTGCCTGGCAGATGTCCAGGACTGGGACACCCCGAGCCAACGCCATGGTTGCAGCCTTTCCCCTAGTGGAATGGGCTCTTAATCCCTCAGGGGGCTGTTTCCTAGCCAGGGCGTAGCAGATCTTAATGCAGAGAACAATCCAGCAAGAGATGGTCAGTTTATGCACTGCCCAACCTTTTTACCTCCCACGTGCCTCACAAAGAGTTGGTTGTCCACTTTTTGGGCCCTGTCGGTGGAGATGCTCCTCTTCCTTATAGGGATGCGGGGGAGCAAAAAAGGTGGGCAGCGTGATTGACCCAGATGGAATGGGGCCACCACCTTAGGCAAAAATGAAGCACGGGTACGAAGTACCACCTTGTCTACAAATGACATTATATAAGGAGGCTTGGATGACAATGCCTGCAACTCACTCAGCCTCTGGGCAGATGTTATTGCCACTAGGAAGGCTGTCTTGATGGTAAGCAGCCGGGGGGGGTGGGGGACACATAATTATGCAACTGCTCGAAAGGAGCACACGTAAGAAATGTGAGGCCCAAATTAAGGTCCCACTGCGGCATAACAAAGGGAGTAGGTGGAAACATATGTACAAGCTCTTTTATAAATCTATTTACAACAGGAGATTTAAATAGAGAGGGTTGGTCAGGCAGCCACAAGAAAGCAGACAGAGCAAAAAGATGACCCTTGAGCATACCCAACACAGAACCCTGCTGGGCACGGGTAAGAATAAAAAGAAGGATAGTAAACAAAGAAGCAGAAAGAGGTTCAATAGACCTTTCTGTACAATATTATACAAACTTTTGCCCACGGCAGGCGTATATCGTCTTATTGGAGGGCCGATTGGCCGGCAAGATAACCTCACATACTTCAGGAGGAACGTCGAAAGCCATCAACTGTCGCCGCTCAATCTCCACACATGAAGGTGGAGGTTGACGGGTTCGGGTGGAGGACTCTCCTGTGCTGCTGTAACAAAAGATGATCCCGAAGGGGCAGCCTGATCGGAGGATTGATGCTCATCTTCAGAAGCTCTGGATACCAGACACTCCTTGCCCAGTCCGGAGCCACAAGAATGACTTGGACCCGGTCATTCTTGATCTTATTGAGAACCCTGGGCAGAAGTGGTATGAGCAGAAAGGAATACACCAGGCCTGAGTTCCACTCGTGACGAAAAGCATTGCCGAGCGATAGCCGCCTTGGAAACTCCAAACACGCAAAACTGCCGACATTGTGTATTCTCTGCAAAGGCAAACAGATCTAACCAAGGCTCTCCCCACTGCTGAAAGAGACCTTACGCCACTTCTGACTGCAGACGCCATTCGTGATTCACTAGGCATCGAGGACTGAGTATGTCCACCCTGGCATTTAGAGAACCCACCAGGTGTTGAACCACCAGGGTTATGCCCTGTTGTTCCAGCCATGTCCAGAGACACAGAGCCTCTTGACAAAGGGTCCATGGCCCACCCCGCCTGGTTTGTTGCAGTACCACATGGCGGTGGTGTTGTCCGTGAACACCTGAAGTAACTTCCCCTTGAGAGAGGGAAGAAATGCTTTCAATGCCAACCTGATCGCACAAAGTTCTAACAAAATGATGTGGAGTCCCAACTCCGCCAGAGACCAGTGTTCCCCGATCTCCACCTCTCTAGGATGGCTGTCCCATTCCACGAGTGATGCATCTGTCGCTACTGTGTGATCTGGTTGGGGAAGGGAGAGGGGTCTGCCTTTGACCCAATTGTGGTTTGTCAGCTACCACTGCAGGTCTTTCAAGTTCCCTCTGAGATCTGGACCATGTCGGAGAGATTCCCCTGATGCTGCGCCCACTGGAACTGCAGAGACCACATACAAGACCTGGTGTGTTTTACCAATAGGATGCAGGAAGCCACGAATCCCAGCAGCTTCAGAGTCATTCTCTGCGAAATCTAGGATAGAAGCTGAAATCCATAACCTGAATATCCTGGACTCGCTGCTAGGGAGGATAGCCCCGAAACTGCACTGTATCCAGAACAGCTCCAATAAAAGGAAGCATCTGAGAAGGAGTCAGGTGTGACTTTGGCACATTTATAGCGAACCCCAGCAGTTGCAGGATGTGGTCTGCCGTAGTCTGAAGGTGGGAGATGACAGCCTGGGGCGAAGACGCCTTCATCAGCCAATCGTCAAGGTAGGGGAAGACTGAAATCTCTAAACTGCGCAGATGAGTTGCAACCACCGCCATCACCTTGGGGAACACCCTAGGGGCACTGGCAAGGCCAAAAGATAGCACAGTAAACTGAAATTGCTCATGGCCTACCTTGAACCGCAGGTAACATCTGTGGCCCGGCAGCTTGGGGATGCGAAAATGTGCATCCTGCAAGTCCAACGCTACCAGACATTCTACTTGGTCTAGGGCAGACAAGACCTGAGCCAACTTGAGCATCTTAAACTTCTCCTTTATGAGAAAGAGATTGACGGTCCGAAGATCTAAAATGGGGCGCAACCCTTTGTTCTTCTTCGGATTCATAAAGTAGCGGGAATAACAGGCACTGCCTACTTCTGAAACCGGAACTCTCTCTATAGCCCCCTTGGCCAGGAGAGCTGTAACTTCCTCTTGGAGTAAAGTTAGATATTACTCCACCAGCCATTCTTGAAGTGGTGGAATAGGAGGATGAAAAGAAAGGAAAGGCAGAGAATAGCCCTTCTGAATGATCTGCAAGACCCACTTGTCCGATGTTATGAGCCCCCATTGGGGGAGATGATGATGGATTCTTTTTCCAACTGGAATAGCATGGTCTTGCAGAGTCAGGCTAGGAGTGCTTGGAGGCTGAAAGTTGGATGGCAGATGACTTCTAGCTTCAATTCTGAGGTTGCAGTGAACCACGCCCATGTCCTCGCACAACTTGGGAAGTCTGCGCAGGGCGGTGGCTGGGATACGGTTGTCACGGCTGGAAATCCCTTCCATTGCCATGAAAGGGGCGGAAGCTGGACTGGGCATGTGGTGTTACTGAGAGGCCCAAGGATCTGGCCATAGCATGAGAGTCCTTGAAGCGCTCCAAGGCCGAGTTTGCCTTCTCTCCAAAAAGACGAGATCCATCAAAAGGCATGTCCATAAAATTAGCCTGGATATCGCCCGAGAAGCCAGACATTTTTAACCAAGAATGGCACCATAAGGCCACTGACGATGAAACATCTCTGCCCAGCGAGTCAGTCATGTAAAGACCACACCTAATGGTGAATTTTGCTGCATCTCTCCAGACCTGCACTGCCTGGAGAGTATGGCCCGGGACTCCTCCGGAACCCATAGCAGCACTTGCACAACCGTCTCCTAAAGAGAGTGGGAGAAACGGCCCAATAAGCATGCGTGCGGTATTCACCGACTGCAATGCCAGACTGGTGGAAGAAAACATCTTCTTCCCAAGTGTTTCCAGTCTCTTTGATTCCCTGTCCGGAGAGGCGGAAGTGAATGCGCCATGAGAAGTAAAAGCCTGCACCACCAAGCTCTCAGGGGTTGGGTTTTGGCTGAAGAACTGTGGGTCGCCTGGAGTTTGGGCGATGGCGGCGTGCTATTGTCCTATTCACAGGAGCCCATGTGCTAGACTTGGACCACATGCCTAGTAAGGCATCAGTAAGGGCCTCATTAAAGAGCAACAGGGGCTCAGAGGTGGAAGCCCCAGGCTGAAGCACTTTCCATCAGGAGATTAGTTTTGACCTGCACAGAGGGGAACTCCAGTCCAAGGAACCTCAGCTGCTCTCCTAACCACCATGGCATAAGAAGCCCCCTCCTCCATAACCACAGTTGGAAGAGAAAGCATGCCAGTATCTAGAGATGTGTCCAGTCGACTGGCCTCCCCAAGTTCTTCATACCTGTTAATCTGTTCCACAAACAAATCCTAGTTTTCTAAAGGGTCGACAAACACCTCCCAGTCCTCTCTTATGCCTTAAAAGTCTTGACAATGACCAGGTGATAACGTAGAACCTCTGGGTTCCACTGGTGCTGGAATAGGCATCGAGCACCGACGATTGGACTTCAAGCACAAGGATAAGGATGGGGCTGGCACCGCCTGTGTGCACCCGGCGGCACCGATCAGATCCCCAAAGCCCCACTGGCACCGGAGCTGAAGGCGCTGAATCCGATGGGGCCCCCTCTGACTCTGCGGGTCCTAAAGGCTCACCAGAGCTCCCGCAAATGGTTGGAGGTGTGAAGTTGACCCTGGCTTCGGCTCCGCAGAACCATGCCTAGAGCGTTGGCGTTCCTTACCTCGTTCGTCGACAGTCGAGGCAAAGATGAAGTCCGCTTGGACTTCTTCTTGTGCCTCTTCCCCGAGTGTCCCAAAGACCTTGAGGTGGGAGGAAGAGGACTTGGGGCTCTGGGAACGGTCCCACGACCTCCTCTTCTTCGATCGGGACCGGGATCTCCGTGGAGTCTCACTGGATGGTGTAGACTGCCGGGTGCAAGGAGCTTCATAGCCCGCTCCCACAAGGCCTTCGGAGCTATGGCCCGACAGTCCAAGCATGATTTTGAGTTGTGGTCGTGCTCGAGACACCAATGCAGATGAGGTGTGGGGGGGTTACGGACAAGGCGCGGTGACAGGTGCCACACAGTTTGAACCCTGTCTTTCTAGAAGCCATCCTTGACACACTCAAGAAAAAAAGTCAACAAAAAGTTGAAAAAACCTGTCAAAAAATGACAGAGCGGTAGCTCTTCCGGATCGGCGCTTGACTGGTGCGGAAAGAAAAGAACTGATGTCCTTGCTCCTGGGTGGCGCCTATATAGGTGACTGTGACGTCATAACCAATGATGACGTCACGCGGAGCTGAATGGAGCCACATGACGGCGCGCGCAACGTTTCCGGATCCAGTCTGACGCCTGGGAAATTCAAAGGTAAGGAATCTGCAGCTAGAAGTCTCCATCAGATAGACAAGATACTAGACCTTCACTTGCTAGGCTCCTAGGATCTGGCCCTCCCTCCTCAACCAGATTTGGCAAGATCCCACACTACTGCAATTTTGGAAGGAACCGGGTGCCATCTTTTTCAAAGCCCTCATTCACATAACATTCCGGATGATGGACCCTTGTTGGTACTCACACATATCCTAGCTGCATTCCCCTCCTTTATCCTTGATTTGTGTTCCTTCCCTCGATCCCTACCTTTGTTTCATGTCGCTCTGCTTAGGTAGGGTGGCTCTCTATAAATCGTTCCATATACAAACCACCTACTGGGGTAGGGCACAAGGAGTCATAGGAATTCAGCTTTAGAAAATGCCTTTCAGGGTCTGTTGTGGTGGTTGTGAGGGAGAGAACTGCAAACTGCTTGAGTAAATAGAAGTGTATTCGCCATCAGAGCTTTACGAATGGATTTGCTTCTAAACGCACTGAAACCCAACCAACATGTGGACCAAAAAGCAAATGTAATGTCTCTCTATATTCAAAGGGCTCCACCTATGCACTTTACAAAACACGTAAAATAAAAATGTACAAACATGCAAAATTAACAAATGCCTGTTTAACTCACCATCTGTAATGCATTTGCTAGATTGAGCTTTGTTTTATGTTGTGGTGTTAATTCGTAAGGGAAGTTAAGGAAGTAGTTGTGCGTTATTTATTTGTAGTTGTTTGCAGCGCGTACTGATGAAACCTTTCAGTCCTTCAGATTGCTTATTTGGCACCTTACAACATTTCATATTTTTGAAACTTTACCTTTTACAACTCTTTTAGTGATCACCTATTGTAAATTTCCATTCCATTGGAAGTTTATTTTCTAAAAGTAATTTCTTTTTCTTTTTTAAGTAACTGATTATCACTGAGCAAGCAGCTATGCAACGCACAGCACATAGTTGTCTAGTACAAATATGTTTTCTTTTAATTTATTTTGTGATTTGCGTGGCAATGCTAAATATGCATTTGGCCTTAACAAATAGGGGCTCGTTTACAGTTCGTAAGCTACTGCCCCAGTCAAGTTCCTTGTCTATTTTCTGTCCCACTCTGACCCTTGTTCTAGTTGCAGCTTATCTCCCATTAGAGCTTTTTCCTTCCCGAGCTGCCGTGGCAGCCCAAAACAGAAAAAAATAACACACCTAAGTGCAGTGGGCAGTCCTATACACCGTTGGCCCTCTGACAAGGTCGCCACCATCTGCTTTTCTCTTGTGTATATTTTAAGACAGTTTTAATCTGCCTTCTCAGACTGCCAGAATTTCTACTTCCTTGATGTGAGAACTCAGGAAGGTAAACATTTTACATTTCAGATTTACACACTGAGCAGTGATACATAATGTTTAATGCTCATTTAAGCTGACATACAAGAGTGGTCAATATGGTATTTTATTCACAAAAATGGTTTTCCATTTTCTTTTTAATTGGCGTGTCTCTATGTGGCTGTTTACAAACCCATGCAATATTTCATTCCAGATTAAAGTGGTAAAAATGATCTTCTGCGGGCAGCGCTGCCAAGTACCACGCATCAGGCCTTAGAATAGTGCATTTCAGTGTGGTGGTCCACATAACCTCACTGAAATGCAAAGTCACGCATAATAGGAATAGCGCCTGCCTCGGCTGTCAAGCTATAGCGCTGCAATGCTGACTGGAACTATTAAACTGGAATGGCAGTGTGCCGTGAAAAGTGAGCTGCTCCCTGCAGGCTTGGGGGCTGGCTGAGCTGCTAACTACAGCTACAATGTATCAATAGGAAGGTCGGTATTTCGGCGCGGCTGACTCACTCAGGTTGTGAGTGACACAGTGATTAGGCACAGTACCGTGGACGTTAGATCCTGCTGCCGCATGTGGCGGTGTGAGCAGGTGACTGAAGTTTCAAAAGTAAGTTTATAGTACAGCAGCGCATCGGCACTGCCTGCACCTAGGGTGACCAACTGGCATGGGTGCAAATTCAGGACAGTGAGTGTAAAAATTCAGGACAAAGGGTCAAAATTCAGGACAAAAATTCAGGACAAAAATTCAGAACAGAAGGTCAGAATTCAGGACAAAAATTTGGGACAAAAGGTACATTTTACAGACACATCAGAGGAGGTCGCGCAATATTACATAAGTAAATAGACAACCAGCACAAGCACAAGTCAAAATAAGTTTATATTAGGTTGAGAGAACCTTGCACTGCATCTGTTGTGTGCCGGATTGAAACTTATATACCGGCGTTTGCATATTGGACGCACCTGGGTAACATGAGACAAAAGGAAACCTCCACCCCCCCCCCCCCCCTTCCCCCAGAGCTTGGCCCCTGGTGAGGTGACAGGAGCCCATGAACAAGAACAGTTTGCCATGCCCTGGGCTCTGGCAGGAGCAGTGGCGGCTGGTGACATTTGAAAGTGGTGTGGCGTAAAAGTTCATGATGAGTGCCCAGTGGCGAGCGCAGCGAGCGAGCCTGAACGTCATTAGGGGGGCTTTTTCTCTCCCGAGAAAAGTTTGAAAAAAGAGTGGGGAAAATGGTGCCTTTTCAAGAATATTTGAGAAAGCAAGAAGGTTAATAAAGCAATTGTGAAAGTGTAGTTACTGCATCAATAAAGAGATTTCATATGATAATGACGTAGGGAGCTGATTATTCAGTATAACCATATAGCTGTTAGTCTGTCTGACATGGCTGCCCGTCTCTCTCTGCCCTGACTCCTCTCGAGCCCCAGCCTCTATCTTTCCTCCTGCCAGGTCCTACTGTTTTTGTGCTCTCCCTTATCTCCACCTAGTTCCCAGTCAACCCCTTGTGCTGCCTGTGTTCCCTCGGTTCCAGCACATTGTTTGTGTGCTAGAAGTCTCCTGTGCTATCTTTTGACACCTTTGCATTGCTCGTATGCTCCCTCTCCTCCTGATGCTCTCTCTCTCTCTGGACCATCAATCTCCTGTGGTATCCTTCGACTCCAGTGCTTTAGTCCTGCAATCCCTCCTCCCTGTGCTCTCTCCTTCACTGCACCCCCAGCCTCCTGCAATCTCAAATCTCAGATCCAGAACATTACGGTAAGTGAATTCTCCAGATCATTCTAAAATACTCTGTTCACAACAAACGCACACTAACTCTTGTACATGCAAAGAACTATCCAGAGAACTGTCCGACAAACCTGCAGAACCATTCCTACAGTGACATAATTGATCCACATTATCCTTAAAATTCTCTGTTCACAACTCCCTTACTCCACACAGGCATTCAATTTTGTGAATCGCAAAAATGCCTTGTACGTGAGGCCTTTACACACCTTTTGCTAGTGGGACACGCTAGATGCACTGTGAGATAGACTACCTTACATCATTCCTTATGTTAGTCGGTCTTCTTTATGTAGCCACACAAAAGAAGGCAACAGAATGGTAGGCAACAACAACATCAAAATATAAAGAAGAGTAAAATAAGTAAAAGCAACATAATTAAGGAAACAAGGCAGTGAGTACTCTAGCTTCCCATTACGCATACCAACATAAACATTCTACAGTGTTACTTCTATTCGGTAAGATAGCTGAGCACATGCTGCAGTGATTTACATAATAACCTGCAAGTAATACTTCAGACACTTTGCTGGTGCCTTTCAGCGTTTCACCCTTTCATGGATCATAAAATGACTATCATAGGGGTAATAGAAGCTATATTGCGCAAAGCTCATGACACAATTCCATATGTGGTGCAAGCTATACAACACCATATCATTAATCCGGTTAACAAAAGCAAATTTTGCTGAACCGGTTCGTTTAAGGCTACCACTTTCAAATGTCACCAGCTGCCACTGCCTTTGTCTTTGCTATTAGTGATGTCCCAGACTAAGATGATGGTACTATGCATTGTATGGAAAGCATTGCATGGCCTGACGCCTAATTACCTTTCTAAATATTTTACTCTAACAATACCACAGAGATACATCTGCAGCAGATTCAAAACTTGCTATCCATAAGTGGCACTTTTATAAGATGGTAGTGAGATGGCAAGCACTTGCGGGTAGCTATGTTATTGATCCAGTTGCCAGTATCACTTTGTTCTGTCTCAAGTTTTCTTGGTTTTCAGCATGAGCTTTAAAGATTATTACCTGAGCCAGGAATATTTTTTATACTTTTTTAGAGTTTATTTATTCTTTTTGGCAACGTGTTACTCCATGGATTCTTATAAAGCGCACTTACTTCAGAGACTGACCTCATGATTCCTTGACCAGCGGTATTAAACAGGCACAGTGTATTACAAGAATTAAGTAAGGTGACATGCTTGCTCTAAGAGCTGGCTTTTGAGCCTACCTTTCAACAGAGTCAGAACATCAAGATCCCCAATAGGCAGCAGAAAGGCATTCCATTCCAGGCCACAGAAAATGAAAATGTATGTCCACTCTGCCTAGTTGGTCTGAATCTTCACACACAGGGCAACATGTTTTTTGCGGTCTGCAGTGCTTTGAGGTTTATACATTTTAAAACGTGGAAAAAAGGAAACAATTGAGCCCAGATGGCAATGTGTACCATACAGAGTGATTTAATTGTGTGTGTTCCTTTAATAATAGCTGTTGCTTACTGGAAGAAATTATGTGAGCGGCTGCATTTTGGAGTTGTTGCCACTTATCAAGCAAATAGCTGCATACATTAGTTAAGACTTAACAGGGGAGTGTATAGGAGATAACTAACTCTGTTTCTTTCTGCCGAAAAATGAGAACTGTGAAGCTCTTACTTAACAAATGATTAGATGATCAAATCACTTGCAAATGATAAAGATCGGTTCACATAGAATAGTTGAGAGGGTTAATTCTGCCATCACAGGCACCTGATAGTTATCATTGTCTTTTATATATTACCTTTAGTTGTGTACTGCACGCTCACCCTCGAGGCTGCCTCTTGGCGTTCTTGACAAATAACAGTTGTTTATTGTTATGGAACTCAATGTCATTCCCGTTATCCACTTATAAGGACTGTGCTCCCACCTAGTATCGAATCTGTGCAAAAGTCAATGTGTGTGGCCTCAGGAGTCCTGTTTCTGCTGCCCTAAGCTGTTCCCTAAGCAGTAGTGCCCAACAAAACAGCGGATATAAAAAGCAGGACGTTTAATAACATAAACAGGAAAGCCCCGCATCAGCCTGAGAGAGTATATGTACGCTTTTGTGGCAAAATCCAGGTAACGCTTTCAGTTTTCATTCATACCTCTGCTCTGCCGGTCGTCTGCTGAGCAGTAGTTCCACTACACTCCTCAAGGACTAACTAAACCGGGCCTGTAGGAGGTACAGCACAAACAGGAGTATATAAAGCTTCACTGGCCCCTGGTTAACAGAAGCCATTAATGGACCACCTTAAAATGAAAGTGGTATGGCAGTGGCAGCTGGTGACACCCACTGAGCAATACTGCTGCACACTTGATCAATCCGTGCAAAGAGCAGTGAGTGTAGGAGGAGGACCAGCAAATGCTGTCACTGGCACATTATCATTCTGTATGTGATAATTAGGCCGACATACAGAATGATAATAGGCCGATAGCAGCCTCTGCCGGGTCAGGGAGGGGCTGCTGCAGGCCACTTATCACTGCAGGAGTGCGAGCTGGCCCCTGCAGTGAGAGTTACAGAACTCTCAGGCTGCTTGCAGGGGGCAGCTCGCTGGAATGTCTGGAATTACGGACAAAAGGCGTCCGTGAAAGAATTGTTCACGGACAACGGACAAGAGGCCCAAATTACGGGCAGTCCGTGAAATTTACGGACGGTTGGTCACCCTACCTGCACCGCCCCGTGTCAGTTTAAATTCAACATCTCCGGCCCGATCGCCGGACCCAACCCATCAGACCGCGGCGGCCGCTGGATCCCATAGCACAGATGCGGCTGAGCCTGAATGACCCGGGCAGTGCATTTGCCGAGGGAGTCATTCGTTGCGGCCAGGAGGACTCCGGAAGTGGGCGGCCCAGCTGTAAACCGAATTGCCGCAGCTCGCCGCGCAGTTTTAAGTAAGTTAGTCTCCCTGCTTCCAAAATGTGCTTTATATTATAAATTGTGCTTAGCTCGTGGTCAATCAGCTGCCTGCTGCCCTGTGTGGCTGAAGCCCTGCAGTGAGCCACACACACGTCACAGTCTCCTATGTAGTCTGGTGCTCATTTACGTTTCTTCAAACATAAACACTAACAATGACTTCCTTGTGCCAATACGCATGCCTTTTTGGTGTTTTCGATCGCTGTCACCATGTGCTCCAACATTCTCAGCCTCTCTGAAACCAGAGTGCTTTGTAATGATTTTTCAAATGGCCCCTAGGAAAACAAGCATTTGCAATGCAATAGGTCTCGCATTTACGCGAGTTTGAGTTATTGGCATTGTAAATGACAATGCCTTTTATTTATGCCTTTTATTTATGTTTTGGTTTTTAAAACATAAATAAAAGGCATTGTCATTTACAATGCCAATAGCTTAAACTCGCGTAAATTCGAGACCTATTGCATTGCAAATGCTTGTTTATTTTTAACACTTGTATAGAGTGCCCAGACTGATGAGCGTTAGGGTGCTTCACAGAGAAAAGGCAGTTACAAATGGTGGTTATATTCAAAGCAGCACAAGCAGAGACAGCGATCACAGAAGAAATGGGCTCGGTGTAAACGCCCTTACTCCCCGTACTCCCAAGGGCGTTAGGTTCATTTACCGGCCTAGGCGTTGAAAAACTTTCTCACTGTTTAACTAAACGTAGAAATCTAACTCATTTGGGTAACAACGTTTAAACGGTTACTTTTCTACATCCATGCGCAGGGTATAAATTAACGCATTGGCAGACGACTTTTACTTGTGAGGTATTCTCCGGGCTTAAAGTGGGCCGGGTCCTGCCGGTTCTCAGCACGGGCAGTTCTAACAAGCAGGCGCTGAGACCGGTCTCCATCCCGCTCTCCATTTTTGCCCTCAGGGTGGAAAACAAATCTCGACTCTGCAGCAGCACCACCCTTCACTGCCTTTGAGGTAACCTTAAAGAGACTCGCTATAATTCTTTCACAGTGTCATCATTTCAGAACTGAAGCATTTTCAATATTCTGTACAAGGAGGCCATTCTTGTTGTTTATTTATCTTACAAAACTAACAACCATTGGCTCCCTGTTATTTAACAAACAGCTCAAGTTTTTTCATTCTACGTATAGACCTGGGTATACTGCTTCAAAACGCCTTTAATAATAATAATAGGAAGCTTGTAGAGCGCACAGCTACCTCCAACGGCGGTGTCCCGGCGCTAGGCAGACTGGCAAACGGGGGAGTAGGGGAAAGACTACGGAAGGCTAAACAACCAAGTTTTCAGCGCCTTCCTGAAGGTCGGCTCTGACTCCAGCAAGCAAAGATGGAGAGGCATGGAGTTCCAGAGAGCGGCAGTTCGCACTGAGAAAGCACGTCCACCCAGCCTAGCCCTAGAGAACTGGGGAATCTTGAGCAGGTTCTGATGATTGGATCTAAGCGCCCTGTCAAGATGATATTGCTGCAGTCTCTGTTTCAAGTAGCCAGGTCCTCAATTTCTAATGGCTCTAAAGGCAATAGACAGAGCCTTAAACTCAATTCTCCTAACAGGTAGCCAGTGGAGGCTCCGCAGGTGAGGGGAAATGTGATGCCGGAAAGGAACATTCCTAATAAGTCTAGCAGCCACGTTCTGGATCAATGGATCAAATAAGACGGAAGACCGATATAAAGACTGTTAGAGTAGTCGAGCTGAGACGTAACCAGCGCATAGACCACCGTCTTACGGCAATTCATAGGTAGGAGATGGAGAAATCTCCGCAGGGCTCTCAGCTTCCAAAAGCAGGCTGAGGAGACTTGACCAATCTGGGCTTTAAATGACAAGGTTGTATCAAAATTGAAACCCAAGTTCCTGACAGACTCTACAGGAATTGGCGGAGGGTTGAGCTCTGACGGCCACCATATCTCGGAAGATAGAGGAGTAGATCGATTGAAAAACAATACCTCAGTTTTGTTGGCATTTAATTTCAAGCAGCTATTTGTCATACAAGCTGCGATATTAGTCAGGCAGAGCTTAAATTTGACAAAGGCTGCCTCCGACTGTTCTCTGAAGGAGAACACCAGCTGGGTATCGTCAGCATAGGATACCACTTTAACACCCGACTGCTCAACTACCTTCGCGAGGGGGGCCACAAGCGAGGGGTTTCGCTCTCTGATTAAAGAAGAAAAGATTACAAAGCGGCGTAAGCCATTGGCAGAGGCTTGGGCAGACATAGTGAGGGCATGGGATACAAGAAACACACCTAAACAGACTTCACATACGAATTCGACTGACTCTGAAGGGCTGGGAGAGGCACATACACTTTAGGGGCTGGATAATTGTCGTGGAATGGGTAGGTGCTTCGGAGTTCTTGGGAAGCAGGGGGTACTGGTCCTCCGGTATCAGGCCGCAATTAAGACGTACGCTTGCTTGGATTGGGCACTGGGTGTTGCCCCTGTTGGCTTGGAGCTTTGTTGGCTTTTCTCATTCCCCTTCCCCCCCCCCGACCTCAAGGTAGCGTTGGTTAATTTGCTACAGATATTTGTGCCGACTAAGGACCCCTGGTAATATGGCATTAGTTGCAGTTGTGTGTTCATCTTGCGATGACACAGAGTTTGTTTTTCTTTGTTTTTCTTTTTTCTCATATGGCTTTTCTTTTCTCCTAGGTAATTTCTGAGCAATATTTTAGATGAAAGATTTAACATATATACATATATACATCTAAGACGGACAGGGTTGATAGTGGACCTGACCGCTCCCTATTGAATACTATTGCCATAATGAGTGTATATGTTTACCACTGCAATGACACCTGAGGAGATGGTCACTCTGGAAACAAATAGTTATGGAAAGGAGATTGTGTAGTCAATAACTGTCTTGTTCTGGGGATGCATAAATAATGTAAAATGAAAAGAATCGGATGACTATAATATGCCATCAGATACGCTTATTGTGGAACTATATTTGTGTTGAGTGTAATTTTGTTCAATATACAAATGCCAATAAAAAAGATATTTAAAAAAAAAAGCGAGGGGTTTCGCTGAGGAGACGTAAGGTCGAAGAAGGACCTGCTAAGATCTGCCCTCCAAAAATGACTGGAACCAGGGCTGTGTGGTACCCCTAACTCCCAGTTGCATAAGTCTCTCCAGCAGAATCCGATGAGACACAGTGTCGAAAGCTGCGGATGAGTCTAACATCACTAGCATTGCGGAGTTGCCCTGGGCTAATGCTATCCGTACAGTGTCTGCAACCTCTAACAGTGCTGTCTCCGTGCTATATCCGGATCTAAAGCCAGATTGGGAGTCATGCAGGCAATTGTTGGATTCCAAGAAGTTGGAGAGTTGCTTCTGGACTTCTTTCTCCAGAATTTTGGCAGGAGCAGATAGTAGGGGGATCGGCCCAAAATTCTTGAGTTCAGCTGGATCGGCATCAGGTTTCTTCAGGATGGGCAGTACCTGAGCCGATTTCCAGGAAGCGGGATAGATACCTGTAGTCAAGGAAGAGTTCCAGATTAGATTTAGATAGGGATTCAACCAAGGGGCTAGTGCTTTAAAGAATTTCGCCGGGCATGGGTCCCCCGGAGAACCTGATTTACAATTAACCGAACAATTAAGGTTAACTGGGTAAACAAAATAATGAGCCAAGAATTTAGACAAAAATCGCACATCCCAATTAATGAAGGTGTACTTTCTTCCTGACAGCACATAGTTTATGTATAGGACTGAGTGATACAGCAGGGAAAAGGCGGTGTACCGTTGGCAAATAATGCAGTGCACATGCTTTTTTTATGTCAAATATTCTCACACTGTCACCTCGTGTCCGTTTTTCCAGTAAATTCCGAAATGTGGCCAATTCAGGGTGAGCAAGCAAAAAATATTTCATTCTAGTGTTCTGCACATTGAGAGCGGTTTGTCTTCTGCTGTGGCAGCATTTGTGACTTTTGTGTTGGTACAGGAATCTGGACATAACTGCACCAGTCCCTTCCTGTCACTGCTGCTTCGAAGCAGAACATGAACTTGTTATCAGTTTTTGACTGAAGTAGAGACGCGTGTCGTTCTTTAGCACCTGCTCACGGGAGGTTCTGCAAGGTGCAACCACTGAGGCATGTGAAGTTCTGAGCCTGTTGCTAAATTTGAGTTCCTGCCCATAAGCAGGTTATATATTCTGTTGGTGATGTTTTTTCTTTCACTGTTCTCTGCAATCAGTTATTTTGAAATATTTGGGATATTCTCTTCTGGACATTTGTTATTTCACCTAGGACAAATAGTACATTTTCTTAACTATGCGGTCTACCTTTTTTTCCCAGCTGAAGAATTCGTACCACTCATATATGGGCTGCACTATCTGAGAGTCACCCTGACATCTTGAGGATCCCGACCAGGCTGCTGGTAGGTCACAGTCACATGTCACTGCGGGACCTTATTAGAATGGTTCTGTTGCAAATTGCTCCTTGGATCTGTTTTACTTGGTACTGGAGTGATTTGCATACCCCTTCCTGCCGAGCATCAGATATCCGTAGGTGACCGCATAAACAGCTTAAAGGCTGCAAAGGAAGAAGGTCAGCTTATCGTATTCAACCATGATCAGTTTGATCCTTCTCACTGTGTGGTTCTTGGTGGTACTTTCTTCTTCTCTGTATTTCTGTTGCTGCCATTTGGCTAAAATTCCATTCCATTAACCCTACCAGTGGCAAGAACACCAACAAACATTCAAAATGTTGTGGGTTCATTCTGGTTTTCCGGTAGAAGGTCCACATGGCATTTTGGCATAGTCCAGCGCTACACCAAAAGGGGATCAGGGAATTGTGCATCGGCCGGTCTCTTCTGCTACTTCACATCTCTAAACATTAATTTTTTTGTGTGGAGTTTTATATAGCGCAAAGGTATCAGAGCGCTTTACTTAAAGCACCAGTTGCGTGACAGACGGACACATTCATTTTGGTAGGCACCAGGGGATTAAGTGATTTGCCTAGAATCACAGAATGTTGAGCGTCCCTGTCGAGACTCGAATCCAGTTCCCCAGCTCCGAGGTCGACCGCTCTAGCCGTTTGGCAACATTCTGGATTACTATCACTTTATACTTCTAAGAAGCTAGAACATGCTTGGAATAGTCACTGAGGCGCCCTTGATTTGTTGGTGACACGAGCAGCAGGTTATTTTGCCTGGCATCATAAACCCAACTAAAAACATTTCTCATTAGTTGACCTGCACTGCTTTGCTTTTTCAGTTTTGCAAGATGCCAGCTAAGGCATTTCTGTGCGGTCTTATTATTGTTGCTCCACCGGACACCGCTATGTGTGGGTGTCACTGCCTTAGTTTTGCTGCGCTTGCTTGCGGTCTTGTGCACATTGCTCCTGTGTGTTGCTACTGTTGTTGCAACGGCAGATCTGTTGATTGGACACTTTTGTGGCTATTTGAGACTGCATATCAGCCTACAGCTGCCACAAAACCCCTAACATATCTTTACCCCTAACCTGTGGCTTTACTTCTCATAGGCACACATACAGTAAAAATGACTGCAGTAGTATCATATGCAACACTATATCAGACATAAAAGATTTTTATTTTTTTTAAACATAATTCTTAGTAACATTTAAGTGGCTGCATGTTGTGTTGACCATGCATTGTAATGGCGAAAGTGTCTAGAGTTTTACACTGGATCGTTTAAGTTTTGGGCACATTTTCCATTAGTATTTTGTTGAAGAAATGCAATGCTAATTGGGGGGAGAGGGGTGAGAGGGGCAGCTGCCTTTTTTTCTAGCGCTTAAATGTTTTAGTATACTGTTTAATTCCCTCTCAGGCCTCTATATGTCCGCACACCATAAAACGAGCTTTGTACGGAAAACGTTCCTCCTCCTTCTAAACAGCTTTCTGACACCACCTTTATCAGAGCCGGCAATACGTACTGTTGAAACACAAAATCCACCAGCAATAAAAAAAAAAAAGCATTTGCAACGCAATAGGACTCGCATTTACGCGAGACCTATTGCATTGCAAACGGGAGTGCGGGCGGGGGCGCAGGGGGCGAGAAGGCACGGACAACGGGAGTGCGGGCGGGTGGAGGGGGGGAGAAGGCAAGGATAACGGGAGTGCGGGCAGGGGAGGGGGTGAGAAGGCACGGAAAACAATAGTGCTCTAAATAACACGTCCCGTACAGTGTAACACTCGAAGTAAAGGGGCCAATAGCCATGGGAGGGTACAAATGACGACATGGCCATAATAAGGCGGGACAAACAAGCCTCATAATCAATCAGAAGACAGATTTTACAAAGGACAAAGACAGAAGCCGATGAAAAATATGGGCGGAGAGTGAGGGCAGCTTGTCTCCCATACTCTACTACTGCATGCCTCGCAGAGCGAGCAGCGCATGGGCGCTGCCGCTAAACCTCGACCTACAAACAAGGCCCCTGAATGCAAGCAATGAAAAGACACAAGTCATCCAGTCAAGGTACAGTAAAGAATAAATGCTACAGATGCAGGACAAAGAATAGAAGAAATGGGGAAAAACCATTAAATAACAAGCAGGGGAATAAGACAGACAAGAAAGCCATCCCATCAAGAGTAGGGGGCTGACTCAAAGTCCACTGCACATATGTATTTTAAAGTATTAGTGGCAATTGGTCTTCAACAACAGATAGCTAAAGCTGCCTGGAGGACAGACCTAAAAATAGGGAGACCAGGTCCTTGCAAGGAGTACTGGCAGGCCCAGTAGCTGCGCAATATGCCTCGCTGGCTAGGTACCGACCATGAAGTTAAGTTATTTGGTCTATACTGCAACCACATGCCAAATATGTAGTTTTAGGTTTCTCTCCCTCTTGTAAGCCTTAATGCCAGTTCTCAGTCGAAGAAGTCCATGCCAGATTATAGGCTGCATTGGTAAGTGGTAAGGCTCATGGCTCTACACTATGCCTCTCTTGCTATCTGTAGGCCTCTGTTAATGTTAATGTTAGGAGATTTGTAAAGCGCAACTGTTACCCTGAGGTGTCCTGGCTCTAGCTACGTTCCTCCAAAAGCACAGCAAGAAACCGGATGAAGTAATTAGTCAAATAGCCTGGTCTTTAAGGCCTTCCTGAATCCGAGTAAATCCAAGCTATTCCTCAGGTGGAAAGGAAGATCATTCCAAGCCTTAGCCGCACAGACGCTAAAACTTTTACCTCCCCACCTGGCTTTTTTTGTAGGAGGTACTATCACCAATTTTGCTCTGAGAGAGCGCAGGGGTCTATTGGGCACATACCACTGCAACTGCCGCCTCAGATGGTCTGGTCCTATGCCTTGTAGAGCCTTAAAGACCATGCAGAGTGATTTAAACTGCACTCGTGTCTTTACAGGTAGCCAGTGAAGTCTATGGATTTCACCGGAGACCGAGGCGAATTTGGGTATATCTGAAAGCACTCTGGCCGCCGCGTTCTGCAGGAGTTGGAGTTTACGCACAAAAGGCTCCTGAATGTTAAGATATAGACTATTGCAATAGTCTAACCTTGATGTAATCAATGAGGGGATCACCAAACGCTGGCTGTCCTTTGGCAGGAAAGGCAATATTTTCTTACATGTCCTTAGGACATAAGATGTGGCAGAGGCCACTGCATTAACTTGAGCCCCGAAGTTAAGTCTGTCATCTAGTATCACTCCCAGGTTTTTAATTTTCCCAGTGGAGGCTGGGAGCGGACCCATAGTGTCCGGTCACCAGCCTGTGTTCCAGAAGCTAGGATCATTCCCAAACAGGACCACTTCCGTCTTACTGGAATTAAGCTTAAGACAATTTTGGGACATTCACCTCCCCACTGCTTCCATGCAAACCTGTAACCGTTTACCTATTACAGTCTCCTGGCCGGGCTGCAATGACACCACAATTTGTGTGTCGTCGGCGTAAGAGGTGAGGGAAAAGCCGAAGGAGTTGATAAGAGGAGCAAGGGAGGACACATATACGTTAAAGAGTGTGGGACTCAAAGATGACCCTTGAGGAACACCACAAGGCAGACTGAACAGAGTAGCATAGAAATCACCCAATGATACAATTTGCGATCTTTCAGAGAGGAAGGAATTCAATAGTTTCCAGGCTTTTCCCTGAACTCCGCATTCCCGCAACCGGTCTATCAACAAATCGTGATGGACCGTGTCGAAGGCCGCAGAGAGGTCCATCATAATCATGGCGGCCTTACCGCCCCGGTCAAGGGCTACCCTGATCTCATCCGTAGATTTTATTAGTGCGGAGTCCGTGCTGTGACCCTCTCTGAAGCCATATTGAGTGGGATCTAAGGCTTCAGTAACTCGCAAAAAAGTACTCAATTGGGCATTCATACTTTTCTCCACCATTTTAGCCGGGGCAGGGAGACGTGAAATGGGGCGGAAATTATTTGGATCCTTAGGATCCAGACTAGGTTTTTTGAGGAGTGGCAGTATTAAGGCTCTTTTCCAAACTTTAGGAAAATGCCCCTCTGAGAATAGTGCATTAAAGAGGGAAGTAAGAGTCAGCACAATAGGTTCAGGGGCCGTTTTTAACACTGTGACGAGACGTGGGTCATAAGTGGATCCCGATTTAATAGACATAAGCAGCTTGTGGGTGTCCAAAGTAGATAGTGGAGCAAACTCGTCGAGGCTAGGCTGTAGATCGGACACTGGCTTATGGTCCTTTATTTGGTCTGTAGTATCCTTTGTGGTTGGTCCTTTAAATGAAGAAAATATGGACTCAACTTTTTCCCAGAAAAAATTGGTAATTTCATCACAAAGGCCCTGGCTCTTTGGGATGTTTGCTGGGCGAGCAGTAAGGTTCACAACCTGAGAGTTCTTGCAGTCCAGTCAAAGTCTTCCCAACACAGTTGAAGGCTGCCGCGAGGGCAAGCTATACTAGTTTAGTCATTAGCAGCATATTGGACACATAACAGACCAGTGAGAATAGTACTAGTAATTTCTACAGTGCATGCTGGTTACCGTACACTAACTCAACCACTGGAGCCATAAAGCGAGTCACATTGATTCAAATAGCTGGGCCATTCTGCACTCTGACCAGTGGCATAGCTAGACCTACTTCCACCTGGGGCGGACCCTAAGTTTGCCGCCCGGTGCAGGTAAGAGCTGGGGGTGGGGAGTGAGGGGAGGCCGACGGACGACTTGTTCTGGGGGATGGTGGTATCGACAGACACAACTTGCTCACCTCCGCCACCCCCAAAAACAGTGCCGCCCGGGGGATCCTCCCCTCACTCCACCTACACCACTGACTGGCATTTTCCTGTAAAGCTTCAAGGTAGGGGCTTCTTTTAGAGTATGATGACAAATATTACCTAAAACCCTTATACCCTGTTTCTACTAGCTGCCTCCTGCAGCATGGGGCTGGGTTATTCAATTTTGCCAGGTATATTTTGGTTCTCAGTCCGGCCCTGTCAGAGTCCATAACATCAGGCAGGTGCCTTTAAATGGAGCATACTACAGTAGATTATTCTGTATGGGTCAGTCATATCTCAAATTACTTAAAGTGAGAGTTAGAGGTACGCCCCGCACACCCTCTACAATAATCAAGATAAACACATCACAGGTGCGATGGCCAATGATAAAAGGCTACTCGGAGCCCCTATCAGGAAATTCCTATGATGACCTCAAAAGACTAGCCCGTAGGTTCACAGAGACATCTATCCTTGAGTAACATTTAGATGGGATGAGTAGGCCTCACACACTAGTTGTGGCGTTCTTTATCATTGGCGACCTCATCCTACCCTGGTAGGATGATACTACCAGGACAGACTCAACCTCATCAGGGGGAGGGAGTTCTTAATAACACTAACTGGACAAGAAGGGATCCAGATAATCTAAAAATACCTTAAGGCAAACCCAGGGTAATACCTTTATTCGTGGGTACCTAAGGCACAGTTAAAACCAACGACAGGAGATGATATGGTTGTATTCCGCTTTAGGTGTCCGTATATAGGTTTTCCTGAAACATGTCCTTATATAGGCACAATTCGCATTGCCCTTATATAGACATAGAATCCCAGTCCTTATTTAGGCATTAGCCGTGCACTCCAAATACAGGCATGGTCGCCGACATCCGTCCACCCTAACGTCACAACGAGTTCTTACAAACCAGACCCTTAAGCTCTCAGGAGTTCCCCTAGCACAGGATTATTGATTTCTCCAAGAACTCATATATTATGTATGAACCGTTATACCTTAAGGGTTCATTCCTGACGACTTCCTCTGTCCGACTTCACGTCAATGCTAACATTCCAAGGCGCCCATCAGGTATAAATATACCTTCCCTTGCCCAAGCAAGTCAGAGGAGACCTCGACTTCAGAGGAGCCCGTATCCCGGCCTGACGCACTGAGAAGACGCTGTCATTCCTGCTCGCAGAAGAATCCAGCTTCCAGTCTTCTGACTCCCTTCGCGGGTTAGGTACATTGGGGTAGGACTAGCTTAGAGATGCATCGTATGAGCACTCACATTTTTAGCTCATGCTATTTATGTACGTGAATATATGCTAAAAGATAATGCTAGCGCAGTATTATTTATTTCTACTGCTTACGCTGTACATTATTTATCTTGCATACTGTCTTGTGATCATAACAGCACATATCTCTTACACGAGAAACAAGACTGTTCAATAAAACCTCTTTATTGAAACGCCCGTCTTTTCTTTCTGTGTAACTCTGTGGAAACTAAGCATGCACGATTGACTGAGTGAAACTGTTATCTATTGTTTCCACGATTCTGAGACGTGTTCCGATTCTAAAGGGAAACAAAGTAGTCATGTTTATGCGGTTGCCAGAAACTACTCCCTTCTTGTTCTCAAGGAGTTTCTAGTGGCCTCTGAGCTAGCTGGCACAAAAGTAATTAAGTTTAATATACTCGATAGGGACATACCGACCTCAGTCCTATGTCAAGCCTATAGGGTATATTATTCCAATGCGCAGAGCCTATTAGGGAAATAGGAACTACACTACATGGCGCCCAAACGTTTGGTAAGGCAGTAATTTAACGCTAGATACTGAGGAACTCAGTCGTGCTTTTCCCAGAGACCCCTACTCACATACTCCATAAGACGTCTGGAGTGGGTAGGGTTAAATATCCGCCAAAACTAAATAGGACAAAAAACCCTATATATTAGTTGTTTGGTTTGTTCAACGTTGAAGGATACAGTGTTCCAAAATATTGTGCACCTTATCTTTTGTTTCCTTGAAACTTGTTCTACATTTTTCAAAAAACAATGTCTGACACCGGGAACGGTGTAGCTGCGGCTGACCCAGTCGTAACAGTTTTTAACTTTACAGGTTTAAATGAAACCGAGGAGGGTGTTATAGACATCCATCCAAACTTAAGAAGAGCCATCACTCTAAAACTTATAAAACACGGCCTACCACCAAGAGGCGGTAGAGCAGTTTTCGTGATAGAGGCACACGAATCTTTTCAGACAGAGGTATTCTATTCATGGATAGTATTCCCTGATATAAAACACGGCCTACCACCAAGAGGCGGTAGAGCAGTTTTCGTGATAGAGGCACACGAATCTTTTCAGACAGAGGTATTCTATTCATGGATAGTATTCCCTGAATCAAATTCAGTAACAAAACTGTTTCACTTCTACAAAGAAGATGAACCACCAGAGGAATATATTCATTTCGAGGATATTGAAATTCCACTAACATACCAGGAGCATCAGCTCTGGTTTAAAGGCGCCCTAAAACATCACAAAAACATTACCAGGCTCGGTCCACTAGGTAGACCAGGAGCAACATGGCCGATTCTAGCCGGCTACACACCTCATCCTGACATTGAAGAAATGTCAGACGAGGAATTACTTACTCAACTTACAGAGTTAATAAAAATTTACAGACAATTGGTCCAATATGTCATGCGGACTTTCACAGTCCAACCACCATTGACCATTCCAAATCAAACCCCTCAACAGGGGAATACACTAAAAATTACACCACAGACTTTATACGCAGTCATGGGTAAAATGCCCACAAAACGTGAGCAAATTCCATTCTGGATAGCTCAAAACATTACTCAAATAGAAGCAGTATTTCCTAATACTAGCCCTTATGAGAAACACAGAATCCTAACAATCTGTTTACCAATGGGGATCACACCACAACTGGAAGACTGCACCACTTGGGGCTCAGTCTTTGCTGCCATCTATACTAAAACACATGGTGTTCCGTCAATTGCAGTAATACCAGATGTCCTGAAACAAATTCAGAACGAATACGGGGCAGAGCCTGCTCTGAATTTAGGTATGAAATTACTGAAAAACTTCGACCAGGTCTCAACAATAATATTATCTAATATTAAAGGAGAGGCAGCAGCAGTGGCGATCCGCCAACGATTAAGGGAATTTGATGTAACAGAACATCAAACTGAACTACCCAGAATAATAGAACAATCTTATGCAGAATTAGGCAGAGATAGTTTGGGTGGAAGACCATTGCAGCCAAAACTATCTGAAAGTCCTGAGAAGGACTCTATTAAACAAACTCCTACCTCTTCTAAAAAGAAGTGGGAAACTAATAAACAAAATTCAAACGAGAAACGTTCTCAATCCTGAGGTAGGTCTCCTCAAAAGGAGCCCTCTGAAAGGAGGTATAACCTCAGGAATAGGGACAATTTAAAAAAGCCTGACAGGTATCAAGATACTGATACACGTTCCTCTCGTACCTTTCAGATATCGTCACAGACATCGGAAAGAAGAGGACGGTCAGAACATAGAGAAGAACGCGTGAAATCGAAAGACGACAAACACGTTCCGAAAAATAAATCAAAACCTCAATGCTAAAAAAGAAGGTAGCAGGTCTGAAGATCAGACTTGCCGAGGATACTGAGAACACAACTCAAGAATGGAGAATGGGCTCAGACAATGCTGGACAGTGCGGCAGAAGTCACAATAGCTTGCCAGAACCTGAAGGAACTTCTGGAGACAGTGGACTTGAATGAGTACATCACAGTTGAGACTGTAGACACCAGGGTTAGTACTCCACAAAAGTTATATGAAATAACACTCCGAATGGAGGGAGACATACCAAGAAAGGTGAAAACACTCTTTTGGGAGAAACTTTCAAGAGGTTATGATATACTTCTAGCAGAAAAAGACTGGCCACCACAATTTGTCAGGGAGTGCCCACATGGTGAAGACGTCATTATGCCTGCCTTCTCCAACCATATTCCAATTCACCTAAAATATACTTATGCCAGGAAATGGGCAGTTGCCCAGGCCCCAGCATTATACAAAATCATGTAGGATGGGATGAGGACTCACCTCACCATAAAATACATCTAAAAAATGAACCTACTGCACAAAGGCAGTACCCAATAAAGCAAGAAGCTAAAAAACAGGTCAGGGAGATCTTAGATCAACTTGAATACCAAGGTGTGATTGAAACATGCACCTCTTCAATGAACAATCCTTTGTTTCCTGTCTCCAAACCAGACAATACATATCGTCTAGTTTTGGATTACAGACACTTAAACACTTGTTCTAAAACATTTGCAGTGCAAAATGCACATAGTACAGCATTAATGAATAATATTGTGCGTAAAAAATATAAAACAACATTAGACATCTCAAATGGTTTCTTTTGTCAAAACATAGCACCTGAAAGCAGGTACTTAACAGCTTTCTCAATAATGGGGACCCAGCGTCAATTTTGTCGACTCCCACAAGGGTTTAAGAACAGCCCGGGGTTATTCTCAGTGAGGGTAACAGAGTTACTACAAATTTATGATAATGAGGTATTGTCATATGTCAATGACATCTATCTGACAGACGATGACCTGGATAGGCACTTGAACAGGGTGAGTACCATTATATTGGGCTTCGCCTCTAAGGCCTATAAATTCAACTTTAAAAAATCCAGAATTGCCCATCTCAATGTCCTTTTTCTAGGATATGAGCTTTCAAGTGAAGGCAAGAGCTTGGCAGCCAACTTTTTAGAAAGGTGTGCGCTGCTCCAACCTCCTAAAACGCTGAAAAACTTACAATCCATCTTGGGTTTCCTACATTTTGGAAGAACTTACATTCTAAATTACGCAGAAAGGGTTAAACCTCTACGCATTAATCAAACCTGATTTTTCAATCAAAAGTTGGACACATGAACACACAGAAATCTTGCGTTCACTCCAAGCTAACATGTTAGCAACAAATCACTTACAAACACGCGTAAGTCAACGCAACTTAGTGATCCGAATAATTTTGGGTCAATGCGGATTCACCTACTTAACATTTAATGAGGGTGAAAAAGTACCAATAGCGTACAAATCACATTTGTATACACAAGCAGAAATGCGCTTCACTTCAACTGAAAAAATACTGACAGCAGTTCAAACTGCAGTAGCAAAAGAAAGAGCTCTAGCCCAAGGGAAACGCATTATTGACGTAACCCCAGTACCGGCCTTAGAGGCGGTAACAAAAGCGAGCATTCCAAATGCTAAAGCATTACATCCTAGATGGATACAATGGGTTAATTCTCTTGCTGCAACAGATGTTGAATATGTTTTTGATCCTGAATTAAAAACACCAGCGTTCCTGCAATATGAACATGAATGTCCTCTGCCCACTGAAATTCTGCCTCTCGATCAGTACGAATTCATAATTTACACTGATGGATCCGCACAACCCGCTACAGGGAGTAAGCAAGCTTACAGTGCAGCGTACGCAATCGTTAAAGGTCGCATGCGCGATGGTAACTTCAGACCAATGGTCACTAAAACTCAATCTCTAGGAGATTGCACAGCTCAGCGAGCTGAACTACAAGCATTCAAACTGACACTTGAAAGTACAGATCGCGAATTCCCCACACTAATAGTGTGCGATTCTTTCTACTGTGTGCAGTCGTATAATGAATATATACAAAATTGGCTTGAAAATGGGTTCAAAGATGCAAAAGGTGGCACAATAAAGCATAAAACGCTTTGGGAACAAGTAGTTCAGTTAAAAAACGAACTACCAAAGGCTCACGTGATACACACGCTGAGTCATCAACGTGATGGCGTTCACGTTGCAGGGAATTCATTGGCTGACGAAGCCGCAAAGGGGGCTGTTCAGACGGCTTCCGTAGCTGCGATCACTCATTCAAAAACAAGAATAGACAGTGAGATATTGTTGGCTGTCAATGCTACGAGCAAAGGCAGTGGTGCAGCGTTACCGAAAAAGTTTCCACTCAAGTACTCTTATGTAATTGATGCGAACAACGTTCCTTTTGCTCGAATCCCTGGAGTGGGGGATAGGGTAATTCCAAACATGGAACGTAGAGCAGCTTTGATTTATGAAGCACATCTGGGGGAGGGTCTGTCACATCAAGGGATCTCTAAAACAATATTGACATTAAAAGAGATGTACTGGTGGCCTGGAATGAATACACAGATTCACATCTTCATCAATGACTGCATAGACTGTAAGGTACAGCGTGATGCAGAACGCCACCAGACACCATGCTATGAAGTAGCCTGCCCAGTACAGACACCATTGTTAGACAGCATTAGACTATCTACGCGCAGGCGTCCCTTTGGACAAATGCAATCCCACAAATACTAAGTCAAGGTTCGTATGGATATGGCCTCAGCGCTCGGCTGACGCTCGAACTGTTATAAAAGATTTGCGAGTCTTTATCGGCACATACGCAATTGGCACGCTACATTCTGACCAGGACCCTGCGTTTAGCTCTCGGGCTTACAAAGAAGCCATGGCCAGTTTGGGCGTTGCATTGCTCTACTCCTCTCCGTTTCATCCTGAGGGAAATTCTGTTGTGGAAAGGAAAAACCCGGACATAAAGCAGTCTATAACAGCTAGGGTATTAGGTTCGGGTGATGGGTGGGTCAAACATCTTTATGGGGTCCAACGCTCATTAAATAATTTGCCAAGAAGTTGTCTACGGGGGGTCACTCCATATGAGGTCCTATTTGGGACAAGAATGTGGGTTCCTGATCTCGAATGTAAAGGCACAGTGGTAGAAAATAAACCCTTTGATATCAAAGATCGTTTGGCTGTTTTACAGGATCTAAATGAACTAAGATCGAAACAAAGCAACGTGTTCCTGCAGCCAACCACCACTGGGGAAAAACCGGCAGTCCCAGCAAGGCCTGTCTGGATTCCAAAAGTTGGGGATCTAGTCAGAGAAAAGATTGCGGACAAGAAGGAATTTGGACCTTCTTACAGACAACCAGTACCTGTCCTAGCCATACACGGAACAAGAACAGTACTTCTGCCGCCCCTTGCTGGAAAAAAGGAGAAAATATTTGTGTCCATCGACCTCATCAAACTACAGTATGTGGCCAATACTAAATAGTAGGCCTCGTGGACTCCGACCTAGTAGCAGACGCACTCCTCTCGCTACTACCAAGAGGTTCAGACTGAAAGACTGATAACCATCGAGAATTCAGCAGTAACAGACGTAGGACTAAGCAACAATGCTATGGAACTCATCCCTCTTGAAAGTCAAGTAACAGTTCGTCCAAATACACCTGTCTACACCAATGTAACAAGTGATCAACTGGTTCCAGCGATTTCAACAAATCCTGATGCAATTCCAACAATTGACAGAACTGCTTCTGGCTATTTCATGAACTTTGATACGTTTTCTGAGGATCTGAGTGAGCCTGAAACGTCGCCAGCATCAAAAACTTTTAAACAACAAGTACAAGACGTTTTTCATTTCCTGAGAAAGACTTATCTGGTTTCACCATGGACTGAACTATGGATTATTTCTGGAATATTTTTCTTTCTGCTTTGGCTAGCTTTGGTTATGACTATCAGCGTGCTTATAAATGGCAGATACATCCATTTGGACATTGAAAGTAAAGATGTGAACTTACTTTTAAAACCACACAAATCATCCCATCGTGAAGCAAGAGACTTGTCAGCAGTGAACATCACAGCTGTTCCTATACAGGATGGTATAGTGTGGGACAAAACAGATTTCGATATCTTCTGCCCTACGGAACTTTTGAACATTCCAAATTTATTTAAGATTTCACTAAGTGATTTTATTTCATCCAGTACCTATTCTGATGATTGGGACTTTGAAACTGTGAATGATATGATGTTTGACCTAGAAAAGTCTGCTGCATTTTCTAATAATGAATATTTAGAGGGTTCATCAGACTATGAACAGTTGTATTGCTATAACCACTATGGTCATCATTTTCTGCATAAATCTGCAACATCTAGAAATGTGTTTATGTTTAACCAATGGGAGCATTGTCCTACACCACCAAAAGGTAGTTCAAAAACGTTTGCTAAAAAGTTTCCTTATTTTTCAGGGTATAATACATCTGACCCGGAAACATTTTACTATAAAACTGTAAACGAAACAGGACAGAAAATCATGTTAACAAATACAAAACAGATTTACTCTGCAGCATTTATTGCCCAACTGTCTAGACATGGTTTTGACTTGTGGAAAGACACAATAGACACAAAATCTGTCTGGGGTACTGAAGATTGGCAAGTGCAGGGGATAGAAGCTTTGTTTAGAGCCTGTATCATCCCTCAGCAAATAATGTTTTTGAATGACACTGTGCAACAAACGTCTTGCCTTGGTTTAGCCAAGATCAAAGACATGAAACACCTTCTGTACCAACACCTGCCAGTAATAACAATACACAGGCAGCGGTTACAGTTGACACAATACTACAAATCAACAGAACAAATCCTGATTGGAGAAAATGGTTGATCTGGCCCACAGACACAAACATCTGTCAAGAAAGATTCCTGAATAAAACACAGGGGTTTACTATCCATAGGCCAGACCCACGATACGTCCAAAGACAACATCCGGGGGTAGTAACAACATACAGTGTAGGAAAATTGTGCCTCGACTGGCTACAAAAATCTACACTTAAGGATGTGAAACAACACTTATCTTTACTTAAAGAAGAAACGCAGACCTTAGGGAATTCTTGCTAGGACCAAGAAAACCGCGTCAAAAACGTTTCATATATGCCGGCATCTATGCGGCTTATAATGTAGCATGGAAGGTTTCACAGGCAGAGGCCGCAGAATGAATACGTGAACTTGATCGTATTAACTTAGAGAAAACTCTCACTGTGGTCGACAATGGGTTAACAACTTTGTCATTCAGAATTTATTCATTGGACAACATTGTATCCTCTGCTATCGACATACTGGAACAAGATTTAGCCATGTTACAACAAGGCCAATCACAGTTACGTTCTATTATGTTATTAAGCTGGACGCTGCAATCTTTGCGTGCGGGCTATGTGCCTTGGCGTTTTATCAACACTTCGGCTCTGTTTGCAGAATACAATCTAACTGATAAACAGATCGAACTGGCACAAAGAGGAGCAAAGTATACAGTGCTGAGCATTGAAAAACTGGAAAAATTACCATTCACAGTGGCAGAAAAACCAGCTACAGAATGGCTTATTCATGGCAAAATCACTCTGCCTGTCTCTACTTTTCAGTTTCAGTATTGCCTCAAACAAATGCAAGCAGGCAAATATGAAAGGTTGGGTAAAGAATACATTAAGACATCCTGGACTTTACCTTACACATACAGATGTTGGAGTGGGGATCGTGAAGTGTTTCTGAGCGGTACACACTGTGAAAGTGCACTAAGCGGTTCACTAATTTGTCAGGACATTTCTTTACACGGGGCTTGTAATCTTTCTGTGGCAAATTTATCCTGCCACCAGCAGGGTACACCAGCTACTGTGATTAATCCAACGTTTGGCCAACTTTCTAACGGGAGTTACCTCATGTTGAATGATCAGAGTTGCTGTGGCATGTTGCCAGGCATCCCATATCTAGTAACGGTGGACTCCAGGGTCACTTGCTGCATGGAAGTATTGTTTTCCCCAATAGACACAGTCAGGGAGTCGCCTTTGTGGCCTTCGTTGAATGTCTCTTTTATACGATTTGATACTTTAAGCAGAATGAAAGCCATGCTTATACAACAAACAGTGCCTCTGACCTCGGCCAAAGAAATCTATGATTTACAAGTTGCAAGGACTTCGGCTGAGATACAGGCTCTAATTCATACAAACTGCCCTATACATTTCGTAGAAATAATGGGACGTATCTTTAACATTCTGATACGAGCGGAATTGTACATGTATTTAAGACCATCTGTTCTGGACTATTAGCACCTTTCCAGGCAGTCCTCGGAATCATCCCAAACTTCGCACATTCGGTGTTTGGTGGTGTGCCGTTAATTCTAGCACTTGTTGCAGGAATTCTATTTCTATTCCTCCTACTACGCTATGGCAAGCCTATTCGCCAACATCACTCCGAGCGATGTGGAGAAAGCTCTCCTTGAACGAAAGTGCCGTGAGCGAATAGGACAGCTTTTGGGCATGCCTCGTCTACGGGAACTTAATACAACGTGGTTCCTGTCATTCAGGCCAATCTGGCAAGATTGCATCTTACCTGTTCTACTCTGCCTGCTTTGCGGTGAAGAATGCGTGCTAGACACCTGTCTAACACTCCCATCAGTCGTGCCAACGGATGTCGATACTCTGCTGGACCCGATAACGGCCCATGCTCTGTGTTGTCCCCAGAGGCTACCAATCCTGATGACGGCATTCATTGAGATCTCACAGACGCTTCCTGCAGCTGCTGAGGTACGAGATGGATCAACAGGCACACACGTAACAACGGACGCGAACATTGCATCTTCTGCTGAAGGCGATGTTTCTCATCTCTGTGCATTTAACCTTCTGAACGAGGTGTTCCAAATGTCACCAACTTCGGTGGATGATATTTTGGCTACGGAAATAGATGATCTAATGTTTACACCAGACCTGTACACTGACTTTGATTCGGCTCACAGTGTACCAGGGAAGCAATAAAATTTGGCCTTCATATTTTCGAAACTTGGAACTTTTCCCAGAATTGAACTTTTTTTCTTTTTAAATTTTGAAAATACATGGCAAATAATCTGCTTACAGTAGAACTAGTCTTATAAAACGGACTTCTTTGAATACTTCCAGGGACACATTGTCACCTTACTTGTCTAACATTTCATTCCATACCATGATATGCAATGGCTTTGATTTTTTGAAAACTTATCAACCATTTCATCATATGCATATATTTCTGTTTATTCATTCATGTTGCATTTATTTCAATTATATGCTTAGAATGAAAACAATGCTTTAAATGTACAGTACCTATTGCATTCAACAGTTTATTTGAAACTTCTTTTAATATGCTTTTAGAAATGTTTTTAGCAACATGTGGTACTCAATTTAATGTTTAGCATTTTAATGTTTAGCATTTAGTATTATCGTTCATTCGAAAGTGGAGTGGGTGTTGTATTCCGCTTTAGGTGTCCGTATATAGGTTTTCCTGAAACATGTCCTTATAGAGGCACAATTCGCATTGCCCTTATATAGGCATAGAATCCCAGTCCTTATTTAGGCATTAGCCGTGCACTCCAAATACAGGCATGGTCACCGACATCCGTCCACACTAACGTCACAACGAGTTCTTAGAAACCAGACCCTTAAGATCTCGGGAGTTCCCATAGCACAGGATTATTGATTTCTCCAAGAACTCATATATTATGTATGAACCATTATACCTTAAGGTTTCATTCCTGACGTCTTCCTCTGTCCGACTTCACGTCAATGCTAACATTCCAAGGCACCTATCAGGTATAAATATACCTTCCCTTGCCCAAGCAAGTCAGAGGAGACCTCGACTTCAGAGGACCCCGTATCCCGGCCTGACGCACTGAGAAGACGCTGTCATTCCTGCTCGCAGAAGAATCCAGCTTCCAGTGTTCTGACTCCCTTCGCGGGGTGTTAGAGTTCCAGATCCGGCAAGATATTCCCACCTCTCTCATTCTCAAGGTATGGAGCTGACTAGACCCTAGAGGGACTCTTGGCATACTAGACTTAACATACTCTTAGTATACCATACTAGAGAATACTCCACCTACTTCTTACCTTTCCCTACACCTAGACTAGGTTAGGTACATTGGGGTAGAACTAGCTTAGAGACGCATCGTATGAGTACTCGCATTTTTAGCTCATGTTATTTATGTACGTGAATATATGCTAAAAGATAATGCTAGCGCAGTATTATTTATTTCTACTGCTTAGGCTGTACATTATTTATCTTGCATACTGTCTTGTGATCATAACAGCATATATCTCTTACACGAGAAACAAGACTGTTCAATAAAACCTCTTTATTGAAACACCCGTCTTTTCTTTCTGTGTAACTCTGTGCAAACTAAGTATGCACGATTGACTGAGTGAAACTGTTATCTATTGTTTCCACGATTCCGAGACGTGTTCCGATTCTAAAGGGAAACAAAGTAGTCATGTTTATGCGGTTGCCAGAAACTACTCCCTTCTTGTTCTCAAGGAGTTTCTAGTGGCCTCTGAGCTAGCTGGCACAAAAGTAATTAAGTTTAATATACTCGATAGGGACATACCGACCTCAGTCCTATGTCAAGCCTATAGGGTATATTATTCCAATACGCAGAGCCTATTAGGGAAATAGGAACTACACTACAATATATGGGTACAATGACCCACACATCCTTATGAGTAAACATGTTTCTTCATGTATGCATGCCAGTACTGGTCAGGGGCATTCTTTAGGGCCAAAGGGGATTCCTATCTCAATTACTTGCACTAAATTAGTAAGGGAAAAGGACAGGCTTGTCAAACTGTGTGTCCTACATTGACAATCCAGGCAATCCAGCTCCTAAATTAAGGACAGCATTAAAAACAATATTACAATGAATTCATTACATAGTCTTGACTTGGCACTCAAGTGTTTAATCACATGTACAGTGATAATAACTCATAACATATGTGCAACCTATATTTTTCATGACAACTCACTGCAAACAGGAGAACCACTTGTGTAGGGTGAATAAATGCCTTAATCTAATAGATAAGCTGCTTACCCTAACTCTGGGGAACTAGAGCTCTATTGTCTGTTGTCACACACTGTAATTCCACTCAACAGTAAAGAAAAAGACCATAAAGTAAAACCTACTGTTGAGATTGACGCCTTCAGATTTTACCCAAAGAACCAATGCTAACATGTCCTGTCATCAACTCAGAAGAAACCACTACCAACAAGAAGTCAATCCACTCTGGGGCCCCATTGGACCCTTGCCCCCACTGCAACACATCAGCACCATGCTCACACCCATTCTGAATGCCTCTGTCTCTTCTGCAACCTTCCCAGATGCTAGGAAACACTGTCCTTCGACTGCTGAAGGAATCCTCTGCAGAACCTTCAATGCTTGCCAGCTACTGACCGATCTCCCTACTACCAATTCCAGCAAGGTCTTAAAGAAGAACTTCAACAGACACCTCACCCAATACCTAAACAACCACCAACTCCTCAACATCACTCAGTCTGGGTTCAGACCCAACCACAGCACTGAAAGTGCCCTCAAAGCTGCCAGGGATGACATATGCATGACTCTGGACAGAGGAGACAGGAGGTCCTCATCCTCCTGGACCTCTCCGCAGCATTTGACACAGTTTCCCACCCTATTCTCACACAATGCCTACACAACATTGGAATCAATGAACATAAACTCTGATGGGTCTGTTCCTTCCTGATTGGAAGGACCCAGTCAAAAGGACCTTGCCTGGCACTGTACACCTCGGATGCCCACTAACTCATCTGCAGAGTTTCGTAAGGATCCCCTCTGAGCCTGACCCTCTTCAATGCATACATGATCCCTCTACCCAGCATTAACCGCTCTCACAATTTTAACATCCTATCATATGTCATGATATGCAACTCATTCCCTCGCTCATGGAGAAGACACCCAGTACCCAGATCAAGTTAAATGCCTGCATGAATGAAATCGCCCACTGGAAGAAAACCAACTATCTAAAGATGAACACCAACAAGACCGAAATCATGATCTTCGGGAACAGCACATTGTTATGGAACTCCACCGGGTGGCCAAAAGAGCTAAGACCGACACCCACACCAAGAACCATGGGATTATGAACAGCAAAATCAACATGACTGCCCATGTCAATGCTATCACTGTCTCATGCTTCCATACCCCGAAGATGCTGAGGAAGATGCTCAAATGGCTCTCAATCATCACTTGGAAAACCGTCACACATGCCCTGTGATGGCACAAGCAAGCTGGACTATGGGAACACCCTCTACATCCGGGATCATCAAAAAACTCATCAGAAGGCTGAAGACCATTCAGAACTCAGCGTCCAGAATCATTCTCAACCTCCCATATCGCACTCACATCCCCACTCACTCAGATGAAGGAGCTCCACTGGCTCACCATTCACAAACGAGCACAAATTAAACTCCTCACCTACACCTTCAAGGCACTACATAACACTGACTCAGCATACCTCAAAAATCGCATCTGCTTTCACAAACATTCCAGACACCTATGCTCGTGCAGATTTCTACTTGCACAAATCTCACGCTTATGGAAAACACATTGTTGCTAAAGCATGGAATGACCTGCCGCCATGCAGAAGAGCCTCTCCCTTACTAGTAGTCCCACTAGGCCCTAAGTGTGCCTAGAATCACACCTGTTCAGCACTGGGATACCCTTGCAGGTGGCAGTGCCCTCTACAAATCTGCATGACATAACACCCATGCCGCTGGTAGCGCTGGAGATAACCCAGTCACAAGGCAGGCTGATGGCTCAGAAAGGCCTGTCAAGCTATGGCAGGCTCACTCATGTAAAGCCTCTGCGGTCTCTCGTGAAGTCGAACATATGAAAGGCCATTAGGAACCTGAGCATATTTCAGTCTCATAGAAGCTCTTGTCTGTGATAGGCTGGTTGAGCATCGCTTAAGTGACACAACGGATATGTGCCTCTGAAAGGCTGAGGCAGTGTCACTGATATATAATTCATGTGCTTCTGAAAGGGAGGTAGGGCTGGAGCAGACTAAAACATGTCACTTGTCAGATGGATCTTTTAACAGAGGACAGGTTAGGCAGAGCTGGGGCAGAATCACCCACCCTGACCTGTGCATCTGAAAGGCCGGTTCGGCTGAGGCAATCAGGCACTAACGTCATCAGTAGCACTACAAAGTAGGTGAGGTCCCAACCTCTCTCTCACAGCGATCACCATCCTTTCATGTCCTTAAGACCACCCTAAGTTGTCTACATTTTCCTGCTCTCCTCTCTCTGCAGGATTTTTTTCCTTTCTCTCTCCCCACGGCACTGAGAACCACCTGCAGTGAGCCCGTAGGCACGGTACCTCGCGCACATCTAGGGCTCACCTCACCAACCCTTGCACTATTATACAGGAAGGTTTGTATGAGACCACTTAGAGGAAGCTTCGTTCATAAAAGACACTTCATAATTACATTTTAAACTATTTGGACCACGTGCTTGGATTTGAACCGCAGTACCTCTTACCCTCTCCACATCATCCCTTACCTTTTATTCTAGTTTCAAGGCCTCTTTCACTCACTGCCCCACCTTTTCCCCCTGCTTAACACTGACAACGCGCATATTACAGTCATGCACAAAACATGACAAAATGCACTGTTGTGTTTAGGCTAGCAACGGCCTTGTCCAAACGTTGATGGTAAATAACCTGCGTCACCTCTTCCTTTCCCCCAGGCCCCTGCTTCCCCTCCCCCACTGCCCCTTCACCCAGGTCTAATTTGGTAGGAAATAAGGAAATCCGGACTTTGAAACTGGTTCACGGGAGGGTGAGAGCCCCGCTCCTCCCACTCCGGTATCTTTCTTTTCAGCTACCACTTGTAACAAAACCCCACTGCTGCCTCCACACAGGTGTGGGGAGGGGCCACTGTGCTCAGAAACAGTGTTTGTGGGAAGGGATTCGCTAGAAAAGTGTTGAGCCTGTTACACTCTGTGTAGTAGGGAGGGCTGTTGAATTCTGGAGGGGGAATTTAGCGGGCTGATACCACTGCTAACAGGGCTTCTGTGCACTGTAGTTGGATTTCGATTCCAGCAAAGCACTCGGCTGATACTGGTTTTTATCTTCACATGGTGGATAACGCTCCAGACGAGCTGGGTAATAAAGCAACTATTGGTATAAACGCAAGAGAAATGTTTCCATTGCGCTGTCACGACTTGCTCCCTGCGTTCTCATATCCACCACCAGGGGGCTGAACTGTGGGACTCTCCAGTGTTCTAATAAGCTTCCAGACCCTCCCCTTCATGTATATACTGACTTCCAGCCATTTGGACACTATTTGGGAATTGACATCCATTCCCAATCCATGCCGGGTTTTGTGAAAGCCAGCCTGCTCATACTTGAAGCCAGCCTGCTCATGTTTGGAACTCCACTACCTAGAATTCCCTGCTCACTGCTTTGTCTCCACCCCTGCAGGCCAAGGATGGGTGGAGGAATTCAGCTCACCTGTGGCTGGCTGCTGCTAGCCTGCTCACACCTGCTGCATGTGATTACTGTGAGCTCTTTTAAGCCCCAGCTCCCTTCAGCCCAGGGTTGGTCATTGTAGCTGTATACCGGTGAGGCAGATCCTTGTTTCCAGTGTTTCCTGAGCTTTTGATAACCTTGTTTCCAGTGTTTCCTGAGCTTTTGGTATTCCTTCATTCCTGAGCTATAGTTAATCCTTGTTCCATGATTCCTGAGCTATTGCTATTCCTTGTGCCTGAATTAGCACTGCCTGCAGTGCTACCTTGTTTCCTGAGCTATAGCTATTCCTTGTGCTTGAATTAGCACTGCCTGCAGTGCTACCTTGTTTCCTGAGTTCCTGAGCTATAGTTATTCTTTGTTCCTGTTCCTGGGCTTCAGCTATTTCTTGTTCCTGATTTGCACTGCTTGCAGTGCTCTCTTGACTCCTTGTTTCCTGAGCTGTAGCTATTTCCTGTTTCCTTGAACCAGCACTGCCTGCAGTGCTACCTTGACTCCTGGGCTTTAGTAAGTCCCTGTTCCTGAACTGCAGCAGTTTCCCTTGTTCCTGAACTAGCACTGCCTGCAGTGCTACCTTGACTCCTGAGCCTTAGCATTCCTTGTTCCTGACCTGCAGCAGTTTCCCTTCTCCTGAACTAGCACTGCCTGCAGTGCTACCTTGAGTCCTGAGCCTCAGCATTCCTTGTTCCTGACCTGCAGCAGTTTCCCTTCTCCTGAACTAGCACTACCTGCAGTGCTACTTTGATTCCTGAGCTTTTGCTCAATTCTTGTTCCTGCCCCAGCACTGCCTTCTATGCTACTTTGTTTTCTTGATTCCTGAACCTGCACTATTCTAGTATACCCTTGTAGCCTCCCCTTCTGTATATCCTTTTCCAGCCCCTGCCTTTCTTCCCATTTCCTTGGTTTCAGTTCTAGTTTGCTGTCTTTCTATTCTGCTGTCTTGCTTCTGTTACCTTGTATGTTTGTTACCTGCATTCTGCCAAGTGTGCCCTGTGATTTCCTTCCTTTCCTGTTAAGCACTCCTCCTTGTTAGCTCCTTGTCTATTGTGCTTGTGTTTAGTTCTACCCCTTTGCTGTTACTGCCTTGCGTGTTCCTGTTTGATCGCCAGGATCCGTGGGCACAGCTGACTACCTAGGTGGTGTTTCTTGTTCACTGTGAGTATTGTCTTTGAGTTACTGTTATAACATCACCATAGGTATAAGCTCCACAGACCCTGCCTTTGCATACATATCCTATATGTGGGTATTTTCAGTCAGTATCTGTAACAGCAATTGTGGGTGAGGAACTTACTGAGCTTCAGTCTTACCGTGTGGAGCTCCTGAGTGCTTTACCCCACATTCCCTTTATTGTTAATGTTGTATTATATATATGTCTTGCACGTCCGTCCTGGGTGTAGTTAGTCTGAATGCTAAATTGCCTTGTGAGAGCCCTTCCTTTCTGATTCTTAGCCATCTTGTACAGGCTTCCCCTTTGGATCCCTTTTTCTCCTCTGACTCCTTGTGTGATCCTGGGCAGCGCTGTTCTACTCTTTCTGTGCACAGTACGTTTTCTACCCAGTCCCCAGTCCTTGCTCAAGTCCCTGACTGTGTTCCCGACATAGTCCCGGACAGTCCCTGACATGCGCTGCGTGGGTAAACTCTTCAAAAGTGGCCAGTGCCTGGCCAGATAGATGTTTTGACACTGCAGGTATGAGCTGGGGAGGTCACAGCAGCGCCTAGACTCCCGTGGCTACTTTTGAACCAAGTGGTAGAACAGTGCACAGATTCCGGGGCTTATTTACAAGCTCCTCGCGCCGCCCGAGATTGTAAATAAGCCCCTCAATTTTTTACGTAGCGGGTCGAGAGGTAACAAGACAGCAGCTTGAATCTGAGAACGCCTTTCTCACCCAGAAACGGAAATGTTCTGTTACTGAAAGTACTTGGTTATGACACCTTTTCTCCCTAAAGAACAACATGCTTCAGCGGTTGACACTTGTTTCTGGATCCCAGCTAAACGTTATTATTGCAACTGACTTTGCCAAAATAAAACGGGTTGACTTGTTTCCAGAATAAAAAAAAAAAGACCAAAACGCAAAGTGAACTGCGCTGCCCATGAACTGAGCAGAGAATTCAATTTTCTGTCTCTGACGTCTAAAGTATTTTATTTCGTGGCTCAACCATGTCTGGCCCACTTATGCCATCTTTTCAAAAGTTGCAGGAACATGCGATAACGCAGTGTGTTCCGTTTCAAATACCAAATCGGAGCAGACCCCAAATTTGAGGACTGCAAAAGCAGCAATTCAGCCACCAGGCCACAGCCCGTCCTCCATACTGTTCGCCTGTTATTCCTCACCACGCCACAGTACCGCTTGCTGTCAAGTCACCCTCAACCACGACAGAGTACAGCATGCAAGGACGACGGAATGCTAATAAAAACAAGCACGGCCAGAAGTATACAAAATAGTTACCAACCAAAGGGTCTCGTGTCTGCCTCTGTGTCGTGGCACTTTTGACAATGGGCTCCAGGCCTCGGGGGTCAGGAGCGCCTCTCAGCCCTGCCGGGCACACCTCTTCACCTAGCAGTCCTCCGAGGCTTCTCAGCGCCCTCCCTGAGACCCCGCATCCTTTTTCCCGCGCCGCAGGCTGGAACAGTCACGTGGACTCGTGTGGCATGGCGGCTGGTGCCTGGAGGTCTGGCAGATGGCATGCAATGCTGGGGGCTTTTTCTGTCTACACCCCACAGGAAGTTGGTAATAAAACGCCAGAGACCGAGAGCGGCCAGGAAGAAGGGACCGTGATTTAACGTGTAATGATTGAATATAGGTGAGAACTAGATTTTCTTTGTTGTGTACCGACATAGAGGAGCCTGGTCTGTTTAGAGCAGCCCTGACAGTGATGGACGAGAGAGCGGGCGGGGTGATCTAGGATGGGTATAGTCGGACAACACACAAAAGAATGTGCCTCAACTTCCCAACACTTTGTATACTAGACATTGGCCAAACTAGCGTTGCGAAGCCAGGGACTGTCTAAATAAAGGATAAAGAGACTGGTATGCTAAACAAGCATTTGCAATGCAATAGGACTCGCATTTACGCGTGACCTATTGCATTGGAAACGGGACTGCGGGCGGGCAAAAAGGCACGAACGGGAGTGGGGGGTTGCGGGAGGCCGAGAAGTCACGGACTGGGGGAGGGGGAGGGGGGAGACAGGGAAGGAAATAGTGTTAAAAGTAAAGGGGCCAGTAGCCATGGAAGGATACAAATGACGACATGCTCGTCATAAGGAGGGACTAACAAGCCTAAAACCAATCGGAAGGCAGCATTTAGGACATAAGCCAATGAAAAAGATGGGCGGAGAGTGGGCAGAGCTTCCACGAAGCTTCCACGCTATACTGAATACTGCATGCCTCGCAAAGCGAGCAGCGCATGCGCTGCAACGTTAGGCTCGACCTAAAAAAATATATTGATATGTCGACATAATACTTTGAATGGAAATGTTTGGTAATGTCCTAAAATGACGGAGTGCAGCATGTCAATTCAGGAAAAAATGCCGAACTCTACACAGTTTCTTTACTGCCACCATGCCATCCTTCCACTTCATTTAATTGCCTAATCCACCAGCTCAGAATGCCCCTTGCTCGCAGGCCTCTTGAGTATTTCTACTGGCTCTTAGCCATCCACCCTTTATGTTGTTTATTACGGTCAGTACCACACTGTATTCATGAGCCACGCAGAGTACACCTAGGGATTAAAGCAGAGGAGCTAAGGGGCCAGAGGTGAGGCCTGATGATCTGTCATCGCACACACAGCTTCCGAAGAAGGCTTGTTCACAGCCTGCCTGTGCCACTAACAATGCTGCACTTCTGGGGTGTATTAACTCTGTCAGTGTGCATGCTGAGGGAATGGCAGAAACCCCCCTGAAGGGGCATGTTAAGTGACGCTATCTTCTATCTCTGCTTCGCCTTCCCGTTGCCAGTTAATGGACAAATGTGACATTTAGCGACAATCTGGGATGTGTTATTGTTTCGCGCACAGCAGGTGGGTTCCGTAAATACGGGAGGGCAGATGAGATGCTTATCCAATATGATTTTGTTTATTGTCATCGCACTACTTCTTGTCTGTATTGTATTTTATATTTAGAAACACCCACTGTTTGCTATGAAAATGGGATGGGGGCTCTCCAGCAGGGCATGGAACCATGCAAATGGGTACACTTTTGCCTCATGTGCTGGCAGAGTAGGGCTAGGTCCTTGAGGGTTCATGCCTGCAGTCCGGTGCATGGCCCTGATCAGACTGCGCTGAGTCAGAGTGCGCTTGTGACAAACTGGGACACTGTGCCTGGCGTAATTACTGGTGTGGTGTCTCCACTGTTGAAGTTAAGATCATGCACCTCACAAAAAAGGTTGTTCCAGGTGTTTCATTATTGCAGCAAAGAAAATCCTTAGCTGTGTTTCTGCATTCTGTGGAGTGAAAAGCTGTCTGTCATCTGCACTGGGGTCTCTCACATCCTGTTTGGTGCAGCCGGGTCCCACAGTGCCCTTCCATTTCTGGTGCTTTGCAGCAGTTATAAGATATTCTTAGAGTTTCTCATTGATCAAAATGGGTGTAATTTCTGATATTTATATGTTCCCTCATCTTCGTCGCTTGATTTCACTTGCGAGAAAATGTCACTCATAGTCGTTGAATGTCACTCATAATTACACTGAAATTATGAAAATGTCACACATAAGCAATCTGAAACCTTGGCAGCTATGTGCGGTGTAAGAATAGACATTTGACCTCCGTACAGTTGACATTTGTTTTGTGCACATTACTGTGGACTTACCGAAGGCACGGGCTTCAATTGGCCAAAAAGTCAGGCTTACCAGTAATTACATCACACACCTTTTGACCAGAATGACATCACAGGAAATAAGACTGGGCACCAGTGTCTTCCCAGGAGAAGGGGCGGGCAGGCATGGAAAACATAGATACCATGTCCTGCTATAATGTGCCATGTGTTTGCAATGCAATGAAGCCCCCAGACGAATCTCTTTCTTTAGAGTAAATTACCGTCTGCTCAAAGTAATTTTTTCTTTTCCTCTCTTTCAAAATTGTTTATGAAAAAAATCACAAAAGCCATTCAATTATGGCATCTCGTGTGCCTGAATGTGAATGGCTATGTGGCTACTTCAATGGTTGTTGGAAAACTTTATTACAAAAAATATTTGAAATGTACACCTGTCCATAAACATGCATGTGCATGTTTGGTCAGTCATTTTTTAATGTTGTTTTGTAATAAAGTTTTACAAAAACACGTTCTAAAGAATATAAACAATGGTAAAAGCAAAAGATCAGCACTCAAAGCTAGGCTTATTGGCCTCATCAGTGCGTGTTGATTTTTGCAATTAGCATGGGTAGGAGCCAGGGCTACAAACAAGGAGTGTTGTGCCTACATGGCCATGTAAATGAAACATTTACATTTAGCAGAAGGCACTGGGTGTGAATAAAGAGATCAGTTAAGGGCTTGGCGTCAGTTCCGATGAAGCTTTCACATGTCCAGGGAGGCTTTGCAGATTTTGCCCTACCGGGCATCAGTTCTGATGAAACTCTTAGCTGTGCAGCGAGACTGTACAGGGCTTCGAGTCGCTTCACGTCAGATTTGAAGGAACCTTAGTTAGGCAAGGGGGCATTCTCTCTGATGCCAGACAAGGGTCTAGGACCTGCAGGGAACCTCTTGGGATCAGAATTCACTTCAGCAGAGGCCAGCAGCAGGACTCGGGTGGGTACAGTTGCAGCAGGTCAGCTGGGCAGTTGCAGCAAGGCCTATAAAGTTTGTTGTGTCCCTGTAGCTCACACAGGAGGTCAGTCAATTGACACTTGTAGTTACTCTGGCTAGCATGGGATGAAGGCAAGCAGATACAATTTTCCTTCTCGGACAACAAGGCAGTCCTTCAAGCAGCAGAGCAGTCCTCTGGCAACAGGGCAGTCCTTCTTCTGTAACTTCCACTGGTACAGGTGTGTTCTGGTGAGTGGCTCTTGAGGTCCAATATTTATAACTGGTTCCAGCCTTTGTGTGGGGGCTACCCCCACATCTGGTTCTAGAAAGATCTTCCCCTACCCCTGTCAAGGCTCCAAACTGTCTGGGATGGCAAAAGGCAGGCAGGCCTGGTGTCAGATTCCTTTGTGTGGATAGGAGGCAAAGCCCTTTGAAGAGTAAGTGGGGCTGGGAGGGCCTATCCTGTCCACACCTAAGACCCCTTTGTGTTATTATCTGAAAGCAATACACAAACCCCAACAGCAGAGTAGTTCACAGTCATGTGACCCAGGACACTGGTGGAAAGCACAAATGGTTAGAACAAGAAAATGCCAACTTTCTGAAAGTGCAATTTTCAGAATTATGACTCAAAATATGACTTTACCATTTAAAGAGGATTTTAAATTATAATTCATTCAAGTGTAAACAACATATCTCTATCTCCTTCCATTCCAAAGTTATCACTTATTCATGGACTCATTGCTATGGAAGCTCTGCAACAGATCTTCATTCACCTAGAATTTCCACACAAGCTACTATCTCTCTTGTACTGTCTAAACTTAATTATGCCAATGGCCTCTGCCATGGATCATCTTTATCAACCATGAGAAAACTACAACCAATTCAGAACTCTGCTGCCAGACTACTCCTACATGTAAAGCAACAAGCCCACATCTCCCTGCCTTGAGGACCCTACATTGGTTACCAGTTGCCAGAAGATCCACCTTCTAGCTGCTTTGCATCATCCACAAAGCAATACATGGAACTGGACCACTTTTCATCAGGAATAAAATCACCAAATATATACAGCAAAGGAACCTCCACTCAAGATTGGCATCTCGCCTCAAAACGGCAGCATACCAAAAAAAAAAGAGTTGTACATCTTTCTCTTTTCAAGCAGCCAAACAATGGAATTCCTTACCCCCAAACATAAGAGCCACGAATAACTAACTTATCTTTAGAAGACCACTCAAGAGGTGGCCCTTTCATACATGACCACCATTCTCAAGCACAAATGCACAGCATATGCCTGTGCATGTTAACATTTATAATTTGATATGTATGTATGTATGTAGATATGTGCATTTCTTTATACAAATGTGTGTATATATATATATATATATATATATATATATATATATATATATATTCACTGAAAAAACCATAGGTTTCATGGACGTTATAGTTAGAAATTAGCATTTAAAAACCTTAGAAATTCACTGAAAAAACCATAGGTTGCAGGGACGTTATAGTTAGTTGGATATTTCCCTGGTACAAAACCAGAGAAATTCGGCTGTTATAGTTAGTAGAGCTAACTATAACTCACACCCCCACAATGCACTGCTGATGACGTCACATATTAAATCATTCATGACATGCTCAGTGACATCACTGATGACATCACTGATGACATCTCAAATGACATCACTGATGACATCACTGATGACATCATCCAGTGACTGAGTGTTTCTAAAAATTTCAAGAATGTTATATCTATATATGCCAAGGTATATTGAAGAATGATTGGTTGTCTGAGAACCTGTATGGGTGCCTGAGTGTTTGTGTGGGTGGGGGGTGTGTGACTCCGTGCATGGATGTGTAAGTGGGTGATTCACTGGGTGTATGCGTTTATGAGTGCGTGTGTTAGGGAGTGTATGGGTGAGTGAGTGTACGTATAGCTGTGTTGGTGAGTGAATGGATGTGTTAGTGGTATATGTGTAAGTAACTACATATGTAAAAGGCAGTATTTGTGAGTGTTGGAGTATATAAGTGAGTATATGTGACAGTGAGTGATTGTGACAGTGGCTGCATGGATAAGTGTGTGCTTATGTCAGTAATTGTTGAAGACAGTACGTATCTGTATGAATAAGTGACGTGGTGTGTGTATAACTGTATAGGTGAGTAAATGGCAGTGTAATTAATTCTTTGGGTGAGTGGCAGTGTGTGAGTGTCTATATGGGTGTATGAGTGGATATATCAGTGGCTGTATTGATGAGTGACTGCATGTATGAGTAACTGTATGGATGAACGAGTGGACATGTGTGTAGACCTAGGAATTAGTGAGTGGGTATGTAATAACTGGTATTGGTGTGTCTATGGTTTCGAAAATGGTAGTCTGCCTTTTAGAGTGGGTGTATGAAAGGTTTTATTAGGGTGTGAGGAGGTGCATCAGATGATCACGTGGATGATGTCATCAGTGATGTCATTTGAGATGTCATCAGTGATGTCACTGAGCATGTCATGAGTGATGTAATATGTGACGTCATCAGCAGTGCATAGCGGGGGCGCGAGTTATAGTTAGCTCTACTAACTATAACAGCCGAATTTCTCTGGTTTTGTACGAGTAAAATGTCCAACTAACTATAACGTCCCTGCAACCTATGGTTTTTTCAGTGAATTTCTAAGGTTTTTAAATGCTAATTTCTAACTATAACGTCCCTGAAACCTATGGTTTTTTCAGTGAATTTCTAAGGTTTTTTAAATGCTAATTTCTAACTATAACATTGCAGTCGTGTTTGCAGAGTGGTGGAGAAAGGTGAGAGTGGCCTCCGAACACCTTTTAGCAATCCCACTGCGTGGGATTTACTGGAGGTAACAGGAGGGGTAGTTAGCCCCCAACGTCAACCTTGGGGGCCAACTACCCATCCTATGACCTCCAGTAAGTCCCACACAGCAGGATTGCTAACTTCTCATACCAGGCCACGCCCCCTTTCTCCACCACTCTGCAGACGCACCTCCTGGCGCGTTCTGGGTTGGGGGATTAAGTCCCCTTGAATACTGAGGGTCCCTGGAGGCCAACTAGCCCACCAGGTACCTCCAGTAAGCGCCACAGAGCTGGATTGCAGAGAGGTGGTCCGAGACCACGCCCCTTTTTGCACCACTCTGCAAACGCGCCTCTTGGTGCACTGCTGGTGGGGCAATGAGGTCCTCTTGTGTCCTGAGGACCTCAGGACACAAGTGGACTTCATCCTTCGAGCACCAGTGCGCCAGGACCCGCGTTTGCAGAATGGTGAAAAAGGGGCATGGCCTCGGACCACCTCTCTGCAATCCAGCTCTGTGGCGCTTACTGGAAGTACCTGGTGGGCTAGTTGGCCCCCAGGGACCCTAAGTATTCAAGGGGAATTAATTCCCCAACTTACAACGTGCCAGTGGTGCAGGGAGGGGGCAGGGCCTCCGGCGAGTTGCCGGTTACTTTTTTCTTTTTTTTTTTCTTTCATGGGAGGGGGGCTGCGTGGCCCCCCTTCCCTGGGCCACTTTTGGCCCCGGGGATCCCATCCCCCGGGGCCTTGTAGGCTTGTTTTTTTTTTTTTTTTTTTTTGGGGAGGGGGGCGGCGTGGCCCCCCTCCAGAGGCCAATTATGGCCCGGGGACCCCATCCCCTGGGGCCTGGCCAGCCTTATTTTTTTTGTGGTTTTTTGGTAGGGGGGCCGTGTGGCCCCCCTCCTCCGGCCAATTATTGCCCCGGGGACCCCATCCGCCGGGGCCGGCCTTTCCGTTTAAAAAAAAATAATTAATCACAGGGAGGGGGGCCGCGTGGCCCCCATCCCGGGCCACTTCTGGACCCGGGGACCCCATCCCCCGGGGCCTGGCCTCTCCGTTGGGGACCGTGGGGGGAGCCCCAATGCCCCCACAGTCCCGCCGGCTCCCCGCCTCCTGCGGGAGCTGGCATTGCTTTTGCACAAGGGGAGCTGCTAACATGCAGCTCCCCTTGTGCAAAAGCAATCCTGCTTTGCTTCATTGAAGCGAGAGCAGGTTTTCCTGTTTTCGCTTCATAGCAAAGCAGAGCAAAGCAGAGTTTGCTATGACAGGGCAGGAGGCGTGCTCCCGCCCTGCCATAGCAAACAGCAATGTCCCGGGGGTGGGCACCCCGGGACATTGCAGGAGCCGGCCCTGGGGGGGGGTGGCGGTCCCCAGGGCCATCAAGGGCTCCAGGAGGGGGTCCGTGCGGCCCCCCTCCCTACATTTCAAAGCACCGGGGAGGTGGTGGTCCCCGGGGCCCAGGGGTCCGCAACGGACCCCCGCATTCAATTGATTAGTGCCCCGGGGAGGTGGTGGTCCCCAGGGCAGTGTGGGGGGGGCAGGAGCCCCCCCACACTTTAATGTTTTTAATTAAGCCCCGGGGAGGTGGCGGTCCCCGGGGCTTTGGGGGGGCCCGTGAGCCCCCCACCCTATAAACATAAAGCCCCAGGGAGGTGGCAGTCCCCGGGGCTGTGGGGGGCCGTGTGCCCCCGCGCGTATATATTATAAAGCGCTGGGGAGGTGGCAGTCCCCGGGGCTGCAGGGGCCCCCCCGGGTCCCCGCTACACAATTTAGGAATGCCTCCTGGATCTGGCCCACCCGGGGGTTTTAAAAACCGAAGCGCGGAAGCCCGCGCTTCGTTTTTTTTCATTTTCGACGGGGTTCGCACACCCAGCGCAACCCGCCCGAAAATGTAAAAAAAAATAATCTTTTTTTGGGCCTGGGGTTCCCTGTGGGACCCCCTGAGCAGGCCTGGGGGGTCAGGGTGTTCCTACCCTGCCCCCTTCTTTTGTTTTTTAACGTTTCTCTTAACTTTTTCCCCTCTCATTCGGACGGAGGCACAAGATGGCTGTCAACACTTCCTGGTTTGAAGTGTTGGCAGCCAATCAGAGCCAAGCTCGTGCTCGGGAGGGCTCAGCCAATCAGATCTCAGAATTCTCAAATATATATATCTGTAAATCTTTAAATAACTCAAAAACTACTGAACGGATTTACACCATTTAAAAAAAAAGCAGGCTTTCTGGACCAAGAGCTATCTCTGTGCCAAATTTGGTGTAATTCCGTTCAGCAGTTCAGGCTGAAGCCGTGTCTAAAGTTTCCTATGGAAATTAACATGGAGAAAACAGGTTTTGGAACCCCCTTTTTTCTCAGCCCCCCCTTCACGAATCACCCCGAAACTTTCAAGACAGGAGCTGACCTGAGTGAACAATTAGTTTGGAAAATTTCATAAAGATTCGTCAAACGGCACCACAGTTATTGGTAAATCAAAAAAAGCTTTTCCTATGGAAACTAGGTTCTAACTATAACTACCTACTGGCGACCGCCAGTAGGTAATATATATATACACACACACTACTTATGGTTTAAAAATGCATAGATATTCTTTAGATCTGCTTAACAAGTGTATATATTACTTATGGTTAAAAAAAAATATATATATATATATATATATATATATATATATATATATATATATTCCTCTTCGATAACCCTTCTCCACGGGCCGTAAATGAGGCGCACACTAGGGGATTGTATTTTCTTCAATTTATTTTAGCCACAACAAAAAAAACACCCGACAGACGCGTTTCGGCTACACGCCTTCGTCAATGTCGGTAGGGTCAACAATTGCATTCATTTTAAAATTAAAATCATAGAGATAGAAAGAGGCAGTAGTTCATTTTCATTATGGAAATCAAGGAAGGGTTAGCTATGTTCCATAGCAGGACATAGGTTTGAGCGGCGACCATCTTGTGATGTTTTACAAATCATGCAATTCATTAGCGCATACATGTTGCCTGCTATATCCTAAATATCAATCTATTGTGGACATTTCCTCTATACAAACTATATACAACTATTTACATACTGTACAACTGATTCATCATTTTGTATATATACACTAATCAAAAAATACCGCCCTGAATGGGCAATAGGTGTTGTCTATTAGGTGGTCATATATTCTTTATCGACAATTGTATAGACCGAAGTGTTACTAATTTGGTTATCATGCCCTGAATGGGCTATTTCCTTGTCCTTCAATCAAAATTACATTCCAATCACCACCCATCAACATTTCAGTGTACTGTAAATTGTGTAAAGATTCTACATATAGGTCGTATCCACAAATATGTCCCTGTCATTGCAATAAATAGTGCCATTCCTTCCCTATATACAAGTGTGCTTCAGTGCAAATATTATATCTTTTACTCAGTAACATTATCAGTATTTACAAAAAAATCCCATATCTTATTCTCATGGAATATGTATCCATAACTCTTCCTCGTTATTCAAGCCTGACTGACTTTTAGTTTGCATCTCAATTATATACTTTGATTCTAACGTCCTCAGTTTCCTTACTCTGTCCCCTCCCCTTTCATCTTTTGGGATGTGATCGACACAGAAAGACTTTAAGAGGTTCTGGTTAGACTTGTGATGCTCCTGAAAGTGGCGTGCCACTGGGTACACAGTATCTCGGTTCTTTATAGCACGCGTGTGCTCAAGAACTCGCTTTTTCGTTGGGTGGCTGGTACTCCCCACATAGTTAAGCTCACATGGACAGGTCAAACAATATACCGCAAAATCTGTATTGCAGTTCGTAAGTTTGTTAATTTTCTTCTTTCTTTTTCTGCCTGGGATGGTAAACTCCTTGACCTTTTTACAGTTTTTACACGCCTTACAATTCATGCAAGGGTAAAATCCTGTTACCGTATCCTTCCTTACTGGGTTCCTAGGGAAGTGGCTCCTTACTAGTTGCTCTTTCAGAGCCGAACCTCTCCTGTAGGTTATCAGGGGGTTCTTTGGTATATGTGGCCCTACAATAATATCTGATTTGAGAACCTTCCAATTTTTCCGAAAGATTTGGAAAACCTCTGACGATTGGGCTGAGTATTCTGTTATCATCCTTATATCACATTTTTTCTCCTGCCCTTTTCCTGAGGTTTCTCTCTCTCCTAGTATCAGGTTCTTTCTTTTTAGATGTTCCGCTTTCCTTTCTGCTCCTTTCAACACTCTTTCTTTGTATCCTCTCTCCCTGAGTCTGTTAAATGTTTCAGCCTTGGATTTTTGGAATTCTTTATCTGTTGTGCAATTCCTTTTTATTCTCACAAGTTCTCCATAAGGAACCCCCTTGATCACGCTATCGGGATGAAAACTCTCAGCATGTAACGTGCTGTTTCCAGCTGTCGGCTTCCGTTAAAGTGTACTCTGTATGTTATCTTCTATATAAACTAATAAGTCTAGATAGGGTACTTGTGTGTCGCTGATCCATTCTGTAAATGTTAGATTACATGTATTGTCATTGAGAGCCGCCACATAAATTCCTGCCTCCTCTCGTGTCCCCTTCCAAAAAAAAAAATATATATATATATATACAGATATAGAGATAGATAGATAGCTAGATAGATAAATAGATACACATTATTTTATGCTTAACATGTATATAGCAAACACAAGGAGATGATGGACGGAGTGCTGAAACTTTTGAAACACTCACCCCCAGTCACAGATCTGGGTTGAATCCATCACCATTCTTTAGCTCACTTTGCCACCCCAGTTCAGACATAGCTATATGCAAATCAGTCTTGACCCTGTGCCTCATGGGAACAGTCCAGACCGAACTGCCAAGCCATGTCTTCCCTGGACCGGAATCAAGCATCCTGGGACCAGTTTCGGGCTAGCAGCCCTCATCAGCTAGGCTAGCTTGAATCCAGTGGCAAAGTGAGCAAGGGGCCCACGTCTGGGCATACCCTGCCAACTTAGGGCGAACAAAGCAAACACAAGGAGATGATGGACGGAGTGCTGAAACTTTTCAAACACTCACCCCCAGTCACAGATCTGGGTTGAATCCATCACCATTCTTTAGCTCACTTTGCCACCCCAGTTCAGACATAGCTATATGCAAATCAGTCTTGACCCTGTGCCTCATGGGAACAGTCCAGACCGAACTGCCAAGCCATGTCTTCCCTGGACCGGAATCAAGCATCCTGGGACCGGTTTCGGGCTAGCAGCCCTCATCAGCCAGGCTAGCTTGAATCCAGTGGCAAAGTGAGCAATGGACCCACGTCTGGGCATACCCTGCCAACTTAGAGCGAACAAAGCAAACACAAGGAGATGATGGACGGAGTGCTGAAATACAATAACATGTATATAGGTCACTACATAGTTTTCATACAAGTTATTTGATTAGTTGCTTATAGATCTCTGTTTATTTTATTTATCAATCACACTATGTATATATAATCATTACAATTGTATATATAAGTGCTTTACTATAGAAATATGGAGGAAAATCATTAAAAAAATCATAAAAATGCACAAATAAATTTGCGTTACGTACAGCAACACCCAAAAGTCTGAATTTCTACCCATCTATCCATACATGCACATTTGGAACTTTATACAATACACAAGTATATCTTTGTTATCTCTCTTATACATCTACATCCTTTATGTAGTTATGTATCTATATTTTTATTACTTTACTCCTACTGTAGAAAGAAAAAAAGGCCTTTAACTTCCTTCAATGTCCTACTCTACATCTCATCATAAACCTCTCTGAATATGTCCTCTACCTCCACTCTTTGACTCATCCTAAACCTCATTCTACTGCTATGAACTCCCTAAGACCCTTTCTTTCCTCCTCTGTCCTCGACTCACCACAAACCTCATTCTTCTACTATGATCTCCTTTTTAATCCTTTCTAGACTTTTCCCCTCTCCTCTATCCCTCCTTTGGCTCATCCCAAACCTCCTCTTACTAATATGATCTCCCAAATAATACGATCTAGACTCTTCACTCCTCTATCCTATTCAATCAAACTAACACACTCAAATGTCCAATGCTTAAATTAACAATTTATATTTCCCTACACTAATCCACCTCTAATCCTTTGGATTCTGGAGTAGCGTGCTACTCGCCGAAAAGCACTTGAATGCCTCGTCAGTGGTAGTAATCGCTCCATCAATACAATTACAATTACTTATTAAATGTAATAACGTAACCCAGTATTAGTCAATGGGAAAGATAGGCTTTACAACAGTGAAAAACAACTTTAAATGTTTTTCACTGCTAGGATATCTAAAACGAGAGCACACACGTCCTAATTTTTATATACAATGCACCCTCCCCTATGAGCCTTTAGGGCCTATTTTAGAGGTGACGTGTATTTAAAAAGAAGGTCTAGGCCAGGTGAAAGGTTTATTTTGCCAAAAATATGGAAGTTTAAAACTGCACTACAAGCTGCCGTGTCAGGCCTGAGACATGTTTTAAAAGGCTACTTTAGTGGGTGGCACAATGAGTGCTGCAAGCCCACTGGGCACATTTAACTTACAGGCCCTGGGGACATGTAGTACTACCTACTAGTAAATTAAATGTGGCAATTCAGTGGAAGCCAATTTTCCAAAGTTTGAAGGAGAGTGCACAAGCATTTTTATCACTGGTTAGCAGGGAAAAAGTGCACAGAGTCCTAATGCCTAAAACAATGAGTTCAGCAACCAAAGGCAAACATCCTGCGGTGACCTGCAAAAAGGACCAGGTCCAACATGATCTCCTACAGATTTCTGGTACAAAGCAGAGTTCAGGTCCTTTTGATTCCCTCAGCACTAGGGAAACTACATAGCCCAGTGCTAAGACACTGGTATCAGAGTCAGCCATAACACTAAGACAACACATAAATCCTGTAAGCAAGAGACATGCTGGGCATCATTGTCTCCAGGGTCAAGCCAATCTCCACCTCACTCAGGGTGTCACTGATCTCTACTCTCAAACTTTATCAGCAGTGACAGGATTAACAATTCATGTCAGCGTGCCCACATGTTTGCTAACTCCTGTGGTGACCACCACTGGCACATTGTGCTGTCCCTTTTCTGATACATTTGAGTCCTTCGTGCCCATCAATGGACTAGTTAGCCCACCTGGTTACCTGAACCTTTCCAGACGGCCATGTAGGCATCTCCTAACACCACCTAATCTATAAGAAAGTTTTTGTCCCTAATGTTCCAGCTAAAGATCACTCCTAAAACTTCTCAGGCCCTCTGATGCCTTCAGGGTGGAAGCCTATAGCCTCAAGATGCAGGCAACATGCCTTTACCATCACCTCTACCTTCTAGAGGTTGCATTTTGAGACCAGTACTTCAACTCAAATTCTGAACCCTGAGACTAACCACCAACATGGGAGTCTGGGGCAGCTCAGGTTGGTACCTAGACAAACCATGAAAGGTGGCACTCTCAGTAGGTTCCACGCAGGGGTCTATCCCGTTTGGGTCTCCTGCCATCTGTGATTCAGGCAACGCTGTCATTGGTGCAGGTCGGAAGTTATCCCTCCACTGCAAGTCTCAGGGTCCTCTACCATTAGTGTAGGCAGCCCCAAGCCCACTATTCTTACAACCTGAAGTTACACTTGCCTTCTACCCTTTACTATCCCCTTGGGACCATGAATCTCAACCTTAAAATCAGGGTCCTCAAAGTTTCACTGCATTGCAACTTTGGTGCTCACACTCACAGGCCTCCACTCTGCCTGTGGCAACTCATTGCTTAGGATGCAATCTATAGACAGACTGGACAGCTATATTCTTAAGAGCAGCAACCCTCTTCCATTCCAGGTTGACCATAGCAATATGGCAGTCACTCTTAATTCCATGAACACTTTCAATCCAACAAATCTGAACTTTCAAGTACTGTGCTGGGGAAACCAGCCTTTGCATCTTCATACTTCATCTGACACAGGTATCCCCCAGTGCAATCATTGAAACCCAATTCAATAAGACCCTTTGAATGTACTTTCTAGGACTCTCAGGCACCTTCAGTCGATCCTCAGAATGAGACTGAAGATACCCAAGAGTGCAGACACAAGCACCTGTGTTCTATGTTGGCAGGCCTTGGTACCTTGTGCTACTACTGTGCAAGTGCTTCCCTCATGCCCTGCCTTTAGCTCCCCCTTTAGCTTTCATGCCTAGTGAATCATTGGTAATTCACACAATCAGATTAGTTAGCTTGTCAAGTGGCTGTTGGGTTATGAAGGATGCTGGCCACATAAGAATAAAGGTAGGATTCCCAGGGGCAAGCTGAGATTCAATTCATAGGAATATTCAACCCCAACCATAATATGAGCATTGGTTATGAAGGCCTTTGTTTCCATTACCCTGAGGGGCACTGCGACCAGGCTCTGTGCCCAACCCTCCTATGGGCAGCCAACCCTCACTGCGGGACAACCAGTGAGTCCCCATGTCTTGTAATGGCAGCCACAACATTCTTCTTCAAGCTGCGGCTAGCCAATTAGATTGCTCGATACTTCAGGACCAGTAACGGTCTCACTGTAGCAAAAAGGATGGCGGAATAAAGGTCTCTCTGGAAATCAAATGTACTTAGTTTTTAATTTTGCAGTATCAAGGTACTCCCGCAGAAACGAATGTCCAGATATCATTGTAATGTTAACCCCTTCATGATCACCCAGGCTCCTCTTTTGATGCAAAGTTCTTGAAAAGAGCCGAACAGATTTACAGCAAATAATGAAACTCATGCTTTTTGTGGAAAAGTATAGCTTTCTGGCAAATTTGGTGCGACTCCATTCAGCTTTTTTTCAGTTTCACGTCCAAACATTTCTTATGGGAATTAACATGGGAAAACAATGTTTTGGGACCTCCCATGTTTCTTAGCCCCCACTTGATGGATCACCCTGAAACTACCCAGAAAGGTGCAGATGTGGATGAACTTTTTTTGGGAAAGTTTTGTGATGTAGAATCATTAAACAGCACCAAAATTATTAACAAAACAAAAAATGCTCTACCTATGGAAACTCTGACCTAATTATAACTATTACCCCAAATGTATAATATATAACTATTACACAGTGGCGGTTGCCACTGGGTAGTTATAGTTAGGTCATCATTTCCGTAGGAAATGAGCTTTTTGTGTCGCTAATAACTTTGACGCCATTTGATGAATCTCTATTGAACTTTCAAAAAAGGTGCTACGTTTTGACCAGTTGGTGCATGGATAGCTTCGGGGTGATCTGTCAAGCGGGGCCGCGAACAAAGCGAGGTCCCAAAACGCAAAATCCCTATGCATTTTCCATAGACTTCTTTAGGCAGGGCTACAACAAAAACTACTAAACAGAATTACACCAAGTTTGGCAGGAAGCTAGATATTGGTCAGCAGATTGTGCTTTTTGTGATTTGGTGTAAATCTGTTCAGTAGTTTAAGGTTTAAAAATATTTGTATATATGGACAGTTGGATCCACGAGAGGCTCTTGAGAGTCTTGCGGGAGCGCCAATTTAAAAATAGAGCGTTCTGATTGGGCCAAGGAGCTTATTTTCCCTTTGGCCATCTCGCTCCACCAGGAGTCAGACTTCCATGGGAGCAGGCTGGTAGCCATTACAGGACTCGGGGACTTAGTCCCCTGTCCTAAAGTAAAAAATAAATAAAAATATAAGAGAGCAGGGTAGGTATAACAAAAATATAGCAGTTGCCATTTTAATGAATATATATATGGGGAGTGGGACATCAGTAGGGCCCTAGGTACCCCACCCCCTGAGGCCATGTACATTTAAGGGGAGAAAGGCATGAGGCCCCCACTTCCCAAACCGTTTCCTGTCCCGGGGACCTCACCCCATGGGGCCCAAAGCATTTGTTAAGGGGAGAAGACATGCAGCCCTCATCCCGAGCCATAGTCGGCCCTGGGGACCCTATCCCAATTACATTATTTAGTGGTGGGAGCACGTGACACCCCCCCCTTCCCGAGCCGTATTCAGCCACGGGGGCAAAATACATAAATAAAAATTTGATAGTTTCTATCATGATCCTACGGGACTCATGCAGGATCAGAGAAAACAAACAAAACAAAACACAAATTGGCCGCCAGGGCCACATTGTTCAATTATAGACCCCGGGGAGCCCACCCCAGGTCCATATTCAATATGTGGAGGGGGCCATGCGGCTCCACTCCCCAACCCATTAAAGGCCCTGGGGAGCCCACCCCGGGCCACATTCTATAAGGGGAGCGGGGCGCGTGGCCCATCTCCCCGAACCATCAAAGGCCCCAGGTAACCCACCACAGGGTCGAAATTATTCAATAAGGGGAGGGGGACATGCAGCTACGCTTCCCCAGCCATCACAGGTCCCAGGGAGCCCAACAGAGGCCATAATTATTCAATCAGGGGAGGGGGCCATACGGACCCCTTCCCCTCACCATTACAGGCCTTGGGGAGCCCAGCCCTAGGCAGAAATTTCTCTAAAAGGGAAGGGGGGGCCATGCAGGGACCCCATTCCTCCGGGCGGATTCATGTTTTAAAAGGGAGGGGGCCTTCTATGGCGCTGGGGACCCCATGATCCCGGAGCCATCTCACTAGCCATGTCTCAAGTCAGTGGCGGCTCACAGAGGGCCGCCACTGTCCCCAGGGCAATCTCACTAGCTGTGTCCCCAGGGCCTTTTTAAGAGTTGGAGAGGTTGGGCTGCGCAGGCCCCTCCCCTTAAACTTAAGTAGTGTTCCTGAGGATGGGGTCCTTAGGGCCTTTTAAAGACTCTGGGAGGGGGAAGCGCAGCCCTCCTCCCCTTAAACGTAAGTAGTGGCCCTGGGTTTCGGGTCCCCAGGGCCTTTTAAATGCTCGGGTAGGGGTGCCACACAGCTTCCCACACCTTTAATAAAAATAAGGCCCTGGTGGATGAGGACCCCAGGGCCTAAAAAGGCTCTGGGAAGGGGGCCATGTGCCCCCCTCCACTTTAAAAAAAAAAGCCCTGGGGGATGGGGTTCCCATTGCCTAATAAGGCTCGGGGGGGTGCATGTGACCCTCCTCCCCTTTCATAAATAAAAAAGGGACTGGGAGATGGGGTTCAAGGGCCTAAAGAGACTTGAAGAGGGAGGCCCCGTGGCCCACCTCCCCTTAACTTAAGTAGTTACCCTGGGGGACAGGGTCATCAGGGCCTTTTAAAGGCTTGGGTAGGGGGCAATGCAGCCTCCCTCCTCCCCTTTAATAAAACAAGAGGCCCTGGGGGACTGGCTCACTAGGCCTATAATGGCTCAGGGAGGGGGGGCCACAGGGTCCCCTTCTCATATATTGATATATATATGAGGAGGGGGCCATGTGTAGCCCTCTCCTCAAACCTTGTGTGGTCCTGGTGACCCAATCCCCCAGGGCAGCCCTGGGGCTGGGGTCACCGGGCCATAATAGACTTGAGGAGGGGGCTCCACGTGGCCCCTTCCTTTTTAAAATATACGTGGCCCTAGAGGATGAGGTCCCCAGGGCCATAACAGGCATGGGGGGGCATGCAGCCCTCTCCCATATAATCGCACACACGCACACACAGACAGCTCTGGGATGGGGTCCTCAGGGAGTAATGAGGCTTGGGGATGGGGGGCCGGGTGGTACCCCTCTCCTTTAAAAAAAACATGGCCCTGGGGGATGGGATCCCCGGGCCTTTTTAAGGCGCAGCGAGGGGGGCCTACGTGGTCCAACTATCCTAAAAACAAATACGGCCCTAGGGGATAGGCTCCCCAGGGCCTAATAAGGCACATGGAGGGGGGCCACATGCCCCCCCCCTAACATACATATGGCCCTGGGGGAGGGGGGTCACTATGATCTAATGAGGATCGGGTAGGAGGGCCACACGGCCCCCATCCCTTTTTAGGTCTCGCCTACGCAGCGCGCATGCGCTGCATAGGAAAAAAGACCTTTTGCAATCGATTCGGCTTTTCAGCCAAAAACGTGCACGCGTTCCATTGCCTTCAATGGCAACGCGTGCACGTTTGGCGATTCACTTGCGGGAGCGAGCAGCTGGCGCCATATGGTAGCAATTATCACTCCTGGCGCCGCTCGCTCCCGCAAGGGAATCGCGCAGGCCCCCCCTTTCCCCGCTCCCCCTGCTGCCCTGCGAGGCGCGCGCGCTTGTTTCACCGGCCATTGTCCCGCTTAGCATTTAAAGCTGATCTTTTAAAGCTGTTCTGAAATTGGATGTGCATCACTGTGTGAATAGGAAACACTGATCATTAATGAATGTCTGATCACTTTTGTGGTCTGGGAATGATCTGTGATGTATCACTTTTCAAAGTAGTGTAGCCACGTGTTTCTTCTTTAAGTAACTTCTGGGCCAGATTGCACACATTTTGCACTGGTGCAAAAAATAGAGCAAATGCTTATGTGCACCTTATTGCTGCTTTTTTATATAAATTGGAGCAAACGCACTCTGCAGTCCAAATTACATAAAGACTCCTGCCCGCCTTCTCCATCTCCATTTTAACCTCACCCCTCCTCTTTACTCCGTACCATCTCTACTTCTTTGCCTCCATTGGCCCTTTCTCTGCCCTCTGTCTCTCCTTCCCCTCCGTCTCTCCTTCCCCTCCACTCCACCTCAGTCTCTCGTTTCACGTATCCTAACCCAACCTCCTTTGCTCTCCCTATAATCCCGGCATGCCATACAAGTATAGTTTTGTTAAGAGAATTCTGCTCACAAAAAGATCTCTGTTGTGCCCATGATGTATCTGGCACTCATGACCCCTTCCTTGTTCCCTGAAACCTGCAAATGCGCATGAGCTCTAAACTATGCTTTCCAATAAATTACCGAAATGAAACGGATATCAATTTAACGTTTTTTCACCCTGTTATTATACGCCTTCATAATAGGATTATAGGCTGCATCCGGTATGCGGAGCATTTCTTGCCTCCTGCTAAGCCCCTTTGGGCGACAATCACAGGCAGTCTCCGAAGATAAGCCTCGCGCGGCCTAATCAGCATTACAAGACTTTTCTTGTCAGGGAAAGGCGACGCAGCAGGAAGTGGCGCTGGTATGTACGTATCTCGATGTTTTTCAACAACACTCCTTCCGTCACAGATGCTGTGAGAGGACATGGCTTTGTTGTGCCCGCCTGGTACCGTATTACCTTGTGAAATTTCTCACCCTTGTTTGTCAGAACCCACGCCACAGAGGATGTGGCGTAACGGCCAGAGCGGCTGAGCTTGAAGCTGGGGAACCAGGTTCGAGTACTGGCGGAGGTTCAAGCATCCTGTGATTCTGCTGGGTAAATCACTTAATCTCCCCGTGCCTGAAAAATTAATGTGTCAGTCTGTAATACAACTGGTGCTCGTGTAAAGCGCTCTGATACATTCGGGTCGAGTTTGCGCTATATAAAACAAACAAAAAAAAGTGCTTTGCACTACTGAAGGCGGGAAATGTGGAAACGATGCCTTTCACACGCCACATTTCGTGTCCTCTTGTATGTAGACATTGGCAAAGTCGGCAATTAATCAGGCCCACTCAATCTAAGGTCCACCTGTTAAAGTAATGAGGACAGTCAGACTCAGAAGACTCAATATTTCTCTTTTATATTTTCTTTTTTCTTTCTCTACCTCAACCTTTCTGTCTTCTTCTTCCTCTGTGTTTCTTTACCCATCCGTACCTCACAGCTCTCTACCTTTCTACCTCTCTTTCTCAACCATACCTACCTCCCGTTTTATCTTCCCCCTCTTACATGCTTGCTCACCCCTATTTACCTCGTTCTCTACTTTCTTTGGCCACAGCTAACTTTTTCTTACCTACCTCTCTCTATCTACCATGTCTCTCTCTCGACCTCTGCCCGCTCTTTCTACCTCACCTTTCTTTACTACATCTCTCTATCTTGCAATCTCATATATCACCAATCACTAAATCATTGCCCTTCTTTCTACCTCGGTTCTCTGTCTACTCCTCTTTCTGACTACCTTGTTTGCCTCTCTCTAGGACCCGCTTTCTGACTTAGGTATTTCTCCATTCTTCACCTCACCTCTTCTACCTCACCCTTCTATCTTTACATTTCTCTCTACCTATCTCTACATCTATATCTACCTACACCCTAACTCTCTATCTCTACTCCTTATGTAATGTATATTTCAATTTTCTTTAATGACAGATGTTTGGTCATGATTTTTGACACACTGCACAAACTAGTTTTCATCAGTTTAGGATTGTGGTCGGTGATGAATGGTGAATTTTCAAAAATATGGGTCATAAATCCCCACCTGAATTGCAGAGGGTAGAAAAAGTAAACAATCCTGCCATTCAACGAGTTGCCCCCAACACTATTTGGTAAAAATGGAGCCAAATGGTTTATTTTGCAGAACAATTTTTAAAACGCTGGTTAAAAAGCCATAAGGTTTAGCAGATGTTGTGAAGGGAAACTCATAACTCCCGTACTTAATTGTCTGCTTAGCAAGACTGAGCTACCCCATTGGTCGTTTAGGGCTGGTATTTCTGGTACCAGGTAAGATTTGAAAAGAAATGAGTCCATATAGTCTACTTCAGAAAAAGTTCAAATAATCTGAATATGCGGTTTGACATGATCCCAAGAAGGTACTTAATCTAGAAAAAATAAGTGCTAGGGCTCTTTGTCAGGAGGCTACTGCAGCTTGCAACATCCATTGCCCCTGCTAGTGCTGCGAGTGTCAGTGTCAAAGCAACAACTAACCCTCACACTCTTAGACGTGTGACAGTTCGGACTATTTCATGCCTCCAAAGCTATAACAAGCATTGGCATAGCCAATAGGTCTCGCCTTTGGGACCTTATAAGTGTTTAGCCATGCAACAGTTGATGTTGTTGTACCAAGGATATTGTGCTGCATAACTAAATACTTATAAGGTCCCAAAAGCGAGACCTATTGGCTATGCCAATGCTTGTTTTTATTGGTATCGCCCTGGGGAATGGGATCCCCGGGCCTAATAAGGGTTGGGGAGGAGAGGCACACAGTCCCCTCCCCTATTTCTTGTATTTGACCCCTGATGGGGTCCACGGGGACCAAAGGCCAACCTTATGTCATACGGCAAAGGCTGTGTGCAGCGGGGGTTGGCTTTAGGTATGTTAATAAAATATTATTCCCAAAGGGTAAGGTAACATTATAGTTATGTGTGATAAAAAGATCGGTTTTTTTTAAATCTAGAAATTCACAGAAAAAACAAAAGGTTAAAGTAACATTATAGTTAGTTTGCACCCTATGCCCCTGAGGCCCCGCTGTGGGCTGCGGTACAGTTCAAACAAATAAGCCAAACTATGTCCACTATTAGATGGATAGAGGGGGGTTGTTGCACAATGGGGGATCTCTACTCGGGTCAACGATTCCTTACTAGAGAGGATGCAGAGTCAACGTTCGAACTAGGTAGGGGTCAATACCTTCAATACGCTAAGATCTCGGCGGTGGCACGGGAGTTGTGGCCGGCATTCCCGTAGGAGCCACCCACTACTGCCACCCTTCAGGCCCTAATGACTTTGTCGGGGGGTCGCAGGCTGGTGTCTCACATTTACAGGGCACTACGGGACGATCTAGACACGCACCCACTTCCAGTCCAGGCCAAATGGGACGTAGAACTGGAGGAACCCCTAATGGACTCTGACTGGAAAAAGGTACATGAAGGGGTTAAGAAGATTAGTACTAACACTAGATTCAGACTAACCCAGTTTAATATTGTTCAGCAAACCTACCTGACCCCACGGGTGCTTCATAAAATGTACCCCGATCGCTCCGCACATTGCCCCAGGTGTGGTTCCAACGAGGCTCAATTCTTACATATGATATGGGACTGTTCGGAGATACAACTTTTTTGGAGGTCGATACTGGAGCGCCTACGACTAGTAACGGGGTACACGCTTCCCCAGTCCATCAGAGAAATACTCTTGGGTCTCCTTCCTCATCCCAAAGGGAAAAAGCTCACACGCAGATTCCTCCAGTTAGGGTTGGTGCTAGCAAAGAGGCGGATCGCAATCAGCTGGATGGCTCCCAAGCCCCCCACGGTGGAATATTGGGCCAAAGACTTGAGGGAATGGGCGACAGCGGAGGTAATCCGAATGAAACGAGTCCGCAGGGACGAAAAATTGGAGGACGATGCAAGGGCATGGTACCTAATGATCTCGGAGATCCCTGTGGGGGAGGCCCCTACCACACAAAGGTCGGAGGGAATCTTACCTGACAGAGAAGGATCAGAGGAGGGGAAGAGACGGGAGGACAACCCGAGCCCTGGAACAGTGTAGAACACCTGATAAACATAGTCCTAGATAATTGATACATGGCAGAAGACGACAGATCTTATGTTCGTGACCCGGGGGAGGGTGGGGGGGTTAGGTTAGGAATTTAATGCTTAAGTTTTGTTTTTGTGCACCATTTGTTCGAAGCTGGTCGCAGTACTAAGTGTACTAATGCAGATTGTTTATATTATTGTATTTCTCTTTGACAGGACTGTCTTGGTTCTTACGATGTTTCTTTTTCCCGAGTTTATTTGTAAATGTGCAGATTGATCTGTTCACGCTGTACTGTGACGTCGGACGATACCACTGTACTGTGATTCTGTTGTAAGTGCACTGGTTTTGAGATCCTGATTGACTATAAAATCGTAATAAAGATTTTATAAAACATAGTTAGTTGAATATGTCAGTGACAACATTAACGTTTTGGACAAACAAAGCCACAGAAATTCACCAGCTATAGTTAGCACAGCTAACTAGAACTTGTGTCCCCGCCATGCACTGCTTAAGACCCCCCATATTACATCACCAATGACATATTCATTTATGACAACACTGGTGGCATCTCAAATTTCATCACTGATTACATCATCCAAGCTTCTTTTGCACACATTGCTCAATAAACTAGTAAGGCATTAGAGGCCTGAAAGTAAGTACAAAATAGCTCAGAATAATATTAAGCATCATTAATGCCATCACAGAAACAACTCCCTTAGATGTAGCAAGTATGGGTTATGTGCACCATTAACCCTATACCATACACTTCACGTGTAGCCTAGTTCATATTAACAAACAACTACAGATATATGGGAAACCCTTATTGCACACAGTGTTTAATCTGTATACAAGAAAAAAACAAGTCCCCCAAAATTCTCAACATCTCCTCCAAAATTAATAGCTTACTACGGACAGCCTTTATCTCTATCAAACATCTCACAGTCACCAAACCTACATTGAGCAATTAAGTTTATTTGAGCAGAAAAGTGGGAACTGTAAACAGTTTTTACTCTATGAAGAGAATTTATTGTATATACCACACTGTTTGTAGACAGTGAAACTCTCATAAGAAGTACACAACAGACTATTAAAGAGTATCCACCAAAATCAGTGTAAAATCTATGTAACGCTTGTCAAAAAAAACACTATTCACTTAAAATAACCAAGTTCTGTAGGTGCTAAAGATTAGACTACCTGCAGCTTTCATACTGTGGTGAAAATTTTACAGATAGCCCATCTTTTGAAGTAAAAGAAGCACATGTGCATAGGTTAGTACCTGGTGCACACAGTCTTCTATGTTATGTAGAAATTGTCATGCTGAGATGATTCTGACTAATAAGTCAAGGCTGCTTACAATACTTAGTATCTACCACATAGAATCTTTGCCCTGTTGGAAACTTGTTCTGCAGAGCCCAAAAATGTGTGTGGAATATACTGGACACAAGTTGTCAACTGAAATCTGCACACAGAGTTACTCTTCAGTGCAAAGGTTTATAACGTGTTTGATAGAACGGGGGTTTCTAATTGGCAGGGAATCCACCCTGTATAAGCAGGAAAACCCACTTTTGTCAGGGTAAGCTGGATACACACTAAAAGATAACCTGTGCTCACCCTCTGATAGATTGGCACAGAGCAGCCAGGCGAATCTGCAGAGCCAATGTGTAAACATTTTGTGCTACACACACACATCCAGCAATGCAATGATAACACCCAAAGAAAACTCCACACAGGGTTGGAAAGATAGATTATATTTTTACTAGTAAAATAAGACCAACATGACAAAAATCCAATAAGTAGAACCGGAGTTATGAATTTTTAAAGGTTAAATCAAAATGTAGTGCTTAGAAGCAAAAAGCGCTTAGCGGTTACTTGAGGTCACGATGGACCGGGGTAAATCCAAAGTTCAGGCCGACAGCGATGGCGGGCAGCTCGAATACAGGACTCACACAGATCCAGCTGAGAAAGTACCTTGGATGGAGGAAGCGTCGATATCAAAGACTCAATTAATGGGTTACGATTCGCACAAGCGATGAAGGTTTCGTTGATGAACCCATTTATGATGAGGCGATGCGTCCTTCGTCATTGGGTCACAAAGTCCGTGGAAGCGATGTTGGTGATCAGCTCCTGCGTCGAAGGACAGTGCGTCAGTTCCGATTAGCGCAAAGTCATCACTGCATCGACTTTGATGGTTCTGTACAGCAGAAGCTCACTTTAAAGGGCCCAGGGCTGGATTGGCACCATTTGACAGAGTAGGACTCACAGATGGCAGAGTACAGGTGCTGTGGCAGGGTTGAAGGACGTCTTTGATGACCTTGAGACTTAAGAACGGGGGGCTAGCCAGCAAGGCCTTGGAGTCACTCTGGGTTCAAGTGAGATGGGTCCAGTCGTTGTCCTCAGCAGGGCAGATATCAGCAGGCAGCAGGGTAGCACAGCAAAGCAGAAAAGCAGCTTTTCCAGAACAGCAGTCAAGCAGAGTGGCAATCCTTGTAGTACAGAAGTCTTTACTCCTGGCAGAATTCTTCACAGGTCCAGCAATGTATTGTCTTGGTAGGGTCAGAGGCCCAGTACTTAAACCCAGTTGTGTCTTTGAAGTGGGGGGGGGGACTCAAAGAAGGGTCCTTGAAGTGCACATAGCTCCTTTCTTACCAGCCCTGGCTCCAGATTATCAGTAGAGGGTAATCAGCCCTTTATATGGGAAACAGGACATTGCCTATTCAGGTGCAAGTGTAAGCTCCCCCTCAATTCCTGCCAAGGAAGAGCTATCAGAATGTCACGCCTATTGTTCCTGTGTTTGTAGCTGTCTAGAGGGAATGCACAAAGTGTAGGTGTCACCCACCTCAGACATGTATTGGAGACAGGCTGCAGGAACACAGAGCAGTAAGAGCAGAGAAATGCCCACTTTCTAAAGTAGCATTTCTAAAATAGTAATGTTAAATCCAACTTTACCATTGAAGATGATTTATCATTACCATTCCAAAGATATAAAACATGATTCAACTACTCCTTTCTGATCAGGAATTACAGCTTAAAAGAGTATTAAGGAATTCCCAATGTTAACCTATAAGAGGAGTAGGTCTCACAGTAGTGAAAAACAAATTTACCGGTTTGTCACTTACACAGCACCCTGTCCTATGGTCTACCTAGGGCCTACCTTAGAAGTGACATATGTGTAATAAAAGGGGATTTTAAGGCTTGATAAGTAGCTTTCAATGGCAAGTTGAAGTGGCAGTAAACTGCACACACAGGCCCAGCAATGGCAGGCATAAGACCGGTTTGAAAGGCTACTTATGTGGGTGGCACAATAGGTGCTGCAGGCCCACTAGTAGCATTTAATTTACAGGCCCTGAGTAGAGGTAGTGCACTGTACTAGGGGCTTACAGATACATTAAATGTGCCAAACAGGTGTAAATCAGTTATACTATGTTTAGAGAAGAGATCCCATGCACTTTAGCACTGGTTGACAGTGGTACCGTGCTGAGTCCTAAAGCCAACAAAAATAATTCAGCAAAAAGAGGAGGAGGACGGCAAAACCTTTGGGGTGACCCTTCAGAGAAGGCCATTTTCCAACAGTGTTCACTACCTCTGCACACCTATGATGCATTAGAAGAACATAAGTTTCATAAACACTTACACCCATTAGCTGAACACAGGCTGTACAAACTTAGATAGAAAAGTAATATGATAGTTACCCGCCACTATGTAAACTATAAAACAAACTAACACACTCATTGGATTATGTCATCAGTGATGCCATCTATGATGTAATTTAGGATGTCATCAGTGATGTAGTAGAATATGTCAGGAGTGATGTAATATGTGAGGTCATAAGCTGTGCATGCCGGTGGCGCAAGTTATAGTTAGCTCTGCTAACGTTGTCACTGACATATTCACCTAACTGTAACAGAGAGTGGGTGTGTGAGTGGCTGTATAGGTCCGTTGGTCGGTGTCTGAGTGGTTTTGTGGGTGTGAGTGGCTGTATGGGTCTGTGAGTGGGTGTGTGAGTGACTGTATGGGTGTGTACATGGCTGTGTGTGAGTGACTGGGTGGATGAGTGAGTGTCTGAGTGGGTCTGTGACGGTGCGTGAGTCTCTAAGTGGGTCTGTAAGTGGGTGCATGTGTCTCTGAGGGGGTCTGTGAATGGAAACATGAGTATCTGAGTGGGACTATGAGTGCGTGCATGAGTGTGTGAGTGGGTCTGTAAGTGGGATGTGTGAGTGCCTGTGTGTGTCTGTGAGTGGGTATGTGAGTGCTGCTATGGATTTTGGGTATTTGCATACTTAGGGTATTTATAAGGGAGAACTGTGGACTCTGGTGCTCTCACCTGAAAGAAAGAACCCACTCGTCACAGTCACTTACAGAAGAGATTGCACTCTGATACATTAACGATGCATTCACCTCCATCCAGGATTTCAGATGGTTTTTCAAAGTGGAATTGCAGAGAAAACACACTTGCTTTGCCTTTGCTAAGCCAAAGAAGGTAGGATAATTTGTTCTTTACAGAAGTGGAGCTTCAAGTGGGCCCCCTGCTGTGTTTAAATTTCTAAGTGCTTTCGGTTGAGGCTTAATTTTTGTTAAATGAGCTTTGGGGTCAGAATGGAACTGCATCTGGCCATCTATCCAAGTAGGGTCCACAGTTTTAGAGAAACTCGTTTCTCCCCACAATTGAATGGGGGCAGGCGTCACGTGATGTGGATTGTACATCCTTCTTCCATGATGGCTGCAGACGTCAGGATGTGTGTGAAGGTGGACTAGAAGGCAACCAGAAGGGAACAGAGGGGGGCCCACCGCCTACCATGGCCCTGCACGAGCTGAAGGTCTGCTTGCTGGGGGACACAGGAGTTGGTAAATCAAGCCTAGTATGGTGTTTTGTGGAAGTCAGCTTTGACCCTAACATCAATCCAACAATAGGGGCATAATTTATGACTAAGACAGTGCAGTGCCAGAATGAACTTCATAAATTTCTAATTTGGTATACTGTGGGACAGTAACGGTTCCATGCACTAGCTTCAATGTACTATAGGGGTTCTGCAGCAGCGATCATTGTATATGACACCACAAATGAAGAAACATTTGTGATGTTAAAGAACTAGGTAAAATAACTGCGCCAGCACGCCCCGCCCAACATTGTGCTAGCCATTGCAGGAATCAAGTGTGATCTTAATCACGCCAGAGAGGTCTTAGAAAGAGATGGTAAAGACTACGCAGATTCTATCCACGCAGTGTTTGTGGAGACGAGTGCCATAAACGAACTATTCATAGAAATTAGTCGAAGACTTCCATCAAGTGATGCCAACGTCGCTAGTGGCAAAGGCTTTAATCTTAGAAAGCGGACATCTGAAACCAGACGTGGCTGCTCTTGACCAATACTGAAACATTGAGACTTTTTGTGAAGTAGGTGGCCCGAATGTTTCAGGGTTGGATTCAGAGACCCAGTCCATCCTTGCCTCTCACTGAATGACCATGAAGCAAATAACTATGAGTATACTAAAACAAAACAAACTGGTGTTCCGTTTCCAAATTCATCTTCTACCTACTCTTTTGCCAAGGTTTAGATATATTTCCCTTCACAACTTAAGAGACATTTGCCTTTAAAGGGAAGCAATTTTCAGTGATTTACTTTGCAGGAAGATGATAATTGAGCTCCTAGAATCCTTTGGACAATTTTAGAAAATACATTAACTCGTTTTTATAATAAAGATAAAGGTTTTATAGAGCTGTAAAAGGGAACTTAAGCACTTTGGGAAGATTTGGCGAATGACATAGTTTAGGCATGAGGTTCATGTGGGCTATATTTTAATGTTATGAGCCTTATATTTGTAAAAATAAAATTAAAATGGTGTGATGTAGACATGCTCAGCTTCATATTTTTCCTTCATGGTGGTTTTTGCTGAGAAATATGAACCGGAGTGCATCATGCGTGCCCCCACCCTCCCCGGGACAATTTCGCCCCTGGGTATCTCGTACCGCAGGGGCCTGGCCTTGAATTGCTGGGTGCCCTGGAGCCCACCCAAGGCACCCAGTCTATATCGCCGGAGACCACGAGGTAGCCTGAATACCCCTGCTCCCCACCTCCAGTGGGAGCCAGCATTGCTCTCACAGACGGGGAGCTGCTAAACATGCAGCTCCCTATCTGTGAGAGCAATCGTTTCATCTGTTTTCCTGCCCAAACAGATTAAAACTCCGCTCCCAGCAAGCGGGAGCACTTTCACAGTTCCCACTTGCTAGGAGTGAAGTTCGTACCCGCCAAGTCAGAGCAAAAAGCTACATCCCGGGGGTGGGCACCCCAGGACATAGCAGGAGGGTGGTGGTCCCCAGGGCCATATATGGCACGTGGACCCCCCTCTTTCTGTGTGCACGGGCTACCCTTGGGGAGGTGGTGGTTCCCTGGGCTGTATATGGCTCGGGAAGGCGGCTGCATGGCCACCCTCCCAGTATTATATATTGTGTAGGCCCCAGGAAGGTGGTGGTCCCCAGGGCTAGGGAGGTCCATACGGCCCCACACAATTTGTTAAATTTATTGCCCTGGGGAGGTGGTGGTCCCCAGGGCTTCGAGGAAGCCCAGGAGGGGGGTTTACGCGGCCCCCTCCTCTAAGTAAATAAAGCCCCAGGTGTTGGTCCCCGGGGCTCTAAGAGCCTTAGGAAGGGGGACCAGGCCTTCACAGGAGCTCATTTCAAAACAAGCGCGGGAGCCCGCGTTTGTCTTTTTTTTTTCCAATTCACCAAAATAGTGGATCTGGTGAGTTTTTGGGCGAAAATAAAAATAAATACTTTTTTGCCCTGGCTGGGTCCCTTTGGGACCCCAGGACCAGAGCTAAGGGGTCAGAGTAGTCCTACCCTGCCCCTTTTTCTTTTTTTTAACGTTTTTCCAGGGACTCGGCTAAAGCCAAGTCTCAAGATGGCTGCCAACACTTTCTGATGAAGTGTTGGCAGTCAATCACATTTAAGCACGGGAACTGTCGGATTCACAGAGGATCCGTGTCTCTAGATATACAAATTTGGTTTTCCTTTAATATCTCTAAAACTACTGAATGGGTTTACAGCAAATAACAAAAATCACTCTTTCTGGACCAAGAGCTAGTTTTCTGCCAAATTTGGTATAATTCTGGCCAGCAGTTTGGGCTGTAGTCATGTTCAAAATCCTTATGTGAATGAACATGGGAAATGCATTTTTATTTTACCCCCTCTTTTTACGGCCCCCACTAGACGGATCGCTTCGATGCACAACTAGAATCACTGGTATACTTTATTGGGAAGTTTCGTGAACATTCGTCAAATAGTGCCAAAAATATAGGCAAGTAAAAAAAGCTTCTCCTATGGAAACATGGTCATAACTATATCTACTGGCAACCGCCATTAGGTAATATATATACACACATAGATACATATATATATATACATATATATATTCACTGAAAAAACCATAGGTTTCAGGCACGTTATAGTTAGAAATTAGCATTTAAAAAACCTTTGAAATTCACAGAAAAAACCATAGGTTTCAGACACGTTATAGTTAGAAATTAGCATTTAAAAACCTTTGAAATTCACTGAAAAAACCATAGGTTTTAGGGACAGTTATAGTTAGTTGGACATTTCACTCGTACAAAACCCGTGAAATTCCCCGTTATAGTTAGTTCAGCTAACTATAACTCGCGCCCGCAATGCACTGCTGATGACGTCACATATTACATCACTCATGACATGGTCAGTGACATCACTGATGACATCACTGATGACATCTCAAATGACATCACTGTTGACATCATGCAGTGACTGTGTGTTTCTGTAAAGTTTAAATATTTTTAATATATATAGGAAAAGACGTATTGAAGAATGAGTGGGTGTATAAGTGTCTGTATGGATGATTTAGTAGGTGCGTGACTGACTATAAGTGAGTGATTTAACGTATCTTACTTAATGCATGGGTTAGTGTTTAAACTGGGTGAATGTCTGTATCCGTCTGTCTGTTGCTGTGTAAGTGGCTGCATGTGTTTGTGAATAGCTACATGAGTGTGTATATGAGTTATTGAATGGTTGTCTGAGTATCTGTATGGGTGCCTGAGTGTTTGTGTGGGAGGGGTGTGTGCGACTCTGTGCATAGATGTGTGAGTGGGTGATTCACTGGGTGGATGGTTTCAAGAGTGCATCTGTGATAGACTGTATGGGTGGGTAAGTGTGTGTAAGAGTGTGTTAGTGAGTGAATGTATGTCCCAGTGGTACATGTGTGAGTAACTACATATGTGAAAGGCAGTATATATGTGTGTTGGAGTATATAAATAGCTATTAGCGAGAGTGAGTGATTGTGATAGTGGCTGTATGGATGAGTGTGTGCTTGTATCAGTGATTGTATAAGAGCGTAACAATGTGCTAGTATTTGTATGATTAAGTGAGCTGGTGTGTGTATAACTGAATAGGTGAGTAAATGGCAGTGTGTTTAATTATTTGCATGACTGACTAGGTGTGTGAGTACCTCTATGGATGAGTGGTGGTGTTTGAGTGTCTATATAGGAGTAAGAGTGCATATGATAGTCCTGTACTGAGTGACCGTAAGTATGAGTGACTGTACGGGTGAGTGAGTGGATGTGTGTGTGTAGACCTAAGAATCAGTGAGTGGGTATGTAGTTATTGGTGTTGGAGTGTCTATGGTTTTGCGAATGGCAGTCTGTAATTTAGAGTGGGTGTATCAAAGGTTATATTAGGGTGTGAGGAGGTGCATCAGATTATCACGTGGATGATGTCATCAGTGATGTCATTTGAGATGTCATCAGTGATGTCATCAGTGATGTCACTGACCATGTCATGAGTGATGTAATATGTGACGTCATCAGCCGTGCATTGCGGGTGTGTTGGAGTGTCTATGGTTTTGCGAATGGCAGTCTGTAATTTAGAGTGGGTGTATCAAAGGTTATATTAGGGTGTGAGGAGGTGCATCAGATTATCACGTGGATGATGTCATCAGTGATGTCATTTGAGATGTCATCAGTGATGTCATCAGTGATGTCACTGACCATGTCATGAGTGATGTAATATGTGACGTCATCAGCCGTGCATTGCGGGGGCGCGAGTTATAGTTAGCTGAACTAACTATAACGGGGGAATTTCACGGGTTTTGTACGAGTGAAATGTCCAACTAACTATAACTGTCCCTAAAACCTATGGTTTTTTCAGTGAATTTCAAAGGTTTTTTAAATGCTAATTTCTAACTATAACGTGTCTGAAACCTATGGTTTTTCTGTGAATTTCAAAGGTTTTTTAAATGCTAATTTCTAACTATAACGTGCCTGAAACCTATGGTTTTTCAGTGAATTTCAAAGGTTTTTTAAATGCTAATTTCTAACTATAACGCCCCTAAAACCTATGGTTTTTTCAGTGAATTTCAAAGGTTTTGTAAATGACAATTTTTAAATGTATTAATTGTTATATTTATTTTTTTGATACTGATTTACTACATTTTTTAAAACTATTTATTTTTAGATATTTTATTTATTAAATTACATTGTAATTACATTATACATTACATTACAAAATATACTTTCTCTGAATGAATTACTTTAGTTTAAATAGTTTGCAAATAGGCAATAGAGTTTTAAGTACAGTAGTTACAGTTGTTGCAATGGGCAACACAATTTCAAACACAATGCAACATTGAGCTGAATGTGAATTTCTAGTTAAATGCAATTAGTTACTTTATGGATTACTTTTTCTAACCACAGGACTGGATCCTAGATTCAGTCCTGGGACATCTCCTGTAAACAGTTGAGTAAAAGCGTTCTGGTTACAGTAGTGATTTTTAAGGAATATTATTGTATTTTAAAAGTTGACACTTAGAAACTTTTTCACATAGAATCACCAATGTTATCCTATGGGAGGAAATTCACTTAGCAGGTAAGTAGTGTTATCGTTACTTTTTCTTACTCAGTGTTGGATCCTGGATCCAGCACTGGTGCATCTCCTGTAAACAGTTGAAAGAATGCGTTTAAGTCATACAGGCGATTTTTAAGGAATATTTGCAATTTGTGAAAATCGACAATTTGAAACTTTTCTGCTGAAAACCAGACAATGGATTCCTATGGAAGGAAATTCAAGTTACTGGTAAGTACGGTTAAAATTACTTTTCAGGATCAGTACTGGGCTGAAAGATGCAGCACTGAGGTCTCTCCTGATAACAGGTGAGTAAATCGGAATTCGTAGTTCGGCTGATTTTAGAGGAATATTTGTATGTTTCAAAAATCGACACAAACTTTTTCAGCAAAAAGCAGGCAATGATATCCTATGGAAGGAAATTCAAGTTACTGGTAAGTACAGTTAAAATTACTTTTCAGGATCAGTGCTGGGCTAAAAGATGCAGCACTGGGTTCTCTCCTGATAACAGGTGAGTAAATCGGAATTCGTAGTTCGGCTGATTTTAGAGGAATATTTGCACAATGGTGAAGGGAGGGGGAGGGGCCTGAGGTGACATCTGTGCAAACGCGCCCCGTGGCGCATTTTAAGTTGGGGGATTAAGTCCCCTTGAATCATGAGGGTCCCTGGGGGCCAACTAGCCCACCAGGAGCCTCCAGTATGCGCCAGGGGGCTGCGTTGCAGAGACGTGTACAGAGGCCACACCCCTTTTTACACCTCTCTGCAACGCAGCTCTGTGGCGCTTTCTGGACGTACCTGTTGGGCTAGTTGGCCCCCAGGGACCCTCAGGATTGAAGGGATTTAATTCCCCATCTTAAAACACGCCACGGGGCCTGTTTGCACACATGTCACCTGAAGCCCCGCCCTCCCTTCACCACTGTGCAAACGCGCCCGTGGAGCGTTTTAAGTTGGGGGATTAAGTCCCCTTGAATCCTGAGGGTCCCTGGAGTCCAACTAGCCCACCATGTACTTCCAAAGCGCCACAGAGCTGCGTTGCAGAGAGGTGTAAAAGGGCGTGGCCTCTGTACACCTCTCTGCAACGCAGCCTCTGGCGCATACTGGAGGTTCCTGGTGGGCTAGTTTGCCCCAGGGACCCCCAGTATTCAGGGGAATTACCTCCCTTCTCAAAACGCGCCAGGGGCGCGTTTGCAGACTGCTGCAGGGAGGGGGTGGGGCCTCCGGCATGATGCCGTTTTTTTTTTTTTGATTGGGAGGGGGCTGCGTGGCCCCCTTCCCTTGGCCACTTTGGCCCCGGGGACCCCATCCCCGGGGCCTGAGCATTTTTTTTTTTTAAAGAAAAATACGGGAAGGGGCCGCGTGGCCCCCTTCCCTGGGCCTGTATTGGCCCCGGGGACCCCATCCCCGGGGCATGCCCTCAATTTTTATTTTTTAATTTGGAGGGGGGCTGCGTGGCCCCCCTCCTCAGGCCATTTAAGGCCCCGGGGACCCCATCCCCGGGGCCTGGCCTCTGGTTGGGGACTGTGGGGGGGTCCCCAATCCCCCCACAGTCCCGCCGGCTCCCCGTGTCCTACGGGAGCCGGCATTGCTTTTCCACATGGGGAGCAGCTAACATGCTGCTCCCCATGTGGAAAAGCAATTGGGTTTGCATTTTGAAAGAGAGAGCAGGTTTCCTGCTCTCTCTTTCAAAATGCAAACCAAGTTTGCTATGACAGGACAGGAGCCGCGAGGCTCCCGTCCTGTCATAGCAAACTACAGTGTCCCGGGGTAGGCACCCGGGACTCTGCAGGAGCCGGCCCTGGGGGTGGCGGTCCCCAGGGCCATCAAGGGCTCCAGGAGGGGGGCCGCGCGGCCCCCTCCCATCCAGTGCACAGCCCCGGGAGGTGGTGGTCCCCGGGCGTGTGGGGGGCTGGAGCCCCCTACACAGGTCAAAAAATTTAAAAAAGAAGCCCAGGGAGGTGGCGGTCCCCAGGGCAGCGGGAGGGCAAAGAGCCCTCCTGCACCATTATTTTTAAGCCCCGGGGGTGACGGTCCCCGGGGCTTGGGAGCCTTAGAGGCCCCCACATATTAAAAAGAAACCCTGCATGCCCCCGGGACTTGGCCCACCCGGGGGCCAATTAACAACGAAGCGCGGGATCCCGCCGTTTTTTTTTTTTTTAATGCTTTTTCTGCCCAGGGGGTCCTTGAGGGACCCCTGAGCAGACCTAGAGGTCAGGGTGTTTCTACCCTGCCCCCTTTGTGCATTTTGCGCACTTGTTTCTTCTGGTTTTTTCTAATCGGCAGGATCCGCGCACCCTGAGCGCATCCTGCCGATTTAAAAAAAAATGCTTTTCTGCCCAGGGGTCCTTGTGGGACCCCTGAGCAGACCTAGAGGGTCAGGGTGTTTCTACCCTGCCCCCTTTTGCGCTTGCGCACTTGTTTCTGTCCCTCGGTTCTACCGAGGGACAAAATGGCTGCCAACACTTCCTGATTTGGAGTGTTGACAGCCACTTGAAAGCCAATTAACATGCAGCTCGTGATCGGGAGGGTGCGCGCAGGGTGCACTCAGGGTGCGCGAATCCGACGCGGCCATAGATATATATGTGATTTTCCTTTTGATTTTCTCTGGAACTACTGAACGGATTTACACCATTTAACAAAAGGGTTCTTTCTGAACCAAGAACTACCTCTTTGCCAAATATGGTGTAATTCCGTTCAGCAGTTCGGGCTGTAGCCGTGTCTAAAGTTTCCTATGGGAAAATGAATGGGGAAAACACGTTTTGGGACCCCCTTTTTTTCTCGGCCCCGCTTGACGAATCACCCCGAAACTTTCAGGGTAGGAGCGGACCGGAGCGGGCCATAAAGTTTGAAAATTTCGCGAAGATTCGTCAACCGGCAAGAGAGTTATTTCAAATAGAATGTCGCGGATTTCCTATGGAAAATAGGTCCTAACTATAACTATCTACTGGCGACCGCCAGTAGATAATATATATATATACATATACATACATATATATATTTGTGTATATATGTGTATATATTTATATATACATACACACACTAAAAAAAACAAAGGTTAATCACGTTCTAGTTAGCTTTGATAATAAAATCTTAACTTATGTTAAAAAAACTAGAAAGTCACTGAAAATGAAAAAAAAAAAGTTAATGTGATGTTAAAGTTGGATTTTCAAATGAGATGAGAACTTATTTAAAAACACTGAAAATGCACTGAAATTCATCAGTTATAGTTTAGTGAATTAATTATAACTTGTGCCCTGTCATGCATTCCTTATGACTTCACATATTACATCACTCATTGCATGTTAAAAGACATCATTGGTGTCATCAGTGATGCGGCCCGCCAGATCATGCACCCACTCCTCCACACCTGGGCAATCTTTCCATTGTAACAAAGGGGGAGTCAAGGAAAGAGCCCTGAGACGCCTTGAATTAAATTATGTTGTGGAATTAGACACAAAAGACCTAAGAGGCTTAACTATAGATGAGGAGGTCTTTGTACATTTATGAACATAAACACAGCTGTACCTCTAATGTTGTTGATTAAAGTCATGAATCTAATTATGTTTTTATGTATGTTTTGTTTATTATGTTTCTTACAGAATGGACTTAACAGTAATAGTCACAAAGTTTGCTGCATTTTTGACTGGTATCATGAAATGTAATTAATTATACAGTGGAATCGCTAACTAATCGCTCATTAATTGTGAAGTATTGAAGAACAAGTTACTTACCTTTGGTAATGCTTTTTCTGGTGGATACAATATCTTCCTGTGGATTCCTCACCTTATGAATACCCCTTGCGCCAGCAATCTCGCGGAAATTCTTTTCCTAGCTCTCCCACGTCGACGAGGACGTCACAATAGCACGCCTCCACTCGCGACTCCGTATGACGTCATCGGAGCCATAAGAAGACCTCGTCGGTGTGCTGACGTCAGTTCCACCCATTTTTTCCGTACCACCGAGGCAAACGGGCGGACCGACACATTTTCAAATGCAAACATTGCATACCAAACATATACATATATATAAATTCACATTTGCATTCTCAAGAATGACATTGCGAAATAGCCATAGAAAAGGCATTTCTAAGTAACAAAATTGCAAACATGATCAAGATATATCAATCAAAGCATCTTTTGGTAGAAACAGGTGGACAACGGGGAGGCGGGTGGGTCAGTGAGGAATCCACCAGAAAAAGCGTTACCGAAGGTAAGTAACTTGTTCTTCTGATGGATACTTCTGCCTGTGGATTCCTCACCTTATGAATAGACTCCCAAAGCCGTACCTCTCCTGGAGGAGGGTGTCCACCTGACTAAACCAAAAAATCTTGCAAAACAGAATGAGCAAAATGGCCATCCCTCCTAACCTTGGAATCTAAGCAGTAATGCTTTGCAAAGGTATGGAGGGAGGCCCAAGTTGCTGCCTTACAAATATCAAGTACAGGTACACCTCTAGCCAAAGCAGATGTAGTAGACTTTGCTCTAGTAGAATGAGCTCTGATACCTTCAGGAGCCTCCTTGTTGGCCAGGGCGTAGCAGATCTTTATACAGAGAATAATCCATCTCGACAGAGTCCGCTTGAGAACAGCTTTACCCTTCATCCGACCAATATAACCCACGAAGAGTTGGTCATCAAGTCTCAATTCTCTGGTCCTGTCCAGATAAAAGCTGACCGCTCTCTTTGGGTCCAAGCGGTGAAGTCTCTCCTCCTCCTTGGAAGGGTGAGGGGGAGGATAAAAGGTAGGAAGGGTAATGGACTGCCCCAAATGAAAAGGGGTAACCACCTTGGGAAGGAAAGCAGCCCTGGTCCTTAGAACCAACTTATCTGCATGAATGGTCAGGAAAGGAGGCTTAGAGCTAAGAGCCTGCAACTCGCTTACCCTCCTAGCCGAGGTAATGGCAATCAAGAAAACCGTTTTAAAAGTAAGAAGCCTCAAAGGGCAACTATGCAGAGGCTCAAAAGGAGAACCCATGAGAAAAGTAAGTACAAGATTTAAATCCCACTGAGGCATAATAAAAGGAGTGGGAGGAAACATGTTTGTAAGACCTTTAATGAATCTCATCACCACCGGAGATTTAAATAAGGACGGCTGATCCTGCAAACAGATAAAAGCCTACAAAGCCGATAAGTAACCTTTTACAGTAGCTACAGCAAAACCCTGCTGCGCTAAGGAAAGTGAAAAACTTAAAACATGAGATAAACGAGCCTTCAAAGGGTCAATAGACCAACGGGAAGAGTAAATGGACTTGGTGGAGTGTCGCCTGGACGATAAAATAACATCCACCACATCTGGTGGGAGAGAGAACGAACTCAGGTTGCCCCGTTCAATCTCCTAAAACGGCCTCTGTTCTTGCCCCTGTAGGACTTGTATAAAGGGTTCTGCTGTTGTTGCTGCTGACCCTGTTGAAATTGTTGACGGCCACGAAAGGAAGAACCTCTTCCAAACCCACAAAGGCGTTTGTAACCGTAACCCCTGGGCTGAGACTGAAGACCTAAAGATCTAGCCGTGGCTCTGCTGTCTTTAAAACGCTGTAAGGCAGAGTCCGCCTTGGATCCAAACAGCCTTGTGCCATCAAAAGGTAAGTCCAAGAGAGTCGCCTGGACATCAGGGGAAAAACCAGAAGACCTTAACCAGGCCTGCCTTCTGGTTGCCACGGAAGAGCCCATTACCCGTGCAACAGAATCAGCCGTGTCCATGCCAGACTGAATCACCTGGCGAGCAGCTGCTTGTGAATCAGCAAGAACCTCCATGAAGTTAGCCCTATCATCTTCTGGGAGCATAGGAGCTAGCTGCTTCACAGTATCCATCAAAGCATGGATGTACCTTCCCAGAAGACAAGTAGCATTTGTTGACTTCAAAGCCATGCTTGCCGACGAAAACACCTTTTTTGCCGCTTGCTCCATCTTTTTGGAGTCCCTATCTCCAGGAGTAGTCGGGAAAGCACCTGAAGACTGCTTTGAACATGAAGCTTGTACTACCAAGCTCTCCGGTGTTGGATGGGAAGACCGAAAAGCAGGATCTCCAGGGGCCGGCCTATATCTTCTCGCTATCGACCTAGAGACAGCAGGCGCAGACAAGGGCTTCTGCCACACTTCCAAAATTGGCTCAGTTAATGCGTCTATGAATGGTAAAAGTGGCTCTGAGACCACAGAAGACGTATTAAGGACCTCTGTTAAGATGTTAGCCTTTGTCTCAGATGCTGGAAGCTGCAGACCCAGCAGATCAGCTGCCTTCCTCACAACCACATGGTAGGGCAAATTTTCCAATGGTAGACCAGCCTTTGGTGATGAAAGGTCATATTCTGGTGAAGTGTCCAAGCCACTGGCCTCTTGTAGACCCTCAAAGTCATCAAGTGACTCCACTATTTCACCTTCCTCCTGTTCTTGCTCGTGCCTATACTCCTCCTCTTCTAGCAGTCTTTGAATCTCCCTCTGGGAATGCTGCTTAGCACGGACGTCAGAACCGGCGTCGGCGGAGCCAAAAACGGAGTCGACGGCGCCGAACACGGCGCCGGAGAAGGAGGTAACGGAGCAAGAGGAAGGCCCTCCGGAACAACGTTCGACGCCGCTCGAATCCGAGACGACGCCGACTCCGCATCCGACGGAGCTCGAGGTGCTGGAGTGGACGACCTCGGTGTCGGGAAGTGCCAAGCCGGAGCGGATGGCATAAAGGGCATAAAGGGGGCCTGGGCATACTGGTGTGGAACACCCAAATTGTAGGCCAAGGGACCTGAAGGCACACCCAAAGGGAAACTAGCCCTTGAAAACATACCGTACATCGCATTGAGGAACTGCGATGGGTCCGCACCAGGCAAGGGAAAAGGAGGATAAGAACCCGTACCTCCTTGCCCGGGGACCTCCTGCGGTGGATTCGGATCCTGCGGAGCCGGTGGAGACGGCGCCCGCACTGGAGAAGCCAAAGGAATAGGAGACATCTCCTCCGGCGTCGGAGATTTACAGGGTGCCGGTGATCCTCTCGACGCCGAAGAGCCCTTCGACGCCGGTGACATCCGAGCTGGAGAATGTTGCGACTCCGCATTCGGAGAAGGGGAAGGAGAGACAAAGTCCTTTCTCCGGAGTCGCTCAGGAGGAGGAGTCGACCTCGAAGCCCTCAACTTCGATGAATGACGCCGGGACTTCTTAGATTTCTTATGCTTCTTCGACGTGTGTGACGAAGAAGACCGCTTTCTCCCTCTTTTTTCTTTCTTGGCTTTGGCCATAAAGAGTTTTGCTTCACGCTCTTTAAGCGCCTTCGGGTTCATTTTCCTGCATGAACGGCACTCCTCGACATCGTGGTCGGATGAAAGGCACCACAGACAGTCTTCGTGAGGATCCGTGATCGACATATGGCCTCCGCACACCCTGCAAGGCTTAAACCCGGATTTCCTAGAAGTAGCCATTTCTTCACCGCAAGGAAACAAAGTTGAAGATGGAGAGTCCCTGGAAAACCATGACGCGTCGACGGCGCGGAAAAAAGGGAACTGACGTCAGCACGCCGACGAGGTCTTCTTATGGCTCCGATGACGTCATACGGAGTCGCGAGCGGAGCCGTGCTATTGTGACGTCCTCGTCGACGTGGGAGAGCTAGGAAAAGAATTTCCGCGAGATTGCTGGCGCAAGGGGTATTCATAAGGTGAGGAATCCACAGGCAGAAGTATCCATCAGAAACTGATTTACAGATAATTGCTCACTAGGATGGGAATGAATGGAGTAGAAATATTGATGAATTTTTCTCTCATAAGAATATGAACACGTTTTCTAATAATTACTTTTATTGTACTACATTTTTTCTTTCTTTCAAGAATTACACTTGCACTTTAGCATTTTCTTTAGGTTTATAGAGCATGCACGCACAAGGGTGTAACTAGTATAAAAACATGAAACAAAATGGTGATCCATATCATGATCAAGGCTATTCATTAGCCAAAACACGATTTTGGCATGGGTGAATAAAGACACTTGCAATCACTCCACCAGTGCAGGAGACTTTTGTGAAAAGCAACAAACAATTTAGTGACATTTTGGGGATGGGGGACCCTTATGTAAGGCAGCTTCTCTCTCGCTCTCTCTTTTCTAGAAGTTCCCTCCATTCCTGGTGCATCCAAAATTCCCTTTACCACACTTGTTTTTGTTCTAATATGTAGCAATTAGGATATTTATTGTAAAAGGCCAAATTGCAGACTACATAGTCAGTGACTTAATATACAATGATGGGACCCATGCAAAATGTGATGAGCAATTCTTTAAACTTCCAGATCTCACAGTTATTCATACTTAGGACCTGATTACAAGTTTGGCGGTCCATCGGACTGCTGAACCCGTGGTGGAGGTGGGGTGGCAGTCAGGGACGGCCACATCAGTGGTCCGACCGCCATATTTCAAGTACGGCGGTCGGACCGTTTTGGGACCACTGCAATCACCAGAGAATCGCGTTCCCTGGTGGTCTGGGGAAGCACTATGCTTGGAGTTGCCGCTGCAGCACCGCCAATCATATTCTGAGTTTCTCCACCACTAGCCTTTTCATGGCGGTGAGCCCGCAAAGAAAAGACTGGCAGAGGTTAAACAAAGAGGGCCTCCTGTTGCCCCTGTACACTGGGATGCATGCAGGTGGGCACATGGTGTGCCCCCCTGGGAACATGCACGCCCAATTCCTGCACGGCATGAACTAAACAGTCTATCCCATGCAGGAACTTGCTTTGGCGTTCCCATTGCAAAGCCTTTTTCAAAGGCACCACCGTGGGAATACCAAAGGACTGCCCGCCAGACCAGAAGAAAAATCCTAATCTGGCGGGTGGCCGGCGGTCGACGTTGGCGGTGCGGGGCAGTGATGTACCACCCCGCTCCCACACCACCAAAGTCGTAATCAGCTCCTTAGGCTAAAAGGTAGGCACCTGAAGGGTGGAGAGCCCTCTACACCACAGGGGTGGCGGGAGTTGGGTTACACCCCTGCACATTTATTTATGTATTATTTATTTGGTTGATTTATAAAGCGCACAGCTTCACAACAGGGTCTCTCGGCGCTGGACAAGGCCGAGGCACAGCCACACAAGTGCTAGGCAACAAGGCCGAAATAAGAATCAGGCTTAGTCACTAAAAAGAAAAGTCTTTAAGTTCTTGCAGAAAGCTAGCAGAGAGTGAGAGTTCCTAAGATCGATTGGGAAAGCATTCCAGAGTTTAGGGCCCAGGTAGGAGAAAGAGCAGCCGCACATAAGAACAAGACGAAACCTGGGAACTGAGAACAGAGAGAGGCTGAAAGATCTCAACTGTCGAGCAGGCACATAAGGTGTTACCAATCTTTGGATATTAGAGGGAGCCAGGCCAAATTTGCCCCGATACATGTAACATAGAGCCTTAAACTCGATGCGCTTGTTCACTTTGAGCCAATGTAATTGTTGGAGCAGAGGTGAAGCAGGAGCGCATCTAGGCAGACGAAAAAGAAGACGCGCAGCCGCATTCTGAATAATCTGCAGCAGATGGATTGTGGCTTTGTCTGCGCCCAGATATAACACGTTGCCGTAGTCCAGCCTGGATATTACCAGAGCCTGCAAGACCGTTCTCTGAGCTGCCGGTGGAATTAGCCAGAGAATTTTTTTAATCCATTTGAGAATGGCAAATCAGGTCGCCGTGACCCTAGACACCTGAGATTTGAAGGAAAGATTTTTATCAATAATAAAACCGAGGTTTTTGACTTTAGGGACAGAGGCAGGCAAAGGGCCCAGAGTATCCCGCCAATGTATAATTCCCCAAAGCTCAGGGTTATTACCCAGAACAAGCACCTCTGTTTTAGTGCCATTTAGCTTCAGGACATTTCTGGTCATCCACGAGGAGACATCATTACTCAGGCCAAGCTGAAGCAGGGAGGGATCTTGATGCTGAGTGGTAGAGAGTGAAAATATAATCTGTGTATCGTCAGCATAAGAAAAGATGGTCAAGCCTGACTTCTCAGCAATGTCTGCCAGAGGGCGAACATAAATGTTAAAATGCAAAGGGCTCAAAATTGACCCTTGAGCCAATCCAGAGGTTAAGGCTAAAGTACTTGATCTTATGTAATTCGAAAAGACCTGGAAGGTGCGGTCTTTTAAAAAGGAGATCAACCACCCTAAAGCCAAACCCTCAATGCCTGAGGCTTCAAGTCGGTCTACCAGAATAGAATGCGACACCGTGTCGAAAGCAGCACTTAAGTCTAGCAAAATGAGGGCGGCAGTACCACCGGAGCCGAATTGTTGCCTGAGATATTCAGTGACCCCGAGAAGGGCAGATTCGGTACTATGGCCTGACTTAAAAGCAGACTGTGAAGGATGCAGCAAATTGCGAGTTGCAACAAAAGAGGAAAGTTGAACATTAATATGCCTTTCCAGAATTTTAGAAAACACAGACAAAAGAGACATAGGATGGAAATTTGCCCGACAGAGAGGATCAAGACCTTCCTTTTCCTATAGGGGAAGGAGAAGAGCATGTTTCCAGCTCTGATGTACAAGTCCTGTGCTTAAGGACGTGTTGAGAAAGTCGAGGATCACAGTAAGGGCAGCCTCATCCAAAAGACTACGTTTAGAGAGAGGAAGTGGATCAAGCAGTGAACCGGGCTTAATAGATCTCAATAATAGCTACAAAGTAGACAAATCCAAAGGGAGCCATGACCTGGTCTGTGTGGATTCCACAGACTGAGAAACCTGGGGAGAAAAATCAAAATGTCCCTCAGTTTGGATTGTGGGAAACGTTAGATTCCCTTGTTGGGAGGTCTCAGCATCAAGTTGGCAATGGATGGGCTTGACCTTATTGTAAAAGAACGTTGCTAACTCATCGCATTGATGTTGAGAAAGCGAGGGAGGGGGCAGAAACGAACTGGCTGTCGAGAGTTTGTTGACAACTTTAAACAAAGTTTTCTGACAGTTTTGGGAACTCGAGATCTTCTCAATAAAGAAGGTTGCGCGAGCCGATCTGCAAAGAGCATGGTATTTCTTTAATGCTGCCAAATATTCCGACTTTGCATCAGGTAAATAGTGTTTTCTCCATTGTCTTTCTAAGGCTTTACTGCGTTTTTTCTCCAGTTTTAGAGAGTCCGTAAACCAGGGGGCGGAAGGATGCATTCTGAGCTGTGGCTTAACTGAAAGAGGGAGGGCAGAATCGATGGCCTCTGTAAGCCATTGATGCATGGAAAGTAGCGCAGTCCGTGCAGGTAACAGCGGTGAGGCGGTGGGGCCGCGTGGGGGCGGGGGGATTTTGAGGGACAATGCAGAGGGAAAATTAATTATTTATTTAATTTTCCCTCTGCATCGTCCCAGAAATCCCCCCCACCCCCACCCCCACCGCGGCTGACGAAAAGTTAGTCTTGATCAGGTAGGTTACAAGGGAAGGGGTTTTATCAAGAAGCAGTTTGTTAAGCACCGTAATGTAAACATTGCTAAAACTTGACTATCTCCCAAACTATTGCAAGCCTTCAAATTCAGAATTTACATTAGGGAGGGATTTGGCGCCAGAAATTGTCTATATTGAATTAAGAAATACAGAAATGAAATATAGGAATTATTTCATGTTTAAAATGTAAGCAATTAAAGTGAGGGAAAATGATTTTTTTTTCCACAAGTGTATCATGAAATGGAAGTTTACCTGTAAGAATAGGTAACTGACGATAAGTTGCAAGTTTGGGCTGAAAATTATTCTCCATTAGAATTCTTTCCATGAAAAATAAATCAGTCTGAAATTTTGCTGAATGCAATATTTCATCTGCAGCATTAGACGTTTCTTCAGGAATTCGAGCTAGAATAATATTTTCGACATCCATTATAGAACTACTGGTACTGCTGCCATCTGAAAAAAAAAAATTTAATATTTATACATTATGATGTTAAAATGCCTAATAAGATTTATCAAAAACATGCATAGTATCCAAAAACTTTAAAAGTGAAAGACATTCAACTAGTATTATTTCTAGCATGGTATCTTGATTACCTGGCCCTAATACAAATGTAAAAATACTTATGTTGGAACCAGGGATACAGGGCCTCAACAAGACACAGGCAACTTACTTGCATGCTAGCTTAGGTCACACCCATGGTGTATCGTTTCTTGAACGCGAGCTGGTTAAACATCTCACTAAAAAGTGGTTGTAGACACTAGAAGTGAAAAGTTTTGTGATGGTTCCACATTTTTTTAATATTTAAGTTTTGTAAATTTCTCAAAAGGTTTTTGCTTTACAAGGGGCATTTGATTAATTCTTTTGTGTTTGCATAATCTCTGGGACAAGTTTTACTTGCCTATCAGCCTACAAACTGAGCACGTCAATAACTTTTATTTTGAATTTTTGTGAAGTCGACACATATGGTGGTGTTCATTTATTAATCATTTACTTGAACATCTTGAAGCTTAGCATCCCACAGACAAGATTGCTCCTCAACCCTTCTCAAGATCTGGGAATCAATCAATCCAGAACTCATATGGCTACCAGATAGCAGACCAAGTAGTTCAAAATGGCACAAAGTCCTCAACAAGAGTTGATTTAGTGTCAATTACATGTTTCTTGTTTCTGGATCAATGCTTGAAGCTGTTACAATCAGGCTGTGGTAAACATGTCACAGAGATGAGCAAAATTTATCCACTCTTGAAAAAGTTCTTGCTGACAAAAGGGGATGGGCCAAAAGGGATTCAATTTGTGGGCTGGTAATGAACATTTATAGTTAAAGGAGAGTTTGTGGTTGGTTCAGATACACAAAATGCCCAGAAATTACCGTCAATCCAAGAACTTTGAGAGCTAAATTAAACCTCTCCAGACAAGGATAGGAGGTAAGGGTTTTGTTTTGGCCGACAAGCAAGAGATTTGGAAAATGTAGTGCACCAAATTCATCTCCCACCAGTGAAAACAAAGGAAATTTAAACTCACTAGTGAGATAATTACGATTCAAGTAGTTTGCAGCATCAGCATAATGTGCCATGCATGAATTGCCCTGAGCAACGGTTCCCTGAAGGAAATGTTTTTCATGATTCCAGGTGGATGTTTTACACCTTCATCTTTAGCTGGGTTGAAATGAAACCATTTGTCATGGGGACTACTGAATGAAGTAAATAAGCAACAAGAGAAGGTTCTAATTGAGGGGGATCGAGTATTGTAGAGAGAGACTTTAGTTGTACCTACTGAAATAATGCAAGATGTACATTTAAGATAAAAACATAATAAAATTACAGCTGGATATCATGAAAAACAAAAGTAGTTGAATCTCACAATAGTTCTGGTAAACTGCATTATTTTAAGGCTGCCTGAAAAAAAGCTGTAAAAGGGGCTACCACCTTATGATGATTCAATTTCTGGTTTGACAACCGACACATTTGTGCACAAAATGCAGTTCTTGGTTGGTGCAGGAAACTCCCTGAGAAGACCAACTGCCACGGAACAAGGAGAGAGAAAGTATTCTAACCCCAAAGATGTTTCAATTCTTCTTAATGGTTCTATCTTTCCTATTTTCTGGTTAGGGAGTCTATGGAAGCCCACACTAGTCCTATGGACAGACTACAGCACAGCCAGACCAGCCCATTGAAACTGGAACAACATCACTGACAAGGACTGGAACACTGTTCTCAAAACCTGCTGACCCATAGCACAGCAACAGCCGCCCAAAAGCCATCAAGAAACTCAACAATTGGATCACCTCTTGCGCCTACTCCCTGGCCCTCCTCAAACACAGCAATACTATAAGATCCAGACTCCAGGCCAGTTGGTGCACAGAGGAACTCAGACTAATGAAACACCACTGCAAACAACTGGAGCATAAATGGAGAATGAGGCAGTACATTGCAGAGAGGAGCATGTTCAAATCTGCCGTAAGACGCTCCCACCAAATTATCCATACCATCAAACATGCTGCTCTGGTGGACCACATAGATGCCAGCACTAACAAAATCAATGAAATCTTCGCCATTGTGAAAGATTGCACCTCATCAATGACCACCTCCAACTTGATCACTCCCTCGCAGGGCCTCTCAAACAATCTCTTTCAATTCTTCAGCAACAAAATCACCACCATTTACAGCAACTTCAGCACACACCTGGACCCAACAGCCGGCAAATGCTTCCGGATCTTATCCAAAGAACCAATGCTAACCACTTGTTCTGTCATCACCCCAGAAGAAACGACCGCCACCATGAAGCTGATTCACTCAGGGGCCACAACGAACCACTGCCCCCACCACGCCTACTCCAGAGTACTGCAACCCATCAGTGACATGCTCACAACCCTTCTGAATGCTCCCACCTGTTCTGCAACCATCCCAAATGCTTTGAAACAGGCAACACAACATGGAACTCTCCTCCAATTACTGAAGAAAACATCTGCAGACCCTTCAGTACTCGCCAACTACAGACCAATCTCCCTGCTACAATTCCTGGTCAAGGTCTTAGAGAAAAATCATCACCAGAAACCTCTTCAAATATCCCAACGACCTCCAACTACTCGACACCACTCAGTCTAGTTTCAGACCCAACCACAGAATAGACACTGCCCTCATCACTGCCAAGGATGACATCCGCATGACTCTGGACAAACGATGCAGGCACCCTTCATCCTTCTGGACTTCTCCGCAGTATTTGACACAGTCTCCCAAGCCATCCAAGGCCTACACAACATCGAAATTCTAGGACACACACTTCATGGATCTGCTTCTTCCTGACTGGAAAGATCAAGTCAGTCAGCCTAACACCATTGACAACTGTGACCTCATTTGCATATATGTTCCCTCTAGCCAGCATCATCCACTGTCATGATATCAATGTTCTCTCCTATGCCGATGACATGAAACGCATTCTCCCCCTCATGGACAAGAGGCTGAGTACCCGGATCAAGTTCAATGCCTGCAAGGCTGAAATTGCCCACTGGATGAAGACCAACTACCTAAAGCTGAACACTGACAAGACCGAAATCATAATCTTTGGGAAGAGCACATCACTGTGGGACTTCACTTGTTGGACAAGAGAGCTAGTACTGGCACCCACCCCCACCGCACACGCAGATAACCTCGCTATCATCCTCTACAGCAAACTGGACATGACTATCCTAGTCAATGCTTTCACCTCCTCATGTGTTCATACCCTGACGTTGCTGAGGAAGATTTTCAAATGGCTCCCAATCAGCACCCGGAAAAGCATCACTCATGCTTTGTTCACAAGCAAGCTGAACTATGAGAACACCCTCTATGCCGGGATCAACAAGAAACTCACCAGAAGGCTGCAGACCATTCTGAACTCATTGACCAGAATCTCTCTCAACCTCCACACTCACATCACACCACACCTGAAGGGTCTCCACTGACTCCCTATTCACAACAAGCACAATTTAAACTCCTCACGCACACTTTCAAGGCACTATATAACATTGGCCCAGATTACCTCAACAATTGCATCTGCTTTTGACAAACCTTCCAGACACTTCAGCTCGTCTAGACTCCTACTTGTACAAATCCCATGCATACAAACCTTCTCCTACATTGCTCCTGAAGCATGGAATGACCTGCCGCTATACATAACAGCCTGTTCCTCACATCTTACATTCCGCAAGAAGCTGAAGACCTGGCTTTTTGAGTATTCCACTAGGCCCTAGGTGTCCTAACCTGCTAAGTACCCGGGTTACCCTCCTGGGTGATAGTGTGCTCTACAAATCAGCATAACATAAAATAACACAATGTTGACTGGGAAATGCAGTGGCAAGCAATTATGGCCTGACTCTAGTGCACACAAAGAAAAGCGTACTGCCCTCAAGATATACCTACATTCCATTCAGACTGTGGCCTTGGACTAAAGTGCATAGAATAAACTATAAAGAGCTACACTTGTTTTTAAATAAAACTCATTTTAAAGAAGGCCTGTGGTTGTCTGATGTTCCTGACTTCAGTTGAGAAAAAGAAATAGCGCTGTCGCAGGACATGATGAACTTGGGAGGTAAGGAATCAGGTATGTTTACGCCTAAGGGAAATCTGTTACATTAGAATAATGGGGCCATCAGTGTACCCAAGTTCAACTTAGGTGCACAACTTGTATGGTTTACTAGTTCAAAGTTATATTTGAGAGTTAATCTAGTCCCTTGGATGGGAAGTGTGCGTTCCAGGGTGGGGATGTCATGGAAATCTGGAGAACACTCTCAAACTTTGTGCATATTAGCCAATCTTTTCATAGCCCATTCCCCAAAAAATGTAACATTTACTCTAAACACAGGTGTAAATCTACAAGAATACATTTCCACCGTTCTTTGTGAATCAGGCTCGTTTATATCAGCCTTCTGGAATAATGCAAGTTGAAGTTTTAGGTAAATTCCTAAACATCATAGTTGACAGACTATGGATGTAAACCCTCAATGGTTCTTGCGGCCTGTTCTCAGGAGGTGGATTGGAGCCAGTCTCCAGGCTGTCCAGGTGATTGAGAAAGAGATTGTTGCCAGTAACGGGGAATAAGGTAATGTGCCTCTATTTGTGCTCGATATAGGAAGAGATGGTACAAGAGAGTCAAAGAGTGGAGATGTCTGGTTTGCAGACCTGCTTGTGTGCACAAGGAGTCTGGCTGGAACAATGCCAAGTACAGTTGAGGCCATGGTCGGTTCTGATGGAAGGAAGGCTATAGTACAGCGCAACTTGGCAACTTGTTATGGCTGCCATTGGTTTGTTTACTGATGTGAGAAGGCAGTATTAGGACTTAGAGAATGTAGAGTAGATCTAAACCTATTCTTTTCCTTTGGGTAATGCAGGATTTGTGTATCGGGGAGCTGCTAAGAGATCAGGGAAGTCATTTAAAAACAACAACATCTAGATTAACCCTTTCTAACTGACCAGCCCCAATCCTTCAAAGTTACTACTGGCATGGAGGCCCCACCCCTCAATCAATAACTAAACCTCCTCCACATCAAGGAAGGAACACAGGCTCATCATAATCAACAAACACATCCCATTCTAGCATCACCTATCGGGGAACGACAATGGCTGACACCGCCCGCAAGCGTTCACCCCCCCCAACATAGGATGACTCACATCAGAATTACAGTCTATAGCTTAGGACATACTACCCCTGCTGCCTGCTCTGACTCCCCTAACACCCACCTACCTTACAGCTGTTATGTTCTTGTCACCTTCCCCAAACACCCTACTACATAGCAGTCCTGCAGCTATCTCTAGACTCAATCATAACCCTCCTAATTCACGACAGGCATAACCCTCAGAGGATCATTATTCGCTCACTTCAGACATGGCCCCCGAATCACCTACCTCAACGGACATCTCCTTAATACCAGATAGCCACAACGAATTCATAATCAAATACCGACCTAATCTAAATAAAAAAAGCGACCAAAACCCTCAAACATCGTCTTCTCAAATCACATCCAGAAACACTCATATCCGACCCATATTTCTGCACATCTAAAGGAACTATAACTAATGATCTCATATTTTTCACACAAAAAATAGCCCAATGGAGAAAAACCTTCTATTTAACACTATCTATCGTCACATCCAGGAAAACGGCACACAGCCTTAGACTCTCAATAACCCCCTCCATTACCCTTAAAGCAAAACTCACAATATCCATTTTCAAAAATGAGATCATACACATACAGTCATCTGATCACCATCTCGACCTTTTCAATGACTGCTTCCCTATCCTTAAACAGAAGGCCCATAACAATGACAAGCCAGACCCACCACCCCACAACCCTACCTACATAGACAGTCCACCCCTCTCACCTTCTCGTAGGACCTCACCAACCACACCACACTCTACCATCCCAACCACCCCCCTTACTATGGTATGGTTACCCCTGACCTCGTCCCTACCTTCAAACAGTTAACTCACGGTAATGATAAGACCGGCCCCTCCCCTCATAACCCTACCAGAATAGACAGTCCACCCCCTTCACATTCCCACACGACCTCACCAACCATTCCACACTGTACCAACCCAACCACCCCACCTGATTATGTCATGACAACCCAATCTCACCATACCAATCCTTGCTCGACCACCAATTCGAGAAGGACCACAGAGCGTCAAATCGACAAAAATGTATCCACCACCACCTCCCCACATACACGCCCTAACTATAAGCCTAAAAGAACCAACACACTCACACATCCCCCTCCACCTCCAATAGAACTACACAACAAAGAAACTCAGACAGAACAGACATCTCAGCACCCCCCACCCCAAACCCCACCCTCTGACCACTATGCTGAGATTGAAGCCAGACTTAGAGACATCACACAGGCTCTACAGAAACTCAAAACTGACTTAACAGGTCCACCCCTTCACACCCACCCCTGGCCGCAAAACTGCGCTCTATACCCTACCACAACCCCTCATCTAGACCGGCCAGGACCAAGATTCCCTTCTCTGATAAGGACATCCAAGCCCTTCTCCTCACTTACGAGACAAAACATCAGGACTTCCCACACAATCTGAACCCCATCTCAACATTTGCATCGAACCCATACAGAGAACAAAGACCAAACTTGAGAGAGATAAATAAGGCCAACCTCAAAACAGTACCCCTGACAGAGACAACCTCTACGGACAACAAACCTCACTTGAAGTGCATGCTCCTAAACTGCAGATCAGCCGTAAAACACGCAGCTGACATAGCAGACCTCATTATTACGACTGATCTTGACCGAATCCTCCTAACCGAAACATGGCTAAAGACAGATTCTACACCCATACTTGACATTCTAATCCCTCCAGGCTATGACATCATAAGGGCAGACAGACCAAAAAGATCAGGGGGTGGCATAGCTTGTATACATCGCACTGACCTCAAGGTAAACCAATCTCAAACCACCGACCTCCCCTCCTGCGAATACCTAAGCATGAATATTGTGAGCAACAACAATACCCTATGTAAATTACAACTGAGCTACCACCCTCCGGGCAACAACCACTCATTCATCGAACAAATCATGGAGACCATCTCCTCCAACACAGGACAACACTGCGCCCACATCTTCCTTAGAGACTTCAACCTCCACTGGAACGATCTCTACGACCCCGCAGTCAAGAGCCTTAAAATCTTCCTCACTGACCTTAACCTGGTCCAAATATGTGACAGCCCAACTCACAACCTGGGTTCAATACTGGACCTCGTCATTGCTAGACCTAATTCCATCAAACTAGAATCGATCATCCCCTCTGACTGGACCACTACATCACCTTCCTCATAACTGAACCAACTAAAACACAAACACCAACGTAAGAAACCCAAACAATGGAAAAGGAACACCCATGACATCAACCTCCATGATCTAACCTGCCTCAGCAACAACATTCTATTACCGCCAGTAGACATGACAGAGGTCCTCGACCTCACTAACCACTACAATAACTCAATGACAAGCATTCTTGACGCAGTTGCGCCCTTTCAGCTAAAAAGAACCTCCTCTAAAGACTACAAACCATGGTTCAATGGTTGCCTAAATGACCAAATACGCAACCTGAGACTAGCTGAACGGACATGGAGATCCTCACCATCGCTAGAGCACCTTAAGCAACTGAGATCTCAAAGAAGCACCTACAACAAGCACATCAGACTCTCGAAAGCAATTTTCTTCAAAGAGCAACTAAACAAGGCCAAAAATCGACCAAGGAAACTCTTCGAAATTATCAAGCAACAATCCACTCAACAAACCAATGCTTCCATGTTAGGACCAAACTCCCAACCAAACTTCAACATATTTGCCTCCCACTTCCTTGAAAAGTCTAAAAACATAGAGCATGAACTCCGAACTGCAAATGACCACCTCAATAAAATACCTCACCCTACCCTTCAATCACCCCCGTCTATACAAACCACTAACCAAAACGAACTCCCCCTCAAAAACAAAGCGTCCTGGAACACCTTCAAATCTCTTAACGAAAATAACATTCTCAAGATCTGAACAACACTTAAACCATCTAACTACTTCTGCGACCCCCTTCCAGCCAATATCTTCAATGAGATCAAAACCTCTCTAATCCCTCTCTGGACAAAGATAGTGAATGCCTCCCTACTGCAAGGAACCCTTCCGAGCTGCCTAAAAACAGGTCAGGTAACCCCCATTCTAAAAAACCCACAGCTGACCACACTATCCCAGATAACTACCGCCCAATCTCCACTATCCCTACCCTAGCAAAACTACTAGAGAAATGCGTCCATTCCCAACTATGTAGCCACATAGCTCAATTCCACCTCATTAGGGCCGGACTGGCCGTTGCGGGCACCTGGCGTTTCCCCGGTAGGCTGCCAGGGAGGGGGCCGGTTTTAGGCCCTGGGGGGGCCGTTTTTGTTACCGGCGGCCGGCAATATCGGCCCCTGTAACAAAATCGGCCATATCAAACAGCTCGACCACACCCCCCTTCTCACCCGCAGGGGGGCCGGCCGAGCTGTTTGCCAGGGCCGGTTTCGTTTCCCAGTCCGGCCCTGTACCTCATTAACCAGTTCCAATCTGGCTTCCGTCAGGACCACAGCACGGAAACTGCCATGACACACATCGTGGATGACGCGCTTAGAATACTAGACCAAAATGAATCCTGCCTCCTAATCCTCCTAGACCTATCCTCAGCCTTTGATACGGTCAAACAAGATAGTCTCCTAGACTTACTTGAGCACAGAATGGGAATATCTGGGAATGTCCTAAAATGGTTTGCCTCCTTCTTAGACAGCCGAACACAAAGAATCAAGCTCAACCAATCGATGTCAACCTCTACGGCGGTCACCTTAGGAGTACCTCAAGGCTCCTCCCTCTCACCTACTCTCTTCAATCTAGTCATGGAACCCTTAACCGAAATTCTAAAACTCTCCAATGTTCAATTCCACATATATGCTGATGACACCCAACTATACCTAAAAGTATCATCTCCTGAGGATATCCGCTCACTCAATACAACCCTACAAAAACACACAATTGGCTAACAAGAAACCACCTCAAACTCAATGCGCTCAAAACCGAATTCCTCCTAATTACCCCACCGCAAGGACACGCTAACATAGAAGACTGGATGAAACATTTAACAGCCTTTGACTGCAAACCACACATCATAGACTCCGCAAAATCCCTAGGAATAACAATCGACAAAAATCTCAACATGCAGGAACACATCAGTGCAGCCACCAGAGGAGCAAACTTCCACATGAATATCGACGACCTCAAATCAGCAGTACAATCCCTAGTGATACCCAGACTAGACTATGAGAATACAACCTTATGTGGTCTGCCGAGATCCAGCCTAGCTCCACTAAAAGCCTCACTCAACGCGGCCGCAAGACTGGTCACCGGCTCCAAAAGGAACAACCATATCACCCCTGATCTAAAGACTCTAAACTGGCTCCCTTTCGAGGCAAGATCACAGCTAAAAATCGCCTGTATGACACACAAAGCCTTGCACTTCGGCACACCAAAGTATCTAGCAGATAAACTGGAACTATCAGGCGGTGGCAGAGCATCGAGAAGCTCCAGCACCTGGCTACTAAAACCACAAAAAGTCCGAAAAAAAAAACATGTAACGAACTTTCTCCGGCCTAGCACCCAAAATCTGGAATGCCCTGCCCCCGGAAATTAGAACGAACCCTTCGAACACCTCCTTCAAAAATGAAGTCAAACTGCTTTTAATGAACAAATTTCTACCCAACCACCTCACTTAACTTGCTCGCCAAACAGACTCGCCAAACAGAACCTACACTTGATCATCAGGACCACTGACTTTCTCACTCCTGAATCCCCCCGGACCGCTAAGACTGTTTGACATCAAATCTGCCCTCCCTACGCCTTACTCTCTTTGTAGCTATTTGTATTCAACTTTTACGTGTTGTAACTTTTGTAAAGAGCTCTGATACCCTTCCAGGGTCTAGTCCGCGCCATAGAAAACTCTTCAAATTTATGCTTTTGTGTCTCTCAGGAAGAGCCTTGGGAGGATCTGGGGCGAGTAACTCTTTCGATCAATATATACATTAGGAAGTTGGCATCAGCCAATCCGCAAGGCAACCTATCACCAACTGCTGGTTCCAGACTTGGGGACCTGCTATAGGTTAAAAAAAAAGTATGTGAAATTATGTGGCATTATTAATAAGACTACAGGAGCTGCAGGTAAACCTGATCAGTCATTGTTGCCTTTGCCCACATTTCAAAAACCGTGCTGGTGTTGGACTGGCCTTGCGGGCAGTCTGTCACTACCATATGGGCCAGCTTGAAAGGGTCAGCGTGTGGCCATGACAGGAACAAAAAACAGCCAACACACTTGCCCTTTAAGCTGGCTTATCTGGCAGTGACACATTCCCAGACTATCCGAAAGGTCAGCCCACCATGGAACACTGCAGCACATTTTCCACTGACTGTCTCAGATCTCATCAGAAACGATCACCTGCTTCTACAACTGCCGGTTTCAACAGTGGCAACTTGATTGCTAAGCTTATAAACCAGAAGGGCCTTTGAAAACTAAATCAGTGTGAAATCTTGCAGATTTTTTGGGGGGTTTTCAATGTTTAAATATTAGTTAGCAATAATATGCTAGTGTGAATCTTGCACTGAAGACTTTCGGTGTGTAAAAAGAGTGAATGGGGAGAAAGAACGTCAAGAAGGTAATGTCATTGATGACGAAAAATGTGGCAAAACTGTTTCACATATTCATGCAAATGACTGGTGATATAACTACTATAAAACAAGACATTTAAATAAATAAGCGACACAAACAAATATTCGTGTTAGAACTGAGACTTTAAAAGGTATACGATCTTTTAAACTGATTTCATACTTTAAAAGAAATCGGGATTGAGGCTCAGTCGGAAAAATCAATTCCAACACTTTCAAAAGATCCGTCACGCGTCAAACTCTGTAAAGAATTTATTTGAATTAAATCTGAACAGGTCACAGACCGAAGTCGCACTTTCTGCATTTCTTAATTCTTTTTAAATGTTATGTTACGTGCGTTTCCAAGGCATGATAACTTAAAGTAGAAAAATGAAAGCCATATAAAACAGACGAAAAAGAAACAAATTGGTGTAAAAAGCAGGGACTTACATGAAGACGAGCAGTACATATTACACGTTCAAAAATCCACACATATAAGTAAGTACAGAACATCTGATATTAGAGTTTTGTTGTAAGTGTTAGACATTTTGTTCCATCAGCATCCACGTGGTGCTAAACCTGGCATGTCCATCCCTCTTCTTAGCAATACAAGTTTCAGCCACACTGCTTTCTGTGAGCCAGTCCCACCACTCCTTGAAATGATTCACTTTCAGTGGAAGGGCGACCAGCACCAATCTTGCCAAAACCATGTTCTTATATAGTTAAGTTCTTGCTTCTCTTGGAACAGACATGCCATGCACCAAAATTATCAATTTCAAGACTCTGACAAACAAGCATCCCAATATAAATTGAGTTATGTTTATAGCAGAATCGGTAGTGAACATGTGAGATATATGCGCCTGGTCAATTTCAATTGATTGCAATATTTCATATAAATAAACTTACCAGTGTTCTACATGGGCGACAATTTGTGAAATGTTTCTGATGTCGCAACATTGCAGGTTCTAGCAAATGCTAGGTTTTAAAGACAATGTGAGATTTGTGCTATTTAAATACTTTCTCCCAATTCCTTCCTACACTTATTACTGATATTATTCAAATAAGTTTTACAAATAGCAATAAAATAGGAGCAAAATTCCCAATTTTTTTTTTTTTTACTCGTAACCAACTTTTCTATTGAAGATGACATTGCGTGGTATCGGAATAAAATAATTAGCCCAGAAAAGGAAACAGTTCGATTATTGATAGATACCAAGAAATCTCAGAGCACTCTACCAGAAATAAGCTAGTATCTGCACCAAATTAATCTAGCTTCATGGTAGAGACTGAGAAGATTCCATTTTCAACAAGCATTTTCAATCCAAAAGGTCTTGCATTTTTTAGAGTTAGAGCTTTTGACGCTGTAAATGACCATGCCTTTTAGTTATGCATTTTGGTTTGTAGTGTATTGAATGTATGTGGTGTGGAGTGGAATTAGGAGGTTTGTATTAGAATTCTTAGTTGTGGAATTGTGTGTGGTGTGGAATGGATTTGTGTAGTGGATTTATGTGGCAGGGTGTGCAGTGGAAAAGGATTATGGGAATAACAGACACTGGGAGACACAGATAGTACAAGAACACAGGGAATGGGGAGATAGATCTACCAAGTTTGTGCACTTGAGAGGGTGAGAGAACCCTTGGAAGCGAGAACGCCCAGAAAACAAGGGGGGCCCTAGGCATGTGGAGATAGTGAGACCTTGAACATTTGTGAGGGAGAAAGAGAACATCGGGTGGAGAGAGGGGTGGCTAGCTTTGGGCTTCATTTGAAGTGTATTAACTAAATATGGGAACTGTGGTGCTGTATGCTATGGGACATGGTTAGTGAGTTTGGTGCGGGGTGAATTATTAGAGATTAGAGATAACTGAAATATTGAGCTGTGACACTTAGTAAGCAGTAACAAGGCAAGTTTAACGTGAGCTGAGGAAAGGATCGCTGTCACACTCCAGACCCATTTCCCACTAACTGTGAGTGTGCGAAGTTAAGAATATTAACACTTGTGTGGAGCCATAACCAGAACACCTACTGTAACTTACTTCCCCTTAAAATTGGAAAAGGAAAGTGCGGGGTACCAGGGTAGGTAAAGTGCCACGTTTAATTTGTGGCCATACACCTGTGTGCATCGTGTTAGCATGTAGAAGCGGGGCATTAACAATGGAAAGGAAATCGATTATTAGAGAATGTTGAAATGTGGAGCACTGTCATTTATGCATTATGAGCTCGGGGATTGTAACCAAGGAAAGGAAGTCCATTGTTAGAGAATGTTGTAATGTTAAGCTTTGAGGCTTTAATAGCATGGGCTCAGAGATATTAACATGGAAAATAAGTCCATTGTAGCGAATGTGGACATGGTGTGCTGTGACACATTGATGGAGCAGGATTTCGCAAAAAGAAACCTGCTCGGATTGACACCCCCATAAAACATATTAACAGTGTGCGGTGTAAAATTAACAGAGCAAATCACAAACACGTGGGAAACCGCTTTGCGCATGCGTGCACTAATGTGAACTAATGCATGAAAGAACTAGGCCGCATTTTTACATTGCGTTTCAAAAGAAACAAGATTATGCACGTTTAGACTGCATCTCGCATTTGCATTTTGCATTTTGCTTTGAGAACGATAATAAATAATGCCGCTTTGCATGAAGCTCATGCTAAGAAAAATATTAACAGGGAATAGTGCAAGAGTAGGTGGTACACAGTGAAAAATGCTTTACCATGTAATTAATAAATGTTTATGTTCTATTTTCCGTAGTGTGTCAAATGGGCCTGAAATCTCTTAAATTGACCAGATAGATGAGGGGCTGGAGAATGAATAAAATGACAAGCCGACAGAAGTGCTGGGCGCTGCGGATGATGAACACTAGTTCAAGGCTAATGCAGCACAGAGAACATTGATTGCCTGCCAAAAGATGAGACTGGCCGTGGGACCCACGATTTCTTCCTCAGACATGGCTGAGAATTCAGTGAAATGTAACAAGAATAAAAATGCATGGACTAGTCAGTAATTACGCGATGGGAAAGGAAGTAGAACAATGAATATGAACAATTTTGAATGAAATCACGGTGGTGTGATGCACCACCTCCCCGAGCATCTGATGAGCAATCGAATTTGTGCAATGTTTCAATTAATGTGGGTTGGACATGTAGGTTTTAGGGTATAACTGGGGTGCTTTTGGGGAGTGGTTAAGAAGTTGTTGCAGCGGTAGGAGATTGAGAGGGGAGATGCGTCGCTGTTCGTCGGTTTGCAGAGAGGCCTATCTGTTTCCTGTCCTTGTCCTGATCCTGAAATCTTTGTTTCCTGACTCTACTTTCAGGAGACCCCCACTACTCCCTTGGCCAGGGGGTGGTATTTCATTGATCTTTGGGTTTGTATTATCTTCCGACTCGAAATTTGCATAATCATTTCAAATGTGATTTTTGTCTCTGAAACTTATGTCTCTTCATCTATCCACTCCGTCATAAGTATATTGTTTTGCATTATTTTGCTGAAACTAATGTCTCTTCATCTATCCACTCCCTCATATGTATATTGCTAATTGTTGATGAGTTTGTCTCTATTTGCATTACTGATTGATTTTTCTCTCCATTGTGTGAAATTCATTGTTTGCATTACGACCTTTATACGATGAGCATTAATTATTTATTTGAGATAAACCTTCTAAAACTTTCCGAGTGTCTGTGATTATTTAGCTGATTAGATAGTCAGTTAGTTTTATTATTACCATCAACTTCTCAACTAATTGGTCCATCGACCGAGAGGAAAGAGAGTTGATATATAGGTCTAGTTATGTATTTAGAATAATTGAACATGAATTTGTGAAGGAAACGATTTCCACGTCTTTAAAACTTGACCCCCAGCGCATCAGGGATTTGGGTAAATGTGTATGGGCCATTGTATGTAATATTGATGAGTATTGATCCCTGATTAAGAGTCGCACTGGATCAGTTTTTCTGGTAGCAGAGGACGGTTTAATTATTGATTAGTTTGGTAATAATTATTGATTATTGACTATATATCTTAACAAGAAAAAGTTAGTGTCCTGTTCTATGTTGTTTAGAAGTACAGATACGGAGGTGCCTGAGGAATCCTGGGAATGGAATTTTAGCCTGAAGTAGGCAGAAGAAGAGTGTGGATAAAGAAATCACACTGCAGAAGTACTTTGTCTGTTGTTATATTACTATACGGCGGAAGGCTGTAGGTGTTATATTTAGGGACAATTTCGTATGCGAGTAGAGTGTCTGAAATAGCGAAGGGTCCACTTTCGAAACTCTGGCCTTATCCCCAGAGGAGTACCAAGACGTCTTTTACACCAAAAAGTCCTCTTGCGAAACTTTGGCCTTATCCCTAGAGGAGTACCAAGTCCACCTGTAGCTTGTTTGGGTGTGAAGTAATGCTGGTCGTTATTTTACTCGAAGTAAAAGAATTTCTCATATGAAGTGAAGAACTATCTCTCTATTTAGAGAAACAGACAAGGTATCATTGTTTTATTGTTGTTACTAACAAGAATTTTGATTAAGAAGATTTAGAAATACATTGCCGTACTATTGTGTAAAGGGAGGGTCAGTAGAAGGAGTAATACTGACGTCACAAAAAGGCCGGGCTGGCATTGGTCAGGTAGCGAGCGAAAAGTAAGCTCTGATTGACCGGTTGGTGTGAGCCGCGCTGGTATTGGTTGAGATAGTAGATACGTAGAGAGCTGTGATTGGACGGTTGGTGTGAGTCGCGCTGGTATTGAACATGAATTGACAAATAGAATAAGTAAAATTACGGAAGGGTTGTTGTTTTATTGGGTGAAAATAGTGTAAAGAGTTAGAAAAATGAAGTTCCTAAAGAAAATAAAGAATTTCTTTAAAAAGGACAAACCAATAGTGACTAGAGAGGGAATTCTTATTCCCCCTCCAGGAACGCCTGCTTCCTATATGATGCTAGAGCGAGGATACCATACATGTACTTGGTTAGAGAATTGGGTGGAATACATGAAGGATGATGGTGTTATAGCTTTTCCACAGCATGGTTCGTTTAGTATAAGAATTTCGCAGAATTTGAGAAATCGAATGAATTTATTAGAGCCAAATCCCAGACCTACACAGTATGAAGCATTAGAGGAATGGGAAGTAGAAGCATTGGAAAGAGAGAAATATCGAGGGGGTAGGAGATACCGAAATTTAGTGACTAGATACCCTTTTGAGAGTAGAGAGGACACAATGAAACGATAGAGGAGAGCTGTGATAACCGAGGGTTTGTACCCAGTTTTAGTTGCTGACGACCAGACAGGAGGCAAATGTAGAGAGAAAAAGAAAAATGTAGAAACTTCAAGTTTAAGAGATGATGCAAACGATTCTGATGATGAGTTATTAGAGGATATTATGGCCAAAAGACCTCCGCCATAGCAAGAAAATTCAGTTGAGGTGACTCCGAATGCACCTTTTATGGGAAATCCATTAACCCCACAGATTGCGGACATGGCTAGAATAGTGCGAGAAAAAGAATTGGACATGCTAAATAAGGCAAGAATAGAGCAGATCCAGAAAATAAATCAGTTGAGTCTAAATGCAGAAGCATTGACGGTACCGGTAACAATTGGTCCTGTCGTTCCATTGTATGGAGAAAAACAGAATATAACAAAAGTACATACATTGGCAGTTCCAAGGAGTAGCGGCAGGAGTGGAATGGTAACGATAGTGAATGAGGATGGACAGGCTAACACAAATACAACATTGTTAGATCTTCCAGTTTGTGAGATGATAACAGAAACTCCTAGAAGAAGTGTACTAATAGATCCAAGGAGAATAGGACCGAATGTCATTTCAGCGACAGGGAGTTCAGCAGGTCCTTCATCAGAGGAATTGAATGATTGGATACAGGGAATGGCGAGGAAAAAACCTCAACCACAGAGTATAAATGTGAGCCAATTGAAAGTGGATTTGGAAGAGATGATTATTGGTACGATAAGTCCAGATAGATTAGGGACTTACCGAGATGAAGAGCTGTTGTTTTTGTGTAAAAGTATTACATGGAGAGCGAGGAATCTTCATGAGAAAATATCAGAGGCTGCTAGTGAATACGCAATAGATATAGAGAAGTCAAAGGTGTTGCAGAAACTGTACAGATTGGCCTTTACTGAAAAAGATCTGGAGAGCTTGAATGCGTCAGGGAAAAGATTGCAGATAAAAGAGTTGAGGAATATCCTGAAAAAATGGGAGATGTTGAATGGTGGAAAGGTAGATGGACAAAAAAGAAAGAAGAGGCAGCGGGAAAAAGAGCATCGATGTTTCCGTTAAAAGAGACAGAACAAGTTGAAAGGGCGTGTCCGATGAGAGAAGTACCAGGTGGTGGATATGTGCACGTTCCTTGGACAAGACAGGATATATTGTCCTTTACAAATGATTTTCCCAGATTAAGAGAGAAACCAGTTGAGTGGTACAAACAGGTAGAGAGGTTTGAGAAAGTTTCAAAGATTTTGTTAAAAGATTTAGATGGTTTGTTTGAGATTGTTGTACCAGCTGATTTGTGGACAGAATGTCAAATTACTGTTGATTGGCCAAAAAAAGAATATCCTAGAGACCCTAAAACAGGTGCACCATCTGATGAGGTCATGAAAAAGTATAATCAGGTAATCACCTTTTTGAAGGGAAAAATTTCTCCAAAGAAAACAGATTGGGTTAAGATGGACAGAACGACCCACGAACCGAAAAAGTCAGTACATTCTTACTATGAAAGGTTGTTGCAGGTATTTAAACAGTATAGCGGATTCGAGAATATTGGAGATAAAGATATGGGACATTTTGTGTATCGTTTTGTGTTTGGTTTGAAACCGGAGATAAGTAATATGATTCAGCAGCATTTGATTTGTTGGCAGAGCAAAACCATTGACGAAATTTTGAGGTGTGCGAAGTATTGTAGTGATGACATTGAATCAAGGCATAAAAAGTTAAAAGAGAAAATGATGTGGGCACAAGTGAAGGTAGCAGAACAACAAGAAGTAAATAATAATTCCCAGACAGGTTACCAGATGAATGGTCAGAATCAAAATAGTCAGGTACCCAGTGGAGGTAGAGGCAGAGAAAAAATGAGTAAAGAAGAGGCTAGGAAGAAATTTCCTTGTCATGCGTGCGGAAAGTATGGACATTGGAAGAACGACTGTAGATCCGCTCAAAAGAATAATGGGGTAAATCAAAATTTAAATCCACAGATGCAGAATGAGGTGGGTGTGAATCAACAGCAGCAGCAGCAGCAGGTAGTTACTCCACAGTTACAGGTGCCACAAGCTCCCATGCCCAATAATGTGAATGCTCAAGTACAGAGGTACGGTGCGAACACTGGATTTCACGGAGGTGATCAAGTTGGTGAGAGTCAAAATGTGCACATGGTTCTGCAATATTGGTTGCAGTGCAATGAGAATGATTCAGACTCATCTCAATGACGGTGCCTGAGGGGGGAGGAAGAGTGCGTACTTGGCGCATCTTTAGTGGTAGATCAGTCAGGTCCATTTGTTGACGGAAAAGTGGAAGGTAATGATATTACATTCCTGGTGGACACTGGTGCTACCCGTTCTACTGTGAGAACAGCAGAAATTCCAAACCTACCCCTCTTGGGAGAAACTATCCAAGTTGTAGGAGTCTCAAATAAGCATATTAGAACACCAGTCACAAAACCAATAGAAGTTCATATTGGGAGTTTCAGAGACATGCATCGCTTCGTAGTATGTGACTCAAGTCTGGGAAGAGATTTATTGTGCAAAATGAAATGGTACCATCTATTGTACACCAGATGGTATTGCGTTTCAGACTCCTGATGAGGATGTTGAATTCAAGATGATGTTAGCGAAGCAAGGAACAGAAGTGGATGAGTTGTTTTCACTTCTCACAGAGGAGAGTTTGCCTGAAGAATTAAAAAGTACAGTGAGATCGGATGTATGGGACTTTACGGGAAAAGAAATTGGCCTAATGACAAATGTAGATCCAATTCAGGTTACAGTGAAAGAGGGTGCTGTGTATCCAAACACACCACAGTACAAAATGAGTCCAGAAGTAATTGCAGGAGTCACTCCTGTGATTGATCAAATGATTGTACAGGGAATTTTGAAAGAAATAATGAGTAGTCCTTGTAATTCGCCTATTATAGGAATTAAAAAGCCCAGTGGAAAATACAGAATAGTACAGGATTTAAGAAAGATTAATAAAATTGTAGTACCCTGTTGTCCTGTGGTACCGAATCCAGCAGTAATCCTTTACCAAATCCCATGTGATTCTGAATGGTACACAGTGATTTATCTGTGTCAAGCATTCTTCTCGATTGCTTTACATCCGGAAAGCCAATATCTTTTTGCATTCCGGTTCGGAGACCGTGTTTTGGCATGGTGCCAAGTTCCTCAAGGGTGCACAGAGAGTCCTTCAATTTTTAATCAGATTCTGAAAAAGCGTTTGGAGACTTTGGTCATGCCAGGAAATTCAGTTTTGGTTCAGTACATTGATGACCTACTTGTGGCATCAAAAACCCGAGAGGCATGTGTGACAGATACCATTGCCTTACTGAACCATTTGGCAGAAGGAGGACACAAAGTGTCACCAGCAAAATTACAATTCTGTAAACAGGAAGTCCAATACTTAGGACACAAGATAGAAAAGGAAGTCAGAATGGTGACACCAGAAAGAATTAGTGTAATTAAACAGATGAGCCCACCTACCACTCAGAAAGAAGTCCGAATGTTTTTGGGAATGGTTGGGTATTGTAGGCAGTGGATCAGTGGGTTCTCACTGATTGCAAAACCTCTACAGAGGTTAACCCGAAAAGATGTGAAAGATCCGATTGTATTGGATGATGAAAGTATGGAAGCTTTTACTAAACTGCGAAACAGTCTTTGTCGAGCACCTGCATTGGGAATGCCAGATTATGCAAAGGATGCAAAGGATGCAAAGCCATCGCGCCCCATCTCCGGAAAATAATCAACATCTCCTTCGAGACAGCAACCTTCCCGGAAAGCTGGAAGCACGCCGAGATCACCGCCTTACTCAAGAAACCCAAGGCAGACCCCAAGGACCTCAAGAACTTCCGACCCATCTCTCTGCTCCCGTTCCCCGCGAAGGTCACCGAGAAAATCGTCAACAAACAACTGACCCGCTACCTCGAGGAGAACAACATCCTGGACCCCTCCCAGTCCGGCTTCCGCAGCAACCACAGCACCGAAACCGCCCTCATCGCCGCCACCGATGACATCAGGACCCTGCTAGACAACGGAGAAACAGCAGCCCTCATCCTCCTGGACCTATCAGCCGCCTTCGACACGGTCTGCCACCACACACTACGAACACGCCTTCATGACGCCGGGATCCAAGAGAAGGCCCTGGACTGGACCACATCCTTCCTTTCCGGCAGAACACAAAGCGTCCGCCTCGCACCCTTCCGATCCAAGGCCACCAAGATCATCTGCGGCGTACCCCAAAGCTCCTCCCTCAGCCCAACGCTGTTCAACATCTACATGGCACCCCTCGCCCACGTCGCCCGACAGCACAACCTCAACATCATCTCCTACGCCGACGACACCCAGCTGATCCTCTCCCTCACCAAAGACCCTCACACCGCCAAAGCCCACCTCCACGAAGGAATGAAGGCCGTCGCCGAATGGATGAGGACCAGCCGCCTGAAGCTGAACTCGGACAAGACGGAGGTCCTCATCCTTGGTTCCAACCCTTCAGCCTGGGACGACTCCTGGTGGCCAACATCACTGGGAACAGCCCCGCCACCCACCGACCACGTACGCAACCTAGGGGTCATCCTCGACCCCACCCTCTCCATGACTAAGCAGGTCAACGCCGTTTCCTCATCCTGCTTCAACATCCTCCGAATGCTCCGCAGGATCTTCAAGTGGATCCCCACCGAAACAAGAAAAACAGTCACCCAGGCCCTCGTCACCAGCAGGCTGGACTACGGAAACGCCCTCTACGCAGGAACGACGGCTAAGCTCCTGAGACGGCTGCAACGCATCCAGAACGCCTCTGCACGTCTTATCCTCGACATCCCCCGACGCAGCCACATCACACCCCACCTGAGAGACCTGCACTGGCTCCCTGTCAACAAGAGGATAACCTTCAAGCTCCTCACCCACGCACACAAAGCACTCCACAACTCCGGACCAGCCTACCTCAACAGACGACTCAGCTTCTACACCCCCACCTGCCAGCTCCGCTCGACCAGCCTCGCCCTCGCCACAGTCCCCCGCATCCGGAAAACGACCGCCGGCGGCAGATCCTTCTCCCACCTCGCCGCCAAGACCTGGAACACCCTCCCCACCAACCTCCGACAGACCCAAGACCTACTGGCCTTCAGAAGACTCCTCAAGACCTGGCTCTTCGATCAGTAGCAGCACCACCCCCCTCTTCCCCCAGCGCCTTGAGACCCTCGCGGGTATGTAGTGCACTTTATAAGTGACATGATTGATTGATTGATTGATTGTACTGTTGTGAAAGAGATGGGTGTGCACTTTCAGTTTTAACTCAAAAACATGGAATGGCAAGACGTCCAGTAGCATATTTTTCTGCTACTTTGGATTCAGTGGCTGCAGCATTGCCAGGATGTTTAAAAGCAGTAGCTCCTACTTGTGTGAGTCTGGAACAGAGTGAAGCAATTGTGATGGGACATCCAGTTAAGGTGTATGTGCCACATTTAGTTGAGATACTTTTGAACTGTACGAGGACCCAGTACATGACCTCTAGTCGGCTGACTAAGTATGAAAGAGTGATTTTGGGTGCTGAAAATTTGACTTTAGTAAGGTGCACTACAGTGAATCCAGCAACCCTGTTGCCGAATTCCTATTGTGAGGAAGTGAGAGAGGAGGCGGATCATGATTGTCTGGATGTGACAGAGTTGTGCACGAAGCCCCGGCCTGACATTGAGGATATTCCACTAGAAGAATCAGATTGTGAGATGTTCGTTGATGGATCATGTTTAAGAAATGAAAAAGGAGAATTGTGTTCTGCCTATGCTGTTTGCACCATAGCGGGAGTTTTAGAAGCATCCTGTCTAAAAGGGGTAAACTCTGCTCAAATTGCTGAATTGATAGCTCTGATTAGAGCGTGCAAAATTGCCAAAAGCCTGAGAGTAACCATATTTACTGATAGTCAATATGGTTTTGGGGTTGTCCACGACTTCGGTCAGCTATGGATGCAAAGGGGATTTCTGACTTCTTCAGGTTCCCCTATAAGAAACAGCAAAACTGTAAAAGATTTATTGGATGCTTTACAAATGCCCAAAAGAATTGCAGTGGTCAAATGTTCCGCACATAAGTCGGGAGATGACTATGTGACGAGGGGCAACAGATACACAGATCAAGTAGCGCGTTTCTGTGCACGAAATTTAATTGCCTTAAACAGAGGGATTGAAAAGGAAAATACCAATTGCCATCTTATGTTTTCTTCATCCTTTGAAACTTGGGATGAGGTTAGGCAGTTACAGGAAGAGGCAAGTGATGAGGAAAAAGAAATTTGCAGAAAGAGAGCAGAGGACGAAGTATGGGTTTATATAGACGAAAGACCAGTCATGCCAGACGGTTTACTATCCCAAATGGCAAGGGTATACCATGGAATTGCACATGTTGGAAGAGATGCAATGATCAGGCTCTTCAAGCAATCATGGTATAACCCAAAGTTCAGGGTCATTGCAGAGAGTCTCTGCCAGAGGTGTGTCACCTGTCTGCAGCAAAATCCAGGCAGAAAGACAGTTGTTAGTTGGGGACGAAATGGAAAAGCAGCAGGACCATTCACCCGACTCCAATTGGATTTTATTGAACTTCCCCCGTGTAATGGGCTGAAATGTGTGTTGGTTGTTGTCTGTTTGTTTTCCCGCTGGGTGGAAGCCTATCCAACAAGAAGGAATGACAGCCTTGGATTTCCAGTCACTTTGGAAACAGATAGAGGAACCCATTTTAATAATGAGATAATTCGGATGATTTGTGGAGCATTACAGATTGAACAGAAGCTGCACTGTGCCTATCGACCCGAAGCATCTGGATTGGTTGAACAGTTAAATGGCACAATAAAATCTAGGTTAGGAAAAGTGTGTGCATCCACAACACTGAAATGGCCTGATGCTTTACCCCTTGTATTAATGAATCTTAGAAGCATTCCTGACAAAAAGACGGGTTTGAGTCCACACAAAGTCCTGATGGGAAGAGCAATGAGACAAGCATTTATACCAGCGAACAAACTGATGAATATATCTGATGATCTAGTGCTTGATTACTGCAGAGGATTAGCTGATCTGGTGCGTTCTGTGTCTCGCCAGGTTGGAGAAGATGCTACTACGACACAGCTGAATCAAGCTCATGATCTGAGTCCTGGTGAGTGGGTTCTTGTCAAGAAACATGTGAGGAAATCGTGTTTAGAACCCAGGTGGAACGGACCCTACTAGGTGATTTTGGTGACGACAACAGCAGTGAAGTGTGGTGGTTTGCCAAATTGGATTCATGCCAGCCATACCAGACGAGTCCCAAGTCCCCTTGAAAGACAAGAAGAGCAGCAACTGGTGAACCAAAGCCAAAGACCAGAAGCTGAAGTGTGTGAAGCTGAAGAATCTAGAATAACAGATTCTGAAGAACAAAACGGATGATGAACAGCCAAGCACAAGTCAAGTAGAGTGGGCACCAGTTACTGGGTCTCATGAGACTGCTGTTGAACCAGAAGAAGGAGAGGTTACTGAAAGTCAAGAAGTAGAACAGATAGAAAGATCAAACAAGAGAACTTGTGAACCAGATGGAGAAGGTGAAAAAGTAGTTCAAGTTAAAAGGCCAAGAAAAGGTGACAATTGGCCAAGCGGAGTGAAAAGACTGAAATAGACTCTTGTGAGGAAAAAGTCAAAGAGAAGACCAGAGCAAATCAATGAGGTCACAAGTCAAACAGAACAAGAAGAGTCAGAAGAGTCAGTACAAAAGACAAGGAGAGTAAGAATTCAAAGCAGAAAGTACACAGCACCAGAATGGACGTATGTGATCCTGGAAGAAATTGAAAGCTGAGATCCAAGTGAAGAAAAAGATGGTACTGACACTGAGAAAGTGGATGAAAGCAAATTAAGACCACCTTCAAAGAACTGTGAAAAACTTTAAAAGGTGAAACCTTGTCAGACGAAATGAATGGAAAGACTCAGAAGATTTAAAGAAAAAAGTGAATTAAAAAAAAGGGTAAAAGAAGAAAGCCTTGAAGTGTAGGATTACACTATTTTTCTGAAAATTATTTTTAGTATATTTAGAGTTTTTATAGGTTTAGTTTTTATATTTTTTTTTGTAGAATACAAAATGGCCGAAGCAAAAGTTACTGAACATCCAAAATCTAGCCTAAAATGTAGATGTATTAAAGCTTGCTTAGTAGTATCTTTTTACTGACATTTATGTGGATATTATTAACTGTCATTGTACCTATTCTAATGGTAACTAATAATGGAAACAAAACTAATGATGTAATAAGTGAAAGAGTGAGTGATGTTACTAAAGAAACACCGAATACTAACCTAGAACAACTAGATGGAAGTATTCCCCATCATGATAAATCAATTAGTGATTTCTCGTTAAATGTTTTTACTAAATTGTGGTATGAGTATGTTAATACAATGTATGTGAGTGATTGTTATGTGTGCATGCAATTACCTTCATCTGTCTCAGAAGGGGTGACTTATCACCACCTTCCTCTAACATATGGTGTGTCTTGCAGTGTCTTAACCAGCCTATTCTACGTAAAGGGAAAACTGGAGTATCATTATTCCAATACAGATTTTAGTATTTTCAGAGATACCAATTATAAAGGAACTAAACAAAGTTTTAAATAATAAAAATACACGTTATATAGGAGAATTCTTTCATATTACTAAGACACTAGATATAGGATATGCTTATAAAAACAATCTAACATGTAGTTTGCGGGTTGAAGAAAAAGTGTTCATAGATACGGTAGAATATAGAAGGGAAAGTTTCCAAAAGAAAGCTGCTGAACAGAAGTCACAGGTACCACCATGGGCATTTAGAGAAGGAAATTATGAGAAAGGTGAGACATATGCTGCAATGTCCTTGGACTGGTATAAAAAGGGGAAATTTTGCTTACTTAGAATGAAAACTAACTATAATAATTATTTCATTGGTTCTAGAGAATGTGAGCATACTTACCAAATTACTGGAGGTTGGGGATTGAAGGGTGGAACTGATCCTGTTTTCCCTGGAGTTTATTATGTGTGTGGTAAGAAAGCCTATTACAGGTTACCTGCACATTGGTATGGTAGTTGTTATTTTGGAATTGTTTTCCCAAAGGTCTACAATGTAGACAAAGGTAATGATAGAATCAATGAAATAAAACAAGGACTAGCACATAAGAAGAGAGCTAGTTTCTCAGAAATAGTAGGTGATCATTTTGGTGCACTGATACCATCAGTTGGAGTCGTTCTAAATTCACATACAATTCAAAAGTTGTCCACAGTGGTTGATCGTTTATCGACAGATACTGCTGGTGGTTTCTTGATGATTGACACCGAAATGGTTGCGATCAGATCAATGGTTTTGCAAAATGGACTTGCCCTTGATATCTTGTTGGCAAAAGAGGGTGGGTCTGTGGCATGTTGAAAATTCAACACTCCTGTACTTATAGACCTGACAAAAGTAAAGGTATTGAGGGATATATTAAGAATATTACGAAATTACATGAAGACTTGACCCAACTGGAGGTTGACAGTTTCTGGGAGAGACTTGGTAAGAGTTTCTCTTCTGTAGGTAAATGGTTTTCTACATTTGGAAGTAGTTTATTAGGAAAAATAATAATGCCAATGATTTCAGTAGCTGGAGTAGTATTAGTAATAATAACAATATATAAATGTTTCAAGTGTAAATGTGGAAGAAAAGAGATGACTGGATCAAATAACAAACGAAAAGCAAGAAAGAGAAAAAGAGATGAAATAGAACTAGAAGACATGAAAGGAGATTATTATGATGAGATGAAGGAATTAGATGAGAAGATGATGAAAAGAGAAAAGAACACTGATCTCTAGATAGATAAAGATGGCACTTGGTATGTTGGGTATTTTATGATGGCTCCAGGAAGCCATCAGAGGGGGGATTGATGGAGCAGGATTTCGCAAAATTAACCTGCTCGGATTGACACCCCCATAATACTTATTAACAGTGTGCGGTGTAAAATTAACAGAGCAAATCACATAAACACATGAGAAACTGCTTTGCGCATGCGTGCACTAATGTGAACTAATGCATGAAAGAACTAGGCTGCATTATTACATTGCGTTTCAAAAGAAATGAGATTATGCACGTTTAGGCCATATCTCGCATTTGCATTTTACTTTGAGAACGATAATAAATAATGCTGCTTTGCATGAAGCTCATGCTAAGAAAAATATTAACAGGGAATAGTGCAAGAGTGGGTGGTACACAGTGAAAAATGCTTTACCATGTAATTAATAAATGTTTATGTTCTATTTTCCGTAGTGAGTCAAATGGGCCTGAAAACTCTTAAATTGAGCAGATAGATGAGGGGCTGGAGAATGAATAAAATGACAAGCCGACAGAAGTGCTGAGCACTGCGGATGATGAATACTAGTTCAAGTCTAATGCAGCACAGAGAACATTGATTGCCTGCCAAAAGATGAGACTGGCCGTGGGACCCACAATTTCTTCCTCAGACATGGCTGAGAATTCAGTGAAATGTAACAAGAATAAAAATGCATGGACTAGTCAGTAATTACACGATGGGAAAGGAAGTAGAACAATGAATATGAACAATTTTGAATGAAATCACGGTGGTGTGATGCACCACCTCCCCGAGCATCCAAAGAGCAATCGAATTTGTGCAATGTTTCAATTAATGTGGGTTGGACATGTAGGCTTTAGGGTATAACTGGGGTGCTTTTGGGGGTGTGGTTAAGAAGTTGCTGCAGCGGTAGGAGATTGAGAGGGGAGATGCGTCGCTGTTCGTCGGTTTGCAGAGAGGCCTAGCTGTTTCCTGTCCTTGTCCTGTCCTGTTCCTGAAATCTTTGTTTCCTGACTCTACTTTCAGGAGACCCCCACTACTCCCTTGGCCAGGGGGGTGGTATTTCATTGATCTTTGGGTTTGTATTATCTTCCGACTCGAAATTTGCATAATCATTTGTAATTGTGATTTTTGTCTCTGAAACTTATGTCTCTTCATCTATCCACTATAAGTATATTGTTTCGCATTATTTTTCTGAAACTAATGTCTCTTCATCTATCCACTCCCTCATATGTATATTGCTAATTGTTGATGAGTTTGTCTCTATTTGCATTACTGATTGATTTTTCTCTCCATTGTGTGAAATTCATTGTTTGCATTACGACCTTTATACGATGAGCATTAATTATTTATTTTAGATAACCCTTTTAAAACTTTCCGAGTGTCTGTGATTATTTAGCTGATTAGATAGTCGGTTAGTTCTATTATTACCATCAACTTCTCAACTAATTGGTCCATCGACCGAGAGGAAAGAAAGTTGATATATAGGTCTAGTTATGTATTTAGAATAATTGAACATGAATTTGTGAAGGAAGCGATTTCCATGTCTTTAAAACTTGACCCCCAGCGCATCAGGGATTTGGGTGAATGTGTATGGGCCATTGTATGTAATATTGATGAGTATTGATCCCTGATTAAGAGTTGCGCTGGATCACTTTAAAAAAACAGTAACTAGGCTGAACAAGTTGAACCCGGGCTGAGGAAGGGAAGGCATGCACTAGAGAATATTGAAATGTTGAGCTCTGTTCCTCACACTTTGGGGCCTGGGGGTAATTGAAACAGGATTCCAAGTGAAGGGCCAAAGGTGAATGTTGAAAATTTGAGAAGTGTGTGTCCTACTGTATAGGTTTGGAACTTGAAACCTATGCGGGTGGAGGAGGTCCTCCGGTGAATGTTGAAATGCTAGACGCTGAGCTTAACACACATATAGGGGCCGATTCCGATCTCGGTCGGAGGCGCACCCAATACCATTCGGTCGGGAAAAAAGCCATGCGAATGCCTGTTTCCCGACCGATCCGTACAGCACACCGAACGAGTAAGTACGATGCGCACAACAGCACAGAATCCGGCCGAGTCGTACTCACCCAATCCAGGTCCTGTTCTCCGACCGAGGCGAATCCGGAAACGCCGAATCGAGTCGCACGGAAGGGAAAATGCAGCTCCGTCCGGCCGAACAAGTACGATGCGCTTTCCGTACGCGCCGAAACCGTCGCTACGCACGGCACGTCAAAGCATCCGGGAGAGGCGCACAAAAGCTCCGATTCGCGCCACAACACGATCCACGGCTACGAGGCGAACACGCCAGCGACGAGGACGACGCGAAGGGACGAGGACGACGCGAAGCAACGAGAAGGACGAACGACACGAACCAACCATGAATCCCTTCGTCCCGATCATACCAATATTCTACATTTACTACCGGAACAGGCATGGACGCGTACGGCGCAGAAGGTAAGTCAGACACCAACCACAAAACACATACAACACGTACACGACACATCACACACACACAGAGGGATGCAGAATTTACTTACACGAGCAACAGCAGCACCATAGGGGCGGGATGCCCATCACCAATGCCACATATGCACACAGGGGCCTGAATGCGCACCACCACCCCTACCCAGGGGGGGCCGGATGCCAACAACCACTACCACCCTTAGCCAGGGGGGTGCCAGATGCCCACCACCACTACCACCCTTACCCAGGGGGGCTGGATGCCTACCACTACTACCACCCTTAGCCAGGGGGGTGCCAGATGCCTACCACTACTACCACCCTAAGCCAGGGAGGCTGGATGCCTACCACTACTACCACCCTTACCCAGGGGGCTGGATGCCCACCACCACTACCACCCTTACCCAGGGGGCTGGATGCCTACCACTACTACCACCCTTAGCCAGGGGGTGCCAGATGCCCACCACCACTACCACCCTTACCCAGGGGGCTGGATGCCTACCACTACTACCACCCTTAGCCAGGGGGTGCCAGATGCCTACCACTACTACCACCCTAAGCCAGGGGGCTGGATGCCTACCACTACTACCACCCTAAGCCAGGGGGCTGGATGCCAACCACCACTACCACCCTTAGCCAGGGGGTGCCAGATGCCCACCACCACTACCACCCTTAGCCATGGGGGTGCCAGATGCCTACCACTACTACCACCCTTACCCAGGGGGGCTGGATGCCTACCACTACTACCACCCTCACCCAGGGGGGCTGGATGCCTACCACTACTACCACCCTTAGCCAGGGGGTGCCAGATGCCTACCACCACTACCACCCTTACCCAGGGGGCTGGATGCCTACCACTACCACCCTCACCCAGGGGGGCTGGATGCCTACCACAACTACCACCCTCACCCAGGGGGGCTGGATGCCTACCACTACTACCACCCTTACCCAGGGGGGCTGGATGCCTACCACTACTACCACCCTTACCCAGGGGGCTGGATGCCCACCACCACTACCACCCTTAGCCAGGGGGTGCCAGATGCCCACCACCACTACCACCCTTACCCAGGGGGCTGGATGCCTACCACTACTACCACCCTTAGCCAGGGGGTGCCAGATGCCTACCACTACTACCACCCTAAGCCAGGGGGCTGGATGCCTACCACTACTACCACCCTAAGCCAGGGGGCTGGATGCCAACCACCACTACCACCCTTAGCCAGGGGGTGCCAGATGCCCACCACCACTACCACCCTTAGCCATGGGGGTGCCAGATGCCTACCACTACTACCACCCTTACCCAGGGGGGCTGGATGCCTACCACTACTACCACCCTCACCCAGGGGGGCTGGATGCCTACCATCACTACCACCCTTAGCCAGGGGGTGCCAGATGCCTACCACCACTACCACCCTTACCCTGGGGGGCTGGATGCCTACCACTACTACCACCCTCACCCAGGGGGCTGGATGCCTACCACAACTACCACCCTCACCCAGGGGGCTGGATGCCTACCACTACTACCACCCTTACCCAGGAGGGGCTGGATGCCTACCACTACTACCACCCTTACCCAGGGGGCTGGATGCCCACCACCACTACCACCCTTAGCCAGGGGGTGCCAGATGCCTACCACCACTACCACCCTTACCCAGGGGGCTGGATGCCTACCACTACTACCACCCTCACCCAGGGGGGCTGGATGCCTACCACAACTACCACCCTCACCCAGGGGGGCTGGATGCCTACCACTACTACCACCCTTACCCAGGGGGGCTGGATGCCTACCACTACTACCACCCTTACCCAGGGGGCTGGATGCCCACCACCACTACCACCCTTACCCAGGGGGCTGGATGCCTACCACTACTACCACCCTTAGCCAGGGGGTGCCAGATGCCTACCACTACTACCACCCTAAGCCAGGGGGTGCCAGATGCCCACCACCACTACCACCCTTAGCCAGGGGGCTGGATGCCTACCACTACTACCACCCTTACCCAGGGGGCTGGATGCCTGTCACTACTACCACCTCTACCCATGGGGGGCTGGATGCCTACCACCAACACCACCCCCACTCATAGGATGGACAATGCATGACACAACCAGCACACCACAACCTAGGGAATGCAAGAAAAGACATCCCCCAACACCATGACAAGCGTGTGTAGACTGTGTCAAATGCCTACAACACTGAACATGACTTTGAACATACAATGTGACCCCCTAGCACATGTGCCACACATATATGTGTGTGGCCCCCACAATGCAAGCAGGCCATGACCATTGTGGCAATGGGGTCCAAACCCCCATCATCACAGTGACCAAAAGGTAAGTGTGGGGTCCATAGCTGAAGCACATTTTGAACAGTGTGGCAATGGGGTCCAAACCCCCATCATCACAGTGACCAAAATGTAAGTGTGGGGTCCATAGCTGAAGCACATTTTGAACATTGTGGCAATGGGGTCCAAACCCCCATCATCACAGTGACCAAAATGTAAGTGTGGGGTCCATAGCTGAAGCACATTTTGAACAGTGTGGCAATGGGGTCCAAACCCCCATCATCACAGTGACCAAAATGTAAGTGTGGGGTCCATAGCTGAAGCACATTTTGAACATTGTGGCAATGGGGTCTAACGCCCCATCACCACAGTGACCAAAAGGTAAGTGTGGGGTCCATAGCTGAAGCACATTTTGAACATTGTGGCAATGGGGTCTAACGCCCCATCACCACAGTGACCAAAAGGTAAGTGTGGGGTCCATAGCTGAAGCACATTTTGAACATTGTGGCAATGGGGTCCAAACCCCATCATCACAGTGACCAAAATGTAAGTGTGGGGTCCATAGCTGAAGCACATTTTGAACAGTGTGGCAATGGGGTCCAAACCCCCATCATCACAGTGACCAAAATGTAAGTGTGGGGTCCATAGCTGAAGCACATTTTGAACATTGTGGCAATGGGGTCCAAACCCCCATCATCACAGTGACCAAAAGGTAAGTGTTGACAAAGAAAGAGCTGCAACTGCCAAACTGCATGGATGATTCCTGGTCACAGAACATAAAACACATCAGTGGCAAAGTAGTGCATGTGTCCCATTGCAACATAAATTGGGGGAGCCAAATACTGCAGTGCAAATAAGACATACCTTTGGCCATGTGCAGACAAACAACACCCATGGGGGCTGACACTGTCAACATTCATCAATGACACAATGACAGAAGTGACCATCAGAATGCAGACCCACATATTTGCACCAATGGGCACACAAATGCAGATACCCTGTGGAGACTGTAGATGTGAGGTGAACAGATACCATACCATGGCAGCAATGGGACACACAAACCATGATCATTGTGCTGACCGATGACCTAGGAGTCCCAGGGACAGCAGGGGAAACCCACCAAACGACATACAGCCAATGGCACACCCAAGATATGCCAATGCAGTGGTGCAGATGCACAAACACAAACAGGCAGACCCACACTGCACATCATACACAACAGGTGAGGGGGGGTGCCAGTGTCCCCAGGCAACCACACAACACATGAGGAGACCTGAATACCAATCATACAGATGTGCATACAGTACCACACAAAGGTAACTCATGGATCCAAATCCCCTATGTGGGCAAGCAGGCATTGTCAGATGAGAGGAGCACAAATCACACATGTCACACAGGCACGTAGGAACAGCAACTGACACAGCAAGACACAGACACACCACAGCACTACCCCCAGGGCCCCCACAATGTGGTGACCCTGGGCTGCATTACAATCCCACTGTGATGACAAAGCTAAATGTCGTTCACACTGTGAACCACAGTCATGTGTCCTGAGCAACAAACTACCATCACATCTACACAAGCACAAAGCAATCAGCATGGCCAGTAAGCCAAGGCCAACATGGAGGCAGGGGCCTAGCCGGGCAACAACTCTCATCTGCACACACTCAACACCACACCCCTCGACCTCCAACAATGTGCAGCAGTGAAGCACACATGCACTGGTGACATTGCACTTGCACCCATGACTATTCCAGGGTGGTGGGTGGGAACCAAGGTGCAGAAACACATCACACATGGCCACTCAACAAGACTCCTGAATGTCTGACACACTGCACACTACGCTGTACATGGACATGACGGCAATACACCAACCAATGGGATCCCAGCCACAGTCACACACCAATGAAGAAGCCAAGGTCACCCACAAAGAACACACATAGACAACAACCAACATTGCAGCCCGGACCCTGAGGAGTGCCAGCAGTCACACACACAACGTGTCACAATCACTGAAAGATAACACAAACTGGAAATCACATGACAGGGGCAAACAACAAGTGCCAAGGGGAAACCTGACTGTGACCCATCTGCGTCTGCACACAAACTCAGCCCTGACAGCAAACACACCTATGGGTGACACCCTGATGACCAGTAATGTGCCATGCACCCACATCACAGAGAACCCAGGGAGAAGACTTTGGGGGAACATAGGTCAACTCAGCAAGCATCACAAACAGGTACAACACTAGGGATCACAGCATGCACAGCTAAATGGAAGTGAACACACAGACATGCACATACAACACACACCTTGGGCGCAGGCAATGTCACAGGAGTACACACTGCCATGAGGGGACTCCACTCCTGTGTGAGGAAAGCTGTGCCATATGTTGCCTCAGTAGGGCCCCATCATGTCAGCTGAGCACTTGGTCACACAATCAACAATTAGCACCAAATGAGGGCTCCCGTCACATCAGCCTGGTCATGGAAGTGCCAACGAAATCATCAGCACAGATCCAACACACTTGTATAGCAATGTTGCACTGACAACACAGATGAGTCCTTCCCCATTGATGCCCAAACCTGCATGTCCAGTGGAGATGGCCACACGGTCAGGGAAGTAGACGAATTGAACAATGGCAGGCACAACAGATGTGCAGGGGTGGAAGCCACAGATGTGAAATAGCTAATCTAAGTAGGAAATCCCATTGCCAAATACTGAACACATGACACCCTCAGATGCTGCTATGGATGACATGGATACACCACAGGATAGGACACATTCCCCCTGGACCACATGGGTTCCTGCACAGTAACACTTCATTATCATGAGACCAAATATCACCATCACTGCAGCAAGGGCATGGTTAGCATCATCAACAACATGTACATCAGAAGCATAAGCACTAGAGAACAGAAAGTTGCTTTATTCAGCATATGTGTGTAATGAAAACAAAGTCCAGAAAAACACAAAGGCCAATGGCCAGTCCATTGTCAAAGTCCAAACAGGGTGACAGTGGCAGATGTCACCCTACGCATGCCTGCACAAAACCAGGGACAATACACTAGGAGGGGCAACCGGGGGCAGGCCAGGCACCGCAGGGACAGGATCAGGGCTCACCAGGAGGAAGCAGGGAAGGGGTGGTGGGTGCTGGAGAGCCACTGACAACTGCAGTGGAGGTGTCTGACATGGTGTGTGCCGGCACAACTGGGGGGCATGACTCAGATGTTGTGGGTGCCGGCACGACTGCAGTGGACCCTGCAGATGGAGTGGACAGGTCCGCCACTGCAGTGCCCAAGTCAGACAGGGTGGTAGTGGACTCCACTGCAGTGCCTACCACCAGGGGAGGAGAATGGGGAACAGGCAAGGTGGGCTGGACAGAGGGGGAGGACACCCTCACCACATCAGTGGCACAGACAAGCGCAGCGGGGGTGTGGTGCCGGGAGAGCAAGTGGCAGGGGGAGAAGGCCGGATCCTCTTGGGGATGGTATATCTGTGGGTGGGGGAACCTGGGGCAGGGTGTGGTGGGGGCACCTGTGGAGTGGGGGCCTGAGGGATGGAGGAAGGAGACCTGGTGCCTGAGCTGCAGGGCAGCGGCGGGGTCTTGCTCTTACGACTCCGGGGGACTTGCGGGTGGGGGCCTCAGTCTGTCTGCGCCTGGGGGAGGGTGTCCGGGGGCGAGGGCACTCTGCTCCGTGTGGGTGGGCTTCCTCTTCCCCCTGAATGCTGTATCAGCTGGATCGGAGGGGAAGAGGCAGAGGTCACTGAGGAAGAGCCGCTGGGTCTTTGGGGTTGCAGGTGAGGCAAGGGAGGGTGCTTTGGAGGGAGAGGCAACTGAGGACTGCGCAGTGCTCATGGATGCGTGTGTGTGTTCCAGGGCCCCATCCCCTGTGAGTCTGGTTTCAGTCCCCTGACTGTGCGTGCGTGTGCGTTTTGTTTGTGGCGTGTGTGTCTGTGTGCTGGATGTGTGTGTGCTGGTGTGTGCTTGGGACGGGTAAGGTGCTGGGGAGTGTGGATGGAGCAGAGGCAGGAGGGGTGAGGGACTGTCTGAGGAGGGACACTGCTGCCGTCAGGGAGGAGTCCATGGACCTATTGCCCCTCTGTAGGTCAGACATGCCCGATGAGATGCCCTCCATGAACGACACCAGCTGAGTCAACAGAGCGGTGTGCGCATGGAGGACACTCAGCATGGCTGTCTGCCCTACATGGAGCTGGCGAAGGAGGTACACAGACTCCTCACTCAGGGCAGCAGGGGACACAGGGGCAGGGGGTGCGGTGCCTGGCCCAAAGGAGACATGCTCCCGAACATGGGAGCCTCCACGGACCTGGGGAATGGGAGCCGATGGGAGGGCGGTGGTGGTGCTGGTGGTGGCGGGGACAGCAACACTAGCTGGGGTGTGGTGGCTGCTGACACCCGCCTCCATAAGGGAGTCATCCTCCGAGTTGCTCTGGTCCTTAGCTGAGGTGGATGGTGCTGAGGACTCCTCGGTGTGGCTCCCCTCGCCCTCCGTGCCACTGGGTCCCTCCGACCACTCCTCGGCTGCTGACCCAGTCTGGCTCTCCGGCTCCTCCTGGTCCGTGGAGCTGTCCCCTTCCGTGGCCGTGGATGTATCTGCAAACAATGGGGAAACAGACAGACATCAGTCACCTGCACCAAACGCACACACCACTGTGAGCACAGCACATTACAGAGCAAGCCCTGGCATCATTAGTTGTACACTGCTAAAAGTGCCCTAACTGAACAGGAGAAGCCAATTGTCAGTCTGATGCCAACCATGGCACTCACATCCCACATGGCCTTGCACCCATCTGTCTGGTGTCTGTTGGATAGCAACACCCCAGTGTGGACACATGCACCAACTACACAGTAGTTGGACAGTGCAGAGGACACGGTGTAGCATGTGGACATGCACACATCACAACTCTTGCCACTGAGTCAGTACAGGTTTCCGGATGAAAGGGACGCCCAGAGTCAAATAGGAAATGCATGTGATGCATACCAGCGACAGACACCATGATGCACCCATGTCCTGATAGCCATCGCCACAATGGTGTGCATGTAGCACATGTCACTCCCCTGCAGGATCACCAATAAGTAGACACATGCCATGGCGGAGGCATGACTGCTAAGTCATACATCAATGTCTCAGTGATGTATGACTTGGCAGCCAGACAACAACACTCTGCACTGTGTCACAATAGTAGGTCATGGGGAATGCAAGTCCTGGAGCTGCACAAGTGCACATGTACATCCCCCACACAACACATCATCTTAACCCTCATCTGTCCAGGTCATACCGATTGGACATATGGGAGACCTGTGACACTACCCTCTGAACCTGAGCCCCTCACAATCTGCTGTGAATGGGGAACAGCTGCCTGAACTTCACATTCGCATACCCCAGTCTGCACGGGCAGCTGATCAAACACCTATGTGACACACAAGTATCGTCTCCTATGGTCACATCTCCAGTGGCATGCTGAGCCCCTACCGAGAAACACCCCAGCAGTCCTGGCAACAAATCCACAGCACACTGACACAGAGGCAGACACCTGAGGGGTCAAATCACTGCGCACAATGTGTCAGCTGATACACGGGAGTGGGAGTACAGAGTGCATTGCATGGCCTGGAGTAGGCATGACTGTCCTGCTCCACATGAATGAGGGATGAGCCCTGGACAGTGGATAGCTGGCTATGTATGTGTGACACACGTAATCTGCACACTCCTGGGGCCCAAACATTGTTCCCACCCGCTGCATGGCTGTGTGCCACATACCCCAGGCACATGTGGTGGCTCAGCTCAGCAAGTGGACCGCATATCAAAGCAACACGCAGATTACATGTCCGAACACAGGCGTTGTGTGAACAATGGACCCACCCATGATGCCCACAACAGAGTTAGGGAAACAGATGCTGTCCCCCACCTTTAGTGAAGCAAACTGCAAGGACACAGTCCCAAGTGACACAATTCCCTGAATGTAAGGGCCACACCTGGGTATCAGATGAGGAGTGGGCAGTGCACAATAGAGGGACATGGCTCCTGGACAACATGACTGCTGTACTGTGGCAGTTGAACCAGGCCAGAGGAGGGCACATAGCATGTAATACAGAGTTCACAGTGCAGTCTTTGACTCACCCCCTCCTTGCTGCTGTCTGGCCTTCAGCTGCCCATCCAGGTCTGGAAACACCACCGCCAGGATCTGGAGCATGTGGGGGTCAGGGTCCGTGTTCCGCCCCTCCTGCGAGGAGGCGACAGCTTCAGCTGGACCTGTGCAATCCTCCGGGTCCAGCCCCGAAGGTCCTGCCACCTCTTCTGGCAGTTGCGGATCCGGCGCTTGTAGACCCCCACGGACCGGACAGCCCGGACGATGTCCTTCCAGATCTCCTGCTTCCGATGGGCATTAACCTGTCAGGATGACAAAGTGAAAAGGCCATTACTACACATGCAACATATCCGTGCATGACACAGTTGTATATACATGTCTCAATCACAGGGGCACATGATGTACACAGGCAGTGCAACGCTGCCCATGGACAGTTTGCCAGATGTCACTACATGGTATCATTGCATGGGAAGTAAAACCTTGTTCAAATGCACTGTCACTGCACCATACCTGTCCAGTGCATGTCACTATACACTATGGGGGTGACAACTACTCAGTGAGCCTGCTAGCCAGTGGCGTGCAGACTTTCAACCTTGCTAGTCAGACAAAATGCACATTCAGAAAGGCAGTGCACAGAACACTCACCTGCTCCCCTGGTGTCCCATACAGCTTGCTGTACTGTGGAAGTAGGCTGTCCAGCAGGGCCTGGTTCTCCTCAAGGCTGAAGGCTGGGGCTCTCTCCACAGTACGTGCCATTGCAGGGTCCAGAGGGGCAGAGACAGCAGCAGTGCAGTGGCAGATGTCGTCCTGGAGCATGTAGTGCAGGCAAGTGAGCTCTCAGGGGAACAGCCAGCAATATATATGTGCTGGAGAGGCAGATACTGTCCCTTTTGTCCAAAGTGATAGGTCCAAGTCGTTTGCATCTTCTGAATCTGGCCAATCCATGGAATAGCAGCACCAATTCACGCCCACAGCATCCTTCAAATCTTCAACTTCATGACATACATGATTTTGCAACATTGTTGTGGGTGACCAACTGAATTTCCAGCAACCGACTCGTTCGAATTTCGAAAACGCGTCCGTTGCCAGGCTAGGCCATTGACAATGGGTGCGCACCGATCGGTCCATTGCTGTTCAACGCATCCCTGTACAAGTGACTGGCATATGTCACCATGCCTGTCTCAGATGGACATATGCCAGCCACAGATAGCTCCCAGGGAGTGAGGGGCACACCTACAACACGACAGCCTGTCCAAACTGTATAATAAGGCATGTAAGGCTGCATTTCCTATTGTGTGTATGTTGGTGTACATGTTGTCCTGTGGGTGTCACCTGGGGGCAGCCACCCCCAGGCTGTGCACGTGTTCATGGGGACAGGATCCTGGGTGTTACGTGTACATGACCACTGTGATGTGCAACTGTTCATATCTGTGCATGTGCCATGGTCACATTTCACGGTGGTGTATGTGTATGTCATGTCACATACCCCGTGAGTCCCATGTGGGACGGTATGTTTGAGCCAGGGTGTCCCAGTGGCACAATAGTGATGGTCCTCCACAGTCTGTGTGCATGTAGTGTTTACAATGTCTCTGATTTCATGTGCACAATGGGAGACAGTCTCCACATCCACGTTGTGTGTGCATGGACTTTGATGTTGTGCGTGTGTGTGTCACAGACGTCCATGTCTGTCCTGCAGTGGCAAGTGGGACCACTACCTGTGGGGGTCATAGTTGTTTTGCTGTGGTGTATACATGATACTCCATGTAATGCCAGTGTCCATGTGGCAATACAGGGTCCCTGGGAATGTACCTGTCGTTGAGCTGTGATGCCTGGGGCACATCTGTCCTCACATGTCACTGTGGGGGTGATTGTGACACGGCAGCAGGAGATGGGAACTGTGACACGGCCTCATGATATCCAATGGGCCAACCTGGGACTTATTGATGCCACTTGTTGAACCGTGATGACAGATGTTGGCCATGTATGTACCATACATGTCCTTACGGAACTGCACACTTCATGTAGTTGTGCCTCATAATGATGTATGTTGGGATATTGAGTGTGTTCAATGCCGCATATGTGGGGTGACTGACAATCTTGCTTTCTTCTCCTCTGCACTGCAGGGCTCCTGCTGTCCATCGACCATTCCCAGACCTGGCAACGATGGTGGAACGGGACAGCATCCGACGGTACCGCTTCACCAGGCAGCTGATTGAGGATTTGGCAGTGCAGTTGGCCCCACATTTGCAGCCTGGCCGGCCGTATCCTACAGCGCTGACACCCAAGGTGAAGGTGATGGCAGCCCTACACTTCTTTGCCACCGGTACCTTCCAACATACTGTGGCGACTGCTGGTGGGATGTCACAGACCATGTTGAGCCGTGTGCTCCGCGATGTTTTGGCGGCAATGTTGCTATTCCTGAACCGGTACATCTATTTCCCTAGACTGCAACGACTCACTGACGTGAAGAGTGACTTCTATGCCCTGGGGAGGATGCCGCATGTCATTGGCTCCATTGATGGGACACATGTGGCTTTGGTACCACCACAGGCCCAGGAGCAGGCCTACAGGAACCGCAAGCACTACCACTCGGTCAATGCACTGGTGGTGTGTCTTGCAGATATGACCATCACACACGTGTGTGCCCGTTTCCCTGGTTCAGCACACAATGCCTTTGTGATGAGGAGTAGTCGCATCCCCAGGATGATGGCACAGATGCAGAACCAGCGTGCCTGGCTTGTCGGTGTGTACTGACTTTGTGCCATTGTGTGTGATCTGATCTGTAGTATTCCGCCCACTTTTCCAAGTCAGCTAATGTGCACTTGTCTGTCCGTAGGTGACTCGGGATACCCCAACATGCCGTGGTTGCTGACACCCCTCAGGAACCCTGTGACACCAGCCCAGATGCGCTACAATGAGGCACATGGTCGGACCAGGAGAGTGATTGAGCGGACATTTGGTCTTCTGAAGAGCCGCTTCCGCTGCCTGGACAAGACCGGAGGGTCCCTCCCATATGCCCCTGCGAAAGTGTGCAAGATTATCATCGTCTGCTGCATGCTCCACAACCTGGCAGTGCGGAAGGAGTTGCCTCTCATCCAGGATGACAATGACCAACATCCGCCACCTGTGGAGGATCCTGGCCTGGACCACGATGCCAGTGATGATGATGATGATGATGATGAGGGTGATGTCCGCACACAGCTAATCACCAACTTCTTTAGCTGAATGTGAGTATCCTGAGGTGTCATGTCAATGATGTGAGTTGGCATGATATGTGTAGGTGGTGCTCTGGTGCTGTTGCAGTGTGTCCATGGGCTACTTGACTGGATGTGTGTAGCGATGTGTGCTTACAGGTGGTCTGTACTCCCCAACAGTGTTGACATGTTAACTTGGTTCTGGGTGGGTATCTTGTAACATGTATTGTGCATGAGTTTTGCTGTTCTGTCCTGTTCTCCATTGCTTTTGACTGCGTGTCATTTCTGTCCTTCACAGGGTACTTTCAGATTCGTTTGGTCAACTGTGTCCACCGACGACGTGATTGTACTTCCAGGGTGGTAGCTGTTGTGTCCCTACAGGTGATGTGCGCCACACCCATGGACTTCCTTCCTTCTACAGTTGTTGACTGTGTGCCCGCTGCTAGGTGGGATTACCTTGCATCTGTAGTGGTTACGACATGTTGCAACTGTGTAATAAACCTGTGCTTCACTTTGTGATGTGCGTTGTCTGTGGTCACACATTTGACTGCCATTTGCTCACTGCACCTGTGGGCTACTTGACTACAACTGGGAATAGGTGTGGTGTCTGTGCATTGCACTGTCTTCCCTGGCAACATCAGTGTAGGCAATGAGTCAGATGGCCTAGGTGTGTATGTGTTGTGTAGCCCTGGTGGTGTGTCTCCCTAATATGTGTCACGTTGCCTTTACTCACATGCCTGTGTTGTACTTGCTGTTGCAGTTCGCATACACAGTGTAATTTTGCAGTTCATCATCCCCATAACAGCACCCACGTTGGAATCACAACAGAGGCAAGTATGGTGTATTAGTGTGTTTATTGTGATACATTTGTGTGAATAGTGCATAGGATGGGTAGTGCTGTACATATATCTTGCAATCAGAAGTTCCTAGGTGAATTGAAAGTCCTGGTAGACAAAATCCCCGGTATCGGGGCCACAGTTGTCTGAGACATTGGTCCAACTTGTACTCCCCATGCAATGTGTGGGAGTTGTGTTGCCGTCAACAGGGTGAACAGTCTGTGCACAAAGGTGAACATCCAGAACAGGTTCAGGCTTCCTGGGAGTTGCGCTTGGCCATCGGCCTCTCACTTGCCCCTCCTCGGACGACCCCTCTTCTTTGGGGGGGGGCCCTCAAGTACAGGCTGTTGCGGTGCAGGGGACTCTCCGCCAGAGTCATCCTCCCTCCCTGTGGCAGTTGCAGTTTGTTCAGCACCAGATGTTGTTGGCACACAGGGAGGTGTGGACTGGTTGCTGTTTATCTGGCGGAGGCATTGTAAAATGTCCCTGTGCACCGCCGTCATCTCATGCAGTGCGTCCCACTTGGACTCCACGCGGGACATGTGTGAGTCCACGCGGGACATGTGTGCGTCCAAGCGGGCATGATGGGCAGCCTGCTGCTGTTTCATGTCTCTGAGGAGCCCCACTACCTGGCTGAGATCTCCGGTGCTGGACTGGTATGCATCAGCTATGCGTACCAGTTGTGGGTCATCATGCACACCAGCAACCTCTGCAAGCAGCGACCTCTGTCTCCCACCCCTCCCACCACCCCTGCCGACATGTGCAGTGCGTGCAGTGGCACGCACAGATGACCCTGGTCCACCTTGGGGGTTGGTGGTGGTGGTGGTGTCCATGGCCCCACGTTGGTCCAGGGTCCCTGTGCTGGTGTTGCGCCTTGTTCTGTCCATGTCGGCGGGGATGGTATTTGTGGTGACAGTCGTTGGAGGGGTGGGTGCAGGGGTGCAGCTGGTGGTCCTGCTGGTGCTGCAGCTGGTGGTCCTGCTGGTGCTGCATGTAGACTTGCACCGGATGTGCCAGGTTGGTCTTCTTCGTCCGAGGAGGGCAGAGGCTGTACGACACCAGTGAGCTCCGCATACTCTTGAGCCTGGGACTGGGACTCCTCAGCGTCTGCTGCTGTGTCCCCATCATCACCTGTTTTTGGGAGACACACACAATGTATGTTATGTTTCTGCAGGCATCAATGGTTGACACACCTGACAGTTGTGACTGTGCCTCTGGGTGCAGGCCTGTACATTGCATTGTCCTAAGTCATCACAGTCAGGGGTTGATATTGGTGTGGCACATTGTCCTGCATTATTTGGGCATTACTATGTATTTGTTGGGGTGTGAACATGGTCTGCATTGGTTGTATTTGGTTGACAGCCGGCCCTCCTTCCCACCCAGCCAGTCAGTTATCCCACCATGGACTGTGCTTGCATTGCAGGGAGTGGAAGTTGTCTCTCAGGATGTCAGTCAGTGGTGTCCTGCTGTTTGTTGGTGCACAGTTGCCAGCAGGGCCTTGTGCTCCCCACAGCAGTAGCCAGTGTCAGCCATCTTGTGAGTCCTTCTCCACTCCCTGTGATGTGAGCATGGTTCAGGGTGGTGTTGATGGGACAGTTGTGGGGGTGAGCTATGTCTGTGACTGTGACTCCCATCATGCTATTGCCTCCACCCCACTTCCCAGCATTCCCATACTTACTTGCTTTTGTGGGGAGTTCAGTGTGTGTGGGTGTGAGAGCAATGGCAAGATGGCTGACAGTGGTGTCCTGCTGTTGGTTGGTGTGCAGTTCCCAGCATGCCCTTGTGCTCCCCATGACACAGCAACAGTGTCAGACATCTTTGATGGGCCTTGCCACTCTCTGTGGGATGTGCATGCGTGAGTGTGAGCTTGCTGGGCCATGTGGTGGGGGATGTAGAGCTGTGACTACGACTCCCATCATGCTATTGCCTCCACCCCCTTCCCAGCATGCCCATCCTTCCTTCCTTTTGACTCTGCTTCCCTGTGGGGTGGGCTGCCTGTGCTGACAGGATGGCTGGGAGTGTTGTCCTGGCAGTTGTTTGGCTGAAAGTCCCAAGAGTGTCCCTGTGCTTCACACGACATAACCCAGGGTGGAGGTTCTTTGTGGGATCTTGAGTTAGGATGTGTGGCATTGCATTCTCCCAGGTGGGTTATGTGGAGTATGTGTTGAGGGTGTGTGTGAGGGGAGGTGCTTGTGACTATGGTCAGTGGTGCGAGTCCTCCTTCCCACCCAGCCAGCCAGATATCCCACCATGGAACGTGCTTCCATTGCAGGGAGTGGAAGTTGTCTCTCAGGATGTCAGTCAGTGGTGTCCTGCTGTTGGTTGTTGCACAGTTGCCAGCAGGGCCTTGTGCTCCCCACAGCAGTAGCCAGTGTCAGCCATCTTGTGAGTCCTTTTCCACTCCCTGTGATGTGCGCATGGTTTATGGTGGTGTTGATGGGACAGTTGTGGGGGGGCAATATGTGTGACTACGACTCCCATGATGCTATTGGCTACACTGACTTGCCCAGCATACACAGAATTCCTTTCTTTCAGTGGTCTTCACTGTGTGTTGGTGTTGTAGTGGTGGCTACATGTCTGGATGTGTTTGTTAGTTCTATTTGTGCCACTGCCTAGCTGTAGTTGTAGTTGTGTTTGTACATGTGATGACACGGTTAAATGTAACTTTGAGATGGCATGTGTTGTGTTTATCTGACTGACATACACATTTTGGGATGATTCTGTTCTGGTTGCTGTGTAATTGCTATGAGTGCATGGTTTGACTCTCCCCTTGACAGTGATGTGTGTGTGTATTGTGGCAGAATATTGTGTACATTTGTTGTGTACTCACCAGGCTCTGGGATGTTCTCTAGTCCATATACGCTCACTGGCGGAAGGATGGCCCGCACCTTCTCCTCCCAGGGCCTGAGGTATACTGGCTTGGCAGGAGGGCCACTGCCTGTGTATTGGCTCAGGAGGTAGCCTTTCTTGAGCAGGTCCCGTACCCTCCTGCGCACGTCATACCACCTGTTCTGGATGTCGGTCTTTGTGCGCAGATATGGTGATTGTGCGTTCACCCGGTTGATGATCCTCTCCCACATCTTGGTTTTCTGGGAGATGGGGGTCTGTTGGACCAGTGTGCCAAACAGCTGTGGCTCTACCCTGAGGATCTCGTCTACCATGACTTCCAATTCACAATCTAGGAACTTGTGATTCTTCTTGGGGGGCATGGTGATGGGTGGTGATGGTGAGTGATGTGTGTGTTGGTGTGCAGGTGAGGGTGTGTGAGTGTGTGTTTTGCTGGGTGTATGTGAGGTAGGTATTTGTTGGTGTGCTGATGGTGTATGGCTTGTGTGAGGGATGAGCTGTGGGTGTGTGGTTGCTGTCTGTTGGGTGCTGGCAGTGGAATGGCATTTGCAAAGGATCATGGTTGGGATTTGTGTCCTTTATATGGGTGGAGTTGTGGGTGTGTCTTTGTTCTCTGTCCCCACCCCCCAGTATTTATTGGCTTTGTAATTGCTTGTTTGGCCTTTTTTTGTGTAATTTTTCCTTTGTACTGTCTGTGCATGTTGGAAACGTTCTTGTGACCGAGTCGGACCCTGCATTTGTCTCGTACGGTGTTCTCCGTTTCGTTCACGCTGTGTTTGTGCAGTTTTCTATGCTGCGTACGCGTCGGTCGCGGTGTTTTGTGTTACTTCGGCTCGGTTTTGTATGCGTGTCGGTCGTACGGCTTGTCCTCCGTACGACTCGGTTGTGGTTTTCGCGCCTTGCATCGTACTTAGCGGTTTGGAGTTCGCGTGTACATTTCGGTTGGATTTGTTCCGGGTGCGTGTCGGTCGGTTCGATTCGCGTGTTTTTCCGGCCGGATTGCTGTTTTCCGTGCGGCTCGGTCGTTCGGCTTGGGTTCGGTACGTGTCGGTCGGATTTTGCACGCCTTGCATCGTACTTGGCGTGTCGGGCGCCACAGGTACGTGTCGGTCGGAATAAATTCCGGCTCCGAGTCGGTCGGTGCTTTTTCCGGCCCGAATCGGAATCGACCCCATAGTCTTTTAAACACCCTGCTCTCCTGTAAGTGCATTTTCAAAATGAAGTAATGGTGCCCGACTAAACATGGGTTACCATATTTATGACACAGGATTTGTTAAATAAATTTTTAAAAAGGCAGATTTGGGTGTTGTTGTGTAGACGTTACTTAATGCTTGTAACTGCTGTTAACCCGGCAGTCTTTTCAAGTCCCACAACCGTTTGAGCATTTAGATGCTTTATACTGACCTAAAGCATGTGGTAAGGAGCTCTGCCCAAAGCTTGCGCCCTGCATGTTAGAGAGAGGGCATGTGCCCTGCACCCCAGAGACAGTCTGCATCTGAGTGAGAGAGCATGTGCCTGTTCGAAAAGAGTATGCGCGCATGAGAGAGAAGGAGTCTCCATCCTGTACCTTAGGAAGGGAGCCGGAGACTTACACTAGAGAGAGGGGGCCTGCAACCAGAACCGTAGTGAGAAGTTTACACCTTAGAACGTTTTCCCCTTTAGAGCATGTTGGCGAGGGAGCCTGTATTTTGTGTCTGGAATTAGTGGAGTGCTCTCTCCAAGGAATAGGTGAAAGGTGTGCCTGAGGCTTAGAGACATGTAGCAACTTAGAGAGGGAACAAGTGTTGTGTACGTTGGAGACCGTGCTGTGGTAAGTGGGAGAATGAACCCTGTGATTAAGAAATTAACTGTATGCCTGAGAGGCCGGACCTGCTCCAAAGAAAGTAGCTGGACCAGGGAGCATGTGTTCAGCACCTTAGAGAGAGCTAGTATTTGAGAAAGATAAAAGAGGGAGCCTATGGCTTGTTCCTTGGAGAGGAAGAGAGCATGCGCTCTGCCTTAAGAGAAATTAAGGTGGCTGAAAGAGGTGTGATGGGCCTTGGAGAGAAAGAATAGTTTTTTGACAGAGAGAGACAGCTTGCGCTTTAGAGAGAGAGAGAGAGAGAGAGAGAGAGAGAGAGAGAGAGAGAGAGAGAGAGAGAAAATGTGTGTATATGTGAGAGGAAGAGAGAGAAAGAAACTGGAAGTGCGGTCTGTACCTAATGAAGATTAGAAAGAGAGAGCAAGTGTGTATGTGTGTGTGCGGTCGAGAGAGACAGAAACAGAGGAATAAGTGTGTGTGAGAGATAAAGGAGAAAGAGTCAATGAGAGACCATCTACTACGTACTTTATAGACAGACTGCACCTTAGTGAGGGAAAGTTGTGGAGTAAACAAGAGTCTGTCTGTCTTCCAAGAGCACTTAAACGCCACTGCACAGGTCTGGTTTGTGGCAAGTATTGGTGGCATATTAAGCCTAACAGGTTTTTTTCTTGGCATTTTATTAGGATTCAAGAGTGCGCAAAACAGGGACACATTTGCTGTCATGCAAAACAGGGACACATTTGCTGTCAACATGGTCTTGTTTTTGCCTATGGGAAAAGAGTAGGGACACACAAGTTTTACAAGAACAGTGTCACCTTTCCCAAAATTGTTAAAAAGTCATTTGAACTTCCGAAACAAATGTGCACACTATAGTAAGAAAGCCACCGAACACATTGCGCACAAGCGTCTGTGAAATAAACATGTTTAAAACAACCCTGTAAACATAAAAATTTCTTCAAATGTGACATGCTAAGCTTTGGAGTGCATGTTAATAGTTAAAAAATTGTTTGCATTAGATCTTGATAGAAGCAAGCGTCCATCAATTAAGTTGGGCGCCTAGAACAAAGCTGGTGCTGGATTGCTAATCATTACTGCGGGATAATAACCCCAAAACAAAAGGCTACCATATTAGATTGTGAACCCCTCCCATAAGTAATGAGTCAGGTGACAGCACCTAAATGCATTACAGAAATTGTTTATAAGTCTACTAAGGTTAGGTTTGCGGTCATAGTTGAAGACACGCACGAGTAACCCTAACAGATTTCTTGGAGCCATAGGTGGTCACAAACTGGATGGGGGGTTTTCCCGTTATCTTTTTTAAGATCGTATTAATATTTAACAATCCATATTGCATTGGGGCATTTAAGACCAAGGTCTCAACTTTGGATTTGGTCTACTTTGTGGCTTCCTTTCAAATTTTCGAATTGTATGCAGTACTTTTAAATGAGGTTTACTTGTTATGGAATGCGTATATTTTTGCTCACATATTTTAATGGGTTTGACTACGAAATACATTTGTATTCTCTACTCAAAGTATTTAAGTACACACTTCGTCCCTCAAATCCACAAACAGAAGAAACCGACAAATGTTGTCACTCGGTGAGCCACATCTATGGAAGCCCGGGAAACTTGGTGAAAGAAAGCCTCAGCCATTTTAGTAAACAGCTAAAAATTGCAGTATTATCCTAAATCAAGTGTACCATCCTACATCGAAACATAAAAATAAGTAAACAGAAAGAATTCAAAACAGGCAAGTCAATGGATTACATCCGCCACTAACATTTATTATTAAAATAATCTCTGTACGAGTCAGCAACGGGGGCAGCAAACATGATAAACACCTGAAGGGTGGGGTGGGTGGACAGGGTCCTGGGATAACTCACTACACTTACCAACATTGCTTTTTCAATACACTTATATGAAGAAATGAACGTCAAACAATAGGCTCCGTCTACCAAATGTGTTTTTGTGCAATAGTAATGCAGCCCAGAGAGACTCTGAGAGGTGGCGGTAAAATAAATCAGACGCAGTTCTTAAATGAGGTTTGGTAGTGAAAGTTTCCGAAGTAATTGAAAGGAAAAAATTGGATTACTAGAGTAACAATTAGAGAGAAGGCCTGGCAACGGAAACCTTTCTACTGTGTAAAAGAAAATCCTACAAGACTTTAACCCCTTGACCGCGATCGGAATTCCGCTCGTATGCGGGACATTCCGATCGCGGGTGGAGTCGTGACGAGCTCAGCTCGTCATGCGCACAGCGCAACCGCGCAGCATGACGAGCTGAGCTCGTCATGAGCACGGAAGGGGTTAAAGCATCAACACAACAGCAATTCAAAGGGGAGTCTGCACACTGCAATTCCCAATATGTTGAGGCCCAAACCGATCCTCCTTGAACGAATGTACGTAATCCACCATACCCGAAGGAGACAGGTTGCAGAAAAAGATTCAAACAAACCACGAACACAAAATGGAGCAAAAATCGCTGAACAATAGGGCTTTGGGGGGCAGCCGACCATCGGGAGGCTTGCCCCCCGGGGAATTTTGGGCCATGGTGCAGTCCAGAGCCCAATTGGGCTCTTTGGGCTCCCTTTGGGCTGGTTAAGTTAAAACCCGCCATTTTAGGATGCCGTGTCACCATTTCAGTAAGGTGACACGGCGGCCGGTCTGGGCAGCTGGGTGGGTGGAAAGTTTTCTGTGTTTGCCTGGTTTTCGTAGCTCCAAAAATCATGTGGGGTTTTTTCTTGGTGGTGGTCAGATGTCGTGCGGAATGCCGGAGGATCCGAGAGTGCTGGAGGCCATGCGGCTGCTCGCGGAGGCAGGCCGCATGGACCTCGTGAGGACAGACACCATAGCATGGCCTCCGCGTGCACGCTGCGAGGCCCCACGAGGGAAAAAGCGGGGAAAGGGGGGGCGGGGCGCTGCTAAGCGTCCCCCTCTCGTTTTCAAAGCGGGGCGGGCGGGGCCGTTTAACCAGCAGGACAGTCGGTGGGGGCTGCCGGAGTGCACGCGAGCAGGGGAGAGGGGGGGTGAGGGAGACTCACAGGCCACCCATAGGGCTGGTGGTCTACGACGTGAGTTCTGAAGAGGAGGAACAGGGGGGTGGGGGGAACAGGGGGGCTCGGGGGCCCAATCACTCAGGGCGGGCATGTTGGGAGGCAGGGGGGAGAGCCAGGCTTAGTAGGTGAGGCAGGAAGGGGGGGAGGGTCCGGGTCCTTCGGGGGATTACACTGGCGGGGAGAGGTGTGAGGGACTGGTGCATGGGGGCAAGGTCGGTCACCAAGGGGGGCACCAGAACATTTGGAGGAAGGGGCCCAGGGGGGGTACGCCGGCAGACGAGGGAAGCCTTCGGGGGAAACGGGGGGCCCAAGGGAGGGCGGATGCCGTCATTGGAATTGGGAGGGTGGCTAGAGAGGGCTCCGGAGGGGCTCAGGCGCTGCTGGTCGGAGGCAAGGGGCTGGGACAGGGACAGGATCCCAGCGGTGTTGGGGGGGGTGGGGAGGTGAAGGACATGTGGCCTCCGGCCCCGGGGGGTGGGGAACGGGCTGGCCACGCGGGGGACAGGCTGGCGGACATACTGGAGTGGAGCGACGGGGAGGAGTTGGGGGGGGTCGTGGTGGGTGCGGGGAGCTGGGCCCCGGATGCTTTGCCCGTGGGACATAGGGAGGGCCTGGGGGGAGGCCCGGCGCGGTGGGGGGGATATTCGGAGGGCTGGGGAAGGAAGAGGGGGTGGGGGAAGGGGAGGCAGAAGGGGTAGGCGGTACGGAGGTGGAGGGGGGAGGCTACTGGTGGGGGGGTGCAGAGTTGCCAGGTTCAGATGAGGGCATTAACCCCAGCACGTCGGATCTTACTTTTCCTTTGCAGGGGCACCAGGCCAGGTCCTCGGGTGAGTCGCATGCGGCTCCGCGGCACCGAGATGATGGGTGGGCATTGTCCCGTGCGGGCAGCCAGACCCCGGCGTGGGATTTACAGGAGACCGCGAGTTGGAGAATGGAGGTGCGGGCAGCGGTGCCCCAACCCCGGTGGGTCGATGCGTCCTCCAGGGCAGTGGGACAGGGCGCAGGGCAGGTGCATGCACATGAGGAGAAAAGAGTGAAGTCAGGCCACTGTGGTGCAGGCGAAGGCCTGGAGGCATTGATACGCAGCGGAAGGGAAGCGGCACAGTCAAACACGCGGGAGGCGGGGTGTGGGGAACAGTTGCAGTTGGACTATGACGAAGATAGTGATGAAGAGGGGGAAATCATGGACGACGAGGGGGAGCAAGGAGGTGGCAGGGGGGATGCGAATAATGCTGTGCCTAGTTTTTTGCAGAGGGCCTTGGAAGTCCGGCGTGCCAGGACTCACGGCGTGGTGCCACCTCCTGCACAACTGGTTAGGCAGCGGGATCCGGTGAGGACTCCGACCTTGACGCCAGGTAAGGATGTGGAAGAGGGAGATGGGGCAAGGCACAAAACGGGGACAGTCTCGCGGGGCACGGATGCCTGAGGGGGGGAAGATGGAGATGTGCGCTTGCGCAAGGGGAGGTACATCAGGGATGCAGGGGTTGGTCCGGAGGTAACCGGAGAACCCGGGGTCGAGAGGAAGTCGAAGGCGACCGATAGGGGGCAGGGCGAACAGGCAGACGGGTCCAAAAAGGCTGCAGATGCGGGGGACAAGGGGGACCAAGGGGCACCGGCAGACGGGACAAAGGAGAGCCACAAGATAAAACTCAAGCGCCTCCCATATATGGGGGTGACCAAGCAGCTGGGTGCGCATCTGATGTTATCAACTAAAGAAAAGATCTGGAAAGGGGAATATGTGGACATGTGGAAGCTGTTGCATAGAGAGTTGAGGGCCAAGGAGGGGTCAAAGGAGGAAGAGCTAGAACTGGCCAGGAGGCCCCGGGTGCCCATGACCATTGAAAATTGGTTGGCAGCTTTTCTGATATTCACCAGCGTCTACTGCGAGAAGTACCCAGACAGATCTGTGGCCCTTTTCAAATACATGGACGTGATCAGGCGGGCGGAAGTAACATACGGGGGATGCGCTTGCTCACATTATGATGAGGAATTCAGGGCTAGACTTGCTTGGGACACGGAGGCTAAGTGGGGGGAGATAGATACAGACCTATATCAGCAGACAATGGGGGCTGTGAAGTTCGGCAAAACGACTTATACGGCCAGCGGCCTTCCTCTGGTGTACCGCCCCTTTCAGAGCCGCCCCACCGGAGGGGTGGGGGGGGGGTGGGATACACAGCAAAAAGCACAGGATATGTCCAAGAGGCATGTTGGGACTGTAACAAGGGTACATGTGCCAGGGAGTATTGCAAGTTCAGGCACGAATGCTCGAAGTGCTTAGGCAAGCACCCATTGGTGCAATGTCACGGCCCGGGGTTCGGGGGACAGGGACAGCAGTTCAATCAGGGGCCTCACCAGAGCACCGGTAATAGGGGTGGCAGAGGAGCCCAAGGGAATATGGGCAAAGGCTCATACACCCATTAAGCAGGCATGCTTGGAACAATTTTTGGCGGCCTATCCCCTCACGGAGGACGCGGATTTGTTGAGAGTGGGTTTCAGGGAGGGTTTTCGAATTGGATATGAGGGTCCTCGCACCGCCAGGTGGGCCGAGAACTTGAAATCAGCTAAGACACACAGAGGGGTGGTGCGGGATAAACTGGTCAAAGAAGTCGCCGAAGGGCGCATGGAGGGACCATTTTCGTTTTCCCCCATCCCAGATTTGATCATTTCACCCATAGGGATCGTGCCTAAAAAGGAGCCAGGGCAATTCCGGCTGATACAGCACCTCTCCTGGCCGGAGGGTTTGTCAGTGAACGACTTCATAGCGGATGACTTGACATCAGTGTCGTATTCATCAGTGGACGTAGCCAGGGAGTTAGTGGCGTCAGTTGGGAAAGGAGCCTTGATGGCAAAATGTGACATTAAGTCGGCTTTCCGCTTAATGCCTATACACCCTGACGATTTCCAACTGCTAGGTATACAGTTTGAAGGGCTTTTCTTTGTGGACAAGGCGCTGCCAATGGAATGCTCGATATCCTGTGCATTGTTTGAACGCTTCAGTTCGTTTTTGCAATGGGTTTTCACTCGGCACACGGGCAAAGAGATGGTGACACACTACCTGGATGACTTCTTCCTGGTGGGCCAGCCTGGTTCAACGGACTGTCAGTTACAGCTGGCAAGTTTTCAAGAGCTCATGGGCCATTTGGGTGTGCCCCTGGCACCAGAGAAGACACACGGTCCCTGCACGGTGTTGTCATTTCTTGGCATTGAACTGGATTCGGAGGCGATGGATGCACGCCTGCCAGGTGACAAAAAGCTGCACATGTTGATCTTGGTTGATGACATTCTGGCCAAGAAAAAGGTGACAGTCAGGGAAGTGCAGGTACTGCTCGGACATCTGAACTTCGCTTGTAGGGTAGTCAGGGCAGGCCGGACTTTTTGTAGGAGGTTGGGGAGGTCCCTGGCGGGCTTAACATTGCCGCACCATCACATGCGTCTGTCCGCAGGGACAAAGGCAGATATGCGGATGTGGAGAACATTCTTGGAGGATTTTAATGGCATTCCCGTGGCAACACCAAAGGAGTGGGAGTGGGAGGTCACCATATACTCAGATGCGCCACGGTTTTGGGCTCTACTGGGATGGGAGGTGGTGTGCAGAAGAATGGCCACGACAATGGAAGAACGGGGGGAGGAGTATCGCCTTTCTAGAGCTCTTTCCGCTAGTGGTGGCTGTGACAGTTTGGGGGCAGGATTTGGCGCACAAGAAAGTGATTTTCAAGGTGGATAACATGTCGGTGGTACAAGTGGTGAATAGGCAATCAGCAAGGGATGCACAGGAGCTTAAGTTAATGAGAGTGTTTGTCCTTAGCTGTCTGAAACACGACATTCGATTTCAAGCCAGACATGTGCCACGTGTGGACAATGACATAGCGGACGCTTTGTCTCGTTCACAGTGGAAGAGGTTCCATGGGCTAGTCACAGAGGCGGAAGAAGCCAAGACGGCGGTTCCAGCGGGGATGTGGTCAGTAGGCGACAAAGGATGCTTGACCTGGTGGTAGGGTCCTTGGCACCATCAACGCGGAAGGCGTATACACAGGCATGGACAGAGTTTCTGGAGGGGGGGGGCTCGGGGATAAACAGAGAGATGGGCAAGGGAGGAAGAAGTGGTCCAGTTCATTTTGTCACTCATTGACAGGGGCTTATCGAGGGTCACCATAGCGGGCAAATTATCAGGCATCGCTTTTATGGGAAAGTTGTGTTGGGGCTACGCTCCATCGGCGGGGGAGCTAAGCGGCCGCATACTGGAGGGTTGGGTGAGGGAAAGGGGCATTCGGCCTCGGGTGAGGAGGCCGGTGTCCAAGGTTTTGTTGGTCAGGTTGCTACAGGCAGTGCATCAGATATGCAGGACAAGGGAGGAGGTGGTGTTGTTTGCCTCGTTAATGTCATGGATGTACTTTGGGGCATTTCGGGTGTCTGAACTGTTGGGTCGGAAGGGGGCACAAGGGGTGCAGTGGGGCGATGTAGAGCTGGGGGAGGAGCGGGTGGCGTTGAAGATTACCCAATCCAAGACACACCATAGGGGAGCAGGCAGGTGGGTTTTTCTGGATGCCTCAGCTGACAGGAAGGTGTGTCCAGTTCTTTGGGGTAGGACTCTATGTCGGTGGTGGCTGCCGGCCCCTGGGGCGGTTTTCTGCAGGAGATCCGGCCTTCGAGTGACAGCGGCGCAGCTGCTGTGGCTTATGAGGTGAGCGCTATTGTGCATAGGAGAAGCGCCGAGTGATTTCGGTACACATTCTTTCCGCATAGGGGCAACCACGGAAGCGGCCAAGCAGGGCTGGGGGAGGGAAAGGATCATGAGGCTGGGGGGTTGGAAGTCGGATTGCTTTAAAAGATACATTCAGTTTCAACAGTTGGGGGGAATTGATTTTTACCATTTTCTTGTCTCACATACGTGTCTTTGCAGGTGCGGTGGCTGGCCCGGTGTCCGCTGAGTTATCCATTTGGATTGTTGGCCATTCCTTCGTGAAGTGGGCAGAGCGTCACGAGTTGGATAAAGGGATGGGTTTGAGTCTTGGTCTTGACACAGAATTGTTTAAGTGTTCTTGGTATGGGAAAGGGGGCATGAGGTGGCACGAGTTGTTTCCAATGTTGAATAAGTTAGTTAGGGGTAACATATGTCCGGATGTTTTGATCATCCACTTGGGGGAAAACGATTTGGTTCTGTGTAAAGGCTTGGCTTTACTGAAGCAGATGAAGCGGGACCTATTGGAAATAAGGCAGCGTTGGTCTGGGTGTTATGTCATCTGATCGGCGTTTATCCCTAGAAGGCATTGGAGGGGGGCAGAGAGGCCGGCAGCAATTGATAAGACAGGAGGATGATCAACAGGGACATGAGTTTGTTTTGCGATAAGGAGGGTATTGGGAGAGTCGAACATCCGGAGCTTCGATACGCGGCGATTTATTTTTTCAGGCAGGATGGAGTGCACTTGTCGCGTTTTGGTCTGGAATTGTACATAATTCAGATTAAGGAGGTTCTGGACAGGGCATTGGACATTAGACGGTATCCAAAGAAGCCCTAGGTCCTAGTTGGGGGTGGTCAAAAAAGTTGTGAGCCACAGACTTTTTTGAGTGGCGTTTTTCTTGCTAAATACTGGTTTAGATTGTTTGCAGGTTAAGTTTAGGTTTGGAAAGTTATTCCGGGAGTAGGTAGGAAGGGGAAGGTAGCATAGGAAATGTTTAGTTAGATAGTTATCTTAGGAAGCTAGAAGAGGTTACAAGGTTAATGTGACAGCATGGAATGTCCGAGGTGGGGGGTTATAAAATGTTGCAAGTTAAGGGGAAACTTTAGGGGTGGGGGGTAGAAAGGTAGGAAGGGAAATGTTTTATTGTAAGGTGCACCTGTCTTCAATAAAGCGGCCTTTTCCACACATATAGAGCGACTTGGTGGTCTGTGCTGCGCCCCTTTTTGGCCCAAACCTTTTTTTACATAATTTCTAATGACGCCACATACCCTTAACTGCAATGCCCTCTCCTCGAAGGCCGCCTTGAGTGGTGCACTAACTCAGCTTTATGGCAGCTGTGCGGCTCAGTGGAGAGAAAACAATCCAAGCCAGCTTTTCTGCTTCTGTTTATTGGTGGGTGTACAAATACTGAAGAGCTCACCTCGGCAATCGAGGCGTTAATGCAGTCCCTTAAGTTCAGGACGCAAATTCCCCCAGTCCAGCTACCTCGACCGGAAGCCAAGCTTAGCGGGAGAGCGGCATTACCCTGCCGGGGCCGGCCCGGTTCCCACCACCCCACGCTACTTTTATAGACGTCCTATAGGAAGGAGATGGTCAAGAAGCAGCACAGCGGCTACGGAGTGCATAGAACAATGAAAACACGTGGTGCATGCAGCCCAACTGTGCATGGCGCACTGAGAATAAAAACAAGTGCTGGTATACAGGAGGGGGCGCCGCACTGTGCGTGTAATGCGCAGCACTTTGGTACAAAGCTACCGACTTTGGAATTCAGGAACCGGGTTCGAGGCTTGGCGTGGCTTTCAAGTGTATACACAAAATGTCATCGGTACTAATAAAAAAGTAAATGAACAATGGCGTTCAGAGTGCAATTACTAAAATAAATAAACAAAGGGATTGTATTTTTGCCAATAACTGTGCTTGGGGTGGTTCTAAGAGGATGGGACCACCACAGAATCGTTCAAAAGATGTGCTTTTTGTTTTCAAGGCATCTGCTTGATTCTCCCTCTAGGTTAGGGAGGATCCCAAAATCATCACCTCTCTCACTGCTTGTTAATTTATCGTTTTCACTTTTGTGAAATGGCTATATGCATTTTTAGCATATAAAGACAGAGATATTTATTTTATTTTAACTTGCACTGTGCAAGATGCCTTTGGCAATTATTGTACAGTGCAGTCAAGCACACAGCTACGCACTACGCAATTTGCATAGCTACGTGTTGTTCAAAATGTACTTCGCGTAGCTACGTGAAGTGCTAATACGCAAACTACGCCCAGGGTTAGTACAGTGCTGGTTAAACCAAGTAGTTTGTGGCAAGCAAGCTTTTATTTGCCCAGAAAGATCACATTTACAAGGAGACCTGAAAGAACAGACAGTAAAGCAATCAGAAACACACTCACCTGATTTACTTGTCATTGTGCCTCCTTCAATAACTTTGCTTGCATTCGATCTACTGCCTGTAATGCTTCCCGATGACTTGCTGCTTCTGGTTATTGCTTTTGTGGGTGGCTCACTTGCCAAATTATTCATAGAATCATACAGGTCCCAGATAGTGGCCATTATGGCTAACAAAACGTATAACAAAATATAAATGCATTGCAGAGGTGAGTGCCATGTTTATTCACACAAATATAAAAAGAACAAAAATGACTGATTTCTCTTCTTCCCAATTGCTTGTCACATGAAACAGTTTTCAAACTTACTCTCCATTAATAAGAAATAAACCACAACATCTTGAAAGTGAAACATTACAAACACGTTTTGTTCGGTCAGTTACCACAGTAGACATAGATGACATCTTCAAATATGCAGCTAGAGCAAGGTACCTAAAGCCATTCAGGTACACATGTACAACCATCCACGCACAAGGACAAGGAGACAAATATATATCCATGCACACAGATCTACAGGCTCCCACGCGCATGGTCCACCTGGCATACAGCCATCCATATTCACAGACGGAGATACAGTGGCTCCCAGAGCAAGGTTATAAGTCAGACCACTGGTTACCACAGGAATATTATCGACAATTTAGAATTGACAATTCCAGTGTTTTTTTTTCATATGTAGTGTACATTTTAGGCGCGGTCCTTGAACTTGGAGTCACACCTGAATACATTGTTTTGTCCCGATTCAGCAGTTATGAAGTTCTGTGCTGTTTTGCAGGAGTTTGTTACCATGAAAGTAGGAGGGTTTTCGATATCCTTGAGTTCAGGGCTTATTAGTCGATGGTAAAAATGGAAGGAAGGCGTAAACTTCGTAGCAATGGACATGTGAAGGTTGAGAGAATAGATCCTCCCAGGGAGTGTTGGGGCAGATTGTGGTGGCATCAACAGCCTCGTCTAGCAAAGTGAGCATCAGAGTGGTGCACAAAAGTAAGTGCTAGCGGGCACCTTGTTTATATGAATTATTGAGGGGGACAGGCAGTCCAACAGAAGGAGTCATGCACAATTGTGTCAACATGCTTTGGCCTTCATGGAGCTCCATAAAGTGTTAGCACATTTTTCTGCTTTTACTGGGGAAGCCCAATGCTTGGCAACAACACGAGGGATGTGTGATGATCCCATGAAGTGATGCTGCCCTATGTCTTTGGGTGGGCATCCCTGAGGCTTTGATGCAGCTGACGATGGCCATTTGTCACTGGAGGTTAATGGCCCCTAGACCTTGAGAGTGTGACGGGAAGTTGTGCTTCATAACAAGGACAGTATCTCGATCCTCAAAACTGTCTGAGGCCGCAGTAGTGAGCCACTACTGCCACAACCTGAGGTTGTCTTCGATTATATTTTTCCTAGGATCAGCTCGCTGGTGTAAACTGCTCTCCCCTTGCGCAGCCCCGTCCTTAAGGCACTGCCTGCCCCCAGCACCTTCTGGTGTCCCAGGTAGGTGTTCGAGGCCCTCTTCCACCCGCAGGCTCCTGCCTGCCCATCACCCCTGGTGGTTCAGTGGAAGAGCCTCCTCTTCTGCTGGTCCGCTCTGTCAGCCTTTTTCTGTCTTTTTCTTTTTTTTCCATTTCCTTTTTTTGTCTTTGCCTTTTTGCCTATTTTTGCTGTTTGCCTCTGTTTTCCTTATTTGCCTTTCCCGCCGCTGCTGCCCCTGCGGCCCCTCTCCGCGTGTTCCGGCTCCTGCCTCACTGCTGCTCTCCCTCCCCCCGACCCCTTCTTAATGGCGGCCGCTGCGCGACAAGGCGAGCAAGACCTCCGACCTCCTGGCCCCCCGAGCTCCCGCCGCTACGACATCAGCACTCTCCACGTGCTCAACCCTGGGCGCAACATCAGCTGCCAGCTCTTGATGCCGAGCAACTCCTAAGGCCCGTTCTCCTGCCAATACTGACGCCGCACCTTCACCCACCTTCAGACCCAGACAGCTGCACCCAACCCACCGGACGCCAGCGTACACAAACCCCTGGGCTGCATCCTCCTTAACGAGCGCTCTCTGCACAGACACGCAGTAGAAGTTTGGAACCTCCTCAACACCCACTCGCCCAATGTTGCCTTCCTTACAGAGACCTGGACCAAAGCAAGCTCCACTCCCGACATCGCAACTGCCATCCCAGGCAGATACAAGATCCTGAGGAAGGACCGCCCGACCACCCCGGATGAGGCCTCGCCATCGTCCATAAAAGCTACCTCCGACTGACAACCTCCAACTCGGATGACGCCTCACACCCCATGGAACACATCCACTTCCAGATCCAGCCCAACCCCACAACGACACTCCACTGGACACTCGCCTACAAACTGCCTGGACCCCGCTCCCCATTCATAAACGCCATCGCACACTACATCACTCCCCACGCCCTCACCTCCACAAACTACATACTGCTAGGAGACCTGAACTTCCACCTAGACAGCCTCAGCGACTGCAACACCCAAGACATCTGCAACAAACTCACCTCCTTCTCACACCACAGATCAGGACCCTCTACGACAACTTCAACGACCAAGACCATGGCACCGACCCTACACCCTCCACCAGGAACGCCACCCAGCCGACCCTCCTCACCTGGACGCCTGTCACCACAGAAGACACCGCAAAGACGATGAAAAGCATCCACTTCGGAGCACCCACTGCACATATTCCACAGGGCCACCACCGCCATCGCACCAGAATTACGATGGACAATCAACTGCACCCTCGAAACAGCCACGTTCCCCGACGACTGGAAACATGCCGAAGTCAAACCCCTCCTCAAGAAGGCCTGCGAAGACCTGACTGACCTCAAGAACTGCAGGCCCATCTCTCTTCTCCCCTTTGCCACCAAGGTCATCAAGAAAGTCATGAACTCCCAGCTAACGCACTTCATAGAAACCAGCAACATCCTCGACTCCTCTCAATCTGGATTCCACAGCAACCACAGCACATAGACTGCCCTCATAGTCGCCACTGACGACATCCACACCCTCCTCGATCAAGGGCACACTGCAGCCCTCATACTACTAGACCTCACAGCAGCCTTCGACACCATCTTCCACCGCAAACTAGCCGCTAGACTCCACGACGCCAGTATCCAGGGAACCGCCTTAGACTGAATCTGGTCATTTCTCTCAGGCAGAACACAAAGAATAAGACTCCTGCCCTTCCTCTCCGAGCCCGCAGAGATCAGATGCGGAGTACCCCAAGGATCCTCCCTCAGCACCACACTCTTCAACATCTACATGGCCCCCCTCGCCACCATCGTCAGAAAACACGGACTCAACATAGTATCTTACGCCGACGACACCCAGCTCATCCTCTCCCTCACCAAGGATCCCGACATCACCAGGCACAGTTTCCAAGAAGGAATGAAGGATGTCGCATCCTGGATGAGCAGCAGCTGCCTGAAGCTCAACTCTGAAAAAACGGAAGTCCTCATCCTCGGGTCCAGCCCCACTGCATGGGACAACACCTGGTGGCCCCCCGCCCTCAGAAACCCACCCACCCCTACAGACCAGACGTGCAACCTCAGCATCATACTCAACTCCTACCTCACCATGAACCGCCAGATCAACGCTGTGTCCTCCACATGCTTCAACACCCTCCATATACTCTGCAAGACCTTCAAATGGATTCCCCCCGACTCCAGGAAGGCCGTCACCCATGCACTCATCAACAGCAGACTGGACTACGGAAACGTGCTCTACGCCAGAATCAACAAAACTCTCCTTCACAAACTCCAGACCGTCCAGAACGCCGCAGCCAGACTCGTCCTCAGCATCCCACGACAGGACCACATCACCCAGCACTTCCGCAACCGCCACTGTCTCTCTGTCAAAAAAGAATAACCTTGAAACTGCTCACACACAGCTACAAAGCCCTCCATAACACCAGACCCCAATACCTCAATGAAAGAATCTCCTCCCACGCCCCCAAGAGAAACCTCCACTTCAACGACCAAGCCCTAGCCACGATCCCCTGCATCCACAGGGCAAGAACGGGTGGCAGATCCTTCTCCTACATCGCGGTCAAGACCTGGAACGAACTCCCCCTCAGCATCAGATGAACCCCGACACTGCACCTGTTCAGAAAGGACCTCGAGACCTGGCTCTTCGGATGACCATAGAGCTGCCCTCACCCCCCTCCCCCTCAGTGCCTTGAGACCCTCACGGGTGAGTAGTGTGCTTTACAAACCCCTGATTGATTGACTGATTAAACCTATGCCATTCCCTGGTACAATTAGAAAACTATTTAACTACATAGATTCATTGTCAATGTTTAGATCTGAATAGTGAGATACTACAGGGATTAGACCATGGTAAACAGGAAACTTTCTGCAAGTAAAAATATTGGATATTCTATCCAATTACTTAGAAGGGGAGGGATGGGAGTATAGCAGAAATAGTAGAAATGTAGAAGGAGAAAGATGCAGTTTCAAGTCACAAACCCTATAAATATGAGAAAACATACCAGCAGCGTTTAGGTTTGCCACAACAACTCAAGACCACTTGACAGGACCTCAGTCACGACATCCAACTCTTCTCACATGGGTCATATAAGAACCACACACCTCTCCAACCAAACAGACATGCCCATCTATAATCACTGTAGAACAGTTAGAGTGATACAATGTAACACCAGCAGGAATAGTGTGCTACACAAATGCTAGATAATATCTCATCATCATCTCCATTTATAGTTTTTTTTATCAGATATCATTGACTGAAGAATGAGAAACGAAAATTCACATATTAAAAATATTACATAAATGAGAATATGTTCTTGAGAAATGTCTACTGCCTTGAATATATGACAAGCATTCTGCTAATCTCTTCCTCTGAATTGTCTGCAACAATGAACTTAATCTGAAATAATTAACTTAATGAATATCAATTAAACAGTTACCTGCATCTGCCATATGGATTTTGTCACTCTGTACTTCTTTACTCTTTGGCGCTCCGTTAAAGGTCTGTGTCATTCTTTCTATATATCTGTCATTTCCAACTCTGTTTTTACTCATCTCGGAATAAACGTCATTCTTTAACCTTGAAGAAAAAAAATCACTAGGTAAGACTTATACACTTACACAGATGTCAGCATGGCAGTTCAAAACACAAACACTCCAGATCTCCATGTCCACTGGCCTCTCTAGGTAGGTTGGGGGGTGGGTGTGTGTGTGTGCACTCATTGAAAAAACAACAGTTACATTGATAATATATTTAAGAATTGTAATAATATTTCCTTTACATTAAAACAAAAAACCTCGGAATTTCACTGAGAAAAAGAAAGGTTAAAAATACATATATGTGAAAATTCTAGTTAAAACATACCATTTTAAAGGAACAAGACAACTCAAAATTCACCAGCTATAGTTATCCGATGAGACTATAACTCATGCCCAATAATAATATAATGCCCTTATATATATATATATATATATATATATATATATATATATATATATATATATATATATATATATCACAATCCTCGCTACATACACCTCCTTGATGAATAAATAACGAGTACGGACCACAATTTGAGTGCGTGAGTTTCCTTTATTGTGGTTTGTCCACCATTACGCGTTTCAGCCGCTGCCGGCCTTGATCACATGACAACGCTGTGCTATAGGAACGGCTCTTTTAAAGTGACGTGTGCTTTATAATTCATGAATATAGCAAACAGACTTAGAATGTACTTGGCAGGTCAGTATACTTGTACAAATACTCAATTTGGTGCGTTTGCACATGGCCCAACCACATACCTGACATTTATATTATGTATAAAATATAAATATTCAAGGTAATTCATTATAATTGTCATAAATTGAAGTACAATACCATTCTTGTCTTGTTTATCCATATTTAACCGACATTTAGTGCAAATAACAAATAATGAATAAAGTGACTATGTGCATACAAATTCACCCAAACCTGGGTTTACTAATAAAGTGCATAATGCTTAAACATACTTGTTTCAAAAAATATAGCAGCAGTAGAGTTCTGTTTTGTCACTCCCCAAATCAACTATATACATATGCTAATTTTCAAATATTTGTAATTTTTCATACAGTACATAGAGTAAATTCAAATTACGGTTTTATAATAACTAAAGTGCAAGATTTCCACATAAAAACTAGTCAATCTTAAGAATATTACAGCACTGCAAATATTTAATAAACCTACTATGCATTAACTGTAAAAGTCCAATCACTTGTGGCTACCCTTGTCCTTTTCCTGTTATCAGAATATGGTCACAAGTAAGTATAAAGGTCCTCACTCGTGTTTAAGCCTCCCGGGATTTTAGTATCTGAATCTAAAATATAACATGTTTCCAACCTCCTCAGTTTTTCCTCTCGGTTTCCTCCTCTTTTGTGTACAGGGACAGCATCTATTAAAAAATATTTTAAATGTTTAAGATCACTATTGTGGATTCCTCTAAAGTATCTTGCTACAGGGTAGCTATAATCTTGGTTGACTATGGGCCTGGTATGTTGAAGTATCCTTTTGTGCGCTTGCAATTTAGTGCTCCCTACGTATTGGAGTCCACATGTACATTCCAATATGTAGATGGCATGGTCTGTTTTGCATGTAAGATGTTTACCAATTGTCTGCACTTTATCACTGAATGGTGTTCGATATGTGGTTTTATTAATACCATATCTACAGGCTTTACAAGTCGCACACTTAAAAAAACCTTTTTTTGCCGAGAGCCAAGTCCCTGCTTGTATGTCTTCTGGACTACTCTTCAGCAGGGCATTACTCTTGGACGCTGTCTTTCTGTAGGAAATAGACGGTGTTTTCGGCAGGAGGTGGCCTATCACGGGATCATCTAAAACGATAGGACAATTCCGTTTTAGAATACCTCTTAGCTGTTTCTCTTGTTTGGTGTATGTTAAAACTAGTCTGGTAGGTTCTATTTCCTGATTGGTTTGTTTGTCTAAGTTCACCTCTTTTCTGTTCCTAGCTAATACATCCGACCTGGCATGCAATCTAGGTTTAACAATGGCCGCATCTGTAGTTTTCATTTGGTAACCCCTTGCTAAAAATCTCTCTTTACTTTCTTGTTGTTTTGCGGCTAGATCTGCATCATCACTGCATATTCTCCTTATCCTTAACATCTCACCATAAGGGATACTCTGTATTAAATGTGTAGGGTGTGAACTGGTGGCATGCAATATAGAGTTCCCTGCCGTTTCTTTGTGATGTAAGGTTGTTGTGATTTTGTTATTAAAAATGCAAACTTGAACATCTAAAAAGGTGACCATCTCAGGACTAATCGTAGCTGTAAAATTCAAATTGATATTATTTACATTGATTTGCGAAACAAACTCCAATGCACTTTGTTCTGACCCATGCCAAATTATAAATAAGTCATCAATGAATCTGAGCCAGGTAACCACATGCTTTTGGAATAGGTGACCATGTTGCTTTTTGAGGACCAGCTCCTCCTACCAGCCCATATGTAAACAGGCAAAATTGGGAGAGAAGCTGGCCCCCATTGCCACACCTCGAACTTGTTGAAAAATCTGGTTCTTAAACATAAATACATTATTTTCTAGACAGAACAAAAGCATGTTGAATTGTTGATTAGCATTTTACTGTGCTGTGCAAACTTCAATGGTCGATTGTTAAGAAAATATTCCACTGCCCGGATACCATCTTTATGCCTAATGCTCGTGTACACCGATGTAACATCTAGAGCCATTAGGATATGTCCAGTGCACCATTCTATATCTTGTATTTTGCGTAGGAAATCACTGGTGTCCTGTACATAGGATTGAAGGTTCTTAACATAATCCTGAAGAAAGTAATCTAAGTACCGGGACATGTTTTCAAAAGGACCATCACATGCCGATATAATGGGCCTTCCGGCGGTTTCTGCAAGCTCTTGTGTACATTGGGAATAAAATAAATAACTGGCATGGTTGGATGCTCTTTTTAAAAAAAATTATATTCCTCTAAGCTTAACAGACCATCACTTTTCCATGCTAAGAGTTTGGCACAGATACGTTGCAGACTGTTTGGGGAGACATATCGGAGGAACCCAAAATGCACCTAACACTACAGTATCTCCACACAATGGGAGCGGGCAGGCATCTTGTTAAATGGTTTGCAGAGTCTTTGCGGACGCATGCGGCAATTCCACTCACCAAACTGAGAGAGAGCTGGGATGCGGACTTGCAGAGAGAAAGCACTGACAGGGAGTGGGCGACCATACTGGCAGGCCCCACTTGCATACCGAGAAATGCCCGGTTTAGGATCATACAATACTATATAACGCAGCGTGCATATTTGACACCGGCTTCGATAAATAGAATATTCAAACGGACGGATGCGCACTGCCCCCGTTGCGAAACAATAGGTAGTGATCTAGTGCATATGTTGTGGGCATGCCCTGAATTGCATGATTACTGGGAGGCTGTCACCACACGTTTGGCGCGATGCACGGAATGTGAGCTAGATTGGAGCTGGGAGGTGTGTGTATTGGGGTTGTACCGCCGCCGCAAGAAACAAAGTGATGACACGATTCATAGATCTAGGACTCATAGTGGCCAAGCAGCTTATTACTAAGCGCTGGAAGTCTCCTGACCCCCCATCCTCACAGGCATGGTATCATTCTATGGTGTGCTGGGCGCAGGCGGAGGCGGTGGCCCTGCGCCGGGAGGATGTTATGGGTATACGCAGGGTGCCAATAGCCGCGGCCTGGGACGCAATTCTTACTGACCTGCGGGGTGGATGGCAAGAGTGCCCGGAAGCACAAGATCTAACCCAGGGTTCGAATACCACAGACGACGGCGTGGAAAGACCCACAGCACACACTTAGATATTACCCCTTCACTAGCACACCTCCTCTTCTCCCCTCCCCCACATCATTGCAACACCTCTCTCGCACCCCTTTCATTCCCCCTCCCCACCACCTGCGGGCTGCATGGGGCTGAGCGAAGAACTGGTAAATGTAACATGTACTCCTGGCAAACCTTCAAATGGACAAAGGGTAATCATCTTGAGGCGCTGCAGTGTACCGGGCAGGTACTGGAAGCGATGGCGAGATATGAGACCAGTATTGGGTTGGCTACGCCACCTCACTAGTAACGGACATTAAGTGAGATGCTTTTCCCTATCCCCCTTTCCCCTCTTTGTTCCCCCTTCCCCTTCCACGCCTTCCAACTCCCCACCGCCATCCTTTCTATTGGTTTCAGTATATGTCCCCCCAATCCCCCCTCCCTTGTTCCGCCTTTGGTTTGTTCATTGTGTTTCATGGTATTGTGTATGTCCGTTATTGCAGCCACAATGACGTGTACTGACAAGGAGACTGTGCAAATGAATAATATGGTTGTGATGTTACATTATAATAATTGCAAAACCAATAAAGAAATTTAAACAAAAAAAGAGTTTGGCACAGAATTCGTCGTGGGTACTTTTCACTTTTTGCTTTGAACTTTTTCTATAGCACTCAAGGTTGTTAAGTTGTGATAGGGCCTCTTCCATATAGTCCTTGAGTGGCCAGAGGACGATATTGCCACCTTTATCTGAGTTTCTGACCACCACTTGCTTTTCATTTTGGAGTTTCGCAATTCATTGATGATATTTCCTCTCCTGGTTTGTATACCTTCGTTTGGTTTTGTGGAGATTAACATTCAGTTTCTTGATTTGAGCTACCACCTGTTCATTAAAAACAGCCAAAGAGTCACGGGGCATAATTGGATTAAATTTAGATTTTGTTTTGAACGGGGTATCAGGTTTTGCAAACATTTCTTGCAGTGGTACGCTTGAGATACTTATTTGTGTCTGTTGTGTTCTTTCCGCATCTCCACTAGTTTGGCTTGCATTTTCATCTTGCAAGTTTTGGAGATCTTGGAGCAGCGCGAGGTCCCCCACTGTTAGATCCAATGTGTTTGGGGATGTGGCCCTACCTGTATTGATGTTAGTACTCTGTGGGGTCTTTTGAAGTAGATGGTATTTCTTTAGCTTTAATTTTCGTATGAACCTAAAACAAAAAATCCTCGGAATTTCACTGAGAAAAAGAAAGGTTAAAAATACAATATAGATATGTGAAAATTCTAGTTAAAACATACCATATTAAACGAACAAGACAACTCAAAATTCACCAGCTATAGTTATCCGATGAAACTATTACTCATGCCCTATAAATATATACATACATATATATATATATATATATATATATATATATATACATATATATATATATATATATACATACATATATATATATATACATACATATATATATATACATACATATATATATATACATACATATATATATATACATACATATATATATATACATACATATATATATATACATACATATATATATATACATATATATATATATATATATATATATATATATATATATATATATATATATATATATATATATATATATGGACAATTTAATGTATATAGTTCATTAGTCAAACTGAAGCAAAGATAAATAAAATTCATCTGATGAAAGTAACGATTGATACCTTAATTAAGCTAAGTGATTTATTTGCAAGCTTTTACAAAAATATTTCCCTTCTACAAGCAGTGTCCAAATGAGGCTTAGAAATAAACCATTATTGTTGGACAAGTTTAATGTCTGCATATTATGCTGAGGAAATACAGCCAGGCCTGGTTGAATGTTACACTTTGTAAAACTCACGTTTGCAGAAGGACACAAAGAGAAAGAATATGCTGTCTATTTCATTTGCATTGTATTCTTAAAAAGAATCATCAGTCTTCGTAGCAATGTTTTAGTGCTTACATCCAAAGCACAAGCATCCTGCCTCAACATTCTTTTATATAAAAGAGCACTGGAACATAAAAATGCAATTTTGAGGCAAAGTCTGTTATGTGCTATAGTTTCTTTTATTACAGGCATAGATATGGAGGCATGAGGTATGGAGAAAGCAGTTTCATTTCAGAGATGTTGGTAGGGATGGGTCAGAGGCATTAATAGGTCTTATGCAGTGGCGGCTTGTGACATTTGAACGTGGTGAGGCGTAAAAGTTCGGGATGTTTGTCCTGTGAGGAGTGAGCGAGCCTGATAGTCATAATGGAGGTTCGGGGGGTGTTCTCCCTCCAGTAAAATTTTGAAAAAGTGGGCAAATGGTGCATTTTCAAGCAAATTTGAGAAAGCAAGAGGGTTTATAACGCAATTGTGAAAGTGTAGACTTACAATATTGAAACACATAAAGTGCTCCATATCTTACTGAATTAAAATTGTTCAACATCTTATATATTATCTGTATAACTTCCAAGTTACACAGACAATGTCTTCTATCACTGTTTGCTGCGGATCAAGCTAGCCACTGGATTCAAGCTAGTCTGGCTGATGAGGGGTGATACTCCGAAACCGGTCCCAGGATGCTTGTTTCGGTCGAAGGAGGACCTGGCTTGGCGTTTGGGCTGGACTGTTTCCATGAGGAGCAGGGTCAGGACTGATTTGCATATGGCTGGTTCCAAACTGGCATGGCGTGGTGAGAAAAAAAATGATGGATTAAACCCAGATCTTTGTGACTGGGGGTGAATGGTTGCATTGTTCAGCATTCTGTCCATCAATTATTTTTATTGCTTATCTCGAACAAGCTGCACAGCACATTTGCTAACTTCCTGGGCTGGTCACAAGAGCAGACTAGTGTGCATCAAAGGCAAGGCTGGGATTTCCTTTCCCAATGTTTAAACAGAGCAGACTACAGCCTAAGGCCATATGTCCTGCCATCTCGTGCCAGGTCCTGTGTTTATGTCCTGACAAATGGTTTGTATTTATTGCTTGCATTTGGATGGGGCGGAAGTGCCTGTTTTCAACAGTTTTATTCAGGCAGAATCCATTTGTCAGGACATAAACAAAGACCTAGAAACTACTTTGGCGAAGGAAAGCCCAGGCACCTTGCCTTTGATGCCACATCACAGACAATCTATCATGGTTAAGCACATATATTGCCACAATCGGGGTTGTACTGGTAATCGAAAGCATCCCTGGCAAATTTTGTCATACCAGCAACCCAGTACGGTGCATAATGAGCACCCAAGAAAATGTATGCGAAAATGGCACTTGCTACAACACATTTTTCATTATATATTCAATTGTAATCGCTTTTAAAGCACAGTAAATGATGACCTTAGAGTGCACCAAGATTCAACAATCTTTGCTGGGTCTCTTCAGTGATTGTAAATCAAGAAGGGTACGCAGTTCCCCAAAAGAGGATAGGACAACGAGTGTGGAGGCGGAAGGAGGGGAATCCTCCTAAACGGAACTAGAGTCCTCACACACCCAGCCAGCTAGGTGTCATGCTTCATCATATGGACTCGCTCCTCGTCGGGTCGGCGGTGCAATACCCGACGGGCACCCATAAAGGGGCTCTTTAGCGGAGATCTTTTGTTCCTGCCGTATGATGCCGTGGGTGTAAGGGCCCTAGGGGTGAGTGTAGATGTGAGTGTGTGATATAAAAAGGTTGGATAATCCAAAAGGGATTTTAAAGGAATGGTCATCCACCTTATTAAAAATACAAAGAGTGGCTGCTCGCTGGCTTAATGGTCCAGGGGAGCAATGCTCAACTCTACAAATGTGGTCAACATGTTTCATGCTGTTTGTTCATAAATGATACAGTGCATTTCTTCAGGACCTATAAAAACTATCTACACATAGTGGTTAGGTGGAGGGATACCTACCTACCACTAATCTTACGTGCGAGCATGTAGTCCCGACAGGCCTAGTGATATCTTACCACTAATCTTACATGCGAGCATGTAGTCCCGACAGGCCTAGTGATATCCTAGACAGGGATGACAAAAAGCAACAAAAATATTGACAATAAACTGTAAATGGTATTGTATGGTCATCCTCATAGCTCCACAACAAGTAGTCCATCCCATAAGTGCATAAATGTGAAAGAAATGCACTCATCTTACAAAATAAATAACATTTAGTAAAAACACAAAATGACTGGAGGAGAACGTAACTCAAATGAATATAAAACAGATAAATAATTGATAGCCTCACCTAACTAGGTGGTAGCGCTTGCTTCTACAGTATTGTCAGCTCTTGACACCTCAATGGATGGTGTCCTAAACAAAGGGGAGTAGGACAGTATAGATGACAAAACAATGTCAAAAAAGGAGGACCCATCCTGGCGGCGTATGGCATGATTAAGAAAACCATAATGAAACACTGGGGTATAGTGAACACAGGGGACCTGAGCCTCGCGCAACCAAGGTTTGCCTTTAAACGCACACCTAACTTGAAGGACATCCTCGTACACACTAGGCCAAAAACCAGGGAGCAAGGTGTGCAGAGCACATTGTGGGATCTACCACCAGTTACCGGTCACTATCCCTGTGGGACGTGCTCGGTCTGTGATCAGACTGATGTATTTAAGGAGATCAAGTTGACTGACACTCTTACATGGCAGTTGAAGAGACACACAAACTGTAATACACCAAGATGTATATATCTGATTACTTGTCCCTGTGAGAAAAAATACATAGGGATGACAATGAGACAAATAAAGCTACGGATTACTGAACACAAAAGTAATATGAGGTGTATGAAAACAACGACAAAACTATACACTCATTTCAGGGACCTTAACCACAAGGTAGAAACTTTAAAATGGATGGTACTTGAATCACACCCTAAAATTACCCACCAAGCTCTTTTTAAGATTGAGCAGAGATGGGTGCACCGCCTTTCCACAGACATGTGTGGCCTTAATGATAGTATACCCTGGGCTGCCCTGACAAACAGTTAATTCTCCCTGTGGTTTTGCCGCAAGGTACCCTTTATATGTATTACATTGCTTACCTCTTCTGCCTATTGGTGTACCGCGACTAATTCGCATTTGGTGCACCCACTTTTAATGATGGTCCTTTGAGTACACTGATCCTCAGGGGAATAAGAGGATTACTGCGTTTACACCGGCATATTCACATTGGATTAAGGTCTCCCTCTAGAATTTGCATTTAATATTTATCTTGATCTCAACACACACTTAGGCACCTATTCTGCGTGTGGATCCTTGTTAAAAAAGACTACTTTTGCCTTTCATTGCTTTCAAATCTTTCCCTCGTTTTGAAACCCTGGTTTTGAATATCTTTCATCGTTAATATAAACCATAGGCTCACTTTTCCAGCTTTTTGCAGCCTTCTTACACTCTTTAAGATGGCCGCCATGTTTACAGGATCGACACACAGCGCACACGGGACTGAAGCCGGGTGCACCACGTGACTTGCCGCCGCACTACGTTGCGCTGCTCCAGCTGACCCAGTGGCGGGACCAGGATAGCGGTATACTTAAACCCCAGTTCGGGAACTAATATCCGCTCCGGTTTCTCAGCTCGGCGCTTGGGTAGTTTTCAGAAGTTCGTCCGACTAAGGACAGGTGAGTGCGCAGGCTGGTCTCCAGCCTGCGCTTGTGTGTCTCGGCGTGCTGTTTTGCTCACAATGTGGGTCCCGACTTTTCAGAGACCCGCTAGTCCGGCACTTCCCCTCCACACCGGACGCTCTGATCAGTGTGTCCTCGGGGCCATGCCAGGTACTGACGGGTTTGATGCGGCCCGACAGAGCTTACACTGGTGCGATTCCATGCCCTGTGGGCTACTGTCATGGTTCAGTGGGAGCCCCGCCCCCCCCCAATTGTCTGGTGTGTGTGTGCTTATTCACTTATGCGGGATAGTGTTCCTCACTTCCGTGTATACAGGTGGTTGGCGGTCCAGTTCTCAGATACCGGAAACCACCGCCACGTCACACAGCGCTTCCGGGGGAAACCGCATAACCGCAGCGGTTCCCGCCGGTTCAGCGCTTTGGATTAATGCCCTTGCCATCAACGGATCCCCGTGTCTACAGCGGACCCTATCACAGGTATTCCAAGGTCGCGCTGGAGCGCTGTCTCGGTTTCTTCGTGTCTCTCTCCTGACTACTTGCTAGCGCGAACCGCATCTAGCTAACTTGGCATCTGGTCGCGCAGGAGCGCTATTGTTTGTTTTTTCCTTTTCCATCACGCTGGAGCACTTGTTTCTTTATTTTGCACCGCGCAGGAGCGCTAGTGCCTGTGTCCTATTGCACCGCGCAGGAGCGCTAGTGCCTGTGTCCTTTTGCACCGCGCAGGAGCGCTTGTTACTTTATTTCGCACCGCGCAGGAGCGCTAGTGCCTGTGTCCTTTTGCACCGCGCAGGAGCGCTTGTTACTTTGTTTTGTATCGCGAGGAGCGCTAGTGTTTAGTGCATGTGTCCCATTGCACTGCGCAGGAGCGCTTATTCATGATGATGGCTTCTGGTTACATGGTGTTTCCAGTTATGAGGTGATTACTAATTCCGCATGTATGCAAGAAGTGACAAGAGGAGGGTTTGTCTGTGCCTGTTGTAACAGGGTCTCCCTTTGTCTTCCTTCCCAGCCGGTGTTCACAGTAATACTCCAAACAGGAGGAAGTCCTCTACTGGTCTTCTGGACACCGTTCCCGTCATCTCTAGCTTCCTTCCACGATCCCATCTCCATCCTGGTTGTGTGCACGTCCCGATTGGGGTAAGGTGGATACGGGGGCGATAGCTCATGTCGTCTCTGTGAGATTGCTCCGCAAGCAGCAGGTAAGACTTGTGGGGTACCTGACAGAATCCGAAGCCCAAGTATTTCATCTCGCCCGGACGACATGAGCAATCCCGAGATCACACTGCAGGACATAGCGGCTATGCTTACCAGCATGCAGGCTGAAAGCCTCAGCTTACGCCAGGATGTGACGGCCTTGCAAAGCCAGGTGGTGGCTGGGGTAACAGGCCCTTGGGGTCCTTCTCCCACTGCTAGGGTTAGGCAGGAGGGGTTACTACGGCCTCCCTTGTTCACCTTTGGAAGCATCCCCTCTGCTTCCAATCAAGATAACGCCATACAAGTAATAGCACCTCACCCCGTACAACTAGCTCCACCCGAACGCTTTTATGGCGATAGCACCAAATACAGTGTCTTTCTCCACCAGTGCCATCTACACTTCATGGCCAGAGCAACCGCTTTTCCGGACGACGCTTCCAAGGTCGCCTTCATCCTTTCCTACATGGGTGGCGATGCCGCCCAATGGTCCATCTCATTGGTGGACAATGACGACCCCATGTTGTACAATCTGCCGGTCTTCAAAGAAACAATGCGGCGGATGTTCGCCCGTCACACCTTTGTTCAAGCCGCAGACAACGAACTGCTCAGTCTGAAGCAAGGCAACACAGACCTGCTCCATTATATCACGACGTTCAGTAGACTCGTCATTGAGGCCCGTTGGCCCGAGTCCAAGAAGGTGTCCGTCTTCTACAGGGGTTTACGCGACGAACTGAAGGACCTAATTTCACAGATGCCTGATCCTCCGGAAGAAATAGGACCGTTTATCGATCTGGTAGTCAAGGTGAACTACAGGATACAGGAGCGAAAGAACGAGAGAACCAAGGGAGGCGATAACCGGTTCTTGACCTTCAAGGACAAAGCAAAGGATGAACCGACTCCATCCAGTGATGTGCCTGAACCCATGCAAATAGGAGGCATACGGGGACCTCTCACCAATGAGGAAAGAGAGAAAAGAAGGAAACAGAACCAGTGCTTGTACTGCGGCAAGAACGGACACTTCGTTAGGGAATGCCCAGTGAAGCCTACCCGAGCTAGAGGAAGAAGACCGTTCGCATTCCCCATATCCAAGGGTGACAAGGCGGGAAACGGAGAAACCCAGTAGGTAGTGGGGTCCGACTACTGGGTTCTTCGTCCAGCAAGACCACGACCCCTGCCGTTTTCGGTGGCAGCCATCATCTGGGTGTTGAGGTGGCCCTACAAGCATGGACAGGCCAGGTATGGCAGGTGACCGCCCTTCACGATTCAGGAGCCACTGGCAATTTCATTCGACACCCAGTATATGATGGACCTGGGTATGGCCACTGTACCTAAGGCAAAACCAGAAACAGTAAAGGCAGTGGACGGTACAGACCTTACCTCCGGCCTCATCCGGTACCAAACAGAGGACATGGTTATGTCATTCACAAACAAACACACGGAAACCATCGCCTTTGATGTCATCGATGCACCCCAGTTTCGAGTGATATTGGGTCTTCCGTGGCTGGTGAGCCACAATCCACGAATTGATTGGGCGTCCAGAATCATATCCCTGGATTCAGCCCATTGCAGTACTACCTGTTATGCGCAGGCCGACTCTTCCTGTGTCCATGCTATACAGGCCCACGATCTACCCTTGACAGGAATGGGTGTGATAACACAGGACAACGTACCAGAGGCATACCTAGACCTAGCTGCAGTGTTCGACAAAAAGGGAGCCAATACCCTCCCTCCTCACCGCTCGTTCGACTGCAGAATAGACCTGATTCCTGGCTCCACACTTCCTTGTAGTCGAATATACTCCCTCACGGAGAAGGAGAATGAGCATCTCCGCTCCTACCTGGATGAATACCTACATAACGGGTTCATACGCCATTCTAGGTCCCCGGTGTCCTCTCCTCTTTTCTTCGTGGCCAAGAAGGAGGGGGACCTTTGGACTTGTATAGACTTCAGGGCTATGAACGCCATTACTATTAAAAACAGGTATCCTTTACCCTTGATTTCTAACCTGTTGGACCAGGTAAAAAACGCCTCCATTTATACCAAGTTAGACCTGCGGGGAGCTTATCATCTTGTCAGAGTCTGGAAGGGTGACGAATGGAAGACAGCATTCCGGACCAGGTTCGGCCTCTTCGAGTACCAGGTCATGCCTTTCGGGCTCTGCAACGCCCCCGCAGCGTTCCAGTACTTCATAGACGAGGTGTTGAGAGACTACATCGATATCTTCTGTATAGTGTATATCGATGATATACTGATATATTCACAAACCACTACAGAACTCATCCAACACGTACGCACCGTCCTCCAGCCGTTAGGACAACATGGTTTGTACGTCAAACTGGAGAAAAGCGTCTTCCACACCACAGCTGTTGAGTTCTTGGGACATATCATCACTCCTGCAGGAATCCAAATGGACAACAAAAAGGTGGAAGCCATCTTGCAATGGCCTTCCCCAAGCACCGTCAAGCACGTCCAGAGGTTTCTGGGATTTGCCAATTACTACCGCCGCTTCATCACAGGCTTTTCCAGGATTGTCACCCCCATCACCCGATTGCTGCGCAAAGGAGTCCAATACTGCTGGGATTCGGAAGCCGAACACGCCTTTCAGGAACTGAAAAGGAGGTTCACCACAGCTCCTGTTCTGATACACCCCGACTCAGAACAGCCATTTATTGTAGAGGCCGATGCTTCGCAAGATGCCCTGGGGGGTGTGTTGTCACAAAGAGACAGTGGAACGGGTCTCTTACACCCCGTAGCGTTCTATTCCAGAAAACTACAACCAGCCGAACGCAACTACACTATATCAGACCGAGAACTCCTGGCCATCAAGACAGTGTTCGAAGAATGGCGCCATTACCTGAAAGACGCCAAACATCCCGTGACTATCTACACAGAACACCGGAACTTACAGTTCCTTCGCTCAGCCCGTGCCCTCACATCCAGACAACTACGATGGACTCTGTTCTTCAACGAATGTGATTTTCATATCACGTACCGACCTGGTAGGGAGAACGCCAAGGCCGACGCCCTATCCCGTCTTGAGGAAACCGACGAAACCGTGTCCACCGTTGTGCCAGTATCTATTATTCCTGAACAATGTTTCCAGGGTGTGATTCTATCCTCTGATTTCCTTTTCCAGTTACAGGATGACATAAATCAGACTGATCCGGCTTGCTTGGCAGGGAACCATGAAGGTGTAACCACACAGAACGGATTCTTGTATAAAGAAGACAGATACTACCTTCCACTGGTGGCCCGCCAACAGCAAGCCCTGTATATGTGTCATGATCACATCCTGTCCAATCACCCGGGCTATCACAAAACCATGGAACTATTGCAGAGACGTTTCTGGTGGCCTACAATGGAAGTAGATACCAGGGCCTATATAGCTCGTTGTGCGATTTGTGCCCAAGGAAAGAACGTGTCAGAATCCTCCGTTGGGCTGTTACATCCCATTCCTGTTCCTCCTCACCCCTGGCACACCATCTCCATGGATTTTGTCGTGGAACTGCCAACCACCGAATCTGGTTATACCACTGTCCTTACCATAGTAGACCACCTTACGAAAATGGCTCATTTTGTACCTCTGAAGAAGTTGACTTCGGCAGCCGAGCTGGCAGTGATCTTCCTACAAAACGTGGTTCGACTGCATGGCATACCGTCTGTGGTAATAACAGATCGGGGTTCGCAGTTCGTTTCCCGTTTCTGGAATGAAGTGTGCATTGCCCTGGACATGGACATACGCTTATCGTCCGCATATCACCCCCAGACCGACGGTCAAGCAGAAAGGACTAACCACACCATGGAGCAGTACCTCCGCTGCCTGCTGTTGGCTGTGGAAAAGGAATGGGCGGAAGTGCTATGGATGGTGGAATACGCATACAACAACAACAAGCATTCTGCCATCGGCATGTCTCCCTTCTTTTGCCTCCAGGGAAGACACCCTCGAACAATACCTTGGGAAGAACCACAGAACAGTCCCCTGCCCACGGTTCAGGCATACCATGCCAAGCTTTGCGAGCTCTGGCAACAGGCCCGGTTCGAGTTGGCCAAGGCCAAAGACACTTATAAACAATACGCAGACAACCACCGGAAGGTGGAACCCGCCTACAAAAAAGGAGACAGGGTATGGCTTTCCATTCGAAACCTCAACATGCATGGCCCCAAGAAGCTCTTGCCCCGTTTTGTGGGACCTTATGTCATTGAGAGGGTGATCAACCAAGTGTCCATGAAACTCTCGTTGCCTCCTCAGATGAGGATACACCCTGTCTTCCATGTGTCCCTTCTACGTGCCGTTCACCCTGAGTGCACTGTGTCATCTCCTCCTTCTCCGGTCCTTAGGGACGATCACATTGAGTATGAGGTCCGGGCTATTCTTGATTCCCGTCGTACACGGGGGAGGCTCTTTTACTTGGTGGACTGGAAGGGGTACGGTCCAGAGGAGCGGTCCTGGGAGCCCCTGTCTCATGTACGTCACGCTTCCCGATTGGTTCGTGCCTTCCATGTCAGTCACCCACTGAGCCCTCGCCCTGCCACCCCTGTTTGAGGCTGCTGTTTTGGGTGGGGGTTCTGTTTTGGGTGGGGGGTACTGTCATGGTTCGGTGGGAGCCCCGCCCCCCCCGATTGTCTGGTGTATGTGTGCTTCTTCACTTATGCGGGCTAGTGTTCCTCACTTCCGTGTATACAGGTGGTTGGCGGTCCAGTTCTCAGATACCGGAAACCACCGCCACGTCACACAGCGCTTCCGGGGAAAACGCATAACCGCAGCAGTTCCCGCCGGTTCAACGCTTCGGATTAATGCCCTTGCCATCAACGGATCCCCGTGTCTACAGCAGACCCTATCACAGGTATTCCGAGGTCGCACTGGAGCGCTGCCTCGGTTTCTTCGTGTCTCTCTGCTGACTACTTGCTAGCGCGAACCGCATCTAGCTAACTTGGCATCTGGTCGCGCAGGAGCGCTATTGTTTGTTTTTTCCTTTTCCATCGCGCTGGAGCGCTTGTTTCTTTATTTTGCACCGCGCAGGAGTGCTAGTGCCTGTGTCCTATTGCACCGCGCAGGAGCGCTAGTGCCTGTGTCCTTTTGCACCGCGCAGCAGCGCTTGTTACTTTATTTCGCACCGCGCAGGAGCGCTAGTGCCTGTGTCCTTTTGCACCGCGCAGGAGCGCTTGTTACTTTGTTTTGTATCGCGAGGAGCGCTAGTGTTTAGTGCCTGTGTCCCATTGCACTGCGCAGGAGCGCTTATTCATGATGATGGCTTCTGGTTACATGGTGTTTCCAGTTATGAGGTGATTACTACTTCCGCATGTATGCAAGAAGTGACAAGAGGAGGGTTTGTCTGTGCCTGTTGTAACAGGGTCTCCCTTTGTCTTCCTTCCCAGCCGGTGTTCACAGTAATACTCCAAACAGGAGGAAGTCCTCTACTGGTCTTCTGGACACCGTTCCCGTCATCTCTAGCTTCCTTCCCCGATCCCATCTCCATCCTGGTTGTGTGCACGTCTCGATTGGGGTAAGGTGGGTACGGGGGCGATAGCTCATGTCGTCTCTGTGAGATTGCTCCGCAAGCAGCAGGTAAGACTTGTGGGGTACCTGACAGAATCCGAAGCCCAAGTGTTTCATCTCGCACGGACGACATGAGCAATCCCGAGATCACACTGCAGGACATAGCGGCTATGCTTACCAGCATGCAGGCTGAAAACCTCAGCTTACGCCAGGACGTGACGGCCTTGCAAAGCCAGGTGGCGGCTGGGGTAACAGGCCCTTGGGGTCCTTCTCCCACTGCTAGGGTTAGGCAGGAGGGGTTACTACGGCCTCCCTTGTTCACCTTTGGAAGCATGCCCTCTGCTTCCAATCAAGATAACACCATACAAGTAATAGCACCTCACCCCGTACAACTAGCTCCACCCGAACGCTTTTATGGCGATAGCACCAAATACAGTGTCTTTCTCCACCAGTGCCATCTACACTTCATGGCCAGAGCAACCGCTTTTCCGGACGACGCTTCCAAGGTCGCCTTCATCCTTTCCTACATGGGTGGCGATGCCGCCCAATGGTCCATCTCATTGGTGGACAATGACGACCCCAAGTTGTACAATATGCCGGTCTTCAAAGAAACAATGTGGCGGATGTTCGCCCGTCACACCTTTGTTCAAGCCGCAGACAACGAACTGTTCAGTCTGAAGCAAGGCAACACAGACCTGCTCCATTATATCACGACGTTCAGTAGACTCGTCATTGAGGCCCGTTGGCCCAAGTCCAAGAAGGTGTCCGTCTTCTACAGGGGTTTACGCGACGAACTGAAGGACCTAATTTCACAGATGCCTGATCCTCCGGAAGAAATAGGACCGTTTATCGATCTGGTGGTCAAGGTGAACTACAGGATACAGGAGCGAAAGAACGAGAGAACCAAGGGAGGCGATAACCGGTTCTTGACCTTCAAGGACAAAGCAAAGGATGAACCGGCTCCATCCAGTGATGTGCCTGAACCCATGCAAATAGGAGGCATACGGGGACCTCTCACCAATGAGGAAAGAGAGAAAAGAAGGAAACAGAACCAGTGCTTGTACTGCGGCAAGAACGGACACTTCGTTAGGGAATGCCCAGTGAAGCCTACCCGAGCTAGAGGAAGAAGACCGTTCGCATTCCCCATATCCAAGGGTGACAAGGCGGGAAATGGAGAAACCCAGTAGGTAGTGGGGTCCGACTACTGGGTTCTTCGTCCAGCAAGACCACGATCCCTGCCGTTTTTGGTGGCAGCCATCATCTGGGTGTTGAGGTGGTCCTACAAGCATGGACAGGCCAGGTATGGCAGGTGACCGCCCGTCTCGATTCAGGAGCCACTGGCAATTTCATCGACACCCAGTATATGATGGACCTGGGTATGGCCACTGTACCTAAGGCAAAACCAGAAACAGTAAAGGCAGTGGACGGTACGGACCTTACCTCCGGCCTCATCGGTACCAAACAGAGGACATGGTTATGTCATTCACAAACAAACACACGGAAACCATCGCCTTTGATGTCATCGATGCACCCCAGTTTCGAGTGATATTGGGTCTTCCGTGGCTGGTGAGCCACAATCCACGAATTGATTGGGCGTCCGGAATCATATCCCTGGATTCAGCCCATTGCAGTACTACCTGTTATGCGCAGGCCGACTCTTCCTGTGTCCATGCTATACAGGCCCACGATCTACCCTTGACAGGAATGGGTGTGATAACTCAGGACAACGTATCAGAGGCATACCTAGACCTAGCTGCAGTGTTCGACAAAAAGGGAGCCAATACCCTCCCTCCTCACCGCTCGTACGACTGCAGAATAGACCGGATTCCTGGCTCCACACTTCCTTGTAGTCGAATATACTCCCTCACGGAAAAGGAGAATGAGCATCTCCGCTCCTACCTGGATGAATACCTACATAACGGGTTCATACGCCATTCTAGGTCCCCGGTGTCCTCTCCTCTTTTCTTCGTGGCCAAGAAGGAGGGGGACCTTCGAACTTGTATAGACTTCAGGGCTATGAACGCCATTACTATTAAAAACAGGTATCCTTTACCCTTGATTTCTAACCTGTTGGACCAGGTAAAAAACGCCTCCATTTATACCAAGCTAGACCTGCGGGGGGCTTATCATCTTGTCAGAGTCCGGAAGGGTGACGAATGGAAGACAGCATTCCGGCTCAGGATCGGCCTCTTCGAGTACCAGGTCATGCCTTTTCGGGCTCTGCTTCGCCCCCGCAGCGTTCCAGTACTTCATAGACGAGGTGTTGAGAGACTACATCGATATCTTCTGTATAGTGTATATCGATGATATACTGATATATTCACAAACCACTACAGAACACATCCAACACGTACGCACCGTCCTCCAGCAGTTAGGACAACATGGTTTGTACGTCAAACTGGAGAAAAGCGTCTTCCACACCACAGCTGTTGAGTTCTTGGGACATATCATCACTCCTGCAGGAATCCAAATGGACAACAAAAAGGTGGAAGCCATCTTGCAATGGCCTTCCCCAACCACCGTCAAGCACGTCCAGAGGTTTCTGGGATTTGCCAATTACTACCGCCGCTTCATCACAGGCTTTTCCAGGATTGTCACCCCCATCACCCGATTGATGCGCAAAGGAGTCCAATACTGCTGGGATTCAGAAGCCGAACACGCCTTTCAGGAACTGAAAAGGAGGCTCACCACAGCTCCCCTTCTGATACACCCTGACTCAGAACAGCCATTTATTGTAGAGGCCGATGCTTCGCAAGATGCCCTGGGGGTGTGTTGTCACAAAGAGACAGTGGAACGGGTCTCTTACACCCCGTAGCGTTCTATTCCAGAAAACTACAACCAACCGAACGCAACTACACTATATCATACCGAGAACTCCTGGCCATCAAGACAGCGTTCGAAGAATGGCGCCATTACCTGAAAGACGCCAAACATCCCTTGACTATCTACACAGACCACTGGAACTTACAGTTCCTTCGCTCAGCCCGTGCCCTCACATCCAGACAACTACGATGGACTCTGTTCTTCAACGAATGCGATTTTCATATCACGTACCGACCTGGTAGGGAGAACGCCAAGGCCGACGCCCTATCCCGTCTTGAGGAAACCGACGAAACCGTGTCCACCGTTGAGCCAGTATCTATTATTCCTGAACAATGTTTCCAGGGTGTGATTCTATCCTCTGATTTCCTTTACCAGTTACAGGATGACATAAATCAGACTGATCCGGCTTGCTTGGCAGGGAACCATGAAGGTGTAACCACACAGAACGGATTCTTGTATAAAGAAGACAGATACTACCTTCCACTGGTGGCCCGCCAACAGCAAGCCCTGTATATGTGTGATGATCACATCCTGTCCAATCACCCGGGCTATCACAAAACCATGGAACTATTGCAGAGACGTTTCTGGTGGCCTACAATGGAAGTAGATACTAGGGCCTATATAGCTCGTTGTGCGATTTGTGCCCAAGGAAAGAACGTGTCAGGATCCTCCGTTGGGCTGTTACATCCCATTCCTGATCCTCCTCACCCCTGGCACACCATCTCCATGGATTTTGTCGTGGAACTGCCAACCACCGAATCTGGTTATACCACTGTCCTTACCATAGTAGACCACCTTACGAAAATGGCTCATTTTGTACCTCAGAAGAAGTTGCCTTCGGCAGCCGAGCTGGCAGTGATCTTCCTACAAAACGTGGTTTGACTGCATGGCATACCGTCTGTGGTAATAACAGATCGGGGTTCGCAGTTCGTTTCCCGTTTCTGGAATGAAGTGTGCATTGCCCTGGACATGGACATACGCTTATCGTCCGCATATCACCCCCAGACCGACGGTCAAGCAGAAAGGACTAACCACACCATGGAGCAGTACCTCCGCTGCCTGCTGTTGGCTGTGGAAAAGGAATGGGCGGAAGTGCTATGGATGGTGGAATACGCATACAACAACAACAAGCATTCTGCCATCGGCATGTCTCCCTTCTTTTGCCTCCAGGGAAGACACCCTCGAACAATACCTTGGGAAGAACCACAGAACAGTCCCCTGCCCACGGTTCAGGCATACCATGCCAAGCTTTGCGAGCTCTGGCAACAGGCCCGGTTTGAGTTGGCCAAGGCCAAAGACACTTATAAACAATACGCAGACAACCACCGGAAGGTGGAACCCGCCTACAAAAAAGGAGACAGGGTATTGCTTTCCATTCGAAACCTCAACATGCATGGCCCCAAGAAGCTCTTGCCCCGTTTTGTGGGACCTTATGTCATTGAGAGGGTGATCAACCAAGTGTCCATGAAACTCTCGTTGCCTCCTCAGATGAGGATACACCCTGTCTTCCAGGAGCGCTATTGTTTGTTTTTTCCTTTTCCATCGCGCTGGAGCGCTTGTTTCTTTATTTTGCACCGCGCAGGAGCGCTAGTGCCTGTGTCCTATTGCACCGCGCAGGAGCGCTAGTGCCTGTGTCCTTTTGCACCGCGCAGGAGCGCTTGTTACTTTATTTCGCACCGCGCAGGAGCGCTAGTGCCTGTGTCCTTTTGCACCGCGCAGGAGCGCTTGTTACTTTGTTTTGTATCGCGAGGAGCGCTAGTGTTTAGTGCCTGTGTCCCATTGCACTGCGCAGGAGCGCTTATTCATGATGATGGCTTCTGGTTACATGGTGTTTCCAGTTATGAGGTGATTACTACTTCCGCATGTATGCAAGAAGTGACAAGAGGAGGGTTTGCCTGTGCCTGTTGTAACAGGGTCTCCCTTTGTCTTCCTTCCCAGCCGGTGTTCACAGTAATACTCCAAACAGGAGGAAGTCCTCTACTGGTCTTCTGGACACCGTTCCCGTCATCTCTAGCTTCCTTCCCCGATCCCATCTCCATCCTGGTTGTGTGCACGTCTCGATTGGGGTAAGGTGGGTACGGGGGCGATAGCTCATGTCGTCTCTGTGAGATTGCTCCGCAAGCAGCAGGTAAGACTTGTGGGGTACCGGACAGCTACTATTCGAACCAATTTGACTCCGTCTAGCTACACGATCGGAGCGATCGCCTTTGGCATTAACCCCCAGTAATCAACACTGACTCAGCCAGGGTGGGGGCGTCCTGACGCGATGCTGGTCCACGATGTGGGGGTCCTCTTGTGCCATACGCCGCCAGGATGGGTCCTCCTTTTTTGACATTGTCTTGTCATCTATACTGTCCTACTCCCCTTTGTTTAGGACACCATCCATTGAGGTGTCAAGAGCTGACAATACCGTAGAAGCAAGCGCTACCACCTAGTTAGGTGAGGCTATCAATTATTTATCTGTTTTATATTCATTTGAGTTACATTCTCCTCCAGTCATTTTGTGTTTTTACTAAATGTTATTTATTTTGTAAGATGAGTGCATTTCTTTCACATTTATGCACTTATGGGATGGACTACTTGTTGTGGAGCTATGAGGATGACCATACAATACCATTTACAGTTTATTGTCAATATTTTTGTTGCTTTTTGTCATCCCTGTCTAGGATATCACTAAGCCTGTCGGGACTACATGCTCGCATGTAAGATTAGTGGTAGGATATCACTAGGCCTGTCGGGACTACATGCTCGCACGTAAGATTAGTGGTAGGTAGGTATCCCTCCACCTAACCACTATGTGTAGATAGTTTTTATAGGTCCTGAAGAAATGCACTGTATCATTTATGAACAAACAGCATGAAACATGTCGACCACATTTATAGAGTTGAGCATTGCTCCCCTGGACCATTAAGCCAGCGAGCAGCCACTCTTTTGTATTTTTAATAAGGTGGATGACCATTCCATTAAAATCCCCTTTTGGATTATCCAACCTTTTTTATATCACACACTCACATCTACACTCACCCCTAGGGCCCTTATACCCACAGCATCATACGGCAGGAACAAAAGATCTCCGCTAAAGAGCCCCTTTATGGGTGCCCGTCGGGTATTGCACCGCCGACCCGACGAGGAGCGAGTCCATATGATGAAGCATGACACCTAGCTGGCTGGGTGTGTGAGGACTCTAGTTCCGTTTAGGAGGATTCCCCTCCTTCCGCCTCCACACTCGTTGTCCTATCCTCTTTTGGGTAACTGCGTACCCTTCTTGATTTACAGTATCTGTGCATTTACGCTGGACCCCGTTAAACAGCCCTATTAGTCCCTCTCTTTTGTCAAGACTCTTCAATGATTCCCTCACTATCGCCCTCCAACAGTGCCCATCATCCTCCATAGCCCCTCCGTCATATGTATTTCATTTTTTTTATAGCGTCTCTCCTACCAGTGGAGGGTTTCAGAGCACTTTACACCACACACACACACACAGACCATGAATAATACATGGGTAAATCAGTGTATAGAAAATATTACATAAGACTAAGAGGACTACAAGGTGTAGGGTTCAAGTCATCCACACTGGTTGGCATTTTTTAGGAGTGCTTGGTAAAAAGAGAAATAAGACAATCATGTCTGAGAATAGAGAAAACACAATTGTATGTACAGAACAGTTGGTAAATCACTGCACGGTTTTTGTATGATCAGAGACAACACTGCACAAACACATACATTAGATACACGTATACGTACATGTTGAAAGTGAAATGCAAACACACAACATGGTTTTGAGGACCAGCAAATTAAATTCCATGCACATAGAGTGGCATGCAGGTGCTGCTAGGCGCATGCCAACATACACAACATACACAACACACTCACAGATGCACAGGCACCAGCCGTTCTAACTAAAAGCAAAGCTGGCTTGCACACCCTTTCAGAGATCCACGCAAGCATATATGCACACACTGAATGCCCGTACTGCTAAAAGTCTGAGTAAGCTCCTTACTCTTTTTTATCAATTTTATGAACAGTCTTGACTTATCCACAAATTTTTCAAAATCACATCATAAAGTTTGGTTCATCAAAAACGAAAACAATTTAATATGTAATAGATGGCCAACATATTAGTATGGTGGATAAGTTCAAGTAACGGGGGATACAACTGGATTCTGAGTTCAATTGGCATTTGCTTATAAACCAGAATGTTTCCTCTTTTAGAAGGGCGATATTTGGTGTTAGGGACTTTTCGTGCCGATCGGGGTGCACTCGCATCCAATCGGTCTTGGAGATTTATAGGGCTAAATGTATCCCCTTAGTGTGCTATTGTAGCGGAATTTGGAAATACGGCCAGGTTGCACCACTCCAAGTCACGGAAAATAAGTTTTTAAAGAGTCTCCTGGGAGTTTGCCAAAGCACACCTTATGAAATCGTCCACTAAGAATCAGGCATGTATTTTTTAATTGATCCACTCCGCCTCAAACCATTAAAACTCTGGACAAAGAAGGAGTTGTGTTTCTGTAGATTGATCTTGCAAGATAGCTTACAATTAGAAAAGTCCCTACAGATTCCTTGGCTGGTGTATGTGGCGCATAGCTTGCGGGCTACAGGGAGGCCGGATATGTTTGCTAACACCACAAACATAACTCGTGCTGATGGAAAATGGGTTGAAACCGCTCTTATGGACAAGTTGAGATCAGACCGCGAGGATGTTGCTTTAACAAAACACTATGCGCCACGCGCTATTGGAGAAAACAGTTAGCAATATTGAACCGTATCTCACTTGGGATATACCTCACCATCAACGCCGATTGTTGACCTATTTTAGATTAAATTTATTTCACCGACTGGTCCCTTTTAATCGTGGTTGTTTTAAGGGCTCAGATTTGCCTCCCTGCAACTGCGATAACACATCGATCAACGACACATTACATGTGGTTATGTTCTGCTCAAAATACAGTAACCTGCGATACAAATTCATACTCCCAATCGTATTAACGCTAAATTTTAAACAAGTTAGGCCAGCCTTACTTTTTTTACAGCTGCTGAACTCACCTTTTACTTGCTTTTTCCTTGTTCGTTTTTTGGTGGGAGTTCTAAAATATGAATGATTATGAATGAATGAATGAATGAAGTAATATTTATAAAGCGCGTAGCTACCCGAAGGCATCCCAGCGCTGATTATGGCACTTACATTTTCTATGTTGTTTTTAAATGACCTCCTTTTATGATTTTATCTATAAAATCGAATAAAGATTAGGATGATGATGAATGCCACGCATTTCTGGGACAACTGGTACTGTACTACACACTGAAAAGTCCGACAATCAGTGGTGTGCATATACATAGCAAAATACTAGGACAGTGGCACACATCCAATCCTGGTACATACTGGCACGCATGAATGCAGCCATGTATACACAAATTGCTAAGAAATAAAACCATATTAGTAATGTAAACAGTACCTAGACCCCGCCAGGCTCTCTCTAAAATACCCCATCACTTACCTGAAGATTATGTGGGTGGAGGGGTACAAAACATCACCCCGGGGTTGGTCCTATACCTTCTACGCCTACATCCATGCCCTTTTTCCAGGTGAGAAGGTACTGCAGAACGTTCTGCCCCTCAGGGGAGGGGGCTTACTTGCCCTCAAGGGGGGCAGGTGGCGGCGCCACCCCATACTGCAATCAGCCATCGGTGGCCGATGAAGGTTGGAATCTCACGGGGGTAGTGGCAATCTCCGGTATATCTCTTATTACAGAAATTGGAGTCTTTGCACTGCCTCCCAACTTTAAACGAGGCCTTAAAACTCTTGTGGAGTGCTATACTGCCATTGAAACTAACTACCGTCTGTTTACATTAACGTTCCATACCATATGTCCCCCTGCACTTGAGAGCACAAGGTCCCTTGCCCCCCAGCACTCCAGAGACCCAGGTCCCTTGCCTCATCCCACCAGTACTCCAGAGCTCCAGGCCCCTAGCCCCTCAGCCCTCACCTGAGGTCCCAGATCACTGCTCCCAGTCCCTCCTGGATGCCCCCAAGGAAGACTTTCTCGCACTCCTCCAGGTCCCCCTTGTTCCTGAGACCCTGCTTCAAGCAGTCAAAGTCACAGGTGACACTAGAGCGCAGCATCTGCACAGCTGCAATCGCCTGGGCGAAGTCCTCCAGGTTCACGGCGTCTGCGATGTCTGCAAACGTACCTTCTCGGTCTTCCCTACTGACCCTTCTTTCTCTCCCACAGTCTGTCCCTACCACTATCCAACCATCTTTTTTTCTGCATTGCTGCAGAGTAGTTAGAAGAAGTGGAAGGAGAAAAGATGAGGTCTTAAAGAGGCGTTAAGCACACATGGATTAGTTACTGCAGTTGTGCAACTGCCATTATTGCAGCAAGTCCTAAGCAACCCAGATGTTGCTCCCTTGAGAGAAGGACCAGGATTTGATAGGGCAGGTGAACCCAGTGCTCATTTTGAGTGCAGAGGGCTGTGGGTGCCCACCCCCCTATTCTTTCTATCACAGATGGTGACAGGCTTTTGGTACGCATGTCGGGCTGGTCTGCCAACCTGACATGTGCACTTTGAAGTGCAAGTGTGTGCCGAAGGGTTTTGAGCCCCACTCACTCATCACTAAGTAACTGGCTCGTGGCTAATTAAATAAAAAGAAAAATGCACATAGCCCGCAACCGGAAAAAAAATATTTAAACTCTAGATTTATTTACATTCATTTCAGGAGCTTGGAGGGCCAAGGAAAGGGGGACAGGGGGGCAGGGGGACAATGCCCCAACGCTCTAATAAAGGAGCCGCTGCTGGACTTGTGGGTGTCTGAGAGGCTATACATTCTGTATCAGAGCTAAAAATATATGTGGTTATCTCAAATAGATCCTCAGGGCAAATGACCATTCAGTCATTTGTCATGGCAACAACTCTGCCCCATGGAACAACTACAGGTCTGGGATAGAATCAGTCACACTAGCTGGTTGGCTGGGGCACAGCCTAAGTGCAGTTATTAGACACCCATGTTGGCAGCATCTGTGTACAAATGTAATTAAAGTAATCAGAAAGAACAGTGGTACAAATGTCTCAATAGTATCACTGGGAAGCCAGTAGGGTTGGGGTAGAATCATTAAATAAACAAGGCTGTGGCGCAGTTAATTACATCATTGGTCAGTGCCTCTTTACATGAAGAAGTCTAGGGATGCAGTTAATCACAAACACTTCTTCTGTCACAGAAAGATGGGTACATCAGAGTCAGAGTCAATAAAATGTTAGGTTGATTACTCAAAGACAAGATTAGGAATTGTCAGTCATCTGTCCGCCTTCAATTTTTGAAGGTTGATGGAGCTGAAGTGGGGTCAGCCTCACAGGAGGCAAATTGTGTGCGGGTAGGTAGCTAAGGGCTATGCAAAGTTACTGATACACCAGGTTCAAGCCTCTGGTTTGTTGACAGTGCCTGGGTACAATTATTTGGATTTTTAAGTTGGTGCATTTTCAAAAGTGATTTCAAGGCAGATAGGGAAAGGAAGACCTATGAATACAAATACATGCACCTAGTCAATACAATGAGTAGTCATTTGAACAGTCTCTGGATCTTCACGAGTCATTCTCCTGAATGAAAGACTTCCACCCCTTTCCCTCCACCCTTACAGATACACAGGTTGTAACATTCTTGTCGGACAAACTCACCCTTTTTTGTAAAGGCACTCATGTGACGTGTGTGACTCTGTCAAGATCTTCCAGTCTAAAGAGACATTTACCAGATGTAACTAGCTCCACCCAAGCCCTGCAAACCTAGAGGCACCAATCGTTTATTCCTAACATGGGACAACTTAAAAAATGTGAAACATGTATTATATGAGCATGACCAGTGCAAGTTCCCTTCACCAATAGAAAAACGTGCAGACATCAACAGTGTATGCTGCAGAATAAGCTTCCCTCAAACGAAAGGATTTATAGAACAGGCAGCAGCAGAGCACATATTTGCCGCCACCTGTGTCAGGTCTAGATGGTGTATAAGTAAGATTTCTGAAACCTGAGGCTATAAGCAGGGAAGAGCGACTCAGAGTATGCCTTAACAAGATCATTAGAAATATGGGGGGGTTTGTATCATTCCTAGTGATCCTTGGCGATCTCTCTGTCCTTTGATTTCAAGTAGAAAGGGGTCCAACCTCCTCAGGTCCCTCTCACAGGTCACATGGGCCAAGAGCAGCAGGTACAATCCACCGAGTTTCCTTTCGCAAGTGTAGCAGTTTTCTGTGGGAGGGTTGTTGATGGTTTTGATTTGTAGGGGTCACCAGCCTATGGGTGAGGGGACGCTCTAGACATCTAGGGCCAAATGTATGACCATTGTGATTTGCGACTCGCAAATTGCGCTAAATTGCAAGTTGTAATTTGCGAGTCGCAAATCACAATGTACAACAGTGTCTCAGACACTGTTTGCGATTCCTAATGGGGGTCGCAAATTGCATGCCTAATGCATATTAATGAGGCACTCGCAATTTGTGACCCCATTAGGAATGGCTGGCCCTCCCAGGTATGGTCAGCAGACCTCCATGTCTAGGACTGCTTTTAAATAAAGCAGTTTTTAAAAAAAAAAAAAAATGCAGCCTGTTTTCCTTAAAGGAAAACGGGATGCATTTGAAAAAAGAAAAATGAAACGTTTCGTTTAATTTTTTAAGGGCAGGTAGTGGTCCCTGGGGCCACTGCCTGCCCCTAAAAAATATTTTCCCCTGCATTCACAAAGGGAAAGGGGTCCCCTGGAGACACCTTCCCGTTTGCGAGTGCTTTAACACCCTTCTGAGATGGGTGGTAAACTGCGACTGTTTTGTAAACGCAATTGCGGTCGCAAAACAGTCTTACATAGGGCTCTGACTCGCTATTAGGAAGGGACACCCTTGGAACGCCACTTCCTAGTAGCAAGTTGCTAATCCTATTTAGCGAGTCGCAAAAAAATTGCAACTCGCTAAATAGGTATAGTACATGGCCCATTTGTATTTTGCATGCGCAAACGGGTCGCTAACCCGTTTGCGCATGCAAAATAGGGTCGTACATCTGGCCCCCTAGACCCTTTCAACCAAATGGAGTAAAGGTTTCCAGGCCCTGACCTATATAAGTTTGCAGCAGTTCCGATTTACTTTATTGGAAACAGGCCCAAAATGCAATGTTTCAGGGCAAATCAGAGACAGCGAAGGTCTTCGGCCACTCTAAACTTGGGCTCGGAGGCTGGGTGCATGAGTGGGGAGTGTAGTATGGTAACCCTAGTCTTCTCCCTCATCTCACACTAAAATCCAGTTTAAAGCAGGTTCTATTGCCACAACAAACCCAGAGACAGAAGTCTGGAAGGACAGAACCAGGGTTCTGCAGCACCCAGACAAGTGATCCATAATAATTGCCCTGGCATCTTGTTCGCTCCGTTTCAAGAGCACCAACATGTTGCATATGTCTCAGCAGGCCCATCAAGGATGATTAGGCAGGATTTGACACTGTAGTGTCAACAGAATTCCCACAGCTCCCATCGTGCATATTCTATGGAGCTCGGAGGAGTCATCGCTGGCATTTTGGTCAGCCTATTGTATGCTCCTGGGAAGAATTTCACACCCCTTTGACATCTCTTCCCGGGCTGAGCACAGACTGCAAGTTGCTAGGGAGTGAATGCAAATTAGCCTCCAAGAACTTCAGGCAGAGAAAAGTAAAATTTCAAATTTTACTTTTCCTTAATATTTATTAAAAATCCTATCCCACCATTGATTTTAATTTTTAATAACTATTAGAAATTATGTTGTAATATTATTTTTTTAGCTGGTCAGTTCCTTAGATACACTATTAGCATTTCAATCTATAATCTGTTTTTCCACATGGGACAGCCAGGCTTGCCACAATGAAAATAGCTTTTAGCGACTGTGGGGACATGGTAACAATAATTTTCTATGTGTACCACTTTTAAATAATATACACCCTACATTGTGGCTACAAGACTTACATAGGGGTGACTTACTAATATTTAAAAGGAAGGTTTTTACCTAGTAAAAAGGGTTATTTTAACAGGTCACACTGCAGGTTTAAACTGCAGCAGCCAATAGTAGGCCTGAAGACATGTTTTGCTGTCACACTAGTTTATTGCACAATAAATGCTGCTGTCCAGGGCCGGTTTTAACACTGGTGCGCCCGGTGCAACAATCTTTTTTGGCGCCCCTCTGCCATGGCCTCCTCCTTTGTTTCTCTCACTAACCCCCTGCAAAAGAGCCCCTCAGCTCTCCATAACCTCTTTCACATACATTTCATTTGTTTTAAAGCACTGGTAAAGACTGGATTTACCAATCCACTCAGCTATCCACATAAAATACAGATTTATTCTTTGCAGTAGGCATATTAACCCTCTGCGCTACTTTATGAGTAGTAAAAACTGCCACTAGACAAATCTCCATCTCTCTAGACATTTTTATTGATGCCTGAAAGCTGAATGCACAAGGAATTCTGCAGCAGGTGCTTTTTATTCTTAAGTTATTGCTAAACACAGCGCCCCCCCCCCCCTGAGGTTGGTGGTCCCCCTCCAGGTCAGCGCCCAGTGCTGACACACCGGTCGCACTGCCCTAAAGCCGGCCCTGCTGCTGCCCACAGGTATCATTTAACTTTCCATGTCATGGGTGCAGTTTCTACATCATATACTATGCCTAATAGGAGAGTTAAATATGCCAGTCATTGATTAACCCGTTGCTACATGTTTTAGGGGTCATAACAGATACACTGGCCACTGGACAGCAGTGCCCCAGTGTAGAAAATGTCTAAAAACTAGCAAGACAATTCAGCAAAAATAAATGGGGGTGACCACGCAAAAAGGCGTATTTTCTCACAGGTGTGGTCCAGGCAAGGGTCACAGTGAGAGTCAGTACAGGGTCAGTACAGGGTCAGTACAGTAGCAAAATAAATATTCAAGGGGCGTGGCCAGCTGTGACGTTTTCTGTGATGTAATCTGATGGATAAGATGTGATTTACCTACTCACTGCCACCTACTCACATTACTGGGTGTTATGCTTCATTTCAAAAAGTTACCCAAATTGCTGCCACAGCTAAAACCTCTTTGGGAAACCGTAACTCATGAAACCCATGCTTACATTTCTTTCACCAAACATGGGGACAGAGGTGCAGCCTCTAGTAAGCATCAACAAGGTACTACAGAAACTGCACTTCTGCTGCTGCAAAAAAAAGAAATAGAATTATTCTCGTTGCTGGTGTAATACGGACAGCAGCAAATGGTATTTTCTTCAAACGAAACTTATATACCGATGCAAAACATGGAGCAAACTGATTTGTCATGTTCTAATAATTGTTTAAGAAGTGGAGAAAAGGGAATATATTATCCATTTCAAATTATGGAAGATGGGACTAAGTGTGAGGCAAAATATTTTTTTCATATTTTATCACACTGCTACCCAACGTGAAGGCAAAAAAACGAAAGCAGGGGTTCAAGAGCCAGAAGTTTATACATGTGTTATTCTAGTGTAAGTGTTCAAAATGTTTTTAAAATGAAATAGCTCTATTTTTGCTTTTATGCAAAAAACCTTCATTGAGGTGGTCTGTTTGTCTTCTTCCACATCACAGAAGTAGCAAACATCATGCAAATGGATGCTCCCTTTTTGGAGCCAGTAAAAAGGTGTAATGCATATATTAATGTAATGCTTCAAACGCAGGCTTCTGGGAGGTCCAAAATGCTGGTGTGAGGCTAACTAGGACTAGAAGGGGTGTGATCGCATCTCCATTGCAGGTGCAGGTCTCACATTTGCTCCTTTTGAAGGATTGGCTGTAGTTTAATGTACTTTTCTTGCCTGCTGCCATTTCATCGAAGCCAGAGCAACCCACTTTCAGAGATAATTCATGCTCATGGGTCATTCGGCGAGCGATTTGGTCCAATAATACCATTTCTTATAATTGTAAACCTTGGCGGGGTAAGACTTACTTAGACCCTCACACCACCACGTTCTCATAGCCCACAACCTGGCCACATTAATATGATGGGAAAAACGAAGGAAGCCCATTAATGGGTTGTTCAGATCCCCCCACCCTCTGCCAGTGGCCTGATAACTGTCTTCTGGATAGGAATGGGGTAACATACTCTGCTCAATTCTGACATGGCCAGGAGGTAAGTCTTGATAAGGCTGATATTAGTTGTGTGATTTTGTGCAGATTTTCGACCTGAGCAGCAGCAAAATCCACTCGAATGGTCATGCATTCTTGTGCACCGTATGGTGCCGTTCATGCTACTGGTGCTAAATAGCAGTGCGGCTTGCATATTTTCCACCCGTTGGCAGAACTCCAATGAATCTTGCGGTGTTTTTATGTAACTCAGGGGGAGTTCCGCCGAGTGAAACTTCACGAGTTCCGACCACTCCTACTTTCAAGTAAAGATGTCTATCATCTGCATATTGGTGAATCTTAGCCCTGTAATGAGGGAGAAGAGCACCTAGTGAGTCCATGAAGACTTTGAATATGGCAGGGGACAGTATTTAACCCTGAGGGGCTCTGCAGTTGAAAGGGATCTGTTAGGATCTAGTGGTGCCAATGTGAAAAAACTGGTGTTCGTTAGAAAGGTAGGAGGAGAAACCGTGAAGGACAGTGCCAGTAAATTTCATTTGAGTCTCCAAGGTGTGTGTATAATAGTGGGATGGTCGGCCAAGAGTTCCAGCAATACCAGGAGGCAGAGGTCATTTTCATCAGTGGTCAGGAGTGCATCATCTCCGGTGTGTAAGTTAGCAGTCTCCACTATACAGCGTGATTTGAACTCAGACTGGTGGTCGTGAAAGACATGGTTGCCATTGATGTGAGCCTAGAGTTGGACATAGACTGCTTTTTCAATGATCTTGCTGATGTGACAAGTGTGCACAAGTGTGTTTACTTGGTCAGAAAAAGGATATTTCAAATTGGTCAGTAGCTGGTTTTGTCATGACAGGGGAATTAATTTTGATTAATGGTGTAAACTGTAATGATGAGTTTTTCAAGGAATTGCTGAATATGTAAAAAGAGGAAAGTACAAGAAAAAAAATGAGGACAGAATCCACAAGGTGTGAAAACGAAATCCCTAATGAAGTAATCAAGGAGCAAATTCCATGTGATTGAAGCTGGGTCTAGGTAGGACATGCAGCTGGTATTGCCGAGTAATTTGTTTATGGCAGTTGTGTCAATGTGTAGAAATAATGGAAGATACCAAATGCAACAAGGCAATATTATTCCTTTAAGTTTGCGTGTTCCATTTCAAACTTCAACCTAGTTCAAAAGGTTTTATATGGACCATGCTTTTGACTCTACTTTGTACTTGAAGGCTAATGGGTGTACCGAATCACCCTAGGCAAAATGTAATTTCATTTTAGTAACAAAAAAGTTAATCCTTATATCATTCATTCTTTATCCACTTTCTTCACTGCGCCTCACCATATCATAAAAGAGACAAATAACTTAAAAACGTGGCCTCATAAACTACATCCATCTGCCTTTACAAAAAGAAGCATTATTTAAGAAACTAAATAAGCACACTTGTAGCCTTGCCACTATATATCAGTTATGCATTCACTGTATTCAGGTATGGAATCGTTTTTATGGTCTCAGGCGCCCTCTGATGGATTTACTGGGCATAGTACTACAGATATGTACACATTAAGGGGCCGATTCCGATTCGGGCCGGAAATCTCTCCGACCGAGCCGGACCCGGAGAGATTTCCGACCGAATCGGACCCGTGCAGCCCGACCGAACGAGTACGATGCGTCCGTATGCTGTCGGACTCGATTCGGTCGGACTCCATTGAAGTCAATGGGAGCCTGTTGTACGACGCGTACACGGGCTCCCATTGACTCAATGGGTGCGACTCGGACAAGGGCGCCCCCACAGCGTGTACGCGGCGAAGCGATTTGCCCCGTACACGCACAGGTAGGGGGACCCATGGGTCCCCCTGTGTGCGACTCGCGCGGCTACGCGTTCAGGGGGTCCGACACGGACCCCGAGTACGGCTCCGACAGCTCTTCTGAGCCGGAGTGTGCGGCTCGGTCGGACTGCTCGCGGCGCGCATCGTACTCACCCGGCCGGGAAACGTCTCCATTGCGCGGTGCGAGTCGAGTCCGAGCGAGTCGGTCGGTGCGGTTCGAGCCGGGAACGAGTCGGTCGGAGCGGTCGGGATGCCCGGACGAGTCGGTCGGCGATTTCGCATCGTACTCGCTCGTCCGGACGCGCGTACGGATCGGTCGGGAAACAGGGCTCCGAATCGGATCCGGTAAAGCCGAATCCGATTCGGAGCCCTACCGGCCGAGATCGGAATCGACCCCTAAATGTGTTGGGCGATAAAAAAAAAAAGAAACAAGCATCGGCGAATAAAATAGGCCTAGGCTGTAAGGTGAAATTATTTCTTCATTAATTGGCAAGTTTGCTTACTTTCGTCACGTTCATGGATGGCTGGATGAATGAATAATTGACTTCATGGTTCATTAAGGCGTGGGTGTGTGCATGGATGAATTTATGTTTATACATTTATTTTTGGTATTTAATGAGCACGGACCTATCCTCAAGAGCAGTGGAAGATTGTACATAGAACATAAGGCACATATGAAGTATAACAGCGAAGAACAATGGTGTTAGAAATTGGGTTACTGGTTGACTGGGGTGTGAGCCCTGGTCAAGCAGCAACCACAATCCTAGTCAGGGTAAGGCACACAAAACCCCCAAATTAACCTCTGTTCACCCTCTGGTAGCTTGGCACAGAGTAATCAGGCTTAACTTGAAGGCAATGTGGAAAGTATTTGTGCAACACCTCAAACAGTAAAACAGTGAAAACATCACACAAAAAATCCCATACCAGATTTAGAAAGATATAGCATATTTTAATAAATAAAATAGGACCAGAATGAGAAACATCCGATCAGGGAAACCGGAAATATTGAATTTGCAAGATTTTAAGGTAAAATAGTGACAAAAAGAACAAAGCACCAACATGACATATCTAGTTATGGGACAAGGTCACGAGTTCAGGCCGACTGTGATGGAGCACAAGCTGATAGGCCTGCTGAACAAAGTACCTGAAATCGTGGTTGCGGGGCGTTGCGTGGATACGAGGCGAAGAAGCGGCGCACAGTCAAAGCAATGCATTGGTTCTGAGATGCAGCAAGGCTGCGGTGAGGGGTCACTTTGCATCGTCATCAAGGATCCCGTCAACGGGGCGTGCAATGCAAAGTCCGGGCATCGAGGATACGGTGCGCAGCCACGGCGATGCGTTGGTTACGAAGAGCTGCGAGGCTGCCATGCAGAGGCCACCATCATCGTCGAGCTGCCGTTGATGACAGATGCAAGGACCTGGGTCGGAGAAGAGGACTGAAGTGGTGGTGTCTGGGGTCCTTCGTTTATACACAATTGTGCCTTTGAAGTGGGGTGAAACTTCTAGAGACATGCCTTTTAAGTGCACAGATGCACAGCAAACCCTGGCTCCAGACTAACTACAGGTGACAGGCAGTCCTTTATGTGGGGACAAGACACAGCCTATTCAGGGGTACGTGAGGCAGGGTCCAGCACCCCCCCATCCTGTCAGGATAGCCCACTCAGTCTCACCTAAGCTCCCATTGTGTGTGGCTGTCTAGTGGAATATACAAAGCTCGACTGCCAACTACACCCAGCCATGTGATCAGAGACAGGCTGCAGGCACCAAATGGCTAAGGCAAAAAAATGCCAACTTTCTAAAAGTGGCATTTTCAGAACTGTAATTTAAAATCCAACTTCACCATAAGTTAGGATTTTAAATTAGGATTCCAGAGACACCAAACATGTCTTCCCATTTGTAAATTACTCTTATAAAATGTAATAAGGTAATCCCAATATTATTCTATGGGAGATAGAGGTATTTCAGTAGTGACAAATTAATTTAAAAGTTTTTCACTACCAGGACATGTAAAACTTAAAAGTACATGTACCGCTTTTTAAGTAAACTACACCCTGTCCATGGGCTGTCCAGGGCCTACCCTAGGGGTGACTTATATGCATTAAAAAGGAAGCTTTGGGCCTGGCAAGAGGTTTAAACTTGTCAGGTCGGCATGGCAGTTTAAAACTGCACACACAGGATCTGCAATTATAGGCCTGAGACATGTTTAAAGGGCTGCTTAATTAAGTGACACAATCAGTGCTGTAGGCCCACTAGTAGAATTTAATTCACAGGCCCTGGGGCACATGTAGTGCACTTTACTAGGGACTAATAAGTCAATTAAATAGGCCAATTGGGTATAAGCCAATTCTGCCATGTTTTAAGGAGAGAGCACAAGCACTTTAGCACTGGTTAGCAGTGGTAAAGTGCACAGAGTTCTAAATCCAACAAAACGACTTCAGCAAAAAAGGGGAGGAGGAAGGTGAAAAGTTTGGGGGTGACTCTGCAGAAAGGGCCATCTCCCACAAATGGCAGATGCATATCATAAACTTGGGACAAGAAGAAGTTGCTGAGGTAACAGATGCATAGATGTAGATTACAACATACTAGAAAGTAAAGTCAAAATAAAGGAGAGTGTCAGAGATATATTGGGGATCATTGAAATGGTCGAAAAGGTGAGTGAATGGATGGCTGGATGAAGGATGGAGTAGATGTTTGGATGCATGAACTCATGGTACACCAATCGTATACGCCAAGGCCTCAGCAGAAGTGGTAATCTTATGTATCATACAGAAGGCCAAACCCCCATAGACATGTATATAGACTATCATACCTATTTTAACTATGGAACTCCTTGAACCTCGACTCCGCTCCCTCCCCCACCTTTCTTGCTTGTGTACTGGGCTCTCTCTCTCTTTATCTCTCCTTCCTAACTGCTAATTTTGCTTCTTAATCTCTGTTTCTTGTTCTTACTTTGGTAAACATATCACTCAAAGGACAATGTGCTACCTACACTTACCAAGTATATACTACATTTCTATGGACAAAAAGAACTATCAGATAATATATCTAATACGTTTGGAATGCCAACACGGTCTCTCCTCCTCATGTACAATATATTCAACACCTGTATTCTGCAGAACGTACAGTGCCTCATACAATGCATTAGGTTTCTAAAAATAAATGAAAACGTCGGAAATGAAAGTTGGCAATCCAATTAAATGGCAAGAATGACATACATTAGGTCAGTGAAAGCATAACACCAGGGTGCACACTATTGTGCAAACAATGTCCATAAGATGTAAAGAATTATCACCATTATGTTAGTGCAAGCATTATATGGGGGAGATCAAAATCATGACACAGGTGTGAACAATTTGACAAGAATTAACAACACTATGCACATGGTCAATCAATCAGGGGTTTATAAAGCGCGCTACTCACCCGTGAGGGTCTCAAGGCGCTAGGGGGTAGGGGTGCAGCTCCGGATCAGTCGAAGAGCCAGGTCTTGAGGCTCTTCCTGAAGGTTTGCAGAGTGGGGGACCGTCTGATGTTGACTGGGAGCTCGTTCCAGCTCTTTGCTGTGACGTAGGAGAAGGCTCTTAAGCGTGCTCTGGTTCTGCGGATGCGTGGTGTCTCTGCCAGGGCGAGGTCGGCGGAGCGGAGGTTCCTTTTGGGTACCTGGAAGGAGACTCTTTCGTTGAGGTATTTGGGTCCGATGTTGTGGAGGGATTTGTAGGCGTGGGTGAGTAGTTTGAAGGTTACTCTCTTCTCGATGGGGAGCCAGTGGAGGTCTCGTAGGTGCTGGGTCATGTGCTCGTGTCGTGGGGTTCCGAGGACAAGTCTGGCTGCGGTGTTCTGGATGGTTTGGAGCTTGTGTAGCAGGGTTTTGTTGATTCCGGCGTAGAGGGCGTTACCGTAGTCCAGTCTGCTGGTTATGAGTGCGTGGGTGACGGTCTTTCTGCATTCGGGGGGGATTCACTTGAAGGTCTTGCGGAGGGAGTTGAAGCAGGTGGAGGCGACGGCGTTGATCTGGCGTGGGGTGGGTGGGTTTCCGAGGGCAGGGGGCCACCAGGAGCTATCTCATGCGGTGGGGGAGGGTCCGAGGACGAGGACCTCTGTCTTCTCCGAGTTCAGTTTTAGGCAGCTGTCGCTCATCCAGGCTGCGACGTTTTTCACTCCTTCTTAGAAGCTGAGTCTGGTGTCTTCGGGGTTCTTCATGAGAGAGAGGATGAGCTGGGTGTCGTCGGCGTAAGATACTATGCTGAGCCCATGCTGTCTGACGATGGAGGCGAGGGGGGCCATGTAGATGTTGAAGAGCGTGGGGCTGAGCGAGGATCCTTGGGGCACTCCACAGTTGATCTCTGTAGGTTCAGAGAGGAAGGGAGGGAGTCTGATCCTTTGGGGTCTGCCGGAGAGAAAGGAGCGGATCCAGTCGAGGGCGGTTTCTCGTATACCGGTGTCTGGCTGCGAGAGTGCGGTGTGAGACGGTGTCGAAGGCTGCGGAGAGGTCAAGTAGGATGAGGCCTGCAGTGTGGCCCTGGTCGAGTAGCATGCGGATGTCATCGGTGGTGGCGAGGAGGGTGGTCTCGGTGCTGTGGTTGCTGCGAAATCCTGACTGGGATGAGTCGAGGATGGCTTTCTCTTTGATGAAGGTGGTCAGCTGGGCGTTGATGAATCTCTCGGTGACTTTGGCTGCGAAGGGAAGGAGAGAGATGGGCCGGTAGTTTTTCAGGTCCGTCAGGTCGGCTGAGGGTTTCTTGAGGAGGGGCTTGACCTCTGCCCGCTTCCAGTCGTCGGGGAAGATGCCGGATTCGAGGGAGGCGTTGATGGTCTGGCCTAGTTCGGGTGCTATGGCGGCGGCGGCTCTGTGGTAGATGTGCGGTGAGTAGGGGTCCGTGGGGGCTCCTGAGTGGGTGTTCTTCATGGTCGTGGTGGTGTCTTCAGTGGTGGCAGGTTTCCAGGTGGTGATGGTCGGCTGGTTGTCGGAGGTAGAGAGGGGGGGGGGGTGTCCGGAGTCTGTTCGCTGAAGTTGTCGTAGAGGGCCTTGATTTTCAGGTGGAAGTAGTAGCTGAGCTTGTTGCAGAGGTCCTGAGATGGTGTGACGTCCGTGGCTTTGCTGGGGGGTTTGGTGAACTGCTGTATGACGTTGAAGAAGTCTTTTGCGTTACTTGCGTTAGTGTGGATTTTGTTCTTGATAAAGGTCCGCTTGGTGGCTCTTATGCGCTGGTGGTATTTATTCATGGTGTTCCTGTAGTTGTTCTGGTCTTCGGTGGTTTTCCTGTTCCGCCAGAGTTTCTCGAGGCGTCTGCAGGAGCGCCTGGCTTCTTGGAGGTGAGCACGAATGACATGGATCCCTACATTCTGTCAAAAACTGCCACCGTTATAACAAGAATTGCCACCATTATTATTAAGATATTTAACTAATATCCATCAGGTCCACCAAGGCGTACAATGCTGCCAGTCAGATTGTTATTCATTATAAACCACATTTCCTAGGATGGGTATTTGTCCCATTTAATCTTATGATTGAAATCCGATATCAATGGGCAGTGCTCACAGCGTGAATCAAAATATTTCAATAAGGTGATCAAATCTTCCATTAAGTCTCTTAATTTAATTTTTTGGTGTGATCTTTTAATTCTGGATTTTAAATGTACTCAGCCTTGATGCCGCTACACGCTAAATTTGTCATGAAACATGTTTGTAGCATATTTCTGAAATCCTGTTTCCAATTTCCTTTTGAATGGCATGAATTAAACGAAACATTGCAGAATTTTTTGAAAATGATTAAGCCGTTAATTTGTTCTTTAGGGTCAGTATAATATTAGTAGTGGAAACCACCATGGAATATAAGTCCAAAGTATGAATAGGAATACCGCCATCATGCCAAAGACTGCATTCTATCGGGCCCACCATCATGCTTCCAGTGCCCAGAGTATAGCAATAACGGGTAGCCCATCCCCCTCTTACATGTCACGTTCAACTACACATGTATTCAAAGAATGCTATGGGTCCCACCCAAAACACACACCGAGCATAACTCACCGTAGCACAATTTTCTATAGAAAAACAAACCTACACATTGCCAAGGTTTCTCTGGCCTAAACATTTAAAAAGATTCCAAACTCAGAGCACGTAATTGCATATGAAACCCCAACAGATGCCTCAACACAATACATTAATAAACCAACTGAAAACACCCCAATATAACTCCAGCCCAGCACAAATCATCACAATATCAACACAACAAAAACACAACCACCACGCATTAACATCTTTTGAGTTTGACCCAGTCTAGTGTGACCAAATAACAGAGGTTGGTGATTTATGCTATTTGGTGCTATTTATAATTCAAACTTTAAAAAATCATATCTCTGGTTCTACTTATTGGATTTTGTATCTTTTCAATGTCGTTTTATTTATTCAAATATTCTCTATTTTTCTGAAATGGTTTGGGATATTTCTTATGTTGTGTTTTCATTTCAGTTCTGTTTAAGTACTGCATAAATATTTTACACATTAACTCCAAGTGTAAAGAGCAAGTCTGACTGCTTTGTACCAAGTTACCAGAGAGTTAAGCATAGCTTTATTTATTGACTTTAGTGGTTAATCCCAACAAGGATCGTTATTATTATTAGAGATGGGTTTTCACCACCGTCAACTAATACTGCAATTTCTTACACTAAGGGCCCGATTACGCACGCCACCGCTCCGCAGAAGGTCGCCGCTGCCTGCTCATCAGATTACGACTTTTCAGTGGTCTGGCAGTTGGGAGGCGTGGCAGTCCTGAGGTGGTGCCTCTTTCAAAGGTGGTGGTGCCTTTGAAAAAGGCACCGCAATGAGACTGCACTACAAGGTTCCTGCACGCCATGGACTCGAAAGTCCATGCCGTGCAGGAACCTATGTGCATGCACATAGGGGGGCACATGTTATACCCCCCTGTGTGCATCCACATGCAGTTGAGACACAGGGTGGCCCTGTAGGGGCCCTCTTTGTTTCCTCTCCTTCAAGGTTTAGATGGAGGAAGAACCTCCATGTAAACCCTGGAGGAGAAGAAACTTGTAATATGCTTGGCAGGACCGCCACCTCTGACCGCCCAAGTCCTAATGGGGCGGTCAGACCACCGGTGCAGCGGTAGCAGGATCCACCACCGCCACACCATCACGAGTCTGGTGGTCCTTGGACTGCCAGACTCGTAATAGGGCCCTAAGTATTTTAGGTGTCAATATTGATATAGGCCAAGAAAGAGATCTTGAGTAGGGAGTCAAAGGAGAGTACATAAGTAGCAGCACGTATCTTGATGATGAGTTGGCTTGCTACAATGGCGATCTTGGATGCTTGGATGCTAACCATTTCCGTCCTGAGACTTGTCTTGACATTGACCATGATTCTTGTGACTGTTCTGGAATGATGACAGTGGTATCTGTGCCTCCTTTTCTTCCTGGATCTCACTTCTCTAGAATGCTATCTGGAAGATTCCTTCTCTTTATCCGGCTTTTGTGGGTTCCTTTTCTCCTCTTCAACTTTTAGGTCTTCCAACCATTCCCTCAGGCAGATCTCTTCTCTGTCCATGAGCATTCTTCTTGTCATTTATGTACTGAATTTGTAGTTTAAACTGTGAGTAGGTAGATGATAAACCACACACAGAGTGTGAGTCTATAGCATCCTTTCTGTAGAATCTTCTACATTCAGAATCATATGATGCCGAACAAACATTGATAAAGTGAAGAGGCTGGCAGTCAACACCAGACCTATTGGCTTTGTCACTGCTTGTTTCCATTCCTTCCATTCTTAATAGATGAATGCTCTTGAGTGGCCATTCAGCAGTCTCAATGTGTTGCAAATGATTATTAAATAAATCCATACGAAGTATACTGTTGTCTGAGCTTAAAGACATATGCTTGAAAACAGAAGTATGCAGTTCCTAGGGAGGGCAGGGAGAGGAAGGGGAAGAGGGAGAGAAGAAGATGGGTGTTCCAGGTGTAGAAAGCGGACTGGGAGTGGGATAGCTCCAATAAGGAGCAAGAACCCTCATACACCCCAAGGGGTGTCATGCTTCATCATAGGGCAGCTCCTCGCTGGGCTGGCGCTGCAATGCCCAACGGGCCCCGCAAGGGGGTTCTTTGCCGGAGCTCTTCTCTGGTTGCCGACATAAAGCCAAAAAGAGGTGCGGTCGTGTGTATGGTGAGTAGAAGTGGGAGTGAAAAGGTGCGTCTAAAAATAGCTAGGGGATTCCAAAAACAATTTTATTCGCTGGATACCGATGCTATGGTTAAAAACAACCGACTGTGAAAGTTGTGGCTGGCAAGGGAAATTATACCTTCTGCAGCTCACAGTGATGTGTCAAAGGTGGATATGGTTGACATGTTTCATGCCCGAGACGATCTATGGCATTTCATCAGGACCGGGGGAAACTCATCTACTCTAATAGGGACGGTCAAAAGGTGTACTAAGAGATTCCGTCCCCTATGATCTGGACTCGTGTCGTAATCCAAGGTGAAAGTGGAGGTGTGTGTAAAAAAACGTCCACCTGCTGGCGAACACCTGGAGGGAAAAAGACAGGTAAAAATACAGGGGTAAACAATCGTAATCACATCAGGTTGAAGGGGGTGTAAATCCCAAGACATGGCATGGTGGCAAGACTTGAGCTTTAAAACATGGGTGAAGCTCCAAACCTGTGGTGAATATTCGAAGACATGCAGACATATTCAATAATAGATCATGCGTTGTATGTGGCAGAACCATGCTGCAGTAATGTGCCCAAGGCTATGGGATTGTCCTGCGGGGGCGAGTAGAGAGCTACCACCGCAGCAGTGTCCCCTGGCAAGTGTTCCTAACAATACTGAAGGCGGACTCACCTAGAAGGAGATGGAATAAGACCCCAACCTTGATGTCCAAAATACTCGCACACTGGCAAGGGAAGAACAACCTGTCACATGGAAGCATAAAGAGAACACGGATCAAAGGGTCCGCGCGCATAGAGGGTGCGTGTAGTTCTCAAAAATGCATGGTACTACAGTGGGCTGGAGGTGGGATGAAGTACAGGAATAGCTCAGGCCCCAGTGGGCGGTCTGACCGAGCTGCTACAAGGGGGAAACAGCTCAAGGGACGGGATAGCCACAGATGGTGGTGATCACATGTGGGGCTATCCCGGAGTGGGCTTGCCCCCCCACCTCTGCCAATATGGGTAAATCTGTGAGTACGGCAGAAGGAGGGAGCAGCAAGCCAGAAGGGGCAGACGAGTGCTGGGGTAGGGGTGCCACGGGAAGTAATAGTGCCTCGATGATGCGTGGCAGTGCAGGCGCGCAGGAACCACTAAACAGGGGTGGGATTATAGAGGCTGGAGCGTTATCTGGGCAGAAATGTCCCGGGGTAGCCACTGGTGTAGGTGGTACCGCGCTGGCACGCGGTGGAAGCAAAGTGGACATGGATTAGCCCCAGGTGGGGGGCTGGCGCCTCATTAATAGCATAGGGGGGGAGGCCCTAAATAGTGCAGTTTGCATACTCACTCAGTGAGGCGGAAGCAAAGTGGACATTGAATAGCCCTAGGCGGGGACTGCCACCTCGTTGATAGCAAAGGAGGCAGGCAGTAGATAATGCAGTACGCGTACTCACTCGGTGCGAGGTGCTGCGGTGCACGGGACCCACCCATGTCTGCTGGACATCGGCAGGGATAACGGAGGATGTGACGGAGCGGTCTTATCTGCATGCATACTGGATGCATACAAAGAATCGCTCGTGTCTAGTACATCGTAAGAGAGGCACAAATAGGCGCCACGTTGGAATGGGCGGAGGAAAGAAGAAGCAAACCGGGCGCCAACTTGTAGTGGAGAACTCATATCGAAAAAGGAGCCTGATCAGGCACGGAGATGCCTGTGGGCAATCCGTAAGCGGTGGAATGTTGTATAAGTAAAGGCAGCTGCCCTGAGCAGCAAGAAGGGAAAGCAATACATTGATGGGTACTCAGAGGTGGCAAGGGGAATGACCAAGGTGCTCATAGATATTTGAGGCACCCAAAATGGAGAAGAAAGGAGAACGAGGATAAGTGGATCCTTGCTCCATTAGAAACAGCAGGGCGGCCACGGTACTGCAAGGACTAGCAGGACTGGCCTAGGATAGTAAAACGTGATACAGGATTTTCGGGGGGGAGGTGGCACATGTAGGGGGACAGAGTGACCGGGGGTCACATATGATATGGTGTAAGGGGGAGTCAGCGTACCACCTCACACCAAGGGATATCGTCGTTGAGATCTGTGAGCTGTGCAGAGTGTTGGAATACCCATTGTTGTTCTTTGCAGAAGAGAGCTTGTTGGGTAATATTGGAGTGGGATTCGAGTATCGTCCAATGTAGATAGTCAGGTGTGTGGTCCACCTCAATGTAGTGAGTGAGCATTTTGGACATGGTCCTACCGCACCTGATGTTGCTATGGTGTTCAGTTATTCTTATTTTTGCAGCCCTGGTTGTCATCCCAACGTACCTTTTCTGACATGGGCATGTGATCATGTATACACAGTTGCGCGTATTGCAATTAGTGTGGGACTTTTGGGTCCAGGTGTCTGAAGGGCCCAGTTTGATTTCTTTGGAAGGTCGTGTTAGTGGGCACACACTACATGACCCACAAGGGTAATGGCCTGTGATAGGTGGGAGGCCCCAGAGCTGCTGTTGCCGTGGTGTGTTTTTAGGGGGTGGTCTGGTGTGTACGATTGTGTCTCTAATGTTAGCGGTGCGTTTGAAAGAGAAACGTGGCGTAGCTGGTGACATATCACCAGTATGGAGTATGGACCAGTGCTTCTTGATGATCTTTTTTATTAGGTTGGACCGGGGTGTGATAGATGTGACGCAGGTGATCGCATCACAGGGGGTCCATTCATGGTGTCCTAGGAGGCCCTCCCTTTTGTTATTTCTTGCTCTCTTGTAAGCTCTCTGTACCACGGCTTGGGGATAGTGTCTAGCCACTAAGTCTGTGCTGAGAGATTGGGCCTGTTGTTTGTAGTCGACGTATGCCTCTGACGGATCCATGAACAAAAGAAATACCAGTTAATAAAACATTCTGGGCTCTATTCAAAAAGGGAAATTCAGTCATAAACTTAAGTTTACAACCACATTCACTATTCTTATGTGTGCCAGGAATTCACAAAGGGATTGCTGGTGGGCATATAAGCATTTACTACTGAAGATTTTTTCACCATGAGGGTAGAGAGATCCGCAGAAGTAAACATTAATCAAGGGGTGGAAGTGTATGTTTCAAGGCATGGTTTGCTTAAAACTTTGGGAACGCACATAAATATTTATGTTTGTGGCAATTCCTAAACTCCAACATGAGCTCTTCTCACCCTAGAAATGGTCAGAGCCAAGGACTAGAGTATCTTCCATTTGGGGATGAGAAGGGGATCGGATCACCCAAGATATGCTGAAGGTATAGGGAAAGTGCTTTCTCCACTGGGTAAGTGTTTTTCTCCAAAAAATGCATTTTCACAGGACTCTACATTTCCAATGTAAGAAGTTCTGCGCACACGGCGAAGCGAAGCCTTCACAAAAAGTCACATAACATTTGTAGAAGTTTGCCTTGAAATATACACTTGGCAAGTCTTTCCATGCGTACTTCTGTAAATGTTTGTGAACAGAAAAAAATGGAAATGGTTTCGTCAGAGGAACAAATGTGTGCTCGTACTTTTCAAGGTTTTTTCCTTGACTAGAGCCCACTGTCAAGAAAATTGATTTTACAAGTCGACCCAGAACAGCTAACTGTATTTGTACATACTTATTATGTACTGATGCTACCTTCTGAAGTAAACAGAATAGTATTATGTTTTAAAATAAACATACTTGATTTGTTCAGCTTCTTCAGCGTCCACTGATACCAACAAAGCAGGCATGTCCAAAAACCATATTGTTTCTGTCTCTGTTAAGAATACATCCACAACCTTATTAAGATCTTGCTCAGTCAGCTGTTCCCGGATCTCATCTCTCCGAATTTGTATATCTGCAAAACAAACAAAAAAAGACACTACTGATCTTTGCTTTGGAAGCAGTAGTAATTTGGGATTGAAAAACTAAGAAAGACACTTTGCTATGAAGCGATATAACTAGTGCAAGAGAACTACAGTCGTCAGAGTTCTTATCCACTTGGATTTTTTGGCTCCAAGTGTGAAACAAATTAGATCAGATTGATCAATGAAATGGGGAAAGGGTATTGCAAAGAGGACTGTCCTGATCGGAATGGGCCAGCAGTCTCATTCCACTCTTACCTAGGCCTTCAAAGTTCTCTAGTGTTTTTTTCTTTTTCGGGGTTCCCAATCCCAAGAAACCCCATAACTGCAAAACCAAACCTCCATAGCAACTCCCAAGGCGTGCACTAGGATAGAGGATCCCAAACTGGTCTCTACAACCACAGTCTTAAGGACGCACACCCCTCATCTCATTCACCCAAATCTAGCTGCATGTAGGGGTAATGCTTACTGGTTCCCATATAAATTAAGTTAGTGACCACAGGTAAATGGAACCCCATTTTAATTTAAATGACCATGAATATGTGCCAACAGTAGCTACATTGGTTTTGCACTAAAGATTCCACCCATCAGGACAAGAGCAGATAAAATCCTGATCAAGATCACATTCAGTACATCTCTCTTTAGAGTTCTCCAGAGATGATCTCCAACAATTTGTGTGTGAATGGTGAATCTGAGGTTGGCTGCTGCCCACAGAAAAACAAAAGGGAAAGGACATCCCACACTGCCCCGTGCTCTCTCCTGCTTTCTTGTCTCAGACTCTGTTTGGAGGGTGGTGCCAGGCAGAAGGGAACGTTTTGAAAAGATATTGGCAGACCCACCTTGTTTGAATGCTCATTCGACGAATGGAGAGATGTAGTGTAACTCCACTGAACTGATTCAGGGAAGTGGCTCTGATGTCAGAGGTTCGGAATTTAATGGAACATTTATGAATGTGATGGAATACCTAAAAGCCAAAAGCTATGAGAATGTCATTGCAGACAAACTGAACTCTGTGAGGGCTGAGGATCAAGGAAAAGTGATGAATGTGGGCTACGTTTGATGAGGCCAGTGACAATGAAGACACTTCAGGCGTGTCAATTAAGTGGGGAAATTGATTTTTGATAGTGGACAGAGCGTGTTTGAGAATAGAGTTCACTCTGGAAGATGGAGGTGACCAGTGTTGCCAGAAGAAGCACTTGTAGTGACCATCCTTTGTGAAGCCTTTATTAACGGCATTGCAGATTCACTGCAAGTAGAGTGGTTTCATTCTGCAGAATTTACCAAGACAAGGAATGGTTGGATACATCAGGCAGAGGAAAAAAGAGTGAAATCATTTGTAGTGAAACAAGGACTCAATGAAGGTAAATGCATAGAGATATAGCAGTATTTGGGATCAATACAAGATGTGGTTGAAGATTTGTGGGACAAAATGCATGACTAGCACTGCTTCTCACAATATTGGAGGGGAGCCTAATTTCATGGCATTTCCTCCTGCTGTCATCCATCTATTGCCAGCTACATATTGCCGCCAGGGCTCAGGCTGATGTGCTAAACTAACAATCACAGATTAAACTCCAGGAAGGAGACATATGAGGTCCATCCTGAGAAAGTGCCTGGCACATCAACTGTGTGTTTCAGAATATGATTAAAAAACCTTTGCCATTGACAGGCTCTGAACAGTGAATGTAAGATGGAGGCTAGCAGCTTACATTAAAAAGAACTTTAAAGACAGAAAGGCACCATACAGTTACTACCTGAAAAGCTTACTTTACTCACTGCGAAGCTGCACTGCTAAGAGAAAACACAGAAATCCAACAGATTAATGTTAATCTAAGTGCTCTTTGACCAACGTTACATTTAAATATGCACTAAAGTGTTACTCGAAAGGTGCATTATATTGGCCTAAGTTGACCCAAGAATTAATTCCATCAATTTTATGTTTTTACTCTGTAAGGAGCAAATGTGACAGGTGAACCCAGACATGGGTCCCATGCATGCTAACCACAGGACTCGCACTGTGCCTCACTGTGGAGGCCCAACAAGGATAAAAGTGGTTTAGTTTTTGTTCACTTACAGAGTGGAAAGGTCTGTAAGTTCAGGCTCGGCCGTTTGCAATGAGACATGACAAAGGCTCATTTGCATAAGATTGGTCTCTTTCTATAATGGCACAGTGTGCAAAATAATGATGTGGTGGAATGTAGCCCAAAGTAATAAGCAGTGGTTAAGATAAATTTTCTGTTTTCTCAATGAAAATGTACCTTGCACATGTCACTGAGACATTCTAATACACTTGATCCTTCAAATTAATGCTATCCTTTTGTGTTGCAAAGTCATCCTTGTGCCCTGAGCATCCCCATTTTTTGCTGACTGCTACTGGTGGTAACTGACTCTGACTGTCCCTGGGCTCTGATTAACCAGGGCCAGTGCTATGCTGAAAATACACTTAGAATACAGTGACAACACCTACATGCACTAGGGTACACTATGGGTTAGGTTACTCCTACGATTGGCATTATCATCCCTATAAGGCCCAAGTACATAAGAGGACAAAGGGATCAAAACTACCTTTAAGTCCCTAGTATATGATAAGGCATGGCGGGTTGGAGGCCAGCAGCCCTTTCAGCACTTTCATGTGTGCACTGCTGAGGCCTGAGGTCAGTTTAAAAGCAGCCCTGTGTTGCAGGACTGCTTTTAACATGTAAACTGTGCCCAAACTAGAGTTTGATATTTGAGGCACTTAAAAATTAATCGACTACAATATTTTGGCATATTAGGTACCCCTAGGGTTTCCCCTAGGTGTCCCAGTGGTGGGTGGTCAGGTATTTATAAGGAGGACCCTTATAAAATAGGTTTTATATGCATTGGGGTTAGTGAAATTGCACATTTCACTTCCCACATTGTGGTAAAGTGCTTCTCCAAATCAACTTTTGGAGTGAGGATCTGCAATATTTGTACATATTCAGAACCCTTAAAGTCTCCCCTAGATGTCCCAGGGTCCTGTAGATATAGGCAGGGCCCTTATAAAATATGCTTTATAAGCCTTGGTGTTGGAGAAATTGCCCAGTTCATTTTCCCCATTGTAGATCCCCAGCCACATAGGTTAACATGGCAAGAACTTATTAACTGTTAATTCCTGCCAGGAAAACCCAAAAAATATAATTCAAGGACAAGGACAAGGAATGGGATTGATAAATCCAACAATATTCTATTGTTGAATTTATCCTAAATGTACGGACAAGAAGTTAGAAGACTTTCTTGTCTGTAAGCCAAACATTCAGCCTCCCAGTGATCTGCCCTGATTGGTCAGAGTTGAGTGGATTAGCCAGTCTGCTTTGGTGAGGTGATAAGTAGCCCCTCGGGTGAAAGAGCCATTCTGGGAGAAGAGGATTCTGCTACATAGGAATGCCAGAGCAAGGGGGAGTGGTTGCAATCAATGGTCTACAAATGAAGGAGGAGACAGGCAGGAGAAGCCAGTTTCATTTACAGCCCTACTCTTTGAACCCAGCTAGGTGGCAGGCTTAAGGAAGGAATGTGCAGATGCCAGGGTCGAGATGAGTCATCCTGCAGGTGGGTTTAGCCAGCTCTTGCCTCTCTAATGGGACGTCAGTCATATTGAATTTTGGAGACACAGTGCTTTCTTGGAGACCGTTGCGCCACACTTTGGAGGAAATAGTCATGCTCTGGGGTGTTGCCCTGCACCTCATTGGACAGGAGTGCCCTCCTGTGTGACCCTAGACAACACTGAATACGTATCTGAGAAGGGCAGTGCCTCTCAGTTCTGCTGCTTGAAACTAAAGGAAGAAGAAGGATCCATGCTGGAAGTTCAGTTTCCACAAGGCCCTACACTTTAACTGACTGTGCCTGCTGCACAATCTGGAACTACAGCCATGTGAATCAAACCTGCTTCAAAAGGACTAAAGAGTGGACTCCCTGCAAGCTACAGTTTAACAGAGCTCACCTGGACCACCACCACCAAGAATCCCCAGCCTGTAGGGCTACCAGTGGATTCGTAAGGGTTTTGTCCAAGTGGATTGGAGGAATTGAAGTCCCAAACTCTCAAGGACCATCTTGGAGCTACCAGACCCTTGGAGTAAGTTTTGGACACTATGGGACTCGCAAAAGAACTTCAGGAAAAAGTTCCATAAGTGGACCAACTCGACCTGGCCAGCCAAGCCGGTGACCCTCAAACGCGAGCCAGCCTGCCCTTCAGGTTCATCCCGGTGAAAAGCTCTGGAGGACCGACTTCCAGAGTTTGACCGGGAGCTGGTCGAAACCCAAGCCATTGAACCCTCCCCAAACCCGGCCTGGTGAAGAGCATCGAGGGACCCCGGGAGAAAAATCTCTGTAAACGTTTCTAAGTCCGAATGTAGAAAAGGTGACCGGGACCAACAGTGAGAGTCAAGTCGCCCACCTTCAACCGCAAGCCGGCCTGGATCTCTGGTTCCTCCTGATGGAAAGCTCTGGCGGTCGGACTTCCATAAGTTTGACTGGGAGCATGTCGCACGGCAGGCCGGCAAATCATCATCAAATCCGGACTGACTGACCTTCGAGGGACCCCAGGAAGAAAGGCTCCAGAAAAGTTTCTAAATCAGAAGGTAAAAACTTTGACCAAGACCTACTTGTAGCCACACAGGGCTTCATCGCGGTCGGCCTGAAACTTTGACTTTGTCTTTGTCCCGGTCTAATGCGACCAGATGTCCCAATAGGCGTGGTTGGTTTAGATGTGCTATATAGTGCTAAATGTTGAAAAATTAATCTCTCCAGCTTTCTACATTGGATTTTTTTCGTTTTGGTGTCATTTGACCCTAGCTGTAGGCGACAATGTGGTTACGAGGGTTCCTTCTTCCTCGTGCTGTGGGAGTGCTCCTCCATCAGGAGATATTGGGCAGGGGTGCTGCGAAGTATGGAGGAAACTCTGGGACAGGGATTGACCCCTGAGGTTAAACGATGCCTGCTAAATATTTGGGAACCAAGGGACTTAGGCCCCAAAGAGAAAATATGGGCAACGCTGGGCCAGATGGTCACAAATAGAAATATTGCCAGACTATGGGGGGCACAGGAGGGTCCAACAATAAGTGCATGGAAGAACGACATGTATTGGTGCATGTTCAGGGAAAAGACTGTGTATATATCCAGGGGATGCCCGAAAAAATGGAAACAAGTATGGGGCAAATGGAACACATACAGAGGGAATATTTGTACCCCATCCCTCCTTCTGCCTACCCCTTCCCTTGATGAACTAGAGACTCCCAAAAACTCTGATGAATAAACTTCTCATCGGAACCAACAAATGTGGAAACCCGTGCAACCCTTAAAGATTTTATTGTACTGTCCTTCATTTGTAAATGTGAAGTGTGTGACGTTACTGTAATAACATTAATAAAAAAGAGTTATAAAAAGAAAAAGGTAAAAACATTTCTTATTTCTATAAGTTGGTGTTGGATTTTTATTGTGAGCTGTGTCTTAATTATTTACTGAATTGGTGTTTTTAAATGCTTTACATACCTGTCTTTGAAGATAAGCCTGCCTGTTCGCAGCCAAGCTACCAAGGGTTGAGCATGGGAATAATTTTCTAAGACCTATTCTGAGCCCTATATTGTGTTAGTGGTATTATTGCCAGTGGTAGATGCATATTTACCACTACTAATAATCCACTTTCCAAACTTTTGTCATTCCTCATTATGTTTTTTGTGGCCATTTTATCTATGAACTGGTATGTGGAAATCCCCATCAGTTTGTTTCAAGGTACTGATAAATTACATCTTGTGCATAGAGCATTCTGGTGATGCAGTGAATTAGTGTTGGTTATCTTTGTACTTTCAATGCTTTTACAATCAAAACTCTACGGCATGTGTGAATCTAGTTTTTTTCCCCCAAAGTAATAGTACTGTAAGCTATAGTTTTATCACTGAGAATTATTAAGAAGTAGCAATATATTATCCTATTGGCAAGAAAACACACAACAGAAAGAAAGGTAGGGTCATTACAATCGGCTCTTGTTCTGATTTCATTCATATTACCTCCCAACATGCCTAGAAAGAGGGACGTCTACTTTCAAATTCCAATTTTCAACTGCCACAGCCTTCATTTAATGGAGCAAAGCTCATCTATTCTTGCATTCAATAGATGACCGTTAGTGTTGGGGTGTCAAAAATTAGGTTTTCACCCTAAGCTTCTCAAAGAAGCATAACGAAATTTACAAATGTACTGACTTCATTTTAAGGGAATAAAACCCTGTTGCGTATATATATATATATATATATTTTCTATTTTTTTTAAAGAGACGGGCCACAGTTTTCAGTTTAATAAAGTAACATTTGAGGAGTCGATGGCACTGCAGGTGGCCTACCAAGGGATTAACTTAACAAACAGGATTAAAGGTAAGGATGGAGCAATATTTTATTATCAGAAACCAAAAGTTGCAGTTCTCCACATCTGGCCTATATAATAAGTAGTGGCCAGATGTACATAGACTTCTGTTTGTGATTACCTAATAGCAAATTTTTACGATTCTCTATTAGGAAATCGCAAACAGCAATTCCCAGTGATTCGCAAATTGACCTACCTCATCAATATTCATAAGGTAGGTCACAATTTGCGACCCATAGGGGATCGCTAAAAACACAGGGATGGTGGCCTGCTGAGGCCAGCAGACCACTTTGTCTATGTTTGCTTTTAACTAAAACAACTTTTTTTATTTAAATGCAGCCCGTTTTCCTTAAAGGAAAATGTCATGCGTTTCAAAAACAAAAATTTTACGTTTTCTTTTCATTTTTTAAGAGTAAGAAGTGGTCCGCAAGACCACTGCCTGCTCTTAAAAAAAGTTTTTGCATACATTCACAAAGGGAAAGGGATCCCCTTGGGATCCCTTCCCGTTTGCGAATGGGTTACAACTTGAAGTAGGTGGTAAAATTTGAATGTTTTGCAACCGCATTTTGTTTGCAGAACATTCACAAATACCACTGTGTCACTATTAGGAAGGGATGCACTTAACACACCCCTTCCTAATTCCGAATCACTAACCCAATTTACAATTCGGTAACAGGTTACTGAATCACAAAATATGGTTTGGTACATGTAAAAGGCTTTTTTGTGGTCGCAAATGGGCTGATTCAGTGAATCAGGCTGTTTGCAACATCAAAAAACGTGGGTACATCTGGCCCTAAATGCCTATCACCATGGCCCCTTGCATTGAAGAGCTTCCATTCCTTTTAATGATCTAATAACATTAAATGAAGAATGACATATTAAGGTTAAACAACATGAATACATAAGTCTTTGCCTAGGAGACAATCACTTCATATAACCTGTCAAATAGTACACAATATAGGTCCTAGGGTTTTTGCTTCATAATTTGTGAGAGCCATAGGAATGTCAATAAATTCCTGCGATAATATGGGAAAACTAAATCACTAATATGGTATGCCTACTTTTACAACATGTCCAACTTTTGAGAATAATTCACTGATGATATTTTAGTATAAAGCTAATTGTGACTGCAGTTGTGATGTTTGATATTGACTATTGAATTGTGATCTACCTGCATCCCTAATCTAATCGAATCTCTAGTTTTTAGAAGGTACAAAAACACTCCCCGACCACTTTAAGCTTGCATTTTGAGAATGCATTCCTTACCAGTACAAGAATGCATTATCTTCAAGACAAGATCTTTCGTTTTTAAAGGCCATGGCCAAGATAATACCAACTTCAATCAAAATTCAGCCTGTCTCCTCTTTCAAAAGTGCTGAACATGATTAACATGATGCAACAAATGCTTTATTTGCTGGAAAGCCTCAAACGGTTGAAGTACCTGATGAGTGTAAATTACTTTTTGAACTCACTTCAATTAGCTGTCCATTTTCAATCAAATGTTTTTAAATTCAGTAAAATATTGAATAGATTTTCTTTCAAACGTACAGTATAAATTCACTTATGAAACAAAATTACATTTTTTAAGCACAGCACTGACCCGAGGGGCGTCACAGCACTTTTGATGCTGTAGGGCAATCGCAAGGAATGTGGTGTACTATAAATCAAACATTCACTAATCATATATTCATTCATTCTCTATACAGCATTTACCTGATAGACTAACAGCTGTGTCCCTTCGTGAACTGTGTTCCTCTATTTCCGCGGAAATGGATTCTGCAGATCTGCTTGATTTAGAAACTGTGCTTCCTCCAAATGTCGATCTACAAATATATTGAAAATAATACAGTGAAGCTTCTTCTTGTTTTTGTAGCAAAATGTACAGCTACTAGCCATTTATGGATGTTTCATTAGGGTTAATGCTTCACGTTTTCATTAGCAGTATATAAAACTTAAAGTATTAAAAGTATTAAAACCAGCACACTAAAATCGCAACAAGAGTGAATTTACAGGTACTCCATACTAAGGCAAAGTACAAAAGACATAAATTACCAAAGTAAGTCAAATAAGGATATTGTAGTCATCCTACTCACTTATCTACTGTAGTAAGTTCCTTTTTACGTGGTTTCCCTATTTTTCTTTTCATGAATATCTAGGTATTTTGACCCCTGGGGCAGCTGGGGCCTGCTAAACAGTTCCCAACTGTACATGCACTTACCTAAATTATCTCCAATGATTATGAGTCTTTCTGTAAGGAAATAATTCTTTGAAAACACAATAAAATCCAGTCACAGATCAATCTGTTTTAAGTGATTGTTTTGTAACAGAGAAAATCACTGTGTATATGATGTTGTGATGCTTGAACTCATTGTACTTGTGCTGATATCGTAAGCGGTCTAATATTGTGATCATTACCAGCAGGTTATGTCTTTCAATGAGATTCAAACACATCGAAATAATGAACTGTCTTGACACAGATCTCTTTCTCTTAATGCTTTTGGAGGCATCTGAAACAACACAGTCAGCAGGTACTTAGTAGGCAAAGACCATTGATTTGCAGTGCAGCTAGGGGGAGCATATATCGATCACAATGAAGGACAGCATCAAGGTTCCATCATAGAATGAAATCTCTTGAAACTTCTTCTCACAGTCTATCTGTTGTTGTTACTAGCCCACTTTTACCACTTTGTGGTACTTTGTGGCAGTCGCTAGTGTGTAGTTATAGTTAGGACCTAGTTACCATAGTAAGAGTGTTTTATTGGTTTGCTAATAACTTTGGCACCGTTTGACAAATCTTCACAAACTGTCAAAAAAAAGGTTCATTAACCTCAGCTCCTTCCTTGAAAGTTTCGGAGTGATCCATCAAGTGGGGGCTGAGAAAAAGGAGAAGTCCCAAAACACAATTTCCCCATGCAATTTCCATAGGGATTTTTGAACAGCACTACATCCCAAATTGCTGAATAGAATGACACCAAATCTGGCAGAAAGCTAGATTGTTACCCAGAAAGTGTGTTTTTTGTGATTTTGCATAAATCTGTTAAATAGTTTTTGAGAAATTAAGGTTAAAAGTTTATTTATATTTGGACTGTTGGGTTTGGGGGGCTCTCACAACTTCAAATAGTAGAGAGATCCGATTGGTCGAGGGGTCTTTTTTTTTTCTGAACAGCAGTCTCACTCCCCTGAGTCCCACAGGAACTTGAGCTTTGTTTGGCTGACCACAACATAAGAAATGTTGCGGCCCCCATTTCAGGACATGGGGACTCAGTCCCAGTGTCCTGAAGATTAACAAAATAAGATATAATAGGGCAGGGTAGGGTTACCACTGAAAATCACCAGTTTTAGTTGTTTCAGGAAACTATAAGTCGCTCCATTGCCATGCACTGCCTATGAGCTCCCATATTACATCACTCATGACATTCTTTCACATTATTGATATCATCGATACATCTGAAATTACATCATTGACGCCAACACTGTGCACAGTGAGGAAGGGTGTTATAGTTTCCTGAAATAACTGTGACTTGTAAATTTCAGTGTTTTTTAGATTTAAATTGTCGGTTTAAACTGACATTTTCACCTAATTATAAAATCACTTTAGCCTTTGTTTGTTTCAGTGAATATATATATATAAGGATTTAAACACACTCACCTGTGAAAAGGCAAGATCGCCGAAACGCGTAAGGACTAAAGGAGGGTTTCTTAGCTGCCACATATTTCATGAATAAATGTCAGCATGATTGTAAGTCGGAGTTGGGCTTCTGCAATTTCTTTTGGCACAAACATGCAGTAACAGGATTCTCCGTTCCTGATGGCAGAGTCCACCCTGCACTGTCGGTGGCCCCCAGTAAAATGGAGTTCTTTGTGTGGACATTATGGAGGGGGCATGACCTGCTCGCCAGCGTACCAGCCAGTGGATCTCCGTGGTATTCTGGTTACGTGAGTGAGAAAGGGAGATGAGGGAGGCACTCCTCTCTCTGGAGATTCCGCATTTCATGCAAGTAATGTTGTGTGGCAGCAGAACTATGCACTTTGTTATTTTAAATTTGAACAGTGTGCACCATAAATGATGGCAGTAATTTTCGGACTTTGGTGGTAAAGAAATGCTATTAAGCTGAATTAAAGATTGCACCACAGCACGCATTTGGATTATCTATTTTGGTGCATCCTGGGGCCTGTAGGAGGTTGCCTCAGGCTACGTGACCACAAGGATTTAAACACACTCACCTCTGAACAAGGCAAGATCGCCAAAACGCGTAACGACTAAAAGAGTGTTTCTTGGCTGCCACATATTTGATGAATAAATGTCAGCATGATTGCAAGTCGGAGTTGGGCTTCTGCAATTTCTTTTGGCACAAACATGCAGTAACAGGATTCTCCATTCCTGATGGCAGAGTCCGGCCTGCAGGGTCGGTGGCCCCCGGTAAAATGGAGTTCTTTGTGTGTATATATATATAGATATAGGCGTGGACCACTGTACCTGCGCCTCCGGGTGTGATCTGTTGGTATCAAAAGCGGCTGGATGAAGGGATGAAAGAAACCTGCTATAATTTAAAAACAAATGGATTTCCAGGCGAAATCAGATTGAGTTATTAAACTCAATGTACAGGACTGATTGGAACAACTCGCTTTGAACAAAGAGCACATCAGCGTCTCCAGGATTCACCTTTTCCAACATGAAGAATGCTGGCAATTGCAGTCCTGATGCACCTCATCCAATAACAGAGAGGCAGCACGTTTTAAAACAGGTGTGAGAAAAAGACCTGTGAACCATGCATCTGAGGAAAACACTTTTTGCTGAAACGCGTCATGCTTGTTTTTAAAGAATAAAAGGAACTCTCTGAAGCCCCGCTGTGTGCTCTGGTTTGTTGCCAAAGGAGAACAAATGCTGTCTTCATATTAGCGCGCGGCCACAGCGCGCACAGAGCCCCGTCCTTAAGTGTTCAGAGGTCAACAGTGGCAGTGGCTAGTAGTGGACTTTGGAGGTATCCAAAACCTCAGGACCGCTGTGAGCCACAGGAGATTGGTAACCTGCTGAGAAGTCGGTCCTTGACTTCAAGGCGAGGCGTGGATCACTGTACCTGTGCCTCCGGGTGTGATCTGTTGGTGTCAAAAGCAGCTGGATGAAGGGACAAAAGAAACCTGCTATAATTTAAAAACGAATGGATTTCCAGGCAAAATCCGATTGAGTTAATAAACTCAATGTACCGGACTGATTGGAACAACTCGCTTTGAACAAAGAGCACATCAGCGTCTCCAGGATTCAACTTTTCTAACATGAAGAATGCTGGGAATTGCAGTCCTGATGCACCTCATCCAATAACAGAGAGGCAGCACGATTTAAAACAGGTGTGAGAAAAAACCTGGGAACCATGCATCTGAGGAAAGCACTTTTCGCTGAAACGCGTCATGCTTGTTTTTAAAGAATAAAAGGAACTTTCTGAAGCCCTGCTGTGTGCTCTGGTTTGTTGCCAAAGGAGAACAAATGCTGTCTTCATATTAGCACACGGCCACAGCGCGCGCAGAGCCCCGTCCTTAAGTGTTCAGAGGTCAACAGTGGCAGTGACTAGTAGTGGACTTTGGAGGTATCCAAAACCTCAGGACCGCCGTGAGCCATAGGAGATTGGTAACCTGCTGAGAAGTTGGACCTTGACTTCAAGGTGAGGCGTGGATCACTGTACCTGCCCCTCCGTGTGTGATCTGTTGGTGTCAAAAGCGGCTGGATGAAGGGACGAAAGAAATCCGATTGAGTTATTAAACTCAATGTACCGGACTGATTGGAACAACTCGCTTTGAACAAAGAGCACATCAGCGTCTCCAGGATTCAACTTTTCCAACATGAAGAATGCTGGGAATTGCAGTTGATGGAGCAGAGAAAATAAAAAAATTTAACCCCTAACAAATTTTATTAATAATTAATAAAATGTTCGTTTAAATGTATTAATCAACACTGTATGTGTGGGAAAGGTAATACGCAAGTGTATGTGCTGAATAATTCATTAACAAATGTCTGTGTGTCTAATTATAACATAAAAATAAATGCGTACTAATTTAAAATAAATGCATGATTTGTGCTTCATAGAAAATAAATGTGTTGTTGCAAAAACAATAGTGATGGTAAGTAAGGAACAGCTTAAATGTTGCTTTCTGCTAGGTAATAACTAATTGGGGTACGTAGATGACAGGAGGGAAACGAAAAGGCTATTTTTCTCTATTTTAATTATGTTTTGTTTATTTCAAAATAGTGCTTCTAAAGTATAACCGAGTGGCGATATAAAATGGCTGCCAGTTAATGAAGTGCGCAAGTGCGGGGAAACACGTGACAAGGGAGAAAAGTTGGAGAAAAGCTAACCTCGTGATGTTGCTGAGAGGCTAGGATGCGAGAATGGTCAAGGCTGATGTGACCTAATTGAACTGATAGTGTGCCGTGGTGATCAGCAAAGAACCGTGGGAAACCATTTTAAGAGAAAGGACAATGCCTGCAGAGTTCTCGAATGTATCGAAAGAAGTTACAAATGTACTGATCGAAGCGGATGGAAACATGTCTTGAACTGTGAGAAAGGAAATGATCCAAGGACCGTTGGATCCGAGAGAACTTGATTAAAAGAATGAATAAGATGACATGCATGGACCAATGAAAGAAAAGCGTGTTATTAATGTTGCAACAATTAGTTAGCAAAGTTAGAATTAGGGTATAAGAGGGCCTACTCTTAGTGGGAGGGGGTCACAGTCAGGAGCGGAGTTGGAGAGTCGTGGTTGGTGGCTTCCAGTGTTGGGTGGTCCTGATCGATCCATTACTGAGCGGGAGATGCTGAAAGACTGTTAGATGAGACGGGTTGCAGGTAGCTGATGCTGACGAGCTGAAGTTTCTGTTGCTGTCTTAATTTTCCAGTTGAGTATGAGAATCAGGTTATTTCTAATTCTTAAACTTAGGTTAGAAATCATTAGGCCAAATTAGGAAGGTAGGCAGGTAATTAGGGTTTTGCTTCATGACGAAAATTTCCTTTCTGCAATAAATTGATTATGCTTAATAAATATTTGAATTAATAATGAATGAATAATCGAATAAAAGTTTAAAATTCTTTCTCATGCTTTTAAAATTATATAAAATTTAAGATTCTTTAAATCAAATGACTCAGTGGTTATTTTCCTAAATGATTGTGACATCAGTAATTGGTTATTGTGATTCAGCTGGTCTTAATCACTATGAACTAATTTTTTACATGAATGATTCACGACAAAACAATGAGCAGGAATATCTTAAGAAATAACTAAAAGAAAGCGATAAGTTAAGGTAATAAGATATCCCGGCTCCTTCCAGCGGTACATAAATGGTGTTTTCCATTTAGTTCTCATGCTTCTCCTAGGAATACAGAATTTCGTAAAGGTGTAAAGGAAATCCAGGTGTGTGCGTGTGTGGTAGGCGATGTTTATGGGCCCCATCGTCATGTGGATGTGAGAAAATATAGTTTGCCCCTGGATGACCGATAAGGGACCTAGGAGGAGAATAGTTTTTATTGTACGCGCTGCATCAGATTTCTTGGTAGCAGAGTTATGGTTTTCTATAGATTAGTTTAGTGATTATTGTTTATTGATTATTGATTATTTTTGATGACTAACACTATATGTTAAGTCGCGTTATGTTATATGTGAGTTTTCACGCTTCTGGGATGTAGGAAGTGGAACACGTGTGGCAAGAGAAGTCACATGGAATTTGGTACATGGTCTGAATTCATTATGGTAATAACACAGGTTGTGTTATGTTAGGGATTTTCTGTAAGAAAGGTGTGTAACTGAAAATAGCAAATCACGTTTTCTTGTGAAACTTTGGCCTTAATTCTCAGGAACCTAGTCTCCACATGTGTCTTATCCCCAGAGAAACGAGTTAATTGTTTGCTTGAAAGAAAGGTAAGGTAGAGGGAAGTGCTACTTTATCGGCGAGAGTTAATAATTCTGTGGTAGGGTAGAGGTAAGCGCTGCCTACTGGAAATACAGGATTCTTGTGTAAAAGGACAAAGCTGTCACTTTTGTTTAGCGAATCAGACTATGGAATTGTTTTAATTGTTGTAACTAACGGAGAAAACAGTGAAAAGAAAAATTGCAGATAAATTTTGTAAAGGAGGGGTAAAAGAGCAGGAGTGACGTAGAACAGTGCCGCGCTAGGATTGGATAGTGCGCTAGTCACGTGAACACAGAGTCAGGAGTGACGTAGAAAAGTGCCGCGTTAGGATTGGTTGGTTCGCGGACAAAGGGAATTGTTCTGATTGGTACGTTAGTGTGAGTCGCGCTGTAATTGGTTGAAGTTCCGTACACAGAACAGCGCTAGCGTAAAGAGAAAAACAAATAGAAAACATGCCGTATTACGAGTATGAAAGGGAGAGGATGTGATGGATGACAAAAATAAAGAATTTCTTTAAGAAAGACAAAAAGGTTGTGACTAGAGAGGGACAAGTAATTCCTCCGCCGAAATCAGCAGCTTCACATATGATGCTGAAATACGGATATCATACATGCATATGGCTGGAAAATTGGGCAAAGTATATGAAGAATGATGGTGCTTTAGCTTTCCCTGAGAATGGTTCGTTTAGTGTAGCGGTTTTGCGAAATTTGCGAGAAAGGATGACAAATTTAGAACCTAGACCTAGACCGACACAGTTTGAAGCGTTGACGGAATGGGAGGATGAGATGTATGAGCGAGAGAGATTCAGAGGTTTAAGAGATCATGAGTTTATGCCTGGAAGAATGTGGGGAATAAATCATGAAGATAGAATAAAACGATGGAGATGTGCTAACATGACAGGAGGTTTGTTTCCAGCTTTTACAGTTGAGGAAGGGACTAAGAAAAAACAGACTGAGAAAAAGAAACATATGGAGAGGGAGAAATATATGCATGAGAGCGAAACGGATGATGAATTGCTGGAAGATATTTTAAATAGAAATCCATCTCCGTATCAGCAGAGTTCTACAGTGGTGACACCAAATGCGCCGCTAATAGAGACTATGCGAAATAAAAGTCCGGAAAAAAGAATTGAAATAAATAGGTCACAAGATCAAATGAGAACTTCACAAAATGAAGGAATAGAAAGCGACAATGCAAGCGAATTAGCAAGGACAACAAAAGAACTAACTGAGAAGATTAGAGAATTAACGAAAAATATGGAAGCAGTTACTGTGCCTGTAACAATAGGTCCAGTAATACCAGTTTTTGAGAATCAGAAAATTGATGAACGATCTTTGGTGATTCCCATGAGTTCACAATTTCAGAGAGAAAAAGAAAGGATGGAACAAAGTGCAAGTACAAGTAATTTGGCTAGTACTTACAGACCAAGTCCACCTACAAATTTGACTGTGAATGAGTGCAATGGTAGGAAAATGCATATGGTAACAGAATCTGCAACAGAAACTCCTGAAAAGAGTGGTAATTGGGTAGAACTAAATAATACACCCATAGGTCCGACTCCTGATGAGTTAAATGAGTGGATGAAGGCATTTAAAATAAAAGAACCAGAAGAAAAACCATTAGATGTAATTAGGTTAAAAATTGACATGGAAGAATTAATTCTAGGAACGATTGGTACAGAAAAGATAAAAAATTACCAGGATGATGAAATAATGTTTCTGTGCAAAAGTATTACATGGAGAGCAAAGAATTTACATGACAAACTAGAAGAAGTAGCCAGTGAAATTGGAATAGACTTTGCGAAAGTGAAAACATTGCAGAAAACATATAGAGTAGATTTTTGTGAAAAAGATATTGAAAATTTGAACACGGCAGGAAGGCTGACACAGATAAAAGAGTTAATTGTGTTGTTGAGAAAATGGGGTGATGTGGACAGATGGAAGGTTAGATGGACAAAGAAGAATGAGAAAACTACAGACAAAGCTTCTTTGGCTTTTATGATAACTGAAAAGGAACCTGTTGCTAGAGAATACCCTATGAGAGAAACTCCAGGTGGTAGTTATGTGCATGTTCCCTGGACTAGGCAGGATATACTGTCATTTACCAATGACTTTCCGAAGCTAAGAGAGAAACCAGTTGAATGGTACCGACAAGTAGAGAGATTTGTAAAGGTTTCAAAAGTGTTGTGGATAGATTTAGATGGATTATTTGACATAGTGGTACCAACTGATTTGTGGTCAGAATGTAAGATTACAGTTGACTGGCCAACTACAGAATATCCAAGAGATCCTAAGACAGGAGCTCCAGGTCCTGATGTGATGAAGAAGTATGATAAGGTGATTACCTTTTGAAGAATAAGATTCCTCCTAAAGAGACAGATTGGGTAAAAATCGATAGAACTACACAAGAAAGTAAGGAGTCTGTACACGCCTATTATGAAAGGTTGTTGTTGGTTTTCAAGCAGTATAGTGGATATGAGGAATTAAGTGAAAAAGATATGAGTCATTTTGTGTACAGATTTGTGTTTGGATTGAAACCAGAGATTAGTGAAATGATTAAACAGCATATGATTAATTGGCAGAATGGCACAGTCGATGATGTGCTGAGGTATGCTAAGTATTGCAGTGATGATATTGAGAGTAGACAGCGTAAATTGAAAGAGAAGGCAATGTGGGCACAGGTGAAGGTGGCAGAAAAACAAGAAGCTCAATTGGACAATAATAATGGGAATGAAACAGGACAGAATAAAATGCGACCTAAAGGGAAAGGGAAAGGTCAAGTGAGTCTAGAGGAGGCAAAGAAGAAATGGCCCTGTCATAATTGCGGAAAATTAGGGCATTGGAGAAATGAGTGTAAGTTCCCACCTAAACCTAATCCGGAAAATCAATCATTAACTCCACAGGTGCAGAATGAGGTAGTTGTTCAACAAAGTCAGGTGCCGCAACCACCACTTCCCAACACTGTTAACCAGAAAAGATACAGTACAGAAACAGAAACAGGATTCTACGGAGGAGAGCAGGTAACACAGTTGCCGCGAGCAGCTAACATTTCTCAGTATTGGTTGCGTCAGAGTGAGGATGAGCCGGATGAAAGTTTCTGACGGTGCCCAAGAGAGGGGAAAGAGTGCGTACTTGGCGCAACTCTTAGAGGTAGATCAGTCTGGTCCCTTTGTGGATGGAGAAGTGAATGGTGCAAACGTAACATTCCTTGTCGATACTGGAGCTACCCGTTCTACTGTTAGATCAGTGGAAATTCCAAACCTTCCTCTCTCAGGTGAATGCATCCAAGTGGTAGGAGTAGCCAATCAGCAGATTAAAACACCACTTACTGAATTAGTGGAAGTAAAAATTGGTTCTTTTAGCAAAATGCATAAATTTGTAGTGTGCGATTGTAGTCCTGTAAATCTTTTAGGTCGTGACCTCTTGTGCAAGATGAATTGCACAATTTATTGTACGCCAGATGGAATTGGATTTCAGACCTCAGATGAAGATGTCTTGTATAAAGTAACTTTGATGAATCAGGAACCTGAAATGAATGGTTTGTTTCCTGCATTTGATGCAGAAAAACTTCCAGAAGAACTAAAAATTGCAGTAAAAGAAAGTGTGTGGGATATTGGATTAATGAAAGAAGTTGATCCCGTAAAAGTAACAGTAAAAGAAGGAACAACTTACCCGAATACGCCACAGTACAAATTAACTCCAGAAATAATTGAAGGAATAACTCCTGTAATAAATAAAATGATTGAACAGGGAATTCTAAAAGAAATAATGAGCAGTCCATGTAATTCACCTATTATGGGCCTGAAAAACCAAACGGAACATATAGAATAGTACAGGATTTGAGAAAGATCAACAAAATAGTTGTGCCCTGTTGTCCAATAGTACCAAACCCTGCAGTAATTCTACATCAAATTCCACATGAAGCTGAGTGGTACACTGTGATAGATTTGTGTCACGCATTTTTCTCTATTCCTTTGCATCCAGATAGCCAGCCATTATTTGCGTTCCGGTTCGGAGAGCGTATTTTGGCATGGTGCCGAATTCCTCAGGGGTATACAGAAAGCCCCTCAATCTTTAATCAGATTCTAAAGAAATCTCTGGAAGATTTGAAAATGCCAGAAAAGTCAGTGATGGTGCAGTATATCGATGACCTATTGGTGGCATCGAAAACAAAAGAAGCATGTGTAAATGATACAATTGCTTTACTGAACCATCTAGAGAAAAGAGGACATAAAGTGTCCCCTTCAAAATTGCAATTTTGCCAAAAAGAAGTTCAATATTTAGGGCATAAAATTGAGAAAGGAGTGCGAAAGATAGCGACAGAAAGAGTAAGAATGATTCAAGGAATGAGAGCACCAATGACGCAAAGAGAGGTAAGAATGTTTCTGGGAATGGTTGGATATTGCCGACAATGGATAAGTGGTTTCTCTTTGATTGCAAAACCATTACAAAAGTTGACCAAGAAAGATGTAAGAGACCCTTTTGAGTTAAACAATGAAGAAATGAAATCTTTCAAAGAATTGAAAAAGAAATTGTGTGAGGCCCCTACTTTAGGCATGCCTGATTATGAGAAGGATTTTGAGTTGTACTGCAGTGAAAGAGATGGATGTGCGTTTTCAGTACTGGTACAAAAAAATGGAACAATGAAAAGACCAATTGCTTATTTTTCAGCTGTTTTAGATCCTATAGCAAAAGCATTGCCCGGATGTCTGAAAGCAGTTGCTGCTACTTGTGTAAGTCTGGAACAAAGTGAAGGTATAGTGATGGGGTATCCACTGAGAGTATATGTTCCCCATTCAGTAGAAATTCTTTTGACAAGAACAAAAACACAGTACATGACACATAGTCGGCTGACTAAGTACGAAAAAGTCATCTTGAGTGCTGAAAATGTGACCATAGATAGATGCATGAATGTGAATCCTTCAACATCATTGCCAGATGAAGAGAGTATAATTGAACAAGACGAAGTAGATCATGATTGTCTGAATGTGCTGGAATATTGCACAAAACCAAGAGCTGACATAAAAGATGAACCGTTAAAGGAATCAGATTATGTCATGTTTGTGGATGGCTCATGTTTGAGAACGAAAGAAGGAGTTTTAAGCGCAGCTTACGCAGTGTGCACGGTGGCAACTGTAATGGAAGCGTCTTGTCTGAAAGGAATAAGGTCTGCACAAGTTGCGGAACTGATTGCTTTGATTCAAGCATGTAAATTAGGAAGAAATGGACGAGTCACGATTGTGACCGATAGCCAATATGGTTTCGGTATCGTACATGACTTCGGTCAGATTTGGTCACAAAGAGGTTTCTTGACGTCTGCAGGAACACCTATCAGAAATGGAGATTTTGTTAAAAAGCTGCTTGAGGCGATACAGCTGCCTAAACAAATAGCTGTAGTGAAGTGCAAGGCACATAAGAAAAATGAAGATTACATAGCTGTTGGCAATAATTATGCTGACGAGATTGCCAAATATTGTGCAGAGAACATGGTGTCCATGAATAAGAATAGAGAAAGGGAGCATATCTCTTCTCCTTTGCTTTTTACTAACACTGTCGAGACGTGGGATGAAGTAAGACAGTTACAAGAAGCTGCAAATGATGAGGAAAAAGATTACTGGATAAAAGCAGGATGTAGAAGACAGGAAAATAATGGTGTGTGGGTGTACAGAGACGAAAGACCAGTTATGCCTGATAGCATGATTGCAGACATGGCACGGATGTACCATGGACAAGCTCATATTGGGAGAGATGCAATGATCAGACTTTTTAGACAAACCTGGTATAACCCAAAATTCAGAGCCATAGCTGAAAGTCTTTGTCAAAGATGTCTTATTTGTCAGCAGTTTAACCCAGGAAGAAAGACGGTAGTGAGTCTAGGAACAATAGGACGAGAAGGAGGTCCATTCACTAGAATGCAGTTAGACTTTATCGAAATGCCCCCTAGTAACAGACTAAAATATGTTCTAGTGGTCGTCTGTTTGTTTTCTCGTTGGGTGGAGGCATACCCCACTAGAAGGAATGATGGAACAACGGTGGCAAAACTTATGCTGCGAGAGTTCATTCCAAGGTATGGTTTTCCAGTCACGGTTGAAACAGATAGAGGAACACATTTTCAAAATGAGTTGATCCAATTGATTTGCGAAGCATTGAGTATTAAACAAAAATTACATTGTGCTTACAGACCAGAGGCTTCTGGGGTAGTAGAGCAAATTAATGGAACAATTAAGAACAGATTGGGAAAAATGTGTCAAGCTACAGGACTCAAATGGCCAGATGCACTGCCTCTTGTTCTGATGACCATCAGAAGCATCCCTGAAAAGAAAACTGGACTTAGTCCTCATGAGATGATCATGGGACGAGCAATGAGACAAGCACAAGTACCTGTCAACAAGTTATTGACTATAACTGATGATCTAGTACTGGATTATTGCAAGGGACTGGCTGATGTGGTGCGTTCTGTGTTTCATCAGGTTGGACCGGATGCGACCACTCTTGAAAGAAAACCAGCCCACGACTTGAATCCAGGAGACTGGGTCCGTATAAAAATCCACAGGAGAAGAAACTGTCTAGTTCCTCGCTGGGACGAACCATGACAGGTAATCCTAGTGACAACGACTGCAGTCAAGTGTGCAGGAGTGAAGAACTGGGTCCATGCCAGCCACACAATCAGAGTTCAAGAACCTACTGATCGACATGTGAGTCGACGTCTGGAAGTGTGGAATAAAAGTTTAACGGCTGGGACAACAAGGATAAGAGAAAGGGTGCCAGAACTTGAAGATCGACCTGAAAGTCGACATCTGGAAACCCCAACTGCAAACACCTCTAGAGAAGAAGAAGAAGAAAGAAATTCAGAAGTTCCAGAACCTGAAGATCGACCTGTAAGTCGACATCTGGAAACATCTGACACAAGTTCAGGATCTGATGATTCAGTTGCAAACTGTGAAGAATTCCGATGGAGAACTTGGGGTTATAAACCAATTAGAGAAGAAAATGAGCAAGAAAATGATCTTGATGAACAACCAAGTACAAGTTATGGTGGAAATCCTTCAGAAATAATATTAATAGATGAAGTAGGGAAAGAAGTACACAAAAAGTTAGAGAATCGAGAAGAACCCCGAGGAGCAATAGGGACAGATAGAGAAACAGAAGAACAGGGAAATTTAGAAGTAGAAAGGGAGGAAAACACCAAATTGGAAGAACACCGAGGAGGGACAGTAATAAGGGAACACAAGAAGGAGAAGACAGATCCACCAGTAGGAGATGACGAGATCATAAGCTTCAAAATAAGAGACAATAGTGAAACAGTTGAAACAGAAACTGAAGAGAGTGGAGAAGAGGAGAAAGCAAAAACTGAATCAAGAAAAAGAAATTGGAAATCAGAAAGAGAAGAAAAAGAAGGTGAAGCCAAAAGGCCAAGAAAAGGAGATAATTGGCCCAACAACTATATAAGAAAATTGAGATATAGAATAATAAGAGCTGGAGAAGAAAGTGCTGAACAAGTGAATGAAATAAGTCAAAAGGGACAAGAAAAACCCAGTGGAAAACGATTGCAAAAATCCAAAAGAACGAAGAAAGTGAATGCAAAGTATAAGTCTCCTGAGTGGCTGTATATCGCACTGACGGATTACAAAGAAGAAGAAAACACTCACGAGAACCAGAGACTAAGAAGTCGAATGGGAAAAGGTGAGATGCAACAAACCTGAAGTGAAGACTTGTAGTGCTTCTGCCGGACATGACAATTTTACTGGATGTGACAAATCACCGGATGTGACAACGAAAGAATTCTGGAAAGAATTAAAAGAAAGTACCAAGCAAAGACTTTTTGAAAGCAGAGTGGCATCTAAGTCATTTCTGAGGTGTAGTGACACAATTTTCTGAAACTTAACAAATAAATAAAAGAAAAATGGAAAATACTAGGGATAGAAGAGATAAATGTGAGTTTGTAAAAAGATGGTGTAAAATGTGCTGCTTTTGTACAGGGTTATTAATGACCATATGGATAGTTTTAGCAATCACAATTCCTATTAGTTTAGCTGTAATAGAAGCAAAGAATGATACTAAACCAGAAAAAGAAACTAATATTAAAGAACCAGTTATTTTAAGAAGTAGTGCAGAATTACATAAGGATAAGTCAGTAACAGACTTTTCAAAAAATGTTTTTACGAAATTGTTGTATGAATATGTAGAGACAATGGATGTGAGAGATTGTTATGTTTGTATGCAGTTGCCTGCATCAGTGTCAGAAGGTGTGACTTATCATCACCTACCTCTAACTTATGGAATAACCTGTAGTGTAATAGCAAGTTTATTTTATAAAACAGGTAGATTAGAATCCTATTATACTGATATAGATAAGATTTTTGCAAACATTCCAGTAGTACCAGAACTTAAAGTAAAACCAGCAAAGATTTTAGGAGAATTCTTTCGAGAACATAGAAAATTAACCTTAGAAGAAATAGTTAGTAACAACCTTACCTGTGAGTTAAAGAAAGAAGAAAAGGTATTTTTAGAAATGGTTGAAGAAAGAAGAATGAAATTTCCAAAAGAAGCAATAAAAGAGGAAGGAACACATCTATGGACGTTTGAGGAAGGAAATCATGAAGGGGAAAAGATAAATGCAGCAATGACATTAGATTGGCCGCAAACAGGAAAGTTGTGTATTAGGAGAAATAAGACAGTCTATGACAATTACTTTGTAGGTTCCAGTATCTGCCATGACAATTATCAAATTCTGGGAGGTTGGGGATTCAAAGGTGGAAAAGATCCAATATTTCCAGGTATCTATTATATTTGTGGGAATAGAGCTTATTACAGGTTACCGAACCATTGGTATGGAACTTGCTATGTAGGCCTGGTCTTTCCAAAAATCTTTCATATGGACAGAGAAGAAAAAGGAACATACAAGATGATTAATAGCTTTACACGTAGAAAGAGGGAAAGTTTTTCAGAAATTGTAGGTGATATTTTTTGAGCATTAATACCAGCAGTGGGAATATCTTTGAATGCATTTAAAATTCGGAAGTTATCCACAGTAGTAGATCGTTTGTCTACAGATACTGCGGGAGGGTTCTTAATGGTAAATACCGAAATGGTTGCCATGAGAGCTATGGTGATGCAAAATCGGCTTGCCCTTGATATTCTTTTGGCAAAGGAGGGTGGAGTTGCACTTACATTCCTGATAAAAGTGAAAATATACAGAAGTATATTACGAATATTATAAATTTGCACAAAGAACTAGTTCCACTGGAGGTTGAAAGTGTCTTGGGAAAACTTGGTAGAGGGTTTTCTTCAGTAGCAAATTGGTTGACCAGAATGAGTAGACTAATGATAGGGAAAGTTATAATAATAGCAACTGTAGTAATATTGTTAGCCATGGTGTTGAAAATAGTAATAACGTGTATAAAAAGAAAAGTAAGACAAAATAAGATAAAAAGAAATAACAGAATAATGAAAGAGAGAGAGAGAGAAATGGGTGAAATTGAGTTAGAGAAAATGAAAGAAAGCATGTATAAGGAGACAAGAAGACAAGATGAAAGAGAAACAGATGTGTAACTAACAAAAAGCAAAGGATGAAAGACATATACTGCCTGAAAAAGAAGTATAACTTGGGTTTTATGTGGTGATTTAAAAATCACCAAAGGGGGAGTTGATGGAGCAGAGAAAATAAAAATTTTTAACCCCTAACAAATTTTATTAATAATTAATAAAATGTTCGTTTAAATGTATTAATCAATACTGTATGTGTGGGAAAGGCAATACGCAAGTGTATGTGCTGAATAATTCATTAACAAATGTCTGTGTGTCTAATTATAACATAAAAATAAATGCGTACTAATTTAAAATAAATGCATGATTTGTGCTTCATAGAAAATAAATGTGTCGTTGCAAAAACAATAGTGATGGTAAGTAAGGAACAGCTTAAATGTTGCTTTCTGCTAGGTAATAACTAATTGGGGTACGTAGATGACGGGAGGGAAACGAAAAGGCTATTTTTCTCTATTTTAATTATGTTTTGTTTATTTCAAAATAGTGCTTCTAAAGTATAACCGACTGGCGATATAAAATGGCTGCCAGTTAATGAAGTGCGCAAGTGCGGGAAACACGTGACAAGGGAGAAAAGTTGGAGAAAAGCTAACCTCGTGATGTTGCTGAGAGGCTAGGATGCGAGAATGGTCAAGGCTGATGTGACCTAATTGAACTGATAGTGTGCCGTGGTGATCAGCAAAGAACCGTGGGAAACCATTTTAAGAGAAAGGACAATGCCTGCAGAGTTCTCGAATGTATCGAAAGAAGTTACAAATGTACTGATCGAAGCGGATGGAAACATGTCTTGAACTGTGAGAAAGGAAAAGATCCAAGGACCGTTGGATCCGAGAGAACTTGATTAAAAGAATGAATAAGATGACATGCATGGACCAATGAAAGAAAAGCGTGTTATTAATGTTGCAACAATTAGTTAGCAAAGTTAGAATTAGGGTATAAGAGGGCCTACTCTTAGTGGGAGGGGGTCACAGTCAGGAGCGGAGTTGGAGAGTCGTGTTGGTGGCTTCCAGTGCTGGGTGGTCCTGATCGATCCATTACTGAGCGGGAGATGCTGAAAGACTGTTAGATGAGACGGGTTGCAGGTAGCTGATGCTGACGAGCTGAAGTTTCTGTTGCTGTCTTAATTTTCCAGTTGAGTATGAGAATCAGGTTATTTCTAATTCTTAAACTTAGGTTAGAAATCATTAGGCCAAATTAGGAAGGTAGGCAGGTAATTAGGGTTTTGCTTCATGACGAAAATTTCCTTTCTGCAATAAATTGATTATGCTTAATAAATATTTGAATTAATAATGAATGAATAATCGAGTAAAAGTTTAAAATTCTTTCTCATGCTTTTAAAATTACATAAAATTTAAGTTTCTTTAAATCAAATGACTCAGTGGTTATTTTCCTAAATGATTGTGACATCAGTAACTGGTTATTGTGATTCAGCTGGTCTTAATCACTATGAACTAATTTTTACATGAATGATTCATCGACAAAACAATGAGCAGGAATATCTTAAGAAATAACTAAAAGAAAGCGATAAGTTAAGGTAATAAGATATCCCGGCTGCTTCCAGCGGTACATAAATGGTGTTTTCCATTTAGTTCTCATGCTTCTCCTAGGAATACAGAATTTCGTAAAGGTGTAAAGGAAATCCAGGTGTGTGCGTGTGTGGTAGGCGATGTTATGGGCCCCATCGTCTAGTGGATGTGAGAAAATGTAGTTTGCCCCTGGATGACCGATAAGTGACCTAGGAGGAGAATAGTTTTTATTGTACGCGCTGCATCACAGTCCTGATGCACCTCATCCAATAACAGAGAGGCAGCACGATTTAAAACAGATGTGAGAAAAAAACCTGGGAACCATGCATCTGAGGAAAGCACTTTTTGCTAAAACGCGTCATGCTTGTTTTTAAAGAATAAAAGGAACTTTCTGAAGCCCCGCTGTGTGCTCTGGTTTGTTGCCAAAGTAGAACAAATGGTGTCTATAATATATATATATATATATATATATATATATATATATATATATATATATATATATATATATATATATATATATATATAGTGAATGTATATAGATATGTAGTTAATATATACATACATATATATGTCTACATCAAAGCAGCCTTTGATCCTAAAACTTGTTTTGCCTCCGTTCAATACATTTTTATTGTTCTTTTTATTGTTCTACATGATTTCATATTTGATTACACAAATGGTTGCTTTGGAAATATGTGAAGAAATTGACTGTAAATCAGGCAGATGCACACGAACAAAAATAATGAAAGCTAATCATTATCTAGCCAAGAGATTCATAGCTAGTACTTGAGGAATACCTCGTTACTGTTTTAGTCCATATATCATTATGCCTTCTTCCCATAACAGCTTCCTGAGAAAATCACTGAGTTCTAATAAAGAAGTAGAATGTTCACCTAGCTCACAGAAGGTGGCTGCACTGGCAGACATGCAGCTGGATAAGACCACTTTCAAATAATTCCCTTTCCTGTGCAGAAGACTGAATGTGTACATGAAAGATTCTTACCTTGTGTACTACAAGTTCCTGAAATAAATGAGTCCCTAAAAACAGTTATTTTATTTTGCTTGATTTATATTTTGGAAGTATTCCAAGTGTTATGTAGTCCATGACAGTTCTGTATTTTAAATAAGTACCCCCAATTTTCTGCCCGATTTACAACATTACTTATTGTGAAATGTTTTAATTAATTATGTTTGCAGTGGCAGCTGGCATGTCCTGAGGGTGGTGGTACAAGGGGGCACATAAAAAAAATTACAATAAAAGGCACTTACCTTTTCTTGGAATGCAAGGTCCTCCTCGATCTTTCTCTCCTCGAGGTAGGAAGGCTCCCGACTCTCAAGCCAATCCAGGTGCTGCTCTCACGCAGCGTGAGAGCAGGGCTAGGATTGGTGGGAGTGGCCGTTATCAGCACTCACAAGAGTACTGGAGGCCTTTGCTTTCTCTAACCCAGCTGACTTAAGACAGCTGGGTTAGAGAGGTTTAAAATGCATATGCCTGGCTAGCCATCGCTAGATGGGCGGCCAAATAGACATGTACATTTTAAACTCGAGAGCACAAAGCTCCCCGCTGCCACTCCGCAGCAATGGCCCTGCCCCGTCCTGACGCTCAGTTCGGGACAGGTCGGAGGCTGAAAAATAAAATGGTAATAAATAAACTTTATTAGCATTTTATTTTTCAACTCTGGCCAGTGGCTTTTGTTTGTGGGGCAATGCTCCTCCGCTCAAACTGAGGAGCTGCCCATTGTATGTTTATATGTAGTCATTAATAGAGTATGCAGTGCAAAATTTCTATAGAAAGTAAATATATATTATGTGTTTTAATACACTTTATGTATTTAATGCACAATGCAATACATTTTGAAGCCAGCACACACTCATGCAGGGAGATGCAACAACTTACAAAAATAAGTGGAACAAAGTTAAAAGCCCAAAGAGCCTCTTATGTGAAGTGCGTTGCTACATATAGGAACACATACCCATTCACTTTAACGGCTAGCCATTTATGTTTTCAGCTCAATCTGCAAATAGCTTCCTGCGACTCTAAAAATCTACAGCACATTTTTAAATGGAAGATTAAAAAACCTTCAATACACACCAAAAAGTACTATTTTAAGGTATTAAGCAAGAAAGAGGATGGATAGCCTGATGAAACGTGGAAAGGAGATGATGGTCTTGGAGTGGAATCTCTTGCATTAACAATTTTTAGACCTCTAACAATATATTATACCATAAATGGCTAAAGATATACATCTTCCCTCAAATATCTTTAACCAGCTGGTTTCATATCTTGATTAACACCACAGGGCCCATTTACTTCAGCCTGCTTGACAGGAAGGGCTTTTAAGAGAACACCGCCTGTTCTGCAACATGGCACCCATATTGTCATCAATACAGAATGTTATCACACTAGTTGTTTATAAAAAATCTGTGCTGTAGCTAACGTAGACCATGCTGCTGTTAAAAGTGCATGTTTCACGCAGCCTGCTAGACATTTCTCACACGAGGTAGCTATTTGAGAATTTAAAGAAAATGTCTCATCATTTTAGCTTTCCAAGGTGATAACCATAATTTCTATGACAAAATGAAACCCATCATTGTGTTCACGTACTGTGGTCACCACTAAAGGAAGAAATTCAGTTCTAGAGCTCCAATTCCAGCAACGTGGTGTTCATTTGGGCCACATTTTGTCATGATGATGGATTGGGATGCAACTTGAGCGATTGCCTGTGGCTGGGAATAATTCAAGCATACCATCCATCACCTTGTTGTTGCTGCACATTTCCGTCATGGGTATAGAATCTTAGTGCTCCAGCTGTTCATGAACTCAGTGTTGAATCTGTGGTAGAACATGGAGGAATCAACTGAAAGGCTTCTGCTCATGGGGGAAGTGGGGTCCTCATGTACGAATCTTTTTTGCGGTCGCTAAGGCTCCGATTTGTAAGATCGGAGGCTTTCCGACTGCAAAAGGGCATTTTTAATTCACCAAACCCAATTTGCGATTCTGTAAGATGCTATTGAATCTTACTGAATTGCTAATTGGTTTTAGGAAATAAATAAATAAATACATATGTGTTATCTGGAAGGTCGTCCCTTTCAGATACAAAATCGTTAAGGTATGTATTAATGTTTTGTGACTGAAATCTGGTCACAAAACAATAATATTTTACCACATCATCAAAGGAGGTGGTAAGTCAGTCGCTATGGGAAGGGGTCCCCATGGGACATCAATTTTGTTAATAGCATGTATGTGTCCAAGTATTCATTTCTGTAGTTGGCATGTTGTGCTTCCTATGAAGTTTTTTCAAGCATGGACATTGGAGTACAGATACTGTGCATTTGATGACTCAGAGTGCCTCCTGTTTTTGCATTTGGATATTTACCAGGGGGGGTTCCCCTTAGAGGCACCACGTAGTGTGGGCTGTGAGTTGCAGCTTTTCGAACCTTTTTGATTTTAGATAGATAGATATAGATAGATACACACATGCATATATACCAATGGTAATGGAGTTAGGTAACTGTAGAATAAAAAGTAAGGTTAAACTTTAAATGAAATAATAAATAAAAAATAAAGAATCAAGGTTTGGAGGGTTTACCATCATACATAATGTAAAAAAATAATTAAAACATACATGATCATATATAAATATATTTGTGCCATGCCAGTAAAAATGAATGTATTCCAATAACATTTGGAATATGTGCACAACTAAATGCATATTCATTACTACAGTGCAAAGATCAAATTCCACATTATTGCCAGAGTATGTGTAACTGACTTGAGAGAAAACTGCTTAATGCCTCACAGATTCCTTTAAATAATCACTTTAATAAGAAAATAACTGGAATCTTACGCACAATGATAGTTTTTGTGATGGCCACATTTACCATATTTGTTCAGGCTACAGCCACAATCTTCTATCCAGCCTTGGGAACTTCTACTGCCCAGTTACAGCTTCTTGGCTGCTGAAGATTTCAAATTCCAAAAAATTTTTAAAGTGTGCAGGTAAACCTTTTGATTGCGACAAGATAGAATCCTTGGCAGATCTCACTCCTTCACTAGTTAGCTACACGGGGTGCCTACATTTCGGACCTCCATAAGGATAGACTCCAACTTGTTTCTGACCTTTATCCTTCCAACAGTCAGTGTTAGAATGCAGCAGCGGCTGGCACGGATCGAGGGTGGTAAGGCGGGGAGGGGCGGCTGGGGGGGGAGAAAGAAAAAAATACACTTACTCTTTAACTGCAGCTCTCTTCCGTCGGTTCTCCGCGTCACTTCCGGCTGGAACGGAAGCAGGAAGCACACAGGCTCCCCTAAGCCATTCACAATGCTGCAATGCAGTGTTGTGATTGGTCTGAGAGCCGTAGTTCGGCGCTCAGACAGGTAGTGGGAGCCTATGCATGTTCTCCCCCAGGCTGTGCATTACAGCTGCTGGAGAACATGCAAAGTGTGCATGACTGTTTGGCCGGTACAAGACAGCCGGCCAAAACCATCATGCGCAGAGTGCGCTTACCACTCTGCCCCCTGCTCTGTTAGCAGAGCAGTCCAGCCCCTCCCTGCAAAACTGCTTCAGCAGGGAAAAAAAAATGATAACATGTTGTTATTATCATTTTATTCTTCCTTTTTTAACCCCTTCCGTGCTCGCGTCGGCCAACGGCCGTCGCGAGCACTACCTCCCCAGTGCTGCGAACGAACGTTGGCCGACGCAGTCCCGCCCACTCCGTGGAACGCCCGCACCACGGCGGAATTGCCGCCGCGGTAAACGGGTTAAACTGCTGAAAAGCAGTGGGGCGACGCTCCTCCGCCTTAGCGGAGGAGCTGCCACTGTTAGAATGTCAACAACAGTGTCCCATTGGCTTAGATTAATTTTTTCTTCCTTTTGGTTCATACAAAATATTTTTCTTTTCTTTTTTTAATTAGTCCTAATCCCTACATCTTTCTTCCTTGAGCCTCAACCTAATCAATATATTTTGTTCTCTTAAAAAAAATTGGTTTGGGGCTTTTGATATATTTCTTTTCTGTAATGTTGGTGGTGCTGTTTATGTACCACATGCAGTCTTCCCTAATGTATGGAATCTTACAGAAAACCACAAAGGGTAAGATGGCTCACAGATTCCTCACAGAAAAGTGTTTCCATAATAGGGGTTGGATTAATGTGACTTTGTGGGAGATAAGCCAAGGTTTACATCTAGACAGCGATTATGCAATACTCCTTATTCAGAGCATTTCATGCATGTTTTGAACAAACAACACTCTAATGAAGTTCTACGTTTTCCTCCTATGAAGAATACCTGTAATTTGAACATATAATTAAACATTAAGGAAAATGACTTTTTTTAAATAACTTTCCATGCAGCTATTATATTTTTAGATAATACCACTTACACCTAGCTCAGGTTTTTTGAGTAAATCAGTTTTTGAGTTGACTCATAGAAGGTCCTGGCTCTGGAAAGGCATGGGCTGACCTATTTACCACTGTTGAGAGTTTGATGCTCAATATGTTGGGTTACTACATATACAGCACATATTATGCTTATGGATTCAATTATGTTTTTTATGTGAAAAACATCAATACTCATAAACGCACAAATGGAACTTGGATTTTGTATGTTTGAGAAGCACCAAATTACACCTTTAACATCATCCTCAACAAACCTTGTAAATGGCCCCATAAAGCTGGCAGTGACACCAGTCTGAAGAGAGATGGTGGATAGGATGTCAGATGGTGTACCTCCTGAAATATCCTGTGAAGCAAATATTTTATTTTGTTTACTTTGAGAAGCTCCTGGCTCCGGTAGAAATAGCGGGCGTGGTGTAACATCGAACCCTTGGTCATCAAAAACCTGTAAAACACACACATACTGTAAGTTGCTTCATTGAAATCAAGCATAGCAAAACCGAATTTTGTTATTCACAATACAATGGCTTATCTACTTGGCTGTAATTCAGTGTTCACGGCATTACAGTGCATTTCTTTTTAATACAGAAAAGGGAAATAGATTTTCTTATGAAAGAAAGTGCAGGTGAAAACTGGTCTTTTGGTGCAAAGGTAAACGGTAGTATTTAGCGCTATTTACATACGTACGGTCTTGCATTCTTTTTTCTCCACAATTATGGATAATGACATTAAAAAGGACTTCTGTCAAATAAGGCATGAGCCCTACTTTATCTGATTTCTACCATTCACAGTCAGATTTCAGTATCTTATATTAAAATCACAACAATTCTGATAATAATACTTCACTCCCTAAACTCCTTAATTCACACACGTGCGTTTTTTCGGGGGAAAGTGGTCACAGACAACAGCAGGACAACTGATTTTATCATAATGTACTTCCCAGTATTACAACACACTGGATAAAGCAGGCAAGGGTGGATTCAGGATTTTGGAGGGCTGACAAGTTGGCTGTAGTTGTATCATAGGAAATGAGTCCAGTATGCAGCGCTCGTTGCGGTAAACTACCATTACAACGCGGCCAATTATACGCATTACCTTTACTACGCATCTTTTACTTCGCAGGTCCTATTACAACGCATGCTTCTACTACGCAAATACCGTTACAACGCAAATACTGTTAGAACGGACTCTTGTGCCTTTAAAACATTGCAATCTGCCATGAATATGAGCAGTGAACCATTTTTAACATATGCGGTCCTTTTCTTTGCAGGTGCGGCGGTATGAATGCGGCAATACAGAACAGCAGTTAAAGACCATCACTAGGTAAGTATTTAAATGTACTAGTGCTAGCGTGTTACTGCCTTGTACATGTTCTAAATGTTGATTTTGTATCTTCTTTTTTTTTTGGGTGAAACTGCTGTGTTGTAGAGAAGAGGAGCTGCTGAGCCCCGAAAGAACCTAGGCTTCAGTTAAGCAGTCAGAATAGTAAGCACTTGCTCAGGGCTGGGCAGAGTTGAAATAGCCAGCGTTCGGCCATGGCCAAGGAACCGCCCCTGCCCCCCCCACCTTGACAGCTGGAAAGCATGTGTTCTGGTTTTGGGAAAATGTACATTGTTGACAAGGCATTAATTAGGTGTCCTTTGTGTATGTCCGTGAGAGCGAAGCATAATATTATTCCAGGGCGATTTCCCAAGAAACCTTGAGGCATCGGCATTCCAGAAAAGGTGACGTCTACTGTTACAACGGAAATAGTGTATACATGATCGAAAAGAATGTTTTTTTACAAAAAAACAAGAGTATTATTTGAGTGTTTAAAAGGAGTATAAAAAGGAGCTTTATTAATACAATGGAAAGAGTGTATCAATGAAGGTAAGTAATACATGATCGAAAAGAATGTTTTTTTTTTAAAAGAGTATTAATTGAGTATTTAAATACAAGAGTATTAATTGAATATTTAAATTAGTTTTTAAGTGTTGCCGAAAAAAGTTTGTGTGTAAAAAAAAGATGTTTAAAATGTTTTCCCATGGTTTAACATTGTTCTGTATTGACACACTTGTCCTTTTTCTATTTTTTTAACAAAATGCAGTACGTAGACGCATGAACGTAATAACGTCAAAAGGAAGATCGTCGCGGAAAGGATGAGAAGCATGGAGGAAAGGTGACCAGGTAAGACGAAATAAAACTTTAATAAAAATGTAAGTCGAGGTATAGATAAATAGAAGGAGGGTTGCGGGAGGTTTGTTGGAACGTAATAACGTCAAATGGGAGTTTGTGGCAGTAAGGACGAGAAGCATGGAGGAAATCTTAATATCTTGCAAAAAATCGTTGTAGAAGTATGTTTTTACTAACCGAAAATGCGTTATAGAAGTATGCGTTGTATAAGAGTACGTTGTAAAAGTATTTTAAATGCATTTCTATGCAGTTGCGAACTATCTGTATGCGAACTTAGAAATTGCGTTGTAATGGTATTTGCGTTAAAAAAAACTTCGTTGTAAAAGCATACGATGTGTTGGTATGCGTTGTATCGACATATATTCCTCGTTGCAGCATTGAAGAGTATGCAGTGCTAAATTTGAGCCGGTGGTTGCAGGTGGGGCCCACCGGGCCTCATTTTCGGAGGCATGCATTTAACTTTTCCCCCCATCAGACTTTGTCCCAAAGCAAGAGAGAGTAAACACAAAAGCGGGGAAAAAAGAGGCGAAAGACCGAAAAACAGTGTCAAAGGGAGTATTCAGGGATGCAAAAGAGCCTACAAAAGTGAGATAAAGGGGCGGGTGTGTCTGGTGGTGGAAGCAAGAGGGATGAGATGTAATAAAAACAACAGAGCCTTGGTATTCAGCACCCCGATCTTTGATGCCACTGGATGCTGGCTTCTGAGAAAACTTTTGGCACCAGCACTTGTTATTTCACAAATTAAGTACTGAAGAAAAGACTTAGTAGAGGGTAGTCATTGCTGAAAATGTTCTGCTATATATGAGGGATCCAATCAACACTTTAGAGTCCGTGATAAAACACCTTAATTGGTGTAGTTGATTAAAAAAATTGTAACTGAATGTTGCCATGTTTTTTGCACTAGAATACCATGCACGAAGAAGAAGATAAGAAAAGTAGAGAAATTTTTAAGTCCGCCTCCTCTACCAGTGGGACGAAGAAATGAAATATTTCAGCTGGCAAAACTTGAGCGGTAATCAATACTTTTCAGATATAAGTGAGTTCCCCAGGTAATTGCCATTATATTCTTGACAACACAGACACAATCGTAAACCTGGTTCTTAAGAATGTACGCTAATAAAAATGTATGTTCTACCTAGACATCCATTCCTCTTTGTAAATGTTTCAGCCAGTAATTAGCCTGGATGGATTTTTCTGCATGGGCTAATATTTGTTATGTTATCCAGTTGGACAACATGTTGCACAGTGTCATGGATATTCAAAAATCAAAGGAGTTATTATAGCCTTAGATCCCACCATAGCAGGCTCTACCAGCCATTAAAAGCCCGCTCCAGCGTTAAAGGCCCGAGCCGAAGATGAAGGCCTTTAAAAAGGGAGTGGGCCTTTAATCGCCGGTAGATTCTGTTACGGAAGGCTCTAAGGCTATTAGAACATTCCGCCCTTAGAGGGCAGAATGAACAAATTTATAATACAAAGGCCTCACGCAGCCCGAGGGGGTTGAAATCCCCTCGGGCTCCATGAGGCTTTTGTTAAACATCGGAATGTTGATGCTCCGGCTTCTACCGGCCATTAGGAGCCCGGAGCACTCTATTGTTTTCAATGGAACGCTCAACATTCCAATGTTCTAATAAAGGTTATTAGACTGTAGGTTACCAATGCTTTGCTCAAAGTATTCCTGAACACAGGAGTCTTTGCCCAGAACAGACTATGGCGCAGAACAAAATAGATTTTGGTTAGTAGTTAGTAGTTTATTCCAGGCCCATGTCTGGCAGGTAATGACTGACCAACCATAGTTGATAATATTCTGTGATTTTTAGATGATGTTTACTTGCCCAACAATGCACATTTGAGGTCTAGAATCAGTAAGCATTCATGGCTTCTCTCCCAGTTTGATTTTTTTGAGGCATGACCGTGTAATTTCCCATCATGTCTTGACGTTACCCATTTTACTGTGCAATTGGCTTTCCAAAAGTTATAGCTTAAGGCAGTGTAGCTCACATGCCAAGGGTGACATGCCACTTCAAATGATAAAATCGGATTCAAACAGAAGATGCAGTTGTTACAGTGTTTGAAGAAGAAGGGCCCTTGATAACATCCAGAAGATCACACCTGAAGAACTTGCAAATATCTATTTCAGTCAACTCCAAAGTCAATATCTTGTGATGGAGCACATGCTAAATTAACAATGCTTGCCCTTCCCATTTCCCTTTGCAGTCTCAGTCACGTTTCATACCAGGGAAGATCAAGAGACAGCAAAAATATGATTCTATGGATTTCTAATTCTGTGTATACTGTTAGGACACAGGATACCGGATTGATTTCTTTCTTGCTCTGCTTTTAGGAAAAGAGGGAGCTTGCTTTCATATGAAAGTTAAAAATTCTTAAGACATCTTAATAGGTTTGAAAAAAATGTAGGACTACATTCTAAAACCAGGAGAGCAATTCTAGATTCTATACCAGCCATTGGAAAATGTTCGCCATTCACCCATCACTTTTGTGCATTTTTGCAGACATTATCCTGTCAACCATGCCCACCCATAGTTGTTAAAGATGCTAACAAATGCTGTCTCCATGAGACCCCTTCCGGCAGGCAAATGTTCACGGCATCTCCTGAGTTCTAGCATATTTTAGCCAGTTCCTAAGTGAGATTCTCAGTACTGTAAGGATAAGACCACTTTACGTCTCAACCCCCTCCTCAGAGTTTGTCATTATGTTGCTGTTACTAGCTCCCTTAATCACGGGTAGCACACATCTACCAACTTTTCCCAGGTTCCTATGGCCTGCTGTATCCCAAATTGGTCAGTCAGAATGTATCTGGTAGTTGAAGTGGATATTAAGAGCTATTACTCCTGTGTCACAGCTCCCATCATCTCCCATGTCAAGAAGGGAGAGAAAGAGCTTGTGGATATCATCATTAGCAAAGAGAAAGGAACAGTCATGTTTTGTTGCCGCAATAAAATAATTTCTGAGATTTGACATCCTGAGCTCCTAGAGTGGCAGCTTGGACGCAAGAACCACATGAGTCTGAAAATCGAGGAGTAAACTGTTTGGGGGATGTAGAGGATTGGCGAGTGACAAGGCAGCCACAGCATCAAACCCCAACATGGTGCAGCATCTTGAGTTTTACTGGTCTCTTCTCAAAACCAGTTGTAGTAAAGCATAATGTGAAAGCCTTATGGCCTTGGTGCATAGCTGAGGATTTAGATGTGCAGACAGTGCAGGAGACACACATGCCTTGTTTCTTTGAAATGCTTTCTAAAGCATGGGAACATCCTTTCATACTTCCAATTTCCCCAAAAATGAACAACCATTGTTTTTGATTTATTGTGCCTAATTTTGTAAACACAGAGATACGCAAATGTTGTGCTATACCATTAAAGCAAGACCCACTGGCTTTGCTTCCTAGAGCAAATGCTTGAGAACTGACAGCCAAAGGATGAGAGCATGAAATTGCCTACTTTCTAAATTCTACAATGATAGTATGATTAAACTACAGTGGCTCTAAGGAAATTGCGAGTAATGGATTACTTAATTCTTCCGGATCTGTATACATTTTACTTGCTACATCATCTCATCCTATCGACAGCGACCAATGGGACAGAGTGGTCTGACAAATTTGGTGATGTCAAGGGATGTAAACTTGGAATTGAGTATAATTGCTCAGATTTTGGAACTAATGGGCGGCACCTTTTTACCCATTTTGCGGTATAGAGACTGACGATTTGGACTTCCAGAAACAACGCGTCCGGTGACAAAATACTGTGATCTGTTGCCGGCCGGTAAGTTAGCGTAGTGGAACCTTTTCAGCTGAAAGGATTCGCATCATAGCAGCTACAGCATTGACGATGCAGTGTTGGACAGAGGCAGATATTCGGTCTTTATGAACTGGAACTGGTGATTTGGAACTTACTGAACACTCCTAAAGGGTTGGTATGAGACCCAATTGATTTCCCCTGTTGATCAACCTTTCTTAAGATAATAATCTCCCTCAGCTGAAGAAGATCATTCTCTTTATATTTGGATCTCGCAGAGTTTGCAAATGCCTTATTAAACCTGTTCTGATTTGAATTTAGCATTGTATGCTATTAATTTGAAACTTAAATAGAAATACAAAACTAAGATAAATTACTCTGCTGATTCTGATTCATTATTCGGTTGTGACTAAGCTCATTTTTATTTTGGTAGCTTCATCCGAAACAGATGTAGGATGAATTGAGAGTTATGTATAATATTGTATGTTTACAATTATCTTATTCCCGGCCCTCATTCGATAATTACTCATCCTCTAAGTATTCCAGTCCCTTCCAGCACAGAACAAGATCCATCGGAAGACCGTTAAAATCTGGTATGTTAGTTAAGGTTAATTTGGGATAGGAGAGAATTAGACAAGTGATAGCTCAAATTAAAGGGGGCCCAACACGTTAACGCTACAACAGTTTTTCTGGTAGTGTGTCGGATGGTTTAGTGTCTGACAAAACTGAGATATAACGGGGATGTGTATTGAGGTCACTATAGATTTTCTCAAAACCCAAGTTCAGTGACCTTTGACCGAGTTACAGTTCGGAGGAGAAGATGACGAGACAAGTGGTGTGAGTATTAATAAGGTTGTGTAATATTGCTGCTTAAATGTGTTACTAATGAGAATTGGTAGAGTAATGCTTTTAGTGCCTAATGCTGAATAGGGCATTGTTGTATTGAAGTTATCAGGTCCGAAGTGGCCGGAGATCCCGAAATATACACCTGAGGGTGGTCTCAGTGTGGCATATGCTGAGTAAGTTTGTCTGTTGTTTCGAAGGTGAAGTGTGTGAGACGTCATCGGCAGTATCACCAGAGAAGGGCACTTTGTGATAGTGTGAAAGTTGAAATCATTGGGATTCTTCTCAAGTGCACGGAGATTACTCAAAAGGATTTTAGGTGAAGTTCCGCTGGTCGAGATTTTGCTTAGGTTGTGTGAATTAATTCTGGTTGTATGGAGAACTATAATTTCTTTTAGTGGAGCAGCCATGAGTTTATTTGTGCTTAGCAAGTTGTTTTAAGACCAGAGTTTGAATAAGATGGATTGCAAAGGAGGGGTTAACTGCTGCAAGGAGTTGCTTTGACGTCATAGAGTGTCGCGCTGCAATAGGATGGTTGGTGTGAAACGGCGCTGGGGTTGGTTGGAGTGTTATAGAGAGCTGTGCAGTGATTGGGAGTTAGAACGCTAATAAGGAAGTATCTTTTGGAAAGACAAGTGAAATAATTTGTAAAGGACATTAGATATTTTACTCGGAATCTGAAAATTTTAAAGAGTATTAGAACATTGGAATGTTGGGAGCTCCATTGAAAACATTGGAGTAGCTCCGGGCTTATAATGGCTGGTATAAGCCCGGAGCTCCAACATTCCAATGTTTCTTTGTTCACAGCTGTGGCTGTGAACAAAGGCTTCAGGGAGCCTGAGGGGATTTCAATCCCCTCGCGCTCCCTAAAGCCTTTGTTTTATTTGTTAGAACATTCTGCCCTCTAGTGGCAGAATGTTCTAATAGCCTTATAGCCCTTCATAGCTGGGCTATACCGGCTATTAAAGTCCCGCTCCCTTGTTAAACGCTGGAGCGGGCCTTTAATAGCCGGTATAGCCCGCTACGGCGGGCTATAAGGCTATATTAAAACATTGATACATGGAGATGTGCCTGTACCTGCTATAGACGAGGTACCGATACCACCTGAAGGCACACCTGCTTTGTATATGACTTTAGAGAAAGGTTATCATACATGTACATGGTTAGAGAATTGGATGCAGTATACTGGGAAAGATGGACCTTTTTTGGTTTCCCTCAATATGGTACCATTAGTGTACGAATTCTTGAAAATTTAAGGAGACAGATGAATGATATTAAACCACCCTAGACCTATGCAATTTGAAGCTCTTGGAGAATGGGAACATGTGGCCCATCAGAAGGAGAAACAGAAATACCAGGGGATATATAAGAAGACCTTAAATAGGTATGTAGAGGCTAAGTGGGATGCCCAGCAGAAAATGTGGAGAAGGGATATTGCAGAGGGAGCACAAATGTATCACATATTAGTCGCTGAAATAAGTGAAGAGGAAAAATGCAAAGAAAAGAAAAAAATCTTGAAAACTCTCACGCCCTTACGCTACCTGATGAGAGTGGTGATGAGATCGACGATGAGTTTATGAGCGAGTTATTGATGAATTGACCTCCACCATATAACGAAGAACAGTCACAGACAGGATCAAATCCATTTGTAGGAACTCAACCAGATGAATCTTCATTACCAAATAGTTTGAATTCTACAAATCCTTTTCTGACTGAAGAGCAAACGTCCAGAGGACTAGGGTTTAGTAACCGCATGATACAGAATGCTCCAGATGCTCTTTCAGTTCCAGTAACCAGTAACCTTTGTATCAATCAGGTATGGGAGGACAGCAAATACATGCCTTAACTGTTCCCACTGGATTGGGGGGAGCAAATACTATTCCACAGGAATTGAGTAGAGATCGAATGAAATACAATATGACATTTCCGAATGTTGATACTTCACATCATGGGAATGAATCAGGAGTTAGTGTAGGGACAATTCGAACTACTGTATCACATAATCAAGTGAGACCAACTAATTTATCTAGTACTGTAGAGGGAATTATGGAGACTCCCAGTAGAGGATCGTAGGATATGGCAGGAAAAACTTTGCAAATGGGAGCTCGAGGTTCTGAAACCCATGCCACCCCAAGAGTGGAGGGAGCTAGCGGAGGATCACAAGAGAGTGTATTAAATCAACCAGTAGGGCCTACCCCACAGGAACTTGATGATTGGGTTAAGGATATAGCTCCTTCTACTTTTGACAAGGGTATGGAAGATCTAGGGAACCTCAGGAATGAAAAACTTAAATGAAAACCCACTTGATGTAGCCAAACTTAAAGTACAGTTGGAAGAAATGGTTTTGGGAACCATTAGTCCTGGTAGGATCGTTAGCTATTGGGATGATGAATTATTATTCATATATAAAGACATTACCAGGAGAGCTAGAAATACTCATGAAAAATTGACTGAAGTTGTGCAAAAATATGGGATTGAAGTAGGGTCCCGTTCTACCATATAACAGAAATCCTATGTACCATTCTGCTCTGCCCATCAAACACGACACTCCCATATAGGCCCCACCAGTCAGGCCCTGATAGATGACCTAAGTTGTCCGTTTTCCTTCAGCCTTTTAGTACCTGTCACAGTGGTCCCCACCTACACACATGTAGGCCCAACCACACCTCCTTAGATACATACACGTAGGCCCAAAGCCCACTGCCTCTTGCTATCATTTTTAATAAAACAAATCTCGTAGGCCTCACTGATCTGACAGCAGGGACTTGTGCCATCCACGGCGCTGCGAGGCACCAGCCCCCCCCTTGTAAATTTCCACAGTTACAAGAATAAGGTTAGCCCACACGTACGCGAAACTCTGCTGGTACATCTTGTTCTTTCACAAGCAATGTTTGCAATATTTTTAGTTAAGAAACTTTCCAAGCTTTCTCAAGCGAAACCAAAAGACGGCTGCATGGCATAGAAATAATGTATAAAATATAAATTTCCGAGCACCTTACGATAGAAGTTATCTTTTTATTATGTTTGCAATCAAGAGCACTGACCACCTGCTAAAAGCACCTGTTTCACCATGATACCACTTCTGTGTTCTCATGAGGCCACTTCTGTGTTCTCCAAAACTTTCCAAAGTTACTGTAAGCGTGCGGTCAAGGGCCCACGTCAGGGTCCACGTCAACTGTGGGTGGGAGTTCTGCATTAAGCCATATAAAAGATTTGCACCCATGTCCACGCCCTGAACTCTTCTTCCAGTGCCTTGCACGGTGTGGGTTCCCGGTCGACCGTTCTTCTGATCTTGGGCCTAGAACTTCCTATTCTCAGGTGGTAGTGCTCTTCTATGATTGCTAGCCTTTTGCCTTTGTCAGCCTCTCTAATTTAGCTCATCCACACCCAATTCATTGCATTCATCTTAGCTTAAATTGTGTAGTCTTGGATGGTCTTTTGCTCTCTTAGTTAAGATTTGCCTCCTAGGCACTTGCCTATTCTTGATTCCTCATTTAAGACTTGCCCCTTTAGGCTGCTGCGTATTAATTGATATATACCTGAATATTTTTTGCTTCACTTAAAATATGATTTATAAAATTGTCGATGCTTTTATTTCATCCTGCTCACTTGTCGATGAGTAGCATTTGAAGATGAAAAGTTCTTTGTTTTACTGAATTGCTTAATAAAGTGCCACTGTATTTCACACTGTTGTTCCTTCTTCTCAGTGAACGAGCAGAGTGTGGGTCTTGCTCTCGTGAGCCGGTAAGCCAAGTGTGACCACCCATTTACCCTCGAACAGCTGGCGACCACGAAGAAGGTCTCGTGCCAGTTGGCTCTTCTACAGTGCGGACCTGGGACACACCTGGGACACACCTGCGGCTGCACCCGTCCTTTCCTCTCCTCACGGCCACCCGGGTAAGTCAGGGACAGTTTTATTTTTTTCCTTGAATTTACTACGGTGTATGGCTTGTGTGGAGGGGTAGGTCTGGCTGCTTCAGCCCTCAGGGGTCTCCCTTGTGTCTGCTCCTTCGTCCCCCTGTGGTCTGCTGTCTTGCCACGACCTCCTCTGTGGCTGGTCACACCTCGACGGGGTTTTTCCACACTGTCCACTCTGCTCTCCTCGGCCCCATCTTGGGTTCCTTGCACTTGCCTTCTATTTGCACTTCTCAGTATTGTTTCTTAGTGCTTTCTTTTTTCAGTATCTGCCACTGTGCTTATCGTTACAGGTTGAAGTTCTTTATTTGCTTATCGCTACAGGTTGAAGTTCTTGATTGACTAATGATATCTATACAGGTTTAAGTCCTAAGATACTCTGTTGGGGTGTCTTGAATTCTATACAGGTTTAAGTCCTAAGATGCTCTGTTGGGGTGTCTTGAATTGTATACAGGTTTAAGTTCTTGCGGTCTGACTGCCCTACAGGTTTGAGTCCTTGATACTGTCCCAAAGTGTCTAAATTCTACGCAGGTTTGAGTCCTTGATACTGTCCCACAGTGTCTAAATTCCGCACAGGTTTGAGTCCTCATTGATTGTGGTCTATAGGTTGTGCTTCTTTACATTCATTGTGGTCTATAGCTTGTGCTTTACAGGTTTGCCTCCTACGTTAGGGGGGGTCCATATTAGTTCCATAGCATGGTTCCCCCACGCATTTTCTGTGCTCCTCGCCTCTTTCCCTGCTCCTTCCCATCTCCTCTGGGGTTTAACAAGTGCTTTTAAATGCGCATTTCCTTTGCCCACTTTCTTCCCGGAGCTACCTCTCACTCTTTCTCCTCCTTCTCTGCCGTGTCCCTCTCTTCCTCCCACGATTCCCTTCTGCATGGATTGGGTGTCTTCTTATTTTTATCTACAAAATTCATCTCTCTCTGTGCCACGCATACCTTTCGAATTTTAACTGCGCACTTCCAAAAAGAGGAAGTGCACCTCCTGTGCCCTTCGCAGCTTCCACCCGCCTTTCTCTGCTCAGCGCACTGCCAGAAAGAGGAAGTGCATCTCTCCCCGGTCCTCTGTGCCTCGCAGATTCCACCCGCCCCTCCCTACTCTGCCCTCGGCAGCTGCTCTCCTGCCTCTCCATCACTCGGTCCACGTTTATTATTGTGATCACAATTCATTTTGCATATGCATATCTTGTATGTAATAATTGTTTATTTATTGTCCATTGTTTCTGCTTTTCGTGCTTCTGTTCCTTTTTAAGCCTCTGTCTGCCCTGCGGCTCCCACTACACCTGCCTCCCACCCCCGCCCCTTTTGGTGCTGCCTTGCCAACTCTACACTCAATAGCCGAGTGACAGGGCTGCTAGTTATTTCTTGTTGTCTGGGTTGCCTCCATTCTTTCCTCACTAGCTTCAGCAACCCCGCCAGGTAGCTGTTGTCTGGGTTGCCTCCATTCTTTCCTCACTAGCTTCAGCAACCCCGCTAGGTAGTTGTTCGCTTACTGCCATTTAACATTGCACATACGTTGCGCCTCTTTTTCTGTCTCTCACACTTTTGCCTACCATTTGTCCAGCCAATTGGTAGCCAAAGGGGGGGTGGAGTCATCTCTCCCTCCCTCTTGCCAGCTCCCTTACACCCCTCCCCTCTCCGGTATGTCCTTGAATCCCCCGCACATCCTTAACCTTCTTATTCATTCAGTGCATGGTACAGCCACTGCAGTCTACCACGCCACCCTTGATCGTTTTATTCCCCTCACTCGCCATCAGAGTGACCTCCTTGCTGTTGCTTGGGATATCTTAGGGGTTACCTTCACACCTACCACTGAAATCCGCCTCTCCCTCTTATCTCTCACAGACTTACCTCCCTCCGCCACGGTCCCCTCCCATCCTCCGCCACTTCCAGATACCACTCGCCCTGATCTGCTGTGGCCTGATCAATTATCTAATTCCTCCACCGCCTCAACATCCTCCTACGCACTTTTTGCTTCTCCTGCTGCCTCCCCCATTGTGATCCCCTCGGACGGCGAGTCCACTACAGACTCCACACACTCCGCGCCATTTTCAGAAGCAGCAACACCACCTGATCTTGTCGCCCCTGCCTCTCCTACACTATCGGCATCTGCCTCTAGTAGTGACCTCCACAGCCTACCCTCCCCTGGTAACGTGTCCCCACTCCTCAGGGTTCTCCTGCAGGACTATTCACTGGACCTGCAGGACCTTTCACCGGACGTTCCGCCCGCGCCTGCTCTTGTCTGCCTACCTTTGCAGTTCCGGTCACTTTAGGGAATGTGTGAGCATTCCCTTGACGACACTGCACCTCACATTGTTGTCTATTTAGTCAATAGTCACGTCGTAGGTCTCTCAACCGGTCACCCATCTTCCTTTGTCCAAGTTACACCCTTAACAAGTACTGTCCTCCTCACCATATTTAAAGTTTTAGGGATTGACTACACTCACTCACAGCAGATAACGCTTTCAATAGCACCAGCCTTCCCACACCCCATTGGCCCCAAATCCAATGAACTTAAGCCCTGCAAGCACTAACCTTTCCAGGTGCACTCCCGCCCCCCACCTACTACTGGACCTCATGAATAGAATCTTGGGTACCTCTGTTCACAAAACACCGGATTGCATTTACATACGTATCTGCTTAATATCCCCAGGCTTGGAGATACCTACCACATTAACAACATCCTATCCACGCAACCCACTACAAAGCAAGGTCATTGCTGCTCTCTCTCGTAACCAGCTCCAATTCCCTGACTTCTCCCCTGATGAAATATACACCGGACCACAGGAACTGGACTTAAGAGAAATAATATACCATATTGTTATTAACGCAATAGGAGAGGAGCTAGTAAGAGACGTCCTTCCCACTACTCCTAATACCCAACCTTCTCCTAATACCTAACTACATCCCTTTCTAAATTAGCGACACTCACCCTGAAAGCGCGGCGCTTTAAAATAGTTCTCCATGAGTAGCATACTGAGCTCTACAGTGTATAAAATGTCCACTCACTTTCACATATTTTTCATCATACGTCCCCCAGGTTCACTACTCACCGCAATATTATCAAGCACTTGGCCAAGGCACCCACTCCAGAGTTACATTGCTGAGGCCTGCTTTGATGGCCAGCTTCGCTTCCCCCTTTAAACTCGTGCCCAAGAGCGCGACTTACAGGACGGCGTATACGACATTGTCATTCAGACTGTGGCACAAGAACTCATCAGAGATATTGACCCTAGCACTTGAACGTGCAAGCACCAGTATAAGTACCACGTACCTCCTCACACCAACACCCTCTCCAATTCAGGCCTAGCCTATAGCGCCCTACTTTAAACACACCAACATGGCCACTCCATTGCAGCATGTTTTGAAAACATTTGGAGGACTGGAACAGCGCATACTTAAGCATTGCAGGGAACTTCATAAATTCACAAAAAACATGAGTCACCCATGGCCCTCGGAAGGTAGTTTTGAACCAGCCATATTAGATCATGCTACCACCTTCTTAGACACCAAGTTCTCCGGCCTTAAGCTACAGAAGAGAAAGGCTACCTTAGACCTCTGGCGCATTTTCAAAGACAAGACTCAAAAATACTCTGACACGACCAACACAGCCACACCCACTGCTCCTCCGCCTCCCCCGCCATACCACTTCAGCGGTATGTATACTGAACTCACTCACAAGGAACAACCAGACTTACCAGTCACCACCAACGATTGTCCAGCTGCCGGTTCCCAACCACTCCCAAACGATGCCCCTCCCTCACAACACCCCGGTCCAGACACGGCCATTACACAAACGGACGAACTCCAGACTTCCCATACACCACCCAGCCCATGAACCAATGTCAGACCACACACATGCCCCTCTCCCACGGCACAATAATGGAGACAGCAGTATCGGGACTTCCAGGCCATATAGACGCCCAACTCTCACTGAAATTTACACCAACTTTAAATACTGCACAACCACGCCCAGAGGAAGAGGAAGACTCTGACTCTGCCTCTTGTGCATCTTCTCACTGCCCAGCCACTGCCGGCAACCCCTTCATTGACACCGGCATTCAACTATTCCCAAAGTCGTGCTCCTCACCCCAAACTAAGCCGCCCTTTACTCCCACTGCGCCCTTGTATGAGGGACGAGGGTCTGGCCTTATGACAGCTGAACAACAAATTTTAAATTTCCACAACCCATCATTGCTGTGCACAAATGAGCGACAGCTTGCCCCCCTCACATGCGACCCCACCTCGTACGACCAATGGAGAACAAATGTAGACTTGAGCAGGAGCCTGGAAAGCATCTCATCAGACCACCCTGAAGTGGACCTAGTACACATGCATCAGTCACCCAGCCCTACAGACCCCATAGACAGAATGAGACGCATGTCAACGAAATTAGAAGAGATTCAGCACACATTCTCGGACCTGCTCAATAAGGCTAACACTCCAGCACCACCACGATCACCCACACTGCACCGGCTCAGGCAGGATCACCCACAGACAAGTGCCCGTGGGAATGGGGAATGGGTTAGACGACAACTCCATAGTGAGCACCCCCACCAGTATGACGCTACCGCCTCAGGGATCACACAGACAGCTGCCAACACATACCAGGCCGACCAACAACAACAAGCACTCGGGTTGGAAAGGACACTAGCAGTACCAGAAGGCCACAATACTTTGTTTACTGAGCTCCCACAGGCAGAAGGCCCAGCTGTAAGGAGAAAGGTCAGGCCTACGAAAGCACAGAAACTTAAAGTCCTGGGGACACATGGGCGCCCAGACGACATACTATATGACGTCTCAGGCTCTGCTTCCTTGCGTACCATTAGAATGAAAAATCGTTACAACATGTCTCTCAGCAGACCATGCGCACCACAAACTAGCGACGGTCTCACACCCAATCAGATAGTCACACTAGGGGAAGGCTCAGACTATGCGGTTAACCCCTTCTCAGACGATTTGGCAGGCTGGTCAGAACCCTTAGCACCGCAAATGCTCCCTTGGCCAAGAGAAGGCTCTTTTGAGCCTCAGTACATGGCAACAGCAGTTGAATGTATTCTGAAAGGATTAGGAGATGAAGATTGGGACTATGAGTACATGCAGGAGAGTCTAAAGGTCTGGCAGAAATATGCCCGCCAGCATGACTCTACAGGGCCCACAGCGTCACGCATAGGAGTGATGCGCCAGATGCCACTGCTGTACAAAAACACCACTGATCCCCCCATCTATATCCCGTGGTCTACACTAGACAAAGAAAATCTTAAAAACCACCTCCCACCCCTTACGGAGGGTGCTGGAAAGTGGATTGCGGCTTTTGAAAAGCACACCGCAGGTAACAACATAGCTATAGGAGATGTGAAAAGCCTGCTGATCTCCCTCATCGCAGAAGACGGAGAAGACCTCTTCACACGTGTTCGTGCCAACCTCACTAAAACGAACACCAAACATGATGGTGTCTCCTTTAATGAGATCAGAACGTCAGTATGGTCTGAGTTGCGCCGAAAATTTACGGATGTTCCCGATATAGGGGCTCTATTGTCACAGACCATGCAACAAAATGAAGACCCTGCCAACTACCTTTCTAGAATGAAAGAAAAATGGCATCAGGAGTTAGGGCAACGATGGGATGCTACAGGAGGGTACGGAAGACTGTTTTATCACACAATAAAAAAGGGTCTGCCAACTGACGTACAGGAAAAATTAGATGGCATAGTAGCAATGGAATGTAAGCCATGGCCTGAGATACAAGACCATATTTTACATTTCTGCAAAAAGAGGCAAGAACAGGAAAGGAATAGGCAGTTGGCCATAGAAAATGCCGCTGCCAAATTGGTGCAGCAGAAACTGAATAAGAAAAAAGACAATCCAGATACAGTCATGTTAGCGGCACCTGTCAGTCAAATGACGGCAGTAACTTCATTCCCCCAGGCTGCCATGAATGCTCTTGCGGGCAACGCCCAGCCTGCCCCACAACAGATTCAAGCACAACCTGTCGTACAATACATACAAGCTCAACCACAGCCTGCCATACAGTATGTCCAGCCACAGCCCCAGCCGATTATACAATACATGCCAGCACCACCTACTTACAGTAATGACATACAGCCCTACTACAATAATAGACAAAATGTGAACAGGAACACAGGCGTACAGGGAAGAGGGCGAGGGATGGGACAGCAAAGGTTTCCACAACAGTCAGGACAACTCACTTGCTTTTATTGTCAGAAACCAGGCCATATGCAAAGAGATTGCCGCACTAGAATACGAGATATGGGTCAGCAGTCCATGGGTCCCGGTTACCAAGCACCCCCACAATTCCAACAACAGCAGCACATGCAACAACAGCCTCAACAGCCCCAAATACTATACTCTTATGCCCAACCAGTACAGCAACAAACAATGCACCAAGTGCAGCTCCAAGCACCTATGATGGCTCAAGTTCAGCCATCTGTCCAAGTTCAGCCATCGGTCCAACAGGTGCAGGCTCCGATGCAACAGCCACAGCAAGCACCTGTGGATCAGGTGGCACCCCAGGCCCAAAATACTATGCCCCTGGGAGGAACGATAGTTGCCTCCACCAACCCATTCGCCCAGGGCACCATTCAGCAGTATCAGACTGGAGGATACACTGGCTAGGACAGCCCACAGACAACTCTTGTGTGCCCAATTTTGTCATGCATTAGCAATACTGAGGAGGACCCTATTGCTTGTGTCACGATAAATAACAAAACATACAGCTTTCTTGTTGACACAGGTGCCACATATTCCTGCATTACAGGTGGCCCTCTGCCCATTTCTGATCAGATAGCGGACACCCAGGGATTCTCTGGGACGATAGCAAGGGTCCCCTTCACCAAGCCAGTATCAATTGAGATAGGAGGCCATGTTGTGGAACAGCCACTGCTCTACTCACCAAGGTCCCCAGTGAGTCTCTTAGGACGTGACCTCATGGCCAAACTAAACATGACTATCCACTTTTATGAGAACGGAACAATGATTTGCTCCATACCAGGTACACCACTGGCTAGAATAATGGCAGTCACCACTCACTGCTCCTGGAGCAGCCAGGTCAGAGCACGTCCAGTGGATGAGCACGCCTTCTCTGCAGCTGTCCACACTATTGTTGCCACCACTCCCGAGTTACAAGGCTGCACTGTGCAGCTACCCAAAGAGTTTCTTTTCAGATCCCAAGCGGTAGGCTCACAGACATCAGACAAGCACGTGATCCTAGGCATATGCGCCCTTGAGATTACACCCACCTATGGAGCATTCCTGGCATGCGATGATGATGCTCACACTTGGGCTTGTGTCATTTTTATTGAACCTGGAGGATTAGTCAGAGACATTCCAGATGCCCAGTTATTCGGACCCCCTGAACACTACTCCAAAACAGAGATTATCTATCAAAATAATGTGCCCATCTCAGTGACAGTGGAAATAAGAACACCAACGGCCACCCCCAGCTATGACTCTGTCCGTGAGACAGATTTGGCTCAGGTTCCAGCACATCTTTGGACCACAGGCCCAAATGACGTAGGCCTTATTCGCTCTGCCGCACCATTTAAAATAACTCTGAAACCAGGTGCTATCCTGCCAAGAATAAAACAGTATCCCTTGTCTAAGGCCGCAGAGGAGGGTATTGTCCCTACCATACAAGCATTGCTGGATCAAGGAGTCATATACCCTTGTATCTCTCCTTGCAACACGTGCCTTTTCCCGGTGCGGAAAGGGAAGACAAATAAATGGCGCTTAGTTCATGACCTGTGTCCCGTTAACAACATAGTGGTACCAGAGTTCCCCATCGTCCCAGACCCCTCTGTCATCCTCACAAACGTCCCCCCCGATGCACAGTACTTTTCGGTCATCGACCTGAAAAATGCTTTTTTCAGCGTTCCCCTGCACCCAGACAGCCAATACATATTGGCTTTTCAATTCAGAAATGTGCAAATGACATACACCCGTTTGGCTCAAGGGTATTGTGAGTCCCCTAGCGTCTTTAACAGAGTTGTCAAAACAGACTTGTCAAATTTCCAATGTGACAGCACCCTGCTGCAATATGCCGACGACATACTGCTCTGCAGCCCCACAGAACAGCAATGCAGGAAAGATACCATTTCCTTACTCACCACATTGGCACAAAGAGGATACAAAGTTGACAAACAAAAGTTACAATATTGCCAAAAAGAGGTACACTATCTAGGTCAGCTACTGTCAGCATCAGGAAGGCGAGTCACACCAGATCGAGTTGAGGCAATAAAAGGCACCTCTGAACCTCAAACAGTTAAGGACATGCAAAAATTCCTAGGCTTAGTGAATTATGTCCGCCAATGGGTCTTTGATTTCTCAACAATAACCGCCCCTTTGCTGAAAGCAGTCAAAATGGCCAAAGACAGACACAATAAGATAGAATGGACACCTGAAATGAGAGCAGCCTATACCCAGCTAAAAGATGAGATCACAAATGCACCAGTCCTAGGTTCACCCGATTATACAAAAGAATTCTACCTCTTCACTCACTGTGATGGCCAAGTTATGACTGCAGTACTCACCCAGAAATACCCTATGGGCCATAAGCCCATTGCCTACTTCAGCGGCATGTTGGACTCTGTCATGAAAGGTCATTATCCCTGTGAGCAAGCCCTCGCTGCCGCAGCATTTGCAGTTGAGAAAAGCACCCCCATTGTAATGGGTTCCCCACTGACTATGTACACTGAACATGCCGTCTTTGCAATTATACAAAAAGCCAAGACCACCTTAGCTACCCAAAGAGCATCAGGTTACGAAGTCATACTGTCATTACCTTCTCTGAAAATAGTCAAATGCCACACTGCCATGTTCTTTGCCCACCCCATTGCCACATCAGATGATGACCCTCATGATTGTGCCACATATTCACCAGATGAGTCAGGAGCAGCCAAAGAGGACCCCTTTCCAAGCAGTACTGTATATTTTGTTGATGGCTCCTCTACCATTGACCAAGAAACAGGGGTCAGGTACACAGGAGCTGCAGTCATTAGAGCACAGCAGAATGATTCCTCTGATTCCTTAGACATTGTACAGCAGCTTACATTACCATCACATTATTCAGCCCAGGCCGCTGAACTGGTGGCACTAATAGCCGCTTTAAACATTGGAGCTGATGACCGCATCACCATTTACTCCGACTCTGCATACGTCACCACAACCACACACTCCAGCATCCTCCGCTGGAAAAGGCGTGGCTTCCTCAAATCAGATGGTACACCTGACATTCACAAGCAGTTACTGGAGGAGCTTATTGAGGCCCTTACACTACCAACCGAAGTAGCCGTAGTCAAATGCGCAGCGCACACCAACGGCCAAGATTTTGTCTCCCGAGGTAACACCCTGGCAGACTGGGCAGCTAAAGCTGCAGCCAGAGGCCTCCCAGCTCAAACGATACCAGCAGTTCCCTTGGCCCCCATCTTACTTGCCCAAACACTACCTCCAGCAGAGCAGGACCCCATAAGCGAAGAAAATATCACCACAGCTTCCCCATATGACATTGACACAACACAGCAGTATGATCACATCGCCCAACTGCACCTCAGAGAAATACAAGAAAGTGCACCAGATCAAGAGAAAGAGTTGTGGAAGAAGAGGGGAGTCCAACAAGATTCCGCAGACTTCCTGTATAGGCAGACAATAACAGGGAAACCTATGATGCCACAGGCTTTATTGCAAGTGGCGTTAGATCAACTCCACCTTCCTACCCATGTCACCCGAGATAACATGTCCACAACATTACAGACAGATTGGTTCATTCCCAATGCCCACGAACAGATACAACTTTATGTTAATAAATGTCTCATTTGTCAACAATACTCACCAAACCCAACTCTCAAAACAGTTGCTTCCACAATTCCAAAACCCTCAGGCCCCTTCAAAGAACTACACATTGACTATGTCGACATGATCGATCGCTGCCAAAATTACCGCTATCTCATTGTAGTAGTGTGCCCATTTTCACGCTGGATCAAAGCTGGACCCTGTGTCCACTGCGATGCCAAGGCAGCAGCCACATTCCTACTCCGTGACGTCATTTCTCGCTGGGGCGTGCCCGACGCCATCCGGTCCGACAACGGAAGTCATTTTTCAAACGCCATCTTTTCCTCCCTGACCACAATGCTAGGCATTAAACACAAACTGACGTCAGCCTATCACCCACAAAGCAACGGCATTTGTGAGCGCCTCAACGGCTTGCTCAAAAGTAAAATAAGCAAAATAAGTGCCACAATAGGAAAGAAATGGCTTTACTGCCTACCCATAGCCCTCTTTGCACTAAGAAACTCCCCAAGTTCGGATCACCACCTCACGCCCCATCAGCTTGTCACTGGACGATCCATAAATGTAACCGTTCCGTCCACACGCCCCAAAACTGATAATGAATCTTCCTCTGAAATAGTTAGGGCCGAAATTTACGACTATTTGTGTGCACTAACCCGCGCAGCGCAGTTCCTTTCTACCCAGGTATCAAAGAGGAAAGAGAAGGGCCCCACCGATCCTGAGCTCCCACCAATCCGTCCCGGAACACTGGTCTTTGTCCGCAAAAACGTCCGACGTTGGAAGGACCCCAAGATCGAAGGCCCCTTCCAGGTGATAGACTCATCACCAACTGCAGTACGAATAGCTGAAAGAAAGGCATGGATCCATCGCAGCCACGTCCGCTTGGACCCCGCACCACCACAACCCCAGGCAATGGACTAGAGGAGGGAAAAGCCATACCACTGGTACCACTAAACGAAGACAGCGGGTTTCCTTCCTCCTCTAATGAAGAAGACGACGACACTCACGTGTACATTGATGAAGACCATAATGGCAATGCAAAGTTATGTATTTTATTTGTCCTATCATTCTGTCTTATTGCTACAGTGGCACTTGCAACTTTCAACTGGTATCTCTTTTACCGTACCACCGTAAAGGTGTATTTTCCTGCAAGTACTCGCAAGCCTTTTATAGCACCACCACTTGTACCAGCAGTGACATATGCCCAAACACATTTTCAACACAACACTGAAGGTCCACAACTCCCTGACAGTACCACTCACAGCACGCACACGAGCATACATCCCACATCCCCAACTCCTTTCTTGATCCAAAGTACTAATCCATGGGATGGTGTCGTGGACATTACAATAGGTCCCCAATTGCCCCGCCGCTCCAACTCCCGCAACACCCGCAGATTTAGACGGGGCAGGCCAAGGTTTTGGAGGACCCGTAGACCAAGCAGAAAGCCTGAGGCCAAACCAGATTGGGCCACCGCTCTCCAAGACACAATGGTTCACATTGCACACCAGCATCCCATGCCCTCCTTCCATTCCACACGTCCTGATAAATTAGCTGAGGATCATGGAGCCCATAACGCCTTATTAGATAACATGTGGTACCGGGACATGTCCAAAATAGGGAAAAAGGTAACAAACGAGGCATGTTTTGTGTGCTCACACATTCCTCATGCAGTGGGCGCAGACAAAATGATTTTTCTCCGAGAAATCCCACCACCAACTGCCAAATGTCTCCTCCATTTGTTTCTCTGCCGTGTACGTGGACTTATCCAGTTTCTGTCAGCAGAAATTGACGCTGTGTTTGTAAACACCACAGCGTGGGATTATAAGTTGACGCACGAGAGTTTCAGAGGGAGTTAGAACACGATTACACGGTTGAAACACCTATGGTACTGATACAGGGTTATGAGGATTTCTTCAAGAAAGTTGGGTATTTCCTCTTTACCACACCTTCACCAATATGCCAAGCAAAAGAGAGCAGGCTAATTCTAAACGACACTTCACGCAGGACCAAATACCCCTGTGACCTCAGAACTGCACTACATGTACAGGCCAATATTTATTTCAAAAATAGATGGCATGGTCCACACAACCTCACCTGTAAGGCAGCTTCCGTAGGAAAACCATTTGTAGATACAGATTATGAACACGATATTGATTGGGATGTTGAGACTCAGTGCAAGCAGGTGAGGGCACAGGAAACTAGAAGGTATACCTTTGGTAAAGATACAACATACAAATGGAAACAAGCATACAAGCTAAAACATCCTCTCCTTTGCTTCCTAGGTAATGGTACACGTCCTGTGGGCCGCAACACGAATTGCAACAGCACTATCTTTAATTTGGACCTCCAAGACGGCACCTCCGGCCTCATGGACATCTATTGGGCATGCGGAGAACGCCTCTATCTCCAGTTACCTCCTCAATGGAACGGCCTATGCACCATGGTCACTATGCACGAGCTGCATCTGGTTGTCCCGGCATCCAACATTTCCCAGGTGCATGATCACCCCATGACAGGTGATGTCACCCTGCTCCATCGGCACCGGAGTGCTCAATATTTTGCTAACGACGCCTTTAGCGAAGTTCCTCAGGAATTTCGCCTTTTTAATGGCGCACAGGAATTCTTTGGGGGCCTGTGGCCCAATAGGCAAACATCAGCTAATGCCAGGTGGCTGCAGGTCACACGCTACGAACTTATGACACTGATCAATAACACCCGAGATGGGTTCAACGCAATACAGGAAGAGTTGTGGCCTTTAAGGCTCATGGTTCTAGAGCATCGATATGTTCTGGATCAACTCACGGCTATGCAGGGTGGGGTATGCGCCCGGATCGGAAAATCCTGCTGCACTTTCATACCATCTAATGATGCCGATAACGGGACACTTGCCAAGGCAATTGAGGACTTGGACAATCTGGTAAGGAAGATGCGTGAGGAGGGAGGTGCCGAAGCAGATGTTATTTCTAATTGGTTCAACATGGACTGGATGCCTTCATGGCTGTCTGCTATCTTGAAAATGTTGCTACCTATTTGCTGTGTGCTGATGTTAGTGTGTTGTGGTGCACAGGTCATAATAAGATGTGTCAACAGATTTAGCACCAAGGTGGTAGGAATGAACTACGCTAACACAGGGATGCACCACAATTCACATTACCAGGTCATGGACCGTGTTCCTGGGGATGGGGATGGCCCAACGCAAATAGACTTCCTAGAACCAGCAGCCCCTGACGCTTCTCCCGACACACCACCAGTTCCCCCACTCCCACCACCCAGGTACACCATAAGGGAGGAACATGCCACTCACGAATATGAGCAGTTAGCTGACAACAACGATGGAGAGTATGTTACCATAACACCAGGAGTGTCAGCTCAGACCCAGTGCTTCTACGTTAATGACCCACTCTGTATGTACCAAACAGAAGAGGGGCCAGCAAAGTACTATATGAGAGTTTTGTTCAAAAATGAACAAGAGGAGGGAAATGAAGTAGGGGCCCGTTCTACCATATAACAGAAATCCTATGTACCATTCTGCTCTGCCCATCAAACACGACACTCCCATATAGGCCCCACCAGTCAGGCCCTGATAGATGACCTAAGTTGTCCGTTTTCCTTCAGCCTTTTAGTACCTGTCACAGTGGTCCCCACCTCCTTAGACACACACATGTAGGCCCAACCACACCTCCTTAGATACATACACGTAGGCCCAAAGCCCACTGCCTCTTGCTATCATTTTTAATAAAACAAATCTCGTAGGCCTCACTGATCTGACTACAGGGACTTGTTCCATCCACGGCGCTGCGAGGCACCAGCACCCCCTTGTAAATTTCCACAGTTACAAGAATAAGGTTAGCCCACACGTACGCGAAACTCTGCTGGTACATCTTGTTCTTTCACAAGCAATGTTTGCAATATTTTTAGTTAAGAAACTTTCCAAGCTTTCTCAAGCGAAACCAAAAGACGGCTGCATGGCATAGAAATAATGTATAAAATATAAATTTCCGAGCATCTTACGATAGAAGTTTTTTTTTATGTTTGCGGTCAAGAGCACTGACCACCTGCTAAAAGCACCTGTTTCACCATGATACCACTTCTGTGTTCTCATGAGGCCACTTCTGTGTTCTCCAAAACTTTCCAAAGTTACTGTAAGCGTGCGGTCAAGGGGAAAACAACCTTTACAACGCGGTCAAAACACCGCAATACATTTACATCGCAGTTTTTAAAACGCAAGTCGTTACAATGACTTGCACTGGAGGGCGCTCTAGACTAAGGAATAGTGTAATTTACTATTCCAACACCTTCCCTACTGTACGTAGACTGGAGTTGGAATAGTATATCACACTATTCCTAAATCCAGCGCCCTCCAGCGCAAGTCGTTGTAACGTCTTGCGTTGTAAAAACAGCGATGTAATGTACAGCGATCTAAATGATCGCGTTGTATCATCATACAGCCGGTCAAGGGCCCACGTCAGGGCCCACGTCAACTGTGGGTGGGAGTTCTGCATTAAGCCATATAAAAGATTTGCACCCATGTCCACGCCCTGAACTCTTCTTCCAGTGCCTTGCACGGTGTGGGTTCCCGGTCGACCGTTCTCCTGATCTTGGGCCTAGAACTTCCATTCTCAGGTGGTAGTGCTCTTCTATGATTGCTAGCCTTTTGCCTTTGTCAGCCTCTCTAATTTAGCTCATCCACACCCAATTCATTGCATTCATCTTAGCTTAAATTGTGTAGTCTTGGATGGTCTTTTGCTCTCTTAGTTAAGATTTGCCTCCTAGGCACTTGCCTATTCTTGATCCCTCATTTAAGACTTGCCCCTTTAGGCTGCTGCATATTAATTGATATATACCTGAATATGTTTGCTTCACTTAAAATATGATTTATAAGATTGTCAATGCTTTTATTTCATCCTGCTCATGTGTCGATGAGTAGCATTTGAAGATGAACAGTTCTTTGTTTTACTGAATTGCTTAATAAAGTGTCACTGTATTTCACACTGTTGTTCCTTCTTCTCAGTGAACGAGCAGAGTGCGGGTCTTGCTCTCGTGAGCCGGTAAGCCAAGTGTGACCACCCATTTACCCTCGAACAGCATGGACAAACAAAAATCAAAAACATTACAAAAGACTTATCGATTGGAATTCAGTGACAAGGACCTCGAGAGTCTAAACCCATCAGGCAAAAGATTACAGTTTAAAGAGTTAAACACTTAGGAAATGAGGTGAGTTAGAAAGATGGGAAGGCAGATGGGCTAAATAGAAGGAAACAAAGAAAGCAACTATGCTGATGTACCCAATGTTTGAAGGGGAAACCGAAAATGCAGAAACAAAAATATTTCCAAAAGGGGAAGTGCCAGGAGGAGGTTATGTTCATGTTCCATGGACTAAACCTGATAGACTGTCCTTTACAAATGATTTCCCAAAACCGAGAAAAAACCCAGTTGAATGGTATATGCAAGTTGAGAGGTTTGTGAAAGTTTCAAAGGTTTTCTTAAAAGATTTGGATATCTTGTTTGACATTGTGGTTCCAAGTGATTTATAGACCAAATGTAAGATTGCTGTAGATTGGCCAGAAACAGAACCTGTGAGAGATTCGAGAACTGGTGCACCATAAACTGAAGTGATGAATGAATACAATCAGGTCATTACTTATTTGAATGGAAAAAGTTATCCAAAGGAAACTGATTGAGTAAAGATTGACAGAACAGCACAAGAATTGAAAGAGACAGTGCATGCGTACTATGAGAGACGTTTACAGGCTTTTAAGTAATGCAGTGGAATGGAAAACGTGTCAGGAAAAGATATAGGACATTTTGTATATTGATTTGTGTATGGATTAAGATCTGAAATAAGTGCTATGATACAACAGCATTTGATTTGTTGGCAGAGCAAACCCATAGATGAGATTCTTCTGTATGCAAAGTATTGCGGAGACAAAGTGGATTCCAAAAATAAGAGATTAGAAGAAAAGTTGATGTTGGCTCAGATGAGGGCAGCAAAGAAAGGTTATATGGGAGTTGGTGCTCATTTTTCTGTTGTGGTGCAGGGAAATGGTCAAACGAATACTGGTATGGGAGGAGTAGCAGGAGGGCAACAACAAAATGCGACAACTCAAGGCAGAGGGAGAGGGATTTCAACAGAAATATTGAAAAGACTAGTCCATGCCATATTTGCAGCAAGTTCGGGCATTGGAGGCGTGAGTGTAGGTTCAATCCACTGAATCAAATGAATGGACAGGTGTCTCAGGGTAAAACCACGCAGTCCCAAGCAGGTGATATGATGCAAAATCAACAGACTCAGAGACAGAAAATTTTAATTTAAATATGCCACAAGCTCCTATGACCCACACGAATGGTCAGGTTCAAATATATAATGTGAACATGGGATTCCATACCAATGACCAAGTCGACACAAACCCGAAAGTTACTCACCAATACTTAATACAGATTGATGACAGTGATTCCGATTTGTCCCAATGACAGTGCCTGAGACGGGAGGAGGAATGCGTGCTTGGTGCATCCTTAGAGATAGACCAGAGTGGTCCTTATGTGGATGGCAAAGTAAATGGAACACCTATTTCATTTCTGGTCAACACTGGTGCTACCTGTTCCACTGTGAGAACAGCGAAAGTACCCAACCTACCCCTCTCGGGAGAAAGAATCCAAGTTATAGGAGTTTCTAACCACTTAATGTCAACCCCTGTAAGTGAGCCTGTTAAGGTACAAATTGGATCGTTTGAGGATTTGCACAAATTTGTGATTCCAGTCCAGTGAACCTTTTGGGTCGAGACCTGTTGTGCGAATTGAATTGTTCCATCTATTGTACTCCGAAGGGAATAGAGTTTCATACAAATGATGAAGACATTGTATTTAAAATGGCAAAACAAAAGACTGAAATCGAAGGGTTATTTCCTTTATTAACAAGTGATGATTTACCCTTAGAATTGAGAGACACTCTGTTACCTGAAGTTTGGGATTTCATGGGAAAAGATATTGGATTGATCAAAGCAGTGGCTCCAATACAAATTACTTTGAAGCTAAATGCAGAAATTCCTAGAATTCCAACATACAATTTTAGCCCTAAGACCACTGTAGGTATAACACCTTTGATTGAGTCATTGATGGATCAAGGGATTTTGGGGGAGATTGTATGGAGTCCATGCAATTCACCTATTATGGGAATTCAGAAACCAAACGGAAAGTATCGAATTGTACAGGATTTGTGCAAGGTTAATCAGATGTTGTTCAAATGTGGCAAATCCAGCCTTGATACTATATCAGATCCCATGTGAAGCTGAATGGTTTACTGTCATTGATTTGTGTCAAGCCTTCTTCTCCATTCCCTTACATCCAGATAGCCAATTTGTTTTGCTTTCTGGTTCGGGAACCATGTCTTGACATGGGGCCGAGTTCCACAAGGGTATACAGAGAGTCCTTCCATCTTCAATCAGATATTAAAGAAGAACCTGGAATCATTGGTAATGCCAAATCATTCCATGCTGGTTCAGTACATTTACGACCTGTTGGTAGAGTCAGGTACTCAGGAGGCTTGTATATGTGACACCATTGCATTACTGAATCATTTGGCAGAAACTGGGCATAAGGTGTCATCAACAAAGTTACAATTTTGCAGAAGGGAAGTCCTTTACTTAGGACATCACATTGAGAAAGGAGGCAGAAAGGTGTTGCAAATCAAATTAATGCCATTCTGCAGATGAATCCGCCAAGCACACAAAAAGAAGTTCGCATGTTTCTGGGAATGGTTGGCTATTGCCGCCAATGGAATCCAAATTTCTCATTGACAGCCAAGCCACTTCAGAGGCTTACATATAAAGATGTGTCAGATCCAGTCCCATGGAATGATGAATGCATGCGCTCTTTTAACGAACTGCAAGAGAGTTTGTGTTGAGCTCCAGCATTGGGAATGCCCGACCTTAACAAAAGTTTCACTCTGTTTTGCAGTGAGCATGAAGGCTGCGCATTGTCAGTTTTAACACAGATGCACAGAACTGCGCACAGACCTGTTGCATATTTCTCAGCTACATTAGATCCTGTAGCTGCGGTATTGCCTGGATGTTGCTGCCACATGTGTGAGTTTGGAACAGTGTGAGAGTATTGTGATGGGTCATCCGTTGAAACTACAATTGCCACATTCTGTTGAGATTTTGCTTACTCGTACTCGAATGCAACATCTCATAAGTAGCCGGTTAACAAAGTATGAACAGGGGATTTTGGGTGCTGAAAACGCGTCATTGGTGTGATGTACGAGTTTGAATCTGGCTATATTAATGCCCTTACCAGGAAATGAAGTTGTGACTGATGAAGCAGATCATGATTATTTGGATGTGACTGAGTTGTGCACAAAGCACCGACCAGACATTCTGGATGTTCCATTACCGGAGTCAGATCCTGTGTTGTTTGTAGATGGATCATGCTTGAGAGATGCAGGAGGAAATTTGAGAGCTGCAAATGCCATCTGTACAGTTGTGGGAGTGGTGGAAGCTTCATGGTTGTAAGGAGTGTATTCGGGCCAGGTCACTGAGTTGATTGCACTAACCAGGGCTTGCAGCATTACCGAACAATTAAGAGTTACCATTTTCACTGACAGCCAATATGTTTTGGGGGTTGTCCATGACTTTGGGCAGTTGTGGTCTCAGCATGGATTCATGACCTCTTCAGGTTCACCCATCCGCAACAAAGAGAGCGTGAAAAATCTACTGCTGTCATTACAATTGCCCGCCCGAAATACGGTGGTAAAGTGCCCAGCCCATCGACAGGGAAATTATTATTTAACGGTCGGCAACCGCTATGCAGATGAGACCATGCGCTATTGCACCCTCAATTCTACCTGATAGTTTGTTGTCACCAATGGCAAGAAACTACCATGGTCCTGCACATGTTGGGAGAGCTGCAATTATGCGTCTCTTTCGACGGACATGCTTTGATCCTCGATTCCTAGCTGTTGCAGAGGTGTTGTGTCAGAGGTGTGTAATATGTCAGCAACAAAATGTGGGAAAGAAATCACTAGTTACAATGAGTCATGTAGGAAGAGCTGGAGGACCCTTTAATAGAATGCAGCTCGATTTCATCGAGATGCCTCCTTGCAATGGACTGAAATATGTTTTAGTGATTGTGTGTCTGTTCTCTCGTTGTGTGGAAGACTATCCAACCAGGCTCAATGACAGTTTAATTGTAGCTAAACTACTCCTTAGACCACGGTTTGGATTTCCGACCTCTTTGGAATCGGATAGAGTGACTCATTTTAATAATGAGGTGATGAGAATGCTTTGTGCAGCATTACAAATTGAGCAGAAGTTACATTGCGCAAACAGACTAGAGGCGTTGGAGTGGTCGAACAGGTTAATGGAGCGCTAAAGTCCCGTCTGGCAAAGGGGTGTGCGTCCACGTCCCTGAAATGGCCTGATGCTTTGCCCTTGGTGTTGATGTGTTTGAGAAGTACCCCAGACAGAAGAACTGGACTGTCCCCACATGATATTATAATGGGGAGGGCTATGAGACCGCCTACAGTCCCATCCAACATGCTAGTGAATAATACTGATGATTTGGTGCTCGATTACTGTAAAGGATTGGCTGATGTGATCCATTCTGTGTTTCAGCAGGTTGTGGAAGCAGCCACCTCACCTCAACAAGAGCAGTGCCATGACCTTTGCCCCGGTTACTGAATCCTGGTGAAGAAACACATGCGCAAATCGTATTTGGGCTTCATTGGTGTGGGTCATATCAAGTAATTTTTGTTACCACAACTGCTGTCAAATGTGGTGGTCTGCCTAATTGTGTATACGCTGCCCACACTCGCAGAGTCCCATGTCCCCTTGAAAATGCAGTACCTGTAGTGGATGTGGCGGTGGTTACAGTGAAACGTCCAACTCAGGTTAGTCACATAGTAGAGGGGGCACCAGCTACTGGGTCTCGAAGCACTAGTTCAAATGAGGGTCCGAGAGAGTCAGTCCCAGTAAGTATCGAGGGACCTGACTGGACGAAGTATTGATCCAGCTGTTGTGAACAGTGCAAGCGAAAAGCGAGTGATAAGTGGAGACCGTTGGCCCAGGAGAACTGATAGATTGAGGCAAATTTTGACAGAAGGCAAAGTACCCTCAACTGTCATCGAAATCTCGAGTCAATCTGAACAGAGTGATACCGATGATGACAGGCCACGGGTCAGAAAATTGAAAAGAGCTAAAGTGCAAAATCGAAGATACGCTGCACCTGAATGGACTTATTTAGCAGCAGCCAATGACTGTGAGAAAGCGTATCAAGCTTTTTGCTTCAAGGTTTCAAGCTCGCAAAAACCACCATGAGAAACTGTTGCAATAAAGGGATATTTTCAAAGCAGAAAAACAAAGAAAGGTCCATGAATAATTGAAGAGACAAATACACACTGGAATATGCCAAAACCTGTGAACTGTAACAGTGAGAGAAAACAAAGAAAAAGTCACCTAAGAGCTCAATATTTGCTGCAAAGTCTATGTTATAAAAAGCATTATCTATAAATTTAACTGAAACCATGAGTTCCCTTTCTAGAGAGATGGAAGATCCAAATCCGGTATCTTTAAAACCATAAACGCATAGGTGCTTGCTTCTGAGCTGCTTTCTCTATAATTATTTTGTTGTTACTTATTATCTTAAATCTTCCTCATCATGTTTATGTAAAGCATGACATTAACCCCACTCCTGTTACTGAACCGTTGGAAGAAAATAATGCTGGAATTGTATCTAACGACATAACTGACAAGACTTTACATCATGATTAATCTATTAATGATTTTTCTCTAAATGTTTTTACTAAACTCTTGTATGAGTATGTGGACACTATGGATGCTAGAGATTGTTATGTGTGCATGTAACTACCTACCTCAGTATCAGAGGGGGTGACCTACCATCACCTGCCTCTCACTTATGGCATTTCTTGTAGTGTAATAACTAGCTTGTTTTATTGCAAAGGGCAATTTCAAAATTACTACTCAAATTATGATTTGGTATTTTCAGAGATACCAATTAAGAAAAATATGAACATGAACTGCTGAAATAATCGGTGAATTGTTTCAACCAACACAAAGTATAGATACAGTGTATACACATAGACATAATTTAACCTGCTTTTTACATAATGTAGAAAAATACTTTATCAATTCTGTTGAAGATAGACGTGGGGAAATAAAGAATAAGGCTGAAACACCAAGAGAGTGAAATTAAAAAGGGTGATGCATTGGCAACATAAAGGAAAGCTATGCATATTGAGACTCAGAACTGAATTTAACAATACATTTGTTGGTTCCAGTGAATGTGATCACACCTTCCAAATTGTGGGAGGATGGGGTTGGTATCTTGGAGGGACAGATCTTTTATTTCCAGGAGTATACTATATCTGTGGTAAAAATGCCTATTATAGGCTACCAAAACATTGGTATGGATGCTGCTACATGGGGATAGTATTTCCAAAACTTTATCATGTGGGACAAGCAAGTGGAACCAACGAATTTAAGCATACCCGTTTGAGAAGGGGAATAAGTGCAGCTGAAATAATTGGAACATTTCTGGTGCAACACCACCATCAGTTGGAGTGATCTTAAATTCCCATAAAATTTGAAAACTTTCTACTGTGGTTGATCGTTTATCAACCGATACAGCAGGAGGCTTCATTGTCATAGATACTGATATGGTTGCTATCAGATCTATGGTGTTACAAAACAGACTTGCGTTAGATGTCCTACTTGCAAAAGAGGGCGGAGTCTGTCAGATGCTAAAAGTCCAACAGTGTTGTACTTATTTCTTGACAAAAGCAAAGATGTGTGGAAATATATCAGCAATATTACTAATTTGGGAATGGATTTGACTGAATTGAAAGCTGATGGGGCTTGGGAATCCATTGGTAAAGGATTTACTTCTGTGGGGAAATGGTATACACATTTGGGGCCTATTACAATGGCGGTCGGGAAACCTCCCCGACCGCCATGGTAGCGGGAAAAGACCGCCCGCATGGACAGCGACATCACCGCCGGTCGAATTACGATGACCTGCGGTCGAAATCCGACCGCGGCGGTCTGATCGCGGGCCTTAACATTGCAGCGGTTGCTGCTGCCGGCAGCACCGCCGCAATGCCGAAAGGAGCATGTCCCGCATTTCCGTGCCTGCCACCTGGTACAGGGAAATCTAGGGGGGACCATGGGTACCCCCCAGTGCACCCCCCACCCCAACACATTGAGGGCCGCAACGGGCCCTCGGAAGACAATCTCCGCATGCCTTTCCATGGGGGTCTGACCGCTGAGGAAAGGCTGGCTACCGCCGGCATCATAATCCTGCCGGCGGAGCCTGCTCTGCACCGCCACCATTATCCCGGTCCTGCTCCATCTGCCAGGCAGGAGTGCGGATGGCAACCGGCAGAAAAGCGGCAGTCGGAATTTCCCACCGCCGCGGTCACCACCGCCATCCTAATTTGACCCATACAACGAAACAGTTGCCAATACTGATATCAATATAATATATTAATCCCACCAATCACACGTGACACTCATAGTGATTGAAGAAGTCAATTAATAAATAATTGTTTTTATTTTCTTTTTTGGTATTCAATATTCTTTTTCAAAATCAACTAGTTCATGTTGTCATTTACATGAACATTGCACGTTTTTAGACCACAAAAGACAGTACATAAAATTACAATCATAACATAAATATGACATCACATTTCATACTTAAAATTCAACCATTTTGAGCAAGCTCAAATCCCATCAGAACTAGAGCAGAAAAAGAAAGAAGAAAAGTAAAAAGAATCCAAGGGAAAGGTTTAGAGAGAAACACCACAGTCAGAATCACAGATAGAACACTCTCCCATAGGGAATGTTGGCCAAACAGTTTTGTATTCAGGTCGTGAAAACTCAAATACAATCATTACTATACAATCTTTTTTTATATATATCGACCTGATACTGGGCATTTATCAATAATACTCATTTGGACACAACAAAACAAGTCTACGCGTTTCAAACCCAATATTGTTTTACGGGTTTTCCTCAGGACCTAGGAAGTGAGCTGTGAAAAACAAAAAGAAAGAAAAAGTGCATGTATTACCATCAATTTCATCCTGCACGCACTCCCACAAACCTCTATTTATTCATTAAATACGACAAATTACCTTGTCTGTTCTTTATGTTGGCACCTCTCGTGCCTCACAGTGCTTTTTTCACTAAGCGCTTCTATTTCAAAATCACTAAAGACACCAAAAAAGAGAGGGAAAAGGACGTTAAACTAGGCTCCAATTTAAAAACAACCAGCGAGTCCGAGAGGGAACACGCGCCATATGCTTGTTTACCTTTGCTAATCACGTGTTGTAGTCCATTGTCGATCTAATAGAATGGACGAAATCGAATTTGAATGACCGGCTAGAAGGAAAGGAAAAAATACTTCAATAAGCGCGAGGTCTGCTTTGCTGGCAGACTTCGGCTTCGTCACATCGCAGTGTGAGCAACATACCTTGGTATTTTGTCCGAGATGTTCGAGGCGAATTCCGTCACTTTGTTTGCCCCATGGATTCAATCTGTAAAGGTGGGAACACACAGTCACCGCGTTCTAACATCCAGCTCTATTTGGAAACCTTCTTTAACAGTGTCGGACAGAGGTAAAAACGATCTTTCCGTACCTTCTGCCTCTCGATTCTGAGCCGCGTCCGATTGTCTGTTCTCCGTGAAAGCCGGCGCGTTTACAGCAAGCGCAGGCGCATATTTGTATCGTCATCAATTACCCCATGTGACTTGACTGTTTTTGAACCAACTTTATTCCATGTATGTTTGTTTGGCAAGCAATGCTGTCGTAGCGGCGTCGGCTGACGTTTTTTTTTATATATATCGCATAACTGGGTTTGTTTGTTGCTTCGTGCACAACATGATTAAAGCAACTTTCAAATAGGTTGCTTGTGTCTTGTTTCTCTATGTCCATATTACTAAATCTGATAATGGAACGTGTGAGAATGATGTACAGCCAAATGTGTATCCAGCCCCAGTTTTCAGATATAATTGTTTTTTTGGGGGGATACAGTGCAGCATTGTCCACAAAGGATGTTGTTAGGGGACTTCATTGGTGTGCATTTTATAGATTATAGATCTCAGAGAGTTCATTTAGCCCATCAACAGCGGTGTTGTATTTTACTATGAGCATTGCCTCCCTTTGCAGCAGTGTCCTTTCCATATCGCCTCCTCGAGGGTTGTTCTCAATTTTCGACAAAATGGTCCATTTCAAGTCTTTCACATTGTGATTCTTCGACGCCCAATGGTTTACCAAGGGTGCATTGGCTACTTGTCTATGAATCCTGGACATGTGCTATATAATGCGTTGTCGGGCTTCTTGATTTGTTTTACCAATGTATAATTTTGGGCATTGGCAAATAATGCCATATACCACATTTTTACTCTTTCAATTAGTAAAGAGATCATGTTTCCATTTGATGTTCTTGAAACAAAAGCAGGCTCCTTCTATTGTTTGTGGGCAGCATAAACATGTTCCGCATTTATGATGTCCAGTGATCGGTGGTAAACTCAGTTGTTTTCTTAAGGTACACCTATTTAATGGTTTTTGTACTGCTGCACAAACTATTTGGTTCCCCACACTTTTGTCTTTTTTCAAAGCGAACAGCGGTTTGCTCCATGATGTGTGAACTTTCTGTACAAGATGCCAGTTTTCATTGATCACCCTTTTAAGGAAATTAGTGCGAGAGCAGAATGTTGTTACGCAGACCATCCGTTCAATAGGCTCCTTTTTCTTCTTTTGTAACAGGATCTCCCTGGGTGTCCACCATGCGCGTTTCATTGCTTGTTTTAACAGCTTTTTTGGATAACCTCGAGCTTTTAATTTATCTAAGAGGTTGCCTGCATGGAACGTGTATTCGTCTTTTGTTGAACAATTCCGTTTTACCCTTAGAAATTGTCCCACCGGGAGATTATCACGCAAACTGCGTGGGTGATGGCTTGAATAGTGGAGGGCTTTATTTCAATCAGTCGGTTTTGTATGTAATGAAGTAATCAGGGTGCCATGCGAGCTGTATACCTCTACATCTAGAAATGTTAAGGTGCTGGAGCTGGAATTTAAACTGAATTGTATGTCTGGAGTACGCTGATTCAGCCAGTTATGAAACGCTGTAAGTTCAGTCAAAGTTCCATTCCAAATTAGGAATATATCGTCAATATAGCGGACATAAATTGATATCTGGGGCCAGAAAGGGTTGTTGTTGTAAACAAACCGCTTTTCATATTGTGCCATGAATAGTACCGCCAGTTCCGGCGCAAAGGGACCGCCCATGGCGGTCCCTTTGGTCTGGAAATAGTAGTTATGTTCGAATTTGAAATAATTCTTTTTCAGTGCAAACTGCAAGTTCCATTATAAACTCGCTCGGGACCCTTACTGGTCTTTGTCTTTGCTCGAGGAAGATTTTGATGGCATTTAATCCTTCTTCTTGCGGTATTTGGGTGTAGAGAGACACCACGTCTAGGGTAACCAGTAATTGGTTTTCAGGTGAGAACTCCATCATTTGGATTCTGTTTAGGAAATCAGTTGTATCCTGCAGATGCGATGGTACTTCATCTAAAAAGGGTTTTAAGAAAAAATCAACATACTTGGAGATCGGCTCCAATATTGCTGCAAAAAGGAGGCAATGCTCATAGTAAAATACAACACCGCTGTTGATGGGCTAAATGAACTCTCTAAGATCTATAATCTATAAAATGCACACCAATGAAGTCCCCTAACAACATCCTTTGTGGACAATGCTGCACTGTATCCCCCCAAAAACCAATTATATCTGAAAACTAGGGCTGGATACACATTTGGCTGTACATCATTCTCAGACGTTCCATTATCAGATTTAGTAATATGGACATAGAGAAACAAGACACAAGCAACCTATTTGAAAGTTGCTTTAATCATGTTGTGCACGAAGCAACAAACAAACCCAGTTATGCGATACATATAAAAAAAAACGTCAACCGACGCCGCTACGACAGCATTGCTTGCCAAACAAACATACATGGAATAAAGTTGGTTCAAAAACAGTCAAGTCACATGGGGTAATTGATGACGATACAAATATGCGCCTGCGCTTGCTTTAAACGCACCGGCTTTCACGGAGAACAGACGATAGGACGCGGCTCAGAATCAAGAGGCGGAAGGTACGGAAAGATCGTTTTTACCTCTGTCCGACACTGTCAAAGAATGTTTCCAAATAGAACTGGATGTTACAACGCGGTGACTGTGTGTTCCCACCTTTACAGATTGAATCCATGGGGCAAACAGAGTGACGGAATTCGCCTCGAACATCTCGGACAAAATACCAAGGTATGTTGCTCACACTGCGATGTGACAAAGCCGAAGTCTGCCAGCAAACCAGACCTCGCGCTTATTGAAGTATTTTTTCCTTTCCTTCTAGCCGGTCATTCAAACTCGATTTCGTCCATTCTGTTAGATCGACAATGGACTACAACACGTGATTAGCAAAGGTAAACAAGCATATGGCGCGTGTTCCCTCTCGCACTCGCTGGTTGTTTTTAAATTGGAGCCTAGTTTAAAGTCCTTTTCCCTCTCTTTTTTGGTGTCTTTAGTGATTTTGAAATAGAAGCGCTTAGTGAAAAAAGCACTGTGAGGCACGAGAGGTGCCAACATAAAGAACACACAAGGTAATTTGTCGTATTTAATGAATAAATAGAGGTTTGTGGGAGTGCGTGGAGGATGAAATTGATGGTAATACATGCACTTTTTCTTTCTTTTTGTTTTTCACAGCTCACTTCCTAGGTCCTGAGGAAAACCCGTAAAACAATATTGGGTTTGAAACGCGTAGACCTGTTTTGTTGTGTCCAAATGAGTATTATTGATAAATGCCCAGTATCAGGTCGATATATATAAAAAAAGATTGTATAGTAATGATTGTATTTGAGTTTTCACGACCTGAATACAAAACCGTTTGGCCGACATTCCCTATGGGAGAGTGTTCTATCTGTGATTCTGACTGTGGTGTTTCTCTCTAAACCTTTCCCTTGGGTTCTTTTTACTTTTCTTCTTTCTTTTTCTGCTCTAGTTCTGATGGGATTTGAGCTTGCTCAAAATGGTTGAATTTTAAGTATGAAATGTGATGTCATATTTATGTTATGATTATAATTTTATGTACTGTCTTTTGTGGTCTAAAAAATGTGCAATGTTCATGTAAATGACAACATGAACTAGTTGATTTTGAAAAAGAATGTTGAATACCAAAAAAGAAAATAAAAACAATTATTTATTAATTGACTTCTTCAAATCACTATGAGTGTCACGTGTGATTGTTGGGATTAATATATTATATTGATATCAGTATTGGCAACTGTTTCGTTGTATTGATTATAGTTTGGTCCAGCCTTACTGATTTAGGGCCAGAACCCTTGATTGATTTGACTTGTCAGCGGGTGTTGACTCGCGAGGTTCTTCAGTACTCCACTTTTTAGTAGGAGTTGTGTCTGTGTCATAAAGATTTGTCATAATAGCGGTTTAGCACTTTTTGTTTTTACAACCGACCTGTTCTATTGAACATGTCGGATCAGGACACTTTTGCCTATTCGGAAGACCACATAAAAAAAACTTATAAGCACTCCATCTCTTTTCACCTCAGTGTCATTGAGCACTTATGCAAAGCAGCAAAACGAGTCTGACAAACTTATCAGACTAAAAAAAAACAAAAAAAAAAACAGATACGTACAGATTTACCCGGTCACTTCCTGCTTGAACATCTAAAAGGCAGGCACCATTCCAGCTGGCCTCCAAATCCGTGAAAATCACTGGAATATTACGGAAGATCCTATTTACAAGAAAGGCTACAGCTTCATTGAAACTAAATGCAGTAGAGACCTTATGGTATTGACAATAGAAACAGCGCAGCGATTGTCACAACAACAACTCCTTGAAATCTCGACATTGGAACAAGAAATAAAGGACAACAAACTAATTACAGACGCAAAAACATTGCTAGCCAAAGTGGAAAAGGAAATAGGGAAGTTCAAAGATTTTACTATCCATCAAAAAGCAACTAAATTCGAAAAGGATAAGAAAAACTTTTCTTTAGAAACAACGTATCCATACTTGCAAACAGACTTTTATCCATGTCCTGATTCACGACGTTTTCTTACTGACTTCCAAGGACGTTCAAGAAATAAGTTCATTTCTTTCTCGGACACATCCTCATCTTCGGGTGGTGAGACTGACAACTCAGACGGAAACCAACAACAAAATAGACGAAAAAATAACCAGCAGCAACAATCTTTTTTAGGCAGAGGCCAACAGCAACCCCGCACCCGGAACAAATATCAAAATCAGTCATGGGAAATGACAACAAGGCGCCAATATTACAAAACATAAAGCCGTCACTTATTTTTAATTTATCCGACCGTGACCTCTCTGATGCAGAGTAATCCATTTTGGAGAAAGGTCTTTCATTTGTCCCTACTAGAACAACTGACCTAGCAAAAATGAAAATGGAAACTATTGAGTTTTGCAGAAAAATAAGGCTCAAATCCTTTTTTCTTGAAAATGATTGTCCACCTAATACGCAAGTAACCGGACTCTGCTAAAAATCTACTTTTTGTCCACCTGCAAACAAAATACCAACAGAAATAATAACGTTTGAACGTACGGTTTTGTCAGCAATCTCACAAATTGAAAATAAAAAGGACTTTGTAAAATATAACATCACAAAAGCGGAAAAAGAAGCAATAACTGCATTGAAATCTGATAACTCAATAACAATAAAACCAGCGGACAAGGGGGGCTCGATAGTGGTTATGAGTACTAGTAACTATCAGACAGTAGTATTGAGACAACTTCAAGATACACAATGTTACCGGAAGATCACTACGGATCCTACATCTGACATTCAAGGAGAACTCACAGCAATTTTACAAAATGCTCTGGATCAAGGGATCATTGGCAACAAGGAATTTGGTTTCTTGAATAGAAAACACCCAAGGACCCCTTTATTATACATACTTCCAAAAATCCATAAAAATGATAAACAACCTTCGGGTCGTCCCATAGTGTCTGGTTGCGGGTCAATATTGGAGCCGATCTCCAAGTATGTTGATTTTTTCTTAAAACCCTTTTTGGATGAAGTACCATCGCATCTGCAGGATACAACTGATTTCCTAATCAGAATCCAAATGATGGAGTTCTCACCTGAAAACCAATTACTGGTTACCCTAGACGTGGTGTCTCTCTACACCCAAATACCGCAAGAAGAAGGATTAAATGCCATCGAAATCTTCCTCGAGCAAAGACAAAGATCAGTAAGGGTCCCGAGCGAGTTTATAATGGAACTTGCAAAGTTTGCACTGAAAAAGAATTATTTCAAATTCGAACATAACTACTATTTCCAGACCAAAGGGACCGCCATGGGCTGTCCCTTTGCGCCGGAACTGGCGGTACTATTCATGGCACAATATGAAAAGCGGTTTGTTTACAACAACAACCCTTTCTGGCCCCAGATATAAACCTATGTCCGCTATATTGACGATATATTCCTAATTTGGAATGGAACTTTGACTGAACTTACAGCGTTTCACAACTGGCTGAATCAGCGTACTCCAGACATACAATTCAGTTTAAATTCCAGCTCCAGCACCTTAACATTTCTAGATGTAGAGGTATACAGCTCGCATGGCACCCTCATTACTTCATTACATACAAAACTGACTGATAGAAATAAAGCCCTCCACTATTCAAGCCATCACCCACGCAGTTTGTGTGATAATCTCCCGGTGGGACAATTTCTCAGGGTAAAACGGAATTGTTCAACAAAAGACGAATACATATTCCATGCAGGCAACCTCTTAGATAAATTAAAAGCTCGAGGTTATCCAAAAAAGCTGTTAAAACAAGCAATGAAACGAGCATGGTGGACACCCAGGGAGATCCTGTTACAAAAGAAGAAAAAGGAGCCTATTGAACGGATGGTCTGCGTAACAACATTCTGCTCTCGCACTAATTTCCTTAAAAGGGTGATCAATCAAAACTGACATCTTGTACAGAAAGTTCGCACGTCATGGAGCAAACCGCTGTTCGCTTTGAAAAAAGACAAAAGTGTGGGGAACCAAATAGTTCGTGCAGCAGTACAAAAAACATTAAATAGGAGTACCTTAAGAACACAACTGAGTTTACCACCGATCACTGGACATCATAAATGCGGAACATGTTCATGCTGCCCACAAACAATAGAAGGAGCCTGCTTTTGTTTCAAGAACATCAAATGGAAACATGATCTCTTTACTAATTGTAAGAGTAAAAATGTGGTATATGGCATTATTTGCCCATGCCCAAAATTATACATTGGTAAAACAAATCAAGAAGTCCGACAACGCATTATACAGCACATGTCCAGGATTCGTAGACAAGTAGCCAATGCACCCTTGGTAAACCATTGGGCGTCGAAGAATCACAATGTGAACGACTTGAAATGGACCACTTTGTCGAAAATTGAGAACAACCCTGGAGGAGGCGATATGGAAAGGACACTGCTGCAAAGGGAGGCAATGCTCATAGTAAAATACAACACCGCTGTTGATGGGCTAAATGAACTCTCTGAGATCTATAATCTATAAAATGCACACCAATGAAGTCCCCTAACAACATCCTTTGTGGACAATGCTGCACTGTATCCCCCCCAAAAAAACAATTATATCTGAAAACTAGGGCTGGATACACATTTGGCTGTACATCATTCTCAGACGTTCCATTATCAGATTTAGTAATATGGACATAGAGAAACAAGACACAAGCAACTTATTTGAAAGTTGCTTTAATCATGTTGTGCACGAAGCAACAAACAAACCCAGTTATGCGATATATATAAAAAACACGTCAGCCGACGCTGCTACGACAGCATTGCTTGCCAAACAAACATACATGGAATAAAGTTGGTTCAAAAACAGTCAAGTCACATGGGGTAATTGATGAAGATACAAATATGCGCCTGCGCTTGCTTTAAACGCGCCGGCTTTCATGGAGAACAGACGATCGGACGCGGCTCAGAATCGAGAGGCGGAAGGTATGGAAAGATCGTTTTTACCTCTGTCCGACACTGTTAAAGAATGTTTCCAAATAGAACTGGATGTTACAAAGCGGTGACTGTGTGTTCCCACCTTTACAGATTGAATCCATTGGGCAAACAGAGTGACGGAATTCGCCTCGAACAGCTCGGACAAAATACCAAGGTATGTTGCTCACACTGCGATGTGACGAAGCCGAAGTCTGCCAGCAAACCAGACCTCGCGCTTATTGAAGTATTTTTTCCTTTTCTTCTAGCCGGGCATTCAAACTCGATTTCGTCCATTCTGTTAGATCGACAATGGACTACAACACGTGATTAGCAAAGGTAAACAAGCATATGGCGCGTGTTCCCTCTTGGACTCGCTGGTTGTTTTTAAATTGGAGCCTAGTTTAAAGTCTTTTTCCCTCTCTTTTTTGGTGTCGTTAGTGATTTTGAAATCAAAGCGCTTATTGAAAAAAGCACTGTGAGGCACGAGAGGTGCCAACATAAAGAACAGACAAGGTATTTTGTCGTATTTAATGAATAAATAGAGGTTTGTGGGAGTGCGTGCAGGATGAAATTGATGGAAATACATGCACTTTTTCTTTCTTTTTGTTTTTCACAGCTCACTTCCTAGGTCCTAAGGAAAACCCGTAAAACAATATTAGGTTTGAAACGCGTAGACCTGTTTTGTTGTGTACAAATGAGTATTATTGATAAATGCCCAGTATCAGGTCGATATATATAAAAAAAAGATTGTATAGTAATGATTGTATTTGAGTTTTCACGACCTGAATACAAAACCGTTTGGCCGACATTCCATATGGGAGAGTGTTCTATCTGTGATTCTGACTTTGGTGTTTCTCTCTAAACCTTTCCCTTGGGTTCTTTTTACTTTTCTTCTTTCTTTTTCTGCTCTAGTTCTGATGGGATTTGAGCTTGCTCAAAATGGTTGAATTTTAAGTATGAAATGTGATGTCATATTTATGTTATGATTGTAATTTTATGTACTGTCTTTTGTGGTCTAAAAACGTGCAATGTTCATGTAAATGACAACATGAACTAGTTGATTTTGAAAAAGAATATTGAATACCAAAAAATAAAATAAAAACAATTATGTATTAATTGACTTCTTCAATCACTATGAGTGTCACGTGTGATTGTTGGGATTAATATATTATATTGATATCAGTATTGGCAACTGTTTCGTTGTATTGATTATAGTTTGGTCCAGCCTTACTGATTTAGGGCCAGAACCCTTGATTGATTTGACTTGATCCTAATTTGACTGGCGGTTTCCTTGCTTGCGATCGCGGGCGGATGTCCACCGCCGGTCCGGCGGGCGCCACCACCGGCCCGGCGGTGGACATCCGACCGCCATCGTAATGGACCCCTTAGGGAGGTAGTCTAGTAGGAAAAATATTAACACCCATACTAACTATTGCTATTTACCTACTAATAATAGTAATGTTTATCAGATTTTATAAACACAAAAAAACGGAGAAAGTGACTAGGGGGTTAAAGAGAAAGAAATCAGAAATTGAACTAGAAGAGAGACAATGTGGGTACTGCAATAAATTGAAAGCTCGAGAACAATCTAGGCTAACACTCATGAAGACATCAGCCTTATAAATGTGACATCAGATAAAGATAAGAGTGTGATGGCTTGATTCGCCATCAAAGGGGGAATTGATGGAGCAGAGGTGCTTCCTCTCACTTATTTACAAAGAAATGAATTGTGACACTATTTACATAGAAAATGACAAACTGTGTGTTAGGCTCCAAGTTTCAAGAAAACACACAAACGAAGTTCTGATTTAGATACTGCATTGTAAGAGCATTCAGAATGTTAGAAGTAGTTTTCCGTTACACATATCAGTCAATAAGTTGATGTGAAATCTGACACTTTAATGGCTTGTTCTTATGATTAGATAAACGCAATATTAAACAATAACACAGAAATTCCTATATGAGAATTAAACGCTTCATGTGTTAGGTATGAATAGCATATTAGAATGTATAACATGGGCACTGAAAATGACAAAAAAGAAAAGTAAGTGCCACATGAGGTTATGTTAAGTTTGCATTTCGTAAATCTTATCTTTGATGTGCCTTTAAACTTGTATGCTGTAATAACATATAATGTGCAAAAGAAACTTACAAAAATTATATGTTAGGGTTAGTGATATATATTAAAAAATAAAATGAGTACCCTATACTTACATAAATTAATTGCAATCATATTGAAGTAATATTAATACAATTAATTGAAAGATGAATGCATTATTCTATGTAACGCAAGATTCATATTCTAGCATAAATTTCATCATGTATGAGCTGTATTTCATGAAGGCCTCAACTTTGCTTCCTTTCACAATATAAACTTATGAACTGAATAGTCTGAAGCCTATTGGAACCTTTTGTAAAGTTACCACTTGTGTTCTAACTTTCGATCGCCTTCTTTGACATTTGTAGCCTACTTGATTACACACGCAACAAAAGTGTTAGTTTCTAGAGCAAATGCTTGAGAACTGACAGCCAAAAGATGAGAGCATGAAATCGCCTTCTTTCTAAATGCTACAATGATCATATGATTAAGCCACAGTGGCTCTAAGGAAATTGCGAGTAATAGATTACTTAATTCTTCCGGATCTGTATACTTTTTACTTACTACATCATCTCATCCTATCAAGAGCGACCAATGGGACAGAGTGATCTGACAAATTTGGTGATGTCAAGGGGTGTAAACTTGGAATCGATGGAGCATAATTGCTCAGATTTCAGAACTAACGGGAGGCACCTTTTTACCCATCTTGCGGTATAGAGACTGACGATTTGGAATTCCAGAAACAACGCAACATGTGACAAAATATTGTGATCTGCTGCCGGCTGGTATGCTAGCGTAGTGTAACCTTTTCGGCTGAAAGGGTTCGCATCAGAGCAGCTGCGGCATTGACGCTGCAGTGTTGGACGGAGGCAGATATTCTGTCTTTATGAACTGAAACTGGTCATTTGGAACTTACTGAATCTCCTAAAGGGTTGGTATGAGATGCAACTAATTTCCCCTGATGATCAACCTTTCTTAAGATAATAATCTCCCTCTGCTGAAGAAACTCATTCCCTTTATATTTAAATCTCGCAGAGTATGCAAATGCCTTATTAACCAGATCTAATTTGAATTTAGGGTTGTATGGTATTCATTTAAAACTTCAATACAAATACAAAACCAAGATAAATTACTCTGCTGATTCTGACACATTATTTGGTTGTGACTAAGTTCATTTTATTTTGGTAGCTTATTCTGAAACAGATGTGGATGAATTGAGAGTTATGTATAATATGGTATGTTAGCAATTATCTTATTCGCGGTCCGCATTTGATAATTGCTCATCCTCTAAGCATTCCAGTCCCTACCAGCACAGAACAAGATCCATCGGAGGACCGTAGAAATCTGGTATGTTAGTTAAGGTTAATTTGGGATAGGAAAGAATTAGACAAATGAGAGTTTAAATTAAAGGGGGCCCAACATGTTAATGCTACAACAGTACCCAGAAATAAACTGTATCCTGAACTCATAATCTTTCCATGTCAGTTTGAGAAATTTTGAGAAATGTCATTTTGGTTCTAAATTAATCTTGTAAAGCCATATGCAATTCTCAAACTCTGGCAGTGCATTTCCGAGCGTTGATGTGGACTAACTGTGATTACATCTGTAAATGTGTTATTTTATAGCTGCTAAAATATATTTGTGCTAACTTTTAACCATGCATCTTACCATAGGCATTTTATTAAGGCAAGTTAATGCATTATCCCTTGCCTTGCAGAGACGAAGTTTATACTTGACACTCAAAGTGTGATTTTCAGAATTATGCTATGTAAAATAAGAAGGCGTCAGGCACTATGTTTACTTATTCAGGAAAGACATTCACTCTCAGTTTTGCTGCTTCTCATGATCTCATCCCTGCACCTGCAACTTAAAGAATCTAAAATGTAACCATGTGACAGTTGTATGACCAATCGCCTCCACACCGTTTCCCTCCACTGTATTGTTGGTAATCCAGAAATGCACCACAGGAAGAAAGCAAGACATCAGCACAGCACAGGTTCCCAATCCTTTTGCTTATTTCTCCCTAAGGTGCCGACAAAGAGACCAACACGTTTCAGCCGTAACCTTCAATAGGGTCATAAGGTTACAATAGTCGTGCATTGAAAGGGAATAACCCCTTATTTGTACTTCCGTTAAAAACATCAACTGGACTGCTAAGTTTCCATATAACATAGCATATTCTTGATTCCATTTTATATCACAAAAGAATTCATCCTTTATATAAATCTCTGTAAAGTACTCATATTCAATGCCATGTTAATATTGTATTCAGCAAAACAACATTCAATTTCCAATAATAGAACAAATAAGATTAATCTGTTTTCTTCTTTCATTTTCAATTTCATATATGGTAGCCATTTCCTACTTAATTTGTATGTCAGTTTTTTTATATTCCTTTATAAATTAATCTTATTTTAATATAGATAACATTTGGAAATTTTTAAAGCGTACATCTTTCTCCAAAGCTGAAAGTACCAAGAGTTGAAATTCCAGTTTAAGAGTGAAGAAGAAAAATAGAGGGGTGAGAAAGACTGAGATAAGAGGGGAAAATGGAAGTGGTAAAGAAAGTGGCTAACAGTGCACATTAAATTTATGGAGAGAAAAAGGGGAAGATCAAAGGGAAAGATTGACAATTCCTCGAATTTCATAAGGATATCTAGGCGCCTATAGGTTGTCTATCCTATTGACTTTCAAACATAGATTTCAAAACATTACTTTTCAAAATAGGTACTAAAAGTGCAAATGCCTCTTTGATTCTTCAAGTGGTTGCCAAAAAACGTGCATACTCCACTCCATGATTTCGTCGTGGCCATCGCTGTGAGCTGCCGGTTGCCGGCGTCTGAGTTCTTCGCTGAAAACCGCTCTGAACAGGCCGAGTTTCCTATAAGCCCAAACCACCGTGCCCCGTGCTAGCCCGCCCAGGACAGCAAACTCACATCTCTGGTTGTGGTCACGGAAAAAGGGGAGCTTACCCAGGTGTGTGTTGCATCGGGCGATCAGGAGCCTGGAGACTAGAGCCCGGAGAGCTGCTCGGAGCTGCCCGGAGGCGGAGAGGAGGAGACTCGAAAAGTGTCCGAAAAGTGTCTAAGGGCGCCCGGAAGCAGCAAGCAGGTGGGCGATGTGGCAAGGAAGAGGGGTAGCAAGGAATACGGCTGTTGGTGACTGGGCGTGATAGCTCATCTGTAGTTGCAGAGGGCGGCCGGGAGTCATCGCGGTAACGGAAGCGGCCCGGCTCGGCCGGGTGCGGCCTGCGGTGCTCCTGAGTGCCTGCGCTCAGGCCCCCCTTGTGCCCCCCCTTGTGCTCTCGCTTCGATATTCTCCAATCCCTCTGAACCTTCGGACCGTCAGACCTCTGGATCATTGTCTTAGTAAGACTACATCAACGCCAAAGAAATACTACAGGAGAAGGTTTGACCTGCTTTCCCTCCATCTATTCTCTCCCATGTTACAACAGGAGGTGGAAATTTCAGCCAATCAATCAATCAATCAATCAATCAATCATGTCACTTATAAAGCGCACTACATACCCGCGAGGGTCTCAAGGCGCTGGGGGAAGAGGGGGTGGTGCTGCTACTGATCGAAGAGCCAGGTCTTGAGGAGTCTTCTGAAGGCCAGTAGGTCTTGGGTCTGTCGGAGGTTGGTGGGGAGGGTGTTCCAGGTCTTGGCGGCGAGGTGGGAGAAGGATCTGCCACCGGCGGTCGTTTTCCGGATGCGGGGGACTGTGGCGAGGCTGGTCGAGTGGAGCTGGCGGGTGGGGGTGTAGAAGCTGAGTCGTCTGTTGAGGTAGGCTGGTCCGGAGTTGTGGAGTGCTTTGTGTGCGTGGGTGAGGAGCTTGAAGGTTATCCTCTTGTTGACAGGGAGCCAGTGCATGTCTCTCAGGTGGGGTGTGATGTGGCTGCGTCGGGGCATGTCGAGGATAAGACGTGCAGAGGCGTTCTGGATGCGTTGCAGCCGTCTCAGGAGCTTAGCCGTCGTTCCTGCGTAGAGGGCGTTTCCGTAGTCCAGCCTGCTGGTGACGAGGGCCTGGGTGACTGTTTTTCTTGTTTCGGTGGGGATCCACTTGAAGATCCTGCGGAGCATTCGGAGGATGTTGAAGCAGGATGAGGAAACGGCGTTGACCTGCTTAGTCATGGAGAGGGTGGGGTCGAGGATGACCCCTAGGTTGCGTACGTGGTCGGTGGGTGGCGGGGCTGTTCCCAGTGATGTTGGCCACCAGGAGTCGTCCCAGGCTGGAGGGTTGGAACCAAGGATGAGGACCTCCGTCTTGTCCGAGTTCAGCTTCAGGCGGCTGGTCCTCATCCATTCGGCGACGGCCTTCATTCCTTCGTGGAGGTGGGCTTTGGCGGTGTGAGGGTCTTTGGTGAGGGAGAGGATCAGCTGGGTGTCGTCGGCGTAGGAGATGATGTTGAGGTTGTGCTGTCGGGCGACGTGGGCGAGGGGTGCCATGTAGATGTTGAACAGCGTTGGGCTGAGGGAGGAGCCTTGGGGTACGCCGCAGATGATCTTGGTGGCCTTGGATCGGAAGGGGGCGAGGCGGATGCTTTGTGTTCTGCCGGAAAGGAAGGATGTGGTCCAGTCCAGGGCCTTCTCTTGGATCCCGGCGTCGTGAAGGCGTGTTCGTAGTGTGTGGTGGCAGACCGTGTCGAAGGCGGCTGATAGGTCCAGGAGGATGAGGGCTGCTGTTTCTCCGTTGTCTAGCAGGGTCCTGATGTCATCGGTGGCGGCGATGAGGGCGGTTTCGGTGCTGTGGTTGCTGCGGGAGCCGGACTGGGAAGGGTCCAGGATGTTGTTCTCCTCGAGGTAGTGGGTCAGTTGTTTGTTGACGATTTTCTCGGTGACCTTCGCGGGGAACGGGAGCAGAGAGATGGGTCGGAAGTTCTTGAGGTCCTTGGGGACTGCCTTGGGTTTCTTGAGTAAGGCGGTGATCTCGGCGTGCTTCCAGCTTTCCGGGAAGGTTGCTGTCTCGAAGGAGATGTTGATTATTTTCCGGAGATGGGGCGCGATGGCTGTACTGGCTTTGTTGAAGATGTGGTGAGGGCACGGGTCTAGCGGTGAACCGGAGTGGATGGTGTTCATGATCTCGCTGGTGTCCTCGTCGTTGATGTTGGTCCAGGAGAGCAGGCGGTTGGTGGTTGTGGGGGCAGTGGTCTCGGTGGTTGCCGGGGCGGTCGTGGTGTTGAAGCTGTCGTGGATGTCGGCGATTTTGCGGTGGAAGAAGGTGGCCAGTGAGTCGCACAGGTCTCGCGACGGCTGGATGTCGTTGGTGTTGGAGCTGGGGTTGGAGAGTTCCTTCACGATGTTGAAGAGCTCTTTGCTGTTGTGTGCGTTGTTGTCTAGGCGGTCTTTGAGTGAAGCCCTTTTGGCGGATCTGATGAGGTGATGGTGACTGCGGGTGGCGCTCTTGTGGGCGGCGTAGCTGTCCGCTGTCCGTTCGTGGAGCCAGATCTTCTCCAGTTTTCGGCATGTTCGTTTGGAGGCCTGGAGGTCTTCGGTGAACCAGGTGGCTTTCTTGCTGGTGTGGCTGTTGGGCGGATTCTTGAGCGGGGCGAGGGTTTAACCAAGTTTAACTCTGGTTTCTACTGGGCGACCACGGTGTTCTGGAGTGCACTGGTAGTAAGAGGACTTTTTCATTAATCTGAGTATATTCCTTTTGATAAATCGACGTATCGATGGCCCCACAAAGTCTTCGCGACAAACCATAAAAAGCTTGAACCATACCTTCTTGTTTCAAATAGCTTGAACGTAAGCCTGAACATAAGTTCTCTGCGTGGTGATCGGAAAGTTAGAACATTCCCTGCAATTACACAATTTTCGTAAAAGAAGAATCTTTCAGTACTAATTAAATATATATAACATATAAATCCTTTTAAATAAACAAAAATCCAAAGTAGTATGGCCTATAGAAGGTTGCGGTCCCGCACTGTTCATATGAAAAAAGTGGGCACAGCACGAGCATCAGTCAATTACAAGGGCATCCGTATAATGTCTCAATACGGAGAACCGACAGAGAAAACCGTAATAACAAACTTTTTTTCACTTACAACTATATCTACAACTACAACTACCCCAAAAAGAATTCATCAGGTGGACCAGCTGGAGCAACCTGTAACTACAGATAAAGATAAAGTTGGCGTAAGAAAAGAGAGCTTAGTCTCCAATCCCCTCTATTCAAGGACGTAGCTCACCAAAGTGCTCAATTGTTGGACCCCTCGAAAGTCCAAGACTTAACAGTGTCCCAAGAGTTTAAAGAGACTGTGGATCTTCTGCCCATGAAAGACCTTCCAGGGCTTTTTGTTAAAACAGAAATCCAGGAGGGTCTCGGACAAATCGCAGCAACAGATTTCACTCTTCCAGACTTTAATTTCATTTCGCCTTGTCATCTTGATACAAAAGACCATAAAAAACAGCCAGTTCACATATTATCTAGTACACCGAGTAATCTGCTAGAGATGGAACATAACTTCTCACAATCCTCTGAGCTCCCGTCGTTTATTCTGGCAAGATCCTGTATCAAGTACCATTCTGTCATTGCAGAGAATTATGGACTCTGGGGTCGTGGCTACGGCGCGTTGCGAGATGGCTGCCTGCTGAAGGAGCTCCGCAGGCCAGACTACAATATCCGGCAAATACCATTCATAAAACTCATCTTGTGCTCGAGGAAAACATTTGCCCGGAGTACCGGACCTATTCTGCTCAAGAGGCTGCACTTTGCGAACCTGAAACCGGTGGAGAACTCCCAAACTGAGTGATGGCAATTATCGGCGGAGCTGACGAGAAAATGGCCGCCGGCATCTGAGGTGCAGCTACGGGAGTGAACCTTGACTGGAGGCCGTGAGGCTGCTGTGACCTAATCGGCTGCGAGTGCGGGGCCCGCTGGGCTGTGGCGGCATTGTGGAGCGGCGGCGGAGCATCTTCTGATCCGCACACAGAGTGACAAAGGAGCGGCGTCTACTGTACTCTGGGGGCCGGCGGAGCGGGCTGCTGGTGTCTGCCGAGCGTCCGCGAGGCAAAGCTGAGGAGGATCGCCGGATAAGCGGATCTCCCCCTCCGGGAGCTGGACACGCTCAAGGTAGGAGCGGCGGGGCCCTAATCGGCTGGTGCTGTGTTGAGCATCGATGTGCGGCTCGGGCCTGTTCTGACGCCGTTGTGGTGCGGGGCCTGTGACCGGTGCCGCGTTTGGTCATACCTACACGGGTGAACTTGGCCTAGCCTGCCCCCTGCATCTGAGGCGCTCCCCCTTACACTACTGCTGCGGGCTGAGTACGGCATACGGGGGGCTGCGGGCACCACCTAACTCCACCTCTGCAGTGAATGCGGGGGAGTTGTTGCCGCGGTGTGCGCGCTGTCTGGGCCTGCCCTTCCTCCGCGCGGCGGTCAGGGTGGGGCCCCCTCCTCCAGCGCTCACTCCAGGCTGATGGTTGGCATCGCGAGAGGCCCTTGGTGGCGATAAACCTGATCTGTATCTGCCTCTCCCTGGAGGGTATTGACGGCTGGCTGTGGCTGGGACAGAACTTTGCGCCATAGACAATCTCTCCTGCCTGACTGCTCGGGAGTAGGCAGAGTGCTGCCAGAGATAGGCCGGTTGTGGCGGGACTGACTGGCCGCCCGCCTGCTACCAGGGCGCATGCACTTCTGAATTGGCTCCTTTCATTTTGTTTCTACTGATCTTTGGTTGGCCCGAATCTCCCCCAGGACCATTGCTTGCCATAACGCAATACAACACACGGTAAGCCGCGGCCTGCTGAAGAGCCACTCCTCTGTGACTATGGGCAAAACAGACCCCAAACAACCTAAAATCCCATTCAAGTGCAAGCGCCACATACGCGCGGCGGAAACTCCGATGGAGACGGGCGCCGCTCAGGTTGCGTCGGATAATGTTGATGACCCGGAGGAAGACATGAGGTCTATATTGCTAGAGGTGCGATCTGGCCTGAAAACCATTAATAGCAAGATTGACGCCCTTGCAACCAGCCTGGACGCAGTTAAAAAAAAAGGTGGACATGCATGAAACTAGATTAGATGCATTGGAAAACAGACTGTCGGACACGCATGACACCACTGCTGAAACGAGGACACAGATTGTGAACATGGAGAGAGTGCTGGAGGTCATAAAGATGAAGAATGAAGATTTAGAGGCGCGCTCACGCCAGAACAACATTCGAATTCTTGGCCTTCCGGAATCGACAGCCATCTCGAAAATGGAGACCTACATTGATAACCTACTACGTGAGCTGTTTGGTCCGGTGCTATCTCCGGTTATGATCGTGGAACGGGCGCACCGATCACTTGGTCCCCGACCGGTCCCCGGAGCGCCACAGCGCCCGATAATAGCACGTCTTCTCAACTACGCGGACAGGGATGCCATCCTTCGGGAGGCGAGAGCCAAAAGTCCTGTCACCCATCAGGGCAACACCCTATCTTTCTTTCCAGACTACACCCAGGCTGTGCAGGCCGCTCGCAGGGAGTTTCAGCCAGTAAAAAGAATCCTGCAGTCTGCCTCTGTCCCGTACGCTATGCTATAACCAGCCAAACTGAAAATCACTCATGAAGATCAAGCACATTTCTTTACAGACTCTAAATCGGCCCTGAAATTTGCAAAACATATCTGCCCCCGAAAATCTGATAAGACTGCTCCCAGGAATTTAACTTTGTCGCCGTCTCACGGTGATGCTGACTGATAGCCCACTCACATTGATGCTCATAAGGGGTGCTTAGGTGTCTGACCGCATCAGTTCTTTTCTTGTTGTTAATCTGGGTCTTAAAAAAAATTAAAAAAGGGATATTGTTATATGATCAAGGAACGATGTTGTGGGTTATTCATCCACTTTGGTCTGTCTCTATGCAGCATGGAAGGGATTCTCCACTGTTTCTCATCCTTTCCGGGTTCCTCGAGAGGGATGCGCACACTGTTAATGTAGTCTGGCCACCCTGCCGATCGGCAGGTGTTCGCTGGCGTTCCTCCCCCCTAGAGGGTGATCCCCTATTTGATGGAAATTCTAAATATAGTTGGGGTAAATATCGGGATGGGGAGGGGTGTGGTTTCTCGACCTAATTGGGAGGTTGTAGTGGGAGGGGGTGGGTAGGGGGTACCGTGTGTTTGAAACTAGCCAATGTACCTGAGCAGCCTTGACAAAGGCAGTCTTTTGTGATTGTATAGACACCATGCCTGTATTTTATACTGTTCATTCAATGCAACATGACATTCAGATGCTTAATGCACTTGTGTATCATATTACTGTAAGGACCTATGGGTGAGAAATACAGACTACTAACGTGGAACATTAGAGGGCTAAATTCCCCGAAGAAATCCCGACAGGTGCTTGCATATTTAAATCGCCACGGCACCCAGATCGCACTTTTACAAGAGACACACCTGACTAGGACCTCCGCTGCAAACTTTGCGCGCAAATGGGCGGGGTTCACGCTGGCCTCCTCATATTCATCTTACGCCAGGGGTGTCATCATACTGGTCAAGAAAGGTGTCCCGTTTATGCCTCATCTGACCCACACCGACGAGGAGGGCAGATGCGCGATGGTACAGGGTAAACTGGGGGACACATTAATTACTCTCATAACTATGTATGGCCCCATAGCGGATGAACCCGAAGTGTTCCACCGTATGTACAGCAAACTCCGGCAGTGGCCCGAGACAGCTATAGTGTGGGGGGGGGGACCTCAACACATATTTAGACCCTGAACTGGATAAATCCAATCCACAGAGCAACCGCACCCCTAGAGTAGCTCGGAGTGTTAACCAGGCCCGGTTGGAATTTGGACTGGTGGATGTCTGGAGACTGCGCAACGATACAGCCAGGGAGGGCACACACGCCACGCCCGCGCACAACAGTTGGTCCAGGTTGGACTACTGGCTGCTCAGTGAGGGCGCAGCGAAGTGGGTGTCGGAGGTCTTCAACCACCCGCGAACTCTCTCTGACCATAATCCCATACAGCTCACCCTACACATCCCCACTCCCACCCGTCGCCCGTTCACATGGCGCTTCCGTTCGGAAGCACTTCTTGATCCACTGTATAATGATAACGTCCGCAAGGCAATAGAAAACTACTTCCTAGAGAATAAGGGCACTGTTGATAGCGCTGCCACATTATGGTAACCGTTCAAAGTAACGATTCGGGGCGTCTGCATGAGCACCACTGCCGGCATATTGAAGGATCTAAGGACACAACTTAGCAATATAGAAGCCACCCTAAAAAGCCTCGAGAGAGCCTACACAGATAACCCTTCCCTAGATACGCTATCACGCATTCAAGCTCTGATTCATGAATACGATACGGCTGCAGACACTGAAATACGTTACATTAACCGTCGACACGTGGCCAGGCGCTATGGCGAGGGCGGGAGACCGGGCCGCACCTTAGCTGGGACAATTAAAAAGCGGGAAGACCATTACCGTATTGAAAAAATAGTTGACTCTCCGGGCAGGGAGCACTATACTCCACTGGACATTTTAGAACAGTTCAGAGAGTGCTATGCTGGTATGTATACGTCTCGTGGGACAGGACCAGCCTCCGCATTTGAGGAGTATCTGGAAAATATTGCTTGCGCATGGCTGGCTGACGGTCATAGAGAGTATTTGAGTCAACCGATGGACGTAACAGATATCAAGGCCGCGATATATGCTCTGTCGAATGCGAAAGCTCCGGGTCCGGACGGTCTAACCGTGGAATTTTACAAGGCCTACGTGGACCTTCTGGCACCATATTTATTGGCGATGTATGCTGAGGCGCACGACGCCGGCATATTGCCTCCGTCCCTCCGGCAAACACTTATCACTCTGTTGAAGAAAGAAAAGGCTCCCGAGGCCTGTGACTCTTATAGGCGTCTATCTTTGATTAACATTGATGCAAAAATACTAGCCAAGATTTTGGCCACGAAACTTCAGCCATTAATGCCGTGCTTGGTCCTGCCAGACCAATCGGGATTTATACCGGAGCGCTCCACATCTCACAATCTACGGACCATTTTCGCCATGATGCACGTTCTTGACCCTAACTTGCGCACCGCGGCGGTCATGCTTGACGCAGCCAAGGCGTTTGACTCTATAGAATGGAACTACATGTTTCGCATCCTACAGCGCATGGGATTCCCGCCACTGTTCCTGGGGTGGATCAGGATCTTATACACGGAACCGTCGGCTAGAATTCGAGCTGGGGGGCTAACGTCTGAGGCTTTTTCTATTGAGAGGGGCACGTGTCAGGGCTGTCCATTGTCGCCGTTGCTTTTTGCCATCGCCATGGAGCCACTGGCATGTGCAATACGGCAAAGACATAGAGAGACTGCCCTAAATTTCAATCATCGACCGGTCGGTATCTCGCTCTACGACGATGATATGGTTCTATTTCTGAGGGAACCTGTGCGATATCAGGCGCAGGTGCTGCGGGAGTATACTAGATTCGGACTAATTTCCGGCCTCGCCATCAACTGGGATAAGTCAATCATTATCCCTCTGACAGCAGTCACCTCGGCACCTCCTCTGGAATACCCGATAATATGGACAACAGACCCAGTCAAGTATTTGGGAATCTGGGTCCACCGTGACCCTGAGTCAGTGGTGAGGGAGAACTATGGGCGGGCCTGCACCACACTGGATCATCACATAGACACATGGATAGCACTGCCGCTGTCTCTGGCGGATCGTATCGCTATTATCAAAATGGTGGTGCTTCCTGTATCTCTTCTCTAACATCCCAATAAAACTAACACAGGGGTTTTTCACCACACTGCAGACCTCTATACTACGGCTGATATGGGGAGGCAAGCAGGCCCGAGTGGCCTGGGATATTATCACTTTAGACTATGCCAGGGGGGGGTTTTAGTGTGCCGGACCCATATCTATATTATCTGAGTGCGCAGGCACAATATGCGCACTATTGGGTAAATACGCACGACTTTATACCCCATGTGGCGGTTGAGGACGGAGACGCCTCGCCGGTCCCTCTCCGCAGCATTATCACTCATACACGGCGTGACACCCCAAAGACGGAAATAAACACGATTGATGCTACGATTGCAGCTTGGCGTGCTATTGGGCAGCTTGCGAACAAACTGCCGCTGTATGCCCCTGCGATGTCAATAGAGTGTCATGCGGCGCTCTCAGTGACGCAGGAAACCGGCCCCATGCGGCTGCTCAGGGAGGCGGGACTGACCACTATGCAAGACCTCTATCCGGGCGGCACCTTCCTAGCCCCTGCAGATTTACAATACATTACTAATCCAACCCTGCTCTTTCGATTTGCCCTCCACCGCCTGCGACATGCAATCAGAACGCACTATCCCACATATCCGGCTGAACCACCGACACTCCATTCTCTTCAACTACTACTGACCACCCCCACACGAAAGAAGTTAATCACGAGGCTGTACAGGGCAATACGGGATGAGAAAGTCAATAAGCCGGACGGGAGCTTAGCAAGGTGGAATGCTGTACTGTCCACACCTCTGACACTGAAAGACTGGGAGCATGTGTGCAGTCTCACTAGCAAACTATCTCCCAACGGGAACCTCTGCATCATACATTTTAAATATTTACATCAGACATACCACACGCCCCTTAGACTATACAAATTTGGTTTGAGGGAAGATAGCAGATGTAAACGCTGTGGGCAGATGGAAGCTGACTTTATGCATCTTGCCTGGGAGTGCGGGAGGGTGGCTCGTTACTGGGAGTGTGTGGTGCAACATATAAAAGAAATGTCTGGTTCGGATGTCCAGTGTACGTCTCTGGTTTGCCTTCTGAGTTATGTCCCTCATGTTAAAGGAGTTCTGGGGAAATTCGTACGCATTGCCCTGCTCATGCCTAAGCGGGGATTGGCCATAACGTGGGACAGTACACGAGCGCCAAGCGTTGCGAATTGGATCAGAGACATGGTCTATTGTAAAGAGACGCTGGAACTATATGCGGAGGAACTGCCGATCTCCTCTAAGCCAAGGGACATATGGGAGCCACTGCGTCTGTACCTGCAAAGACAAGCCAGTGCCGACACCCAGGGTGAGGCAGACTGAACTTTGTTTATACAAGTGTCTCATTCGACTTATGGAGCATTGGCTGCAGCAATCTGAATTGTCATATCTCTTTATTATGATGTTGACTGATCACGTGTTGTATTTGGCTGTTCAGACGCACAAGGTAATTTGTAACGAAATATTGGTGTTTATTATTTTTGAAATGCGAATAAAAAGATTTTTTTTAAAAAGAATTATGGACTCAATATTAATACTCTTGGAAAAGAACTTGGAAAACTCGGATCAGATATTGGAAACTCAAACAGGAATCCTTCAATATCTCGTAGATAAAAAAAGGAAAAAACAATCGACTCAACTTAATCAACCTGTTCAAACAGCCCATTCGCAATCTCTTAACTTACAGCTTGACATAGGCACAGAAGACAAGTGTCTCTTAAAATACCCAGTCTCCAGCAATTCCCCATCGCAAGAAAATGGGGCAAAGCAGAAGGAAAATCAGATGGGGAAAAACCAAACAAAACAGAATCAAAAATCTAAAATTGTCTTAATGGTGATGAAATGTATTCCCTTCGAAAATTATTCAAAGACCCTTGTCCAGAAAGTGTAAAGGAGAAAGCCATTCAAAACCCCATATCTTTTTTCCCAATTTTCCAAGTAAAAGAACAAAAAAGTGGTCTCTCCCCTCCTCGAATTATTGTCGGGAGAGGGTCAGGGGAAGTCCCAACCCAGAATCAATCATTACAATCGGAACCTGTAATAACGCCTCATAAAAAGGAGAAACACAAGATTGGGCAAAATAAGAAGAAGAAAATGATAAAGAAAAGAGCTAAACGGAGAATATCGAAAAGTGCTCCACGAAAAGTAAAATTTTTCCGAACACGCCCTATAGAGCAAGAAGGGGAAGAAATTAACCATGTCAAGGACAGAAGTAACGGGTCCTTAAATACCTGTCAGCAGTCGCCCCCAAAAACTCCTCAAGTCGAAATAAAAGACACAAAAGTCTTAAACCCTTTAGCACAAAATTTTTCAACAAAATCTTTAAAACTTAAAGAACATACCACAGAAGATCAACGTATCTACCGGGATTTTCAGGGTGACTCCGAATGCCCACTCTCAAACTTCTTAGAATTTACAGATATATTTCCCAGCGACAATTGTCCATTAAACCGTGTGAGAATAGTCGAATTATTACGCAAAATTAAACTACTTCAATCATTAACTACAGGAGAAATAAAATTAGTTTCTTTCCCTGACAAATCGACCTGCTCAGTGGCTTGCATAGAGTTCTGGTCAAATGTAGTTCCAGCTATTATAATTAAAGAACAAGACATTCTTCATAAAAACGGATTCGATATCGCCATAGCCAAAAAGGCCAGCTCCGCCTGTGACCAACTTAGAGATGACAAAGAAGTTATAGACAATACTAACAATAATTTCAACCAGCAGTGCGCGGGAGGTGAAAAAAGGAAGTCCGTGGAAGGTAGCACTCTGCTGATCTCCATAAAAGGTGGAGTTCGGCGAATTTGGAAAGGTTCTGACTCAAGGCAAAAGCCGCTATCAGATGAAAATTCCTGGGCATGGATAGCGGGATCTCTGAACAGGAATAAGTCGGGCAAGGATTTGAAATTGCCTTTTTAGTGATAGACAATTAATAGTGTCATGGAACATCGCAGGAAAGACTTCTGACAAGATGCTTTCTATTCTGGAAAATTCACCTTCTATTGTGTTACTGCAAGAAACATGGTCCTTGGCGACTTTTTCTCAAAAAGAAGATTTTGTGTTTGTTAAAGCTGCAGAGGCCTCTAGAAGAGGCCATGCAAAAGGAGGCCTAGCAATCCTATTGAGAGAGGAGATAGACTGGGACCCGGAAGAAATTGAGCTCTTACTCCCAAATGTTCAATGCATTAGCATCAAGTGCCGGAAAGAAAGAATGGAGCCTCCATCAAATCTCTTACTTTTTAACATTTACTTCCCGCCAGGAACCTCAAAAGATCATCTCTTGACCAAAGCATTCAAGAAAATCGAATTAATCTTAGAAGTAAGGGGATATCCAATGATGATAATGGCCGGGGACTTCAATGGAAAGATTTCCAATGCACTAGTTAATAATAGGGGGAAATCCCCACAAGAAGTAGCATGTTCAATACCAACTCCCGTCTTTCCCGATAAGATAAAAGCAGATAAAAGGGGAAAATGCTCCTGTCATCTATTGAAGTAATTAACGGCGTTATATTAAACGGGAGAATTGATGGAGATACTCCGGCGGCATATACCAGACTGTGTCCAACCAAGTCCTCAATTATAGATTATTTTATATGTAGTTTAGACCTATTTTCGAAGGTCCAATCATTTTCTACCCAATATACCCACGAAAGCGACCACGCACTACTTTTTGTAGAAATTGACGTTTTCACACAGCATTCATCTTCGTGGTCTCTTCGCTCTTTGGAAGGACGGGCTGTCATAAATCACAAAACTGGAAGGATTCATTGGAATTCCAAAACAATCAGTAAAATAAACCATAAAATCTCCCAAGTTCTGCTAACATCCGCAAATAGAGTAGGCAATCCTATAAATAGATTTGAAGCTACTATACAGTCGGTAGTTGCCTCTCTCCAAGGAAACACAGCAAGGCGTGAAAATGTTAAAATACGTCCAAAAGGAAAACAAGCCTATAATAATTCTCGACAACTAAATAAATTGACTAGAATTCAATTTCGTTCTGTGTGGTAAGACAAGGAGAAATAAGGAAACTGAAAAAACTCCAACAACGGAAAAAGGAGAGAGAAAGGCAAGCCCTAAGAGATCGTGTCTGGGTCGACATCCAATTTGCGGTAAAACACAAAAATAATAAAACATTTTGGAACATAATCTCTGCACAAATGGGGTTACAAAAATCTGCTCAAGCCACACCAGTATCATCATCTGACTGGGAAAAGTATATTCTAAGGCTTTATAAACCTAATCATCAGCATCTGATCTTCCCCAGACAGTATCAAGCGCTGAAGAGCCAAAGCGAGCAGGAACCAATGAAAATCTCAGCCTCACAAATTTCTACTCTTATATCCTCTGCCAGGTCATCTGCAGCGATGGGACTAGACAAGATCCCTATTAAAGTTTTACAAAAAAACGCAGACGACTGGAGTAAATTCTTAGCCCCACTCTTCCAACATTGCTTGAAAAGTGGGGAAATACCAGAATCTTGGCGGGGGAGTGTGGTGGTCCCTCTCCTGAAAAAAGGCTCATGAACGAATCCTGCAAACTATAGACAAATAGCTCTTCTCGACGCCACCGGCAAGATCTCTGCCGCTTGCGTTTTGGAACACTTAAAAGACTGGGCGTTTTTGAGAAAAGTGATCCCTATGTCTCAGGTTGAGTTTCGTCCAAAGCATTCAACATTGGATAACAACGCTGTGTTCCAAACAGTACTCAACAAATATGTTACGTTAAATGCTCAAACTTTATATTGTGTTTTTATTGATTTTTCAACTGCTTTCGATAGTGTAGATAGATTGACCCTATGGAGAAAATTGGCAAATTTGGGGATTCCTATAGATCTTTTAACAATAATAATCTCCTTCACACATTAACATGGTGTAGAGTCCAAATGGGGGAGAAAAAGGCCTAACCAAACCTTTCCCCACGAAGAATAGGCTGAAACAGGGATGCTTATTAGCTCCCTATTATTCTCTATCTACATTAGTGATCTACCGGGCGTCTTTCCCAAATTAAAAATTACCCTCCGAAATTAGCACAAGTTGACATACATTGTTTAATGTATGCCGATGATATCGTTATACTCGATCGTACTCCGATAGGCCTGCAAAGAAACCTGAATGAATTAAATCAATATGCAACTGATAATATTTTCTGGTGCCAAATATTACTAAAACTAAAGCTCTCCCTTTCAGTGGTAGAAGGAAACCTTTATCTTATATATGTTCATTAGGAGGTGAACCAATCGAGACAGTAAAAGAGTATGTCTATTTGGGCCGTATTTTCACTTATAATTTACAAGATACAGACCACCTCCAACACTTAAGTCGGAAGGCAGATTCCCACGTTGGGGCTTTACAGAGACTGTATCACTCTACGGGAAATATTCATTTTATACCAATGCTGGAGGTTTATGGCATGAAAATCCCACCGATTCTATCCTATGCCATTGAATACACTCAAATTAAAACATGGCAATCTATAAAAGTAAAGGAGGGAACCATACTCTGAAAATTGGCAAAAGTGTTGCAGTCTGTACCAGTCCAAGCTCTTCGTCTCGAGCTATCCCTAACGGGAATTTCTGCTCGAGTAATTTCCAATATCATAAGGTGGGCGTACAACCTTTTACATGCAGCGCCAGACACATTAAGGTATTTGTTAAAACTGGAGACTTTCAGAGAGGAAGCGTCTGGGTATACTTTCAATAGGAATATGTTAAAAGCCTTTGAGGTTTCACAATGCACTGTTGCACTTTTACAGGAGTGGTCTCCAGCGCACTTGAAACTGTTTTTAAAACATTTTGCCCCTAGAATCAGCTTTGAAATGGATAAAGATTATTGCATTCAATTGAAGCATTATAAAGCGTTCGCAGAAAAAATAGAATTTAAAAGTTATGCTCCCTATTTACGATTTCAACTAGAGCACGGGGTAAGGCGCTGTATCCTGCTTTTACGTTTGGGTATACTCCCATTAGCAACATACTTAGCCAGTTGGGACGGTACAAATAATTCTAAAGGCATATGTGAATTGTGCAAAGGTGGACGACAAGATTTGCTTCACGTTTTATTAATCTGTCCTAATGCGAGTATGGTAGAGGCTCGACGACGATATATAACTCCAATTCAACTAAAGTATAATGCTATCTTAGCTCATGATTTAATTATGTTGTGTAACTCTCCAGTCAATGAATTTGTATGCCATAACTTTTTAAGTTTTTAAAAGTTTCTTGAAGCTGTTCTAAAGGTAAAGCGCACAATCTTAATATTTTTATTTTCTATTTTATTGAATGTTGTATAAGTAGACGATAAAATATTATTACTTTTCCATTCTACAGTGTGTCTTAAAAGTTTTACTATTTTAATTATTTTAAATCAATAATAATAATTTTATATCTGTATTTGTTGATCTCAGTTGAGGTCTGAACCAAATAAATTACTTACTTACTTCAAGTACGTTTGTTTCATAAAGTGCAACACTTATATAAACAATAATCATGTAAACAATAATCGATGTGCAAAAGTCCACAGACATCTGATCATATCAATGATTATCTAAAATGAATGAATTTATCTATTATATTAAACGTAAACTATCAAATGTTAATTTTAGAAAAGGTACAAGAAATTTTGCGTAGTACACATGTAAACCATAATCGATGTGCAAAATTTGCAATCTCTTGACCATATTTCAGTCTTCTTATACTTCTTCTGTAAGGTGCAAGACATTCTTAATCTTCTTTCAATCAATTTTCTTCCAATATTCATACGTTTCATAAAGGGCAAATGCATTGTACTTCTATAAAAAGTATAAGACATTCTTAATTCTTAATCTTCCTTCAATACATTTTCCTCCAATATTCATACGTTTCATAACATGCAAATGCATTGTAAACACTAATCCATGTGCAACATTTGCATACAGCAGTTTACAAGTTTACAACTACTAAATTAGTCATAATAAAAATACAGTACTCTAGATATAATAACCTTCATATAAAACTTATGAAATATTGTACGATCTCTTAGAAAGAATTGAATATATTTTCTAGCCTTCTCTCAGACCTCACATGTTTTTCTCTAAATCCATTTATGTTCCCTGTTGCTCGTAATTCTATTTAATTTAAATAACAATTTATTCATTACAAATGCACATATACTTCCACATCTGTGTTCAAACCATGTGAGATCTCCGTACCCATTAAGATAATCATTCTAGATTCTGCTCTCCAAAGATCTAGCTCCCTATTTCCCCCCTCACATTTTTTGCCACATGTTTTACTCCATAATATTTCATACAATTCATTTCACCATTATGTTCCTCCCAGATGTGCTTTGCCATGGCATAATGGAAATCCTGATTTCATATTGCTGACAAATGTAAAATGCAGAGTTTATTAACAATACTTCCCACATACTTTTTACCGCATGTGCATTCCAAGACGTACACCACAAAATCCTTTTTGCAAGTGATCTATTCCTTAATTTCACTCATACTACCTTCCATATATTGTTACAAATTCTGTGGCATTCAATCCATGTCCTCAAGCTTTGCATTTGGGGCATCTCCAAAATTTTTAACTTATTTTTATTTGTTCGCCAATTCGTACTGACATTTGACTCCAGATGTTCAGGTTTCATGTAACTGTTAGTTACAAATCTCCCAATGATGCTGTTTTTCTATATGTTATGTTGGGAGATTCAGATAGTATACTTGAGATCCTCATCCATTTTGAGGAGCTTTCAATTTTGTTTTATCAGTTCTCTCGTATCTTGATTTGCCATATCATAATCTGTGATGTATCTGATGATATCCTCATTGTCGGCTCTCGAGGTTTCCTTTGGTTTAACTAACAGTAGTGTCTCACACTTCTTTGCTTTGGATCTTTGCAGAGCATCAGACAATACAGTATCTGGGTAGCCACGTATTTTGAACCTTTCATACATTTCTGTTACTCGTTGATCAAAGATAGGTTCCTCTGAGCAGCTCCACCTGGCTCTAAGAAACTCCCCATAGGGGACGCTCCATTTTAATGATTGGGGTGTCCACTGTTGGCATGTAAAATGCTATTTGTACTAGTGGGTTTCCTGTATAAATTTTTGCAAAATTTCTCATTTTCAATGTAGATCCCAATATCCAAGTAACTGATTTCTTTATCTTGAATATCAAAAGTGAATTTGATATTCAGTTTGTTGTTAGCCAATGATTTCAGAAAGCACTCCAAACCAGATTTATCACCTTCCCAAATAAAGAATAGCTCATCTACAAAATGAACCTAGAAGACTATCGATATATATATATATATTATCTACTGGCGGTCGCCAGTAGATAGTTATAGTTAGGACCTAGTTTCCATAGGAAACTCGTTTTTTGTTTTCTCAATATCTTTGGCGCCGGTTCACGAATCTTCGCAAAATTTTAAAAAATCGTAGCCCGCTCCGGTCAGCTCCTGTACTGAAAGTTTCGGGGTGATTCGGCAAGCGGGGGCCGAGAAAAAAGGGGGGTTCCAAAACGTGTTTTCTCCATGTTAATTCCCATAGGAAACTTTAGACACGGTTACAGCTGAAACTGCTGAACGGAATTACACCAAATTTGGCAAAAAGGTAGCCCTTGGTTCAGAAAGAGACCTTTTTTTTTAAATGGTGTAAATCCGTTCAGTAGTTGCTGAGAAAATCAAAAAATAAAAGTTTCGATACCTATGGCCGCGGAGGATCCGCGCACCCTCCCGATCACAAGCTTTATTCTAATTGGCTGTCAACACTCCAAACCAGGAAGTGTTGGCAGCCATCTTGTGCCTCGGTAACCGAGGCACAAGAAAAAAGGGAAACAAACACAAAAAACAAGAAAAGGGGGCAGGGTAGAAACACCCTGACACCCTAGGCCTGCTCAGGGGGTCCCACACAAACCCCCAGGGCCAAAAAAAGCATTTTTTTTTTTTTAAAACAGCGGAATGCGCGCTGGGTGCGCGGAGCCAGACAAAAAAATTTAAAAAATGAAGCGAGGGCTTCCTCGCTTCGTTAATTTTAAGCCCTTGGGAGGGCCAGGTCCCGGGGGGATTCGGTAAAACTAAAGCGGGGGCCCCCGCAGCCCTGGGGACCGCCACCTCCCGGGGCTTTGTTTTTAACAATAACAAATACTGTGTAGGGGGCTCGAGCCCCCCCACACGCCCCGGGGACCACCACCTCCCCGGGGCACTATCTGTTTAAATGCGGGGGTCCATTTTGGACCCCCGAGCCCCAGGGACCATCACCTCCCCGGGGCTTTGGTGGCCCTGGGGACCGCCACCCTCCAGGGCCGGCTCCTGCAGTGTCCCGGGGTGCCCACCCCCGGGACACTGCTGTTTGCTATGGTAGGGCAGGAGCACGTCTCCCGCCCTACCATAGCAAACTCTGGTTTGGATTTTGGAAGAGAGAGCAGGGAACCCTGCTCTCTTTTCCAAAAACCAAAGCAGATTGCTTTTCCACACAGGGAGCTGCATGTTAGCAGCTCCCCATGTGGAAAAGCAGTGCCGGCTCCCGCAGGAGGCGGGGAGCCGGCGGGACCGTGGGGGCATTGGGGCTCCCCCCACAGTCCCCTATGAGGTGGCTAGGCCCCGGGGGATGGGGTCCCTGGGGTGAATATAAATGACTGGTAGGAGCCGGTTTTTTTTAATCGAAAAATTTGGAGTCACGACCCTAGCGCGGCGCTCAGCGCAGCCCCCTGGTGTGAACGCGAGGGGTGCGCGACTCCCAGCACGGCCCCCTGGTGTGAACACGAGGGGTGCGCGACTCCCAGCACGGCCCCCCGTGTGAACGCACGGGTGCGCGACTCCCAGCGCGGCCCCCGGTGTGAACGCGCGGGGTGTGCGACTCCCAGCGCGGCCCCTGGTGTGAACACGAGGGGTGCGCGACTCCCAGCGCGGCCCCCGTGTGAACGCACGGGGTGCGCGACTCCCAGCGCGGCCCCCCGGTGTGAACGCGCGGGGTGTGCGACTCCCAGCGCGGCCCCCTGGTGTGAACGCGAGGGGTGCGCGACCCTTACTCGTGCTGGGTGCGCGACTCCAAGCAAAACAAGTGATGTCATCAGTGATGTCACTGACCATGTCATGAGTGATGTAATATGTGACGTCATCAGCAGTGCATTGCGGGGGCGCGAGTTATAGTTAACTGAACTAACTATAACGGGGGAATTTCACTGGTTTTGTACGAGTGAAATGTCCATCTAACTATAACGACCCTGAAACCTATGGTTTTTTCAGTGAATTTCTAAGGTTTTTTAAATGCTAATTTCTAACTATAACGTGCTTGAAACCTATGGTTTTTTCAGTGAATATATACATATATATATACTTTTTTTCAATAAATATTTATTGGGGAAGACCCTCCTAACCCCACCCCACTATTTATTTCAAATTAACATTTAAATGTTCCCACAACACCCCTATAAGTTTTGCATTGTACATTTTTTGCAAACTAACCACCCTATTCCCTTACCCACCCCATAACCCTACAAATACCCTTACCACTCTATGCCTCTGCCCCCTAAACACACCCTTACCACCCAATCCCTTACCCACCCCTAAACCCTAAAACACCCACACAACCATATGCTCTCACCCACCTTTAAACCCTAAAACACCCTCACCCCAATACCCTCACCCACCCTAAACCCTAAATACACCCTTACCAACCATGCCCCTACTTGCCCCTAAACGCTAAAAATACCCTTAGAACCCAATACCCTCACCCATCCCTAAACACCCTAAAAATACCATTACCACCTTATGCCCTTATCCCTCTAAAAAATTCCCTTACCACCAATACCCCTATCCACTGGAAAAAACCAAAGGTTACAGGGACGTTATAGTTAGGGAAATAGAATTAAAAAAACCTTAGAAATTCACTGAAAAAAAGAAAAGGGTGCAAGGACGTTATAGTTAGGCTCAGATTTTACACACACAAAACCATAGAAATTCAGTAGTTATAGTTACCTTGGCTAACTATAACTTATGCTCCCGCAATATACTGCTTATGACTTCACATATGACATGGTCAGTGACATCACTGATGGCATCACTACCGACATCATCCAGAAAAGTAAACTTCAATATACTTCATAAAATACCATTGATTTTTTTTTTTTTAATTAGAAGAGGACACCGGTGAGAGATGTATAGTACAGAGCTTGCTGTAACCATATCAACTACTACACTCACTTATTACCTAAGAGACAAGTCCCAGTGGATAGTCCAGTCTCTTCTGAACCACTACTCTAAACACTAATGACCAAAGTAAAGTGACTAACCGTATAGGCTAGTCTATTGCAAACCAGAACAATACCATTCTTGAAGATGGAAACAGGTTTTAGTGTAAATGTCAGATTTACACAAACCATTATAATATAAAACCAGTAGAGAGGTCTTAGTGAACAGGCCTCTGTGTCACAAACCACTAGTAAAATTATTCATTATCCTGGAGAAAGGTGTGAGCAGAGAGGCAAATCTGCTGTAAATGTCTACTACACTGAGCCACAACCCTCGAGAAACGTCTTAATGAACAGGTGAATTTATTGTAATCTACTACTACAGTCACTCATCACAAAGGAAAGACTTCTAAGTAAATTTGTCAGTATGTCATAAAACAGAACTATACTCAGTCATCACTATGAAGTGGGTTCACTGACACAACATCAATGTAAAAAAAAATCAATGTTAAAAATATTGAGTAAAAAATATAGACAACAAAAATATTGACTCCTTTACTTAAACAGGTAAGTACAAAAATATCGATGTAAAAAATATAGATGTATAAAATATCAACTTTTTTATATAAATATAAAATAAAATATATATTAAATATATTTTTAACAAAATAAAATTTAATATACATTTTAATAAAATATAACAAATAAACTTAATAAAAAAATAAACACACAAACATAATAATTTATACATATATATTTACTTTAAAACAATTAATAAATTATTTAAAATAAAAATTATATTAATGATTTAAAATATAAAAAAACAAAAATCTATAATAAATTAAAACAAACTATTAAAAAATATTTAAACTTACATTTCACAATACGATCAGTGCAACAGTAGGGAAAGTGTTGGATAGCAAAGGGGTAAAAATAACTATTTCCACTCCAGTGATTGCAACAGTAGTGTAAGAGTTGGATAGCGGAGAAATTAAATTTGCTATTCCAACTCCAGTGAGTGCAACAGTAGGGAAAGTGTTGGATAGCGTAGGGGTACAAATTACTATTCCCACTCCAGTGAGAGCAACAGTAGGGAAAGTGTTAGATAGCGTAGGGGTACACTTTACTATTCCCACTCCAGCGAGAGCAACAGTAGGGAAAGTGTTAGATAGCGGAGGGGCAAAAATTACTATTCCCACTCCAGTGAGTGCATCAGTAGGGAAAGTGTTGGATAGCGGAGGGGTAACAATTACTATTCCAACTCCAGTGAGTGCAGCAGTAGGGAAAGTGTTGGATAGCAGAAGGGTAAAAATTACTATTCCCACTCCGCTGAGTGCAACAGTAGGATAAGTGTTGGATAGCGGAGGGGCAAAAATTACTATTCCCACTCCAGTGAGTGCATCAGTAGGGAAAGTGTTGGATAGCGGAGGGGTAACAATTACTATTCCAACTCCAGTGAGTGCAGCAGTAGGGAAAGTGTTGGATAGCAGAAGGGTAAAAATTACTATTCCCACTCCACTGAGTGCAACAGTAGGATAAGTGTTGGATAGCGGAGGGGTAAAATTTACTATTCCACTCCACTGAGTGCAACAGTAGGGAAAGTGTTGGATAGCAAAGAGGTTAAAATTACTATTCCCACTCCAATGAGTGCAACAGCAGGGAAAGTGTGGAATAGCGGAGGGGTAAAAATTACTATTCCAACTCCAGTGAGTGCAACAGTAGGGAAAGCGTTGGATAGCGAAGGAGTAAAATTTACAATTCCCACTCCAGTGAGTGCAACAATAGGGAAAATGCTTGATAGTGGAGGGGTAAAATTTACTATTCCCACTCCACTGAGTGCAACAGTAGGGAAAGTGCTGGATAGCGAAGGGGTAAAAATTACTATCCCCACTCCAGTGAGTGGATCAGTAGGGAAAGTGTTGGATAGCGGAGGGGTAAAAATTACTATTCCAACACCAGTGAGTGCAACAGTAGGGAAAGTATTGGATAGCAGATGGGTAAAATTTACTATTCCCACTCCAGTGAGAGCAACAGTAGGGAAAGTGTTGGATAGCAGAGGGGCAAAAATTACTATTCCCACTCCAAAGAGTGCAACAGTAGAGAAAGTGTTGGATAGCGGAGGGGTAAAAATTACTATTCCCACTTCACTCAATGCAACAGTAGGATAAGTGTTGGATAGCTGAGGGGTAAAAAAATGTATTCCCACTCCGGTGAGTGCAACAGTAGGGAAAGTGTTGGATAGCAAAGGGGCTAAAATTACTATTCCCACTCCAATGAGTGCAACAGTAGGGAAAGTGTTGGATAGCGGAGGGGTAAAAATTACTATTCCAACTCCAGTAAGTACAACAGTAGGGAAAGTGATGGATAGCGGAGGGGTAAAATTAACTATTCCCACTCCAGTGAGTGCAAAGGTAGGGAAAGTGCTTGATAGCGGAGGGGTAAAAATTACTATTCTAACTCCAGTGAGTGCAACAGTAGGAAAAGCATTGGATAGCGGAGGGGTACAAATTACTATTCCCACTCCAGTGAGTGCAACAGTAGGGAAAGTGTTGGATAGCGGAGGGGTAAAAATTACTATTCCCACTTCACTCAATGCAACAGTAGGATAAGTGTTGGATAGCTGAGGGGTAAAAAAATGTATTCCCACTCCGGTGAGTGCAACAGTAGGGAAAGTGTTGGATAGCAAAGGGGCTAAAATTACTATTCCCACTCCAATGAGTGCAACAGTAGAGAAAGTGTTGGATAGCGGAGGGGTAAAAATTACTATTCCCACTTCACTCAATGCAACAGTAGGATAAGTGTTGGATAGCTGAGGGGTAAAAAAATGTATTCCCACTCCGGTGAGTGCAACAGTAGGGAAAGTGTTGGATAGCAAAGGGGCTAAAATTACTATTCCCACTCCAATGAGTGCAACAGTAGGGAAAATGTTGGATAGCGGAGGGGTAAAAATTACTATTCCAACTCCAGTAAGTACAACAGTAGGGAAAGTGATGGATAGCGGAGGGGTAAAATTAACTATTCCCACTCCAGTGAGTGCAAAGGTAGGGAAAGTGCTTGATAGCTGAGGGGTAAAAATTACTATTCTAACTCCAGTGAGTGCAACAGTAGGAAAAGCATTGGATAGCGGAGGGGTAAAATTAACTATTCCCACTCCAGTGAGTGCAAAGGTAGGGAAAGTGCTTGATAGCGGAGGGGTAAAAATTACTATTCTAACTCCAGTGAGTGCAACAGTAGGAAAAGCATTGGATAGCGGAGGGGTACAAATTACTATTCCCACTCCAGTGAGTGCAACAGTAGGGAAAGTGTTCGATTGCGGAGAGGTAAAAATTACTATTCCCACTCTAGTGAGTGCAACATTAGGGAAAGTGTTGGATAGTGGCGAGACAAAAATTACTATTCACACTCAAACTGTTATAACAAAAAAAAATGTTTTTTAAAAACATAAAAATAAATAAACAATATTTAAAAAATAAAAATTCAAATATATTAAATATAAAAAAAGAAAACATATTAGAATATTAATTGCATATAACAAAAACCTACAAATATTATATCAAATAAAATAATAAAAACATTTTAAAAAATGTAAACTAGAAAATATGAACAAAACAAAAACATTAATACATAAATGTATTTATTTTATTTCCTACCCTATAACACCACACCAAAAACAAAACACTTCAACATTTTAAATTAAATTTTCTTCCATAATTAACAAATTAAAAAATATTTAATAAAAAAACTAATTAACATTGACTACACACACTTTAACATTATAATATCCACAACACACACCTAAATTAAACTATAAAATAATAAGACACAATTAAAACTTATTTTTAAACTAAGAACTATTACTATTAACAACTAATAATAAAGTAATTAAACTTTATTTAATACCCACCAGTTACCCCTTTAAAAGTAAAAAAACACACAAAAATAAACAATTACCCAAAATAATTATTAAATATTTAACATTAACAACTATGGGGCCGATTCCGATTCCGGCCGGAAATCTCCCCGACCGAGCCGGACCCGGAGAGAATTCCGACCGAATCGGACCCTAGCAGTCCGACCGAACGAGTACGATGCGCACGCATGCTATCGGACTCGAGTCGGTCGGACTCCCAGTGAAGTCAATGGGAGCCTGTCGTACAACGCGTACACGGGCTCCCATTGACTCCAATGGGTGCGAGGCGGACAAGGCGCCCCCTACAGCGTGTACGCGTCCATGCGCATCACGGCGTACTTGCACAGGTAGGGGGACCCATGGGTCCCCCTGTGTGCGACTCGCGCGCATACGCGTACAGGGGGTCCGACGCGGACCCCCAAAGTCCGGCTCCGACAGCTTTTTCGAGCCGGACGGCGCGAGTCGATCGGACTGCTCGCGGCGCGCATCGTACTTACCCGGCCGGGAAACGTCTCCATAGCGCGGTGCGAGTCGTGTCCCTGCGAGTCGGTCGGAGCGTGTTGAAGCCGCGTTCGAGTCGGTCGGCGATTTCGTGGGTGCTTGCATCGTACTCGCTCGGCCGGACCCGCGTACGATTCGGTCGGGAAACAGGGCTCCGAATCGGATCTGGTGAATTCGAATCCGATTCGGAGCACTACCGGCCGAGATCGGAATCGGCCCCTAAATATTAGTTCATTAAACACAAATTACTTCCCACCCTTTACTCCTATAAACACCACAACACACACCTAAAACTAATTACACAATTACCATTACATTTTAATTTATTTAATATCAATTAACAAAAAATTAATAAAAAAATAAACTACTTAACACCCTTTACCCCAATAAACCCAAAACACACATCTAAAATTAATTACACAAATACCATAATTAATCACCAATTATTTATTTAAAATTAATTAACAGCCAATTATTAATTCATCAATTAAAAATAAATTACTTCCCACCCTTTACACCTATAAACACCACAACACACACCTAAAATTAATTACACAATTACCATAATTAACAATTAATTAGTTAAAAATTAACAACCAATGAATTCATAAATTAAAAATAATTTACTTACCACTCTTTACACCTATAAACACCACAACACACACCTCAAATTAATTACACAATTACCATGATGAATAATTACCAATAATTAATTAAAATTAATTAACAGCCAATTATTAAATAATTAATAATAAATTACTTTACACATTTAAATCTATAAAATCTCAATGAAACACATATTAATAAATAAAAAATAATCAATTAATTTAATATAATTAAATTACTTCCCACCCTATTCCCCTATAAACCGACAACCCACTACAAAACTAAAAACTCAAAATTCTAATTAAAAAAAATTAATAACTACTAAAAATTTAACAAATATATATTAAAAATACAAACAATTCTTATACAAAAAATCATACATCACATACATATAAAACATATACTAAAATACATAACATTAATTAGAAAAACCATACTTTTAACAACTATATTTTTGCAAACGATATTAAACACTTCGATATTTTTAAAATCGATATTACTTACCTTAAGTGTATATTCTTGACCACGATATTCTTGCTGTCGATATTTCTGAATCACGATAATTATTCATCGATATTTGTGCAACTCAATATTTTTGACTCGATAGTCTGACTGCACACCATGGAGTGAAGTCTCAATGAACAGTTTAGACAGTTGCAAAGCACTACCATACACTTACATCAACAGGGAACATTAGTCAGTGTAGAGGATAGTTCACTGATAAATAGCACACCCGCTTTAAGAACAGGATTATAGATCAGATGACTTATGTTAGAAATAGTATCACTCATTAGTAATATAGAAAGAATAGTAATTTAACTTATGCAGTAGAAGAAAAAGAAAATGTCTTTATTTGGGTTAAATAAATAACCATAAAAGATATAAAACATTATAAAAACACAATAAAAACCAATAAAATATATATTCATGACTCAATACAGAATATATAAAAAGTGAGTCGACCTAATAGCAGGTACCAGATGATCCAATATATACAGGTGCCAATAAACACAAAAGACATTCTTTAAACACACCGAAAGCATTATGGCCAGGCACCTCGAATGTTTCCCATACTGCACAAAAAGTAACACATACATACACATATGAGAACATTGCCCAGAATGGAAAGGAAAAGCATGGTTGGTTTCACTTGGGTGAATTTAGCCTTTTTCAGGACTGGAATCAAATACTTTTTCCCTGGCAAAGTGTAATAAGTGCAAAACATGACGACATGCAGTAACGACTGCTCTGAGGAACCACCACACCCACATGGGCCTAAACAGCCACCTGCCATCCATCCTTTAGCAAAACTAACCAGTGGGAGGAACACATTCATCCTAAACCTGGAAAAAAGATGTCCGTGATAAATGTTGTTCACCCGAGAGGTGACTGTCTGGACCAGGCAATAAGCCTGAGCCGACGGTTTACGAAACTCAATGTCCTCACAGTGAGCTGATAGCCACATTAGAAAATGTTGTTTGACCCACTGGTAGTCCTCTTTAGTGATCCCTTCTGGATGCGTAAAAAGGTTGGGACGACCCAGGGCTAAGATTGCAGACTTTATATAATTCAACCAAGAGATAGTCTTATGGCTGTCTAAGGAAAGACAGTCCTGAATGATCATTCTTTTCAATATGGGTTCGCTTTTATACCAGATAGAGATCCAACTTAATAAAGGCCAAAGTTTGAGAAGGTCTGAGATATAACTAATACTACGTTTCTCGTGGACCGCAAATGTGGAGGCACCCAGTGGAACACCCAGCAGCTGCCTGAGGAACTTGTTTTCTTCCTGTTGTATCAGGTCACAATCCCGATACCCCCAGATGTCACTACCATAACTAACCACTGAAACGCACTTGGCCTTATACACCTGGATCATGGCGATCACAGGTTTTCTACTCACCCGTGAGCTAAAAACCATTACTGCTCCACACAACCTGGCGAGAGCAGACTTCTTGTAATAATGGGAAGGGCCCCAGGAGGAGTAGTCATCAAACAGGACGCCCAGGTAATTAAAAGAGCACACCTGGGAAATTCTGACTTTATGACAAAAATGCTTCATAGATTTAACAGGCTTGACCCCCAGCCTCATTGTAAAAGATTTTGCGGAATTTACGGGACAGATCCAAGGCCTCCATAAAAGATGAGTATAAATCCAAGAGGCATTGGAGGCCTAATGCCGTCCTTGAAATAAGGATGGCATCGTCCACATATGAAAGGACTGGGATTGCAAGCGAACACGCCCTGGGAGGGTTACCCTGAGCTTCTATTAGTGGTGTTTCCAGGCCATTAATGTAGCTGGAAACATAACTGGGGCCAGAATACAACCTTGTCATACTCCACGAGTGATAGGAAAGCTCTTCGTACAAGCACCCTCATTTGTGAATCTAATACACCCCTACATTTCCCTATGAAGGTCCGCTATAAAAGAAACTAATGCTGGCTCCACCTTCAATGACAGTAAGAGGGGCCCCAGCTTTGATTGGTTCATCCTATCAAAAGCTGTTGAAAGGTCCATAAAGCCAAAAAAGACAGTCCCTTTCTTGACCACAGTGTATTTCTGAATCAGTAAATAGAGATTAAGACATTGCCCGATGGGACTTAACCCAGTTCTAAACCCATACTGACCATTGGAAATCATATTCTACTCCCCCACCCAAACCTTCAACCTTTTCAGAACAGCCTGCTCCAGAACCTTCACTGTGGTGTCTATAAATGAAATTGGTCTGTAAGATTTTGGATCCCCTCAATCCCCTTTCTTAAGAACCGGGACTATAATGGATTGAGACCAAGAGGACAAGGAACCATAAGAAACTGCGGCGTTTAGGATATTTGTCAGTAAGGGAGCCCAGATGGTAATATCTCCGTTAAAGAGATCTGCAGGAACACAATCAGGGCCAGGGCCCTTATGCCTTGACAGGTGGCTGATAGCACCAATAACCTCTGAGATGGAAAAAGAGACACTTTACTAACCTTAGATGATGGCAAGCCCCGGCTATCATCCAGAGAGTAGATAGACGAGAAATGGGAGTACCAATCAATCAATCAGGGATTTGTGAAGTGCACTACTCACCCGTGAGGGTCTCAAGGCGCTGAAGGGGGGGTGGGATATCGGGCAGCTCCCGAGTCTTCAGGAAAGCCAGGTCTTGAGGCTCTTCCTGAATGCTTACAGTGTGGGGGTTCGTCTGATGCTGAAGGGGAGTTCGTTCCAGGTCTTGGCCGTGATGTAGGAGAAGGCTTTTCCTCCCGTTTTGGCTCTCCGGATGCGAGGATTTCGGCCAGGGCAAGGTTGGCAGAGCGGAGGTTCCTCTTGGGGGCGTGGAAGGAGATTCTTTCATTGAGGTATTGGGGACCGGTGTTGTGGAGGGATTTGAAGGCATGTGTGAGCAGCTTGAAGGTCACTCTCTTTTCGACAGGGAGCCAGTGGAGGTCTTGTAGGTGCTGGGTGATATGGGCTTGTCGTGGGATGCTGAGGACAAGTCTGGCTGCGGCAGTCTGGATGGTCTGGAGTTTGTGGATTAGAGATTTGTTGATTCCGGTGTAGAGGGCATTCCCGTTGTCCAGTCTGCTGGTTATGAGTGCGTGGGTGACGGTCTTTCTGGATTATAGGGGATCCACTTGAAGGTCTTGCAGAGTATGCAGAGGGTGTTGAAGCTCGTGAACGATACGGCACTGACCTGTCAGTTCATGGTGAGGGAGGAGTTGAGTATGATGCCGAGGTTGCGGCCGTGGCCTGTGGGTCTGGGAGGGTTGCCGAGGGCAGGGGGCCACCAGGTGTCATCCCACACGAAGGGGTGGATCCGAGGATGAGGACTTCTGTCTTCTCCGAGTTGAGCTTCAGGCAGCTGCTACTCATCCAGGACGCGACGTCCTTCATTCCTTCCTGGAAGCTGCGTCTGGTGATGTAGGGTTCTTTGGTGAGGGAGAGGATGAGCTGGGTGTCATCAGCATAAGATACTATGCTGAGTCCGTGTTTCCTGATGATGGTTGCGAGAGGGGCCATGTAGATGTTGAAGAGCGTGGGGCTGAGTGAGGATCCTTGGGGTACTCTGCATCTGATCTCTGTGGGTTCAGAGAGGAAGGGCGGGAGTCTGATTCTTTGAGTTCGGCCAGCAAGGAAGGAGTGGATCCAGTCTAGGGCCGTTCACTGTATGCCAGCGTCGTGGAGTCTGGTGGCTAGTGTGTGGTGAGAGACAGTGTTGAAAGCTGCTGAGAGGTCCAGTAGAATGAGTGCTGCTGTGTGGCCTTGGTCGAGGAGAGTGCAGATGTCATCAGTGTAGGCTAGGAGGGCAGTCTCGGTGCTGTGGTTGCTGTGGAATCCGGATTGAGAGGTGTTGAGGATTGAGTTGTATTCTATGAAGTTTGTGAGCTGGTTGTTGACGATCTTCTCAGTGATTTTGGCGGCGAAGTGGAGGAGGGAGATGGGTCTGTAGATCTTGAGGTCCGTCGTGTCTGCGAAGGGCTTCTTGAGGAGGGGTTTGACATCTGCGTGTTTCCAGTTGTCGGTGAAGGTGCCTGTTTCGAGGGAGCAGTTGATTGTACATCGTAGTTCAGGTGCTATGGCAGCTCTGTGGAAGATGTGCGGCGGGCAGCGGTCGGTGGGGGCTCGTGAGTGAATGGGCTTCCAAGCTTCTGGTATAACCGGTGCTAGGCTGGATAAAGTGCCCACTGCCAGAAAGGGGGGGGGGGTTTAAGATTTTCCAAAATGCCACTGTGTCACTGTAGCAATTGCTAGCATATACCAGCTCCTCCCCAGATGTCATTCCTGAGGGACTCTTTTCTATCTTTCAAGGCCTTCTTATATATAGATCTTAGAAGTCGTATCTCAATCCAATCTCTCTGTCATGATTTAAGTGCTACCTTTAAGGCCCCCAGAGTCTTCGAACAGTCTGTATTAAACCACTGGGGATTGTTAGAAGCAGGACGTTTAACTCCAGCACAAGGGGCTGAAAAAAAAGCTAAATGAAAGTCTTTGGGGCATAAGTCGAGGTTGAGACAATTCGCCATGTTTAACTATAGTGTTTAAAAAGTGACCCACAACAATCATTGGGGACAGTTTTCGCCCATCTAATCCACATCCCGTGTTCTGCGACAGCCAACTGGTCTGGAGCTGAAGATGATTCAGGAGAGCTTTGGATCTGATGGGAGAGAACCAGCACTAAAGGCTTGTGATCACTCCACCCCACCAATTTAACAGAGTAATCAACCACAGTGGGGAAAAGCGATGTGGAAATTAAACAGTGATCCACTGTAGATTCGACGCCTCTCCTAACATATGTGGGGACTGCCTGAGCACCAGGGATGACCAGGTTCTGCGAGTGGATCAAATCATTCAACTGGTCCCCCTGTGAACAGTGGCGGCTGGTGACATTTGAAAGTAGTGGGCGTAAAGGTTGGGTATAAGTGTTATGTCGGGTTTGGAGAGAAAACTTTGAAGAAACCAGTCGCAAATGGTACATTTTAAAGCAAATTTGAGAAAGAAAGAAGGTTTTAAAGCAATTGTGAAAGTGTAGTGATGAAATATTTAAACACATGAAAACCTGCCCCATATCTTACTGCATTAAATACGTCAAACAGTTACTGTAGTGAGCCACTTGTACAATTGGACATAAGTACTATGGAAATGAAACTATGAATATGTTGCACATAAGCAATCTGAAGACTTGACAGCTATAAATTAAACACTTTGACTGTCAGATCACCATAGTGCAAAACCTGCCATTGAGAGATGGGCCTCTGTAAAGAATGATTAACAATTAGTTATGGCCAGCGTCTAGGGAATGGAGTTCATTATTGTTGTTGAGTCATAAATGTGGTGCTGGAATGTAGTCCTGCTGGAGTATGTAGATTGAGAGAAAGTAAACCTGCACAATGCTACACAGCCCTGAAAAATGAAAATCTGGTCTTGAATATTAGATGGTGGCATTTGAAACAATTAAATTTGAGTTCTTTAGGATTACAGTTGTCAATTAACAATTAAAAGCTCATACAAAGCAACTTCAATTGCTTCAAATGTGAATGTCACCATCTAAAATTCAGATCAGCTTTCCCTTCTTTATTTTCGCTCTACATGCTCCAGCAGGAAGCAGTCACCAGGGACGAACGCATTCCAGCTCACAATTTACGATGTCCACAGTCTTTCCATTTATTATCAGAAATGTGAAATAAATAGGTTGCCAGTTCAAGCACATTTTTTTTATAAGACTTGCAATTATCTTAATGAATACGGAGCGCACCAAGACTGGAACAGCGCTTAGTGATCTTTCTTTTTTTTCTCAAACCTACGGTTCACCTCTTGTGTTACATGGATACCTATTTTCACAGTAGGGAGCTATAGTCTGTAGGTGGACGTTATTTTACTGTGCTAAACATGAGTTTTCCTTTTTGATGTGTTATATTTCATGGTCCTCTTTACACAAACAAATTGTAGTTTTGCCATTTGGCAACAGGATGGTAACAAATAACGATTGCCACTACACATGTTGTTTTTACTCTGAGGACAAGCGGGCCAAAACAAACCATAGCGAGAGAGGGCAAAGTGACATCTGGAGGAAAGCCACATGGACAAGCTGAGACAGGAGGCTAGAATATTGCGCCTAGACGTCTGAAGCAAAGTGAAAGCATAGGGGCGGTAACAATGAAAATTCAGTTCTGGCATGAAAGGTCAGCTAACGCCTTGAAACAAACATCCAAGGAAAGGCGCAAGGCATTTTTAGAACAGCAATGGTCTGTCAAGAAACAAGGACAGAAGTTGTGTGCAAGGGCTGGAGTGTGCAGTATCTCTGTCTTAAACCTGCATGCTCCAAATCAAAAATATGATGTAAAGACGGATGGTGGCTGTTAGAAATGGGGGTCTCTAGTTGTCAGAGGCATGTACCTTTGTCCAAATAGGCACCCTTGCTTCTAGTCAGGGTAAGGGGGATACACTTCTAAAAAAAAAACTGCTCACCCCCTGGGTAGCTTGGCACGAGCATACAGGCTTATCTCAGAGGCAGTGTGTAAAGCATTTGTGAACACATACAGTAATACAGTGAAAACACTACAAATGGACACCACACCAGTTTAGAAAAATAAGTAATCAATACAGTAAAAAGATATGACTTTCAAATGGTAGAAATAGTTCGGTTCAAAGCAAATTGCAGATGCAGCACTTTTCACACAAAGTACCTTGGATGCGTCACGCACAAAGCAAAAAGGGCCGCCAGGAAGGTGATGCGTCGGTTCCTTACACTCAGGGAAAGTGATGCGTTGGTTCCTTGCTCTGGGGGAGGTGATGTGTTGGTTCCTTACTGCTGCACAGGGGAGGTGATGCGTCAGTTCCTTACAAGAGAGGAGGTGATGCGTTGGTTTCTTACTGCGTGGAGAGGTGATGCATCGGTTGCTTACTGTGTCCCCAAACGATGCGACAGACTTGGCGCCTTGATGCGATGTGACGATCCGGAATGATGCGTGGATTCTTGCAGCCGCACAACAGGCCTTACGTTGAAATCGGTACAGCAATCTCAGACTTCGGAGATCGATGCACTCGATGCGGTGTGCGGTGATTTCTCGAGCTGCGGCAGGCGCTGCAACGGTTTCTTCAGCGATGCGTCGGAAACAGGTACGGATGCATCACGCTTCTCGGTGTTGCGTTGATTTTCCAGCTCCCAGTGGCAAACAGCCTCCAGAGGTCCAAAACAACAGCAGGCACCTCTTAGCAGGAAGTTCAGGGAAGCTGGTGGTGAAGTCTTTGTGTCCCTGAGACTTCAGAACAGGAGGCAAGCTCAATTCAAGCCCTTGGAGATCTTCCTCAAGCAGGGGACACAGCAAACAGCAAAGTCCTTTTCTCCTTTCCTTGGCAGCAAGTAGCCACTGCAGGCCAACCCCAGACAGCAAACAGCACAGGAGCAGTATTCCTCCTCAGCTTCTCCGGCTCTTTTCCTTGGCAAAGGTTCCTCTTGATTCCCAGAAATTATCCAAAGTTCTGTGGTTTGGGTCCCAATATTTAAACTACAAAATCCTTTGTTCTCTGGTGGCAGAGAAGCCCTGTGCCCAGTCAAAACCAGTTCTGTCCTCTCTGGTGCAGCTTACTGGCAGATGGTGGAGACAGTATTATGGAAGGCAGACCAGGCACTTTCAGGTGAAAGGAAATCTCCTCCCCCTACTCTAAATGCAGCCCAGGTCTATTCAGCCCAGCCCTGACCCATCAGACTCTCTGGAGTCACTGCTCCTCTCCAGCCCCTGTCACCCAACGCCAGACATGCAATACAGAAACCTAGCAGAGGCACACTAGATACCTGAGCAAGAAAATACCTGCTTTCTAAAAGTGGTATTTTCAAACAGAGAATGTAAAAATCACCCTCACTAAAAGATGCATTTTAACATTCTTAGTTCAGGCATATCAAACTTTATTTTCCTAGGGTTAGTTATGCTTTTAAGAGGTTATAAGCAAACTCCCCATTCTATCCTATGGGAACAGACAGCCTTGCAATAGTGAAAAACGCAATTGGCAGTATTTCACTATCAGGACATGCCACACACACCAGGGCATGTCCTACCTTTCACATACACTTCACCCTGCCCACAGGGTACCTTGGGCCTACCTTAGGGGTGACTAACATGTAAGAAAAGGGAAGGGTAGGGCCTGGCAAGTGGGTGCACTTGCCAAGTCGACATGGCAGTACTAGACCGCCCACAGATACTGTAGTGGCAGATCTGAGTCACATTTACAGGCTGCTTATGTGGGTGGCACAATCAGTGCTGCAAGCCCACTAGCAGCATTTGATTTACAGGCCCTGGGCACACATGGTGCACTGTACTGGGGACTGACTAGTAAAGCAAATAGCCAATTATGGAAACACCAATCCCTAACAACAATTTACAAAGGAAGCACTTGCACTTTGGCACGGTACAGCAGTGGCAAAGTGCCCAAAGCATCTAGACCAGCAAAACGGAGTCCAACACACAGAAAAAACACAGGAGGCATAAGGCAAAAAATGCAGGGGAGACCCACGCCAATGGTGCCAGGTCTAACAGTGGCAAAACACCAACACGGCGGCAATGCAACCAAAGCGTAGTTGCCAGTGTATATAGGCAGTGCTGGAAGATATGACTCGGCACACGGCAAAATCCATATCGCCTCAAAGATACAGATAGCTCCTTACAATGAAAACATGAATACATTGATGTAGCCCTTGAGACGAACCGGGGGTTCTAGAAAAAAAAACACCACGTTCTGTTCGAGGCTCGGCTTCAGTATATCCTGTGTTTCTGGGCAAATCAATTAGTCTTCTGGTGCCTTAAAAAATCTGACCTTGAGTAATGTAGCCCGGGCGCTCCTGTAATGCGTGCCAATACCTTTGGGTCGTGTTTGTTAACTATGAAATCTCCTGTGTGAACACCACATGGCTGCTCAACTGCATGCAAATTAAAAATCTACAAAAAGTTAAGTATATAGCTTTAAGTGAAAATAGGCACCTACCAACCTGTATTCTTTTGGGGCCTACGCTGTAACAAACACAATAAGACAGCGCTCAGCTTCAGCTGCATAACGCTTTCAAAAGTGACAGCACACCACACATGAGGAAAGGAATAAAGAGAGCAGCAAGCTGCACCCCTCCTACAGCCCGCCCCCTCTCGTGATAACTGGTAATTGTTGCCACCCACTACCTCCTTCTTCCTCTCAGCCTGCCCCGCCCCCTGAAATTAATGGGGTTCTGCAAACTCCTCCCACGGCAATTTTGTAAATGCCCGAAAAGCAGCCTTATCCACCGCATTCTAACTCGGTACACCCCCTGCCATGATCTCACTGCTGTAGCTTGTGCCTGCAGCCCGAAAGATAACCTCGTCCGGCAGGCACATGCGCAGCAGGACGTCTGCAGTTTATTACAGCTGCCCCATTAAAAGTAATAGAGCAGCCAGCAAGTAGAAATTTCTTTTCAGCTGCTTGTTTTTTAAAATAATTTCTTGCCTTTCCCCTCAGGCTCAGGATGGCAGGGCAATACCCCTTTTGCCCACTAACACCAGCCGCGAGTGTTCAAGGTGGTAGAGCGGGGAGATGTCCTCCACCCCAGGGCAAGGTTTAGGACAAAGATGAATATTAAAATCCTTCAACCCCACTATTGAAACTTTGGCGGTTATACTCCGCTCTCCAACTTTTGGGGAGTTCTTAAATTTCTCAATTATATAATCTGCATTAGAAATGATATCTGAATGCGTGGGATTGCTATAAGGATTATACACATTTACTATTAAAAGCAGTGAATTATCATGAAAAGTTAATAAAAACACACCTACATCGTCACAGTTTGATTCTACTTCAGTGGCAACACATTTTAATGCTAGAGAGACTAGTGTACAAAGCCCCGCCTTGGCACGCCCAGAGGGGGGGAAATAGTGCAGGCCAAAAGAAAGTAACAAAATTAGATAAAAAAGGGGTATCGCTAAGGGTCCAAGTTTCCTGAAACACCAGGATGTGGAAGGGTTTGATCTAATCCAACCATTTGGGGTCTATCTTCTTAGCCTCCAGCCCGCTGAATTCCAGGATTAAGTCCTCAAGTACATCTTGGTTAGGAAATCAATCTACTCCTTCCAAAGAACCCAGGAGCTCAAATCTGTTGGAAGCAGTATGCAGTAGCTTAGTATATATCTTTTACAAAACACCTACACTCTCAGGATGATGTCATCAGTGATGTCACTGACCATGTCGTGAGTGATGTAATATGTGAGGTCATAAGCAGTGCATTGCGTGGGCGTGAGTTATAGTTAGTTCAGGTAACTATGAATGCTGAATTTCTATGGTTTGTGTGTGTAAAATCTGTCTGAGCCTAACTATAACGTTCTTGTAACCTTTGTTTTTTCAGTGAATATTTATACATAAAAAGGTTACAGGGACGTTATAGTTAGGCTCAGATTTCACTCAAACAAAACCATAGAAACCATAGAAATTCAACAGTTATAGTTATCTGAGCTAACTAAAACTTACGCCCCCACAATGTACTGCATATGACCTCACATATTAAATCGCTCAGGACATGGTCATAAATAGCAGCTCCCTGTTTGCCGGAGCAATGGTTTCATCTGTTTCCCTGCACGCAGATATGCATGCAGGGAAACAAATGAAAACTCCGCTTTCTGCAAGCAGGAGCTGTTTGACAGAAAGCGGAGTTATGTTTGCTTTTGCTTGGTGGGAGCTGTCAATAGACAGACAGACAGACAGATAGTAGATAGATAGATAGATATATAGATAGATAGATAGATAGATAGATAGATAGATAGATGAACACAGTCAAACCTTAAATATACTTACCTTTCATGGTAAAGGCAAGCATCCTGTTGTAAAGACATCATGCTCCTTTCCTTGGTGACTGTAGGGGTGTTGTGGAATTGCCCAATTTTTGTGATCACAAATGATTTTTTAAATCATTTTGGAAACTTAACCCAAACACAAAGTTCTGAAGCTTTCCTCGACATAGACTAAGAGATTGTCGTACAACTTCAAGGATGTCTTCATAATAATATATAATATCAATAGAATGCTATGGTCTTATAATTAAAAAAAACTATACAAACTGATGGGAAACTCTATAATAGTTCATTTTCTTATTTAGTATATGCTACAAAATAACACACTGTTTTCTTTTCCATACCTTAACAGTTTGTTTGGCACCTTGGAGAGAAACTTTGTCCATGATTCTGCTATCTGCATGCAGAGTGATACTTCTTCTGCTTGATGCTCCGAACAGACTTCGGTTTTGGACACTGAAACTGAGTCTGCTTTGGTTGGACCCTGAAATATTGGCGGCTTTCTTCAGAGTTTTGGAAGTCCTGCATTAAGAGAAAAACATTCCTGTCAGATACGTACTCACGGATGAATGACTAAATGAATCCATGAAAGAATGAATGAATGTGACCTCAGCATATTGCAGGCCCTTTACCTGGCATTGTGGCTGCTCAGTATTTATTTGAATTTTTTATTAATTTAGGAGTTTTATATAGAGCTGGCAAGACCCGAAGGTATCAGAATGCTTTACAACAATACATGTTTATAACACTGAACACATATAATCAATACAGCTGAATAGAATTAAAACAAGTTATAGTATGCGCACAAAAGTGTAGCAGATATCACACAGAATCAGTACAGCTGGAATGAATAAAAGGAAATCAAAGTGGGAGCATGAATTAGGATGAGAGAAAGAATTGGGGGGAGGGAAACAGTGGGGGGGAATATGACTTGTAGGCGGTGGATGTCCTGCTAGTTGAGATATTGGTTGAGGAGGAGATCCTTTAGCTGTCTCTTGAAGCTTAAGAAGGAGGGGTTTGTCCTAAGAGTTCCGGATTTTAGGGGCATTGCTCAGAAAGAAGGGTTTATTTGTTTGTGGACTTTAGACGGAATGAGTAGTAGGGTGTTTGAGCTTCTTAGTTTCCTTGTCTGGCCTGCCTTTTTGAGTTTGGAGGCGATGTAGGGTGGTTTCACGTGTGGAGGGCTTTCTGAGTTAGACAAGCATTTATGAATCTACAGTGAGCTTCAATTGGGAGCCAGTTCAGGTCTTTCAGGGCAGGGGAGATGTGGTTGTATTTTTTAATTCCAGTGACCATTCTGGCTGCAGCAATGAGAGTGGATCTGAGGGGTGCAAGATGTGCTTTTGCCGTGTCCATGAGGTTGGCGTTCCCGTAGTCTAATCTGGATAGCACCATCGCTTGCGTGACTGATTTAAGATCATTCGTCGGCTGGTAGGATTTAGTTTTGTTCAGAAGTTTCAGGTTGTATAAGGCATTCTTCGCCCTATTCTTGATATGATCTTTCATGATTAGTTTGGAGTCCAGAGTGATCCCAACGATTTGACAGAATCGGCTAGGGTTATATTGCAGTTAAGAGCGTCTATGGAGTTTATCTATTCTTGCATCTGGAGGGACTGCTCAGTCTTTGAAATGAGAAGAATTTCTGTCTTGTCTTGGTTGAGTTTTAGGTGGTTTTGGGATAGCCATTGTTGAACTTCTTTGAAGGTGGCATTTAGCCTGCGTATGTTCTGTAGTGAGGAGATTTCCATGTAGAGTTGGCTGCCATCTGCGTATAGGTGGAAGGGGATGTTTGCTTGGTTGAGAATGATGGTGAGGGACTCCATGTATGTGACGTCACACAGCACAGGAATGGGAGGAGGTTGTGTTTCTCTCTCTCTCCCCTTTTTGACCTGCAGCACAAAGAGAGACAGGCCGCCTGGCGCACGCAAGCATTTCTTTGAAAAGACTAAAAGCTTCTTCGATCATCGTACAGCCAGGAAAGTTAGTGAGTTGTTTGGTGACTGTGTTAAACCCAAAGTGCTGCATAATAGTGTAACAATTGGCCTGAGTGAAACCTGTTGGTTTCAGCAGTGGATGTGCGTCACGGCACACACAGTGCTCTATAACCACCATAACGGTAAACAGCTTGCTCATGTACTTCTAAGTTCTTCGTCTTCAAATCAATTATTGCAGTGCTTCCCCGTGATTGTTTCCATCAGGGGTTTCCGCTTTATGGTGGTTTCCGTTCTGCCCCTTTCCCCAGGCTGCATGTGCCAGAATGGAAACCACCATAAAACCAAAACCCCTGATGGAAACAATCACGGGAAAGCACTGCAGTAAGCCTTAGCAGAAGACAGGCTGCATGTGTAACACTCTAAACTTGAGCTAGTGATCCAGCGGTGCCATTTTCGAGTCTTTGAAGCGGTGCCAGTCTGGCAAGGGTGCCATTGGATCTCTAGTGTTCCGATCTGCACAGGTTTAGCAATTTGTTTCAGGACAGTGATCAAAAACCAAGCATGCCCGATATTGTTCTGAACTGAATCAAAATTAACTAGTAAGCTTGTTATCTGTATACATTGCTTTCTTATATGTGACCTATCCATTTTCCTATTTATTTCTCTTTAACATTAAAACTTTATTCTAGGTTTAATAAAGCTGCATTTTCCTTTGCACAGGGATGTCCTTTTTCATCCCTCACTCTATTTTTAAGACTGCACTAAAACATGCAATATAAGTGTAGTTTCTCATTTCCATGCAGGGCGTTCTCGTGCCCTAGCATGCCGAATAGATCTATTATCTACCTTAATTATTCACCAAAGGGGTAGCCAGTTTTTTAACTGGCGCAATTAGATACAGGAATAGGATGAAGTAGAGTTAATCCTTTTGAACAAGATTGATAGTATGTCTATGCGGATTATAGTCTAAAGTTATCTAATAGTCATAATTGTGGTTGGTTTTTATTACCCTCTGTATGATGTTTTAATGGATTTTAAATAATGCTTATACGATGTTTTATGTTTACAGATGTTTTATGTTGTACTTTAATGGCTCTAACCAGCCGAATAAAGTTGATTTGACTGACTGACTGACTGACTATTCACCAAAGGACGTGTGTGAGGGCTACAAGAACGAAAAAGGAATAGCGGGAGACATAAAGTGCCACAATGCCTGGCATCTCAGGAGCTGCGCCATGTTGAAGCCACACTCCATAAGTGCACACATCTCAATTCCTCTGTGGTTTCCTTCCCCTGCTGCGTGAACCAAACAGAGCCAAACCAATGCTCTGGGAATGAGTCGAGGGTTAAAGCCAAGCCACGGGATATTTTTTGTGAATTCTTTTCTGTATAGCTCCATTTAAAGTCATGAGACTTTATCTATACAAGAAAGCATTTGCTAAAAATGTGGGCAGAGACAGTGGTCCTGCCTTTGCTGGAGTGCTTGGTGGGCTGGATGGGCACACCGCATGCATACACGCGCTCACAAATACATATACAAAAGGGCAATTCAGCAGCATAAATCAATAGGTGTGAACATTGTGTGGATGTTATCAACGTGCCTACAACGTATTCCCACAAAAATATTTGTGTTGAGCTGCGCCCTACATGAAGGTGAAGTCATAATAGCACCAGATAGTACTTATATCACCAGTGCAGGCACAGAGCAAAACTAGTGTACAGTATAAAGGTTCGGATGGGGCATGTTGAAGGGCAGCGGGGGAAAAAAGCCTAACTCCATTTACCCAGAGAATCCGTTGGACAGTGGAATAGCTAAGTGTTCTGTGGGCCCCACTGCAAGCAAGGAAAATAGCAACGGTATAAGTCTTGTCTTGAGAGACAAATGTAAACCATCTTTACTATGTAACACGTTACGAGGTTCGGTTGCAGTTTAAAAACTTAATCAGGAGAACTGTAAGGAGTGACAGGGGAGGTGTGCTCGAGATATACAAACAGATGAGACATCCCAGCTCTCTCACTTGTCAACAGATCCTCCTGCCTTGCCTACTTGTAGGTGTAGGCCAATTTACCCCTCTTTCCACTACGCTAACTCGCCATAGGGCCCTTGTCAGGAACATTTATGCCCCACTACTTTCAAATGTCACCAGCCACCACTTTTGAAATGTAAATGTTATGCACTCGTTTCACTTACATATTGCACTATGTAAAGTTAGCATTCGCGGCACCATTTTAAGTTGAGCCGCCATTTTGAGCCATGATCGAAACTAACTTCTGTCTCACTTTGTCCGCCTCAGCAGAAAGCAGCTGTGATATTTTTTTTGTATTTCTCCAAGGTTGAGCTTCGCTGTACTAATGAATAGACTGTTTTGTCATCACATACCTTTCTCACTAGATCGGCCTGCTCCCACCCTTAGAGCAGCGGGCACAAGCAGAGTAACCTTGACGCTGAGATAGCATGTACCCGGTCCCGGGATGGTAGCTCATCCTTCTGTATCTCCTTTAGTCACTAGCTACCAACTGGAAATTTCCAGTCTGGGCGTGTCTTTAGTGGTTCTGAAGATGTACATTATGTGTTACTACGTTGGCAGAGGTCAGTCCCTCTGCAGCAATCTAAGGAGGCTGGTCAGACCAGACTCCACTCGAGTGTACCTCTAATAAATACCTTTGGTTTGTATTCTCTACTGTCTGACCGACTCTTCATTTGTATGGAAGGCTGAGAGGTGGTCGCGAGTGACCCGGGAGACCCAAATTGGGTCACTTCCTTCATTTGGCGCCCGAACAGGGACTCCATCGGGTGACCCATCCTTGCCTGCAGACAGGCGAGGAGGTCGAGGCCACGTCGGGTTAGACGGGTGGACCGGGGATCCCTGCACGAGAGAGTCTTGTACTCGCAGCTGCCCTGTCTGTCTGACCGGGCGGTGCCTCGTCCAGTGATCATCCCGACTGGGGTCCTGAACGGCAAAACCCTTGGATCTGACTGCTTGGTCCGAAGAGTCGGCAGTGGAGAATAAATTCGTTCAACCTGTGTGCACAAGGTGAGTTTGCTTTGGTTCTTTGTGAATATGGCGCCATTTTGATTTGTATTTGACGCGGTCTGAAGACCGTCTTTGGACAAGCGCTTGAATTTGTTGGAGTTCTTTATGAACATGATACCATTTTGATTTGTACTTGATGAGGTCCGAGGACCGACTTTGGTAAAGATATTTGCAAATATCTGCTCGGCATAAATAGCGAATTTGTTTTCTTTTGAAAAATGCTGTGCTTTAGTAAGGTGTTTTGTTTGGGCTGTCGTTGTTGCTCTGCTGATGCTCGATTGGAAGAAAGTCAGCCAGCGCCTCCGGAATTCACTCCAAATTTTGACATGTACGTCAAACATGGCATTGGCCCTATTATGTTTAGTACGTTATGGCACAAATATACGAGGGACAATGCCGAGTTGCAGTGGCCGTTGGCGGGCACTTTTGATGAACAGAAAATTAATTTCCTGCAGGAAAAATTGTTTGCGAAAAGGAGTAGGCAGTGGATGTTTGATTCCCTCAGAACATGGCAAAAGGAGGCTAAACAGAGGCGAATGAAAGCAGAGAAAGAGTCCCGGAAGGGGAGAATGCATACATTGACTCAAAAAGCTGCAGCACACGATAGAGAGAAAATAGAAAAAGGAATAGAGTGTGCTGATAGGAAGTTCCGATTACAATGTGAAAAGTCTTATGTTGCCCGAGAAGGAAATGACGCATTTGTGGAGGAATTGTTAGATACCCAACCTCCATATGCCCCACGCAGAATATACCCTGCCATGCCCCAGCCCCAGTCATCCTTTCCTTCCGTCTCTGCTGCTTCTGCTTCTTCTGCTATCGATCACGCTGTTTCGGCCACTGCGCCTCCTTCCCTTTCATTGATTTCGCCTTCTACGGCTACGATGACTGCCAGTCTCCCTGCAACGCCTATTGTTTCGGCATCTCTCTCGCCAGCCCTTACACCTACAGCGCAGCTGGCAGCGACGTTGGTGCCTGGTACTTCTGCTGTTACTTCTCCCCTGTTACTCTATCCCCCTGCATTCCTGAGCAGTGGAACGCCTGTGCGTGGACTAGGGGACGGAGACTGGGCGACAGCTAGGGAGCGACTAGGACGGATACTGATACGATCTGATGTGGGAGATGAAGAGAAAAGGGTGGTAGCTGAGCAGGCCGCTCAGTGGGCTCGTAACCCCATTTACAGTGTGGAGGATGTGTGGAGTGTAATGAAAGATTATGAGCCGTTTGTGCAGCAGCATGCCCTTAAACATATGTCAGCTACTTTGATTGGACTGTGGGAACAGTGATTCAATGAAGTAGCACCCCAGATTATTTATGATTAGGCTGTCCGGTTTTAGGTTTAAACCTATAATAACTGATAAAACCCCACCGGAAGGGAAATAGCTCTCACCAGTGTAAACATATAACCACTGGAAAAAAAACCTGCACAACCACAAACTAAATGCCATTCAAAGAAAGGAAAAGGAGAGTGTAAGAGTCATTTTTATTTCTACCTGAAGGGGCCAATACAATGTAACTTTGTTATATAAGGTAGCAGTAAGAAAGACTGGGCTAACATTATTCTGCTTGAGTTTTGTTGTTTAGGGATGTCACTTAAATATTGTTTCTTCTTCCTTTTTTCAGTCTTGTGGTCTTTGGTTTAAAGATACAGGGGTTAGAAGCATGTTTTAGGTGTTGTTTGTTTATTTTATAAACTGTAGAGAATCATGAAATATCAAAATCACATTTGATTTTTTGGCTACATTTGAGTCTTTCACTGATAGGAAAAATGTAGGTTTCATAAGAATCTTTACCAATATGTACCATCACATTTACCCACAGAGAATGGGTAAAATCCCTTGATACATCAGCTTCCCTTTCTAGTGAGTCAGTATTAATAGTAGGTGAATTGCCAAACGCCCCAGGCTTTAAACATTCAATGCAAGGTATAGTGACAGGTATATGTGAAAAGAGTGCAGTCACAAAGCATCTAGGATACTGGTGAAAACATGACACCAGACTTTTGGAAAACATGGAACTCAGGGTCACTTGGAATGTTGCTGCAATAAGTTCTTACCAAGTTAAACAAAGATTGGAGTGATTTTGTTTGTATTTGCAGTGATTCAGCTACGTATATGAAAATGTTGTGTGATGACCTGTCACAATCGATACCTGAGCTGAAGTGCTTCCCTGTAAGAGATCCTTGCCACTTGTTAGATGGTATGCTGAAAGCATCTTTACAATCTTCAGAGTTAATGAAGAATGCTATTGACTTTTTAGTCCATTCTGGTGCACTGTTTTGTTATGCACGGAAACTAAAACACAAATATTTCTCATTTTGTGCTTTGTATGGCATCAAGGAAAGAGTCATCCCAACTGTGTCACTTAGCTGGTGGTTCTCAGTCCTAGAGGCCATGAATGCTATATTATCCATGTGGCAACTGTTTACAGAACTTTTGCTGAGTGATGATGCCAAAGGCAAGAAATGTGAACTTTGATCCAATATTGATAGTGATTTGAAAAAAGTACACTATACTGCATTCTTAGATTTTTACAGGAAAGCATGACTGCTGTATTTGACATAATTAAAAAAACTAGAGTCTGAAAACACCCTTGTCTACCATGTGTTCAGCATAATTGGTGTAGATGTGAAACATCTCCTTGAGAGTAGGCTGGCAACACTTTTAGTGACTTTGGCACTGCAACATATTCCATGTTAGAGTGCTTGCCACTTGGTAAGCAAAGAAATGTTGAGGAGCAATTCAGGAACTTTTATTTTACAATATATGAGAAATAGCCCTTAACCAACCATGGCATTTGAAGTCAATGAAGCCTCACTGTGGTACTCTGCACAAGTTATAGATCCCTTCTGTAAAGGGAAATTTTCACCGGAGTTTCAAAAGTGCTGCCTCATTTTTGACCGCTTCAATAACTCTGAGGGCATATGTGCCCAGTTCAGCGCATATGTAGCAGAACTTGTCGCAGAGAATCACAATCTTCAGGTACACCAGTATTGGCATGGAAAGCTATGTCAGTGGCCAGAGTTAGCAAAATGTATACTGGCTAATTTGGGGTTGCCTGTCTCAAGTGCCAATGTTGAGAGGGCCTTTTCACAGATAAAAGTTTACATGAGAAGGAAAGAGCGAGCGCGCATGACCAAAGACTCACTGAAGAAGTATTGTATGGTGTACTACGATAAGTTTGATTTGTAAAAATGTATTTGGACCTCATTTACACTGTACGTACACTGTCTATATACCATGCACTATCAGTGCAGAAAGCAAGCAATATTAAAAGCAAAAAGTTCCATAAGCACCGGAATAACACTGTTTATGTTGTTTTTATAGGTGCGAAAATGTGTAACCACTGATAACCACTGTTTTTTTAAGGTATTGAAATCACTTGAAAACACTGAAAAAACCCCACCAGAATTTACCAAAAATAGAAACTGAAAACAGGAAAGCCTATTTATGATATTAGGGACCATGTATATGCTGCAGATACTGCACCTGGTGAGGTTTTCGGTAATGTCGCGAAGCTGGTCGCTTATCGGAGTAGGTTGCTTGAAAAGAGTCCAAAGACAGTATCCCAGTTTCCGATGAGGGAAGTCCACCCCATATATCACCCTGAACTACCGGAGCTGCGGGATCAGCAGAATACTGTTATTAGACCGAGGATAGAAGCCCGTTTCCAAGAACAATGGGTCTACACTACATGGAAAAGGAGTGAGATTTTGTCCCTTAAGACTCAGCTGCCTGACCCTACGAAAAATCCTACTGCATATTATAAGGAATTGCCTGAGGCTGCTTCCTCAACAGTAATGACACTTGCGGATATCGAAATGTTCTTTGGTTTACTGGTGCCAGTTGATATTTGGAGACAGGTGCACACACAGGATCATGTTGTGGAATTGGGTAGTACCTGGGATCAGATTAAAGCACAGGACCAGGAGAGGAAGCCTGGTGAGAAGCCTAAGGCCGAGATACTTGCTTTGCTGGGTCACATTATCACATATATGTATTCTCTTATTCCACCGAGAAGGGTAGATTGGGACAAGTTAACGGCATGTCGTCAGAAGAAAGATGAGTGTCTCTGATTTTTTTACTCAGTTTGAAGGCGTGTTTTGAGATTTTAGCGGCCAGGATTTGTCGGTGGAGGGGGGTGTCCGACTGTTCGTAACAGATTTGTTACAAACCTGCTTCCTGAGATCGAGGCTCGGTTGCAGGCCTCGGAGAGCACTTGGACCACCTCCTCCCCTTCTGTAATTCTGAGTATGGCACAGTATTATGAGCACAGGGAAAATGAGAAGGAAAAGGTGGAGAAAAAACAAAGAATTGAAGACAAAGGTGTTTTTGCAACAGGATTCTTGAGGGAATGGTATAGGACGTGGTGGTACGGCCCGACAGCTTACCCGTACAGGCGGGAATACTACGTGTGTGAGACCGAACCAGTGTGCGTACTGTAAGGAGGAGGGACACTGGTGCAGCAAGTGTCCTGTGGTTTTGCAGAAGGTGGCGGTCCCAAGGGTACGAGGGTCTCGTGGACGGGGTCGCGGAGACGGTGGCCGGGACAGAGTTCCATCAGTTGGGACTTCACAGGGTCACACTGACCAGAACTACTTTGACGACCCTAAGGGCAAACAGTACTACCACGATGATTATGACATAGACGAGGTGACAGGAATGTCTCACAGCTAGGACAGCCAAGCACAGAGTGAGGGACCAGTTCAGATACCTGTAGATCAGCGCGGTCCTTACGTTACTGCAGATTTGCATGGCTCAGCTAAGGAATTTTTGGTGAATACAGGTGCAATGAATAGCTCTATTTCTCGTTCAATGGTCCCCTGGCAGCTCTGTCTTGCCATAAAGGTAGGATTTTCTGGTGTACCGGTTGTGAGCCTATTTCCAAGCCTTTTACATTGACTATAGGTCCTTTTACTGTGGATTCGCCATTTTTGCTGACGTCTAATTGTGGAGAAAATTTGATGGGTTTAGATTTATTAAAGAAGTTGCACGCGACCATTTATTGTTCCCCGGAAGGTGATTATATGACAATGGGTCTGAATGTGGTCAGTACTAAGCAGTGTCTGTCCAAAGATGCACCCCTCCCTCCTGAATTTAAGGACGTACCGCCTACGTTGTGGGCAACGGGTGACACGGACGTAGGACTATTGCAGATACCTCCAGTTTCCATTCAAATTAAAGATAATACTATCTTGCCTCGTATTCCTCAGTACAAAATACCACAAGCAAGGGAACTAGCCTTGTTGCAAATTATACAGGACTTGATTGCGTCAGGAGTTGTTGAAGAGACGACTGCTAATGTGTGTAATAGCCCTATTCTTCCTATTCTTAAGAGGGCACCTTTGGGTTCCTCTGATGATCATCTTGATGTTTATCGTTTTGTGATTGACTTGCGCGAAATTAATAAAATTGTGGTTCCTCAGTTCCCAGTGGTCCCTGACATTACTGCTCTTTTGACAATGATTCCTTCCTCAGCTAAATTCTTTTCTGTCATTGATCTGAAAAATGCATTCTTTAGTATTCCGATCCATCCAGACAGCAGGCACTTGATCGGTTTTACACTTGCTGGCAGAAGCTTTAGATTCTGTCGAGCTCCTCAGGGCTATACTGAGAGCCCTAGTATATATAGTCAGGCTTTGAAAGCACAATTGGACTCCCTCATGCTTCCTTCAGGTAATGTATTGCTCCAATATGTAGATGACCTTCTCATCGCTTCTGACACTGAAAAGGGTTGCAAAGACAGTACAGTTAAATTGTTGTTGCATTTGGCACACCACGGACATAAAGTGTCCTTTTCCAAATTTCAATATTGTCGACAGGAGGTCACCTACTTAGGTCACCTACTGTCGAAGGAGGGTCGGATAAATAGACCCCTGAGCGCATCATTACCATTGTTAAAATGCCTATCCCTAAAACTCAGAGGGATGTGTGCGCTTTCTTTTATTGGCATTACTTCTTATTGTCGCCAATGGATTCCTAACTATTCATTACTAACAAAGCCCCTGCTGGCCTTAACCACTAAAGATGTGCATGAACCCTTGCCTTTGACGCCTGAATGTCAGCAGTCTTTTGAGCAATTCAAAGTTGCGCTTTGCACTGCGCCTGTGCTTGGTACGCCTGACTATGCGAAGCCGTTCGTGCTGTACTTACACGAGACGGCTGGCTGTGCGTTCTCTGTCTCAACACAGGCCTTTGGAGGTAAGCAACGGCCGTGTGCTTATTTTTCTGCTCCTCTTCACCCTGCCGCAAGAGCCCTCCCGAGCTGTCTAAGAGCGGTCCCGGCTGTGGCCATCGCTATAAGGCAATCGGCTGGGCTCGTACTTGATACTGACGTCACAGTCATGGTCCCCCATGCTGTGGATACCCTTTTGAATAAGACCAAGACGCAGCACCTCACCAGTGACCGGTTATGAGCTAACTCTCTTTGCACCACATGTCACGATTAAAAGATGTGCCTCTCTGACCCCAGCCACGTTACTACCCCTCCCTTCTGAGAGTGAGGAAATTGACATACATGATTGTATTTTTCGGACTGAGGAAGAGACGAAGGGACGGGTAGACTTGACTGATGTTCCCTTATCTGACCCCCAAGGGGAACTATATATTGATGGCTCTTGTTTCAAATTACCAGATGGCACCACCACTGCAGCATATACAATCACAACACTGTACACGGTAGTTGAGACGTCACGAGTTCCCTATCAGTCGGCCCAAGCTGCAGAGCTCGTTGCCCTTATTCGAGCCTGTGAGTTGAGTGAGGGACTGGCTGTCAATATCTACATTGACAGTCAGTATGCCTTCGGAGGCGCCCATAATTTTGGACGGCTCTGGGTAGCGAGAGGGTCTCTCACTTCCCATGGGATGAAAATACAGCATGGCCCTCTTATACATAGGCTTTTGTCGGCTTTGACACTCCCCAAGAAATTAGCGATAGTAAAGTGCAGCGCCCACAAGACAATTACTGACAATGTGGGTAAGGGGAACGCCTTTAAAGACCAGACAGCTAAGGAGACAGCCCGAACGAAGATGAAAAATATGTTTGTATCAGGTCCCGCTAGGTGGGTGCCCGAGGTCACCATGTTTGAGGATACGCTGGAAAGCATCAAGGAGATACAGAGTGAGGCTACAATTGAGGAATTAGCAGTCTGGCAGGAAAGCACAGCATGTTTGGATGAGGAGGGGTGTTGGACTGATAAGTCTGGGAAGCAGAGATGGATGCTGCCAGATGCATATGTTCTTCCTGTAGTTACCATGGCGCACGGGCCAGCTCATATCAGTGCTAAGGATATTTGCAAGTTGCTAGACCCTGTATGGCAAAATGATAACATTCCAAAGACTGCCGCCCATTTGGTCAAATATTGTATGGTGTGTATGATGCACAATCCTGGAAAAGGTACCCCTACACCACCTTGTAACTTTGCACCTCCCACTTTCCCTTTTGAGGTCCTTCAGATAGATTATATAGAAATGGATCGAGTCAACAATTTGAAATATGTGTTGGTGGTTGTTTGTGCATTTAGTAAATGGGTTGAGGCCTATCCCATGAAAGAAAATACAGCCATAGCAACGGCAAAAGTGCTCCTGAAGGAGTTCTTTCCTCGCTTCGGCTTGCCCCGTTTGATTTGGAGGAGTGACAATGGAAGCCACTTCCATGCTAAAGTGATTCAGTTGGTCTGTGAGGGACTACATATCAGACAAAAATGTCATGCTGCGAATCACCCCCAGTCAGCAGGTTTGGTTGAGAAGTACAATGGTACTCTCAAACTGAAATTGGCAAAGATTCAAGAGAGCACAGGGTTGCAGTGGCCAGATGCTTTACCATTAGCCCTTTTGTCCACAAGAACTAAAGCGCATTCTAGGACAGGACTGTCACCTTACGAGGTCGTGTTTGGGCGCCCGGAAAATGTCTGGGGTGTCCCACGTCCTCGTAGGTTTTCCGAAATTGAATATCCTCTGTTAGTGGACTATCTGAATGAGTTAACTAAAAGTCTGCGTTCTATTCACCAACAGATCCAAGACTCCCTACCACCAGTACCCGAGGGGCCACGACATGATATTCGGCCTGGAGATTATATATTAATCCAGAACTTTCAGAGAAAGAAGAACTTGGAGCCGAGGTGGAAGGGGCAAGTCCAGGTGCTCCTTGCCACCCGCACTGCAGTCAAGGTCACCGGCCGAAAGAACTGGATTCATAGTCAACACTGCCACAAAGTGCCTCTACCCTTACCCTATGATCAGTGGGTCCGAGATGGAATAGGGGACTGGGAGTGGGAGCAAGTCTCACGGTTCGTCTCCTTTTCGGATGCCCAACTCACGTGGACCCAAACAGAGGCAGAGAATGAGGCGGTGCTAAACGCGGCAGTGCCCCCGGAGATTAAGGCAATTCCAGAGCCCCTCTCTACTGGCCCCTCTGTGTTTGAGCCCCTTTTTACTGACCCTTCTGTGCCTGGAGTAGCTAGGTACAATTTGCGCCCCTGACGGAGGAACAGTGCACCAAAGGAAAAGTCAGATTAGCAGGGACGGACTGCACAAGTTAGGCAACAGTAGTTTAGGGAGAGGCGAGATTGGTGCATTGTTCAGACATTGTACAGGGTAAGCTGAGTGTGCTCCCCACGAGGGAAGTACATTACCCTGCCATGTGGGATACGGATCCGAGCTAGGACTGAGCAGCTCCACCGCCGGTGCTCAAGAGCGCCAACGTTGATGAACAATAGGAGTCTACCAGTGAGGCTCAGACGGACACTGGGAACATTTGCCCCCTTTTGTCATCAGTTCCATTGCATTCCCTTTCCCTTGTTTACAATGTATCCGTTTGGTCGGCCCATTATGGAGGAAGAACAGCCCTTTGCACCTCCGCGTCCAGAGCGGCGTTGGTCCACAAAAAGTAAAATAGTTTTTGTATCAATAGTTGTTATTGCACTAATAATTGTATTAGGGATATCCTACTTCCTGGATGAGAAGTATCCTGTACACTCTTTGGTTGGGACAACACCTGTTCCCCCTGAACACGTTTGTTACTTTGGCCCGTCACAGAGGAGAACATCGAAAAACTTACGTAGACAATGTATTTTTACAAATGTTGCATCAGGCTCATGATACGTCCAATGCTACTAATTGCTGAATCTGTGGATTGCTCCCCTCAGTTACACATAAGAGGGATATTTTATTATCGATGCCATTATCCTATCTCGGAAGTTGTGAAGGGTGGTTTGAACTATTTACTATGGTGCATTATCACTTTCAATTCTCTGCTATAACTATGACATCTGCTGACTCTCGCACTGTGGTAGAATATATATGTTTCCATCAAGGGTTTACTCACACGGGGTTAGAAGACAAAGGGACTCCTGGGACATTGTCTCCAACAGCTTGTATGAATGTATATAAAGCTTTTCCTGCATTTTCCTTTGCACAGGGATGTCCTTTTTTCATCTCTCACTCTATTTTTAAGACTGCACTAAAACATGCAATATAAGTGTAGTTTCTCATTTCCATGCAGTGCATTCTCGTGCCTTAGCATCATGAATAGATCTATTATCTACCTTAATTATTCACTAAAGGACGTGTGTGAGGCCTACAAGAAGAACAAAAAAGCGATAGCGGGAGACAAAGTGCCACAATGCCTGGCATCTCAGGAGCTGTGCCATGTTGAAGCCACACTCCATAAATTCACACATCTCAATTTCTCTGTGGTTTCCTTCCCCTGCTGCGTGAACCAAACGGAGCCAAACCAATGCTCTGGGGATGAGTCGAGGGCAGAAGCCAAGCCACAGGATATTTTTTGTGAACTCTTGTCTGTATAGCTCCATTTAAAGTCATGAGACTTTATCTATACAAGAAAACATTTGCTACCAATGTGGGCAGAGACAGTGGTCCTGCCTTTGCTGGAGTGCTTGGTGGGCTGCATGGGCACACTGCGTTCATATACGTGCTCACGAATACATATACAAAAGGGCAATTCAGCAGCATAAATCAATAGGTGTGAACATTGTGTGGATGTTATCAACATGCCTACAACGTATTCCCACAAAAATATTTGTGTTGAGATGCGCCCTACATGAAGGTAAAGTCATAATAGCCCCAGATAGTACTTATATCACCAGTGCAGGCACAGAGCAAAACTAGTGTACAGTATAAAGGTTCGGATGGGGCATGTTGAAGGGCAGCGGGGGAAAATAGCCTAACTCCATTTACCCAGAGAATCCGTTGCACAGTGGAATAGCTAAGCGTGCTGTGGGCCCCACTGCAAGCAAGGAAAATAGCAACGGTATAAGTCTTGTCTTGAGAGACAAATGTAAACCATCTTCGCTATGTAACACGCTACGAGGTTTGGTTGCAGTTTAAAAACTTAATCAGGAGAACTGTAAGGAGTGACAGGGGGGGGGTGCTCGAGATATACAAACAGATGAGACATCCCAGCTCTCTCACTTGTCAACAGATCCTCCCGCCTTGCCTATTTGTAGGTGTAGGCCAATTTACCCCTCTTTCCACTACACTAACTCGCCATAGGGCCCTTGTCAGGAAATTGTATGCCTTACCGCTTTCAAATGTCACCAGCTGCCACTGGGTGGAATGCTTGAATTAATCTCAACTACTCAGGGCTGCAACCAGGCCATCATTATTTTCCACACCTTGCCCCTTTAGTTTGGACCCAGCCATGTGCAAATCAGTCTTGATCCCACTCCAATAGGAACAGTCCAGCCTGAATTGCCAGGCCAGGTCCTCCCTGAACCATAACACCAGCAACCAAGACCAGTTTTAGCCTTTTAGGGCTCATCAGTTTGTTATAGCTTGGTTCCAGTGGTAAAGTGTGCACAGGACCCAAGTCTGGGCATATTCGTCCCACTTAGGGCGTCGCACTGAGGTATACAAAATAGTGATGGATGGAATGCTTGAATTAATCTCAACTACTGGTAATTAATCAGAGGTACATCCCACTCCATCATTATTTTGCATACCATGCCACCTCAGTTTGAACCCAGCCATATCCAAACCAGGTCTGACACTGCTCCACTAGGAACAGTTGAGCCTGAAATGCCTGGCCATGTCCTGCATGAACCAGAACACAAGCAACCCAAGGTATTTTCGCAAGCAAGAAGACTTTAAGAATGACAGGCTTTACGGCTGCAAAACCCTTTTGTACATGAGGTACCTAATCGGTGAAGATCCCATTATCCTAGATGTTGCCCTTTAACTTTTCTATGGATCCCAGAGTCTGCACAGTATTTCTGGACCTTGTCTCCACTGATGAGTGTCAACATAAAGGGTGTCAAAATGTTAGTGCAGGTAGATTTAGTAATTTAGTACAGGAATGTGCTATAGTACATGAAAATCCCCAAAACTGAAGTTACATTTTTATGGGAGTACCACAAAGAAAGGAAAAGTGATAAGGTATGGTAAAGGGGGAAACAGAACATGCCTCCAGCACTCCGTTACTATATAACCCATATGAACAGTACCTTAAAGAACTATTTAATGGAAGAGTAGAGAAATACATATCACACATGGTATTGGAGCAATGTTGAATGTCTGAAGAGAAAGGATGAAAAACCTAGTACTATATGAAATCTGTAAGAAAAAATAACAAGAAACAAACCATTTCTCATTCCATTCCTCCTCACCTATGTGCACATACATTTGAGTTGTGTGCCGTAAAAGATGCTCTGATTGGCAGACCATGCCGCCAAATCAAAATAATCAAGCCATAGAGAAGTGCTGGACCATGGAGAACTGGCGACTACATCAACAGTAGGTAAAACTAACTCTAAAAAACATATTAAAGAAGGCATACTAGAAACTATTAACAGGCAGGAAGGAAACTTTATGGGCTGTTATCCACAATCAAGCACATGAGAAACTAACTTAGAAAGTGAGACATCATAAGAAAAACCCAACCCACAAACTAAGGTTGAATATAAGAGCATTAGGAGCCCAGTTCAAAATAATACTACTGCATAAGACAGAACACTTGTTACTGAAATTAAAATAAATACTCTATGGGGAAGAGAATAAAAACATAGGGTGCTGATAATTTCAGATTGGAGAACAAGGACATGGGCTAGTCTGTGAAAGAGAATAAATAAGACATATGATTTACCAACTACTAAAGGAAAGAGAAATTACATTTGGCACCAATGTCAACACCAGAACAGGCACTCTCAGTATGACAAAGAAGGGGAGCTGAGCGAACTGAGCCTAACTAGGCTAAAAAGAAAAAATTAAAAAACAATATTCTAGAAATCCTATCACCAAGAAAGAAATCCTCACAGCAATCAAAACACTAATATCTAGCACCACTCCACAGCAGTCATATGGCCTGCTGTACAAACTCCTCATCCCAAGCATGTTAAAGGCACTTAAGTCTAAGTAACTGCTTTCCAAACACAGAAAAGGCTGCTCCCACCATATCCAAAATACCCAGGGCTGTGATATTAATCTTAGTAAGTAACTCTCACCACAGGAATCAAATATACACTTGTTGTCCTATTAAATATGGACAGGAAAGTGTACCAAAATCCTAGCCATCAGAGTTGGATGATACTCAACAACACCGAAAAGATCATGCAGGTACTACACAAAGTTATAAAGCATGTTTATCAATAGGTCTGGCTTTATTATGCCAATGCATTCAACACGAGCATTCAAACATTTGGTTTACATGTATTTAGCATATGATAACTAGCTCTGTTGGCTTTGCCAACTGCGGAAAAAAGTGGGGTAAAAAAGCTTTCTTTCAGTATGGAAAACACATATGAGATAAAGAACTAAATGTGAAACATAGCGTAATGAATATGTGTACTTTTCTGATGTGAAATAGTCCATTATGCATACCGATAGAAACAATTCCTAAAAGGCAGAATGATACACCAACCAGCAAATATCATGAGGTGATAGAGAAATACTCCCATTTGTATATTTTGAAAGTATTAGTAACATTAGCTCAATAAGACCTAAAAATGAGGCACATAATGTACTACTATTTCTATGATGAAGTGTTCAAAGGTGTCCACTTGAACTTTAAAATAGGGCTATGACATGCCTTTTTGGCATGACTGGTACATCTGGGTCATACCTTGCAACAGCAACCACTGCAAGAGTAAACATGAGGGGTCACTTTCAGAAATGATCAACATCCAGAGAATCAAACTGGTACAGTAGTAGTAAGCAAACACAAGGAGATGATGGACGGAGCACTGAAACTTTTCAGACACTCACCCCCAGTCACAGATCTGGGTTGAATCAATCATCATTCTTTAGCTCACTTCGCCACCTCAGTTCAGACACAGCTATATGCAAATCAGTCTTGACCCTGTGCCTCATGGGAACAGTCCAGCCCGAAATGCCAAGCCAGGTCTTCCCTGAACCGGAAACAAGCATCCTGGGACCAGTTTCTGGGTAACACCCTTCATCAGTCAGGCTAGCTTGAATCCAGTGGCAAAGTGAGCAAGGGACCCACATCTTGGCATACCCTGCCAACTTAGGGCGAACAAAGCAAACACAAGGAGATGATGGACGGAGCGCTGAAACTTTTCAGACACTCACCCCCAGGCACAGGCTGAAAAAGGGTGTTACCCAGAAAGCAATCCCAGGATGCTTGTTTCTGGTCTCAAAAATACCTTCGTCAATCTGCATCAACTCGTCAATTTCCTTTTGTATCATAATGGCAGCATTAGTATCATGAACTGACATTTTCTGTTTGGGTGTGAGGGCGTTGGCACAATAGGAACAACAAGCTGGGAGGCAGTGTATGCAAAGGCAACATGTAAAGAAGATACCAGCAACCACAGCCAAGAAGGTGAGAATTTTCCAACCCCAAGATGTGAGTGTGTTCCAAAACCAGCCCGATAGTGTCCAAGTACCTGTGTCCTGGTGTATGTCAGATGAGAGTCTATGTAATTTTTGTATAGCTGCATATACGGTTGGGAGCATGATCAGGTATGTAAACACAACAGCTACTTCTCCTATCAGCAAGGATGACGTCTAGCACCATCCTGTTCTGGAAAGTGACTAATCTCGTAGCCTGGAGCTCAGCAGTGATATTTGTCATTTTCGCAGCAGTTGTATTGATAACCCCTCAACAACTCTCGTTTAACCGACAGAGTTGAAGGCGATCAGCCATGGGGCCCCAGAAAGGTAGCAGGCCCTTTAATGCGTCCTCAAACTGCTGTGAAGTGGTGTCTGTTTGATCGATATCCTTTGTGTCGACAACCCTTTTTACTCGAGTCTGTAAGGTGCTCCTACGTTGTAGCTGATGATTTTTATGATAATTGGACGGGGCAACATATACGGGGGGAAGAAGAAAAGAAAGATAACATGTGCCAGACCACCCCCTCGGGAGCCAGACGTGAGTTTGTGACCCACAAACAAAATAGACATTATGGGGCAAGATCAAAGGCGGACTATTAGTCGTATTCAGCTTGTAGGTGAAATTACATTTACTCTCCCCCACCTTTATCTTCCCTGCCCCCTGGACACAAAAACTAGATTTCATATTGACCACTGACACAGGTATCGGCTTATCTTCAGTAAGATTTAGACTTTGGAAAGATTGGAAGTACTCAGAGGTGTTAAACCATTGGAAATCAGCCATTTCCATTCTAAACCATACATTGTTCTTCACTTTACGATATGTATTCACACATGACTTCGAGGACAAAGGGCCAGATGTACGACCCGTTTTTGCATGCGCAAACGGGTTTGCGAACCCGTTTGCGCATGCAAATACATCATGGTCTATGTACAAAGCCTATTTAGCGAGTCGCAATTTATTTGCGACTCGCTAAATAGGTTTTGCGACTCGCTGTTTGAAAGGGGCGTTCCCTTCCAAATAGCGAGTCTCAAAACCATGTACTAATGTTTTGCAACCGCAATTGCGGCTGCAAAACACTCTCAATTACCACCTACTTCAAGTAGGTGGTAATGCATTCGCAAATGGTAAGGGGTCCCAAGGGGACCCCTTCCCCTTTGCAAATGCATGCGGAAATATTTTTTAAGGGCAGGCAGTGTTCCCAGGGACCAATGCCTGCCCTTAAAAAATTAAACGAAAACATTTCTTTTTCTTTTTTTAAATGCATCCCGTTTTCCTTTAAGGAAAGCGGGCTGCATTTAAAAAAAAATAACTGCTTTATTTAAAAGCAGACCCAGACATGGTGGTCTGCTGAGCCCAGAAGGCCACCATCCCTGGGAGGGCCTGTCATTCCCAATGGGCTCGCAAATTGCGAGAGGCTCATTAATATTAATGAGCCTCGCAATTTGCGACCCCATTGGGAATCGCAAACAGTGTTAAACACACTGTTGTACATTTTATTTTGCGCCTCGCAATTTGCGACTCCCAATTAGTCGCAAATTGCGAGGCGCAAAATAAAATGGTCGTACATCTGGCCCAAAGTCCCTAGAGTCCCTTGTCCTGCTAGTCCTATGGGGGTAAATCCTTGATAGAAGCATATATATTCATGCGCAGTATGGGAATCAACATGCGTCATACCCAATGTTGAAAGATGAAATTGAAAGTACACCAGTTGAAACAATTGAAACCAACCCTCACAATGTCCAATATATGACAATGGCATAGACAACAAATTATCGCTCTTATGAGTGACTGAAGGGAGCAACCCACAAACCCAACAATTAGTTGTATTGGAAACATTATGGGCATAATGCAACATTTGTATGAATACATTGTCTGTATATGATAACCTGTGCGCTTCTTTGTGTGGAGCTTGAGTAACAAAAATGTGCTCAGGGGGAGCGGGAGTTGTACCAACCAAGGAATGTGCAGGAAACTTCTCCTCTAAAAACCAGAATATTCCAAGTATTGTTATGGGTGCAATCGCAACAATTAATATGCAAACTATTTTACTCTTTTTCGACCAACCCTGTGCGAAACGCGGTGGTGCAAATGGTTGTTCCTCCTCATCAAGAGGCCGACCAAAGGGATGCATAATTAAACAAGGAAAGAAGTGCCACAAAACGATGGTGCAACTAAAATGATAGCAAAGACAAGTGTTCCCAGTGTCCGTCAGAGCCTCACTGGTACAGGCTCCTATTGTTCATCAAACGTTGGCGCTCTTGAGCACCGGCGGTGGAGCTTGCTCAGTCCTAAGCTCTGGATGAATCCCACGTCGATCAGGATAATGTACCCCCAAGGGATACCTTTGAGCTATCCTGTCCAATGCTCGGAAACAGAACAGTGCACAAGTCTCACATCACCCTAAACTAATCCGTTGGTACTATAGCAAAGTACACCCCTAACTTACACAGTCCATCCCTGTCTAATCTGACTTCTCCTTTTGTGCACTATTCCTCAACCGAGGACGCAAATTGTACCCTGGTAGCCCCAGGCACCGTTGGATCAACAAACAGCGGCTCCTTAATGGCTCATATTTCGGGGGTAACTGCTGCATTCAGCACTTCATCTTTTTCTGCATCCGTTTGGGTCCACGTCAACTTTGCATCACTGAAGGAAACAAACTGAGGCACCTTCTCACACTCAGCGTCCCCTATGCCGTCCCTCACCCACTGATCATAGGGCAAGGGTATCCTGCGGCAGTGGTTGGCGTGGATCCAGTTCTTTCGACCGGCGACCTTTACGGCTGTTCGAGTGGCCAGGAGGACCTGCTCAGGTCCCTTCCAGCGGGGCTCCAAACTCTTCCTCCGCTGGAAGTTCTTGATTAAGATGAAGTCAACAGGCCGAATATCATGTCTGGGCCCCTCTGGTGTAGGTGGAAGAGACTTGTGGACCTGTTGGTTAATAGAACGCAAATTTTCAGTTAACTGGCAAGGGTAGTCTGTCAACAATGGATACTCGATATCAGAAAACCTACGAGGGCGCGGGACGCCCCAGACATTCGCCAGGCGTCCAAACACGCCCTTGTAGGGTGACAATCCTGTTCTAGAATGTGCTGTTGTTCTTGTCGACAAAAGAGCTAATGGTAGAGCATCTAGCCATTGCAACTCTGTTGTCTCCTGAATCTTTGCCAACTTAAGTTTGAGAGTACCGTTGTACTTCTCAACTACTCCTGCTGACTGTGGGTGATTTGCCACATGAAACTTCTGTTTTATGTGCAAACCATAGCAAAAAACTGAATGACCTTGGCATTAAAGTGACTTCTGTTATCACTCCAAATCAAACGGGGCAAGCCGAAACGAGGAAAGAACTCCTTCAGGAGTTCCTTTGCAGTCATAACAGCCGTACTGTCTTTAGTGGGATAGGCCTCGACCCATTTACTGAATGCACAGATGACCACCAGCACGTACTTCAAATTATTACACCTGTCTAGTTCTATATAGTCCATCTGAAGGACCTCAAAGGGGAAAGTAGGTGGTGCAAAATTACCGGGTGGTGTAGGAGTGCCCTTCCCAGGATTGTGCATCATACACACCATACAGTATTTCACTAAATGTGCGGCTGTCTTTGGGATGTTGTCATTCTGCCATACAGGGTCTAACAACTTGGAAATACCTTTAGCGCTGATATGGGCTGGGCCATGGGCGATCGTAACCACAGGGAGAACATATGCATCTGGCAGCATCCATCTCTGTCTCCCTGACTTATTAATCCAACATCCCTCATCATTCAATTGTGCTGTACTCTCTTGCCATGTTGCTAATTCTTCTATTGTAGCCTCGCTCTGTATCTCCTTTATGTTCTCAAGCGTATCACAAACATAGTGACTTCCGGCACCCACCTAGCGGGACCTGCTACAAACATTTTCTTCATTTTAGTCTGTGCCGTATCCTTAGCTGTCTTGTCAGCAAAAGCATTCCCCCTACCTACTTCATCAGTAATTTTCCTACGGGCGCTACACTTCACTATTGTCAACTTCTTGGGGAGTGTCAAAGCAGACAAAAGCCTCAATATAAGGTGACCGTGTTGGATCCTTGCGCCATGGGAAGTAAGGAACCCTCTCTCAGCCCAGAGTCGCCCGAAATTGTGTGCGACCCCGAAGGCATACTGGCTGTCAGTAAAATATTGACAATCAGTCACTCGCTCAACTCAAAGCTCGAATAAGGGCGGCTAACTCAGCTGCTTGGGCTGAATGATAAGGGACTTGTGACGTCTCTACGACTGTACGCGGTGTGGTGATAGCATAAGCAGCAGTTGTAGTGCCTTCTGGTACTTTAAAATAAGAGCCATCGACATATAGTTCCCCTTGTGGGTCAGATAAGGGAACATCAGTCAAGTCTACCCGTCCTTTCGTCTCTTCTTCCGTCCAGAAGATACAATCATGTTTCTGATTTTCCTCATTTTCAGAAGGGAGGGGCAGTAACGTGGCCGGGTTCAGAGTGGCACATCTTTCAATTGTGATATGTTTCGCAAACAGGGTCAATTCATAACCTGTCAGACGTGCACTGGTGAGGTGCTGCCTCTTGGTCTTATTCAAAGGTGTATCCACAGCATGGGGTACCATAACTGAGGTCAGTATCAAGTATGAGCCCAGCGGATTGTCTTATCGAGATAGCCACAGCCGCAACTGCTCTTAGACAGCTCGGGAGGGCTTGTGCGACAGGGTCAAGTACAGCAGAGAAATAAGCACACGGCCGTTGCTTATCTCCAAATTTTTGTGTTGGAACAGAAAGCACACAACCAGCCGTCTCATGGACATATAATACACATGGCTTGTTGTAGTTAGACATGCCAAGCACTGGAGCCGAGCAAAGCGCACTTTTTAGTTGCTCAAAAGACTGCTGAAATTCAGGCGTTGAAGGCAGGGGCTCATGCACATCTTTAGTAGTTAGTGCGATCAGGGGCTTGGTTAGTAAGGAATAGGTAGGTATCCACTGACGACAGTAAGAAGTGATACCTATGAAGGCACGCACCTCTTTCTGAGTCTGTGGAATGGGCATTTGAACAATGGTACTGATGCGTTCAGGAGTCAATCTCCTACCCTCCTTCGACAGTAGGTGACCTAGATAGGTGACATCCTGTCGACAATACTGAAATTTGGAAAGGGACACTTTATGTCCGTGCTGAGCCAAATGGAACAACAGTTTTACTGTACTATCCCTACAACCTTGTTCTGTGTCAGAAGCGATGAGCAAGTCATCAACATACTGTAGCAATACATTAGCTGTGGGGAGTGACAAAGAATCCAACTGACCTTTCAATGCCTGACTATAGATACTCGGACTTTCTGTATAGCCTTGAGGAGCGCGACAGAATCTAATGCTTCTACCAGCTAGGGTGAACCCAAATAGATATCTGCTATCAGGATGAATAGGAATACTGAAGAACGCATTTTTCAAATCAATGACAGAAAAGAATTTAGCAGAAGAGGGAATCATTGTCAAGAGGGTGGTGATGTCAGGAACCACCGGAAACTGGGGAATCACTATTTTATTAACTTTGTGCAAATCGATCACAAAACGATAAACATCTTCATGGTCATCAGAGGAACACGGGGGCGCCCTTTTAAGAATTGGATGGATAGGGCTATTGCAAATATTAGCAGTCGTCTCCTCAACCACACCTTTCTCAATCAAATCCTGTACAATCTGCAACAAGGTTCGCTCTCCTGCCTGCGGTATTTTATATTGAGGGATAGGGGGTAAAATGGCACCATCCTTAACGCGGATCGAAACAGGCGATATCTGCAACAGTCCCACATCTGTGTCACCTCTTGCCCACAGAGTGGGTGGCACATCCTTAAATTCAACAGGGAGGGCGCATCTTTGGACAGACACTGCTTAGCGCACACAACATCCGGACCCATGGTCATATACACACCCGCTGGAGAACAATAAATTGTGGCATGCAACTTTTTCAATAAATCCAGACCCATCAAATTCTCGCCACAATTAGATGTCAGCAAAAATGGCGAATCCACAGTGAAAGGACCGATTGTCAATGCAAGCGGTTTTGAAATGGGGCTCACAACCGGTACACCAGAAAAGCCTACCAAAACATTATTATGGCCAGACAAAGCCGCCCTAGGGACCAAAGAGCGAGAAATACAACCGTTCATTGCACCAGTATCCACCAAAACTTCCTTAGCTGAGCCATGCAAGTTCACAGTAACTTAAGGACCACGTTGATCTACAGGTATCGGAACTGGTCCCTCACTCTGTCCCTGGCTGTCCTAGCTGTAAGACATTCCTGTCACCTCATCTGTGTCGTAGTCATCATGATAATTCTGTCCGCTCCGAGGGTCAGCAAAGTAATTATCAGATCGACCCTGCGAGGCTGCAGCTTTCTGAACCCTGTCCGCTCCTCCTGTTCCACGACCCCATCCACGAGAACCTCGTCCTCTGGGGGCCGCTACCTTCTGTAAGAACACAGGACACTCGCTACGCCAGTGTCCCTCCTCCTTACAATACGCACACTGGTTCGGCCCTAAAGGCGCAGTATTAGGCTGCCTGCTAGTGCGAGGAAGCTGTCAGGCCAAACCACCACGTCCTCTACCATTTCCTCTAGAAGCCTGCTGCAACAACACCTTCGTTTTCAAATCCTTATGCTTCTCCTCCGTCCTTTCCTTATCCTCATTTTCCCGGTGTTCATAATACTGCGCCATGTTCAAAATAACAGAAGGGGAAGAGGTGGACCAAGTGCTCTCGGAAGCCTGCAATCGGGTCGCTATTTCAGGAAGTAAATTAGAAACAAATCTATTAACAAACAACCGAACACCTCCCTCAATCGACAAATCCTGTCCACTATAATCCAAAAACACATCTTAAAACTGAGTGAAAAAATCAGACACACTTTCATCTTTCTTTTGACGACAAGCTGATAACTTGTCCCAATCAACTTTTCTCTGTGGAATAAGAGAATGCATATACGTGATAATGCGACCTGGCAAAGCAAGTATCTCTGCTTTAGGCTTCTGTTGGACTTGGCCCTTTTTGCAGGGTCATCCCTAAACTTTTTGCCTTTCCCCTAGCCTTTTCTCTGACATGGTGTTGGTGGTTTTAGGCCTCTGGGCACTTTAGCACTGTTGTCCAGAGTAAAGTGTGTGTGCTCACTGTGTTATATATGGTAAGATTGGCCTGCCCTCCCATAGGAATGCATTGGGGATTCCCTGATAAGTGTTTCAGTGGCAATTCCGGATATGAGAGGAGCAGCGTGGTCAAGTTTGGTATGTTTGAAATAGTAATAATAAATGCTACGCAATGGTGTGCGCAGATTTATTATGACTATTTTAGAAATGCCACTTTTAGAAGTTGGCATTTCTGTGTGCTATGTGTCTGCCTGCCTGATGTGAATTGCATGTCTGGCTTTTGAGTGACAGTGGCTGGGAGGTGTGTGTGGCACCAGGAGGGGCAGGGTGAGTCAGCACTAGGCTGAATGGGACATCTGCATTGGGAGTAGTGGGAGGAGTAATCCCCTGACCCTGAATAGGTCTGTGCCTAGCCTGTACAATGCTGGCTCCGCTCCCTGTGGTGTGTCTGATCACTGAGCCCCCACCTGACAAAGGGGAAGAGGAGCATGGTACACAGAGTGCTCCAATTCCCCCCTGAACCAGTTGCATCTGGTTCCCCCAAACCCTGTACTGCAGACAATGGATTGTGTGGTATAAATGTAGGGGCTGTGACCCCATGTATTGTGTGCTGTTCCTGACTTGTTGGGGGCTTGCTGCTGCTGGGGCCCAGGAGGAACCGCCATGGGGGCTTGCCTCCCTGTTGGAGGGCCCTGTGTGCTGGCCTCCCTGGGCCCATGAACCTAAGGACTTTTTGTTGCCTCCAGCGCCTGGGAGAACTTTTCTCTTAATTGCCAACAGAAGAAAGGAACTGGCATCTGTAGCGCTGGGCTGCGTGATGTTCTAGAGGGAATCCCGGCGTAGGGATTCCCCCGAGCTGCTGGGAGACGGCGGGAGCCCACCCCGCATTTTGTGATTACTGGCGGGTGCCCACCCCGCATTTGGTGCTGTCCTAGCGGGTGCCCACCCCGCGTTTGATGGTTACTCGCGGGTGCCCACCCCGCTTATGTGTTCTCCAACGGGAGCCCACCCCGCTGTTATGCTATTTTAAATGCGGGTGCCCACCCCGCGTCTATCTTGAGTCTAGCGGGTGCCCACCCCGCATTGCACCGAGAAGAGGAGAAACGGCCACCGTGATCGTGCGGCGACCAGGAAGCCAGGCACGTCCGCCTGACTGTGGGCGGGGCCAGAGACGTATGCCGGAGCCTCGCGGGCTCCATTTCCACCCCTTCCGCCCGCTGCAGAGAGGAGCGCGAGAGGAGAGCGAGGCCACGAAGGAGAGAGTCCCCGAGGAGTGGGGGCTCTCCTCATGCATGCCACCAGCTCCCAGGAACCGCGCAGAGTCCCGACAGAGTCCCGGTAAGCAGGGGCTCTGTAATGGAAGTGGGGGCTCTGTGATGGGAGCAGGGGCTCTTTGTTTTTATGCCGCATGCAGCCGCGAGAGGAGGAGAGCCCCGCAGATGCCGAGAGAAGGCCCCAGAAGAGAGGCGAGCCTCCACAGAGCCCCACGACAGCCCCGGTGAGTGGGGCTTCACTGTACCTAGTTGTGGGTGTCTCCCCTCTGCCAAAGGGAGCACCTGAAGAGCTGGCCTGATTTCCTTTGGGGGCCATTTGCTTGACAGAGTCCCAGAGTGGGGCTCATGAGGCACGGAGAGTGCCAGTGCTTATTTCCCTTTTTAATTATCATCACAGATGCCCCGCCTGACAGTGGGCAGCTGCAACGTTGTCGCATTTTTGTGTTGAGGGCCCCAGAGCGGGGCCCCAGGGTGCCAGTGCCCCCCTTTTGTTCCTCAGTTGCGCCGCCGTAGCGGGCAACTGCAACGATTGGGCAGATTCATTTCGAGGGCACAGTGAGTGCCAGTGTCCCCAGTACCTTCACAGCTGCACGGCAATTAGCGGCAGCTGCAACGTTTAGGCCATCATTTCTTTGGGGGCATTTTGGATGAGACAGGAGTTAGATACACTCCTCTGCCCCAGCGCAATTACGCACTTTTGATGCTGCTGCATTGGCAGCGCGCCCTGACATTATGGACATAGGGCATTTGAGCCCTCTGAGAAGGCCAGTTGGCCAAGGGGACAGTTGGGTTGGTAAGGCGCCAGGCCCTAATGTGATTTATGTGCTAATATGCGAGATGCGTTTTATGCACCATGATTTGTGCCTCTGATGTTTATGGTTATGAGGTTATTGCATACTGTGTGTATGTTTGTGAGGTTTATTGCATAATGTGTTTATGCTTGTGAGGTTTATTGCATAATGCGTTTATGCTTGTGAGGTTTATTGCATAATGTGATTTATGTTGCAAGATATAATGCTGTGTACAGTATTTCGCCAGTCATTACTGGTTGTGTTCTACATTTTCTACTTGTGCATTTGTGATGGTTCTGACACCGGCCCGATTGGCCCTGTCTGGTGTATATAATCCCCTGTAAATATTGCCTAGCGCCAGTTGGCACAGTGTATATTGTGTGATTACTATTCTAATGTGTTTATGATAATACAAAGGCTATTTTTATATATAACCTTGTGTGGAGTTCCTTTTGTGGTGTGCCTAGTGGGTTGCTGCTGTGTGTGTGTGTTGCGCAAACGCTTTACACATTGCCTCTGGGATAAGCCTGACTGCTCGTGCCAAGCTACCAAGGGGGTGAGCAGGGGTTATCCTCAGTGTGTAACTCCCTTGCCCTGACAAGAGTGGTGGTTTCTGCCTGGCTTAGGCGCAAGCCCTAGCCAACCAGAAATCCCATTTCTAACATTGGTTGTCAGCGGTGAGGATAGGACTTGCGTTTGCGCAGTACCACAGCGACAAGTGGTTGCACTACAAACTCTGCATTTAGATAGTCACATGTTTGGGGATTATTGTTTCTGATTTTGTTTTAAGTGTCCTTTTTTGGAAATGTGTTCTCTTGTTGCACTATGAGTTGTGTATCTTGCCAAGGACAGAAACCAGAGAATCTGAAGGAGGAGACTACCCCTATGCTGCGTGTTGTTGGGGTTGGCCTGCAGTGGTGACTTAATTGGCGAGGAGAAACTAGCTCGGGAGGGTAGATTATCCCCCAAGTGCAGTTTGAGTTTTCTGGATTCCCCAGTAAGGGTGGGATCCAGTGGTGGCAGCAATATGGAGTCCAGTGTAGGAAGCCCCACTCCCAGAGCCCGGAAGTTGGTACCTAGTTCCCAAGAAGAGGGGTACAGGTTGAGATTCAGGGGCAGTAAGATACTGTCTCACCAGTCTTGGGGGGAGTTTGTGGATGAGTGTTGTGATGCAGTGGACGATTGGGTGTGAGTTCTCTGATTCCAGGGAACTTGTACGGGAGGCAGACCTCTGGCTGCGTGTTAGAGGATCTGAAGAGGCATTTGGGAGTGATCCTAAAAAGAGTGGCTCAGGTATCTTCCGGACCTGCGTGGTGGAAGAGGTTCAGAGTAGCCCAGCTAGGTCCTGGTGTAGTAGGAGGGGTGTAGGGGCTCACGTCCTGTCTCTGCAGAGAAGGAGTGAGTGTGGGACTGCGTGTCCCAAGGTGCCCAAAACCCAGTCTCAGGGCCTGGAGGGTTCCTTAAGGGAACACCAGGTTGGGGGCCTAGGCTGTACTGGTAGGTCATTTTGAGGGGGGGTCTCCCAGTGTCTAGAGAACCTGGAGCATCTGTAAACGGAGCTCCAGTGTTTCTGGTGTCTGGCAGTGCCACTCCTAAGTGGAGGGTGCGGAAGTCCAGATTGAGGGGTGAGAGGGGGAAAGAGTCCCCAGTGGGTCAGGGGCCAGCCAGAAGGGCTGAGTCACCAATGAGTGACCATGGTGACACCACTTCTGTCCTGGGGGATCTTCACGCACTGTCAGATGGACAGGGGTCGGGAGATCTGCGACAGGCAGACTGTCACATGACACATGAGTTATGTGTCACCCTCAGGGGGGGCATGCATGCTCCCAAGGAAGTCCTGGTTCGCCAGGCGGGTGCTCAGCCGCAGGGTTCCGTCCCTGGGTTGGGAGGCCAGGTTCAGGGTATGCCTGACCTGGAGGGAAGGACAACTGTAATCAGTGTCCTGACCGATGTAGCTTCCAGGGGTACCACTCCAGTTGGGAGGGTACAGTGCTCTGGAAGGGGGTGCAGAGGGAGGGGGTCCTCGCCTCTGACCCCGGTGCAACCTGAGGGTTTAGATCCCAGGTTGGTAGACCAGTTGCTGGAGAGAGGTCCTGAACTGGTGGGTAAATTGTGTTCTGAGGTTGCCTCTCGTAGGAGGAGAGTGCGGAACCCCAGGTTGGAGGATCAGTGGCAGTTTGGAACTACACTGAGAGGAAGGGTGGAGAATGGCTATTATGTGCCTGGGGTTACTGCCCCCCACTCTGTGGATTGGCAAGGACCGGAGGTATCTGGATGGCCTAGGGCCTGGTCCTGGCCGTGGACAACTAGGGAGTACTAGTGGGGTAGCCTAGTTGGGCCTGGGAGCTTTTTACAGAGGGAACCACATGGGTTCAGAGTGGTGTAGAACCGGAGGGTGTCCCTGCAGTGGCGGGCCCGCGTCCGTGTTCTATCGCCCAAAGCAGGGAAGCCCACCAAGGTAGTGATTGGTCTACCCTGCGTTTTGGCTGGAAGGGGGTTGTGTTGGACTTGGCCCTTTTTGCAGGGTCATCCCTAAACTTTTTGCCTTTCCTCTAGCCTTTTCTCTGACATGGTGTTGGTGGTTTTAGGCATCTGGGCACTTTAGCACTGTTGTCCAGTGTAAAGTGCGTGCGCTAACTGTGTTATATATGGTAAGATTGGCCTGCCCTCCCACAGGAATGCATTGGGGATTCCCTGATAAGTGTTTCAGTGGCAATTCCATATATGAGAGGAGCAGCGTGGTCAAGTTTGGTATGTTTGAAATAGTAATAATAAATGCTACGCAATGGTGTGCGCAGATTTATTATGACTATTTTAGAAATGCCACTTTTAGAAGTTGGCATTTCTGTGTGCTATGTGTCTGCCTGCCTGATGTGAATTGCATGTCTGGCTTTTCAGTGACAGGGGCTGGGAGGTGTGTGTGGCACCAGGAGGGGCAGGGTGAGTCAGCACTAGGCTGAATGGGACATCTGCATTGGGTGCAGTGGGAGGAGTAATCCCCTGACCCTGAATAGGTCTGTGCCTAGCCTGTACAATGCTGGCTCCGCTCCCTGTGGTGTGTCTGATCACTGAGCCCCCACCTGACAAAGGGGAAGAGGAGCCTGGTACACAGAGTGCTCCAATTCCCCCCTGAAGCAGTTGCATCTGGTTCCCCCAAACCCTGTACTGCAGACAATGGATTGTGTGGTATAAATGTAGGGGCTGTGACCCCATGTATTGTGTGCTGTTTCTGACTTGGGTGGGGCTTGCTGCTGCTGGGGCCCAGGAGGAACCGCCATGGGGGCTTGCCTCCCTGCTGGAGGGCCCTGTGTGCTGGCCTCCCTGGGCCCAGCTATGCCCCATGAACCTAAGGACTTTTTGTTGCCTCCAGTGCCTGGGAGCGCTTTTCTTTTAATTGCCAACAGAAGAAAGGAACTGGCATCTGTAGCGCTGGGCTGCGTGATGTTCTAGAGGGAATCCCGGCATAGGGATTCCCCAGAGCTGCTGGGAGATGGCGGGAGCCCACCCCGCATTTTGTGATTACTGATGGGTGCCCACCCCGCATTTGGTGCTGTCCTAGCGGGTGCCCACCCCACATTTGATGGTTACTTGCTGGTGCACACCCCGCTTATGTGCGCTCCAACGGGAGCCCAACCCACTCTTATGCTATTTTAAATGCGGGTGCTCACCCCACGTCTATCTTGAGTCTAGCGGGTGCCCACCCCGCATTGCACCGAGAAGGGGAGAAACAGCCACCGCGATCGTGCGGCGACCAGGAACCCAGGCACGTCCGCCTGACTGTGGGAGTGGCCAGAGACGTATGCCGGAGCCTTGCGGGCTCCATTTCCGCCCCTTCCGCCCGATGCAGAGAGGAGCGCGAGAGGAGAGCGAGGCCACGAAGGAGAGAGTCCCCGAGGAGTGGGGGCTCTCCTGATGCATGCCACCAGCTCCCAGGAACCGCGCAGAGTCCCGACAGAGTCCCGGTAAGCGGGGGCTCTGTAATGGAAGCGGGGGCTCTGTAATGGAAGTGGGGGCTCTGTTATGGGAGCGGGGGCTCTGTTTTTATGCCGCATGCAGCCGCGGGAGGAGGAGAGCCCCGCAGATGCCGAGAGGCGACCCTAGAAGAGAGGCGAGCCTCCACAGAGCGCCACGACAGCCCCGGTGAGTGGGGCTTCACTGTACCTAGGTGTGGGTGCCTCCCCCCTGCCAAAGGGAGCACCTGAAGAGCCGGACTGATTTCCTTTGGGGGCCATTTGCTTGACAGAGTCCCAGAGTGGGGCTCATGAGGCACAGAGAGTGCCAGTGCTTATTTCCCTTTTTAATTATCATCACAGCTGCCCCGTCTGACAGTGGGCAGCTGGAACATTGGCGCATTTTTGTGTTGAGGGCCCCAGAGCGGGGCCCCAGGGTGCCAGTGACCCCCTTTTGTTCCTCAGTTGCGCCGCCGTAGCGAGCAACTGCAACGATTGGGCAGATTTGTTTCTAGGGCACAGTGAGTGCAAGTGTCCCCAGTACCTTCACAGCTGCACGGCAATTAGCGGCAGCTGCAACGTTTAGGCCATCATTTCTTTGGGGGCATTTTGGATGACTCAGGAGTGAGATACACTCCTCTGCCCCAGCGCAATTGCGCACTTTTGATGCTGCTGCATTGGCAGCGCGCCCTGACCTTATGGACATAGGGCCTTTGAGCCCTCTGAGAAGGCCAGTTGGCCAGGGGGACAGTTGGGTTGGTAAGGCGCCAGGCCCTAATGTGATTTATGTGCTAATATGCGAGATGCGTTTTATGCACCATGATTTGTGCCTCTGATGTTTATGGTTATGAGGTTATTGCATACTGTGTGTATGTTTGTGAGGTTTATTGTATACTGTGTTTATGCTTGTGAGGTTTATTGAATAATGCGTTTATGCTTGTGAGGTTTATTGCATAATGCGTTTATGCTTGTGAGGTTTATTGCATAATGCGATTTATGTTGCAAGATATAATGCTGAGTACAGTATTTCGCCAGTCATTACTGGTTGTGTTCTACATTTTCTACTTGTGCATTTGTGATGGTTCTGACAGCGGCCCGATTGGCCCTGTCAGGTGTATAGAATCCCCTGTAAATATTGCCTAGTGCCAGTTGGCACAGTGTATATTGTGTGATTACTATTCTAATGTGTTTATGATAATACAAAGGCTATTTTTATATATAACCTTGTGTGGAGTTCCTTTTGTGGTGTGCCTAGTGGGTTGCTGCTTTGTGTGTGTGTTGTGCAAACGCTTTACACATTGCCTCTGGGATAAGCCTGACTGCTCGTGCCAAGCTACCAAGGGGGTGAGCAGGGGTTATCATCAGTGTGTAACTCCCTTGCCCTGACTAGAGTGGTGGTTTCTGCCTGGCTTAGGCGCATGCCCTAGCCAACCAGAAATCCCATTTCTAACAGCTTCACACCGGGCTTCCTCTCCAGATCCCATACTTTAATTTGATCCCAGGTACCACCCAATTCCGCCACATGATCCTAGGTGTGTACCTGCCTCCAAATATCAACCGGAACCAGTAAACCAAAAAACATTTCAATGTCAGCAAGAGTCATTACTGTAGAAGAGGCAGCTTCAGTCAATTCTTTATAATAGGCAGTAGGATTTTTTCTGGGATCAGGTAACTGAGTTAAGAGACAACACTTCACTCCTTTTCCATGGAGTATAGACCCACTGTTCTTGGAAACGGGCCGCTACACCTTGTCTAATAACATTGCCGTATTTCAGGGTGATATATAGGATGAACCTCCCGCATCGGAAACTGAGATACTGGCGTGGGACTCTTCTCAAGTAGCCTACCCCGATAAGCAGCCAATGTCGCAACATTGCCAAACACTTGGCCAGGCTCCATAATAGTGACATATACATGATCTTTAATATCATATAAAATCTGCGGTGCTACATCTTTGAAACACTGCTCCCAAAGACCAATCAGAGTAGCAGACATATGCTTGAGGGCATGTTGTTGTACAAAAGGCTCATAGTCTTTCATCACACTCCACACGTCTTCCACACTGTAAATGGGATTCCGAGCCCACTGGGCAGCCTGATTAGCTACTACCTTTTCTCCTCATCTCCCACATCAGATCGGACTAACGTCAGCCCCATACGTTCCTTAAATTTCATCCAGTCTCTATCCTCAAATCCACGTACTGGTGTCCCGCTACTCAGTAATGTCGGGGGATGAAAAAACACAGTGGGAGTGGCAACAGAAGTAACAGGCACTAACGTCGCTGCTGGCTGCGTCGCAGGTGTAAGAGCAGCCGAAAGGGACGCTGAAGCAATAGGTGTAGCAGGGGTACTAACATTCATGGTTTCCGCAGACGGCAAGGACAAAGAGAAGACAGGAGGTGCCGTGGCCAAAGCAGTCTGATCAACAGTAGCAAGAGTAGAAACAACAGAGACAGAAGGAGCGGGCGGCTGGGGCTGTAAGGGAATAGCAGGATATATCCTCTGCGGGGCATATGGAGGTGGGGGTCTGGTATTTAATAACTCCTCCACGAAAGTATCTTTGTCTTCTTGGGCCACATAACATTTATCAATATTCAATCAAAACCTTCTATCTACACGTTCTATCCCTAGCTCCTGTTTCTCTTTATCATGTGCTACAGCTTTCTGAGTCAATGTTTGCATTCTCCCCTTCCGGGCCTCTTTCTCTGCTTTCATTCGCCTCTGTTTAGCTTCCTTTTGCCACGTTCGAAGAGAATCAAACATGGACTGCCTACTTCTTTTCGCAAACAACTTTTCCTGTAAAAAAACAATTTTTTGTTCATCAAAAGTACCTGTCAATGGCCACTGCAACTCGGCATTGTCCCTCGTATATTTGTGCCATAGCGTACTAAACATAATAGGGCCAAGGGCATGCTTCACATACATATCGAAATTCTGAGTGCCTTTTGGAGGCACTGGCTGACTTTCTTCCAATCGAGCATCAGCAGAACAACAACGACAGCACAAAGAAACCAGCTTACTTGTTCCAGGCATTCTCAAAAGAAAACAAGTTCACTACTTATGCCTGGCAAAGTGTTTGCAAACACTTTTACCCAAAATCAGTCCTCAGACCGTATCAAATACAAACCAAACTGGTACCATGTCCACAAAGAACCAAAATAAACTCACCTGATATATGCAGGTCGAATGAATTTATTCTCCACTGCCGGCTCTTTGGACCAAACGGTCAGATCCAAGGGTTTCGCCGTTTAGGACCCCAGTCGGGATGACCACTGGACGAGGCACCGTCCAGCGGGACAGAAGGGGCAGCTGCGAGCAAACAATGCTCCTCGTACAGGGATCCCTGATCTGTCCGTCCAACCAGACAATGGCCCCGACCTCCCCACCCGTCCGCGGGAGGGGATGGGTCACCCGATGGAGTCCCTGTTCGGGCGCCAACTGAAGGAAGTGGCCCGTTTAGGGTCACTCGCGACCACCTCTCAGTCTTCCATACCAAATGAAGAGTCAGACAGTAGAGAATACAAACCAATATATGTTTATTCAGATACGCTTGAGCGGAGCCCGGTCTGCCCAGTCTCTAGGAGTTCTGCAGAGAGGGACTGACATCAGCAAACATGGAGATACATTATGTACAATTCTGAACCAATGAAGGCACGCCCAGAACGGAATTTTCCGAGCAGATGCAGCTGAACAAAGAAGTACAGAAGGATAGGTTTTGATTCTGGGGCCGGGCACACACTATATTCAGTCCAAGGTCACTCTGGCCGTGTCCGCCACTAGACTAGTGGGAGAAGGCCTCTTTCTTGTGGGAAAGGTATGCGCTAATAAGAACAGGGCATTCATTAGCAGAGCTAGGCCCAACCCTAGAGAAATGAAACTTTTCCACAACCTGTTCTCTCGTGGAGACAAAAACCAGTTTAGAGCATGGCTCAAAGTGGCGGCCAAACATAAAATGGTGCCGCAAATGCTAACTTACGTTGAATGATGCACAAGCAAAACTAGCGAAAACATTTTCATTACAACAACATCATGTAGTAGTAAGAACGTGATTTACTGCATTGAATGTCCTTGTGACTAGAGGTATTTTGGGAAAACTGTCCAAGAGGTTTGTCACCGCATCCATCATTCTCAATCAAGGATCAGATGTGGAGTTCTGAATGCTCCGTTAGTTGAGCACTTCAAATCAATAAAATGGTAAGAACACGGACATTCTTGTGTTTGTGACTGACACCGCCCAGAAATCAAAAAAGGTGTGAATGTAGGCAAGTTTCTCATTTTTAAAGAAAATAAATGGCTCTGGAAAATGGGCAGAATCAATCATCATACCATGAATACTTATGGCTCCGGTGATCTGGGGTTTGATTTGCACAGACTTGCTGTCGGAGTTTTGGTTCTTTCTTTATTTTACTGACACCACTTTGTAATGCATATGTGCTTGTAATGTGCCTTAGACATAATAATGTGCTGAACATTTTTGCACAATAAATCTAACTTAGATCAGATTTTGCTTAAGAGCAAACACTGTAAAATAATATATTGCTGATAGATGGTTACATAGAGAAGGGAAGTTATTTAATATACTGATTGTTTTAAGTGAAAGAGTGAGTCACAATCCCATAGAAAAGAGGAGGAATTTCAAGGTTAATGTTTTAGTTTTAATTGATCGTGTGGTTGCTTTGCATTTGTTTGTGTAGATTTATGCCTCAGCTTCACTTCCATTATGCATTTGGAGGCTAATTCCATGGTGGCGTAAGATGGTGAGTGGTAAGCACAATGATTAGTACTCACCCTACATCGATTTTAATAAATGGGAAGCATTAATTGCTAAAAAAAAAAGGGTATGAATTTAGGATGTTTCTTTCTTTGCTCTTGGGCTGCATTGTGAAGATTGGCGTGAGCAACTGTTTGTCAACATTGCACTGATAGACTTAGTTGAGTACGCACTCTAAAGAGTTCACGGCTGATAATCTGTTGCCATCCCATAAGCATAGTGATTAACAATGGTTTGAACTAGATGACCTGTGGGTATAATTAAATTAGAATTGACTAATTTATTATTCAATATATTATTTGTCATAGTATAAAACATGGATTGCTGAAATTGAGTAGTGATTGGGTGATGGCTTAAATTGGGAGACTGGCTCAAATATGAAGTATCTTAGTCAGTGAATGGATCACAAAGCTATGGTGGAATTGTCTCTCTTTAATTAGTGGATAATAAATAGTGAAACTTTGCCCAAGTGTGGGTGTTGATATTGTATAACAAAGGGGTGTGCAGTCCCTAGGAAAGGAGGGAGGGGAAAGGGAAGTCTTTCTTAGTGGTGCCCTCACACACCCCGGAGGATGTCATGCTTCATCATAGGGCCTGCTCCTCGTCTGGCCGGCGCTGCAATTCCCAATGGACACCCGCGAACGGGGCTCTTTGGCGGAGATCTTTGATGAAGCCGTAGGGTGAGTGCGGGTGTGTGGACTGGGTAGTGCAGCGAGTAGGTGGGATAAAATAAGTCTAGGGCAATCCAACTATTGTGTTTATTCTTATAGTAGCGCTAGCCTAATTAAAAATTAGTAGGCCCCTAAATGGATACAATGTACCTATAGGGCTAAAGTGGTGCAGTGGGTCGACATGTTTCGTGCCTGTTAAGCCCGTAACGGGTCTAGTGGCACATCATCAGGACCATAAGTGTAGTTAAATAACCGTGTAATTCGTGTGCACTACCGCGGGCCTGGTTCAGTTAATTTTTACTGATAGCCAGAAGCAGTAGAAGACCCCAGATAGAATCATGCTGGGGTGTAAAAGACCTAGGGTAAAGGGAGGGGAACAATAAAAGAGAGAATACACGAAAGACTTGTTAAAAATAATGCATAGTTGTAGAAACACTCATGAGTTGGTAAAACCAGAGAACCTTCATAGCGCTTGGTGTGACAAAGGTGGCACCACTAACGTACTTAGTGAGAGCTACTGAGTAATTCGGAGGAGTAGATAGGCACCTGTGGGGTCCTATATAACTAGTTAGGAAACTGAGAAATGATGTTCAAATGTGCAGGCATGGAATTACACGACTTCCTCCCCAGATCAGTTAACTGAATTGTGCCTGAGCCTAAATTAAGAAGGAGTCATAATAATAATAATTATAATAATAATAAAGGAGGAGTGGGAAGTCAATGCGGGATGATGCCCTAAACAGTGCTGTAGAATGAGTCAAACCCAGAGCAGATGTTAAACCTATGCCCCGAGTAGAAAGCTTAGTGCAGATGACCGCTTGGACGCATTTTGAAAGAAGGTATGGGCGATGGCGACGACGCCTGCCGCATCATTCGAGCCGATTGTATGCGGGCAGAAACAGTCTAGCCGGGGTGGCAGTGGCAACAATGCTCGTCAAATAGAAACATTGTAAATTGAAAATGCCGTTCGAACCCGATTACATTGTGGCGGAGAACCTTATAACAGGGCTGGCGGCAACAGTGCCTGACCGGTTGTGACAGCAACCTTGTATCTGGGGCGGCACAGCAGTACTGGTTATATATTGTAGCAGAGTAGCATACTCACTGGGATGATGGCGCTACATATTGTAGTCAGTGGCGTAACTTGGGCAGTAAAATGGGGTTGCCACGCTGGCACACCTTGTTAAAATGCATTACATGAGAAATAGAAGATACGTTTATTAAAGGGCTGTAACACCCCTAACACCCATACCTTGAAGCTACGTGTTTCACTGAGATTGGAATGAAAAGTGACAAGCTAAGTTAACATCTGAAGTAACTTAAGAAAGTGGTAAAGCCGACAATTCTTGTTGCAGTGGGACATCACAGAAGCGGGATAGACAGCAACTACAGAAATTAAGAAAAGTTTGTAGCACGTCGGACATTGCAACAATAAAGGACGATCGCTCAGTGGGCCTGGGTTAGTAGTCCTTGAGTTATCTGTCACAGCCACACCACGTTCCCGCCCCTACCCGCCTGCACGGGGGCTTCCTGCCCTGCTCACTTACACGGTCACCAGGATACTCGGTTTCTTCGCTTTCGCCACCATGGTTGTCGTGCCGCTGGACATGATGAGGCACAATTCTCCCGGTTCACAAAAACCAAAATAAATAACGAACGAAACTAGCGATCCGCCCTATCTCTCTGATCAGTTTGCACGCGTTGAGCAGTTGCCAGCTGATAGTTGTTTATTCATCTCCACGGCAACGACAGATCCAGCCTTCCTACTAACTAGGAGTCATGTGATTGGTTGTCCGGCTGCGCACGCATTCTATTTGTAGTTAGCGCTGTCTGCTAAACCAGCGATGCCGCATTCTTCTTAGACCCGATGTACTCACTAGGTGTCCGTCTTTGCGGTTCAGTGCACGCGACGCGCTTTCGCAAGGGAGGCTCAGTAAAAGAGGCATATCCTTTGCAAAAAAAAGCAGTCTTTTATTCTGATTTGCTTTATGTTTTTTTAATCAAAATTTAGGAAACACCTCAATCAATGGGCCATTGCCAACTTGATAAAAATATTTTTGGAATCAGTGAAGGTATTTGATTAAACATTGGGAGTATAAATCCACGGGTATTTGTTTTATTTCCTGCAAAGACATTTACCTTTCTATTTGTTGGACGCAGTTCCATTACATTGCGGTCCCTTTATTTACCGAAACCCGTCAACTAGTCCTTCTTCTCTGTCTATTGCCTTCAATCTAGCTTCGTGACTATCGGGACTCCTCAGTGGTGGATGCTCCCGAGCTCTTTGTGTCTGTGAGTATCGGGGAAAGGATTGTCACTTCGAATTGCTTCTAAATTTCAAAACCATTTGTCGTCGTTCTTTAGACAGGTGCCTGTGCATGTTTAAGTTTTTTAAACAATATTTATGATTTAGGGGTCTGTTAAAGTTTTAGGCAGGGCGTCTTGTGCAATCTCTTGCTCTCACAGAGGCTTTTTTTCTGGCTGTATCAAAACACCCTTGGGAGACTGTGCGAGGGCGGCGAGGAAAGAGCGACGTTTCATCTTGAAAGAAAGCTCCCACCAGAAGTGAAGCTCATTTAAAGTGAACTAAAAGAAAGAATCGCCACCATTATTCGAATGCGTTGTATTTCAGCCGAAAGCTGCTTTCATTTATTTCTTTGGTAAATCATATTTTTAAATGGGTGCGTTCTTTTTGTAATTTCAATTCCTAGATAGCATTTTTTTCCCAGAAAAGGACCTTGATTCATTAACTACAAAATTAATCTTATTCTAAGAAAAATACTATTCCTAATTGCTACAACAATTTAAATTAAATTAATTTAAATTATATTAATAATCTAAAACAGACATGCATTCAATTAATGTGTTAAAAGTATAAACCTATTCTAACTCCAATGGCAAACCTAACCAAACATGAATTTTAATTAAAGTAATACTGACTGTAATTGTACATTCAAACATGAACTATGTTCTAATGCTGAATTACGCATCATGATCATAAATAATTTTTTTACGAGACAATGCTCCTAAAACGTAACCCAGTAAGACATATCTTAAAATCCCATCATGCATTTTCTTTATCTCTATTAACAAGCATGTATACACATAATCAAATTAAGTTAAAATAGACATCCACATATAAGACCATACAATAATAATCCAAGAGCAGCCAGTGGTTGGGACAACATAGTCATTGTTTGCCATTTACAAACTCTTATCTGATTTTCTAGGTGGCAAATACAAAATGGGGGACTGAATACCACAGGCATTGACATACCACAGGCATTGACGTATCAGTCTTAATCAGGTGCAGGGCCAGACAGGCCTTTTAATCCACTGGGAATTTCCCCGGTGGGCTGGTGCCCTTGGAATCTGGCTTTTAGAGTACGGGGCTACTCCTGGTCCCTTTGTCACTTTCCCAGCTCTCCGAGGTCGCTTGCAGCAGGCATGAGGAAGCTTCAAGTGAGAGAAAGGGAGGGATGGGGAAGATAAAGATAAAGTGATCAGAGATGGAGAAGAGAGGACAGAAGGAGAGAGCGAGAGGGGGGGAAATGATGGAAAGTGAGAGAGAGGCTGAGGAGATGAAGTGAGCGAGGCTGGTGGGAGCATTTTTTGCCAGAACTGCTTTTGTTTCCCCAGTCCGGCCTTGCCGAACTATGGCAATGCCTACAACATAAATTCACATATTTCTATTAAGAAGTGCTTAAGCCATTTTACTCTTGGGTAGAGTATACACTGGGCAAAATAATCCAAAAATTACTTAATCTTTGACACATTCTAAACACCTGTAACAAAATCTTGTTTTCCTCTGTCACTCCCCAGCTACAGGTAAAATCATTAATAAAACAATAATTAATATACACCACTTTGGCAAAAGCCAGTTACATGTCCTCACAATAGGTCTCAAATTTTAGTTAACATTTTGTAGTGAGGAAGACCTTAGTTAGAGCCCCCATAATCAATTTAGAGAGCAGCTTATCCAGGAGTGGGTTTAACCTTGCTAGCAAGTCCTCATGTAATGAATTCCAGGTGAGACAAAGGTTTGAACTAGATGACCTCTGGGTATAATTAAATAATGATTAGGGCTCCCAGTTTTATGGTATTTATTTCTATGACATTTCCGTCTGTATTTATCCATATTTATTTTTTGATCATTTTATCTGTATTTATCCATATTTATTTTGGGTTTTGTGAAAAAAATATGGCTGAAACTGGTATATTTCCACATTTATTTACCGATAAATATGAACTCATGCTTGAATGCCTGCCAGGTTTCAAAGATATGAACATCCGAAGAAGATAATTCAATGCGCTTATGTGAAAATATGCAAATTTCGGTATCAATCTTGTGCATGTCTACTGTCAGGGATGTGGGATTCCTATAGCCCGACGCCCAGGACATATTGTTTGGGGTCAAGGGCAACAAGTTTTCATGTGCATTTTGTCCTTGGGACAAGTAGGCCCAACCCCCCTGCAGCACAAACCCTTTGGCTGCCAGTTTGCAGTACCACATTATGGATCAGGGAAGGGCACTATCTACAGTTAAGGTAATATTTTTGTCTGTCTGTTAATGCTGTTCAAACTTGTATTTATGGTTCATTAATTGAAAGCCTTTATTATTAGGGTGAACGCTCCAAGTTAATGTTGTAAGCTCTGACTGCACTACTGACAGTGGTTCCAGTATAAAAGTTTGTACACACGTTTTCCAAAGTTTAGCAATATGAGGCTATGTATAATGCTCCCAGAATGCTCTCTGATTTGATGCAAATATTTGCAGGAGCTTGAAAACAAGATTGATAATTCTTTGCTTTAAAAATAAAATGTTCATGAAAAAATGAAAGCAGGAAAAAAAAACATTTAGCTAAACTACTGTAAAATTTCAGGTACCATTTCTTTGAAGCATCATTTAGTAACATGTGTTGATGCATGCTAGTATTTCCCAAAAATATTCATAATGGAAAATCAGTGTAACCAGTTTCAATAAGATTATGGGAAACAAAAATAAACAAGCATTGGCAAAGCCAGTAGGTCTGAAATCGGTGGTCAGCTTTTCTGTTTTGTCAATGTGTGACTTGTTTTGTCATGGTTTTTGTAAAACCTTATTGGTGTGGGATATACTGGGTCCTCACCATTATAACAAACATTGGCAAAAGCAAAAATAGTTTTGGTCTCAAAAAGTACACACTGCCACAATAGTTACTGGCACTGAACAAAACTACTTTGCGTGCCGATATGCTCCTTGTGAAAGAGCAGAATGCTGTCACTCACAGTGAAGCCAGCCGATACAGAGAGAGAGACAGAATTTTAATAAACACGAAAGGTCACGGTCAACGCCAGACCAAATTAGGTGCCCAATTATTAAAGAAAGTCTCAAAAGTGCACCCTTGGTATATGTCCTTGCATTAAGTGCAGCTATACGGCTTTTGTGAAGTCCCAAGAATTTACAGAAGTAGGACGAGAAAATAGTCCTCCTGGAAAATATTTGTGAACTGCATTTTAGCATGAGCAAATATGCATGTGTAGATTTGCTCATGCGAAAATCTGAGTGTTTGCAAGTTCACTTTCCCTCCAACTACTTTTTTCCCAACTCTGGACAAAGGTTTACGTCTGCCATTGTCAGGAGTAAATTTCCAACATTTCTCAGTATGGGAAAAGATTAGAGAAGAGTTGTTAGAAAACCCTTAAAACATGCAATTTAGTAGGTTTGCACAGACTCACAAGGGCATTCTAACCCTGGAACTATTGCTTACCACTACCTTCGCCCCAGTATGTAGATCTGCGGAAACGTGGCAACATAAAGGAGTTGCAAGTATTCAAACATTCACTAGTGGTATGAGCCCTGGCATAATCAGAGAGGATATATCAGAGCTCTTATATAATGAGATTGCTGCCATAATGTGTCGCCGCACTACATGGTACCAAAGGGACAAGTGGATTTTGTTACAAGACAAGTAGATTTATGAAGCAACCTGCCCCATGGACAAGTAGCTATTTTATTAAATTCCACACCCCTGCCTACTGCTGTTTTAAACCTCTTTACTAAAATTCCTTTCTTTATTAACCCCTTACCTTTCAACCCACAGAGCTATTGGCCTGGCAGTCATGGCAGAAAGTATTTTGAATCACCCAAAACAACTCAATTTTCGTTTTTATCCACATTTAAAAATAAATACAGACAAGGAAACAAATGGTTTTCTGTCTGTATTTATCTGTAAAAATCAGTAAAAACGGAAAACAGGAAGCCTTAATTATGATTGGCTACTTTATTTATTAGTCAGTATATTTCTTTGTCATAGTATATATATTATGAATTGCTGAACATGAGCAGCATAACAAGTTGTTATTGGAAGATGGCTTAACTTGGAGTCTGGTTCAAATATGAAGTATTTTAGGTGGTGAATGGTGTGCAAAGCTATGGCAGAATTGCCTTTCCTTAATTAACAGACAATAAATAGTTCAGTTTTACCAGAGTGTGGGTGTTGATGTTGACGTAGTAGTATTCAAAATGATGATTGGCCTAACCAGCCAAGAAAACCGACGCCTGTAAGTACCATGATATCTCGTAGTACCTCGTTATAGTGTTCCAGTTTGGGTGTTCCCCACTGCCGAACCCAATATAAAACAGGACTTGGCTATAGTAGAACTGTCCAGCATCCTGTGATCCAAGAGCAGCTGTACCATTTGGGATATGGGGGTAATCTTAATAGGTGTTTAAGGAAAGATTTTTCACAACCTACCAAGTCTGACATATTAGAGTAGCCCCATATTTCTGCTCCATACAGTACTGCATTCTGACCCGGAAGTATGAACACTCTGAGAGTGGGTGAAATTAGACATCCACCCTGCTCCCTGGCAAAATGCATGGCTTGCCCTGCATGCTGGGCAAAAATGTTGCTGCTCCTAGTTATGTCTTTGCAATTTTACATCATGTGTCAGATGTATTCCCAAATAAGAGAAATCTTGCACCCGCTCAAGACAGGAGTTATCCAGGCTAAAATTAGTGTTAGCCCTTTTATATGGGCAAAAGATCATTAGTTTTGTTTTTGATGTGTTAATAGCCAACCTATTTGTTATACAGAACTCTCCACATTTTTTCCAATAAATTTTCCTGATGCCTTGGCATCTTGGATACCAGTGGGGCGTCATCTGCAAACCGGAGTATAGCAATTGTAAATCTTCAAATTTCCCGTCAGTTGTTCATACATTCTTTGAGAGCCTCTCCTACCCAATTAATATATAAGGAAAACAGTGGAGGGGTAAAGAACAGCCCTGGCAAAAACTTTTGTTAACAGAAAATGGGCCTGTAGTTTATTGTCTGGACCCCAGAGTATTCTTTGCAGAATTTCCATCATGGAGTCTAACCAGGATTTGTAACAGTCACAACTGGTTTCCCTGGGTATGTAAAGATGACCAGAAGGGGTTCTTAGGGACTATCAAAAGTGTAGTTCAGATCTACGAATACCACACAAAGTGTTTCTCTCCTAAGGATTAAACATTTCATGAGGAGTAAGCAAAACTTAAATACCAGATATCTTGTTTTCCTACTAAAGCTAGCTTTACAGTGAAACAAGATCTTATTATTCTCTACCCAGTTTTTCTATTCTTTGGAGTAGAACACATGACATTTTTTTGGGAGTATTGACTAGGAAACTTATCAGGTGATAATTACTGTTGGAAAGTGGGTTATTGGTAGGGGCAAATGTAGGTCTGCCACTGGCAATAAGGCCACTAACACATGATAGGACTCAGCATAGGTCTTAGAAAATTATTCCCATGCTCAACCCTTGGTAACGTGGCTGCGAGCAGACAGGCTTAACTTCAAAGACAGGTATGTAAAGCATTTAAAAACACCAATTCAGTAAATAATTAAGACACAACACATAATAAAAATCCAACACCAATTTATAAAAATAGGAAATATTTTTATCTTTAAAATGACACCAAAACGACAAAAATCCGAATGTAGGGAACCGGAGATATGAATTTTCAAAGATTTAGCAAAATATAGCACTTAGAAGATTATAGCACCATATTGGGATACCTGCTCGCGATAGACCGGGTCAAAGTCAAAGTTTGAGGCCGACCGCGATGGAGCCCTGGGCGGCTACAGCTCGCGGCAGGTCCTGGTCTCAGTTTCTACCTTCACACTTAGAAACTTTCTGGAGCTTTTCTCCCCGAGGTCCCTCGAAGCTCCCAGCCAGTCCGGATTCAGTGAGGGTTCGCCGGATTGCCTTTCGATGAGCTCCCGGTCAACTTCCCTGGAGAGGACTTAGAAACTTTTTCTTCAGCGCTTCAGCGGGGCAACCCAAGAGCCCAGGCCGACACGCGATGGAAGGCAGGCGGCTTGGCTCTCGCGGTTGCTCCCGGTCACCTTTTCTACGAGCGGACTTAGAAACTTTTCTCTGGAGCTTTTTCTCGCGGGGTCTCTCGATGCTCTTCATGTAGCCGGTTCCGGTGAGGGTTCGCCGGCTTCAGATTTCTTCTAGTCCCGGTCAAACTCTGGAAGTTGGACCGACGGAGCTTTTAGTGGGACGAACCTGGGTGGCTTGGCCGGCTCGCGGTTGAAGGCAGGCGGCTTGGCTGACCAGGTTGAGTCGGTCCCTCTATGGAGCTTTTTTTCAAAGTTTCTCCAAACTTCTTGAACTTCTTCCTGAAGTTCCTCAAAGGGTCCCAAAGTGTCTCAAACCCACTCCAAGGGTCTGGAAGCTCCAAGATGGTCCTTGAAAGTTGAGGACTTCAGTTCCCACAATCCACTTGGACGTCACCCTTACAAATCCACTGGTAGTTCTCCAAGGTGCAGACTTAGTTGGTGATGTTCCAGATGAGCTCTTTTAACCTGTAGCTTTCAGGGAGTCCACTCTTTAGTTCCTTTTCAACAAGATAATCCTCAGGGCTGTAGTTTCAGATGGTGCAGTCTTCAGAGGTCAGGCCTTAGAAATCTTTGCACAGCAAAACTTCTCAGCTTGGCAATGTCTTGCTTCAGTAAGTTTCAAGCAGCAGATCTGGAGGGCTCTGCCCCTCTCAGATACTTATTCCAAGTTCTCTGGGTCAAGCAGGAGGTCACTTCCTGACCAATGGGAGCAGGGTAACTCCTCAAACATATGACCACATCCTGTAGAGTGTGGCATTATTTTGTCCCAGAGTGCATCAAATCTTCCAAATCCATAATGGCTGATTTTCCAGCAAGGAGGTAAGAGCTGGCTAAACACACCCCTAGGATGGCTAATTAACTTAGACTCTCCCCCCTGCATCTGCTCATACCTTAATCCTACCATCTGCCTAAGGTGGGAAGTTCAGAGTTGTAAATGACACTGTTCTCTGCTCTCCTCTATGATGAACATAGTTTACGACTCCTCCCCCTGGCCTGGCATTCCTATGGAACAGCACACTGCCCTGCCAGCAGAGCTGGTTGACCCCAGGGGCTCTTTATCACCTCTTCAAGGCAGCCTGGCTAATCCACTTAACTCTGACCAATCAGGGCAGACCACTGGAAGGCTGAATCTGGACTTACAAACAAGAAAGTCTTATAACTTCTTGTATGTACACTTTAGGAGAAATTCAACAATACCATATTGTTGAATTTATTAATACCATTCAGGGAAGTCTTTGAATGGCACTTCTAGCCCTCTCCTATCAAGAGTTATTAGTTAATAACTTTCTACCATGTTAACCTATGTAACAGGGATTTGCAATGGGAAAAATGACTTGGGCCATTTTTCCAGCACCAGGACTTACAAAAACATATTTTATAAGTACTTTGCTTATATCTATAGGACCCCCACCCCCTAGGACAACTAGGGGAGACTTTAGGGGTTCTGAATCTGTAGAAATATTGCAGATCCTCCCTCCACAGTGCTCCTAGCATCAAAGTCGAATTTGGGCAGCACTTTATCACAATGTGGGGAGTGAAATGTGAAATTTCACTTAACCCAGGGCATATAAAACTCATTTTACAAGGGTGTACCTTAAAAATATCTGACCCCCCACCCCAGGGACACCTAGGGGAGACCCCGGGGGTTCCTAATATGCCAAAACATGGTAGGGGTATCCATTTTTAAGTGCCCCAAACTCCAAAGTCGAGTTTGGGCACAATTTACTTTTTAAAAGCAGTCCTGGTACCCAGGGCTGCTGTTAAACTGACTTCAGGCTTCAGCAGTGCGCACATGCAAGTGCAAAAAGAGCTGCTGGCCTCTAAACTGCCATGCCCTAGGATACTAGGGACTTCTAGGTAGTTTCAATCCCCCTGCCCTATTATATACTAGGGGCTTATAGGGTAGGTCATGCCAATCACAGGGGTACCCCACCATACCATTGTGTACCCTAGTGTATGTAGGTATTTTAACTGTATTCTAATGTGTCTCTTTCTGCATAGCACTGGCCCTGGGCCTGGTTAGGCGGAGCCCAGGGTCAGTCAGAGTCAGTTACCACCAGTATCAGTCAGCAAAAAGTTGGGGGGTGCCCAGGGCACAGGATGACTTTGCAACATAGCCCCCCCAAACGAAAGGTGATGGGTTACTAACCTACACCCTGGTAGTCCTCATCAGCTAAGTGGAAAAACCTGGAAAGTCCATCCGCATTTGCATGGGCAACCCCAGGTCTGTGTTCCACTGTAAAGTCCATCCCCTGTAGGGAAATGGACCACCTTAACAGCTTGGGATTCTCCCTCTCATCTGCATGAGCCATCTGAGAGGCCTGTGGTCAGTTTGAACACGAAAGTGAGTCCCAAACAATTAGGGTCTCAACTTTTTCAGGGACCAAACCACAGCAAAAGCCTCTCTCTCAATGGCACTCCACCTCTGCTCTCTGGGAAGAAGTCTCCTGCTAATAAAGGTAACTGGCTGATCAAGGCCCCCTTCATTTATCTGTGACAACACTGCCCCAATCCCTTGCTCTGAAGCATCTGTCTGAACCACAAATTCCTTTGTGTAGTCAGGGGCTAGTAGTACTGGTGCTGAACACATGGCAGCTTTCAGAGTGTCAAAAGCCTTCTGACACTCTGGGGTCCAAATCACCTTCTTGGGCCTCTTTTTAGAAGTGAGTTCTGTTAGGGGCCCCACAATGGTCCCATAATTTTGAACAAACCTTCCATAGTGCCCTGTCAGTCCAAGGAACGCCCTGACCTGAGTCTGGGTAACAGGAGCTGTCCAATCCAAAATAGTTTGGATTTTAGCTTGGAGAGGCTGTACATGGCCCCCACCTACCAGGTGGCCCAGGTACACCACAGAACTCTGCCCTATTTGGCACTTACTGGCCGTAATAGTCAGGCCTGCTTGCTGCAAGGCCTGAAGCACTTCCCTTAGGTGGTTTAAGTGATCCCCCCCAGGTAGAACTGTATACAGCTATATCATCCAGGTAAGCTGCACTGAATGTTCCAACCCAGACAAGACCCTGTTCACCAACCTTTGGAAGGTGGCAGGTGCATTCTTTAATCCAAAGGGCATTACCTTGAACTGATAATGTCCCTCTGGGGTGGAGAATGCTGACCTCTCCTTTGCTCCATCAGTGAGGGCAATCTGCCAGTAACCTGAAGTCAAATCAAAAGTACTCAGGTACTTAGCAGCCCCTAACCTATCAATGAGCTCATCAGCTCTAGGTATAGGGTGAGCATCAGTCTTTGTGACTGCATTCAATCCTCTGTAGTCCACACAGAACCTACACTCCTTGGGTCCCCCCTGAGGATTAGGTTTAGGTGCTGGTGCACCACTGGACTGGCCCATGGACTCTCAGACGGTTCAATTACCCCCAGTTCCAGCATCTTAGCAACCTCAGCTTTAATGCTGGCTCTGACATGGTCAGACAACCTGTACAGTTTATGTTTGACAGGTAGGCTGTCACCAGTGTCAATGTGGTGCACACACCACTCAGTGATGCCTGGGGTCAAAGAGAACAGGCCAGCAAACTGCTCCAGCACTTGCTTACAGTCTCTGTGCTGCTGGTCTGTCAACTTGGGAGAGAGCACCACTCCCTCCACTGACCCATCTTGCACATTAGTGGAGAGGAGGTCGGGCACAGGCTCAGTTTCCTCCTCCACACCCCCATCAGTGACCAGTAACATGGTCATGTCTGCCCTGTCATCGTGGGGTTTCAATCTATTCACATGCAGGACCCTATGAGGGTTCCTGGGGGTGCCAAGGTCAACCAAATAGGTAACCTCACCCTTCTTTTCTAAGATTGGATAGGGCCCACTCCACTTGTCATGGAGGGCCTTGGGAGCTACAGGCTCCAACACCCACACCAATTGTCCTGGAGTATACTCAGGCATAGTAGCCTTTTGATCATACCAGTGCTTCATGAGCTCCTGGCTGGCCTCCAGTTTCCTGTTTGCCTTGTACATGTACTCTGCCATTCTAGATCTCAGGCCTAGCACATAGTCAAGCACATTGTCCTTAGCTTCTTTAAGAGGCTTCTCTAAAGACTCTCTTAGCAGGCTCAATGGCCCCCTCACAGGGTGTCCAAACAACAACTCAAAGGGACTGAAACCAACCCCTTTCTGTGGCACCTCCCTGTAGGCAAACAGTAAGCAAGGGAGGAGAACATCCCATCTCCTCCTGAGTTTCTCTGACAACCCATTTATCATGCCCTTCAGGGTTTTGTTGAGTCTCTCAACAAGACCATTTGCTTGTGGGTGATAGGGGGTGGTGAACTTGCAGTTAACACCACACTCATCCCACATAGCAGTCAGATAGCTGGACAGGAAGTTCGTGCCCCTATCTGACACCACCTCTTTTGGAAAACCCACTTAGGTGAATACACCAAGCAGTGCTCTAGCCACCGCAGGAGCATCAATGGTTCTAAGAGATATGGCTTCAGGGTACCTAGTGGCAAGGTCAACTACCACTAAGATATACCTATTCCCTGATGCAGTAGGTGGGTCCAGGGGACCAACAATGTCCATCCCCACCCTTTCAAAAGGAACCCCCACCACTGGCAGTGGTATTAGGGGAGCCTTTGGCTTGCCCCCTGCCTTGCCACTGGCCTGACAGGTGACACAGGAGCTGCAAAACTCCTTTACCTTTTCAGACATATGGGGCCAGTAGAAATGGTTCACCAATCGGTTCCATGTCTTTGTCTGTCCCAAATGTCCTGCTAAGGGGATATCATGACCCAAAGTCAGGATGAACTCTCTGTACTTCTGGGGCACCACCAACCTCCTGGTGGCCCCCTCCTTGAGGTTTCTGGCCTCAGTATAAAGCAGTCCATCTTCCCAGTAGAGTTTGTGAAACCCACTGTCATCCCCCTCCTCTTGCTTAGAAGCAATCCGCCTCAAGGTCTCAAGGGTGGGACAGTCACGCTGTCCCTTACTGAACTCCTCTCTGGAGGGTCCACTTGCTCCTGTCAGTTCTGCCAAATCTGACAGCTCTGGCAGGGATGGAGTCCCTCCCTCAGAGGCCAGATCCTCCCCATCAGGGTTAGATTCTTCCTGCACCTCTGGAGTTCCCTGGGCTGGCTCCCCAGGCCCAGTGCCCTTGTCCTTGGCCCTTTGTTCCAGGGTCCAAGTGTCCAGCCCCTCCCTTCTGGCTAGTCTGTGACCTAGTCACAGCACATACCCACTCAGGGAGCTCCAATATTTTCATATGGAGTCCTCTCTCCACCTCTGACCACACAGAGGCTTCAGGATCATTGCCCAGTAAACACTGGACTGGGAGCACCTTAGACACAGCTACCTTCATAGGGCCTGTCACACCTCCCCATTCCAAATCCACCACAGCCATAGGATGGAGTTTGGTAGTGCTGTCTGCATAAGTCACCTGGTGAAACTCACCAGGTACCACCCTCTCTGGAGGCACCAGCTCATCCAGGACCATAGTTACACTAGCCCCAGTGTCTCTGATAGCCTCAACCTCAGTCCCATTCACTTTAGGCCTCTGCCTGTACTTATCCATGTTTGGAGGTAAGGCAGCAAGGGTTGCAATATTTACCCCAAACGGGGACACTAAGGTTGCTTCCACCACCTGACTACCCCTCTCTGGGGCACCACTCTCCACCCCTACACTGACACTGGCAATCCCTGTGGATGGCCCCTTAGGGGGGAGCTTCTTGGCGCAGACAGCATCTCCCTGTTTGTGCCCTGGCTGGTTACAGTCAAAGCACTTACCCACTTTTGAGGGATCAAAGAACCTACCATTCTTTCCCTGATTCCACCTCCCTTTGGATTTGGGTTGGCTCGGGCCCCGCCTCCTTGTGCAGGTTTTTGTGGGTCTTTGGAGGACTCCTTCTGGTTTTGACCTTCTTCCCTTGGGCTTTCCCCTGGGGAGGGACCTGTCCTCCTTTCTTCTGGTCACCCCCTGGTGCTGTATGGAAACCCGGGTTCTCACCCACTCATCAGCTGCTTCACCCAGCTCTCTGGGGTCTGTCAGCTTAGAGTCCACTAGATACTGGCGTAACTTCTCTTCTGCACAATGAGTCAAAATATGTTCTTTCAAAAACAAATTATACAATCCCTAATATGTGTCAACTTTGTTACCAACAATCCAGCCTTCCAGTGCCTTCACTGAAACGTCCACAAAGTCTGCCCAAGACTTTGAACTCAATTTCTGGGTGCCTCTAAACTTCACCCTGTACTGCTCTGGAGTCAGACCAAATCTCTTAACTAAGCATGCCTTCATCTGCTGGTATGATTCTGCATCCTCTCCCTTCAGGGTCAGGAGCCTATCCCTCCCAGCTACTGGAATCAACTCCCACAGGAGTGCACCCCAATACTTAGAGTGGACCCTACTCATTCTAAGGGCCCTCTCAAAAGCTGCTAGCCACCTGCCAATGTCATCCCCCTCAGTGTACTTGGGTACTGTACCCTTCGGAAGTTTGTGATCAAATACACCACCCCTGGACATTTCAAAATCTTCATCATTTTCACTGCCACCATTTCTTTTCAACGCCTCCTCCCTCTCCCATCTCTTCTCAGCCAATTCCAGTTTCCTCTGCTCCAAAGCTATCAAAGCTAACTGAGCCTGAAGCTGTCTCTCTGCAAGGGACGGTGGTGGTTCCTGAGTAAGGGACCCTTCCCCACTCCCACCATCTGGAATCATAGGGCTAACAGAGATAATGGAAGAGGCACCATCCTCACCCTCCTCTTGGGTGAGGTTGGGGGGAACACCCTCCAGCCCCCCTTGAATCTCCTCAGCTACCCCAGCCCAGGCCTGTAGGGACTTAAGTAACCCTGCTTTCCTAATCCTATTGGAAGCAGGCAGCCCCCTAAGCCTACACTGTACCCCAAGATCAGCTATCTTGAACTGGGACAGTTTAGCCAGGTCCAGCTCCATGGTTCCCTAGTTTTGGGTCACAAAAACTAGGCACAACAGACTTAGAACAATTTGGAAAAATCAAAACAATGGATTAAAAACAGTGTAGTCCAAATTCCCAAAATAAAACTCAAACGTTTTGTTCTAAGGCAATTTAGAGGATTTTTATGATCTTAATTCACTTTACTGAAAGGTGTACTTTTAAACACAAGTCCTCATCCACACCGCTGAGCACCAAATGTTGGAAAGTGGGTTATTGGTAGGGGCAAATGTAGGTCTGCCACTGGCAATAAGGCCACTAATACATGATAGGACTCAGCATAGGTCTTAGAAAATTATTCCCATGCTCAACCCTTGGTAACGTGGCTGCGAGCAGACAGGCTTAACTTCAAAGACAGGTATGTAAAGCGTTTAAAAACACCAATTCAGTAAATAATTAAGACACAACACATAATTAAAATCCAACACCAATTTATAAAAATAGAAAATATTTTTATCTTTAAAATGACACCAAAACGACAAAAATCCAATGTAGAGAACCGGAGATATGAATTTTCAAAGATTTAGCAAAATATAGCACTTAGAAGATTATAGCACCATATTGGGATACCTGCTCGCGATGGACCTGGTCAAAGTCAAAGTTTCAGGCCGACTGCGATGGAGCCCGGGGAGGCTACAGCTCGCGGCAGGTCCTGGTCTCAGTTTCTACCTTCACACTTGGAAACTTTTCTGGAGCTTTTCTCCCCGAGGTCCCTCGAAGCTCCCAGCCAGTCCGGATTCGGTGAGGGATCGCCGGATTGCCTTTCGACGAGCTCCCGGTCAACTTCCCTGGAGCGGACTTAAAAACTTTTTCTTTAGCGCTTCAGCGGGGCAACCCAGGAGCCCAGGCCGACACGTGATGGAAGGCAGGCGGCTTGGCTCTCGCGGTTGCTCCCGGTCACCTTTTCTACGAGCGGACTTAGAAACTTTTCTGGAGCTTTTTCTCGCGGGGTCTCTCGATGCTCTTCATGTAGCCGGTTCCGGTGAGGGTTCGCCGGCTTCAGATTTCTTCTAGTCCCGGTCAAACTCTGGAAGTTGGACCGACGGAGCTTTTAGCGGGATGAACCTGGGTGGCTTGGCCGGCTCGCGGTTGAAGGCAGGCGGCTTGGCTGACCAGGTTGAGTCGGTCCCTCTATGGAGCTTTTTTTCACAGTTCCTCCAAAGTTCTCCAAACTTCTTGAACTTCTTCCTGAAGTTCCTCAAAGGGTCCCAAAGTGTCTCAAACTCACTCCAAGGGTCTGGAAGCTCCAAGATGGTCCTTGAAAGTTGAGGACTTCAGTTCCCACAATCCACTTGGACGTCACCCTTACAAATCCACTGGTAGTTCTCCAAGGTGCAGATTTAGTTGGTGATGTTCCAGATGAGCTCTTTTAACCTGTAGCTTTCAGGGAGTCCACTCTTTAGTTCCTTTTCAGCAAGATAATCCACAGGGCTGTAGTTTCAGATGGTGCAGTCTTCAGAGGTCAGGCCTTAGAAATCTTTGCACAGCAAAACGTCTCAGCTTGGCAATGTCTTGCTTCAGTAAGTTTCAAGCAGCAGATGTGGAGGGCTCTGCCCCTCTCAGATACTTATTCCAAGTTCTCTGGGTCAAGCAGGAGGTCACCTCCTGACCAATGGGAGCAGGGTAACTCCTCAAACATATGACCACATCCTGTAGAGTGTGGCATTATTTTGTCCCAGAGTGCATCAAATCTTCCAAATCCATAATGGCTGATTTTCCAGCAAGGAGGTAAGAGCTGGCTAAACACACCCCTAGGATGGCTAATTTACTTAGACTCTCCCCCTGCATCTGCTCATACCTTCCTTAATCCTACCATCTGCCTAAGGTGGGAAGTTCAGAGTTGTAAATGACACTGTTCTCTGCTCTCCTCTATGATGAACATAGTTTACTGACTCCTCCCCTGGCCTGGCATTCCTATGGAACAGCACACTGCCCTGCCAGCAGAGCTGGTTGACCCCAGGGGCTCTTTATCACCTCTTCAAGGCAGCCTGGCTAATCCACTTAACTCTGACCAATCAGGGCAGACCACTGGAAGGCTGAATCTGGACTTACAAACAAGAAAGTCTTATAACTTCTTGTATGTACACTTTAGGAGAAATTCAACAATACCATATTGTTGAATTTATTAATACCATTCAGGGAAGTCTTTGAATGGCACTTCTAGCCCTCTCCTATCAAGAGTTATTAGTTAATAACTTTCTACCATGTTAACCTATGTAACAGGGGATTTGCAATGGGGAAAAATGACTTGGGCCATTTTTCCAGCACCAGGACTTACAAAAACATATTTTATAAGTACTTTGCTTATATCTACAGGACCCCCACCCCCTAGGACAACTAGGGGAGACTTTAGGGGTTCTGAATCTGTTGAAATATTGCAGATCCTCCCTCCACAGTGCTTCTAGCATCAAAGTCGAATTTGGGCAGCACTTTATCACAATGTGGGGAGTGAAATGTGAAATTTCACTTAACCCAGAGCATATAAAACTCATTTTACAGGGGTGTACCTTATAAATATCTGACCCCCCCCACCCCTGGGACACCTAGGGGAGACCCTGGGGGTTCCTAATATGCCAAAACATGGTAGTTTATCCATTTTTAAGTGCCCCAAACTCCAAAGTCGAGTTTGGGCACAATTTACTTTTTAAAAGCAGTCCTGGTACCCAGGGCTGCTTTTAAACTGACCTCAGGCTTCAGCAGTGCACACATGCAAGTGCAAAAAGAGCTACTGGCCTCTAAACTGCCATGCCCTAGGGTACTAGGGACTTCTAGGTAGTTTCAATCCCCCTGCCCTGTTATATACTAGGGGCTTATAGGGTAGGTCATGCCAATCACAGGGGTACCCCACCATACCATTGTGTACCCTAGTATATGTAGGTGTTTTAACCGTATTCTAATGTGTCTCTTTCAGCATAGCACTGGCCCTGGGCCTGGTTAGGCGGAGCCCAGGGTCAGTCAGTCAGTTACCACCAGTATCAGTCAGCAAAAAGTTGGGGGGTGCCCAGGGCACAGGATGACTTTGCAACAATTACCTATACCGTTTCTGTCTCATTTCTTATATAGGGGGTTCTATGTCTTCACTGAGCTAGGTTGAGTAAATAAGTCCTTCACTTAATATAGCTTTACTCGTGTATGTAATGTATCTTCTCCATAACACAGGATTTGATCTATATAGATCTGCTGGAATTGTATCTGGTTCTGGTGCTTTGCCCCTCCTTTGCCTATTAATTGCCTGCATAACTTTATTTAATGAGAACGGTTCAAGCTCCATTAATTCACCTACTACTGCATGATGGGTTTCCCCTGCCCATATCTGGATAAGAGTGGTAGCATAAAGCGATGACAAATATTCAAACTAGAGGTCTTCTACAATATGGAGTTCTGGTTTAGAGATTGATTGGGTACTGCCATTCTATATAATATACCATAGCATGCATGTATTTTTGGATCTAGTTATCCACAAAAGGGCCTACCATCTGTTATACTATCACATCTCCTTCTTTCTTTAAATAATATGACTTATGGTAAAACCTATGTACTAGTGAAGGGTGGCACTGTTTTGAGTTGACCGCATCAGAAACTCTTAGGGATATCCTTAGACCCTAATTCTAATCCCCAAGTTCTTGTGAGAACAGTTAATACGATTGCCGACAAGTTATTTAAAGAATTTACAGATGATTTTTCTGGAAATGTAGGTGGTGTGAAAAGATATGTTCATTGCATAAAGTTGAAAGATGGAGCAAAGGAAGTAGAATGTAAAGTGAGAAACTTACTTTTAGGCATATGTGGTGCTGTGAAGAAAGAATTCAAATGGTTGTGTGCTGAAAGTATGATTGAAGCAATTAAAACACCAGAATGGGTGGCTCCTGTTGTAGTAGCCACAGAGAGCTCAGGAGAGATCAGACTTTGCATAGATCTTAGAGATCTAAATAAAGAAGCAGTGGAGGATAAAGTTCTATTACCAAACATTGCCAAGATGGCTAGCATGCTAGTTGGTGCTAGAGTTTTCTCTACTATTGCCTCTGCTTACCATCAGGTGTGGCTTGTGAAGAATCAAAAGATCATATTTAGTTTATAACTCAGTTTGTAGTTTTTAGTTTTAGTAGGTTGCCATTTAGACATGTTCAGCGGCTTCTGTGTTTCAGAGGCTCATAAATGACCTCTTGGGAAAGTTATCTGTCGATAAAGTTTTCCAAGATGAAGTACTGCTTTTTAGTGGCACCATGGAATCTCACATTGAAAAAGTCAAAGTGTTAAGGATTTTTAGTGCTAGGGGTATAACTCTCAAGGCCAAGTGTAGGTTCTGCTTTCCTTTATTAATTTATTTGGGTTGTGTTATAACTGCTGATAAGATCAATTTTGCATTTGCCCAGTCCAACCAAGAAAGAAGTTGCAAGCATTTCCGGTAATGGCAGAGTTTTATGCAAGGTTCATTCCCAATTTTGGCAGCACATCTAATGCTACCTGTAAATTATTGAGAAAAGGAGTGCCATTTTCTTGGGATGATGAATGTCAAAGGGAATTCTAGGATATCAAGAGCAGTCTTTCTAATGCACAGAGTCTGAGAAGTTTTATTCCAGCTTTGCCCTGCTGTTTGGTCATTGATGGCAATGATAAAGATCTTGGGAAGTTTTGAAACAGAATAGTGAAGAGGTAACTTTGGCATTTGCATCCAGGGCCTTGAGACGTGCAGAGATTAAGTATTCTACCATCGAGAAGAAAGCTTTGACCATGTTTTGGGTGATGAGGAGTTTAATAAGTTCCTATGCGGTGTCACGTTCAAGGTTCAATCTGATTCTAAGCCTCTTCATGAAATGTTTGGGGGAAAAAAGGTTTGGATTTGTGTTTCTTCTCTGATATGTAAATGGATATTTGCTCTTTGCTTGCCTAGCTTATTGCGAGGATGAAATCACTTGGTAGAACATCTGTGTGTAAGTAGCCCGATCTCCTGAAATAAGCCCCAAATGTGCATGAAACTCTCCTTATAAGCCATGGAAAATTTTGAGCCTGACCTGTCCATATATGGAGTTAGCTTTCTCTATCTGGAGGATCCTGGGCATCTTGCCCAAATACATATACTTTTGAACTAAGAAAACACTGAGTAGGTTTGAAAAGGATGCTTTTGGCTCTGTTGCAGAGCTCCTTGAATTTAAAAAGAGGCATTTTGTGATTTGCACTGTTATCTCTTCTCTGAAATCAGTCCCCCTAACCCTGTGATTACACAAATCGCTGGAGAACTGCCAGGATCCTGTAAGACATTCAAGAATGAAACCCCACATGGTACCTACTGGTACAGATGGCCCTCGTATCCATCATGGATCTCTGGAGGCTGCTCCTGTCTCCCTTCCTGCTTTAAGTCATCACCAACTCAGTAAAAGGCTTACCCACTACTGGAGTCACTTTCAGTTCTGCCAAGCCTCCCGAATCCTAGTGAAGGTGGACCATTCAGGGAAAGACATCCATACCAGCGACCAAACAGAAGAACTACAGTGATCCCTCCCGCCCCCCACAAGTTCCTGGTGAACAGAGGGTGGTATTACTGCTAGAGATGATTACTTGCTCACCTGCACCCCAAAATTATTGTTTCGCCCAAGTGTGGTGAATCTTCAATGTGGGAATATAGCTGGCTGTACCCTAACAGGCTGAACCTCACAAACCCACAGGTGTTTTTCACCCTGTAAAAGAAAAGGCAACACTCAGGATAGCCTATAAGTCTAACCAGTGGCGGCTCCTCCCCTAAGGCGGAGGAGCGTCGCCCACTGCTATTTCAGCAGTGCAAAAAATAAAAATAAAATGATAATAACAGGACGTTATTATCATTTTATTTTTCTAAGCAGGAGTCGGGGAGGGGCTGGGCTCTGTGACGCCAGAGCAGGGGAGGAGTGGTTAGGGCCGGCCAAACCATCATGCTCACTTGGCGTGTTCTACATTGGGCTGTGTTGCACTGCCCTGTGGAGAACATGCCCAGGCACTGCCTGAGAGTCCAAACAGGACGCTCATACCAATCACGACGCTGCTACTGCCTGGGTGCTTCCAGCAGACCTAGGACGGAGGAGAGGCGTGCGGCGGTGAAAGTAAGTTTATTTTTTTATTTTTAATCCATTCCCCCACCCTTCCACCCCCATTCTGAGGCAGCCGCCACTGAGGTCTAACATATGTTTAATGCAAAAAACAAACAAAAAAATATGTAATCAAATCAATGTTTTGCAATTGCTGTTGCAACAACTAGAGCTCCCGCACTCAATAAGTTGGACCATAAAATATTAAAGTCTATACCTTCATCAACCCTTTTTATACAATTTTTTGTTTTTCTCACTGGAGGTGTAACTAACTAATATTAAATTATGAGCAGGTGGCAGGATATTTTCACAAGAATGAATGTGAAAATTCCTTGAAGAACAGACACTGAATGGACAAATTTATGGAATCGACTATTTTCTAAAATTCTTGCTTCATCAATTCTTAGAACGGGGCTAAGCTTACTACACAACGTAATGTGCGATTGTAAACCACTAAATATAATTACTTCAGTCCATTCGAAATACATGTACCGATGCAGGAATACTAGGATTTCAGTGATATGAAGGTGAATATGAAATAACATTACAATTCAGTAATAAAGTGTATAGGTACATTTTATAGAATATATGTGCATTAGCATTTTCACAATAATAGTAATAGTGTTTAATGCACGAAAACAAGTGACTACTTTCACACCCTGATCATGAGCTTCGAACACAGGATAACATTGCGAGAAGACTTAATAACAAGAAAATAAAATTCTCTCTCCATGATACTGAACCACCCTGGGAAAACATTCTACCATTAGCTAATGTTGATTACCATAGGATAACATTTGACCTATTATTTCCTATAGACATAAATGCCTGAACACTTGTTTCCATATTATTTGAGTTCCTAAATGTAGAACAATCAGTATTAGAATATTTAGATTTATTTTCTACTGCCTACTTTTTGCTGTCTCTTAATTGTCTTCAGAATTAAGAATAATGGTTTCAAAGGAAGAAGCTTGACAACCATATTTATTAAATTTGGAAATGTTATACTTTACTTATATTGTACCTAGAAGAAACCTATACACTATCTTCTGTAGAGCTAAAGAGTTAATTGCTCCACCACCGCTTGCATCAGTGAGCCTAGGAAGCCAATAAGCCTCTGTTGGGAGACAGCGTTTACAATTCATCATTCACCACGCAATAACTTTACCATGCATCCTTTACCAGGCAATCATAACTGGTGACCCAGGTAGGCAAAGGAAATAACGACCGATCTGGCTATCTATTTTGTGGTTTTATTTGCGCAAACCAGATTCCAAAGTACTGTTCGAGCGAGAATCAAAACTCCACTACATTACATCTGCTTATTGAGAACATATAGAGCAGGGGTCTCCAACCTTTTGTCTAATGAGAGCTACTTCTGATCTTTGAATATCATTGTGAGCTACTGAAGGCCAAGTAACTAGTACATTGTTACCAGACACCTCCTTGACCAGTTTCATTGACTTTAAAGCTAATGTCCATGAAGTACGATACTTTGGTTTGAACAAAATACTGTGACTATGGGTATTATGAGAGGGCTGCCATGTGCGGCAGTGAGTTCATGCTCTGTGGGGATGTATGAACACGTGTGTGAATGAATGGGACATATGTGTACAGGTGACTTATGGCCTGTGTCGTATATACTTGTGGCGCAGTCTGTATCTATCCACAAGACCATTTACAGGAGACCATGAAAACCATGGACTTCCAATAAAGTTCGTTGACATAGCTGGAGGACTAAATGCCTAAACTGTATTCTAGGAAATAGTCATGAGACGTCAGACCAAAATCTCATAGTGATCAATGGTTTCGAGGGAAACCAGAGTTGTTCTCAGCATTGGTTATTAAATCCATCAAGACGCTGCGAAGACTTCAACCTGGGAGTCCGAAGTTCAAATTATATGAAAACTCCTTAAATTATCAAAAATGTCATATAGTCATCTCTGCGCAAGCCAGTACATATTGATTTCTACAGGTGCAATAATATTCGGTTTTGGAGACTGTGTGATATTCAGCCAAACATTTTAAATATATGTGGACATGAAACAAAAACTCCACATTCGCCGATGCCGTGGCACAAAATACACTTGCTTATATAATTGTTTTCTTATTGTCAGAAGCATATCATGCACACTGAAATATAATGAATGCATTTGAAATGGCAGTGATAGGCATCAGAAAGTAATGACAAGTTCTACAACAATTCTTCAAGTAATTCCTTTGTTGGCACCTTTACCTAAACGTTTAACAGGTAGCAGTGCGGTGTTATTAGCAATCTGTCTTATAGTCAGAGGGTTGCTCTGCTCAAAGAAGACAGAAGGTCAGGGCGAGAGACAAAGTGGAAGAAAATGAAGGCCTGGGGAAACAAGACAGTATGTAAAATGTGGAAAAATGCCATCCTGATCTTTCAGATACCAATGATTCCATTCTGGGAGCCATAGTCTTGAGTCAGTTAGAGTGAAACTAATTTCACTGGTACCAAAAAACAACAACTTGAAAGTACAGGACTAGAGAAGTTGTGCTGGTGAAATGCGTTCTCCTGTAGACCAATCATCTACATCTAGGAAGGGTGATAGGCATATTCCATTTACTTCTTCCAGTCCATCGCCTGCCCTTTCTTGCTGATTTAGCCATGCAATGGAGCAAACACACTTGCTGCAAAATGGGTGGGTCAAACACATTGAACGGTGTTGGCTCTGGGGCGCTTCTCACTGCTAGTCTCCGGCTATATCTGTGAACAATAGGCTGCTGCATTTTTGCATCTGTGAAGATGGGAACCTTTCCATCTTGTTTTGATTGTTTGATTTGTGCATTTATAAAGCGCACGGTCACTCGGGAAGGAGCATCTTGGCGCTATGCAGGTGTGAGCAGAAGCATCAGACTGTTATAGATCACACCAAAGAGCGACAGAGGGAGTTTGGCGCTGTAAAGATCCAGGTCTTAAGCGCTTTCCTGACGATTGTCTCTGACTCCAAGATTCATCGTAGTGTGGGCAAGATGTTCCATGCTCTTGTACCTAGACTGGCCATGGACTTGCCACCTCTAGATTTGAGTTTAAATGTGGGGGGGGGGCTTTAAACAAATGAGCTGAGGAGGATCCGAGTGTTCTAACAGTAACATAGGGTGTAAATCTAGCGGTGAAGTATGAGGGCCCTGTTTTCCTAAAAGCTCTGAGGGTGATTAAAAGAAGCTTAAATGAAATTCTCTTGTGGATCAGCAGCCAGTGCAGGGTTTTCAGGGCTGTCCCAGCCAAAGAGCGCACCAGCAATTTTAAGACTAGTCGAACCGCCGCATTTTAAACCATTTGTAACTTTTTTAGGACCTGCTTATTTGCCCCGGCATATAAACTGTTGCAATAATCCAGCCTAGATAAGATCAGGGCTACAGCCACCATTTTCCTTGCAGCAATGGGGATGAGATTGAATTTTTTTTTAATGATTGGATTAGATTAAAACACATCCCTGCCACTGCCAAGGCTTGTGGCCGAAAGAGAGAGTGGCGTCAAGTTTGACCTCAAGATTCTTGACTATGTTCACTGTATCGGGTGGGGCCGGAATATCTTCAGGCCACCATTTCAATGGATCGAATGGGTTATCTTTGCCTATTAGCATTATCTCAGTCTTGTCAGTATTGCATTTATGGTGGTTGGAAGACATCCACCGAATGACCTCTGATAAGCATTTGTTAAAATTCAGTTCAGATTCATTTGAGTCCTTATCCAAGTCTAGGATAAGCTGCGTATCATCTGCATAGGATGTAGTTTTGATTTGGAATGATGAAATTAATGATATTAGTGGGGCCATATAGATGTTGAACAAAAAGAGGATGAAGGGAAGAGCTCTATGGTACGCCCGTCGGAATAAGGGGTTCTTTATAAAGGAAAGGACCTAAGACAACCATTTGCCTACGATTATGTAGAAAAGACTGGATCCAAGCCAGGACCGTGTGTTCTGTAGTGTGCTTGCATTACGATGTTTTGATACAGGAGGAGAATCCTCTGTACTTTACAGTGGTGTTTGTGAAAGGCACTCCCTATCAAGTTGAGGTTATCTGGGGTGGAGCCACATATTTCTTGGGTGCACCTTCACATTAACCCATAAACCCAGTCAGCAGGTTGTAGGTTGTGGCAACCAAATAGGTTGGTGGGCCGTTCTTGAACCTGAGAATGGAAACAGTTAATCAGTTTTTTGCAGTAATTTCTAATTTAAAGTCACATCATGAAATGTACAAATTTAGCAAAGCTGGAGAAAGTGGAAAAGTGTCTTGGAGGGTGAGGCAAGGGGTGACCAAGCAGGCTAAGGACTCTCTTGCTTGAGCTCTGCTGCCATCCCCATTCCATCCGCCATAATCCGTAAGCTGGTGAGGCACACATGATTGTAGAGGATGGCGTACAGCCCCTGGAGACCCCATTCTCTTGTAGCACAGCGGCCGGTGGCGTCCTCATCTGCAGAGGCGTGGGGCCTGGTGGGGTCTGCGAGAGGCTGATGCTGCAGGGAAGAGACTGCAGTCTTGCTGCCCAGGAGACATTGTATTTGTATAAACAAATAACATAGATAAAAGACACTGTACTATTCCCAAAGGGCATATTCTTTAAAAACCAGTACCAATCCATTTCATACCAAATGTAGCGAGGCTGGCTCCATACAAATAGAGCCAGTACCAATATCAAGGCAAAATTGCCCAAATTGGCCTTTCAATTGTTCTTCCGTGTGTTTATCCATACTTCAATGGTGCCAAACGGAGTGAGATTAGCTCCACTACATTCTTGTTGAAGAATCAATTGAAAATGCAATTTTGCCTCGATATTGGTACTAGTTTGATCTGTATGGGACCAGCTTCACCGCATTTATTATGAAGAGGATTGGTACTGGTTCTTAAAGAATACGCCCCGGCACTGAAACATTTGACTGGGATAGGCCTGGTAGTCAGATGACTATGTCCTGAAGAGACCCTAACAGTCACAAGGGGTCGAAACGTTGGCGAACCCTCCCTATTGGTCTGAAAACTATGATGGGCGAAGTTACGGGTAAGGGCGCTAAGAGACTATTCCACTAGATATAATTGAACCTGATTTTCTGATATCATTACAAGCGATGCTTAAAGAGGGGGAAGAACTTCACCTTTCTACCCCAAAACCAATTAGACTAATCGGACATTGAATCAACCAATCACTAGCACACGCTATTTAGAGTGTTCAAATCAAACTATCAGTCAAGTAATGCACGTTGGAATCTATTGGTTGTTATGTGTAATTTAACTTCAAAGGATTCCACACTTACATATGCTAACCCTGTTATAAATTTTATCAATCAATGCATACAACTATTGGGAATTATACAGTGTCTTTTCTCGATGTTCTTTGTATATACAATCACCATTGGAGCACTGCGTTGTCTGCACTATAATCACTTATTTTGGTGATTGTTACACTTGATTGGAGTCAAAACATTACAAGATGCAAACTATATCAGTCCTATGTTTTGTCTTCTTTGTATTTAATGTTGGTCTTAGTAACTCTAGGTTCCTTCTAAGACACATAAGAAGGTACCACTTTTGAATGAGTCCCACGGGACAATTGTTATATAAATGCATACCTACAATGGTCCACGGGGGCAGATAGAGTTGTCCTTGTTATTTAAGCACAGGAGTCTTTGGCAGGAGCGGCAGTGCCTTGGCTATATCTAATGGCTGTTACTGCTGGTGGGACACCGTGCGAGGTGGTGGCCTCAGAGATGGAGCAGTGCAGTGTCCCGGTCCTGAGATGAAGCACCATCCAAGAGTGAATGGCCCAGTGGAAGACAGGGCTGCAGCCTAGGAACGTGACTCTGTTGGCCGGAGGGGTTGGCAGTTGGGGCACCTTGTGGAGGTGCAGTCTGCGAGGAGAGGCCAGGGGCCATAAGCTCTTCTAAAAGCTGTGTGGCAGCAGAAGGGAAGGGATTGGAGCAGTCGTGGAAGTGAAGGCAGGTTGCCATACCCCAGGGAACACGGCTGTGGATTCAGAGTGTGTACATAATCCAAAGAGGAGAGCTAACACTGAGGCTGCATAGGTTGCTGTATCCTCCAGATGGACACAGGAAGGCCCAGAATGGCACTGTAGAATGCAGACCATACCTAAAGTGGATGATAGCTGCACTGCCACTCTCTTTGGGCTCATGCAGGGGCAATGATCTGTGCTGGTGGAGGAACTCCGCACGATGCAGCGTGCCCTAGATGTGGGTGAGCACTTTACTATTCTATGTGGACCTGGAGGCCTAGTAGGAGGAGTGGCCCCTCATCATTGGTGCTGCTGTGTTGTATCCAAGCATAGGTGATGGACCAGTGGGTGGCACACTGACCAAGCAGATGCTTAGCTCCGCCACCCCCCCTATTTTAAACGTGTCACAGGACTGTGTTCATTGGTGGTGAATTGGGTCAGTCCATAGTTGCACCAGCATTCTGAGTCCTGCTACACACTTCTCGCAGGCAAACACATGGGTAAAGACAAGCAGGCACCACAACCCTTGAGGGGAAAATCCACAGGTTCACAAGAACGAGATCCACCCGAAGTGGAAGGAGTTAACCATGGCAAACGTGCCGGTGGAGGAGGGCCCCCTCGGATTCCACAGCCTTAATCCTGTTGGCCAGACAGATGTCACAACAGTCATTGGTGGGAAAGATAGGAGAATTGAGTTCGTACCTCACCATGTAGAGTGATGAAAACTGAAACCTGCATCTCTCAAGCCGAAGACACTCTCCACATGTTTCAAACCAAAGTTACCAATCTCCAAAGACTGATTTATCAGCTGAAGGCCCGACAGAGGACATAGAAGAGCGCTCCTGAAGTAATAATAGTAGGATCATGGGCATCTCAGAAGGTCCTAAAGGGTTGGCTCCTACACAGTTTATCATGAAGTGGCATCAGTCTTGAGTACCACAGGAGAAGGTATTGCCCTGTTTCATTGTAGAAAGAACTCGCTGGTCCCCATCTGCCGCTTGCCACGCCATAGTGGCCCATGACTGCCTGAATCTTTAATTATGCAGACATGGGTGCCATCCTGAGTGTCACACACACAAAAAAGGAAAGTTGATGTGTGTTGTGTTCCTGTTATGGTCTTTCCAAATTACACCTTCAAAGTGAGGCAAAAACGTTGTTCTTTTATGAAGGTCAAACAGAAGTTGCGCCCAGTGCAAATACAGTATATGCTTCAATTTCCTGCACACATCAAAATGAACTAAGAGGATAAGACACTTTTCTTTGACACCTTGGAGAGTTCATGGTACTGGGTGGAGGAGCGACCACACATCTGACACAACCGAGCCTCCCCGCCAGGGTTCCCCGGAGAGGAAGGAGGAACGGGGGTCCCAGAGGCAGTTGTCATAGTGTACACACCAGAACAGGAGGTGCCATCGCTCCAAAGAGGATTTCATTAACCCAAAGCCCATGAGAACACTGTTGGAGGGCAATACATGGTAACAGCACAAGTAAGACTTGATCTGAACTCCCAAGACAGGGTGGACGATCAGGCATGCACTCCACCTGCACCTTGTATTGCAAACGGGGCACATCTTCCATGCCATAGCTAAAGATAATAGCATGTTTCTTTTTTGGGGGTTGGGGGGATGGGACATGTTTTCTTGTTGAGGTTTGCTGTGGCGTGACAGATGGTGTGAGGGGAGTTGGAGGAGGGAAGTTTCAAGCCTGGGTTCAAACAGTAGCAAGTTTTTCACACACATTCACCAAACATGTATATTGTCTACAGCATGGTGGCGGATAGGGGTGGGATAGCCAGACGGGTTACAAATTTCTCTCTTGGACAGTGAATTGACTCAATAACTACATCAAACCGGGGCCAGTGATGCAATTTGCCAAACAACATTATCCACAGGTTCTGTTGCTCCAGTAGATGCATCTGTTGGGGACAAATTGTTTGTTCCCGGATAGACATGGCCTCAGCAGTGTGTTTCACGTAGGACACACTTCTGGGTACATGGGGGTGGCCATCTTCCTACACAAATTGTTCCTATTGGTAAATCCCCAGGTTGAGGTGGATAATATTGGCAGATATATTTTACTCGGGGGCAGGACTGGTCCAATCTTTCTATCTATGTTCCTCCGTCCATGCTTGAGGAGTCATTGAAGGAACTGACTATGTTCCTGTTGTGTAAAGTGATGAAAAAACTAATCAATGGGGGAGATTTTCATGCAGTAATGATTCCACAGCGGACACCTGGCAGCCACATGCTCCCACAGAATGCCTGGGCGTACAGATTGGGTGGCCTCTCCGGGACTAGTAGATGTTTGGCATAGGTGGCATGAGTGAGATAAGGCCTTTTCCTTCTTCTCGTGGGCACACAGATCTTTCCTCCATATCCACTATTGCTTTCTCTCCATGAACGAAGTCCAAGATGTAGTGGGGATGGACTTGCTGCCACCTGGAATCTCAGACCACTTCCCTGTTCTCCGTCAGATGAACAGGAAAGACCACTGCACTTGTAGCTTATGGAGACTAAAGGCCTAGTGGTTAACTAACTGAGAACGTACATCAGGATGCAGAAGATTTCTTTACACAGAACGCTAATTCATTGGTCTCTGCTATATGCTTCTGGGGTGCATTTGCCACAGTGATGAGGTGATGAGCTGTGTCTCATGTCCAGTCCCAGAAGAGGCAGTGAAGTGGATAGCGCCGCACTTGTAATGAAGGTATTACATCTTGACTACAAGATACATAAATTAGGCCAAACTAACCTGGAGGATGAGGCCATACTGACCTGGTCCCAACTAAATAATATCTCCATGGAAACAGACACAAGCCTGTGGGTGACCTGGTGTGGAAGGCTGTGTGAGACCGGAGATAACTGGTAAACTGTTATTTTGGCTAGCAACCAGGGAGCGTGCCCCGTTGGTCATCCCTGCGGTAGATGACCATGAGGGTTGGCTGGTGACAGCACCCAAAGATATTGCGAAGGCTTTTACAGACTACTATAGGCTTCTATATGCAGCCTGCCTTCCCCCTGCGGTGAAAAAGGAGACTCCACTGAGTACGCTTCCACTGCCCATGGGGTGTCTTCAGCCCTCGGATCATGAGGAGCTGGACCAGGCAATTACTGAGGAGGAGTTTATTCTAGCAATAGAGGGACTGAACTACGGCAAGGCTTCGGGCCCAATGGGTTGCCTGGGAAATTAGTTAAACATTTTCCTTCAGTGGTGACTCATGTTATGAACTTGTTGCAGGAGGTGGCCCAGTGGGGGTGCATGGCTGCCGGAGACCTGAGTGAGGACACCATTGTCATCTTCACTAAGTAGGACATGCCACAAATCTAGTGCTCTGCCTATCAACCCATCTCATTCCTAAAGATGGAGATGAAGATTCTTGCTAAGATCCTGGCTATCAGGCTGGTGAGGGTGATCGGAACAGTGGTTCATGAAGATCAGAACTGTTTATGCTCAGATGTTGTATCAAGCATTGCATTACGCAAGTACACCTAGCACTAGCCAAGCACCGTGTCCTTGAGGGCCCCTTCGCACTGGTCCTCTTTGACTTTGAGAAGCTGGGAATTCCTTTTTCGAACATTGCACAAGAAGAACTTTCAGCCTTGGTTCATCAACCTGGTACGGACATTGTATGTGATCCCCTTGGCTATGTTGAGGGTTAATGGAGTGCTGCCAGGCTCCTTCCCTATTGAGAGGGATACCTGACAGGGATGCCTCTTTCTCCAATACTATTTGTCCTAACCAGTGAGCCGCTGGCTGAATACAGGGAAGCATGGGTGTGGGGTTTTAGGTGGAAGGAGGGCTTAGAAGACCATATCTCGCTATATATAGATGACGTCCTGCTATATCTTCAAGACCTGGCTGCAATTGGGGACCGCATGATGGAAATGCTGCAGCTATATGGTATGGCCTCGGGTCTGCTTGTAAATTTGTCCAGGTCGGTGGTGGTTCCACTTCAGGGTGAGGTTAGCGGTCGGGGCAAGATGTCACCGCTATAGTCCCTCCACAGTAGGTTTAAAAACTTAGGTATGCATTTTTCCCTGGAATATTCCTCTTATTGGGAACACAATTCAGCCCGCTTATAAAAAGGACCAACCTGGACCTCAAAAGGTGGGCCTACTTCCCATTCTCTACTCTGGGCAGGATTGCTCTATATAAAATGATAGCGCTACCCGACTGGCTGTATGTACTCCAGAATTTCTTATTTGAGATATCCTTATCAGCTACAACGTCCATATAGATCCTACATCTGGACTGATATGACCCAGGATATCCTTCAACAAGTGCATAATGCACATGCATGATGGGAGCTACACATCTTGTTCTCTAATATTGGGCAATGCATATGCTCACCATAAATGACTGGTTATTTGCCAATAGGCATGATCCGAACCACCGCCTATAAATAGTGGAGCTTGGGGAGAAAGGGGCGGTCTATCATTTATACAGCCTGGGACCCTTGTCATCCCTGCTTGAGGTTAGAAGAGCGACATTGAGGGCGTGGCAAGGAACCTTGCACTACATACATTGGTTCCAGACTTTCACGCAGAAAACACCACTGTGGACTGGGGACTGGCTCGCTAATGCAGATAGGACACGTGACTTGAAAGGGTGGTACACTACAAGACTGTCAAAATTTGGTGATGTCTGGTTAGGGACACACATGAAGGCAATCAACTGCCTCAAGTGGGACTATGAACTGCATAATTTGCAGTTATATATAAATTTACAATTACCAAGTGTGTTAAACCTTCTGAAGCAGTCTCCTGGGACTCTTCCTGAATTTGGCACTTGGAGGCTAGTCTGACATCTCAGGATGGAATCTCATGGTAGTACTGCTCTTTGATAGTTAATACTCTGGACCCACTGGCCGGCATTCGGGGGCGCTGGCAGGATGATGTGTGGACTACAAAGGATTGATGAGAGCAACCTCTCAACACCAAAGGGACAGGGTATAACCAGGAATCAAAACAGCTACCCCTCGGTCAACATATTCACTCTTATAAAATCACACAATAAGTTCCTCCACTCGTTAAAATTTCATTTTAAGAACATTTATTACAGTCCTTATATAAATGTATCATACTTTACACAACAATCACAGGCCTAAAAACACATGAAATTTCATAAACACATCATTCATTAAGAGAAAAAATTATGAAAACCAAGCGAAAAAATGTAACTTAAAAAAAATCACATCCACATGTCACTGAGGAAATATGGATTCGTTTTTCATGTACAATTGGTCAGTGCTAGTGCATTATGTTAAATCACTTTGTTGACAATAAAGGACTGTAAATGGATGATGTGTGGTTGGGGACCCAGATGAAGGCATTCAACGACCTCAAGTGGGACTATAAACGCATAATTTGCAGTTTTATAGATATATCCAATTAACAAGTATGTTAGAACTTTTGAAGAGATCTTCCAGAATTCAATCCACTGGAGGCTAGGCTGGTGTCCCGGGATGGAATCTAAGGGTGTTAGTGCTCTTTGATAGTTAATTCTCTGGACCGACTCTGGTGGCGCTGGCAGGATGATGTGGGGACCCTAGATGATGACGAATTGAGGGAGGTGTTGCCACCCCGCACACTACTACGTCTTTGCTTCATTCAACGTAACTATCTGCACAGGGCGTATTATCATATGCTGGAAAGATTGTATTGTGGAAGCAAATCCAAACTGCCCCAGATGTCCAACGGAGAAACTCGCATTCCTTCATATGGTGTGGGTCTGCCCAAGTATCAGAGGGGTGGAAAGGATAATGAGAAACTTATTGGAGAGGTCAGTGCCCTTCACCTCCAAGATGGCTCTACTGAGGCTACTGCATGAAGAGGGTGGGCCTAGAAGTAGCCAAATATTACTTGGGGTCGGATGTACTATCCCCAAGAGGGATATAACATGCAGGTGGATCTCCAGGGATGCCCCCCCCCCCTTTGGGATTGGCAGAGAGGCATTGACCATTGTGCGCTTATGGAGAAGGAGGTCTACTTAGCAAGGGGCTTCTCTCATAAATACAGAAAATTCTGGGGGTTGTGGCAGGAATACTCACGGGGGACAACTTTGCGAGTGCCCTTATGGAGGTTGGGGCTCATCGTTCCTGTTAATAGACTTGTGGAGTATTAAATCCAACCAGTGGTACAGGATCATGGACACCCACAACCAGATGGAATTTACTAGGCCCTGCTATTCCTGTTATTTGCTTTATAATTAGCTGATTTGCGTTTATGTACATCACACATGCAGCGGCTCATTATCAGTGATGGTGTGGATAACCTTGCCTTATAAAATAATAAGTATTATGAAAAAAAGAAAGTGAGGAAGTACAGGAAAATACTCTGCAAGCATGCCCATCAGTTTCTCGTGTGGCCTCAACTTGCCGCTTTGGGTAGGCTTTTATTGACAGATGGGCTAGAGGTAGGCAGTCTGAACATTTGATGCCGATCTCTATGCATATTTTAGGTATTTTCTTTATGAAAGTTCTATTGAATCTCTCAACTTTGCCTGAATATCTGTGGTATTAGGCGCAGCGTTAATCTTTATGGATGCCTAATGCTTTGTGCAGTTCTTAAACTATTGAGGACACAAAGTGACAGCCTTTATCACTTCCAACTTTGATTAGTAATCTAAACTTTGGGATAAACTCCCAGTTCAGTCTTTTGGCGACAGTGATCGCATAAGCTCCAGCACACAGGGAGGCTTCCACCCAACCTGATAACAGATATTCATTAATACAAACTGGTCGCAACAGCATTTGGGCATCTGAATGAAGTCAGTTTGGACATATATATTTGAGCCCCCCTGAGATGTGGTGAGCTGCTTGGGTTATTTTAACAATCTTATAACATTGTATGTTTGACAAACAGGGTAGGAATGGCGGTACTGCTGAGTCATAGTGGGGATATAGGGAGCAAATCAGTGCATATTTGAAGCATTAATCATGCCATTCTTGCTAATGGGCAATAATGTGATACAAACATCTAGTTCAAGTTGCAGAATTCTAGGGGCAACCAACTTACCATTTTTGTCTTGCCAAAGGCCAACCAGTGCCTTTGCACTCATGCCTACTCTACACTGTCTTTTCACTTTCAAGTATTTGCTCATATACAGCAGCAACATCGAGTAAGGTGGACATGAGGAGATAAGGGGTTTGAGACAAATACAAAGTTACATTCGGATTTGGTGACAAGGCAGCATTTTAGCAGATGACTAAACAAAAGCATTTCCACAAGATAATTTATCCTGGGAGCACTGAGATGAAGCATATTTGACTACTGTAACCTCCCTTGGTACCTGGAGAGCATCAAGCAAACATGTTTTGCAGCTGCCACCTGGTGCATCTGCCCAAGGTATGGAAGTCCTTCTGCATCCAAAGGAGTCCATAGTCATGTGTGACTCCAAATGTGTAGTTAGAGTTGGTAAAGAGGGTAAGGAAACAATCTCAGATGAGGACAGCACGCTAAACTACCTGGGAAGAATACACCAGGAATAAACTTGGAGTTTGCTTTCCAGTACTTCATGTAGTCTAAAAAAAAAGTATATCCAGCTACCAATTTCTCTTCATTATTTCTAAGGCAAGACCCATAAAATTAAACACAACATCCCAGTTGGACCATGGCGAATCAGAGAGATATACACAGGGTTCGGAAGAGTGGGCAGTGGGTATTCAATCCTGGGCTTCCCCATCTTGGGAGATAGGAAGTACTCAGATACACAGCTGTAATGTGAGACGCAGACAACAGACTTTTGTATTTTGGTAATGTGGACATTGACAGGTGCTGGGTTTAGTTGTTAACAAGAGAGCAACAACTGAATGCAGTAAAGTGAATGCGAGGAGTGATTCCAACATTATGTTTTCTGATAATTCAACGTGGTGTGCAGCAGCCACAGCCACACACAAACATGAAGGCAATCCAGCAGCAACACAATCCAAAGCAGAAAAGTGTTAAGTAATCACTTTCTTCTGGTTACTGTGATCTTGCATTAGCACACAGACAGCAAAGCCCTCCTACTCATGGCAATATAATGTAAGTGTTAACAATATTGAGGCCAACCTAAAGCAAGAGATGAAGACAGTGCACTCTTTAAAGATACAGAAGCATTCTCTACTTCTCTGGACCAAGGCAAAGGCGTGGGCTCTTTTTGTAAAAAGGCTTATAATATTAGCATTAGATTTATTTATTTATAAACCCAAGCGGGTATCAGAGCGCTTCACAATTTGGATGGGTAGGAAGTAATAGAGGGAAAGGACCAGCGTTACATATAAATGCAAACACGAAAAGGTTCCCAGAGGGTATCAGAATACATCACATTTAGGGTAGGACTGGGGGAGGAACATACATTATTTAAAAGTGCATAGCAGGGGATGCTGGGATTAACCGGTGTACACCAATCTAGTAGGCAATCAGGGGACGGTGAATAAGAAATGAAGCCATGGCCCTTTAAGGCAAGAACTTGTTCACTAGGAATATTTTTACTTCCTTTTTGAAAGAAGCCGTGGAAGCAATTCGGCAAACTTCTGGTGGAAGAGAGTTCTAGATCTTCGAGGCGGAGTCTGAGAAAGCTCTTTTTGTGGAAAATCTGTGGTTTCAGGAGCAATGAGCTTGCACTTCATGACGGTCTACCCCCTCCAGACAATTTTAGCTTTTGTGCCAGATAAAAGGGGGTCTTAAAATGGAGGGTTTTGTGAGTCATGCAGGCAATCTTTAGCTGTATTCTTGCTTCGTAAGACAACCAGTTTAGGGATGTTAGGGCTGGGGATATATGAGCGTTTCTTTTTGTACCGGTAATCAATCTGGCTGCGGCAATCAAGGAGGCCCTTAGTGGGGCCAAGGTATATTTGGGGAGGCCACAGAGCGTGACGCTATCGTTGTCTAGCCTAGGTAATACAAGCGCTTGAACCGCCTGCTTGAAATCATCTTGTCGAAGAAATGGTTTGAGAGTTCTTAGTATACTCAACTGGTGTTTAGCACCCTTGCTTACATTAATAATATGATTCTGCATATTCAAGTGCTTGTCAAATGTGATTCCGAGGGATTTAGAAGATTCAATAATGTGGGGAGAGCAGTTGAAGGCAGTGAGGTGTTTCATCCAGAGGTCGATTTTGGGGGTGTGATTAGGAGGCGAAATGAGAAGGAATTCCGTTTTGAAGGTGTTGAGCAAGAGGTGGTTCTCAGTTTGCCAGTTTTGAGTATTCGTCAGGGTAGCGTTAAGTGAAGTGAAGCCTTCAGGGGAGGTTATTTTTAGATAGAGTTGAGTGTCATCCGCATACATATGAAAAAGAATGTTCGCGGAATTTAGTGTATTTGCTAACGGTTCCAAGAATAAATTGAAGAGTATGGGTGTTAAGGCAGATCCTTGTGGAACCCCCATGGATACTGTAGGGGGCTGAGATAGGGAATGATTCACCTTGACTCTTTGGGACCTATTGTGGAGGAAGGAAGTAAACCCTTGCAATACCTGTCCTGAAATCCAATCCTGTGTCCTAGAATGGATAAGAGGTTGTTGGGATTAACAGTGTGAAACGCAGAAGATAGGTCAAGGAGGATGAGGAGGCAGGATTCGTTTAGGTCTCGCGTTTTTAAACTGTCATCCAAAATGTGAGTGAGAGCAGATTCCGTGCTGTGACCTCTCTGAAAACCAGATTGATGATGATCCAGAAGTTGGAAATTCTCAATATGTACGCAAAGTTGCGATTGTACGCATTTTTCAAGAAGTTTAGCCAGAGTGGGGATCTTGGAAATAGGACGGAAGTTATTAAGATCAGATCTGTCGGGTTTTTTTAGAATGGGGGATACCTGACCTGCTTTTAAGCAGTCAGGGATCATGCCTTGTGACAGTGAAGCGTTGATAATCCTTGTCCAAAGGGGGATGATGGCATCCCTGATTTCTTTGAAGATGGGAGGAGGTAATGGGTCCCTGAAGTGGTTAGAAGGGTTGATCATAAGGAGAGTGAAATCCATTGACAATAATAAACTGGCAGACCTAAAAGGGGAACTTTTGGGGCACAGTGCTAGGAGGTGGTAACTTAGAAATAGCCTGAATGTGATCAGCATAGAGATGTGTCTTTCCTGGAGAAATGGTATGAACTAAATATTGTACACAGGGCAAACAAAATTGTAATGTTTGCCTTGAAGCCATGTGCCTTTATTTTTAGCTAATTCAATGAACAAATACAACGAATCATTGGTTCACAGAATTGAAAGCAACTCACAGGTTCTCCACATATTGGATACAGACACAAGCGCCAGGGAAAACCAGAGTGCCTAAATCGTTATTAAGAGCTTACCATACAATAAAAAGTGTTTCATTATGTCCGTGGTGTAGATTTGTCCACGTTAATCATTTCCCTTCAAAAGAGAATGCGTGTATAATCGGTGTTCTTGATGTATAGGAATAGAGAAGCCATAGAGTGAATCAATAACTGTGAAATAACTAACTGTATATGGAATAGAAAAATAAAGGATTGTACAAATGTTTGGAATAATAGGGAAGCTAGGCAATATAACAGAGTTAATAATTGTCAAATCCTGCACAAAACAGTACATTTCTTTTTCCAGGCTTTTTAATCAGCATAAATAGGGTGTTAGAAATACTGGTAGTGGGAACTAACACACCCTGGGCTAATAATGAAGTAAATACAGAATGTATTTCCTCCTCGCCTTCCAGTTGAAGGGGGTATTTCAGTATGTGGGGAAGTTTCTTCATGAGGGTCAGATTTTAACAGTCCGCAGTTAAAATGCACCACACATCACTAGCATGTTGGGACAATAGAAAAGCAGGCACCTATTTTAAAATGGCAGACAAACACCAACAGTACCTTCACTGATATTTGTTGTAGGAGAAGGTTCATTTAACACAGCTAAACCAACAACAGGTTCATTGTCAATAGGAATATCCTAGAAGACACCATTGTTAGTGTAATATACAGTGCAGTTACATTTACACAGAAGGTCACTCCCTAATAGATGTGTTAGGTAAGGAGGTCGGACTCGGGAGGAAGGCATGTGTTTCAATAATTGGATACACAGGTGAGGAAACAGAATTAGTGACGTAGTGAGCTACTCTCTCGCTTTCAACTGCAATTATTTTGACGGTTTTGCTGGCGAAGAATGGATGTAAATTTTTCAGAATGGATCAGTTAGCACTAGTATTAAAAAGGCAAGGAGGAGGTCTCCCACCAACGAGGCATTAGATATATAGCCCTTTCTGATTTACAGGTATCTGGGTATGCATGTGGCAGTCAGCGCCACAAGTACAAATTGCCATGAATCTGATTCTTAGAAGTCAGTCCAGTGGGAGAGATGTTGGTTAACCTCAAACGTGCTGCATGCAGCTGGGAACCTACATCTTCCACGCAGAGTGTCCACAGGCGAAAGATGTATGCGGAATGAGACACTATCTTGCAAAGCCTCCTCCAAATTATCAATGTGCAGAATACTTCCATAGTGCCAAGTTTCTTCCCAACAAATGTGCTCGCCTCTGTATGCACATACAACAATGGATAACACTAACTTCCCTTTCACACGCTTACATACTACATTAATATGTTTATATATGCTATCACCGTACCTGATTGCGAGCGATCTCAACCTGTTACATTCGGTCTATATTAGTTGTCTTCTAGAGAGCTTCTCTAGTTACCTCTGCACAATGCAACACAGTTTCACATTTAGTTGTTTAGTTACATATGTCGAACTGCTTTTGTTTCTGTATACCTGACCAAGGTTGAAACACTCTTCTATCTGTTTCTTCATAGAAATATACATGTTTACAATAACGGTTAAACATATTTCTTTCTTTTTCTTCACAGAAGTCCATGCACTGGGTTTGAATCCACCTTACGGAAAGTTTGATGATCATAACAATCTTCTGTACCATGTTTCTTCACTAGCTATTACAGTCTTTATGTATGTTAGTTCAGGATTAGTGCTCTGCTTAATCTGTTACTGCACATGTTTTATCAGAAGTGTTAAAGTGTCCCTGTTGGATGCATACTAAACTCTGGGTGGCTCTTACAGCCTTTTCAACTGATGCAATGTCTCTTCTTATGTAGTTAATTATTGGGTATTTACAGCTGCCATGAGCAATACTTGCTGAAAATAGGAACGTCAGTTTTCCAAGGCAAGTTTTTTCTCCAGTCATGAGCAGGCAGGCATATGTCAACTCACGATTACCTAGCAAGGGTGTGGCAGGCTGGGAATGGCTTATATAGCCACTGTTTTCAAGATGGCTGCTAGCTAAAATTTCCCAATCTCTTGCAACTGCTTTCATTATATGTCTTATCCTTAGTCTGAACACCAGCACTGGCACTGCCATTTGCTTGAACCTGGACAATAACACTGCACTCAATCACTAAGCAACACTGGATGGCAGCCAGCTTCTGCCTCCATGACCTTACTTTTGAGGTCCACCGTTTTAATTTTAGCCTCCAAAATGTCTATACCAATGTGGTCGCAACAGTACTTCCTCAAGGACCTGACAGTGGTTTCCCCAGATATTTTGCATGGGACTGCCGCTGCAAGCGAGGGGCATGGAGATGATTGTTCCTCTGGGTTCAAGCCCTTCCAATCTACCAAGTTGAAGACTTGATCACGACTTATCTTTAAATTTTAATATGGGATTTAATTCATACTCTTCTTCTCCATCTACTTGAATTAGAAGAGGACGTGAAGTGAGGTGTTTTGGTGGAAAGTCTTGAGTAACAAGAATACTGGGCGTATACTTGGATTTAGGGAGGGATCCATTTTCAGTCTGCCAGGGTTTACAATTTGTCTTGACTGTGAAGAGACCTATGAATTTAGGACTTAACATTCTGGACCCTTATATGTGTAAATGCTATGCCGCTAACCACAATTGGTGGCCTGTTTTGAAGCCAGGTGACTGTGTGCAATGTTTAAATGCTTGTGTCTTGTTCAATACTTTCACTTCTTTCAAATGATGACGAGATGCTTGATGGATTGTGTGCAGTTTATCATAGTATTTTTGTATGGAGAATATGGGTTATGAATTAACTGTTCAGTTAATGGGTAAAGTTTTTGCATGGAACCCAAATGAGCAATAAAACAGAAACATCCCTAAAGACATGTGATCTGTGTTATTGGAGACAACATCTGTCAACCACAGTATCTCACTCTAGTTGTCTTCCTGTTGTAATGCTAATCAAGAGCGGTATTACTCTAATATTTGGTTCACACTTTGAGTCTGACTCTTCGTCTGTAGATCGTAGTTTGTGGACAGCCTGACTTCAGTTTTAGGTATTTTGCATAGTACGGACTAGAACTGTGACATGAATTGTGAACCATGATCTATAATCCACACACTAAGTATGCCGTGCAATTTCATTACGTGTTGCACAAAGACCTGTACATTACCTGGTGCTGCAGGGGGGACTCTTCAATGAAATAAAATGCCCATTTTTGGTTACATGGTCGATAACTACTAATATTGTGGTGTACTCATTCGTTAATGACATCTTTAATATAAAATTCTTTGACACTGTGTGACACGGAGCTGGCATAACCGGTATTAATTGCAGAATAACAGATGGCTTCATGTGGGTGCTCATTCATTGGGTGCAATCGGCACAGGAAGCTACTTAGCCAGCTGCATTCTCTTTTAGAGTTGCCCTCTAAAAGTGACATTGGATGGATGTCATGGTCTTAGAGTTATCAGGATGCCCAGCCATTTTAGAATCATGCAACCATATGGGAATCTATTGTTGTACGTCTGCAGTGGGTATAAAGTTACCACCTGAGCTACTTATGTTAATCACACAGAGAAGGATAACACTTTAACTATTTCTTATGCAAGTTTACATGCTACAGGAATATGTTTATATATACTCTCATTGTGAGCAACCTAAACTTGTTATGTTTTGTTCACACTAGTTGTCTTTTAGAGCGCTTCTCTAGTGACCTCTGCACATTGCAACACAGTTTCACATTTAGTTAGTCTTGTGTCTGTGCATAATTGTTACTAAGATACATATGTAGAGTTGCAGTTGTTTCTGTGTACCTGATCAAAGCTGAAATACCCATCTAGCTGTAAATTCAGTCTCCCATTACTATTTCTTCACATGACATTATAGTCTTTATGTATGTTAAGCTTAGCATTCTGCTCAACTGGTTACTCCATTAGTTTTATCAAAAGTGTCAAATTGTACTTATCACATACGTGCTAAACGTCAGGTGCTGATGCAATGTCTCTTCTTATGTCTTTAATCGTTAGATACTCACATCAACAGTGATCGATGCTTGCGGAAAACTGGATTGCAAGTCTTCCAAGGTGAGTGTTGTCTCCAGAGCATCAGCAGACAGCACGTCTAGTATGTTGAACTGTGACTGCCTAGTGTAAAATAAAACTAAACACTTGGGATAACCTATAAAGTCGAACATGTATTTAATGCAAAAATGGCCAAAATGCAAGCAAGATACTGCAAGGCTGTTCCTGTTTCTGCCCTCAATCATTTGGAGCATATAATGCTAAAAACCATACATTCAGTGAACATTTTTATACTGTTGTTTTCTTAATACAAGTGCATGAAGATGAGAGCATGTGATCGATACTGCAACTAACTGATATTAAATAATGAGCTGGTGTTGCGATCTTCTTAAGAGATACCATGTAAGATGATACTGAAGGCACAAACAAGCGCTGACTCGACTATTTCTAAAATGTTCATTTCGTGGTGCTGAATATACACAGCACAGTGCAGAAAATGTGCAATTCTACAACACCAAATAAAATGGCTTTGGTACTATATACATATAATTTAACAGACATGCTAAGATTTTAGTGGTCTGGAGGCAGTCATAAAAAGACATAACAATTCAGAAACAAAATGTAAATGTTAAGGAATATATGTGTATTTGCATTTTAGTAATAATACAAATACATTTTTTTAAATTGTTTTAGACCAACAATATAAATTTATGCAATAAATATCATTATTAAAAGATATCTTTAAAACAATGGTAAAAAAGTGTTAAAAATGTAAACAGATTATAACAGACAAATTCATTAGGTGGTGTTCGTATTAGGTCAATCAGATCATTAATTCTCGAGACATTATATCTAAAGCATATCAGTTTTATAAAACGATGTCGAGCCTCAATCAAAAGTTTACTTGGGCAGATAAATAAAACATGTGCCAAGTCTTGGACACCTCCATTACAAAAGGTCACAGGAGCCTAGTTTATCAGTTGTTTCCCCCCAGTGTTTAGTAAAGGCATTTAATGGGAGATTGTGAGAAAGTGCCCTCTTTCTGCATGGTATGCCCCCACTTTTTGCTGAATTGCTGATGTTCTTTGACTGAGTGTGCCCTGGGCTCCTGCTAATCAGGTACCCAGGGCCTATGTTCCTTCCCTAAAAACTGCATTGAAGCCTAAACCCAATTGGCATCCCTGGCCACAGTTCAGCCCCTGGTAAAAGGTACCACAGGTACCCAGGGCCCTGTGACCAGGGAAGGCCCCTAAGGGCTGCAGCACGTATTGTGCCACCCTTAGAGGCCCTGCACCTTTTCACACACACACTGCATTTGCAGGCTGTGTGTCTTGGTGCAGAACAAAGTGAAGAGTCGACATGGCACACATCCCTGTGTTCCAATCAAAAGGGGGGGGGGAAAGAGAAGGGAAGTAATGATCCATTCATCTTCCAGGGTAATACAAAAAATCAATAGGGGAATGGATCACTTGTAACCACTTTACCAGGGTTTATTAGTTCGTGGTTCCGTCTTAAAAAACCCTCCTATACGTACGTAACTGGATTTGGGAAAAAGGCGGTATATCTTGGTTCTCCCCCTATACGTAACGTAACAACATAGTCATGGGGTTTATTAGGTATGTTGACCTCCACCCGGAGGTTTAACCACTGGTATTCGCAGTAGTGTCCAGAAACAGAAACGTTTAAAAATGATTGTGATAAGGTGATGTTAAAATTCTTCAAACTCCTCACTAAAGCGAAAACATTTTTCTTTATTAGCAAGTGGGAGTTAAAGAAATTAAAATGGTGAGCGTGTGTTTTTTAGACCAGGTTAGTATGTCTAAACACACTGAAAAAGTGTCCTTTTATTCGGTCGACATGTTTTTGCCCCGTATGCCCAGCCGGGTCTATGGGGCTTTCTTCAGGACCAGAAAGAGTTTATCAGTGCAACTACCATTTGTATTGCACTTCTCAGCAGGGTAATATTAGTCCGCTGTAGACAATCAGGTCAATAGTACCTTAAAGACACTTGTTATAGCGTCTTCAGGGCAGAGCAAGCACAAGCAGAGGACAGTCCATGCTGCAGCAAGCAAGGATAAACTGGTATAGAAGAGCTCTTAGGGAGCTGTCGGAAGCATGTAGCAAGTTATATGCCCATCTAATTATGTTTGCCAAGGCTCTAGTATAAGAGCTAACTTCTGATAGTTCAAGGCGTAGCATTTGAACAGGCGTGGCTTGGCTCATGGTGGTAATCTTAGGTAGAAACTTCCCTTCCTTAAGGTTTAGAAAAGACTAAATAGGGGGAATCTTAATGCAATAAGTTTCAAGGGGGGGGATAAAAGTGTCTGTTTCCTAAGGATGAATAGAATCTCTTTATTGCACTTAGGTGGGCTACAGTCTTAAGTTCCAAATGCTGGAAATAGGGATTAGATTCTAATGTCTGAGAAAAGACTCTACCCAGATAGGTGTATGTCTTTGCGACTTCTAGTGGTCTCCCTCCAAGCTTCCAGACAAAATTAGGGGAACGTCTCCTTCCCCCAAATGGGACCACCTTAGATTTGGAGATGTTTACTTTTAGAAAATGAGTTTTTGTATACCTAAAGAGAGCACCTATATTACGCTGAAGACCGATAGGAGTAAGGTTGAAAATAACTACGTCGTCTGCGGACATGAAAATATTAAGGTTTTTGGATGCTATTTTTGGGGGGTAGTTATTTACTTCTAAGAAAGTGTCTGGTAGGTCACTAAGAAATAAAGAAAACAGTAATGGGGCAAGTAAAAATCCCTGCTTAAGGCCGTTCAAAGTGGGTATCTCCTGGGTCAGGCCCTTATCCCCACCCATCTTAGTAATGCATGTATTGGTGTTAAGGCATGGAAACAAATAATTCTACTTTCTCTGCCCTCACTTGTTTTTCTAGGAGACAAAACGCCTTACAAAGATTGAATTGGGCACAGTCAAATTATTTCAGTCTTAATTTCTTCATTATCACTATCTCCATCATCCTCACATGTAGCAATGTGCTAATTGTGGACAGAACCTCTATTAGTTCACATGCGTTGGATGATTCACCTCGTTAGTTTGACTAAAACATATAAAGTAACCACAATTAGAAGTGGTGCAATCACTATTTCAAAGATCTTAACCCCTGACTTCCTAAATATCCCTGACAACTAAGACCAAATGCCACTTACATCGAAATCTAATCCATTTTGAGTTTCATGTAACTACTTAACACTATCCCTAATGTGTTCTATTTGTTCATGTATGCTATGTTATTGAGAAGGTAGGTACAGCACTCGGTACCCACTATTGCACAGACACCCCCCTTAGATGTTATGAAATAATCTAAAGGCGTTATATTCTGCAAGACCATGTTTTTCTTGGCATCCACCTCAATAGTAATCAATTCCAAAGCAATACGCATTTGCTACTTATAATATTTCAGCATTACGTCTAGTTTCTTGAATAGCCTGTCAGACTCTCTACATGGGAAAATAATCTATCTGTTTTAGAAATCTCATGGGGCCCAATCGTCTCTGGAGAGGGTGAACGGCAGAATGTCTGAAAACAGGGACAACTTAACTAGAGTAGCAGTCCCCAGCCAACTCTTAAGGCAGGGAGGGATAGGCTTTAGTTCCATAGATGAAACAACATACCAGTGGGAAGTTGGTATTCATCTGGGGGAGATTCAAAATGTATTGTCTCTGCAACCATGACATACTCACTTCAGCCCACAAAACACTCTGGCTGTTTGCTTAGCGATGCTCATAAACCATCCATCATTCTGACATAGCCAGATGAGTATAATCGGGTCGGTAATGGCCAGTCTGCCATAATAACAGTTAATTACTTATTCAATATACATTAAAAATCACTAATACCTTCCTCCCAAACCATCCTTATACTTTTGGGGGCCTAAAATAGTCTGAATTGTCACACTTGAAGGAGTGTGATGGTTAGAAGTACATCAATATGTGCAATATACATTGCAACATTGGCTTTTCTATCAGCTTTACAAGTGGCTTTTCCGACAATGCAGCTTTTCTAGTGGCTGAATCAGCCAGGGCATTTTCTTTCAATACCTCATCATGAGGGCATTGATGGGCAGCACACTTGACTACAACTAACTGTCTAAGCAACATTAGAGCATTAAGAAGGTTTTGCATGAATTGGCCGCTTTTAAGGAGGTACTCTGGCAGATATTGGAACCCCCCTTTGCATCAAAAGGAGCCCAAAGTCATGCGTAATTCCAAATTAATAATTTGAGTCTGTGTACACAGTCACAGTCATTTCTTTGGCCAGGATGCATGGGATGCATTGTGAATACAACAAGCTCAGCCAACGGGGGTAATTTCACCTCAATCAATCAAACTGTTCTTATATAGTGCTGCTTATCACCGGTGAGGGTATCTAGGCACTGGTTTGGTAAGCAACCCCTTTCCTCAGCTTGGTATAGAATACATGCAGCAATAACCTGCAACTAGGACACCTTCATTGTTTTTGAGATATGATCCATCAACAAAGTACATCAACTCACAATTTAGACAGGGATGTCTGTCAAATCAACATGGGCTATGATAAATAAACTGTAATGGGGTTCTCCCTCCCCAATCGTAGGCCTCCCTGGAGGCGGGGTTCAGAGTGGAGCAACGGTTGATAGTAATACGTGAAGCAGATTACAATAAAAGTTCATATCAGGATAATCATGCAATAAAGAGACGGGTTTTGGTCGTGAGGAAAAGGACAACAATCAGCAAGGAACTTAATGCAGTGTTTTCAGCGGCTTTGACAAGATGAGTAGCCACAGTCACAGAGCGAAGGCATGGTGGGAGTCCAGCTGCGACTGGTTTCAAGGCTACAGAATAGTAGGCTCTGGGCATTTTCTAATCCCCATGGTCCTGGATCAGCATCCTAAGGACAAACCCATTTTTTTTGTGACAATACAAAATAAACGTTTTTGTATAATCAGGTGCAGAAGTCTTGTTTTATTTGTGCAGAAGCATTTTCGGCCTCTTTAGACAACTGAAAGGGTTCTGGCATAATCTTGAGGGGACTTTTCCATAGCGTCATAGCCAAAAATCCAGAATATCTAGCCACACCCAGAAAGCTATGTACCTAGCAAACAGTCCTAGGATGGGGCAACTTACGAATGGCTTCAACGGGGTATGGCATTTGCTGGCAGAAATTTCATGACCAAAGTACTTCTTTAAATCCTTGTATCACGTTTTAGCCAATATGGGAAGGGGGTAGATCGAGTCCACCTTGTAGTGATCTAAAATAACAGATGCCAACAGTAAATCATTAACGTATTGAACCAAAATAAAAACCAGGCAGAAATCCAACATGTCCAGGTACTTCTTTGAATCTTGGGAATAGACTGACGGAGACTCAGTAAATCCTCGTGAGAGTCTCCACCAAGAAACACGAAAAGGGACTGACTGTTTAAGTGTATGGGGATGGAGAAGGCAGAACAGAGGGCTACCATGCTAAACCATTGGGTGTTTGCGGGTGAATCAAGAAACGATGGCTGCAGGGTTGAGGACCACGGTAAAGATAGGAATGACCACATTATTGATCGCACATAAGCATTGTGCGAATCTTTACACGTTGGCCTTATCAGCTTTGCATATCAGCAAAATTGGGGTGTTACACCTTCTGACAATAGACACCATAACCTCTTGCTTAAGCAAATCAGCTTTTACAGGACAAATCTTTGCCTCAGCCGCTGATTTGAGTGGGTACTTAGGTATCCTAGGTAGCTTTTTCTGCAAGTTGATCTTAATTTTCACTGGTTCTGTAAATTATATAAATCTCACATTATTGCCCCTGTAGATCCCAATGTGGGGGGTACCTGGTGAAACAATTCAGTTAAATCTGGAGATATGTCATTGTTATTCACATTAGACTGACAATTGGTGTTCTCACCCAGAAATGCGAGGACTTCATTCTCATGTTGTTGCAGTATGTTTAGATAGACTTCATACCAGGTACAAAACACAGTACAACTTATCCCATCCCAATGCTGATAAGCATTACTTTCTCCTCAGTCCTACCTCATCAGCTTATCAGCATTGGGTCCCAAGAAGATAGAGACGGTGTCAGAAATGTGATGAGGAACTCGTTGGCACTGACTGTATCTATGTACAACCTGAGAGAGATGATGAGGGAAAATCAGAGTTGTGAAAGGCAGAACGGCTAGTGCCAGCGTCAGTGGGGCATGTGGTGCGTTTACCATTTATAAGGCAGCCTTAACCAGGGCATTTCTGATCTACTGTGAATAGGTTATTCATGACACAGTCTGAACCTACCGAGCTGTCATAAAATTCATGATTGGAATTTTGAGTAACTTGATGAAATTCAGGTACGTCAGCAAAACCTGGCATGTTTGACTTCATATTGGAGCAATTCCTCTTCCATTGTCCCAGTTGACCACAAGCAAAACAAGACTCTCCCGCTCCTGGGACTGCTCCTTTACCCTATCCATTTCCCCTTCCCGCTCTCCATCCACGCTTTCCACCCTTCGCCTCCTCCCTGCACATACCCCCCTGCCTGTTGAGTGGCTCAACTCCCTCTTCCCTTTACCATATTCAGCAACTTCAATTTTAATTCAATGTTCTTTCCCCCTGGCAAAGCCATCCAAATTCCTTAATGGGTAACCATTCTGCTAATTTCTTAGCTTGCCATCCAGTGCGTATTGTCATCAGTTGACTTCTCATATTCAGTAACAATCCCTGCACACAAGCAGCTCCTATGGCTTCCTGACTCACCCAAACATCGTTCAAACAATTCCATAAGCCTGTCTAAGTAATCTGCAGGCACTTTGCTTTTATTCCACTTACAATTCGAGATCTTAGTCCAGTCTATTTTCATTGGTCACATATCAGCAACCACATTCAACCATGCAGCATTCAAACCTCCATTATTGCCATGCAGTTTTCACTAACTGATCTCTCCCTTTGTTAGGCAAAACCAACCTCACCAATTGATTTGCATCTCCCCAATTGAGTCTGTACACTTCAAATGCACTTTGACGTTCTTCTCGGAACTGTAATTGGGTATTTCCTAATGTAATGGAACTGCTTCTCAATGCTTATTGAGCCAGAGGTGGTCCAAGGGACATGGACCATAATTCTGTCCCAGCAAAGGGTAGTCTTTTAGTGGAAGGAGAGTGTTAGTGGCAGATGGGGAGGGATCCTCATCACCAGCATCATTAGAATGAAGAGGAAAAGTGTCTCCTATACAGTGGGCCTGATGTCTGTCTTAAGCTTTCTCTAGTAATTGTGGGGTGCCCTCTCGGGGGTCTATAAGCCGCGGGGTCAGAGCACACTTGTGCTCTGGATTGATCCACAGTAGTGGAACCAGCATCTTGTCTTGTAACTGGCACCCCTCCACAGTCAGCTTTACTGTCATTCAGTCACATTGCAGCGCTCACATGCGTGTTGTGCTGCATTCACCAGAGGTCCAGCAGGCACTGCTTCATTTCCTGGTGCATCTGAGGCTGCATCCCTGGCCTCATTGGCTGGCATAAGGAGCATGTCCAGCAAGTCCTCTTCCCTCAAGTCCTCACTCTCTGCTTCTCTTGTGGTTGGGGGATATGGGGGAATAGACAAGGAGGAGGTTGAGTAGATGCGGTGAAAGCTAACTCTGTCTCTAAGGTGAACTATTTGGTATTTTAGTGTATTTTTATACCACAGATTTGAGAGTCATGCTTTCATTTAGGGGCCTACCCATGCCATTGCAAAGATGGTGGCCATTGCTCGAGGTCTATCTTATTTTTAGGATCCTTTAGTTTCTTTTGTAAATTTCCTAATCTCACTATGTCAAAGGTACCTTGTTCAGGTAGCACGTTACATTCTCCTTAGTGAGTCTCACCCACTCTATTGAATATCTGCAGATGGTTTGTTATACTGGTGGTACATAGTGTGGGCAGGAGTTCCTTTTGATGGGTTCTCACAAGGTTTAGGTTTTCCAACTCCCATTATGATTTCCTGTTGCTCACATGAGTAACAAAGAGAAGGGTCTGCCCGCAGCTTATCCCATTGAGGGGGAGGAAAGGAAACGCAAAACAGGGCTGGGGTTCCCTCTGTTATTTTTCTAACTGATTTCATGGAGGAGGGGAAGGTATCCAACACTCACACCGAAAGATCGCCTTGCATTTGGATGAACTTATGTCAAGTGCCCAGAGGGGCTAGCGAAGGGACAGGGGTGGCTACATCACAGGGTCTCGTTCTCTCACAGATTCATCCTTCAGAGGGTATGTGCTTTGGGTCTTGACGCTCCTGCTTATCTTCCCTAGCTCCCTACTATTTCTAGAGCCACTTATTCTATATCATAGATTCCCACAGACACTTTCTGCCTCTGGGCTTCTCCAAATTCATACCTCCACAACCAGTGTATTATCCCCTCGTTTCCTACCCAAACAAAACCTTTTTTGTGCACATTTCACAGAGTTTCGACAAATACAAAACGATACAGGCTATGCAGGCAGAATATGGTAAGTGCGGTTAGACTTTAGCCAAATTTGGTTCAGCATGCTTATGCTGTCTGGCTGAATCACAAGGTCCAGTGATGGGCCATGTTCCATCCTCACCCCCTGGTAGAAACTTCTCCCTTGCCTCTGGCACCTCGGTTCATCATGTAGAGCCCGATTGAGCGCTCTCCTGTTTGACTAATGTAGACAGTTCCCAGAATACAATGCACCAGGCTGTAAAGGAAGTTCAAACCTTGGGATATCCTATAAAGTCTAAGATGCGTTTAATGCAAAAATAGCCAAAATGCAAGCAAAATGCTGCGAAGCTATTGCTATTTCAATGGATCAGAGTTTTAACTCTCAATCAGATGGAGCATATAATTAAAAATATAAAAAATATAAACATTTAGTGCATGTTTTATACAGTTTTTTCTCAATACAAGTGAATGACGAGGCGAGCATGTGATCAATACTGCAACTAACTGCTACTAAATAATGAGCAGGCGTCATGATTTGCTCATGAGAAAGAATGTGCGAAGTCCTTGAAGAATAGATACTGAAGGCACAAAGAAGCATTGACTTCGTAGTTTCTCAAATTCTCGCTATGTGGTACTAAACCTTAGAAAGAAATTATGTTTGCTACACGGTGCAGGAAATGTGCTATTGTACCACACTAAATAGAATGACATAACAATTAAGTAATAAAATGTATCAGTGCATGTTAAGGCAGATATTTATATTTTCATTTTAGTAATGCATACAAAGGTGGTAAGGCACGGCAACAAGTACTTCTGCTTTCTCACTAGCACAACTGCCATAGGCTGGGTGTGGCGTATCTAACCCTTGTTTTTAAGATGTTCGCTGAGATTTCATAATCTTGCGCAAACTCTCCTACCTTGTCTTGGGCCTGAACGGCAACGCTGCCACTTCCGGTAGTATCAATAGCATTTACTTAAACCTAGGTAATCACCATGCATTCAGTTGCTAAGAATGAGTAGATGGCAGTCGGCTTTGGCCTCCATAGCCCTAATTTTGAGGTCCACCATTTCCATTTCGGCCTCTGAAACTAACTAATGTGGCCGTGACACCCGGCTCCTCCTGGGTTGTCTTAATAGGTTGGTTTTGTGAAGGGGTAGGAGCACTGGAGGTGGGAAACTGAGCTGTTCATGTTGCACCTGGAGTGCCTCGAGGTGCTTTCAAGAGTCCCTGTTTCAATGCCCCAATTTACCAGAGTTTAAATGGGCACAATTTCCTGGCAGGGTGAACTGTCTCCTACCACATCCCTGGCCCTTCTCGCCTCTTTGTTTCCTCAGCGTAGGAAGCTGGCTCTTTATATAGTGGACCAAAAAGAGGAACACTTTGTAAAGAGTCCAGGCAAACCCCAAAGGAATTACAGGGGCACAAATTACACGCCAAATGCTCTCTTTTGTGGTAGTGTGGGCGAGCAGTGAGGCATATCAGAGGGTAGTGCTAAGCATTTATTACACACAAAGGCAGTAAGTGAGACCACACTCAATAAAAAAATCCGACACCAATTTATAAAAATAACGTGTACTTTTATATAGATTTAGTTACCTAAATCATCTTTCGGTAAGTACTTCTCCAGTTATGAATTTTTGCAGTTTTCAAAAATGGATACAGTGCAATTTCTGAATCGGTAATGTTATCCTATGGAGGAAATACATGTATTGCATTCGGACTCTTAGCACTGACTTGTGGGACTGTTATTCAGGACTTAAGGTGAGTATGGGGCAAGGTCCAAGGCCATACCACCAGGTCACCTCGGGAGGCTCAGGGGCGAACAGGTGCAGAGGTGTGTCACGGCGTACGGTCTCCAATTAACTTCAATGGGAGAGCGGTCCAGTTGCAAAGAGGCTGCAAGCAGGGACTGGGGAACCAGTCTGGGGGAACCCACAGAGATCCTCGGGCACACAGGGACACCCTTGGTCCACTTCTCCTCGAGCTGTGGGGTTCGGGTGCAGTGGTGTCTTTTGGTGTCGGATCCTGTGCTGGAGTCTGATGGTTGAGGGGGCCTGTAGAAAGAGGCTGCAGGCGGCGCCTGGAAGTCTAGTCTGGGCAAACCCAAGGAGGGGCTTAGCTCTTGTGGGTCTGGGGACCCCGATGGCACCGTCACCTCCCTTGGACTCAGACTCTGAAGTGCAGGTGCATAGGTGCTTTGAGGTGTCGGGTGGAGGCGGTCACAGACTCACTGCCAGTCTTTGTTTCTGCTGCAGAGGGGCAAACAGGACAGCTTGGCCACTCTCAATGTGGGTCGCACTGTCCTTGAAGTCCCTTGACGTGCAGGTCGGTCTTCCTCAGTGTTGGGCACAACAAGCCTTGGCTGCTGCAAGGGGGCCAGTGCCCCAGGTATTAGTACTGTGCCGTTCCGATCGGTCCTGGCATCCCCACACTTGGAGGGAGGATGGATCTGACCTCTAGGAGCACTGTTGCTTCTTCCTGGGTGGCTGCTGCATCAGTAGTACCAGTAGGCAACAGGTAGGTGTACAGGGTCTTGCTCTTTGGTGTCTGCGGTAGCAGGGGAGTAGCTCATCTACTCCAAGGGAATTCCTTTGGCAATTTACTAAGCCCTGGCAGCCCTCTGGGTGTTTTAAGGTCTGCACAGCAGCAGGACAAATTAGTTGCTCCACGAGGGTTGGGTGCAACAGGCACGCTGGCAGGGTTGACACCAAGTTAGTCGTGCTCCTCCGTTCTCGGGTCAGCAGTCTTCTTTTTTGTGCACTTCTTCTTTTGGTCTGTAGAAATCTGAAGTCCTGGTATCAGGGGGCCCCCTAAAAACTCAATTTAGGGGCATTAACGGGAGTGAGGGATAGTAGCCAATGGGCTATTTACTCCTGGGGTCACTGTACCCCCTAGATTATCACTTCCTTTTGGGAGTGGGCATCACCCTGTCCCAGAATTCCTGATTCCACCACATGCAATATGGTGGAATCCTAAATTTGGCGTTCACTTCAGACTTTGTCACCCTAGAGATGTGCCCAGCCTGGCAGTGTAACACGCCTCCTGCATAGCTAATTTTCCTACCTGTCCTGGCACCAGATGGCTCATGGCAGGGGAGGTCAGCATCCTCTCCCGTGATGGAAGCCAGATTTGCATACTAAAGGCAGTGGGCTCTTTGAAGTTCCCTACCTTGGAATGCTAATTTGCAGGTCATCCTGTGTGAGGGGGTGTAAATACCCTCTGCTTGAGTAGGCTTTTGTTCCTCACTTCCTGAGAGCAAAGGCCCTCACCCCTGGGGGTCAGAAACTCATCTGGGGTGGCAAGCTGGCTAGGACCAGTCTGTCAGCACACAAGCAGTTGGTAGGTTTTCCGGGGGCTCCTCTAAGGTGCCCTCTGGGAGCATGTATTAATAAATCCATCTCTAGAATCAGTGTGGGTTTATTACTATGAGGTGTTTGATACTAAATACCATGTTTCAGTGAAGCCATTATATAGCTGAGGAACTCGTTTTGATCAGTGCCCAGTGTTATGTCGTGAACACGTATGTGTTATAAAGCTCGAATTCCTTCTTGAGCTTGTAGAACGATATGAGCTCACACTGCGCTGGGCAAGCTTAGTGAAGGGGAGAAGTTAACGTGTCTCCCGTATTTGTGCTGTAAGGAGGTTTGAGCTTATGAATAAAGCATTTCAAATCATCAAGATTCTGAGCATCTTTACAATTGTGGCGATGAGTGGCTCGAACCTCTGCGAACATACGCCTTCTGCCACCCGACATTAGGAAATATGGCTAAAGATTTCTACAGAGATCACACACGTAATCTGTGAGCAGGCGTGTTGTCACAGGTGTGCATGAAAGGAACTTGGATGTTACTTGGTCTGAGACTGTTTGGTAAATGTACGAGCCACTGCACTCTTACCGGGAGCACCGTTAAATCAGTTGAACAGCTGGTAACACTTCCGCGAGGAGAACGAGCATGTGACATCTCCACGAGCTTCAGTGCGCACTGTTTGTACTGCACCGTCGTTATAAAAGCAGTGCGGGAGGGACGCTCAGAACTGTGGGAGTGACGCGAGCACGTCCGATCACGCAGTGTCGGCCATCTTTAATTGGCCCAACACTGTTTGGGAAGTGGCAGTTTAAGTTCAGCTGTCTTCGTCCCAGCCATTTTAGCCCAACAGAGGTGTTGGCCTATGTTCAAGGCAGTCAATTAGGCCAGCTGAATTTCCGGTGATACGCACACCAGGCATATCATCTTGGAATGAAATTTCCCATACAGATTCGGTGACACGCACAGCTTATTTGAACGTATGTCACTTTCAAATAATCAGCGACTGTGGAACAGAGGAATTCGGGTGATACACACGCCTACTGTAAAGTGTGTGCAAGTAGATGGGAGGTATTTTAGCATGGTGTCTCGCACATCAATTGCGAGTACATTTTTAATTATCTGTTGCATCTCAAACTGGGTACAAAATGTACATATTGTTAGGGAATTTATTGCAGTGTATTATTCAACTATGGCCACTATGAATTTTGCTGCACCTCAGCCTTTTATGGTAAAGGAAGATGAAGTGAACAATTTAAAGTGGGAGGAATGGAAAGATTACTTTATTAACTGTATTGATACATTTGGAAGTGACGATATGTCTCCTGAAAGAAAGAAAAAAATTCTTCTACATTGTCTTGGACCAGGGGGTTTAAGAGTGTATAATCTCATGGAAATGAAACCTAGCTCTGGGGATGAGGTAGACGTGTTCACTCAGGCCCTGGCAGATTTAGACACTTATTTTGCACCGACAGGTTGTAAGGCTATTGATAGGTATAATTTCTACCATCGCAAACAGGGTACCAATGAGAAAATAGAGGACTATGTAGCCACTCTTAGGAAGTTGGCATTGTCGTGCCATTTTGGAGGTATTGAAGATGATTTGGTACGTGACCAAGTCATCATGCACTGCGATTATCATGGCTTGCCTGCTCACTTGCAATATCTAGTAATGTAACTAGACATTACAGGGGCATATCTGCTATAATGCACCCTGTCTTGGGGCTCAAAAGCCTGCTATAGGGGTGAATTACATATATTAGATACATTGACTTTCGCATAACACACAGGAGTGTTTTCACTCATGGTTTGCACCATGTCACGCTGCTGGTCAGTCTGTGTGGAATTTGTATGTGGGTCCCTTAGGGTGGCATAAGATATTATGCAGCCCTTAGGGACACTCTTTTGTACCCGTGGCCTAGGTACCTCGGGTACCATTTGCTAGGGACTTACAGGGGTGCCAAAGTCCTTTGCCAATTCTAGCACAATTACACAAAACCTTGTTTTGGAGAAGGAGCATTGGCACGGAGGTCTGCTTTGCAATTTTTCTTCTACTTTCGGCAATAATCCCTGTAAAAAGCAGCCCTTATATCCTCTGTGGCAGTATCAGTAGCATTTATCATACCAGAACAGTCAAAGATCTCTTAATTGATCTAAATAATCTGCTGGGGATTCTCCTTTATTCTATTTATGTTTGTTAATTTTCATCTAATATATTTTATTGGGGTACATATTTGTTAATGAGTCCCTCATCCTTGGCTGTTGCATGATGCATTTCATACATCATCTATAGGATTCTGCGGCTTAGCTTTGGATGCGAGTCGTCTAAGACTTCACCGGACCGTATAACTTTCAATAACTGGTTGATATCAGTCCAATTGAGACTATAGTACCCAAAGATTGCTTATTTTTGCTCTGTAAACTATTGCGGTTTTTCTCAGATCTTAGGGAGCTGTCTCAATATGTTGGAAAGATCAAATGGGCACCATGATACATGAACTCTAACCTTTCCCCTCATCTCTTAGGCCAGGTTACTGTCTCGATGGTAGTAGTGCATTTGGGAGATCATTTAAGGTGCCGTCACTGTTGACATCAACACTCCAGGAGGGTGCCCATCTTCTTGACCCTCCTGTGCTCTTCCTTTGGGTTGTGCCACACTATATGTTCTACTACCCCAGACCCCACTTGCTCCTACAAAGCCTTTCCCATTCCTTTATTCTCTAACCGATGCCTTTATACCAACCAACTATGGTAATAAAAAAGATCCTAATGCATACCAATAGTTACAAAACAAACACTGTCTTTCCTTTGGTCCACCTTGGCTCATAGATTGCAGCTGCAGTCCAACCCCAGCCTTCCACTCAAGTTGTTGTGATTCTCAGCCAAAATACCAAGATTGTTGGAGAAAACAAAACAGAATTGAGCATTCGCTTGAGCCTGTACATGCATTAATTATAAGCTGTCAATCACAGAACCATTGAGCAGAGGATCCCCCAGCACGAGCCTAAGAGTCGAGCTCACACACATGTATATATATCCAATTTAAGAAGTTTCTAGAATCAGTCACGTTTTTGTAACTCTAACGAGCTGGTGCAAGGATGAGATCATGGGAGCAAGAGGGACCGAGAGCAAAGTGTCTTCATAAGTATTAAAATATGCACGTCGTTTCTATAAGTCAGACGATTTTTAAATATCACACTTTAAGTGCTCTTCACTTCGGCTTCGATGGTGGAACTGTGGGTGAACAGATGTTAGTATTCTTGAGATAACATTCATGGCTGCCATCAGTTACATTAAGTGATAGACGGAGCAGTTCACATTTATCTGACACTATTCTTTTTAAGCTCTGCTCTTTTCAGAATTTCAAGTTATTTGTATATTTGTGCTCCAGACACTCTAACAACTTGGAACTCAGGTCCCACTAAGGTTCCTGGTGACTTTTTTTATTAGCAGTTTCCAAATTTTTATTCGGCATTTGACCCAGGGTCTTTGCGGAAGCTAAAGGAGGAGGAGAACAAAATAATTTATATACACAAATTGGTTTAAAAAGAAGTATTTTGAGGGGGCGTGGCCGACACGTCAAGATGGCGGTCGCACTTTAAGAGTGCTCCGGACCCCTCCGTCATCCGCGTCGCAATCCACTGCCATCAGTGCTTCTATCAGCCCCCACTGGTTCCTTTCCATACCTATTGTGGGGTAGAGTCCCCTACGCGAAGAATTCTCCTGCGAAGCTGCCTGCTGTGAGGAGAATCCGCTGAGACTCCGGCCTGCGGCATCCTAAGATGGCGGCGCCCGGCTCCCGGGCCTCGCGGCCCTAGCCTCATTCTCCTGCTCCGGTCTCTCCAACCTGGTGTCGGCAGCCCTCCGGTGAGCTGCGCTGCCGGACTGCGCAGTGCCTGCCTTGACTTTGCCTCCGACTGCGGCATTTGACGCTGTGATCGTGGGAGCGCCCTCCCTCCCCCCTACCTGGCCACGTTCCTGCCTTCCGTGGCCCGGCCTGTGGGGTTGTGAGCGGCTGCGGTGGGCTCCGCTTCCTGCGGTTGGTGGATCGGCCGTTGAATCGAGCGGCGGGGGCCCCGAGATCCGCCGCTCATCACTCCACTCTGGGCCTGGATCTGACTCTGGTCCGGCCCCCTGCCTGCCGAGAGGGAGCGGCCCGGCATTCCCCGCAGGCGGAGCTGAGATTGCCCGCATCTGGGTTTCGAAGAGCGGGTCCTGTCCGGGCTGTTCCCTGGCATTCCTGCGGCCTGGGAGTGTGGGGCCCTCCTGGCTGCTACTGTGCTCATCGGACCTGTGCTCCAGGACTCCCACTTTCGCTGCCTCAATCCTGGGACCTCTCGTCCAGTGGTGGGGCTGCGGTGAAGGCCTGCCCTATCTTCAACCGATCTCCTGCTTTGGGCCCGGTGGTGGCTCCATCCTGAGAGGCGGTGGGTGAGTGCGCGACATCTGTGGCGGGGGTGCGTGGGGGGTTTCCTGGCCCTGGCCCCCCCACTGAGCTGAGCCAGAGTGGCTGCACCTTATCTCGCCCCCGGCCGTCATTGATGCCCTTCCATCGAGGCCTGGCCCGCCCTGGCTCACCCCGGCCTGCTGCACTGACGCGCCAAGTTCCTATTCCCTCCTGGCCACTCGTATACCTGCGCTGCCCGCCTCGCCAGTGGTCGGGACGCCGTCCCCTCTGCTGCCTGGGGCCTTCTGATACGTGGCCTGCGGTCCGACCTGGGGCGACGCTTCTGGGGCTGTACCCCGCCTCCTGAGCAGTGGAATCGGCCACAAACTTCGAGTGGCATGGGACCTGAGTGTGGGCCCTCTCTGCGGCTCCCAGTCCTGTGCCCCAGCCATGGATAGCACCGGGGGCTGACGCTCACCACCCGATCTCGGCTGCACACATTGAGCGGCGTGGGGTGCCCCGAGGGCTTACAGTCACCATCCAGCGTCGGCGGCACGCATTCGGCGGCACGGGGTTTCCACCACTGGCCCCCTCCACGAACTTGTTGCCCAGCGTTTCAGCCGGAGAGCCCGTCCTGGTCTATTGTTCGATCACCAAGCCTCCGTTTTTGTTCCTGGAGTGCCGTCCTAGAGGTTACCTGCATCCTGCATAGACCCCACGGGGGCGAGGCGGAATCGGCCGCATTCATCGAGCGGCGGGAGGTCCGTGGACCAGGCCCTCCGCCTTTCCCCCCCACCTCCCCTCGACCCAGCAGCGCCCACCCCGAGTTGAACGAGGAAGTCTTCCCTCTGATTCGGCCGTCGTCTCGGGCGGTGAGGGACGGGGTCCACGGCCTTGGTTTGGCTGGGCCCCTCGGGATCCGGGGGCTCGTGCCGGGGTGGACTCGGCGCCCGGGCCTGAGCATTGACGGCTTGGGTGATGACCCCACCGCGGCCGGGATCGTTTGCCCGTGAGCTTGCCCCCTACATCCAGTGGGACGTCCAGGTTCTGTGCTCGCAGCCGGGATGGGAAGGGATCATACCCCGAAAACACCTGCACTGCAGACCCAAACTAAAATGGACCAATACACTACTGCTGACCGGAATCCAGCAGAGGGGGCGTCTGACGGTCCCTCCCTTGCCGGGGGGGGTCATTCGACTATCCTGCAGGCGATCGGCACCTCTCAGGCCTCGGTGGAGGGCAAGATCGGCGAGGTGCGGGTTGACAGGGCCCTTATCCGCCAAGACCTCCGCAACGCCACGGCGAGACTGTCAGAGGCAGAATCACGCCTCTCCACAGCTGAGGACGAACTGGGCCAGTTGAAAACCCAGGTGACCCACCTACAGACTCAGACCTCAGAACTGCACCATCGGGCCGAAGATGCGGAAAACCGCTCGCGGCGGAATAACCTGCGCCTCATAGGTTTTCCCGAGGGTGTTGAACAGGGGCACACGGACACCTTTGAGGAGACTTGGGTGAAATCATGGATACCCAAAGACGCTCTCTCTATGTGGTTCGCAATCGAGCGCGCCCACCGCTCTCTGGCAGCCAAACCTCCCCCCGGGGCTCCACCTCGTCCCCTCATCATTCGGGTCCTCCACTTCGGAGACAGGGACGCTATCCTGAGGGAGGCTCGAGCCCACGGTCCCCTGAAATACCAAAACAATACCATAATGCTCTTCCCCGGACTACACGAGAGAAGTTCAGGCCCAACGTTGTACGTATACAGACGTCAAACAAAAACTCCGCAAATTGGGATTGCGCTACGGGCTCCTCTTCCCGGCCCGCCTCAGTCATTTTCCAGGGCAAAGCGGTCTATTTCGACACCCTGCAGGCGGCCTGGAACTGGCTCACGGAGGAGCGACCTCTGCGGACCCGGCCTGTTTCCCCTCCTGCCTTGTCGGACCCTCCTCGGACACACCCGTCCCCCCCGTAGGAGAGGGGACCGGCGGGGAGGACAGTCACGATCGCCGGGTGCAGAGTCCCAGTTGCTGATCTCCTCTGAGGCCCCTCCGGTTCTTGACGGCCACAGCTGAGCCAGTTCACTAATAGACTTAAACCACGGTCATGACCCATCTGTGACACTGCGTCCTGCCCTCTCGGACTCTGACTTATCTAGGAGTCCGGGAGTCCGGTGACGAAGCAGGACTCTGATTGTGGGGTCCCATGGAAGTGGAGCTAAAGCAGAACACTTGGGGCATTTTATATTAGTAAACGACTGATGACACTATGATATCCGTATATATGGAGGGGTCCATCATTGCCACGAACTGCCCTGCTAAACGTTTTAGCTTAGCTCTTTGTTATTGTTTTTTGGGCAACAGATGCTTTGGGTTTGGAAGTATAGGGTGGGGGGTGTTGGGAGGGTTTGGGGGGGGCCGTTGCCCTCCGAACTCTCTTCTTTTTGGCTTCGTTTGGGCCTCTGTTTTCGGCTTTATTTGAGCCGTTTTTCGTTTTTCATGACAGCTCACCACATGCACACATCATCTCCACCGACGGAGGACATACCACCATGCGCAAGCCACATCTTCCTATCCTAGCTGCGATGTGCCACCTCACCTGGGACCCCGGCCCCCCCAGACCTTCTTATCCCCACGCCAGCTGCTCCTCCGATGCCCACTCACAGTATATCCCTCCACGGCTTGTCGTGGAACATAAATGGCTTGCTAGACCATATCAAACGTGCAGCAGTCCTCAAGAGCGCCCAACGCCAAGCGCCTGACGTGCTCCTTCTTCAGGAGACACACCTCCTAGGCACCCACTGCTCCTTTCTCGCCCGCTCTGGGTTCAACAAGGTCTGGCACTCCGGTTTCACACGAGGCTCCCGGGGGGTGGCCATACTGACCCGGAGAGGTCTTCCCTTCAACCCAATACATGTGACGACCGACACACAAGGCCACTATGTAGCCCTGTTCGGTAGGCTTGAAGGGCAGGTCCTCAACCTACTATCAACGTACATCCCTCCAGCCACGCTTTCCTCTACTCTCCATCACCTTACGTAGGTAATCTCCGCCCTGCCCCAGGGTCAGACAATAATTGGGGGCGACTTCAACGCGGTTATGCAGCCGTCCCTTGCCACAACAGGTGATCCCTCCTCATCACGCCTCACCTGTCCTAAAAGGCAATCAGACTGGTCATCTGCCCTTGGTTTGTGTGACGCCTGGAGGATTTGGTATCCCCGTGGGAAACAATATACTCACACTTCCGCGGCCCATCATACCCACTCCCGCATCAATCTGATCCTCCTCCCTGCCACCGACTGCCAACTGGTCTCTGGTGTCTCTATACTCCCCTGTGGAATCTCGGACCACTCTGCCATTTCCCTTCGATTGGGACATACCACCGTTGGGGTGCGTACGGTTTGGCGGTTAAACACGTGGTTCTTGCAAGACACGGAGATCAAGGACGCGCTTGCAGTAGAATTGAAGCACTATTTTCTTGCCAACAAAGGCTCGGTTCCTTCTTCAGGCACACTGTGGGAAGCCGGTAAGGCTACCTTACGCGGTGTGGCCAGAGGTCTGGTTCACACAAAACGGGCGGCGCAGACTACTCGCCTGACTCAGCTTGAGGCACAGGCCGCGCGGCTGGAGTTGACCCCTGGTGACACGAATGACGCTCATCCCGCTAGACAGCTCGCGATGCTCTGGGAAGAGATCCGCCAGATCTCCCTAGACTCGGCCAAGACGCTGTGACGCTCCTCTGTGGCCCGTGTCTACGGATGGGGCGACAAAAATGGAAAGCTGCTTCACAATCTGGTCTCTTACCCCAAGGCCAACAGAATTATCCCTGAAATCTGCGCCGCTGCCGGTACCCACCATTGTACTTCGCAAGCTATTGCCCAAGCTTTCGCAGGTTACTATGCTCAGCTCTACTCAGCCCGGCCCTCTGGGGCCTCTTTGGTTGACCTACTGGAACGAGCGGAGGTCCAGCTCCCCTGCCTTGCTCAGGCCGAATCGACAGACCTTGACCTTCCCTTTACTCCAGAGGAGATACATGGAGCTATCTCCCTATTGCACTCTGGGAAGACACCAGGGCCAGTCGGCTTCCCGCAGGAACATTACGCGACATATCGAGACTTACTGGTCCCCCACTTGGTCGACCTCTTCCAACACGTGGTCGAGATGGGCTCCTTCCCTTCGGAGACTGACGTGGCCACCCTCGTGGTCATTCCAAAGACCCAGCCGCCTTCTCTCTCCTGTGCGGACTACCACCCGATTTCTCTCATTAACACCGAAATGAAAATCTTCGCCACTGCCCTGGCTCAACGTCTTCGTCCCTTGTTACATGAGTTGATCCACCCGGATCAATGTGGCTTCATGCCTGCCTGCGGCACCCGGCACTGCATACGACGCCTCCACCTTACCCTGGCCCATCGCCATCTACTCACCCCGTATCTGGCCCTGCTGCTCATCGATTTTGAGAAGGCCTTCTACACGGTTGATTGGAGCTACTTGGGGGACGTTCTCACCACGATGGGATTCGGCCCCCACTTTAAACGTCTCATCCGAGTCCTGTACTCCAACCCCAAAGCAAGAGTCCTGACCAACGGTGCCTTCTCTGAGGCGTTTTCTATCCGAAGAGGCACCCGTCGGGGGTGCCCTCTCTCACCGCTTTTATTTGCGCTGGCGATGGAGCCGCTGGCCTGCCTCATACGCAATGATCCCCTAATTCGAGCGTGGTCCTGGGACCCCCACCAGGTCGTTAAAATTGCTCTATATGCGGACGACGTCCTACTTTTCTTGGCCGACCCGGAGAGCTCCGGCCCACGTTGCCTGGAGGTGCTCCGGGCCTTTGAGAATGTCTCGGGCCTGCGGCTCAATCCGGCGAAGTCCACTCTGATCCCCCTCCATCCCTCGAGAGCCTGCTTTGACTGGCAATCTACCATCCCCCTACGGAGATCGTTTAAATATCTTGGGATCTGGGTGACCTTGCTTCCGGAGCTGGAGTGGGCTCTTAACCTTACACCCCTGGTCGCCAAAGCCGACCTTAAGCGTTGGCAATCCCTCCCACTTAACCCCCTTGGTAGAGGGGCACTTTTTAAAATGATGATTCTCCCCCGTTTTTTATACATTCTTCAAAACATCACCTTTCATCTCACCGCTTTTATTTGCGCTGGCGATGGAGCCGCTGGCCTGCCTCATACGCAATGATCCCCTAATTCGAGGGTGGTGCTGGGACCCCCACCAGGTCGATAAAATTGCTCTATATGCGGACGACGTCCTACTTTTCTTGGCCGACCCGGAGAGCTCCGGCCCACGCTGCCTGGAGGTGCTCCGGGCCTTTGAGAATGTCTCGGGCCTGCGGCTCAATCCGGCGAAGTCCACTCTGATCCCCCTCCATCCCTCGAGAGCCTGCTTTGACTGGTAATCTACCATCCCCCTACGGAGATAATCGTTTAAATATCTTTGGATCTGGGTGACCTTGCTTCTGGAGCTGGAGTGGGCTCTTAACCTTACACCCCTGGTCGCCAAAGCCGACCTTAAGCGTTGGCAATCCCTCCCACTTAACCCCCTTGGTAGAGGAGCACTTTTTAAAATGATGATTCTCCCCCGTTTTTTTATACATTCTTCAAAACATCACCTTTCATCTCCCGGGTAGTTGGTTCCGTGAGTTTGGGGTAATTACCAGGTTCTTGTGGGGGGGCGGGAGACCGCGTATGGCCCTGGTTCGATGCCGGATACCTCCCTTTGACGGTGGCATGGGAGTGACCAACCTTCACCTTTACTACTTGGCCACTAGACTCATTGTCGTTCACGATTGGTTTGCTGGAGGCTGGTCTGACCCAGCTTATCGAACCGAGCTCAGAACTATGGACTTCCCACGAATCCAAGCCTACTTGTATGGTGCCCCCATTCCGCAGACTATTCCACCTATCACTAGAGCGGTCCTAACGGCCTGGCGCTCTGCTCTGCGCTATACGAGATGGGAGAAGAGACTTACCCAACATACGCCTCTGTGGTACGGCACATGGCTACGTGAAGTATAGACCCTTCGGGGTTTTCGACAGTGGGATCGGATCGGGAGTTCACTCCTTGGGGACATTTGGGTGGGAGATCACATTTGGGCCTTCTCTGACCTGCAGCAGTGCCACTCCCTTCACACCACCCAATTTTACAAATACCTGCAACTCCGCCACGCCCTCACTATGCATATTCCACCAGGCACCTCACTCCCTGAATTCAGTCCGCTAGAAGCCCAGGTCATGATGGGAAACTTGGGTAGAGGGGGGGGGGGGTGTCGCGGATCTACCGCTCCCTCGTGAACAATGGCCCTGCTACTTTGGACTCGCTGCGAACCCGCTGGGAGGGATGGTTGGGTCCCCTAGAGGAAGCAGACTGGAGAGACGCTCTCATGGCTCCCAAAACTCTGAAGACCTCCTCTAAATTACGTCTCATCCAACTTTACTACCTTCACACAGCATACCTCACCCCTGCGCGCCTACACAAGGCAAGACTGCGCCCCTCCCCAGACTGTGCACGATGTGGCCACGCCTCGGCCGATTTTTACCACATGGTCTGGCTGTGCCTTGGTCTCGCTTCATTCTGGGCGGGTGTGGAGTCAGAGCTCACACAGACTCTGGGGTGGCGGGTCCCTCACGATCCCCTACGCCTTCTCCTGGGAGTATTTGATGGCCTGGACGGCTCTAGAGCCAACAAACGCTTCTTGGGCACTGCGGTGGCGGTAGCCAAGCGAGATATCGCAGCGGCCTGGTCACAGGCCAAACCCCCTACCGTACGTAAGTGGCGTCGGGGGGTGGATTGGTGCGCGGCCCAAGAGGAACCCCTCTTCAAAAAGGTCTGGGGCAAGTGGCTAAATCTGCTGTTTTGAGTTATATGCTTGTTTTTCTCCTGTATCGCTATATTGTTTCTTCATATGAGGTGGCTTGTTCGGGGGCCTTACATTTGGGCCAGGTCTCCTGTTGTCTGCCGATGATGGATTTCGATATATTGTGCACTCCCATGCTGTCTTTGTATGTTTTGTTTCTTCAAATGCTAATAAATTTGATTATCAACAAAAAAAAAAGAAGCATTTTAGTGTTGAATATGATCCGTATTTGTGCGGAAAATCAAGAGGCAAAAAGAAACCATACTTCATCAAGCTTTGGACTTCAAATAGGCCCTTAACCATTCCAGCCATCACATGTTCGATTAGACAAGCTTCTTGCTTGCTTATTTATTCATTTATTTAATAATTACAACAATGCCAAAAATGTGATTACTTTCAAGGCACACAAACAAAACACGATGCATCTCATACGTCAACTCATATACAAAAGAGAAAAATTACTTTACAGTAAACATTTCTGAAGTACAGTTAAGAAAACTGAATACATATAACTGGTTAAATAACAGAGTGCAATATTTATGGTTTCAACTACTGCTCAAAGCAATTAAAAGCTGTTATATGGCAAAGATGAATAGGTGACGTTTTCAAGATCTTAGCTTCAAGTCACAGTGGGTACCCTGCCGCTGTACTGGAACCAAGCAACTTAGGAGCCCTGGCGGGTCATGAAGTTCTGGTATGCTCCAGATATCAGAACAATCCTTCAGGTTCTCTGGCTCGGAACCTGGTTTGGGTTTTCCAGATTATGCACAAGATCCCCAATTTAATGAGGTCAGTGACTAGGAGGCAACCTAGGGCCCTACTGTGTTTTGACAGACATTCTGATTTCTTTAGTTTGAACAAAATATGTAGAGCTCAGTTTCAAAATGACTGCTGTTTATCTAAACTGAACTGGGACACATTTTGCCACACAGCTGAATGACGGAGCAGCGCAGAAAAGACGAAAGCCTGAATTAATAGAGTAAATCTGTACCCTTAAGGAATACTACTATATCTGGAAGGATATCAGTTTAAGCTTTCTAGTGGATTTCTTTTGATTATTTAATAGAATAATACACAGGACACTCAAGAAAGGTGTAGACTTTGAGAGGTTTTCTAAATTAGAATGATTATTTACCAGGCTTTACTTCCTTATAGTCGGGGATGGGACAGCCACTTCTTGTCTGTAGCTATTGACCTGCTGCTTGTCTTATTTATTATGTGCAGTGCATTATCTGTATACCTTTATGAATAGCTCCAGCTTCCATGTTTTTTATGTCTATTGAGCCTTTTCAGTGAAAAGCACTGCCGCCTTGGGTGCTCATTTGGTTGAAAAGGAAAGGCAACATATCCTTGTATTTCCTGATGTCTGAGGTTTACATGATCTTCAATGTGTTCCTTGTATTGATGATTATCAAACGGTGAACAGGAGGATGTGTTACAGGTTTTCTTTAATTTTCCATTGAATTTGCAATTCATTGTTTGCACTTTGGCCCTGTTTGTTTAGAAAAACATATGACAAAGAAGCATCACACGAAGAACAAGAGATTTGCTCATTTCATGTTGAACAGCATCTGAGGGGTAAACACAATCTAGTCTATATAAAAATATGGACAACAGTGTTTGAAGAGAACTGGCTGATCTTGATGTAAAATGAATTCTAGACCAAATCCTTTTCCAAAGTTGTATGGCCCAATTTATATTCAATTAATTGTCCCACATAAGCCCTATTTTGGATTTGTCCTTACGAATGTCTGTAAACCTTAGAGTTTTATTAATAAAAGATGTTCTCGGGACAGCGCAACTTTGAACAAAAGCAAGAAGTATGCAATGCCCGGATCTCTTTACTTCTGCAGTGTGATCAAGAGCGACATCAATAGTGGAGATCAATTCAGCATATTGCCCAAAAAAGAAATATGTAGATTAATTGCACAAAAATGAAAAGACAATAAAGTACTATTTTTGACAATTGGATTGACCCACATAACCCCCTTTCCTCTCCACCTGAACCAATTTAATACTTTATTCTTACATTTAATTTTATTATGCCAAATAAGTCAATCAAAAACTTTCTGGTATTCTGACGCATCCTTGAAAAATTAAAATTACAAAATATGTTCCTACTTATTAGAGATGAAAGATAATGTGGTCTCTGTGCCATATATAAAAAGAACAATTGATGGACAGAATGCTAAACAATGTCAAACATTCACCCAAGTACAGAGATCTGGGCCTAAATCCATCGTTTTTTTTTGCTCCCCATGCCATTCCAGTTTAGTCCCAGCCATATGCAAATCAGTCTTGACCATGTTCCCCATGGGAACAGTCCCGCCCGAACTGCCAGGCCAGGTCCTCCCTGGACTGGAAACAAGCATCCTAGGATCGGTTTCAGGGTTTCACCCCTCATCAGCCAGGCTAGCTTGACTCCAGTGGCATGGAGTGCATGGGACCCACGTCTGGGCATACACGTCCCACTCGAGGCGACAAATGCAAAAAGAACAATTGATGGACAGAATGCTGACCAATGTCATACATTCACCCCAGTTCAGAGATCTGGGCCTAAATCCATTGTTTTCTTGCTCCCCATGCCATTCCAGTTTAGACTCAGCCATATGCAAATCAGTCTTGACCCTGCTATAATAGTTAATTCAGGACAGAACAATTTACCTAGTCAACTGAATATGGTGATTTATCTGGAAGAGCAAAACTCTCCTCCCAAGCATCACAAGTTGGAGATTTGTGTTTTTGGTGATAGCTGAAATTGTGTCTGTTAGTGAGCTCTTGGGTGCATTAGTCTTTCTGCCTCCCCCCACCCCCAGGGGTGGACTTAAGGTGTTTACTCAAACTCTGCCCCAGGGCAACAGAAAGGCCACTTTTTCCATAGGAAAAATAGACCAAAAAAAAGGGGGGTGGCTTGCCCCAGCACGGTGCTGTGCCCCACACCAGAACAGGTGCGTCAGTCTTTCTATAAAGAAGACAATTGAAGGGGGGGTCCTAGGGAAAGAGTTTAGAGACCTGCAAAGGATTGCATCCCCAATGTTACAATACAATCAATACAACAAAATCCTTGGGTCTGAGTTGTCTGAACAAAAAAGAAAAAAACAAAAGAGGCACTGACAATATCACAGCAGATCTAGCTGGGGGATAAATCCCTTTAGGATGAAATCCCTCACCCACCTATGGTGGCATGCTTCATCATTTGGGATTCTCCTCCCAGAGGAAAAACTTGGTTCCTCTGAGGGCTGCGACCCCCTCTCTGAGAGGGAGGAGCACAGGGATGTTTTAATGTCTGCTCTAACTGGATTTTCTAAATCCACCAAATGAGACCTGTAGTGTGGGTGAGGACGCAGCGCAAAGAATAAAGTAACGTGGGTGAAGTGATGATAAAACTAGCTAGAGAGAACTAAATATATGCTTTATTTGAAAGTTCTCGCTGCCAGGATTAAAAAACAGTGCACCTGCGGTATGGATTTAAACCGCATGTGTGAAGTGGAAGATTGTGGTCGACATGTTTCAGCCGTAAAGCCCCTTACTCGGGCAAGGCTTTCTTCAGGACCTCAACGATGCTGCTGCTAATAGGTGGGTGAGGGATTTCGTCCTAAAGGGATTTATCCCCCAGCTAGGTCTGCTGTGATATTGTCAGTGCCTCTTTTGTTTTTTTCTTTTTTGTTCGGACAACTCAGACCCAAGGATTTTGTTGTATTGAGCGTCAGTCTTTCTGCCTGCCTGGGGGTGGATTAAGGGTGTTTACCCAAAATCTTCCTCTAGGGGACAGAAATACCACTAAACACCATGGGGAAAATAGGCAAAAAAAATAATACAAAATGGAGTGTGTGCTGCTCACCTGTCACGTGGTCAGGATAGGACAGTTTAGAAACACCATCATTTCACATACTCAGGTTTCTTAAGTTGCCTTCTTTCTTATACCGTGACATTTGACATACATTTGCTTGCGTGTCTGTGTAGGAGAACATTCTCTGAAACTGCATTGCTTACATTTCCACTTCGTAGAAACATTAACACGACACCTTGAACATTTCGTATAAGGGATAAAGATCACTGCGCAAATATTATTGCCTTGTTGTTCATGAGGCGACAGAGCCATCATAATAGAATAAACAATAGCGGCCAGAACTGGGGGGTTGTCATGGCAGCATGGGATGGGGGGGGAGGGTGTTTATTATATAAACGGTATCCCCTCATTGTTGGGCAGAGGAGCATGTCGCTGACAATGCGAGGTTGCTGCATGACAAAATTCCAGCTCAGCTGATTCCCGTTTCCCCCTGCGAAGAGGGATGTCCAGCTTACGACCAAGACGGACAGCCTGATGACACTTACCCACAGATAATGGGGAGTCGGACCACCCGACAGGGATTTGGCAGATCACCCACCCTAGACAAATTAGGTTAGGCAGTGCTAGACAGGAGTACACTATAATAGTACTTATATGACAGCATATATTCAATGTTATAGCACAATGGTGTAATTGTTCATCTTTTTCACTATTCACGTAATGCTAATCACACTAATCTGTTTCATTCTATTGATTATTGCAGCGCACATATTTTATACAAGAATCACAAGGCTTCAGTAAATATTGAAATGCTTTGCTGAGTATTTCTTGTGTATTTCTTTGGGTACGCATATCGAAAACGTGAAAATGCAAACGAAAGGGTTCTAGATCTGTTACTATGATTTCCTTGCGGAATCAGGGTTGTTGTGTTCTGAGGTTGCACACACATTTGTTACCCTGTAAGGTCAGGGGTGTAGATGGTACACTGTAAGTTAGCAGGGATACAGGCCAGCATATCCTGAGGGTGTGCACAGAATCAGTCTGGCACAATCCTGACGTTTATGTTGCCCAACAAATGCACAGTTTTACCAGAGAGCTACAAGTCATACGACACACCCACGCAACATGCCTTGCTGCTAGTCCAGAATGGGTACAACATTTTTTCTAACACCTAGGGAAGATTGTGGGCAAATCTCCCCCAGCCCATCCCACCTCCTTCCTTTTTTTTTATATGGCACATAAATTCCCTTGTGTTTAGTGGGTGCTCTACTGTCCCACCCAGGTGGCAGAGTAGGAGTAGAATTCCCGAATTTGTCTCTGGGTGGGGCAGAACTATTTATTTGTCCCTTTTGAGGTGGGGGCTTGGCTCGATGCCTGAACGGGCTATCCCCAAACTTTGTTGTAATAAAAATCATACCTCCCTGGTGTCTAGTGGGCTTTGTACCCCCCGGGACAGCAGATTGGAGGTAAAGTTCTCCTTTTTGCCCCCAGGTTGGGGTTTAGGGGGGGGGGGGCTCGGCCCGATATCTGGGTGGACCACCCCACCCATTATAAAAAAAAGAATCTTCACTATTATCCAGTTGGCTTTCTGCATCGGGGGACAGATTGGAGGTACAGAGGGCTTAGAAAGGCTTTCATGGCCTGGGGGATGGGATGGAGCACTAGCAGTTTGGGCTGGGCTGTTCCCATGAGGAACAGGGGCAAGACTGATTTGCGTATGGCTGGGTCTGAACTTGGGTGGCGAAGTGAGCTAAAGAACAATGATGGATTCAACCCAGATCTGTGACTGGGGGTGAGTGTCTGAAAAGTTTCAGCGCTCCGTCCATTATCTCCTTGTGTTTGCTCTGTGCCATATATACAATAAAAGAATGTGGAATATATGAGTGCAAATAGGGTTAGTATCCATGTCCTCACAAGCAACCCAAAACCCATGTTTGCTTTAAACAAAAAGCTAAATGATCTGTACAAAAATATGGAAAACTATCCCCCGCTCATTAATCTTATAATTGTCAGTCTGGTTAATGAAATCCTAGATATTTAGTTTCTATATTTTGAAAACTGGAAATATGTAACCTACGAACACTTTACGAACTTTTAGAATCTGAAGGCTCCCTGTACCACCAAACTCATGGTTCTACCATGGGGAGTGCCTTTGCCCCAGTATAGTGGGCCTATATATACATAATTTTAATAGAAACTTCATTATGTGCAACACCAACTCATTTAGAGCCCCCCAGTTAAATAGATGATGTGCTCATAATATGGGAAGGCGGCAGGGAATTCTTCTCATTGTTGAATAACTGTGACTCACTTCTAAAGTTCACACGCACTCTTAGTTAACAAAGAACTCCCTTCTTTGATGTGCGAATTTTCTAGCAACAAGGGGTTTTGAGTTCAGATATGAATCATAAGCCAACTGATAAGAACAATTTAATAAAGTTTGCGATTTTCCACTTTAGACCATTGAAGGAAAATCTCCTTATTGACTTGCAGCTGAGAAGAAATTGTAGATTGAGGAGTTTAATAGACAGGTAGAGTTACTCTCCGCAAAATTCAGGGAACAAGATTACCCAGAGAAAACTATACAAACTAAAAGAGCAAGAAACCAAAATAGGGTAGTCCTCATAGAAACCATGCCCAGGGAGCAGAAGGACAAGAGATTGATCTCTGTCACTATGTATAATATAGCACTCAACCAGACCAAGAAAATCATTAATATGAACTGTCATCTCTTGCATGTGGGGGACTTTGGCCTTTGAAAAACAAATGTTCACACACAAGAGGGGCAAAAGTCTCGGGGACACCTTAGTACATATCATTGAACAAGGACCTAAAATGAAAACAACCTTGACACCTTGCTTTTGGGGCCTCCCAAAAGTAATAGAACATTATCCATGTGGACACTAGAGTGTATGCAATCTAACAACCCATACCAAGATGTTGGATTTGGGGCTTAAAACACCATGGAACTTGAGGAGACACACCAATTGCAATCTAACAACCCATACCAAGATGTTGGATTTGGGGCTTAAAACCCCATGGAACTTGAGAAGACTGACCAATTGCAATATGGCACAGGTGTTATACATGATTTCCTGCCCTTGCCAATGTAGGTACGTAGGATGACTTGCAGAAAAGTTTAAACTCAAATCTGCGAACATCGTAGTAACCTGCACTCCAAACGGAACACCACCAAAATGTCGACTCACTACATCATGAAGGGACATCCAGTGGACATCATGAAATGGGTCATGGTTGGACAGCTAAATAGCATGACAAAAAACATGAAGGAGAGCTGTTTGAAAAAAGAGCAATGCTGGATTTATAGATTATTAACCAAGAGGGCTGGGATGAACGATGACATCTGGTGGACTCCCTTTAAAAAAACATAGGCATCAAGACTTTCCAGACCACTCCAAATGGAGAGTACCTGCGGGGAGTCTTATCTCTGAACTAGCGGTGCACCCAGTACCCACACACTACGGCATTTGTAACTTCAATATCACCCAGCCAATTTCTCACTGGTACAATGAATATGGGAATACCAATCAAAAATAACCCTATGACCTTCTGACTATACTTATATCTGGCAAAAGGTCTGCAAGATAATTTCATGGGGTACCCTTCATTGCCTGATGTCTGTAATTAAAATAATGAACAGGGTGAGATCCCGAATGACCTGGGACAGTCATTTGGGCCTTCTTCTACCTTCAATGATGAGTGGTTACTGTACATACCATGTCAGCCGGATACCACATGGTGTGGGTGTACACCGTCAAGCGCGGGCATATGCACACCATGTGATGCTGAATCAGAGGCAATAATGCTCAAATAGCATCCACAAGGAGCCCCAGGTAATTGCAGGGATTAGAGGAGCCGAGTAGGTGGTTTACAGGTGCTGACCTTTAGCAAAGTAAGTCTTAGTGGAGGAAGGAGGCACCTTAACTGCTGAACATTTTAATCACAGCTCCTAATGGGTCCAATGTTAGAATCTCTTTCTCTTTCTTTCCCGTAGACTACAGGGTCTACCTGACCCTAATACCCTATGGGGCAAGATAGGCACACATACCAAGTATGACATTGATCACACTCCACCTTACATGCATGAATAAACACACCACTGCTTTCACTAGAGATCATGACAGAATCACTAGAAATAAGAGCAATGGTGATAAATAGCATTGAGTGTGCCCCTCCTCTCCACTATAAATAAATAGATGTGTGCGGTTCTCACTGTGTGTTTCACAGCATCCAGTACTAGCTGTGGATGTTATTAATGTTGTCTCTCTTTTTTGACCCATAGATACAGGACTGAGGAAATGACTCGGGATGGTTTGTATGTGTGGCTTGTATGAATGAGTGAACTACACTATTCACACAAACTGTGTATTTACCTTGGAAATAATTAACCCAAGAGGGATTGTGTAGAGATCGAAGTCTTGTCCTGACAAAAGCCAGTCGACTAATCAGACATATTAATTTGGTTGAAAAATGTAGGTCATCAGATGCTAGAGCTAATTAATTTCTTCAAAAGCATTGCTTTTCATTTTTTCATCTAGCTAGTGGAACCCAGAATAAATATTCTGGTAATTATTAGGGTACCTCTAGGAAATTATTTTGCATAGATCCCTCCCTAGGATAACAATTGATCCCTTGATGGTCAAAATGTAACTTGTTCAGATACAGAAGGTATCTGGGCAAGGACTCGATGAAGCATGCCATTAGGAACCCTAGTGGGAGAGAGTCCTTTTGAAACAACAAGAGATGCCCCTCTAAGATGGGTTGGGAGGCAACCTACATTAGGTTAAGTGAGTTCCCTCTTTTACTTGATGATTCTATTGTCGGTAATGAGTCTACCCTTAACAAAACCAGTTTGCTTTAATCCAAGCAAACTATGGCAAAATGTGCCTAACCACAGAGCTAATATTTTAGCAATATATTTGCAGTCTATGTTGATTCACAGATAGCGGTCTGCAATCACTATATCTTTTAATGTCCCTGTTCTTTTTAGGTATTAAACACAATGATTCCAAAAAGTGCCATCAGACTTGTTGTCATAAATGTATTCATATAACTTAAACAATATAGGATTTCAAATTGTGGACAAACATAATTAAAATCCTATAGAGACGTCGGCCAGCTCAGGAGCTTTATTCAGTTTTTTTATCATGGCAATAGCATTGGAAATGTTTTTAAATATCTTCATCTATAATAGACATCTTAGGGTTTATCTGGTCTGCCATTGTTAACATTGGCATCTCGTTATTGTACAAGGAATAAAGATAAATAAATTGAACAAAACAATCAGAAACATGAGAATCCGAGTGTGCAACTCTACCATTATGTGCACTAATTGATTTAAAAGTATATTATCCTTTTCTGACTTTTAATTAGGTAATAGTTTCTCTGATTTAATTTGCCCACCATAATATTGTGAATTAACCTTTAGTAAATAGCCACATGCACTTTTGGTAGATTTCTTAGTAAATTCCTCCTAGCTTTAACAAGTTCACCCAATGATGCTTTAGATTTGGTTGTATAATACAGATGTTCCACACTGTGGCATAACGAAACTTGAGGGCCCCCCTGCAAAGTACATGCAGGGGGCCCCCTATGCTCCATGCCCAGTCTGATGCTACCTGGCCAGGGGCCTGCCAGTGCCAGAAGGGTACTCCCGCACTGCAGGAGCTGTGGGGGGTTTTTGTTATGCCACTGGTGCCAAAGTCTAGGTTTTTTTCCAAATATGTGAAGATACTATTTCAGCATTTTGCTCTTTCTAGAAACTATCTTAATAACCTTTAGTTATGTTCTAAAAGCATCCCAAATAATTTGGCATCCCAAATCCTCTTCTTTTTGTAAATTACAGAATTCAGCAGCAAATTCTTGAAATGCTGAAAAATAAATTTACTATAATTCAATACCATATTAATAAATGTCCATCAGCCTGAGTCTTTCCTAGCAGGTATTACATCAAATTCTGGATTTAACTGAGCATAATTCATAATTAACATAGCCCCTGTTGCTTAATTATGTATATATTTACATACATTTCTGGAAGCAAAAAAACTCATCAATACATAACTATGAATCATCTGATGGGGGAAAAAAACAAATGTATTAATTTATATCTGGGTTATACAACCTGCAAGTATCAATCAAAACTTTAAAAGAATTTGCACCAAATTCTGAATATAACAAACCGTAGAAGTTTTATATAAAGAAGTGGATCACATATTTGGTTGCAGTCACCTCCCAAGACAATGTTATCATTTGTACTGTCCAATGACTTAATTCTGACCCCCTGCATATTGCCACATATATTAAAGAACCATAATGAATTTTTATTAATTGTACAATCTATACATTTTCATCTAACCTCTCTTAGTCTTGACACAATCTCCACGGACAGAGATTTTTGACATAAAATAACTGTACCATTCTTCTTAACTGTTGGAAAAGTATAGATCTCATCTACTCACAATATCTTAAGTTTAGCAATCTTGTTTTCAATAAATATCTTTAGTAGAAGAGCTGTATCTGTTTTTAATTCAGACAAATGTGCCAATACCCTCTCTTTTTTGACTGGACTACCTATTCCCATGACATTCTAAAGCCAATTCTCAACATTCATATCTACATATATTCAATATACCATTCACTTGCACAGTAGAAATATGTTAACTTTAGCAATATGTCAAACAATTAAGACAAATTAAAAAGAAAACCAGAAAAACTGAAAACATGCATTTAATAAAAATCAAGAATATATAGAAAGGAAAAGAACCATATATTTTGTGAAAGAAAGACAGTAATTGTTCAAAAAATGCAGAAATATACAGTGAAACCAAACAATGATCATGAACAGAGAAATGGGACTGATAAAGGGACGCAATAAAGATTAAAGGGCTCATCTTACCTCGTTTCACCTACAACGTCAAAATTTCAGCAATGAAAAAGACTGAACATAACATCAAGACTCTAACAAACACTACCAACAAGAAAAGATCAAAAGAAAATAGTTTTAGGCAAACCTATTATGAAAAGCAAACCGAACTTACAGCCAGACATAAAACTAAAATAAATATAGACAAATTATATAAAAATCATATAACAATCAAATATGAACAGTGGCTAAAGAATCATAACAAACAGCCATTCATAACCAACAACACAAGTAAAAAACCTCTAAACTTTCAGGAAGAACCAGACTTTGAAGTATTCATTTCTCCTCCTTTACAACTCTGAATAAACAAACATAGTTTTTCTGGGTCATAATCAGCAATAGTTTGAGACAAGAATGAATGAGACAATAACTCGCATTGAAAGATTTCAGTCAGCTCTTAAAACTAGAAATTTATTTCTCCTGTTAGCTATTAGCCTAGCACAGTGGTTCCCAAACTTTTTCGACCTGTGGCTCCCTTGACCTAATTGGCAGTTGGCCGTGGCTCCCCATCATGTCACTTTTTTTTTTTTTACAGGTGGTAGGATGTAAGCCCGACCTCGGGAGTACTTCCAATTTTCTCCCTGAAATTATTTGGGATGAAGCAGATGAAGGTATTATAATCATATTTGTAACAAAATAAAAAGATAAGTCGTTTAATAAAAACTTTAATTGGTTAAGTGAGAAACGATACAATATTAATAGCCAAATATGTTTCCATGACTAAACAACCTCTTTTAACCACACATTGGATAATTAAGAGTCCAGACATAAGAGCTGGGTCAGTCATGTGAGTGTAGACTCTGGTCACAGAACTAGAACGGTCAGGAGACGGCAGAGTCTGGGCATCCAGAACTGGAGCAGTCTGGGAATCGCAACAGCTGGGCACCCAACAGGAACAGTCAGGAGACTGCAGAGTAAGGGGTAGCGAGAACAGTCCACAAAGTCTTGGCATCCAGACCTTGAACAATTAAGAAAACGCAGGGTCTGGACATCCAGAAGTGGCACAGCTGTGTGACTGCAGATTTTGAGTAATGGTTTGTTTTTACCACACTTGAATGAGAGTGAGCCACCAGGACTGGAGAGTGAAAGGCAGTGTTGATATTAATGAGTTTCAATCAAAGTCTATGTACCCGGATTGCCAGAGGGCCAGGGGCGTTTTGAATAATTGTTTGGTCTGCTGCGACTGGGGTCTGTAAATAAAATTTCAAGGTAATGTCGCTCAAATGGCTTAAAGTTAATAGCACACAACTATGCATTTGCATTTTGCATGATTTTGAGTAGTTTTCTTGAAATTTCATGTAATTACATAAAAGCAAATTACCCAATTTTTGCACACCTCTTACACAAGGTGCAGCAGTTACTGGTTCTGCAGTTAGGATAGAAGCACCACGATTGTTTCCCTTAAGGCAGGGTGTCTCTGTCACTTGTATCACAAGTTGATCATGAAATTTTCTCAATCTTGTTTAGTGTAGCGCCACCTAAACACACACAGAAGGAGTGCTTTGATAAGCAAAGAGGTTTAGGAAACATCAAGATTTTTTGAAGCTATGTATCTTCTACCAGGTATGTCCCCCTTCATCATGCACTCTGGTCATATATGCTCCGTAGTGTAAAAAAACGGGCACTCTCCAGTATTTACCTCAAGCTGTCTACTTTACCAACATTTTGCATTTCATCTTCAATTTGCAACTTAGCGCATTGATATTTTCCTGGCTCTATAGGTGGCTTTGATGCATATCCCTCTATTTGCCACCTAAAAAGCTTCTCACTCGAGTCTATCCTGAAGTTGGAGGGCATTCCCATGTTCTGTGTAAAGTACTTTTTATTTCTTTTGTCTTTCTAAATACTGGGTAACAGTAGGAGCAAAGTATTCAGCAAAGTATTCAGGTGAAATGAAAATCACTCCTTGCCAGGGCTCCTTCCAAGTCAAACAGCTACTACATCTTTGCTTAAAAGTATATTCTGTTTTGTGTGAGACATGCTCCTACTGTTAACCCCACCTCGCTCACTATCGGGGACTCTAGTAACAATGAAATCCCCTTGCTCAAGGAAAAGTTTGAGTTGAGCATCTAAAATCAATCTCTGATCCTCATTAAGGAAATGTTTTTCTCTGCGCTTTTTAGGAGCGGTCTGTTCCTCATCGTTTCAATTTTACAAAATTCTTTAGCATTTCCTTCTGCTATGCAGGGCTAATTATTAGCTAAATCCGAAGTGACAGCCATTATTAAAAGTACCATGAGTCTTTAAGCGTGAATATAAATCGAAGAAAGAATTCTAAATAAGGCATATCCCATATATTCTTTTTTCCTCTAAATAAGGGCCCATCTAGATATTTGTTGTAACAAAATACTACTCTTCCTGACAGCGCCTCAGTGTGTGATCGTAGATAAGGTTTGAAAATACTCTTTTTATTTGGGAGGCCTTACTCTTCTTGTTACTAACAGGGAGAAATATACGGAGGGAAGAAGGGGGAACTGATTTCACCGAGGCTGAGAAGGAAACTGGGTTACGTTATTTCTTACAATAATAATAATGACATGCTTCGTGCCTGGCCTTGGCTGAGGGTCAGACTGGGGCCGGGAAACTAATCCAGGCTGCAATGCGGCCTATTTCCACAGCCGCAGCGAGTTTACCCACTGGAATTTCTGTCTTTTAAATTCTGGCGCGGACACGAACAAAGTGCAGGAACAGCAGCCAGCATAATTACAGGGGCTTGGCCGGTCAGGAGTTTGTCATGTCCCCCATTTTTTCAGTAAGAAAGGAGTATTCTAGTGTGCAACCCACCTGTGTAAATTGTGAAGGGTCCTCAGAGGCGCAGCAGAACACGGGCAGCAATAACGCTCGACAGTCTGCTGTGCGTAAGCGGAGGCTACGTGAAAGCACGTCGTAAGCGCGTATTGCTGCCGTGCGCTCTTGGGCCAAACCATGATTCCAGATTACACAGGTGGCATTTGTTACTCCCCCGTGTGTTGAGCCGCAGCTGGGTGTAATTTAAATAAGATTCACTTGCTGCCTTCAAGCTGACCGCTGACAGGTAGGGCGTCAAAAGACGCATCATTTGTTAATTGCGCACATTCTCACAACTACAGTAGAAGCTTCCTCAGCACAGCCACAGGCTATCTTTCACACATCGTGCGCGGCGCCCCTGGCTACTCCTAACGGCGCACTGGGGTGCCGCGGCGCACAGTTTGGGAACCACTGGCCTAGCAGCATCTTGTGCAAAAATAACTTAATATCAGACTATTATAGCGATTCTCTTTCTTTTATTGCAGTTATCACCTTCATTAAATAAGAAAATCCCCAAAATAAAATACAATCTCTGGGTTTTTCTGACTTGTTAGATGAGGAATTCTTAGAGTCTAAAAGATGAGTCTGCTATATGTTCAGAGGCTAAATATCAGACAGACTTTTATAGTAGCAATATACTTTTTGCTAAAATCAACCATGCCATCACCTTCTGTTTCTTCTGGCATGCCATATATTCTTAAATTATTCTTTCAATTTCTATTCTCTAAATCTTCAGCGGCTAATCTCTTCAAAACTTCTGTTTCTGAAATAATTGTGCTGCTCTTTATGTCTATGCTGCCACCTGCACATATCATCTGCTCCACAACTGAAATCCTTTCTTCCAAACATAACTACTTCTAATCAGTTCTCTGCATGGTGAAATTAGCATGAACTGTAAAATGCTACAATTTTTTTTATCTTCTCTAGGAGTTAGGTAGGAATTGAGTTAAACGGTGAAAGTGGATCTTTCTTAGGCCTTTTATTTGAAGCGAGCACAAGAACTAGCCACCATCATCAATGATCATGAGGAAAACATTACCTGGCAAAATGCCGTAAAGTGCAGTGCAAGCATAACCCAAATGCATGCCTGGCTCAAAGTCTAATGCAGTAAGTGTAAAGACTGAACAGCCTTATTTGACAAATTTGTATTGCCTGAAATGGAACGTTAACTCCAAGAGGCCATCTTCAGTGACATCTAGTCTCCCCACTTCGCCTACTTTATTTGGACTATGATTTCCTGACTGAAGGATTTGTGAACTGGCAGCAGAACTTTTGGTTACCAACTAGTTGTCTCTCCCACCCTATTTCGAGATTGATGCTGAGAACTGTTCTTGATGCGTTTGTATTCAATGTTCTATATGTTGATTGTGATGTTATGCAGTTTACAAACACTTCACAAACTTCCATTTCTTCTATTATCTTGCTTATCTTATCTTGGTTGTTTATTCTTCTTTAGTGTTATCTTTTTATTCTTTGACAGTTTTTAAGGAATTACTATACCATCTCACTACCATTTGTTAACATTTTTGGTGAAATTGCTATAGAAATTCATCAAATAAATGGCTTGAGAACAAAGGGCCTTTAGTCGCCTGAGAGGATGGACTTGCTTCAGGCTTCTAAAAAGTGATTGGTTACATAGGTAAAGGACCAGGTGCTGAGAACTCCTCTGGGTGTGACCCTCTTACCCTTGCTTTATTCATCATTCAAATAAGGGGTTCTCTTGAAAATTACAATACATTGGTAGATTCAAAAGGATTCAACTGACTGGACTAATGGGCACACAGGCAAACCAATGTCCGAAAAATACAATTTAGTGATTTGCTGCCAAACTGGGCAAGCGCCACTGTTTAGCTAGAAGCTTCATAGTTGGCATTGGTCACCATCTCATTACTTCTGTCTGTGTTTCTTTTCTGGTTCATCCTGGCTTTTTCTTCACCTTTGTGACCATGTTTGGCCTTGAGAAAGCTCAAGGACTACTTGCCTGTGTGAACCGCTTGTTAGCTGAGTTTTTCAAATCTACCATTATATTTTAATTTCTTGAGAACACCATCATTGAACAGAGAGAGTAAGGCATATTGATTTAATTCCGCAAAAATGTATTTATATCTTTACAAATACAAGCAAGTTCAAAGTGCTATTTTACTGCGTTCCTCTCTCCGCAAATAAATCATGGCTTAATATCTGAATTATGTTCTACGTTTGTGTCCTTCTTTCTAAGATTCCAGGAAGTTCCCATTAGTATCTATTAGATGTTCTTATTCAGGTGTGTTCTATTAATCAGACCTAGGCACATACATATGATATTTATAATTCATTAGCTACACAATTTCATCAATGTCCAACAAAAATAAATCTGTAATTTCATTCTCAATTTGCTGAAATATTGAGCAGCTGTGAGAGATGTCAAAAATGTTCAGTGTCGGAAAAGGCCAAACCATCCTATTTAATTGCTTGGTTGTTAAGGGGCGGGGCACTAACAATGATGTTTTTTTTAGAATTTCCTACAAATCCAAACCTGCCAACCTAAATTTTCATATTGCATAATATACTCTGGTATATTCATGAATCTGTACATTTGTTAGACAGGATATGCATTTTGATGATGTTCAACCTAGCTTCTAAAGACCAAATTTACCTGGACCACAATGCCATTTTCAGAGTAACAGTTATTTTGTATTTGTATGTTATGTATATTTGGTATGTTATTCATCTATGCTGTATGATTTATCCACAAAATAAAAAAAATTCAATTAGGCAAGTGTACTTGTCCAGTTTATTGGCTTTAAATTAACCCAAAATTGCTTTCTGGTATTCTGATCCATTTTATGAGGTAGGAAGCTATGTGCCAGACTCTACTTGCTCCTGATTCTTTCTTTCTGGACTAAGTCCCTAGCCAGGTAGAAAGCTGAATGTGGCTAGTTCATGAGACACTGGCCATCATCCATCTCTTCCCTCTGTCTTCTCTCAGCCACACCAATCAGGTCACAGAGCAGGCTCAGAAAACACAATGAATGACTGTCACAATCAACATCCAGACCCAACCCTCCCTAATTCTGCAGCAGTTTTCTTCCTTTTACCCTTGGGATTTCACAGGATTTCTCTGCTTCAATGGCTGTTGTGTAAGTCTACAATATAGATTCCTCTTCCCAGTGCTTTCAACTTTTGTGTGGCTTTCAGCTCAACTGGTGGAACCAAGTGTGTGGCCACTGTGTGTCTGAGAATTTTCTGTGCTAAGATTCATAAGGTCCATTATAAATCACAAATTAATCTTCACTTTCATTGTGGTTGAAATGTGTTTACATGATTGGTTCCATTGGGTGCAGTAACTGCATGGCGAGGGGCGCGCTGTTTTATTTTCTCAAGCAACCATGTCATTGAGAGCCATCTATCCTCCCTTTCTTTGTTATTTTTCCTCTTCCCTCTCATCTTTCCTTCATACTCCTCTTTTCATCCAGCCCCATCCGTCATCCCCGTTTTCTGGTCACCTTTCTACTATAACTTCCTCATTCGGTGAAAATCTTCCTTTCTCTTATTCCTCTAATTTTTCTTGCCCATTTTTCCTAACCTCACCTGACTCCTTTCTTTGTCTCCTCCGGCTTTTCTTCTCCTCCTCTATGCTTTTGCCTCTTCTCCTTTCACCCACCATTTTCCCATCATGTTACCATTGTCTTCTTTCTCCCCCTAATTGCCCTTTCCTCATTAATCCTACTCCAGCTTCACCCATTCCCTTCTCTCCCTTACCCTTTATGATCTTACATTTTTCTCTTCTCATCTATCTCTATTCTCACATGTTCACTGCCTTGTCTTGCTTGTTTAAACTAACCAAAATGAACCAGTCTCTTCAAACAACGCTAATGAATGAAAATCCCAAAGGAGCCCAGACTCTGAGCATGTTATGGTACTTTACAAATGGTAGACATGTGTTACACACATGATAATAAAATGGTATACATTTGTTATCTCTTACTAATGGAATCTCTTTTTGCATAATACCTTTGTCCTGCCCATTCTACTTTGTTGTGAGAATATGGCAGATATCCAGCACAGCACCTCAACTCCCTGCTCCATTCATTACTTCAAACTGGAGGAGGAGCAGGAGGTTGGGAAGGCCAGATCGATAAGAGACATACTCTTAGGCACATGGTTCCACATGAGCCTGTTCCTCTGTCTTTCTCTTCTTCCTTGGCACATGAAAGCGAGACATGAGAGTGTGGTGAGATGGATGATATATGATAATATGCTTAAAAGTTATGGAAGTTGAGTGTGAAGTGCTCTTAAAAAACAAGTTATAGGTGGCTTGGGGCGTCAAGATGGCGGTCGCACTCTGAGAGTGCTCCGGATCCCTCTGTCATCCGCCTTGCTCCATGCGCTGTATCGCCTCATGTAGGCGGCTGCTATTGGCCCAGGATCTCTGCGATGCATCAGCTCCCCCGGCAAATGGCAAAATGAACGCGATTGGGGTCAACGTGATCTAGCCTGCCTGGCGCCCAGCATGACCTGTGCTGGCCAGTAGTCGTGGATCGGGACCTGCCGGCTGGGTGTGGGCCAAGTCGGGCCCTGGGGTTTGCACGGCAGTGAGTACTGCTGCGAAACCTGTGCCACTGATGGCGGGCATGATCGGCACTGATTGCTTACTTGGCGCTGACTGAGGCAGGAGAGCAGAGCTGCAAAACGATAAGGCCGGCTCTGATGTGAGGAGTGCTGGAGATCTTGAATCCGGATAATCCGAGGCCGGTGAGTGCGCCTTTGGCCTGGCGGCCGTATGGACCCAACTGGCTGGGGCAACTTGCCCTTAGTTGGAGCGGTTGGGCTGGCATTGTGTCGAGCTGCCTGGATCAGCGTGGCCTCAGGCCTGGTGTGCGGCCCCCAAGACTGGAGCGTGGAGCCCGACTGACTGGATGGCTGCCGGATCGGGGCACTCGATCTTCTGGAGACATCCAGGGCCTGCTGCCGGCCACGCATGAGGCTCCGGGCCGAGCCCTGCTTCAGCTCCCAGTTTTGCTGGCAACACGGGCACCATCTACTGATCCCTGGAGTGCGGCCCTTCATCCACCCCATGCCACCTGCTTGTACATAGAGTTGAGGAGAGAGACTGGAGGTGGGGGTGCAATCGTCTGTGCCCTGCTAAGGCCCACCTCCAAGACGGTGACATTGCCCCACTCAGGGCCCCTGGTGTGCTACTTAGAGTACTTAAGCCTCACCAAGGGCCTCTCTTGAGATTAATGGTGTGGGCCTTGCCTGATTCTGCCTTGTCTCCCCCGAGTTGGCCTAGAACTCACTAAAATGGTGCTGGGACTAAAAGCTCTGATCCTTACATAAGACTATTATTGAATCTCAACCCTGGTGACACCTGCTACACAGGGGCTCACCCGGATGTAACTTGGAGGCCCCTCACTTCCTCTCTTCTCCTGGATTTGGGTCTGTGCGCTCTTGTGACCCATCGCACTGGGGTGGCATTGCCTCACTATCAAGCACCAACACTACACTGCCAATGTCGGTTCTTTCCTCTCTTGTGCCTTAACACCCTGCAGACTGAGATCCTGAAAAGTAGGGATCCCAAGGAAATCAACATGACAGCAAGCTGCGAGAGAACTGAGGGGTTGGGTGTTCTCCTTGCATTCTACAGCCGCTACTCTGGGACTTAAACAGCTTCAGACCATTTTTGTTCTTTTGGGGGCGACGCCGCCTTTCTCTAGCCAGTTGCCACTTATCACCTTCTGGCTTCCTGGGCCTCAACTGCGTCTTGAAGGAAATTCCTCCCAGGACTGGCTGCTTGTGATGTCAAGGGCTGTAGCAAGTGGGCCAGACCCTGTCTCATCCGCTCCTTCACTGGACATTGATCATGGGGAAAGATTAAACGGCGAAGACTCCTCCTTCTCAGCCACTTATTGACCAATATACCAACCCGGCTGGGGCATCAGGGAGGCAGACCTCAGACAAAAGCTCACTGGTGGGGGGGGGGGGGATCTTGACAAAATATTACAGGCTATCTATACCTCGCAGGCAGTGGTTGAGGCAAAAATTGGGGAGGTGCAAGTGGACGTTGCATTCCTTCACCAGGCTCTCCACAACTCCACCAGCCGTACCAACAAAGTGGAGGGCTGTCTCTCCATAGTAGAGGATGAAGTTGCTGACCTTAAAGCCAAGGGGACCCGCCTCCTTCCTCACTTATACGAATGAGCTCCATCATCGCGCTGAAGGTGCGGAGAACCGCTCAACGCAATAACTTGCGTTTTAATGGCTTTCCCGGGGATGCTGAAGGCACTCGAGCGGCAGCATTTCTGAAGGACTGGCTCAAATCTTGGATATCAACTGATAAATTGTAGCTCTGATTTGCTGTTGAACGTGTCCACAGAGAACTTGCCCCCAGGCCTCCCCTGGGTGCTGCAAGCCTACCCATAATTGCGCGATTCTTTGACTTTAAAGACAGGGACCTCATTCTACACGAAGCTCGTGCACAACCTGACCTCCACTGCCAAAACTCAACAATCTTGATTTTTCTGGACTATTCTAGGGAGGTTCAGGCTGGCCACAGGTCTTACGAATCAGTCAAGCAGAAGCTCTGGGCCCCCCACTTGTCTTCTGCGCTTCTCTTGCCAGCGCATCTTAAAGTATTTTATGTGGAAGAAACCCACTTTTTCGAAACGCCTGAGTCCGCGTGGGAATGCTGATGGAAGAAAAGCAGATTTGTCGCCTGGCCTCATTCCCTCCTCCATCTACTGCTCATACACCCGTACCTGCCGTGGGCGCGAGTCACCGCAGGAAATGTGGCTTTACTGGATCTCGGCGTGGGAGACGCAATGCATGGACTGTGTCCCTTTAGCCTGTCTCCCAGGCTTCAGTGCCGCCTCCACTACTGCATTCTGATGCCTCATTGGGGGCCCAAGAGGAACAAGATGATCCTCCCCTGCTGAGGACTAATTGAGCTGTACACCTTCTCCCATCTAGGTGCGTGCCTGGTGACACTTATATTGTCTGCCCATGAATTCTTGCAAAGCATGCCATGGATCGGCTCCTACTTGTGTGAAGCTAGATTAGCACACATGGACCATATTTAAGCCTACCACTTGGTCTCGTTAATGCATGTATCACCATATGAAAATCAAAGCCGCTCCTGTGACGGCAAACAACACATGCTTATTATCTGTTTTTCTGGAGGGTCCAGCACGCCACACCTGTCTATGAAGAAATGGTTACAATTTGGGGTCATTGTTTTGGGGCAACAGATGCTTCTGGGGGGGGAAGTATGGCCCAGTCTCTCTTTCTGTCATGGAATGTGAATGATCTCTTGGACCAGATTAAGTGCTCAGCGGTTCTGAGATATGAACAACGCCTTCTCCCATCTATAATACTGTTGCAGGAGACTCGCCTCATGGGGACCAACTGCCCATTTTTTGCCCGAAATGGTTTTGATATGAGTCTATCATGTGGGCCATGCACTGGGGTCCCGCTGAGTGGCGATACTGCTGCGTCACACGTTCCCCCTGGTGATCAACCAGACCTGGGCGGATGCTCAAGGTTGTTATATTGTCCTGGTGGGTGTGCTGGATCGTCGCTTGATGAATATCCTATGTCTCCATCCCCCCCCTCCCCACATCACTTGACTCCTTTTTAAACACAATTCTGAGAGTTTTTGCTCAGCTCCTGTTGTTACACATTTATAGTGGGAGACTTTAATGCAGTTATAGACCCCGAAGTGGACTCTACTGGGTCCCCCTCCGAAGTTCGGCGTCAGAGAGCGGCATCCCTGAATAAATGGGTGGCCTCCTTGGGCTTGTGTGACGTATGGAGAATTTGGCATCCTAAACAAAGGCAGTACACACACACCTCCGCGGCGCATCACACACAGGAACAAATAGATCTGGTGTTTATGCCGGCCACAGATGTTCTATCTGTGTCACATGCTCTGATACTGCCATGTGGGATTTCTGATCACGCACCACTACTCCTCTGTATCGGTGCAACAGATCCTACCCACTGCCCCCTTTGCCGGCTGAATGCTTGGCACCTCCAGGATGAGTACCCAAGACCTGAGGCTTTTAATTTAAACTTATTTCACCGATAATGCAGGGATGGTCTGGTCAGTGAGTACTCTTTGGGGAGCATGCAAGGCCACTGTTCGGGGCTATGCAAGGACTCTTGTGAGAGGGAAGGAAGGGGCACAACACAACCATGTTACACAACTTGAGGCTCGTGTTTTCTGATTAGAGGGCCAGATCCATGATGACTCTAACGAGACCCTTGAAAGAGAGCTTGCTATGATTCAAGAAGAAATCAGAACTCATTTGCTTGAGGTGGCTAAACAGATCTGGCGGGCCTCTACCGCCCATATTTATGGATGGGGGATAAAAATAGCAACTACTGCATTGGTTGGCATCTCGGTCCCTTGCAGGGCGAATCGTCCCTGAGGTGGAGGACCACTGAGGACAAATGCATTGTTCCTCCCTGGCCATTGCCCAAGGCTTCGCTATTATGCAACTCTTTACGCGGCCAACCAAAATGCTGCTCCCCTTATTGATGATATACCCATGCCCAAGCTTTCTGATGTGGACAGGTGAGTGTTGGAGGAGCCCATCATGCTGGAAGAGATCAGGGACACGATCTCCCAGTGGCAGGTGGTAAGATTCCTGGCCTGGATGGGTAACCTTTGGAATTTGATGTCCAGTACAAAGATATCCTCTCTCCTCACGTACTGAGTCTTTACAAGGAGGCCGTCCACAATGGCTCCTTCCCAAAGGAGCTTGATCAAGCCACTATTGTGGTTATACCAAAGACTCGACCACCGTCCACCTCATGTGCCAAATATTGACCAATCTCATTAATCAATGGGGAGTTAAAGGTTTTTGCAACTGTTTTGGCCACCCGGTTGTGGCCAGTCTTGCAGTCTCTGATTCATCCAGATTAATGTGGTTTTATGTTCGGCAGGAGTACTAGACACTGTTTGCAGCACCTGCATGTAGCCCTAGCCCCCCGTCACCTACTCACAGCTCCGTTAGCCTTGCTCCTAATAAACTTTCAGAAGGCATTTGACACAGTGCACTGGGGTTATTTAGCTCGAGTGCTGGAGGTAGCTGGGTTTGGACCCCACTTTCGGAGTCTGGTGCGAGTTCTCTATTCTAATCCCACAGCCCATGTACAGGTGAATGGCGTGGTTTCTGATGAGTTTCACATCCGTCCGGGTAATAGACAGGGCTGCCCCCTGCCCCCCTACTTTTTGCGTTGGCTATAGAGCCCCTAGCTAGACTCCTATGATGCAATGCCCAGATTCGTGGATGGGAGTTGGACTTGGGCCCTGAGGACCGTATTGGCCTCTACGCTGATAATGTGGTGCTGTACCTCTGACACCGGCCCTCAATGCCATCTTCTCTTGCAATTTTTCATGGAGGCCTCCGGTTTGGTCGTGAACCCCGCCAAATCGGTTTTGGTGCCCCTAGTGCCTACTCGCTACTGCTTTGACTGGCAACCTAACATCCCAATCCATCGGTTCAGTTTTCGCTTCTTGGGCATACAGGTGTGTCTCCTTCCCGAATTGACCTGGTCCCTAAACGTTACCCCATTAACCTGCAAAATTACAGCTGACCTTTTGAAGTGGCAGACAATGCCGCTGAATGTTATGGGGAGGATAGCCCTTTATAAAATGATAGTGTTACCAAGATTCTTATATCTCCTGCAAAACTTTCCCCAAGTATCCCCCTTCATTGGTTCAGAGAGATGGATTCACTGACCATCTCCTTTCTCTGGCACAAACCCAGGGTCCGATTGGCCCTTTCTACTTGTCAATGCGCTCCCTAAGAAGGGGGTCTTGGAATGGTTAACTTATATTTCCTGGCCACTAATTTTTTGGTCATTAATGATTGGCTTACTGGGGGTTGGTCGGACCCAGTGTACAGGCGAGAGCTCAATACAATGGGGTTCCCATGCATTATGGCTTTACTCTATAGTACTACCATACCGAACACGATACCAGAGGTGACCCGTCTAGTATTTACAGGGTGGAGGGCGGCTCAGAGACATTCAGGGTGGTGGAAGAAACTAACTCAGCATACCACAGGGTGGCATGGTACATGGTTGAGAGACGTGGCAACACCTGAGGGTTTTGCTCATTGGGACAGCATAGGTATCACCCTTTTAGGTAATGTCTGGGTAGGCTCGCATATGGTCTCCTTCCAGAATCTCCAGGACCCCGCCATAGTGAGGTGATCTCAGACTGCGAAACAGTAGCCGAGACTGCTGTGGGGTACCTTATGGGTGAAGAGAGGTAAACCTTATCCCTCCATCAGATGAAGACTGTGTACTAATCACCCGCCTTTTATCATGGCTTTAAACATTAACGGCCAGTATTTTTTTTTTTTTTAAACACACATTATTAAATTTTTTCTTTTCTTTGTTCAGTGAAAACAAAATGAATACAGACATGCACAGAAAAATATCAGTACATTGCAGATAGTATCACGAATTTTATAACTATCGATCATCGATTAATGTCCATCCATTGACAGCATACACCTACGGTATAGGTTGTACTGCATGTATATGTTAACAATAGTACCCGGTATGGTGAAACCATATATAAGTGTATATATAATAACACAACATTTCAACTACATTACCCCCCACCCCCCTTACTGGCTCTACCCCATATAGGACAGTCAGCTGTATAGTCTACCCTAGTTTCCACTTTGTATCCATATAGACATATAGATGCTGCGGAGTGTAGCCGGCCATGTTTTATATGTGTGTCGTTCTGGGGTCAATAATACTATAAGAAATGGAGGCAAGCGATAATAACAATACTATGCATCGTCTACTCTGGGAACTGGCATAGGTTCTAGGGCTTTAAATGCTTCCATCAACAGGTCCCATTCCATTGATATCAGTGTCTTACCCAGGCCTCGGGCCTCCTCTCGCCTGATGGCAGCGCTTTCCGCACTTCCCCAACGTACCACCTCACCATGCCAAGTGCAAACTAATGGGGACCTCACCAATTTCCACTGCATAGTGATGGCACGTTTGGCAATTAGTACCGCTAAGTCAATAAAACGGGCTTGCACCTTCTGTGATTTGGGGCGGCGGCGCAAGCCAAGCACGCAGCCATCAACTGTCTGCTCTATAGGGACACCGGTTGTGGTTTTTAGACTCCGGATCACCTCCGCCCAGAATTCAGCCAGTTTTGGGCATGCCCATAGCATATGTAGAATGTCTGCGTTTTCTAGCCTGCATCTAGGACAGTGGTGCTCCGCGTCCGGGAACATATGTTGTAATCGGTGTGGGTGAGGTACGCCCTATGTAGTATCATAGATTGTATGAATTTAAACTTGGCATTGTGAGACACCTTTTTGGGGTACTCCAGCAATGTGACCCACTCCCTGTCTGTTAGAACCTTCCCTAGATCCTCGGACCACTTGTTACGGAGGTCAGTGAGAGAGATCCCAGCTTGCACCCTAATGGCATGATATAACCATCTTGTGAGGTGGCGTCCCGTACCCATGAGATAAAGTGCCTGCGTTAACTCATGCGTTTGGGGCTCTTCTCAGTGCTTCTTAACATAAGCAAGGATCGCCGCGTGTGTCATATATAGGTTGCCCGAAACCCCATTTTCCCTAGTGAAGTTCTCATGATCCATGAAGGTACCATTGTTGAAGAGCGCCCCCACCGTAGCAACCCCCCCCTCAGCCCAACAGCGTATATGGCGGGTAGTAATTAAGCCCGTGAATGTAGGGATACCCAATAGTGGTATATTGTTAGCGTACGGGATATTCTTGTGTGTGTATTGTAGCGCCCTATGCCAGTACAGAAGTGCGGTGCGTAACAGTGTCGGTGCACTCTGTGGGATTTTGGAGCGGGGTAATACCAGAGTGTGTAGGATTCAACGATTGATGTCACGGGCTGTGTACCCCACCTCCTGTAAATTGCGTCCTGCCAACCAATATGCCAGCCACTGTAGCTAGCTCGCATAGCAAATGCGCGGAAATCAGGCGCTCCTAATCCACCCCTATCCGTCTCCAGTTGTAGTTTGGCGATGATTAACGTCCCGTATAACCATCTGATGTGTTTTACCATTGTATGCAGAGTGACTTGTTTTGTTTATTGGTCCTGAGGAATGCCCATGAACTCCGGCTGGAGTTGAGTGAGAAACATGTTGACCTCTAGCAGGGGTATATTTGCTCTTAACCCCTAGTCCTCTTTGCTTTTAATCCTGTCCAAGGGTACCATTGAATAAAGTTATTGGGTCCCGTGAGACAGTTTTAAACATTTCACATATTTCTTTTGCACTCTGCCCCTTACTCGCTCATCTCATTGGTCTCCCCCATTGAAAACAACTCCGCTCCTCTCCACAAACTTTCTTTCGGTGGAGAGTTGTAGCCCACACCTGGGACCTTGCGGGCCCGGTGTGAGGAGGGAACCCCATGATGAAGCATGTCACCTTCGGGTGAGTGAGGGTTCTCGTCCTTAAAGAAAATATTTTCCTTTAAGCCCTCCAGTTGTTTGAGAATGTACCTTTTTGTGAGTCTAATACGTTTGGTGCAAACCTATTACTTACACGCTGCCTATCTTACTCCTGTCATGCTGTTTTGTGCTGGCCTGGTGACTGATCCTACATGCTATTGTTGTTCCCATTCACCTGCAGATGTCTTTCACATGGTGAGGTTCCATCCTGTCATAACCCATTATTGGGAAGTGGTGGTAGCTGAATTATCAGCCGTACTGGACCGGACGCTGGAACTCTCTGCTTTGCTGATCCTCTTGGTAGTGGATGATGGTCTGGGGGGCTCTAGGGCAGATGGGAACCGCTTTTTTTTTTTTTAACACATTTTATTAAATTTTTCTTCCATTAGTAACATCTATTACCAATTACACAAACGTATGAATTACATTAAATGTCGCAGTACAGTTTGGATTGGGGGAAAAAAAAGGGGGGGCTGCTAAGAGTACAATAGTAGTTCCGTGTGTATCCAGCAGTATGACATTTCCTATTGTGTTCATGCTTGACACATAATTCCGTTCAGATGAAGTCCAAATTAGTCCACGTCCTGCTGTATTTCAGCACTGCTACTATGTGATAAGAAGAGTAGTGTAACGCATTAATTAAACTATCCCATCCCTCCCTCCCCAACTTCGTCTGGCCCAACCCACTTCAACTTATTTGTCAGAGAGCTCTCCTCTGCTAGCTGCTCCCGTTTGCACTCAAACATTTCAAAGTACATACTATACAGTGTTAGGTCTGCAGGACATATGGATCATTAATAGTGTAAGCTAAAAGAGGGCCTGGACAGTAAAGCTTCCATTAGTTCCGTGTTACAGGGACTGGTGGCGGTGCCAGGGCCTTGAACGCTTCCAGTATGCTATCACAGTCCAGAGAGATAATCTTTTTGCGCAGTCCCCAGGCTTCCTCCCGGCGGATAGCAGCACTCTCCGCGCCACCCCACCTCACCACCTCCCCGTGCCAGCCGTAGAGCGGTGGGAGTGTAACCGACTTCCACCGCATCGTGATGGAGCGTTTGGCCAGAAGTAGTGCTAAATCTATAAAGCGAAGCTGTACCTTCTGTGCTTTAGGGAGTCGGATCAGCCCTAGTAAGAAGACTGCAGGCGTGTCCGGGACAGGGATCCCAACCGTAGATTTGACCAAGGTAACCACTTCCGTCCAGTAAGATGCGAGCACAGGGCACTGCCAGAGCATGTGTAATAAATCAGTGTCTTCTAGTTTACATCTGGGGCAGCAATGTTGTGTGGCTGGGAATATGCGTGTCAGGCGGTGTGGAGTGAGATATGCCCTGTGTAAGACCATATATTGAATACATTTAAATTTGGCGTTACGAGGGATTTTCTTGGGGTATTCTAGGATCATGCTCCACTCTTTATCCGTCAGGTCTGTACAAAGGTCCGTGGACCATTTGTCGCACAAGTCCGTCAATGGGATTCTAGTGTGAGTTGTAATGCCTTTGTATAGCCACTTAGTGAGATGACGGCCCTCTCCCATCAAGTAGGTCATGAAGACCATTTCATGCCGAGGGGGTTCCTCCCTGTGTGGGGCCCAGTGTTTCTTTACATATTGTAGGACTACAGCGTGTGTGAGGTATAATGCGTCAGAGACTCCATGACGTCCGACGAAGTTACCATGGTCCATAAGTGTACCCTCGTCAAACAGAGCACCCACTGTGGTGGCACCACCCTCCGTCCAGGGGAGTAGTCGCCGTTTAGTGAGCAAGCCAGTGGGGGTAGGGATGCCGATGAGTGGTGTGGTATCAGAGTAAGGAAGGCAGCTACGCGTGTAATGTGTGGATTTTTTCCAGTATGTAAGCGCCGTACGCAGGAGTGTCGGGGCATCAATTGGTACCCTAGCCATCGGTAGGAGCAGTGTGTGCAGCCTCCCTCGGTCTATGTCAGCGGGAGTATAATCTATTTCATGCAGGTTGCGCCCTGCCAGCCAGTACGAAAGCCATTGCAGTTGGCTCGCGTAGCAGTAGGCACGGAAATCCGGGGCACCCAGTCCACCCTTGTCTGTGTCCAGTTGCAGCTTGGCCAGTCCCACTCTGCGTCGGCCGCTGCCCCAAATCAAGTCAGAGAGTATAGTGTTCAGTGAGTTGAGAAGCGGGGTCGGAATCACTACTGGCAAGTTAGTAAAAACATATAGCAAACAAGGTAGGACTACCATTTTTGAAATCGCCACTCTTCCCATCACCGAGAGTGGTAGGGAAGACCAGAACGTGACCTGTGATCGAAGGGATCTGATAGCCTTACCCAGGTTACCCTCTATGAGATCCGGTGCAGTTCTGTACACTTGTATGCCTAGGTACTTGAACGTGTGTGTAGCGACTGTTAAGGAGTAGGGGCCGAACTGAATCGCCTCTGGGCGTTCCCCTTGGTGAAAAAAAAAAAGGCATAGGACTTACTTTCGTTTATTCTAAGACCTGAGAGCCGTGCAAAGGAGGTGAAAATGTCCGGGATAGGTGTGAGATCTATGGTTAGGTCGTTGGCGTACAAAATTATATCATCTGCGTATGTGGAAATTGCATGTGTAGCCTGCCCTAAGCGTATTCATGTTTGCGCGGCTGATAGCCGCACCTTAAGAGCCAACGGCTCCAGGGCCAATACGAACAACAGTGGGGACAAGGGGCAGCCCTGGCGGGTGCCCTTGCCAATCGGGTACTCCCGCGAGATGTGGCTCCCAGTGCGAGCCCTCGCAGTGGGGTCTGTATACAGCAGTTTAACCCACTTCAGATAGTCCGGAGGTATTCCAAATCTCTCGAGTATCTGAAACATGTAGTCCCATCTGAGCGTGTCGAATGCCTGCTTCAGATCCAGAGTGATTCATCCTACGTTATCTCTTTCCTGGGGGGTGGCCGCCATAATGTGTTACAGTCTCCTAATGTTTAGTGAAGTACTACGCGCCGGCACAAACCCGCACTGGTCTCGGTAAATTAACTTATGCAGATAAGGGAGTAGGCGACTGGAAAGGACTTTGCTCAGTATTTTGTATTCAGTCGTGAGTAGGGACAGGGGTCTATAGCTTGACAGGTCCGCAGCCGCGCGGCCCGGTTTAGGAAGGGACACTACCCGCGCCTGCCTAGAGGTGGGGGGCAGTGTTCCTGTGTCTATCGCAGAGTTATACAGGCGCTCTAGCTGCGGTACCAGGGAGTTTGAGAATGTAGCAAAGAATTTGGCCGAGAGGCCATCAAGGCCAGGGGCCTTGTTCCGAGGTAGGCCTCTGATGGCCTCCTTGATTTCTGCCCTTGTGATGGGGCCAGAGAGGGGATGTATGATGTAACAACGCGATCATTTAGATCGCGGTACATTACATCGCTGTTTTTACAACGCAAGTCGTTACCACGACTTGCGCTGTAGGGCGTTGGATTTAGAATAGTATGATTTACTATTCCAACTCCAGCCTACGTACAGTAGGGAAGGTGTTGGAATAGTAAATCACACTATTCCTTAGTCTAGAGCGCCCTCCAGTGCAAGTCGTGGTAACGACTTGCGTTGTAAAAGCAGCGATCTAAATGTACTGCGGTGTTTTGACCGCGTTGTTAAGGTAGTTTCCCCCAGAGAGGTCATCCTGAGCCGCTTTGGTCAGTTGAGGGAATGGTACATCAGTTAGAAAAGACTGGTCAAGGGCCGCTTCTGCCAGTGGGGGGGGTGATTGGTATAGTGCCTGATAATATTCGCAGAAGGCTTCATTTATGCCTTGCTGCATGTCTACTGTGTCCCCGTTCATAGTAGTTATCTCGTGTATTGGGGTATATGGGGGGTCATCCCAGAGTATGCGCGCCAGTAGCGGGCCGGCTTTGTCAGCGTCGGCGTGCTTTGCGTGTGTGTAGGCAGTGTAGTCGATGTGTCTGAGTGTTTCTAGTAGCTCAGCATGCTTTATTCGGGTGTCCTGTAAGAGTGCTCCCTTAGTGGGATCATTCGATGCGTCCTGTTCGAGGCTATTCAGGGAATTCTCGACATCTCTAAGGTTGTTGTGCGTTTCCTGTCGCGGCCCCGCTGTCGTGCTGATGGCTATCCCCCTGACCACCGTCTTGAATGCATCCCACTCCACCTGGGGTGTGGAGGCAGTTCCTGTGTTTTCTACAAAGTAGTGGTTGATGCCCACAGTCAAACCCTCCCGGAAGACGGAGTCCTCAAGCATTAGGGGCCATAATTTCCAAGTGGGGACTGGGGTGGGAATTCTGCCCCAGACTAAAGTAATCTCCAATGGGTTGTGGTCAGAAAGTGTCTTACCCAAGTATGTAGCGTGATTTACCGGAGTGGTGATGTGGTTGGAACAGAAGATCCTACCTATTCGAGTGTGGAGTTGATGTGGGTGTGAGAAGATTGAGTATTCTCTACTGGTGGGGTACTTCAAGCGCCAGACATCCCCCAGACCCTATCCCTCAGCCCATCGGCATAGTGCCTCTGCCTGTCGTATGGTGCCGGCTCCGCCAAGAGGGGGGTGCGATCTATCAATGGCGGGATCCATTACAGTGTTGTAATCTCCGCCCAGTATCCATGGGCATGCAGCCCAGGACGCCAGGACAGGGTTAAGGCTCAGGAGGAATTTATCCTGCTCGAAGTTGGGAGCGTATATGCTACCTAGGATTATTTGTGCGCCGTCTAGTGTTCCCCTCACCAGAATATCTACCCAAAGGGTCCGTTCGTTGTTCCAGTGCCTTGAAGGGGACCCCACTCCTGACCCATATCGATGCACCTCTAGTAAAGGCGGAATATGCCGTGTAAAAAACCTGCCCCCTCCATTTTTTACGGAGCTTAACCGCCTCAGCCGTAGTCAGGTGGGACTCCTGTAGGAATACTATATGTGCTCGCCGCCTATTTAATTCCGCGTGGATTCTGTGCCTTTTGTGGATAGACCCCAGACCCCGTACATTCCAGGTGATCACCTTATAACTTTCCTGCATCTGTATGCGAGTTGTACTAATGGTGGACGCATGTTCAGTGTTAGGGGAGCAGCGGTACTCTGGGTAGCGTAGGTGGTGGGCCAGATCATGAAAACTACTAAACTACATCCTACAATACTCGGGCCAGCAGCGCAAACTATGCTGGCCCAAACCATGTGCACAACGGTGCTAACTAGTAACAGTGTATGTGTTGCTTTCGCTGCAGGGGGGTGCATTTCTGTAGGCTGCTTAGTGAGGTTAGAGCGTCGCGAGCTCCATGCAGCCCGGACCACGTTTGTCAACATATATCGCGTATTCGGAACTTTGGGTACACCTATACTCCGCTATCATAAGTTCTTACATAAACACCGGAGTGTGATTAACATACGTCATGCCCCATTAGTGACCAAGAAGAAACATTATCCCAGAAAGCCATCAGCAGTTTGGGGTGATATTACTGAATAATGTTATACTGGTCTCTGAATCCAAACGGTTCGAGACGTCCTCTGAGGAGTCCGAGAGTATTGGATGAGTTTCGTCTCGGAACCTGTTGGCCGCCTCCAGTGCTTCCGTCTGATCCTGTAGAACCTGTTCCAGTGTGGGAGTCCCGGTCTTGGCTGTGTGCCCCCGCCGGAGACGTTTCGATTTGCGGACTCGTCTCGGCTTCGGGGATGCGGCGGCGATCTGCGAGGAGGGGCCAGACCCCACCGGGGGAAACATAATTTCGAGCCATTCTTCCACCTCGTCAGGTGTGACAAAAAACTGTGTCTTTTGGTCATGAATCACTTTTAACTTGGCCGGGAACAGCAGTGCATATTTAATGTTCAGTGCTCTGAGTTTTTTCTTTGCGTCTTGATATAGGGAGCGCTTGCGTTGTACCAGGGCAGTGTAGTGCGGGTACCGAGACACCCGCTGATTCTCGTACTGTATTTGGGACAGTACTCTCGCCTTCTGCAGCAGGGTGTCTCGGTCTCTAAAGTTCAGGATTTTGACAATCGGGGGACGGGTTGAGCCCCTGCAGTTGGTCTGCCAGACGGGATTCTATGCGCCCTCTCTACGCAGAAAAAGTCCGATAGGCCCTCCGGGGCTACGTGTTCCCTGAACCACCGTTCCATGAATCTGGTAGCATCCGGCCCCCCACAACGTTCCGGCAGACCTATGATGCGGATGTTATTGCGTCGGGCCCTCCCCTCTGCATCGTCCGCCCTCTCCTGTAGTCCAGCGACCTGTTTTTGGAGTTCCGCAAGCTGCGCGCCATGATCCTTGTGCTGTGGCACCAGTTCCATCAGTGCAAGTTTATTATCTTTAACAACCGTGGCAAGCTTGTCATGGTCGGCCTTAAGGAGGGTGAACCCCGTTGTTAGGGAACCAAGTTGCTGTTCCTCGAATCACGCACCTCCCTCAGTATAAGGTCTAATTTGTCCGGTGGGGCCTCCAAGTTAGTAGGCGGGATACTGTTAGGCATCTTTGTGGCAGACCCTGTGTCGTCGGCCTGCTGGGTGTCTGCAGCGCCAGTGTCCGGCACCTTGCCCTTGGGGCGTCCAATTTCTGCAAAACTGTGAGAAGCCAGCCGTGGGCCCAAAAGAAGTCTGCGGGCCTCAGCCGCAGGGGGCGGCAGGGTCGTGCACCGCTATCGGCGGGGTCCCCCCCTCGCCGTCAAAGTTGCGTTTGGGGCTGTCAGGGGTCCGGCCGCACAGCGGTTGTGAATGAATTGGGAGTGTCCTCCGAGCCTCCTGCCTAGGGCCCACCACAATCCCAAGCAGCAATGTCCACACCCAGCCAGTGCTGCGTCCCGAGTGCCACACGGGGGGGAAGAACCAGGCAGGAGGTTACAGTTCCGCCTCACAAGTCCCCCCAGATAGGCAGTGCATCACAGCAGTAGCGTTCCAGGATCAAGCCCACGCGGGGCTGCCCTTCACACACACACCGTCCAATCCTGTAACGAGGTCCCCCACGGTGTAATCAGTCTTACCAGGGCAGAGAGGGCAGGCTTACGTGGTCAAATAGAGTGATCACAATGGGTCCAAGAACTGTTCAAATGGGGGGGGGGCATCGCGGAGCACCCGCACAGATCCACCCACAGTTACAAGGGTAGTGCAATAAGCCCGGGTCAGTGCCCATCCGTCTGTTGCAGTCCTCATTCGTACCATACAGGCCCCTAGTCCAATGCCAGAGCCGCTGCGGGGATCCTCCAATTCACGCAGTTTCTGGGGTAACAGCGGTACGGGGTAGCGCTATTGTAAGTCTCACCTCATCAGTGTGCAACTTCTGCTCGGCCCACGGTGTCTCGTCGGCCGCTCGGCTGGAGGGCAGCAGCGGCAGGCAATTCAGGCAGCGCAGCCACACCGCAGGCACCGGCGGCACCGCACGCGGCCCGCAGCTGCGCCCACCTCCGCTGCTCCACTGAAGCGTCGCCGCCGAGCGCGGCACTCAATAATCTGGCCAGAGCTGGGTCCACAGCGGGCCGGCCCTTGACAGCACAGCCGGCAGGCCGCAGACAGCGTCCCCGCAGGCGCCCCCGCGGCGCGGCAGCGATGTGTAGGAGAGGGGGGGGGCACCAGGGACAGCCTCCGGCCGCCCACCGCAGAGTCCAGGCGCCGTCCGTACCACCAGTAGAGTCGGCCCCCCGCAGTCGACACCAGCCGTTACAGCGGGAGAGAGTGAGTAGCGGAGGCGTCGGACGCCACAGGACCCGCACACGGCGTCACCTCCTCTCCGGTACGGCGGGCCATGGGTGTTCGGCAACCTCGAGCACGGGGCTGCTTTCTCAATACTGACGTCGGTTCTCCAGGGATGGCAGGCAGAGTTCACCCGATTGGTAGTGTGGGCCTCCGACGGCTCTCTTATAGCTCCGGGCCAGCAAGGAGGCAACCAGGCTGCCCGACAGGGCAGCGCCCTGCGCGGGACCCCAGCAGTCGCCGGACACAGGTCCACGCGTCGTTTCGTCCACACCTCCTCAGTGCCCCCCCCTTCGTCTCGGGGGGCCAGGCGATGGACAGCCGTGCAGCGCTCTTCCGACCCCGGTCTCAGCGTTCACAATAGGTCAGGCGCCACTCACACTCCTCCTCCAGGGCAGGCCGCCGATCCTGCGGCCTACACACAGCCCCCAGGCCTCAGCGTCGATCGGGCGGAGTCAGCGGATCCCGGCAGCGAATTTGGTGGTGAGTGCCCCTCTGCATGCAATAGTGTACTCAGCAGGGGATTCGATGGCCGGTGTGGTCCGAATCCGCCAGGATTATGGTAGGATTACACAGGTCCGGGTGCGGAGCTCGCTCACTGTGCGTCCGCCTTGCCCGGCAGTTGGCCACGCCCCCCCAGGAACCGCTTTTGTAGTGGCTAAGAGAGATATTGTTGCACATTGGAAGGCTTCTGGGGCAACATCGCTTGCATTATAGGATGGTGTGGGGTGGACTGGTGTGTGCAGCATGAAAAGCCAGTGTATGTGGCCAGGGGTTGTCCAACTAAACATCCAAGAGTCTGGGGTAAATGGTTTGGGGCTTCAGATATGGGCGCTGGGTTAGAATGAGAAAGCAACAATTTCCAGGTTTCTTTATTCCTGAAAGTGCTGAGTTGATCATGTTGATGAGCTTACTGCTAATCTTATTTGTCACCCCAGAATATGTATCATGGACTGACTATGTGACTTGTGGTTCCTTTCAAAAAACAATAAAAATGTGTTTATAAAAAAAAACAAGTTATAAAAAATGTCATTAGCAAAGAAAATGACCGATGCAGCCACCAAATGTTTTGAGGGAAATGGGCCTGATTAAGGGAGTCTAGTGGCAGGCGTGGGGCTTGAATGGGGCAACCTCCTGTTTATGTTAAATACTGTTCACGCCTGAGTTACCTGTCTGAACAAGCAGGGACAAGTGAGGAGGAGCAAAAAGCATAAATGCAAAGTTAAATAATGCTGTATTTTTACAATTTTATTATAGTATTTTTTCTCTGAATTTTTTTTTTTTTTTAAAGGACCTCACTAACCATAGTGGCTTATGGTTGTTGGATGGCACAATTTAATTTATCAAACTGGTTTAAAAAATACAGGCAGAAATAATTTACATGCAAACTCAGCCTGCATGCCCATAAAGTCCGAATTATACTCACTTTTATGCTGGGCTAGTGGTTGGGAAATTGAAATTATATGACTACGTTGCTAAGACTGATTTTTTTATGAAATCTTTTTTACTTTTTTTTCTGAGACTGTTGTGTTTCATAGGATTTAGAAAATGACAAATGAAGAATATTACTGTACCAAACGTGACAGTAAGGGAAAATTAAAGTTCCAGTGCCTAATCTGTGGTCGGATTTTATCGCGAAGACAGAGGGTTTATTCTCACTTAAAGAGTGCTCATAATCAAAGTGAGTTGAAGATTTATTATTCCTTATGTGCAGTGAATTAAGAAATCAGCATTGTTGTGAATGTTCATAGTAAAACAATTGTATGCAGGCAAGATGTTTGTTTTACCATAGTCCTTTAAACCTTATTGCCCTTTGCCTTGAGCATAAATAGCTTTTAATTGCTCATCCCAAAAGTAAAAGGTGAAGGTACATAATGAGGAAAAGGGGAATAAAGATCCAGTAATGCTGTTGTTCGCAGCATATGAACAATAAAGTTATAAGCGCTCTCCCCTCCCAGCTCACTCCCCACATACGGAAGTACTTGTCAGCTTCTTGCCCATACACCAGACTTTCATTGACCAAAGAACAAATCCATTCATTAGTAGTTAACCTATGCCTTTTAGGATGTTTGATTGGCTAAGCCCATCTCAGTATTGGGGTTGCAATTATTTACTTTTCCCCAGTTGGATTTGTAATATGATAATATATCAATAACCATGTTAGAATGGCAGGACTAGGGCAAAAGGTGGCAGCCTGCTAGAGGTGGGCAGCAGCTACTTCAGAGGAGACTGCTAATCTCGCGCCATGTAGTGCTCGGCCAGATTTATGATGACATACTTTGATTGATATGCCTGCTGATGATGGATACAGGCTGGAAAAAGGCTGACCAGTCTGACTTGATTGGCCACTCCATTGAAGTTTTCTGTCTGGATTCTCGCAGGTAATGGAGTGAGCTGTTGTAGAAACATAAAACGTACCAAAGCGCTATAGTATCTCGACATGAAGTGACTGCTCTGTTTTTTTACCAAGGCTTGGAGCATGGACCAGTTTCTTCCAGAGCACTCTAAGATGCTTATAACCACAAATCATAGGGCGTAAAACTGTAAGGACTCGGGATGGGAAGGGTCAGGCATATCTTGGCTCTGGCAGACCTGCAGAAGAAAGAATGGAAAAATAGCAGAAGCCATCTCAGAAAGGGCTTTCTACCTTGGTCTCCCAAGCGCGCCTCACCTGCTAGGGTGAAAAACTCTACTGCTGGCAGACAAGACTGTTCCACCCTGAGGCTGTGTCTGTTTCGACTCCCTCTCTGGATTTGAAAGATTACCTCCTGACACCATTCCAGCTGTTTTGTGGTGATCTTCCCTGGCCCCTTGAGGTGCGACCTCACCCTACCTCTAGTAGTGATCCCTCATGTAGACGTCATCCTGGCTGGAACGCTCCCCATTCCTCTTCCCCATGCTTATTCCGTTGTCGTACCCAGTTGTTTTCTTTATTCATATTCGCCCTGGATGATCATTTCTATTGTCTAAAGTTTGAACTCCTAATGGTTATTGCTTTTTTACTACAGGTGCTTCACTTTCACTGTGGTGCCTGTGTTTGTGTTGCCTTGGTTTTCTACAGGGCTTACCACTCTTGCCGTAACATGCAATTACATGCTTGTTTGCTTTGTGCCAACCCTAGAAATCAATAAATAAATGTTGCAAAAAGTAAGGTCTTTGTTAACATGCTGTTAACAAAGACCTTACCAGCGGATATAGTGGACAAGAGATGGAGAATTCTTTTTGGTGTGCCCCCCACATTGTGTTCGTTGACGAGGCTGAATCAAAGAGCATTTGGGGAGAAAACACTTGCAAAACGGAAGAAACCATTGGCAGTTGTGTCCATACAAAATGGTGACCAGAATAAGACAAGCATCTATACTGAGAAACAATTCTCTGACTCTATGGTGGAAGTTTCTGGTAACAACTTGCAGCAGCTGCCATTTCAACCTATATTGCAGGCATCTGAAGATGCTGTCCAGAGCAGGTCGGTCTCTACTCCGGTACAAAGGCAGAGGGAGCCTATCAAGTTGAACAGCAGTAAGAGCTGTTGTCTGACAGCAAAGTACAAGGAAAGAAGTGGGTATATCCAGTGCAAGAGACTACGGTACAACAGAAAGAGGCATTATAAATAGATATTACCGATATAACAAACATCCAAACAAGCATTCAAATGCCCCGCTCCTATAATACTTGCACCCCCCTGCCCCCCCAACTACTGCACAGATAGCCTTAGCAGATGGAGGGGGCACTTGTTACTTGGGGTAAAGAACTTAAAGAATGCCAAAAGACAATCTGTGTGTCTTGGGAATCCCAGAAGTCCCTGAGGGGAGAGACGCTAGATTTATTTCCAGTTATTTCAGAAAGCTTTAAAAAATTATTAGATTGTATCTGATTTATCCATATCCATATCCCAAAGTGTACATAGATTTCCTTTTCGGAAACCAAAGGAATCTCAAATCCAGAGAAATCCTTATTTATGTTCAATTCTTTTTTGCTTTGCCAACTCGGAGATGACCATGCAAGGCCATTTAGTTGCTCTTCCATAGATGGTTGGACATTTCATATTCGTACAGACTTCTGCCACACCACAGTTTAGTATCTGAGGTAGTTACACTAAATGATACCTCCTTTGTAGAAAGTTGCCTCCATCTTTTCCCCAGTCCAGCCATTCTATTTAAAGGAGCCAGTAAAACTGAAAATAATTTATGGAGGGCACAGTTTGTTTTCCTAAATTTAGGTTCAAGAGTAGATAAATTACTGGAAGAAAGGGTATAATTAAACTAAATGAAAGATTTGTGGTACATTGTTGATTTGAATCAGGAACAAAGGAGTAGGATTAAAAAGAAATATTAATGGCTTTTGATTTGTTTTATCAAATGGTCTCCTTCAGGACTGCTTGATGTAGTTTGCCAATTACTGTGTTAGCTCCGGGATAGTGATGGAATGTTCTCCTCTAATGGCTGTTGGTGACAGGGTGAGGGGGTGCTTTTTAGGTTGAGCCTGGGCAGCGCATGCGCTGCTGCGAGGCATGGGGTACTCAGGTATGGACTTGAACCTCCACCTACTCTCCGCCCATCTTTCCAATTGGCTCCTGTTGCTGTCGATTCTAATAGGTTGCTTTTGATTTGTTAACAGGCTTGTTAGTCTGTCCTTAGTAACTCCTTGTCTGCATTTGTAACCGCCCATCAGGACTGAACCTTTTACCGTGTCCTTCACCGATTAGCTTACATTAGCCCTTCTGAGAACTCTTTGCTCACTTTATCTAAAGAGCACTGGTGGGACGCCAGCTTTAGTAATGGCGTCCGCTTTTTATTTATGTGCAGCGCACCCGCTCTTATATTTTTATTAGGAATGGCGGACGCTTCATATTTACAAAATCCACGGCTCACCCAACTTGCAGCTTTTCATCGACATTATTTGTATGTTTTTGGCAATGCGGTCCGCTTTTAGTATGGCGGACGCACTCCATTCGTTCTTTCTGTTCTTTGCCAGTGCGGCTCGACAAACTCAGTTCGGCATTCTGTAAGCCCCGCACCACTCCCGCGAAAGGCGCGGTTTGCTAAACTCTAGTTTTTCAATATTTTATTTTTACTAAAAGCATAAAGTATTAAAAAACTAGAGTTTGGTGAGCCGCGCCTTTTTTTTCTTTGGCGCCGCTCCAAACTCTGTTCATTCGCCTCGCAACATCCCAATTATCTCCGGAGGCAGTGCAGCCTGTTGTCTGTGTCTCCTTTGCTCCCGCCCCCCTCTCGTTGTCTATGTTGACCGCCTCCCTCCTCCCCCTTTTCTGGGTCTGTGGTGTTTGTTTTTTGTTTGTTTACTAAATGTTACTTTTTTGTGGTAAGGCAGTATGTGATCGGGCGTCCACTTAGAAAGATTGGCTTGTTTTTCAAAGCACTCATGCCGGGTTTCAATACGCTGCTTTCTTTAGACGTGGCTTGTGTAAAGAAAGGGGCGCGACGTTCATAAATGGGAAAGCGCTGCATGGGCGCTAGTAATTTGCAATGCAATAGGTCTCGCATTTGCGAGAGTTTAAGCTATTGCATTGCCAATAGCTCAAACTCTCGTAAATGCGAGACCTATTGCATTGTAAATGCTTGTTCCCAGAGGAAGGATGGAAACTCCCAGCTTTCAGCTGGATTTGGGAGGTGCAGTGGCCAAGGAGGACTCATTGGGGAAACATACAAAGATGAGTACTGTAAGAAACTGGATTATTATTTGGGGTGGGGGGCTACCCATCTCAAGGAATAATCACAACCCATGTCAGGGTGAATCCTCACGATTACTACATTAACTTGAATTCAACATCCAAGTAGCTATTACACAGGCAGACAGACTTAACATATGGCAATTTGTAAAATATTTATGGTGCACCAAAACAGTACTAAAAATCGAAATGCAAAACAATAAAATCTCAAACTGAATTAGCAAAATAAGTACAATTTAATAAATAAAATTAAGAAAATCCAATAAGGGGAACAGGAGGTATGAATGTTTAAAAAACGTTGAGTAGGAAAAGCGCCAATGATTGTCAAAGGTGCGGTAGACTGGGACCTTGGTGCGATTTAAGGCTGACTGTGATGGAGCACAGGTCAGATACACCAAACTGGTTCATCCTGGTCAATGATTTTACCTTCTGGCTTTAGACCTTTAAGTCCCAATCAACCATAGAAGTACACTTCTAAAGCCCGCTAGGACCTCAGGGGGGCACTTAGAGAGACTCATAGGATGTCAGACAGAGGTCAAAGCAGGGTCCAGTCCAGGTCCAGTTGCACTAGTCAGCTGAGAAGTTGCACAGAAATGTCTATTGTAGTTTGTATCTCTGTGGCTTGAACAGAAGGTCAGCCTTGTGACCCCTGGAGTACACTTCTTTATCCTGGATATAAGAGAGAGCAGGCCCAGTCCTTCAGGTCTCATCTCAGGATTCAGACAGCATGTCCAGTATTCTTCCTCAGGTCAAGCAGTGTTCTGAAGAGGGTGCCTGGAGATGCCTGGTACGGGCTAGTGGGTGGGAATGACTCCCAGGCATGCCCTAACCAATGAGATAAAAGTTCTCGGGCCAGCCTACTCACTTAAGGCATTTTCAAGATGGTGGAAGTCTTCAGCCACACTAAACTTGGGATCTGAGGGCTGTGTGTGTGTGTGTGTGTGTGTGTGTGTGTGTAGGAAGTATACTATTGTAAACCCATTGTCCTCCCACATCTAACACTAAAACCAAGTTTGGGGCAGTCACTGTACCTACAATAAACCCAACAACAGAAGTATGGTAGTAGAAAAGTAGGGCTTTCCAGCAACCAGATAGTGACTACACAAGAATTGCTTTGCATCCTGTTTTCTTCCCTTTCAAGAGCACCTTCGGGGTTATATGCAAAACCCAGCAGTCCTGTTGAGCAGGATTTGACATTCAAGAAGGATAATGACACTGTAATGTCAACAAGAATGCTCACAGTCCCACCCTGCGCATTCTGCCAGGTTCAGAGGAGTCCTCTCTGCCCATTCGGGTCAGTCTGTTGTTTTCAGTGAAAATTGAGCTTGTATAGATCATGGAGTATATTATGCAGTGGCTCAAAGGTATGTTTTTAAAAACACTAATATTATGTTCACACATAAAAGGAACAGTTCAGGCATTCAAAAATAAAGAGTTGTCAGTAACATTTATTAAAAACAATGAAAAGAGAATTATGTACTAGCCTCATGTCATGCATGCTCTACACAGAAGAGAGCCTGCTGCACATATTGACAATGGTAAAATGCAGTCTGGGCACTGCTTGATATATAAAATCCACTTTTATCAATATTTAAGTTTCGTTTGCTAATTATGTGTCACTGCTACTAAGTATGCAGATACCTTGCTGATTTCTAATTCTGTTTTTACCTTATCTGGCAGAGACCATTTAAAAACTGGAAATGCCTAGACCATTACCTTGGTGAGACAGCATCAAATATGTCACACAAATAATTGTATGTGGTAATCATAACCTCAGCCTTCCATATAGTGGACTGTGGTCTACCATCAAACATCCTAGGGCAATAGTAGTGGGAGCTTCTGAGCATCCCACTGGCTTCCTTCCTCCTTAGAGAGAAATTCTCAGTTAACAGCAAGATTAACCCTTTTGGTTCATCTGTGACTTGCGTGGTTCCACAGGCGTCTGCATTGTAGCCACCTTTAATATTTTCATAAGGCCTCTCATAGAATTTATAAGAGTTGATGGACTCAACTTCAATTCATATGCCGATGGCTCATAAATCTATTTCAGTGTCAATGGGCAAGGGACAAGTTTGCCGGCATTGATTCAAGCTTCTTCAAGATTGCTGAATGTTTAGGAAAAAGAATCTTGAAATTGAATGTGGATACAACTGAGGATTAATATCAAGTATATTCTGACCTCCCGCAACCACGGAGTCATCTAGTAGTCTCCCACCAACTTCATGGATAAGGTCCAAAACCTTGATTTGTTTTGAACTTAGATTCTCAGCAAATAAGTAAAGTTTTCAGAGGTAGGTGGCTCATGCTTTGTGAGCAACACAGAGTTTTTACCTTCTTGTCATGCAACATGTGTAACCTTGACTGGTAGGTCGCTCCCCCACCACACAGCTCCGTCTCTGTGCCCTGCTGCTGCCCCTGATTGTGCTCGTTTTTTCCTTTCTGTGCCCTGCTGCTGCCCCTGATTGTGCTCGTTTTTTCCTTCCTGTGCCCCCTTGCTGCCCTTGATTGTGCTCGTTTTTTCCTTTCTGTGCCCCCTTGCTGCCCCGGATTGTGATCGTTTTTTCCTTTCTGTGCCCCCTTGCTGCCCCTGATTGTGCTCGTTTTTTCCTTTCTGTGCCCCCTTGCTGCCCCTGATTGTGCTCGTTTTTTCCTTTCTGTGCCCCCTTGCTGCCCCTGATTGTGATCGTTTTTTCCTTTCTGTGCCCCCTGCTGCCCCGGATTGTGATCGTTTTTCCTTTCTGTGCCCCCTTGCTGCCCCTGATTGTGATCGTTTTTTCCTTTCTGTGCCCCCTTGCTGCCCCGGATTGTGATCGTTTTTCCTTTCTGTGCCCCCTTGCTGCCCCTGATTGTGATCGTTTTTTCCTTTCTGTGCCCCCTTGCTGCCCCTGATTGTGATCGTTTTTCCTTTCTGTGCCCCCTTGCTGCCCCTGATTGTGATCGTTTTTTCCTTTCTGTGCCCCCTTGCTGCACCTGATTGTGATCGTTTTTCCTTTCTGTGCCCCTTGCTGCCCCGGATTGTGATCGTTTTTCCTTTCTGTGCCCCCTTGCTGCCCTGGATTGTGATCGTTTTCCTTTCTGTGCCTGTTTCCCGCCGCTGCGCCCTGCGGCCCCGCCCCTCACTGCCCATTCGCTGCCCCATTCCCTGCTCCTCCCTCCCACCTCCCCATTTATGGCGGCCGCTCTGCGGCCGCGCCACTGGCGCGCCAAAGGCGCGCCTAAGGCAAGCCCGTCTGCGCCCGTCCGCGCCCGCGCCCAGCGCCAGACACCCTGGTCCGGGCATCCCCCGCGCCCGCCACATCAACAGACGCCGATACGACGCCAGCACCCTCCACGCACTCAACCCCGGAAAAGATCACGCCTGCTACCAGGCCACCCCGAAGCGCACCCAAGGGCCCTTCACCTGCCGGAACTGCAGCTTCGCCAGCACCCGCCCCGCCAAACCACCGCCCAGGAAAGAACCCAACTACCTCAGATGCATCCTCCTCAACACCCGCTCCGCCCGCAAACACGCCATCGAACTCTGGGACCTTCTCGACTCAACCTCCCCAGACGTCGCATTCCTGACGGAGACCTGGCTGAATCCCGCTTCAGCCCCCGACATCGCCATTGCCATCCCGGACGGATACAAGATCACCCGCAGGGACCGCACCAACGGAGTCGGAGGAGGCATCGCCATCGTCCACAGGAACACCCTCAGAGTCTCAACCAACACCAACGACACCCTCAGCACCGCCGAACACATGCACTTCCAGATCCACACCGATCCCAACACCACCCTCAGAGGAACCCTCATCTACAGACCTCCCGGACCCCGACCACAGTTCAGCGATTCCATCGCTGACTCCGTCAGCACACACGCCATCGCCTCCACGGACTACATCCTCCTCGGGGACCTGAACTTCCACCCCGAGAACAACAAGGACACCAACTCCACCACCCTGATCGACAACCTCGCCACCCTTGGACTCAGACAGCTCGTGACTACACCCACCCACGCCGCCGGCCACACGCTAGACTCCATCTTTTCCGCAAGCCCACACGTCTCCTTCAACCACACCTCCGAACCCCACTGGACTGACCACCACTGCATCCACTTCACCTACAGGAAGCCCACCACGCACCACCGCACCGAACAAATGCCTCGCCGCTGCTGGAGCAGAGTCACGGAAGACCAGCTAACCACAACCCTCGCCCTGAGCCCACCCGCCGAACCCTCCGACCCCGACACCGCCGCCCGCAACCTCAGACAGTGGATCGACGACTGCGCCAACACCCTCGCCCCGCTCAAGAATCCGCCCAACAGCCACACCAGCAAGAAAGCCACCTGGTTCACCGAAGACCTCCAGGCCTCCAAACGAACATGCCGAAAACTGGAGAAGATCTGGCTCCACGAACGGACAGCGGACAGCTACGCCGCCCACAAGAGCGCCACCCGCAATCACCATCACCTCATCAGATCCGCCAAAAGGGCCTCACTCAAAGACCGCCTAGACAACAACGCACACAACAGCAAAGAGCTCTTCAACATCGTGAAGGAACTCTCCAACCCCAGCTCCAACACCAACGACATCCAGCCGTCGCAAGACCTATGCGACTCACTGGCCACCTCCTTCCACCGCAAAATCGCCGACATCCACGACAGCTTCAACACCACGACCGCCCCGGCAACCACCGAGACCACTGCCCCCACAACCACCAACCGCCTGCTCTCCTGGACCAACATCAACGACGAGGACACCAGCGAGATCATGAACACCATCCACTCCGGTTCACCGCTAGACCCGTGCCCTCACCACATCTTCAACAAAGCCAGTACAGCCATCGCGCCCCATCTCCGGAAAATAATCAACATCTCCTTCGAGACAGCAACCTTCCCGGAAAGCTGGAAGCACGCCGAGATCACCGCCTTACTCAAGAAACCCAAGGCAGACCCCAAGAACTTCCGACCCATCTCTCTGCTCCCGTTCCCGCGAAGGTCACCGAGAAAATCGTCAACAAACAACTGACCCGCTACCTCGAGGAGAACAACATCCTGGACCCTTCCCAGTCCGGCTTCCGCAGCAACCACAGCACCGAAACCGCCTCATCGCCGCCACCGATGACATCAGGACCCTGCTAGACAACGGAGAAACAGCAGCCCTCATCCTCCTGGACCTATCAGCCGCCTTCGACACGGTCTGCCACCACACACTACGAACACGCCTTCACGACGCCGGGATCCAAGAGAAGGCCCTGGACTGGACCACATCCTTCCTTTCCGGCAGAACACAAAGCGTCCGCCTCGCCCCTTCCGATCCAAGGCCACCAAGATCATCTGCGGCGTACCCCAAGGCTCCTCCCTCAGCCCAACGCTGTTCAACATCTACATGGCACCCCTCGCCCACGTCGCCCGACAGCACAACCTCAACATCATCTCCTACGCCGACGACACCCAGCTGATCCTCTCCCTCACCAAAGACCCTCACACCGCCAAAGCCCACCTCCACGAAGGAATGAAGGCCGTCGCCGAATGGATGAGGACCAGCCGCCTGAAGCTGAACTCTGACAAGACGGAGGTCCTCATCCTTGGTTCCAACCCTTCAGCCTGGGACGACTCCTGGTGGCCAACATCACTGGGAACAGCCCCGCCACCCACCGACCACGCACGCAACCTAGGGGTCATCCTCGACCCCACCCTCTCCATGACTAAGCAGGTCAACGCCGTTTCCTCATCCTGCTTCAACATCCTCCGAATGCTCCGCAGGATCTTCAAGTGGATCCCCACCGAAACAAGAAAAACAGTCACCCAGGCCCTCGTCACCAGCAGGCTGGACTACGGAAACGCCCTCTACGCAGGAACGACGGCTAAGCTCCTGAGACGGCTGCAACGCATCCAGAACGCCTCTGCACGTCTTATCCTCGACATCCCCCGACGCAGCCACATCACACCCCACCTGAGAGACCTGCACTGGCTCCCTGTCAACAAGAGGATAACCTTCAAGCTCCTCACCCACGCACACAAAGCACTCCACAACTCCGGACCAGCCTACCTCAACAGACGACTCGGCTTCTACACCCCCACCCGCCAGCTCCGCTCGACCAGCCTCGCCCTCGCCACAGTCCCCCGCATCCGGAAAACGACCGCCGGCGGCAGATCCACCTCGCCGCCAAGACCTGGAACACCCTCCCCACCAACCTCCGACAGACCCAAGACCTACTGGCCTTCAGAAGACTCCTCAAGACCTGGCTCTTCGATCAGTAGCAGCACCACCCCCCTCTTCACCCAGCGCCTTGAGACCCTCGCGGGTATGTAGTGCGCTTTATAAGTGACATGATTGATTGATTGATTGATTGATTGAAGTGGTATGAATATTGCTAAACTCAAAACTCGGCCAAAAGATATGCTGTTTGTGCTGGTTAACCGCCTTTCGTGGTCTTCAGAATGTGGCTGTTTTGTTGATTTTCACTTTGAAGACATTTAATCACATTTCTGATCATAAAAGATCATGACAGTGACTTTATGAGAGTGAATTCTAATTAAACACTTACATGGGTAGGGGCTTGTTTATCTCCCTAACACACTCAATTACTAGCAACCTGACAAGATGACCTGAAGCATGAACGTTTTTGGCCCTCAAGAGGTTCTCAGATCTCAAAATTTGCTCTCCCATATAATCCGACAAGAATAACTATTATTGGCTTTTGCGGATCTATGAAAAGATTATGTTCTTTTGATCGTTTGAATATTGTTGCTTTCTCGTGTTTTTATCTCCTCCTCTGTTTTCTATCCCCTTCCTTTCTTTTGTGCCTAGATATTGTGCAATGTGTGATATAATAAAAAATAAAATGCTCAAGTTCAGGTGTATCATTCTCTAACATCATTTAATTAAATGTAAAAACACGATTTCTTTTCATAGGTTCAACAAAAAGACTTCACAAAGAATATTTGGACAACAAAGCAAGAATTATTCCTAGAAGAATTTTCCTAAGAAAAAGCAAAGTCACAACAATTGGCAAAGCACAGTTTCCCAAATTGGCAGAAGACGAAGAAAGCCAGGAGGTAACTAAATGTGAATGCATGATGTGCTTGCAAGAAAAATAAGACAACTGTAAAATACGATCTGATCATGAACAGTAGAAAAAGGTTACAAAGTATAGGTCCCATCTCTAAATTATCTGCAAGGCCATAAGCTTATGAAGACAGCGCTTTATGTAGCAATAGGAACATGATATTAGACAGAGATGTAATTCTGGGTTGTCTAGTGAAATTGAACGTGCATTGTGTCCTGGTTCATACAAACAATGCCAACTTTGGATCGTTTATTGTAAATGGTAAATCATGCATAGCCATAAAAATGTATGAATTAAAATGATCTTTGCTATTAAATGATTCCAGTGCTCCCTGATTAACTTGGACGAATAATTTCAGTAAATGTTCACTACTGTAGTAATTCTTGGGTTAATGGTCAAGTTGGAGGTAATGTGCTTTCTGTTTTTCTTAAACCAGTGCATCATGAAAATGTTCTCTCAATCAAAAGCAAAGCCCTCCCAAACTATACTACCAGACAAAGGGCAACCTGAATCCCACTGTTAAAGGTCTTCTTTAGAGAAGTGTGACACAGGAAAATGATTCTGTTTTTGCTGTTAACTCCACAAAGAACAAATTTTAACTGTCCTTCAGCAAGTCCTCTGTAGTTCACTTAGAGTTGAATTCCCAGTTTTCTAATTTGTCTGTATCTATGAGGAAATCAGTAGACTGAATTATTACCGAAAAACTGTGGGATGTTATTGTCTGCTCCCCGCTCATATAATTATGCCTCTCCTTCAAACCTAGTCTTAAAAAATCACCATTGTGCTGCCTGCTAAAGAAAGACCAAAAGACCAATATACATGTGTTTTCCACACAGTATGTGATGTACTGTGGTCGAAAGATAATAGTAAAGTAGATGAAGCAACCCATTTCAGATTTTAAAAATGAGAAAAGTGGAAACGAACTAATTAGATGGCGGTGACGATGCTTTCATTTAAAAATCTTACAAATCAGCTTCACTATTGGTAGCATGTCTCACTGAATGTGCCATACTGATTGTGGGATTTCATGAATAATTTGAAAAGGTACCTTCTCCAATGGGATAAACCTGTTTAAGGCAGATCTGGAACAATATGCATCTTCAGGTGCCAGATGAGGTTGGCAGTATGCATGATTCAAGATAAAGTCAGTGGTGCCTCTAATAAGGAGAGAATGGGAATAGAGTGCTGAACAGCTTTGGAGCGGGTGGCTAGGGACTTGCTAATGAAGTATATCAGGCTACATTTTAATGCAAATTCTTAAGCTTTCAGAAATTTTATGAAATCCTTTCTATTAAAAAGCGGGTTCAACTTTAAGATCCAGGTGACTGCATTGGATTAAATGAAACATTTGTTTGGTTTAGGGAAACAGTAATTTTAAAGTAAAATTAGTAAAAAATGCTGGTTGGACTATTAATGGCAACTGGAAGTGATCACAGCATGAAGTACTGTTTTGTTGTTTTTCTTGCCGAATTCATACTAGCCAGCTCAATGCTTTGTTTTAAGAGATTCCGTTTTTGCCTTCTATTTCAGGTGGGGTTTGTGAGATTAAAAAATCCATTTGATTTGATAATCTTATTCAACCCACACCCATTTAGCATTATATTAAATACCATATTGCAACACAAACACCACTTTCAGGCAGCTCCCCACACCTCCAGATATATTGGTTAACTTTTCTAAAATCCCTCTCAAACTTTCAAAGTGAGGTGCTTAAAATAAAGTATGCTTAATACGTGGGAGTGTGCTTCATTCACACAAAATGTTCAGTGTAATTTTTATGTGCATGTACTGACATGGCCATGAAACTGAATCTGTTTGGCTGCCTGGTTTGCACATTGACTCACTCTGAAGAGCCTTCTTTTTTTTAGATTATTGGTAACGTTGGCCAATAGTTCAGAGAACATCTATACTTGGGATTATTCCAACTTTAATTCTCAGAGACTTTATGTACTGGAAGAAAAATAGTTTCCGTAAAGCTATGGTTTTCATTATGTCCTGAAAAGGCTCCATGTAATGTGAAGTGCGAGATTTTTCCCATTTTCTCACTCAAAATAAAAGGGGGAGTCAAATGAATATGAATATCCGGTTCATCAAGAGAGGTTATGATAAAATGACACTAATGAAAGCAAACAGGAGAATTCTTAAAATACCAAGAGCAGATACAATAAAACAAATACCCAAGAAACAGGACAACCTAAAGAAGGTACACATGGTCACTGAATTTTCCAACAACTCTAGATTACTAACACAAAGCATGAGGAAACATTGGCATATTTTGCAAGCGGATAAAAGAATTGAGGAATTCACCTCACAAGAACCTGACATTACTTTCCGCAAGGGTACGTCCCTCAGGAATGTTCTGAGCCCTAGTTACCGCATTTCAACCCCGCAGAGAGACTGGATGCATGAACACACACAAGATTTCTTTAAAATGTGGTCACTGTGTAGTTTGTAAATGGGCAGTAGACACAAAGAAGAATTTTGAGGGTGTACACAACCAGACGTTTGAGATTGGCTCAAACATCAATTGCAACACTAAATGTGATATATGCTATAAAGTGCAAATGCAATCAGAGATATGTGGGCAGCACCATCAGGACCCTCCGTGAAAGAATTAGCGAACACATGAGAGCTGTCATACATAATTACATGAGATATCCCATAGCAGCACATATTACAACATGTGAGAAACAGGGGACACACAAAGCTTTCAATTTCTATGGTATGGAACATATACCTAGGGATCCACGTGGTGGTATCAGAGAACTGGTGTTAAGAAGTAAGGAAGTTATGTGGATTTTACGCTTGAGATGTGTTGAAATGGGTCTCAACACAGATCACGAGCTCCAATACTTCCAAGGAGAATAAAAGGACACATATGCTGTTGGCAAAAGACTCACATATGGAGATCATTAAAGATGGATCATTAATGTTTTGTGATATAATATACAATAAGTGTTTCATTTATGAATATATGTTGTAATATGTCCTAGGAGAATGGAAGAACGCATATGCTGTTGGCAAGAGACTCACTTATGAAGATCTTTAAAGATAGACCAATAATGTTTTGTGGTATAAAATACAATACGTGTTGTAATATGTCTAGACTGAACTACACTAGTTGATGCACACCTAAGATAGGAGGCACCACAACATAGACTGTTAATAGATTTACATTAACATTTATGTGGAACAACCATGGATCACATTATTGGAGTGGGTAATACATTGGGATTCTTGTATAAATCTCCATATACTCAACTGAGCACAAGACGATGATTCAGAGATTACATTTGGCAGGATGCAAGTTTATAGAAGACTAATGTAGGCTGCGACCAGGAAGTAATACGTACTACTGGCCTTACAGGAAATACACGAGGGAGGGGCGATTACCGATGATTCACTTAATACTTTTGGCATGATCAAAAGTTACAGAAGACTAAAGTAGACAGCGACCAGGAAGTGTTACAATTGATCTTAAAGTAAACATATAAAGTGAGGGGCTAATACATAATGTTGATGTTAGTTTGATAGCTAAGATAACATGTTGATTTCCGATAGTTACTGCCAGGTTACCAACATAAGAGACTAACATGTTGGACATTTCCTGAAATTTGACTAGTGCCATTACAATATGGCAACCGTTCACTGGCAGTACCGACATTATGACAGTCCTCTTTCCATTTACACTATCAACGGTCTTTATTTAGACACAATGCCGGCTACGCGTGGTAGCCAACTGAGCGTACTTGCATGGACCACGTTAATCTAAATCGGCACCCTTGCCGGTAAGCAGTGGTTCTTTTAGTAACTCTTAAATTTGCGATAGTTTACAAATATACATTAACTATTTTCTGGTCGGCACTAAGGATTTATATTTTAATTTGGGGCATATAGAGTCAGAATCAACTGAGCAAACCTCAACGGACACAAGATTAGTCGTGTTTTTAGAAAACGGGGAATTTCAGTCGATATACAGGAAAATGTGGGAACCGGAACGGAATTAAAACCGGCTGAAAGGTAGGGTTTTTCGAAGCAATGATACATTTGAATCTTACTTCTACAATAAATTCGATATATATAATGGATATGACAACTCACAGAACCTTTCTCAATCCCGATGTATTTTCAGTTAAGTCCAACCCATCTAAACAAACCGGTACAAATTAACTGTCACCAAATCACGCAGGGACAGTATATAGCCTAATCACTTTATAAGGGTGCATCACATGCGAGTAGGATACATGGAAGAACACATGGGTGGCATGCCTGCTTTTGATATGTTATTTGGATTTTGCGAATCAGTATCAAACGAAAGAAATGCCTAAAGTTTGGGGTAACAAGTGAGTCCACAATCTAGGCAAGCCAAATAATTGGAAGCAATTTGAATGATGGCTCTAAATAATGAAGTAATTGAACTTTACTTTGTGCTACGGACATTTTGGAAATACCTTAAAAGATTGTGCATGGTTTGCCACCAAGATGTCACAGGAGTATCAAAATGCGGTTTAAAAAAGGCACGAAAGTCACATTGTGTGGATTTAAAGTGACACAGAGATGTCAACATGTACTATAGCGATGTATATTTCTATGTCTTTTAGCCCAGAGGAAGTCGCGGGTACTTTCCTTTGGCGACGAAACACGTGTTGGCTAGAGACCAGAATTCTAAGAACAAAGTAAAGAACAAAAGAAAAACAAGAAATTGGAGATTATGTTATTTAATGTTATTACATAAATACGTTTCTGCATGATAATATTAGCGTGTGTTTGAGGATATAAGAATTGATATTTTTGTTGACTTCGGTCACCTAATTGGGGAGTGGGTGATCTCCCTACCTCAGAGCACCGCAAAAGAACAAGGGTTAACAAGATTTATGTGTATAGAGCTTTTGAGCGCCACACACCTTCAAAAAACCTCAACCACCACAATTTTACTCAGTGGAGAATAGTGACTTGTGTATTTTTAGTGCTATGAGGTCACAGCCTGTGACAGAAAGCACTGTGAATGTGTAAGTCATTATTTTATACTTGCATTATACACAGTATAAGATAGACTGCTACAAAATGTGCACATAGTTTTAGGATAAAATGGTGCTTCCAAAATGTAGATTTTAGTAATACAAGACCGTACGTAATGCAATTTGTTTTACATAACTGTCCCTTCAACACCTCCTTGGGGGTACTAAGTGCTATGTAAATACGATTAAAATCACACACTTCACAGCCCAGTTGTTAACTCTTTGCACTACGAATTGGTCGGAAATCATTTTGTCATTATCCAAAGCTATGACCTAAGGAAAACAATTGGCACACAAAGGAAAACGTCGCAGCTATGGGCCAGCCAACCTCGCTGACTTTAAAGAATTTAAAGAGAGCAAAAAGCAGTGTCGCTTGGCGGAGCAACAGTATCGGAGAAACAAATGTTCAATGTCAGAATCACTATTGAAAGCAGCCAGAAGATCGCATAAAAACACTGTCTGGCAGTTGAAACAGAACATCATAGACGATAAATGGAAAAGCATTTACGCATTGCTTGCCCCCAGTAAGAGCAGGGAATTTTGGAGCTATGTCAACAACCTCAATGGTGGAAGCTATATACACAATGCGGTACCCGCCAAAGAATGGGCAGCCCATGCAACAAGGTTATACGCTGATCAGGATAAATCCAGGATAAAAACTGTGGTAGCTGAAAACTATGGTCCAGAAGGACATGAGAAGGAGGCTCTCATTCTCAGCGAAAAAGAAATCCTGAACACATTGAAAGGCATAAGGAAGGACGGGGCTCCAGGTCCTAACGGGTTACCGGGAAGTGTTTTTAATGAAGATCGGGCCTTTTGGGCCCCCCATATGCATTGCCTATTTAACTACTGCTACAAAACCTCAGGAGTACCAGACTCGTGGAAAGGCTCCATTCTGCAACCAATCTATAAGAAAGGCAACGCCTCACAGCCAGAGAATTACAGATTAATTGCTCTACTAGACGTTGACGGGAAGGCATATGCAAAAGTGCTGCTGAAAGAGCTAGAGGCATGGTTAACAGGCAATCAAATAATACCACAATACCAGACAGGTTTTCGGCCGAACTCATCAACAATGGACAACGCCATTGCATTATCATACCTGGTAACTAAGGCCATAGAGGGTGTAACCCCACCCCTATATGCCTGCTTCATCGACTATAGTGCTGCTTTTGATGGCATCGACCGCAACATACTGTGGGCAAAACTTGCTAAGTGGGGTAACCGAGGAAACTTCTGGCGGCCATCATGTCCCTCCATACCGGTACTTGGGTCTGCACTAAGCTTACACAGACACACGCAACTGCCAAGATTTACACAAACAAGGGGTTAAAACAGGGCTGTGTGATTGCACCAACACTGTTTAACCTATACACTGCGGACCTGGGAGTTGAACTCTCAAAACCAACATCTTCCCACCCAAATTGGGTCACCTTAGAATACCTATCATGCAATACGCGGACGACCTTGTCATCCTGGACCAAACTAGAATAGGCATGAAAAGGGCTCTGGAGACTCTTCATTTTGACAACACAGAAAATAAACTCCAAACCAATGCAAATAAAACCAAAGTATTGGTTTTCGGACATAAACCAAAAAATCCTTGCTGGGCTGGAACATTGGACCACTAAGAATTGCAACCGCAAATAAGTATACCTACCTGGGAGTACAATTCTCAGATACTGGTAGAACAATACTCCAGGCCAAAACACTGGAGACAAAGCGGCTAAGGTCACACACGCTCTATGCAAAATACACCAGAAGCTTGTGAGCCATTCAACGGAGGGTATCCGAAGAGTAATACAAGCCAAGCTATTTTCAACAATTAGCTATGGCCATCTGGCCTTCCCGGGCTTATTGTCCGATAAATTGGAGCACTTGTATATCATGGCTTTCAGAAAGGTCTTTAGGTTGCCATTCTCGACAAGGCATACACTGATCCGACTTGAGTTTAACTTAACATCAATGGACATAGAATGCAAAAAAGATATAGTGAAGTTGTATCACCATGTGAACAAGGCTCGCCCGGGTACCTTGAGGGAAGCACTTCAAACACTCTTCACGGACAAAACTAGTCGATGGGCTAGGTACCTTGTTTCAGCTAACAACACACTATGCCTGACAGCTGATCATACAACGGTATTACAATTGCCAACGGCTAGCCTAAAAAAACCTGTTAAAAAAACAGGGAAAGATCATTTCAAGGAACCAGGACATAGAAACAATCAGAGCTATCCGTGGCGCAGAGGGCCTTGCCAAATCACATGAAGCCACTCTATGCCAACCATACTTGAAAGCCGGCCTGGGTAGACAAGCTCTTCAAAACGTTCTGAAGACCAGGCTGCTAACTCTACCAATAAAGGACTACAGGGCACATTGGAAATCCATACCAGCTGGAAACAGAGGATGTCGCCTGTGTCAATACCACACAGAATCAGCAGAGCATGTCATCTGTTGTTGTCCAGCCTTGGTAAGTCCGAGGCGTAAATACTTAAGGACAATGTTCAACCTAAATAAAGTAAGAACATGCAAGGAGGCTGTAACGTACATATATACTACGACAGTACCAATGGAGCTTGCACGTGCTGGGAAGTTCTTTGCCGCTGCTGGAAAGACTTTATGTCAAACTCAATGAACAAAAAATAACAGCATAATAACAATTTAAACACCGACTGTTGATGAGCATCAATATCACCATTAGTTATCTTGTGCTAAGTCCAATGGTTAAGAACATTGCTATTTTCGCTGAGCAATTAATATCACAGCACGTTATGGCCATTAGTGATCTTGCACTAAGCCCAAACAGTTAAGATGAATTAATATATGGGCATTGACTGATCAACAGATGTATATGTCACTAGATGTTTTCTTCTTTTAAATACAACTTTATTTTAGATGCGTTTTTAGATGCTTTTTTTTTTACTAATCTATTGTTTTAACTATGAAAGTAACATGCATTGTATTTGTAAATGATTTTAGGTAATCATACAATAAAGTATTCTGATTCTGAACTCTTTGCACTACCACTCAAAAAAAAATTCATCTTGGTCATCACAATGCTTGGAGTGATTTGATCAATTAAAGCCAGATCCGGCTCCCAAGCATCCTTTACATTTGCAGATTACCCTTAACATCTGCTGAGTAACTCATTGAGCTCATTTGCATTTAATTCAGGCAAGCAGGCACGAAGGCTTGTTTAACTGTCAGCCCGACTTTGTTTCACAGTACAGGAGACTAAATTAATGAAATTTCAGCTAAAGCACTTTAACAAACGGAATTAACCATCCCAGGACGGTTGTCTTTTTACATAACAAAGAGCAAAAGTTTTGGATCCAGGCAGAAATGTGGCTGGGGAATGCGCGCCCCCCTTCCCAGGACTCCACGGCCCCCATGGGGGTCGCGCCCCCACATACTGTAGACCTCTGATTTAAGATGACCTAAGTCTCATGTTCTCAGTCCCCTTGTATAGCAAAAGTCACTGTCTGAATACTGTACTCTGCCAAGATACCAAAGTACAATTTTTTTTTTTTTTTTTGCAGTTTTATAGACTGAACTCAACCGAAGCTTCCGCTTTACATGAGCACCAGTTAAATTACACAAGATACATTTGGGTAGCAACAGGGAAATTTAAGTTACTTGCCCATAATGTTGAGCTGACGCAGAGATTCGAACCTGGCTCTCTAGTGCCAAAGTTGGCAGCTCTGGCCGTTAGGCCACATCCTCTCCCCATTCTCATCTCAGTCCAATACACTTGGGCAGACAACTTGTTCATTATCTCTACTCTCCCCAAAATAGCGTCTATGGGTAAATAATCCAGTAGTGACCCTCTTTTTAGACTCCCAACATCTCCCTACAATCATCCCGCACTTTTATCAACAACGCTCAAATCCCACCCATACGTTGCACTACATCGATTCAGTAACTACTTGCCCCTGAAGGCTGGACCCATACTTACACAAATAAGCATTCAATCAGCTAGAAGCAGCACTGAGAAAGGACTAGTCCACCTGCAGCTGAACAATCATCAAAAGTAAAGCAGTCCAAGATGGGCAATGAAAGGGCCATTAAAGGCTTTTTAATGGTACAAAAATAGATTGCTGCCCAGCTACCCAATCCGTAGCTCTATATAATCTTGACCCACAGCCAATTTCTCAATTCTATTGCACCCTATCGACAACTTCATGCAGCACCTTATCTGCTGCTCTCTCACCATCTCTCTGGTGCCTTGTGACACCCTCCTGGCCACTCTGGGTAGTATTCAACCACCCTAGGTCTTGCTTATGCGAGAGTGGCTTGTTAATAAAGTGTATTGATTGGACTAGCTCTAAACACACGCTCTCATTTGTGCGTTGTTCCCTGGTATCCATCGTTGTCTTGAATTCATCCTTGTCGCGAATGTTAACTGGTGTGTTTAAAAGATGAACAGTAGACAGTCAGGTAAAAGAAAGGCTTTATTCATTAGGTTCCACTACAGTTACAATTGAACTAATCAAGCGCATACATGATGTAACTCGAAGAAAAACGCGTGCAAGTTGCGCAAAATTTTATAATGCACACACTTTTTGCAGTTTCCGTTGGAGAAGTAGATTAGTGAGGCAAAGTGGGACATTTGTAGCTCTGGTAATCTGTACTGGGTCCCTCAAGATAATAACCGTGTGGAATATGCGCGAACCGGGCATGTACCGTAGAAGGGAAAATTAAATCATCACTTTAGAAATTCGATTTATATTAGCCATGGTGGCTAATATAGTCCCATTCAAATTCTCTGCTTCTGTTTTCGTTTCTTTTCGGCTCTGCCATTGGTTGTGAAATGTTTGTATCCCTGCTTCTGTTGGCCCAGCTGTTTTTCACCTCCTGTTCAGCACTGCCATTGGCTCCGACTAAATTTGTTCCGTCCCCTCTCGTGCTGCCATTGGCTGTGATGATGTTCCAGTCTACCTCCGGGACTTTCCCATTGGCTGCGACGGGGCACAGACGACTCGGGCCTGGTTCCCGCTTTCGCAGTCACTCACGCTGTTTCTGTTGTGCTGTTTTCTGTGCATCCGGGCTCTCCCGGTGACCCGCAATGTGACCCACGGCACGACAAATATGGCGGAGGTAAGGCATAAACTCAAAGTATACCAATGGGCAGGTTGTGCCTATCTTTCTCAATGCACAAGCTGTCCGGCAGCTGCCGGTGGAGGGCAGGGAGGCCCGAGAAACCTCAACTACGGCACTCGCCGTCAGCCCGATAACTTGTTGCTTAGTGCACAACTTGAGCATTTTATAACCCGGCATAAGCAAGATGCGAGAGCAGCGTCCCTGCCCCGCCCATCTGCTGCAACGCGCGCCCAGTAGTCACTGCAGAGTGGGACCAATCTGTTTCTGTGCAGAGTTGCGAATGCCGATCGAGCCCCACCCGTTTTGCCGTACGGTGCAGAGGGATTTCATGCGTAGTATTTGCTGATCCATAATTGTCCCCCCCCCCCCCCCCCTTTAGTGTGCTGAGAGCGTTTCTACTTACCTTAATGCGTATGTGCCGCTGCCCAATGACACCCTCTTCCGCCTTTCACTGAGAGCTGCCTGTAAACCTCTACTTTGTGTCTGTGCAAGCCCCTCGCCAACCTCCGCTTTCCGCCTTAACTCACCAACGTTAGGAGTTGCCCATCACCATTGCAGAGCGACAACTGGGGGTCTTCTAAGATCCCAGTTTTATGAAACGTTCATACATGCCCACTGCATAAAAACGGTCTGATCAAGAGCATACATGGTAAGGGAACTTTGGAGTTACCTGTTATTTGCCAGATCTTTGCTCTTCCATATCTGACATGTCTTTTTACCCATATTGTCCTGCTTTTCGACTGTATAGAGCTGTCTTTTTGCATTCTGATCTCTTTCTTGATTTTCACACACATTCCCTTCCAGTACTTTCCGTCGCATTTCAGCACCTCACACTGCAGCATGTATTTTCATCTCTCCTGTTGTATCGAAAACAAACCCTGTCTGGGGCAGTGGCTCGCATGGTTTGTGCTACTGAGTTTGCCCTGGGTGGCGATAGCTCAGGTTGGGCGGTCTGAGCTGTGATCTAACGCCGCATAAGCCATCGCGCTACACCAGTGAGGTGCGCAGTTAACGCGGCTTTTCCTCGCAGGATTCTCAGTTGAACGAAGTGCGCGCGTTTTTCCTTCCTACGTCTGTGGCTCTGTTATAATGACCGTTTGTGGCGCGCCTTTTATATTCTCTTTCCGCTCCCCTTATAGTATTGCAAATCATTCTTGACCGTTACTTGATGTCTTTAATTAGGAAGGCATGGCAGCGACTATTCGAACCTTTCTTAAGCCCACCCCCCTCGCGACAAGAACGGGAGAACATTAATTTCACTCTGTTAATACGCCATGGTAAACTCATTATTACCATTGTGTATTTTTTTGTTCAGTTTTTCTAAAACATGGTTGTTTTGACAGTGTTACATTGCAATTCTGTACATTTGTAAACAAAACACGGTCTGTACACATGATTTGCTGTGAGGTTTTTGGACGTTCTTTCATAAGGAGTTGAAGGATATTTCCAAATTTTTGCATGTTACTTCTCTGTGATTCTCCTAATAGTGCTTTTCGTTGCAGAGCGGTGTGTTTATGGCTTCATAGCATGTGTTTTTTTTTTTTTTTTTTCATTCAGCAAGCAAGCATTGTGCAGTGGAATGAGTGTGTGGGCAGGTTCTTGTCCGAGTAATAGAGGGTTGATTCGCTAAATAAAGAGCATGGTTTGCTTTCATGTACATTTCCATTCGTTTGACGTTTTATTTGTAAAGTAGTTTTCTCCACGAGTGCCTGTTTATGCAGTGTACAAAAAAACATTAAATACATTTTTTTGTGATATTTCAGTTACAAGTTTGTGCAACAGACGTATAAAATGCAAAGGAAGAATTAGAAAACAAGCACTGGCAAATCCAGTACTTCTTCCCTTGTTGATCTATTGGCTTTTTTCTGATGCCTTGCGCACTGACAAAAAAGGAAAAGGCGGGAAGACCCAGCTGCTCTTGTACACCAAGTTTCTGAATAATACGTCTCTAATCCTCCCAATGTTATACCTCCTCTCTGCCTCCACCTGGTGCGTATCACTCTACCACAGTGCTGTTTAAATTTCATCTGTATGATCTCCTCCATCTACTTCACTTCTCTCTCTCAAATCACCTCTCAGCCCATCTCACTATTCTACCACATCTCTATACCTCATCTTAACCTAACACCCATCTCTGACCTTTGATTCTCACTGTTCGCATCTTCACTTCTCCACCTCCTCTTTCCATTTCACCCTCTGTTCCTGGTACTTCATCTCTCTCATTACTTTATCCATTTCTTGCTATGTCTGCCATTAACTTTTGTCTCGCTTCTCTGCATCTCAATCTGTTTCAACCCACTGTCTCTAAGCCATAACTTTTTCTACTTCTCTCTCTGCCTCTCTATCAAGCTTGCTGGTTACTCTACCTCACCTTTCATCTCCTCGTTCTTCCCATTACTCTTTACTTTACGCTTTACTACTTTCATTATCTGAACGTCTTTCTCTACCACTTCTCATTTTGTCCCTCTTTACTGCTTTCGCCTATACTTAGCTCATTATCACCTCACTACCTGTCTTCCCCATCTGTCTCTCAAACTACCTCCCTCTCTATACTATTCCATCTGCCTTATCCTAAAACCACACTTGTCTCTCTCCACCTTTCCGTATCCTTCTTTTTAGCTACTTCATGCTTCTCTTTAGCTTATGTCACTCCCTACCTCATTTACCTCTCTCTCTCTATCACTTTACCAATCTTTTTACCGCTCTGTCTTTCCGCTGTTTTCTACCCCCTCCCATTTCTCTCACTCAACAGTCACAGTCCAGCCACAGAAATATAGACAAAAAGGAAGAGGAGGGACAAGAAAAAGGGAGAGAGAATTAAGGAGATGTTCATGTTCCACCAGATGAAATGGTGACAATTGTAAGAGCAGTGCTTTGATTTTCACTGTTGCAGTGAGCATGTTAGTTGTGATCGGTGCTTTATTTATACGTATTAACCAATGAAACTGCAATTTCAAGGGCTGTGTGCATGTCTTTTTATATTTTGCACGAGTCCACTAATCAACCACTGCAATAAAATGACCCTTTGTATATTTCATATAATTGAAGCAAAAGCTGGTTAGACTGAATTGAACATAAAATGTTGTTGCGAGACAACATTTCTATCCAAACACAAAATGGCTTTTATCAGTGCTTGCTAAAGCATTCTTTTAGCACTCTTTTGCTGGAGGACGCCAAGTAGGATTGACTTTTAAATGTTTTTTTCCTGCACCCGTTAATGAAAGTTTTGCATATCTTTCAATATTGTTTGACAACACTGGGGCGTGAATTTGCAGAAAATGCTTTTAAAGTTGGTCTGGAAAGGGGCCATCAAAATACGTTTTGCCTTGGTGACACACAAATCCGTAAAGTTGGCACGGCTCTCCTGCCTGTGGGAAGTTCAGCCTATATTCCTTACTCCAAAGCTCCCAAAAGCATTGCTTGTGACAAGTTGAGCTCTGCCCCTTCTGAGTATTTGGGATGGCACGCCTTTGCACGTCACAAGCTTTCATTTCCTGCAGCCCTCCAATTGAAACGGAAACGTTTTGAAAACGGGAGAGCCGATCATACTCGTAGAATTTACCTGGGCTTTGTTTGTCAATGCTGCTGTCCAAAATCGCTTTAGAGCCTTTCATCTTTTAGGGAGAAGTCTGCATTTGTGGTCGCGAATGCATCTGCTTGTCTGTGCTGTTGCCGGTTGTGAAGGTGTGGGAAACTCCAAAACCAATTTTTATCCTTCACAGGTTTGCCAAAATGTTTCCTTTTCAATTTGCAAAAATTATTTTTCCATTTCGTTTTATTTCAGTTTAATTGAACCTGACTGTCTCATTGTTCTTCTTGGTGTTGTTTCATTAAGCTCCTGTATGACCAGGCGTGTCTCTTTTAGTAATGCATGCATTTCCTTTGTCTCTGATTTCTCAAGTGGTAGTTGGGAAATTGAAAACACTGATGAACTTTAAATTGTATCAAACTAGGACCATTTATTATATGCAACTATTCATGCATATTACTGTATTGTTCATTTCGGTATACAAGTAGCCGTACATGCGTGCAGCATTGGTCTCCCAAAGCGATACCTACTCTTTTCATGGGAGTGAAGCTTACACTCCTGTGGCCCATGTTATGTCTTTGCGTTATGGTTTCGTTAAGTTTGTTAAAAGCTTTTGCACAAGCCACAGCTATTAATTGTCAGTGCTTCCAAATGCTGGGTAATTTATGGTCTTCTAGCCTCCAAATATTGGGTACGACATCGGAGTGTGATTTGTGACACAGTAATGCACAGTATAGGTGTTGGAAGATGGCTTTTTATGTAGTGTATCAAAAGGAGGTACACTATGTTGAATTGGTTTACAGGGCTTAAATTAATAATCCCAAATACTCTTTTGTGGTAGTGTGGACGAGCAGTTTAGGCTCATCAGAGGATAGTGTTAAGCATTTGTTGTACATAATGCGGTAATAAATGAGAAACACACTTAAGAAGAAACTTGACACCAATTTAGAATATAACATATTTTTTTTAATATTTTAAAACACCAAGATCATCTGAATCGAGTAAGTACTTTAGACTGTTTAAAATTTTTACAGTCGAAAATGACAGCTGTCAGATTTAATGCAAAAAGAACAATTGATGGACAGAATGCAGAACAATTTCATACATTCACCCCAGTACAGAGAATCCATTGTCTTTTTGCTCTCGTGCCATTCCATTTTGAACCCAGCCATATGCAAATCAGTCTTGACCCTGCGCCCAATGGGAACAGTCCAGCCCTAACTGCCAGGCCAGGTCCTCCCTGGACTGGAAACCAGCTTCCTAGGACCGGTTTCGGGGTTTCACCCCTCATCAGCCAGGATAGCTTGACTCCAGTGGCATGGAGAGCACAGGACCCACGTCTGGGCATACCCGTCCCACTCGGTGTGACAAATGCAAAAAGAACAATTGATGGACAGAATGCAGAACAATGTCATACATTCACCCCAGTACAGAGATCTGGGCCTAAATCCATTGTTTTATTGCTCCTCATGCCATTCCAGTTTGAACCCAGCCATATGCTAATCAGTCTTGACCCTGCGCCCAATGGGAACATTCCAGCCCAAACTGCCAGGCCCTCCCTGGACTGGAAACCAGCATCCTAGGACTGTTTTCGGGGTTTCACCCCATATCAGCCAGGATAGCTTGACTCCAGTGGCATGGAGAGCACAGGACCCACATCTGGGCATACCCGCCCCACTCGGTGTGACAAATGCAAAAAGAACAATTGATGGACAGAATGCAGAACAATGTCATACATTCACCCCAGTACAGAGATCTGTGCCTAAATCCATCGTTTTTTTGCGCAGGAGTGGAACCTCTGATTATCCTCTCCCTCTCCTGACTGGGAGTTTTAGAGGAGTCTCCTTGTTGGTGTGAGCCACAGAGAAACTCAGAGCTTACCTACCGGCTCTAATAGCCTGACTGCACTTGGGACTGGGGTCGATAGTGACTTCAGTGGCTTCCCCTGTCTTGTGGCTGCCCTCTTTACTTAAAATCTTCACTATAACCATTTGATTTCGTGGTAGGGAGAGTTTGCCACTATTTTGTAAATAAATATTTGCACAAGCTGGAATGTTGATGTGGCTGACGGAGCGTTTCATCATGATTATCGCGCCCATGATTGACAGCGGTACCATGATATGATTGTAATGTATGAGCAACAATTAGAGGCTAATAAATGTGCATTGTGGACCATTTTATGCTAAGTGAGCCAGACCTTGCCACAACATACTTTGTCAAGTAAACGCTCTACTGTAGTTTTGAGCCATATATTTCATCATTAAAATTAACATGGACATGGTAGATGGGAGCTGGGCGATGGAAAAGGTGAACCAGTAGTAATTCTGAGGAGCCTGCTTGGAAGTGCTGCAGGCTTTTTAGGTTAGTGTGACAGCTGCCTACAACACTGAGGCCTTGTGGGAGATACGTTTTTATTTGCTAATGTGTCACCAGTGTGATTAAAAGCTGGAGTGAGAGAAGGTGCACATCAAACTCCGGGTTGTCCTGAAGAATCCATGCATCTGCTGATGTTGCATCCTGTGTTAGGCAGGAAAGGGTTGTTAGGGATGCAGACAGGAATCTTTGTGTGTTCCTGTAGCCATGGAATAACAGCTTCTCTTCCTATTGTTACCATGTCTGCAGACATGATAACAATATGTTACTACATGTCTAGCTGCTGATTCGCTTTTCAGCAACGGTAACGTCTGCTTATTGGTACTTGGATAAGAGTGGTATACTCTGAATTCAGCACTCACCCGGTAAATCCAACAGTAATAGGTGAAGAGGCGGCAGTTTTATAATGTAAAACAAAATCCTGGCTTGCTGATATCTTGTCTAGAAATGCTCTTGCAGCAAAAATAAAATATTTTGTTTTACTTAACAAAACATGGTTAAGCAGCATTGTGAATTTGTTTTATGTTTTGAAGTATATTTTTCATATATTTCTGCGGCATAGGGCAGCCCCAAAGTGCGCAGTGCTCACAAGTTTCAGATTTTTCGTGAGTCGTGCATCCGGTCCAGATTTTTTCTTTCCATTCTGGTACTTCTATTTTTTTTATGAACTTGTTTTAATTGAACATTTTGTAAACAGTGTCTTCATCTCAACAGTGCATGACATTGACTCGCCACAGTAGTGATGCTACAATGCACGAGATGCATGTTTCATAACATGGGATAAACCTGGCCAGCGGAGGCAAATGCGCGCCCACCGTTCCAGTAAGGAGGAGTAATGTGAGGGGGGGGGGGAACTACACAAGCACACAAAGCCATTGCACGAAGGCGACTGGTCCCTTGCCACACACACATGATGTCTGTCGTCTGTGGAGTAGAAAACGATACAAAATGAGCACCTGTATTGCAGGTAAGTGATGGAAAGAGGGTGAGGAAACCAAAGCAGGAGGGGGAAGGGAGGAGGTGAGGGATCAGGTCTGTAGTGGCTGGGGGTCGAGCAGAGCAACCGGTGGAGCAGGTATTTCCGATAACTAGTCAAGGTGCTGGTCTGAGAAGTAGGCTCCATGCTGAGGGGGTGAGCGGCTGGTCAGACGGGAGAGGGTCAGGGGCATCAGCCCCATTCCATTCTGTTACTTTTAGTCCTTTTTAGGTCTCGGCCTGCACCAGCGCTTGCGCTGGTCTGGCCGAGAGTTTTAGTAAGCGGGTTTTGGAAGTGCAAACCCACTGGCTTTCGGCTGGCGACCAGCTTGCGTTCACGATAGCGTGCACGCGCGCAGCTGCAATCTGGGTTTCCTATCTCTTCCTCATTTCCTCGTCATGGCTCATTAACTCTCTGGACTCTGATGTTTCAATCGCAGCAGCAGCTCACATTACCAACTGACGGCCCTGGACTACAGTCACATGAAACACAACAGCGATTAGCATTGAAATGCAAGCTTTTTTTGTCTAGTTAGAAATATTGCTTCGGTGGGTTGATTTCACCTTATATCGCTATTTGTTTTATATTGGGAGTCACAGCCTAATTACCAGTATTTTTGTCTCACTCTGTTTTTTAAAAATATTTATTCGCGTAAAGCACAAAGCTATATTTAAGGTTACTTTTTCCGTCACTTCTTCACTCTATTTAAACTCCACCCCCCCACTCTTATTGTCTCTCTCCTTCTCTCTCCCCTCTCTAATTCTCTCTCTACTTAATTAACTCTCCCCTCTCTATCTTTTTTAGCCTTTCATTCTCTCACCCCTTTATCTGTTTCTCTTTCAAACTCCTTCATTCACTCTCTCTCCCTTCTTTCTCTCTCTCTATCCCGCTCCACTCTTTATTCTATGTACACCCTTTCTCTCTCTCTTCTCTCTCACCACCCTCTCTAATTGGGCATTAAATCTTCACTCTATCTCTCACTCGGCAACACAACAGCATCACTCAGCGCAACCACAGCATCACTCAGCGTAACCACAGCATCACTCAGCGCAACCACAGCATCACTCAGCGCAACCACAGCATCAATCAGAGCCAGCACAGCATCACTCGACGCCACCACAGCATCACTCGACGCCACCACAGCATCACTCGACGCCACCACAGCATCACTCGACGCCACCACAGCATCACTCGACGCCACCACAGCATCACTCGACGCCACCACAGCATCACTCGACGCCACCACAGCATCACTCGACGAAACCACAGCATCACTCGACGCCACCACAGCATCACTCGGCGCCACCACAGCATCACTCGGCGCCACCACAGCATCACTCGGCGCCACCACAGCATCACTCGGCGCCACCACAGCATCACTCGGCGCCACCACAGCATCGCTCGGCGCCACCACAGCATCGCTCGGCGCCACCACAGCATCGCTCGGCGCCACCACAGCATCGCTCGGCGCCACCACAGCATGGCTCGGCGCCACCACAGCATGGCTCGGCGCCACCACAGCATGGCTCGGCGCCACCACAGGATGACTCGGCGCCACCACAGGATGACTCGGCGCCACCACAGGATGACTCGGCGCCACCACAGGATGACTCGGCGCCACCACAGGATGACTCGGCGCCACCACAGCATGACTCGGCGCCACCACAGGATGACTCGGCGCCACCACAGGATGACTCGGGTTTTTTGAGAAGACCAGGGTACCCCAATATGTGAACCTGGGGTGGCGAGATATCTAGGAAACAGTGGTTCAGGTGTGGCCTAAATGGTCCAAAGCGAGAAAGTGACCCAGCAGGGAACACTTGGTTCTAAGATTTTGAAATTAATTCATGAGGGAGCAAAGGAAAGATCAGAGGAAGGTCATGTAGGTCAGATAAATGATAGACATTTATTTTACAATTTTTGTATAGTATTCAGGTGCTCACATACATTTAGGTGAAAGGAAGCGTGACATGCAGGGTGATAGTGAGGTTTAAAAAGGCATCGCATTGACAACAATATAATGAGCTCCACAGTTATTTTACAAGGAGTAATAGGAGTTCATGTTGTATGGTGGTCGACGGCGTTTCGAACCCAATAAGTGGGGTTCATCTTCAGGACAAGGGTGAGCAAGCTGAATTAGAAGAAAGGAAAATCATCCTAGGCCCATTCGTCTGTTAATGATGTGGGCAGCTGGTACTGATTTTTAAAATGAGCTGAAGGCGTGAATTAATGGCGCCAAAGAACTGAGTGGGAATGTCTGTCCAGGACTCGTGTTTGCTTATTTGGAGGGAATCCGGGATGGAAAGGCAGCTGGCCGGGATGATTGGTTTTGTATTTTTTAGAAAACTAACTGCAGGGCCTTTAAATGGGAGCCTGGAGCTGTGCAGACGGGAGCGTCCTGCTTCTGCCTTTGCTGGCATCGAATGCCCTCCAAATAAGCAAACACGAGTCCTGGACAGACATTCCCACTCAGTTCTTTGGCGCCATTAATTCACGCCTTCACCTCATTTTAAAAATCAGTACCAACTGCCCACATCATTAACAGACGAATGGGCCTAGGATGATTTTCCTTTCTTCTAATTCAGCTTGCTCACCCTTGTCCTGAAGATGAACCCCACTTATTGGGTTCGAAACGCCGTCGACCACCATACAACATGAACTCCTATTACTCCTTGTAAAATAACTGTGGAGCTCATTATACTGTTGTCAATGCGATGCCTTTTTAAACCTCACTATCACCCTGCATGTCACGCTTCCTTTCACCTAAATGTATGTGAGCACCTGAATACTATACAAAAAATTGTAAAATAAATGTCTATCATTTATCTGACCTACATGACCTTCCTCTGATCTTTCCTTTGCTCCCTCATGAATTAATTTCAAAATCTTAGAACCAAGTGTTCCCTGCTGGGTCACTTTCTCGCTTTGGACCATTTAGGCCACACCTGAACCACCACAGGATGACTCGGCGCCGCCACAGGATGACTCGGCGCCGCCACAGGATGACTCGGCGCCGCCACAGGATGACTCGGCGCCGCCACAGGATGACTCGGCGCCGCCACAGGATGACTCTGGGCCGCCACAGGATGACTCGGGGCCGCCACAGGATGACTCGGGGCCGCCACAGGATGACTCGGGGCCGCCACAGCATCGCTCGGCGCCGCCACAGCATCGCTCGGGGCCGCCACAGCATCGCTAAGCGCCAAGACAATATCACTAAGCGCCACCACAGCATCACTCAGCGCCAAGACAATATCACTTAGCACCACCACAGCATCACTCAGCGCCAAGACAATATCACTCAGCACCACCACAGCATCACTCAGCAAGACCTGAGTATCATTCAGCATCACCTCAGCATCGTCTCCGCAACAGTCACCACCACCACCACTACCACCTCAGCACCACCTCAGCCTACTCTCGGAATCTGGCATCTGTTGATTCTCCCCTAGCGTCTGGCCGCTGCTTGTGTTATAATACAGGTACTAGTTCCCAACCTTCACCCTCCGATTGTTTATGCCCCCTCAAAAAAAAAAGCTTTAACAAACAACCATTGCAATAGGCAGAAACAAGTTGCCAGCATTGCAAGAACAAAAGAAAACTGAGAATTTTTTATTGTAAATACTTTTTTAATATGGTCGTTCAGTTTTACATAATGCCTTCTTGGTCATATATAAAGTAACAAAAATGCTTCTGACACTTTTTTATTATAACTTTTCAGCATGCTGCACAGCAGCCACACTTCTCTACAGCACATCTTGAAGACATTGGCAAAGTCAATAGCTCTGGCTAAACACTTATAAGGCCCCAAAGGCGAGACCTATTGGCTATGCCAATGCTTGTTATTCCATGATAAACTGAGAACTACAAGTAGCAGTTGTAAAGAGTTACGAACATTATTTGTAAATAGAGGGTTGTTCTTGTGGTGAACCTAGTGCTCCTGCATACTGCATGTCTGTCCAGAGTTGTTCGCATGTATTTTGCAACAAAATTAGACTTAAAGCTTTGAACACCAGTACAACCTTGCTGAAATTGAAACAGTGCTCATTGGTATAAATGGTTAAACACCATTTTAAAGCACAGATTTTCCTAGCCTCCCATTATCTAGATGCCTTCCATGGAAAATTAAGTGACAACAGCAAGGAAGGCTAGTCTAAGATTAGCCTGCCAGCGTTTTCATTCCTAAGGATTTTGCTAAAATGTCTTTTCTTTTTCTTCTTCCGTTTTTGTATGCTGGAAGTTGAGCTATTAAGGTTACAATCAGATTTTCACGTTTGCATTGTTTTTATATTCTCAGTTTGTAGAAATAACTTAAAATCTGACATTTTGATAGTGTTTTATTCTTTCACCAACTGGCTGACACTTATCGAAACGGAACTCTTGCCAAACATCTTGTTTGCTTTATTCATTGCATGGTAAAGTAATGGGTATCTGTGGAAGTTGTGAGATGGCAAACATAAAACGTGATGAAAGGGATGGTTGGAAATAGTCAAACCACTGGCAATCGCTTGGGGTAGCATGGCAATCCATAGTTTTTTCGCCCACTATGCCACCTCTAATTAGTCCCAGAAATATGCAAATCAGCCATGTTCCTACTCTGGTCAGGACAGCCCATCCTGAACTGCCCAGCCAGGTCCGCTCCGAACTAGAACAACCTCCTGGAGTAACCTAAGACCAGTTTCGTCCTCTTCAATCGGGTGCATCTGCTGTAGCATTACTAGACCCATCCACTTTATAGGCTTTATTTCTCAATTTTACTCCTGCCCGATTCATACCACTCTCTTGGCCCTCCAATGGATCTTGCTTAGCGCTGGGAGGGGTTGGATATAAAGGGGTCTCAACAGTCATCCAATGAGGACCAGGAATTGGATAACTGAACTATAAACTAAAAATCGGACTCGGGTAAATTACCCTCAAAACAATACTATAGAGATAAAAGATTATCACAGCAAGCCCAGATCTCCTGAAGAAATGGAATCATACACACTAAGAGCTCAGTCAAGGCGATACAGAATAATAGCATTAGTATTTGATGTTCTAAAATCTCTCTAATATGATCTCCTATAGCCATTAGTCCCAAATTAGGAATGCACACTCAGTTAAAGAGAGACAATCATGATAGCTTAGTCGTTATGATAATTCAGTTTAGTTTATAAGAATTTAAAGCAAACAAGGTGCATCAATAGCAGATATAAAGAGTTTAGTCAGATTCTAATATAGTATTAAAATAGGATACTGAAGCCCAAGAGTTCAGTAAGGGACATGAAACATGCCAGTTCAAGCAGTCTCCCACAATGGAAGTGACCACTCAATGCACACAGCGTATGCGTCAGTTCATCAAGGAAGCCAGGTTAGTTCGCATCGGGCATGTCAAGATTGCCAGGGAAAGTTCTGCAAAGAATCCCTCACCATTACGAGCGCTAACTCCAGTCAGGCAGCAAGCGAAACAACAGCCCCCTCTCTGTTAAATTGGGCAATATTATTTTCTTGAAGTTCCGGGGATGATGCCTCTTGGAATCACCTCATCTGGTCAGACATCTCAGTCCACTGGTCAGTTCGTATAGGATGAGTTTCAGATGACATAAAGAAGACATAAATTGCGGAGATATAGTTGGGACAATTACGCAGTCCTTAAGAAATCCAGTGTGTGAATCGTTGGAACAATGCTCCTTTAGCAAAAACACATAGGCGAGTTCAAGAGAACAGTTTCCCAGGCTGCTGATTAGAATTGTAACAAATATTGTAGCGAAATATTCCATACAGTACATGAGAACTCAGGAAAAGAAACACTTTCATACCATTTTCTCATACTGAGGAATTCTCTCACAAGCAGTATATTCAGTAAGTCCAGAAACTTCACATTACAGTTAGGCCCACATTAAATCAAGCTAATTTAACGAAGAATATAGAGAATCATTAAGCGTACATTCATTGGAAATATAAAGACATTATGATTCTAGTATGACTTTGATGCACTTGAAGTCATTTAGTATGGTTACAAATAATGTCAGTATAACAGATGTTCTATTTTTTTCTAATGTACTAACTTGAAAATACATTTAATATGTCAATGAATTTAAATCGTTCTATGTGCACCTCATTAGTACATATATGAAATGCAATCAATGAAAGTTTCATGAAAGCATAATTAATTAGGAACGTGTGACACCTACTTTACTTTTGTCATTTCGGTACATACGTTTACACATAAAAGATACATTTATTTTGCCATCATCTTCAGGTTAAATCTCGATGATTAACTAGTTTTTCATTAGTTATACACACACATGAACAATATTAAAATATGGTTGGGGATAAACTCCATAACGTGAGAGCTCAACATTTGCACATTTTCTAGCACACGTTAATAGAATATAGTTTGCTTCTTTAGTAAATCACAATCTATACTATTTATACGAATGATATCATTCTAAACTACTTTTTCTGCATGCTTTTACAATGCAGTAACAAATTATTTTGTTTTTGTCATCGTTTCTGTAATGTGTAGTTGGCGCACATTTATTAATTTTCTCTCAAAGTGTCATAATCGGTTTTCTCAGGTCTCTAAAGTTTAAATGTGATTTCCTCTCCAGCACATCTTTGCTCCAGTGGCACAGTGAAGCATTGGACCCACGTCTGGGCATACCATTGGCCACTCGGGGTGTTACCTCCGATGCACAGAAGGTTATGGGAGGAATGCTTGTAAATAGTCTAACCATGGCAAGTGCTTACGGTAGCATTCCAACCCATTGATTTTCTGCTCACTAAGACACCCCTGTAGCTGTATGCAAACATGCTAACCAAGCTTGTGTTCGTTTGTGGAGGGGACCTCGTCTGGCAGTTTGAGATGAACCGTTTCCATGAGGAGCAGGGTCAGCACTGATTTACATAAGGTGGCCCTTTGTCTAGAGTGGCATAGTGGGTGTAAAATGATGGGTTGGATTGTTACCTTGAGCAATTGCCAGTGGATAGTGTAGGAAGCTGGCTCTTTATATAGTGGACCAAAAAGAGGTACACTGTGTAAAGAGTCCAGGCAAACCCCAAATGAATTACGGAGGCACAAATGACACCCCAAATGCTCACTTTTGTGGTAGTGTTGGCGAGCAGTAGGCATATCAGAGGGTAGTTCTAAGCATTTATTGCACACACAAAGGCAGTAAATGAGACCACACTCAATAAAAAAATCCGACACCAATTTATAAAAATACTACATACTTTTTATATGAATTTAGATACCAAGATCATCGGAATCCGGTACTTTTCGAGTTATGATTTTTTTTACAGTTTTTAAAAATGGACACTGCAATTTCTGAAGTGGTAGTGTTAGCCTACGGAGGAAAGACATCCACTGCATACATGTACTTCGCAGCAACTTATGAGACCTATGGGGCAAGGTCCAAGGCAGCACCAACAGGTCACTTTGGACGGCACTGGGAATGCCAGGTGCAGAGGTGATTTTCAGTGTTGGGTGACCAATGTTATCCTATGAAGGGGAAACATGTATTGCATTCGGGCACTTCGCAGTGACTTATGAGACCAATCTCCTGGACTTAAGGTGAGTATGGGGCAGGGTCCAAGGCCACACCAGCAGGCCACCTCAGGAGGCTCTGGGATGTCCAGGTGCAGAGGTGTTACGGCTTCGGGTGTCCCATTCACTTTAATGGGGAACGGTCCGGTTGCAAAGAGGCTGCATGCTGGGACTGGGAAACCAGTCCGGCTGAACCAACAAGGGGGCTCGTGTCTCACGATGCTCGGGGACGGGGTCACAGCTTTGGTCCTCTTCTCCCCAGGCCAGGGCTGGCGAGTGCAGAGTTGTTCTGAGGTGTCAGATTTTCGTCACCAGAAGAGGGGGGCCTGCACAACAAGGCTGCAGGTGGCGACGGTGAGCCCACTGTGAGCAAACCCATGGTGGGCTTTGTCTCTGGAGATTCGGGGACCACGCTGGCACCGTTAGCCCACTTCAACTCAGGCTGGGGGACACGTGTGCAATGGTGCTTTCCGTTGTCGGGTTTGCAGCGGTCTAGAGTCCTCACAGTTCTTTTTGAGTGCCTGCAGGATGCAGGGAAGCCACTCTGCTACTCCACGGGAGTTTGTTGGTTTTTGTTGAAGGCAGGCAGTCCTCCCAGGCTTTTGGAGGCACAGCATCTGCAGGACGAAACGACTTTAGCGCAATCTGACAGGAACAGCAGACAGTCCAGCAGGGTTGGCGCCAAGTCTGTTGCTTTTCCACAGTCCTTGCTCCCCGTGGCTCTTCGGTGTCCTTGTCAGGTCAGCAGGAATCTGATTTCGTAGTGCCAAGGGCTTCCCTAAATACTAGATATGGGGAGTGTAGAGTAGTAGCCAATGAGCTACTTACCTCTGGGGTCACTACTCCCCCTATATGGCCACTCTCTGTGGGAAGTGGGCATAGCCCTTTCCCAGAGTTCCTAATTCTGCCATCACTAAGTTGGCAAACTTTTTTAAATTTCGTATCCACATGACGTAGCCCACCTTAGGGGTGGAACTAGTCTGAGGGTGGACACGCCTCTCTGACTACTAATTTCTGCCTGTCCTGGCACCAAATGGGCCCTGGTCTGGGGGGTTGGCATCCCCTTACCTCTGAGGGAAGCCAGATTTGCATTCCAAAGGCGGTGGACTCTTTGAAGCTCCCTGCCTTGGAATGCTAATTTACCAGCCCTCCTGGAGGAGGTTTAAAGTGGCTCCCTCCAGGGCAGGCATTGCTCCTGACCTCCTGAGAACGTAGACTCTCAGCCCTGGGGGTCAGAGACACATCTGTGATGGCAGACTGGACCAGTCATACAGGACACTAGAGGGCTGGTAGGTTTCAGGGGGTACCTCCAAGGTACCCTCTTGGTGCATGTATTAATAAATCCATCACTGGAATCAGTGTGGGTTTATTAATGCAAGGTGATTCATACCAAACACCATAGGTTTCAGTGAAGCCATTATGTAGCTGGGGAACTCGTTTTGACCTGTGCCCAGTACACACCTTAACACGCCTTCCCTGCTCACTTGTAATGTCTAGTAATAGAACTAGACATCACAGGGGCGAATCTGCTCATGGAGATATGTCCTCACATAAAATATAATGCACCCTGCCTTAGGGCCCAAAGGCCTGCTGTAGGGGTGACTTACATATATTAGATGCAGTGACTTTGGCATGCCATACAGGAGTGTCATGTCATGTTTTCGCCATATCACGCAGCCATCAATGGCAGTGTGGAATTTGTGCTCGACACGCACCTCTGCGGCAGGTGCGATATCCACCAAGCTGTTTAGAACTTACAAAAAAACTATCATGCAAACCATGCAGGCTGGGTGGTCCCCTCTGTGGCAGGAAACTATCCTGCGAACCATGCGGCGGTAAGATGAGTGTGATGTGATGGCTCAACACAAACTCAATAGTCCTGCCCAGGCGGGAGGAGGGGCCATCGCGTGCTGTGAAGGAGCGTTGCGGCCGACCAAAAGAAACAATTAGAGAAGTCGCCTTGGAACGGGAACAGAGAAAAGGGAGGGACCAACACCGGACAAACGCCAATAGCAAGCCAGCATTTCTGAATGCCACAGATAACCAATGGCAATGAGTGGGTGTGCCAAAAGCCCACTCAAGAGATACAAGATGTCTTGCGACAGTGCAATCGCTGTCGAGGCTCGACCTAATAGGAGTTGGGGGAGGGGGATTTACCCTCAATCTTCCCCAGTCTGTTAGAAAAACTGTTGTGCCTTTTCTGGACTAGCAGCAAGGCGTGTTGCATGGGTATGTCATACAGCTTTTACCTCTCTAGTAAAACTGTACGTTTGTTGGACAACATAAACGCCGGATTGTGCCAGACTGATTTCGTGCACACCCTCAGGATATGTTGGCCTGATTCCCTGCTAGCTCACAGTGCACCATCTGCACTCCCTAACCTTACAGGGTAATAAATGTGTGCAACCTCAGAACATGACAACCCTGATTCCTCCAAGGAAATCATGGTGACAGATCTAGAACCCCTTTGTTTAGTTACTCGTGCATACCCAAATAAATACACAACAAGGCATTTCAATATTTATTGAAGCATTGTAATTATTGTATAAAATACGTGCGCTGCGATAATCAAAAGAATGAAACCGAATAACATTACGAGAATAGTGAAAAAGATTAATCGTTCCACCATCGTGCTATAACAGTGAAAATATGCGGGTATATAAGTACTGTGTTATAGTGTACTCCTATCTAGCACTGCCTAACCTAGTTAGTCTGGGGTGGGTGATCTGCCAAATCCCTGTCGGGTGGTATAACTCCCCATTTCCTGTGGGTGTCATCAGGCTGTCCATCTTGATCGTAAGCTGGACATCCTTCTTCGTAAGGGTAAACCGGAATCCGCTGAGCTGGAATTCCATCATGCAGCAACCTTACCGTGTCAGCAAAATGCTCCTCTGTCCAACAGTGCGGTGATACCATTTATATAATAAACACCCCCCCATGCTGCCATGTCAAAACCCCAGTTCTGGCCGATATTGTTTATTCTATTAGGATAGCTCTGTCGCCTCATGGACAAGAAGAAGACAACAATATTTGCGCAGTGAACTTTATCCCTTTTACGAAATGTTCAAAGTGTCGTGATAGTGTGTCTACAAAGTGAAAATGTAAGCAATGCAGTTTCAGAGACTGTTCTTCTGCACAGACACAAGCCAATGTATGTCAAATGTCACTAAAAAAGAAGGCAAGTTAAGAAACCTGAGTATGTGATATGGTGGTGTTTCTAAACGGCCTGTCCTGACCAGGTGACAGGGGAGCAGCTCTCACTCCATTTTGTATTATTTCTGTAGCCTATTTTCCCCCTGGTGTTAAGTGGTCTTTTTGTCCAATGGGGGTAGATTTTGGGTAAACTCCCTTAATCCACCCCCAGGCAGGCAGGAAGACTGACACACCTGTTCTGGTGTGGGGGCACAGTGTAGTGTTGGGGAGAGCTACCACCCCCTTTTTTTGGCCCATTTTTCCTATGGATACTCTGTGGCTTTTCTATCGCCCTGGGCCAGAGTTTGAGTAAACACCTTCAGTCCTGCCCTGGAAGTGGGGGAGGCAGAAAGGCAAATGCACCCAAGATCTCACTAACAGACAATTTCAGCTATCAACAGAACACAAATCTCCAACTTGTGATGCATGTTGAGAGTTTTGCTCTTCCAGATAAATGACCAGATTCAGTTGACTAGTTCAATTGCTCTGTCACAATTTAACTATTGTAATAATATATATGCTAGTGCATTGTGAAAGGAAATGTAGTAGATCTTTTTTCAAAAATAATGTGGCCAGGACTGTCTTGTCCTTAAGAGGTAGATGAAATGACTTTAGTGCTGAAATGACTCCACTGGTTCCTGCTGGATGTATTGTATGCAAGTTGCTGTTTTCCGTCTTCAAAGCTTTTGGGGCATGCAAACCCAGTTTTAAAACTCAGGAATCAAATCTTTTGGGACTCGGTGTTCATAGCTTCAGATTATTCTCAATCCTAACTAAGAAACATGCCCTTTCTTCCTGTATTCAAAAGACCCCTGAAAACAAGCCTTAAAAGGAGGCTTTCAGTCAAAACCAAGTCCATTTGTTTCCACCCTCACCACTGAAGGAAGTGACCCGTTTCGGGTCACCCGGGTCACTCTCGACCACCTCTCAGCCTTCCATACAAATGAAGAGTCGGTCAGACAGTAGAGAATACAAACCAAGTATATGTTTATTCAGTACACTATAGCGGAGTCCCGTCTGCCCAGTCTCTTGGGGTGCTGCAGAGGGAACTGACATCAGAACTCATGGTATTACATTATGTAGGATTCAGAATCAGTAAAACACGCCCAAAGTGGAAATTTCCAGTTGGGACCAGCTACACAATGAAGGTACAGTAGAAGAAGTTTCGATCCTGAGACTGGGCACACACTATCTGTGTGCCAAGGTCACTCTGCCTGCGCCCATAGCCTAGCTAATGGGAGCAGGCTTCTATCTTGTGAGAAAGGTATGCGCTAACAATAACAATATATTCATTAGTACAGTGAGGCCCAACCGTGAGAGAGATAGAGAGAGAACACATCACGGCTGCTTCTTGCAGAGCTGAGTGGAGACTAAATCACGATCATAACACAACATGGCGGCTAAACGTAAAATGGTGCCGCGAATGCTAACTTAAGCTGAACAACACATAACAATACAGCGGAGATATTTCATTATATTCCAACAGACCCTCTTTTTAGCGTTTCGCTAAACCCATTTTACCCTAAGGAAAGAAGACATTACTTTTTCATGTTAGCAAAAAGACATCAACACTCAGAGTAGTCCATATACTCATGATCAGGAATAGACATTGCAAGAGATGACGTAGACTCAAATATGCCCTCATCTATGTTCATCATTTCCTCAACACTTTTCTGCAGCATGATCAACGTGTTATTATCAGGTATGGATATTTTTCTTTTGGGTGCCAGAGCACTGACACAGCAGGCACAACATGCCGGGAGGCAGTGTATGCACAGGCAAAATGACAAGATAACAACGCCTGCGACTATTACCAAAAAAACAAGTATTTTCCAACCCCATGTCGTCAGTATACTCCAGAACCACTCCGATAGTGTCCAGGTACCTGTCTCCTGGTGTATTTCGCCTGATAACCTATGTAATTTCTGTATCGCTGAATAGACATTGGGTGCGTAATCGGGTATGTACACGCAACCGCTACTGCCAATGACACGACGGGCCCCTCCTCGGTCTGCAAGGATGACATCTAACACCATCCGGTTTTGTAAGGTAACTAATCTCGTAGCCTGGAGCTCTGCTGTAATATTTGTCGCTATCCCAGCTGTGGTGTTAATAACTGCCTCCACGACTCTAGTGAGCCGACTAATTTCTATACTATTGACTATAGGGCCCCAAAAGGGGAAAAGGCCCTTTGCGACATCCTTAAATTGCTGTGCGGCTGTGTCTGTCTGATCTACATCCTTCGGATCAAGAACCCTTTTTATCCGGGACAGGCGCGTACTCCTACGCTGCAACTGATGAACTCTGTGATAATTGGACGGAGCAACATACACAGGGGGAAGGAGGAGAGAAATAACATCTACCCGACCAACCCCTTGGGAGCCATACATAAGCGTGGGAGCCGCAGACAAAGTAAACATTGGGAGGTGGAATAAAGAGCGGACTGTCGTTCTCAATTCATATGTGGAATTGCATCTGCTCTCCCCTACCACTACCTTCCCTGTCCCCTGGAAAAAAAACTAGCTGTTGTGTTGATCACCGACACTGGCATTGGCTTGTCCTCAGTAACATTACGAGCCTGGAAAGACTGGAAATACTTAGACGTGTTAAACCCCTGAAAATTTCCATTTCCATTTGAAGCCATGTCTCATTCTTTACTGTTTTATACTTGTTCATACAAGACTTTAAAAACATTCTACCAAACATCTCCTGTCCTGCCGGTCCTCCTAGAGGAACCCTATGACAGGATTGCACATTCTGTATCGTAGTGCGAGAATGAGCAGGTGCCTTATTCAGAGTAGGGAGTGGGGAATGTTGCTGCACCATGCTAAGCAATTCGAACCAGCCCTCACAACTACTAATATATGACAGTGGCATGGACAACAAATTTTCAACTTTGTGAGTCACTGAGGGAAGCAGTCCGCAAACCCAGCAATTTGTTTTGTTGGACACATTGTGGACTTGATTCAACATTTGCACAAAAACATTTTCCGTGTAAAACAACCTATGCATTGCCTTGTGTGGAGCCAAAGTAACAAAAACATGCTCCGGGGGGGGGGGGGAGGAGATTCGTCGTCGTACCAACCAAAGAGTGTACTGGATATCTCTCCTCCAGGAATCATGTTATTCCAAGTACCGTTATTAAAGAAATCACAAAGATCACTACAAAAACTATTTTACTCTTTGTGGACCAACCAGACCAATTAGCCCAATCCCGCTCTAAACGCGGTGCTGCAAATGGCTGTTCCTCCTCCTCTTCAATAGGTCGACCAAGCGGGTACATTGTGAGATAAGAAAAGGTATATAATGAAACTGATAGTGGGGGTGAATGTTCCCAGTGTCTGTCAGAGCCTCACTTGCAGGCTCCTATTGTTCATCAACGTTGGCGCTCTTGAGCACCAGTGGTGGAGCTGCTCAGTCCTAGCTCGGATCCTTATCCCACGTTGCAGGGTTATGTAATCCCCTCCTGGAGAGCACACTCAACTTGCCCTGTACAATGTCCGGAACAGTGCATCAATCTCGTCCCTGCCTAAACTAACACCGTTGGTACCACAGCAGAGTACGCCCTAACTTGCACAGTCCATCCCTATCTAATCTGACTTTTCCTTTACTGCACTATTCCTCCGTTGAGGGCGCAAATTGTACCTAGCTACTCCAGGCACAGTGGGATCATTAAAAAGGGGGTCAGGCTCAGAGCGGTCAATAGAAAGGGGCTTAGACACTGAGGGGCCAGCTGAAGAAGGCTCGGCCTTGATAGCTCTGATCTCCGGGGGTGTCGCCGCATTCAACACCTCATCATTCTTTGTCAGTTTGGGTCCATATGAGCTTGGCATCGGAGAAAGGAACGAATCGCAGGACTTGTTCGCACTCCGAGTCCCCTACTCCATCCCTCACCTACTGGTCGTAGGGTAAGGACAGGGGTACCTTGCGGCAGTGCGAGGAATGAATCCAGTTCTTTCGACCTTTGTCTGTGCGGGTCACGAGGAGGACCTGGATCGGTCCCGTCCAGCGAGGCTCCAGACTTTTCTTCCGCTGGAATCGTTTGACCATCACAAAATCGCTAGGCCGTATATCATGTCCGGGCCCCTCAGGTACAGGTGGGAGGCTTGCATGAATCTGTTGGTGAACGCAAATTTTCAGTTAAATGATAGAGTACCCCCTATTGACAGACTACCTCTATCTCAGAAAACCGACGAGGTTGCGGGACGCCCAAGACATTTGCCGGGTGCCCGTACACGACCTCGTAGGGTGACGATCCTGTTCTAGAATGAGCTGTTGTTTTTGTGGACAAGAGAGCTAGTGGTAAAGCATCTGGCCATTTTAGTCCTGTTGACTCCTGAATCTTTGCCAACTTCAGTTTGAGAGTACCGTTGTACTTCTCAACCAAACCTGCCGACTGTGGATGATTTGCAGCATGAAACTTCTGCTTTATGTGCAGACCATCGCAGATTAGCTGTATAACCCTGGCATTAAAATGACTTCGGTTATCACTCCAGATCAAGCGGGGCAAACCGAAGCGAGGAAAGAACTCCTTCAGGAGTACCTTTGCCGTCGCCAGGGCTGTGTTCTCTTTAGTGGGGTAAGCCTCAACCCATTTACTGAATGCACAGACAACTGCCAACACGTACTTCAAGTTATTGACCCTATCTAACTCGATGTAATCAAGCTGGAGGACCTCAAAGGGGAATGTAGGTAGTGCAAAATTTCCGGGTGGTGTAGGGGTACCTTTCCCAGGGTTTTGCATCATGCACACCATGCAATACTTCACTAAATGGGCAGCCGTCTTGGATATGTTATCATTCTGCCATACAGGGTCTAACAAATGCCCTTAGCACTAATATGGTCTGGGCCATGGGCCATAGTAACTACAGGAAGAACATACGTATCTGGCAACATCCATCTCTGCTTCCCTGACTTATCGATCCAGCATCCCTCATCATTCAGACTTGCTGTACTTTCTTGCCACACTGCCAACTCCTGTATTGTGGCTCCACTCTGTATTTCCTTCACATTCCCTAGAGTATCCTCAAACATAGTAACCTCGGGCACCCAACTAGCGGAACCTGCTACAAACATTCTTTTCATCTTGGTTCGGGCTGTCTCCTTAGCTGTCTGATCCGCAAACGCATTATCCTTTACTACATCATCAGTAAACTTCTTGTGAGCGCTACACTTCACTATGGCCAATTTCTTGGAGAGTGTCAAAGCCGACAAAAGCCTATATATGAGCTGGCCATGTTGGATCTTGGTCCCGTGGGAAGTAAGGAACCCTCTCTCTGCCCAGAGCCACCCAAAATTATGGGGGACTCCAAAGGCGTACTGACTGTCCGTATAAATATTGACAGTCAGTCCCTCACTCAACTCGCATGCGCGAATAAGGGCTACTAACTCAGCTGCTTGGGCGGACTGATGGGGAACTCGTGATGTCTCAACTACCGTGTGCAGTGTAGTAATCGCGTATGCTGCAGTGGTGGTGCCATCTGGTAATTTGAAACAAGAGCCATCGACCTATAGTTTCCCTTGGGGTTCAGATAAGGGAACATCAGTCAGGTCTACCCGTCCCTTCGTCTCTTCCTCTGTTAGAAAAAAGCAATCATGTATGTCAATTTCCCCCTTCTCAGAAGGGAGGGGTAGTAACGTGGATGGGTTCAGAGTGGCACAGTGTTTGATCGTGATATGCTTTTGGAAGAGCGTTGGCTCGTAACCGGTCAGACATGCACTGGTAAGGTGCTGCGTCTTTGTCTTATTCAAAAGGGTATTCACAGCATGGGGTACCATAACTGTGAGGTCGGTATCAAGTACGAGCCCCGCCGATTGTCTGATAGAGACGGCCACAGCCGCTCTCAGACAGCTCGGGAGGGCTTTTGCAACGGGGTCAAGCAGAGCAGAAAACTAAGCACACAGCCTTTGCTTATCTCCAAATTTTTGTGTTAAAACAGAAAGCACACAACCAGCCGTCTCGTGTACGTACAGCATGAACGGCTTGGCATAGTTAGGAGTACCAAGCAGAGGTGCCGAGCAAAGCACAACCTTTAATTGCTCAAAAGCATGCTGGCATTCAGGCGTCCAAGGCAAGGGTTCATGCAGATCTTTAGTGGTTAGTGCGAGCAGGTGTTTTGTTAGTAGTGAATAGTTAGGGATCCATTGGCGACAGTAGGAAGTAATGCCAATAAAAGCGCGCACATTTTTCTGAGTTTGAGGAAGGGGCATTTTAACAATGGTACTGATGCGTTCCGAAGTCAATCTCCTAGCCTCCTTCGACAGTAGGTGACCTCCTGTCGACAATATTGGAATTTTGAAAGGGAGACTTTATGACCATGGTGGGCTAGATGAAGCAATAGTTTTACTGTACTATCTTTGCAACCTTGCTCCGTGTCGGAAGCAATGAGAAGATCATCAATGTACCGAAGCAATACATTACCTGTAGAGAGCGATAAGGAATCCAGCTGACCTTTCAATGCCTGACTATAGATACTCGGACTCTCAGTATACTCTTGTGGAGCGCGACAGAAGGTAAAGCTTCTACCAGCTAGGGCACGGGTACTCATAGTACGGCCCGCGGGCCGCCAGCAGCCCGGCAAGCCTTCCTTGGCGGCCCGCGGACCTTGCAGATATCCTACCCGTGTTTTTTTTTTTTTTTTTTTTAAGTGTCAGCAAACACCGCCGTTTGCAGCAGCGCTCTATGGGGGCCGGGCGATTCTTTAAAGACCATTCACTTGTTAATGAGGCTCTGTTGCATTCACCTCTTCTAGCGCCCTGCATCTCCACTTTGAGTGGAGATGCAGGGCGCTAAGAAGAGGTGAAATACAACAAAGCCTCATTAACAAGTGAATGGTCTTTTAAAGACCTGTGAAGTACTCGGGTGCGGCTGTGTGTGTTCCCGGGAAGCTGTCTCAGCCGGGCTGACACACACATGCGGGGTGAGGTGACAGAGGGTGACAGAGAGAGGGGGACAGACAGAGGGAGGGAGTCAGGGGGAGACAGAGGGAAGGAGAGGGAGACAGAGGGAGGGAGACAGAGGGAGGGAGGGAGACAGAGGGAGGGAGGGAGACAGAGAGAGGGAGGGAGACAGAGAGAGAGAGGGAGACAGAGAGAGAGGGAGACAGAGGGAGGGAGACAGAGGGAGGGAGACAGAGGGAGGGAGACAGAGGGAGGGAGACAGAGGGAGGGAGACAGAGGGAGGTAGACAGAGGGAGACAGACAGATGGAGGAGACAGAGGGAGGGAGACAGACAGACACACGGAGGGAGAGGGAGGGATGGAGAGGGAGAGAGGGAGACAGAGAGAGGGAGGGAGACAGAGAGAGGGAGGGAGACAGAGAGAGGGAGGGAGACAGAGAGAGGGAGGGAGACAAACAGTGAGTGAGACAAACAGAGTGAGTGAGACGGAGGGAGAGGGGGAGAGAGAGGGAGACAGAGATAGAGAGAGGGAGGGAGACGGAGCGAGAGAAAGAGATAGAAAGAGAGAGATTTGTGTATGCCGGGTCTGGTGGCTCAGTGGACGAAGGCGTCCGCTGCAGGGGCCTGTGTTCAACCTCATGGTCATAGTTTTTTTTTTGCTCTAGCCCCGCCCCACTGACCCCGCCCCCACCGGTGCGGCCCTCGGCCACAAACCACACTGTAAATTTGGCCCCCGAGAGAAAGTTTGTGAGTACCCATGAGCTAGGGTAAATCCGAAAAGATACCTACTGTCAGGATGGATAGGGATGCTAAAGAACGCATTTTTCAGGTCAATGACAGAAAAGAACTTCGCAGAAGAAGGGATCATAGTCAAGAGTGTCGTAATGTCCGGAACCACTGGAAACTGGGGAACAACAATCTTGTTAACTTCGCGCAAATCAATCACAAAACTGTAAACATCTGCATGGTCATCAGAGGGACCCGAAGGTACCTTTTTGAGTATTGGAAGAATATGGCTATTGCAAACATTAGCAGTCGTCTCCTCAATCACTCCTTTCTCAATCAAATCCTGCACAATCCGCAACAAAGCTCGCTCACCAGCCTGCGGTATTTTGTACTGAGGGATGCGAGGCAAAATAGCATTGTCCTTAACAGTAATGGAAACGGGCGATATCTGTAACAGTCCCACATCTGTGTCACCCGCTGCCCACAGAGTGGATGGTACATCTTTAAATTGGACGGGAAGGGGCGCATCTTTGGACAAACACTGCTTAGCGCGAACTACATCTGGGCCAATAGTCATGTAAACACCTTCCGGGGAACAATAAATTGTGGCATGCAGCTTCTTTAACAAATCCAAGCCCACCAAATTCTCTCCGCAATTGGATGTCAGCAAGAACGGCGAATCCACAGTGAAAGGACCAATAGTCAACGCAAGGGGTTTGGAAATGGGGCTTACAACCGGTACACCAGAAAATCCTACTGAAACATTATTATGGCCAGACAGAGCCGCCCCAGGGACCAAGGAACGAGAAATAGAACTGTTCATTGCACCTGTATCCACCAAAAACTCCTTAGCTGAACCATACACAACCGCACTAATGTGTGGACCGCGTTGATCTACAGGTATCGGAACTGGTCCCTCACTCTGTCCCTGGCTGTCCTAACTGTAACAACACATCAAGGGAGATGGGATGCACCCCACGCTACTCAATTCAACCATTTTTGCCATATTTAACCATAGTAAACTTTCAAGAATGCGTGCTTACTGGGAGAGTGCCTAGCCCTGGCGCACTAATAAACAAGCAACAGTGTGGAGCGACTTTTCACCCCATTTCCCAATCGCACAGCCGAAATTGTGAGTTCACAATAATGTTCCAGAGTTATCCTCTATTATGCTCCATTAAGTTCAATAGGGGTGAATGAAGCAATTTAGTAGGATGTGGTCGGGGCGTGTTGGAGTGTAAAAGCATTATTCAGTACAAGTGAATTGTGCGTGAGAGAGGGTGGACTTGAAAGGTTCACAGTCAGAAGGGAGTGAAACTGGTGAGGTGTGAGTTGCAAGAGTGAGGTTTGGGAGTTGGAGGGGATTCGTGTGGTTTACGGTCACGGAGTAGAGAAGGGGTAGAATTTGTTTTATTAAGTGGGGCACGTATTCTTGAGCTCAGAATTATGTTATTTATAATACCCAAAAATATGACATTTAAATAAATGTTGTTCTCAGAGTACGTGATTTAGGCATATTCATGTAACATGCTTAGTATGATTCGTTCATTAAGTGATATCTTAGATATTCAAAGTAATGGTGGTTTCTTCAATTATTGTTTATCTGTAGTTACCCCTGAAGAAGGGCTCATGAAGCCCGAAATGCATTGGGTGGAATAAAGATAACTGCTTCAGACGAATCATGTTGTCATCGTGTTCTTGAATGAAGTCCGGATGGGCACAGCTTGAACATTGGAAGCGTTTGAAAACAGCATGATTTCCCGCATGTGGTGTCCAAAAGAATAAAAAACGGAGTACATGGGAAAAGAACTCAAATAAAATATTGAACTTAATGGAGCATAATAGAGGATAACTCTGGAACATTATTGTGAACTCACAATTTCGGCTGTGCGATTGGGAAATGGGGTGAAAAGTCGCTCCACACTGTTGCTTGTCCTAACTGTAAGACATCCCGGTCACCTCGTCCATGTCATACTCATCATGATAATACTGCCGTCCTAGGGGGGGGGGGGGGAGGGGGGGGGGGTCATCAAAATAATTCTGGACAGAACAACCCTGCGATGTCTCAGCATTCTGAACCCTATCCTGACCATCTGCACGAGAACCCCGTCCTCTGGGGGCCGCCACCTTCTGTAAGTACAGGACACTCGCTACGCAGTATCCTTCCTCTTTACAATAAGCACACTGATTTGGCCCTACAGGTGCATCATTCCTGCTTGTACGGGGAAGCTGTTGGGCCAGACCACCACCACCGCGTCCTCTACAATTTTCCCTGGATGCCTGCTGTAACAACACCTTAGTCTTCAACTCTTTGTGCTTCTTCTCCTCATTCTCCCTATGCTCATAATACTGCGCCATGTTCAAAATAACAGAAGGGGAAGATGTGGACCATGTGCTTTCAGAAGCCTTTAATCGTGTTGCAATTTCAGGAAGCAAATTCGAGACAAACCTATTAACTAACAACCTGACACCACCCTTAACAGACAAATCCTGCCCACTATAATCCAGAAACACCTCCTCAAACCGAGTGAAAAAATCAGACACACTCTCATCTTTCTTCTGATGACAAGCCGATAGCTTGTCCCAGTCAACCTTTCTCGGTGGAATAAGAGAATGTATATAAGTAACAATTCGGCTCGGCAAAGCAAGTATCTCCGCCCTAGGCTTTTCACCTGACTTCCTATCCTTATCCCAGTCTTTAATTTGATCCCATGTACCTCCCAGTTCCGCGACATGATATTGTATGTGCACCTGTCTCCAAATATCCACAGGGACCAGGAGACCAAAAAACATTTCGATATCTGCAAGTGTCAATACTGTCGAGGAAGCAGCTTCAGTCAATTCTTTATAATAGCCTGTCGGATTTTTCCTAGGATCACATAACTGAGTATTAAGGGTCAAAACCTTACTCCTCTTCCAAGGAGTATAAACCCATTGTTTTTGGAAACAAGCAGCTACACCTGGTCTAACAACTACGTCATGTTGGTCTCGTAACTCCGGTATTTCAGGGTGATATATGGGGTGGACCTTCCGCATCGGAAACTGAGATACTGAAATGGGGCTCTTCTCGAGGAGTCTTTGTCGATAAGCAATCATTGTCGCAACATTACCGTAAACCTGAGCAGGTGCCATGTCAGCAATGTATACATGATCCTTAATCTCATACAAAATCCGAGGTGCCGCATCCTTAAAACACTGCTCCCAAAGACCGATCAACATAGCCGACATATACTTAAGGGCATGCTGCTGCACAAATGGTTTGTAATCTTTCATCACATTCTACACGTCATCCAAACCAAGAATGGGATTCCGAGCCCACTGGGAAGCCTGATTAGCTACCATCCTTTTCACTTCCTCCCCCACATCTGACCGAGCCAACGCCCGTCCTATACGTTCCTTAATGCTCGTCCAGTCTCTATCTGTTGGTCCACGTACTGGTGTCTCACTCATCCCTAACGTCGGGGAGTGTAAGAGTACAGTGGGAGTAGTGACAGAAGCACCAGGCATTAGCGTCGCTGATGGCTGCGTCGTAGGTGTAAGGGCTGGCAAAAGAGACGCTGAAGCAATAGGTGCGGCAGAGGTACTAACAGTTAGTCGCCACAGACGGCGATAGGACAGGGGGTGCAGAAGCCAAAACAGTCTGATCAGTAGTAGCAGGAGCAGAAACAGCAGAGACGGAAGAACCAGGCGGCTGGGCCTGTGGGGAAAGAGCAGGATATATCCTCTGTGGGGCATATGGGGGTGGGGGTCTAGTATCTAACAATTCCTCTACAAAAACATCATTTTCCTCTTGGGCCACATAAGACCCGTCAACCTGCAGTCGAAACCTCCTATCCGCACGCTTAATTCCTATCTCCTGCTTCTCTTTATCATGTGCCACAGCTTTTTGAGTCAATGTTTTTGGTTCTCTCCTTCCGGGCCTCTTTCTCTGCTTTTAATTCGTCTCTGTTTAGCCTCTTTCTGCCAAGTTCGTAGAGAATCAAACATAGACTGCCTACTTCGTTTTGCAAACAATTTGTCCTGCAAAAAATTCATTTTTTGTTCATCAAAGGTGCCAGTCAACGGCCACTGCAACTCAGCATTGTCCCTCGTATATTTGTGCCATAGCGTACTAAACATAACAGGGCCAAGGCCATGCTTCACATACATGTCAGGTTTCCGGGTGCCTGCCGGAGTTGCTGGCTGACTTTCTTCCAAGCGAGCATCAGCAGAACAACAACGACAGCAAGAAACCCAAAACTTACTGCAACCGGGCATTTTCAAAAGTAAGCCAAATTCACTAAGTTGCCCAGCAAAGTACTCCCAGACACTTTGCACCAAAAGCAGTCTTCAAAACCGCACCAAATCCAAAAGCGGTCTTCAAAACCGCACCAAATCCAAAAGCGGTCTTCAAACTGCGCCAAATACAAACCAAAATGGTACCATATCCAAGTACAAACCAAAGCAAACTCACCTGGTGCACCGCAGGCCAAGCAAATTTATTCTCCACTGCCGACTCTTCGGACCAAACTGTCAGATCCAAGGGTTTTTGCCATTCAGGACCCCAGCCGGGATGATCACTGGGTGAGGCACCGACTAGTCAGACGGGGCAGCTGCGAGTTCCGGACTCTCTCATGCAGGGATCCCTGGTCCGCCCGTCCGACCCGACGTGGCCCCGACCTCCCCCGTCCGCGGGCGAGGATGGGTCACCCGATGGGGTCCCTGTTTGGGCGCCAACTGAAGGAAGTGACCCGTTTCGGGTCACCCGGGTCACTCTCGACCACCTCTCAGCCTTCCATACAAATGAAGAGTCGGTCAGACAGTAGAGAATACAAACCAAGTATATGTTTATTCAGTACACTATAGCGGAGTCCCGTCTGCCCAGTCGCTTGGGGTGCTGCAGAGGGAACGGACATCAGAACTCATGGTATTACATTATGTAGGATTCAGAATCAGTAAAACACGCCCAAAGTGGAAATTTCCAGTTGGGACCAGCTACACATTGAAGGTACAGTAGAAGAAGTTTCGATCCTGAGACTGGGCACACACTATCTGTGTGCCAAGGTCACTCTGCCTTCGCCCATAGCCTAGCTAATGGGAGCAGGCTTCAATCTTGTGAGAAAGGTATGCGCTAACAATAACAATATATTCATTAGTACAGCGAGGCCCAACCTTGAGAGAGAGAGAGAACAGATCACGGCTGCTTCTAGCAGAGCTGAGTGGAAAATAAATCACGATCATAACACAACATGGCGGCTAAACGTAAAATGGTGCCGCGAATGCTAACTTAAGCTGAACAACACATAGCAATACAGCGGAGACATTTCATTATATTCCAACACCACAACCCTCTCCCCCATAGCATGGGACTCGATTCCAAATCTTACCAAAATAATCTCAGGTCTTCACCTCATTTCCCCCAGAATTTTTCTTTTAACAGCACTTGCAGACTAATTTTACCCTGGTGATCATAGCATACTTCCAGCTACACATTGTTTTTGCAGAGCGTGCAGATTGCAATGTTGCCATTGTTGTAAAAGAAGAGAGAGAAAATTCCAAACTCTAGCTATAGCCTTTTCGACACTGACCAGTAGAGAATTTTTTTTAGTGCTGCTGATGCTGGATTCAGTGGGCATGGAACTTCAGGACTATTGGACTGCTCTCTGTTGAAAAACATGGTGGATTGTTTGATTCTTCTCGGTTCCTTGCACTTTTTGCAGTCATACATTTAAACTGTTGCAAAAGTACACTTATTGATTCTGTTTTTCTTTAAGTTGTCTTTCTCGCGATCGTTTTCACATTCCAGCACATTTTGGCTTGGAGCATGTTCTTTGCTACTGGCAACAAACATTTCATAAAAGATTGAAGTATCTTTTCTATGACATGAGGTAGTCCTTGTTGGTTATTACATTTCCAACACAAAGGCACCCCAAACCTATTCTCCATAGACCTGGTGTGGAGTGCCGATAAACAATATGGTCAAACTCAAGCCTCGAAAAATCATGAAAACGTTACCAGACCCGCAGGGTCTAGAGACTTCAATAATATACTCAACCTAAATGTAATGCTCTTGACCCATAAACTGATCTCAAATTGTGCGAGTCTGGGCAAATATTTTATGTAAGCAAGCTTCCATTTTCTTTGTTATTACTTATAAGAGCACCTTCTAATATGAGAGTTCAGCATGTCTGCTGTGCAAAAAACTCTTGTTTGATTTAATAGACTAATCATTTTCTCCATGTATGATGCGAATCTAGGGGGTACACATGACCCTTGACTTGCCTCTTGGTTCACTAATAGCATTGCTATTCGGAGGGGGGGCAGGAATGTTTCTCAGTTGCTGTTTAAAAGCTCTCAATTTTTATGAATCTATTACCATAGCTTAATGTGGTAGTGCTTTGTCATTGACAGTCAGCACATCTTCAATTGAAATGGCCACAAAATTTATCACTGACATGCAGTTTTACTGATAAAACGATATAACGTACAAACAAAAATGTTTGAAAAAAACGCCTGTTCTTTGCCAGCTCGAGCTCTCTCACCAGAATGAGCCAGTAGGCCCTAAATAGAGCTTGCCCTGATAAAATCTGACTCGCCATTGCGAGTAGAATTCTCAAGGGCTGAAAATCACATTTTGTGTGTAAAAAGGAATCTCTCCCGCTCTGTTAGTGGCATGCGTCGTCATCTGGACCCATCCTGGTATACTAAATACCAGGAAGGGATCGACCTCAGTGGAAAGAGCACTTCGATATTTCTTTTGTGGGGTGATCTTGAGATTAAAAACACTTGGTGACTGCCCCACTACACCATCATTTTAGGTGCCACTAGTAAGGTTAAAAATAAGATATAATTGAGCCTATTGGTGTAATTATCCAAGCATCCTGTCTGTCTGCATGTTTCAAGCCGTCCAATTCAAGGACACTCTGGGTCCACAGCTTTCCTCAAGACTGATTAATGACCCCTATCAGTCTAGATCTGTCATTTCCCCTAGCAGTCTGTCATGTGAATATGATTAATGTAAATTCATAACATGCTAGATTACTTAGTGTGAGTGGTATAAACATAATCATGCTTGTTGGGTAAAAACAAAGGGAATACATGTATTAATGCAGACACACCGTTCAATAATTGTCCTTCTTTCTGCCCAATGTGAACAAGGAAAACAGTATGTAATTTGCAACATATTGAAGCTCCACACATAGCATGCAAATTGGTAAAGTAGGGCACACAGCACTGCAAACAAATGCGATAAACTTAACACACTCCTGTTAAATGTCTTTTACCCTATGCCTAAACATGGAAGGCCTCAATGGAGTGTGGAGAGGGGACTGCACCTGTAGTCAAACTCTGGAAATCTAAAGATATATACAATCGGCAAAAGAGCAATAAAGAGATGATCTTCTCAACTGAGCAGTGAATTGGCTGAAAAGTTGCTTGGTCACTTATGTCATCAAGGGTGCCAACCTATGCAGTTTCGTTGTGTCCTGTATTGCCGGTGTCAATTGTGGTTGGCTTCCTCATTCACTTACCCCTTCCGATGCCATAGGGTGCGAGGGCCAGCCCATGATCTACGCGCAACGTACGCATCACCACGCGTGTGTGTGACATCACATTTCTCTACATAATTGTGGCTAATGTAGTCCCGCAGATGCGTGGAAGCTACTTTTTAAGAATAAGCCCTTACTGCTTCTGCTCCGTATATTGTATATATGTCTGCCCTCTTTCTTTCACCAGGCAGAATCTCCTCACTCTGATCCCTACTTCGCCCAGTTCTCGCTTGCCACTAGTCCTAGGGTTTATTGTGCTGCTAGTAACCAATCTAAGCAGGTGAATGGGCATCATGGGGCCCGGTACAACCACTTGCACTTCTGGTACAAGCACTGGAGTGACTCTGTTACAGGTAAGTAGGCAGAACTGACCCCTTTCATTTAGAGCTTTCAGTGACCCTCACTTAGTCTAACTTCATTTTACCCAAATGTCTATTTAGAAAATTACCACTTCCTTACTGAATAATTAAACATGAGTAAAGATTCAACACTATATAGGTTTTATTAAAATGTGCGTTTTGACTGGGTGTTTGATTGAGGTTGGATAAGTCTGTGCCTTTGCAGATCAGATACATGGTTGCGTAAACCGCATGTGATTTTACAAGCTACATGTTATAACAGGCCCCAATTATTCATTTAAAGTGGGCATCAAATGCCCACTTAGGAATATTATATTTGTACAGCTGTGCATCCCATTTATCCTTTAGTAGACATTGTTGCAGTTTGTATCATTGTATGTTAACTGAACATTAAAATTATTTCCTTTTACTTTTGTAGCCTCCTGTTGGGACTCCAAACTCAGGTAAATATAATTTGGTTTACTGTATGCATGCTTTACAGAAGTAAAACGTACTGTCAATTAAAAGTATACCTCCAATCTAAAAAGTAGGTAAATCATAGTGTTGTATTTCATGCATCTTGGAAATTTGAATCACTTACTTGAGAACACGTGAGCTTTATGCTATGAGTATTTGATAAACCACTTCAATGTTTCAACACAAATAAGGAGAATGCTGCAGCCTGTATTCATAGATCACAGGTGGCTAACATTTGTTTTCTTAGTTTTTCCAAAGAGTTCAATTTGATATTGCGGAGGTGGTCTTAAGGCCTCTTCTGTAAGAGCCATATGTTTTTCCTTGCCGACAATATTTTCCACGTTGAGAAATGCTTTGGCTCCATATTAGATATAAACATGCTAATTTTTTACACTACTTTGTATTTGAGTCAAACATTGTCCCCTGGGGATGGGGCTGGCGAAGGTAATGGGCTGCAGAACTGCATCAGAACTGAGCGCACCAGGTGATGCTCTAAGAACCATGCACTTATTTATAGCTCACACCATGGTGTACGTACACACCAATGTGTTTTTATGTAAAACCCAGGCCCCATAGAATTATGCAACAGGAGAGGACAAAATTATGTGCCAGAATTGACTAAATGAAGTGACGATGCAGTTTACTGCGGCATGTTGTGTTACAGAATTACTGCATTAATTTCTTTTTACATGTTAGTCTGTGGGCAAATGTTTCAATCCATTAGCAGCAGTATAACACTTAAATACCGCAATATGAATTGAAAGGTGACCAGTCGACTACTGTGAAGGACCTTCCCCTGTATGGCAGCACCTAGCCGCATTTTTATTTACATTTGCAAATTATGCAACAGATGGATTATGTGGCGAATGTAGCAAATCCTCAATTATGTGAAAAATGCATCTGCAAAATCCCTTAATTCCAGTGTCTTTCCTGGTAATACCACCCTAGTTACAGCCAGATATTGGCTGTGTCCATAACATATTCTACATTGGCTTTAAGTGTTGTATGCTGTGAGTTTGCTGATTTTAAAAATAAGTGGTTAGCTTTCCAAAGGTTCTTTAAATATTGTAGCTATTGCCACAGTTAGATGCTGTTCTCTGGTGTTTGCTTTTATTACAACTTTTTGCATTGTTTGTTGCATGAGCACATGCGAGACACTCTCCTGCTATTTGGTTTTGGGGCAGAATTATCATAGTTTTTTTTTTTTTTTAAGTATTTAGTTTTTGCTGCAGACATGACCGTGTTCACAACAACCCCTTAAGCCCGCAATGAAACTGAACATAGACTCCACCTCAAATAATGTTTTCCCTATCATGATTGTGAAAGTATTGATTATGATTTGGTTTTGTATGCATGCAATCTTTGTTCTCAGCGCCAATATGCGGGACTTCAGCTCTGATCAGACTATTTTTAGAAGGGGTTCCTTTGATCCGGCATCATACAGATTCTGTTCATATAAAAATATTCTATAACCTAAATCAAGGGTGAATATTTATTGAGAATACCCCCTTTACATTTTGTCCTCCACAAAATATGAGCTTTCCTGGGATAAGCCTCCGATTGGTCTGTAAACTTTGTTTACTCATGTATTTTGATTGGAAGTGCAGCTTACCTTTAAAAAGGCCACCTTGACCACAAAGTTCTTTCATAATCATAGTTATGCAGATAATACATTCATATTAGCAAACACAAGGTCTGATACTACTTAGCCTCACACAGATATTGGCAAAAGAACCATCCATTCAAAGAAAATGGGCATGACTTGTATCTCAGCCGCTCTTTTAAGACATTTTTGACACCTCTGACCAAACAATTTGGACAGAAAGCTGAAGTTTGAAGGATCCATATCCCCTAAATTAAGCATTTTACCAATGTATAAACAAGCATCAGCAATGCCAACAGGTCCAGGTTATAAAAGAAAGTGCTTCTTCAGTGACTGATGGGGGTTAGGCACTCAATAGGCAATCATGCGTCACTCTTCCTTGCTCTCCTGTATCCTTTCATTCATCCATGGTTTTAAAGTTCCAGCACGGATGCTGTGTTTAGAATCAATGTGCCGGCCATCTTGGAATACCAAACAATGATCCACTGTGATCGCGTGGTTTAGATGTGGCTCTTTATAGAGAAAAGGAGCAGCGAGTAAGCAGCTGGTTAGCAATATCTGTGGACCAGCAGCATGCTGTAAAAATGAAAATAAAAAGAGAAGGAAATGAATGAAAGGTGAACTTTAAAGAGAGAAGATGCGAAACTAAAGGACTGGTCCACCAGCCCTGGCACTGAAGCTCACCCATTTTCAGGCAGACGTGCACTTGATCTGACAAATGGCTGAAGAAGACTGACCCATTGCCTGAGCTGTATGCTATCATGGATGGAAGCAGAGTATGATGCTCATACTGACTAGTGGCAGAACGCAGCTGACCCAAAGCCCTTCTGTGTGTATGCTTATATATTTGCTTATAATTAATGGTGTCGATTACACAATCCTGTTAGACAATTAAGTGTATCAATCGTTCTGAAATAATCAAAAAAATAAATGATTGCAGCAAAAATCTTCTTCCTGTACAGCTTATAAAAGTGGTTATTCAACACCTGCATACTTGCGTACAAATATAATTTGTGAAATTTCATGTAACAAGATACATATCTGCAGGCTTTAACACTGTGCAGCAATAATCCACCCTTAAAGTTGTCAAAACAGATGTCAATGTAGCCCCCCTCGCCTCCCCAAGCCCAGTTTTGGAGTAAGTCAAGCACCACACATGGCTCCTCAAAGGTACTGGAACCCACTCCAATAGAAAATGATGCAGTCAGTTAACTAAAATAACACTCCATAGTAGCTAATATGTTACAGCAGTATACAGCTTATGGCCATGGGCAGGAGAGAGAGCTGCCGCTCCCTCGTGCCCATGCCCAAGCGTTCCCGCTGCTTGGTGTGCTCCCACTGCAGTTGGGTCTCTTCGAACTCTAATACCAAGATTCCTGATAGAGGGTACACAGGTTATTCTACTCTCTATGAGAGTAAGCCGGATAGAGGGAAAGGCCACTTCAAGGCCCTGCTCCTTAACACTCGTTCCCTGAACAAGCATGCCCCCCATATCCACGATCTATTAGTTGACAACAGCCCGGACTTTCTTTTTTTAACGGAGACTTGGCTTAAAGAAACATCAAATCCCACTATTGCCATGGCCGTTCCCCCTGGATACTTGATGATCAGGAAGGATCGGCCGGTGGGCACTGGTGGAGGCGTTGCTATAATTTTTAAACATCATTTCTCCTGCACCACGATTCCTTTAGAAGATATAGTTGGTGCCGAAAGTCTGGGGTTTCACGTAAGGCTGTCAGCACATCAATCGTTGGCAGGCATCCTAATTTATAGACCCCCCCCCCCCCGGTCCTGCGGGTAGGTTTCTTGACTCCCTCAGCAACGCTGTCTCTCCCCTCACCATTAAATATAAACATTGCCTAGTTTTAGGCGATTTTAACATTCACATGGATAATCCCACAGAACGGGAGCCTACGAGAGTCACTGGCTATCCTGAATTTGACACCTTTTGTTCTTCACGCGACCCACGAGAAGGGCCATATCCTGGACCAGATCTTCTCAACGGATAAAATAGTGACTCCCGCCCCAGTCCCTTTAGTATGGTCCGATCACTTTATCATTGAGTTTGCCATTGAGAACGTCCTCCACCATTGTAAATCTCAGGGAAGACCACATTCTTGCAGCTTTAGATCTTTCAGCCAATTCACAGCTGAGGCTCTAACGGCTGCCCTCTGCAACCACCCGATTCCCTCTAACGGCAATGTTGAGGATGATGCAGACAGTTTGGATAAGTGGCTCCAACTCCGCGCTGATGAGCTCGCCCCCTCCTCCTTACGACCAGCTAAGGTCTCGCGTGCTTCTGCACCGTGGTTTACGGCAGCGCTTAAGGAAAGCAAGAGTGCTTGCAAACGCCTAGAGAGAACATGGCGTAAAAACTTCAACCCAAATGACAAAAAAACCTATAAACAGGCGTTGAAGGTGCACTATAAAAAAATTCTGGAAGAGAAAAAATGCTTTCTCTTTTCAAAAATCACACAGGCGACTAACCAAAGTAAAGAGATTTTAAAACTGTCGAGGAGTTTTCATCCCCAAGAGCGATTGCAAGTACTTTCACGCCTACCTAGGCCTGGACGAATCACTTAGCCTCCCTTTTCCATGAGAAAATTAAAACTATTCAAGACACCTTCGCTCTGGTGCCCTCGGCCAAAGGCGGAAATCTAGCGTTTTTCTCCTCATCTACCCGACCTAGGGGTTCGCTGCTTACGCAGTCCCCCCCCCCCCCATCTCCCTGGAGAAATCTCTGGAAATCGTGAAGGCCCTTAAATCAGGTTCACCGTCTGACCCATGTCCAGCCAAAGTGTTGGCGTCAATAGCGGAGGTAATTAACCCTATGTTAAATCGGATCCTCAATGTTTCCTTGGAGTCTGGGCTTGTCCCTGACAGGTGGAAAAAGGCAAAAATACTCCCCCCTGTTGAAAAAACCCCGGTTAGATCCGGAGAAAGTCTCCAATTATAGGCCAATATCTCTGCTCCCTGCTTTCTCGAAAGTTCTTGAGAAATATGTTAGCATCATCACTACATATGCTGAAACTAACTTAGTGTTCCATCAGAGCCAGTCCGGTTTCAGGTCAAATTTTAGTACGGAAACTGCGCTTCTAGAAGTCTCGGAGGCCATCAAGGAGACCTTAGATAAAGGCGGGAAGGCCGTGCTGATATTGTTGGATCTATCAGCGGCTTTCGATACCGTGCCCCATGATCAGCTCCTCCTGAGACTTCAGGAGTGTGGCTGTGGGGGCACAGTACTCCGGTGGTTCTCTTCCTTTTTGAAAGACCGCCACAAACAGTTTGGTCTCCCCCCTTTGCAGCTCCCATTTTCGCTTTAAATGTAGGGGTCCCGCAGGGCTCAATACTCAGCCCTACACTTTTCATTCTTTATATGACCCCCCTGGCGTATTTGGCCGAAGCCCATGGAGCCAAAATTGTATCCTACGCTGACGATACACAACTGCTCTTCACCTGTGATAAGGAGGCAGATTTTAAAGGAGAAGCGATTAATGCCTGTCTTTCAGAGGTGTTCTCCTGGCTCCAATTGCACCAACTGAAGTGTAACTCCGACAAATCGGAGATTATTATTCACTTTGGTCTTCCTGCCGACAATGTGTGGCGTAATTGGTGGCCCCAGGACATGTCTCCCCCTGCCTCCTCGGTCAAGACAGTTAAAAACCTAGGAGTCAGGTTGGAAGATAATTTATCCATGAACTCCCAAATACAAGCTGTAGCAGGCTCCTGCTTTGGAGTGCTTAAGATGCTCAAGCAGCTCTTACCCCTTCTGTCAGTAGAACACAGAAAAATTGTGGTCCAGGCGTTAATTACTTCTAGACTGGACTACGTCAACGTCCTTTATTTGGGAATACCTGCTGACACGCCTACAGGTCGTCCAGAACGCAGCGGCCAGGGCAATACTTATGCTTGGCCCCAGAACACGGATGTCCCCTCATCTTAAAGCCTTGCACTGGCTCCCGATCCGCAAGAGGATAATTTTTAAAGCGATGGTTTTAGCCTATAAATCACTTCACGGAACTGGGGCCCCGTACCTCAGGAAAAGAGTTCAATTCTATCACCCGCGTCGTGCTCTGAAATCCGCTGCGCTCCATCTAGTGCGTACCCCCAAATTCCTTCGTGCACGAATTTGTGGCCGCTCCTTCCAGGTGCAAGCAGCGCAACTTTGGAATAGTCTCCCGTTGGCCCTCAGACTGACTCAGGACCTCCTCATCTTTAGGAAGTCACTGAAAACATGGTTATTCCAGCAATAGCTCACTATTTAGTGAGTTAAGAGCCTACAGTCTGACACGCTTAGGTTGTTTAAGCGCCGGGACACTCAAATGAGTAGCCGTGCGCTCTACAAATTCTGAGTAACATAACATTAAGTATATTATTTTGAAGTTTGTTATATCTCTGCATGTGTATGTATACATGTTAAAGCATATCATTTTATTAGTTTAAAGTTTAATAATAAACCGTTACATTAAACATGTATTAACAAGTAAAAACATAATAATTCAACACTTAATAATTTGCTGCCCTAAAAATACAATTTTAGGGTACAATTTTTTTTATTCTGGTTTAACTGTATTTGTAAAACCTTCTGCTTGGCTCACTAAGGTCTCTGCCAATCTGCTCAGCAGGGTGAAATGTGGTAGAATTCTTTGCTGGTAGATGGGCTGTACAAGGGCAAAAGCTGCACTGCAATTTGAAGGAGAGGGCTTGCAAAATCTGTTCACAGCAGTTCTTAGCAGTTCTTAGCTCATCTGAGGGCCTGCGTTCAGTTTTAACTGGATAAGTACTGCACGAGAGATGGGACGCCGCCCACTACACCATAATGATTAAGCCAATACTGGCAAAGCTACTGCTTATTAGTCTGTGCGTAGCATATGAATCTGCAGTGGATACACGTGCAATCATAAAATGTTACTTGCCTGTAACTTTCGGTTTGGACTTATATTACAGATTCAGACATGACCCTGTGGCAGTGAGGGGGAAAAGATGGCGATTAGAAGAAGGATATAAACACACAAAAAGTAAGAGGAAAATAAAATCAACCTCGATTCTCTATAGGAAACCCTCAATGGTTTTAAAACTGCCCTCACACACATTAGTGTCATGTTTCCTCATAGGGCGTTCTACAACACTGGTGCAGCACAACGCTCAGAGTGGAGCAAAAAAGCGTTGTTTTTCTAAGGGCACAAAAAGCCCTACAAAAGTGGGATCCTCCAAACACAAAAACCTTAAAACTATCTAAGAGAGTGCCCCCTTATTTTATTCTGGGCCTCTCTTGACAAGGTTAAAAAGTCAGTCGGGGTATGCCTGAACAGTTAGTACCCTGTACCCCTAAATATTGTGTCCATCAACATGTTTTGGCCTTCGTCAGGATGAAGATCCCTATTCTTATTCCCCTTACTGCCCCCTTCCCTGCTCCATACTCAGTGGAAATAGGATATCAAGTCCTGGCCATACTTGCCAATTCCGGACACATTCTCAGGAACTACCTGTGAAGAGAAACCATAAATGTACAAAAAATCAGGTGGAGGACACAGCTAGAATTCAAACCCTACTATGGAAGGAGCCCTGGCATAATCAGAGAGGCTTTTTCAGAGCTCTTATATAATGAGATTGCTGCCATAATTTGTTGCCACATTACATGGCACACGTGGATTTTGTTACAGGACAAGTAGATTAATGAAGCAACCTTCCCCATGGGCAAGTAGATATTTTATTAGATTCCACACCCCTGGACACAAGTGAACGCAAACAAACAAACCCAAAATATTGGCATAAAAAATCCAACTCTGAACTCCTAACCCGAGTTTCACTAAAATCATTCCAAAACCGGGGTTGGAGTGGGCGTGGGAGCCTGTGGGAGGGTGGAGGTGGCAGTATGATCCTTTGCACAAAGGCTGTGTCTGGAGAGTAGCCTGTAAAATCCTCTTTGTTACATCAACCAAAACAGTTTCTGAAACCTTTCCACAATGGATTTACATCCTCTGTCTGACAAATGAGTATGAAAGTGGGATCCTAACAAACCTAATTTGTTCCAGTTTCAAGTTCTTTCTGATTAAGAAAGGGAGTACTCCACAGAGTACTCAAATGACTGCTATGTGACCAGTGGTGTCTGCCAGATAGCCAGTCTGCCAGTGATGAGGGGACACAGTCGAAATCTGAATTAGTGCCTAGCACCTAGAAGCCTGCCAGATAAGAGAGGGTAGGAGAGTTATAAGTATACAGGAAAAGAGGCTGTGCAAAAAAAGAAGAACCACTTTTTGCCAGCATTGGGAACACCCAGAGAAAGTGGACTGCCTTAGAGAGTGAAGTCGGGACTACCCTGTGTCATGAGGGGGGTTTCCCTGCCCCTGTATGCTTTCCTGTTGTGAATTGTACTAAGACCTGAGTTGCACATCATAACGGGGGGGGGGGGGTAAAAGTGAAGTAATCTGTGCCTTACCTATGAATCTACATGCAGTATATAACCATTAGACTCCACATTGTTCTCTGTTCGTTGACCTGAGTTAGGGCTCTTTTCCTCCACACTACTTCTCTGAGCGGCTTTTCACTACTCACCCTCACTACCCTGATAGTCAAGTGCAGAAAAGGTTGTTCTTGGTCCAGTTTGCAGAGCCACAGTAGAAGGAACCCCAGAACTCCAGTAGAAAACAACCTCAACCACTGTGGTTGGGACCCTAAAAAAATATTTTTTCCAAAGTAATTTACAAAGCAGAAATGGCTGAAGCTTCTTTGAGCCTTTCCCATTGCTACTGGTGCTTCTTCGTTCCTTAGATGTTTTCTGCAAACACTAAACAGTCAAAATGGATATCCAAACTTCCTTCCTCTCACAGTACTTAAAGGGAAAACAGTCATGATTCTAATTCACTTCATGAATGCAGTGAAATCATGATTCATGACATTATCAAAGGACTTTTTGTATAAGGGCAGTTTCTAAGTTAACGATGTTAACTGTATCCCATTTCCCCCAACACGGGTATCTGTGGGTCACCACAGAATCCAGGGTTCATCTTTCTAAATGCCCACATTTCTTAAAGCTCTTTTCTTGACTGGAGAAAACCAGTCAATCAATCAGGGAATTGTAGGCGCGCTACTCACCCGTAAGGGTTTCAAGGCGCGGGGGGGGGGTGTGAGCAGCTCCATTCAGTCGAAGAGCTTGTGTATTATCAGTGAGAAGAATGTTGTGCATTATCAGTGAGAAGAATGTTGTGCAGGACTTGATCTCACACTAGTAATCCTGTCTTACAACCTGCTCGCCCATCAGCCTCATTGATGATAGAGTACATGCTTCTTAACCATTGCTTTTTTGCAGTTATAGCTATGATTTTAGCACCGTACAGCACCGGGCGCTTATGCTGCCTTTTCATGCACTGTAACTCTATTTCCTTATGTCACCTTTTCATGCACTCTATTTAGGTTTTTGAATTTGTTTTGTTAATTGTAGTTTTGAACTTGTTTATTCTCTAATACCAGTGATATTTCAATTAGTATTTATGCGATTCTAGGGGGTTCAACAGAATCTGATGATAATGAGTTTGACCCATCAGCTGACATGCTGGTCCATGACTTTGATGATGAGCGGACATTAGAAGAAGAAGAGTTGATTGAAGGAGAAATCAATTTTACCTCAGAAATCGAAGATCTTGCAAGGGTAAATAGAAATTTATTTATGTAAAATCTTTTAATTGCATTATTTGCCATTTGGTTAAATGTTACAAAGCATATCTGATAGTCCCTCAAACAACAAGTACAAAACTGGTACGTTATGTGTGTACTGTGTTATGTGCTGCAGAGCCCTATTTAAACGTTTTGCAGATTCGAATTCTGAATCATCAGATGTTTGTGTTGCTTGTTTTCTGTTTTAAAGCACATGGGATACCCCGTCCTGTAGAGATGTGGTCATGACAATCATATATTTAAAAAAACTATTTTGTACAAAGGGCGGCTGTGTTTTTTCACCAAGCTGATTTATAAGCATTTATCCTAGGTATGGGACTGCTTCAATGCTCGTAGTGGCATATTTCATAAATTGGGCAAATCTGAAAGGAGGAGACTAACAAAGGGATTAGGCAATAAGGACTTGCCAATGCATTCTTAATTATGAGTTTATTTGTAGTCTAAATGGCAGGGTATTTACATAAGTACATTTTTTATGCTTTTTATCTACATATTGATTTTTCTGTGATACGGGTAAGTCTGACAAATCGTTTAAAACATAAGAAACTAGTTCTACCTAACAGTTTACCCATCTAGCTTTCCAATTAACTGTGGCGAAAAATTATCTGGTTAGATAAATGGATGGAGAGGGAGGGAGAATGCTTCCCTCTTGGAAATCTCCAATAATAATTTCTGCTTGCCTTTGGGGAATTGTGACTGACAGTAGTCGCATGTGATGATAGATCTGTCTGTAGATTTCTGCAGCCTTTTCTGGATTCAGTTTAGTTTGATTTCTCCTCTTAAAGAATGCTACAGGGAACTAAGTGGTTAACTTGCTTACTGAATTGAATGGTAGCAATACAATGTCACTAACGTTTTGCAGGGAGCGTCCGGTAGAATCTGACAGACAAGACATTCCACATGTCCCTTGGTAGAGAAAGAAGATGAAAACTAAAATGAGAGACCTTTGGGCTGCTTATCTCAAATGTTCTCTTGATTTTGTTTTATACAGAGATTTACCAAGACATTTGATCTGCTTTTAGTCTTTGTGCCTGATATTTCTAGTGCACACATCTGCCACTGCTGTGGCCTCTTCTTGTGAATGCTTTGCAGGAAAGAATTGGCAAAATGTTTGTTTCAAAATTAATTTGAATGTTATTTTATATTTTAGAATGCATTGTTTTTAATTATTACCTTTAATTCAGTTTTATGCCAAATAATATATTTTAAATGTATTGGAGAAAGTGACTTAATATTTTATTTAATTAGATAGTAATTCCACACAAATGATTTTATAGCTATATAAATAGTAGTAGTAATACTTTAGTCTGTAATTTTTATTAAAGTTCTTGCAATAAAAAAACAAGTAAAATCACACAATCACCTACGGTACTAAGTACAAATATACTGCGCCATACTAAATAAAATCCTGAGGAAAATCTCTCTCACTCTCTTACTCTCTCTCACACTATCACATACTCGCTCACCAAGAAAAGAGACAACAGGTAGATTAAAATACTTGTAAAGTTCAACTATAGAAAACTAATTGGTTGCAACTATGACTGCCTAGTTACGACCAACTACAGATTGAAGTGTCATGAGCTATGTCCAAGAACTTGGTCAATTTCCCAATAAGGCCACTAGTTTGTAGAGGAAAACACACCCTTGAAGTGAGAACTTCTTGAAAGTTGGCAGCAGATATTTGCTTCGCATATCACTCAAGCCAGTGCAGAGACATAGAATATGCTCTATAGATTCGTCTGGGTTGTTACAAAGCCAACAGGTGGGTCTGGGGTGGACGACATTTCAAGTGCCCTTAGACTGTTTCAGGGAGATGTGAAGAAGTCAAAGCCTTAAAATGTTTGTTTTGTTACAGCCTCCATGTTTGAGTCGTTATACTGCTTCCTAGGCTGAAAATAAGATTGTAGAAAGCTGGCTCTCTATATAGAGCGATAAAATGAAGTACACCGTGTAGAGAGTCCAGGCAGCCTTTCTTCAAAAATCCCAAGTGTACCTTTTTTGTGTTAGTGTGGTCAAGCAGCTTAGGCTAATCAAAGGGGAGTGTTGAGCATTTGTTGTACACACACCGATTTTTTTTTTTTAAATTGATATTATTGTAGGCACCAAGATCTTCGTGATCAGGTAAGTACTTTTCAAGATAGGTTTTCAGCATTTAAGGACCACTTGTCAACAGGTTACAGGATTGTTCTTCAGGACTTAAGGTTAGTAGGGGCCAGGGTCCAAGACAGCACTTTGGGCGGCTCTGGGGCTTCTGGGAGCAGAGGCGCTTTTTGGTGTTGGGCGGCCCATTGAAGTCAATGGGAAACGGTACCTGCAAAAAGAAAGTGCAAGCGGAGACTGAGGGGCCAGTTGGTTCGAGCCCAAAGGGGGTCTGGGGTCTTTAGGGTGTCTGGAGCCGGGGATGCACTGTTGGTTGATCTGGACTCAGGCTGTGGGGTTCGTGTGCAGTGTCTTTGGTCCGGCGGGTCGTGGCAATCAGAGGCACTCTGTTTCGGTGAGCCTGCAGAAAGAGGCTTCAGGCAGGGACTGGGAGAGCAGTCTGGCAGAACTCAAAACTGAGTTCATGTCTTGGGGGTCAGGCTGTGGGGCTCGGGTGCGGAGATGCTTTGAGGTGTTGGGTCGCGGCGGTCAGAGACACTTGCTTCAGGTGGCGACCTGGAGATGGGGACACAACAGGACAGCTGTGCCACTCTGGATGATGGCTTGTGCTGTGCTGACGTCCCTAGTCGGTTGGTCGGTCTCTGTGAGATCGGCGTCCAGATTGGACCACCAACCAGTCTTGGCTTCTGCAAGGGGTCTGGTACCCCGGGTATTGGTGCTGGAGTGCTTCTGAAAAGTCTAGAGTCTTGTTACTCACTGGGGGATAGGACTGACCTCTGGGAGCAGGCAAAACCTCCTGGGTGGCTGCTGCGTCGGTAAGGCCAGTGGTCAGCAGTTGGGTAAACCGGAGCTTGCATTTTGGTGCCTGCAGAATACAGGGAAGCAGCTCTGCTACTCCACAGGAGATGCTGGCTGTTTTGTGAAGTGCAGTCAGCCCTCCCAGGCTTTTGAAGGCTGAATAGCTGCAGGACGAGTCATCTTTGGGGCAATTGTCGGGGACAGCAGGCAGGCCGGCAGGGTTGACGCCAAGTCAGTGGCTGCTCCTCCTTTCTTGCGGGCGGCTTTTCGTCGTCGTCCTTGAGTCAGTCGATTCTGATTTTCTGGTGTTAGGGGCTAGATTTAGGGACATTAGGGAAGTAGCCAATGGGCTACTTACCATTGCGGTGACTACACCCCTATATGACCTCTTCCTGTGAGGAGTGGGCATAACCCTGTCCCAGAGTTCCTAGTTCCACCAAAAACATCATGATGGAACACTTCCTTTGTGGAGCACATCAGGTAGCCCACCTTAGGGTTGTGACTAGCCTGTATGTTCAACACGCCTACTGCATAGCTAATTTGACACCTGTCCTGGTGCCAAATGGGCCTCCGGGTAGGGGGTGGCATTTTCCAGGTCTGGAGTAAGCACATCAAAGGCGGTAGATATGCAGATCCACTAGCCATCTGCTTGGAGGAGGTGATAACACCTCCTACCAAAGCAGGCTTGTTCCTGACCTCCTGAGAGCGCGGGCTCTCACCCCTTGGGGTCAGAAACTCGTCTTATAATGAATCTTAAACTGGAATCAGTATATAGTTATGAAACAAGGTGTTTGATACCAAACACCATAGATTTCAGTGCAGCTATTATGTAGCTGGATAACTCATTTCAACCAGTGCCCAGTACATACCTTAAGATGACTTCCCTGTTTGCTTGCAGTATCTAGCAATTTGGACTAGACATCACTGGGGTATATCTGCTCATGCAGATATGTCCTCACATAGGATATAATGCATCCTGCCTTTGGGCTGTAAGGCCTACTGTAAGGGTGACTTGCATATATCATATGTAGTGACTTGGGCATGGCACACAGTTGAGCGGTTTTTCTACTTGGTATTTTCGTTCGAGCATTTTTTCTTTACAAGCAAAGATGACAATCCCAAATAGTTTTTTATAGCTTTAAGAACGTTGACATATTGATGCGCACGTGATGGCACAACGTTTATGTTCATTGGGCATGTATATGGAAAAATTATTTAAATTTTTACATGTTCATTATATTTTGAGCACAGAGAGATGGAACATTGTATTCAGTTTTCTAACACAGATGAAATTAAGTGCAACATACTGACATAATTAATATGGTCATATCTCTACAACATAGTTTTTTTACTTCTGAGGAGATTCATTAGCAAGTTCAAGTAATATCGCTGTGCATCTATGCATTTCAATATGGTGACTTCGGTTTGTCACTAGTTTACTCTACACAGGGTTCTTTTTGATTGTTACTTACACGGAAGCCATACATTCCAAGATGGTGACCCTCATACGAGGTCCTGTTTTGATTTCTATGGTTTATGATGTAATCATCACGTGGTATAAACTAAAGGAGTTGATGGTAAGCGTTTGAAGTACATTGCAGAAGGTTTTGTGGCCACGCTTACAAGATTCGCAAATACGGGTACTGCTGAACTTAGTAGCATACGTTTTTTTAGGTCGAGCATCGAGTAGCGCGCAAGCGTTGCTCTGGCGAAGACTTTATGTAGGGGGTTTGAAAAAGCTGACCAGATGCTCGTGCGTCATGGCCTTTTCCCTGCGGTTACCCGCACGGGCGCCATGTGGTTTCAATTATCGTGCCCTGACACGGGCGCGATAATTAAAACCAGATGTCTCGCTGTGGCGTGCGCGCGCACCACTCGCGTCCTTGAATTCCTTGTTCTGTTTACAGACAACACGAATTCTTTTGAACAGATCACAGAGCCTGTATTTCTTTCTGCCCTAATTAGTATTGTGTGCAACAAGTAAATGAAAAGGCAGACATGTCGACTTAAATCAACGTGCCTTAAATATTGAAGTCTAATACAAACAAATGCTTACTATAAAGAGAAACTCGCTCCTTACAAGCCGAGACAAAGGCGGGCGCTTGTTTTTAAGCAGTTACTGAGCTGGACTTTTAGTGAGTGCACAGGTGCGGCCCTACAGAGGCACAAAATTCAGATCTGTGGGGTGGGGGCGACTTCGCCGAGACTTCACCGAAGTAACCCGTATTCTTATCAGAAACAAAAAAAGGCTGTTTTCTTGTGAACATCGCGATGGCAAAGAACGAACCAGTGACTTCGAAAGCGAAAAGAGAGGAAACGTTTACAGTAGATTTGTGAGATAGATGTATTCTATGAAAAATATGAGTTTAAATGTACTTTTCCATAGCTTTCAAGACAGTTGGGGTACATTATTATGCAAACAACGCGTGATACTGTCTGGCTGAAGTCATAAAGCTGTTGGACTGCATGTTATTTTTATTTCCCTTTTCAAAGTGTTGCCTAGGGAGAAACACCATTCTAACACTCAGGTAAATATCTTAAAATACGCTATCATTTCTGTAAATTGATAGCTATATCAAATAAACACATTTGCACCCCGCCCCCGTGAGCCAGCCCTCCTTCTAAACAGCTGCTGTGAAGGGAACAAAACCCCTTGTTTTTATAAGATGTCTACGGGGATGTAGTTGAACGCGGAAAACATGCAAATTAAATCCCTTTTATCCGGATCATAAAACGTGAATTTTTCTTAATTTATCGCCCCTACTCCCCCAGTCAGATGCAGGGAATAAAACGCACTTTTGCAGCCCGGGGCGGCGCGAGCTGTTTCTAATTACAGGGTTGGGGGGGCTGTGGGAAGTCACCCTGGGATGGCTTTATCAAATTAACGCCGATGACGGATTTATTAGCGCTGCTGCGCCGCGGTCGGTTTCCCACCGGAGAAGGGTTGGTTGGGGGCAGATAGTGCAGCCCGTAGAGCAGCGGCAAGTGAATTCATTCATGCACTCGGGGCACTGCACAGCGCCGAGTGCACATAAAGCGCCTCACACCTGAGAGCACGATCGCCACTGAGCTGGATAATAATAACTCATGGGTAAGTTAATTCGACATTTAGTTTGTGATGGGTGCTGTATCAATGGTATATATAAATTGTTATGATTATTACGATTATTTTTATTGTACTTTTTGCAAACATTTTATGCCTGTCGCTGAGCACACGACTCTCTTAAAGCAAACAGGCTCTGCATGAGTCACAGAGTTAGACCAGGTGACTTTCATACTTGTGCACAGGTGACTTTCATACTTGTGCACAGGTGACTTTCATACTTGTGCACATTGTGCGAGTCGCAGAGTTCAATCAATCAACATCACTTTATTTGCATTTTTCTGAATGCATAAAAGTACAGACGTTAAAAATATCACAGTGCAAAGTCTACAATAAAGTAGAAATGTAGGCAAATAGATTGAATGTTAAACAAGCATTGGCATAGCCAATAGGTCTCGCCTTTGGGACCTTATAAGTGTTTAACCATGCAACAGTTCATGTTGTTGCACCAAGGATATTGTGCTGCATAACTAAATACTTATAAGGTACCAAAAGCGAAACCTATTGGCTATGCCAATGCTTGTCTGTAGAGCATTTAATATTTTCCGCTCTCGGGTGTATTGGGCTTGCGCTTAAGTCGTCGTTTATCAGGTCGGGGGATTTCATGTGAACGAGCGCAGCTGGGGCAGAGCAAACTAGAAGGTGGCTCATCACTTAGCGTGTAGTTTTGAACATCGTTGATTACTTTTCAGGATATACTGAGTGGCAAGCATAGCCCCACTGTTAAAACACGACTGATCCTCGACGTACCACGCCACAGCCATATCACCCCCCACTTGAGGAACCTGCACTGGCTCCCCGTCGACAGGAGGATCACCTTCAAACTCCTCACCCACGCACACAAGGCACTCCACAAAACTGGCCCAGCCTACCTCAACAGACGACTCTTCTTCTACGTCCCCAACCGCCAGCTCCGCTCCACCGACCTCTCCCTCGCCACCGTCCCCGCATTCGAAGAACAACCACCGGCGGCAGATCCTTCTCACACCTCGCCGCCAAGACCTGGAACACCCTTCCACTAAGCCTACGAAAGACCCAAGACCTGCTGACCTTCAGGAGGCTACTCAAGACCTGGCTGTTCGACCAGTAGCAGCATCCCCCCCCCCCCTTCCCTCCCACCAGCGCCTTGAGTCCCTCGCGGGTAAGTAGTGCGCTCTACAAATTCTGTGATTGATTGATTGAGATGTGTTACTATTAATTTACAGCCATTTGGATTGCGATTACGTTGACAATACTTGGATTCTGTAAGTTGGTTTCATTGTTTAGAAACAGTGCATGGACTTGGGTTTTCGGACATTGCATGGAAACTTAATCACCTAAATTTCATTTCTTCATCTCAGTATGTATTCTTGTACACAGAGCCTTGGTTACACACATGATTGAAACCTCAGCGTTTTTCAAAAGTCACTATGGCATGTCTGTATCGGTTTTCTTTTTTTCGGTTCTTTCTTTTATTTCCACTACACATTTTCACATAGTTCAAACTAAATCATAGACACAATTAGAAATGGTGTTTCTATCAGAGATTAAGATTTTTTATGATTGTTACGTAGGTGAAGGACCAACTTGTGTTTTTTTTTGTTTCATTACAGTTACATACAACAGCCCCTGAAGAAGGGAGTGCATCCCAAAATGCATTGGGCAGTTTGTTTTTTGACAAACAGAAGGAAAGAAAAATACAATTGTTATTATGATTTGAATGTAATTTAATATGACTACGCACCATCAATACAAGTGTTCTAGGATATATGTGTGGTCTTTATATTAGAGAAGGGTACATGATTATTTTCAACAGTAAACACAGAAAATGATGATAAATGTATGAATAAGTTTGATTATTGACTGATATATTCTTTAGCAGTGCTCTCGGGGTCCAAGGAATCAAAATTCTTGACAGTAATTGACTATTTTGTTTATGTATGACAGACAACATACATACCTGGGAGGCATGCATTTTGTTTTAGCGGAACCATCAAGGTGATGAATTGAATGCCCAACGATTCACAATTGATAACATAGGAGTGTGTGCCATCTCGTGTTTTCACCATGGGTTGCACCATGTCGCGCAGCCGGTAATGGCATTCTGTATGCAATTTGTATGGGGTCCCTCAGGGTGGCACCTTAATGCTGCAGCCCTTAAGAACCCTCTGTGGTACCCATGCCATAGGTACCAGAGGAACCACTTACTAGGGACTTACAGGGGTGCCACAGTGTATGCCAATTTTATCTTTTATCTTGTTTTAGGGAAAGAGTATTGGCACTGTGGCCTGGTAAGCAGGCTTCCAGTTGAAACATCAGTATTGGTGATCAAAAAGTGCGAGCGACCCGGACTAAAAGCAGCACTTTCCTACAAAGATTACAAAAAGAGGTTTATAGCAGGACATGTTAATCAGATCCCTCCTTTTGAATGACTTGAGTAGACCTTCTCTAATGACATTTATGGTTGGGTTTTGACAATTTCAGTAGATCTTCAGTTGGTGGTAAGCTGTCTTCTTTAAGGCGGCCACAGCATTAACTGAAACTTGACAAAAGTTTGAAGGGTTCTGAACCAGATCTTGATAAATCATGCTTCTCATTTAATTTTCATATGATGTAGCACATTAACAAAAGTAGTTAATTTTTGAGAGGTGAACATATTTAATAGTTGGAAGGTTTAGCTCGAGACAAATTATAGCATGAGGGGTACAGGCGCAGAGATTAAATAAAGATCATACATATTGTAAGCAAATAATTTCCAATTTGTTTAAATTCTTCACATTAAATGCTATTGAAGTGCAAGACAAAACTGGAACAAGTTTGGAGCTTAAAGCGTTGTCGATAACACAGCCATCATATAATTGTTCAAACCTTTTTAGGAGTTTGTTTACCATGGAAGACTTTGATTTTAATTTATTCAAATGTTGCAAAGTGGTCAGCTTAATATCCAAAGTAAAGCTAAAGTAATTGCAGGTATCTGTGGTTTCGACTAATTGTCTGCCAAGATTCTGGTTGAATTTCTTTGATGTCTTTCCAGTGGAAAGCATTTTCTTCTATGCGTTAACACACAACCTATTTATCTGGTTAAATTCATTCAGTGCGGTGAGCTGCCTCTGAAGGCCTATTGGAGTTGGCGAACAAATAACGAGGTCATCAGTATATTCTAGATGGCTGATCAGATGATTTTCCAGTTTTGGAGGAAGAAAGTTGGGTTTATGGATATAAGAACCTATGTCTGAAATATGAAGAGCAAAAGAAGTGGGGCTAGGACACAACGTTGTTTGAACCCGTTTTCTACTGTGACGTGGGAGAAATGGCTGATTTTCCTAACAATTTAACTTGCAGCCAAGTTTTGGAGTGAAGTGACATTATCAGATGTAACCGGGCGCTGTCAGTGCCAAGCTCCATGAGTTTAAACCATAGAAGATTTTGGTTTATTTTTTGTCAGACACAGCAGACTAATTTACAAAGCAGGCATGTGGTGATCATCTATGGTGTAACGCCTTGCCAATTGGAAGAGTTAGTGGCTATGTTTTCTATGGTTGCACAGCCAGGTCTGAAGCCTGTTTGAAATATTGGTAAAAGATTGTTAGTAATTATCCAGTATGGTAGAAGAGACGGTAAGTATTTTCCCTTTTGCGTCTAAAATGGCTATAAGGCTAAAGTTGGCTGGATCACTTCTGGGTCCTTTTTTGTGAAGAGGCTGAATTATGGACCCTTGCCAAAAAACCGGGACATGACTATAAAAGGTGAAAAACAAGGCTTCAGTGTACGGCTCTACAAATATGGATCATGCTTCATTATTAGGACCAAGAGTTTGGGAATTTCTGCATTGAGTTATTAATGATTCTATAACCGTCTCTGAAATTTCCATGCCATTGCAAACATACAAAATGAAGGTACTTGATGTGGAGATTCGGCTACAGAAGTGGTTCTTTTGGTGTTTTTTTTGCCCCCAGGGTTTCGAAGGAGATGTAGTGATCAGTTGCAGGCCTGTAGGAAGGAGTTCCAGTCCCAATTATATTCCAAAATTGTTTTGCATTATCTGTTACAACAGCCTTGTAAAGCACAGCCCATTTTTTGTCGATGTTTTGCTACTCTTGACGGAGTTTCTGTATGCTGTTGTAAGATCCTTGGGGGATTTAATGCCATCTGAGCTTCGCATGGCGATGAGTAGGTGTCTCATGGACCTCTTATTGTGCCTTTTCAAATTAGAAATTCCACAGATGGAACAATACAGAGTTCCTGGAAATCAACAGATGATCAAACACAGTTTTTCTTTTTTTTTTTCCCCTGGTCTTGGTCCAAGTTTGGTCATTAGTGTTAGATTTTTTAAAATTCCCCTAGCTTTTTGATCAGCCTTGGGTTTATAGCCAATGACATTAGTTTATCTGGCAATTTACAGTTCCATACTATTGTCTTGTTGTTCACGGCTATTGACTAAGTCACCAAAAATGGAAGTACCTTAAAGCAGGAGTAAAATGATTCTAGAGATATCAACTGGGGATTGTCATCATTTTACCTTCTTGTCGCAACCTCATAGTTTTTGCCAATATCAAAATTTGTGAAGTAAGGTAAAATCAATGCTGGAGGCTGCTTATGCTGTAGAAAGTCCTTTTCGCTGGTTGATCATTTGGAAAACAGCCGTTAAGATCGCGAAAGCCAAATTCTAGAATTTAGATTTATATGTTCGTCTTGGGTCACTTGTTCACAAAACTGGTGGAGGAATATTCAGAGCACCATCCAGCCCATCCCCACAAACGTAAGAAGCAGGGAATAACTCAAGCAAATCTTTGTTGAAGTCCCCGGTTATGATACAAGGAAACCTGTTGTATCGATCCTTGAGGAATTCTAGTTCATCCAAAGTTAATTTGTGGATCGGTCAACGATGGTGGTAAATAGATGTTCACACTGAGTAATTGTTCTCTAGAAGGATTACTCATTAATTACGGCTAAAGCATGATTGGAGATTGTTCGCGTCTCATTGCAGATAAAATCAAAGTTATTGTTTACTAATGTGATTAAACTGCTAGATGGTCGACCTAGCCCTGCTTTTGTCGCCTTCTTCTCAAATGTAAAGTTCGACAAATTAACTTTTGCTTTCACAGGAACCTTGCTGACATACCATGTGGTGACCAATTAAGAAGGACAGGTTATTGAGGGTTTTTGAGTTGACTGGTAATTCTGCTGAGGTTCCTTTGTAGAAATGGGAATTATCTCTATCCCACTGGTGCAGGGACACCCTCTGTCTACGGGTTCACAAATGAGGATCAACACTGGAGTGGAAACAAAATACAAGTTTATTACACTCATGAGTGGGTTCCGTCTTACAGACACTGCGAGTGTCTGAGACGGAACTCTTAGTCGTGGTTTCAAACACCCTTTTATACATTTTTGGTGTAGCATGACACTCACAAAAACTCCTCTGTCATACCCAAATGCAAACTGCTAACTTCTGATAAGCCCCCACCCACGTCCTTTTCATAGATCGATAGGGGTGTGTTAGAGGCGTTGGTGGGTTTGTAGATAGGAACATCTGCGTGCTCGGGGCGGTTCAACCGGGCCAAGCCCTTATCCTTGCACGCAAATATTATCAGCACAACTAGCTTTCAGAGAACACATAACTCCCTGACCTCACAGAGCCCCCACAGAAACACAAAATGGATGTTCATAGACAAAATGGATGGCAGCATAGGCTAAGTTAGCATGATACATATTTCACCGTTCAACAGTCCCTCCTTTTAGCCTATGCTAAACGCATTTTGTCTAATCAGGTGGGGATGTAGTACAATAAGCGGATTGGGCAGGTGAAAGTATGCAAGCATAAGAAGCATCGTTAAGGGTAACAAGCGGGGCCGGAGTATGTGGCTGTACTATAACAACTTGGGCCATTTCGCCGGCATTATCATCATTTTTACTTCCTATATCTATATTCATAAAATCGTCTATCTGTTGCTGAAGCATGAGCTGTTTATTAACATCGTGAGTGTTTATTTTCTTAGGGATACAAGACGTACATAAAGAAGTGCTGAGGGAGCATATAATGGGCATACACCGAATGCAAAGGCAACAGCCTAGGATAACACCTATTACACAGGCCGCTACGATAAGTAATTTCCATCCCCATGACATAATAATACACCAGAACCAACCAGACCAGGTCCATGTTCCGGTCGGTTGTTGTATTTCAGCTGCTATTTTATGTAATTTGGAGATAGCCTGAAAAACGGAAGGTGCATTATCAGGTATGTAAACACAACAACTGGCACCTATAATGCGGCATGCACCACTGCGATCCGCGAGGATGACATCTAGAACCATACGGTTCTGCAAAGCCACGAGTCTAGTAGCTTGGAGCTCCTCGGTAATGTTACCGAGAGCTGTTGTGGTCTGATTAACTACTGCCTCAACTACCCTGGTGAGTCTTCGGATGTTCCTACTATTAAGAGGCGGGCCAACAAAGAAGAAGAAACCTAAAGTTACATCAACATACTCTTGCAATGAGGTGTCAGTCTGGTCTACTGCACTAACATCTATCATTCTTTCGATTCTGGCTAAGGAAGGACTGAGGGGCAGTAATCGAGTTTTGTGATAAGCGGGGGCCAGATAGACTGGAGGGAGGAGGAAAGACACGTAGCATGTTCCTGACCAACCTTGTAGCAAATAGAAATAACCCTTATTCCCACAAATAAAATGTGTTATGGGACGCTAGAAAACTACTATGATTGGGACTTATGATCGTCAGAATAGTGGTACAGTTGCTATCCCCCACGGGAATGATGCCAACACTCCTTACACAAAGGGGGGCCAGTGTTTCCGTTACTATTACAACAGGGAATCCTTTTCCCAATTTAGTTCGTGTCTTCGCAAAGACGTATTTTGTGGCAGAGTTACCTCCAGCATATTCCTCAGTTTCCCATGCTGACCCCTTTGCTTGTGGGTTGCCCTCGTCATCTGGATAACATGCTGTATTTAGCTCCTTATTAAGACCCCCTGCATCACCTTTAGAAACTTTATTAATTTCTGCAGCCCACAGGAGCTCGAACCAGGCACGACAGGAGCCATTGTGGGAAAATGGGAGTGGTATAAGAGGTGTTCCCCCTTTTTCCTGGTATGCAGGTAACAATCCACATACCCAACAATTGGTAACGTTAGCAATGCTATGGGTATAGTGCAACATTTGAATGAATGAATTGTTCTTATAAGAGAGCCTATACCTTTCCTCTAGCGGTGAAAGGGTGAAGTAGTGATGTTCTAGGGGTGTTGGTGTCGGCGGTACAAGTATATGCACAGGAAATTTCGCATGCAAAAACCAAGCTATTACAAAAATACATATGACACAAAGGAGACCCGCTATTAAACAAATAATCGTCCGCTTATGCTTGAGCCACCTAGATGTGGTTTGTCGGATAATCAGGCGATTTTCCTCCATGGTGGGCATTTGCAATATCAAAATCAAAAATGTCTCTAACTGTATTGTCGCTTACAACTTGCCGACTTAGTCTGTAAATATTTCTTCTCAAATTTTGCACTCTATGCACAGTGCATATGTTATTCCGTGGAGAAGATGAGAAGAAAAACAAAACATTGAGGCGAACAAACGCAATTTCACCTCGACAGGCTCCAAACCAGGAGCTGAACAAAATTGTTGGAACCTGCAGTCCAAGGATGACTATGGCAATGATAAGTCAGTATAGCAGGTACTCAAGGAAGGTCATCCACAAGTTCATCTACGACAGCCTGAAGGACCGTTAGATATATTGCCTTTTTCAGAGGATGTAACTCTGGTCCCGTGTATGTCGGGGACCAGTCTGGGAACTGAAGCTGTGGTCCAAGGCAGGCAACGGCTATTTTACTTTTCACCGGATTCTTTGGCCAAGTAGTGGAAATTTTAGATTCTATTTCCAATCCTGGACAGAGTATTGTAATACAAACACGAATAGTGTCAGTCGTTTTCTGCACTGTGAATCCTCTTATTCTTTCCATTCAGATACTGCAGGACGGATACCACAAATGTAGAAGTGATGATTTTGAGAATCCGGGTATCTCACGGATTCAGGATGCTCGGGTCACAAACCGCACCTGAACCTAGTTCGGCCGCTTCCGTAACGCAGAGTCTCCTGCCAAGAAGGACCTCTAACCGGACCAGACTCGCCGGACCCCTTTTCCCTCAAAGTTTTTATTCAGTTGGTATCACGAGGTCTCAAATTGTACCTCTCTCTTCCGGCTGTTGTTGGATCCGTAAAGAGAAGTTCCTCAGGTGTGGCAAAGTAGTGGTCCGTCTTTTCCTCGTTACTGAGAATGTTGTGTGCAATTCCTGTGTTCTCAGTTTCCGTTGTCTGAGTCCGATCCGTTGGCACCTTTTTGCAGTGCGAGGCGTGGATCCATTTCCTTCTGTTAGTGACCCGAACTGCCGTCCGCGTGGCCAATAGAACTTGTTCAGGCCCCTTCCAGCAAGGTTCCAGGTTCTTTGAGCGCTGAAAGTTCTTGGTCAGAATCCAGTCGCCGGGCTGTAACAGATGCCCAGGACCTTCAGAATTGTCAGGCAGTGAATGGTGTACCTGTTGGTGAATCAAAGAAAGATTGTCTGTCAATTCCTTCATATAATCTAGCAAAATAGGGTACTCCAGTTCTCTTATTTTCTTGGGACGTGGAGGACCCCATACATTCATTGGTCTCCCAAAAACTATTTTGTAGGGTGTGAGACCGGACTTGCTATTCGCAACAGCGTGGGTCGACATGAGTGCTAGGGGCAGAGCATCTGGCCATTTAAGTCCTGTTGATGCCTGTACCTTGGCCAGTTTAAGTTTCAGGGTTTCATTATATCTTTCCACTAATCCTGCAGATTGTGGATGATTAGCAGCGTGAAACTTCTGGCGTATAACTAGACTCTCAGTAAACAATTTGATAACCTGTCCAATAAAATGAGGTCCATTATCACTCCATAAAATTCTACAAATCCCAAATCTTGGAAAATATTCCTTCAAGAGTATTTTAGCTGTAGTGAGTGCAGTGTTATCTTTTTGTAGGATAGGCCTCAACACACTTACTAAAAGCACATACTATCACTAAAGCATATTTCAGATTATTACATCTTTCAAGTTCAATAAAGTCCATCTGTAGGACTTCGAATGGTGCACTGGGCGGGGAAAACCCTCCTTTTGGGGTGGCTACTCCTTTTCCCGGGTTATATTGTAAACAGATCATGCAATATCTAACATAGTGTTCAGCTGTCTTTCTTATGTCTGGGTGTTCCCATACCTGCTCTAGTTGTGTGGCTATGCTTTTGGCGCTGACATGTGCTGGACCGTGCGCCATAGTGACAAGCGGTAGGACATAAGAACCGGGTAATTTCCACCTGTCCCCATCTGGCCCTTTTCTCCAACAATTTTCACTGTCCAATATTCTTGGCTTCTTCCACTGTTCTATTTCTTTTTCTGTCGCCATCTGTTGTATCTCCCTGACTTCTTCGTTCACATTTGTCATTTTCTCTGCAACAGAGTGCATCACATTGCCCTGCTGGCTACATGTTGTTTCTTTTGCTGTACTGTCTGCAAAGGCATTGCCTCGGCCCACATCATCTACTATTTTCTGATGTGCACTACACTTAATAATGGCCACTTGTTTTGGTAGTGTTAATGCAATTAACTAATTTTTAACTAATTCCCCATGTTGTATCTTGCTACCATGTGATGTCAAAAAATCCCTCTCCTTCCACAGGCGTCCGAAATTGTGTGCTACTCCAAAAGCATACTGGCTATCCGTGTAGATGTTGACAATTAAACCCTGACTGATCTCACAAGCCCTCAAGAGTGCAATGAGTTCTGCTGCTTGCGCAGATTTGTAGGGGATACGAGCTGTTTCCACAATTGTTTGCAATGTAGTAATAGCGTAGGCTGAAGTAGTGGTGCCATCGGGTAGCTTAAAGCAAGATCCATCTACATACAAGTCACCCTGGGCATCAGGCAGAGGAGTATCAGTAAGGTATACTCGACCCTTTGTTTGTTCTTCAGTGGTAAAAATGCAGTCATGTATGTCACTAGGTTGTTCAGAGGGTAATGGCAACAAAGTAGCTGGATTCAAGGTCAAACAGCGTTTAAGTGTGATGTGTGGTGCTAACAAAGTGAGTTCATACCCAGTAAGACGAGCACTCGTCAAGTGTTGTGTCTTAGTCCGATTCAATAATACATCAACTGAGTGGGGAACAAAAACCGTCAATTTGTTGTCCAGTACAAGTCCTGCTGATTGTCTGATTGAAATGGCAGTTGCTGCCACAGCCTTCAGGCAACCAGGGAGTGCCCTGGCCACGGGGTCCAGAACTGCAGAGAAGTATGCACATGGGCGTTATTTGTCCCCGTGTGGCTGTGTTAGGACAGACAATGAGCAACCTTTGCGTTCGTGTACATAGAGAAAAAATGGTTTCGTATAATCAGGTGTTCCTAGCACAGGGGCAGAACATAGAGCTGCCCGGAGTTGTTGGTATGCACTTTGACACTCGGAAGACCAAGGCAAAGGGGATGGGGTATTCTTAGTCGTAAGGGCAAGGAGAGGTTTGATAATGATGAAAAAATTTGGGATCCAATGGCGACAATAGGATGATATGCCAATCAATGCCCTAACTTCCTTTTGTGTTCGAGGAATAGGTGTGTGTATGATAGCTTTGATTCTGTCTTTGGTCAACGTTCTTCCCTCCTTCGACAAGAGGTGGCCTAAATAGGTAACCTCTGGTCGACAAAACTGTAACTTATTCTTAGACACTCCAATTTAGCAAGTTGATTCAGTAACATCAATGTAGCCTCAATACAAAGTTCTGTGTTGTCGGCTGCTATTAGCAGATCATCAGCATATTGTAACAAAGAAGTCCCTGGAGGTAACTGTAAGGTATCAAGTTGGCGTTTAAGAGCTTGGCTATAAATGCTCGGGCTTTCTGTATACCCTTGAGGAGCACGACAGAATTGAAAGGACCGTCCTTTAATGGAGAATCCAAATAAATACCTGCTAGAAGGTGCAATAGGACTAGAAAAGAATGCGTTTTTAAGGTCAATGACAGAAAAAACACATGCTGTTGGCGGGATCATTGTTAATAGTGTAGTAATGTCTGGAACTACAGGAAACTACGGTATCACTATTTTGTTAATTTCATGTAGATCGATAACCAATCTATAGAGTTTTCCTTGCGTATTATCAGAGGTGGAACGCTTTAAAACAGGTAAAATAGGGCTGTTACAAATATTGCTATCTGTTTCTTCCACCACCCCTTTTTCAATGAGGTCTTCTATTATTTGAACTAATGCACTTTCGCCTTCCTACGATATCTTATACTGCGGTATTCGAGGCAAAACGGCATTCTGTTTAATCTGTATGTGTACCGGTTCAATGGATAACAATCCAACATCAGTATCACCCTCTGCCAACACAGAAGGCGGTACAGTGGACAATTCATGTGGCAATTCATTAATAACATACTGCTTATCACGACTAGGCTTACCAAACGTAATGTATGCACCATCCGGTGAACAATAAATACGTGCATGAAAATGTTTGAGTAAGTCTAATCCTAGCAGATTATCGGGGCAATTTGGTGCGAGAAGGAATGGCGTGTTGGTAGTGAACGGACCAATAGTAAGATCCAGGGGCTGAGACACGGGACTGAGTATTATCAAAGTGATTCCGTCTGTTGCTAACAAAAGGCCGTTGTAGTGGACCCCTTGTCATTCCCCTTCCCATTGCTCTACCTTGTTGGAGTACTGGCCATTCAGATCGCCAGTGTCCTTCTTTTTTACAGTATGCACATTGGTTTGGCCCTAATGGGTCAGACGTCAGGGAATCTTGCATAAACCTTCTGGGGGGGTCAGCCTTGAAAACCCCTCGACCCCTACCTCTCTGCGATCCATAGACCTGTTGAAACAATATTTTAGTTTTCAATTCCTTATTTTTACCTTCTTTCTTGTCTCGTTCATCATTAATTTGGTTTTCATAATACTGGGCCATATCCAGAATTTTAGGTGGAGTGGAAGTGGTCCATGTACTCTCGGCCACTCGTACCGTTTGCGAAATATCGGGTAACAAGTTGGCTACAAATCTATCTACAAATAGGTGTTTGCCTGTGTTCGAAGCTGTGTCTTGCCCACTATAATCGTGAAAAGTCCCCTCAAACCTGGTGAAGAAATCAGAGACTGACTCATCTTTCTTCTGTTTACAAGCCGCCAATTTCGCCCATGATATCTTTGGGGGCACCACCGTCTTCATGTAGGTAATTATGTGATCCGGTAGATCTAATATAATCTGTGGTGGTTTCTCCCCTGGTTTCCTATCAATATCAGCTGCTTCCAGCTGTGCCCAGGTGCCTCCGAAGTCCACATGGTCCTGTTTACGAACCATACGCCAAAGGTCGGGGGGGGCAATGTAAGTCCGAAAAACATGTCAATGTCTGCCAAGGTCATGACACAAGAAGTCAATGCAGCACTCATTTCTTCATAAAATGCACTGGGATTCTTTCTAGGGTCGGGCAAGGAAGCTTTAAGGGTTAATACGTCCAATCGTTTCCAAGGGGAATAGATCCATTGGAATTGAAATCGGGCCGCATTAACACCCTGACCATCTCCTGTGTCTTGCTGAAACACAGGAGCCGCTTCCCCCATGGGGAAGGCTTTTGTTGAAGCTGACATAAGCCTCTTGAGCTTCCTCTTATGAGAAAAAATATCCTCCACCGCTTGTTTTAAGGGAACGGCAGTCAACGTACCTTCATTCAACCTTTTCCATATTCTACTTAAAACTCTAGGGGCCTCCTCATTAACAGTAGATCTCCAGTCCTCTATTATCACATTGGCCATTTCCCCTATGATATATTGCTGAATCATTTGTGGGTGTTGGGTCAAGGACGTAAGAACCTCATCCACACGTGTATCGTCATCTCGGACCCAATCATGGGCCTGAGTCATCAATACTAATTTGTCATTTTCTGTAAGGATGGATCTATGACGTCTATAAATAGTAGGTGTAAGTACAGGGGTAGTAACCTTTCTGTCGAGTACGGGGGTCGCGGCAGAAGTAGTAGGTAATGGGGGATACAGTTGTGGTACTTGGGGTGGCAGGAAAGGTGCCGTCGGGGCTGCATTATTCCCATTGGAATTTGGCGCATAAGGAGGGCGGGGATGGTCGACAGAGTAATTCTTCAAATTCTGAATTGTCATCATCTAAACCCTGATTAACCTTCCCATCTCTTGCCACATATACCTTTTGCATTTGAAGTTTAAATCGTCTATCTTCACACTTCTTGTTCTTTTAATTTCAACTCTCTTATTTTCTGTAAAATTGTCTGTTCTTCGGATTTCTTCCGATCCTTTTCCTTCTTAATCTGCTTCTGTTTAATTTGTTTTCTCCATAATCCTAAAGCGTCAAACATACTCTGTCTACTCTTTCTCTTAATGAGCTGTTCTTCTACATATTGTAATCTATTTAAGTCAAAGGTACCATTAAGTGGCCACTGTAGATTGGTATCTGCCTTCGTATATATTTATTCCACAATGTGCTAAACAGTATGGAAGAAATTCCGTATTTAACGTACATTTCATAATTAGGAGTACCTTCTATAGGTGCTGGCTGTCTTTCTTCCAATATTCTATTCTTGACACAACAACAACAACACAAGGCACGAAGTGTGCTAAAAACAGGCATGTTTACCAATTTCTTCTTAACAATGTCGTTAAGACACTCCTATACCAAAACTAAGAATTGAGAAAAATTTCTCACATTACCTGCCTAAAACATTTGCAAATGTTTTATCAAGACAAAACCAAAAAGACAACCATTTCGATCCTACCTGATCGCAATTCTTCAACTCCCACCTGCCGATCTTCAGATCAATAGATCACCATCAAATGCCAACCGAAGAGCCCCAGTTGAGACCCACAGCCGCCACGAAGGTCCGGTCGATTAGCTGAAAATCACCTTGGCCGCGAGAACAAGTCTCCTTTTGCAGGGCGCCCCTCGGTGTTTCTGTCCTGTCGAAACGACCTCCTTCTGGTCCAGTCGTGGTCTTCAATGGGGCCCCACGTTGCAGCGCCAATTGTAGAAATGGGAATTATCTCTATCCCACTGGTGCAGGGACACCCTTTGTCTACGGGTTCACAAATGAGGATCAACACTGGAGTGGAAACAAAATACAAGTTTATTACACTCATGAGCGGGCTCTGTCTTACAGACACTGCAAGTGTCTGAGAGGGAACTCTATAAGCATGGTTTCAAACACCCTTTTATAAATTTTTGGTGCAGCATGACACTCACAAAAACTCCTCTGTCATGCCCAAATGTAAACTGCTAACTTCTGATAAGCCCCCACCCACGTCATTTTCATAGATAGATAGGGGGTGTTAGAGGCGTTGGTGGGTTTGTAGATGGGAACATCTGCGTGCTCGGGGCGGTTCAACAGGGCCAAGCCCTTATCCTGGCACGCAAATATTATCAGCACAACCAGCTTTCAGAGAACACGTAACTCCCTGACCTCACAAAGCCCCCCACAGAAACACAAAATGGATGTTCATAGACTAAATGGATGGCAGCATAGGCTAAGTTAGCATGATACATATTTCACCGTTCAACACCTTGAGCATGTCTGGATGCTTTGGCGTATACCTTAAATAGCTATATAAAGAATTTGTGTTTATATAGAGATATACATTTGTGTGTAACTTGCCTTAGGGGTGCAAATCCCCAAACCCCCACTTTTTAAATACAAAATGATGTTTCTAGGGCCAAGCACCCCCCCGAGATATATAGGTGCCTTATATAAAAATATGTATTTTAATATATTATTTTACCTATCTAGATATAGAAACGTTTAAAATGTACATAAATATATATTTAATTATACATTTGCTATTTATCTTTTACATTTATCTTAAAATTAATTGCATTATTTTAGTTTTTAAACTATCTTTACATTCATTTCAATTATTTTTACAGATCACATTTAATTTACATCTAAATGTTCTAGTCCATTATTTTATAAAATTATTTTTAAAAGCAATTCCTTTTTTAGTTTGAAATCAATGACTATTATGTTCAAGTTAATTTTAGTAATTACATTTTACGAATTTATCTAACATATACATGTATTCAAACACATTTATATAGATACATTTAAAGATTACTTTGTCTTTCTAGCAATGTAAAGGCATGAGCACTTAAATTGAATGTAAAGACTCATACGCTATCGTTGTAAATTAATGGTAACGCACAGGCTTAGTCTTCTAGAATTATTCTTGTTCTCCTATTTGAGAGGTTAACCGTATACTGTTTTGTTTCTTTCATCATAGTACAGTAGTTGTTGGTCTTTAACTGGGCACTTTGGTACAGACATTACTCTTTGGAACTTCCCAGTTGCTTGTTGTGATGGGTTATTGCTAGTAGGTTCTGGTCACCTAAAGTGATCACATATCTCATGTCTAGGTGTGCATGGAAATCATATATGGTTGGCTTGTGTCCTGTATGTAAAACATTTTCCAACTTTCAGCTATGCGTTTTCCTCCTGCCATTCTTGTTGCACAAGTTTACCATAGCTTTCTTTTAGCATAGTCTTGTGTTTTTTTTTTTTTTAAACATAGTCGTGGTTTGTTGCAAAGATATAATGTTTTGGTGTTAATTTCCCTTAAAGCCCTGTACCATCCCATTCGTTTAATCAATTACGTTTCGTAAACACAGAACACTTGTTTTCCTTACCCTTGTGTTTCCTTTGTTTAGCTGCCAGTGGCCATTTCACTTCTTTTTCTTACTTTGGCCTGTGAGTAAGCACATGTAATATCTCCGCCCTGGATGGCCCCTTCATCTATCACAAATACCTTCATTTATGTCCTTTTTCACACCTCCTCAGCCCTTAAACAAGATCCCCAGATTTGCAATGAAAGTTCCCAAAGAGAAGGGTGTTTGTACTAATAAATCTTGGTGAGGGTGATAGGCCACTTCTTGGGGTTATGTTTAAGGTAGTGAATCAATCTTTATGACAAAGCTTTCCTTGAGAACCCTGAAACCAGGTATTATGTAAGACTCACCGAATTGCTGTATACCTCTTTGGATGTAAACTTTCAGAGGTAGCAAAGTTTTAAGTTTATGCTTACACATGCATGAAGGGTGCTTTGGGGTATAAATTCTGCTTCAGGTGGCACATGTATCAGTTCTGCTTAGTGAAGTTCTATGGAATTTAAATTCTGAGAATGCATGTGCGTTAGTGTACCTCTTCTGTGTCTATCTTTTTTTAAAATTATTTTTATTAAGTTTTCCATAATATCTCTGGGCGAGATTTCTCAACGAGGCAGTCGCGGATGGTCGCTATGCTTGCATTGAGAAACCTTCAGTTCGTGTTGAGGATGCTGCCGCTCTAGTAGAACATCTACTCGGGCGGCAGAAAGAAGCAGCGCCCTCTTGCGCTGCGCATGTGTCCGTTCACACTGGGATGTAGAGCGCACTCGCTCACACGTTGCAGAGGATTATGCAGTCCGAAGCGGGGAGGATTTCCCTGCATCAATGGGGCACCTCCCAATTATTGAACTTTACGCACTCGTGACTTATAAAGATGATAGCATAGATTGAAGATAGTGGAGACATTTGTGAAACTTGTTATTGATTTTATCCGGGACAGAAGTACAACCGGGACTAAGGATTGAAGTCACTACATAGACTTCATAGAAAACACAGCCATGAGGAAGTAGTGGGGCACACCCCATCACGACGAAGCACGTGTCAGCTCTAAGGCTAAAAACCACAAAAAATGTTTTATTATTGAATATACGTTTATGTAATCAGACAGTTACTGTTGCGTGTGATTGAGGCTGAAATGTCATTTTGTTTTTGTGATCTCTGATCATAAGATTTCAGGGAGTTGGGTGAATCTCCCTACCTTTTATAGCACCGCAATAGTTATAGGTACAAGATGGAACATTGTGGGATTGTTGAGGAGCATCAGAACCCTATCAAATTGCCCCGTCGCATTGATCCACTAGAAGGTTACCACGCCTGCCCCTCAGTTGAGGTGAAGTAGCTAAGGAGTCAGAGCCCATGGATACCTTACTTGGAAGCTCAGAGCGGCTACGACCCAGATTGGAGGCCAGAACTGATTGAGCCGATTGATCCCAGGCCCTCATCCCAGTCACTGTCAGAGAGATCTGAAATGGAAAAGAGAGCCTCTTGGCCATCCCCCCCGCTCCCTCTGCTGCCACCTTCTCCAGACTGCCTGGGTACAGGAGTTGAGAAGCTGGTAGAGGTTTTGGCATGGTCTGCGAGCTCAGAGTCGTGGAGGTCCCTGCTTCCGAATGGAGAGAGTGCCCAAAGGCCACAGACGCCTAAAGCAGATCCAGTTGAGGCGGCAAGATGAAGATGGAGGGAGTCGACTTATTGCTGAGAGGTGCAGCTTCCTTTAGGCCAGAAGGAGAGGGTTTAGTCACAGATGCATCAATCAAGACCTTGCCCGGCTCCGTGGTCACTGCAGCCACATTCAGAGGCAGCCATGTCGTCAAGAATGCATCCATTGTGTGTTGAGTTTGTGGTAACATAATGTCTTTTCCAGAACCTATTGGGCCAGTCGAGACGATCTCCCCAGGTGCATTCTCATCTGAAGTGTTTTCTGAGATGGGTAAGACCAATGAAACCTCCACTCTTTCCTGAGTATTCGGGGAGGGAGCAGGAGGGCGTATAGCGGCTTTGGCATGCATCTTGCTCGAGATCCTTGATCCTCTGCACCCTCCCCTCCTTGAAACCAGAGCTTTCTTCCTCCTCTGTACAACCTCTGTTCTAGCTTCCCACAAGCTATGTGTTCACCGCCCAGCGAGGAACAATGTATCCAGCAAGGAGGCTGTCCCGTAACAGAGATGCAATAGTTGGACTTCAGCCTGGAAGAAGCACTCCTCCCCCCTGTTGCTTGGGGAGGATGTCAGCAGGTAAACTCACACTGGACTGCAGAGCCACAATTTCGTTCCCCCTCGTCTGCCAACATGCAAGGCAAATGCAGATAGTAATGGTCGCCCGGCTGCGGACCAATAGCATACTGCTGGGCTCCACCGCGGACTTTGCGTCGGGAGCCGGTCAGCGCTTCCGATGCTGCCGACTCACGGTTGCGGGGCCGGGCTGAAGATTGGCTGAAGAGAAGTAAAAACTGTGGATTCCCTGTTAAGAGGTCACTGAGGAGTAGGGTGGGGGTCTGGCATCCCGAGCCCACCGGATGTATGTAACTTGGCCTGAGCCCCGTCGTTAGGGTGCCCTGGATCATTAGACCCCCACCCTATTCATCAGTCTGACAGGGCAGCCTGATGACGGGGCTCAAGCCAAGTTACATACATCGGGTGGGCTCGGGATGCCAGACCGCAACACAGACCTAACCGTGGGCATCTTGGCTCCGATTCTTCTTCATCTTTATCATTTGTACATTTATCAGAGAACACAATAGTAGTATTAATCCCAATACTGTAACCAAGCACCGGATCTGCTTTTAAGTGTTCTTGTCGACTCCATTCGATACCTGACTCAATGCCTTTTACACCACTAAGAATTATCTACCTCACACTAGATAACACCACTTCAGTAATTGCATTTCTTAAATGTACTCTTTCACTTTTGAACATGTATAGGCAGCAGTTCACATGTTTGACAATTCTGAAATATTGTGTTAGAGACGTGTGCTGTAGGTACACATGCTTTGCATACTCTTGCCATCTAGTGTTGGGTCCGGATGTTTGCAAGTTGTTTTTCTTTAAAGAAGTCCTTCCCAGTCACGAGGTAAGGTGACTCCTCCTTTCGGTGATAGTGGGCATGGGCATCAACTCCATTGTTATATTTTCTTTCCGCCATTGGGTTCGCACATGTATTGATGCGCTCCGGTTCGAAACCGTCCTTCGGGTTCTCTTGGTGCGCAATCCACTGTACCCTCGACGGCATTGTTATCGTACGCGTTTCCCCAATCTCCGCGTATCAAATCGATCTGTAAGCTCTCCATCTTCAGGCAAAAACATCATGAGTGGCCTTTGGGCCTCGCCGTGTCAGTCGATGGAACAGACTCCGTTTCAATTTTGTCCTTCGTGTGAGGCTTGACGGTTGTTCGGATCGAAAAAGACCCTACAGGATCTTCAGGCTCGACGAAGAGAAATGCAACAACAAAGCATCCAACATACTCCGGATATCTTCGGAGAATAATCCGAACATGAAGAGGTTGAAGCAGCGGAAGAGGAAGAAGCCTTCTTTCTCTCAGAATCTGATTCCGAGCTGGAAATTAAGTTGGAGTACGAAGACGTGCCACTGGTACAGGGTGCTGTGAGTACTAAAGACCCTTTACCCCACAAACTCTCTTCGACCAAACATTAGGCTTCGGCACCACCTCTGCCTTCGGGCCCTGGTCAGCACCGAGACGATGTTTCCGATGCCCCGCCCTCGGGCCCGGCACCGAAACAACCAGTCAAGCCTTCCGGCTCTGGATCGAGTCGACAAAAGCCGTCTTCGGAACCGAAACCTTCTGCTCCGAAGGACAAAAAAGACAAGCCTGGTCGGTGCCCAAATCGAAAGAGGGCCTTCCAAAGCCTCCAGAACCGATCCTGGACCTTATGAAAGAGAAATTGGACCGTAAGCAGAAGAAAAACAACATAAATCCTGATACTATACATATTTTGGCAAAAACACCTTCTAAAAGAAAGGTTAGTTTAGAGGACACTAGTTATAAAATTCCTCTTAAGAAAAAGGAGGACATGGCTACAAGCCCTATACATCCAAATCCGCAATCCCCTCCATGATATAGGGGATGATGATGATGATGGCAATAGTTATTTACCATCAGATCCATGAGATGACTATAATATTGATCCACCCTTGGATAATGATCCAGATTTATATCCTCAAAAGCCATCACCTCCAGATGATAATGTAGCTTATCAAGAGCTGATTTCAAGAGCAGCAGCTTATCATGGGGTTACATTATACAAAAAGTCTTTGGAAGAAGACTATTTGAGACGCTAGGGTCTACAGTTAGGACAAGTCGGAGTCTTCCTATGTTAAAGGGCAAGATGAGACATGCTGATGAAATATTTAAGGACCCCGTTTGTGCCCACATTCTAACACCTAGGGTTGACAAAAAATATAAACCCCCACCATCTGATCCCATTTGTATTAAGGGACAGTTGCCTTTAGACTCACTAGTAGTCTCTAATGCTCGTAACAGAGCAAACTCACAGACCTCTGCAGATGCACCTCCCCAGACAAAGAGTCTAAATTGATCGATGCTTCGGGTAAAAGGGTGGCTGCTCAAGTCGCTAACCACTGGCGTATTGCCAACATGCAGGGCCTACTAGCTAGGTATGACAGGGCACACTGGGATAAGATGGAAGACCTATTTCAATACCTCCCAGAAGAGCACAAGGAGAAAGCACAGGAGTTAGTACAAGAAGGCAAACTCCTATCTAATTCCTCCATTAGCTGTGCTTCAGATGCTGCTGACACTGCAGCAAGGGGAATTAACACCAGCATTCTCCTACGACGACATGCTTGGCTTAGAATTTCAGGTTTTAAACCTGAGGATCTGAAAGAGACACGTTGGTGACAGATTCCTTACCTTAGAATATCCCCAGGCGTCAGGCTGGATCCGGAAAGTTTTTGCGTAGCAGTACCCTTGCGCGTCGGTAGGCGGTGTCGTGCGGCTCCGCGTCCGTCGTCGGCGTCTGGATCGCCGGGATGACGTCGCGGGCAGTACTTAGACGCCGCCCCTGCGCGCTGACGTCAGTTCTTCTTTTTTCCGCGCCATTAAGCGCAGATCCGGGAAGAGCAGTGCCCTAGTCAATTTTTGACTAACTTATGGGTGATTTTTTCACTGTTTCTTTTCGAGTCATCTCGACTCCTAGGTGTCGGTAGGGATGCCCGGCTTTAAGCCATGCGACGTCTGTGGTCGAATGATGTCGATCACAGACCCGCACTTAGAGTGTCTCTACTGTCTCGGCCGTGACCACGACACGAAGTTGTGCCCCGACTGCCGGGCCTTACACCCGAAGGCTTTGCGAGAGCGGTCTCAAAAGCTCCTCGAGGTCCGGCAGTCGGCTCCGCGCACCACCAAGCCCCGGTCCCGTGAGAGGTCTAGGGGCCGGTCGCGGAGCCCCCGCCGGTCGTCGGAGTCCAAGTCTTCGCACTCCTCGGGTAAGTCGAAGCACAAAAAGTCTAAGAAACATCATCGCTCTAAGACTTCGCCTCGCCGGTCTCGCGACTCGGCTGAGGCCCCTGTCGGCACCGCCCCTGCGTCCCCGGACGTGCCTGTGGAGCCGCCCCCGCACTACCCGTCCTTTCCGGGTTCGGGGGCGACTCCGGCCCAAATACAGGAATTCCTGTCGTCCATGGCCCGCCTCTTCGGGCCTCAAGGTCCCGCCGGTGCGCCTTCGGGCCCCGCGGGCCCTGATGGGGTCGCTCCGGCATCGCCGACGACTCCGGTCCCGGCGTCGCCCGTCCCGCCAGCCTTGATCCCGGCTCCGGCCCCGATCCCGGCTCCGGTGGTACCGCAACCCCCATCGACGCCGGTTGACCTAACCACACCTCCGCCGGCGCCGATGTCCCCGGTGCCGTTCCTGACGCCGCCCGGGGCTCCGGGCGGCGTCGTTCCCCGGTTCTCTCTGGGTCCGGACATGGAGCCGGACCGGCCCCGGCGCCGATGAGACCTTGGGTCCCAAATGTCCCTCCTCCTCCATATTTTGAACCAGAGGAGGACCAGGAGAGCTGGGAGGGGTCGGATGACCCTCTCACACAGCAGTGTGACTATGACCAGGACTGGGCAGAGGAACTAGGGGATGCCAGTGGTCTAGACACCTCCCCTGACACTGGCATGCTGTCTCCTCCTTCCGTGGCAACGGAGGAGGGAGCAAATTTCGCAACGGTGTTGCGTAGAGCAGCTGGGGCCTTACACCTCCAGTTGCCTACTGTGGCTGTCAGGACTGACCTCCTGACGGAAGTGCTTCAGCCGGCGGCTACCTCCTCGGAGCCATTGCTGCCGTTTAATGACTCACTTTCTGACATACTTTTGGGCTCCTGGTCCAAGCCCGCCACAGGGGCTCCTGTGGATAGGAACGTGGCCCGACGCCATCGCCCCGCTCCGGGCGACCCCTTGTTTCTCTCTCAACATCCCACCCCGAGAGCTTGGTTGTCCAAGCCTCTGCCTCCCAAACCGCCTTCCCTACCGCCCCTCCGGATAGGGAATCCAAACGCCTGGACCAATTTGGGAAGAAGGCCTTTTCTTCCTCCAGTGCTGGCTTGCGGTCGGTGAACACCGCTTGCCTTTTGGGCCGATACTCCCACTCTCTGTGGGATTCGGTGGCGCAAGTCTTGCCCCAGTGTCCTGAGGAGGTCCAGACACTGCTTTCCCGCACCATTGCGGAAGGAAGGGATGCGGCAAAGTACACCATCCATTGTGGCCTTGATACCGCCGACTCGCTGGGCAGATCGCTGTAACGATGGTGGCGCTGCGTCGCCACGCCTGGCTGAGAACAACTGGTTTCTCGGGTGATGTCCAGAACACACTCATGGACATGCCCTTTGATGGAGTCGGTTTTTTTGGTACCAAAGCAGACCATGCGCTGGAGCGTTTTAAGGACTCACGGGCTACTGCCAAGTCCCTGGGCCTTTCTGCTGTGCGCCCTCCGCTAACCTCTGCTTTTCGCCCCTTTCGTGGCCACGGAAGGGGCGCCCAGTCACGTCCGCTGCCCAGCCACCGGCCCGCGCAGCAAGCGTCTTCGCGTGGCCGAGGACGTGGATCCCGCCGTGGCGGGTCAGGCAACCAGCGTGCGGGTCAGGCCACCAACCCCGCCCCGTCCGCGGCCTCCAAGCCCTCCTAGTCCTTCCTTTCAGGTGCACAGCACGCCAGTAGGGGGCAGGGTCCGCCATCACCTTCACCACTGGCGTGCCATCACCTCGGACAGGTGGGTCTTGGACATTGTCCGAAGGGGCTACTCCCTCCCCTTCGAGACCACCCCCCCAGCCATGCCAACTCAATTCACCTGAGGTTCAGCAGTCTATTTGAAATACCCCTTTTAATAAACAACATCTCCTAGGACCTCAAGTAGATGAGGCCCTAGAAAAAATGAAAAAGGACACAGATCTGGCGAAGTCCATGGGAGTGCCTCAGTCCCCATCAAACAGAGGCTCTGTTTGCCGCTCATTTCATAGAGGCGGATCTAAAACTACATCCTCAGACCCTAATGCTTCCTCCTATAAATCAAACCTACACCCTCTCCCTCTAGAGGTTTCTGTAGAGGAGGGTGCAGAGGAAACAATTTCAAGGGTAGGGGTAAGAGCACGCCAACACGTGACTCCCCTTCCCCCAATAAGCAGTGACTTGCCTACATTTCCCCCGATCATTTAACACCTGTCGGGGGAAGACTTCAACAATGTTTCCCCATTTGGCAATCCATAACATCAGACAATGGGTACTAGACATTATCCAACATGGTTATTGCCTGGAGCTCACCAGCAATCCTCCCAATTTTCCACCTCGCAGACCAGGAGCACCTACAGCTCCTCAAACAAGAGGTACAAGCTCTTTGAACAAAGGGAGCCATAGAACCTGTTCCATTACAGTACCAAGGTTCAGGGGTTTACGATCTGTCCTTTCTAATACCCAAAAAGGACAGCTCCGTAAGACCAATTCTGAACCTAGGGATGTTAAACCTCTACATACTGTCAGAACATTTCTATACGGTTCATCGAGTGCTTCCACTTCTACTACAAGGCAATTTTATGTCCATACTGGACTTAAAAGAAGCATACTTTCACATTCCGGTTCACCCAGCACAGCGCAAATATCTCAGAGTTGTGATAGCAGGAAAACACTAGCGGATATTTCGTGAACACTCTGGGAGTACTTTGAACTAGCAGTAGTTTCAACTCATCTCAGAAGACAACAGATTAATGTCTTCCCATATCTAGACGATTGGCTCGCCAAAGCCAGCACACACCAAAAGTGTTTACAGCATTAGACTCACACTGCTGATGCCCAAACTAGTCCTACCGGACCAGTCCAGATTCATTCCTGAAAGGTCCACATCACATAACCTGCGGACATTGTTGGCCATGTATCACATCTTAGACCCTGACCTACAAGCGGCGGCGGTGATGCTAGATGCAGCCAAAGCCTTTGACTCCATAGAGTGGAGTTACCTTTTTGGTATTCTCCAACGGATGGGTTACCCACCACTCTTCATTAACTGGATACGACTGTTGTACACTGATCCATCAGCGCCCGTGCGTATAGAAGGTATAACATCAGGCCCCATTCCGAGCTGTAGGGGCACGAGGCAGGGTTGTCCCCTCTCACCGCTCCTTTTTGCGATAACGCTAGAGCCGCTCGCCTGTATTATTCGACAACGTCATAGGGCAGCAGCACCGCAGTTTGCCCACCGCCCTGTGATCATATCACTCTATGCGGATGATATGCTTCTATTTGTGAGAGAGCCACAGACTTTTCTGTCTCAGGTTCTGAGAGAATATATCCACTTTGGACGATTCTCTGGCCTCACTATCAATTGGTCTAAATCATTAGTTGTACTGCTTACTACTTCCACCTCTCCCCATACGCTGGAATTTCTGCTGAGGTGGTCAACGGAGCCCGTAAAATACTTCGGCGTATGGGTCCATCGTGACCCAGAGGTTGTGGTCCGCGAAAACTATGGTACTGCCTGCACAAAGCTAGAACACCAAGTTGATTGTTGGATACGACTACCGTTATCACTGGCTGATCGCATGGCACTTATAAAAATGGTTATCCTGCCTACGTTTCTTTATCTTTTTAGCACCATCCCCATACCTCTCTCCGCAACGCTGTTCAAAACGCTTCGAACACTTCTAATTAAATTGATATGGGGGGTAAACAAGCACGGGTGAGTCTGTCAACCCTCACTCTAGATTACAGCAAGGGGGGGGTTCAGTGTACCTGACATACACCTTTATTATTTATGCGCACAGGCTCAATTTGTTTATTATTGGTATTGAACTCATGATTATATTCCACATGTGGCTGTGGAGGATGGAGACGCACACCCCGTCCCCCTAAGCTCCATACTGACTCACATGTGAAGGGGCACACCTCGCTCAGAAATTAACTCCATTAATGCCACTGTTGCTGCCTGGCAGGCGCTGGGTCGCAGGGCGGGTAAACTCCCGCTATACTCCCCCACTCATGCCCCTGGCGCAGCATGCGGATCTATCAGTCACACATGAGAAGGGGGTCATGCGCACTTTAACATTAGCTGGCATTGATAAAATGCAGGACCTCTTTCCGGATGGTAGTTTCCTACAGCAAGCTGATCTCAGCTATGTACTCAACCAGACGCCTCTATTCGTTTTTACCATGTACAGGCTTCGAAAAGCACTACAGGCACACTACCCAATGTTCCCGAAAGAACCCCCGACGCTGCAACCCCTACATACATGCTTACCAGCCCCACGAGGCATAAACTGGTGACTAAACTATATCGAGTGGCTAGAGATGATACTCCGTTGCCTCAAAACAAGAGTATGGAGCAATGGAATAGAAAAATGGATCCGCCACTTACACAGAAGGACTGGGACTATTGTTGCCAGTTGACTCAGGCACTCGCATCGAATGGCAATTTACGGATAATCCATTTTAAGTACCTACATCAAGCTTACCATACACCACATAAGCTCTTCAAATGCGGTCTCAGAGACCATGACAGATGCAAGCGGTGCGGTGCCTCGGGTGCGGACTTTTGGCACCTGGTATGGGGGTGCGGGAAGGTGGCAGAATTTTGGGTGGCTGTGATCGCCATACTGCACGACATGACCGACCTAACCTTGGAATGTTCCCCGCATGTATGCTTATTGGGCCTGGTGCCATCTCTGAAAGGAATGTTGTGCAGATTTATAAAAATAGCGCTATTACTAGCCAAGCGTAGGGTGGCCATGTCCTGGGAGAGTCGTGTGTGTCCCTCCACTACACAGTGCTTAAAAGACATGGTATATCGTCGGGAGACCCTGGCTGTGTATGCTGAAGAACTGCCCACTACGACTAGGCCCAAGGACATTTGGGAACCTCTATTGCAATACCTTCGCTCACATACCAATGAGGCGCCACTTGACTCTGATGCATAGTTACGCCGTGATGTATTGGTTCACTGCACTCACTGCTGTACACTTCATGTATAATCTATCAGAATGTATACGCTACTGTACCTATTTAATGCCACGTGTTATGTTTGGTTAATTGACTAAAGTAACCTACAATGCTTGTATGTAACATGTACGAACTTCAATAAAAACTTTAAACCACACTCAGACTACATTAGACCTACTCCACCAATTGGGTTTTACGGTCAATACCCAAAAGTCTCATATTCAGCCTTCGCAGATGCACTCCTATCTGGGAGCGACTCTAAACACTCACACAGCTCTAGCCTCTCCCAATCCAGCCAGAATTCGAAATATTCAAACTCTGTTACTACAGTTTCAGACCAAACAATACTTAGCAGTCAGGATTTTCATGCAACTGATGGGAATTAAGGCATCATGCATTGCAATAGTGATTCATGCAAGATTACACATGCGTCCTCTACAAGAATGCTTAGCACGTCAGTGGAATCACTCCGGGTCAATTAACAGTTCTAGTGTTAGTAGACAGCCGCACCCATCGCTCTCTGCAGTGGTGGAACACACAAAACTTATCAAAACGGCGGCCCTTCATCGACCCTGTTCCACAGATTGTGCTAACAGCAGACGCATCTCTCATAGGTTGGGGTGCCCATCTCCACAATTTGACAATTCAGGGTCTATGGCACAACAAGCACAAAAGTCTTCACATCAACTATCTAGAACTTCTAGCAGTGTATCTAGCACTGAAAGCTTTTCAGTCTCACCTCATAGGGAAAATTGCCTTAGTCCATACGGACAATATGACAGCTATGTACAAAAACGGAGGCGGGGGGGGGGCACTCTCTGCAACTATCATGCCTCTCTCAGACCATTTGGCGTTCTGCAATCCATCACAGAATTCATCTTCTGGCAGAGCACCTCCCAGGAGTTAACAATCAAATTGCCGACCTCAGCAGAATGCCGCAACGAATACACAAGAGGGAACTGAATCCCCAAGTTCTCCTTCCATACTTTCAAAAATAAGCATTCCTACAAATAGATCTGTTTGCCACAGTGGACAACTCAAAATGCCCGAACTTCGCCTCCAGGTTCCCACACCCTCTATCCAAAGGATATTCAGGGATATTTGCCTACGCTTTTCCGCCTCTCCCTCTCCTTCCATATCTGGTTCAGAAGCTCAGGCAAACATCGCTCACGCTAACCTTAGTGGCTCTCACATGGGCCTGTCAACCGTGGTTCACCACACTCTTGGAACTATCAGTGGTTCACATCAAAAGCTGCAATCTCAATTCCAGCCTTCTCACTCAGAACCAGGGAGAAATCAAACACCCATACCCCAAGGAACTCAATCTAGCGATTTGGCTCCTGAAGTCATAGAGTTTGGATACTTAAATTTGCCACCAGATTGTATGACTATTCTTAAAGAAGCAAGAAAGCCTACCACTAGAGCATGTTATGCAGCAAAATGGAAAAAAAATTGTTGCATATTGTAACAACAATATTTATCCGCTAGATGCCTCTATCTAAAATATTATTTGTTACCTTTTGCATCTACAGCGAGCTGGTCTAGTTCACACATCCATTCGATTGCACCTTACGGCAGTAGCCACATATTTGCAAAAGACAACATTTATCTTTGTTCAATGTTCCAGTAATTAAAGCCTTTATGGAGGGCCTAAAAAGAGTAATACCACCCAGAGTACCTCCTGCACCAGTTTGGAATCTGAACATTGTGCTTACAAGACTCATGGGTCCACCTTTTGAGCCATTACACAATTGTCCATTACAGTTTCTTTCTTGGAAGGTTGCCTTCCTCATTGCTATCTCTTCATTAAGGAGAGTGAGTGAGCTACAAACATTAACCTTAGAAGAACCCTTCTTTCAGCTTCATAAATATAAGTAGTTCTTCGCACCAACCCAAAATTCCTTCCAAAAGTGGTTTCTGCTTTTCATATTGATCAATCAGTTGAGTTACCTGTGTTCTTCCCTCAACCTGATTCAGTAGCAGAAAGAGCTCTTCACACACTTGATGTCAGAAGAACAATATTGTACTTTATTGAAAGAACAAAAGATTTTTGTACGACAAAGCAACTATTTGTTGCATTTGCTAGACCCCACAAAGGCAATCCTATCTCTAAATTTGGTATTTCAAGATGGATTGTTAAATGCATTCAAACTTGCTATGCTAAAGCTAAAATAACTTTATCTATACCTCCTAGAGCACATTCCACTCGTAAAATAGGAGCATCTATGGCCTTTTTAGGTAACATTCCTAGAGCTGACATTTGTAAGGCAGCAACATGGTCCACACCACACACATTTACCAAACACTATTGTGAGGCTGTGTTAGCACGGCAACAAGCCAATTTAGGGCAAGCAGTGCTAAAGACACTTTTTCAAACCACTGCAAATCCTACTTGTTAGCCACCGCTTTGGGAGAATACTATTATATAGTCTATGCAAAGCATGTGTATCTACAGCGCACATGCCTCGAATGGATTGTTACTTACCCAGTAAGCATCTGTTCTTGGCATGTAGAGCTGTAGATTCACATGCGTCCTCCCACCTCCCCAGGGCACCTGTAGTTGTTGCAGTTTTCATTATTTACATTACATACGCATGGACTTCTCTGTACTACACTCACTTACTCCACTCTCACCCTCTTGCGGGAAAATCAACAATGGAGATGATGCCCATGCGCACTATCACCGAAAGGAGGAGTCACCTTACCTCGTGACTGGGAAGGACTTCTTCGAAGAACAACAACTTGCAAACATCCGGACCCAACACTAGATGGCAGGAGTAGGCAAAGCATGTGAATCTACAGCTCTGCATGCCAAGAACAGATGCTTACTGGGTAAGTAACATAATCCTTTTCTAGATGTATGTAACTCATTTGTGTCGATCCTTCACTGGACACAAAAGTCTCAGAACGCTAAAACACTAATGTTATGTTTAGTACCTGTTATCAAGGAAGAATATTCCTTGACAGAGCAATGCTGAAAAGCTCTGCCCAAAGTGCAAAGATAAAGAATTCTAGTTGTGCAAGTTTATTATGTTTAACCAGAATACTACCATTAAATTGCGACAAGACTATATTCCTCAAATGGTTGACAAACTCTTCATCATGTTAGTATTGAAAATTATATGTTAATCAATATACAGAGGAGTGAATGCTGCAGTTTCCATCCCTGTGAGATGAAACAAGCAGTCTTTTGGAAATTATCTCTGTGTGGAGTGGTTTGTGCCGATTCCGGGACTCTAGGTTTGTTTGTGTAAAGGCTGAAGTTTCATCCTGCACTGTTGAAGTCATACTATTGATGTTGCATCTGTGTTCAGTAATTTTCTAGTGAGCTTGTATCACTCCTATCCCCACGAAACCTAAAATGTTTGGGGAGTATATGTGTACATTTGAGTTTTCCTATCATTGTGATTAGTGTTCTTTAATTTGCTACATCCCACGGATGCCTGGTTTGATTGAACTTTTGGCTAAGTATGGTCATTGTGCATGACTGCTTGCCATGCTCTTTAATTTGGAAGTGCCCAATAATCAACATTCACTAGTAAGGAAAGTAAACCGAGGGGAGCTGCTACCAATTTGGGAGCATTGCATTTGAAATGAAATTGCAATGAATGCGTTCTGTTGCATTAGCAGATTAAGCTCTTTGGCAAATAAAAATATGTATAATCTTTTTTTATACTATTCAGGAGGGTGAGATGCCAATTCACGAACTACTTAGCCTTTATGGCTATGGCAGCACAGTTCCCCTACCAGGAGAAGATGACGAAGAGGAGGGGGAGGAGGAGGAGGAGGAGGAGGAGGATGATGAAGAAGATGATGACGTAGATGATGATAATATTGATCATGATGAGAATAGTGGCTGTAGTGGGGAAAACAAGGTATGTATTTAGCTCTTCTACGTATGTGGTCTACTTTTGTCATCAAGTTTTGTGTCTTGCTTAAACTTATTTTTGGTACGGTAGGTCAGTCGTTATTGTCAATATAAAATAATTAATCTTGGATTTCTTGCTGTTTCTTTATTTGCATTTTTTTGTTTTTCACTTCTGTAAAGAAAAAACTTCAATTCCAGTAGAGCTTTTTGGTGCTGAGCCTCAAGGGCCTAAAGAAAGATAAATCAAAGAAATCTAAAAAATAATAAAATAGTTGGGTGTTGAGGTATTTCCTGAAAGACGTGACATGATGTTCACCGTGTAGAGATGGGCAATACATTTCAGATGTGAGGGTTGATGTAGCTAATAGATCTCTCATGGATACTGGAGCGGTTCACTTTGAGACTCTTCAGTGGGTGGGCAGAGTCCAGATCAGCCATAAAAATATTGTTGTTCAAGTCTGGCCATGTTGGTTTGAGTAGACTGCGTGAAGCAGATAGTTTTAAAAATGATGCGTTGTTTGACTGGGAACCAATGGAATGCCTGTATAGCTGAAGTGATATGGTCTTAACTGCTTAGGTTTTATACACCGAAAAGGAGTGACAATTATATGGTAAGTGTGAGAAGTTGGCCTGGTATATGCTGTTCACTAATTAAAGTGGACACCTTGCACCAGGGCAAATCGACTCTTATGGTAGATAGGTTTAAGACAACCTTTTAAAGAAAGCTATCCTAGTGGTAGCTGTGGAGAGCAGCCTTCAGGCTAAGTCTCGGAGGAATGTAAAGCAGCTTGTTTTACCATATAATCTCTTGAATCACCAAATGAAAAGACACCACACAGGTATATATATCAAATATATATGTATTTATTTCTAAATAACTCTCTACTAATCTCTTTATGAGATTAGAAGACAAACATATGCACAAATCAACGTTTCACAATAAGTTAAGCACAAAATATGGCTGGGGCCCTAGGGGCGTACCAGACCATATACTAAGTAAGAGACTTAGAAACAACGACTTGCAAGGAGACAAGGCCTAGGGCCTTCAGAAGTGCTGGGGCCTCACGAAACCACCCAAGGCAGGTAAGTAAAGGACCCACGGGGACGCGTGCAGTGTGGATACACAGGCGCGAATCGCCGTTAACTTCAATGGGGCAAGTCGCGGTTGGAAATAAAGAGTTTTAGGATACTTCGGGAGAACCTACAAGCAAGTCACTTACAGGGTAAGTAGTTCTAGGGCCCACACCCACAGGAGCACCGTAGTGCTGGAGTTACCTCACCCAGGGAAGCCGGGTGCATAGGTGTCCTTTGGTGTCGGGTCGCGGCGTCGTTTCAATGGCGAACAAAGAAGACTTGCTGCTTGCGGGAGCTGAAGAAGTGTCCGGTGGAATCCAAGCCTGGATTCTGAAGAAGGATGACCTGAAAGCAGAGGGGACAGTGTTCAAAGTCACTTGGCAGTGACCCGGGCAAGGAAGATGGATGCCCACCGTCGTCGGTTGATTCAGGTCGGTTGCAGGTGCCTTGACTCTTCAGCCACGTGGTCCAGGAGGTGTCGACGACGACCAGGAGCTGGATTCGGTGGGTCCTCGACGCCTGCAGCTGACTGCGGTGTCGGCAACTCGATAGGAGCCAACAAGCCTTGGCAGCAGCAAGTCTCGGGGAGATGAAGAAAAGTCGATGGCGCAGACCAGCAAGGTCTGAGGGACTCACCCAGCGAGGGTAAGTCAGGGCAGGCCTGGAGCAACCAGGGGAGCCCTTTGGTTTCTTTAAGAAGTCTTCTGGGGACCCACAAGCCAGCGGGCAAGGGATCGCGAAGACACCTCGGGCGGAATCACTCAACAGGGGCCCACGGTCACTCGGGACGGTGTAGGCCTCTGATCTTCGGAGGGATTCCTGCTGGAGGTCGGGACCACACGTGGTCCAAAGCACAAGTTCGTAGAACGTTGTGAAGGGGTTGCACTCGACAATAGTGCACGGTACCCAGGGGTCGCGGTTCCTCGTTACTCGTGGGGTCCACTTGCCTCAGCTTCGCTGGGGACTCACGATGGCCTGGGAGAGGTCAGGAAATCCACTTCTTGGGCTGCAGGGACTTCGGACTCCGGCGGGAGCGGCGTAGTTTGCGACCGTCGTTGTCGTTTTTGGTGCCTGCCAAGCAGGGGAGTCACTCCTTGACTCCAAGGGAGATTCTTCTGTCTTCCAAAGGTAGTGGAACGTCGAAGGGCCAGGATTCTTCTGTAGAGCGTCGTCCAGGGGTTATCTGCTTTGCAATGGCGAAGGTTCCCCTCTTATACTAAAAAGAGGGGATGGACTAGCTCTATGACCCCACCTATGGGAGGGTCAAGGGAGGTGGCTACACCCACTTCCCTTTGTCCAGTTTCGCGCCAGAGCAGGGGCAGGTAGCCCCTGAGCTGGTTTGAACTGGCATATGCACAGAGGAGCCTTCTGCTCCCCCAGTGCAGGACTTCAAAGCACTCTAAGAGTGCACCCACCCAGCCCCAATACACTAAACCCTGTCTGGAAGGTGGTTACACCTCCCTGTGACAGGATGCCTATTGTTGGGCTTCCTCCACTGCGAGTTTCGGTTATCAGCAGGAGGGCAGCCCAGTGTTCTGTGACTGGTGGCATCCATTTTGTGATGCCAGGGCTCTTTAGGATTCTACCGCGTTTCCACAGCAGGTACATGTCTTATCCCTCTAGAAGGGTGGAATGCTACCCCCGCCGCCAAGATTGGCGGGGGGTAGTATTCCAAGATGTTTGACACCAAACACGACATGTTTTGATGCAGCCATTCCAAAGTTAGCATTTACCGCGAGGATATAATGCACTTAAATAGTATATGGTTTAATCCGCATCCACAAACCGCACCAGAGAATAGACTCTGAGAGCTGCAGAGGGGCCCTGCTCAGGCAGAGGCACCCCCTCACATAGAAGCCAAGCACCCTGCCCTCAGGATTGATAGGGCCTGCCTTAGGGTGACTGATAGGTTTATATGTGTGTGCAGGAGAGATATAGGAAACCTATATCTCAGTGAGGGGTGCTAGCACCACCTCACCCAGGCTGCAGTAGCAGGCCTGTGGTGTCAGATTTAGACTGCTTCCCAGGGGTGGCATAACACATGCTGCAGCCCCTGGGAGGCCTGTGAAGTACCTATGCCCTTGGCACCTAAGGTACCATATACTAGGGACTCATAAGGCACCACAGTATCCAATCACTAGTGCACCTAGAGTGCACTCCATGTCGTTTAGAGAGAACAGAGAGGCTGGGGCCCTGATTGGCAGGGACCCAGCCAGACTATAGCCAGAAACCAGTGCTAACATCAGAAAAAAAGTGGGGGCAACATAAGAGGCAGATCCTACTCTCCTACAGTAAGGGTATACCCTCGGCTTCCCTATTTAACTATGCAATAAACCCACGGTAGGGGAGACCCAGTTATTTGTGACAGTGTCTGTCTTGCCTGTATCCGAGACAAGTGAGCGTAATGCACCCAGGTAAATTGGTGCTTGCTACACAATTTCTCAGACAGTAAACTTTCTCTGGGATGGTGTGAAAAATCAAAAAATATAAATATATATATATATTCCTCACCCACAGGTACCACCTGTGGCATGCTTCATCATTGGACCCTCAGACACTGAACGTGAATGGTTGGAGCTCTTTGGGTGGTAGCTGTGAGTGAAGGCAGGGTAGAGTGTGTGTGTTAAAATAGCCTTTAAATCCTTTGTAACATTTATTATTCTGGGATCTAGGGCTAGGTTAAAATATATCAGTGTGATGCTTTTAGGAATTAATGTTCCCAGGCATCCAATAGGTGGTCATGTTTCAGCCTTTATATAGCCTGTGTCAGAAGGCTTTCCTTAGGACCTCGTTTTTACCCTGCTTTTTGCGATTGCTAATTTTCTGTGCAATTAAATAGTAAAAAAAAAAAAAAATGCACGTAACCATACAGACCATATTTATAGGACCTTTTCTTTGTACGGTTGTAACTGAAAAGAGAAAAAGTGGGTGACGGATTGGCCATCAGTGGGCACTCGTACTTTTTTGGAGCACCCCCAGTAGTGAGATTATTAAATAGGCTATAAGTATTTAGGTGAAAACCATGTGTATGCCTTAAAATAGTTGTCACCACATCTAGAAACTCAGCATAATTAAGATTTAAAGTAGTACTAAGGAATATACATTTAGAAGGAAAAACAGACTAGACCTATTACATACATGCCTTGTTTTTTCAAGAGCTGGAAACACTTTTTTTTTTCTTTGAGGCAGTATGAGCCATGCATTGTTGAATGAACTTGCTGCACTTCCCTTCGTCTCCCGTCACCCTCTCGTTTAAAAGGATTTCCTTAACAAATCCATGCACTTTAATTTACCTTACTAAGGCATAGGTTATTGTCCCTGGTAAATTTTTTTCTTTGAAATGTGCAAGAGCTGTTTAGGATTTTTTAGTTAAATTGCGAGGGGTTTGAGCCAGTGGGGTATTTTCCTCCTTAATTGTGCCTTTCCTCTTGTTGTCATTTCAATTGATACTGTGATAGTTCTGTGTATTCTCTCTGGGCCAAGTCTGCTTTTACAGGGCATATGAAATTCCCTTCAATTTTGGAAGAATAGAAGTTGTAATCCCACAGTGAACTCTCCGAATTGTGTTTTTTGGTTCCTCTAGATATTTAAATCTGTTAGGCTCTCGGGCCGTCTCAGAATACCTTGGCTCACGTATGCTTTTTTTTTTTACATTTCCTCTGCATCTAGTGTAGCCCCCTAATAGCATGGGACTGGCGTTTACATTTTTTAAAGGTCCCTAGACTGACAGAGTTGTCCTACATTAATAACAAGTACAGTGTACACTGGCTGTTGGAGTAGAGGTCCAAGCCATTTGTGTGCCTAAATGTTTGCGACTGGGGAATCTGCAAAATGTTTCCACTGATACTCAGAAAGGGCTTGTGGGTTTTCGACCACGCAACTAGCTTTGGGGTTTTTGCCTTCAGCCGAATCCCACTCTGTAATTAATGGTTAAAGTATGATTTCTGTTTTGTTGGCAGCCAGTATTATGACTTTCAGAAGGTCTATAGATTTAGGGATCTGTTTATAGTTCGATCAATACTTATGAGACTTTAACATCCTATAGTTTAATTCAGCTAGTGAGAATAAAAGGCTCAAATGCACATCTGGGCTACAGAAAGCACGTTATTGAATCTACCACCCCTCTGTTCTTCATGGCCTTAGAGGAAGTCCTGCCCTGTAGAGGGCCATTAGGAGGACACTTTTATAGCTTTGCTTTCTCCTACGGGTGGCTGCGTGTACTCGGTTATCCACATAGCTTGTCTGGTCTCTTCATGGGGAGGTGTAAATTCACTCTGAATTCAAACATGAGGGTTTATAGGCACTGAGGTGCCTTGGAGGAGAGATGTGAGTCATTTGGCTCAGGACATGATGTAGACTATGAGAGTGCATTGACAATAAATCCAATCCTTTGGGTTTACAGGTACACGAGCTTGAAACTAAGGGGAAGTGTGGCACTTGAGGAACCGTTATGGGTTTGCTCAGGGTTCCGAAATGTATTATTCATTACACCATTCTGAAGCCACCAGTCCACATTATAAGCCTAACTCGCTCGAAAGTCCAGTGGAGTGTCTTGTTTGCAGCCTTCTGTGGCGCCTGCATCTGAGCTCGGAAGTGCCTGGAAGCCGAGCAACGTTCGCAACAGTAGGAGTCTGTAGTCTACAACTGTCTGGCGCATATTACTAGTTGGATGCATGATAACTACCTAAAGCTAAACGGAGATGATACTGTATGGGAACGGTCCCTCTTTGTGGAACGATTCCTGGTGGCCCGCTGATGCTGGGCCGTGTCCTGACCCTGTAAATAAAGGGAGAAATCTTGGTGTTCTGCTTGATAGCTCTATTTCTCAGAACAGATGAATTACGTCACACTGTCGTGCTTTTTCCTTTTAAAAATGTTTAAGAAAGATTTTCCCTTTTATTCCACTGGAGATGCAAAAAACTGTTATAGTCGCCTTGATTCTGTCCAAGATATATTATTGCAATGCTCTCTATCTAGGAATCGACAAACATTTTCATTCAAAACTCCAGTCTCTGCAGAACGCTGCAGCCCGATTGTTGCTGAAAATTCCCAAATTCAGCTCCATATCCAACAGATCAAGGACCTCCATTGGCTGCCAGTCCAAGAGAGGATGAATTCAAAGCACTGTGTATGGTTCAGAAGGCATTGCATGGATTTGGGCCATGCGGCCTCCAGAAACATTTTGTCTGGTATGCTCCCCAATGTGATTTAAGGTCCGCCAATGCTCGTTTGGTCGCCATCCCTGGGAATAAAAAGGCCAAATGGGGAGGCAGGAGCCTCTACCACCTAGCGGGCAAACTTTGGAATGCCTTGCCTTCCTCTCACAGATTTCAACCTAACAGCTGCTGTTTTAGGAAGTTGCCTAAAACCTTGCTTTTTTCCCGTAAGTCTATGTAATTCTTCTCCCAACCTAGTTGAAGCATTGCTTTTAGCGCCAAGACACCTCCGTATACGTTGCACTTTTAAAAATATTTTACTTACTTACTAGAAATGATTCCATTTGACTCCTTAAGACTGGAGTAACTTGGGAACTAGTCAGCAGCTTGAGCTTGTGTTTCAGTGGGCCGGGTTTGTTTTAATTGCCATAAAGATTTAACGTACACACTGGGAAGCATGTGCCAACAACACAGAGAAACAGTACTCATCAACCAAAGTAACTTACACGGTCTCATCAGTCTTTGAATACTATTTTTGTTCCTCGGTCAGCCAGTCACTGAATTGACTCAGAGCACTGCTACTCTCTAGTGGCCATTTATTTATGAAATTACTTTTATTTGAAAGAAACACGTTAGTTATAGATTCCTTACCTTAGAGTTATCCCCAGGCGTCAGACTGGATCCGGAAAGTTTTTTCGTCAGCAGTACCTCTGCGCGTCGGAAGGTGGCGTCGGTCGGCTCCGCGTCCGTCGCTGGCGCCGGGATGACGTCGCGGTAGCTACTTAGACTCCGCCCTCGCGCGCTGACGTCAGTTCTTTCTTTTTCCGCGCCAGCCAACGCAGATCCGGGAAGAGCGGTACCTCCAGTCACTTTTTGACTGACTTTTTTCTCAACTTTTGTCGCCTTCTTTTTCGAGTCTTCGACTCCTGGTGCGAGGGATGCCCGGCTTCAAGCCCTGCGGTTCCTGTCTTCGGATGAGGTCGGTGACAGATCCGCACCGCCTGTGTCTCTTTTGCCTGGAGCGCGACCACGACCCCAAGTCATGCTCCGACTGCTGGTCGATGGCGCCGAAGGCTTTGCGGGAGCGGTCCCGAAAGCTGCTTGAGCACCTGCAGTCGGCTCCGCGCCGTTCGAGGTCCCGGTCGCGAGGGAGGTCGAGGGACCGGTCGCGGAGTCGCAACCATTCGTCAAGTCTTCGAAGTCTTCGCACTCAGGTCGGGTAAGTCGAAGCATAAGAAGAAGTCGAAGAAGCATTGTTGCTCTTCGACTTCTCCCCGTCGGTCGGCCGACCCGACGAGAGACGCGGGTGGTGGAGTCTACTCCGCATTTCCCTCCCTTTCCGGGACCCTGTGCGAGTCCCGCCCAGCTTCGTACGTTCTACCAGGCGATGCATGCCATCTTTGGGCGGTCCGATCCCGCAGGCGCGCCTTCGGGCCCTGCGGACTCGGTTGGGGGGCCTAGGCCTTCTCAGGCGCCGCAGGCCCCCCTTGGATCCAGGCCTGGATCCGGATCGGCGTCGGTTGACCTGATTACGCCGCCACCGGTGCCGCTTCCTCCGGCACCACTACCGCGTTCAACGCCGGTCGGCCCCCCGGCCGGCGTCGACCCCGGCCTCCATTCCGACGTGGAGCCGGACCGGCGTCGCCCGATGCCGGATCCGGCGCCGAGTGGGGTTTTTGTGCCCCTGTTCACTCCTGGGGTCCCTTTTCGACCAGAATGGCACCCTGAGGATGAGGAGGAGGACTGGGAGGGGTCAGGTGACCCTCTGACTGACCAGTTGGACAGTGAACAGGACTGGAGAGAGGAACTGGGGGATGCCAGTGATTTGGACACCTCCCCTGACCTTGGCATGTTGTCTCCTCCTACCGTGGCTACGGAGGAGGGAGTGTCCTATGCAGTGGTGTTGCGTAGGGCGGCCGAGGCTCTCAACCTCGAGCTTTCTATGGTGGCGGTCAGGACTAACCTCCTGACAGAGGTGCTTCAACCGGCTGCCAGCTCTTCGGAGCCCTTGCTGCCGTTTAATGAGGCCCTCACCGACGTCCTTTTGGGCACGTGGTCCAGGCCCAACATGGGGGCTCCCGTGGACAGGATGATTGCCCGATTCCACCGCCCGGCTCCGGGCGACCCCACTTTCCTCTCCCAACACCCCACCCCGGAGAGCTTGGTAGTCCAAGCCTCCACTTCCAAAAGCGTATTCCCTATCGCTCCACCGGAAAGGGAATCCAAGAAGCTGGACCATCTTGGAAAGAAAATGTTCTCTTCCGCCAGCTTAGGACTGCGGTCAGTAAACACTGCATGTCTCTTGGGCCGTTATTCCCACTTGGTGTGGGATACGGTTGCGCAGGTGCTGCCTCAGTGTCCGGAGGAGGCCCAGGCAGTGCTCTCCCAGGCTGTCGCCGCCGGGAGGGATGCGGCGAAGTTTACCATCCGTTGTGGGCTAGACACCGCCGACTCTCTGGGCAGGACAATTTCCACGTCAGTAGCACTTCGTTGCTACGCCTGGATGAGGTCGACTGGCTTTTCAAGGAATGTCCAGAACACCTTGATGGACATACCCTTTGATGGCCGTCGCCTTTTTAGCGACAAAGCAGACAACGCTCTAGAGCGTTTCAAGGACTCACGGGCTACGGCCAAGTCCTTGGGCCTCTCCACCCGCCCTGCACAGTCTGCTTTTCGCCCCTTTCGTGCCTACGGAAGGGGTGCCCCGCTACGTCCCGCCCAGAGCCACAGGCTGCAGCCAGTTACTCAACCTTCGCGTGGACGTGGGAACAACCGTCGTGGTTCCGGGGGCCAGCGGGCAGGCCAGTCCACCAACCCCCCCTCTGCAACAGCCTCCAAACCCTCCTAGTCCGACCTTTCAGGCCCATCACACGCCAGTGGGCGGCAGGATTCGACATCACCTCCCCCTCTGGCGCACCATCATGTCGGACAGGTGGGTTTTGCAAATAGTCCGAAGGGGCTACTCCCTCCCCTTCGAGACTACCCCTCCAGCCATGCCACCGGGATACCACCGCATGTCGGAGGATCATCTGGCCCTTCTCCAGCAGGAAGTTACGGCTCTCTTGGCCAAGGGAGCCATCGAACGCGTTCCTGGGCCAGAAGTAGGTCGTGGTTGTTACTCCCACTACTTTCTGGTCCCCAAGAAGGGCAAGGGCTTGCGTCCTATCTTGGATCTCGGGGACGTCAACCGCTTCCTCCGGAAGGAGAAGTTAAAGATGTTGACGCTTGCTCAGGTCTTGTCTGCCCTCTACCCGGAAGACTGGATGGTAGAGTTGGACTTGCAGGATGCTTATTTTCACATCCCAGTCCTGCCGGCCCCACCGGCATTACCTACGGTTCACGGTAGGCCACGAGCATTTTCAATTTACTGTGCTCCCCTTTGGCCTTACCAGCGGCCCTTGGGTGTTCACGAAAGTGATGGCGGTGGTCGCAGCTCATCTGCGCAGATCAGGGGTTTCAGTCTTCCCCTATCATGAACACTGGCTGTTGAAGGCGGGCTCGCCCCAGGCAGTCGTCTCCCACCTCCAGACTACGGCCGACCTCCTGCATTTGCTGGGGTTCTCCATCAATGTGCCGAAGTCACACCTGATTCCTTCTCAGAAGCTTCTCTTCATCGGAGCGATTCTGGACACGACGCGGTTTCGGGTCTATCCTCCCGAACAGCGAGTCCGGGATATTCAGACTATGATTCCGATCTTTCAGCCTCAATCCCGGGTTTCGGTCAGAATGACACTGAGGCTGCTGGGCCTCATGGCCTCCTGCATCCTGCTGGTCGATCATGCCAGGTGGCATATGCGGGCTCTGCAGTGGGACCTGAAGTTCCAATGGGCGCAGCATCAGGGGAATCTGTCCGATTGCGTCCAGATCTCAGAGGGCACTGCACGATAACTGCAGTGGTGGCTCACGAACCAGGATTGTGTCAGTGGCAGATCCCTCTCCCTTCCCCACCCAGACCACACTGTGGTGACGGACGCATCCCTTCTGGGATGGGGCGGCCACATGGGAGAGGCGGAGATCAGAGGCCTCTGGTCTCCGGCGGAGTCCGAGCTCCACATCACCCTTCTGGAGCTCGGGGCGATTCGTCTTGCACTGAAAGCATTCCTTCCCTCTGTCCGGGGAAGAGTAGTGCAGGTGTTCACGGACAACACCACCGCCATGTGGTACTGCAACAAACAGGGCGGGGTGGGGTCGTGGACCCTATTTCAAGAGGCCCTCCGCCTCTGGAAATGGCTGGAACATCAGGGCATGTCCCTGGTGGTTCAACACCTGGCAGGTTCTCTGAACGCCAGGGCGGACGAACTCGGCCGCAGGTGCATGATGGATCACGAATGGCGTCTTCACTCGGAGGTGGTGCAAGGTCTCTTTCAACAGTGGGGAGAGCCTTGGTTAGATCTATTCGCCACCGAAGAGAACGCGCAATGTCAGCAATTCTGCGCGTTGGAATTTCCAAGGTGGCACTCGCTAGGCGACGCTTTTCGTCGTGAGTGGAGTTGCGGTCTGTTGTACGCCTTTCCGCCTATACCACTTCTGCCCAGAGTGCTGAAGAAGATCAGGCGTGACCGGGCCCAAGTCATTCTTGTAGCTCCGGATTGGGCACGGAGAGTGTGGTATCCCGAGCTGCTCAACATGGCCACCGATCCTCCGATCAGACTGCCTCTTCAAAGAGGTAGGATCTTCTGTCGCAGCAGCAGGGGACGGTCCTCCACCCGAACCTGTCCAGCCTCCACCTCCTTGCGTGGAGATTGAGCGGCGGCAGTTGACGTCTTTCGACCTGCCTCCTGAAGTCTGTGATGTAATCTTGGCAGCCAGGCGCCTCTCCACTAAGGCGGTATTCAACTGCCGGTGGAACAAGTTTGTGGCATGGTGCACAGCAAAGACTGTGGATCCCCTTTCTGCCCCTCTTTCTGAGGTTCTCTTGTTTGTTCTTTCTCTAGCCCAGCAGGGCTCTGCTCTGGGCACTATCAAGGGCTATCCTTCGGCCAGCTCTGCATTCCTTCGGCTTCCAGATCAGCCTTCCCTTTTTCAAGTCCCCGGTTGTAAGTCGCTTCTTGAAAGGCATAACTAGTCTCTTTCCTCCTATTCCCTTCGTTATGCCTCAGTGGGATTTGAACCTGGTTTTAACTTCTTTAATGTGTGCTCCCTTTGAGCCGCTTCACAACTGTCCTTTACGGCTCTTGACTCTCAAAACTGCATTCCTGGTGGCCATCACATCTGCCAGACGAGTGAGTGAGCTCCAGGCGCTTTCTTCTAAGCCTCCTTTTCTTTCTGTACATCCGGACAAAGTTGTCCTTAGAACTCGTCCATCCTTCCTGCCCAAGGTTGTCACTGCCTTCCACATCGGGCAGACTATCACTTTGCCCACCTTCTTTCCGCCTCCGCATCCTTCGAAAGAGGAAGAGAGGCTCCACCGTCTGGACCCAAAACGTGCGCTTTCTTTCTATGTGGATTGCATAAAACAGTTCCAGGTGGACTACCAACTCTTTCTTGGCTACGTGGGTGCCAAGAAAGGTCGGGCCGTACACAAGCGAACCATTTCTCGATGGGTCGTTTTGTGTATAAAAGCATGCTATTCTCTGGCTAAAAAGGAGCCTCCAGTGGGGCTACGCGCCCACTCCACCAGGGCGACGGCCGCCACTACTGTCTTGGGGCGAGGAGTTCCTCTGAATGACACCTGTCAGGCAGCTACGTGGGCATTGTTGCACATGTTTACCAAACACTACTGCCTGGACAGCCAAGTCCGGAGAGACGGCTTCTTTGGCCGTTCTGTTTTCCAGGACTTCCTGGTGTGATCTTGGTTCGCAGACCCACCACCGGGGTTGGTATTGCTGGGGTATCTATTCTAAGGTAAGGAATCTATAACTAACGTGTTTCTTTCAGATGAACAATTTACTTACCTTCGGTAACGATATATCTGTAAGAAACATTAGTTAGTTATAGATTCCTTACCGCCCCACCCATCCTCCCCGTTCTGCGAACTGATTTCTAGGGTTAAGGACATCCTTTCAGGGCCCTAGTTTTGTGCACCAGTGGTCAGTGTCTTGCATGGCTCTGCGTTTCTGGCACGGAAAGTCGTGTACAGAACTGACAGCGCGCGAGGGTGGCGTCTAAGTAGCTACCGCAACGTCATCCCGGCGACCACGACGCTAACGACAGACGCGGAGCCGACCGACGCCACCTACCGACGCGCAGACGTACTGCTGACGAAAAAACTTTCCGGATCCAGTCTGACACCTGGGGGTAATTCCAAGGTAAGGAATCTATAACTAACTGTTTCTTACAGATATATCGTTACCGAAGGTAAGTAACTTGTTCGTTACGATATTTCTGCCCTCCACATTCAATCATGGAGTCCTTATCCACGATAGTACCTCTTGTTGGTGTTTCACCATTTATATTATATTTAACACCATTTAAGTTAAGCACATCTTGGATGATATTCATCCCTCACGCTATATTTTTAACTTTTTCCCTTAATCCATTGTAATTTTTGTGCTGTTTTGTTGCATCGTTTGTACTCTTCTTGGTTATAACTAGGGCTCCCGGTTTTATGGTATTTATTTTTTGGACATTTCCGTCTGTATTTATCCATATTTATTTTTTGCTAATTATTTCTCTATTTATCCATATTCATTTTGGGTTTTGTGAAAAATGAGGCTGAAATTAGTATATTTCCACATTTATTTTACCAATAAATATGCAGTCATGCTTAAATGCCTCCCAGGTTTCAATGCTGTGAACACACGCAGAAGATAAATCAATGCACTTATATCAAAATATGCAGATTTCAGTATCAACCTTGTTCATATCTACTGCTGTTACAGCATCTTTTCTAAATTCCTCTTTTGTTAATCCTCTTACCTATCAACACAGCTTTTGGCCTGGCAGTCATGGCAGACAGTATTTAAAGTTACCTAAAAAGCGCCCAATTTCCGTTTTTATCCACATTTAAAAATAAATACAGGCGAGAAAATAAATCTTTTCTGTCTGTAGTTATCTGTAAAAATCAGTAAAAATGGAAAACCGGGAGTCTTAGTTGTAACCTACTTAATGAACTTTATAGTTCCTATTTGTTTTGTTGCTCCACACCCAGAAACAGAATGCTCTCAGGTTAAAGACCGTTTTACTCTTGGTTCCATAGACCAGGTGATGTGGGAGATGGCCTTTCCCTCTCTCCCCTCACCTTAGTATAGCCTGCCAGGCAGATACTCTACAATAAATGAATATTAATGCAGTGCTCGTTGCCTCACAATTTCATCCCAATAACAAAACTTGGCACACAACATCATTCAATATAACAGCACATAACTACAAAATAAATTGCTATATCTGTAGTGATATCATTGGTCATGCCAATATTAGGGTGAATTGTAAAGTCACCAGTGATGTCACCTGACTCAACATGGGTAAGGTAATGAGCACTGTATTTGGGGAGCGAGTTGCGATTTGCATGACAGGGACACGGGTTGTAGTTTGCATAGCTAACTATAACTGGTTAGTTGCCACAATTCTACCTTCAATGGTGACCCGGCCATGCACTGTTCATGAACTCACTGATGACATCTCAAATGCGATCAAAGATGACCTTGCTGTATAAGCAATGGTGTGTGATGTGCAGACTGTGGATGTCAAGCAAGCACAAGAAATAATTGAAGCCCACACACTGTATGCCTCTGAGAGGGGCAAAATTACCCAACCGTCTGTACCTTTAATACCTGGTAGAAAGGTTGAGATCTTTGTGTGTTTGAAGAATATAGTGCCTGTGTAGCTTATTAGGCGCAAGTTGACTTTGTGTTACAAAGGGTACTGAGAGATCGACTACTTCACTTAAAGCTGAGGACACCTAATAAAGGGTAGATGGGGTGAGATCAAAGGATCCCAATGGCTTGCGGATATAAATTCATCTCTCATGGACGATCAGTGGAACTTTTGCTGCACCCAAACAGGCACCCCCTCACCTAATTATAACTTAAATTGATACATATGTCCTAATTGCAGAACTCTAAAAGCGGACTTTCTTCACTTGGTATGGCTATCCCCAAAGTCCAATTTTTGGACATGGATAATGTGATTTCTGACAGGACTGGATTTGACGTCCCTGCAGCACTGCTTATAGTGTTTCTTCATATCATGGCGTTGTCATTGCAAAGAGGAATGTGGCGATCTATTGGGGTCAGGGCCCCAACCCCACTATAAAAGATTGGCTACATGACGTATCTTACTGTTGTGAACAACTAGATATCCACTGGGAACTGAATCTGATGCCAATCAAGTTGAGACCCAGAGACATCTGGACTCCTTTCAGGGCAGATATCCTACAGCCATCTGACGAGACGTACTTAGTCCCAACCTATAGCATCGCAATAGGATGCACATAAACTACTTTTATTTTCTAGCAGTGCTAGTAGGGGTGGTGTTCGCAGTGGTTTGTTTTGTACATGGCATAATAGCAAGATGAGCTGATTTCTATCATTAATATGTGGTTATAGTAGACCTGAATTGCTGTACATCCTGGTGCCCTCCACAGCTGAACCTGACCTGATTTCTATCATTAATGTGTGGATATATTTTACATAAATTAATGTATATGTATGCCCTGGTGTCCTCTGTAGCTGAACCTGTGATATCTAACCGCTTCTGAAATTCTTACTCTTCTCTGAACTGGGTATTACAACTTGTGTTCCATAATTGAAAAAAAACTGACGAATGCGGTCAGCCACAGCTACGTTAATTTTGTGGATATAAACCTTTATATCAAGGATGGCATACTCCAATACGAAGTATTTTTCAAGCCTGCAGCTCTAAATGTAATCCTTAATGAAAAGAGTAGCCACCTGCAACATCAGGTTAATAAATTCGAAATGGAGAATTTCTGTGAATTAGACTAAATGGCTGTCAGCCAGGTTCCTACCAAAAGCCCTAGAATCCTTTGAACGCTTTACTCAGAGGTGCATAATAGCAATTCTAAGACAGTAATTGAACAATTGCAACAAAATTGATGTGAATTTGCTTTTTGAACCAAAAAAATACCAAGACAAAGATTCATTGCCACGTTTATAGAAGCACATCGACACACTGGACTATAGAATTGAAAATGACCTATTCTTCGATTTGATACAATGATTAACAAATCTGAATGCTACACATGCACTTGCGTATAAGAGCTTACCAGATCAGATATCTAGTGAGCCCTTCAGAGTTCAAAGTGGAAAACACACGTATAGCAAACATTTTTTGTACCATCAGACCAAAAGGATTTTTCACATGTCTAAAGTCTGTAGTTTGCAAATTGTGCCTCAACAACACCAAAGAAATGTAGTTTCAGCATCAGTAGCTGTATTTACTGAGGACACTGGACTGTACCAGCACCTTTGTTGTATATGTTGGGTACTGCCTTTGTGGCCCGCCCTACTTAGGACGTACAAAATGCATCTCTCATGGAAAACCTAATGAGCAAAACTTTATATTTCTTAAAATAGAAAATGTCCCCATCATCACAAATTGGGAAACAGAGTAGATTCCACTAGAAAGAAGCTTTCTGAAAATAAAACTTAGAGCCATCGAGGCAGGCTTTAATTGGGACTCAAAACTGTATGCAATCCTTTTATGAACTTAGTCTTCTGCCCGTTGCCGACATTGATTTGCTTGAGCGATCCAGGAACCTCATCACAGTTCAACCTAGAGTCATCTCAGTGATCATGTGATCTCAGTGATCATGTGATAGGAGCTGTGGAGGAGCCGTGCAGCTGAAGAGGAGTGGAGCAGGGAGTGGAGCAGTGCGGCGAAGAGCCGCTGTGGATTTCCCTGTGTGGGCTGGCAGGGAGAGAGAGAATCATGTTGCACCCTCGAGTCTGCGGAGCCATCAAGCCTGCTGAACCTCCCGCAGCTCAAAGGGCTCCTGGTGTGTCGTGCAGTGAGGCACACGGAGGAGAGGAGATGGACGAGAAGGAGCAGCACATGGCTGAGAGCCCGCTGAATACAGCAGCCTTGAAAGCCAGTAGCTCCTTGTGGGTCCGAGACGTGGCAAAATCGGGCGTGATCATGGGTGCAGTGGGTCAGGGGAAATAGGCCCTGTGACAGAAGGGTAGATCCCTGGTGGGGTGTGGAAGCAGCTAGACATGGACTGGTGCAGCTTGCACACCCAGGGGAGCTCCCCTGCTATCACTTGCAGCAATGGCCCCTCTTAGCTGCTACAGACCTTGCTTGGTGATCCGACCAGTGAAAAGGAGAGGTGTTCCTGCAAGCCTTTTCTCAGTTATTTGTTTTATGTCTTTGTGCCAGTGCCTACGCTCTATCACTTTGCACTACTGGACACAACCATTTGAGGGGCGCTTTGATGAGATTATTAGAGACAGCTTGAGGTTGCCAGAAGTCTTGTCTCTGAAGCCCCGCTGGGATTGTGAGGGAGTGACGTACTTTGACATGTCAAGCTGCTTAAGCCTGGATATAGTGTTGGTTGGGTTGCTTGGACTAATTGGTCTGATTGTTCTAGCCTGGCTCGAGGCACCTGGGTTAATTCTCCATCAAAGTAGGCACAGTGAGACTGATTGTTGCTTCTCACTGCATGTTAGGTGGCATTTGAAGTGGTGGAGGGGGGTCAGCCTGGTACGGAAGCAGTGGGTCTAGGTACTGGTGTGGCTTGTGCCACAGCGTTAGCTGCCTTCCAGTCAGCTGATCCCATATTGACACTTTAATATTCTCACTTTCCAACATTGCAGCTCTTCAATTCTCTAGTATTCCAAAAGTTGGATTATACCCCCCAACACGGTCAATGAGATCAGGGAAACCCAGGCCAGCAGTGTCTATGGTGACGAAGAAGCAAAGAAATCAAGGCCATGTCTAACATCTCAAGTCAAGCAACCGCAAGGCTGACACAACAAAACCTGCATAGGCATAGCAACAGTTCACTCTCAACCTTGTTTGACTCTTTTAAGACAACAAAAGAGGACTCAATGGATACCGTTTGTAAGACAGTTGAGAGAACTAATTCTGTTGAAGTTGATTATATGACAGCAAATGGCAAGAGTTTAGACACATGGTGCAACAACCAACAGACAAAGAGATATGCAAGACAACCAGCCACACCAGCAGCGGGGCAGAGGACCACATCTTCCTAAAAAGAGCCGGGTTAGGACCTTCTGCCATAAATCTTTCAAAGGGCCAGGATAACCCAAGTTCTGCAACTGCCATCCTGAACATACCAGAAGTAGAATAATTGGATTCTATAACAGGAGAGACTGCACAATCGCGGAAACAGCTGTTGTAAGGGAATTGTTCAGCTGATCCGGTAACCCAAATTTAGCAAAGAGCACCTTAAGTTCACCAAGGTCTCTTCATTCAGGATCTGTTAACACAACAAGCTGCTGTTCAGGGAAAAAGTCCTTTACTTGATTGGCTCCAATAGCCAACATGATCCAACTAGTGAATACTATAAAACCGTTCCCTCCGATTTAGATAACTTTTCACTGCGAGAACTTTGGGGAAAAAACACTCATAGTTCTAAACTTGTATACATCAGTCCTGCTTACAGGGAAAAGATGGCAATGATAGTAAAACTGGAGTCTGTAATTATGGCCATAAAAACAGAATATGACGCTTCATCCTTGATCATTTCAGGTGATTTTACCCTAAATCTTTTCACCAATCAAGATCATGATGATAAGATTTAGTATGGAATATACCAGCATGGACACGTCCCAATGTGAGCCGAAGGGACAGACGAGGACTCCAGCCGGCAACCTCGGGTATGAGAATATTAAACAGCTGCTTTAAGGTTGACAATCCTCTGGCATGGACGCATATAACATCGAAATCCACTGCCATAATACATTTTTTAATAGCCTCCTTCACTCTCTTTAATTATATTGTAAATTTCTGAATAGAATAACGAGAATAGAGCAACGTGTAGAGTGATAACCAACAAATCATTGAATTCAAATCCAAGGTGCATTCGTATACAAAATCAAACATTTTTATTTCAGGTGCAATCTTAGGTAACTTAGATGGCAAGAATGGATACAGGATGAAATTTGAACAAAATCCATGAACCTGCTGACAGAAAAAACACTCCCATAACGCTTTAACAACTTGTGAATGGTTCTGCAAGACACTTCTCATCTCCTATATGAGAAAGAACGTTTCTAGTCAACAAATGACAGATGGAGGTAAAAATCCTCCATGGATGACAAAACATCTTGACACTCTAAAAAGGAGACTAAAGTAGGGCATTGATACTAGGGCCAAGTGGTTTCCCACAAGCACTATTTAAATCCAGCCCGTCATTTTGGTAAGAAAATCTAACTAAGCTGTAGATGTCTGGATGGTCACTACTAGATCTCCTTGATTCATGGAGGTGATCAATTATACACCCCATCTTTAATAGGTGGTGACGAAGCAAACCACTCAAATACAGATTGATCCCCCTCCTGGATATACAGGCCAAGTACTGTGCTAGCCTCATCCTGCAGGACCTTCAAGCTTGGGCAGGTAACCTGGAACTAATTCCCTAGATTCAAACAGGGTTTCATCCAAGCTTAAGCACGCTTTCAAATCTTGTCGCCCTAGCCCTATGTATAAAAACTGCTTTAGCAGAATAATGACACTGTTTACCTATTTCGTCGATTTTAAGGCAGCGTTCTGTTCCTCTGGAACTTCTGTGGCAAAAATTAACCACTTATGGAATACCGACCAAATGACTAAAAGCCATCCAATCCTTATACAGTGATAACATGGTTACGAGTGAAAATAGGAGATAGTAGTAAGCTCTTGTGAAAAATGTATACATTTTCAGGTCTGATGCAAGAGTGCGTTCTCACCCCCTTGGTTTTCAATCTCAATTTCAGGCCTGTCAAGAGAGCTAGACATAGTAAATACACATCCACCCTAACTAACTCTGGGGCTTTTTGCTATCAAACATACTATATGTCGATGATTTGCTCTTGATGAGCAATACAAGTGTGGTACTCCAGAGACTCCTTGATGCTCTTTACATCCTTACATTGAGGAACAACCTGGAGATCGAATTGACAAAAACTCAGACAATGAAAATCAGCAAGAAAATAAAAATCCTGGTGCATGGCAGATCAAAGGATGTTGCCTTGTAACTGAAACACAGTATAAATATCTTAGTATGACAATCGACTCCTGTAAGAAACTGGCCCTATATATACTGCACCAAAGTGAGGTACAGTGTGTATAGGGTCAAAGGGTCTCCAGAGGTTTGGCAGAGGTTAAAGTTAGATAGAACCTTACTCTCCAAAGTGGTAGCTTGGTCGAGCAGTAAGGCAGTATCAGAGGACAGTGTAAAGCATTTGATGTACACAGGCAGCAAATGAATCCACACACTCAAGAACTGAACTCTAGGCCAATTGTTTTGTATAAAAAAATATACTGTTTTATTTTAGAACCACAGGTTTGCATAAAATACTTTCTCAAAATAAGATGCTGTTTGTTGAATACTTTCAATGAACATTTAGACTTTAAATGCAATATGGTACAGGGGTTGCACTGGGCAACACAATACTTGGTATACTATAACACTGAGCTCAATGGGATTTTTAAGTAAACTGCAATAGAATTACTTTACGAAGGTTTTTCTTACTCAGGGCTGGATCCTGGATTCAGCCCTGGTGCATTTCCTGTAAACAGTTGAAAGAAATCGTTTTTGTTACACAAGCGATTTTGTAAGGAATATTTGTATGTTGCAAAAATCGACACAAGAAGAATTTCTGGCAAAAACTAGGCAATGTTATCCTATGGAGGAAAATCAAAGTATCGGAAAATCACAGTTGTAATCACTTTTTCTAGTCAGTGCTGGGCAGCTAGATCCAGCACTGGGATCTCTCCTGAGAACAGGTGAGTAATTTCGTTTTTGATATTCGGACGATTTTTAGTGAATATTTCAAAGTTCCAAAACTCGACACTTAGAAGAAGTGAAAACCAGTCAATGTTACCCTATGGAGAAAATGCAAGTTATCGGCTTTCAGGTAAGTACTCGGCTGGCAGAGTTAAGGTTCTGGGGCCAGACTCGGGGGTCTCCCAGGTTCAGGTTTGTACTGTTGTTACACCCTCAGCGGCACAGGGGCGGCCGGGTGCAGAGAGAGTAGGCCCAACGTTAGCCTATGGCGGGCGGGGGGGCTTTGGTTGGTGGCTGCTGGCAGGCAGGCCACTCGGCTGTGGGAGCAAAGCTCCTGGTCACTTACTCCGGGCAAGTGGGGAAGTCGAACAGGGTAGTTGGTGCACCCTCAGCGGCACTGGGGCGGCCGGGTGCAGTGGGCTTTTGGGCTGTTGGGCGCCCAATGGATTTCAATGGGAAAGCTGCAAGACGAACAAAGGCTGCAAACTCTGCGACGGTGATTCTTCAGGTGCGACCACCACTTCGAGAGGTAAGTTGGGATGCTGTAGGAGGGGTAGACACCCAGGAGTTGGGCACAGGGGGCCGTGGGGCGCCGGGTGCAGGGGTGTCTTTAGGCGTCGGAAAATCTTACCCTCTGCTGGTCGCAGTTGGAGGGGTCCCTGGTGTTGAGGCTGCAGGCGTCGTCAGGAGCGTCGAGGGGAGTCCTTGGGTGCTGGATTCTTGGTCACAGTCGCCGGGGGGACGTCCTCGTGGTCTTTGTCCACTTTGGCTCGGGCCGGGCTCGGCGGGTGCAGAGTGGGCAGGGTCCACGGTCTCAGGTCGGAACCTGGGGTTGCAGATGTTTGTGCAGAACCACTGCTCGTGGGAGTCCCAGTTTTTTTAGTTGAGCAAGGCAGTCCGGTCCTCCGGGGTTTTCGAGGTTGCTGACCACTGAAGAGGCTGGGGTTTAGCAGGAGCAGGTTCGAGGATCGACAGGCCGGTAGGGCTGGGGCCAAGTAAGTTGGTGTCGTCCTCTTGTTAGCAGCTGCACGGCTGGTCTTCGTTCTTCTTGTTCTTCTTGTAGTTTCGGAATCGGGATCTGAGGAAGGAAGGTTCAGGGTGCCCCTAAATACTGAATTTAGGGGCGTTACAGGTAGGTAAAGGGCAGGGACCAATGGGTCCCTTCCTGGGGTGGAGTACACCCCCTACTCTGCCACTCTCCAGTGGGAGGGGGCAGGAGCCTGTCCTTGGTTGGCTGGGTCCCCCCATCCTCAAGATGGCGGGGACTCGAGGTTGTGCTTCATTTCGCCTCCCCCACCCTAGGGGTGGAGTTGGCAGAGGTGGGCACACCTCTCTTCCTCACTTTGTTTTTCCCGCCGGGTCTCCCGTCCAAAAGGGGGGGGGTAGAACCAGTGGGGACCAGTTGCTGAGTACAGCAAGTGGTCTGGAGAGGCTCACAAAGGCGGTATGCCTTCGAAGCTTCTCCTTCGTGAACCCTGCCCATCCTGGGGGAGGAGGCTTGGCACCTCGTCCCAGGATGTGCATTGTTTCAGGCCTCCGAGAGCAGCAAGCTCTCGACCCAGGGGTTCAGAAACATGTCTGGTGGTGGCAGCCTCTGCAGCCACTCAGTCAGGTCACTGGGAGTTGGTCGATTTTCAGGGGGCATCTCGAAGATGCCCTCTGTTGTGCATTTTACATTACATCCCACACTGGCATCAGTGTGGGTTTAATGTGCTGAGAAGTTTGATACCAAACTTCCCAGTCTTCAGTGTAGCCATTATGGTGCTGTGGAGTTCGTACTGACAAACTCCCAGCACCATATACTCTTAATGGCAGCACTGCACTTACAGTGCCCAGGAATGGACCTGGGTACTGTAGGGGTACAGGGCTCATGCACCTGTACCCTCACCACTGGCATAGGGCACCCAGCTAGAGGGGTGACTGATGTATGCCAGGGCAGTGGTTTGTGGGCATGGCACACAGGGATGTGTGCCATGTCGACTCTTCACTTTGCCTTGCACCAAGACAGCTTGCAAAGGCAGTGTGTGTGTGTGTCAGGGTACAGGGCCCCTAAGGGTGGCACAATAAGTGCTGCAGCCCTTGGGGGCCTTCTCTGGTCACAGTGCCCTGGGTACCTGTGGTACCATTTACCAGGGGCCTACCTGTGGCCAGAGATGCCAATTGGGTTTTAGGCTTCAATGCAGTTTTTAGGGAAGGAACACAGGCCATGGGTACCTGATTGGCAGGAGCCCAGGGCACACACAGTCAAAGCACATCAGCAATTCAGCAAAAAGTGGGGGCATACCATGCAAGAAAGAGGCACTTTCTCACAACTCCAGGGGCACCTTCGCACCCCACAATGAGGTTATGAAATCGAAGGCAGCCTCCTTGACCTCAGGATGTTATACTCTGTTCAGACCTTTACGCAGCCCAGTACTTGGCCCCCTATTGAAAGTAATGAAGGCAAAGCTACTCCCGACCATCACATATGGCTGCACGATAACAAGAGAGAGATACTTTAATGGCAAAGGCCTACAGAGCAGTATTCAAGTTACCAAACTACACCTCTCATCCTCAAATGTGACTCAAGTTTGATTTAGCAAAACAAACCTGGGCCACAAAGTGCACTTTTGTAAAGATGTGGCACAGACTCAGACCCGCTAACCTCAATTCTCTGGCCCATCGCACCTGGCAAGAAATTAGCACTCTACGCGCTGAGTCACCCTTCAGATTTTTTTCTGGCTGAATCCTTACAGGCCCTGCAAGTTGTGACCTCTTGAAAAACTCCAGCTCCAGCCAGCGAGTTCAATAGGCTTGCAGCTAGAAGTCTGTCCTTGTTGGAAGATAAAGTGACTTTTGCCAAGCTCGCCCACGCCTGGCAAGTTAGGAACAACTACACAGGCTCAAAACCTCGAATTACTTTGATGTATGTCATTCAAACACAAGTTTTTGCTTTACCCTTTTGGTCTACAACCAACGCTGGAAAAAATGCCTGTTTGGTCAAAAAAGAAATCAGAAGCTGCAGCAGGCAGACTGTGTGGGTCAGCAAAAGAGACTGACGCACATGCCCTCTATCAGCCCAGCCATTTTAACATAACTTGGAGCCATGCCACGAAAGTCATTCAATCCAGCGAAGGTCTGAACCTGCCGGCAAACCCTCACTGCAGCACTAAATCCCTCCTGAGACCTGGCACTATATTAGCCTGCAATGCACTTTATTAACATCTAAATTGTATCTTTTCGAATCCATATGTTTTTTGAAGGGGTTCATTTTAATAATATAACTCAGGCACATTCCTGATCTAAGTTTTGTAATTGAACAATGTGTAAAACTGAATAATTTTTTTAATATGGACTGTCTAATTTTATTTTTTTGTGCATGCAAAGGTTTTAATTAACTTAACTCGATTTAAATAAAATACATTTTGAAGTTTCTTCTTTGTGAAGTTTGTGCCCCAATTCCCAACCACAACACAATTGTGATACTAGACAACAACTGCTACCAATCCTTTTATGATTTAGACACACAATTAAGAAGGAATTGTCTCTCCTTAACTTATATTTCATCCCTTCTTTGTTCTCCCTCATACAATCAAAACAAAATGTATAATTTCTGTAGGAAGCCGGCTCTGTATATACTATACCAAAATGAGGTATAGTGTGCACAGAGTCCAGTGGAACCCCAAAGGTAGGCAGAGGTACCTTACTCTCTATTTGTGGTAGTGTGGGCAAGCAGTAAGGCTTTATCAGAGGGTAGTGTTAAGCATTTGTTGTACACACTCAGGCAGCAAATGTCACACACTCAAAGACCAATTTGTATCAAAAATATTATTTAGTTATTTCATTTCTTAGAACCAAGCCAAGCCTGGTGCAGGTAAGTGAAATAAATGCTTTGCAAAATCTTATGCAGTGATTTACTGTTGAATGCAGTTTCAAATGCAGTTGGTTGAATTACAGGTAAGTCAACAGTTCAGAATAACTTTTTTTTTTTTTTTTTAAACTCTTTTTATTCGTTTTTGTTTTTTAACTTGGTACTTATTTTACAACAGTTCACAGTGTGTGGATAGTGCACAACAATATAATACTTGCATTTAAAACCATCATATTACATCATATTACGTCATGTTCTTCTTTAATGTTGTCTCCATTTTCCCCTCCCTCCTCATCGTATATGATGCATCATTGCCTGCAATACAAATGTTCTCAGGCCTGCCCATTTTGTCAATCGCTCTCGTCCGATATCGACCCCAGTCTAGGCGGTGTACAGATGTTTCCCCTAAAGGTATTCCACTTTTCCCAGATCTTCAACCATTTTTTGGGGCACCCCCTGCGTGTATACACTGCCTTCTCTGCCACCATTGCTCTATCCATATCGTCGCACCAACGGCGGTGCGTCGGGGGCAGTCTCGATCCCCACTGTTGGGCAATGTTGCGTTTGGCTATTGCCATGCCTAGCGTCGCCCAGTCTTGACCCTTTTGGTTGAGGTCAGTAGGTTCCCAGATGTTTAAAAGGCATAGTTTGGGATCCGACTTCACCTCCACTCCACCCACCCGTGAAATAGTGCTCATGACCTCCCCCAGTAGGATTGGACCACCGGACAGCTCCACAGTATATGATGAAAAGTGCCCAACCCCCCACATCGCCGTAAGCAGAGGGGTGTGTCTGCATGCCCTATCTTATGCATCGTGGTTCGTGTGCAGTATGTTCGGTGTAGAATTTTAAGCTGCACAAGTTTTAATCTTGATGGTATTGCCACCTCTCTCGGAGAGGACAACGCCTCCTGCCAGTCTGATTCATCTAATTCCCCGATGTCGGCCTGCCATTTGTCCCTAAGAGTTTTTGTGGGGTCAGGTTGGTTGTTTACAATCTTGGTGTATGTCTGCGAGATCGCCTTCTTCGTCATGTGCTCTGTCAGGAGTCTGTCCTCTAATGGTGAGGCCTCCGGGAGCTCAGTGTCGGGCGGGAGTATTTTCGCCAGTGCATGACTAACCTGTATGTAGCGGAACGTTTCCGTAAGGGCCATCCCATGTGTTTCACGGAGCTGGGTGAATGGGATCACTCTATCACCTTTCCATAGATCGCCTATCGTTGATATACCAATGAGGTCCCATTGCTTGAAACCCTTAGTGTTTCCCAATTTGCCCAGCCGTCGGGTCTCCCATAGTGGAGTAGCCCGTGTCAGCACTCCCTCCCAGCCCAGCGCTCTCTGTGCTGCCCACCATATTTGTATTGTGATTGCCGTCGGTCCTGTGAGCAGGGGCCCTCCTTGTTTGTTATAGAGTGCTCCCATGATTCCTCCCCTCCCGAGGACATATCTATCCATGCGAAAGCCGGCTCTCCCTGCGAGACATGGAGCCACTGGTTTATCACTGCGAGCTGCGCTGCCCAGTAATACATTTTTATATCTGGAAGGGCTATTCCTCCATCATACCAGCTCCTTACCAGTTTTTCTGGCAATTCGCGCGGGTTTCCCGTCCCAGAGGAGATTACCAACCTCAGCATCGACTGCCTTGAAATAGTTGGGGGGGAACCATGAAGGGCGTATTTTGTAGGGCGTATAGGAACCTGGGGAGTGCCTTCATTTTAAAAAGGGCTGCTCTGCCCAGTAATGTGAGTGGCAGGTTACGCCAGTGTTTCACATCCCGCCTGAATCGTCTCAGGGGCTCCATGAGATTTTGTTCCCGGAACTGCTCGGGCCGCGGTGTTATGTGTAGACCTAAGTATTTAAACCCGCTCTTCGTGACCTGTAGCTCGCAGCCTCTGGGCAGCCACGGGGGAGCCCCATGAAGGACATATAACAGCGATTTTCCCCAGTTAATGGTATATCCTGACACTTTACCAAACGCCGCACAGATATCCAGCAGACAATTAATGGATCGTGCCGGAGAGGCCATGTAGAGCAGTATGTCGTCTGCATACAAGGAGACGCGATCTTCCCAACCCTCCTCCCATTTGAGTCCCCTGATTACAGGTGACTGCCGTATCCAGGCAGCCAGCGGCTCCAATACCAGAGCAAAGAGTAACGGCGACAAAGGACATCCCTGTCTCGTCCCTCTGCCCAGGGGGAACTCCGCCGACAGTCGGCCGTTTACTACCACTTGTGCCAAGGGATTCATATAGAGCAGCTGGACCCAGGCACAGAACCGAGGGCCAACTCCCAGGCGTCAGAGGACTGCGAATAAGAAGGGCCATTCGACCCTGTCGAATGCCATACGTGCATCCAAAGAGAGGATAACTGCGTCCCTCTGCTATGTGCGATGTACGGGCCAGGACGCCATGCAGGCGCCTCAGATTGAGCGCCGTATTCCTGCCCGGCATAAACCCCGATTGGTCCGGGTGTACCAGTTTCGTAAGATGGGGCAAGAGTCTGGTAGCCAGCGCTTTAGCCAGTATTTTGGCCTCTGTATTCAATAATGAGATAGGCCGGTACGATGTGCAATCCTGCAGTGGTTTGTCTGGTTTGTGTATTGCCACTATTGTTGCCAATCGTTGGTCTCTGGGGAGCTCCCCCTTGTCTAGGCTGTCCGAGTACATTGCTAGCTGGTGTGGTGTTAGGTGTCTCGCTGCCTTTTTGTACATTTCTATTGGTATCCCATTTGGCCCCATAGCCTTCCCCGAGTTCACCGCCCCTATTGCCTGTGCCAATTCCTCTGTTGACAGATCCGCCTCCAGTGTTTGTTCATCAGGAGTGAGTGTCGGGAGTTGGATATCTTTTAGGAAGGCTAGGTTATCATCAATTGTGGCTGTAGCTTCCGGTGTGTATACTAACTCATAATGGCGGGCCAATGCGTCTACTATTTCTTGTGGATCCGTCGTGGTAGTCCCATTTTCCAGTCGCAGCTGCGCCACCCACCTAGCCTCAGTCTCCCGCTTGTCTAACCATGCTATGAGTTTGCCCGCCTTATCTCCAACCTCATAAATGGTGTGCTGTGTTTTGGTCTGTCTGGCCTTCTCCTCCTCCCAAAGATAACGCCTATATTCCTCCCTGGCTAGTTCGAGCTTGTGGGTCGTGTCATCAGTGGGTCCCGCTACGTGTATTGCTTCAGTGTGTTCCACCTCCCTCTCCAGTGCTTCTATGTGGCGCCGTTGTTCCAATTTGTGACCCGTGATCTGAGAGATAGCTTGTCCCCGCAGTACTGTTTTGTATGCCTCCCATAGCATTGAGGGGGGACGTCACCGAGCTCTTATTATCCTCGAAATAATGTTTTGTCGTTTGGAGTAGCCCTTTCCATATTTTAGGAATTTGCAAGAATCCAGGGTATATCGGAAAAATGCGCCGGCGCCCTTGGGTGTGTGATGCGTATCTTAGCAAAACCGGGAGTGATCTGATATGCCCCTGGGCAGGTGAGTTATCTCCACTATTCTTTCTAAGCCCGTTGCCAGAGTGAGGATGTAATCTATTCGTGACTGACTATGATGCACCCCTGATCGGAATGTGTACTGTCGTTCATGAGGAAATCGTGCACGCCAAGCGTCCACTAGGCCATATGCATTGAGAAATTCAGTGAGCCGGGAGTTATTCCCACCACGCCCCCCAGGGGGTTGTCGATCCACGGTGTCATCTGCTGTGGAATTGAAGTCTCCCCCCAGAATAACTTTTTAGTTACTTTATAGATTACTATGTAAGTTACTTTTCAGATTACTTTTGCTAATCAGTGTGATATGCCTAGATATCACACTGAGACACCTCCTAGACAAAAGGTAAGTAATTTACTTTTTGTACATATGCAGTTTTTCAATGTTCCATACAAACCAACTCCACACACAACAATTTTCAAGAAAAGCAGTCAATGCAATCCTACGGCAGGAAATTGAGTCATCAGTTTACAGGTAAGTACTTGTTTGTGGGAGTTGGTATTCTGGGGTTAGAACCAGGGTTCCCCCAGGGTCGAGGATGCACTTTCAGAACACCCTCAGCGGCGCTAGGGCGGCTGGGTGCAGAGTGCTGAGACCCAATGTTATCCATTGGGAGATAGGGGGCCTCCGGTTGGTGGCTGCTCACGAGCAGGCCACAAGGTTGTGGGAGCAAAGCTCCTGGTGTTCGGCTCAGGGCAAAGGGGGATCTGGTTTAGCACACAAGGTGCACCCACAGCGGCACATGGGCGGCAGGGTGCTGTTTTGGCTTCGGGTGTCCTGTTGTTTTCAATGGGAATTGCCGGTTTTAGTTTTTAGCTGCAGGCTCGGTCCAGGAAGTCTTCCAGGAGGAACCAACAGCTGGGCAGGTAAGTTGGAGGGCTCGGGGACGTAGGTGCACCTCTGGTTCTCTTCTCTAGGGTGCAGGGCGGCTGGATGCAGGGGTGTCTTTTGAGATCTGATTTCACCTTACCGAGTCACTCGCGGTGGGGGGGGGGGGAGCGCCGTGCAGAGGCTGCAGGCGATGTCGGGGAGTCCTGGAGGGGTCAACCCACGGTGGACTCGGGCTTTGGAGCGCTGGGGGACCTCGCTGGGACCGGTGGGCCACCTGGATTCGGGCAGTAGGCGTCGGGTGCAGTGATGGTTCCAGGCGTCGGGTTTCTTTGTCCTCAGCAGGCGCAAAGTCTGTCTTGGGAATTTCTTTTGAAGAGAGCTGCTGTTCACAGGAGAGCTGGTCTTTGTTGAAGGCAGTCAGTCCTCCCAGGGGTTCTGGAGGTCGCTGTCTGCAGGACAAGGTGACTTTAGGCGCAGGATCTCTGGATACTGCAGACTGGCTGGTAGGGCTGGGGCCAAGTCAGTTCTTCTCTGTAGTCTCCTCTGCTTGGCGTCTTCTTTCGTCCTTCTTCTTCTTAGGTTGTAGGAATCTGTCTTCTTGGTTCAGGGCTGCCCCCTAAATACTTTATTTAGGGGGCGTTTTTAGGGGTCTCGAGGTCAGTAGCCAATGGGCTACTGACCATAGGGTGAGTACACCCTTGGTGTGCTCACCCCTCGTGCGCAGTGGGCACAATCCCTAATCCTGATTGGAGAGTGCCTGCCATCTGCAAGATGGCGGGCAGTGAAGAGTGGGCTTCACCTCGCCTCCCCCACTTGAGGGTTCGGGTTGGCAGAGGTGGGCACACCTTCTGGGCTGTGTTAATTTTTCCAGCCTGTCTTCCCGCCGAAAAGGAGGGGAGACAAGAAGGGGGGCTGCTCCTGATAGCAGGAGAGGCTGAGGGTCGCGTTACAAAGGCGGCAGGGCCTTTGAAGCTACCCTGCCACAGATGGCTCTTCCTGACCTAGGGGAGGTGTGGACACCTCCGCCCAGGAAAGGCTTTGTTTCTGGGCTCAGTGAGCGAAGGCTCCCACCCCAGGGTTCCAGAAACATGTCTCGTGGTGGCAGGCTGGTGTGTACCAGTCAGGGAACCCACCAGAGGCTGGTCATTTTTCAGGCGGCATCTCTAAGATGCCCTCTGAGTGCATTGTATAATAAATCCCACACTGGCATCAGTGTGGGTTTATTATGGTGAGAAGTTTGATACCAAACTTTCCTGAATTCAGTAAAGCCATTATGGTGCTGTAGAGTTCGTAATGACAAACTCCCAGACCATATACTCTTTATGGCTCTACTGCACTTACAATGTCTAAGAATGGACTTAGACACTGTAGGGGTACAGTGCTCATGCACCTGTACCCTCACCAGTGGCATAGTGCACCCAGCTAGAGGGGTGGCTGACCTATGCCATAGGAAGTGGGTTGTAGGCAAGACACACAGGGCCATGTCGACTCTTCACTTTGTTCTGTACCAAAACACTCAGCCTGGAGAGAGAGAGGGAGAGAACGAGAGGGAGAGAGAGAGAGACGAGAGGGAGAGAGAGAGAGACGAGAGGGAGAGAGAGAGAGAACGAGAGGGAGAGAGAGAGAACGAGAGGGAGAGAGAGAGAACGAGAGGGAGAGAGAGAGAACGAGAGGGAGAGAGGGAGAACGAGGGGGAGAGAGAGAGGGAGAACGAGAGAGAGAGGGAGAACGAGAGAGAGAGAGAGGGAGAACGAGAGAGAGAGAAGAGAGAGAACGAGAGAGGGAGAACGAGAGAGGGAGAACGAGAGAGGGAGAACGAGAGAGGGAGAGAGAGAGAGCACGAGAGGGAGAACGAGAGAGGGAGAACGAGAGAGAGAGAGGGAGAACGAGAGAGAGAGGGAGAACGAGAGAGAGAGAGAGGGAGAACGAGAGAGAGAGGGAGAACGAGAGAGAGAGAGGGAGAACGAGAGCGAGAGAGCGAACGAGAGAGAGAGAGAGCGAACGAGAGAGAGAGCGAACGAGAGAGAGAGAGAGCGAACGAGAGAGAGAGCGAACGAGAGAGAGAGAGCGAACGAGAGAGAGCGAACGAGAGAGAGCGAGTACGAGAGAGAGAGAGTACGAGAGAGAGAGTACGAGAGAGAGAGAGTACGAGAGAGAGAGAGTACGAGAGAGAGAGAGAACGAGAGAGAGAGAGAGAACGAGAGAGAGAGAGAACGAGAGAGAGAGAGAACGAGAGAGAGAGAGAACGAGAGAGAGAGAGAACGAGAGAGAGAGAGAACGAGAGAGAGAGAACGAGAGAGAGAGAGAGCGAGAACGAGAGAGAGAGAACGAGAGAGAGAGAACGAGAGCGAAAGAGAACGAACGAACAGGACCTCTAAGGGTGGCACAATATGTGCTGCAGCCCTTAGAGGCCTTCCCTGGTCACAGTGCCCTTGGTACCCATGATACCTTTTACAAGGGACTGACATGTGGCCAGAGAGGTGCCAATTGTGGGTACAAGGTACAGTTTTGAGAAAGAACACAGGCCCTGGGAACCTGATTGGCAGGGACCCATGGCACATCAAGTCAAAGTGCATCAGTAGTCTGGCAAAAAGTGGGGGGGGGGTTATTGCAACAGAAATCCAGCTTCCTACAATATCCCCTTGCTTTTTAGCGACCCCCACACCCCTTTTAATCTTTTCAACATGGTTTAGCTGCTTATGAGGCTGAGTGCCCCACTTATTCCAGCTAGGGACATTTTGACAAATTGCTGGTTGTTCCACACTCCCTTTCCTGTTCTGAACTTTCTTGACCCCTTCCTGAATCGGGGTGATTTTTGTGACAAATTGACACCTTCAAATTGTCATTGAACCCACATTTTTATATGAGCTATTTCCATGGACCAGCCATTCAGATTGTATCTTTGACACTACGGTTCACTTGCTGAACCCACATGTATGTGAAACAAATACAAGCCTATGCTCTCTAAGAGGGTGTCTTGTGGATTGTTACCTGCCTTGTTATGTTGGCCTAGGCCTGGCTGCCATGCTGCTTTTCTTTGCGCACGTTACACTGAGCCGGGCCTTCCTCGCCCTTTGCTCGTGCCAAGTTCTTTTGCACTGTCTGCATTTTCTGTTGTTCACCTTTTTGGGCTCAGTCTGCACAAACATGTACAAGGTCGCATAACAATGTATTTCGGTTCTTCCTGATATGGCCAGTCTCGCGCACCCAGACATAACATTATGTGCAATTGCCATGAAGAATTTGGTATGCTTTTAATACTGTGGTTTACTAGCGCTTAACACACTTGGAGAAATCCCTTTCAGTGAGAAGAGCTATGATGTCCTGCTGATGTAATTCTGCATCTAGAGACTGAGGTATGGGGGTTCGCTAGTCAAAGCCCAGAGGTCTTCTATTATTATAATGAACTATCTTACTGCAAGGGGAGGGTGGTAATTTTATTTATACGTTTATCCACTGAGCTCTGAGATGCTTTCCCCGTTTGTATTCTATGGAATTGTAACCATGCTGCTTATATTAGTCATATGCATTATGCTATTAGTACTGACACGTGTACTGTACATTAGAGCACGTAAGTTGGAATAAACATTTTAACCTATCCAGTGTCTCTTCCTACGCACCTTGTGGACAAGTACGAGTGAGTGACGAAAGAGTGTTCTTGCTTCTGTGAGTCCTGAGATAAAGATACCGTGTTTGGTTTAATGGCGCCCTACCACAACCAACTACCGCAGTTCGTTTAGGCCCCTTATCAATTCAGGGGGCCACTTGGCCTGTATTGGCCGGGTATACCCCGCATCCAAATTATCTGGCATTACCGCTTGCGGAACTGCGCACTATGCATACCGAATTGGTGCGAGTGCATCGAGCCTTAGTGACATACGTTACAGGTAGCCTCCATGGAGCTGCTCCTGTAGTCGCAGGCCAACCAGCTATTGCAGCTGGAGTGACCATAAGTCCTGTCATGGTAAATTCTGTAATGGGCAAACGTCCACAAAATAAGGACGACTATCCTTACTGGCTTGCAGAAAAGTTCGATCAGATAGAAGCAGTGTTTCCCCATACATCCCCAGTAGATAAACATCGTATCCTCACGATAAGTTTGCCAAAAGACATAATCCCCGATTTGACATCATGTGAAAACTGGGGTAAGGTATTCGCAGCAGTTTATTCAAAATGTTTTGGAACTCCTTCCATGACGGTTCTACCCTCTGTAATTAAAAAAGTACAGGATGAACATGGCCCTGAAGCGGCTGTGGAATTAGGGATGAGACTAGTGGGAGTGTTTGATGTAGTAGCTGAGCTGATCCTTGGAAATGTCAAGGCGATGCTATGAACTTTCAAGTAGCGAATGCTTTGGCTTTAGTCCCAGAGTTGGACAGGCCTCGCGAATTACCGAAAATTATTGCCCGGGCTTATAAAACAATTGGAAGAAATAGCCTGGGCAACAAGCCTTTTGTAAAAATGCAAACTCAATCGCAAACACAAGTTACACAAACAAAAAGTGTATCTGAGAAAGATGATAGACCAGTCTTCACTAAAAAGAGTTGGAGACAGAAAAAACAGGGTAAGCAACAAAAGAAGCCGGGGTCGAGAGGCGCTTCCCCAGTTTCGGTTTCTTCTGAACGTACTTATGATTTACGTGATAGGTCAAGGATTAAATCACCAGAAAGGTTTCAGAGCTCTGATACGCGTTCTCCTCGTTCTTCACAGGCCCAGACGTCGTCACAGGCTGGTGGAGGAGGACGGCAAGATAGAGGAAGGGGCCGAGAGGCTCCCCAGGAGCGAGACCAACCTCGACAACAAGTCAGAGGGAAAGCAGAAGACTTTCATCTTCCTCGACCGCAATTTCAGAAGAAAAAGTTGCCGCTGTTACAGCGAAATATGCCTCAGACCGTGAGAACGAGACTCCAGAATTGGACGTGGGCAGTGACCCTCCTAGACAGCGCCGCGGAAGTTACCATAGTGCGGGAGGCGCTACGTCCTCATATGGAGGCGACAGCAACTGAAACATTCGTTACTGTAGAGACAGCTGACACGAGAGTGGCACCCCCTGACAGACTATATAATATAGTCATACAAATTGAAGGTGACATACCGCGTGAAATAATAGGGATTTTTTGGGAAAATCTAACCTCTTCATATGACATTTTGTTAGCAGAGGTGGATTGGCCACCCCCATTCGTTTTAGCTGCACATAAAGGAGAGGAGGTAATCCTTCCAAGCTTTTCACGGCATGTCCCAAAAGACAAAGCTGAAGCACTTGCAGCTGAGTGGGCTGTTTACCTGGCACCAGCGTTATACCGCAACCATGTGGGATGGGATGAAGAATCACCTCCTCATGCAATACCTTTGCGGTCACTACCGCAGCCACAATCCCAATATCCCATCAAACGGCAGGCAAAAGGCCCCGTCTCCGAAATTCTGACACAGTTGGAATATCAGGGAGTAATTGAACCATGCGTATCACCTATGAACAATCCCCTTTTCGTGGTTTCTAAACCCGATGGATCGTACTGCTTAGTTTTGGATTACCGGCATTTAAATACTCATTGTCGGAACTTTGCGGTGCAAAATACACACAGTTCTGCGCTTGTAGACAGTCTTGTTCGTAAAAAATACAAAACGACACTTGACCTTTCAAACGGTTTCTACACGCACAACCTAGCCCCGGAGAGTGGTCAATGGACCGCATTCACATCCGGTGGTAAATTATTCCAGTTCCGGCGTTTACCCATGGGCTACAAAAATAGTCCGGGTATATTCGCCGCCCGTGTTGTTTCTTTGTTAAATGACATTGATCAAGACGCATGTTCGTACGTAGATGACATCTATCTGACGGACGACGAATTATTTCAGCATTTGTCCCGTGTGGACCGCATTATTCTTGAATTTGCGGAGCAGGGTTACAAATTTAACTTTGCTAAGTCACACATTGCTGAATTTACAGTTCTGTTCTTGGGCTATGAGCTCAACAACGAAGGTAAGGGCTTAGCCCCCATTTCTTGGAAAAATGTGCACATTTGTGCCCCCAAATACTCTGAAGAAACTTCAGTCTTTGCTGGGTTTCCTGAATTTCGGGCGTACTTACATTCCCGAATATGCCCAGCGTATCAAGCCTTTGTATGCTTTGATACAACCTACTTATTCAAGGTCTTGCTGGCTGCCTGAGCATACCTCAATTCTGCAGTCTTTGCAGACAGACCTTTTGGAGTCTAAATATCTTTTGACTCGTGATAACCACACAAACCTGGTGATTAGAATAATTCCGGGGCGGTGGGATTCACATACTTAACCTTTAATGAAGGTGATACAGTACCCATCGCATACAAGTCACATCTGTACACTTCCGCTGAATTGCGCTTTACCTCTGTCGAAAAAGTTCTAACTGCAGTGCAAATGGCGATTCTAAAAGAACGCGCACTGGCACAGGGAAAGCGGATTCTGGTGGTAACACCCTGTCCTGCCCTAGAGGCAGTAACAAAGGCAAGTGTACCGAACTCAAAAGCAATGCATCCCCGTTGGATACAATGGGCTACATCCTTGACGTCTTCGGACGTCACTTTTGTTTTTGATTCTTCTCTGCAGACTCAGGAGTTTTTGCAGTATGAATTCGTTCATCCTCCTCCTTTGTTTTTATTACCGCTTGAGGATTACAAATGTGTGATCTACACCGATGGTTCGGCGCAACCGGCCACTGGGTCCAAGCACGCTTATTCAGCTGCATGTGCTATTGTTGCGGGTTCCTTTGTAGATGGAAAGTTCAAATCCTCTGTAGTGCATACTCGCACACTTGGAGATAGTACCGCACAATTGGCCGAGCTGCATGCATTGCTACTTGCGCTTGAGTTCGCTTCACAGGATGAGACCACTCTTATTGTATGTGATTCTTTTTACTGTGTACAATCTTACAATGACAATCTGTTTTTCTGGTCTAAAACGACTACAAGGACGCAAAAGGGAGCACAATTAAGCATAAAATGCTTTGGGTTCGAGTGGCAGAATTGCAACAACGTCTGCCCCTCACACAGGTGGTTCACACCTTAGGCCATCAGCGGGTGGGCGCACACGCTATTGGTAACGATCTGGCAGATGAAGCTGCCCGTTCAGCAGTAGTCACGTGTTCAGTAGCAGCGGTTACCAGGTCCATGTCTAAAATAGACCCTGTAATATTAGCAGCTATTGCTGCAACCAAGGAAGGTAATAATTACCCTACAGGTTTCCCTTCCAAGTATTCTTACACATTAAGTCCCGATCAGGTTCCTTATGTAACTATACCTGACGTTGGAGATCGGCTGATCCCCAACGCGGACCGCAGGAGTGCCTTGATATCAGCTGCACACGAAGGCATGGCTTCTGCTCATGCAGGTGTATCAGCTACGGTTTCCATCTTGCAGCAGCGTTATTGGTGGCGTGGGTTATATAAAGACACTCGTGCTTTTGTGCTTTCTTGCGACGTTTGTCAACAGATTAAGCCTTCCACGGTAACACGTCCACCACAAACACCGCTCTGCATTGCTAACAGACCCTTTGGGTGTGTTTACTTGGATCACTGCGGTCCATTCTCATCAGACACTGCCTATAAATACATCTTAGTGGCAGTGGACTCGTGCACACGGTTTCTCTGGGTCTGGCCACAACGGAGTGCTGACGCCCGAAATGTAATCAGGGATTTGCGTGTCTTTGTGGGAATTTTCGCATGCGGCACCTTCCATTCGGACCAAGGTCCAGCGTTTGCCTCTAGGGCTTACAAGGATGCAATGGCTTCGCTTGGGGTGCGGGTGAAATTTTCGTCTCCGTATAGGCCTGAGGGCAACTCTATCGTTGAACGAATGAACCGTGACTTAAAGCAATCCTTAACAGCTAGGGTTATAGGTACTGGCAGGAACTGGCTGGCCCATTTGTATACCGTTCAGCGTGCACTTAATAATCTCCCTAGAAGACCTCTGGGTGGGCGGACCCCATACGAAATGCTCTTTGGCATAAGAATGTTTGTGCCTGACCTTGAGGGTCCAGACATCGCGGCGCAATCCGCCAAGTTTGATGTAGATAACCATTCTGCTATGTTACAGGACTTACAAGAAGCCCGAGACAAACTTGCAACTACACATTTGCCTTCAGCCACAGATCCTGCGTTGCAGATTCCGGTAGCCGGCTGGCTTCCGAAAGTTGGAGAACTGGTTCGAGAGAAGGTTGAAAACAAAAAGAATTTGGCCCCTCTTTTCGTGCACCGGTTCCAGTTCTTGGCCTGAAGGGAACACGTACAGTCATTTTACCACCGCTTCCTGGTCGCAAAGAGAACAGATACATCTCAGTTGAAAATGTCAAGCTACAGCGCCTGGCCGATCCTGAATAGTGTCACACCAGCGGTCTCTTGTCCTGCCATTTATCGGACATATGTTCATAGTCCATCTGCACGAACGATCGCTGATGCTGTAATTGAGATGGTTGATTTGCCTGAAACTACGATTGATCCCCAACTCTCCACCAATATCGACGAGGACGAGTATACTTATCCTGCATCAGAATCGGTGGCACATCAACCAACAACGCCACTAAGCCCGACTCGTTATTCCTTTGATTCGGATTCCACATCTTCAAAAGTTCCATCCAAGTTCAGTATTTTTATATCCTGGTTTAGAGACAATTTTTTGATTCCCCCTGGACATACATCTGGTTGGTACTTTTCTTGATATTTTTGTTCATGTCCATTGGCTTTGTCACAGTGTTTTTTCTACTAATTAATGGTCACTATTTACCTGAACGCTCTGCTGTAGACTATGTTTCTGGAACTTTGGCTCCTCATTCCTCGTCTCACATCATGAAGCGTGACCACACATTTGTGAACATTTCAGCTTTCCCAGTTGCTGATGGCATAGTATGGGATGCAGTGAACTATCAAATCCATGGTCCGACGGAAATTATTAATGTACCTAATGTCCTTCGTGTTTCGATGGGAGATGTAGTACAAAATAATATTCATTCTGATGATTGGGATGTGCATGCCGTTGAAGCATTGTTTGCCGATTTAAAATATTATGCATCTTTTAATGCTGAAGATTTATATATGAATTCTGCTAATTATGCCGATTTGTATTGTTACCAACATTGGGGTAATCATTTTCTCCATAAGCCCAGTGCCCTGCGTAGTTCTGTTAACTATACCCAATGGGAACATTGTCCAAACCCCTTGCCAGGTAGCTCTCAAACTCTTCGAAATAAGTTTAATTATTTTACTGATTTTAATCGGTCGAACCCTGCATCCTATTATTTTAGACTTAATAACACATCAACTCAGAAAATTATGTTGACACACACACCAAATTGCTTTATTCAGGTTCCTTTCTGAGTGCCCTAGCTGTGGGTGGTTATGAGTACTGGGATAATACAGTGGATTTAAAATCTATTTGGGGCTCCAAGCCATGGCAGGTACAGGGAACCGAGGCATTACACCGTGCTTGCCTCATCCCTACACAAATTATGTTCCTCAATGTCTCCATCTATCAGACTACATGTTGGGGCTTAGCAACCACTAAACAATTGAATACGCCATCAATACCATCCCTGTCGAGTTTTCCAAATGAAAGCTCACGATTCAATCAGTCCCTCGTGTCCCTGCAGGCAATGTTACAAAATAATTCGTTTAATGTTTCTGAGCTAGATCAGTCACCCTGGTTGGTATGGCCTACATCGTCTAATGCATGTCAAATGCGTTTTCACGATTCTGGTGCTAGCTACACACAGAATAGGCCTGATCCGAGGTTTACTGATGCCCGTACTGTCACTACATACTCTGTTGGTAAATTATGCAAACAATGGCTGCAACATTCGTCCCTTGATTCTGTTAAACAACATTTGTCCCTCCTTACAGGCAATATTGATCTGTCCGACTTTGTTTTGGGACCTCGTGGTCCCCGACCTAAGAGATTCATTTATGAAACGTATAATGAACTCTGGAAGCTATCACAAATGGAAGCTGCTTCCCGTCTTCGGGAAATAGATCAAGCAAATATGGAAAAGGTGCTTGCTGTTGTTGACAATAGTATTAATACCCTGTCTTCTCGCATTTACACTTTAGAGAATATTGTGTCCTCTGTTGTCGATATTGTACAAGATGATGTTTCTGTGTTATATCATGGTCAGAATCAATTGCGCTCAGTTATGCAGTTTGCATGGACTTTACAAACACTTAAGTTAGGTAAAGTGCCTTGGCATTTTTTGAACACCTCTGCCTTGTTTCTACCTTTTAACTTAACTGACAAACAGCAATTTATGTCCATGAAAGATGCAACTTACACTCTATTACATATCGAGAAGATGGATCCTTTGCCGTTCTCTGTTGCGGAACTCGATTCTGCTGTATGGCTAGTTCATGGGGTTATCGTTTTACCTTTTTCCTTGTTTGAATTTGACTCGTGCATGAAACATTATCCTGTGGGCCGTTACCGGCCATTGGGCAGTGCTTTCCTGCATGAACTCTGGTCCTTGCCTTTCATGTATAAATGCCTTCGGGACGGCAAGGAAGTCTTTCTCACGGGGAGTACTGCGACTCGACTATGGGTCATTCGCTTATTTGTAAACACATTAAATTGCATGGCTCATGTAGCGTTTCCTCTCCTAATCTTGCTTGTGTGCTGAAAGGTATTCCTGCTCCTGTTATTTCACCTACTTTCACTCTCCTTTCCAATGGTAGTTATTTACTTTTAAATAACGAAAACTGTTGTGGCCTGCAGGCTGGCATTCCTTACATTGTAACAGTTTCGCACAGGGTTGTCTGCTGCAAAAATGTGCTTTTTCCTCCCCCTCATGGCAAGGTTGATATCTCTATTTGGCCTTCCATCCCTACCATGGAAGCAGATTTCAATAGACTGAGCAGAATAAAGGCACTATTATTAAACGAGGAAGTTATGCTCACGTCCGCCCGGGAGACATTCATTCTCCAGGTGGCGAGTACCCACAGTGAAATACAGGCCCTTTTAAACACTAATCTCCCCCAACATTTTGGGGAGTTAATACATCGTATTTTTAACGCATCTAACACTGAAGGCCTAGTACACTTTTTTAAGGTCGTGGGGTCGGGCTTGGTGTCCTCCTTCCAAACTATTTTTGGTGTCAATCCCGGCTTTCATACATTCTATTTTTTCCAGTGTCTTTGGCGGTTTCCCATTGATCCTCGCTTTAGCGGCTGGTGTCTTGCTCTTAATTTGCTTTCTGCGCAATGGCTGCTCCCCGATGGGACCTGCTCGATCCAGAACGCCTCCAGCTGCTCCGTGAGCGCCTTTTGGCCGGTTTTGGTGTCTTGCCATTGGCGACACTGAGTGTGTCATATACTCTTTCATTTCGCTTTGCGTATTTCACTTGCGTGCAACCTGTGATGACTTGTGTCCGCTGTCCTTTCACCTGGACTCTGGATTATTGCCTCTCCAATTCGTCATTGTCTGTTCCGGATTTTGTTCAGTTGATGGGTCCCTTAGAGGCCCATGAGCAGGACTGTTCCGTTGCTGGCTGTATGGCGCGTGCGGCTGCACTGGGGATTTTGGCGCAATGGGATATCTGGGCGGCTGCCCAGGATCTCCTACAACGAAGCTGTTTCAATTATCACGCAAGCTGTCCCGCATTGCTTCTGGATGCTCCCTTTGCTGAGGAGCATTCCTGCTCTTTTGATCTCATGGATTGGATGGCATCTATGTTTTTTGACGATTCCAATGATGAACTCTTGGAGGGTATGGCGTTTTTCTGCACTTACACTTTCATGGAGTGACCTGCCCTTCGCCGTTTGGGCGCTCCCTGTGCTCCAACGGCTGTGTTTTTCCTCTGATAGGCCTCTGTCCTGGCCGCCGGACTGTCCAGGGGAGGGTGTCTTGTGGATTGTTACCTGCCTTGTTATGTTGGCCTAGGCCTGGCTGCCATGCTGCTTTTCTTTGCGCACGTTACACTGAGCCGGGCCTTCCTCGCCCTTTGCTCGTGCCAAGTTCTTTTGCACTGTCTGCATTTTCTGTTGTTCACCTTTTTGGGCTCAGTCTGCACAAACATGTACAAGGTCGCATAACAATGTATTTCGGTTCTTCCTGATATGGCCAGTCTCGCGCACCCAGACATAACATTATGTGCAATTGCCATGAAGAATTTGGTATGCTTTTAATACTGTGGTTTACTAGCGCTTAACACACTTGGAGAAATCCCTTTCAGTGAGAAGAGCTATGATGTCCTGCTGATGTAATTCTGCATCTAGAGACTGAGGTATGGGGGTTCGCTAGTCAAAGCCCAGAGGTCTTCTATTATTATAATAAACTATCTTACTGCAAGGGGAGGGTGGTAATGTTATTTATACGTTTATCCACTGAGCTCTGAGATGCTTTCCCCGTTTGTATTCTATGGAATTGTAACCATGCTGCTTATATTAGTCATATGCATTATGCTATTAGTACTGACACGTGTACTGTACATTAGAGCACGTAAGTTGGAATAAACATTTTAACCTATCCAGTGTCTCTTCCTACGCACCTTGTGGACAAGTACGAGTGAGTGACGAAAGAGTGTTCTTGCTTCTGTGAGTCCTGAGATAAAGATACCGTGTTCTGGGTTGTCCAAACATTAGTACTTGGGATGCTAAGCTAGTTGGGTTGGGGTTTTTGGGTGCTACGGTATATGGTGGCAAACCACTGTATTCCGGGGTCCCATTTTCCTGTGCATAGCTCTGTGTATGTGCAGAAACCTTATGACAAGGGACAAGCACACACGGTCTTATTCTGGGTGTCACCTCACCTTAATATGTACCTTATCAGGATGTCCGTTATTTCTGCAAGTTCACTACTTAATCAGGCATATTTATTACTCCATGCTTAAGCTCTGCAATACCATTGCGTAGCTTATCTCTTCCTACCAGTACACACCATAATTTCCTAACGTTCCAGGTTTTTGATGCAGATATCAGACTGCCTACAATGCTATTGCTCTGCACTGGTATTGTGGATCACATTGGACAGTTAATGAAACAGGTAGGCGACTACAGCTTCTTCGCTACCTTGACAACCTTTTTGTTGTTACTTTTTCAGCTGATTTTGCCAATTGTCTGTTATTTTACCCTTCAGTGGAACCACAATTAGACGATTTATGTTCTTTGTACTTTTCCTTGTGACAAACCTATTTATAAATGCAACTGTTGCTTGCGGAACAGGCTTCCTGGTGCTGAAAGAAAGTAGGACAGGAATGAACACATCCGAATTGAGTGAAAAGACAGATCTTCAGCTTTTTTAAGTACATTGTACTTTGAGGCGTTTTTGATGTTCAGAAGAAGGAGTTCCAAGATTTAGTTGCAAGAGGAGGAAAACTTTGATTGCCAGAGCAGCTTTGACGGAAACTGGGGACGACCAGTAGATAGTGTCATAAAGAGGACACCGTTTGATAGCGCCTGAACTTAACAATGACATAGGAAGGTCCAACATTGTGAAGTGATCTGTAAATGAAGCATAGAGATTTGAGATAAGGTGTTTGTCCACAGGTAGCCAATGAATTTCTTAAGATGAGAAGATGCAGTAGCGCACAGTGGGAGTCTTAGAACAACATGTGCTGATAAAAGGTGAACTTTTTCTAATCGTTGGATGAGGTCTGTTATGGTAATCAAGTCTAGAGGTCACTACGGCTTGGGTAACTATGATGCAGGACCTGAAAGCGGCTTGCGTAGCAGAGAAACTTACAGAGACATTCGGAACAATTTACATGTTGTCGGAATAGGAAATGTCAAAACCAAAAGACTGAAATAAGGAGGCAAAAAGCGAAATGTAGATATTCAACAAGGTAGGGCTCACTGAAGAGCCCTGAGGCACCAAGGAGATCTCTGAATCTGAAGAGAGTTAACAGAACAGAGTGAAAGGGACTGTGATTCATGCAAATACCTAGCTCAAAGAGGGTAGTGATCAGTTTGGTGCAGGACACCAAATCAAAGGCAGACAGTAGGCCCAAGAGGACCAAGGCTGTGCATTTTCACTTCACAGCTGTATCTCATTTATTCAACCCAACCTTCTTGTTGATGGTGTCAGCGTCATGATGACAAATGTCATTAATGTTGCTTAACTCAGGATCCTGATGATTGACAATCATGCTTTGATCACGGAGTCCATATTGCATCAGGCAGCACCACATTAATACAAGAGTGGATCGACCACATTTATGTGAAAATATGGGAACCAGGGACCTCTCTCATGTAGGTCTCTACGATGAAAGCGGTACCAGTGGAGCAGATCCAATACAAAGCTTTTCAGGAGGACTAGTGTGCAGTTCCTTTAGGTCATTAGTTCAGATCCCAGCTCCTCTTCCTAACTGCCTAGCATTGCTCTCATTTAGCTGTAGCCTTGTCATTTCATGGTGACACCAGACAGTCTGGTGCTTTTGACTGGCCTAGCATGCTCCCTAAGTGAAAGCACTCCAAGGATTCACACACTTTTTCCTGTCCAATTGTAAATTCTCAATACACAAATCAGGTTACTTGCCTGAATACACTCTTGTAGGTACTTTTTAAAACTAAACAGAATCAAATTATCCCTTTAATCTATAATCAACATAGGAATTCCTAAAATACATAATTTTGGCTATCGACTGTATAATAAGAGAAAAGGAAATCATTAAAGATGTGTGTAGAAAAAAGATAAAAAGCATGTTTGGATTACACCAACTTTCACCTGAGAGGACTAATTAACAGTATTTTTCATAGCCATATATCTGAACCATAATTAATATCAGAGGATGAATGTTTTGAAATTGAACAAAACGAACTCATGTCAGATTTCCAAACATAGAGAAGCGGTTTAAAAAGTCAAAAAATGATATCTAGATCACAATTAAATTTAAAGAGCAGTAAAATTGAAGTTGACTTTATTTTTAGCTTACTGCACAATCTCAGACAGAGTTTTTGAAAAACTTTTAAAGCTTATATAAAATGATAAAAGATTGAAACAAACATTTTCAGAAAATTACATGTGGTCTATTTAAGAGGAAAGAATATTGAAGATCAATTAAATGTACAAAAGAATTAAGAAAAGACAAATCAGCCAATGTTGAAAAATGTATTCATAGGAACCTAGCCATTTGTTAACTTTAGTTGTTGTAAAAATATAATTGAAGACACTATACATGTTAATTCATGGGAAAAGCAATTCTAGTTGGATAATGTTTCACTTGTGTCAGCTCTCTCATAGTCTACACTATTTGTTGCCCATGTTGTTTATATTAGGTAGGCCAAACAACACACAAGTAAAACTATGGTGGTTGGTACAGTTGACTGTTAGAATTGGTTATAAACAATCTCCTGTGGTGAGTCACATAATGCATGAAATGTATACGTATTTTAACACCGATCCAATTACAGATTGTGGCTAGTGTTTATAAGCTGTTTCGGGGAGGGAATGGAGAATTGCTCTTGAACCAAAAGTAAACCTTTTTTTGATTAATCATTAGGATAGATCAACACTTCATGGATTTGATTGACTTTTTACAAAGAAAAATCATACATGAAATGAAAGGAACTACTGGGTGAGGATGGGTTTGCCTCCAAAAAAGCCTATCAGATTATCTTCTCTCAACTTTCACAGAACTGCTTTTTGAAATTAAATACTGCTTCAGGTCATAATCTGGTTTTAAAGGACCAATTTCATTTTCTGATGTGTCACTCTTAAACACGTATGTAAGTATTAGTATTCACCCCATTTCACAGATGAATTAAATTACTGTTATCTCACTATTAGCTGTGCTGCATGATATTGCCCATCTTTAGTTACTTTAGTATGATATATATATTTTTATTGTGATGAAAAGGTTCACTTTTCATTAGTTGACAAATGAGGTCTAATGTATTGATCTGAATAGAAAATATGCCTTTGGTTTTCCCAGACCACTTTTGTGTATGTGTTAGAGGTAAATAGGCAGGAATTTGAATAACTAATTTAAATGTGGCTGTGTGTGTGTGTATATGGTTACATTACAGGAGGAAAATATAAAAGATTCATCTGGACAAGAGGATGAAGCACAGTCCTCCAATGATGACCACGCCCAGCCTGTAGTTTCTCGTGATGCACCTCAACTTATCCGACCCCGGCGATGCAAGTATTTTGATCCAAGTATGCAGTGTTTTATGTAAAAACTGTATCTCATATTAATGAGAAGTTTCACAACATGCTGTATTTACATTTTTCATTCACCCAAGGAAACTTTCTTACTGGATGTACATACTGCTGTAGGAATCTTGGCAGTCAGTGTTGGCTCAAAGACCATTTTTCACTTTGCATCATTTACAGATGGTTAGTGGTGCATGCTATATCCATTATACAGGATCTTAAGGTTTCTTGGTGGCAAGATGGAGTGGACATGGTTCAGATCATTTCACTGACATTGAGTGCAATACATTTTGAGCATTGTAATTTTAAAGTCATCTTCATTTCACAATACCTTTACCCACATAAGGCGGACACCCCCTCCCCCCGGCTCAACTTGAATTAATTAAAAATAAAGGAAGCTCTGAACCCTCAGCCTGTTGCTTTTACTTGCATTGTAACTCCTTGTTAGAACCGGGGGTCTCCAGTTGGCTGAGGTAGGTACCTCAGGCCAAATAGGGACCCTTGCTTCTAAGTCAGGGAAAGGAAGGACACCTTCTCAGATAGACCCTGCTCACCCCCTCGGTAGCTTGGCACGAGCAGCCAGGCTTATCTCCAAGGCAAATGTGTAAAGTATTTGCAACCACGCTCTCAGTGACACAGGGATAACACCACAAATGGACTCCACACGAGTTTCATAAAAAACAAGTATAAGTTTATAAGAAAAAAGATATACGATGAGACCACACGAAAAAAATCCAACATATGCGTATTTGTAATATTTTACCTTGCCGGTTATTAGGCCAGCAAGCACTGGTAGGTTCTTGCAGTATTAATGAGCAATTCTCAATGATCTAATGCAGTCCTAATGCAATGCTATGCAGTTCGTAATGCAAGAATCCGGCAATTCGTAATGCACCAATCAGGCAGTTCGTAATGCGACAAAAATGCAATTCGTAATGCAACAAGCAGGTAGTTCGTAATGCAAAAAATAAGGCACTTCGTACTGCAACAATCAGGCAGTTCGTAATGCCAAAAAAGGGCACTTTGTAATGCAACAATCAGGCAGTTCGTAATGCAAAAATAGGGCACTTCGTAATGCAACAATCAGGCAGTTCGTAATGCACAAACAAGATACTTCAGCACCAATCACGGTGCTCTGCATGGTCTCTTTGCCACTCTTACTGACTCGCGGTCAGCTACTGCCAAAATATGCCCCCAACACTGTTCTGATGGAAAACAAAGTGCAGCTCCACACTCCGGCCCCGGTACTGCCACTCCTCAGCAAGTACGGGCCGCGATACGGACTTGAGCGGAGGCTCGCGCTGCAAAGATGGGAAAGGCCGAGAGCGTTTCTCTCGGGGCCCGCACCCCGCCCCAGGCGGCGACACACGCACGCTCACTGAGCATTACCTGGGGGGTGCGATCTCACTCTCCTCTCCTTGCGACTTGGGCCTCCGATGCGACTTCGTTGATCTTGGGCAGTGGATCTCGGACCCCCGACGATGATGGTTCGAGGTCTCTCCTTGGCACAGGCAGGCTCGGTCCGGCGGCACAGCTCCTCTGGGGATGCCGGTCCGGGCCGATGGCAATGACGATCGCAGCAGCTCTGGTCACGCTGCTCGATCGACACAGAGAACAAGACTGCTCCGGGACACACAGTCACGGGGCAGTTCTCACGAAGGTCTCAGGCTGCAACAGGGCACACGCACACAGCGTCGCTGAGACTCACGTGAGCTCCGGGTGTACACGATCACAGGGCAATCCTCACGAAGATCTCAGGCTGCACGAAGCACACGCATACAGCGTTGCTGAGACTCACTTGGACTCTGGATGTACACGATCACAGGGCAATCCTCACGAAGGTCTCAGGCTGCACGAAGCACACGCACACAGCGTCGCTGAGACTCACTTGGACTCCGGGTGCACACGATCACAGGGCAATCCTCACGAAGGTCTCGGGCTGCACGAAGCACACGCACACAGCGTCGCTGAGACTCACTTGGACTCCGGGTGCACACGATCACGGGGCAGTTCTTAAGCAGGTCTCAGGCTGCAAAAAGCACACGCACACAGCGTCGCTGAGACCCACCTGGAAACTTTTGTGTTCCTGAGTTTCCACAACAGGGAGCCAGCTCTCCTCGGGCCCTTGTGGACAAGTTACTTCAGGACACAGCACACAGCAAAGTCCTCTCAAGCAGGGGGACACAGCACACAGCAAAGTCCCTTAACCTCTCCTTTGTTAAATCCGCAAACTGCAGGCCAGCCCCAGAACACACAGCAAGGGTCAGTCCTTTCCTTCAGTCTCTTCAGCTGTTTCTTCCTTGGCAGAGGTTCCTCTTGACCACGAAGTAGTTTCAATCCTCTTCAGTCTTGATCAATCCAACGTTCAGGGGTTTCAGCTCTCATAGTTATACCCCTAAATGTCTTTGAAGTCTTTGTGTTCAGGGGGGCACCTTCCCCTGTCTAAACCAGTTCGGAGTGTCTCCCTGCCAGTGACACCTTTTTCCTTTGATAGTGGGGGTCTGGGTCTTCAATCACTCAGCAGGAGATGGAGCCATTGTTTTATGGTGGCAGCCCAGGCCTCTTCACCTCCAGGGGCTACTCCTCCCCTCTACACTCCATATGCAGGTCAGCCTGTTGCTGTCACACCTCCTCCCCTGGGTCAGGACATTTCCCAGATCCTATCACATTCAAATCCAGACAGTCAATCCACAACCAGGGAGAGACGCACAGAATTGTTAGAACAAACAAACCAGCCACTTCTAAAAGTGTGGTTTCTGAACACACAATGCAAAAACCACCTTCAGAAAAAGATGTTATTAAATTGTGAATTCAGGCACACTAAACTTCACCTCTCCATCTTAAACCTATGGGAAGATAGGCTGGAAACATATTACACAGTCTCCCCTATTCTGTCTTATGGGCAAGATGGCCTTGCAACAGTGAAAAACGAAATGGAGAGTATTTCACTGCCAGGACATGGTACACACCTTAGTACATGTCCTACCTTTCACATATACTGCACCCTGCCCAGGGGGGTACCTTGGGCCTACCATAGGGGTGTCTGATGTGCATAAAAAGGGAAGGGTAAGGCCTGGCAAGTGGGTGCACTTGTCAGGACAACAAGGCAGTTTAACAAACTGCGCGCAGGCACTGCAGTGGCAGGCCTGAGACAACCAATTACCATTACACTTTATACAGGGAGCACTTGCACTTTGACACTGATCAGCAGTGGCAAAGTGCCCAAAGCATCTAAGTTAGCAGCACCATGTCAGAAAAAAGGTCTAGGGGGAAGGCAAAAAGTTTAGGGAACTTTAGCCAAAAAGGGCCAAGTCCAACACTCCTGTTAAGGATATGGTTCTTTTGTTTGCATAATAGATTTGATGGAGAGTGGGCCTGGACAGGGTCCATGCTCACCCTATTTTTTCATGATATGATGCAAGAAGCGCACTGTGTTGCATGATGCCTTGCATCTACTACTAACAGGAGTTTGAAGGAAACAAATGTTACATATGTCCCCCAGATGGTGTTGAGATGTATGAATAGGCTTCTTTTTGTTTGTCTCCAAGTTGAAAGAAATGGAGCAGAAAAGCTTATGGCATGTAAGGTGTTGTAATGTAGATCTGTTATTCCCTTAAATGTTAGCAGAAAAATTTCTGATCTGAAGTTTCATAAAAGCCTAAAATCATTGTTATTTTCCACTTTCTGCTTTGTCTGTGAAACTCATTGTTGTGTACAATGCTTGACAAATGTCCTTTTGATAAGAACAGTAATTACAGCCATTCCTTTTATGTGACTTTCCGGTCGTCGTAGTAGTAGATTCTGGTCAAGGATTAGGCAGAGCAAGTTTGCTTCAAAAGGGTTTTCAGAAGGCTACATGACAATACTCAGTAGCTCCTGATTTTCCCTCTGTATGTGTTCTTGCCACAATGACCTGCTTATGTTTTACAAATGTGTTTTTAGCTGACCTTTCCTCTGTGTAGTGGGTTAGTGCTTTGGATGTTTCTCTGGTTCTTTTCTTGTGTAAAATAGGATAGCAAAGATTCAAGTAGTTGATTTACACTGGATGTTAAGTGGTAACAGTGGAAGACTGAGTTAAAATAAAAAGCATATTTTTATTAGCTGCAACCCAAGCAGTTCTGGAAATTGCAAGTAAGAACACGATCAGTTTATTGAGGAATCAAAGGTCCTGTTTCTGCTTAATTTGATGATAAACCTGTTTTCTAGATCATGAAATGGATGATGAATCTGATGATGATGATGAATATATTCCTTCTGAAGACTGGAAAAAGGTAATTTAACACTGTTTTACCTTTTAAACAGGCCACGGCATTGTAAATTCACTTTTCGCAAAATAGTTTTATATTGCAGTTGTTGCAAAGTGACCCTTTTTTTGGGGTGCCATTCCCAGTTTTTCACTTTTTTTAGGACTCGTTTGCTGGTAATCTTGAACTTCTAACACTGCTGTCTAGTGCCCAATGTATGTGCTCTGGCCTCTAAAGCATTTTGAAATTGGCTTAAAAACCTGATTGGCGCATTTAACTTTCCTATATGGCCGTGGCATATAGTGCAGAAATACACCCATGGCGTAGAAAGTTAAATGCCACATGTGGACTGCAGCACCTATTCTGCTATCCACTACAGTGGCACTGAAAACATGACTCCAGACCTCCCTTTTAAATAGTAGGAAGTCATTCCTATATAGGTCTGTAGCCCGCAAAGCAGAGTGCATGGTAGTAAGGTATTTATAAGCAGGACTGTAGAAAATTAATGTTGCCTTGTCCGCCCCAAAAGCTATTTTCACTGTGGCAGGTCTAGCTGTCCTATGCAGAAAAACAAAGTTCATATTGAAATGGTAATACTGCTGTTCGAGGCATGTGAGCTGTAGATCACATGCTGTGCATAGCTCGCCAAATAGTGTTGGGTCCGGATGTTTGCACTTTGTTTTTCTTCGAAGAAGTCTTTCCAGTCACGAGGTAGGTGACTCCTCCTTTTGGTGATAGTGCGCATGGGCATCAACTCCATCTTTAGATTGTTTTTTTCCGCCATTGGGTTCGGATGTGTATTGCTGCGCTCTGGTGCGGCACCGTTTCTCGGACCCCTTGGACGCGCAGTCCCCTACCCTTGACGGTATTATCGATCGCGGTTTCCCATTCTTCGCGTATCGTCTCAACTCAAAACCACTTCGATCGGAAAACTCGTGGCGGGCTGTTTGGCCTACCCGCGCCGACAACGCTAGCAGTCGATGGAACGGACTCCTTTCAAACTCTACCCCGAATGTCGTGCTAAATTTCCATGCACCGACTTGCACGAAGTGTGCAACCTCTGCCCGTCCCCAGAACGCAACGAGAAAGTCTGCGACGCGTGCCGATCGTTTCGATTGAAGTAGATGCTTCGTGACCGTCGGGCTGGACGTCACGAGATGCAACATCAAAGCGGCTACGCACCGGACATTCTCGGTGAAGATTCAGACACAGAACATCACACTCAAGGAGCCGAGGAAGAACAACAACATATCTCCGTGTCCGAAGCCGACTCCGACATGGAAGAAGAGGAGCAGGTTACTCCGGGTCACTGTACCGTGAGTAAAGATACTCCGTTGCCCCCTCAACAAACAAAGAAAAAGGCTCCATCCCTCTTCTGCCTTCGGGCCAAGGTAGGCACCGACAAAAAGTTTCAGACGCCCCGCCCTCGGGCCCGGCACAGAAACACAAAGAAAAGCCTTCCGGCTCGGGCTCGAGCCGGCCCCATATCGGTGCCCAACCAACACCTTCGGCACCGTAACCCAAACCGAAACATCTCTCGGTGACAATCCCATCGGTACCAAAGAATCCACCTTCGGCACCGAAATGTTCAAAACCGAAACCTTCGACGCCGAAACCGGCAAGTAAGTGTAAGAAAGTGGCTCTGTATATACTGCACCAAAGTAAGGTTCAGTGTGCACAGAGTCCACAGTCCCCAGAGGTTTGGCAGAGGCTAAAGTTAGATATAACCTTACTCTCTAAAGTGGTAGCTTGGTCGAGCAGTAAGGCAGTATCAGAGGACAGTGTAAAGCATTTGTTGTACACACTCAGTCAGCAAATGAAGCCACACACTCAAGAACTGAACTCTAGGCCAATGGTTTGTATATAAAAATATAGTTGTTTTATTTTAGAACCAACAATGGGTGTCAAAATATACTTTCTCAGAATGAGATGCTTTAGTTAACTACTGTTCAATTGGCAATAGACTTTTGAATGCAATAGTTACAGTTGTTGCAATATGCAACACAATTTTAAACACAATTATACATTGAGCTCAATGGAAATTTCTGGTTAAATGCAATAGATTACTTTTTGGATTACTTTTCTAACCACGGGACTGGATCTTGGATTCAGTCCCGGGACACTTCCTGTAAACAGGTGAGAAAAAGCGTTTTGGTTATGGTAGTGATTTTTGAGGAATATTACTGTATTTCAAAAGTTGACACTTAGAAACTTTTCTGGGTAAAATTACCAATGTTATCCTAGGGAAGGAAATACAGTTTGCAAGCAAAGTATGTTTACGTTACTTTTGTAATCCAGTGCTGGACTCCTAGGTTCAGCACTGGGACATTTACTTAAAACAGGTAAGTAATTACGTTTTTGTAGTTTGTACGATTTTTAAAGAATATTTGTATGATTCAGAAATCGACACTTAGAAACTTTTTCAACAAAAAGCAGGCAATGATATCCTATGAGAGGAATTTCCAGTTACTGGTAAGTACGGTAAAAATTACTTTTCATGGTCGGTACTGGACTAAAAGATGCAGTACTGAGGTCTCTCCTGATAGTAGGTGAGTAATTCGGAATTCGTTACTGTTGTGATTTTTAAGCAATATTTTGGTATTTTAAAAGTGGACACTTAGAAGAAATTTCACAGAAAACCAGTCAATGGATCCCTATGTAAGAAAATTCAATTCGCCGGTAAGTTACTTTTAACGTTACTTTTGTAATCCAGTGCTGGACTCCTAGGTTCAGCCCTGGGACATTTACTTAAAACAGGTAAGTAATTACGTTTTGGTAGTCTGTACGATTTTTAAAGAATATTCTTGTTTTCAAAAGTCGACACTTCGAAACTTTTTGGAAGAAAAAGTGTCCATGTTATCCTATGAGGAAAAATGAGTTATCGGTCTCGAGGTAAGTAATCGGTCTTTTGAGTTAGGGTTCTGGGGTTAGACTCAGGGGTCTCCCAGGGTCAGTGATGCACTGTTGTTGCACCCTCAGCGGCACTAGGGCGGCCGGGTGCAGAGTGTTGAGGCCCAATGTTATCCTATGGAGGATAGGGGGACTCCGGTTGGTGGCGGCTGGCAAGCAGGCCACGGGGTTGTGGGAGCAAAGCTCCTAGGGTTAAGCTCAGGGCACGTTGGGGACCAAGTTAGCACCAAAGAGGCACCCTCAGCGGCACTAGGGCGGCCGGGTGCAGAGTGCTTTTTGAGGTCGGGTGCCCTGTTGATTTCAATGGAAATTTTCGGTTTTGGTTTTCAGCTGCAGGCTCGGTCCAGGAAGACTTCCAGGAGGAACCAACAGCTGGGCAGGTAAGTTGGAGGGCTCGGGGACGTAGGTGCACCTCGGGTTCCTTTCTCCAGGGCGCAGGGCGTCTGGATGCAGGGGTGTCTTTTGAGGTCGGATTTCACCTTACCGGGCCACTCGCGGTTGGGGGGTTCTCCGTGCAGAGGCTGCAGGCGACGTCGGGGAGTCCTGGAGGGGTCAACCCACGGTGGACTCGGACTCTGGAGAGCTGGGGGACCTCGCTGGGACCGGTGGGCCACTTGAACTCGGGCTGTAGGCGACGGGTGCAGTGGTGGTTCCAGGCGTCGGGTTTCTTTCTCCTCAGCAGGCTCGGAGTCTTTGTTTGGTGTTTCTTTTGAACAGAGCTGCTGTTCACAGGAGATCCGGTCTTTGTTGAAGGCAGTCAGTCCTCCCTGGGGTTCTGGAGGTCGCTGGCTGCAGGACAAGACTATTTTTGGCGCAGGATCTCTGGAAACTGCAGACGGGCCGGTAGGGCTGGGGCCAAGTCAGTTGTTCTCTGCAGTCTCCTCTGCTGGGCGTCTTCTTTCGTCCTTTTTCTTCTTAGGTTGCGGGAATCTAAGGAAGGAAGAGTTCAGGGTGCCCCTAAATACTAGATTTAGGGGCGTTACAGGTAGGTAAAGGGCAGGGACCAATGGGTCCCTGCCCTGGGGTGGGTACACCCCTATCCTGCCACTCTCCTGTGGGAGGGGGCAGGAGCCTAGTCCTGATTGGGCAGGGCTCCCCATCTTCAAGATGGCGAGAGCCCGGAGATGTGCTTCACTCTCGCCTCCCCCACCTGAGGGGTGGGGTTGGCAGAGGGTGGCACACCCCCTTTCCTCCCTTGGTGTTTCCTCCAGTCTTCCCACCAGGATGGGGGAGGAACCGGTGGGGACCAGTTGCTGAGTACAGCAAGTGGTCTGGGGAAGCTCACAAAGGCGGAATGCCTTTGAAGCTTCCCTCTGCCCATCCTGGGGGAGGGGGCCTAGCACCTCACCCAGGACGTGCATTGTTGCAGGCCCGGGAGAGCGGATGGCTCTCTACCCAGGGGTCCAGCAACATGTCTGCTGTGTGGCAGCCTAGGCAGCCCCTCAGACAAGACGTGGATTGTAGGTTAGGTTCAGAGGGTAACTCTAAGTTGCCCTCTGACGTGCATTTTACAGGTAAATCCCACACTGGCATCAGTGTGGGTTTACTGTGCTGAGGAGTTTGATACCAAACTTCTCAGTCTTCAGTGCAGCCATCATGGTGCTGTGGAGTACGTGCTGACGACCTCCCAGCACCATATACTCGGAATGGCAGCCCTGCACTTACAGTGCCCAGGAATGGGCCTGGGTACTGTAGGGGCACAGGGCTCATGCACCTGTGCCCTCACCACTGGCATAGGGCACCCAGCTAGAGGGGTGACTGAGGTATGCCAGGGCAGTGTGTTTGTGGGCATGGCACACAGGGATGTGTGCCATGTCGACTCTCTGTTTTGTTCTGCACCAAGACACTCAGCCTGCAAGGGCAGTGTGTGTGTGTCAGGGTACAGGGCCTCTAAGGGTGGCACAATAAGTGCTGCAGCCCTTAGGGGTCTTCTCTGGTCACAGTGCCCTGGGTACCTAGGGTACCATTTACCAGGGGCTTACCTGTGGCCAGAGATGCCAATTGGGTTTAGGCTGAGTACAGTTTTTAGGGAAGGAACACAGGCCCTGGGTACCTGATTGGCAGGGATCCAGGGCACACCAAGGAAAAGTGCATCAGTTATCAGGCAAAAAGTGGGGGGGTTACTGCAACAGAAACCCACTTTCCTACAGTAAGGACAAAGACACTCCATCTAAAGAGCCTCGGCCCGATGCCCCGCCGTCGGATCCGAAACAGAAAAAGCTGGTGATAAACCCAGATACGGGACATATCCATGCCACCCTTCCAAAAAAACGGAAAATAGACCAGCCAGAGGATTACCACATTCCTCTCAAAAAGAAAAGTGTAGGTACTAACCCTTCTCCACCTTACATTCCACCTCCTTCCCCCACTGATCCCAACTTAGTCATCACACCCAAAAATTCACCACCACCACTATCACCTGACCCACAGGATGACGGGGTTGGGGATGAGGATCAGGATAGGCCACAGGACATTGACCCCTGGGAGGATTATCACACTGACCCAAACACGGATAATGACCCTCATCTATATCCGTGCAGACCCTCGCCACCTGATGATAAAATTGGATATATTGAGCTACTTAATAGGGCTGCTCAATATCACGGGGTGGAGCTGCATAAGGAGCCATTAGAAGAGGACTTCCTATTTGAGACCCTAAGTTCTACTCAGAAAGCCACTCCTACACTGCCAATGCTTAAAGGGATGTAGATGAAATATTCAAAGTTCCTGTGAGGGCAAGAATAATTACACCTAGAGTTGGGAAAAAGTATAAACCTGCACCTATTGACCCCACTTACATCAAAGGTCAGTTACCCTTAGACTCTCTTGTGGTTTCCAACGCTCGCAAGAGAGCTAACTCACAAACCACAGGTGAGGCCCCTCCTCCTGACAAGGAGTCCAAGCTAATTGATACCTCGGGCAAAAGAGTAGCTTCCCAACCGGCCAATCATTGGCGCATTGCTAATACTCAAGCTTTGTTGGCCCGATACGATAGGGCTATTTACGATGAGCTACAAAAGCTCATGCAATTTCTCCCTGACGAGCATAAGGCTAGGGCTAATGATCTTATCCAGGAAGGCAAACTCATTACCAATACTTCCATCAGATGTGCCCTAGACGCAGCAGACACGGCAGCTCGTGCAGTAAACACTAGTGTACTACTGCGCAGGCATGCTTGGTTGAGAATCTCAGGATTCAAGCCTGAGGTGCAAACCTCCATTCTCAATCAACCGTTTGATAAGGAACATCTCTTTGGCCCAGCAGTTGATACCTCGCTGGAGAAAATGAAAAAAGACAGAGGTTGCAAAGTCCATGGGGGCTTTGCAGTCATCTACAAATAGGGGTTCCTTTCGGCGCTCCTTTTACAGGGGTGGCTCCAAAAGTGTATCCACAGAAACTCCCTCCTCCGCTTACAAGGGTAACAACCAATCGCCCTCATCAAGAGGCTATTTTAGAGGAAGTTTTAGCGGAAACAACGGTAAGGGAAGAGGCAGAGGCAACTCCACACGCACTTCCCCTGCAAACAAACAGTGACTTCCTTCCGTTACCCCCCGATCATTCCACCCCTGTCGGGGGACGTCTCTCTCAATTCCTACCTGTCTGGAATTCAATCACCTCAGACAAGTGGGTACTACAAATTATCCAATATGGTTACTGCCTAGAGCTTACAGACATTCCCCCAAATATTCCTCCAAGATCACATACAATGTCACAAGAACACATCACCCTCCTCAGGCAGGAGGTACTCTTTCTGTTGGAAAAACATGCTATAGAGCCAGTCCCCTTACAATACCAAGGGACAGGGGTATACTCCCTGTACTTCTTAATTCCCAAAAAAGACGGTTCTCTCAGGCCTATAGTAGACCTCAGAGAACTCAATCTATACATTCAGTCGGACCACTTTCACATGGTCACACTCCAGCAAGTGCTCCCACTACTTCAACAAGGCGACTTTCTATCCACTCTGGACTTAAAGGACTCCTATTTCCATATTCCCATACACCCTGCTCATCGCAAATACCTCCGGTTTGTGGTAGAGGGCCAGCATTATCAATTCAAGGTCCTCCCATTCGGAGTAACTACCGCACCCAAGGTTTTCACAAAGTGCTTGGCAGTAGTCGCAGCACATCTAAGAAGACAGCACATTCACGTTTTCCCATACCTAGACGACTGGCTCATAAAAGCCAGCTCGCAACAAAGCTGCCTACGCCACACTCAAAAAACAATGCTCCTACTCCACGAACTTGGGTTCATCGTAACTCTGACCAAGTCTCATCTACAACCATCCAACATACAAGTGTATCTAGGAGCCACAATAAACCCTCATAAAGCTCTAGCGTGTCCCAACCCAGCCAGAATCTGCAACATGCAGACTCTAATCTCTGAGTTTCGGCCCAAACACTCAGTACCAGCTCAAGTGTTCATGCAGTTACTAGGAATGATGGCATTTTGCATCCTAATCGTACCTTACGCAAGACTCCAAATGCGTCCCCTCCAGGAATGCTTAGCACGTAAATGGAACCAGGCTCAGAGTCGGTTATCAGATCTAGTGTTGGTGGACGGCCGCACCCATCGCTCTCTGCAGTGGTGGAATATACAAAACCTTTTAAAAGGGCGGCCCTTCATCGACCCGGTTCCACAGATAGTACAACAGATGCATCGCTCACTGGCTGGGGAGCTCATCTCCAAAAACATGCCATTCAGGGCATGTGGACTCTGCAACAAAAGCAGCTCCACACAAACCATCTCGAGCTGCTAGCAATTTTTCTAGCGCTCAAAGCGTTTCAACTTCATCTAGTAGGCAAAGCTGTCCTAATTCGTACAGACAACATGACAGCAATGTACTACATACAAAAACAGGGGGGACACACTCTCTCCAGCTGTCACAACTAGCTCAGATCATCTGGAGATGGGCTGTAAGTCACAAAATGTATATCCTTGCAGAACACCTTCCAGGAGTAAACAACCAGATTGCAGATCTGCTCAGTCGTCAATGACAGCAGATCCACGAATGGGAACTCCACCCTCAGGTTCTCCTCCCATTCTTTCAAATGTGGGGCTTCCCAGAGATACATCTATTCGCCACACACCTAAACGCAAAATGCCCAAACTTCGCATCCAGGTATCCAAACCCATTGTCCAAAGGCAATGCACTATGAATGAATTGGTCAAAGATATTTGCCTACGCTTTTCCGCCTCTCCCACTCATTCAATTAATGGTTCGGAAGCTCAGACAGCAGTCCCTGACACTAATCCTAGTTGCTCCCACATGGGCCCATCAACCCTGGTTCACAACCCTGTTGGTGTTATCAGTAGTTCCTCACCAAAAACTATATCTTACTCCCAATCTCCTCATTCAGAGCCAGGGAGACATAAGACATCCAGATCCCAGTCATCTCAACCTTGCGATCTGGCACCTGAAATCTTAGCGTTTGGCTACCTCAATCTTCCGCCAGACTGCATGAATATCATCAAAGAGGCTAGGCGCCCTACCACAAGAGCATGCTATGCAGCAAAGTGGAAGAGGTTTGTGATATATTGTGATAACAATCAAATCAACCCGCTTGATGCTTCAATACAAAACATCATTTGCTATCTATTACATCTACAGCGTAGCAATTTAGCGTACACATCCATACGCTTACATCTTGCTGCAATAGCTGCATATCTACAGAATAGACATTTGTCTCTTTTTAGAGTGCCTGCTATTAAAGCATTTATGGAAGGACTTAAAAGAATCATTCCCCCAAGACTTCCACCTGCACCAGTGTGGAATCTGAACATTGTCCTTACCAGTCTAATGGGTCCACCTTTTGAGCCATTGCATAGATGTGAACTGCAATTTCTCACTTAGAAGGTAGTTTTCCTCATAGCTATCACATCGCTGAGGAGAGTGGGTGAGCTTCAGGCACTAACCATAGAAGAACCTTTTTTTACAAATACTCCAAAATAAAGTGGTTCTTCGGACCAACCCAAAGTTCCTACCTAAAGTAATTTCTGCCTTTCATATCAACCAATCTGTTGTAGTTGCCTGTGTTCTTCCCTCAACCAGATTCTGTGGCAGAACGTGCTCTACACACCTTGGATGTGAAAAGGGCATTACTCTACTACATTGAAAGGAGAAAACCTTTCCGTAAGACCAAGCAACTATTTGTTGCTTTTGCTCCACCACATAAAGGCAATCCTATATCAAAATCCGGAATTGCACGGTGGATAGTAAAGTGCATTCAAACATGCTATATTAAAGCAAAACGCACATTAACGATCCCCCCTAGAGCCCACTCCACTCGCAAACTAGGGGCCTCTGGCATTTTTACCAAATATACTCATAGATGATATTTTCAAAGCTGCAACATGGTCTACACCACACACATTTGCAAAACACCATTGTGTAGATGTCTTAGCTAGACAGCAAGCTAGGGTAGGCCAAGCAGCTACAGGTTAGCCACCGCTTTGGGAGATAACTGCTATATAGTCTATGCACAGCATGTGATCTACAGCTCACATTCTTTGAACGGAAAATGCTACTTACCACAGTATGCATCTATTCTTGGCATGTAGAGCTGTAGAGTCACATGCGCCCACCTACCTCCCCGGGTACCTATACCTGTTGCAGTACTGTCTTACTTAGATACAATATACATGGACATCTCTATTTACTACTCTTACTAACTCCATCATGACCCTCTGTGGCAAAACAATCTAAAGATGGAGTCGATGCCCATACGCACTATCACTGAAAGGAGGAGTCACCTATCTCGTGATTGGAAAGACTTCTTCGAAGAAAAACAAAGTGCAAACATCCGGACCCCACACTAGATGGCGAGCTATGCACAGCATGTGACTCTACAGCTCTCCATGCCAAGAACAGATGCATATTGTGGTAAGTAGCATTTTCCATCTCGGAAAAGGGTCCAGCTGAAAAATAACTAAACCACTATTTTTAGGTCTCGCCTGGCGTTAGCAGCCATGCCATTCCAGTTTGAACCCAGCCATATGCAAATCAGTCTTGACCCTGTGCCTCATGGGAACAGTCCAGCCCGAACTGCCAAGCAAGGTCCTCCCTGGACTGGAAACAAGCATCCTAGGACCGGTTTCGGGGTTTCACCCCTCTTCAGCCAGGATAGCTTGATTCCAGTGGCATGGAGAGTGCATTCCGTCCATCAATTGTGTATCTTTTGCTTTCTCGCCCTAAGTGCGCCAGGTATGCCCAGACGTGGGTCCTGGGCTCACTGTGCAGTTCGGGCTGGACTGTTCCCATGAGGCACAGGGTCAAGACTGATTTGCATATGGCCAGGTCTAAACTGGGGTGGCATGCTGAGCAAAAGAATGATGGATTTAACCCAGATCTCTTGACTGGGGGTGAATGTTTTGATTTGTTCTGCATTCCGTCCATCAATTGTGTATCTTTTACACACTTCTGTGTGCCATGCCTACAACCCACTGCCCTGGCATAGGTCAGTCACCCCTCTAGCTGGGTGCACTATACCAGTGGTGAGGGTACAGGTGCATGAGCCCTGTACCCCTACAGTGTCTAAGTTCATTCTTAGACATTGTAAGTGCAGTGCTGCCATTAAGAGTATATGGTGCTGGGAGTTTGTCATTACAAACTCCACAGCAACAATAATGGCTGCACTGAAAACTGACAAGTTTGGTATCAAACTTCTCAGCACATTAAACCCACACTGATGCCAGTGTGGGATTTAATGAAAAATGCACACAGAGGGCATCCTTGAGATGCCCCCTGAAAAACGACCAGCCTCTGGTGGGTTCCCTGACTGGTACACACCAGGCTGCCACCACAAGACATGTTTCTGGACCCCTAGGGTGGGAGTCTACGCTCCCTGAGCCCAGAAACAAAGCTTTTCCTGGGCGGAGGTGTACACACCTCCCCCAGGCCAGGAAGAGCCATCTGTGGCAGGGGAGCTTCAAAGGCCAGGCAGCCTTTGTAATGCGACCCCCCAGCCTCTCCTGCTATCAGGAGCAGGCCCCCTTCCTGTCTCCCTCCCTTTCGGCGGGAAGACAGGCGGGAAAACTAGCCAGCCCAGGAGGTGTGCCCACCTCTGCCAACTCCACCCCTCAGGTGGGGGAGGCGAGGTGAAGCCCACTCTCCAGTGCTCGCCATCTTGCAGATGGCAGGCACTCCCCAATCAGGACTAGGGATTGTGCTCACTCCCCCACGTGGGGTGAGCACACCAAGGGTGTAGTCACCCTAAGGTCAGTAGCCCATTGGCTACTGACCTCAAGACCCCTAAAACGCCCTCCAAATACAGTATTTAGGGGGCAGCCCTGAACCAGGAAGGCAGATCCAGCAACAACAAGAAAAGGAAGAAGAAGGATGAGAAGCCGTGCAGAGCCAACAAGAGGACGACGCCCACTGACTTGGCCCCAGCCCTACAGGCCTGTCTCCCCTCGAACCTGCTCCTGCAAAACCCCGGCGTGTCCAGCGGCCAGCAACCTCAAAAACCCCGGAGGACCTGCCTGCCTTCAATTTCCAAGCTATTTCGCCCGTGAACACCGGACATGTTTGAACTGCAGCTTCTGGTGCCAGCCAGGAACCGCGAATCTCGCACACTCTGCACCCGCCAAATCCGGCCCGAGCTCGAGTGGGCAAATACCCAGAGGAGGTCCCCCCCGGCGATCCTGACCCGAGATCGGCGACCCCTGACCTGCCTCAAGCCTCCTGACGACGCCTGCAGCCTCAATCCAGAGGACCCCCCCTACCGTGACCAGAGAGGGTAAGAAAATCCGACCTCCCAAGGCACCCCTGCACCCGACGCCCCACGGCCTTGTGTGCCCAAACCAACGGTGCCTAACCAACCCTCTACATCCCAACTTACCCCTCAAAGTGGTGGTAGCTCCTGGAAGATCCTCGTCCCCGAGCCTGCAGTGTTTCTTTGTCCCGGAGAATCTCCATTGAAATCAACAGGGCACCCGACCTCAAAACAGCACCCTGCACCCGGCCGCCCTAGTGCCGCTGAGGGTACCCCTTTGGTGCTAACTTGGTCCCCAACGTGCCCTGAGCTTAACCCTAGGAGCTTTGCTCCCACAACCCCGTGGCCTGCTTGCCAGCAGCCTCCATCCGGAATCCCCCAATCCTCCATAGGATAACATTGGGCCTCAACACTCTGCACCCGGCCGCCCTAGTGCCGCTGAGGGTGCAACAACAGTGCATCACTGACCCTGGGAGACCCCTGAGTCTAACCCCAGAACCCTAACTCAAAAGACCGATTACTTACCTCAAAACCGATAACTCATTTTTCCTCATAGGATAACATTGACACTTTTTCTTCCAAAAGTTTCTAAGTGTCGACTTTTGAAAACTACAAATATTCCTTAAAAATCAGCCGAATAACCAAAACGCATTTTCTCAACTGTTTTCAGGAAATGTCCCAGTGCTGAATCTAGGATCCAGCACTGAGTAAGAAAAAGTATCGATAACCTAACTTACCTGCTAAGTGAATTTCCTCCCATAGGATAACGTTGGTGATTCTATGTGAAAAAGTTTCTAAGGGTCAACTTTTGAAATGCAATAATATTCTTTAAAAATCGTACAAACTACGAAAACGTAATTACTTACCTGTTTTAAGTAAATGTCCCAGTGCTGAATCTAGGAGTCCAGCACTGGATTACAAAAGTAACGTTAAAGTAACTTACCTGCGAATTGAATTTCCTTCCATAGGATAACATTGGTGGCTCTAGGTGAAAAGGTTTGTGTCAACTTTTGAAATGCAATAATATTCTTTAAAAATCGTACGTTTAACCAAAACTCATTTACTCACCTGTTTTCAGGAAATGTCCCAGGGCTGAATCTAGGATCCAGTCCTGTGTTAGCAAAAGTAATCTGAAAAGTAATTAACTGCATTTTTCTTAAAAAGCCCATTCAATTGAATGTACTATACCTGCAATGTGTTGCAAACTGCTTACTTAAAACTGTAACCAAAACCAGTACAAGTTACACTGCAATTTTGAACTGTGTTCATACAAGTAATTTACTACTGAAAAGTATTTTTATGCTTACCTGTGCCAGGCTTGCTTGGTTCTAGAAATAAAACAACAGTATATTTTTTTATACAAAACAATTGGCCTAGAGTTCAGTTCTTGAGTGTGTGGATTCATTTGCTGACTGAGTGTGTACATCAAATGCTTTACACTGTCCTCTGATACTGCCTTACTGCTCGACCAAGCTACCACTTTAGAGAGTAAGGTTCTATCTAACTTTAACCTCTGCCAAACCTCTGGGGACCCTTGGACTCTATACACACTGTACCTCACTTTTGTGCAGTGTGTATAGTGCCAGTTTCTCACAACAGCGCACTCTCTCCCCCCCTCCTCCTCGCAGCGCTACACGAGGGTCGGCACCCCGGCTTGGGGCGCACATCAGCCTCGTCCTATTTCAGCACACATCGGGTCCGCACAGGCGCCGAGACTCTGGTGCAGGGGCCCGGGGTGTCGTGGTTGCACCCCGACGGGGTAGGGGTGCAGATCGACACCATCACGCCGGAGATCAGGGCGCTATACAACTTTCCTCATGCTGCACCTGTATGATGGAAGCTTGCACTACTGCCTGCTTGTGTGCTTCGGTGAGGTTTGCACAGCTCCAGCCCGTGCTGTACCGGGTGTGAAGCTTCAAGTGCTGATGCATTGCCTCTACCTGCACAGTGAGAGAGAACTGCGCTGTGCGCTTTGCTTTTTTTTGGGAGTGGGGGAGGAGGGGTGTGCGCCGGCGTTGGAAGATTGCTCTCCTCCTTATCCTGCAGCGTCTCTGTGTTAGAGAACCTTGCATTGTTATCATACATTTGCACATGTTCTGTATGTTATTGAAGCTGGCACTGTTTCCTCCGCTGTTCTTGGTGGGTGCTTGTACTGCTGATGTTTGCTCTGTACTGGTGTGGTGGGTGCTTGTACTGCTGATGTTTGCTCTGTACTGGTGTACAGGTTCTGTGTGTACTAATTTTAGCATTTGTTAGCATCAGTGCTCCAGAGTACTATGTTTACCCACGCTACCCCAGTTTCCGAGAGCAAGGGAAGCTTGTCTGGTTGTCCGTGTGGGAGAGTCTTGCACCGTTGCTCAACATGCCGCCCCTGTTCTTTCTGGAAGCTAGGCTGCACTGCCTCTGTCAGTTTTTAAGGGAAGCCTGCACCGTTGTTACCCGTGTTATACATACTCTTCATGTGCGGGAGGCTTGCGCTCCTGCGTTGTATCGGTTTTAAGTTTGGGAGGAAAGCACACAGTGCTGCACGTGATGTCATCCGTTCGCTGCTTCCGTAGTTCCAGTTCCATGTGTAAGACAAGCAGCACCCGCTACTGTGTAAGCTGAGTGCATAATCTGTCAGAGGGAAGCTTGCACAGCCACTCGTTTTGCTGTATCTATTCTGGGTTAAAGGAAGCATGCAGTGCCGCAGTGCCTTTATTTAACTTGTATATATGAGGAACTCTTTCCCTCTTTTACATGATGTGTGTTTCAGGGCAGCGTGATATTCTGCTGCCTGTTCTATACCCGTTTTCTAAGCCAGTGAAGCTTGCACTGTGCTTGAGTAAGCTTGAACTGCTGCAGCCGGTGCTGTACCTGCCTGGGTATCTAGATAGTCTGTGGGAGGGAAGGCTGCACTACAGCAGCCCAGTCAGCCTATTTTGTGCATAAGGGAGACTTGCCTACTGCTGCACCTCTCGTTTTCTGAGGGAAAACGATAGTGCTGTAGCCCTTGCAGTAACATTTATATGTGTGGGGCAGTGCTTAATTTGTAGAAAAATAATAGCCAGGGCTCTCGTCAGGAGTCCACTGCAGCTTCCACCCCACATTGCCCTGCCATGCTCACTGTGACTTACTTCCAATAAACAGTAGATGTTAAAGCGAGTAAGCTTTAAGAGGGTATTGATATTACTCTGTGGTAAAGCCGGCAGAGAGGTTTTTTTTACTAAGCAATGGTTTTAGCGTTGGTTACCCCCATTACACACCTTGCGTGTAGAAGATTTGCTCTCACAGAATCCATATAAGCCATTCTTTAGGAGGGACTCTATATTGTTTTGGCATCTGTAATTTTGTACATATGTTATTTTAAGGCAGATGGTTGCCTGTGCGAAAGCTTTACACAATACAGTAAGCCTGAGTTCGTTATGGTGACAACACACCAGTGATAAAGGCTGTAGGCCCTCTTGGTTCAGGGGGAAACATTAGATCACATGCCATAGATCTATTCTATTATAAAAAAGAACCAAAGGCTGTACACCTAACTTTTCGTATAAAAACATGTTAAAGTCGATAGTCTTTTAATAGCGGATTGTCGTTACACCATGTTAGAGCATGTAGATGGGTATTTTGTTACAAGGAAGCAAAAAACTTACCTTCGTAAGCAAGGGGTTTGATGTTAATTAACTCTTTTTCAAACCCTTAGGGTATAACATTTTAACTAAGGTAATGCTTGCTAGATCCTCTTATAAAAACCTGACAGGTTTAGTTATCTGATGTTCAATGAAGGTAGTAGGGTGCACACCAATGTACTAATTTTTTCAAAACTTGTCCATAATAATCCAAGAATGCGTGCACGACGGTGTGGCGCCTTGCCCAAATGACACCTGATTTGATACGACCATGGATGAATGGGGCTTCCTTGTGCCCCAAACCGACTGCACAGCTGCGTAGCGCCACTATGGCAGAACGTTTCATTTTTTCTGATTTTTAATCCTTATTCAACTATATGTTCCATGCATTTTCCACCATTTTTTTGCGTATAACAGCTTGAATCCACACGCGGAAAGTATAATGCCTTTTTGCAAGTTTCTCATGTAAAAGATGTGCCCATCCGGACCTCTTTCTAAAACACGACAGATGCAGGAGTTCGTCCAAAGCAGCATTTATTTAAAAACCCAATGCATTTCGGGCAACCAGTGCCCTTCGTCAGGGAACACTATGAATGACAATAAAACAAATATCCATTACTGTAATGTCCATTAATCAACATCTTGCATCATCACTATAATGCTATATTAAATATAACCTTTATTACATTTCAACCCCTCCTCATTACCTACAATAGGCCCCTTCTTAAGTGATGTCTGTGATGCGACTCTATTCTCATGGCGAACCTATCTTCTTAAAAAACAAACACCCCATAAATCCCTCAGTTGCGCAGTACAAAAAACTACCCCTTCTTTCTGACACTACAATTTTTCAATTCACTTCATTCTACATTTCCCCTTTGCATTCACACTGCACTCACCTACTACATTAAATTTACATAAATCCCCATAGATCCCTTATCTCACTCCACGACTCACTACATACTCGTTGTCAATCCCCAATCATTCATCGCACTCCTTCATTATCCCCTTGAGGACTGGGGGGTACAAGAATTAAATATTAATAGGGGAACTGCTTGGAGTCAGGCTAAGGGCATGTAAAACACCAGAGTGGAAAGGGAGCAGATTCAGCAGCGTGAATGCGGATTGGAGATGCAAGGGGATAATGAAGGAGTGCGATGAATGATTGGGGATTGACAACGAGTATGTAGTTTTTTTAAGAAGATAGGTTCGCCATGAGAATAGAGTCGCATCACAGACATCACTTAAGAAGGGGCCTATTGTAGGTAATGAGGAGGGGTTGAAATGTAATAAAGGTTATATTTAATATAGCATTATAGTGATGATGCAAGATGTTGATTAATGGACATTACAATAATGGATATTTGTTTTATTGTCATTCATAGTGTTCCCTGACGAAGGGCACTGGTTGCCCGAAATGCATTGGGTTTTTAAATAAATGCTGCTTTGGACGAACTCCTGCATCTGTCGTGTTTTAGAAAGAGGTCCGGATGGGCACATCTTTTACATGAGAAACTTGCAAAAAGGCATTATACTTTCCGCGTGTGGATTCAAGCTGTTATACGCAAAAAAATGGTGTAAAATGCATGGAACATATAGTTGAATAAGGATTAAAAATCAGAAAAAATGAAACGTTCTGCCATAGTGGCGCTTCGCAGCTGTGCAGTCGGTTTGGGGCACAAGGAAGCCCCATTCATCCAAGGTTTAGTTATCTGCCAGGCTTGCATATTAAAACAAGCATTTGCAATGCAATAGGTTTCGCATTTATGCGAGTTAAAGCTATTGGCATTGTAAATAACAATGCCTTTTATTTAGGTTTTAAAAACAAAAACAAAAAAACCCCGCATTATTTGCAATGTCAATAGCTCAAACTCGCGAAAATGCGAGACCTATTGCATTGCAAATGCTTGTTAATAGTTACAAAGATCTAATTCAGTGCTGACATCTGATTTCAAGTAACTTTTGCAAAGTTCTATTTTAAACAGCATCTGAAAGAGACACGTTAGTGACAGATTCCTTACCTTAGAATATCCCCAGGCGTCAGGCTGGATCTGGAAAGTTTTTGCGTAGCAGTACCCTTGCGCGTCGGTAGGCGGCGTCGTGCGGCTCCGCGTCCGTCGTCGGCGTTGTGATCGCCGGGATGACGTCGCGGGCAGTACTTAGACGCCGCCCCTGCGCGCTGACGTCAGTTCTGTACACGACTTTCCGCGCCAGGAACGCAGAGCCATGCAAGAAGCTGACATAGGTGTCTGAAAAATACTAGGGCCCTGAAAGGGATGTCCTTAACCCTAGAAATCAGTTCGCAGAACGGGGAGGATGGGTGGGGCGGTAAGGAATCTGTCACTAACTACTGTCTCTTACAGATATATCGCCGGGATGACGTCGCGGGCAGTACTTAGACGCCGCCCCTGCGCGCTGACGTCAGTTCTTCTTTTTCCGCGCCAGTAAGCGCAGATCAGGGAAGAGCAGTGCCCTAGTCAATTTTTGACTAATTTTCTTGTGAATTTTTTCACTGTTTCTTTTTCGAGTCTTCACGACTCCTAGGTGTTGTAGGGATGCCCGACTTCAAGCCATGCGACGTCTGTGGTCGAATGATGTCGATCACAGACCCGCACTTAGAGTGTCTCTACTGTCTCGGCCGAGACCACGACACGAAGTCGTGCCCTGACTGCCGGAAACTTCACCCGAAGGCTTTGCGAGAGCGGTCTCGAAAGCTACTCGAGGTCCGGCAGTCGGCTCCGCGCCGCACCAAGCCCCGGTCCCGGGAGAGGTCGAGGGGCCGGTCGCGGAGTCCCCGCCGGTCGTCGGAGTCCAAGTCTTCGCGCTCCTCGGGTAAGTCGAAGCACAAAAAGTCTAAGAAGCATCATCGCTCTAAGACTTCGCCTCGCCGGTCTCGCGACTCGGCTGAGGCCCCAGTCGGCACCTTCCCCGCCCCCGCGGCCCCGGACATGCCTGTAGAGCCGCCCCCGCATTACCCGTCCTTTCCAAGTTCGGGGGCGACTCCGGCCGAAATACAGGAATTCCTGTCGGCCATGGCCCGCCTCTTCGGGCCTTCAGGTCCCTCCGGTGCGCCTTCGGGCCCCGCGGGCCCTGATGGGGTTGCCCCGGCGCCGCCGTCGGCTCCGGTCCCGGCGCCGCCTGTCCCACCAGCCTTCATCCCGGCTCCGGCCCCGGCCTCGATCCCGGCTCCGGTGGTACCGCAACTCCCATCGACGCCGGTTGACCTAACCACGCCTCTGCCGACGTCCCCGGTGCCGTTCCTGACGCCGTCCGGGGCTCCGGACGGCGTCGGTCCCCGGCTTTCTCCGGCTCCGGACATGGAGCCGGACCGACGTCGCTCGACGCCGGCTCCGGCGCCGATGAGACCTTGGGTCCCAAATGTCCCTCCTCCTCCATATTTTGAACAAGAGGAGGACCAGGAGAGCTGGGAGGGGTCTGAGGACCCTCTCACACAACAGTGTGAGTATGATCCAGACTGGGCTGAGGAACTTGGGGATGCCAATGGTCTAGACACCTCCCCTGACACTGGCATGCTGTCTCCTCCCGTGGCTACGGAGGAGGGAAGCTAATTTTGCAACGGTGTTGCGTAGAGCAGCTGGAGCCTTACATCTCCAATTGCCTACTGTGGCCGTCAGGACTAACCTCATGACAGAAGTGCTTCAGCCGGCGGCTTCCTCCTCGGAGACTGTGCTGCCGTTTAATGATGCACTCACTGACGTTCTTTTGGGTGCCTGGTCCAAACCCACCACAGGGGCTCCTGTGGACAGGAACGTGGCCCGACGCCATCGCCCTGCTCCGGGCGACCCCTTGTTTCTCTCCCAACATCCCACCCCGAGAGCTTGGTTGTCCAAGCCTCTGCCTCCCAAACCGCCTTCCCTACCGCCCCTCCGGATAGGGAATCCAAACGCCTGGACCAATTTGGGAAGAAGGCTTTTCTTCCTCCAGTGCTGGCTTGCGGTCCGTCAACACCGCTTGCCTTTTGGGCCGATATACCCACTCCCTGTGGGATTCGGTGGCGGCTGTTTTGCCGCAGTGTTCTGAGGAGGTCCAGACACTGCTTACCCGCGCCATTGCGGAAGGGCGAGATGCGGCTAAATACACCATACGTTGTGGCCTTGATACCGCCGACTCGCTGGGCAGATCGCTTGCGACGACGGTGGCGCAACGTCGCCACGCCTGGCTGAGAACAACTGGTTTCTCGGGTGATGCCCAGAATACACTCATGGACATGCCCTTTGATGGAGTCGGTCTTTTTGGTTCAAAGGCAGACCATGCGCTGGAGCGTTTTAAGGACTCACAGGCTACTGCCAAGTCCCTGGGCCTTTCTGTTGTACGCCCTCCGCTCACCTCTGCTTTTCGCCCTTTCGTGGCCACGGAAGGGGCGCCCAGTCACGTCAGCTGCCCAGCCACCGGCCCGCGCAGCAAGCGTCTTCGCATGGCCGAGGATGTGGATACCGCCGTGGCGGTTCGGGCAACCAGCGTGCGGGTCAGGCCACCACCTCCAACCCGTCCGCGGCCTCCAAGCCCTCCTAGTCCCTCCTTTCCGGTGCACTGCACGCCAGTCGGGGGCAGGGTCCGCCATCACCTTCACCACTGGCGTCCCATCACCTCGGACAGGTGGGTCTTGGACATTGTCCGAAGGGGCTACTCCCTCCCCTTCGAGACCACCCCCCAGCCATGCCACCTCAATTCCACCGCATGTCAGGGGATCATTTGGTACTTCTGCAGAAGGAAGTCACGGCCCTCTTGGCCAAGAGGGCCATCGAGCATGTTCCGACCCCAGAAGTAGGACGTGGTTGCTACTCCCACTACTTCCTGGTGCCCAAAAAGGACAAGGAGGACATGCGTCCTATCTTGGACCCCCGGAACGTCAATCGCTTCCTCCGGAAGGAGAAGTTCAAGATGCTCACCCTAGCTCAGGTCTTGACTGCCCTCGACCCTGGAGACTGGTTGGTAGCGTTGGACTTGCAGGACGCTTATTTTCACATCCCCGTCCTGCCTGCCCACCGGCGTTACCTGCGGTTCACGGTAGGCCTCGAGCATTTTCAGTTCACCGTGCTCCCCTTTGGTCTTACAAGTGCCCCTCGGGTGTTCACGAAAGTGATGGCGGTGGTCGCAGCTCATCTGCGCCGGGCAGGGGTTCCAGTCTTCCCCTACCTCGACGACTGGCTGCTGAAGGCGGGCTCGTCCCAGGCAGTCGTCTCCCACCTCCAGACTACGGCCGAACTCCTGCACTCGCTGGGGTTCTCCATCAATGTGCCAAAGTCGCATCTGATTCCTTCTCCACAGCTCCTTTTCATCGGAGCAGTTCTGGACACGACGCAGTTTCGGGCCTATCCTCCCGAACGGCGAGTCCGGGATATTCAGGCTATGATTCCGATCTTTCAGCCTTTATCCTGGGTTTCGGTACGGATGACCCTGAGGCTGCTGGGCCTCATGGCCTCCTGCATCCTGCTGGTCAATCATGCCAGATGGCATATGCGGGCTCTGCAGTGGGACCTAAAGTTCCAGTGGGCGCAGCACCAGGGCAACCTGTCCGATCACGTACAGATCTCGGAGGGGACTGCAAAACAGTTGCAGTGGTGGCTCTCAAACTGGCAATGGGTCATGGGCAGATCCCTCTCCCTTCCCCAGCCAGAGCACACAGTTGTGACGGATGCGTCCCTTCTGGGATGGGGCGGTCACATGGGAGAGGCGGAGATCAGAGGCCTCTGGTCTCCGGCGGAGTCCCGGCTCCATATCAACCTTCTGGAGCTCCGGGCGATCCGACTTGCACTCAAGGCATTCCTTCCCTCTGTCAAAGGGAAGGTAGTGCAGGTGTTCACAGACAACACCACCGCCATGTGGTATTGCAACAAACAAGGCGGGGTGGGATCGTGGACCCTTTGTCAGGAGGCTCTGCGCCTCTGGACATGGCTGGAACATCAGGGCATGTTCCTGATGGTTCAACACCTGGCAGGTTCCCTGAACGCCAGGGCGGACGAACTCAACCGCAGGTGCATGATGGATCACGAATGGCGTCTTCACTCGGAAGTGGCGCAAGGACTCTTTCTACAGTGGGGAGAGCCTTGGTTAGATCTAGTCGCCACCGAAGAGAACGCGCAATGTCATCAGTTCTGCGCGTTGGAATTTCCAAGGCGGCACTCGCTCGGCGACGCTTTTCGTCGCGAGTGGAGTTGCGGTCTGTTGTACGCCTTTCCGCCTATACCACTTCTACCCAGAGTGTTGAAGAAGATTCGGCACGACCGGGCCCAAGTCATTCTTGTGGCTCCGGACTGGGCTCGAAGAGTTTGGTATCCCGAGCTACTCAGTATGAGCGTAGATCCCCCGATCCGTCTGCCTCTTCGGGAGGATCTTCTGTCGCAGCATCAGGGGACGGTCCTCCACCCGAACCTGTCCAGCCTCCACCTGCTTGCGTGGAGATTGAGCGGCGGCAGTTGATTCCTTTTGACTTGCCTCCCGAAGTTTGTGATTTGATTCTGGCAGCCAGGCGTCCCTCCACTAAGGTGGTATACGCCTGCAGGTGGAACAAGTTTGTGGCATGGTGCACAGCAAAGGCTGTGAATCCCCTTTCTGCCCCTCTTTCTGAGGTTCTTCTGTTCCTTCTTTCCCTGGCCCAACAGGGTTCTGCCCTGGGTACCATCAAGGGCTATCTTTCTGCCATCTCAGCCTTCCTCAGGCTTCCTGATCAGCCCTCCCTTTTCAAGTCCCCTGTTGTTAACAGGTTTCTAAAAGGCATTACACACCTCTTCCCTCCTGTTCCGTTTGTAATGCCTCAGTGGGACTTGAACTTGGTTCTTACCTTTCTTATGTGCGCTCCCTTTGAGCCTCTACATAACTGTCCTCTTCGTCTTCTCACTCTGAAGACAGCCTTTCTGGTGGCCATCGCCTCCGCTCGGCGGGTGAGTGAGCTCCAGGCTCTTTCATGCAAACCTCCCTTTCTGTCTGTCCATCCAGACAAGGTTGTTCTTCGGACGCTTCCGTCCTTCTTGCCAAAGGTGGTTACTGCCTTCCACATTGGGCAGACCATCACTTTGCCCACCTTCTTTCCGCCTCCGCATCCTTCCAGAGAGGAAGAGAGGCTCCACCGTCTGGACCCAAAACGTGCGCTTTCTTTTTATATCAACCGCACACAACACTTCCGGGTGGATGACCAGCTCTTTGTTGGCTACGTGGGCGCCAAAAAAGGTCGGGCGGTGCACAAGAGAACCATCTCCCGCTGGGTAACCTTGTGTATCAAAGCCTGCTATTCTTTGGCTAAGAAGGAGCCTCCTGTTGGGCTGCGTGCCCATTCCACCAGGGCAACGGCTGCTACCACGGCTTTAGGCCGCGGTGTTCCGCTGCAGGATATCTGTCAGGCAGCTACGTGGGCCTCGCTGCACACGTTTACCAAGCATTACTGCCTTGACAGTCAGGTCCGGAGGGACGGCTTCTTTGGCCGTTCTGTCCTCCGGGACTTCCTTGTCTGATCTTTGTTCGCAGACCCACCACCGGGGTTGGTATTGCTGGGGTATCTATTCTAAGGTAAGGAATCTGTCACTAACGTGTCTCTTTCAGATGCACAAGTTACTAACTTGTGTAACGATATATCTGTAAGAGACAGTAGTTAGTGACAGATTCCTTACCGCCCCACCCATCCTCCCCGTTCTGCGAACTGATTTCTAGGGTTAAGGACATCCCTTTCAGGGCCCTAGTATTTTTCAGACACCTATGTCAGCTTCTTGCATGGCTCTGCGTTCCTGGCGCGGAAAGTCGTGTACAGAACTGACGTCAGCGCGCAGGGGCGGCGTCTAAGTACTGCCCGCGACGTCATCCCGGCGATCACAACGCCGACGACGGACGCGGAGCCGCACGACGCCGCCTACCGACGCGCAAGGGTACTGCTACGCAAAAACTTTCCGGATCCAGCCTGACGCCTGGGGATATTCTAAGGTAAGGAATCTGTCACTAACTACTGTCTCTTACAGATATATCGTTACACAAGTTAGTAACTTGTGCATTAGCCTCCAAGAGCTGGCCAGTATATACTTGGCCTGAATAAAGTGTAACTGTGGTGTGAAATTCATCCAAGGGGCCACACAGTGGGTCAGTTTGATCTGAATTGACAGGGATGAATCCTTTGAGCTCAGCAGAATGTTCAGGCTGGGAGCTGTGGGCATCCTGTTGGCACAACAGTGTCAAATCCTGCCTGAGAGGTCTGAGGCACATGTAACACGGTTTTTTCCCTTAAAATGGGATCAGACCAGACCATAATTCTCATGTGTAGGAAAGTGGATTATTGTGTGGTTGTATGACCTCAATATGTAATAATGTGACAATCGTTATCCAGTCCAGTTAGGTTTCTTTAGCAAACATTTAGCTCAGTCATGGGTAGCTGTTGCACAGAGCAGTCAGACTTAGTCAAAGGAGCAAGTATAAAGCATGTAGAAGCACCACAGCAACAGGTGAGTAAGAGAACACAAAATTCCAACACTAATTTATAAAAATAAATGGTATTTTTAGCTTAAATTAGACAATAAAACGCCAAATATCTTCCGAGGGGAATCGGAGATGATTTTAAAAGGAAAGTGAATTCTTTTAAGTTCCAATAAATCTTTGTAATCGGCGTTGCGGTTCCTGAGCCAATGGCTAGTACGACTACAAATCCTCTCTTTGACTGGCCACAACGGCTGGGGAGTGAGTCACAGGGGCCACTTAGGTACAGGGAGAGTGTTAACTGTCGGGTACAGCAGACTCAGGGTCCTCATAGACTGATACTCCTGGATTGCGGTTCCAGCAAAGTGGCCCTGATACTAGGGATGAAGGGTGCTGTGAATATGCAGAGAATGCTGTACCTGTGGAAGATATGTGAAGAGTATTCCTGGGGCTGCTCCGGGGTCCATGAGCTTCAGGACTCAATCTCCCACGATGTCCCAGTGGACTCCAATGCAGGTTCAGTTGCCACTGATCGACTGGTCTCCGGTTACAACGGTCTTCAGCAGTTACCCACAGGTGAGTGCCTCTCTCTTGCAGGAGAACCAGGGTCCACTTCGACAATGGCCAGGAGTCCCATGGACTTGGGGGCACCTCGGGCAGGTCAGGACTCAGTCTCCTAGCAGGCACGGCTGCATACAATGGCGGGCACTCAATCCTGGGTAGCTGGGCTCTTGTAGGTGCTGGCTTCCTTCAGCTGTTGTGTCCCTGATGCTGAACAGCAGACTAATCACCTAGACCTTGTCTCTTCTTCTGACCTGGGACAAGTGGATCCTTTTTCCACAAGTTGCCACTGCAAGGACAGTCCTCTTTGCGAGTCTCTCAGGTTCAGCCGGTATAGCCCAGTCTTAGGTGAAGCCTCTCTTTGCTGGGCTCAGGGAGCAACAGGACAGTCTTCTTTCAGTTCGGGGAACACATGGAGCTCTTCTTCCACGAGTGGGCACACCAGGCATAGTCCTCTTTGCCAGTTCCTTGAGTTCAACTGGTCCAGTCCGTCCCTCTCCCTTTGCTGTATTCAGGGAGCATTAGGGTTGTCATTTGTAAGTATTCTTGCCAGAGCAGCTGTGATCTGAGGACTGTGGTTCTGGGGTGCCACTTTTATTCCATGTTCTGGTTTGTAGGAGGGGAGGACTCCAGCCAATGGAGAAATAGTTGCAACAAGGCTACCCTTCCAACTATACATCACTTCCTAGGGGTTTGGTCACCAACCAATTCATGTGTGGAGCCCTGGTCACACTCCTGCGATGTGCCCATAGTGAGCCACTGCTCCTGGAAAACCAGTTCTGCTACAGGTTTTCACCCTCTGGAGGAGATGCCAGCCTGTCTGCCTACACAAAGGAGCTGGCAGGCGAAGGTGTGATCTCCATTTGCTTCACTAAGCGGGTAGCCTCTTTGAAGCTTGGCCATCTATGTCCACCACCAGGTAGTAATTCTGCTGAAGGAGGTCACACCTCTTCCCTTAAATAATTCTTAAATAAATAATTAAATAATTCTTTGTTCCATGTTCCTGGGAGCACTTCACACTTCCAAGTAGGAGGGCAGCATGCTGTCTTTGGTGACATCTGCTGCAGACAGACAGGAAAGTCTATCAGAGGCTTGGACAACAAAGTAGTGACTGTAAGTAACCTTCCTATTAAAAGTTAATTTAAATCTGATCTCAGCAATCGGATATAATGTAATGATTAATTTGATACCTTGAAGTAATCTCTTTAGAAGTCCCAAATGGAAGTTAGCACTTAGCACAGTGATTGGTGAAACCCAATGTTAGCCAATGGGTCCCTGACAGTGAAAACAGCAATTTTGGGTTTTAAATGTCAGGGTGTGTTAAGCACAAAAAATGTCCTCTGTACTAAGCACCCAGCCTGGTGGGTTACCAAAGCCTTCCCTAGGGGTGGATTTTTAATATTAAAAAGGAAGGTTTTGACCTGGCTAAAGAGTTTCTTTTTGCCAGGTCGAGTTGGCAGGTTTAAAGTTACTCAACTAGGTTGCAGGGGCAAGCCTAGAGTCACGTTTTCACCCTGTCACTGTAGTGGTGGCACAATTAAGTGCTGCAGTCCACTAGTGAAATTCAGCTTACAAGCCTTGGTACTTCTTGTAGCATATTTCTCATAGAAACATCTAGCTGCAGATTCCTTACCTTAGAATATCCCAGGCGTCTGGCTGGATCTGGAAGACTTTTGCTCAAGCAACACCCTTGAACAGCAGTACGTGTCGTCGGTCGCTGCACGTGTCGTCGTCCGCGGTGAAAGTGAAGTCCATGTCAGCTATATAGGTGCCACCTTGGCGCTCTGTCAGTTCTTTTCTTCCCGCACCAGCTAGTGCATATCTGTGAAGAGAGCTACCCTCTGTCACTTTGACAGGCTTTTTTCAACATTTTGTCGAACATTTTTAGTGTGTGGCTTTTTCCTCAATGTCGAAGAAGACTTCTGGATTCAAGCTGTGTCGCACCTGCCATCTCACCAGTTTGTCTATGGTGCCTGGAGAGTGGGCACAACTCGAAGTCATGCTCTGACTGCCGGGCCATTGTTTAGAAGTCTTTGAGGGAGCAGTCCCTGATGCTGCTTACGACCCGGTGTTCGACTCCACGTCGTTCGCCCCAGAAGTCTCGTTCCCAGTCGAGGGGCAGGTCTCTGCACCGCTCCGGGAGCCCCAAGTCCTTGTCCTCCAACTCAAAGTCGTCAAGCATGCTTCAACGTCTCCCTGCCCGTCGGCCGATGTGAAGGAGGAGACATGATGCCCTAGGCCTCGTTCTGCGGAACCTGCGCCTGGGTCGGCTCCGCGCTTCCCTGCCTTTCCAGGATCTGTAGCGACCCCCGCCCCGCTGAAAGAATTCCATGATGCCATGTGCCTCTTATTTGGGCAACCTGAATCTCCTGGCACGCATTCAGGCCCCGGAGGCTCAGGAGTGGTTCCATCGGGTTCCACACCGGTGGCTCCATACCCGGCGCCGATGCCCCAATGGATCTGATGGCAGATTCGGAACAGTGCCGGTCGTTCCCCTGCGACTTTCCCTGGTGCTGGCCCCCCCACTGAGACCCGGCACCGCCAGCATCAACCCTTTTCTCATCCCTGTGGAGCCGGATCAATGCCCATCGAAGCGCAGACAGCACCCTTGGGTCCAAGGTCGATTCTTCAGCTTTATTTTGAGGGGCTAGTAATGGAGAATGATTGAGAAGGCTCGCTGGACCCTTTACAAGACTAGCCTGAGCACGAAATGAACTGGTATGAGGAATTGGGAGAGGGCAGTGGTCTGGATACCTCCCCAGATTCTGGCCTGCTTTCTCCTCCTACCGTGACTGCGAAGGAGGGAGCCTCATATGCTGTGGTGGTGAGAAGGGCAGCTGAGGTCCTGGACCTTCAGCTCCCTTCGGTGGAAGTCCAGATGAGCATCTTGACAGAGGTCCTGCAGCCGGGTGTCTCCTCCTTGGAACCCTTCCTACCTTTTAATGAAGCCTTGACTGATGTCCTCTGGGAGCCTGGTCCAAGCCCTGCACTGGTGCCCCTGTGAATAGGACAGTTGCCCGCCGCCATCGTCCTGCACCTGGTGACCCAAACTTCCTCACCAACCACCCTACCCAAGAGAGTTTGGTGGTCCAGGCCTCTACCTCACAGGGTGCGTTTCCCTATGCACCCCCGGACAGGGAATCCAAGAGGCTGGATAGTTGGGCAAGAAGATTTTTTTTCTTCCGCTAGCCTTGCATTGCGGTTGATGAACACTACAATGTCTATTGGGCCGTTACGCCCACTTCTTGTGGGAAACGGCTGCACAGGTCCCGGAGGAGGCCAGGGTCATTCTCTCCCAAGCAGTATCAGATGGGAGAGATGCGGCAAAGGAGGGTGAGCAAATTGCAGGCTCTGTCATCCAAGCCTCCTTACCTGACCATCTTCCCTTATATGTTGGTGCTTCGCACTAGGGCCTTTTTCTTACCGAAAGTGGTAACACTATTCCATGTGGGGCAATCAGTCACCTTGCCCACTTTATATGTTGCTCTGCATCCCTCTAAAGAGGAGGAGCGGCTCCACCGTCTGGACCCAAAAAGAGTGTTGTTGTTCCACCTTTACCGCACTAAAAAGTACCAGATGGACGACCAACTCTACGTGGGGTACGTTGGTGCAGAAGAGGATTATCTCGTGAGGAGTCATCCTCTGTATCAAAATTTGCTACCCTCTGGCCAAGAAATAGCCTCCTGAAGGATTAGGAACTCATTCCACAAGAGCTAAGGCTGCGACTACAGCATTGCAACGTGGTCTTCCAGTCCTTGTTAGGCAGCAATGTGGGCGTCCCTGCGCACGTTCACTAAGCACTACAGCTTGGACAGTCAAGTCTGCAGGGATGGCCTTTTTGGCCGCTCTGTCATGCAGGACTTCCTGGTGTAAACTTATCTGCAGTCCCTCCTCTGTGGCTGGTATTGCTTGGGTATCTCTTCTAAGGTAAGGAATCTGCAGCTAGATGTCTCTTATCAGATGGACAGGTTACTTCCCTTCGGTATGTGGCTACAGGGACCCAAGAAGCTGCCTGAGGCAACTTGACCTGAATTGGACTTTGCTGTTGGCCTGTGCCTGATCTCTACCTGGACTGGACTTCGCTGTTGGCCTGTGCCTGATACCCTGGGAGTTTCTATGCACCCTCCCCGGAGGCCCTGGGGGAGTCTTGGAAGAGTAGGTCTGTGGTTGTTTTGGCACCAGAAAAAACATTGAAAAAGGTTTTCCTCCAGAGCTCCTGCGGGAAAAAGTATCTGGCCCGCAGTTCCATAGTATCAGTTTGAATTTTAGCTTTATCCCTCTCAAGGCTCCCAGCAACTGTAGAATGAACAGCTAAGTCCCATTCTGCATTGGGACGGCGAAAAATGTCAGCAAGAAATCTCCAGAGCCCCAGCTGCACCAACCTGCATCATGTATCCAGCCTTTGGTTCTGTAGGAAAGAACTCCTGTTTGACATGGTCACCCCCACTTTTTGCCTGGTACGTGATGTGATTTCGGCTGAAAGTTCACTGGGATTCCTGCTACTCAGGTCCCCAGTACCAGATTTCTTTCTCAAAACTGTACAATTGTTCCCCCAATTGGCAATGCCTTTAGTACCCTCTATTAAGTCTCTAGTAAATGGTACCCAGGGCCTGAGGTACTAAAGAGGGTCCCCCAAGGGCTGCAGCACGAATTGTGCCACCCTTAGGGGCCCCTCACTAAATTTTATGCAGGGCGGGTATCGCAGGCTGCGTGTTTTGGTGCAGGCAATACTGAAAACATGACCTGACACACATCCCTGTGTGCCGGGCCCCCTAACACTGCATGTGGTACTTGTAAGTCACCCCTACAGCAGGCCTTACAGCCCTAAGGCAGGGTTCTTGGTATTACATGTGAGGGCATACCTGCACAAGCAGATATGCCCCTGTGCTGGGCAGTTCAATTACTGCCAGTGCAACTGGAAAGGGAGTCATTTTAGAACATGTGCTGGACACTGGTGAAAACGAGATCCCCAGCTACATGAAAGCTTCACTGAAAATAGTGGTGTCTGGTATCAAACATCTCAAAGAGATAAACCCAGACTGATTCCAGTGTTGGATTTACCAATACATGCACACAGAGGACACTTTAGAGGTGCCCCCTGAAAACCTACCAGCCTCTGGTGTGCTCGCTGACTGGTTTCTGCAAGCCTGCCACCCAAAACACTGTTCTGACCTCCCAGGGTGAGAGCCTTTTGCTCTCAGGAGACCCAGAACAAAAGTCTGTCTGGGAAGAGGGTGTCACAACCCCTCCCACAGAATGTCCTGCTGATTAGTCTTCCTAGGCTGGCATGCTTCAAAGAGCTTCTGCCTTTGAAAGGCGAATCTGGCTCCCCTTACAGGAGAGGAAGCCGACCCCCTTTGTCTAGAGTCCCTTTGGCACCTGGACAGGCGGGGAGATTAGCTAGTCAGGTAGGCGTGCCACCCCCAGTTCAGTACCACTCCTCAGGTGGACTAAACTGAGGTGGACAAAACTTTTGAGAAGTAGCCATCTTTGTTGAATTCTGGGACAGGGTTATGCACATTTCCCACAGGAAGTGATCATATAGGGGGCATAGTGACCCGAAGGTCAGTAGCCCATTGGCTACTACACTACACTCCCCTAACGCCCCTTAATTCAGTATTTAGGGGAGCCCCTGGCACCAGAAGAACAGATCCTGATGACCTGAAGAAAGAAGACGGACAAAAAGAGTAGCACAGCAAGAACAGAAGACCCAGCAACTGACTTGGCACCAACCCTGGTGGCCTGCCTGCAGGCTTCGCCCATTGCACCAAAAGTGAACTTGTCCTGCAGCTGCTAAGTCCCCAAAACCCGGGAGACCTGCCAGCCTGTGCCTAGGATACAAGACCTCCTGAGGCACAGCGGAACCGTCCACTGCATCCTGCAGATAGCAAAATAAAGACCAAGAGGGCTTCGGCCCTGCTAAAACCTGACACTGCCAAACACCACTGCACCCGAGCCCCCAACCCCGTGTCAAAGTGGGCCCAAGTTGTCAGCGTGGCCCCTAAGTCCTCAAGGTACCAAGTCCACTGTGGAGTCCACGTGAACTCCTAGACGTCGCCTACAACATCTGTTGGCAGGCCCCCTCAACCGCGAGTGTTGCTGGACGGAGAAACCCAACACCCCAAAGACCCTCTGCACCTAAATGCCCCATCCCAGGAGAAGAGGACCAAAGGTGTCCCCACGTCCCCCCAACATCGCAAGAACCAAAGCCTCTCAGTCCCCTCCTGCAGCCTCTTTGTGACCGGACCGATTCCCATTGGTTTGCATTGGGCACCCGATGCTGTTAGCACCACTGCAACCGGCCGCCCTAGTGCCCCTGGAGGTGACCTCTTGGTGCTGCCTTGGACCTTGCCCTCACCTTTGACCCAAGACACTGGTCTCATAAGTCACTGACAAGAACTGGTAAAATGCATATTTTATTCCTTCTGTAGGTTAGCATTGCAGAACTCGGGTATTGCACTAAGTGTCGCCTTTTTGAAGTATTTCTCTTTAAAAACGTACTTAGCTGAACGATTTTCTTCTAATGCCTAAACATATATAAAGATATTTGCCATTTGTATACATTTTTATAAATTGGTGTGGATTTCCTTCTTGGGTCATGCATCTCATTTATTGACCATTGTGTGTATTTGCAGATGTCTTGCACTCCTCTGTGATAAGCCTAAGGCTACTCGACCACACTACCCCCTAGCACAGCACCTTCAGATTGCCATAGCAAGGTCCCTGTCCACTCGTAAGGGAACCTCTGGACTCTTTACATGATATATCTCATTTTGATATATAAAGAGCCAGCTTCCTACAGGTTCCATGGCGGTGGCTACAATTTCAGTTGCAGTCCGCTCAAGGAGGATTTTTACTCTCAAAAAGTGTGCTGGGACTTAGAAACCTTTTCAACTTTTTGACTTCCAGACTTTAGTCGGAACCAATCCACTTGGTGTATCTGACCCAGTCTCCATCACAATCGGCCTGAAATTGCACTTTCGTGCTGGTCTACTGTGCCCTTTCACTTACATTGGATGCTTTATTTTTCTTTGAGCTATTTTCAGGTATAGCTGTAAAAATTCATGTGTGCGGTTTCACTTATTAGATTTGTGTTATTTTGGTTGTGTTTTACTCATAGCATTTGTCTCTATATTTTAAAATCAGATGTGGAGTTTTATAATGTTTGTCTGACTTTTTCTGTTATATATGCACTGCTTAAATACTTTACACATTGCTTTTGGTTTAAGCCTGACCGGTTTGTGTCACATTATCAGGGATTGAGCACAGGTTTATTTAATTTAATTTGTGTGACAACTAACTGGTATTGGCCTCATCCTTTGAGGAGGATACTTCTTCATCCCAAATAATAATCCACTTTCCTACAGCAGTGTAGTGATTTATGAAACATGTCTAATTAATGGCTAGGAGAATCAAAATTTGTTTGTCTAGACAATGCATAAAACAAGTACTCCTGTGCTGCTTCTTTGTGTCCGAGTGGTCTCTGTGGCCTCGTATTGTTAGATGTACAATGGTGATCCTCTTTCTAGAGAAAGTAAGTGGCATTCCCAAGCACCATTAATATGAACCCTATCTTTTTGGCTTTCAGTTATGACCTTGACATTGTATAGAAAATATGAGGACCCTAGAGCTAGATGTTAAAATGTTTTCACTGTTTCGTATTGCTGTTTAATACGGTACGTTAAGAAAATTCTAAACTTAAAAACTATTCAAAAGTAACCACTTCTTTCTAAAATATTGGCTCCTTTTGTCTATCGAAACCAGGAAATCATGGTGGGTTCTATGTTTCAAGCTGAAATCCCAGTTGGAATGTGCAGATACAGAGAGACAGAAAAAGGTGAGTTTTTACTTGGAGCATTCAGTAGTCTGTGAATTGATATATACAGATCTTATGTTTATACTGTGCTTACAGATATAACCTAATTCTATTGTTTCTTTCTAAGCTATGTAGTCTTACTCTTGTCTTATTATAGATGTGTAACCGAAACACAACAGCTACTATCCAATTCTTTTGATGGACTCAACAAGTTTGTAATATTTATGCTTGTACAGCTATGCAAATGATAACAGCTTTAAACTTACAATCTAAAGGCGGGGGTGCTGGTGGTTTGCAGCACAAGATGGTGGGCACCATTCTTCAGCGCTCTCACACCCACTATCCTAAAACATCCTGGCATGGACTGCACCCTGTGGGAGGACTATGGGTTGCTGCTGAGGAGATGATTGAATGGGGAGCATAAGAGGACTGCCACAGGATGACATTCTTGCCTCCCCCCCCCGATTTTGGCCTGCAGAATACCACACCCAATATGGTGGCCAATTAACACTGGTGGCCTGGACGGTGTCCAAATTCCTGCACCCTGAGCACTCTGAGCCAGATGAGAAGAGGTTGGTAGTGTGCAGGTGCCGTGTGCAGCAGCTGGAGGGCCTAGGGGTGGGCATGCTGGTGTTGTGGCGGTGTGAGAGGAGCCCCTGTCCTCGTTCAAGATGGGGGCTCTGAGTTGGGGTAGCCAGAAGAGGCTGTCGGGCGAGCCTGGGCCTTAGCGATTGGAGGAAGCTGGCTCTGTATACACTAGGTGGGTATACCATGCACAGAGTCCAGGGGTTCCCCAAAAGTGTTCAGGGCTCAATGTAAAACCCAAAGTGCTCTTTTAGTGGTAGTGTGGGCGAGCAGCCTTAGGCGTAACAAAGGAGTGTAAGACATTTATTGCACAACATTGACCGATTTTGGACACACGACTCAAAAAGGAGATCCACACCAATTTTAGAAAAATAAACATTGTATTTTAATACCAAGATCTTCGCAATAAGGTAAATACATTTTTAAATAAAAATACTTTTTACTTTAAAAGTCAACACTTGAAATATTTTTGAAGCAGTTAATTGTTATTGTATGGGAAAAACAGTAATGCGCTTTGACAGGTAAGTACCACACTCACAAATCCAGTCTTCGGACCCAAAGGTCAGCATGGGTCAGGTGAGTAGCAAAACGGCACCACCAGGGGCGGCAGGGTGGAGAGTTCAAAGTTGGAGTTCGACCCAATGCTTGTCATTTGAGACTGGGGGTGCCTGGAGCCACACAGCTTGCAGGTAAGCGGGTTGGTTGCAGGGGCCAAGATTTGGAGGTTAACACAAGCACAGGGGGGCCACAAAGCAGCACCAACCATACACCACCAGCGGCATAGGGATGGCTGGGTGCAAGGTGCAAAATCCGCGTCGGGCGCCCAATGCTTTTCAATGGAGTTTCTTCTTTTAACAAACTGGCTGCAGGCATTGCACCGGAGGTTGCAAGAGAGAGACCAATGACAGCAGAGGTAAGTAGAGATGTTGGGGGTTGTAGGGGCACCGTCTGTTCAGCTCACCATGGCCCAGGGGCTTTGGGTGCAGGGGTGCCTTTCGATGTCCGAGTCTTCTTACCGGAGCCGTTCGCGGTCATAGGGAGCCTCTGGATTATGTCTGCAGGTGTCGTCGTGGAGGTCAGGAGCGGTCAGCCAACACTGGACTTGGGGTCAGGATCGCTGGGGAGACTTCACTGCCCAGGTGAGCCACTCGGGCCGTGGGCGTCAGGTGCAGATTGGGCAGGGATGCCTGTTCCAGCTGGATCCGGAGCCCTTGGAGTTGTTTTCTTCTGTACAGGTCCGCTGTCCACAGGAGATTGGAGTCCCTTTCGAAGGCAGCAGTCCTCCCAGGCTTTTCAGAGGTCGTTGGCTGAAAGACAGGTCGCAGGTTCGCAGAAGCTGTAGACAGGCCGGTAGGGCTGGGGCCAAGGCAGTTGTTGTCTTAAGTCTTCTCTGCGGGATGTCATCTTAATTCTTAGGTCGTCACAGATCTAGTTTCTAGGTCTGGGGGCGCCACCTAAATAATAAATGAAATGGGCGTTTTAGGGGAGTAGCACGTAGGGCCAATGGGCACCTTACCTGGGATGACTATGCCACCCACCTCTGGGAGAGGGCATAGACCTAGCCCTGATTAGAGGGGTCCTCCATCCTCAAGATGACGGGGTTTGAAAGTTGTGCTTCATCTCGCCTCCCCCATCGTAGTGGTGGGGTTGGTAGAAATGGGCAAACCTCCTATTCTCCTAAGTTTTCCCACTGGTTTTCCCGCCTAAAGTGGGGGTGTAAACCGGGGCTGCCATCTGCTGCTAGCAGCAGAGGCTGGGGGTCATATTACAAAGGCGGCAGGCCATTCGAGCACTGGCCCGTCCTGCGGGAGGAGGTGTGACACCTCTGCCCAGGATGCACATTGTTTCTGGTCCCAGAGAGCAGAGGCTCTCCGCTCAGGGGTCCAGAAACATGTCTGGTGGTGGCTGGCTGCCTACAGCCGGAGGAGAGACCACACCAGGGTTGGTAGGTTTTCAGGGGGCATCTATGATGTGCCCTCTGAGTACATGGTACAATAAATCTCACACTGGCATCAGTGTGGATTTATTGTGAGGAGTATTTTGGTACCAAACACTCCTTTGTTCAGTGAAGCCATCATGGTGCTGTGGAACCCGAGTTGTCGAGTTTCCAGCCCATGTACTCTCTATGGCTTCACTGGCACTTACAATATTAAGGAATGGACCCCTATATTGTAGAGGCATGTGCTCATGCAGATCTGCCCTCGCCTGTGGTATTGTGCACCCTGCCTTAGGGCTGTGAGGCCTGCTAGAGGGGTGACTTGCCTATACCTTCAGGCAGTACTGGCTGGCATGGCTCCCATGCAGAGTGCCATGTCGACTTTGTCATTTTCTACCTCACAGGGGCATGGTCCCAGGGGGACCTTCTTCAGCTCCCAGGCCTTAGGTACCCAGGGTACCATTTACTGGGGACTTACAGGGGGCAGAAGTACCAATTGTGGATATGTTTTGGGGAAGAAGCAATGGCACAGGGGACCTGGTTGGCAGGGACCCTGTGCACTACAATTGAAACCTCATCAAAACCAGGCAAGAAGTGGGGGCTAACCATGCAAAAAGATGCTCTTTCTCACACTTCAACTCCATTTTCATCCACCTTCAGCAAAACAATCTAAAGATGGAGTCGATGCCCATGCGCACTATCGCCAAAGGGCGGAGTCGCACAATCTCGTGACTCCAACAACTTTTTCGAAGAAGAACAACTTGTAATCATCCAAGCCCAACACTAGACGGCAGACTTATGTACAGCATGTGAATCTACAGCACTACATGCCAAGAACTGATACTTACAGGGTAAGTAACATAATCCTTCTCGGCCAACTGTAATAATTACAAAACAGAACCAAGTGCAAGATGTCATGCAGAGACCTATTGTCGCAGCCGCAGGGCAACCTGTCACCAGAGTGCACCCAGCCCACAGTAGAGTCCAGTAAATGATGAATTTGATTGAAACGGAACCTGGCCAAAAGAAATCGGACTTGCCTGCTGGCAAACTGATTCAGTATGCTGATTTGTAAAGTAGTACCTTTTGAAGAGACTTTTTCTGGTCCTGGTTTGAGTGTAGTCCTTCCAAACAGTTGTGTATGCAGAGGTGACAGAACCAAGCGTACTGGAAACACAATGATTGTGATTTTTCAACTAGGCTGTTGTATGGCGGCAATAACTTTTCAGGCCCTCCAGCCTGTTCCATCTTGGCCAGTCATGGAGTTCTGTGGCATGACATCTTCTCCATAATTAAGTGAATGTGATTCAGTGTACATAGCTGCACTGACATCTCTGCTGCAAACCTCCGCCTCACATGGATACATCTAAATGAATTTATAATTTAACTTATGGTAATATTGTCAATTAGTATAAAACATAGATGCAATTTGACCTGAAAAGCGTTCCCGAAATAATTTGAGTTACTTGTTTTATTGATTCTCCTGAGATGAGTAAAACAAAAATCCCACTACTGCACACTTCACTACTACATTCCGTAAGCAATCTACTGTGCCACAAGCTTCAGAGAGAACGCATGCAGTGCCTAGAAAGGAGTGTAGCTTTTCACCTTTTAACTGTCTGAACATTTATGTATGACCATGCCATCATTCAGCTTCCTTCAACAAGGGGTCCACTTTATAATGTTACCATCATTGTGTGAGATATTGGCATAGTGCCAGCAGAAGTTGCTGGAATCCCCTTGAAGTGAACTCCAATCAATTAGTTGAGGTGGATTGGCTTTGGAGGGCATAAGGTAACTGCTTAGACTCGAAGATGTCTCAGCGAAGTTGAATTTTCAAAAGTTGAGAATCCAGGGATAATATTTGTGACACTCCTCACACTACCAAGATGTAAGGATATGATTAGGATCGGTCAGGCCTTGAGGACATTTGTCACCTTTTGCTACGGTCCTCAAACACACAGAGCACTTAAACGGAAGTTCTGAAATCTGGACACCAGGTTATGAAGGACTTCTATTTGGCTATGTCCCTCCTTTCCAGTAACTCATGTAAAGCTGTAGCTTGTCCCAGGAGTAATACCCATCAGAAGGATCAATCCAGACCCTTGGATGTCAGGGTCATTAATCAGCTTTTTGGTGACTTCATGTCTACCCTTTGCCCCCTTTTTGGGGTGTTATTGACCGCCTCAAGGGAATAGGCAAGTTAGTCTCTCAACTGCTGCAAAAAGCATAAGCAGAGCAGAAAAAGGGAGGGGTATTTTAGTGATGGTTACGTAAGGTGCTGTCTGAATGTAAAGCAGAAATCCTTGTGCCGTCTTTATAGACCAAGATAGCAGCTATTGCGAAATAGGAATCTGCAAGCATAGAAGACTTTAGCTTAAGTTTTAGCGTAAGTATTGATTTTTGTTTTCACTGTTGCTTTCACACCAGTGTCCACAGCCCAGGTACATCAATTTGGCACTGTTTTGGTGACCAAGGCAACAAAGTGCATTGTAAAGGATGATGAATCCTGCGTTCATGTGCTCATTGTATCACATATCAATGTCTTCATAAAAACATTTTTCAATCTATGGAGCTTTCTCTGCACTAATTTAATCTAGAGCTAGAGTCTTTAAGCGGGGAAGAACAGCACCTGGCAACATGAGCACAAAGAATGGAGTGATGAAGATGGGAGAGATCCAAAACCAAAGGAGGCATCTTAAAAGTTAACAGAATTCCTTTTAATGTTAACTTGTGTGCTGCTTGGTGGAAAGTGGAAACCTACAAAAATTGTAGGAATCCCCTGACACTGAATTTAAAATGGCTAAGGTCTCTGGGACCAGCGCTGAAGCACCATCAAGAAGAAACCTTTTAGTGCAAGAAGCCTGAAGAGATAGAAGCTGCTACTAAGACTGCTAACCAGCATGTTAGCAGTCTCAACATGGAGAGGCCTGATTTATCCTCAGTCCAACTGGCTTATATGAACACCCTTTCCTTAGTGTACACTTTCAAGGCTGCGGTCCTAAAAACAGATACTGTTCTTGTTTATTTTAATAAACATTTAGCCTCTTATACGTTGTCCTCATTTTTGCTTTTTTTACGTTTAAAACATTCTTTTTTTTTTCTTTCTTGATTTAGACTTTTCTTTAACCGTTTTGTCGTTTGGTAAGCTGGTCCCAAACTGCATATGTTTTCTGTGGGGACTGTCTTGCTGCTCCGGTCAGACAATCGGAAGCGGAGTCAACAGGTTCCTCTCTGAAACCAGTTTTCATCTGTAAAAAACGTCTCTTTTGGTAGTGTAGGAGCTCAACCACTAATCACATCAAGACAGTCTGTCTCCCCATGTAGCCCGCCATTGAATTTTCCCGTGCTGTAAAAAATGTGCCCCGTGTTCAATTAACAAGTGTAATTGCCTTCCATGTGAGTAAATTGAAAACTCATTACAACTGGGCTCCATACCCAATATGTTTAATTTATTAGGTTCTTAAATAGTTATTAAGACATTTAGTTATGAGGTCTCCTCCAACACCTTTGAACTATAATTTGATGAATGCTCTGCATGTGCAGATAAAATACTGTATAAATCTACAAGACCATTGACATAAAACAAGTGTTTCTGTTCTGCTGGAGAGGGATAGAATCTTAGTGTATTGTCTCATCCAGTTTCACAGCTGAACATGTCAAAAGAACGTGACATATATTTTGAAAGGGACTTCATATTGTAATATGTATTGTTTATGTATTTAACAGTTTTACACTGATTGGTGTTTGTGTCCTATATGTTTACCATGGCATAGTGCTCATTCTTCTCATATCGCTGAGTTATACTTAAGATATTTTGATGAATTTAGTTGTTAAAAGGTATAAGAGCACTCCAACCATTTTCAAAACCCATGCATTGACAAGTATAGTATCAGCAATAGTGGACAGTTTAGAATATTTCATATTTAATTATTTTGTTCATAGTGTACGAAAATGATGACCAACTTTTGTGGAATCCTGATTTTGTGTCGGACGAACAAGTCAGCGAATTTCTCAGTGAAGCTTCTAGACGTACAGGAGAAGAGAAGGGTCTTGATGCAGTTCCTGAAGGATACCACATTAAAGACAATGAACAGGTATATCATCGTTTTTTATACTGTCATGTTTTTCATTGAAGATCTCCCAGTAGTTTCTGGTCTTCAGTTACCAGAAGGGCTGAAGAGATTGCATAGGGGTGTGGAATTTATTAAAATATCTACTTGTCCATGGGGCAGCTTGCTTCATAAAGCTACTTGTCCTGTAACAAAATCCACTTGTCCCTTTGGTGCCATGCAGTGCGGCACAAATTATGGCAGCAATCTCATTATATAAGAGATCTGATATAGCCTCTCTGGTTATGCCAGGACTCATAACATAGTAGTGTTTGAATACTTGCAATCCCCTTATGTTGCCGTGTTTCCGCAGATCTACATACTGGGGCTGAAGGTAGTGGTAAGCAATAGTTCCAGGGTTAGAATGCCCCTTTGAGTCTGTGCAAACCTACTAACTTACATGCTTTAAGGGTTTTCAACAACTCCTCTCTAATTTTTTCCCATACTGAGAAATGTTGGAAATTTACTCCTGACAATGGCAGACGTAAACCTTCTTCCAGAGTTGGGGAAAAAAGTGGTTGAAGGGAAAGTGAACTTGAAAACCCTCAGATTTTCACATGAGCAAATCTACACATGCATATTTTTGCTCATGCTAAAATGCAGTTCACAAATATTTTCTAGGAGTACTATTTCTTGTCCTACTTCTTTAAATTCATGGGAATTCACGAAAGCCGTATAGCTGCACTTAATGCAAGGACATATCTCATGGGTGCACTTTTGAGACTCTTTAATAATTGGGCCCCTAATTTGGTCTGGCGTTGACTATGACCTCTTGCGTTTATTAAAATTCTGTCTCTCTCTCTGTATTGGCTGGCTTCACTGTGAGTGACAGCATTCTGCTCTTTCACAAGGAGCATATCGGCACCCAAAGTAGTTTTGTTCAGGGCCAGTAACTACTGTGGCAGTGTGTGCTTTTTGAGACCAAAACAATTTTAGCTCTTGCCAATGTTTGTTGTAATGGTGAGGGCCCAGCAGCTCCCACACCAATAAGGTTTTACAAAAACCATGCCAAAACATGCTTGTTTATTTACTGTAGCCGCCACCAAGTATTAAACGACAGAGGTGGATAAGCCCAGTGGGCAGAGCATCTCATTATAAAATCCCCCAAAAATAATCCACAGGGAAATGATGGTTCAGTGCCAAGAACAGACAAGGATGCTTGCTATACAAATCCACAGAAATTCCCCTAAAAACTTCAGTTGCAATGCAGCGCTAAAAATACACTGAATGGTGTCGAGCAAAGTAGTCAAAACACCCCAGAATGCACTGCTCCTGGCCTCATTAAGGTGTCCCCGTTGATGACGCAAGGGCTCGGGCTTCGCTCGTAACCCTCTTGCTTGTTAAAGGGGGGGCGAGGGGGCACAGCAGTGCTGGGAGACGACGGAGGCGAGCTATGGGGGTTTAGTAAGATTTCATAACATCTGGCAGGCAGGGAGAGCTGAAGCAGAGTCAGTCACAGGTCAGGCTCCGGCTGTCATCCAACTGTCCCTGCCCCAGCCCTACTTGCCTCTGGGAGCCACGGGCCTGCCGTGAAATCTCCAGATTTCCATGCAGGCTAGTAGCACTCTGGCACCAGCGCAATCTCTGGAGAGCGCCTCTGCGAGGAGCAGGGTGCCCGGAGAGCACAGCCCGCGTCCCGGAGCCAGGAGGGGAGGTTCCGCTCGGAGGTAGCAAGCGAAGGGAAGGGGGAGGAGAGAACTTCAAGCACAGACCTCAAAGGCTCTCTGCACAGCTGATGAGCACATCTTTCCTGGAGTTCATATTTTATACAGATGACAAAAAATGTGTATTAACTCCTTGTCTCTCGGACGAAGATGGGTAAGAGGCTGTGCATGTCCGAGGGCTCTAACCCTAGAAGACGGCATGCTGGGGAACAACGTGCTTTTTCGACTCTATGAGGAATGCACTCATGATACCGAATATGCAGAGCTTCTAAGCGCTTTGCGTATAATGAATATTCAAGAAAGGAGCCCCAAATCGGCCTCTAAGGCATACCCCCAGATAGCAATTGAGCATCAATAGGACAACAGGGGAAGGTCATGGAGTGAATTCTACTCTGGGCTTCTAAGCACTCTAGAGCTACAACCAATAGGGCACGGGACCATGCCCTTGAGCCACAGACCAGCTATAAATGATCTCCGTGTAAGTTCACAGATATTCCCCCTGGTGGTCTGAGAGGCAGATATAAAACACACGGTTCAAGATGAAAATCCCAGTGACCTTTCCACAACGACGTCATACCATGATGTCATGCTGTAGGCGCAGTGTAACTAACAAACTTATCTGGAAGTCTGCAGCCGACGCCCTCCGTTCTAGGTAACACTGGGGAATCTGTAATGCAATACCGAATTAAGCACTTAGCTTCTAGGAGCGCACGAGCGAGCAACTTTAAGATGGAAAGGTGCAAAGACCACTCGCCCTGAAAACCATGACGAGCTGAGCTCGCGCTCACGTCCAACAACACCCTCTGCATATGTATCAACGCTGGAAATGCTAGGCGCTCTAAAATGACTCAATAACTTTAAATATTCGTAGATAATCTAATTGGTTCGTCATCGCTGCAGATGCCGTATTCTGTGTCTGTAGTATAGCGCGCGTACTCAGCAAGCGTAGCCTCGTAGCACATGTGGGCAGTGGGTGAAATACACATACGCGCGCCCACCAATATTATGAAAACACTCTATGTTTATCTATCAATGTACAGCTCACTAAGATATATTGCCATGGAGCCGGCCGGCCATACTTTTTCTCGCAGCTCCACCGCCTGGATGTTAATTTAAACAATCTGCAGGAAGTGCTCGTGGACGAGAATAAACATCTGAAGTACACATCACTCGATCACACTGCAGGGACCGGCACAACGTGTGTGTGCAGCGGTCTTTACGCGTCAGTTCGCTGGCACAGGAGTGCAAAAAAAAAACCAGACCCACAAAGCGTTTCCCTTGCGGGAGCGAGCAGGGGCACCATCTGTTTGCAAGTTAATTACAAACAGATGTCGCCAAAGCTCGCTCCCGCAAGGGAATCGCCAAACGTGCACGCGTTGCCATTGAAAGCAATGCAAACGTGCACGTTTTTGGCCGAAAAAGCGAGTAGATTCCAAGAGGTCCCCTCCTACGCAGCGCGCATCAGCGCATGCGTGCTGCGTAGGCGAGACCTAAAAATCTGTTGAGGTCTCAGTCTCCATCTTCAGATGGAGTAGAAATTGTCTCAGTTCACTTAGAAACTAGCGTGTAAAGTCGAGATGTGAGAGTTTGCAAGTCAGAAAACCAACTAACTGGGTTATGCATGGCCGTATTCTTCTGGATCTTTCTGCAGACCCTGTTAATTGTCCTTCAAATCCTCTGTAACAAAGACACCATTATCAAGCAGACTGTCAAATATTACAAGTAGTCGTTTGGGATTGCTACATATGTAGCATTAGACTGCCTTTCCATTTAACATCCAAATACTATATTAAAATCTCAATTTTAAATGTTTTTGCTTAGTAAATGAATTCCCTATTGTGTTGAAGAGTCAGAGGCTGGTGAATTGTAGGAGTAAACACACTTTTTTCTTTTACTCTTTTGGCATTGGAGGGCAAGGTTTGCATTTGGGTTTGTTGCCACTTGTACTTCTCTAATACAGTTCAGTTGCACTTCGAGTGGAGACTGTTTCTTGTTACGTGACAAGTGGAACACCATCAATGTTGTTTTTTATGGATATTGGTTTAATTGCTTTACAAGCTCTTAGAAGTAAAGGTCCTATCTGTATCATTTTACGTGGTCTCCCTGCCATTGCATTGCAAACTCAGAATATCTGGAAACTGGTATTTTGAAGGCCTAGACAGCTAGTGGATCTTCATTATTATTTAAATTGTGTTAGTTTGACTGAAAATCTACCAAAATCTCACAACTACAATAACATTTTCCTTAGAATACAAATTATATATCTATAGAAAGTCCTATTGTGCCCTGTTAAGGTTGAAAGAGATTAACCTGCTTTGGCCTTGCTCTCCAGCAGCCATCTCAGTTCTATTTTCTGCTCATTATCAGAAGATTCTAGAACACCTTTAGCTCACTTTTCTTTCTTCTGGACTAGTCCCGTTTCCTTTAGAAGCATTTATTTGACAGTTTGGATCTATCATTTAAATAGAATAATCTCTGATTTTCTTGCTCAGACACTGCTTTATGTCTTGTGTGCAGGCTGCTTTAGGCTTTCTGTTGTTGTTGCAGACAATAAAAATACTAAAATTGGGGTTTTGGCCAGTCCACAGCTTTTGTTGATTTGCTTTCTTGTCAATCTCATTTGCTTATATGATGAGTTTACTTCCTTACATTTGTCTCTTCCCATTGCGCATATCTTGTTTTCTATCATGTTTTGACTGGATGACTTGTATCCTTCCACTTCTGACACTCGGAGAGCTTATTATATTTTTTTTTCAGCGCTCCGAAAGTTCATGTGTGATCTTGCTCTCTCCTTCGTATGCTACTGCCCCCTCTAATTCCTGTTCCAAGGTGCTCCGTCATTCCTTGCATAACTCTTTGCTTCCACCACTCTCTGCCTGTGTTGTGTTTTTTTCTTTCAATTTTTTTTATTTTTATTCTCTCACCTCCCAGTGATCTGCCTCAGGCTTTTCCCCACTCCCTGTTGCTTCCCAAACCATCGCCCAACCTCCCCCCCCCCCCCCTGACTTCTCCTTTCACACCCTTTGTGGCTCCTCCACCCTTGCTGTCGCAGTCTTTTTATTTCTTTTGAAGATGTTTTTTTTCTTCGCCCCTATGGGAAGATTCCCAGTACCACTTGGTGGTGTTTGGCTCAATAGTTTGCACAGGGGGGGTATTCTACAACCTAATTGGGGGGTTGGTGTGGGAGGGGGGGGGTGGGGTGGGTTTGTTTTGAAGTTTGTGGCCGGCATGTATAATTGTTTTAAAGCAAAGACCAGGACTGGTAGCTGGAAAAGAGACCGACTCTATTCTAAATGTTGTATTGGGCAGGAAATGTTATATAACACCACGCTACTACTTTTAACTTGTTAACATGGAACATTAGAGGGCTGAACGATCACAGGAAATCCAGGCTCGTACATGCGTACTTAACTCGACATAACATAGACCTCTGTCTATTGCAGGAGACACATCTAAATGTGACACCATCGCAGAGGTTAAGACACAGTCGGTGGGGATATGTCTACTCCTCGATTTACTCCAACTATGCCCGAGGGGTGGCGGTGCTGGTTAAGAGGGGGGTGAACTGGAGGGAGCGGGAGGTGTATGGAGATCCTGAGGGGAGGTATGTTTTATTGAGGGGAACTGGGGGGAATCCCCCTACTAATTGTGGCAGTGTATGGCCCAAATGTTGACGCCCCGGATTTCTTTCGGGAGATGTGGACGAGGATAAGGGCGACGGGTTGTGGCACGATATTATGGGGTGGGGACTTCAACGCTATTATGGATGATGACATGGACAGGAGGGGCGCGGATCGCCCCCTGCACCCGGCGGCGAGTACCGCTCTAGCTGAAATATTGACTGATGGGGAGCTGATAGATATATGGCGACGGAGACACCCCTTGGTTAGGGAAGGCACATGTATTTCCGGCAGGTGCGGCGCATGGTCCCGTCTGGATTTCTGGCTGGTCTCCCGGGACGTGGCTACCTGGGCCACGGAAGTGGCGCACATGCCGCGATCCCTGTCTGATCATGCCCCTTGTCTATTGCGGCTGTCGCTCCCCGGTTCGCCCCCGTGCTTTCTCCTGGCGATTGCCGCCACACGCCCTGTTGGATTCGACTTTTAAAGAAGAAATTCGAGCGGACATTAACAATTATTTTAGCTTAAACACAGGATCGGTCACGACGGAGGCGTCCTTATGGGAAGCATTCAAAGTGGTCATCAGGGGACAGTGTATCGCTAGGCAGGCGGGAGTGTTAAGGGCCATACGAGGCACTTTGGCATCCCTGGAGACCCAGATAAAGGAGTTGGAGAGGCGATTCTTTTCCGCTAGTGACACCCAAACCGCTGCATTGTTAAAAACTAAACTGTTGGACTTCGCAGATGAGGCCCAGCGCGAGGTTAAGTTTCTGGGAAGCACGCGGAGGCGCGGAAATATGGGGAGGGAGACAGACCTAGTCGAACGCTGGCGCGAATGATACGCCCCTCCAGATTAAATGCATTCATTCATGAAATACTTAACCCACAGGGCGCTGCGGTCAGGGGACAGAAAGATATTCTGGATGCTTTCTCCGCATTCTATTCCCAATTGTACAGCACCACCCAAACCGAGGGTCCGGAGGGGTTGACGCCGTTCCTGGACTCCGTGGCACTGGTCTGGTTTAATCAGGCACACAGGGATTACATGGATCACCCATTCACGGTTGAAGATGTTGCCCAAGTGATGAGAAGTTTGCCACTGGATAAGGCACCCGGGCCGGACGGCCTGACCACGTCCTTCTATAAGACCTATGTGGAGGAACTGGCACCTCGGATGCTAGCGGTTTTTGAGGAGGCCTTGGAGGATGGGGTTTTGCCTAAATCTATGCGGGAGGCGATCATTATCACCTTCTTGAAGCCTGGAAAGCCGGAGTCGGAGCTAGATTCGTACCGGCCGTTATCCATGATCAATGTGGACGTGAAAGTCCTGGCCAAGTTACTGGCAAACAGGTTGCAACCCCTGCTTCCGCTCATAGCACTACCTGATCAATCAGGCTTTATTCCCGGGCGTTCAACATCACACAACTTGCGGACTATATTCTCGGTGTTACATTACTTACATCCTGACGTTAGGGCTGCGGCGGTTTTCTTAGACGCCACTAAGGCGTTCGATACATTAGAATGGCCATATTTATTTGCAGTCTTGGGACGCATGGGGTTCAGCCCGTTGTTTATTAACCGAATCAGATTATTGTATACCTTGCCAAGTGCTCGGATTAGAGTGAATGGTCTCCTGTCAGACCCTTTCCCGATCACGCGTGGCACCAGGCAGGGCTGTCCCCTTTCCCCATTGCTTTTCGCTATTGCGATGGAGCCGTTGGTGGCCCGAATTCGGCAACACCACACTGCCCGTGGCATAGGTTTTACTTCAAGGAGCCTATTAATTTCCCTATATGCGGATGACGTGACTCTCTATCTTGTTAATCCCAAGGAGAATCTAGACCCTATCCTGAGGGAGTTTATAAGGTTTGGTGGACTAGCCGGTGTCTGCATTAATTGGGCAAAGTCTGTGATCTTCCCGCTCACGGATGGAACGCCCCCAGTGGTCTCTGAGTTTCCGCTGAAGTGGGAGGCTGGGGCAGTTAAATACTTGGGGATCTGGATCAGCAGAGACACGCAGTAAGTGTGGAATCTTAATTATGGTAGGGCTGTCACTTGGTTAGAGGAGAAGGTTAACCTTTGGTCCAAACTACCGATGTCACTGGCTGGGAAGATAGCGTTGGCCAAAATGGTCATTTTACCGAAATTCCTATATTTATTTGTAAATGTACCGATCCCACTCACACAACACTTTTTTAATACGCTGAAATCCAAGTTGATATCTTTGGCCTGGTCGGAAGGACAGGCTAGGGTATCCTGGGAACTGCTGACACTCCCGCTTAGACAGGGTGGGCTGGGGGCTCCGGATATGCACCTGTATGCGCTGTGCGCTCAGGCTCAATTCCTGCACTTCTGGGTGCACCCGGCGCCCTACCAGCCGCATGTGACAGTCGAGGCGGATGCTGTAGCCCCGGACCCGTTAAGAGTGGCAATTTACCGTAAGTCAAGTCGCCCACGCGGAGAAATAGACACCGCCGGTACGTTGAGGTGGGCATGGACTGAGATGCATAAGAGGACTGGGGTGCCGCTGCTGTACGCCCCCTCCGTCCCGTTGGCTAGAAATCCGATGCTGCCCTGTGTTCAGGATGGCATCAGCAAGAAATTGGAACAACGCATGTCACTCAGGACTTTCGCTGACCTTTTCCCAGATGACACGTTTAGTCCACCCCGGCGGCTGCAGGAGGGCGGGCGGCGACATTCGCTGAGCTATTCTTATATCATAAATTGAGGACAGCATGCCGTGCACTTTGGGAGGGCTTCCCCACGGCCCCCCGACATTGCCTGCGCTGGAGAGCCTGCTGCGGTCTCCCTCGCCCCGACGACTTATCACTAGATTATATATGCATACGCAAACCACTACTCCCCGGTAACACCCAGGTCATTGGAGAGATGGAATGGCGAGCTCGCTGAGCCCATATCTGAGGAGCAGTGGGAGTTCTGTTGTAGGCAGCTGACGGAGCTCTCCCCAAACTACAAGCTCCGGTTAATTCATTTTAAATACCTGCACAGATTTTATAGAACGCCGGTGGGGTTGCATCGGATGGGTCTCAGGGAGGATGCCGGCTGCTGGCGATGTCACTATACCCCCGCCACATTTATACATGTTGCATGGAACTGTCCCCACATTGCCGAGTACTGGTCACTGGTATTTACATCGATATCTCAAATTGTAGGCGCTGCAGCGGTTCCGTCCCCGATACTGGGGTTGTTGGGTTACGTGAAGGATACACCACCAAAGCTGCGAAAGCTACACGCACTTCTTCTACTGTTTGCAAAGCGACAGGTTGCAGTCCACTGGGGACGTAGGCGAGTGCCAACTTTAAAGGGGTGGGTCACGGACGTTACATATGGGCACACACAACTGAGCACGTTTTGGGAACTTATGCCGTCCACATCTAGACCCCGAGATATTTGGGCACCATTCCTAGACTGGGCCCGGCAGCAACGGGGAGAGGAGGAGGAGGTGGAGGCGGAGGAACCACGGACTGCGAGTTCCACTTAATATGGGATTTGCTACGTACGTGGGACACACTATACGTATCCGTGGAGATACATGGGTAGGCATTGAGTGGTAAGAGCACTAACACCACATGATTAGATGCGCGAAGTGTACGCTAGGAGAATACGGTGGCCCCTGTAGTGCAACACGAAGGACATAATGTGGAAATGATGTGCTATGATTTTGCTTCACTGACGCAACGGAACGAGTCGTGTACTAATTGTATTGCTTTAATATGTATGGACCAGGACTATTGCTACTTTTGTACTGTATTGTAACATGCTGGCTTGTTGTTTTGTTACGAAATATCATTCAATTGGTTATGAAAAATGACAATAAACACAAATAAAAAAAAAAAAAAAAAAAGATGTTTTAAAAAAATTTTGGGGGAGGGTCCAACAGCTGACATTTGCTGCCAATCTGTCCCTTTTATAAAATGTGCTTTCACACACCTTTTACATTTTTTTTTCTTTTCTGGTCCGCGATTGGGGTCCGCCATCTTGGAACAGTAAATGTAAAACAAATGAAATGGTCGCTTGTCATGTTGTATGCGCACATGCCTGGTGAAGCATGCCCACATCATCACGCTGGACCACTGTGGTATCATAATGCAAAGCCACTAGTTCTGCATTTGCAACTAAAAGGTGTGACCTATTGGCTTTGTCAATGTTTGTGTCTGATTCGATCCTGTCAGAATGCAGGGATCTGTTGCCCACTTACTCTTCAGGAGTTCATGAATCATTTTGCAGGAAATGCTGTAAATATCATGTACACATTCAAAAGTCAGATGAAAAATGTGTCCTTTGCCTCGCTACCCTATAAGGTTGGCTGTCTTTTTTGGATAGTGATATGATTGATCTTTTTCAGTACTGGATGTGCCTGCTAGCATAATAATTCAGGTATGATCCTCCAGGAGATCCAGGGCCTCTTCAGGCCACTCTGCTGGTATTGTCTCCATTCATTCCTGAAGTGGGGTAGTTCATGTCTTTAGAAAACATCTTGAAGTTGACATGAAATTAACCTGGTCACCAAGGGGTTAATCTACCAGGCGCCACAGCTGTGGGACTTACCTAGTGACTCAAGGGGGAGTCGGTCAACTCAGTCGTGCTCTCCTGAGGTCTTATTAACCAGACTGAATCCATTCCTGTCCTGTGTGCAGATTGTGAAGAAACAGCTGACACACGGTCTGTTTTCATAAGATCAGTTGCTTTCTAATCACATTAGATCATAAGCTGAGAGGTTAAAATCAGCATCTAGAAATGTCACTCATGGCTTTTTGATGGTATTTCTCTTGAATTAATCTTTCTGCTCAGTCATCCCAGAGTCTTTCTCTCCCTTAGTCTTATCAGTACTAAATCCATTGCTCCCCAATGTACAAACTGGGAAGAAAATATCATGAGGCAACTATTTCATCAAAGACATTTTAATCACATTTGACCATAAGCTAACCAGTAAAATCCACATAGATATGCCACTTGTAGCTTTGATTTTGCATTCATTAGAGATTCAGCTCTTAGCTATGCAACCAGAAGCCTAACTGTAAATTATACATATCTGGTACTTGCCATTGGAACTCCAACAGATGATATCTGCTGGATAAAAGCATAATCTAAGAAGAAAAGTCTCCAAATTCAAGTATCCACATTGCCGTATAAACACTAAATGATTTTGGCAAGTTCAAACCTCTCAGCAGCTTTGTCAAAAAAGGAACAGCAGTAGTCTAAGCATAGGAAAGTGCACCCTTTTGACGTGGTCACCCCCACTTTTTGCCTGGTATCTGGTGCACGTTTGACAGAAGTGCACTGGGTTCCTGCTATCCAGGTCCCCAGTGCCAGGTCTCTTTCCCTAAACTGTACAACTGCTCCCTTAATTGGCAATACATTTAGCACCACCTGTAAGTCCCTAGTAAGTGGCACCCCTGGTACCTAGTGCAAGGAGGCTAACAAGGGTCTCCAAGGGCTGCAGCATGTAATGTGCCAACCTAAGGGACCCCTCAGCACCAACAATGCAAACTGCCAATGCAGGCTGCGTGCTTTGGTGCAGAGAAAAGTGAAATATATGACATGGCACATATCCCTGTTTGCCATGCCTGCAGATGCTTTATGCACTATAGATAAACCACCCCTACAGCATGCCCTACAGCATGGTGTACTGTACTACATGTGTGGGCATATCTGCATGAGCAAATATGCCCCTGTGATGTCTAAGTCAATTCTTAGATATCACAAGTGAACAGGGAAGCCATTTTAAGTACCTGTGCTGGACACTGAAAAAAACGAGTTCCCCAGCTACATGATGGCTTCACTGAAATCTATTGGTGTTTGGTATCAAACACCTTGTATTAATAAACCAGCACTGATTCCAGTTGTGGATTTATTAATATATGCACCCAGAGGGCACCTTAGAGATGCCCCCTGAAAACCTACCAGCCTCTAGTGTGGTGGCCGACGTGTTGACCGCCTGCCTCCACAGACCAGTTTCTGACCCTCTGCAGGTGAGAGCCTACACACACTGATGGCTGAAACAATGCTTCATCTGACCAGAGGTGTTGTCACCTCCTCCAAGGAGGATGGCTAAGTAATCAGTATATCAAGGCAGGAGGCTTCAAAGGCCTCTGCCGCCTTTGATATGTGACCACAGCTTCCCCAAACAGGGGAACTGCCAACCCCCTGCCCTGAACCCATTTGACACAAGGACAGGTGGTAAATTAGACATGCAGGGTGGCGTGGCGCACTACCAGGTCAGTCACACCCTCTAAGGTGAGCTGCCTGATGTGCCCTGCTTTAGGAAAATTCCCCTCATCTTGGTGATGGCAGAATTTGGAACTCTGGAACCGGGATATGTCCACTTCACACAGGGAGTGGTCCTATTGGGGACGTAGTGACCCCCAAGTGTAAGTAGCCCATTAGCGCTCCTAAATCTAGTATTTATGGGAGCCCCTGGCACCAGGAAAGTGGATTCTAACAACCTAAGGAGGACACCGAAGAGCCGTGAAGAGCAAGAACTGAGGAGCAACAACTGACTTGGTGCCATACCTGCTGGCTTGTCAGTTGTTCCCGACAATTGCACCAAGGGCAACTCATCCTGCAGCTGGTCTGCCTCCAAAATCCAGATAGGGCAGCCAGCACTTAATGGATCAAGCAGCATCTCCCGTGGAGTAGCTGAGCTACTTCCTTACACCCTGCAGGCACCCAAGAAGAACCAAGAGGACTCCGGACCGTGAAAACCCAGCACCGGAAAGCACCACCGCACCTATGCCCCCCAGTTGAAGTGGGCCAACGAGATCTTGAGACCCTCCAGAGTCAAACCCCACCTTGGGTTTGCCCAGACTGGACTTCCAGTCACTGCCTGCAGCCGCTTTGCGCAGGCCACTTCAACTGCAAGTGTCTCCTGCAGCAGGGACCAGACGCCTAAAAGCACCACTGCACCCAAACCCCACAGCCCGAGGAGAAATAGACAGATGGTGTCCCTACGTGCCCGAGCATCTCAAGTACCGAGCCCCCCTGTGAGTACAACCGGACTGGCCCCCCAGTCCCAGCTTGTAGCCTCTTTCTTCTAGGACCGTTCACCTTTGAAACCAACAGGGCACTTGATGCCAAAAAGCACCTACGCACCAGAGCCTACCAAGATAACTTGTTAGTGCTGCCTTGGACCTTGCCCCATACTTGCCTTAATTCGAGAAGATTGGTCCTGGAAGTTGCTGCTAAGTACCCGTATGCAGTATGTGTTTTAATTTTTAGGATAACGTTACCGCATTAGACAATACAAGTTTATTTACCTCTTTTCTTCAAAACTGCTATTTTAAAAAGTACTTACCCAATAAAGAAGCTCTTGGAGTTTAAAATAATATAAAAATTAGTTATTTTTCTAAATTGGAATGGATCTCCTTATTGAGCGTGTGTGTATCATTTATTGACTGGGTGTATGTAACAAATGTCTAACACTCCTCCTTAGTAAGCCCAAGGCTGCTCGACCACATTACCACAAAAGAGCACCTTAGGATTCTTGAAACAAGCACCTGTTCACTCATAACGGATATCTGGACACTCTACACAGTATACCACTTTTTGGTATATTATATAAAGAGCCAGCTTCCTACACCCTCTTGCCGTGTTTAGGTTGAAGACATGCACTGCTCTCCATGACTGCAGAAATACAACTTAAGCAACAGTATACAGTACCTTAGTTCTCCGCCTTTCAATCACTTTCATCTTCACATTAGGAGGGTGAGAGTCAGATTTTTTTGTCGCTGGAGAGTAACCTACAATACTCGCTTAAGTACTGCAGACAATTTGTTCAGTTATAATAGTTTTCTCTGAAGTTTTATTTGCAAATGGGAAAGTCTTCAAGCTGCAAAACTACACCGACCGGTAAGAAACTATACGATCTTTTCTATGATCGCACTAAGTTTTAAGAGGTTGCTGTTCTCTACAACACTGGAATAGAAGAATATTTTCCCAAGTTTCAGTTCACCTGTGGAGTTTATTACATGTATTTCCTTTTTGAACAAATATCCTTCTTTTGGTTTAAAACTGCATCTAGATCCAAAAATTGTGAACAATGTAGTCAGCTCACTAGCTCCTCAAAAATTACACTTGCAACCTTACTCACCCAGAGTGGAACGAGTTGAGATCAATGGACTACAGAATGCATAATGTCATGCCACCGATGGTCCCGACTATTTGAACATTCTTTGCTTCATACTAGTATGTAGGGCATATCCAGGTGATCCTGTGCCAGTTACTGGTTACTGGACAGTAGCGCGTGTAGGTAATATTGTGGGAAATATTGTTGCCTGGTTTAACAGGTGTTGAAGTGCAACACCTTCTAGTGCACTTCAATAGGAATAGCAAGAACATTCTCTCCTCTTTGGCTATCTAGGGGTTGTGAAGTTGAACTGTCCGGGTTACCATAGGAGGTGTTAGCTAATGAGTGGTTCAGTAGGAAAGGGGGAATTGGGGAATTTGAAAACTCCTGCTATTTTATGACACAGTAAGTCATGATATGTCCTGTCAGTGCTTTAATTTAAAAAGTGGGCTTGAGTAAGGGGTTAGTGCAATAGGCCATTAAAACTGGATTGAACTAGGTTATATGTGTGTGTCTGGTCTGTAGGAATGCAGCGTGAATGCCTTTGTAGCAAGCGTGACTACTGTGCACAAAATTGGCAGTCATGGCAGCATATTAATTTATAATGGCAGAGCGTGTGCTTTTTAGGTCTGGCGTTAGCCAAAACCTTTTGATTGTACTAAAACATGTATAATATACTTGAATATAGGGGTTTTCTGCCACCTCCCTTCATCCATTGGTCTGTCATTCACATTTTGCTTCCGCCCTCTACATCATGCAGCATGGGGCTTAAGGCCAGCCTACTTAAGCCACTGGTTAACATCACTTTAAGTGACTGTATTTTGCTTTCTCACACAAAGCATATCCCCGCCCAAGTTAGTTCCTTCAGTGCCAGTGTTTTTGTTTTTACTTACTAATTATTTTCGTGTGGCCTTAATGTTTAGAGCCTGAAGTGATGCACATTCCATCTTTATCAGATTCAATCTACTGCTACTGCAGTTGTAAATTCCTTTTGGGGTGTTTAGCTTTTCCGACTGTTGCCATTTCACAGCATACCAGATTGTGTCCATTTGAAACTGTTCTGGATCAAGTTATCATCTTTTTACATTTTTCTTTCTCACCTTTTTCTTTCCTCTCCATTTCATTCCTTTTTCTATCCTTTCATTCAAATATGCCTTATTTTTTTCTTAATCTCTTCCATCTTTCTTTCTGCTTCCCTCCTTCTCTCTTCTTTCCTTCTTTCTTTTTTCTTCTTTCCTTCTTGCCTTCTTTCTTTCCTTCTCCTGTCTTGCATTTCAATCATTTGAAATTAGTCTTCTAAAAACTTGGTTGCGACCTAGAATGTTTGACCATTCCTCATTCTAAAAACAAACACCCAAAAAAACAACAACGTTAAAAAAGTCACCCTCTTTTTTTTCATCCGGTTTTAAATCGTGGCTCAAATGTTTTTATTTTATTTTTAAATTTTTAGGCATTATATGAATTAGTCAAGTGTAATTTTGATACAGAAGAAGCACTCCGACGACTAAGATTTAATGTGAAGGCAGCTAGAGGTAAGCACAGGAATTACTTTTAACAAACTCTGGATGTTGCTTTTTTTGTTTGTTTCCGTTTTCATGGTTTACCTGCATGTGCTCTATTTGAAAATCTGCAATATTTTATATGTGGTCAGCTATCTCATTAAATAATGTTCTAGATGGAGTCATTGTGAGGTAATTGTTCAACGGCCAGGTGAAGGACAATTATCTTATTGAAGCCCTTTATAACATTTACGATCGATAGAACATGCTTACTGAAGGCTGCAGAAGTTTAGAAAATCCCTCTAAGGTATTCGTGTAAATAAGCTAATATGAACAGTTTGTTCTTGCCTAATGTACTTAGTAAGCAGTGGACAATGGCAGTCGTTGTGGCGAGTAATATGAGGTTGCCTTGGTAGTCAAATGCACAAAAAGTGATGGGAGAATTTGTATAACTAGTCTAACCACTGGCAATTGCTTGAGGTAGCATTCCACCCCTTTATTTTATTTTTTGCTTTTCCTTTCTAACACAGTAAACATGGGATCCAAGTCTGGACATATCTATGGCTACTTAAGGAGTTAAACACACACAAAGTGATAGGGGAATGCTTGCAGATAGTCTAACCCCTGGAAATCTCTTGGGGAGGCATTCTGATCCATCTTTTTTTGCCCACTTTGCCACCTCACATTAGATTGAACCATTTGCAAATCAGCTGTGTTCCTGCTCCAATAGGAACAGTTGAGCCCAAACTACAAAGCCAGGATCTCTCAAAACTGGAATTTCCCTATCCCTAATTAATTATCCTAAGTGCAAGACCACTTTTGGGTTTAAATATATTTAGATGAGGTGGTCTCACCCACGTAATGTGGCATGCTTCATCATTGACCACCTCATCCCACCCTGGTAGGGTGATGAAACCAGGGTGTACTCAACCTCAATTAATGAGGGAGTTCTTAAGATATATTAGTAACCTGGATAAGGCAGGGATCCAGTTCTTAGTTAAAAATACCTCAAAGTATACCACGGGTATATCCTTTATTAGGTGGTAACTTGCATATGATTAAAAGATCAAAAGGTCACTGGATGTTTTGGGGTCCAATGCCCCCTCCATCCTTAATTGTGCCACATATTTCTGCCCACTCAAAGTACCAGATAGCTGGTCAGTGACATTCCTCAGGGCTATAAAAGGATCCATTTCTCTTAATTATTAATGTGCCAATAGAGGAAAGCCAGGCAGTTCCTATCTTCCCTTGTTTCACCTCGCCACCTAGGATTAACAAGCATTGGCATAGCCAATAGGTCTCGCCTTTGGGACCGGTGTGGACTGTATCAAGAGGGTTGCTTAAAAACAATCTGTGGCGAACACTGGATATAACTAGATGGGCTTCAGCGCACCAGACTCTATAGAAGGTTGAAAGGCAATCGCTGTTGTAGCACAACTGCATTGTTTAAACTTTGCCAAAACAGAACATTACGAAGGCAAAGACATAAGGTACAGCAAACTTTTTTTCAGGAAAGGAAGGGCAGAGTGTGGTGGGGCATATGCACAGAGGTCAGCACACACTCCTTGGTCTGTGCAAGCACATGGGGAAAACAAATGTCAATCTGAGTTGACGAATAGCAGCAGACACTGATATAACAATATTGTTACTCAAAGGCACACCATTTGCACTCTATGCCAAATTCCCCCTCGCGCTTAAAAAGCACATAGTATGTTGTTGGCATGGAAAGGCAAGCATGCTGTGCCAAACTGACACTGTATAGAAACATGGAACGTGCAGAAATTTAATATACAACCACAAGGAGGTAAGAGACAATGTAATCGCATGAAAATGTCTTCTGTTGATTTTAATGTAGAAAAGAAATAGCATTCAGCACGTTGCTTTTTTGTAGGAGGGACAAACGCTTGCCATATCTTTACTTTTTAACATCTCTTGCATAAGGGGGCGTGTCCTCCACAGGATTTAGAAACCACCAAGGTGTTAAAAACGGGTAGTGCTCGGGAAGTTTGTGCTCCCCATAAGCAGCGCATTTCTTAACATCCTGCTCCTGTACATAGCGTTTCCCCCTACCCGCAATTATGTACAGGGCCAGTGTGCTCTGAATTGCAGCCTGTGTGTTAAAATTAAAAACTGAAAGGTTTTGCTCATGTCCGCCACAGCAGCTCTGAAGTCGAATGAGGGGCGCAGACCAGCAAATGTTAATTAAATAATTTAAAACCGGTTTCGAGTGCAATGAAAAAAGATCAGCGGGGGATGAGGAGAGAAGCACGCCGATGAGATAAGGAATATGAAGAGGGGCGGTAGCTGAGCAAAGGAGAAGAAGTTATGTATAATGGCCAGGGCTGCTGACTTTGGAGCCGGGGATGCAGATTTGAGTACCGGCTCCACATCCTTTGATCCTGGGCATATCACATAATCTCACAGTACCTAATAAATTAACATTACCTTGTGTAATGTGACTGGTTCTCACATAAAGTGCTTGAATAAGCTTGAGTCGAGTTTGCGATATATATATAAACGGAAGCCGCAACGCAGAGCGGAGGTTGAATAAAAGCACACTGTGCTTGAAAGCGACATGGGGTGAGGTGGTGGGGGCTGAAGGGGGAAGGAATGGTGCCCGAGAGCAGCTGCCGAGTCCTAGAAGTCTTGTGGGCTTGAGAACAGTGCCCCCGAGCTCAGAATTGACGGGCGGGCGGTGGTGGGGGGGACGGCACAGACGAGATGAGCAGCAAACAATTACAAGAAGACCGCGAGTGGTGCGCGCACACTGTAAGGAATGTCAGGAATGCAGCTGGCACCCTGCGCGCCTCTGCTCGCTCCTGAGACCCAAAGGCCATGGGAGTGAACGTTTACAGAAAAGGCGGGATATATACCCGCCTTTGGCCATTTGCGTGCTTTCATTTTTGAAAGCCACACGCAAAGGCCAATAACATGTGTGGGTGTTAACAAATCACACGGAGAAGTGTGTAGGAAGTTTGGAGTGCTTACAAGAAGCCTCCCCATAGAGTAGCGCATGCGCGCTGCGCTAGGCTCGACCTAAAAAGTATATTAGTTAATCTTATGCTACCATTCTCCCTGTTTGGATGGTAGGACATGAAAAAATGTTTCAGAACACACGGCACATGTGATGGATGAGGTGGTACAGTAAAACACACAAACACACGGCATGCACTTCTCGTTGGGCATTGGTGCTACCTTTCATGCATGCTGACACTACATCACTTACCCTATTCAGGGTTATATTTTATATCGTGGTCTGGTGGGCGGTGGCCTTTCCTGTAGTCACACACTTAGTGTATGGAATATTTAGCAAGACTTCTTCAAAAGGAAACTTAAGCAGCTAATTGACCATTTTTATGATCCTCAGTGGGTTTTTTTTCAACTTCAACTAGAATTTAAAAGTTAGAATGCCTAGGGTAATCTTATCCCGCATTGTAGTTTGAAAATAGTACTGGAATTGTTCAAATTATTGTTATTCCCAGCTTCTATTTGGAAGAAATTCATGTGCTCCCAATGTCAGAAGAACAGTACTTTGTGTATGAGGCATGCACAGTTTTGTTACCTATTCTTCCCCTTTTCCCAGCTGATTTCGCTTCCACTGGCGACCACCATTGGTGTCAGGGAAGGGCCCCCTACTTGTGTGTGTGTATTACGGTATTCCTAGTTTTTGTCCTGAGCTACGCCCCAAAGTTTTACTTGGGAGACCTCACCAGAGCTACTGACTGCCATTGCCGCTGTCTGTCTCATTACTTTGTTAGGCAGCAAGTAGTCTGGCCTGGTGTGAAAAGGGCCAGATAGCTGGTGAGAGGAAGTGGTGTGTATTGTGCTTTTGCTTAAAAACCATCTTTAGATCTGATAATTCAGACATCAAGTTAAAATGTGCCTATATCTAACAAATTGTGCAAAAACAAGTACTGTTTCAATAAATTGAGCAAGATCAGACATCGCCCATAAACCAGCCACAGTCTCAGTCCTCAGGCAGGGTAAGGCAGTGACTGACCTTCCTACCTCATGCCAGTGGCACACAGAACAGTTCAAGATGGTGCAGCAGGCGCAGAGAACAGCACCTGTGATTATCTTTTTGTTGGCTAAAAGCTGCGGGCTGTGATTACTCGCACACAAAATCCAGTGGCACCAGCCTGCTGTGGTCAATCAAAGTAGCCAGCGGCTCTCCCTGCAAGCGTATGGCACCACTACCACAGCATTGCATTTGCATACCTAATTTGAGTGTATATTCTTTTACATGTCCTGTCCTTTCCAGTTTTACTTCTCTGATGTTATGTGCTTTGTGCTCTACCTTGTCCAGAATACGATGGCATGAGTGGCTAGAAAAGTATATTTGACTGCCTTATCTGTCTTCATGTGTCTACCTGATCAATCATCTCTATTAAAGATGCTGCTATTTGTGGATTTTCTGACATGTTTACTGTATTTTTTTCCCTTCCACAATGTTTCTTGTCACACAATGGGATTTTAAGTTGATGTTTTCTTTTCTCATGGCTTGGCACCAATGCATATGGTCGGTTGCTGAATTACAGGACCTTTCGGACCGTCCTCATTTCAGTCACTGTGTTCCACCCAGATAAACTGGTACTTCGCTCCTGTACTTTATACTTTCCAAAGGTTGTGTCTGTCCTTCAGGGCCCAGTCGATCAATTGTCCATCCTTCTTTCCTCCTCACCCCACTAAGGAAGAAGAGAGACTGCTTACACTGAACCCCAGGCAGTATATTACTGTATCAACTCCACAGAACAGAGGCTAAGAATAGCGCTCCAGCGCGCAGTTGTACCCAGTGCAGGAAGACCATGGCTGCTTCTACTGCTCTCACCAGGCGCATTGTCTTTACTGAAATTTGCCAGACTGCCACTTCGTCTTCCTTGCATACTAATGCATAACATTATTGCCTCACAGTTCAGGCACCTAAAGACAGATATGTTGCTAGGGCTATATTACATGATTACTTATGTTAAATGACGCAACTCAACCTCCCAGGGATTATTGCTCTGAGACTCATTCATAAGTTGAAGACTCTGCAGGACCTTTGGTAACAATATGTTCGTAGCATGCATGGCTGTAGATACACATGCTCTGCATACTCCTGCCATCTAGTATTGGGCTTGGACATTACAAGTTTTTTTTTGTTCGAAAAAGCTCCTTCGAGTCACGGGGTTTCCTGTAACTCCTCTCTTAGTAGGGATTATGCATGGGCGCAGCCTCCATTGTTAGATTGTTTTTCTCCACCATCAGGTTGAGATGTGAATTGACGAGGCTCCCGGACCAGACACATTAGACATTCATGCTTTGGGCCCCCGCGGTAAGAACTTTAATCCCCATCATGGAGAGAAGCACGTTTTTTTGTTGTTGTTGATGCATAACGGAAATCTTGAGACAAGACAAGGACCCTCGATCCTCGGGGCACCCATGCCCTGTAGGGACTCCATCTCATCTGATTCCGTCGACTCCAGAGAATGAGCAGTACCAAGGGTGATGGAATGTGTGTCATTTAATAAGTGCTCTTGTGTGATGTGAAATACCTCTGGACGGACTTGCAAGAGGTGTGCAATTTGTGCCTTTCCCCATATGACAAGGACCCAGAGTGTGCTTTTTCTTAGCTTTTTGCTGTAAAAATATCCTTCAACAGCGTAGAGAACAATACCTAGCAGACATCACGATGCAGCACCGATCCATAGGCTCCACACCCGACATCTTTGAGGCTGATCTCGTGGGTGCAGAGGAAGAGGAACAAGAGGAAGTTAAATCCCAAGGCCTGCCTGTGCACTATCATAACCCAGAGGTAATCCAATCCAGAAGTACTCGAGCAAAATGTTCCCTCCATGTCTACCACTGGGCCTCAAACCTAATGAGCGCAAGGGTCAGCAGTATGGTTGAACCTCAACACCATAAACCTCACAAACAGCCACACACCAAGGCAGAGCACCACCCATCAGGGGGCTGGGCGTCCAGCACATAAAACTGTGCCACCTTCAGTCTTTGGGCTCTGGTTGGCATCAAGGCAAGACATCAGACCCAAATCTGGACTGCACCAAATACCTCAAACCTCGTCTGTCTCTCTGCACTAATAAGTCAAATCAACCCTTAGAGCTGAAAGACTTATTGGTTGAAGCACCTCATTTGGGTTTGAAGAAGATGTCTACCTTGAAGACCCAATCGGCGTCAAACACAATTGGCCCGAAACTACCATCCACTACTGGCTCGGATGATTCTCAAGACCCATCTTCCAAATATAGTCCAATACGGTCATTGCCTAGTATTCTTCTCCTCCCCACTAAACATTTCATCCCATGCACGCACCTTATGCGCAGATCATCTCCACTTTCTTCAAGAAGAGGTGCACACGCTCCTGCTGAAAGGGGCAATAGAGCTGGTGGCCTACCAACACCAGCGCTCAGTATTGTACTCCTATACTTTCTTATCTGCAACAAAAAAAAACGCTCCCACAGACCAATCTTCAGCCTCTGGCCCCTCAACAGATAAATCCTCTCAGAATATTTCCATATGACAACACTATAGGATGTTATCCCCCCTGCTGCAGCAAGGAGACTTTTTGACCCCTGTAGATATGAAGGGCGCATCCTGTTCATCGGCGCTACCTTCACTTCGTTATAGTTGGACAACACTACCAATTCAAGGTATTACCCTTTGGGGTCACCAAAGCCCCAGGGGTGTTTACAAAATGCATAGTGGTTGTAGCTGCCCAGCTCAGGAGGGAGAGACACGCACATCTTCCTCTCTCTCAACAATTGGCAGATCCAGAGTGTAAACAGGCAGCAATGCCTAATGCACACCCAAGTTACCATCTTCCTACTGTTATACTGGGGCTTTACTCTGGGTCTGTCTTCTCCCCTACCACTTGTGTTGTGTCTACAGTAGAATGTGGGGATTATGACATACCCGAAGGGATTCTGATCAGTTGATGAAGCTGGTCGGTTGGTGCTGTGATTTGGCATGGGGTTCCTGTATTTCATTAAACTTGGAGTTTGAATGTGCCTGCTCTATTCGTCTTCATTGGATGGATGACCCTACTACAATTTGGCGACAGGATGGGATGTGCCACACTCATCTGACAACATCCAATTTCCAGCCGTCTGAACATGCTGCCTGCTAAAGGAACCCTGTGCCCTGCCTACGTGATTCATGGTGCAGTAGGGTTACTTCTATGCTGACCTTTCCTCTGCGCTGCCCTGCTCATATTTATTTTTTAATTATTGGCCTCCGCTTTTACTGCTTTGAAACTGTTTAAATTCTCCACGAGCACTATCTCGCGCCTTCATCGCTGCGTGTCAAATCTTTCACGAGCACCTTCTCGCGCTTTTCATTCTGCGTGTCAAGCGTATTCACGAGTGCCACCTCGCTCTTGCTGCCTCGCGCTCTACGCGCTTTTGTGCACAACGTCGTTCATTGTCTTCGCTCTCAGCGAGCGCTTCCTCCTCGCGCCTCCATTCAGCCTGACATTCTCTGCCACATTTATTCAAGCACTGCTCACTCGTGTCATCGTTTACTTACTGCGGTGTTCACCAGCGCGCCTGGCCCAGTGCTCTCCTGCTCGTATTGCCTCTGGGCCGGTCTCTCGGATCATAGAAATTTACGTGTCAGGTTGCCTGCCACGTAATCATAGAAACGCACGCCTGATTGTTTGCCTACAGCAACACTGCCATCTCCTGGCCGTTTTTAGTACTGTGACAGTTTTCAACAAGTAATATATTTTCCCAAGCAAGTCAGTGTTTGTTTGTACTGTACCTTTCACCATGAGCATCAACCAAGCTGTTGTCCCTTCCCCATCGTTCCTGATGTTGCAGGGGGATCCTCCCATTGAATGGGAAGACTGGATAGAAACCTTTGAAAACTACATTGTGGCCCTAGGGCGATCCAATTTTTCTCCTATTACAAAGAAAGCATTGCTAATTGGATGTCTTGGCACTGAAGGACAACATGTGTTTAAATATCTACCACAAATCTGCGAAGACAATGGTGACGTTATGGAAGATGTGTACAAAGAAGCTAAATTGCGCATTCACAAGCGTTTTGCCAAGGCTCTGAATATTGTCATGCAACTCCACAAATTTTACACCCAGCCTCAAAAGCCCAGTGAGTCCATAGATGAATTTGTGGCAAGACTAAGAGAACTAGCTATCAAATGCAAGTTTGGTCCCATGACGGAGGAGCTCATACGCGACCAATTAATCGTTCAGTGCTGCGATAAGAAAATTCAAGAGCGTTTGTGGGCAGCTTCAGATCCCACTCTAAAGGAGGCTATTAAAATTGCTAAGGTTGTGGAGGAATCACAAAAGTCCATGAAGGAAATGCAAAAAATGAGCATTAGGGAGCACATTGAGGTCTCTGAGGTTGACAGTGACTCAGACTCTATCAATTTCGTCAAAAGGAAGACTACCTGACTTCTTTCACTCGCAATCCTACTCCCAAGATCTACAATTCCTTCCCAATTCAGAGCTAACACGTTTTTGTTTTCGTTGTGGCAGCAACTTTCACATTGCGGACTCCAAGTCTTGTTTTGCGCTGGGCAAAGACTGTTGTTTATGTGGCAGGAAAGGCCATTTTGCCCGCATGTGTAAAGCCAATAAATCTAAAGTAGCAGCTGTTGAGGAATCTGAGGACTCTTTGGAACATAAAATAATGATAGTTGACTCTGACACATCTACCTTACAGGAACAATTGGATGATTTTAAGAGACGTTCTAGTCCCAAAGCAGATTTTTTGATTGACGGCAATGTTGTGACTCTGATGGTGGACTCTGGGTCCCTATATACCATAATTTCTAAAGACTTATTTGATACAGTGTGGCCACACAAATTATTGAATAACACAAATGTTATACTTAAAGGTTATCAAGGTGCCAACATAGGTGTTATAGGATACTTTGTGACTGACATCCTCTTTCATGAGCGTCACGCAAAAGGGAAAATTGTTGTTGCTACTGAGGGTCCACCCATTTTGGGGTGGTCTCTTCAGTATGATCTGCATATAATAGTCAACCCTAGAGCTACAGAACAGGTAATGGTAGTTTGTGAAGATGACGTCAACCAAGTGCTGGATCAATTTGCTTCTGTTTTTAATGGCAAATTGGGTGTGGCTAAGGATTATACCCATGAAATTGTTTTAAGGAAGGATGCTATTCCGATAAGGCACAGTTCCTGCTGCTATGAGAGGCGAAGTAAAGAAAATCATTGATCAGATGGTATTGGATGGGGTTATTGAACCAATTGAAGCTACCCAGTGGTTATCTCCAGTGGTGATCACTAAGAAGGCTGACGGCTCTTTAAGATTCTGTGTCGACCTTCGCAGCCTTAACCCCTTCGCTGCTAGGCCTTTCCCCCCCCTGTGCTAAGCCTGGTTTTGGCTATTTGGGGTAGTGCGCGCTTAGGCCCCTGTAACATTTTGACCACATAAGGTATCCACGCCAAATTTGCGTCCTTTTCTTCCAACATCATGGGGATTCTAAAGGTACCCAGGGTTTGTGGATTCCCCTGGAGGGGTCCCAGAAATTAGCCAAAATACAGCTAAATTTTGTTTTTTGGGGGAAAAATGGGAAAAAAAGGCTGCAAATGAAAGCGTCTGGGTTTTTCCCTGCAAATGGTATCCAAAAAGCGTTTGTGTGGCTGAAATCACCATTTTCCCAGCTTTTAGGGAATGACAGACTTTTGTCAGAAAACCAACATTTTTTACACAGTTTTGGCATTTTTCTGGGACATAGCCTATTTTTGCTATTTTTTGTGCTTTCAACCTACTTCCAGTTAATGGTAGAAATGGGTATGAAAGCAATAATGAATCCTGGAAAGCTATACATTTTTGAAAAGTAGACAAAATTCTGAATTCAGCAAGGGGTCATTTGTGTAGATCCATCAAGGTTTCTTTATAGAAACGTACAGTTAAATATAGGAAAAATTGAAAATTAGTTGAAAAAAACAGCCTTTTGTGTCAACGTTTTCACCTGTAACTTCTTCTAATTATGACAGCTCTTTGAAAGCAATATACCGTTACATCCGCTGGACCTTACTGGTTGTGGGGATATATAGGACTTGTAGGTTCACCAAGAACCCGACGAACCCAGAGTAAAAAACTGAGCAGCAATTTGCAATGGCTTTTTATTATGTACTGGGTATATAGCAATTATTGTGGAAAAATGTATACATGGAAAAATCGGTATGAACGACACCTATGTATTTCTGAAATGGGAACAAGTTATAGAGTTTAGAAACAGTAGATATTTGCACATTTTTGAAATTGGGAATACTCATACTAGCATGAGAATTATCGGTCATTTTTCAAAATGACTTTTTTTTACACAATGACTTTCATTTGGAAGGCAGAAATGCATCGAAAGTCAATAGGTAATAACAGTTGCTTTACAAATCTGAATTACCCTAAGTCTCCCGATAAAAATGGTACCTCACTTGTGTGGGTAGGCATAGTGCCCACAACAGGAAATGGCTCAAAACCCAACGTGAATACACCACATTTTCTCAATGAAAAATTACCCTTTTTTTTGCCAAGTGCCTAGCTGTAGTTTTTGAACCCTAGCTCTCCCGGCACCTAGGGAAACCTAGCAAACCTATACATTTTTGAAAACTAGACACCCAGGGGAATCCAGGATGGGGTGACTTGATTGCCTCCCACCAGGTTCTGTTACCCAGAATCCCTTGCAAACCTAAAAAATTGTCCAAAAAAAACACATTTTCCCCACATTTCTGTGGTGGAAAGTTCTGGAATCTGCGTGGAACCACAAATTTCTACCCACCCCGCGTTCCCCAAAGTGTTCCGAGAAAAATGGTACCTCACTTGTGTGGGTCGGCCTAGTGCCCGCGGCAGGAAACGGCGCAAAACACAATGTGGACATACCTCAATTTCGCAGTGAAAAATGACCCTTTTTTGGCAAAGTGCCTAGCTGTAGTTTTTAACCCTAGCTCTGCCGGCACCTAGGGAAACCTAGCAAACCTATACATTTTTGAAAACTAGACACCCAGGGAATTCAGGATGGGGTGACTTGACTGCCTCCCACCAGGTTCTGTTACCCAGAATCCCTTGCAAACCTAAAAATTGTCCAAAAAAACACATTTTCCCCACATTTCTGTGGTGGAAAGTTCTGGAATCTGCGTGGATCCACAAATTTCCACCCACCCCGCGTTCCCCAGGTCTCCCGATAAAAATGGTACCTCACTTGCGTGGGTGGGTGAAGGACCCGCGACAGGCAAGGCCCCAAAAGCTATTGAGGCGACATCAAAATTACATATCACAAACCAACCTGGTTTTGCATGGGGAGTCCCATGAGTTTTTGGCCCGGGGCTCGGCATCCATGTAGGAAACCTACCTAACCCATACATTTCTGGAAACTAGACACCCGGGGAGTCCAGCGAGGTATGGCTTGCGTGGGTCCCCCATCATTCTCCTACCCAGAATCCCTGCAAACCTCAAATTTCGCTGAAAAATTCACTTTTTGTCATATTTCTGTGTGGGAAAGTTCTGGAATCTGCGTGGATCCACAAATTTCCTCCCACCCAGCGTTCCCCCAGGTCTCCCGATAAAAATGGTACCTCACTTGTGTGGGTAGGCATAGTGGCTGCAACAGGAAATGGCCCAAATCGTACTGTGGAGACTTCAAAATTACCGATAGCAAAACTACCTGGTTTTGAGGGGGCACCTGAGATTTTGGCCCGGGCTCGGCGGCCATCTTGGGAAAGTACCAAACCCAAACATTTCTGAAAACTAGACACCCGGGGGAGTCCAATGAGGTATGGCTTGCGTGAATCCCCCAACGTTTTCCTACCCAGAATGCCATGCAAACCTCAAATTTAGTTGAAAATAACACATTTCCCACATATTTGTGTGTGGAATCACCGTGCTGGCACAAATGTCCTACCACCCAGCGTTCTCCTTGTTCTCCTTGTTCTCCTGAGTAAAATGATACCTCACTTGTGTGGGTCGGCCAAAGGCCTGTGGCTAGGAAGAGCCCAAAACATAGAGATTTAGAGTATAGCACCGAGAATTCTAAGCGCTACATTTTTAAAAAAATACGTTTTTAGCCAATTCTGCTTTGGACACCCACACAAGTGAGGTATCATTTTACTCAGGAGAACAAGGAGAACGCTGGGTGGTAGGACATTTGTGCCGGCACGGTGATTCCACACAAAAATATGTGGAAAATGTGTTTTTTCAACTAAATTTGAGGTTTGCATGGCATTCTGGGTAGGAAAACGTTGGGGATCCACGCAAGCCATACCTCATTGTACTCCCCGGGTGTCTAGTTTTCAGAAATGTTTGGGTTTGGTACTTTCCCAAGATGGCCGCCGAGCCCGGAGCCAAAATCTCAGGTGCCCCCACCCCCCAAACCAGGTAGTTTTGCTATAGGTAATTTTGAAGTCTCCACAGTACGATTTGGGCCATTTCCTGTTGCAGCCACTATGCCTACCCACACAAGTGAGGTACCATTTTTATCGGGAGACCTGGGGGAACGCTGGGTGGGAGGAAATTTGTGGATCCACGCAGATTCCAGAACTTTCCCACACATAAATTTGACAAAAAGTGAATTTTTCGGCGAAATTTGAGGTTTGCAGGGATTCTGGGTAGGAGAATGATGGGGGACCCACGCAAGCCATACCTCGCTGGACTCCCCGGGTGTCTAGTTTCCAGAAATGTATGGGTTAGGTAGGTTTCCTACATGGATGCCGAGCCCGGGCCAAACAACTCATGGGACCCCCATGCAAAACCAGGTTGGTTTGTGATATGCAATTTTGATGTCGCCTCAATAGCTTTTGGGGCCTTGCCTGTCGCGGGTCCTTCACCCACCCACGCAAGTGAGGTACCATTTTTATCGGGAGACCTGGGGGAATGCTGGGTGGGAGGAAATTTGTGGATCCACGCAGATTCCAGAAATTTCCCACACAGAAATGTGAGAAAAAGTGGATTTTTCAGCGAAATTTGAGGTTTGCAGGGGATTATGGGTAGGAGAATGATGGGGGACCCACGCAAGCCATACCTCGCTGGACTCCCCGGGTGTCTAGTTTCCAGAAATGTATGGGTTAGGTAGGTTTCCCTACATGGATGCCGAGCCCCGGGCCAAAAACTCATGGGACCCCCATGCAAAACCAGGTTGGTTTGTGATAGGTAATTTTGATGTCACATCAATAGGTTTTGGGCCATTCCCTGCCGCAGGTACTTGGCCCACCCATACAAGTGAGGTACCATTTCTATTGGGATACTTGGAGAAATGCTGGGGGTTGGAAATTTGTTGTTACTTTCTGTAGTGTGAAAATTTGGGCACAAAAATGCAAGGGAAATGTCAGTCACATTTTGAGGTTTGCAGGACATTGTGGGTAAGATAACTTGTTGGGATCCACAAGAGAGACATCACCATGCACTCCCATGGGTGTTTAGTTTACGACAAAAACTACAGTTGTTAGGTTATTCTTAAATGAAATGTACAGCTTGGCAGAGAGACAAAACAGACAAAGATTACTGCACCGCCATCTATTCCTCAAACATACACACATACTGGTTGGATTTGGCACGAGGGCGAGTGATGGTTCAGTATATAAAATTGTATTAACAAGAGATTTCACAAAAATGAAATGCACTGTCAATAATTGAATGGACAAAAAAACTGAACCAGTGACTCGCAGCTCGTGAGCTGTAAAGCCACTTCAAGGCACCAACCGCTTTACAGGCCATTCACACACCTTTCATACATGATACACACAAGACCATTCACACCATCAGGCACAAAACCAACACATTACAACATTCACAAAAAAGGACAAGGTACACCCTGCTTGACAAAAACAGAAAAGACACATTTTTATGCACAACCACCTATTCCTCAAGCACACGTACATACTGGTTGGATTTGGCACGAGGGTGAGTGATGGTTCAGTATATACAGTTGTATTAACCAGAGATTTCACAAAAATGAAATGCACTGTTACTTGAAAGGACAAGAAACTGAACCATTGACTCACAGCTCGTGAGCTGTAAAGCCACGACAAGGCACCAACCACTTTACAGGCCATTCATACACCTTTCATACGTGTGACACATACAAAACCATTCACGCCAGCCGCGGGCCCAGCACATTACAACACTCACACCAGCAGACAGCGCCATTCAAGGGCCCATCACTTTCACACGCCCACATTCCTGACACAGCAACCACACCAGCTCACGGATTGCGTTGAGTGGCGTTTGGCTAGCAGTGTGTGTAGTGACCAGCAGCTAGTCACTACTCGCACACCGCCAGCCGAGCGCCAGTCCACGCACACTGCCAGCCAAGCGCCAGTCCACGCACACCGCCAGCCAAGCGCCAGTTCACGCACACTGCCAGCCAAGCGCCCGTCCACGTACACCGCCAGCCAAGCGCCAATCAAAACACACCGCCAGCCAAGCACCAATCAAAACACACCGCCACTCCACGCACACCGCCAGCCAAGCGCCAGTCCACGCAAACCGCCAGCCAAGCGCCAGCCCAAACACACCGCCAGCCAAGCGCCAGTACAAACACACCACCAGCCAAGCGCCAGTCCACGCACACCACCAGCCAAGCGCCAATCCAAACACACCGCCAGCCAAACGCCAGACCACGCACACCGCCACACAAGCGCCACTCCACGCACACCGCCATTACATTTAGGATTTTTTTTTTAATAAAAATAAGAAAACAAACAAATTGCAAATAGATACAAATCTACTAACACAACATCTGAAACTCAATACACTACACAAATGCCAACCTTGAAACTGAACCAAAAATATTAAACAATAGAGGCCAGGCAGTTCACTTTACCACTCATGGATGCTCCCAAAAATTCTTTTGCGTGTGGTACATTCTAAAACAATCAGGCACACACAGCCCAGGGTTAGAAGGACACTCGGGGCAGTACATGCGAGTCTCCTTCCGCATACCTCTTCGCCAACAGACTCTACAACTCCTACTGGGAAAGTCTTTTGAGGGTGTGGGAGGAATGTGATCAGGAAAGTGGCGATCTTTCAATCTAGCAACATCCTCCACCACTCCAACTCTAGGAACACTCGCCTGTTCCACTAAAACAAGGCTGCCTATTACAGACTCTTGAAGCTTAGCAAAAGTCATCTTTGACTCAGGACAAGAATCCTGGAACACAACAAAAGCATTAAAGGTTGCCAAGTGGAAAAGATGGATAGCCAACTTCTTGTACCAAATGTAAGCCTTACGAAGAGCAGCGTAAGGTTCCAACCTCTGATCTACTCTGTCAACACCACCCATGTGCTTATTATAGTCTAAAATGCACACAGGTTTGCGCGCTTCAGCAACCTGACCCCAAACAGTCAAAGGTGCAGTGCTTTCATCATGGATGGTAGACAGCATGTAGACATCTCTCCTGTCTGAAAACTTCACAGCTAGAAGCTCCTCGCAACGCAACGCACTGCACTGCACTGTCCCCGCACAAGCTTTTTACAACCTAGTTCTTTTGGGAAACCTTTACGGTTAGAGCGGATTGTACCACAAGCAACAGTGTCCACTTTGGCCAATTCCCTGAACAACCGCACACCAGTGTAGAAGTTATCTACATATAAATGGTGGCCTTTGTTAAAAAATCCTCTTCCAAGTTCCCACACAATTTTCTCAGTCACTCCAAAAGTAGACGGACAACCAGGGGGGTTAATCCTGGATTCCTTACCGGTGTACACTCTGAAATTAGAGACATATCCAGTCCTACTGTCACACAGCATATACAGCTTAATTCCATAGCGTGCCCTCTTACTAGGAATGTATTGCCTAAAAACCAAGCGGCCCTTGAACAACACCAAAGACTCATCCACAGCAATTTCTTTCCCTGGAGCATAGATCTCAGAAAATCGATCAACAAAGTGATCAATGACAGGCCGAATCTTAAAAAGACGGTCACATTCAGGGTGATCTCGTGGAAACGCTAAACCATTATCGACAAAATGCATCATCCGAAGCAGAAGCAAATACCTATCACGACTCATGACTGCCGGAAAAATAGCAGTTGCCATCAAGGGACTAGTAGACCAATATGAAGACATTGATGGCTTCCTTAGCAAGCCCATCAAAAAAGTTAAACCCAAGAACTTCTTCATCTCTTCCAGATTTGTGCGAGTCCACCGGGTAGCTCTAGAGTGGGGCTGAAGACTGGCACTGTTGTCCCTCAAAAACTGTTCGGCATACAAATTAGTCTGCTCAACAATCTCTGCCAAAAACACATCGTCCATAAACAACTGAAAAAAATGTATTGGCAAAAAGTTTTCAGTATTCACTCTACACCCTGGAACACCAGTAAAGTCTGGCAATGCCGGCTGCACCATGCCTGGGGCAACCCAGAGGTCAGCACTTTTAACGGGAAGCCTTGCAGCCCCATGCTGCAGCCCAGGTGCCTCTTGCCGCACTATACCAACGGGAAGCCTTGCCCAAGGGGTCGCTTCCATTTTTATTTAAACTACTTCCCTGGTGTCTAGTGGGGGTTTCTGCCCCCCCCCCCCCTGGGGGCAGAAAGGCAAAAAAACAGGCCGATCTGCCCCCGGGGGGGGGGGGGGGCCGAATTCCCATTACAAAATAAAATGGCCCCCTGGAAGTGACCCTTGCCCAAGGGGTCACTCCCATCACAATTAAAATAAACGCCCTGGTGTCTAGTGGGGGTTTCTGCCCCCCCTGGGGGCAGAAAGGCCAAAAAAACGGGGCGATCTGCCCCAGGGGGGCAGAATGTCCAAACAAAGAAAAATGCCCCCCTGGAAGCGACCCTTGCCCAAGGGGTCGCTTCCATTTCATTATAAAAATGAATCCCTGGATCTAGTGGGCTTTTCTGCCCCCCCTGGATCCAAAAACGGATGAAAAAACGGACGATCTGTCCCCAGGGGGGGCAGAAAAGTCTTGAATGTAAATTGGCCCCCTAGGAAGCGACCCTTGCCCAAGGGGTCTCTTCCTTTATTGAAAAAAAACATCCCTGGTGTCTAGTGGGGCATTCCTGCTCCACGATCGCGACGCTGTGCGCGATCGTGAAGCAGGAATGCCCTGCATTGAGACATCAGGGGAGAGGAAATACTCTTTCCTCTCCCCCGATGCCTCAAGGCATCCTGTTTCGGCCCCCCCGCCCCACCGGAGACGAAAAACCTACCTCCTTCCTGGACGCGCTGGAAATAAATGATTTCCAGCGCGTCCGGCGCTTCCTAATGATGTCAGCGCGCTGACGTCATGGGGAAGCGTGGGGGGCAGCGGAAAGTCTTCCGCTGCCATCCCCCTCTGTGGGGGCAAGATCGATGCCCCAGGGGGGGGGAGCGCCAGCGCTTTCCCCAGGGGCTGTGCTCATGACGGAGCGGTTCAGTCATAAGCACAGCCCAACCGATGCTCATGACGGAACCGCTCCGTCATGAGCATCGAAGGAGTTAATCAGAACGTAGTTATGGACCGTTTTCCACTCCCCAATATTAGAGCTTGTTTTTCTTTTGGCGGGTGGAATTTTTTTTCAAATTTGGACCTCAAAAGTGCTTATCGGGTCATGCTACACCCCGACTCCAAGCATCTCACTGCCTTTGTTACAGCCGAAGGTGTATTTCAGTTCAACAGATTGCCCTTCGGTCTGTCATCCGCAGCGAGCGTCTTTCAGATGCTCATTTCCAAGGTTCTAGTTGGTGTCAGCAACGTCATTTTCTTTCAAGATGACATTTTGATTTTTGGTGACACCATAGAGTCTCACAATGACACACTACCCACAGTTCTTCGTAGGTTGATGGAAGCTGGCCTCACTTTGCGCAGGGAAAAGTGCAAATTCTTAGTCACTGAGGTTGAATATCTAGGATATCGAATTTCCAGTGAAGGTGTAAGGCCCAAACTTAACCTTGTGATTGCTATTGTTAATGCTCAAACACCCATTGATAAGGACATGTTACGTTCTTTCATGGGTATGGTTGAGTATTATTCTAAATTTGTAAAAGACTTTGCCACCAAATCAGAACCTTTGCCAATTTTACTCAGGAAAGGGCAAATATTTGAGTGGGGTGTTGCTCAAGAGAATACTTATCTGGCCATTAAGAATGAAATTTCCAATGCGAAAATCTTAGCTCCATTCCAATGTGATTTAAAAACTATACTTACTGTGGATGCCAGTGCCGTTGGTGTGGGTGCTGTTCTCTCTCAAATGCATGCTGGTATTGAGAAAACTGTGGCCTTTGCGTCCCGCTCTCTCTCGATTACCGAGAGGAAGTATTCTGTCATTGAGCGGGAGGCTTTGGCAGATGTTTGGGCTACTTCTCACTTTCGTACGTTCATTTGGGGTTCTAGAGTTATCTTAAGAACGGATCATAAGCCCTTGTTGAAAGTTCTAGCACCCAATGGCTTCAAAAACTGTTCAGCACGTCTGGCCAAACTGGCCGTCAAAGTACAAGATTGTGATTTCACCATTGAGTATTTGCCTGGTTGGAAAAATTAGGTAGCGGGCTGTCTTTCCAGATTAGCTGATAAAATGTGTGAGGGTGGGGAAGTTTTTGCTGAAGAGGTTGTAGCGAGCATTAATGAAGATTTTACTGGTATACATTGTGCCATCTCCAAACGTGAATGGTTGGATGCTTCTGACAAGGATCTTGAACTAATAGCACTCCACAAAATGATCGTTCAGGGTGCAAAAAGAGAGTGTGTGTGCCCTGATGATATCAGGCCTTATTCTAAAATTGTCGAAGAGTTGTCAGTGAACCCTGATCGCATCATTGTCAGGGGTGAACGTTTCATCCCTCCTGTCCTTTTGAGATCAAAACGTATTGCCTTGGCGCATGAGGGTCACATCGGACAAACTTTTACTCTTAAAAGAGTCAAGGAAAATCTTTGGTGGCCCAGAATGGATTGTGACATCAAAAGGTGGGTTGAGAACTGGATTGCTTGTAAGAATTCAGAAAAAAGATTGAAATTAGGGGGTTCTGTTAAAGATGCCTCTTTTCACTTGGATGAAACTGATTCTGTTTGGGAGAAGGTCAGTCTTGATTTCATTGGTCCGTTCATGTTTCTGGCTGAGCATGAACGATTTGCCGCTGTCTTGGTGGATGCCAAGTCACGCTGGTTTGAGGTTGTTTTTGTAAAGAACATTAGCTCTAAAACCACCATTGCCTTGTTAGAAGACATTTTCAGAAGAGAAGGTGCCCCACTGAAACTGGTCTCAGACAATGGCACACAGCTTACTTCTTCTGAAATGGAGTCCTTTTTGACTCATGTGGGGGTGAAACATGTCCGTACATCTTTGTACAACCCACAGAGTAATGGTCAAGTCGAAAGGATAAACAGATTAGTAAAAGGCACAATGGAATTAGCCAATGGGGCAGGGCAGAATGTGCAAAGCGCTGTCAAGTACATGCTGTGGGCATATCGCACCACACCCAATGCGTCCACTGGCAAGACTTTTGAAATGATGAGAGGTAGGAAACCCTCTTCTAAGTTGTGTCCTTCTTGGATGTGAAAAAGTGGGGGTCTCGTTGTTTCCAAAAATACTGTTTCACCTCCCAAAAATACTGTTTCACCTCCCAAAAATGTTTTCTTTAAAGTAGGTGATTTAGTTAAAGTTAAACCGGGGTGTCAAATCTGGTCTCTGAAAATTTCGTGGTCCTTTCAAAGTTCTTCAGGTGGGTCACAATTGGGTGAAGTTGAACAATATGCAAGTTTGGAACATGAGAAGGGTAGCTCTTTCAAAGGGGTGGTGACACTCCTTCACCAGGAGCTGTTGTATCTAATATGCCTGTGTTGGAGGCGAAATGCAAAAACCTCATAACAGTTGATAAATGTGCTCAGAAATCTGTTGTGTTGCCTGCTACGAGGTTGGAAAGAAGCAGGAGGACTACTGTGTCCCCAAAGTGGCTCAGTGATTTTGTTTCTCGTTGAGTTTATCTGTTCTTTGTTGTTATGTGGGAAGTGGGTGATGTCTTGTCTGGGGTTCCTTGTGTGTTCATCCCTTGTCTTTGTTTGGTGTCTTGTCTGGGGTTCCTCGTTGTAAGGAAGTGGGTTTCTGTTGCAGTAACCCCCCCACTTTTTGCCAGACTACTGGTGCCCTTTGACTTGATGTGCCCTGGGTCCCTGCCAATCCGGTTCCCAGGGCCTGTGTTCTTTCCCCAAAACTGTACCCAATTGGCATCTCTGGCCACAGGTCAGCCCCTGGTAAATGGTACCACAGGTACCCAGGGCACTGTGACCAGGGAAGACCTCTAAGGGCTGCAGCACTTATTGTGCCACCCTTAGAGGCCCTGTACCTTACACACACACACTGCCTTTGCAGGCTGCGTGTTTTGGTGCAGAACAAAGTGAAGAGTCGACATGGCACACACCTCTGTGTGCCATGCCTACAACCCACTGCCCTGGCATAGGTCAGTCACCCCTCTAGCTGGGTGCACTATACCAGTGGTGAGGGTACAGGTGCATGAGCCCTGTACCCCTACAGTGTCTAAGTCCATTCTTAGACATTGTAAGTGCAGTGCTGTCATTAAGAGTATATGGTGCTGGGAGTTTGTCATTACGAACTCCACAGCACCATAATGGTTGCACTGAAAACTGAGAAGTTTGGTATCAAGCTTCTCAGCACATTAAACCCACACTGATGCCAGTGTGGGATTTAATGAAAAATGCACACAGAGGGCATCTTTGAGATGCCCCCTGAAAAACGACCAGCCTCTGGTGGGTTCCCTGACTGGTACACGCCAGCCTGCCACCACGAGACCTGTTTCTGGACCCCTAGGGTGGGAGCCTATGCTCCCTGAGCCCAGAAACAAAGCCTTTCCTGGGCGGAGGTGTTCACACCTCCCCCAGGCCAGGAAGAGCCATCTGTGGCAGGGGAGCTTCAAAGGCCTGGCAGCCTTTGTAATGCGACCTCCAGCCTCTCCTGCTATCCGGAGCAGGCCCCCTTCCTGTCTCCCCTCCCTTTCGGCGGGAAGACAGGCGGGAAAACTTGCCAGCCCAGGAGGTGTGCCCACCTCTGCCAACTCCACCCCTCAGGTGGGGAGGCGAGGTGAAGCCCACTCTCCAGTGCTTGCCATCTTGCAGATGGCAGGCACTCCCCAATCAGGACTAGGATTGTGCTCACTCCCCACGTGGGCTGAGCACACCAAGGGTGTAGTCCTCTAAGGTCAGTAGCCCATTGGCTACTGACCTCAAGACCTCTAAAACGCCCCCAAATACAGTATTTAGGGGCAGCCCTGAACCAAGAACGCAGATTCCCGCAACCTAAGAAGAAAAAGGACGAAAGAAGACGCCCAGCAGAGGAGACTCCAGAGAACAACTGACTTGGCCCCAGCCCTACCGGCCCGCCTGCAGTTTCCAGAGATCCTGCGCCAAAAATCGTCTTGTCCTGCAGCCAGCGACCTCCAGAACCCCGGGGAGGACTGACTGCTTTCAACAAAGACCGGATCTCCTGTGAACAGCAGCTCTGTTCAAAAGAAACACCAAACAAAAACTCCGAGCCTGCTGAGGAAAAAGAAACCCGACGCCTGGTACCACCACTGCACCCGTCGCCTACAGCCCAAGTTCAAGTGGCCCACCGGTCCCAGCGAGGTCCCCCAGCGCTCCAGAGTCCGAGTCCACCGTGGGTTGACCCCTCCAGGACTCCCCGACGTCGCCTGCAGCCTCTGCACGGAGACCCCCCCCAACCGCGAGTGGCCCGGTAAGGTGAAATCCGACCTCAAAAGACACCCCTGCATCCAGCCGCCCTGCGCCCTGGAGAAAGGAACCCGAAGTGCACCTACGTCCTCGAGCCCTCCAACTTACCTGCCCAGCTGTTGGTTCCTCCTGGAAGTCTTCCTGGACCGAGCCTGCAGCTGAAAACCAAAACCGAAAATCCCCATTGAAAACAACAGGGCACCCGACGCCAAAACAGCACCCAGCCGCCCCAGCGCCACTGAGGGTGCACCTTTTGTGCTGGCTTGTTTCCCAATTTGCCCTGACCTAAACCCTAGGAGCATTGCTCCCACAACCTTGTGGCCTGCTCGCCAGCAGCCACCAACCAGAGACCCCCTATCCCCCATAGGATAACATTGGGCCTCAACACTCCGCACCCGGCCGCCCTAGTGCCGCTGAGGGTGTAACAAAAGTGCTTCACTGACCCTGGGGGACCCCTGAGTTTAACCCCAGAACCTTAACTCCCACAGTCGATAACTTACCTATGAACCGATAACCTACTTTCCTCCATAGGATAACATTGACACTTTTTCTTCCAAAAAACGACTGTGTGGAGTTTTGAAAACTAAAGATATTCTTTCAAAATCATACAAGTAACCAAAACGTAATTGCTTACCTGTTTGCCGGAAATGTCCCAGTGCTGAATCTAGGTATCCAGCACTGAGTTAGAAAAGTAACGTAAAAAGTAACTTACCTGCAATTTACAGAAAAAGCCTATTCATTCCAATGTACTGCATTTGCTAAGTGTTGCAACCTACTGCATCCCCTGTAAATCAAATCAAGTACAATTTCTATTGCTTTTTAAAACTGTTCAACATATAGCATCTTATCACTGTAAAGTATTTCATGCTTACCTGTGCCAAGCCTGCTTGGTTCTAAAATAAAACTGCATATTTTTTTTTTATACAAAACAATTGGCCTAGAGTTCAGTTCTTGAGTGTGTGAATTCATTTGCTGACTGTGTACATCAAATGCTTAACACTGTCCTCTGATACTGCCTTACTGCTCGACCAAGCTACGACAAGTAGAGAGTAAGGTTCTATCTAACTTTAACCTCTGCCTACCTTTGGAGTCACCTGGACCCTATACACACTATACCTCATTTTGGTGTAGTATATATAGAGCCAGTTTCTTACATTGGTGGATCAGCGGTGGGATATACAACTTGCATTTGTTGGACTACTTGGTTACCACCTGATCACACGACAGAACTCTTAAATTGCCTTTAGAATTCTGATTTTTTTTTTCCAATTGGCATTTTTTCCAAACTACTAAAAGTCTTGTTAGGGCCTTGCTCAAGTCCCTTTAGAATTTTAGAAAATAAAAAGTCACTATAGTCAAGGGTAGAGGGGTTAGAACTTTTTTGTTAGAATGTCTCAAAAACAGAACCCAGCCATTAGTGAAGATAATGACATACAGGGCATGGTTGAGAAGCTTGACCTCCCCCCCTTACCTTCACTTGTCTTTCAAGGAAGTAAGGTCCTTATGTAAACTTAAAAATATACCAATGGGCCCTCACCCAACCAAACAAAAGCTCCAGGAGCTGTTGGCTGAGTATTCAAAGGCCCACCCCTCTGAAAATGGTGATGTCCAGTCAGAGGGAGAAGGCGGTGAGGAGGATGGAGAAAGGTGCCCACCTCCACCACTTCCTAGGGAAGAAGGGAACCCTGTTCCCTTACTTCCAAGAATCAACCTCTGGGGACCTAGAGGCCACACAGGTGGCTCAGGCTCTGGTGAGGACATTGAGGACAGCCTCAATGAGGAGGACAGCCTTTTAGCAAGGCTGGCCAAAAGACTGGATCTGGAGTCCAGACTCCTGGCTCTAAAGAAAGAAAGGAGATGGGTTTAGCACCCATCAATGGTGGCAGCAATCAAAATAATAAGGTTAGAGAGCAATCTCATGATCCTAAAATCCCCAAAGGGATTGTCCCTAAATATGAGGAGGGTGATGATATCACCAAGTGGTTCACAGCTTTTGAGAGGGCTTGTGAAGCCAGAAGGGTGAAGAAGACTTTCTGGGGGGCACTCCTTTGGGAACTGTTCTCTGGTAACTGCAGAGACAGACTCCTGACCCTTTCTGGGGCAGATGCTGGGTCTTATGACCTCATGAAGAGAACTCTGATTGAGGGATTTGGACTCACAACTGAGGAGTACAGAATTAGATTCAGGGGGGCTCCCAAAACCAGTCCTGGATTGATTTTGTAGACTACTCAGTAAAAACACTAGGTGGCTGGTTAACTGGAAACAATGTGCATGACTTTAATGGAATTTACAACCTGTTTATGAAGGAACACATATTAAGTAATTGCATTGATGAAAAGTTGCATCAGTACCTGGTAGACCTAGGTCCACTTTCTCCCCAGGAATTGGGAAAGAAGGCAGACCACTGGGTCAAAACAAGGGTAACTAGGACGTCCACTGGGGGTGATCAAAAGAAAGGGGTTACAAAGCCTCCCCAGAGGAAAGACAGTGAACCCCTTAAAGATAAAAGTAAGGAGTCCCAGGTAGCCCCCCAAAACCAGTCCAGGAGCCCCAAAGACACCTCACAAACTAAAACAGGGTACCAAGGTAAGAATTGGGATCCAAACAGAGTATGGTGTCACAACTGTCAAAAGGCAGGACACCACACCAAGGGTCCTAGATGTCCTAAAAACAAAGCCCCTAGTACAGCTCCAGGGGTGACTAGTGTAGCTCCAGGGGTTGCCAGTGTAGCTTTAGAGGGTGATTCCTCAGATGAGGAAGCCCTCATAGCCTTCAACTGGAAAATGGGGCCACAAGGTAAGCTGGAGAGTCCAGAGGGTAGTAGACACTTCCACCACCTACTGGTGAATGGAATCCCAGCCCTTGCCCTGAGAGATACCTGTGCCAGTCACACTGTGGTGCATGACAGGTTGGTTCTCTCAAACCAGTATGTCCCAGGGGAAACAAAAAGAGTAAGGACTGTCCCAGGGGGTGTCACTGTTAGGCCTGTGGCTGTAGTGCCCCTAGAAGTAGCTGGGTCCCTTAGATGGAGAAAGGTGGTAGTCAGTAAAGACCTCCCCCTTGATTGTCTCCTTGGGAATGACCACCCAGAGGTTGGTCTGAGCCAAAGAGAGGTACTGATCCAATGCCAGACCTCACCCAAGAAGCCTGGGGGGGGGGGGCTCAACCTGCAGCTAGTGCAGCTAAGCCCCAAAAGAAAAAGAAGAAAAGAAACAGTGTAGGAAAGGTGGGCAACTGTTAGCCACAGTTCCAGTGGGCCAGGGAGTTTCCATCCCAGTAAGGGAGAACGCCAAAATTGGCACTGGTGAAGTCCCCCCTAGCCAACAAAAAGCCCTGACCAGTCAGGCAACTGTCCAGCCTGAGTTGGTGGCTCCTCAGCTGGCAGAACAGAGGGTGGAAGAAGGCTGTTCCCTACCAAGTGTAGTGACCCCCCACCCTAAAACAGCAGACAGGCAACCAGAATCCAAAGAAGCCTGTAAGGTAGCCCCTTCACCTACCAGTGAGGAGCTAAAGGTGTGGTTCTGGGCACTGACAGCTGTCAGTAGCCTCTGCTGGGTGTTAGCCTTCATGGCAGCACTGTCCTTGGCATGGTGGCCTAGCCCCCTGCCAAATAGCAAGTTAGGCCCCCTGACCTTATTGGTCATGGTGGGGTTGCTCAAGCCGTGGGTAACCTCTGTGGGTAAGCTGGGCTTTGCCCTAGCTAAGTTAGAAATTGCAGAGGTAGGCACCTCTGAACCCAAACTAAAAAGATGGGGTGAAGGCACTAAAGAGATAGGAAAGGAGCATTGGGAATTAGGTCCTGAAACTGTTGAGGCAGGCCAGCTCCCTAAAGGGGCTGACCTGGACAGAAGGATGTAAGGCAGAGTAGAGCCTGCAACTCCCAAACCACTTCCTCTGCTCTTCCTCGCCTGAAAGACTAGGAAGACTCTCCCAGGTTTGGCTGAGTCTCCTGGCCTTTGGGCTGGGGGGGGGGGCTTGTGTAAGGAAGTGGGTTTCTGTTGCAGTAACCCCCCCACTTTTTGCCAGACTACTGGTGCCCTTTGACTTGATGTGCCCTGGGTCCCTGCCAATCAGGTTCCCAGGGCCTGTGTTCTTTCCCCAAAACTGTACCCAATTGGCATCTCTGGCCACAGGTCAGCCCCTGGTAAATGGTACCACAGGTACCTTGGGCACTGTGACCAGGGAAGACCTCTAAGGGCTGCAGCACTTATTGTGCCACCCTTAGAGGCCCTGTACCTTACACACACACACTGCCTTTGCAGGCTGCGTGTTTTGATGCAGAACAAAGTGAAGAGTCGACATGGCACACACCTCTGTGTGCCATGCCTACAACCCACTGCCCTGGCATAGGTCAGTCACCCCTCTAGCTGGGTGCACTATACCAGTGGTGAGGGTACAGGTGCATGAGCCCTGTACTCCTACAGTGTCTAAGTCCATTCTTAGACATTGTAAGTGCAGTGCTGCCATTAAGAGTATATGGTGCTGGGAGTTTGTCATTACGAACTCCACAGCACCATAATGGCTGCACTGAAAACTGAGAAGTTTGGTATCAAACTTCTCAGCACATTAAACCCACACTGATGCCAGTGTGGGATTTAATGAAACATGCACACAGAGGGCATCTTTGAGATGCCCCCTGAAAAACAACCAGACTCTGGTGGGTTCCCTGACTGGTACACACCAGCCTGCCATGTTTCTGGACCCCTAGGGTGGGAGCCTACGCTCCCTGAGCCCAGAAACAAAGCCTTTCCTGGGCGGAGGTGTTCACACCTCCCCCAGTCCAGGAAGAGCCATCTGTGGCAGGGGAGCTTCAAAGGCCTCGCAGCCTTTGTAATGCGACCCCCAGCCTCTCCTGCTATCAGGAGCAGGCCCACTTCCTGTCTCCCCTCCCTTTCGGCGGGAAGATAGGTGGGAAAAACTTGCCAGCCCAGGAGGTGTGCCCACCTCTGCCAACTCCACCCCTCAGGTGGGGGAGGCGAGGTGAAGCCCACTCTCCAGTGCTTGCCATCTTGCAGATGGCAGGCACTCCCCAATCAGGACTAGGGATTGTGCTCACTCCCCCACGTGGGCTGATCACACCAAGGGTGTAGTTCCCCTAAGGTCAGTAGCCCATTGGCTACTGACCTCAAGACCCCTAAAACGCCCCCCAAAAACAGTATTTAGGGGGCAGCCCTGAACCAAGAACGCAGATTCCCGCAACCTAAGAAGAAAAAGGACGAAAGAAGACGCCCAGCAGAGGAGACTGCAGAGAACAACTGACTTGGCCCCAGCCCTACCGGCCCGCCTGCAGTTTCCAGAGATCCTGCGCCAAAAATCGTCTTGTCCTGCAGCCAGCGACCTCCAGAACCCCGGGGAGGACTGACTGCCTTCAACAAAGACCGGATCTCCTGTGAACAGCAGCTCTGTTCAAAAGAAACACCAAACAAAGACTCCGAGCCTGCTGAGGAAAAAGAAACCCGACGCCTGGAACCACCACTGCACCCGTCGCCTACAGCCCGAGTTCAAGTGGCCCACTGGTCCCAGCGAGGTCCCACAGCGCTCCAGAGTCCGAGTCCACCGTGGGTTGACCCCTCCAGGACTCCCCGACGTCGCCTGCAGCCTCTGCACGGAGACCCCCCCAACCGCAAGTTGCCCGGTAAGGTGAAATCCGACCTCAAAAGACACCCCTGCATCCAGCCGCCCTGCGCCCTGGAGAAAGGAACCCGAGGTGCACCTACATCCCCGAGCCCTCCAACTTACCTGCCCAGCTGTTGGTTCCTCCTGGAAGTCTTCCTGGACCGAGCCTTCAGCTGAAAACCAAAACCGAAAATCCCCATTGAAAACAACAGGGCTCCCGACGCCAAGACAGCACTCTGCACCCGGCCTCCCCAGCGCCGCGGAGGGTGCACCTTTTGTGCTGGCTTGTTTCCCAATTTGCCCTGACCTAAACCCTAGGAGCTTTGCTCCCACAACCTTGTGGCCTGCTCGCCAGGAGCCACCAACCGGAGGCCCCCTATCCCCCATAGGATAACATTGGGCCTCAACACTCCGCACCCGGCCGCCCTAGTGCCGCTGAGGGTGTAACAAAAGTGCTTCACTGACCTTGGGGGACCCCTGAGTCTAACCCCAGAACCTTAACTCCCACAGTCTATAATTTACCTATGAACCGATAACCTACTTTCCTCCATAGGATAACATTGACACTTTTTCTTCCAAAAAACGACTGTGTGGAGTTTTGAAAACTAAAGATATTCTTTAAAAATCATACAAGTAACCAAAACGTAATTGCTTACCTGTTTGCCGGAAATGCCCCAGTGCTGAATCTAGGTATCCAGCACTGAGTTAGAAAAGTAACTTGAAAAGTAACTTACCTGCAATTTACAGAAAAAGCCTATTTATTCCAATGTACTGCATTTGCTAAGTGTTGCAACCTACTGCATCCCCTGTAAATCAAATCAAGTACAATTTCTATTGCTTTTTAAAACTGTTCAACATATAGCATCTTATCACTATAAAGTATTTCATGCTTACCTGTGCCAAGCCTGCTTGGTTCTAAAATAAAAGTATATATTTTTTTATACAAAACAATTGGTCTAGAGTTCAGTCTTTGAGTGTGTGAATTCATTTGCTGACTGTGTACATCAAATGCTTAACACTGTCCTCTGATACTGCCTTACTGCTCGACCAAGCTACCACAAGTAGAGAGTAAGGTTCTATCTAACTTTAACCTCTGCCTACCTTTGGAGTCACCTGGACCCTATACACAATATACCTCATTTTGGTGTAGTATATATAGAGCCAGTTTCTTACACTCGTGTGTTCATCCCTTGTCTTTGTTTTGTCTTTGAAAGAAGGGGGATGTGTTATACTGGGTCTTTACTCTGGGTCTGTAGTCTGTCATCCCCCCTACCACTTGTGTCGTGTCTACAGTAGAATGTGGGGATTATGAGATACCCGAAGGGATTCTGATCAGTTGATGAAGCTGCTCGGTTGGTGCTGTGCTTTGGCATGGGATTCCTGTATTTCATTAAACTTGGAGTTTGAATGTACCTGCTCTATTCGTCTCCATTGGATGGATGACCCTACTACACCTACTATACAGATTGGGATTCACAGTAAACGCTACAAAGTCTCACCTTCAGCCCCTACAGTGTCAATGCTTTCTAGCGTCAATCCCCAATGCCGTTATGGGCAATTATTTACCCAATCCTCGGAGTACTAGCTTTCCAGCAGCTACTGCTTCTTTATCACCCAAATTTTCCCCTTCAGAACAGTTATGCATCTCTAAGGAACGATGGCTTCCTGCATAGCCATAGTTCCCCATGCCAGGTTGCACATGCGCCCATTGCAGGAGTGCCTCTCGGCACATAGGTCACAAGCAGAGAGTCATCTACAGGATCTAATGTTGGTAAAGGCTCTCTGCTTTGGTGGAACAAAAACAATATCCTGCAAGGCAGGCCCTTTACAGACTCCCTTCCACAGGTGACCATCACCATGGACTCTCTTCTTTCTGGCTGGGGGGCATGGGGGCATATTTCCACATCATGATAGTTAAGGGTGTCTGATCACCCCAAAACTAGGGATTTCACATCAGTTACCTCTAGCTTCTTGCCATCTACCTGGCCATCAGAGCCTTCTTTCAGAACATTCAGGGCGAGGTGGTATTGATAAAAACTGACAGCATGACCTACAGAAACAGGGCGGCACTCACTCACCATAGTTGTCAGCACTGGCTCAGAAGATTTGTCATTGGGTGATTCACCTTCAGATACTCCTCCTAGCGGAGAACTTCCCAGGGGTAGACAACAACTTACCTGACCTGCTTAGCAGGCTGCATCAACAACTCCACCAACAAATCCTACTCCCAATGATAGGTTTTTCTGCAAATAAATCTATTTGCCACCCATGAAAACCTAAAATGCCAAAACTACACCTCCAGGTTTCCGCACCCAGAGTCATGGGTAATGCCCTAACTGTAGGAAACTCTTTTTGTTGCAGTAGTCCCCCAACGTTTTGCCTGGTATTTGATGCAACTTTGACTGAAGTGTACTGGGTTACTGCTAACCCGATACCCAGTGCCAGTGTTCCTTCCCCAAAACAAGACATCTGGTCACTTGATCCCCAAGTGACCTGGCCTTTTGAACATCTGTAAGTCCCTAGTAAGTGGAACCTCTGGTACCGAGGGCACCTAGGGCATAGGTACTAAAGAGGATCCCTAAGAGCTGCAGCATCTCTTGTGCCACTCTGAGGGACCCAGCACCAAACCCATACAGACTGCCACTGCAGACTGCGTGACAAGATGTTCTAAAAAGTGAAAACACGACATGGCCCACATCCCTGTGTGCCATGCCCACAAACACTGCATGCACTATAAGTAAGTCTCCCCCACAGCAGGCCTTACAGATGATAAATGAAAACAAGATCCTTAACCATTATTTAAAGCAGCATGTAATGTTTTATGACGAGATGCTTTTGTTTTGAAGTGTTGGACTGCAGGTCCTTGAGTTTTAAAGGAATTGTGCTTCAGTAATTTTAAGTGTTTTCTCTTGCATCTCTTTCAGAGGAACTGTCGGTGTGGACAGAAGAAGAGTGTAGAAATTTTGAACAAGGACTAAAATCATATGGGAAAGATTTCCATTTGATTCAGGGTAACAAGGTGAGTTCATTAGTAAATAATAAGGCATACTGTGTACCTAAGACTGACCAATATCTTTGGAAACAGAGATGGAAGCTTGTGGGTCAGTTGGTACTGAGGAAATATAGCTCCTCGGAGCTAAAGCAGTTATGCATAGTAAATAACAGAGACCATCCATGAAAATCACACTCAAATGGTGGCCTTTCGACTATTGCTTCTTCCGGAGTTTGCTCTTTCCGTGACTTTAATCTTAGACTCTCCATTGCCAGTCATAATGGATGCACCTAATAGTGCCCTTTACTTTGTAACAGAGGCAGCAAGTCTACATTTATGGCTATAAAACTGAGTCCGGGAAGGTATGGATATGTAACTGGGTCAAGGAAGGTGTGACGTTTGTACGCCTTTTCTCCCTCCATACCAACAACACTTTACTTGCAAATTAGGCACGTGATTTGTTTTAAATCATAGTATTGTACACTTAGAAGAGCATGGTCCTTTATAGCGTTTTATAAAGTTATAAATCTGACCATATTTCTGCGACTTAGAATGCCTACAGACTAAGACACGTAAACATCATCCTTGCATTAATGATGGTAAATGAGAATTTTCATACATATTAAGCATGCATCGTTCTTGTATTTTTAAGACAGTGTGTTAGCGCCGTGCCCACATTTAAGGTATACTGTGCTGTTGACAGACTTCAGCCAATATAAACATTTTAAGACTTTTTGATTAAATACCATTCTAATAGGGATTATGTATAAAGCAGTGTGTTTTATATGCATATCATGAAGGTTGTTGCAACTACAGCAAATACCCAAACTACTCTATTGTATTTAATCTGAAGAGATTGGCACATTGAATGTCAGGTCAAAGGTGAAGCAGGTCACCTGTTTCTTTGTATGTATTAATATGAATTGACAATATACAATATGTGGAGAGAAGCGCTGACCTCTATCCCATCGGTTTGCTGTTTTAAACATTAGTTAGACCATACGTCCATGCAGTAGGCATTTAAACAGTCTCCCTCTTTGAAATTCCACAGCTGCTAATCTTTAAATAAATAACCAGTGAGGAAGCCAAAAATATTTGAATTGCCTTAAACAGGTTTACCTGAATGTTCTAAGAGCCGAATTTTATGTTGCCCCTGAATTGTTTGGAAAAGCACTTCTACATTTGTAGTATACATTGATGTTTTTCTTTCCATTATTGGTCAGATCAAGAATATTTATGGTACTGTCCTGATGGTTATAAAATAGACACCCAAAACAATATGAATGTGATGTTATTAAGTTCAAAGTTGCATTGCCATCATCAATTATTTGCAAAAGATCGGACAGCCCATTGTTCAGTCAGTGTAAACTTTTACATGTCAGTCTATGGAAACAGAATGTGATGATGACTAAAGGATGCATCATTATTGGGAGTATGTATTAGGGTAACCTTGGGGGTGTGAAATGGGGGCGTCTCTCGTCTTAGAGACCACCTTTTTCGATTTCTCTTCAAAATTCCAGTGTGCAAGGGATGTTATCTCCTAAGACGACAGGTTATAGGCTCTGTAAGGGCTGTCACGTGCAGATGTCTGTGACAGATCCCCACCAGGTTTTCCTATGGTGTTTAGTGTTGGCCCACAACTCCAAAACCTATAGAGACTTCATGTCGCTGAGCCTGATTGTCATCAGGGTATGCACGGTGAAACTTTGTCGCCAAGCAGAAGACGACGCAGCGCCTGAGCCGCTCGAAGTCTAAGGCTTGATTCTGTTTCCCTGCTCCCGGAGTCAGCTGAGCTGCACTAGAGGCCGGTCATCATCGCTCTACAAGTCTCCAATAAGCATAAAAAACATAAGCCGAAGCAGAGTTCCGCTCTTTCACACCACTCACATTCACCCAACAAATCATATGGATGGCACCAACAATCCTGTGTCTGCTTCTGAAGTCTGCCGACTTCAGAGCTGATTCCGCCCCTTGTTCCTGCACAACCTGAATTTCTGGTGCCCTCAGCCATGCTGCGCCACATCGAACAATTCCACACAGCTATGCTCTGCTCTTCGGATCTTTAACAACACCTCCGGACCCCACGGAGCAGAGTGACCTTCCACTTGGATTACTGCATGCGGGTTCACCCTCAGTACCGGCTGGACCCTCTGAGCCACTTCTGCCCTTGACTCCAGCACCGACCCCACCCCAGGAGCCCACTACCACACCAGGTCCGGGTATGTCGACGCCGACTTCGCCGCCTCAACAATTGGCCTAGATTGGCCTCTCCGATGCCAGCTCGACACCAGTCTGACTGCGACTGATAATAAAAACCAAATCCGACCGAGGTTTCTGCTCTTGCTTTACCACATGGCAGACAACATCCCTTACACTCCCTTTTCTGAACGAACTCATATAACGAAAATGACAGGGTGATGAGTTCACTCAGCCCAATGCGGATGAAAATTGGTACAAGGACTTTCAAGAGGCGAGTGGGCTTGGTACTTCCACAGAAACAGCCCATATGAGGCATGTGTGGCTGTAGATAGTCATGCTTGGCATGATTCCACCATCTAGTGTTGGGCTCAGATGTGTGCAAGTTATTTTCTTCTAAGGAAGTCTTTCAAATCACAAGGTATAGTGACTACTCCTCCTCCTCTTGCTTGCAATGCACATGGTCCTCAACTCCATTGTTATATTGTTTTGTTCCGCTGTCTAGTTCAGACACGTGCTCCTCTGCTTCTAGTTCGACACCATCGTCTGATAATTCCCTTCAATACCGTTGGTTACTTTCCTTCAATACAGTCGGTATTGTTTTGATCATGGATTTGTCTCTTTACACTAGCTAAGTGCATTGACGTTTAATTCGTCCAGGTGACTCGAGTCAGCTGTGGCCCTCTTAGGCCTTCGCCCTTCAGGGCGGAATTCCTATTCCTTTTTTGTCCCCTTTGCCACGCCAAGTTTCCACGCACTAATCTCTGCCAGGTGTGTAAATTGTGCCTTTCCCCCTAACATGAGGACGCAATCTGTGAGTCTTGTAGGTCTTTTCGATCGAAGAAAACACTGAGATCGAAGAGATCGACGTTTAAAGATGTCTTGAAGCACCGCCGACGACACACCAGACTTCTTCGGTTCTGAAGATCCAAACAGGAGCCACAAGCCCATTCATCTGCTGCTGACGAGGGCATCTTCTATCCTGAAGACAGCTCCGGTTGAGACATGGGGATTGAAGATCTTACTCCACCCCGAATACAGCACGTCTCTACAAAGTAGAGTCGCCTACCTCCCCTGGGTGGACAAAAGACTGGTGTTGGGTCGTCACTTCCTTAGGGTCATGGTCCAGCTGTTTTGGACACGCCCGGTCTCGGCGCTAAAAAAACAGCATGTCTTCGACCCAAAGCCTTCTACATCGTACGCCAGCTGACCCTCAGAGCTGAAAACGTCACTGTTAAAACACAATTCCACCTCAGCGTCGAAAAAAGCGGCTTTGGAACCGAAACCATCGGCGCCAAAAAATCTGGTGTCTAAATCCTCTTTGGAAGCGACGACTTACACCTTTTCGAAGCATCCTTCGGAGTTGATGGAACCAGTGCTCGAGAGGCTCCAGCAGGAGTTGGACTCGCGCCAAAAGCACTGGGTATCATTACAAAACCTCATTCAGGGGCTCAACCAACAAAAAGACTATTGTCCTTTGAGGAGGCTTTAGAGGTTCCCATTCTTCCAAAGAAAAAGGAAAACAAGGCTACCAGCCCACTGCACGTCAGCCCACCACCAGTGCCTGCTGCACACCACCTCTTTCACCTGTTCACCCCACAACAGACTCACCTGAAGGTACACTACATCCATACAAAGGGGATGAAGATTAATATTCCATCCCAATGCAGGACGAGCCCTGGGATCGTATGATTCAGATCCACCAGCAAATACGGACTCAGACCTGTATCCAGCCAACACCCCCTCTCTTCCCCTCGCTCCCCCAACCGATGACACTACCACCTACCGTGACCTCATAGGTAGGCCGGCTACATTCCACAAGTTCCCACTGCACGCACAGCCTTTAGAGGATGATTTTTTATTTGAAGCCCTCTCCTCTACTCAGAGTTTGGCACAGTACCTGCCAATGTTAAAAGGCATGCTCAGGCAAACACAAGATATCTTTAATGACCCTGTCAGGTCCAGAGTCATCACACCCAGGGTCGACGAAAAATACAAACCATCACCTGTCGACCCTCCATACAGTAAAGGGCAACTTCCACCTGACTCTCTAGTTGTGACCACAGCCCGTAAGAGGACTAACTCAAACATCTGGTGACGCTCCCCCACCAGATAAGGAAAGCAAAAGGACCGATGCAGCAGGATAAAGGTTTGCTATACAGTCTGCCAACCATTGGAGAATCGCAAACTCCATTGGACTCCTATCACGCTACGACATGGCGCATTGGGACGAAATGGAGGACATCCTCCAACATCTTCCTGAAGAATTCAAGAAAGGGATTTATCAAATTACTTCTGAGGGAAAACTAATATTAAACACGACCATTCGTTGTGCCCTCGATGCAGCTGACACCACAGCTAGGGGCATACATTCCAGTCTACTCCTCTGGAGACATGCCTGGCTCCGAGTTTCAGGCTTCAAGGCTGAAGTTCAACAGAACCTGCTAACTCCTCTCTTTGATGGGGAACACCTTTTTGCGCCTCAATTGGAATCCCTTCTAGAAAAGATAAACAAGTATTTGCAATGCAATAGGTCTCGCATTTGTGAGAGTTTGAGCTATTGGCATTGTAAATGACGATGCCTTTTATTTATGTGTTTTGAAAACCTGCAAGCGTTGCGTAAACATGCACTTTGTACTTCTAGTCCTTGCTTACGAGAAGTAAGGCTGGCAGTAATTGCGCCCTTTTACTGCCAGCCTTGCTTTTCGTAAGCAACAACTATAAGTACAAAGTGCGTGTTTACAAGCTCTGAGTAACAAGTCATGTAACAGGGGCAGTCCTTGAAAATGGGCAGAGCTTTTAAAGCTCATATCCTGAATACAGCATGTCTCGCAGAGACAGCGTAAGCACTACCTAGGCGAGACCTAAAAATAACAAGCATCGCACAATGGAAAGAGTTAGCAGTGGTAGAAGCATACATGGAGAGAAGAACTGAGAGCATGGGGGTAAGGGGAGAAGTACATGATAGAGAAACTTTGAATGTGAGGGTGGGTACTGGGGGGAGCTTAATGCAGGAGAGAAAGAGCTGGAAAACACCTGCACTGAAATATCGCTTAACTAAAAAGACAAACATAGTTCCCTAAAGTGAACAGTAGGATAGAAGACAGCCAAAAAGAGATGATAAAGAGGCTATGGTCCAAGGGAGGGACAAACACCAGATGGACAGGCGGGATATGGAAAGCCATTGAATAAAAAGTAATCAAATGAGAGTAGACATAACGCAAAACAATGGTAAGCAATGGGTGAGCTGCAAGTCCCAGTAAGTTGTTGGTAAGCTCACAGTAGGCCTTTAGCAACCAGTATGGAAGGCTCAACCATTGAGAAAGCCGATTGGTACCTGTGATAATGCCTGGAAGTACAGGCATGCACAAATGTGCACAGGCTATTTATGCTGTTTGTACCTGCAACCTGCTTCTTTCTGTGCATAATGCCTGTGCCCTCTCTGCACCGCAAGCTTGGATAATAAACAAAAGGCATAGGAGGCACAGAAAGAGGTAGGTTGCACAAAGAGATTGAAGACATTGTCTTAGTGTGGTAAAACCAAACCTATTGCCTTTGCCAATTCAAGTATCCAAGTGGACACAGTGGAGTATATCACTTATTAGAACCAGATAAGACAAGTGACGCTCTCACACGAGTTGTGCACTCTGGTGCATGGTTGTGGCTGGAGATGGATTCCTTCAGCTCGTTTGTAGGTACTGGTCACAGTGGTTGTGGTAAATGACATAAAATATTGAAAAGGAGGATGGCACTTTGACTCAACTTACTTCTCTGTTTATAGCCAAGTTACATTCTATTCATAATGCTGTCACAGTACAGCGTGAGAAAGAAATATGCAGGAGTACTCCTTCAGCAGAGGCAAGCAACAAGTGATATCTCCATGTATAAACTAAATGGTAAAATACGTATCCTTCCCATATTTCTTAGTGTTGAGCACCTCTAAGCTGTGACTGTCATACTTAAAGTGTGACTGGTAGTGAATATACAAATGACAGTGGAATAGTAAGCATTTGTGGCATGTGAGCAGAAATGGATTTACAGTTCTTTGCCTCTGGTGCTTGTTTGTTGCTGTTATTCGCACCTCTCGTTAACTTTCATAGAGTTAGTCTGGTAGTTAAGAGCGAAGAAATAATTGAAAAAGCTATTTCGACACAAAGTAAACAACAGAATGTGGCCTAAGGGCTAGAACGCTCTACCGCGAAGCTGAGGAACCGGGTTCGAGATTCGGCAGGGACGCTCAACATCCTGTGATTTTGGCCAAATCACTTAATCTCCCCATGCCTAACAAAATGAATATGTCCCTCTGTAACACAACTGGTGCTTGGGTAAAGCCCTCTGATACCTTCGGGTCCGGTCGAATGCGCCCCATATAAAACTAAAAAAAAGGAAAACATATATGGCCTGCTTCTACAAGCTATTGCCTAGGTAATTCTGTGATGAATGAAAAACGCAAAAGTATACATCAGGTTTGAGAAGTGATAATGAAACAAAAACACTAGGATCAAGAAGCACTTTGCTTAAGCAATTTGTACAGATTGAGCTATGAGAGCAAAGGTAAGCTGCTCACCTCTTTGTGTCCTATGTGTAATCCACGGGACAATATTTATTTATTTAAAACCACCTGTTCGAGGCATGTGAGCTGTAGATCACATGCTTTGCATAGCCTGCCATCTAGTGTTGGGTCCGGATGTTTGCACTTTGTTTTTGTTCGAAGAAGTCTTCTCCAGTCACGAGGAAGGTGACTCCTCCTTTCGGTGATAGTGCGCATGGGCATCGACTCTATAGTTAGATAGTTTTTTTCCGCCATCGGGTTCGGATGTGAATTGTTGCGCTCCGGTTCGGCTCCGTTTTCGGGCTCCCTTCAACGCGCAATCCACTACCCTCGACGGTATTGTTTCTCGATCGCGTTTCCCATTCTCCGCGTATCATCTACACTTGAAATCCTTCGATCGGAAGATCGTGGAAGGCCGTTGGGCCTACCCGCGCCGGGGACGATAGCAGTCGATGGAACAGACTCCATTCAAGCTCTGTCCTGGGTGTCGCAATAAGTTTCAGCACACCGACTTGCACGAAGTGTGCAACCTTTGCCTATCCCCGGAACACAACGAGAAAGACTGCGACGCGTGTCGGTTGTTTCGATCGAAGAAGACGCTCCGTGACCGTCTGGCTCGACGTCACGAAATGCACCAACAAAGCGGCTCCTCATCGGATCTCGTCGGAGACGACTCCGAACATGAAGAATCCCTCGCGCAGGAAGCCGAATTGGACGAAGTACACATCTCCGTGTCTGAAGCCGAAGACCTCACACCGGGCCAACGGATCGTGAGTACAGAGACTTCCCTCCCCTACCATCTCTTACACAAAAAGGCTCCGGCCCCTCCTCTGCCTTCGGGCCAAGGTCGGCACAGAGAAAACTTTTTGAGCGCCCCGCCCTCGGCGCGAGACACAAAGAAAAGCCTTCCGGCTCTACTTGTTCCCACGCCGGTGCCGACCCGAAACCTTCGGCGTCGAAATCGAAACATGTGCTGTTAACCATTCCACCATTATCGAAGAGTAAATCTTCGGAGCCAAAACTTTCCACGACAAAACCAACATCTAAAGAAACCAGTTCAACCAAAGAGCCTCGGTCCGACGTTTCACCTTCGGATCCTAAACAAAAAGAACTGGTGATTAATCCAGAAACTGGGCATATTCATGCCAAATTGCCTGAAAAAAGGAAAATGGGCATACAAGAGGATTACCACATTCCTCTATGGAAGACAAATGTGGGTACTAGTCCTTCTCCACCTTATATTCCACCTCCTTCACCTATTGATCCAAACTTGCTCATCACACCCACACATTCATCACCACCACCACGATCACCTGACCCACAGGATATATGGGGTGAGGATGAGTATACACCACAGGATACTGACCCATGGGATCATTACAACATTGACCCTCAGCCGGATAATGACCCTGACTTATATCCGTCCAGACCTTCTCCTCCAGGTGACAATATTGGATATATTGAGCTACTTAACAGAGCTGCACAGTTTCATGGGGTAGAATTACATAAGGAGGCTTTAGAGGAGGATTTTTTGTCTGAAACCCTGAGTTCCTTTCAGAGGGCTACCCAAACACTGCTGATGCTAAAAGGTATGCTTAAGCATATAGATGACATCTTTAAAGATCCTGTAAGGGCAAGAATCATTAGGGTGGAGAAAAAGTATAAACCTGCACCTACTGACCCCATATATATTAGAGGTCAGTTGCCCTTGGACTCTCTTGTGGTTTCCAACGCTCGTAAGAGAGCTAACTCTCAGACCACAGGTGAAGCCCCATCTCCTGATAAAGAGTCCAAATTAATTGATGCCTCGTGGGGGGGAGAGTAGTGTCACAAGCAGCCAATCATTGGCACATTGCTAATGCTCAAGCTCTATTAGCTAGATATGATAGAGCTCATTATGATGAACTCGAAAAGCTCATGCAATTTCTTCCTGATGAGCATAAATCTAGAGCTAATGACCTTATTCAAGAGGGTAAATTCATAACAAGTACCTCTATCAGATGTGCGTTAGACGCAGCAGACACAGCAGCCCGAGCAGTAAACACTAGCGTACTGCTCCGTAGGCATGCTTGGTTGAGAATTTCAGGATTCAAACCTGAAGTGCAAGCCTCTATTCTCAACCAACCATTTGACAAGGAACACCTCTTTGGTCCAGCAGTTGACACCTCACTGGAAAAAATGAAAAAGGACACTGAAGTCAATGGGGGCTTTACAATAACCTTCTACTAGGGGATCCTTTCGTCGCTCATTTTACAGGGGTGGCTCCAAAAATACATCAACAGAAAATCCCTCCTCTTACAAGGGCAACAATCAATCGCCCTCTTCAAGAGGTTACTTTAGAGGTGGATATAGAAGAAACGACGGAAGGGGAAGAGGCAGAGGTAACTCAACACGCACTTCCCCTGCAAATACCAAACAGTGACTTCCTTTCCCTACCCCCCGATCATCCCACTCCTGTCGGGGGACATCTTTCCCATTTCTACCCATTTGGAATACAATTACATCAGACAAATGGGTTGTACAAATTATCCAATCTGGTTACTGCCTGGAGCTTACAAATACTCCACTGAATATTCCTCCAAAATCACACCTCATGTCACAAGAACATCTCACCCTTCTAAAGCAAGAAGTTCTCTCTCTGTTGCAGAAAGGGGCTATAGAACCAGTCCCATTACAATACCAAGGGGCAGGGTTGTACTCCCTCTACTTCCTAATTCCCAAAAACGACGGCTCTCACAGGCCTATATTGGACCTCAGAGAACTAAATCTGTACATTCAGTCGGACCACTTTCATATGGTAACACTCCAAGTGCTTCCGCTCCTTCAGCAAGGCGACTTTCTCTCCACTCTAGATTTAAAGGACGCCTACTTTCATATCTCAATACACCCTGCGCACCGCAAATACCTCAGGTTCGTGGTAGCAGGCCAGCATTATCAATTCAAGGTGCTCCCATTCGGAGTAACAACGCACCCAGAGTTTTCACCAAATGCTTGGCAGTAGTCGCAGCCCATCTACGAAGGCAACACATTCACGTCTTCCCTTACTTGGACGACTGGCTCATAAAAGCCAGCTTGCAAAACAACTGTCTACGCCACACACTGAAAACAGTGCAGTTGCTCCACAAGCTTGGATTCACAGTAAACCTGTCCAAGTCCCATCTACAGCCATCCAACACACAGGCATATCTGGGAGCCACAATAGATGCACAAAAAGCTTTGGCCTACCCCAATCCGACCATAATTCGCAACATGCAGACTCTACTCTGGCAGTTTCAACCTCAACACTCATTGCCAGCTCGAGTGTTCATGCATTTACTAGGGATGATGGCGTCTCGCATTCTAATAGTCCCTTACGCAAGACTGCAAATGCGTCCCCTGCAGGAATGCTTAGCACGTCAGTGGAACTAGGCTCCGGGTCTGTTATCAGATCTAGTATTGGTAGACGGCGCACCCATCGCTCTCTGCAGTGGTGGAACACACAAAACCTTTTAAAAGGGCGGCCCTTCAGCGACCTGGTTCTACAGCTAGTGCTAACAGCAGACGCATCACTGACAGGTTGCGGAGCTCATCTCCAAACCCACACAATTCAGGGCATGTGGAGCTTGCAGCAGAAGCAGCTCCACATAAATCATCTAGAGCTGCTAGCGATTTTTCTAGCGCTGAAAGCGTTTCAAGTTCATCTTGTAGGCAAAACTGTCTTGATTCGTACAGACAACATGACAGCAATGTACTACATACAAAAACAGGGGGGGGGGACACTCTCCAGCTGTCACAGCACAGACCATCTGGAAATGGGCCATACATCACAAAATGTATCTCCTAGCAGAACACCTTCCAGGAGTAAACATTCAGATAGCAGATCTGCAAAGTCGTCAAACACAACAGGTCCACGAATGGGAACTACACTCAAGTTCTTCTCCCATTCTTTCAAATGTGGGGCTTCCCAGACACAGATCTGTTCGCCACACACCTAAACGCAAAATGCCCAAGCTTCGCATCCAGGTATCCACACCCATTGTCCAAAGGCAATGCACTATGGATGAATTGTCAGGGATATTTGCTTATGTTTTTTGCCTCTCCCACTCATTCCATTAGTGGTTTGGAAACTCAAACAATTGTCCCTGACACTAATCCTAGTTGCTCCCATGTGGGCACGTCAACCGTGGTTCACAACCCTGTTGGAGCTATCAGTAGTTCCTCATCAAAAACTACGTCTTACACCCAATCTCCTCACACAGAGCCATGGAGACATAAGACATCCAGACCCCAGTCAACTCAACCTGGCGATCTGGCACCTGAAGTCCTAGAGTTTGGCTACCTTAATCTACTGCCAGACTGTATGAATATTATCAAAGAGGCTAGACGTCCTACCACAAGAGCCTGCTATGCAGCGAAGTGGAAGCGGTTTGTAATATACTGTACTAATAATCATATCAACCCGCCTGATGCTTCTGTTCAAGACATTATATGTTATTTATTACATCTACAGCATTCAAATGTAGCGTACACATCCATACGCTTACATCTGGCTGCATATCTCCAAAATAGACAACATCGATCTCTCTTTAGAGTGCCTGTTATCAAAGTGTGAATGGAGGTTCTTAAGAGTCATTCCCCAAAGACATCCACCTGCTCCAGTGTGGAATCTCAACATTGTGCTCATCAGACTAATTGGTCCACCCTTTGAGCCATTGCACAGATGTGAACTGCAATTTCTCGCATGGAAGGTAGCTATCACATCACTGAGGAGAGTAGGTGAGCTTCAGGCACTAACTATAGAGGATCCTTTTTTACAGATACCTCAAAATAAGGTGGTTCTTCGGACCAACCCTTAATTCCTACCCAAAGTCATTTCTGCCTTTCATATCAATCAATCTGTTGAGCTGCCTGTGTTCTTCCCTCAACCAGATTCTGTGGCAGAGCGTGCCCTACACACATTGGATGTGAAAAGAGCATTACACTACTACATAGAAAGGTCCAAACCTTTCCGTAAGACAAACCAACTTTTTGTCGCTTTTGCTCCACCACATAAAGGCAATCCCATATTAAAATCAGGTTTTGCAAGGTGGATAGTCAAGTGCATTCAAATATGCTATACAAAAGCAAAACTAACATTAACAGTTCCCCCTAGAGCACACACTACACGCAAACTGGGGGCTTCTATGGCATTCTTAGTGAACATACCCATAGATGACATATGCAAAGCTGCAACATGGTCTACACCTCACACATTCACAAAACACTGTTGTGTAGATGTGTTAGCAAGACAGCATGCTAGTGTGGGCCAAGCGGTTTTACGTACATTATTTCAAACGACCGGAACAGCTACAGGCTAACCACTGCTTTGGGAGATAACTGCTCTGTAGTCTATGCACAGCGTGTGATCTACAGCTCACATGCCTCGAACGGAAAATGCTACTTACCCAGTATACATCTGTTCTTAGCATGTAGAGCTGTAGAGTCACATGCGCCCACCCGCCTCCCCGGGTACCTATACCTGTTGCAGTGACATCTTACTTAGATACATGCATCTGAAAGAGACACGTTAGTGACAGATTCCTTACCTTAGAATATCCCCAGGCGTCAGGCTGGATCCGGAAAGTTCTTGCGTAGCAGTACCCTTGAGCGTCGGTAGGCGGCGTCGTGCGGCTCCGCGTCCGTCGTCGGCGCCGGGATGACGTCGCGGGCAGTACTTAGACGCCGCCCCTGCGCGCTGACGTCAGTTCTTCTTTTTCCGCGCCAGTAAGCGCAGATCCGGGAAGAGCAGTGCCCTAGTCAATCTTTTTATTTAAGAACATAAATCAAATAAAATAAAACAATAACTCAAATACAGTTGAGCAGACTTAAAAAGGAACAGAGGATATTCTCACGTTTGACATACAAATATTTGACGCAATGACGTTACAATCTTGAATTACGAAGACAAAATTTGGGGATGTCTACCCTGGGGCCAAGTCCGGAGAGCTTCAATCTATAGCGAATCGCCAGCATCCTCCAGGGGAGGGGCGTGCTCGTATGGGGCGCATATCCCGCCTCTATATTCATTCCAGGGGGTCCATATCTTTGTCCACTTGCCGGGGCATCCTCTACTCTCATACACCGTTCTCTCCGCCTGCATGCACCAGTCCATATCACATGCCCAGTCAGAACATTCCAAGGCCACCCCCCCCCCCCTCCACGTACGCGCTATGTTGCGTTTAGCAACCATACAGCCCAGAGAGACCCATAGACGTTCAAGCCGAGTCAGGTCCGTCGGATCCCAGACATTCAAAAGGCAGAGTTTCGGGTTTGACTCAATCTCTCTGGCACACACTAAGGACATCTCCGAGAAGATCCTATTCCAGTACCTCTGGAGCAAGGGGCAGTCCCACCAGTGATGTAAATAGGTGCCTACCAGCCCACAGCCACGCGGACATAGCGGGGACTGGAGTCTGCCCATTTTGACCAAAACGGAACTCGTATAGTACACTCTATGCAGCAATTTTAGTTGGATCAGTTTGAACCAAGAGCGGATTGCAACCTCGCGGGGTGAGGCGAGAGCTTCCCGCCAGTCCTCGTCATCCATCTCCCCCACGTCAGCGTTCCATTTGGCCCGGAGCTTGCCAAGAAGGTCGGGTGAGTTATTAAGGATTTTACGGTAGGTTAGGGAAATGGCCTTCTCTGGGAGGTATTCGTCCAGGAGTCTATCCTCCAGAGGGGAGGACACCGGCAATTCTGCCCCTTTGGAGAGGGCTTTAGAAATCGCACTGCGCACTTGTAAATAGCGAAAGACCTCATTCTGATGCAAACCAAACCTCTGCTGTAGTTCACCAAATGTCACCAATTTACCCTCTGACCACAGGTCGCCTAGCTTGGACAGGCCTATCAAGTCCCACTTATCAAAACCCGGCTGCCGCCAGAGGAGGCCCAGACGATAAGAGTCGAACAACGGAGTCACACCTGTTAGCGTTCCTTTCCACCCGAGGGCCGTGTTGGCTGAATGCCACATCGAGATCGTCATCGCCGTCGGAGTGAGTTTCGGTGCTAATTTCTCCCCCCCCATAAAGTGCCCTCAAATATGTACCGGGTCGCATGTTGTAGCGGTCCATCTGATACGCTGGATCAGTATGAGGCCGGTGTGCCCATTGATTAAGGACAATCAATTGTGAGGCCCAGTAGTAGGATCTGATAGCTGGTAGGGCTATGCCACCGTCATACCAGCTCTGGGTCAACTTGGCAAGCGCGATGCGGGGCGTCCCATTGTTCCATAATAGACTGCGAACCTCTGAGTCTATGGAGGCAAAATATTGGGGCGGTACCGGGTGCGGCGTGTTCTGTAACGAATAAAGAAAGCGAGGGAGCGCCATCATTTTGTATAGGGCCGCCCGTCCCAGTAGCGTAAGCGGAAGAGTCTGCCAATGTCGTACATCAGCTTTAAGTCGTTGGAGTGGGGGCAGCAAGTTTTTATGATAAAAGGTTTCTACGTTCATTGTGATATAAATACCTAAGTACCGAAAACCCTCGGTGACCACCTGGGCCCGACAGACCCGGCGGAGCCTCGGGGAAGCCCACTCAGGATGAAAATTAAAGATTTATCCCAATTAATGGTATATCCCGAGTATTTTTGAAAGAGGGTAAATATACGGAGAGTGTAATGAATCGAGGATCGAGGCTCGGCCAAGTAAAGTAGGATATCGTCCGCATATAGGGACACTCTGTCCTCCCACTCCGGTGTCCACCGGAGTCCACGGATCATGGGGTCGCCCCGCAACCAGACCGCCAAAGGTTCTATCGCTAACGCGAATAACAGAGGGGACAGGGGGCACCCCTGCCTCGTGCCCCGTCCCAACTCAAAGACTGCCGATCTGCTGCCATTCACCGCCACTCTCGCCAAAGGTTTGGTGTAAAGAAGATGCACCCAAGTCCTAAAGCGCTCTCCGAACCCATATCGTTCCAACGCGGCAAAAAGGAAGGGCCACTCCAGCAGATCAAACGCCATTTTGGCGTCCAAGGACATGATGACCGCATCCTCCTGTATAAAGGCCTCACGTCCCAGTACTCCAAACAACCGGCGTAAGTTTAATGCTGTGTTTTTCGTGGGCATGAATCCGTTTTGATCCGGGTGGATCAATTTTGGCAGAAGGGGAGAGAGACGCAAGGACAGGATTTTAGCCAGAATTTTAGCCTCGGGGTCAAGAAGAGAGATGGGCCGATAGGAGGAGCATTGATCCAGAGGCTTACCCTGCTTGTGGATAACTACAATACTGGCCAGCCGCTGCGTAGCCGGGAGCCCGCCCTCCACCACACTCGCGTTATACATGCGCAGCAAGTAGGGAGAAATGTGTGATGCCACACTTTTGTACAACTCGACCGGGAGTCCGCTAGGGCCCATGGCCTTTCCTGACTGCAATGAGGAGATGGCTTTGGAAACCTCCTCCACCGTCAATACCGCGTCCAGATCACTGCTCTCTTGAGCATCCAGGCTCGGCAGTGGCAGCGTAGCCAACAACTCTGCTGCCTCCTGTTGAGTAGACACGGATCCGGGGGAGTAAACCTGTTGGAAGTGGGAGGCAAACGTTTCCGCAATACCAGGTCCATCAAAGTGTCGAGTTCCATCCCCATCGACGACCTCCGCCACCCATCTGTTTGCCAGGTCCCTCTTATCTAGCCAGGCCAACAACTTGCTGGCCTTGTCTCCGATATCGTACAGCCGATGCTGCGAGGCTTTGTAATACGCCTTGGCCGCCTCGTCTGCAACGTCTCTATATTCTTTTTGCTTGACCGCTAGTTTATGCGAGTTGTCTGGCGATGCATCGGAAATCAGATCGCGCTCCAGGACCACAATCTCTTCCTCCAAGGCCTCGAGTTGACGACGTTTTTCTTTCTTGTGCCCTGCTACCGCCGCCACCCCGCAACCTCGCACCACCGTTTTAAAAGCCTCCCAGAGAGTGACATCTGACTGGACCGACCCATCATTTTCAGCAAAGTATTGCATGGTGGCCTTCGTTAATTTGGCGCGTATTTCAGGAACTCGAAGGTACCAGGGACTGAGGACCATTTCGCGACTGCCGAGCGGGGCGCGCCACCGTAGCACGCCACAACCGGCGAGTGATCAGAGATCCCTCTGGGAAGAAAGGCCACGTCATCAACCCAAGGGATCCGGTCGGCCCCGCAGAAAAGATAGTCAATGCGGGAGAGACTACCATGTACACCCGAGTGAAAAGTGTATTTTTGCTCAGCCGGGTGGGAGATCCGCCACACATCAACCATGCCCAAAGCCCTCAAAAATTCAAACAACAACTTCCCAGCTGACTCAGTCATACGGGGGGGGGAACGGTCCAACGAACCATCCATAGTTGCGTTGCAGTCTGCACCCACAAGCGTGTCACCTTCAGGCAACCTCAACAGGTGCTCACCCAGATCACTCAAAGTGGCAGAGTGGAGCCTAGGGGGGATGTACAGGGATGTGATGTTCATGGGCCTTCCCTCCCATATCCCGGCAACAGAAACAAACCGCCCCAAAGGGTCTCGAATCACTTTGGAAACTTTGAACGGGAAAGTGCCACGCATCAAGACACCCACCCTCTTGAGCCCCGCGTATAGCCTGCATGGGCGATAAGCCTATAGCCCCATCTATTGAGCGCACAATAATTGGAACCCTGGATATGGGTCTCTTGAAGTAGCACCAGGTCGGGGGCTTGCCTTTTCAAGTACTGCAGAACTACGCCCCTCTTTATTCGGTCCCCCAGTCCGTTAACGTTCCAGGAAAGAATTTTAAAGCGGCCCCTGAGGGGACCCATCGGATCAGGTGTACTCATACTGCTTAAAATTGCCCAACCCACCTATCTCCCCGCCCGAAGGAACCCGGCCACCTCCCCAGGAATACCCCCGGGCAAGGACCCCTGCCGCACTGCAGGGTAGCTCTCAGCACCCACAATTGTTGTTTGCGCCATCATATCAGAGCTTCTAGCATATATTGTGTCAAAAGCAACCAGAAGCACATTGCTGCTCAAAAAAGAAATGAAAACAGATAAAAATGCAACAAACAAATCCCAACAATTACAAAACAGTACCCCCCTCCCTGCCTCCCTGCAAAGTGGACATGAAACTGCCCACCCCCCAAAATTGCAGAGTGCCTGTGTACCCAAAACTAGACTTATTGTGTGAAGGGGAACGTTACTCAGCCAGAACATCCCACGGCCAAATATCCTTGAACAACTCCCTCCCATAGAGCCAAACAACCCGCATGATGTAAGATATGCTGTCATATCAAACTCCCCTGATACCCTCAACTACCATGACAACGGATCTAACCCCCCACCCCCCGTCCAACCCGTAGCCCTCAGACATGCAAGAGATAATCAAGGCACAACCACATCGGCCAGCCCCAGAGGAAGTCTCCACACCACACTGCAGGTCCCCGGCCTCAGCCAGCAAATGTCTCTGAGGAGAGTCTTGTTGTCTCGCGGCCACACCTGCCAAGTTCTGCATGACCTCAACCACCTCACTGATCGATGATTCCTGGACAGCTCCTTGTCTACCTATTCGTCGCCTGATTGGGGTCCAGCAGCTGGAGAGGAGCGTCTCTGCGAGTCTTCTGCCCGCCATCTCTCCAGCCAATCCCAGGTGTCCTCAGGAGACAGGAAAAACCATGCTTTGCCACCCGCTTGCACTCGGAGCTTAGCCGGAAACAGCATGGCATACTTAAAGTTGTGACTCCGAAGCGCCCTTTTCACTTCCAGAAAGGACCGGCGCTGCAGCTGCACCCTGTGAGTAAAGTCCGGGAAGAAGGTAATTGTCGAATTTTCCCACTTGAGTGGTGGAGCGGTTCTTGCCGTTTGCAGGATAGCGTCCTATCTCGAAAGTTGAAGATTCTGGCGAGGATGGGGCGCGGCTGGGCCCCCGGCTTAGGCGGGCCTCCAGGAACCCTGTGCGCGCGTTCCACCGAGAAGAACTGTGAGAGAGCGAGCGAGGTTGCAGATGCTTTTGGATCAGGTCCTCTACAAACAAGTCCACCGCTTGCCCCTCTGAGCGCTCCGGGACCCCAAGAATGCGGACATTATTGCGACGTGCTCGCCCTTCATACTCTTCTAGCTTGGAGGTCAGGTCCAGCGTTTGGTTCTGGAGGCGTGTGACCGTCACTTCTAATTCCTTCTGGGACTGTTGAAGGGTGGATATGGAGTCTTCATTGGTTTTGACCCTGTCTCCCATATTTCGCAAATCGGCTCTAATCAGCGTCATCTCGGTGGCCACTGTGTCAATTTTGACTTCTAGTGACGTACGGACACCCTGGATGGCCGCCATGACATCAGCCAGGGTCGGCGCTTCTTCCTCGGAGTGCTGTTTCGAGTTCGGCGAGCCCTTGTGCCCCCCTGTCCCTTCCGATCTAGTATGGGCGTACTTCGCCAGTCTGGCAGCCGGAGGCTGCTTGGCCCCCCTGGCCGAGGCCATCACAGCGGCGCAATCACCAGTTATATCCGTCAGTAGGGGAGTTCAGTTAGCCCAGCGTTTTCTGGCAGCCCCCCCGGAGCACCAACCCCTCTCGTGTGAGGTCCGCCGCAAGTTGCAGCCAGGAGAGACTGTCACTTAGAGAGCTTGTGGGTGAGGAGAGCAGCCCCACAGTTCCACCAGCACCAATAGATTGCTTCACTGGTTTTTTGCCAGGTCCGGCGGTTCGCTTCACCTCAGCGCACACATCCAACGATCGTTAGCGCGGCTCCACGGCCAATTCCCAAGCTGGCGGGCGCGCTGATGCTAAAGATATGCCCCCTTCGTGAGCCAGGAGAGCGGCCCCGGAAGCGATGGGACCCTAGCCAGGCCCCAACCCGCCTACCTCCGCTTGCGGTGGCTGCTGCCCATGTGCTTAAAGTGTCTGTGCACTCTTTCTGTCAGCAATACGCCCCTTGCAGAAACCCTACAAGAACCGGCGGTCACGGCCGAGGCCACCAAGGCAGTTCCTCAAAGTAGCCGGTGCGCGTGCTTAGGTGATCTGTCTCTTTAAGAGATTACCGGAGTATCGGCCGGGCCCCAGCCCGCTTCTCCCGTCCTGTGAGCGCTATTGCTGCCGGGATTATAATGCCCAAGCGTACCTCCTGCCGCCGATGCGGCCCTCTCCAACCACCTCGATGGCTTGCTGCCCGGGTCACAATCCGCCGCCGGTAAGTGCTTCACAGCCGCACCGCCGGAGATCAAACAGTGCCTCTGATGGCGATGCGACCAGTCTCCAGGTCCTCACGGTCAGGAGCGGAGCAGAGCGCCGTGCGACGCCACCGCCGGCACCCCCCCTCCGTGACGGCTCAGAACCGCGGGCCAAGCACCACCAGCTCCCGGTCTTCTATTCCGTACCGGAGGGCAGCAACGGGATCAGCGGGCTCAGGGGATCAAAGCGCCGCGGGCGGGATCATTCCCACGGATGTTTAAAGCGGATTAGTGGGAGTTCTACTACGTTGTCAGCCGGAGCACTACATCCACGCGGCCATCTTGGGTGTTGGTAAGCCACGCCCCCCCCCCCCCCAGTCAATTTTTGACTAAATTTTTGGTGATTTTTTCACTGTTTCTTTTCGAGTCTTCTCGACTCCTAGGTGTCGGTAGGGATGCCCGACTTCAAGCCATGCGACGTCTGTGGTCGAATGATGTCGATCACAGACCCGCACTTAGAGTGTCTCTACTGTCTCGGCCGAGACCACGACACAAAGTCGTGCCCTGACTGCCGGGCCTTACACCCGAAGGCTTTGCGAGAGTGGTCTCGAAAGCTCCTCGAGGTCCGGCAGTCGGCTCCGCGCCGCACCAAGCCCCGGTCCCGTGAGGTCGAGGGGCCGGTTGCGGAGCCCCCGCCGGTCTTCGCACTCCTCGGGTAAGTCGAAGCACAAGAAGTCTAAGAAGCACCATCGCTCTAAGACTTCGCCTCGCCGGTCTTGCGACTCGGCTGAGGCCCCTGTCGGCACCGTCCCCGCCCCCGCGGCTCCGGATGTGCCCGTGGCGCCGCCCCGCATTACCCGTCCTTCCCGGGTTCGGGGGCGACTCCGGCCGAGATACAGGAATTCCTGTTGGCCATGGCCGGCCTCAAGGTCCCTCCGGTGCTCCTTCGGGCCCCGCGGGCCCTGATGGGGTTGCTCCGGCGTCGCTGACGACTCCGGTCCCGGCGTCGCCTGTCCCTCCAGCCTTGATCCCGGCCTCGGCTCCGGCCCCGGCCTCGATCCCGGCTCCGGTGGTACCGCAACCCCGATCGACGCCGGTTGACCTAACCACGCCTCCGACGGCCGATGTCCCCGGTGCCGTGCCTGACGCCTCCCGGGGCTCCGGGCGGCGTCGTTCCCCGGTTCTCTCCGGTTCCGGACATGGAGCCGGATCGACGCCGGCACCGATGAGACCTTGGGTCCCAGATGTCCCTCCTCCTCCATATTTTGAACCAGAGGAGGACCAGGAGAGCTGGGAGGGGTCGGAAGACCCTCTCACACAGCAGTGTGAGTATGATCAGGACTGGGCAGAGGAACTTGGGGATGCCAGTGGTCTAGACACTTCCCCTGACACTGGCATGCTGTCTCCTCCCGTGGCTACGGAGGAGGGAGCAAATTTCGCAACGGTGTTGCGTAGAGCAGCTGGAGCCTTGCACCTCCAATTGCCTACTGTGGCTGTCAGGACTAATCTCCTGACGGAAGTTCTTCAGCCGGCAGCTTCCTCCTCGGAGACTGTGCTGCCGTTTAATGATGCACTGTCTGACGTTCTTTTGGGCACCTGGTCCAAGCCCACCACAGGGGCTCCTGTGGATAGGAACGTGGCCCGACGCCATCGCCCTGCTCCGGGCGATCCCTTGTTTCTCTCTCAACATCCCACCCCCGAGAGCTTGGTTGTCCAAGCCTCTGCCTCCCAAACAGCCTTCCCTACCGCCCCTCCGGATAGGGAATCCAAACGCCTGGACCAGTTTGGGAAGAAGGCTTTTTCTTCCTCCAGTGCTGGCTTGCGGTCGGTGAACACCGCTTGCCTTTTGGGCCGATAGACCCACTCCCTGTGGGATTCGGTGGCGGCTGTTTTGCCCCAGTGTTCTGAGGAGGTCCAGACACTGCTTACCCGCACCATTGCGGAAGGAAGGGATGCGGCAAAGTTCACCATACGTTGTGGCCTTGATACCGCCGACTCGCTGGGCAGATCGCTTGCAACGACGGCGGCGCTGCGTCGCCACGCCTGTCTGAGAACAACTGGTTTCTCGGGTGATGTCCAGAATACACTCATGGACATGCCCTTTGATGGAGTCGGTCTTTTTGGTTCCAAAGCAGACCATGCGCTGGAGCGTTTTAAGGACTCACGGGCTACTGCCAAGTCCCTGGGCCTTTCTGTTGTGCGCCCTCCGCTAACCTCTGCTTTTCGCCCCTTTCGTGGCCACGGAAGGGGTGCCCAGTCACGTCCGCTGCCCAGCCACTGGTCCGCGCAGCAAGCGTCTTCGCGTGGCCGAGGACGTGGCTACCGCCGTGGCGGTTCGGGCAACCAGCGTGCGGGTCAGGCCACCAACTCCGCCCCGTCCGCGGCCTCCAAACCCTCCTAGTCTTTCCTTTCAGGTGCACAGCACGCCAGTAGGGGGCAGGGTCCGCCATCACCTTCACCACTGGCGTGCCATCACCTCGGACAGGTGGGTCTTGGACATTGTCCGAAGGGGCTACTCCCTCCCCTTCGAGACCACCCCCAGCCATGCCACCTCAATTCCACCGCATGTCAGGGGATCACTTGGTGCTTCTGCAGAAGGAAGTCACGGCCCTCTTGGCCAAGAGGGCCATCGAGCATGTTCCGACCCCAGAAGTAGGACGTGGTTGCTACTCCCACTACTTTCTGGTGCCCAAAAGGACAAGGAGGACAAGCGTCCTATCTTGGACCTCCGGAACGTCAATCGCTTCCTCCGGAAGGAGAAGTTCAAGATGCTCACCCTAGCTCAGGTCTTGACTGCCCTCGACCCTGGAGACTGGTTGGTAGCGTTGGACTTGCAGGACGCTTATTTTCACATCCCCGTCCTGCCGGCCCACCGGCGTTACCTGCGGTTCACGGTAGGCCTCGAGCATTTTCAGTTCACTGTGCTCCCCTTTGGCCTTACAAGTGCCCCTCGGGTGTTCACGAAAGTGATGGCGGTGGTCGCAGCTCATCTGCGCCGGGCAGGGGTTCCAGTCTTCCCCTACCTCGACGACTGGCTGCTGAAGGCGGGCTCGTCCCAGGCAGTCGTCTCCCACCTCCAGACTACGGCCGAACTCCTGCACTCGCTGGGGTTCTCCATCAATGTGCCGAAGTCGCATCTGATTCCTTCTCCACAGCTCCTTTTCATTGGAGCAGTTCTGGACACGACGCAGTTTCGGGCCTATCCTCCCGAACGGCGAGTCCGGGATATTCAGGCTATGATTCCGATCTTTCAGCCTTTATCCTGGGTTTCGGTACGGATGACCCTGAGGCTGCTGGGCCTCCTGCATCCTGCTGGTCGATCATGCCAGATGGCATATGCGGGCTCTGCAGTGGGACCTGAAGTTCCAGTGGGCGCAGCACCAGGGCAACCTGTCCGATCACGTCCAGATCTCGGAGGGGACTGCAAAACAGTTGCAGTGGTGGCTCTCGAACCGGCAATGGGTCATGGGCAGATCCCTCTCCCTTCCCCAGCCAGAGCACACAGTTGTGACGGACGCGTCCCTTCTGGGATGGGGCGGTCACATGGGAGAGGCGGAGATCAGAGGCCTCTGGTCTCCGGCGAAGTCCCGGCTCCATATCAACCTTCTAGAGCTCCGGGCGATCCGACTTGCACTCAAGGCATTCCTTCCCTCTGTCAAAGGGACGGTAGTGCAGGTGTTCACAGACAACACCTCCGCCATGTGGTATTGCAACAAACAGGGCGGGGTGGGGTCGTGGACCCTATGTCAGGAGGCTCTGCGCCTTTGGACATGGCTGGAACATCAGGGCATATTCCTGATGGTTCAACACCTGGCAGGTTCCCTGAACGCCAGGGCGGACGAACTCAGCCGCAGGTGCATGATGGATCACGAATGGCGTCTTCACTCGGAGGTGGCGCAAGGTCTCTTTCAGCAGTGGGGAGAGCCTTGGTTAGATCTGTTCGCCACCGAAGAGAACGCGCAAGTCAGCAGTTCTGCGCGTTGGAATTTCCAAGGCGGCACTCGCTCGGAGACGCTTTTCGCCGCGAGTGGAGTTGCGGTCTGTTGTACGCCTTTCCGCCTATACCACTTCTACCCAGAGTGTTGAAGATTCGGCGCGACCGGGCCCACGTCATCCTTGTGGCTCCAGACTGGGCTCGAAGAGTTTGGTATCCCGAGCTACTCAGTATGAGCGTCGATCCCCCGATCCGTCTGCCTCTTCGGGAGGATCTTCTGTCGCAGCAGCAGGGGACGTTCCTCCACCCGAACCTGTCCAGTCTCCACCTGCTTGCGTGGAGATTGAGCGGCGGCAGTTGATTCCTTTCAACTTGCCTCCCGAAGTTTGTGATGCGATTCTGGCAGCCAGGCGTCCCTCCACTAAGGTGGTATACGCCTGCAGGTGGAACAAGTTTGTGGCATGGTGCACAGCAAAGGCTGTGAATCCCCTCTCTGCCCCTCTTTCTGAGGTTCTTCTGTTCCTTCTTTCTCTGGCCCAACAGGGTTCTGCCCTGGGTACCATCAAGGGCTATCTTTGTGCTATCTCGGCCTTCCTCAGGCTTCCTGATCAGCCCTCCCTTTTCAAGTTCCCTGTTGTTAACAGGTTCCTAAAAGGCATTACACACCTCTTCCCTCCTGTTCCGTTTGTAATGCCTCAGTGGGACTTGAACTTGGTTCTTACTTTTCTCATGTGCGCTCCCTTTGAGCCTCTACATAACTGTCCTCTTCGTCTTCTGACTCTGAAGACAGCCTTTCTGGTCGCCATCACCTCCGCTCGGCGGGTGAGTGAGCTCCAGGCTCTATCATGCAAACCTCCCTTTCTGTCTGTCCATCCAGACAAGGTTGTTCTTCGGACGCGTCCGTCCTTCTTGCCAAAGGTGGTTACTGCCTTCCACATTGGGCAGACCATCACTTTGCCCACCTTCTTTCCGCCTCCGCATCCTTCCAGAGAGGAAGAGAGGCTCCACCGTCTGGACCCAAAACGTGCGCTTTCCTTCTATATTAACCGCACACAACACTTCCGGGTGCATGACCAGCACTTTGTTGGCTACGTGGGCGCCAAAAAAGGTCGGGCGGTGCACAAGAGAACCATTTCCCGCTGGGTAACCTTGTGTATCAAAGCCTGCTATTCTTTGGCTAAGAAGGAGCCTCCTGTTGGGCTGCGTGCCCATTCCACCAGGGCAACGGCTGCTACCACGGCCTTAGGCCGCGGTGTTCCGCTGCAGGATATCTGTCAGGCAGCTACGTGGGCCTCGCTGCACACGTTTACCAAGCATTACTGCCTTGACACTCAGGTCCGGAGGGACGGCTTCTTTGGCCGTTCTGTCCTCCGGGACTTCCTTGTCTGATCTTTGTTCGCAGACCGACCACCGGGGTTGGTATTGCTGGGGTATCAATTCTAAGGTAAGGAATCTGTCACTAACGTGTCTCTTTCAGATGCACAAGTTACTAACTTGTGTAACGATATATCTGTAAGAGACAGTAGTTAGTGACAGATTCCTTACCGCCCCGCCCATCCTCCCTGTTCTGCGAACTGATTTCTAGGGTTAAGGACATCCCTTTCAGGGCCCGAGTATTTTTCAGACACCTATGTCAGCTTCTTGCATGGCTCTGCGTTCCTTGCGCGGAAAGTCGTGTACAGAACTGACGTCAGCGCGCAGGGGCGGCGTCTAAGTACTGCCCGCGACGTCATCCCGGCGATCACGACGCCGACGACGGACGCGGAGCCGCACGACGCCGCCTACCGACGCGCAAGGGTACTGCTACGCAAAAACTTTCAGGATCCAGCCTGACGCCTGGGGATATTCTAAGGTAAGGAATCTGTCACTAACTACTGTCTCTTACAGATATATCGTTACACAAGTTAGTAACTTGTGCATTCATGGACATCTCTTTTTACTACTCTTACTAACTCCATTATCACCCTCTGTGGGAAAACAATCTAACTATGGAGTCGATGCCCATGCGCACTATCACCGAAAGGAGGAGTCACCTACCTCGTGACTGGAAAGACTTCTGCGAAGAAAAACAAAGTGCAAACATCCGGACCCAACACTAGATGGCGATCTATGCACAGCATGTGACTCTACAGCTCTACATGCCAAGAACAGATGCATACTGGGTAAGTAGCATTTTCCTTTTTTCCGCCATCGTGTTCGGATGTGAATTGCTGTGCTCCGGTTCGGCACCATTTCTCGGTTTCCCTTCGCGCAATCCACTACCCTCGACGGTATTGGCTCTCGATCGCGTTTTCCATTCTCTGCGTATCGTTTCAACTCAAAGACCTTCGATCGGAAAACTCGTGGAGGGCCGTTGGGCCTACCCGCGCCGGGCTCACTAGCAGTCGATGGAATGGACTCCATTCAAACTCTGTCCTGGGTGTCGCGCCAAGTTTCCGTGCACCGATCAGCACGAAGTGTGCAACCTCTGTCTATCCCCGGAACACAACGAGAAAGACTGCGACACGTGCCGATGGTTTCGATCGAAGAAGACGCTTTGTGACCGTCGGGCTGGACGTCACGAGATGCAACAGCAAGGCTGCTCCGTTCCTTCACCACCTTATGTTCCACCTCCTTCGCCCACTGATCCCAACTTACTCATCACACCCGTAAATTCACCACCACCACTATCACCTGACCCACAGGATGAAGGGGATGGGGATCAGGATAGGCCACAGGATACTGACCCATGGGAGGATTATGACATTGACCCAAACACGGATTATGACCCTGACTTATATCCGTCCAGACCCTCACCACCCGACGACAATATAGGATACATTGAGCTACTTAACAGGCCTGCTAATTACCATGGGGTGGAACTACATAAGAAAGCTTTAGAGGAGGATTTCTTATTTGAGACCCTAAGTTCCTCTCAAAGAACTACCCATACACTGCCAATGCTTAAGGGGATGCTTAAACACACAGACAAGGTTTTTAAAGATCCTGTAAGGGCAAGAATCATCACACCTAGGGTTGAGAAAAAATATAAACCTGCACCTACTGACCCTGCCTACATCAAAGGTCAGCTGCCCTTAGACACTCTTGTGGTTTCGAATGCTCGCAAGAGAGCTAACTCACAGACCACAGGTGAGGCCCCTCCTGATAAGGAGCCGAAATTAATTGATGCCTCTGGCAAAAGGGTAGCGTCGCAAGCGGCTAATCATTGGCGCATTGCCAATGCTCAGGCTCTGTTAGCCAGATATGATAGGGCTCATTATGATAAGTTAGAAAAGCTCATGCACTTTCTGCCTGATGAACATAAATCTAAGGCTAATGATCTTATTCAGGAAGGGAAACTAATCGCCAATACCTCCATCAGGTGCGCCCTAGATGCAGCAGATATAGCAGCGCGCGCAGTAAACACCAGCGTACTGCTACGCAGGCATGCTTGGTCGAGGATTTCAGGTTTCAAACCTGAGGTGTAAGCCTCTATTCTCAACCAGCCATTTGACAAAGAACACCTCTTTGGTCCAGCAGTTGACACCTCGCTGGAAAAAATAAAAAAAGATACTGAGGTCGCAAAGTCCATGGGGGCCTTGCAGTTACCTACAAATAGGGGTTCCTTTAGTCTCTCCTTTTAAAGGGGTGACTCCAAGAATGTTTCCACAGAAAATCCCTCCTCCTCTTACAAGGGCAACAATCAATCGCCCTCAGCAAGAGGCTATTTTAGAGGATGTTTTAGAGGAAACAACGGTAAGGGAAGAGGCAGAGGCAACTCCACATGCACATCCCCTGCAAATAACAAGCAGTGACTTCCTTCCGCTACCACCCCATCATTCCACTCCTGTCGGGGGACGTCTCCCAATTTCTCCCTGTCTGGAACACAATCACCTCAGACAAATGGGTTCTACAAATTATCCAATATGGTTACTGTCTGGAACTTACAGACACTCCCCCAAACATTCTTCCAAGATCACACGCAATGTCACAAGAACATCTCACCCTTCTGAAGCAAGAAGTTCTCTCTCTGTTAGAAAAGGGAGCTATAGAACCAGTCCCATTACAATATCAAGGGCCCTGTACTGCTTAATTCCCAAAAAGACTGCTCTCTCAGACCTATACTAGGCCTCAGAGAACTAAATCTATACATTCAGTCAGACCACTTTCACATGGTAACACTCCAACAAGTACTCCCGCTCCTTCAACAAGGCGACTTTGTCTACTCTGGACTTAAAGGACACCTATTTCCATATCCCAATACACCCTGTTCACCGCAAATACCTCAGGTTCGTAGTAACAGGCCAGCATTATCAGTTCAAGGTGCTCCCGTTCGGAGTAACTACAACACCCAGGGTTTTCACCAAATGCCTGGCAATAGTCGCAGCTCATCTACGAAGACAACACATTCACGTCTTCCCATACTTAGACGATTGGCTCATAAAAGCCAGCTCGCAACAAAGCTGTTTACGTCATACTCACAAAACAGTGCAGTTGCTCCACAAACATGGATTATAAGTAAATCTGTCCAAGTCCCATCTCCAACCTTTCAACACACAGGCGTATCTGGGAGCCACAATAGATGCACAAAAAGCTCTGGTCTACCCCAATGCGGCCAGAATACGCAACATGCAAACTCTACTCTGTCAGTTTCAGCCTCAACACTCATTGCCAGCTCGAGTGTTCATGCAGTTGCTAGGGATGATGGCGTCTTGCATCCTAATAGTCCCTTACGCAAGACTTAAAATGCGTCCCCTCCAGGAGTGCTTAGCACGTCAGTGGAACCAGGCTCAGGGTCTGTTAACAGATCTAGTGTTGGTAGTCGGCCGCACCCATCGCTCTCTGCAGTGTTGGAATACACAAAACCTTTCAAAAGGGCGGCCCTTCATCGACCCAGTTCCACAGATAGTGCTAACAGCAGACGCATCGTTCACTGGTTTGGGAGCTCATCTCCAGACACATACAATTCAGGGCATGTGGAGCCTACAGCAAAAGCAGCTTCACATAAATCATCTAGAACTGCTAGCGATTTTCTAGCGCTCAAAGCTTTTCAAGTTCATCTAGTAGGCAAAGCTGTCCTGATTCGTACAGACAACATGATAGCAATGTACTACATACAAAAACAGGGGGGACACTCCAGCTGTCACAACTAGCACAGACCATCTGGATATGGGCTATTGTGAGAAAGTGCCCTCTTTCTTGCATGGTATGCCCCCACTTTTTGCTGAATTGCTGATGTTCTTTGACTGAGTGTGCCCTGGGCTCCTGCTAATCAGGTACCCAGGGCCTATGTTCCTTCCCCAAAACTGCATTGAAGCCTAAACCCAATTGGCATCTCTGGCCACATGTCAGCCCCTGGTAAATGGTACCACAGGTACCCAGGACACTGTGACCAGAGAAGGCCTCTAAGGGCTGCAGCACTTATTGTGCCACCCTTAGAGGTCCTGTACTCGCACACTGCCGTTGCAGGCTGCGTGTCTTGGTGCAGAACAAAGTGAAGAGTCGACATGGCACACATCCGTGTGTGCCATGCCCACAAATCACTGCCCTGGCATACATCAGTCACCCCTCTAGCTGGGTGCACTATGCCAGTGGTGAGGGTACAGGTGCATGAGCCCTGTACCCCTACAGTGCCCAAGTCCATTCCTGGGCACTGTAAGTGCAGTGCTGCCATTAAGAGTATATGGTGCTGGGAGTTTGTCATTACAAACTCCACAGCACCATGATGGCTACACTGAAGACTGGGAAGTTTGGTATCAAACTTCTCAGCACATTAAACCCACACTGATGCCAGTGTGGGATTTAATGTAAAATGCACACCAGAGGGCATCTTAGAGATGCCCCCTGACACTCGACCAACTTCCAGTGACCTGACTGAGTGGCTGCGCAGGCTGCCACCACCAGACATGTTTCTGGACCCCTGGGTCGAGAGCTTGCTGCTCTCGGGGGCCTGAAACAATGCACATCCTGGGACGAGGTGCCAAGCCTCCTCCCCCAGGATGGGCAGGGTTCACGAAGGAGAGGCTTCAAAGGCATATGCCGCCTTTGTGAGCCTCTCCAGACCATTTGCTGCTTTCAGCAACTGGTCCCCACTGGTTCTACCCCCACTTTGGGCGGGAGAACCGGCAGGAAAAACAAGTGAGGAAGAGAGGTGTGCCCACCTCTGCCAACTCCACCCCTAAGGTGGGGGAGGCGAGGTGAAGCACAACCTCGAGTCCCCGCCATCTTGAGGATGGGGGACCCAGCCAACCAGGGACAGGCTCCTGCTCCCCTCCCACTGGAGAGTGGCAGAATAGGGGTGTACCCACCCCAGGAAGGGACCCATTGGTCCCTGCCCTTTACCTACCTGTAATGCCCCTAAATTTAGTATTTAGGGGCACCCTGAACCTTCCTTCCTCAGATCCAGCAACTACAAGAAAAAGAAGAGAAGAAGGACGAGAAGCCGTGCAGAGCTAACAAGAGGACGACCCCCACTGACTTGGCCCCAGCCCTACAGGCCTGTCTCCCCTCGTACCTGCTCCTGCAAAACCCTGGCGTGTCCAGCGGCCAGCAACCTCAAAAACCCCAGAGGACCTGCATGCGTTCACTTTCCAAGCTGTTTCTCCCGTGAACACCGGACGTGTTTGAACTGCAGCTTCTGGTGCCAGCCAGGAACCGCACACTCTGCACCCGCCGAATCCGGCCCGAGCTCGAGTGGGCAAATACCCCGAGGAGGTCCCCCCGGCGATCCTGACCCGAGATCCGGCGACCCCTGACCTGCCTCAAGCCTCCTGACGACGCCTGCAGCCTCAATCCAGAGGACCCCCCCTACCGTGACCAGAGCGGGTAAGAAAATCCAACGTCCCAAGGCACCCCTGCACCCGACGCCCCACGGCCTTGTGTGCCCAACCCAGCGGTGCCTAACCAACCCTCAACATCCCAACTTACCCCTCGCAGTGGTGGTCACTCCTGGAAGATCTCGTCCCTGAGCCTGCAGTGTTTCTTTGTCCCGGAGAATCTCCATTGAAATCAACAGGGCACCCGACCTCAAAACAGCAACCTGCACCCGGTCGCCCTAGAGCCGCTGAGGGTGCCCCTTTGGTGCTAACTTGGTCCCCAACGTGCCCTGAGCTTAACCCTAGGAGCTTTGCTCCCACAACCCCGTGGCCTGCTTGCCAGCAGCCACCAACCGGAGTCCCCCTATCCTCCATAGGATAACATTGGGCCTCAACACTCTGCACCCGGCCGCCCTAGTGCCGCTGAGGGTGCAACAACAGTGCATCACTGTCCCTGGGAGACCCTGAGTCTAACCCCAGAACCCTAACTCAAAAGACCGATTACTTACTTCGAAACCGATAACCTGTTTTTCCTCATAGAGTAACATTGACACTTTTTCTCCCAAAAAGTTTCTGTCTACTTTTGAAAACTACGAATATTCCTTAAAAATCACCCAAATAACCAAAATGCATTTTCTCAACTGTTTTCAGGAAATGTCCCAGTGCTGAATCTAGTAGTCCAGCACTGGATCACAAAAGTAACGCAAAAGTAATTTTACCTGCATTTACCTTAAAAAGCCATTCATTTCAATGTACTGCATTTACTAAGTATTGCAACCTACTGCATCCCCTGTAAATCAAATCCAATACAATCTTCATTGCTTTTTAAAACTGTGTACAACAAGTAACTTATTACTGAAAAGAATTGAATGCTTACCTGTATCAGGTTTGCTTGGTTCTAAAATAAAATAACAGTATATTTTTTATACAAAAACAATTGGCCTAGAGTTCAGTTCTTGAGTGTGTGAACTCATTTGCTGACTGTGTACATCCAATGCTTAACACTGTCCTCTGATACTGCCTTACTGCTCGACCAAGCTACCACTTTAGAGAGTAAGGTTCTATCTAACTTTAACCTCTGCCTACCTCTGGAGACCCTTGGACTCTATACACACTGAACCTCACTTTGGTGAGCCAGTTTCTTACAGCTATAGATCACAAGATGTATCTCCTCGCAGAACACCTTCCAGGAGTAAACAATCAGATTGCAGATCTGCTCAGTCGTCAAAGACAACAGATCCACGTATGGGAACTTCACCCTCATGTGCTCCTCCCATTCTTTCAAATGTGGGGCTTTCCAGACATAGATCTGTTCGCCACAAACCTAAATGCAAAATGCCCATGGTTCGCATCCAGGTATCCACACCCATTGTCCAAAGGCAATGCACTATGGATGAATTGGTCAGGGATATTTGCCTACAGTTTTCCACCTCTCCCACTCATTCCATTAGTGGTTCGGAAGCTCAGACAGGCGTCCCTGACACTAATCCTAGCTGCTCCCACATGGGCCCGTCAACCATGGTTCACAACTCTGTTGGAGCTCTCAGTAGTTCCTCTCAAAAAACTACATCTCACTCCCAATCTCCTCACTCAGAGCCATGGAGAGAGAAGACATCCAGATACCAGTCATCGCAATCTTGCGATCTGGCACCTGAAATCTTAGAGTTTGGCTACCTCAATCTCCCGCCAGACTGCATGAACATTATCAAAGAGGCTAGACGTCCTACCACAAGAGCATGCTATGCAGCAAAGTGGAAGCGGTTTGTGATATACTGTAATAATAATCAAATCAACCTGCTTGATGCTTCAGTTCAAAACATCATTTGCTATCTGTTACATCTGCAGCGTTCCAATTTAGCGTACACATCCATACGCTTACATCTTGCTGGCTGCATACCTACAGAACAGACAACATCTGTCTCTCTTCAGAGTGCCTGTCATTAAAGCATTTATGGAGGGACTTAAAAGAATCATTCCCCCAAGACTTCCACCTGCTCCAGTATGGAATCTCAACATTGTCCTCACCAAACTAATGGGTCCACCTTTTGAGCCATTGCATAGATGTGAACTTCAATTTCTTACTTGGAAGGTAGCTTTCCTCATAGCTATCACATCACTAAGGAGAGTAGGTGAGCTTCAGGCACTAACCATAGAAGAACCATTTTTACAAATACACCAAAACAAAATGGTTCTTCGGGCAAACCCTAAATTCCTACCTACGGTCATTTCTGCCTTTCATATCAACCAATCTGTTGAGTTGCCTGTGTTCTTCCCTCAACCAGATTCTGTGACAGAACGTGCTTTGCACACCTTAGATGTGAAAAGAGCACTACTTTACTGTATAGAAAGGACAACACCTTTCCGTAAGACAAAACAACTATTTGTGGCTTTTGCTCCACCACATAAAGGCAATCCTATATCAAAATCGGGTATTGCAAGGTGGATAGTCAAATGCATTCAGACATGCTATGCAAAAGTAAAACGAACATTGACAATCCCCCCTAGAGCGCACTCCACACACAAACTAGGGGCTTCTATGGCATTCTTAGGAAATATACCTGTAGATGACATCTGCAAAGCTGCAACATGGTCTACACCTCACACATTCACAAAACACTATTGTGTAGATGTGTTAGCATGACAGCAAGCTAGTGTGGGCCAAGCAGTTTTACGTACACTATTTCAGACAACTGCAACAGCTGCAGGTTAGCCACTGCTTTGGGAGATAACTGCTGTATAGTCTATGCAAAGCATGTGATCTACTGCTTACATGCCTCGAAGGGAAAATGCTACTTTCCCAGTATGCATCTGTTCTTGGCATGTAGAACTGTAGATTCACATGCTCCCACCCGCCTCCCCGGGTACCTATACCTGTTGCAGTAACATCTAACTTAGATACATATATACATGGACATCTCTTACTACTCTTACTAACTCCATTATCACCCTCTGCCGCAAACAATCTAACAATGGAGTTGATGCCCAAGCACACTATCACCGAAAGGAGGAGTCCCCTACCTCGTGATTGGAAAAGACTTCTTCGAACAAAAACAAAGTGCAAACATCCGGAACCAACACTAGATGGCAGGCTATGCAAAGCATGTGAATCTACAGCTCTACATGCCAAGAACAGATGCATACTGGGCAAGTAGCATTTTATTTTCGCGTCAGTGCTAAGTAAAATAATTAAATATTGAGAGCCATTGTACATTGCACTATTAATAATCGGCCAGGTATTGCTTTATATAAATTAGAACGAGTTGAAACGTGTGAGGAGCCACTGCACAACTTGTCTTTGAACCTGTCAGTTTTATTACTGAAGGGAGCCTGTTATGGGTATCCAACAGGCTGTGGCTTTAGAAGTTTAGCTGCTCCTTCTCATTGGGAGCCAGGAGCCAAGCAAATGTGTACTGAATGAAAGCAGAGTGGGGCTGCGACATCTGGAGTAGCCACAACAAGCCCTGCACGAAGTGTCCACAACATTGCTGTACATATTAAATACACTCATGGCAGACCGTGACGCAGCTGCTATTGTCCACTTGGGTGGGGGAGGTGACCCCTTAGCCTATGCTGCGCCCTAGGTCCAGTCAGCCAACGGGAAGAAGAGGGGCAGTCGGCAGGTAAAGATGGGCCTGAACATTTAAAAGAAAGATGTGTCTGGCTCGCTGTGGCTCAAAGCCATTGCACACAGATGCCATCTATTCAGAGGAGGGACATGAGTGTGCAACCTGATACACTAACACACCACACTGCACTACATCACCGGAGCACTAACCCAGCGCACTGCATGCTGGAGGAACTAAACCTTTTCCCGGAAGTGTGGAAGACAGTGCACTATGGAGGCACTAACTTGTCACTGCACTTGACTCTTCAGACATACACTACACTTGCTCAGTATGCTGCATCATTGGGATAGTAAAAATACATGCACTGCATCCTCCAAGCACTAAACCACCCCACAGAAAAGAGTCTGAGACACGTATACTCAATGTGAAAATAATTGAGGAACACTATCTAAACAAACATTTGCAATGCAATAGGTCTCGTATTTACGAGAGTTTAAGCTATTGTCATTTACAATGGCAATAGCTAACACTCTACCTATTTCACTTCAAAGAAGCGGCCGCCATTGTCCGGGGCTGCTTGAAAGTGAAAGCGCGCATTGGCGAGGAAAGCACATCGTGCCTGCAGTAGGAGAAACTCATTAAAGTAAATAGTGCTTATAGACTAAAATAAGACATACCGTGCCGCAACAGAAGTAAAAGGGCCAGTCCTCGTGGGAGGTTACAAATGCAGACAAGGCGGAACCAACAAGCTTAATAGCGACTCGGAAGCCAGCATTTACAAAGAACAATGACACAAGCCAATAAAAAATATGGGCGGAGAGTGGGCGGGCTTCAAAGCCATACTCCACTACTGCATGCCTCGCAGCAGCGCATGCTCTGCCCAGGCTCGACCTAAAAAGGATAACAAAATGGCCAAGGTCATGAGAGCGTTACAAACACCTTCCCAATGTGGCTCCTTTCGAAGTTCATCATATTGGGCAGGGTCCAAAACTACCTCCCCCGAGAGCTCCACACCCTGTCACAAACCACATGCCTAAACATCCTCCCCAAGGGGGAGTCATACCTTGGGTCCTACAGCGGAAACCATTCTAGAGGCAGAGGGAAGGGCGGTTTCACCAAACCTTGCGCCTCTACCACCAAACGTTGACATACCAACCATTCCCCATGATCACACAACACCTGGGGGTCGACTACAAAGGTTCTTTCCCGCATGGGGAAATATCACCTCCAAACAGTAGGTGTTGGATAGTATCCAACAAGGTTATTGTCTGAAGCTCACTTCCATACCTCCAAACATTCCACCTCGCATCCACAGACTCTCAACAGACCATCATCAGTTGCTCAGAGATGAAGTTCAAGCACTTAAAAAAAAATAAAGGGGGGGGGGTGGTGGCAGGGGCAATAGAACCTGTACCAATATACCAGCAAGTCACAGGGGCCTATTCACTTTACTTCTTATTCCCAAAAAGGATGGGTCCTTAAAGCCAATCTTGGACATCAGACCTATAAACAGGCACATTCTCTCAGGTCATTTCCACATGGTTACGCTTCAAGATGTCTTCCCACTACTACAACAAAGCGACTTCATGGCCACACTCTACCTGAAGAGCCTACTTTCACATTCCAATTCACCCGGCCCATCGCCAATACTTCAGTTTTGTACTAAACAGGCAACACTTCCAATTCAAAGTGCTCCCATTCGGGGACCACTACCTCCTCTCCCCCCTCCCCCCCGGGTTTTCACCAAATGTCCTGCAGCAGTAGCTCCCTATCTACGCAGGCAAAACATACACGTTTTTCCATAGTTGGACGATGGACTCATCAAAAGTACAACTCATCAAAAGTGTTTTCAACACACACAAGCCACCAAAAACCTACTTCATCAACTAGGCTTCGCCATCAATGCAGCCAAATCCCACTTCAAGCCCTTCAAATACAACCTTACTTGGGAGCCATTCTCAACTCTCAGAAGGGGAAAGCTTACCCAAATACAACCCGCATTTAATCATTCATGGTGCTCATTCTCCAGTTTCAGCCTCATCAGTAGATAGTGAGAACAGTTATGAGTCTCCTAGGGACCATGGCTTCATGCATAGCAATAGTACCTCATGCAGACTAAATATGTGTTTGTTGCAGGAGTGCTTAGTGCATCAATGGACTCAAGCTGAGGGTCAATTAGAAGATCTAGTGTTGGTGAACCGTCAGGCCTGCCACACTCTGCAGTGGTGGAATGTCAACAATGTCCTACAAGGGCAGCCTTTCCTAGACCCAGGTCCGCAAAGAATCATAACAACTGACGCTTCCCTCACAGTTTGGGGGGCCCATTCGCAGCATCTGACATTGGACACTGGACAATCAGTCAAACATATCTTCGTATCAATCACCTGGAGTCGCTAGCTGGTTATCTAGCTCTCAAAGCCTGCCTTCCCCATCTAATTGGCAAAGTAGTCCTCATCAGAACAAACAACAGGACTGCCATGTATAATCTGCAAATAACAGGGGGGCACCAGGTCACCTCCGCTCTCTCATCTAGCGAAAAACATCTGGAGATGGTCTCTTATGTACAACATTCATCTATTAGCGGAGTATCTCCCAGGAGTGGACAGCGACTTTGCAGATCTCCTCAGCTGGAGGCACCAACAAGTCCACAAATCGGAACTCAACCTGCAAGTCCTCCTCTCATTCTTCCAGAATTGGGGTCACCCTCAAATAGAACTTTTCGCCACAGCAGAAAACGCCAAAAGCCCAAGCTTCGTCCACAGATTCCCACACCCACAGTCCATGGGCAATGCATTATGGATGAATTGGTCCGGGATGTTTGCTTACGCTGTTCGATCTCTCCCACTGCTTCGCTTTGTGGTTCGCAAACTTCGGCAGACATCTCTCACCCTCATCCTAGTGACTCCCACATGGGTGAGACAACCATGGTTCATCATACTCCTAGAACTGTCAGTAGTTCCCCACCAGGTACTCCCCAACAGGCAGATCCTTTTCACTCAAAACCATGGAGAAGTCAGACTCCAAGACCCCTCAACCTTGCGATCTGGCTCCCCAAAGTCATAGAGTTTGGTTTCTTAAATCTACCTCAGGCCTCCAAAAATCTACTCACCCACTTGCTATAGTGAGTCAGATTTTTTTATGGTTGAGCTAAATTTAAGACCTAGTTGCCCGTTCTGACGAGTTGACAAAGAAAAGGTGTTCTGTTCAGTCAGAAAGTGAAAGAGAAATAAAGATCCTTTAAATCTTGTTTTTATCTGGTCACATTTGCTCTGTATTCCGAGGCAGAGGTCAGAAGTCAGTTTACAATTACTCTTCCTTCTCTGATTGCAGATTTTGTAAAGTGAGCTGTCTGACTTGCGGTACGAGATGTGAAATGAAAGGCTGTAGGGTATCAGGTTTTTCCTAACACACATTTAAATAGCGAATTATTCAACTGTACAAACATTTCAAAATACATTTAAGTAGTTGTGAAAGCCCATTTTTTGTACTTCTCTGATTAGAAAAATGTTAATAGGATGAAAAACAAATCAGAGCCTTTTACTTGGTGATGTGCAAATGGTAAATATGTTTTCTGTCTGTTAGTAATATATTTCTTAAAAGTGAGTGTTTAAACATGAACTGACAAACACCCCTGCCCTGATGGCAATGCTATTAGTAATCTGAGAGGCAAGTCAGGGATCATGTGTACCCTATATGTGGGCTAGATTCTTATTGTACATGGAAAAAATGTTTAGTCTGTTTAATCAAACAAAAGACTTTTGTTTTGTACAGCAGAAATGCTGAACTTACATATTTGAAGGTGCACTCAAATGTGAGAATGAAGAAAAAGGCGACTGTTAAATAAAATATTTGCCAATGATCACACAATTTGAGACCAGTTTATGGGTCAAGTACATTACAGTTAGGGCGAGTAGATTATTCAAGTTACTCGACCTGCAGGTCTAGTTACCACCACTAGGGCCTGTTATGTGGCAAAGTGGAAGAGATTTGTTCACTATTGTCATTCAAAACACATTAATCCTCTAGGCGCATAAGTGCAGGATATTATCTGTTAATCATTTCATTTGCATATTTCTGGGTTAGCTTTTTCATCCATAAGGCTCAACTTAGGAGCTGTAGCCGCATATCTCCAAAACAGACAATACACTTCTCTATTCAGGATTCTTGTAATTAAAGCCTTCCTTGATGGTCTCAAAAGAATCATTCCTCCTAGGGTACCACCAGCCCCTACTTGGAATCTTAACATTGTGTTAAAAAGGCTAATGTGTCCTCCATTTGAACCCCTACACTCCTGCCCCCTCTAGTTTCTATCCTGGAAGATAACATTTTTTATTGGAATCACTTCACTCAGGCGTGTCGGTGAGGTTCATGCATTAAAAGCATTTTTTCCACAACGTGAATCTGTTGCGGAAAGGGTTTTAAATACCTTAGATGTCAAATGGGTCCTCGTACTATATTGATTGAACCAAATCATTTCATTGCATTTTCAAATCCACATAAAAGGAGGGCCACTTCTAAATTATGCATTTCACACTGGATTTTCAAATGCATTTAAACTTGTTGTGCTAAAGCAAAAGAACTATCACTATAAAAGATCCCTCTACTTGCAAAAAAGAAGTTTCAATGGCCTTCTTAGGAAACATACCTATGGCTGACATATGTAAAGCAGCTACATAGTTTACACCACGTACATTTACAAAATATTACTGTGTAGATGTCATGGCCCACCAGCAAGCTAATTTGCCCTAAGCGGTTCTACGTACATTATTTCAAACAACTGCAACCCCTACAGGTTAGACACCGCCCACGAAGGAGAACTGCTTTACAGTCTATGCTAGGCATGTGTATTTACAGTCATACATGCTTCAAATGGAAAATGTTACTTACCCAGTAAGCATCAGTTTGTGGCATGTGATGCTGTAGAATCACATTCGCCTCCCCTCCTCCCCAGAAACCTCTGTTGGTTGCAGTTGACTATATATTACATTACTTTCGCATGGTCATCTCACTAGGATACATTATCCTTCATACTCCATCCTCACCCGCCATGCGGAAAACAATCTAACAATTCAGTCGAGGACCATGCACATTGCAGGCAAGTGGAGGAGTTGCTATACCTCTTGACTCAAAAGGCTTTCTTTGAAGTAAAACAACTTGCACACATCTGAGCCCAACACTAGATGGCAGGATTATGCTAAGCATGTGATTCTGCAGCACTACATGCCACAAACAGATGCTTACTGGGAAAGTAACATTTTCCTTTTCTCTCCTCCTGGTCCAGCCACAGAAGAATCTGCCTCCTATGCCATGGTCTTGCTTAGGGTGGCTGAGGGCCTTGACCTCCACCTCCCAGAAACATTGTGCATCCTGGGCAGAGGTATCACACCTCCTCCCCCACGATGGGCCAGTGCTCGAAGATGGAAGCTTCAAAGGCCTGCCGCCTTTGTAATGCAACCCCCAGCCTCTGCTGCTAGTAGCAGATGGCAGCCCCTGGTTTACACCCCCACTTTAGTCAGCAAAACCAGTGGGAAAACTTAAAAGAATAGGTGTGCCCACCTCTGCCAATTCCACCCCTAAGGTGGGGGAGGCGAGTTGAAAAACATCTCTCAGTCCCCACCACCTTGAAGATGGGGATATTCCTCCAATCAGGGCTAGGTCTATGCCCCCTTGTTACGTTGCACATTGCACTGTACATAGTTTATTTTCAAGCAAAGAATATTCTGTTTTTACCATAGATATGTTCTAGAATGCAGAAACGGTATTGGTGATTGCTGGCTCTATCGGCCGGCTGTCCGGTACTGTGCTGCTTTCAATAAACTTCAAATTGTTCACAATCTGCCTTCTAAGGATCATTACAAATTGGCGACGAGGGTTGAAGACAAACCTGCTACTAATCTCTAAGCAGCACAGGTGCGGTATTGTCTTCAAGGAACCCGAGGATTTCACTACGTGTCTACAGTGTACATTTGCCTTCATCCGACGACGTTTACCATGGAATATACCTTACTGAAAATCCAGGAAGGTTTAAGGCTTCTACAACAATTCTAATGATTGTTACTTACTTTGGTGGATTTTGCATTCAACGTATTTGCCTCGAAGATTCCAACGACGATCTGTGGAATCCTGAGAAGGATGGAGCCTCCTGACATCTGTTTCTTCCACGTCCCACCGCTGCGGTCCAGTGTCATCACATACGGACACGAGATTCATATGTGCCAACATCTCAACGTGCCCCGTCACTGTACGGATTTGCGGTCTGCGGATCTCCACACAGTTTTCAAATTGATTTGCTTTGCGGCTGATAAAAGTTCGGCACGCCGCTTATACCGAGGTGCCTGTTCATTCTACATTATCAGGTACTGTGCCTTTCGGTGAGATTTTAGTACCACATGTTTGTTTGAGGTCGCATTTGCCATAGTTATTCCCAGCCTCCTGGAATTTTGGAAATCGTTGAACAATTAATTTAAGGCGTTAAATAAATAAATAAATAAAAATGCCGAAAAGGATATACAAATATACATATTTTTTACTACAAGTCAGGGAAGCATTAGTAATGACCTGATTCTGGAATCGCATCAATCAATATGCAATTTGATCCACCGTCTAACTTCCTTCAAAGTAAAGGGGAGCCACCGATTCCCTGGTTAAGATAAAAAGAATTTGCCACTTATCTAAAGGCCATAGATGGTGACAGAATGGCAGCTGAAAGAAGATTTTTTTTTTTTGCCTTGTTTAGGCTCTAAAGGGCAGGCAATTTTTAGAACTTTGCCACAAGTAGAAGGATGTGCGATCGTAATGCATATGAGGAAGCCCTACTCCGTATGGAAGGTCGTTTCAAGCCTACTATTAGTGTGGCCCTTAACAGGTTCAAATTCTATACCAGGACACAGGAAGAAACAGACATTTGATGAGTTTCTCACTGGATTAAGAGCCTTGTCCACTAACTGCAACTTTGGACCCATTACGGACTAAATGATCAGGGATCAAATCATTGTACATGTCAAAAGTAAGAAGGTGCAGGAACAGTTATGGATAATGGGTGATCCCAATTTGCAAGCTGTTATTAGTACAGCTAAAGCTCTTAAACAATCTGAGAGATGGATGAAATCTCTTAATAGAGACAGTAAGAATGCTGGTGAAGTATGTAAGGTAGTATCTAGTGGTTCGCAGAAGAATGATGACAATTACATTGTTCCAGATGTGGGAATTTAGGTCATGTTGCTTCGTATTCCCTGCTGCCCTGCAGTAGGAAAAGAATGTAGTAAGTGTGGTCGCATTGGGCATTTCTCGCGTGTATGTAGAGATTTCAAGAGAGGCAGCAGTAGTAACTCTATAAAAGGTAAAGTTTCATACGTGGAGGAAGACAGCAACCAAAATGCTGGAAGTAGTGGCGAATGTGGTATTGTTTTATCTATAAAGGATTCTAAAGTGGGGATGGGAGAGGATGTTAGAAAGGAGTACATTATAGGATCTCCCAAGTGTGTGGTGTGGATTTTGAATGTTGAGTTACTATTTATGGCTGAATCTGGATCACCGTGGACCATTTTTGGGAATTTGATACAGTTGGATTCTCTTAAGGCATCTGACATTGTTGCGGAAAATTTTGATGGGTCTAGGATTGACAGTGAGGGGGATGTGGAGATTGAATTCAAAAGTAGAAAGGCTCAGATTAAATTATACATAGCGGTTAAAGGAGTCCAGGTACGGGGCTGGAGAGACCAAGCCAAGTTGGGTATTATACTTAATCCAGAAGCAAGGAACCAGTGTTAGTTATATTTGAGAATTCAAACTACAAGGATATTTAATGTCCAACAGCTTTCAAGTGTTACAAAGAACTCTGGATAGTTGGTGGGATTCAGTCACAAGATCAAAGTTAAAGAGAGAGCGATACCAATGAGGCAGAAGTTACTGGGTGTGCCAGTAAATGTAGGGGAGGAGCTAAGGAACATGTTGGAAGTATTTGTGAAAGAAGGGATTGTGAAAGAAGTGGAGTCATCAGAGTAGGTTTCCACCATTTTTTTGCCTCGCAAACCAGATAAAAGTCTCAGGTTATGTGTGGACTTGAGAGCTTTGAATACAAATCTGGTGGTGGGTTGCCACCCGCTTCCAAACATAAATGAAGTGGTGTGTATGCTGAAGAGAGCTAAAATATTCACTACTCTAGATCTCCGTTCAGCATACCACCAGGTTGAACTTGCAGAACAATCAAAGCATTTACTGCTTTTATAACACCTCAAGGGTTGTTTCAATTCAGAAGGATGCCGTTTGGGTTGGCCTCAGCCGCCTCTGTTTTTCAGAGAGTGTTGTTTCACATATTTAATGATGTGTATGTGTTAGAAATGGGATCTCTGGTTGGCTAAGGCTTGCGCCAAAGCCAGGCAGAGACCACCACTCTAGTCAGGGCGAGGGAGTTACACGCCGAAGATAACCCCTGCTCACCCCCTTGGTAGCTTTGCACGAGCAGTCAGGCCTATCCCGGAGGCAATGTGTGAAGCGTTTGCGCAACATGCACACATCAACAACATACTAGGCACACCACAAAAGGAACTCCACACAAGGTTATATATAAAAAATAGCCTTTGTATTCTCATAACACATTAGAATAGTAATCACATAATATACATTGTGCCACCTGGCACTAGGTAATATCTGCAAGGGATTATTTACACCTGACAGGGCCAACTGGACCACTGTCAGAACCATCACAAAGTGAACTTAGTAAATGTAGAACTTATAATAAATGTAGCACAAATTGTAGATGTAGAATACAACCAGTAATTACTGGCAAAACCTCGTACTCCGCATCGTCCTGCAATCATAAACCATATTATGCAGTCATCACATTAGGCGTGAAATCTATTCTGCGCCAACCTCACCAGCATAAACACAGTATGCAATTATCTCATAAGTCTAAACGCATTAGACCCTAACCTCCTAAGCATATCTCACATTAGGGGCATAACTCACAGTAGAGAATAACCTCACTAGCATAAACCACAGTATGCAAATAACCTCATACATAAAACCACATTTAGAGGCATAAATCCGGGTGTGTAACTCTCAGGACAGGAATCACATTTCCTAGCACCACATAAATCACATTAGGGCCTGGCGCCCTACAAAACCAATAGTCCCCTGGCCAACTGGCCTTCTCAAAGGGGCTCAAATGCCCTGTGTCCAAAATGTCAGGGCTGCTGCCAAGGCAGCGGAGTTCGCAATTGCGCATACCTAAACGTGGCAGCTGACGCTAATTGCCGTGCAGCTGTGAAAGTACTGGGGCAGAGGAGTGCATCTCACTCCTGTCTCACTAACAATGCCCCCAAAGAACTGTGGCCTAAACGTTGCAGCTGGCACTAAGTGCTGCGCAGCTTTGAAACTTAAATGTGGGGCACTGGCACCGACTGTGCCCTGCGAATAAATATGCCCAAAACGTTGCAGTTGCCCACTGTCAAGCGGGGCAACTGTGAACAACTAAAGAGGCCCGGCTCTGGGGCTCTCTACACCACAATGCCCATGTTGCAGCTGCCCGCTCACTCGGGGCAGCTGTGAAAAATATAGCCACACAAAGGGACACGGGCACCCCTGGGCCCTCTGGACCCTACGGGGGCCCTAAAACAATGTGGCCCCCGTTGCAGCTGCCCGCGCTGGTGCGGCGCAGCTGGGGATAAGGCAAAGGGGCCCCGGCACCACTGTGCCCTCTGGACCCCCACGGCTTAAAAACAAATCTGCCCATCGTTGGAGCGGCCCTCTGTCAAGCGAGGCCGCTCGGGAAGGAGGCACCGGCATGGTGTCTTGACCTCGCTCCCCCCTGCCAGCTCCACTCACCGGCTCTCTCGACAAGGACTCCTCCGGCTCTGGACTGCACTACGCGGGGCTCTCTCTTCACTATGAGAGCCCCGCCGACCAGCATCCGCATCTCCTGCACACGGGTCTTCCCTCGACCACGGGAGCCCCGCCCAGCCGCCTGCTTTCACTCGGCCGCACTCCGGATGGCTTCTCTCTTCACCCGGGCCCCCCCCTGGGACCCGGGACTTCTCCCTCCAGACGTGCGGGGCTCTCCCAGGAGCCCCGCGCTGACTTCCGGCCGCCTGTAGGAGGCCCCACCCCCAACCAGGGACAGGCAACGCCTGACTTCCGGGTCGCACTGAGCAGCGGCCCGGAGAACATTTCTTTAGCGGCTCGGGCCGCGGCAGTGATTTCCTCGGCAAACGCGGGGTGGGCACCCGCAATAAAAACAAAGCATAAGCGGGGTGGGCACCCGCATTTAGAACCTCAAAATAGGCTGGGTGGGCACTGTAGGTTAAGTGGCTCTGTATATACTGAACCAAAGGGAGGTTCAGGGTGCACAGGGTCCACAGTCCCCAGAGGTTTGGCAGAGGCTACAGTTAGATATAACCTTACAATCTAAAGTGGTAGCTTGGTCGAGCAGTAAGGCAGTATCAGAGGACAGTGTAAAGCATTTGTTGTACACACTCAGTCAGCAAATGAAGCCACACACTCAAGAACTGAACTCTAGGCCAATGGTTTGTATATAAAAATATATGCTTGTTTTATTTTAGAACCAACAATAGGTATCAAAATATACTTTCTCAGAATGAGATGCTTTGTTTAACCCCTTTACAAATAGGCAATAGACTTTTTGGTGATAGTAGTCACAGTTGGTGCAAGAGGCAACACAATTTCAAACACAATGCAACATTGAGCTCAATGGAAAGTTTTAGTTAAATGCAACTAATTACTTTGTAGATAACTTTTCTAACCACAGGACTGGATCCTGGATTCAGTCCCGGGACACTTCCTGTAAACAGGTAAGAAAAAGCGTTTTGGTTATAGTAGTGAGTTTTGAGGAATATTACTGTATTTCAAAAGTTGACACTTAAAAACTTTTCTGGGTAAAATTACCAATGTTATCCTATGGAAGGAAATGCAGTTTGCAAGCAAAGTAGGTTTACGTTACTTTTGTAATCCAGTGCTGGGTTCTCCGGTCCAGCACTGGGGTATCTATCTAAAACAGGCAAGTAATTACGTTTGTATCGTTGGCACGATTTTTAAAGAATATTTGTAAGATTCAGAAATCGACACTTAGAAACTTTTTCAACAAAAAGCAGGCAATGAGATCCTATGAGATGAATTTTAAGTTACTGGTAAGTACGGTAAAGATTACTTTTCATGGTCGGTACTGGACTACAAGATGCAGTACTGAGGTCTCTCCTAATAGGAGGTGAGTAATTCGGAATTCGTTACTGTTGTGATTTTTAAGCAATATTTTAGTAATTCGAAAGTGGACACTTAGAAGAAATTTCACAAAAACCAGTCAATGGATCCCTATGGAAGAAAATTGAGTTAGCGGTAAGTAACGTTGGGATTACTTTTCAGGGTCAGTGCTGGGCACCAAGATCCAGCACTGGGATCTCTCCTAATAGCAGGTGAGTATTTCCGTTTTCGTTACTCGGTTGATTTTAGGCGAATATTTTAAAGTTTCAAAACTCCACACTTAGAAGAATTTCCAGGGGGGAGCCAGTCAATGGAAGAAAAGTGAGTTATCGGTCTTTGGGTAAGTACTCGACTGGCAGAGTTAAGGTTCTGGGCACAGACTCAGGGGTCCCCCAGGGTCAGGTAAGTACAGTTGTTACACCCTCAGCGGCACAGGGGCAGCCGGGTGCAGAGTGAGTAGGCCCAATGTTATCCTATGGCAGGCAGGGGGCCTTTGGTTGGTGGCTGCTGGCAAGCAGGCCACGCGGCTGTGGGAGCTGGGCTCCTGGTCACTTGCTATGGGCAAATGGGGGAGTAGATTAGAGTAGAGGTTGCACTGCCAGGGGCACTCGGGCGGCTGGGTGCAGGGTGCTTTTGAGCCGTCGGGCGCTCAAGCTTATTCAATGGGAGACTTGGAAGGTGAATAAAGGCTGCAGGCTCGGGGACGGTGACTCTTCAGGAGCGACCAACACTTCGAGAGGTAAGTTGGGGTCTTGGAGGATAGGTAGACACCCAGGAGTTGGGCACAGGAGGCCGTGGGGCGCCGGGTGCAGTGGTGTCTTTTGAGGTCGGGAAATCTTACCCCCTGCTGGTCGCGGTTGGAGGGGTCCCTTGTCCTGAGGATGCAGGCGTCGTCGAGGAGGGTCCTTGGGCACTGGATTCCAGGTCCGAATCGCCGGGGGGACGTCCTCAATGTCTTTGTTCACTCAGGCACAGGCTGGGCTCGGCGGGTGCAGTGTGTGCAGGTTTCGCGGTTCCGTGCCAGGGCCGGGTCTTTTGTAGTTTTTCTTTTGAACAGTACCACTGCTCGTGGGAGTCCCTGGGTTGAAGGCTGTGGCACAGAAGTCAGGTCCTCCGGGGTTTTTGAGGTTGCTGAGGCCGGGGATCCGCAGGAGCAGGTTCGGAGGTCGACATGCCGGTAGGGCTGGGGCCAAGTCAGTTGTCGTCACCTCCTTCTTAGCAGCTGCACGGCTGGTCTTCTTGCTTCGTCTTCTCTTCTTGTTTCGGATTCGGGAACTGTGGAAGGAAGGTTCAGGGAGCCCCTAAATACTGAATTTAGGGGTGGTTACAGGTAGGTAAGGGCAGGGACCAATGGGTCCCGTCCCTGGGGTGGGTACACCCCTATTCTGTCACTCTCCCGTGGGAGGGGGAAGGAGCCTGTCCCTGGTTGGCTGGGTCCCCCATCCTCAAGATGGCGGGGACTTGAGTTTGTGCTTCACCTCGCCTCCCCCACCTTAGGGGTGGAGTTGGCAGAGGTGGGCACAACCCATTTGCACAACCCATTTCCTGCCTCTGGTTTTCCCGCCGGTTCTCCCGCCGGAAGTGGGGGTAGAAGCAGTGGGGACCAGTTTGCTGGGAGCAGCAAATGGTCTGGGGAAGCTCAAAAGGCGGCAGGCCTTTGAAGCTTCCCTGCCCATCCTGGGGAGGAGGCTTTGGCACCTCGCCCCAGGATGCGCATTGTTTCAGGCCCCTGAGAGCAGAGGCTCTCGACCCAGGGGTCCAGAAACATGTCTGGTGGTGGCAGCCTGGGCAGCCACTCAGTCCGGACACTAGAGGTCGGGTTGGTTTCAGGGGGCATCTCTAAGATGCCCTCAATCAATCAATCAATCACAGAATTTGTAGAGCGCACTACTTACCCGCGAGGGTCTCAAGGCGCTGGGGAGAATAAAGGGGGGGTTCTACTGGTCGAACAACCAGGTCTTGAGTAGCCTCCTGAAGGTCAGCAGGTCTTGGGTCTGTCGTAGGCTTTGTGGAAGGGTGTTCCAGGTCTTGGCGGCGAGGTGGGAGAAGGATCTGCCGCCGGTGGTTCTTCGAATGCGAGGGACGGTGGCGAGGGAGAGGTCGGCGGAGCTGGCGGTTGGGGACGTAGAAGAAGAGTCGTCTGTTGAGGTAGGCTGGGCCAGTCTTGTGGAGTGCCTTGCGTGCGTGGATGAGGAGTTTGAAGGAGATTCTCCTGTCGACGGGGAGCCAGTGCAGGTTCCTCAGGTGGGGGGTGATGTGGCTGTGGCGTGGTACATCGAGGATCAGGCGTGCGGAGGCGTTTTGTATGCGTTGCAGTCGCTTGATGAGCTTGGCCGGGGCTCCCGCGTAGAGGGCGTTCCCATAGTCAAGTCTGCTACTGACGAGGGCCTGGGTGACTGTTCTTCTTGTATCTGTCGGGATCCACCTGTAGATCTTGCGAAGCATGCGGAGGGTGTTGAAGCAGGAGGAGGAGACTGCGTTGACTTGCTTGGCCATGGAGAGCGTTGAGTCGAGGATGACTCCCAGGTTGCGTGCGTGGTCGGTGGGTGTCGGGGCTGCTCCCAATGTCGTTGGCCACCAGGAGTCGTCCCAGGCTGAGGGGTTGGAGCCGAGGATGAGGACCTCTGTCTTGTCCGTGTTCAGTTTTAGTCGGCTGATCTTCATCCAATCGGCGACGGCCTTCATTCCTTCATGGAAGTTGGATTTGGCGGCGAGGGGGTCCTTGGTGAGGGAGAGGATCAGTTTGAGTGTCGTCGGCGTAGGAGATTATGTTGAGGTCGTGCTGTCTGGCGATGCGTGCGAGCGGGGCCATGTAGATGTTGAACAGTGTTGGGCGGAGGGATGATCCTTGGGGTACACCGCAGATGATCTCGGAGGCTTCGGATCGGAATAGTGGGAGGCGGACTCTCTGTGTTCTGCCGGCGAGGAAGGAGGTGGCCCATTACAGGGCCTTGTCTCGGATCCTCTGGAGTGCGTTTTACATTAAATCCCACACTGGCATCAGTGTGGGTTTAATGTGCTGAGAAGTTTGATACCAAACTTCTTAGTTTTCAGTGGGGCCATTATGGTGCTGTGGAGTTCGTAATGACAGACTCTCAGCACCATATACTCTTAATGGCAGCACTGCACTTACAATGCCCAAGAATGGACTTGGGCACTGTAGGGGCACAGGGCTCATGCCTCTGTGCCCTCACCACTGGCATAGTGCACCCAGCTAGAGGGGTGGCTGACCTAGGCCAGGGCAGTGGCTTGTAGGCATGGCACACAGGGATGTGTGCCATGTCGACTCTTCACTTTTGTTCTGCACCAAGACACGCAGCCTGCAAAGGCAGTGTGTGTGTGTAAAGGTACAGGGTCCCTAAGGGTGGCACAACAAGTGCTGCAGCCCTTAGGGGCCTTCCCTGGTCACAGTGCCCTGGGTACCCATGGTACCATTTACCAGGGGCTGACCTGTGGCCAGGGATGCCAATTGGGTGTGGGCATCAATGCAGTTTTAGGGAAGGAACACAGGCCCTGGGTACCTGGTTGGCAGGAGCCCAGGGCACACTCAAGTCAAAGCACATCAGCAATTCAGCAAAAAGTGGGGGCATACCATGCAAGAAAGATGGCACTTTCTCACACAACCCCCTCTTTCCCCCCCCCCCCCAACGAAAGATGATGAGACTAACCTTGTCCTATGGTGTCTTCATTGTCTAAGTGGAAGAACCTGGAAAGGCCATCTGCATTGGCATGGGCAGTGCCAGGTCTGTGTTCCACTTCAAAGTCCATTCCCTGTAGGGAGATGGACCACCTCAACAGTTTTGGATTTTCTCCTTTCATTTGCATTAGCCATCTGAGAGGTCTGTGGTCAGTTTGAACTAGGAAGTGAGTCCCAAACAGGTAGGGCCTCAGCTTCTTCAGGGACCAAACCACAGCAAAGGCCTCCCTCTCAATGGCACTCCAACGCTGCTCCCTGGGGAGAAGCCTTCTGCTTATAAAAGCAACAGGTTGGTCTTGGCCTTCATCATTGGTCTGGGATAGGACCGCTCCTATCCCTAGCTCAGAGGCATCAGTCTGCACAATGAACTGCTTGGCATAATCTGGTGCTTTTAGAATTGGTGCTGAGCACATTGCTTCTTTCAGAGTGTCAAAAGCCTTTTGGCAACAGACTGTCCAGTTTACTTTCTTTGGCATCTTCTTGGAGGTGAGTTCTGTGAGGGGAGTCACAATGGACCCATAGCCCTTCACAAACCTCCTGTAGTACCCAGTCAAGCCAAGGAATGCCCTGACTTGGGTCTGAGTTGTGGTAGCTGCCCAGTCCAGGATGGCCTGGATCTTGGGCTGTAAGGGTTGTACCTGGCCTCCACCAACCAGGTGGCCCAAGTACACCACAGTGCCCTGCCCTATCTGGCATTTGGATGCCTTGATAGTTAGGCCTGCAGTTTGCAGAGCCTTTAAAACCTTCCCAAGGTGGACCAGGTGATCCTGCCAGGTGGAACTGAAGACAGCAATATCATCAAGATAGGCTGCACTAAAGGACTCCAACCCAGCAAGGACTTGATTCACCAACCTCTGGAAGGTGGCAGGGGCATTCTTTAAACCAAAGGGCATAACAGTGAACTGAAAATGCCCATCAGGTGTGGAGAATGCAGTTTTCTCTTTGGCTCCTGGGGCCATGCCAATCTGCCAGTTAAGTCAAAGGTACTCAGGTATTTGGCTGCACCCAATCTGTCTATCAGTTCATCAGCTCTTGGGATAGGGTGTGCATCTGTCTTGGTGACAGAGTTGAGACCTCTATAGTCCACACAAAACCTCATCTCTCTCTTTTCACCCTGTTGATGAGGTTTGGGGACCAGAACCACTGGGCTAGCCCAGGGGCTCTCAGAGGGCTCAATAACCCTAGCTCCAGCATCTTGCTGACTTCAGCTCTGATGCTTTCCTTAACTTGGTCTGACTGACGATAGATCTTGTTTTTGACAGGTGCACTGTCACCAGTGTCCACATCATGCGTACACCAGTTTGTCAGACCAGGGGTCAAGGAAAAGAGCCCAGCATACTGCTGCAAGACTTGCTTGCAGTCATTCTGCTGTTGGGCAGTGAGGGTGTCTGAAAAGACAACTCCATCTACTGACCCATCTTTTGGGCTGTGGGAGAGGAGATCAGGGAGAGGTTCACTCTCAGCTTCCTGTTCCTCATCTGTCACCATCAGCATGGTGATGTCAGCCCTGTCATTGTAGAGTTTTAGGCGGTTCACATGGATAACCCTTTTGGGTGTCCTGCTTGTGCCCAGGTCAACCAAGTAGGTGACCTCACTCTTTTTCTCTAGGATAGGGTAAGGGCCACTCCATCTGTCCTGGAGTGCCCTTGGTGCCACTGGCTCCAAAACCCATACCTGTTGCCCAGGTTGAAATTCAACCAGTGCAGCTTTTGGTCACACCAGTGCTTCTGAAGCTCCTGGCTGGCCTCAAGATTCTTGGATGCCTTTTCCATGTACTCAGCCATTCTGGACCTTAGGCCAAGCACATAGTCCACAATGTCTTGTTTGGGTTCTTGGAGGGTCTCTCCCAGCCCTCCTTCACAAGACAGAGTGGTCCCCTCACAGGATGGCCAAACAGAAGTTCAAAGGGTGAGAAACCTACTCCCTTCTGTGGCACTTCTCTGTAAGCGAAAAGCAGGCATGGTAGTAGGACATCCCATCTCCTTTTGAGTTTTTCAGGGAGTCCCACGATCATGCCTTTCAATGTCTTGTTGAATCTCTCAACAAGGCCATTGGTTTGTGGATGGTAGGGTGTAGTAAACTTGTACTGCACCCCACACTCCTTCCACATGTGGGTCAGGTAAGCAGACATGAAGTTGGAACCTCTGTCTGAAACCACCTCCTTAGGAAACCCTACCCTGGTGAAGACACCAATGAGGGCCTTGGCTCCTGCAGGAGCTGTAGTAGTCCTGAGGGGAATAGCTTCAGGATACCTAGTGGCATGATCCGCTACCACCAGTATGAATTTGTTCCCTGAGGCTGTGGGAGGTTCCAGTGGACCCACTATGTCCACACCTACCCTTTCAAAGGGAACCCCCACCACAGGCAGTGGTATCAGGGGGGCCTTTGGATGGCCACCTGTCTTACCACTGGCTTGACAGGTAACACAGGAGCTGACAAACTCCTTCACCTTTTGGTGCATCTGGGGCCAGTAAAAGTGGCTAACTAGCCTTTCCCAAGTTTTGGTTTGGCCCAGATGTCCAGCTAGGGGATGTCATGAGCCAAAGTTAGGAGGAACTCCCTGTACTTCTGGGGCACTACCACTCTCCTGGTGGCTCCAGGATTGGGGTCATTTGCCTCAGTGTACAGTAATCCCTCTTCCCAATAGACTCTGTGGGTACCACTGACATCTCCCTTGGGTTCTGAAACAGCTTGCTGCCTCAGGCTGTCAAGAGTGGGACAGTTGTGCTGTCCTTGGCACAGCTCTTCCCTAGAGGGTCCCCCTGGGCCCAAGAGTTCAACCTGGTAAGGGTCAAGCTCCAGGGGCTCAGTTCCCTCTGGGGTATCCAGGTTCTCTCCCTGAGGAGAGGGGTCCTGCTCTTGTGGCTGTGTAGAAGCTGGTCCCCCAGTCTTCTTTCCTTTTCTCTTGGTAGGTTGGGCCATCATTTCAGGCTCCAACACTATTTCTTCACCCTGCCTTTTGCTCTGTGCTCTTGTTTTTACACACACCAATTCAGATATGCCCAGCATGGCTGCATGGGCCTTTAGCTCAACCTCTGCCCAGGCTGAGGTTTCCAGATCATTTCCTAGCAGACATGCAGCTGGTAACTTCTGAGAGACCACTACCTGCTTCAGGCCAGTAACCCCCCCCAGCCTAATGTCACCATGGCCATGGGATGACTAGTGGTGACACTGTCAGCATTGGTGACTGGGTAAGTTTTCCCAATCAAGTATTGCTCAGGGGAAACCAGTGTGTCTCTCACCATAGTGACACTGGCACCTGTATCCCTCAGAGCTTCTACCCTAGTTCCATTCACCCAGGGGTATTGTAAATATTTCTTTAAGTTGGGTGGCACACAGCTACAGTGGCAAACTCCACTTCCCCTAGTGAGACTAGACTCGCCTGAGTGTGTCCCCAGATTTGCTCAGGGCACTCTTCTGATCCCATCTGTAGACTTGCTGCCCCAGGAGAAGCTGTACTGGGTGCCTTAGGGGCTTTGTTGTGGGGGCAAGATTTATCTACAGTTAGATGTCCTAACTTCTTACAGTTATTACACCAGGCCTTCAAGGGATCAAAGTTCTTCCCCCTATAGGGTTGAGGCACATCGGGAGTAGTTTGGGACCCACCCCCAGAACAGGTTTTTGGGGCCCTTTGGAAGACTCAGACTTCTTATCTTGGGGATTCTCACCACCTTTCCCCTGGGGAGGTTTGGTGACCACCTTCTTTTGGTCACCCCCAGTGGTTGTCCTTGTCACCCTAGTCTTGACCCAGTGGTCTGCCTTCTTTCCCAATTCTTGGGGACAAATTAGACCTAGGTCTACCAAATGCTGATGCAACTTTTCATTTGTGCAGTTACTTAATATATGTTCCTTCATGAACAAATTGTACAATCCAGTAAAATCCTGCACACCATGTCCAGCTAACCAACCATCCAGTGTCTTTACTGAGAAGTCCACAAAGTCAATCCAGGACTGGGTCTGGGTTTTTAGCCCCCTGAATCTAATTCTATACTCCTCAGTAGTGAATCAAAATCCCTCAATCAGAGTCTTCCTCATGAGGTCATAGGACCCTGCATCTGGCCCAGAGAGGGTCAGAAGCCTGTCTCTGCAGTTACCAGAGAACAGTTCCCACAGGAGTGCCCCCCAGAGAGGTTTCTTCACCCTTCTCATTTCACAAGCCCTCTCAAAGGCTGTGAACCATTTGGTGATGTCATCACCCTCCTCATATTTAGGGACAATCCCTTTGGGGATTTTAGGATCATAGGATTCCTCCTTATCCTTATTATTGGTATTGCTGCCACCATTGATGGGTGCTAAACCCATCTCTTTTCTTTCCTTCTCTAGAGCCAGGAGTCTGGTCTCTAGGTCCAGTCTTTTGGCCAACTTTGCTAAAAGTTGTCCTCTTCCCTGAGGCTGTCCTCAGGGTCCTCTCTGAGACCTGAACCACCTATGTGGCCTCTAGGTCCCCAGAGGTTGATTCTTGGAGATAAGGGTGCAGGGACCCTATCTTCCCTAGGCAGTGGTGGAGGTGGGTTACCATCCCCATCCTCCTCCCTCCTTTCCTCCTCTGCTTGGTCATCACCATGCTCAGAGGGGTGGGCCTTAGCATACTCAGCCAGGAGCTCCTGGAGCCCTTGTTTGGTTGGATGCTAGCCCATTGGTATATCTTTAAGTTTGCATAAGGACCTTATCTCTTTGAAAGACAAATGAAGATAAGGGGTGAGGTCGAGCTCCTCAACCAGGTCCTGTATGTCATTATTATCTTCACTAATAGCTGGGTTCTTGTCTTGAGACATTTTAACAAAAGTTCTAACCCCTCTACCCTTGACTATAGTGACTTTTTATTTTCTAAGATTCTAAAGGGACTTAAGCAAGGCCCTAACAAGACTTTTAGTAATTTGGTAAAAAAATGCCAATTTAAAAAAATCTGAATTCTAAAGGCAATTTAAGAGTTCTGTTGTGTGATCAGATGGTAACCAAGTAGTCCAACAAATGCAAGTTTGTATCCCACCGCTGATCCACCAATGTAGGAAAGTGGCTCTGTATATACTGAACCAAAGGGAGGTTCAGGGTGCACAGGGTCCACAGTCCCCAGAGGTTTGGCAGAGGCTAAAGTTAGATATAACCTTACTCTCTAAAGTGGTAGCTTGGTCGAGCAGTAAGGCAGTATCAGAGGACAGTGTAAAGCATTTGTTGTACACACTGTCAGCAAATGAAGCCACACACTCAAGAACTGAACTCTAGGCCAATGGTTTGTATATAAAAATATATGCTTGTTTTATTTTAGAACCAACAATAGGTATCAAAATATACTTTCTCAGAATGAGATGCTTTGTTTAACCCCTTTACAAATAGGCAATAGACTTTTTGGTGATAGTAGTCACAGTTGGTGCAAGAGGCAACACAATTTCAAACACAATGCAACATTGAGCTCAATGGAAAGTTTTAGTTACATGCAACTAATTACTTTGTAGATTACTTTTCTAACCACAGGACTGGATCCTGGATTCAGTCCCGGGACACTTCCTGTAAACAGGTAAGAAAAAGCGTTTTGGTTATAGTAGTGAGTTTTGAGGATAATTACTGTATTTCAAAAGTTGACACTTAGAAACTTTTCTGGGTAAAATTACCAATGTTATCTATGGAAGGAAATGCAGTTTGCAAGCAAAGTAGGTTTACATTACTTTTGTAATCCAGTGCTGGGTTCTCCGGTCCAGCACTGGGGTATCTATCTAAAACAGGCAAGTAATTACGTTTGTATCGTTGGCACGATTTTTAAAGAATATTTGTAAGATTCAGAAATCGACACTTAGAAACTTTTTCAACAAAAAGCAGGCAATGAGATCCTACGAGAGGAATTTTAAGTTACTGGTAAGTACGGTAAAGATTACTTTTCATGGTCGGTACTGGACTACAAGATGCAGTACTGAGGTCTCTCCTAATAGGAGGTGAGTAATTCGGAATTCGTTACTGTTGTGATTTTTAAGCAATATTTTAGTAATTCGAAAGTGGACACTTAGAAGAAATTTCACAGAAAACCAGTCAATGGATCCCTATGGAAGAAAATTGAGTTAGCGGTAAGTAACGTTGGGATTACTTTTCAGGGTCAGTGCTGGGCACCAAGATCCAGCACTGGGATCTCTCCTAATAGCAGGTGAGTATTTCCGTTTTCGTTACTCGGTTGATTTTAGGCGAATATTTTAAAGTTTCAAAACTCCACACTTAGAAGAATTTCCAGGGGGGAGCCAGTCAATGGAAGAAAAGTGAGTTATCGGTCTTTGGGTAAGTACTCGACTGGCAGAGTTAAGGTTCTGGGCACAGACTCAGGGGTCCCCCAGGGTCAGGTAAGTACAGTTGTTACACCCTCAGCGGCACAGGGGCGGCCGGGTGCAGAGTGAGTAGGCCCAATGTTATCCTATGGCAGGCAGGGGGCCTTTGGTTGGTGGCTGCTGGCAAGCAGGCCACGCGGCTGTGGGAGCTGGGCTCCTGGTCACTTGCTCAGGGCAAATGGGGGAGTAGATTAGAATAGAGGTTGCACTGCCAGGGGCAGTCGGGCGGCTGGGTGCAGGGTGCTTTTGAGCCGTCGGGCGCTCAAGGTTATTCAATGGGAGACTTGGAAGGTGAATAAAGGCTGCAGGCTCGGGGACGGTGACTCTTCAGGAGCGACCAACACTTCGAGAGGTAAGTTGGGGTCTTGGAGGATAGGTAGACACCCAGGAGTTGGGCACAGGAGGCCGTGGGGCGCCGGGTGCAGGGGTGTCTTTTGAGGTCGGGAAATCTTACCCACTGCTGGTCGCGGTTGGAGGGGTCCCTTGTCCTGAGGCTGCAGGCGTCGTCTGGGTCGTCGAGGAGGGTCCTTGGGCACTGGATTCCAGGTCCGAATCGCCGGGGGGACGTCCTCAATGTCTTTGTTCACTCAGGCACAGGCTGGGCTCGGCGGGTGCAGTGTGTGCAGGTTTCGCGGTTCCGTGCCAGGGCCGAGTCTTTTGTAGTTTTTCTTTTGAACAGTACCACTGCTCGTGGGAGTCCCTGGGTTGAAGGCTGTGGCACAGAAGTCAGGTCCTCCGGGGTTTTTGAGGTTGCTGAGGCCGGGGATCCGCAGGAGCAGGTTCGGAGGTCGACAGGCCGGTAGGGCTGGGGCCAAGTCAGTTGTCGTCGCCTCCTTGTTAGCAGCTGCACGGTTGGTCTTCTTGCTTCGTCTTCTCTCCTTGTTTCGATTTCGGGAACTGTGGAAGGAAGGTTCAGGGAGCCCCTAAATACTGAATTTAGGGGTGGTTACAGGTAGGTAAGGGCAGGGACCAATGGGTCCCGTCCCTGGGGTGGGTACACCCCCTATTCTGCCACTCTCCCGTGGGAGGGGGGCAGGAGACTGTCCCTGGTTGGCTGGGTCCCCCCATCCTCAAGATGGCGGGGACTCGAGTTTGTGCTTCACCTCGCCTCCCACACCTTAGGGGTGGAGTTGGCAGAGGTGGGCACAACCCATTTCCTGCCTCTGGTTTTCCCGCCGGTTCTCCCGCCAGAAGTGGGGGTAGAACCAGTGGGGACCAGTTTGCTGGGAGCAGCAAATGGTCTGGGGAAGCTCAAAAGGCGGCAGGCCTTTGAAGCTTCCCCTGCCCATCCTGGGGAGGAGGCTTTGGCACCTCGCCACAGGATGCGCATTGTTTCAGGCCCCTGAGAGCAGAGGCTCTCGACCCAGGGGTCCAGAAACATGTCTGGTGGTGGCAGCCTGGGCTGCCACTCAGTCCGGACACTGGAGGTCGGGTTGGTTTCAGGGGGCATCTCTAAGATGCCATCTGGAGTGCGTTTACATTAAATCCCACACTGGCATCAGTGTGGGTTTGATGTGCTGAGAAGTTTGATACCAAACTTCTTAGTTTTCAGTGGGGCCATTATGGTGCTGTGGAGTTCGTAATGACAGACTCTCAGCACCATATACTCTTAATGGCAGCACTGCACTTACAATGCCCAAGAATGGACTTGGGCACTGTAGGGGCACAGGGCTCATGCCTCTGTGCCCTCACCACTGGCATAGTGCACCCAGCTAGAGGGGTGGCTGACCTAGGCCAGGGCAGTGGCTTGTAGGCATGGCACACATGTGTGCCATGTCGACTCTTCACTTTTGTTCTGCACCAAGACACGCAGCCTGCAAAGGCAGTGTGTGTGTGTAAAGGTACAGGGTCCCTAAGGGTGGCACAACAAGTGCTGCAGCCCTTAGGGGCCTTCCCTGGTCACAGTGCCCTGGGTACCCATGGTACCATTTACCAGGGGCTGGCCTGTGGCCAGGGATGCCGATTGGGTGTAGGCATCAATGCAGTTTTAGGGAAGGAACACAGGCCCCGGGTACCTGGTTGGCAGGAGCCCAGGGCACACTCAGTCAAAGCACATCAGCAATTCAGCAAAAAGTGGGGGCATACCATGCAAGAAAGATGGCACTTTCTCACAGGCACCCTTAATAAGTAGAGGAAAACGCGGGGTGGGCACCCGCCAGTTAATCGTCACGGGGGAATCCCTACGTCGGGATTCCCTCTAAAAGAGCGGCAGCACCGCGCTGCGCAGCCCTCACTCTCCTTCTCTGGGGAGATTAAAAATAAAGCACTCACAGGGCGCAAGAGAATGCAGCAAAGGTCCTGGGTCCTGGAGGATGCCAGGAAAAGCAGAAGGGTCCCAAGAAGCAAGTCCTTTAGGCATCAAGGGGGCAAGGCAGGGCCCAGGGAGGCAAGCCCTCATGGCAGCCCCCCCTGGGCCCCAGCAGCAGCACGCCCCCGGCAGGATTCAGGAACAGCACCAAAGTACAGAACTGAACAATTTCATGGGGTCACAGCCCCTACATTTATACCACAAACTCTTTGTCTGTAGTGCAGGGCATGGGGGAACCAGATGCAACTGGTTCAGGGGGGATTTGGAGCACTTTGTTTTCCAAGCTCCTCTTCCCCTTTGTCAGGTGGGGGCTGGGTGATCAGACACACCACAGGGGGCGGAGCCAGCATTCACTAGCGCAGGCACCATCCTATTCAGAGTCAGGGGATCACCCCTCCCACTACTCCCAGCCCAGGTGTCCTATTCAGCCCAGCGCTGACTCACCCTGCCCCTCCTGGAGCCACACACACCTCCCAGCCCCTGTCACTCACAAGCCAGACATGCAATTCACATCAGGCAGGCAGACACATAGCACACAGAAATGCCAACTTCTAAAAGTGGCATTTCTAAAATAACCACAATAAATCTGCGCACACCATTGCGCAGCATTTATTCACACAATTTCATACATACCAGACTTGACCACACTGCTCCTCTCATAACAGGAATTACCATTGACACACACTGATCAGGGAATCCCCAATGTATTCCTATGGGAGGGCAGGCCAAGCTCACCAATGTAACACAGAGAACGCACGCACTTTCCACTAGACCACAGTGCGAAAGTGCCCAAAGGCCTAAAACCACCAACACCAGATCACAGAAAAAAGCAAAAGTTTAGGGGTGAACCTGCCAAAAAGGGCCAAGTCCAACACAACCCCTTCCAGCCAAAACGCAGGGTAGACCAATCACTCCCTTGATGGGCTTCCCTGCTTCGGGCGATAGAACACGGACGCTGGCCCTCACTGCAGGGACACCCTCCGGTTCTACGCCACTCTGAACCCATGTCGTTCCCTCTGAAAAAACTCTCAGGCCCAACTAGGCTACCCCACTGGTACTCCCTAGTTGTCCACGGCCAGGACCAGGCCCTAGGCCACCCAGATGCCACTGGTCCTTGCCAATCCACAGAGTGGGGGGCAGTAACCCCTGGCACATAATAGCCATTCTCCACTCTTCCTCTCAGTGTAGGTCCAAACTACCACTGATCCTCCAACCTAGGGTCCGCACCCTCAGGCTGACCAGAGGTCACGGGCGAAGCATCTCCTCACCCTACCTCTCTTCTGAGGTTCTGCGCTCTCCCAGGAGAAGCACCCACCAGAACACAACTCTCCCACCAGTTCAGGACCTCTCTCCATCAACTGGTCTACCACCTGGGATCCAAATTCACCGGCTGCACCGGGGTCAGAGGCGAGGACTCCCTCCCTCTGCACCCCCTTCCAGAGCCCTATACCCCCCCAACTGGAGTGGTACCCCTAGAAGGCAAACCGGTCAGGACACTGATTACAGTTGCCCTGCCGTCCAGGTCAGGAAACACCTGCTCCTGGCTCCCCAACCCAGGGTCGGTACCCTTTGGTCAGATGCCCGGCGAACCAGGACTTCATGGGGAGCACGCATGCCCCCCCCCCGAGGGTGACACATAACTAATGTGTTGTGTGACAGTCTGCCTGGCGCAGAGCTCGCGACCTCCTGTCACTGACTGCGCGAAGATGCCCCAGGACAGAAGCGGTGTCATGGTCAATCATTGGTGGCTCAGCCCTTCTGGCTGGCCCCTGACCCAATGGTTCTTCCACTGGGGACTCTTTCCCCCTCTCACCACTCAAACTGGACTTCTGCACCCTCCACTTAGGAGTGGCACTGCCAGACATCAGAACTGATGGAGGCCTGATTACAGACACTCCCAGCTCACCTAACACGGGGAGATCCCCCTCGAAGAACGGTCCAACAGGACAGACTAGGCTCCCTACCTGGTGTTCCCTCTAAGAACCATCCAGTACTGGAGACTGAGTTGAGGCTCGGAATACGCCCAGTCTCACACCTTCCCCTGCAGGACAGGATGTGAGGCCTTGCAACCTTTTCACTATAAGGGTACCTAGCTGGGCTACTCTGAACCACTTCCACCACTCTGGGTTGGAAGACACCTGCACCATTCTTCTAGTCTCACTCCCCAATGCAAGCTCCTTATAACCAAAGAACTCGCACACTCCAACGGGTGTTGGCGCGACTCCGGAAAAACAATTACGGGGCATGTTCTCTCTGACAGAACAGATTGAACAGCCCTTTAACACCATTTACCGTGCTAACCAATCACCCAAAACGTCCAGTGCACCAGAACACTCATCCACACTCCCCCCACAAGACTGGTGAGACAGCATCTTACTGCCCCTGAAACACAACCTGTCCCCCTCTTAACCGGGAACCAGGTACCATACTCTGGGAACTGGGAATGGGACTTCCTGCACTGGACTACATATTGCTGCCACCACTGGATCCCACCCTTACTGGCGATTCCAGAAACTAAAACTGCACTTAGGGGATAATCTACCCCCTGAGCTAGTTACTCCATGCCAATTAAGTTACCTCTGTAGACCAACCCTAGAAATAGCAGACAGCACAGGGGCAGTACAAAACTCCTCCAGATTCTCTGGTTTCTGTCCTTAGCAGGACCCCCAACTCATAGTGCAACACTAAAACACATTTCAAAGAAATGATACTTAAAACAAACTCAGAAACAATAATCCCCATCCATGTGACTATCTAAAATGCAGAGCTTGTAGTGTAACCAGTTGTCGCTGTGGTACTGCGCAAACGCAAGTCCTATCCTCACCGCTGACAACCAATGTTAGAAATGGGATCTCTGGTTGGCAAAGGCTTGGGCTAAAGCCAGGCAGAGACCACCACTCTAGTCAGGGCGAGGGAGTTACACGCCGAAGATAACCCCTGCTCACCCCCTTGGTAGCTTGGCACGAGCAGTCAGGCCTATCCCGGAGGCAATGTGTAAAGCGTTTGCGCAACACGCACACAGCAACAACATACTAGGCACACCACAAAAGGAACTCCACACAAGGTTATATATAAAAATAGCCTTTGTATTCTCATAACACATTAGAATAGTAATCACATAATATACATTGTGCCACCTGGCACTAGGTAATATCTACAAGGGATTATTTACACCTGACAGGGCCAACTGGACCACTGTCAGAACCATCACAAAGTGAACTTAGTAAATGTAGAACTTATAATAAATGTAGCACAAATTGTAGATGTAGAATACAACCAGTAATTACTGGCAAAACCTCGTACTCCGCATCGTCCTGCAATCATAAACCATATTATGCAGTCATCATCACATTAGGCGTGAAATCTATTCTGCGCCAACCTCACCAGCATAAACACAGTATGCAATTATCTCATAAGTCTAAACGCATTAGACCCTAACCTCCTAAGCATAACTCACATTAGGGGCATAACTCACAATAGAGAATAACTTCACTAACATAAACCACAGTATGCAAATAACCTCATACATAAAACCACATTTAGAGGCATAAATCCGGGTGCGTAACTCTCAGGACAGGAATCACATTTCCTAGCACCACATAAATCACATTAGGGCCTGGCGCCCTACAAAACCAATAGTCCCCCTGGCCAACTGGCCTTCTCAAAGGGGCTCAAATGCCCTGTGTCCAAAATGTCAGGGCTGCTGCCAAGGCAGCGGAGTTCGCAATTGCGCATACCTAAACGTGGCAGCTGACGCTAATTGCCGTGCAGCTGTGAAAGTACTGGGGCAGAGGAGTGCATCTCACTCCTGTCTCACTAACAATGCCCCCAAAGAACTGTGGCCTAAACGTTGCAGCTGGCACTAAGTGCTGCGCAGCTTTGAAACTTAAATGTGGGGCACTGGCACCGACTGTGCCCTGCGAATAAATATGCCCAAAACGTTGCAGTTGCCCACTGTCAAGCGGGGCAACTGTGAACAACTAAAGAGGCCCGGCTCTGGGGCTCTCTACACCACAATGCCCATGTTGCAGCTGCCCGCTCACTCTCGGGGCAGCTGTGAAAAATCTAGCCACACAAAGGGACACGGGCACCCCTGGGCCCTCTGGACCCCCACGGGGGCCCTAAAACAATGTGGCCCCCGTTGCAGCTGCCCGCGCTGGTGCGGCGCAGCTGGGGATAAGGCAAAGGGGCCCCGGCACCACTGTGCCCTCTGGACCCCCACGGCTTAAAAACAAATCTCCCCATCTTTGGAGCGGCCCTCTGTCAAGCGGGGCTGCTCGGGAAAGCGGCACCGGCATGGTGCCTTGACCTCGCTCCCCCCTGCCAGCTCCACTCACCGGCTCTCTCGACGGGGACTCCTCCGGCTCTGGACTGCACTACGCGGGGCTCTCTCTTCACTATGAGAGCCCCGCCGACCAGCATCCGCATCTCCTGCACGCGGGGCTTCCCTCGACCACGGGAGCCCCGCCCAGCCGCCTGCTTTCACTCGGCCGCACTCCGGATGGCTTCTCTCTTCACCCGGGCCCCCCCCTGGGACCCGGGACTTCTCCCTCCAGACGTGCGGGGCTCTCCCAGGAGCCCCGCGCTGACTTCCGGCCGCCTGTAGGAGGCCCCACCCCCAACCAGGGACAGGCAACGCCTGACTTCCGGGTCGCACTGAGCAGCGGCCCGGAGAACATTTCTTTAGCGGCTCGGGCCGCGGCAGTGATTTCCTCGGCAAACGCGGGGTGGGCACCCGCAATAAAAACAAAGCATAAGCGGGGTGGGCACCCGCATTTAGAACCTCAAAATAGGCTGGGTGGGCACTGTAGGTTAAGTGGCTCTGTATATACTGAACCAAAGGGAGGTTCAGGGTGCACAGGGTCCACAGTCCCCAGAGGTTTGGCAGAGGCTACAGTTAGATATAACCTTACAATCTAAAGTGGTAGCTTGGTCGAGCAGTAAGGCAGTATCAGAGGACAGTGTAAAGCATTTGTTGTACACACTCAGTCAGCAAATGAAGCCACACACTCAAGAACTGAACTCTAGGCCAATGGTTTGTATATAAAAATATATGCTTGTTTTATTTTAGAACCAACAATAGGTATCAAAATATACTTTCTCAGAATGAGATGCTTTGTTTAACCCCTTTACAAATAGGCAATAGACTTTTTGGTGATAGTAGTCACAGTTGGTGCAAGAGGCAACACAATTTCAAACACAATGCAACATTGAGCTCAATGGAAAGTTTTAGTTAAATGCAACTAATTACTTTGTAGATAACTTTTCTAACCACAGGACTGGATCCTGGATTCAGTCCCGGGACACTTCCTGTAAACAGGTAAGAAAAAGCGTTTTGGTTATAGTAGTGAGTTTTGAGGAATATTACTGTATTTCAAAAGTTGACACTTAAAAACTTTTCTGGGTAAAATTACCAATGTTATCCTATGGAAGGAAATGCAGTTTGCAAGCAAAGTAGGTTTACGTTACTTTTGTAATCCAGTGCTGGGTTCTCCGGTCCAGCACTGGGGTATCTATCTAAAACAGGCAAGTAATTACGTTTGTATCGTTGGCACGATTTTTAAAGAATATTTGTAAGATTCAGAAATCGACACTTAGAAACTTTTTCAACAAAAAGCAGGCAATGAGATCCTATGAGATGAATTTTAAGTTACTGGTAAGTACGGTAAAGATTACTTTTCATGGTCGGTACTGGACTACAAGATGCAGTACTGAGGTCTCTCCTAATAGGAGGTGAGTAATTCGGAATTCGTTACTGTTGTGATTTTTAAGCAATATTTTAGTAATTCGAAAGTGGACACTTAGAAGAAATTTCACAAAAAACCAGTCAATGGATCCCTATGGAAGAAAATTGAGTTAGCGGTAAGTAACGTTGGGATTACTTTTCAGGGTCAGTGCTGGGCACCAAGATCCAGCACTGGGATCTCTCCTAATAGCAGGTGAGTATTTCCGTTTTCGTTACTCGGTTGATTTTAGGCGAATATTTTAAAGTTTCAAAACTCCACACTTAGAAGAATTTCCAGGGGGAGCCAGTCAATGGAAGAAAAGTGAGTTATCGGTCTTTGGGTAAGTACTCGACTGGCAGAGTTAAGGTTCTGGGCACAGACTCAGGGGTCCCCCAGGGTCAGGTAAGTACAGTTGTTACACCCTCAGCGGCACAGGGGCAGCCGGGTGCAGAGTGAGTAGGCCCAATGTTATCCTATGGCAGGCAGGGGCCTTTGGTTGGTGGCTGCTGGCAAGCAGGCCACGCGGCTGTGGGAGCTGGGCTCCTGGTCACTTGCTATGGGCAAATGGGGAGTAGATTAGAGTAGAGGTTGCACTGCCAGGGGCACTCGGGCGGCTGGGTGCAGGGTGCTTTTGAGCCGTCGGGCGCTCAAGCTTATTCAATGGGAGACTTGGAAGGTGAATAAAGGCTGCAGGCTCGGGGACGGTGACTCTTCAGGAGCGACCAACACTTCGAGAGGTAAGTTGGGGTCTTGGAGGATAGGTAGACACCCAGGAGTTGGGCACAGGAGGCCGTGGGGCGCCGGGTGCAGTGGTGTCTTTTGAGGTCGGGAAATCTTACCCCCTGCTGGTCGCGGTTGGAGGGGTCCCTTGTCCTGAGGATGCAGGCGTCGTCTGGGTCGTCGAGGAGGGTCCTTGGGCACTGGATTCCAGGTCCGAATCGCCGGGGGGACGTCCTCAATGTCTTTGTTCACTCAGGCACAGGCTGGGCTCGGCGGGTGCAGTGTGTGCAGGTTTCGCGGTTCCGTGCCAGGGCCGGGTCTTTTGTAGTTTTTCTTTTGAACAGTACCACTGCTCGTGGGAGTCCCTGGGTTGAAGGCTGTGGCACAGAAGTCAGGTCCTCTGGGGTTTTTGAGGTTGCTGAGGCCGGGGATCCGCAGGAGCAGGTTCGGAGGTCGACATGCCGGTAGGGCTGGGGCCAAGTCAGTTGTCGTCACCTCCTTCTTAGCAGCTGCACGGCTGGTCTTCTTGCTTCGTCTTCTCTTCTTGTTTCGGATTCGGGAACTGTGGAAGGAAGGTTCAGGGAGCCCCTAAATACTGAATTTAGGGGTGGTTACAGGTAGGTAAGGGCAGGGACCAATGGGTCCCGTCCCTGGGGTGGGTACACCCCCTATTCTGTCACTCTCCCGTGGGAGGGGGGAAGGAGCCTGTCCCTGGTTGGCTGGGTCCCCCCATCCTCAAGATGGCGGGGACTTGAGTTTGTGCTTCACCTCGCCTCCCCCACCTTAGGGGTGGAGTTGGCAGAGGTGGGCACAACCCATTTGCACAACCCATTTCCTGCCTCTGGTTTTCCCGCCGGTTCTCCCGCCGGAAGTGGGGGTAGAAGCAGTGGGGACCAGTTTGCTGGGAGCAGCAAATGGTCTGGGGAAGCTCAAAAGGCGGCAGGCCTTTGAAGCTTCCCCTGCCCATCCTGGGGGAGGAGGCTTTGGCACCTCGCCCCAGGATGCGCATTGTTTCAGGCCCCTGAGAGCAGAGGCTCTCGACCCAGGGGTCCAGAAACATGTCTGGTGGTGGCAGCCTGGGCAGCCACTCAGTCCGGACACTAGAGGTCGGGTTGGTTTCAGGGGGCATCTCTAAGATGCCCTCAATCAATCAATCAATCACAGAATTTGTAGAGCGCACTACTTACCCGCGAGGGTCTCAAGGCGCTGGGGAGAATAAAGGGGGGGTTCTACTGGTCGAACAACCAGGTCTTGAGTAGCCTCCTGAAGGTCAGCAGGTCTTGGGTCTGTCGTAGGCTTTGTGGAAGGGTGTTCCAGGTCTTGGCGGCGAGGTGGGAGAAGGATCTGCCGCCGGTGGTTCTTCGAATGCGAGGGACGGTGGCGAGGGAGAGGTCGGCGGAGCTGGCGGTTGGGGACGTAGAAGAAGAGTCGTCTGTTGAGGTAGGCTGGGCCAGTCTTGTGGAGTGCCTTGCGTGCGTGGATGAGGAGTTTGAAGGAGATTCTCCTGTTGACGGGGAGCCAGTGCAGGTTCCTCAGGTGGGGGTGATGTGGCTGTGGCGTGGTACATCGAGGATCAGGCGTGCGGAGGCGTTTTGTATGCGTTGCAGTCGCTTGATGAGCTTGGCCGGGGCTCCCGCGTAGAGGGCGTTCCCATAGTCAAGTCTGCTACTGACGAGGGCCTGGGTGACTGTTCTTCTTGTATCTGTCGGGATCCACCTGTAGATCTTGCGAAGCATGCGGAGGGTGTTGAAGCAGGAGGAGGAGACTGCGTTGACTTGCTTGGCCATGGAGAGCGTTGAGTCGAGGATGACTCCCAGGTTGCGTGCGTGGTCGGTGGGTGTCGGGGCTGCTCCCAATGTCGTTGGCCACCAGGAGTCGTCCCAGGCTGAGGGGTTGGAGCCGAGGATGAGGACCTCTGTCTTGTCCGTGTTCAGTTTTAGTCGGCTGATCTTCATCCAATCGGCGACGGCCTTCATTCCTTCATGGAAGTTGGATTTGGCGGCGAGGGGGTCCTTGGTGAGGGAGAGGATCAGTTGAGTGTCGTCGGCGTAGGAGATTATGTTGAGGTCGTGCTGTCTGGCGATGCGTGCGAGCGGGGCCATGTAGATGTTGAACAGTGTTGGGCGGAGGGATGATCCCTGGGGTACGCCGCAGATGATCTCGGAGGCTTCGGATCGGAATAGTGGGAGGCGGACTCTCTGTGTTCTGCCGGCGAGGAAGGAGGTGGCCCATTACAGGGCCTTGTCTCGGATCCTCTGGAGTGCGTTTACATTAAATCCCACACTGGCATCAGTGTGGGTTTAATGTGCTGAGAAGTTTGATACCAAACTTCTTAGTTTTCAGTGGGGCCATTATGGTGCTGTGGAGTTCGTAATGACAGACTCTCAGCACCATATACTCTTAATGGCAGCACTGCACTTACAATGCCCAAGAATGGACTTGGGCACTGTAGGGGCACAGGGCTCATGCCTCTGTGCCCTCACCACTGGCATAGTGCACCCAGCTAGAGGGGTGGCTGACCTAGGCCAGAGCAGTGGCTTGTAGGCATGGCACACAGGGATGTGTGCCATGTCGACTCTTCACTTTTGTTCTGCACCAAGACACGCAGCCTGCAAAGGCAGTGTGTGTGTGTAAAGGTACAGGGTCCCTAAGGGTGGCACAACAAGTGCTGCAGCCCTTAGGGGCCTTCCCTGGTCACAGTGCCCTGGGTACCCATGGTACCATTTACCAGGGGCTGACCTGTGGCCAGGGATGCCAATTGGGTGTGGGCATCAATGCAGTTTTAGGGAAGGAACACAGGCCCTGGGTACCTGGTTGGCAGGAGCCCAGGGCACACTCAAGTCAAAGCACATCAGCAATTCAGCAAAAGTGGGGGCATACCATGCAAGAAAGATGGCACTTTCTCACACAACCCCTCTTTCCCCCAACGAAAGATGATGAGACTAACCTTGTCCTATGGTGTCTTCATTGTCTAAGTGGAAGAACCTGGAAAGGCCATCTGCATTGGCATGGGCAGTGCCAGGTCTGTGTTCCACTTCAAAGTCCATTCCCTGTAGGGAGATGGACCACCTCAACAGTTTTGGATTTTCTCCTTTCATTTGCATTAGCCATCTGAGAGGTCTGTGGTCAGTTTGAACTAGGAAGTGAGTCCCAAACAGGTAGGGCCTCAGCTTCTTCAGGGACCAAACCACAGCAAAGGCCTCCCTCTCAATGGCACTCCAACGCTGCTCCCTGGGGAGAAGCCTTCTGCTTATAAAAGCAACAGGTTGGTCTTGGCCTTCATCATTGGTCTGGGATAGGACCGCTCCTATCCCTAGCTCAGAGGCATCAGTCTGCACAATGAACTGCTTGGCATAATCTGGTGCTTTTAGAATTGGTGCTGAGCACATTGCTTCTTTCAGAGTGTCAAAAGCCTTTTGGCAACAGACTGTCCAGTTTACTTTCTTTGGCATCTTCTTGGAGGTGAGTTCTGTGAGGGGAGTCACAATGGACCCATAGCCCTTCACAAACCTCCTGTAGTACCCAGTCAAGCCAAGGAATGCCCTGACTTGGGTCTGAGTTGTGGTAGCTGCCCAGTCCAGGATGGCCTGGATCTTGGGCTGTAAGGGTTGTACCTGGCCTCCACCAACCAGGTGGCCCAAGTACACCACAGTGCCCTGCCCTATCTGGCATTTGGATGCCTTGATAGTTAGGCCTGCAGTTTGCAGAGCCTTTAAAACCTTCCCAAGGTGGACCAGGTGATCCTGCCAGGTGGAACTGAAGACAGCAATATCATCAAGATAGGCTGCACTAAAGGACTCCAACCCAGCAAGGACTTGATTCACCAACCTCTGGAAGGTGGCAGGGGCATTCTTTAAACCAAAGGGCATAACAGTGAACTGAAAATGCCCATCAGGTGTGGAGAATGCAGTTTTCTCTTTGGCTCCTGGGGCCATGCCAATCTGCCAGTTAAGTCAAAGGTACTCAGGTATTTGGCTGCACCCAATCTGTCTATCAGTTCATCAGCTCTTGGGATAGGGTGTGCATCTGTCTTGGTGACAGAGTTGAGACCTCTATAGTCCACACAAAACCTCATCTCTCTCTTTTCACCCTGTTGATGAGGTTTGGGGACCAGAACCACTGGGCTAGCCCAGGGGCTCTCAGAGGGCTCAATAACCCCTAGCTCCAGCATCTTGCTGACTTCAGCTCTGATGCTTTCCTTAACTTGGTCTGACTGACGATAGATCTTGTTTTTGACAGGTGCACTGTCACCAGTGTCCACATCATGCGTACACCAGTTTGTCAGACCAGGGGTCAAGGAAAAGAGCCCAGCATACTGCTGCAAGACTTGCTTGCAGTCATTCTGCTGTTGGGCAGTGAGGGTGTCTGAAAAGACAACTCCATCTACTGACCCATCTTTTGGGCTGTGGGAGAGGAGATCAGGGAGAGGTTCACTCTCAGCTTCCTGTTCCTCATCTGTCACCATCAGCATGGTGATGTCAGCCCTGTCATTGTAGAGTTTTAGGCGGTTCACATGGATAACCCTTTTGGGTGTCCTGCTTGTGCCCAGGTCAACCAAGTAGGTGACCTCACTCTTTTTCTCTAGGATAGGGTAAGGGCCACTCCATCTGTCCTGGAGTGCCCTTGGTGCCACTGGCTCCAAAACCCATACCTGTTGCCCAGGTTGAAATTCAACCAGTGCAGCTTTTGGTCACACCAGTGCTTCTGAAGCTCCTGGCTGGCCTCAAGATTCTTGGATGCCTTTTCCATGTACTCAGCCATTCTGGACCTTAGGCCAAGCACATAGTCCACAATGTCTTGTTTGGGTTCTTGGAGGGTCTCTCCCAGCCCTCCTTCACAAGACAGAGTGGTCCCCTCACAGGATGGCCAAACAGAAGTTCAAAGGGTGAGAAACCTACTCCCTTCTGTGGCACTTCTCTGTAAGCGAAAAGCAGGCATGGTAGTAGGACATCCCATCTCCTTTTGAGTTTTTCAGGGAGTCCCACGATCATGCCTTTCAATGTCTTGTTGAATCTCTCAACAAGGCCATTGGTTTGTGGATGGTAGGGTGTAGTAAACTTGTACTGCACCCCACACTCCTTCCACATGTGGGTCAGGTAAGCAGACATGAAGTTGGAACCTCTGTCTGAAACCACCTCCAGGGCCCTACCCTGGTGAAGACACCAATGAGGGCCTTGGCTCCTGCAGGAGCTGTAGTAGTCCTGAGGGGAATAGCTTCAGGATACCTAGTGGCATGATCCACTACCACCAGTATGAATTTGTTCCCTGAGGCTGTGGGAGGTTCCAGTGGACCCACTATGTCCACACCTACCCTTTCAAAGGGAACCCCCACCACAGGCAGTGGTATCAGGGGGGCCTTTGGATGGCCACCTGTCTTACCACTGGCTTGACAGGTAACACAGGAGCTGACAAACTCCTTCACCTTTTGGTGCATCTGGGGCCAGTAAAAGTGGCTAACTAGCCTTTCCCAAGTTTTGGTTTGGCCCAGATGTCCAGCTAGGGGATGTCATGAGCCAAAGTTAGGAGGAACTCCCTGTACTTCTGGGGCACTACCACTCTCCTGGTGGCTCCAGGATTGGGGTCATTTGCCTCAGTGTACAGTAATCCCTCTTCCCAATAGACTCTGTGGGTACCACTGACATCTCCCTTGGGTTCTGAAACAGCTTGCTGCCTCAGGCTGTCAAGAGTGGGACAGTCGTGCTGTCCTTGGCACAGCTCTTCCCTAGAGGGTCCCCCTGGGCCCAAGAGTTCAACCTGGTAAGGGTCAAGCTCCAGGGGCTCAGTTCCCTCTGGGGTATCCAGGTTCTCTCCCTGAGGAGAGGGGTCCTGCTCTTGTGGCTGTGTAGAAGCTGGTCCCCCAGTCTTCTTTCCTTTTCTCTTGGTAGGTTGGGCCATCATTTCAGGCTCCAACACTATTTCTTCACCCTGCCTTTTGCTCTGTGCTCTTGTTTTTACACACACCAATTCAGATATGCCCAGCATGGCTGCATGGGCCTTTAGCTCAACCTCTGCCCAGGCTGAGGTTTCCAGATCATTTCCTAGCAGACATGCAGCTGGTAACTTCTGAGAGACCACTACCTGCTTCAGGCCAGTAACCCCCCCCCAGCCTAATGTCACCATGGCCATGGGATGACTAGTGGTGACACTGTCAGCATTGGTGACTGGGTAAGTTTTCCCAATCAAGTATTGCTCAGGGGAAACCAGTGTGTCTCTCACCATAGTGACACTGGCACCTGTATCCCTCAGAGCTTCTACCCTAGTTCCATTCACCCAGGGGTATTGTAAATATTTCTTTAAGTTGGGTGGCACACAGCTACAGTGGCAAACTCCACTTCCCCTAGTGAGACTAGACTCGCCTGAGTGTGTCCCCAGATTTGCTCAGGGCACTCTTCTGATCCCATCTGTAGACTTGCTGCCCCAGGAGAAGCTGTACTGGGTGCCTTAGGGGCTTTGTTGTGGGGGCAAGATTTATCTACAGTTAGATGTCCTAACTTCTTACAGTTATTACACCAGGCCTTCAAGGGATCAAAGTTCTTCCCCCTATAGGGTTGAGGCACATCGGGAGTAGTTTGGGACCCACCCCCCAGAACAGGTTTTTGGGGCCCTTTGGAAGACTCAGACTTCTTATCTTGAGGATTCTCACCACCTTTCCCCTGGGGAGGTTTGGTGACCACCTTCTTTTGGTCACCCCCAGTGGTTGTCCTTGTCACCCTAGTCTTGACCCAGTGGTCTGCCTTCTTTCCCAATTCTTGGGGACAAATTAGACCTAGGTCTACCAAATGCTGATGCAACTTTTCATTTGTGCAGTTACTTAATATATGTTCCTTCATGAACAAATTGTACAATCCAGTAAAATCCTGCACACCATGTCCAGCTAACCAACCATCCAGTGTCTTTACTGAGAAGTCCACAAAGTCAATCCAGGACTGGGTCTGGGTTTTTGAGCCCCCTGAATCTAATTCTATACTCCTCAGTAGTGAATCAAAATCCCTCAATCAGAGTCTTCCTCATGAGGTCATAGGACCCTGCATCTGGCCCAGAGAGGGTCAGAAGCCTGTCTCTGCAGTTACCAGAGAACAGTTCCCACAGGAGTGCCCCCAGAGAGGTTTCTTCACCCTTCTCATTTCACAAGCCCTCTCAAAGGCTGTGAACCATTTGGTGATGTCATCACCCTCCTCATATTTAGGGACAATCCCTTTGGGGATTTTAGGATCATAGGATTCCTCCTTATCCTTATTATTGGTATTGCTGCCACCATTGATGGGTGCTAAACCCATCTCTTTTCTTTCCTTCTCTAGAGCCAGGAGTCTGGTCTCTAGGTCCAGTCTTTTGGCCAACTTTGCTAAAAGTTGTCCTCTTCCCTGAGGCTGTCCTCAGGGTCCTCTCTGAGACCTGAACCACCTATGTGGCCTCTAGGTCCCCAGAGGTTGATTCTTGGAGATAAGGGTGCAGGGACCCTATCTTCCCTAGGCAGTGGTGGAGGTGGGTTACCATCCCCATCCTCCTCCCTCCTTTCCTCCTCTGCTTGGTCATCACCATGCTCAGAGGGGTGGGCCTTAGCATACTCAGCCAGGAGCTCCTGGAGCCCTTGTTTGGTTGGATGCTAGCCCATTGGTATATCTTTAAGTTTGCATAAGGACCTTATCTCTTTGAAAGACAAATGAAGATAAGGGGTGAGGTCGAGCTCCTCAACCAGGTCCTGTATGTCATTATTATCTTCACTAATAGCTGGGTTCTTGTCTTGAGACATTTTAACAAAAAGTTCTAACCCCTCTACCCTTGACTATAGTGACTTTTTATTTTCTAAGATTCTAAAGGGACTTAAGCAAGGCCCTAACAAGACTTTTAGTAATTTGGTAAAAAAATGCCAATTTAAAAAAATCAGAATTCTAAAGGCAATTTAAGAGTTCTGTCGTGTGATCAGATGGTAACCAAGTAGTCCAACAAATGCAAGTTTGTATCCCACCGCTGATCCACCAATGTAGGAAAGTGGCTCTGTATATACTGAACCAAAGGGAGGTTCAGGGTGCACAGGGTCCACAGTCCCCAGAGGTTTGGCAGAGGCTAAAGTTAGATATAACCTTACTCTCTAAAGTGGTAGCTTGGTCGAGCAGTAAGGCAGTATCAGAGGACAGTGTAAAGCATTTGTTGTACACACTGTCAGCAAATGAAGCCACACACTCAAGAACTGAACTCTAGGCCAATGGTTTGTATATAAAAATATATGCTTGTTTTATTTTAGAACCAACAATAGGTATCAAAATATACTTTCTCAGAATGAGATGCTTTGTTTAACCCCTTTACAAATAGGCAATAGACTTTTTGGTGATAGTAGTCACAGTTGGTGCAAGAGGCAACACAATTTCAAACACAATGCAACATTGAGCTCAATGGAAAGTTTTAGTTACATGCAACTAATTACTTTGTAGATTACTTTTCTAACCACAGGACTGGATCCTGGATTCAGTCCCGGGACACTTCCTGTAAACAGGTAAGAAAAAGCGTTTTGGTTATAGTAGTGAGTTTTGAGGATAATTACTGTATTTCAAAAGTTGACACTTAGAAACTTTTCTGGGTAAAATTACCAATGTTATCTATGGAAGGAAATGCAGTTTGCAAGCAAAGTAGGTTTACATTACTTTTGTAATCCAGTGCTGGGTTCTCCGGTCCAGCACTGGGGTATCTATCTAAAACAGGCAAGTAATTACGTTTGTATCGTTGGCACGATTTTTAAAGAATATTTGTAAGATTCAGAAATCGACACTTAGAAACTTTTTCAACAAAAAGCAGGCAATGAGATCCTATGAGAGGAATTTTAAGTTACTGGTAAGTACGGTAAAGATTACTTTTCATGGTCGGTACTGGACTACAAGATGCAGTACTGAGGTCTCTCCTAATAGGAGGTGAGTAATTCGGAATTCGTTACTGTTGTGATTTTTAAGCAATATTTTAGTAATTCGAAAGTGGACACTTAGAAGAAATTTCACAGAAAACCAGTCAATGGATCCCTATGGAAGAAAATTGAGTTAGCGGTAAGTAACGTTGGGATTACTTTTCAGCGTCAGTGCTGGGCACCAAGATCCAGCACTGGGATCTCTCCTAATAGCAGGTGAGTATTTCCGTTTTCGTTACTCGGTTGATTTTAGGCGAATATTTTAAAGTTTCAAAACTCCACACTTAGAAGAATTTCCAGGGGGGAGCCAGTCAATGGAAGAAAAGTGAGTTATCGGTCTTTGGGTAAGTACTCGACTGGCAGAGTTAAGGTTCTGGGCACAGACTCAGGGGTCCCCCAGGGTCAGGTAAGTACAGTTGTTACACCCTCAGCGGCACAGGGGCGGCCGGGTGCAGAGCGAGTAGGCCCAATGTTATCCTATGGCAGGCAGGGGGCCTTTGGTTGGTGGCTGCTGGCAAGCAGGCCACGCGGCTGTGGGAGCTGGGCTCCTGGTCACTTGCTCAGGGCAAATGGGGAGTAGATTAGAATAGAGGTTGCACTGCCAGGGGCACTCGGGCGGCTGGGTGCAGGGTGCTTTTGAGCCGTCGGGCGCTCAAGGTTATTCAATGGGAGACTTGGAAGGTGAATAAAGGCTGCAGGCTCGGGGACGGTGACTCTTCAGGAGCGACCAACACTTCGAGAGGTAAGTTGGGGTCTTGGAGGATAGGTAGACACCCAGGAGTTGGGCACAGGAGGCCGTGGGGCGCCGGGTGCAGGGGTGTCTTTGAGGTCGGGAAATCTTACCCACTGCTGGTCGCGGTTGGAGGGGTCCCTTGTCCTGAGGCTGCAGGCGTCGTCTGGGTCGTCGAGGAGGGTCCTTGGGCACTGGATTCCAGGTCCGAATCGCCGGGGGACGTCCTCAATGTCTTTGTTCACTCAGGCACAGGCTGGGCTCGGCGGGTGCAGTGTGTGCAGGTTTCGCGGTTCCGTGCCAGGGCCGAGTCTTTTGTAGTTTTTCTTTTGAACAGTACCACTGCTCGTGGGAGTCCCTGGGTTGAAGGCTGTGGCACAGAAGTCAGGTCCTCCGGGGTTTTTGAGGTTGCTGAGGCCGGGGATCCGCAGGAGCAGGTTCGGAGGTCGACAGGCCGGTAGGGCTGGGGCCAAGTCAGTTGTCGTCGCCTCCTTGTTAGCAGCTGCACGGTTGGTCTTCTTGCTTCGTCTTCTCTCCTTGTTTCGGATTCGGGAACTGTGGAAGGAAGGTTCAGGGAGCCCCTAAATACTGAATTTAGGGGTGGTTACAGGTAGGTAAGGGCAGGGACCAATGGGTCCCGTCCCTGGGGTGGGTACACCCCTATTCTGCCACTCTCCCGTGGGAGGGGCAGGAGACTGTCCCTGGTTGGCTGGGTCCCCCCATCCTCAAGATGGCGGGGACTCGAGTTTGTGCTTCACCTCGCCTCCCACACCTTAGGGGTGGAGTTGGCAGAGGTGGGCACAACCCATTTCCTGCCTCTGGTTTTCCCGCCGGTTCTCCCGCCAGAAGTGGGGGTAGAACCAGTGGGGACCAGTTTGCTGGGAGCAGCAAATGGTCTGGGGAAGCTCAAAGGCGGCAGGCCTTTGAAGCTTCCCCTGCCCATCCTGGGGGAGGAGGCTTTGGCACCTCGCCACAGGATGCGCATTGTTTCAGGCCCCTGAGAGCAGAGGCTCTCGACCCAGGGGTCCAGAAACATGTCTGGTGGTGGCAGCCTGGGCTGCCACTCAGTCCGGACACTGGAGGTCGGGTTGGTTTCAGGGGGCATCTCTAAGATGCCATCTGGAGTGCGTTTTACATTAAATCCCACACTGGCATCAGTGTGGGTTTGATGTGCTGAGAAGTTTGATACCAAACTTCTTAGTTTTCAGTGGGGCCATTATGGTGCTGTGGAGTTCGTAATGACAGACTCTCAGCACCATATACTCTTAATGGCAGCACTGCACTTACAATGCCCAAGAATGGACTTGGGCACTGTAGGGGCACAGGGCTCATGCCTCTGTGCCCTCACCACTGGCATAGTGCACCCAGCTAGAGGGGTGGCTGACCTAGGCCAGGGCAGTGGCTTGTAGGCATGGCACACATGTGTGCCATGTCGACTCTTCACTTTTGTTCTGCACCAAGACACGCAGCCTGCAAAGGCAGTGTGTGTGTGTAAAGGTACAGGGTCCCTAAGGGTGGCACAACAAGTGCTGCAGCCCTTAGGGGCCTTCCCTGGTCACAGTGCCCTGGGTACCCATGGTACCATTTACCAGGGGCTGGCCTGTGGCCAGGGATGCCGATTGGGTGTAGGCATCAATGCAGTTTTAGGGAAGGAACACAGGCCCCGGGTACCTGGTTGGCAGGAGCCCAGGGCACACTCAGTCAAAGCACATCAGCAATTCAGCAAAAGTGGGGGCATACCATGCAAGAAAGATGGCACTTTCTCACAGGCACCCTTAATAAGTAGAGGAAAACGCGGGGTGGGCACCCGCCAGTTAATCGTCACGGGGGAATCCCTACGTCGGGATTCCCTCTAAAAGAGCGGCAGCACCGCGCTGCGCAGCCCTCACTCTCCTTCTCTGGGGAGATTAAAAATAAAGCACTCACAGGGCGCAAGAGAATGCAGCAAAGGTCCTGGGTCCTGGAGGATGCCAGGAAAAGCAGAAGGGTCCCAAGAAGCAAGTCCTTTAGGCATCAAGGGGGCAAGGCAGGGCCCAGGGAGGCAAGCCCTCATGGCAGCCCCCCCTGGGCCCCAGCAGCAGCACGCCCCCGGCAGGATTCAGGAACAGCACCAAAGTACAGAACTGAACAATTTCATGGGGTCACAGCACCTACATTTATACCACAAACTCTTTGTCTGTAGTGCAGGGCATGGGGGAACCAGATGCAACTGGTTCAGGGGGATTTGGAGCACTTTGTTTTCCAAGCTCCTCTTCCCCTTTGTCAGGTGGGGGCTAGGTGATCAGACACACCACAGGGGGCGGAGCCAGCATTCACTAGCGCAGGCACCATCCTATTCAGAGTCAGGGATCACCCCTCCCACTACTCCCAGCCCAGGTGTCCTATTCAGCCCAGCGCTGACTCACCCTGCCCCTCCTGGAGCCACACACACCTCCCAGCCCCTGTCACTCACAAGCCAGACATGCAATTCACATCAGGCAGGCAGACACATAGCACACAGAAATGCCAACTTCTAAAAGTGGCATTTCTAAAATAACCACAATAAATCTGCGCACACCATTGCGCAGCATTTATTCACACAATTTCATACATACCAGACTTGACCACACTGCTCCTCTCATAACAGGAATTACCATTGACACACACTGATCAGGGAATCCCCAATGTATTCCTATGGGAGGGCAGGCCAAGCTCACCAATGTAACACAGAGAACGCACGCACTTTCCACTAGACCACAGTGCGAAAGTGCCCAAAGGCCTAAAACCACCAACACCAGATCACAGAAAAAAGCAAAAGTTTAGGGGTGAACCTGCCAAAAAGGGCCAAGTCCAACACAACCCCTTCCAGCCAAAACGCAGGGTAGACCAATCACTCCCTTGATGGGCTTCCCTGCTTCGGGCGATAGAACACGGACGCTGGCCCTCACTGCAGGGACACCCTCCGGTTCTACGCCACTCTGAACCCATGTCGTTCCCTCTGAAAAAACTCTCAGGCCCAACTAGGCTACCCCACTGGTACTCCCTAGTTGTCCACGGCCAGGACCAGGCCCTAGGCCACCCAGATGCCACTGGTCCTTGCCAATCCACAGAGTGGGGGCAGTAACCCCTGGCACATAATAGCCATTCTCCACCCTTCCTCTCAGTGTAGGTCCAAACTACCACTGATCCTCCAACCTAGGGTCCGCACCCTCAGGCTGACCAGAGGTCACGGGCGAAGCATCTCCTCACCCTACCTCTCTTCTGAGGTTCTGCGCTCTCCCAGGAGAAGCACCCACCAGAACACAACTCTCTCACCAGTTCAGGACCTCTCTCCATCAACTGGTCTACCACCTGGGATCCAAATTCACCGGCTGCACCGGGGTCAGAGGCGAGGACTCCCTCCCTCTGCACCCCCTTCCAGAGCCCTATACCCCCCCCAACTGGAGTGGTACTCCTAGAAGGCAAACCGGTCAGGACACTGATTACAGTTGCCCTGCCGTCCAGGTCAGGAAACACCTGCTCCTGGCTCCCCAACCCAGGGTCGGTACCCTTTGGTCAGATGCCCGGCGAACCAGGACTTCATGGGGAGCACGCATGCCCCCCCCCCGAGGGTGACACATAACTAATGTGTTGTGTGACAGTCTGCCTGGCGCAGAGCTCGCGACCTCCTGTCACTGACTGCGCGAAGATGCCCCAGGACAGAAGCGGTGTCATGGTCAATCATTGGTGGCTCAGCCCTTCTGGCTGGCCCCTGACCCAATGGTTCTTCCACTGGGGACTCTTTCCCCCTCTCACCACTCAAACTGGACTTCTGCACCCTCCACTTAGGAGTGGAACTGCCAGACATCAGAACTGATGGAGGCCTGATTACAGACACTCCCAGCTCACCTAACACGGGGAGATCCCCCTCGAAGAACGGTCCAACAGGACAGACTAGGCTCCCTACCTGGTGTTCCCTCTAAGAACCATCCAGTACTGGAGACTGAGTTGAGGCTCGGAATACGGCCCAGTCTCACACCTTCCCCTGCAGGACAGGATGTGAGGCCTTGCAACCTTTTCACTATAAGGGTACCTAGCTGGGCTACTCTGAACCACTTCCACCACTCTGGGTTGGAAGACACCTGCACCATTCTTCTAGTCTCACTCCCCAATGCAAGCTCCTTATAACCAAAGAACTCGCACACTCCAACGGGTGTTGGCGCGACTCCGGAAAACAATTACGGGGCATGTTCTCTCTGACAGAACAGATTGAACAGCCCTTTAACACCATTTACCGTGCTAACCAATCACCCAAAACGTCCAGTGCACCAGAACACTCATCCACACTCCCCCCACAAGACTGGTGAGACAGCATCTTACTGCCCCTGAAACACAACCTGTCCCCCTCTTAACCGGGAACCAGGTACCATACTCTGGGAACTGGGAATGGGACTTCCTGCACTGGACTACATATTGCTGCCACCACTGGATCCCACCCTTACTGGCGATTCCAGAAACTAAAACTGCACTTAGGGGATAATCTACCCCCTGAGCTAGTTACTCCATGCCAATTAAGTTACCTCTGTAGACCAACCCTAGAAATAGCAGACAGCACAGGGGCAGTACAAAACTCCTCCAGATTCTCTGGTTTCTGTCCTTAGCAGGACCCCCAACTCATAGTGCAACACTAAAACACATTTCAAAGAAATGATACTTAAAACAAACTCAGAAACAATAATCCCCATCCATGTGACTATCTAAAATGCAGAGCTTGTAGTGTAACCAGTTGTCGCTGTGGTACTGCGCAAACGCAAGTCCTATCCTCACCGCTGACAACCAATGTTAGAAATGGGATCTCTGGTTGGCAAAGGCTTGGGCTAAAGCCAGGCAGAGACCACCACTCTAGTCAGGGCGAGGGAGTTACACGCCGAAGATAACCCCTGCTCACCCCCTTGGTAGCTTGGCACGAGCAGTCAGGCCTATCCCGGAGGCAATGTGTAAAGCGTTTGCGCAACACGCACACAGCAACAACATACTAGGCACACCACAAAAGGAACTCCACACAAGGTTATATATAAAAATAGCCTTTGTATTCTCATAACACATTAGAATAGTAATCACATAATATACATTGTGCCACCTGGCACTAGGTAATATCTACAAGGGATTATTTACACCTGACAGGGCCAACTGGACCACTGTCAGAACCATCACAAAGTGAACTTAGTAAATGTAGAACTTATAATAAATGTAGCACAAATTGTAGATGTAGAATACAACCAGTAATTACTGGCAAAACCTCGTACTCCGCATCGTCCTGCAATCATAAACCATATTATGCAGTCATCATCACATTAGGCGTGAAATCTATTCTGCGCCAACCTCACCAGCATAAACACAGTATGCAATTATCTCATAAGTCTAAACGCATTAGACCCTAACCTCCTAAGCATAACTCACATTAGGGGCATAACTCACAATAGAGAATAACTTCACTAACATAAACCACAGTATGCAAATAACCTCATACATAAAACCACATTTAGAGGCATAAATCCGGGTGCGTAACTCTCAGGACAGGAATCACATTTCCTAGCACCACATAAATCACATTAGGGCCTGGCGCCCTACAAAACCAATAGTCCCCTGGCCAACTGGCCTTCTCAAAGGGGCTCAAATGCCCTGTGTCCAAAATGTCAGGGCTGCTGCCAAGGCAGCGGAGTTCGCAATTGCGCATACCTAAACGTGGCAGCTGACGCTAATTGCCGTGCAGCTGTGAAAGTACTGGGGCAGAGGAGTGCATCTCACTCCTGTCTCACTAACAATGCCCCCAAAGAACTGTGGCCTAAACGTTGCAGCTGGCACTAAGTGCTGCGCAGCTTTGAAACTTAAATGTGGGGCACTGGCACCGACTGTGCCCTGCGAATAAATATGCCCAAAACGTTGCAGTTGCCCACTGTCAAGCGGGGCAACTGTGAACAACTAAAGAGGCCCGGCTCTGGGGCTCTCTACACCACAATGCCCATGTTGCAGCTGCCCGCTCACTCTCGGGGCAGCTGTGAAAATCTAGCCACACAAAGGGACACGGGCACCCCTGGGCCCTCTGGACCCCACGGGGGCCCTAAAACAATGTGGCCCCACGTTGCAGCTGCCCGCGCTGGTGCGGCGCAGCTGGGGATAAGGCAAGGGGCCCCGGCACCACTGTGCCCTCTGGACCCCCACGGCTTAAAAACAAATCTCCCCATCTTTGGAGCGGCCCTCTGTCAAGCGGGGCTGCTCGGGAAAGCGGCACCGGCATGGTGCCTTGACCTCGCTCCCCCCTGCCAGCTCCACTCACCGGCTCTCTCGACGGGGACTCCTCCGGCTCTGGACTGCACTACGCGGGGCTCTCTCTTCACTATGAGAGCCCCGCCGACCAGCATCCGCATCTCCTGCACGCGGGGCTTCCCTTGACCACGGGAGCCCCGCCCGGCCGCCTGTTTTCACTCGGCCGCACTCCGGATGGCTTCTCTCTTCACCCGGGCCCCCTCCTGGGACCCGGGACTTCTCCCTCCAGACGTGCGGGGCTCTCCCAGGCTTACGGGAGCCCCGCGCTGACTTCCGGCCGCCTGTAGGAGGCCCCACCCCCAACCAGGCACAGGCAACGCCTGACTTCCGGGTCGCACTGAGCAGCGGCCCGGAGAACATTTCTTTAGCGGCTCGGGCCGCGGCGGTGATTTCCTCGGCAAACGCGGGGTGGGCACCCGCAATAAAAACAAAGCATAAGCGGGGTGGGCACCCGCATTTAGAACCTCAAAATAGGCGGGGTGGGCACCCGTAATAAGTAGAGGAAAACGCGGGGTGGGCACCCGCCAGTTAATCATCACGGGGGAATCCCTACGTCAGGATTCCCTCTAAAAGAGCGGCGGCACCGCGCTGCGCAGCCCTCACTCTCCTTCTCTGGGGAGATTAAAAATAAAGCGCTCACAGGGCGCAAGAGAATGCAGCAAAGGTCCTGGGTCCTGGAGGATGCCAGGAAAAGCAGAAGGGTCCCAAGAAGCAAGTCCTTTAGGCATCAAGGGGGCAAGGCAGGGCCCAGGGAGGCAAGCCCTCATGGCAGCCCCCCCTGGGCCCCAGCAGCAGCACGCCCCCGGCAGGATTCAGGAACAGCACCAAAGTACAGAACTGAACAATTTCATGGGGTCACAGCCCCCCTACATTTATACCACAAACTCTTTGTCTGTAGTGCAGAGCATGGGGGAACCAGATGCAACTGGTTCAGGGGGTATTTGGAGCACTTTGTTTTCCAAGCTCCTCTTCCCCTTTGTCAGGTGGGGGCTAGGTGATCAGACACACCACAGCGGGCGGAGCCAGCATTCACTAGGGCAGGCACCATCCTATTCAGAGTCAGGGGATCACCCCTCCCACTACTCCCAGCCCAGGTGTCCTATTCAGCCCAGTGCTGACTCACCCTGCCCCTCCTGGAGCCACACACACCTCCCAGCCCCTGTCACTCACAATCCAGACATGCAATTCACATCAGGCAGGCAGACACACAGCACACAGAAATGCCAACTTCTAAAAGTGGCATTTCTAAAATAACCACAATAAATCTGCGCACACCATTGCGCAGCATTTATTCACACAATTTCATACATACCAGACTTGACCACACTGCTCCTCTCATAACAGGAATTACCATTGACACACACTGATCAGGGAATCCCCAATGTATTCCTATGGGAGGGCAGGCCAAGCTCACCAATGTAACACAGAGAGCGCACGCACTTTCCACTGGACCGCAGTGCGAAAGTGCCCAAAGGCCTAAAACCACCAACACCAGGTCACAGAAAAAGGCAAAAAGTTTAGGGGTGAACCTGCCAAAAAGGGCCAAGTCCAACAGTATGGTTATGTGAAATGTTTCCAAGATGATATCTTGGTGTTCGAGGCATGTGAGCTGTAGATCACATGCTTATGCATAGATCGCCATCTAGTGTTGGGCCCGGATGTTTGCACTTTGTTTTTCTTCAAAGAAGCCTTCCTAGTCACGAGGTAGGTGGTGACTCCTTTCGGTGGTAGTGCGCATGGTCATCGACTCCGTCTTCAGATTGTTTTTTTCTGCCATCGGGTTCAGATGTTACTCGCTGCGCTCCGGTTCGACGCCGATCCTTCGGTTTCCCTCGGTGCGTAGAACACTCACCCTCGACGGTATTGTTTCCAATCGCGTTCTCCATTCTTCGCGTATTGTGTTTATTAATAAAAACCCTATTTCGATCGGAGAGCTCGTGGTAGGCCGTCGGGCCTAGCCCCCGGTTCGACTCGCAGTCGATGGAACAAACTCCCTTTAAATTCTGTCCTCGGTGCCACGTGAAATACCTGCGCACTGACTCACACGAAGTGTGCAACCTGTGTTTGTCACCGGAACACAGTGAACAGGACTGCGATACATGCCGAGCCTTCCGCTCCAAAAAGACTCTTCGCGACCGTTGGGTTCGACGACGCGACATGCAGAGCCCACACACAGGCTCCATTCCGGACCTGTTCAGACCTGAATCTGATAAAGAAGCCGGCGACGCTGTCGGAGCCGAGGAGGAACAGGATGAAGACATCCCGATTGGACAATGTCCCTTTTTGCCCCGAATCCCAAGTCAACCGAAAAAGAAGGCTCCGGACCAACCTTCGACCTCGGGGCCCCGGTCGGCACCGAGACCACGCTTCCGACGCCCCGCCTTCTAGCTCGGCACCAAAGCCTACCAAAATGCCTTCCGGCACCGAAAAATCCCACGCCAAGTCGGGTACCGAGCCAAAGCCTTCAGGGTCGAAGACTAAGTCCAGCTCCGAACCTCACCAATTGGCACCGAAAACCACCTTGGATCTGAAAATAACAACACCGAAGCCGTCGGCACCGAAACCTTCGGCGCCGAAACAGACTGATACACCAAAGTCACCTAAAAAGCATAGTTTCGGTGATCCGCTCCAAAAACCGGACTCAAAACAGAAAGTATTGTTCATACATCCAAAAACTGGACACATTACCACTAAAGTGACTCTAAAGAGAGGGGCTAATACCGAAGAGGAATATCATATTCCATTGAAGAAGAGAAATATTGGAACAAACCCTTCCCCTCCTCCTCTTCCATCACCACCTTCGCCTCAGTCTCTACCTGTGCCAACTTCACCTGAGCACTCTCCACCACTTACACCTGACAATCAGGGGGATGGGGATAATGATGATGGTCAGCCAGGACCTATAAATGAGTGGGATGACTACAACACTGACTCGCCCACAGACAATGATCCTGACCTATATCCTACCAGGCCCTCTCCACCAGACGGCAGTGTAGCCTATATTGAATTACTAGGCAGGGCTGCCAATTACCATGGGGTCCAGCTCCATAAAGAATCCCTTGAAGAGGATTTCCTTTTTGAAACATTGAACATCACACAAAAGTCAACACATATGTTACCCATGCTGAAAGGAATAACCAGGCATGTAGACGACATATTTAAGGATCCTGTCGGGGCACGTATCCTTACCCCTAGGGTGGATAAAAAATACAAACCTGCACCATCTGATCCAGTCTACATAAAAGGACAATTACCCTTAGACTCGTTGGTAGTTTACAATGCACGCAAAAGTGCAAACTCCCAAACTACTGGAGACGCTCCACCCCCAGATAAGGAGTCAAAGCTTTTCGATGCTTCAGGGAAAAGGGTAGCCTCCCAGGCAGCTAACTTCTGGCGCATATCTAATACACAAGCCTTGCTAGCCAGATATGACCGTGCATATTGGGATGAAATGGAACAACTCATCCAATTTCTACCAAGAACATAAATCTAAAGCGCAAGACCTGGTACGTGAGGGACAGTTAATTTCAAACAACCAAATTAGGTGCTCCCTAGATGCTGCTGACACATCTGCCAGAGCGATAAACACTAGTGTCCTTTTAAGAAGACATGCCTGGCTACGCATATCAGGGTCCAAACCTGAGGTTCAGGCCTCCATATTGAACACACCTTTTGATAAAGAACACACCTTTTTTGGCCAGTGGTGGATTGCACATTTGATAAGATGAAAAAAGATACTGAAGTGGCTAAATCTATGGGAGCCCTTCAGTCTACACAAGGCTGTGGTTCCTTTTGGCGCTCTTTCTATCGGGCAGGGTCCAAAAATACTTCCTCGGAAACTGCATCCACCTATAAGGGCAATAACCAACCCTCAGGCTCGAAAAAATACTTCAGAGGAGGTTACAGAGGGAACAACGCAGAGGTAGAGGATCTAACACACATACCTCCCCCTCCAATACAAAGCAGTGACTTACCCATAGTTCCCCCGACCACTTAACACCTGTCGGGGGAAGTCTATCACAATTCCTACCAAAGTGGCAGTCAATAACAGACAAGTGGGTTCTACAAATTATCCATTCTGGTTACTGCCTGGAGTTCATCAACACTCCTCCAAACATTCTCCCAAAGTCACACAAACTTTCACCGGATCACCTACACCTCCTCAAACAAGAGGTACAGTCGTTACTTCTAAAAGGAGCTATAAAACCCGTACCACTACATCACCAAGGGTCCGGAGTGTACTCCTTTTACTTCCTAATTCCCAAAAAGGACGGCTCTCTCTCAGACCAATATTAGATCTCCGAGAACTACATTTTTACATACAGGCAGACCATTTACACATGGTAACACTTCAACAGGTACTACCCCTTTTGAAAAAGGGCGACTTTCTGTCTACTCTAGACTTAAAGGACGCCTACTTTAATAGTCCAATCCACCCGGCTCACCGCAAATTTCTCAGGTTTGTGGTAGCAGCTCAACATTACCAATTCAAGGTACTCCCATTCGGAGTCACCACTGCCCCCAGAGTCTTCACAAAGTATCTGGCGGTAGTAGCTGCTCATCTGAGAAGATAAAACCAAAGGGGATGATGGACGGAGTGTTGAACATTGCAAGCACTCACCCCCAGTCAACTGATCTGGGTTTAATCCATCATCATTCTTTAGCTCACTCCGCCACCCCAGTTCAGACATGGCCATATGCAAATCAGTCTGACCCTGTGCCTCATGGGAACAGTCCAGCCCGAACTGCCAAGCCATATCTTCCCTGGACCGGAAACAAGCATCCTGGGACCGGTTTCGGGTTCATAACCCTCATCAGCCAGGCTATCTTGAATCCAGTGGCAAAGTGAGCAAGGGACCCATGTCTGGGCATACCCTGCCAACTTAGGGCGAACTTCGCAAAACCAAAGGGGATGATGGACGGAGTGTTGAACATTGCAAGCACTCACCGCCAATCAACTGATCTGGGTTTAATCCATCATCATTCTTTAGCTCACTCCGCCACCCCAGTTCAGACATGGCCATATGCAAATCAGTCTGACCCTGTGCCTCATGGGAACAGTCCAGCCCGAACTGCCAAGCCATGTCTTCCCTGGACCGGAAACAAGCATCCTGGGACCGGTTTCGGGTTCATAACCCTCATCAGCCAGGCTATCTTGAATCCAGTGGCAAAGTGAGCAAGAGACCCACGTCTGGGCATACCCTGCCAACTTAGGGCGAACTTACCAAAACCAAAGGGGATGATGGACGGAGTGTTGAACATTGCAAGCACTCACCGCCAATCAACTGATCTGGGTTTAATCCATCATCATTCTTTAGCTCACTCCGCCACCCCAGTTCAGACATGGCCATATGCAAATCAGTCTGATTCTGTGCCTCATGGGAACAGTCCAGCCCGAACTGCCAAGCCATGTCTTCCCTGGACCTGGCTTGGCAGTTCGGGCTGGACTGTTCCCACAAGGAACAGGGTCAAGACTGATTTGCATATGGCTGGGTCCAAACTGGGGTGGTGTGGTGAGCAAAAGAATGATGGATTTAAACCAGATCCTTGTGACTGTGGGTGAATGTTTGCATTGTCCAGCATTCCGTCCATCAATTGTTTCTTTGCATATGTCGCCCTAAGTGGGAAGGGTATGCCCAGACGTAGGTCCCGTGCTCACTACACCACTGGATTCAAGCTAGCCTGGCTGATGAAGGGTGATGCCTGAAACCGGTCCCAGGATGCTTGCTTCGGTCCAGGAAGTGACCTGGCTTGGCAGTTCGGGCTGGACTGTTCCCACAAGGAACAGGGTCAAGACTGATTTGCATATGGCTGGGTCCAAACTGGGGTGGTGTGTTGAGCAAAAGAATGATTTTTGCCCACTACGCCAACCCAGTTTGGACCCAGCCATATGCAAATCAGTCTTGACCCTGTGCCTCATGGGAACAGTCCAGACCGAACTGCCAAGCTAGGTATTCCCTGGACCGGAAACAAGCATCCTGGGACCGGTTTCGGGGTATGTCACCCTTCATCAGCCAGGCTAGCTTGAATCCAGTGGCACAGTGAGCAAGGTCTTGCATCATAATCGTTCCCCATGCTAGGCTGCACATGCGTCCACTTCAAGAATGCTTAGCCAGTCAGTGGAACCCTTTCACACGGTCTATTAACCGATCTAGTGTTGGTAAGCAGCCGTACTCATCGCTCTCTGCAGTGGTGGAACACACAAAATTTGTCAAAAGGACGGCCGTTCATAGACCCGGTTCCAAGACAGTATTAACAGTGGACGCGTCCCTAACTGGCTGGGGAGCTCATCTTCAACAACACACAGTGCAAGGTCGCAGGAGCCACCAGCAAAGGTTGCTCCACATCAATCATTTAGAGCTGAGGGCAATCTTTCTAGCTCTCAAAGCCTTTCAAGATCACATGTCTGGCAAAGCTGTCTTGGTACGAACCGACAACATGACAGCTATGTATTACATACAGAAACGGGGGGAGAAACACTCTCTCCAGCTGTCCCACTTAGCCCAAGACATCTGGAGGTGGGCTATTCACCACAATATCTATCTCCTAGCGGAACACCTCCCAGGAGTCAACAACCAGATTGCGGACCTCCTCAGCAGGCAGAGGTATCAAATACACGAATGGGAACTTCACCCTCAAGTTCTCCACCCATACTTCCAAGCTTGGGGAGTCCCTCACATAGATCTGTTTGCAACACCCTAAAATGCAAAATGCCAAAGCTTCGCCTCCAGGTATCCACACCCGTTATCCAAAGGCAATGCTCTATGGATGAACTGGTCAGGGATATTTGCTTACGCTTTTCCGCCTCTCCCACTCATTCCATCAGTGGTTCGGAAACTCAGGCAAACATCTCTCACACTAATCCTAGTAGCTCCAACATGGGCACGTCAACCCTGGTTCACAACCCTGTTGGAACTCTCTCTGGGAGTTAAATGTAATTTTTGATGCGGTACCAGTCTCCTCACACAGAGCCATGGAGAAATCAAACACCCAGATCCCAAACAATTGAACCTCGCGATCTGGCTCCTGAAGTCATAGAGTTTGGTTATCTGAACCTTCCACCAGACTGTATGAACATTATTAAGGAGGCCAGAAGGCTTACCAGAAGAGCCTGCTACGCAGCCAAATGGAAGCAATTTGTTATCTATTGCAATAACATCAACCCTCTTGATGCTTCCATACAAAACATTATCTGCTACCTGTTACATTTGCAGCAGTCATCATTGGCCTATACATCCATCAGACTGCATCTCATTGCAATTGCAGCCTATCTTCAAAATAGGCAACATTTATCGCTCTTTAGAGTGCCTGTAATCAAAGCATTTATGGAAGGACTGAAAAGAGTTATACCACCAAGACTTCCACCTGCCCCAGTGTGGAATCTTAATATAGTCCTCACAAGGTTAATGGGCCCACCATTTGAACCCATGCACAAATGTGAACTACAGTTCCTCACTTGGAAAACAGCTTTCCTCATTGCAATCACTTCATTGAGGAGAGTGGGTGAACTTCAGGCACTAACCATAGAAGAACCTTTTTTCCAGCTACACAAAGATAAAGTGGTTCTTCGTACCAATCCCAAATTCCTACCTAAGGTAGTATCTGCATTTCACATAAATCAGTCTGTTGAATTACCTGTTTTCTTCCCTCAACCTGACTCCGTTGCAGAACGAGCTCTACTCACCTTAGATGTTAGAAGAGCACTATTGTATTACACTGACAGAACGAAATCTTTTCGTAAGACCAAACAACTCTTTGTCGCTTTTGCACCACCTCACAAGGGCAATCCTATATCCAAATCAGGTATTGCTAGGTGGATCGTTAAATGTATTCAGATTTGCTATGCAAAAGCCAAAAGGACTCTAACGGTACCCCTTAGAGCACATTCCACTCGTAAGCTAGGGGCTACTATGGCTTTCTTAGGGAACATCCTTATTACTGACATCTGCAAAGCTGCAACATGGTCCACACCACACACATTCACCAAGCACTATTGTGTAGATGTGTTAGCCAGATAACAAGCTAATGTGGGCCAAGCAGTACTTAAAACGCTGTTTCAGACAACTCCATCAGTTACAGGATAGCCACCGCTTAGGGGAGACTGCTGTATAGTCTATGCATAAGCATGTGATCTACAGCTCACATGCCTCGAACGGAAAATGCTACTTACCCAGTATGCATCTGTTCTTGGCATGTAGAGCTGTAGAACCTCATGTGCCCACCCACCTCCCCAGGTACCTGTAGCTGCTGTAGTTCTCTTGTTACTATTCATACATACACATGGACATCTCTATTCTTTACTACTGCTCCATTCTCTCACCCTCTGCGGTAAAACAATCTGAAGACTGAGTCGATGACCATGCGCACTCATCACCGAAAGGAGGAGTCACCTACCTCGTGACTAGGAAGACTTCTTCGAAGAAAAACGAAGTGCAAACATCCGGGCCCAACACTAGATGGCGATCTATGCATAAGCATGAGATTCTATAGCTCTACATGCCAAGAACAGATGCATACTGGGTAAGTAGCATTTTCCTTTCTCAAAGAATGAGGAGGAACATATGGAACTTGAGAGAGGTATGCAAGAGATTGGAGATGCATGTTTTGACTCTTAAAGCAGAAAAGTGCAAATTTTGCTGTAAAATTGTGGCATATTTGGGACACGCTGTCTGGGAATGGAGTTGTACCCAATAAATCTCTGGTGGATGCCATTGTAAAAGCTCCTGCGCCAGATAACAGGGAAAAGTTTTCATTTGCTGAGTTATGTGAGTATTACAGCAAATTCATACAACATTTTGCTTCAAAGATGGAACCCCTTTCCACTCTTAGGTCATTTTGTATGAAAATAAAATTGTGTTGTAACTGTAGATGTCAGTTTGTATGGCATTGGTGGGGAGTTGAGTCAAAGGAGTGGGAAGGATGAATGGTGCATGGCTTTTGCGTCCAGAACGCTGACGAAGTGTGAAAGGAGGTATGCTGTTATCGAAAAAGAGCTCCTGGCTTGTGTTTGGGCCATATAACACTTTCGTAATTACGTATGGGGCAGCAGATTTTTACTTCGAACTGACCACAAGCAACTGATAGGGGTATTATCACCAGGAGGAGGGTGGAATTCTAGTGCATGTATAGCCAGACTCAATTCCAGGTTGCAAGAATATAATTTCCGTATGCAGTATGTTCCTGGCAGATGCAGTGTCACTGCTGACTGTTTGTCCAGACTACTGTGTCCACTTACTAGTCAGGATGAGGATAAGGAAGAGATTGAAATGGTAGCTACGGTTAGGGATTTTGTATGAGTGGAGTTTGAAGGAATTTCAGAGGAAGAGTGGGTAAAAGGGATGAATGAGGATGTGGTGTGTCAATTGGTAAAGAGGTATTTGGTAGAAGAATGGCCTCAGGAGAAAAACGTGCTGCCTGATGCAACTTATTCAAAAGTTGCTGATGAGATTGAGTTGGAAGGGGAACTGTTATTTAAGGGTGCAAAGTGTGTTCCACGGGAACTATGCAGGACGAGATATTGAGGTTGACACATATGGGGCACCAAGGTATGTCCTCTAAAACGCCTCATAAGAGCAAATTTTTGGTGGCCAGGTTTGGATAAAATGGTACACCAAAGAGTCCGAGAATGCGCAGTGTGTGTAAATAGAGAATGCTTAGAATGTTTCCTGCTCCTCTCAAACCTGTGGAATGGCCCAGTGCTCCTTGGCAAAAGTTAGCGTTTGATGTTTCAGGTCCATATTACAGCTTACCTTGTGATGCTAGGTTTGCGTTAGTCTTAATTGACTATTATTCAAAGTGGCCTGAGGTGAAGTTTGTTGCGCATGCGACTTCTCAGGTAGTAATTGGATTTTTTAGAGAGATTTTTGCTCGTGAAGGCTGTCCTGAAGTATTGATGACTGACAATGGGGTACAGCTTACTTCAGTGGAAATGAAGGAATTGCTTAAAACTTGTGGAATCAGACATGTCGCTACGTCTCTATTTGAGCCACAAGAGAACGGTCAGGTTGAGCGCTTTAACCATGTGCTTAAAGAGGGGCTTGAAGTAGCATGTAAGTCTGGCATTGAATGGAAGAATGTATTGAGAGAGAAGTTGTGGGTGTATCGCATTATGCCCCATTTGGTCACAGAGGTGAGCCCATTTAGATTGCTGAAAGGAAGAGATCCTGTTTCCAAGTTGTCAGTAGTGGATGAAGAGAAAGCTCAATCGTGTGGAAAGTGTGGACCTTGGTAAGGTGGCAGAAAAAGTAAAAAATAAACAAGAAAAGATGAAGACGAGGTATGATAAAGTGGAGAGCAAGGCCACCAAACTTTGTGGTCGGAGACATGCTGAGGATCCATAAACCTGGCATTGTGGCGAAAGGGGGTTCTAAGTTTGGTAATGCCGTTAAAGTGATGAAAGTTAATAAGAATAGTGTTGCTCAAGATGGCAGAGTGTGGAATGTAAGAAAATTGGTGAAATGCAGGAATGAAACGCTACTTAAGGGAGTAGGAAATGTCCAGTGAGGTGGACTGTCCTGTCAAACAAGAGGGTGTGGCTTCTAGAGTTAAGATGTACAACCGGCTGAGACGTCTACCTATTAGGTATGAAAATTAATCAAACCTTTTATTTCTTTTACAAAGAAGGGAAATATGTTACATTGCACATTGCATTTTCAAGCGAAATATATTATGTTGTTACCATAGACATGTTCTGGAATGCAGAAATAGTATTGGTGATTGCTGGATCTATTGGCCGGCTGTCCGGTACTGTGCTGCTGTCAATAAACTTCAAATTGTTCACAATCTGCTTTATAAGGATCATTACACCCCTCCCACAGGAGGGTGGCATAATAGAAGGTTTAGTCACCCCTGGTAAGATGCCCATTGGCCCTACCTGCTACTCCCCTAAAACACCCCTAATTCTAGTATTTAGGTGTTTCACCCAGACCTGGAAAAAAGATCTGCGACGACCTAAGAAGAAAGAAGACCATGCAGAGAAGACTGAAGACGACGGCTGCCTTGCCCCCAGTCCTACTGGCCTGTCTCCAGCTTCCTCTGAAAACCCTGGCAGGACTGCTGCCTTCGAAAAAGACTCCAATCTCCCATGGACAGCGGACCTGTCCAAAAGAAACCGGCTTCAAGGACTCTGAATCCAGGCAGACCTGATTCTCCTGCCACTCTGCACCCCACGGGTCGAGTCTGAGTGGCTCACCTTTGCAGTGAAGTCTCCTCAGCGATCCTGACCTTGTGTCCAGCGTCCTGATCTCCACGACGGCGCCTGCATTGTGAATCCAGAGGCTCCCCCTGACCGCAGCCAGGTCAGGTAAGAAGACTTTGACGTCAAAAGGCACCCCTGCACCTGAAGCCCCTGGGCCTTGGTGAACTGAACCGATGAGGCCCCTACGACTCCCTACATCCCAACAATTGTTGGTGGTGTTCTGCAACCTCCGGTGCCACGCCTGTAGCCACTTTGCCGTAAGAAGAATCCCCATTGAAAAGTATTGGGTGCTCGACGTCGAAATTGCACCCTGCACCCGGTCGCCCCTGTGCCGCTGGTGGTGTAGGTTTGGTGCTGCTCGCCCACACTACCTCTAACAGAGCACTTTGGGTTTTACATTGAGCCCTGTACACTTTTGGGGAACCCCTGGACTCTGCACGGTTTTACCAACTAGTGGCAATATCATATACAGAGCCAGCTTCCTACACTAGTGTAATACTATTGCATTGGAAGTGAAGGGCTACACTTCTCCCCATAGGGACCACTTTATTGTTGAATGCAGGAGAGCAGCTGTGCTGCTCCACTGGAGTTTTTTGAGTCTTTATTGAAGTCAGGCAGTCCGTCTAGGCTTTGGAGGCACGACAGCTTGCAGGAGGAGACTTCTTTGTTGGCAATTCGACAGGTAACAGCAGACAAGCCTAAATACTGAATTTAGGGGCGTTACCCACCCTTGGAGTCCCTACACCCCCCCCTATATGACCACTTCCTGTGGGAAGTGGGCATAACCCTGTCCCAGAGTTACTAAGTTTGCCATCACCAATGTGGCTAACTCTGAAAAGATGTATTCACTCCAGGTAGCCTATGGGGTAGTACTAGCCTGAGTGTGGGCACGCCTATCTAACTAGCTAATTTTCCCGTCTGTCCAGGTGCCATAGGGCTCTGGACAAAGGGGGTCACTTCCTCTCCTGTGAGACAAGCCAGATTTGCATACCAAAGGCGGTGGGCTATTCATATATAATCGCCACCCATAGGGTGCAGAGAGTAACTGACTTGCATCTTAGTTCACTATTGCCATTGTTGTTAGTCTGGGGAGTGGGAGCATGAATGTTTCTATTTCATTTTTGAAAACGATCAGTTTAAATAGGGCAGGTGTTCCTATTGTGATGGAAGCTGGCCTGGTAATTTGAGCAGAACTGTTCCCATTGGAGCAGGAAAGGCTGATTTGCATATGGTTGGTTCTCGTCTGAAGGGGGCAAAGTTGTCAAAAACAATCACATCATATAGTGTGGTTTGCTCACAAACTGTATAATTCTATTTAAATACATTCATATAGTTGATATTGGGGTGAAGTACTTTTGGGTAAGGGGCACAAGCAGACATGGAAGTTCATATAGTTTGCTTCGACACTAGCAAGTTATAGATTGGCGTTAAAGTTGACAAAGAAGGACATCCTGAATGTTAAAGCATAGTTACGTGTGCTTGTAACAAGAGTTGAAATCTCAGTTTTAGTTAAGACAAAAATGAAAAATACATCTTCCTAGAGGACAGAGGTACGTCTGTCAATTTTTTTAAATTTTTTTATTTATTTTTTATTGAGAAAATGAAGCCTGCAGTTGATTTTAGACCAAGAGGTGCAGTCAGAGTGTGACACATGTTTCAGAAGCTAGAACTATCCACCTTCAGCTGATATACTTCTCAAAACGCCAAGAAATTGTGTGATTGCTCTATAATGAGCAGTAGCAATAATCTTCCTCTTGGGTAAAAGTCATAAACCTACTTGTGGTGAGGCACACCAGTGCAAATTACGTGAAGTAACTTTCCATATCATAATTCTTTTTTTTTTTTTTTTTGTAGGTCCGAACGAGATCTGTTGGAGAATGTGTTGCATTTTATTACATGTGGAAGAAATCTGAGCGTTATGACTTCTTTGCACAGCAAACTCGATTTGCAAAAAAGAAGTACAACCTGCACCCTGGGGTTACGTAAGTAACATTCTTTGCTTTTGCATCTACTGTTACTGTTTCAGCTCTGTGTTAATTCTTGGTCTTCGGCAGAAGTGGTCTTCAGAGATTACATAGGATCTTCGTAGTTGGTAACCTAAAACCTCTTATTCTGAGAGTGAGCGTGATGTGAGACTTTACCAAATTTTTACATTACTTACAGTCAACATTTTACATTAGGGTCCAGTGTATTTATATGATGTACTTTATGCAAGGCAAGTCAACCATGGATCGGGATGCTATTAAAGACTGAAATGCAATCAACATTTTGAAAGACCGGGTTGTTTAATTAATTTAGTCTTGAGGAAGCTCAAAAGGAAGAGGGTATTAGAGTGGGTGAGGAGGGTGTAGATTGTGTCCATTGGGAGTGTTAGCTGGTCAGTGAAAATTGACTTGTGCAAAGTAGATATTCGGGACAAGGCAATTGACCCATTTGTATATTAGGTTGAGAAGCATTATAGGGACATGTTGTAAAGAGTGATCCAGAATTTCTGCTTTCTAAGGTGGAAGTTGATCTAAAAATAGAAACAGTCGCAACATTGGGATATTTTAACAGGTTGTAATAGCGGGACAGACTTCTGATGAGACTGGTGCATTACTCAATTTTTTCCAAGTTGTAGGTCATTAATCTGGTTTTTAGTATAGTCTGGACTTTGCGGAAGATTAGCAAGTGATAGAGTGGTGAGGTAGTTATTGTTGAGATCCATAGTTACTCAAACAGTAGCTCACCAACAACGTTTGTGACTAAGAAAATACCCAGCGATTGAGAAGTCATTTAGCTATACTTGGACTATGTTGGAAAGTGGTTTATCATGTGGTGTGGTTGCGTGGACTCACCATATATTGTCACAATCTCCACCAGGTTCAGTTAGGTTATTTAACAAAAACCCATAGCTCAGCCCTGGGTGCCTGCGGCACAGAGCAGTCAGGCTTAGTGTAGTGTAAAGCATTTACAAGTAACAAAACAGTTAACAAGTAAGAGATACAACACAATAAAAATCTGACACCAATTTATAAAAAATGTGTGCATTTTAACCTAAGTTAGACATTAAACGACAGAAATCTATTGAGGGGAACTGAAGATATGGTTTTTCAAAGATAAGTAAAATACTTAAACTTTAATCTGTTTCATGTAGTAAATCTTTGCAACCAGGTGGAAGCCAACGGGCTAAAACGCCTGTTAAAGTCCTCTTGGCTGAGCCTCAGCGGGCTGGGGCCAGTCACTAGCACCACTCCGATCCAGGGTGACAGCTTACCTGTTGTAGCCAGCAGTCTTTAAAGCGGCCCAGGCAAGAAGTGGGCCTGATGCTAGGGATAAAGGATGCTGAAGAGGTGTGGTGATTTTCCTGGGCCACCCTGGGGTCCACGAACTTCAGGGATCGTATCCAGCCTCAAGACTCGATGCCCATGTTACATTGCAGGTCCGAGTGACAACTGCTGGAGATAAACGGGAAAGGCTACCGAAGTTTTCAGCAACAAAGTGGTGACTTTCTAAGGTCACCTTTCTAGTAAAGGTTACCTCAATTCCAATCTCAGCAATGAGTTGAGTTTAATGTAATGATTAATTTGATACCCTGATTAATATCTTTAAAGGTTCGGAATGGAGGTTAGCCTAGTGAAACTCCATGTTAGCCAGTGGGACTAGCGGCTTTGCTACAGCAAAATGGCAATTTCATGTTTTCACTGTCAGAGCATGTTTAGCACCAAAGAAACATGCCCTTCTTTTTAATATTGAGCACCCTGCCTGCCTTCCTCAGGGGTGGCTTATTAACATTAAAAGGGAAGGATTTGATCTGGTACAGGGGTTTATTTTGCAATGTTGAGTTGAGGTCTATAGCTGCCCAACTGGTCTGCAGTGGCAGGCCTAGAGTCACGTTTTCTTTCACCTTTGTCACCGTAGTGGTGGCACAATTAAGTGCTGCAGTTGCTGCAGTCCACTAGTGACATTCAAGTCCTGGGTACCCCTTGTATTCTATACAACAGACTTATATGTAAGTTAAATGAGCCAAGCGTAGAGAAGCCAAGCGTACATGTACTTTGGGGGTCAGAGCACATGCACTGGGGCCTGGACAGCAAGGCCCAATATACCACAAGATCGAAAAACCAGCAGCATCGGTACAAAATCTGTGGGTGGTGGGGTTATCCTACAAAAAGAGGTCCTTTCCTACAGGTCAGATGACCCTAAACTGGAATGGATGCATTTCTGTCTCCATCTTCTAAGTTCATTTTTTTTTTTCTCTTGAAATGAACACCACTGAGCAGTAACTGAGATCATGAAGCAGTTAGTGCATCCAAGAGGCATCACATAGAGAGTCTGCATGAACTTGCCATATCTTAAGAAATTAAAATGTTCACCTCTCCCCTTTCATAATAAGTCCTGACTGCAGGACAGATCACCATAACATGTTTTCATAGCAGAAGGCCACAATTTTGTATTGTGTTCCAGTATGTGTGAGCAGCTTCCTGGCCCATCCTTTACGTTTTGAAACTCTACTCATTTTCTCCGCTTCCGAGGATTGAACTGCTTTTCTTTCTTTTTTTTTAAGAGTAGAGTTTTTTCCACAAATTCATTTTAATTGAGCTCCATTCTATGTGAAGGGGTGGATTCCATGCCAAGCTCCTCCACTCCTCGTGCACCTCTTACCAGTTATCAATTACCAAGATCTGTTTCTGCTAGATCTTAGGAACTCACTCACTGTCTGTGCTTGAAGTGCCTGGGGCCAAAGCACTTTTACCTTTTTGCATTTTCTGCCGCTGCTCACTTTCCCTCTTTGCTGACCTTCCATCTTTCTCTTTTTGGCCTGTGATGATCATCAGGCGTTCATTGTTTGGAAGCTAAACAAGCCAAAAGAAGAATGTGATGACTACAACTTTGTTGTCACAGATCCTTCAACTGTGTAATTTGTTCTTTCTGTGCATTTTGCCATGAAAATTGAGAAAGGGCCCATTGAGATGGGTACTTAGCATAACACCAAAGTTTACTTTGAAATCCTGATGAGGCATTAAAGTTTTAAAAGTCACGCTGTGGTGTTGCCTAGACGTAAATCTCTCAAACCATGCTCCAAGGTGCTGCCAAGATTGAAGAACCATTCCATTGGAATGTATTTTGAGGTGCTACAAAGTCTTATCACTTTAGTCTGCGATGAGGTGCCAATAAAAGTTAATTCAAAGGGGAGAAGGGGTGCAGGTATTGTCTTCCACTGTAGCGTTTGTACAAAATTTCAGTGAATTAGCCTCAGTTGTTCACATTGGCCTAGAGGGTAGTTCTGCGGTTCGCATTCATATTATGCCTAAGAATGCTGATAAATGTTTACAAACCTCTAGGTTCTAATGGATGCATAATGTTCTAAGTAGTGTTTCAGTTTGTGATGCCCACAAACTTCACTGATCATACATCACTTCAAATATAGTTTTGATTCTGGTCCTGCCCCTTTGTGCGCAAGTAGTGAGGCCAAAGAGATTAGCAACAGATAGTTTGTTGTTCATTGATAGGTCAGTGACTACTCCATCATTAATGGTTAACAGTGCGTTCCATCTATTAAGTTAGTAATCTGTGGATTAACTGTTATTGTGGTCCTGACCTCAGTTATTTTAATGCATTCAAGCAGATTGTCTAAGTATTCTGAAAAAAAAAAGAAAATGGTAGCTTTTACATTAGTTAAAGCTCTGCCTAAGGGTGCGCACTGGTAAACTCACAAGCCTTTTAGTCACTACCATTGCATTGGTCAATCTATTACATTGACATGACCACTGATGAACTTGTCGTAAGTTTGATATGCTGCTAGAGCCCGATTTGGTAGGGCTGAAGTTCAAATAGTAGATCTCACATAATGAGGCTACGACCAGTTAATGTGATGGTCTGTTACTTAACGGTTCTCAACGTGGTGTCTTATGTCCTGTCCAAAAGCATACATTTTGTGGCTGCTGCTTTCAATTTCCTGGTGATTTTTCTATCCATTATCATAACAGTGCCATTCTAGTGATTGTAATGGGAAGGGAAATTACCTTGACTAGATGGTAAATTTCTCTTGGTTGTACAGACAAGTCCTGCATTTCTTCTTCAAGGATCCAATCTGGTCCGCAAGAAGTGTTTTGGTTTTTATGAATCTTAAAAATCCACACCAGCTTTTACAGGTTACTAAAGAGGAAGCAGCAAAGACCTTCCAAATGGGAATGGTAGAGGGAGTTACCATCTGAAACTTCATTCAGACAAAGAGGTAGAAATGACTACCTACCACTGGTGACAAGACAACAAACACCCTTTTATTGTGCAAGTGTAGCAACAGTCCTGTTACCTGGGGGCCTGGGAGACTATCACACAGGAGCCGTTTTATGTTTCCTCTTTTTATGTTTCTGTTCTCACTGCTTCTTTCATGCAGTGGAATTGTGATATCTAATGTTCTGGTCATACAAGCTTGAGACTATCCTGGACCTTATGTTTCTTCAGAGCAAGCTCATCAAGATAATTAAGGAACACAAGTGATGAGAGGCAACATATAATCAAGACAGATCCGTTGAACATTAAATCGACTTTCAGTATAGTCGGCAAATTTATCTATAGACTCCCATTTTACTTGAATGTTCTTTTTTATTTTTCAAACTTGATGTGATAGATGACCACTTGGCAGCTGCCCATTTGAGGTGGGCAATGTTGGTGTAAAAGGATATATTTTTTGTAACTATATTCGGTGGCGCAGTGATTAATTCCACCTAGCTGCCACTATTTCCTTAGTCATCAAGATAAATACCCTGCAACACGTCCTTTGTGATGGAGCTAAGGCATAAACAGATCCTCCTTTGTATGTTTGTGTTGCTACCATAGTGTTCCCATAGAGTTCTTACCAAACCTCTTTTCAATGCAGCCTCCTGCAAATAAAAGCCTGGAGCTTGCCATTATCTTTTTGGCTTTGAAGGCTTTTCGCCTTCTTTTTTGTGGAAAGGAGTGTGGGGTTGATATACACAGTACTGCAGGATTATTTTATACTAGGTAAGGGAGAAGTCGTGTATCAGTTCTATATGTTTACCAAGTACTTAGTTTTCAACACTGGGTCTTTGGGTGACCCAAGATTCTACAATGACTCTGGGCAGTGCAACAAGCTGCTCCACCAACACCATGGAAGACAATCTAAAAGGATATGCAGTGCCCTGTTGGTCCTAGTAGGGCAGACATTATTTCTTTAAGAACATCCCATATATGCTTTTTCTCTCTTTCTCTGCTCCTGCAACACATCTTGAAGCTGAAAGAATTGCAGCGGTATTGACCATGTTCCCCAAATGATGTTAAAATAAGTTGATTTAGGTTGCACAGCGTTGTGGTTGTTTTGTTTGAAAAGTTACTTCAGTCAAATCTCCATCTGGCTCAGTGCTTGAGCTTAGGTTTATTCTGTTGGTTTGTAAACACACGGCCACCAATTACTTTAAATTTGTGACTTGGAAAACTACTCCTTTGTTGAGTTAACCTCTGCTGTGAGCATTAGTGCATTGCATGCTACTTTTTTTTTTTATAAACCTATTTTTATTGACATTTTGTGTTTTTATTACAGTTACACAAGCAATAATTGCAACCATTTTCAGTACTAATCTCTTATCGTTTAGACAGGGATACATAAGTTTCCTTCTTGGGGTATTGCATGGTGTCACTCATCGTGCACGAACGCTTACTGACCACCGCCCTTTACGTGCCCACCGACCCCCTGTCTCATTACATTAATGATTTTCGTACCCCCCGTCTACTGCTCTTCCCTGCCTTGTCTCGGTGGGCGGTTCGAGCTGCTGCCCAGGATTCAGGCAATGTCCTCATCAATGCCACCATCAATGCCACTCTTATATCAATAACCATTAGCAATTCAACCATTTAAAAAGCAAAGGAAGAAAAGAAACGGAAGAAAAAAGAAAAGGAAACTTAATAAAAGTCTGCATGCATAGGGGGCCGGAATACCCTCCGTTTCTAATGATGCATTAGTTAATTCTGTCAATTGCATGATACGTTCTGCATGGTGTGCGGGTCCTCCCAGGAGGTGGGGGGGGGGTTCAGGGAGGTTGCCGTCTCCCCATCCACCGACCTCACTCTCTCATGTACTGTCTATCTGTCCCCTCACCAAGGCTACTGGTTCACCTTCTCGTAGCGGATATACTGTGCATGCCCCCGCCTTGTGGGTCCAAAGTCGTCAGTGTGGGAGCATGTAGGTCACTTACTGTCACTCCCAGACTCCCCCTCTGTTGCCTGTTCCTGCTCTGGTCTTTCCCAGTTCGTCAGCACTTCTTTCCATAAGTCTGCTATCGGTCATCTCCGGATGCCTCTCGCTTCCTCCCAACTCAGGGCTCTGCCTTCGCCTCCTGCCCAGCCAGTAACCTCCCTGTTCCAACTGGCCACTTGTGGCCCAATGGGGGATTTACACTCCAACGCTATCCGTCTCTTAGCTAGGCCCATGGCCAGGTCAGTAAATCGATTCCCCACCTTACGTTTGGGAGGGCGCGGGAAGAGCCCTAACAAACAGACTTCTATAGTCGGCGCCAGCTCCCTCCCTAGTGCATTCTTTATCTTATCCAGGATTGCCGCCCAGTATCCCTGCACCACTCCACAGCTCCAGGTCATGTGTATAAACCCAGCATCCACATAGGCACACCTCGGGCATTTTCTCAGCTCACCACCATACGTAACATTGAGTCTGTGAGGTGTCATATAAACCATATGGAGGTAGTTGAACTGCGTATATTTGAGCCTAGTGCTCCTCGATATTTTCTTGTGGGACCTCATTACTTTCCCCCATTCTCCATCAGTGAGCTCCCTACCTATCGCCCTTTCCCATTTGCCTCGGAGAGCACCCATAGGACTAACTGACGCGGCGACCAGGGCCTCGTGATGCCACTTCACTTGGTGACCTGCAGTGCCCAAAGTGGTTAGCGCATGCAGCACTGGGTGAGTCGCTGGTTCTTCCCTACTTCCACCCCATAGCTGTCCAAAGGTACGAACCAGCGCTTCGTACTGCAGGAACTGGCCAGGAGAGAGGCCATAATTATCCATCAAGTCCGCAAACGGGACTATGGAGCCATCTTGGTAGCAATCACCCACCTTATCTAAGCTCGCCTCTGTCCATGACCCCATCTGTTCCGCTGTGAACAATGTCACCGGATCCCCATGTGGGAGTCCAACCAACGGCAGTGCGGTGGAGTACCACGAAGTCCCACCCAACCTACGAACACAGCGTTGCCAGGTATGTATGGCTGTACGCTGTAATACCGACTTATATGGGACAGTAACTGCCGGTCTCAGTAATTTAGCCAACAATGTGTCTGGCTTACCATTAGGTTCCATCAGCCATGTCACTGCTTCATTCACTCCCTCCACCAACTGTGCCAGCCACTGCAGCTGGGCAGCCAACATATGCAATTCAAAGTCTGGCACACCCAGACCTCCTTCCGCCATTGAAAGCTGCAACGTCGGCAATGAGACCCTCCGTCTATCATCCCCCCATATCAGATCCCTCACCATGGCATTCAAGGGTCTGAACCACCCTCTGGGCATCAGGGTCGGTAAATTAACAAAAAAATACAATAGTCTCGGCAGCATGACCATCTTAAGGAGGGAGATTCCCGCCATGATCGGCAATTGCAGTGAGCGCCAAAAGTGTAAACGGGTCCGGAGCGACCGCAGCGCCCTATCTAGATTTCCTTCCCGTAGGTCTTCCAGAGAATGAAAAACATGAATTCCCAAATATTTGATTGAGTGAGGAGCCCAATTAATGTCGATCTGCATTATCCCCGGCAGGCGTTCCAGTCCCAACAGGGGGAATAGGTAGGTCTTTTTCTTATTCACCCGTAAGCCCGACAATGCCTCAAATCGCTCCATTAGTGTAAGGTTGAGGTGCCAGGTACCGCCTCCCCCAAGTAGACCAGCAGGTCGTCTGCATACAAGGAGATCATATGCATCCGTCCATCTAATCTAAGTCCTATCCCCGCTCCACCCTGCCGGATCAGCTCCGCAAGTGGTTCAATCGCCAAGGCGAATAAAAGGGGTGAGAGGGAGCACCCCTGCCGAGTAACCCGTTGTATCAGATAAAGAGAGGACACAGATTTCCCGGTTCTGACCCGCGCCGTCGGCGATGTATACAGCAGTCGAACCCACTGAACCCAACCCTCCCCAAGGCCTAACCATAACATAGTTTCAAAAAGGTACTCCCATCCGACTGTGTTGAAGGCCTTTTCTAAGTCGACTGACAGGGCAGCCGCCGAGGGCATAGACCTTAACTCTTCATGAAACAGGACATAGTACAACCTACGCAGATTATAGGAAGTATTACGGGAGGTGATGAATCCGTTTTGGTCTGCATGAATGACATCTTGTATATGCAGGAGTAGTCGCAGTGCTAATATTATACTGAGGATTTAAAAATCAAGGTTGAGCATTGAGAGCTGCCTGAACTCTGTTACTGGAGCGGTCGCGTCTTTGGACTTGGGGAGAGGTATCCCCAACGCGCTCTGGGTCGACTCGGGGAGGACCCCACGGTGTAGGGATTCAGCATAGTCACTAGTCTAGGCGCCAATAAGTCCTTATAAGTGACGAAAAATTCTGCCGGGAGGCCGTCTGGCCCCGGCGGCTTCCCCTTTGCCATGGCTGTAATAGCAGCCCTGACCTCATGGAGGGTCACAGGTCCTCCCAGGTCATCTTGCACTTGTTCATCCAGCACCTTTTAATGGCTAATTCTCCAGGAAGTCCCGGATTTCCGAACGAGAGACCGGCCCAGGGCTGGTGTACAACTTCTCATAAAAGGTACGGAACAGGTCATTGATGGCATCGGGGTCATGTACCGACTCCCCGGAGTCTGATTGGACCTACATAATCGGTGCCCCTCTACCTTCAGGCTTAATCAACCAAGCCAATAGCCGGCCGGCCCTCCCCTCCTCTTTCTGCACTCTGTCTAGGTATTCCCTATAACTGTGGCACTGCAACCTCTCCAGCGCGTCACTATAGCTAGCGTGCGCCTTTTGTAAAAGCTCAGCAGACTCAGTTCCCTGACCCTGAACATTGTCCAGCTGCCTAATCTGGGATTCCATATCCAATAGTTCCTGCCGAATTTCCCGCTTCGCTCCAGTGGATTGCCCCAGGCAGTGGCCCCTCACTACCACCTTCAATGCCTCCCATTCAACCAACACAGAGGACGCAGACTCAGCGTTAATTGGGAAATAAGTCTCAATAAGAGCCCTCAGAGAAACCCGGAAGGGCCCATCTTCCAACGCAAGTGTGTTCAGTCGCCACAGCGGAATCGGGGGCTGCCTCCCAGTCGGCCGTTGAGTCAGCAACAACGAACTGTGATCCGAAAGGGTCCTACCCAGATACTCCGTTTGTGTAACGGATGCGCTAAAGTCTGGTGTGCACAAAAAGGTGTCCAGTCTGGTGTGTACTTGGTGCATTGGGGAGAAATATGAGTATTCCCTATCCGTCGCGTGCTGCACCCGCCAGATATCTTCCAGGCCCCAGCGACTCATCCAATTTCGGAACCCCGCTGCCAACCGGTGTGTCTGTGAACCCGGGAGGGGAGGGTGCGACCTATCCACCGTGGTGTCAGCCACACAATTAAAATCACCCCCAATAACAGCCTGTCCTCCCATATAGTCAACCAGCTGCGCTGAGAGGGCAGTGAGGAATATCACTTGATCCACATTAGGCACATACACACTCCCAAACATCACCTCCCGTCCAGCCAATCTCCCTGGCACCAGGACATACCTTCCCTCACTGTCCACTTTAGTGCGGGCGTGCTCGAAGGGAACCCCTGGTCTCACCCATATCTGAAAGAGACACGTTAGTGACAGATTCCTTACCTTAGAATATCCCCAGGCGTCAGGCTGGATCCGGAAAGTTTTGCGTAGCAGTACCCCTGCGCGTCGGTAGGCGGCGTCGTGCGGCTCCGCGTCCGTCGTCGGCGTCGTGATCGCCGGGATGACGTCGCGGGCAGTACTTAGGCGCCGCCCCTGCGCGCTGACGTCAGTTCTTCTTTTTCCGCGCCAGCAAGCGCAGATCCGGGAAGAGCAGTGCCCTGGTCAATTTTTGACCATACTTTTTTGGTGATTTTTTTCACAGTTTTTTCCAACTTAAAGGTGTCGTAGGGATGCCCGGCTTCAAGCGATGCGGCGCCTGTGCGCGGATGATGTCCGTCACCGACCCGCATTGGGAGTGTCTCTTCTGCCTCGGCCGAGGCCACGACACCGAGTCTTGTCCCGAATGCCAGGCCCTCAACCCGAAAGCTTTGCGAGAGCGGTCTCGAAAGCTCCTCGAGGCCCGGCATTCGGCTCCACGGAGGCCCCGGTCGCGTGAGAGGTCCAGGGGTCGCTCGCGGAGTGCACACCGGTCGTCGGCGTCGAAGTCTTCTTCGTCCGGTAAGTCTAAGCACAAGAAGTCCAAGAAGCATCGTCGCTCTCTGACTTCGCCTCGCCGGTCTCGCGACTCGGCTGAGGCCCCTCCCGGCACCGTCCCCGCGGCCCCGGACTTGCCTGTGGAGTCGCCCCCGCCATACCCGCCCTTCCCGGGTTCGGGGCGGATCCGGCCAAGGTACAGGAGTTCCTGTCGGCCATGGCCCGCCTCTTCGGGCCTTCAGGCCCCTCCGGTGCGCCTTCGGGCCCCGCGGGCCCTGATGGGGTTGCTCCGGCGCCGCCGACGGCTCCGGCCCCGGCGTCGCCCGTGCCTCCAGCCTCGATCCCGGCTCCGGCTTCGGCCCCGGCCTCGATCCCGGCCCCACAACCCCCATCGACGCCGGTCGACCTCACGACACCTCCGCCGGCGCCGATGTCTCCGGTGCCGTTCTCGACGCCGCCCTGGGCTCCGGGCGGCGTCGTCTCCCAGTTCCTTCCGGCTCCGGACATGGACCCGGAGCGACGTCGCTCGACGCCGGCTCCGGCGCCGATGGGACCTTGGGTCCCAACTGTCCCTCCTCCTCCTTATTTTGAACCTGAGGAGGACCAGTTGGACTGGGAGGGTCTGATGACCCTCTGACGCGCAACTGTCAGTATGATGAGGACTGGACAGAGAGTCTAGGGGAGGCCAGTGGTCTGGATACTTCCCCTGACACTGGCATGCTGTCTCCTCCCGTGGCTACGGAGGAGGGGGCCAATTTTGGTACGGTGTTGCGTAGGGCAGCTGGGGCCTTACGTCTCCAGCTCCCTACTTTGACGGTCAAGCCTAACATCTTGACAGAGGTGCTTCAGCCGGCAGCCTCCTCTGCGGAGACTGTGCTGCCGTTTAACGACGCCTCACTGACGTTCTTTTGGGCGCCTGGTCCAAGCCCAACACAGGGGCTCCTGTGGATCGGAACGTGTCACGACGCCATCGCCCTGCTCCGGGCGACCCCCTGTTTCTTTCTGTCCACCCCACTCCTGAGAGCTTGGTTGTCCAAGCCTCCGCTTCCCAAACCGCCTTCCCTACCGCTCCTCCGGATAGGGAATCCAAACGCCTGGATCAGTTTGGGAAGAAAGGTTTTTCTTCCTCCAGTGCTGGCTTGCGGTCCGTTAACACCGCTTGTCTTTTGGGCCGATATACCCACTCCCTGTGGGATTCGGTGGCGGATGTTTTGCCCCAGTGCCCTGAGGAGGTCCAGGCACTGCTTTCCCGCGCCATTGCGGAAGGAAGGGATGCGGCCAAATACACTATCCGTTGTGGCCTTGACACCGCCGACTCGCTGGGCAGGTCGATTGCAACGACGGTGGCGCTCCGACGCCACGCCTGGCTGAGAACCACTGGTTTTTCGGGGGATGTCCAGAATACTCTCATGGACATGCCCTTTGATGGAGTCGGTCTTTTGGGTCCAAAGCAGACCATGCGTTGGAGCGCTTTAAGGACTCACGGGCTACTGCCAAGTCCCTGGGCCTTTCTGCTACACGCCCTCCGCTGACTTCTGCTTTTCGCCCCTATCGTGGCCACGGTAGGGGCGCCCTTCACGTCAGCAGCCCAGCCACCGGCCCGCGCAGCAGGCGTCTTCGCGTGGCCGAGGACGTGGATTCCGCCGTGGCGGATCGGGCAACCAGCGTGCGGGTCAGGCCACCACCTCCAACCCGTCCGCGGCCTCCAAGCCCTCCTGATCCCTCCTTTCAGGTGCACGGCACGCCAGTAGGGGCAGGGTCCGCCATCACCTTCCCCACTGGCGCACCATCACCTCGGACAGGTGGGTCTTGGACATTGTCCGAAGGGGCTACTCCCTCCCCTTCGAGACCACCCCCCAGCCATGCCACCTCAATTCCACCGCATGTCAGGGGATCACTTGGTGCTTCTACAGAAGGAAGTCACGGCCCTCTTGACCAAGAGGGCCATCGAGCATGTTCCGACCCCAGAAGTAGGGCGTGGTTGCTACTCCCACTACTTTCTGGTGCCCAAAAGGACAAGGAGGACATGCGTCCTATCTTGGACCTCCGGAACGTCAATCGCTTCCTCCGGAAGGAGAAGTTCAAGATGCTCACCCTAGCTCAGGTCTTGACTGCCCTCGACCCTGGAGACTGGTTGGTAGCGTTGGACTTGCAGGACGCGTATTTCCACATCCCCGTCCTGCCGGCCCACCGGCGTTACCTTCGGTTCACGGTAGGCCCCGAGCATTTTCAGTTCACCGTGCTCCACTTTGGCCTTACCAGTGCCCCTCGGGTGTTCACGAAAGTGATGGCGGTGGTCGCAGCTCATCTGCGCCGGGCAGGGGTTTCAGTCTTCCCCTACCTCGACGACTGGCTGCTGAAGGCGGGCTCGTCCCAGGCAGTCGTCTCCCACCTCCAGACTGCGGCCGAACTCCTGCACTCGCTGGGGTTCTCCATCAATGTGCCGAAGTCGCATCTGATTCCTTCTCCACAGCTCCTTTTCATCGGAGCAGTTCTGGACACGACGCAGTTTCGGGCCTATCCTCCCGAACGGCGAGTCCGGGATATTCAGGCTATGATTCCGATCTTTCGGCCTTTATCCTGGGTTTCGGTACGGATGACCCTGAGGCTGCTGGGCCTCATGGCCTCCTGCATCCTGCTGGTCAATCATGCCAGATGGCATATGCGGGCTCTGCAGTGGGACCTGAAGTTCCAGTGGGCGCAGCACCAGGGCAACCTGTCCGATCACGTCCAGATCTCGGAGGGGACTGCAAAACAGTTGCAGTGGTGGCTCTCGAACCGGCAATGGGTCATGGGCAGATCCCTCTCCCTTCCCCAGCCAGAGCATACAGTTGTGACGGACGCGTCCCTTCTGGGATGGGGCGGTCACATGGGAGAGGCGGAGATCAGAGGCCTCTGGTCTCCGGCGGAGTCCCGGCTCCATATCAACCTTCTGGAGCTCCGGGCGATCCGGCTTGCACTCAAGGCATTCCTTCCCTCTGTCAAAGGGAAGGTAGTGCAGGTGTTCACAGACAACACCACCGCCATGTGGTACTGCAACAAACAGGGCGGGGTGGGGTCTTGGACCCTTTGTCAGGAGGCTCTGCGCCTCTGGACATGGCTGGGACATCAGGGCATGTTCCTGATGGTTCAACACCTGGCAGGTTCCCTGAACGCCAGGGCGGACGAACTCAGCCGCAGGTGCATGATGGATCACGAATGGCGTCTTCACTCGGAAGTGGCGCAAGGACTCTTTCTACAGTGGGGAGAGCCTTGGTTAGATCTATTCGCCACCGAAGAGAACGCGCAATGTCATCAGTTCTGCGCGTTGGAATTTCCAAGGCGGCACTCGCTCGGCGACGCTTTTCGTCGCGAGTGGAGTTGCGGTCTGTTGTACGCCTTTCCGCCTATACCACTTCTACCCAGAGTGTTGAAGAAGATTCGGCACGACCGGGCCCAAGTCATTCTTGTGGCTCCGGACTGGGCTCGAAGAGTTTGGTATCCCGAGCTACTCAATATGAGCATAGATCCCCCGATCCGTCTGCCTCTTCGGGAGGATCTTCTGTCGCAGCAGCAGGGGACGGTCCTCCACCCGAACCTGTCCAGTCTACACCTGCTTGCGTGGAGATTGAGCGGCGGCAGTTGATTCCTTTCGACTTGCCTCCCGAAGTTTGTGATGTGATTCTGGCAGCCAGGCGTCCCTCCACTAAGGTGGTATACGCCTGCAGGTGGAACAAATTTGTGGCATGGTGCACAGCAAAGGCTGTGGATCCCCTTTCTGCCCCTCTTTCTGAGGTCCTTCTGTTCCTTCTCTCTCTGGCCCAACAGGGTTCTGCCCTGGGTACCATCAAGGGTTATCTTTGTGCTATCTCGGCCTTCCTCAGGCTCCCTGATCAGCCCTCCCTTTTCAAGTCCCCTGTTGTTAACAGGTTCTTAAAAGGCATTACTCACCTCTTCCCTCCTGTTCCGTTTGTGATGCCTCAGTGGGACTTGAACTTGGTTCTTACCTTCTTAATGTGCGCTCCCTTTGAGCCTCTGCATAACTGTCCTCTTCGTCTTCTGACTCTGAAGACAGCCTTTCTGGTGGCCATCACCTCCGCTCGGCGGGTGAGTGAGCTCCAGGCTCTATCTTGCAAACCTCCCTTTCTGTCTGTTCATCCAGACAAGGTTGTTCTTCGGACGCGTCCGTCCTTCTTGCCAAAGGTGGTTACTGCTTTCCACATTGGGCAGACCATCACTTTGCCCACCTTCTTTCCGCCTCTGCATCCTTCTAGAGAGGAAGAGAGGCTCCACCGTCTGGACCCAAAACGTGCGCTCTCCTTCTATATCGACCGCACAAAACACTTCCGGGTGGATGACCAGCTCTTTGTTGGCTACATGGGCGCCAAAAAGGATCGGGCGGTGCACAAGAGGACCATCTCCCGCTGGGTTACCTTGTGCATCAAGACCTGCTATTCTTTGGCTAAGAAGGAGCCTCCTGTTGGGCTGCGTGCCCATTCCACCAGGGCAACGGCTGCTACCACGGCCTTGGGCCGCGGTGTTCCGCTGCCGGTTATCTGTCAGGCAGCTACGTGGGCCTCGCTGCACACGTTTACAAAGCATTACTGCCTTGACAGTCAGGTCCGGAGGCACGGCTTCTTTGGCCGTTCTGTCCTCCAGGACTTCCTTGTCTGATCTTTGTTCGCAGACCCACCACCGGGGTTGGTATTGCTGGGGTATCTATTCTAAGGTAAGGAATCTGTCACTAACGTGTCTCTTTCAGATGCACAAGTTACTAACTTGTGTAACGATATATCTGTAAGAGACAGTAGTTAGTGACAGATTCCTTACCGCCCCACCCATCCTCCCCGTTCTGCGAACTGATTTCTAGGGTTAAGGACATCCCTTTCAGGGCCCTAGTATTTTTCAGACACCTATGTCAGCTTCTTGCATGGCTCTGCGTTCCTGGCGCGGAAAGTCGTGTACAGAACTGACGTCAGCGCGCAGGGGCGGCGCCTAAGTACTGCCCGCGACGTCATCCCGGCGATCACGACGCCGACGACGGACGCGGAGCCGCACAACGCCGCCTACCGACGCGCAGGGGTACTGCTACGCAAAACTTTCCGGATCCAGCCTGACGCCTGGGGATATTCTAAGGTAAGGAATCTGTCACTAACTACTGTCTCTTACAGATATATCGTTACACAAGTTAGTAACTTGTGCATCAATGCCCCCCTAGCAAAAGCTGAGTAGGTAGTAGCGTATATCCGTCCCCTCCACCTCTTGCGTAGTTTATCCACTTCGCCACTAGTCAGGTGGGTCTCTTGCAAGAGGGCCACCTGCACATCTCTCCTCTTTAGGTATGCATAAATCTTATACCGTTTGGCCATGGACCCCTTCCCCCTCACATTCCATGTAATGAACTTGAATGTACCCCCTGCCCCCGAGACCCCCACCACACTCCTGCCAACTGATACTCCAGGCTTTGTTCCTCCACCCCCGTCTGCATGCACAAAACAAAAATCAATAACTAACACCCCTAATAGGACAACTCCCCAACCCCAGAGCGGTCTAGCAACGACCATCCGCCCAAACCGCAGACAAAACTGCATCAACAAGTGAAGGCCCAAAGCTACTAGCACAATGACCTAATGGGGAGCGCGACAGCAAGTGCCCAACAAAGGCACAAATATACACTCTTGGCGCCTCAGCCCTGGCTGGCCGCTCCAGCCCGTACCCAGGCGCGCACCCAGCCACCCTCCCCGCCTTCCTCGGGGACCCCCGCTTAGAGAAAGAGAAGGCTAGATGGGGGAGAACAGGAAGAGGGGAGCAGAGCACAGGGGAGCAAGGGAGGGGGAGAGCAAAAGAGAAATGGAAGCAGCAGTCCACCGATCATACTATCCCATCGGCCGTTTGAGGAGTCACATCAGGCAGCCGTACACTGCCATTACGGGACATGTCCGAATCAGAACCGTCAGTCCCTCCCTTCGATCCCGAGCCCCTCTCCGATGACGATCTCTGGCCCTGCATCATGTCTGCCACTACTTGCAACGCCTCCGCTCTCTCCTTTTCGGTCTGTGACGGGCTCGGTTTCTTTGCAGTCTCCCGCTTTTGACGTCGCCGCAGTCTCTTCCCAGATTCCCGGTCTCTAGTCTGGGCTCCTCCTTTCTGCGGCAAGGACGGACCCTCGGTTTTGTAGGCCTCAATCCACTCCCAAGCAGACTTGGGGCCCTCGCAAAAGTGAGTCTTCCCATCCAACATTATCCGGAGCCGGGCCGGGAGCATCAATGAATACTGGATCCCTTCCTCCCGCAGGGCTCTTTTGACCTCGAGGAAGGAGGTGCGGCGCCTCTGAACCTCTAAAGTGTAGTCTGGAAACAGCGACACCTTACTGTTCTCAACCTCCTACGGCCCCTCCGAGCGCGCCTTCTGTAGTAACACGTCCCTGTCTTTGAAGTGAAGCAGTCCGGTCACCACAGGGCGCGGAGGCCTCCCCGGGGCCGGCGGCCTGGCGGGCACGCGGTGGGCTCTCTCCAATGTATATAACTGAGACAGGCCTTCTGGCGCCACCACCTCATGGAGCCAACCCTCCAAATATTTGACCATGTCATTGCCCTCCACTCCATCACCAGGGGGGTGCGATCTCCAGCCGTGAATCTGGTACGCCCTTCTCTAGGCGGTCAGTGAGCGGTCGCCAGGACCTCGGCCCCACAACACTCCAGTGTTAGTCTGAAGCACCACACGTTGCAGCTCGACTGCCCCTTCAACCGTCTCCTTCTAGAGAGCCCCTCCCCGCAATAGTTCAAGAAGCAACAGGTCAGGCCAAATGTACACTTCCCCAAAGTCTTGCACGTGTGCCCCTGGTTTCAGGCCCCGTTGCCCATGCAGTGGGTCTTCACAGTAGCGAGTCCCGGGGAGGCCGTGCCGCTCCACAGTGCGTCTTGGCTCTTCCGTGCCCAGTCCGTAGTTTATATTTCTGGCCAGAGGTCCAACTCTGACTCAGATTCACCCTTCCGGCCTGTCTGGACCCCAGCCCAGTCTGTAACCACTGCTGCCGACCGAAGCCCCCCGCTCCTGCTCCTCACCTCCTCTTAGTCAGACCCCAACGTGCCCTGCGGGACTACCGTCCTCAGCTTCCAGTTCGGGCGACCCACCGGGTTCTCAGCTCGATGCAGTGCCTCCCGGCTGGTTCGTAGCTTCTCAGGTTCACCGCCGGTTCCCTCAACCCGAGGGCACACCCCATATCACAGTGTCTGCCGGCACAGTCAGCCCCGGAGTCACCCGGCGCCAGTGGGTGGAGTCAAGGCATGGCACGGGGCTCCAGGCAAGGCAGGCCGTCTCCGTTTCTTTCAGGCCCCGCAGCCACACTCCACGAGGTGGATTACGTCACACCCCCCTCTAGGTGCCCTTGCACAGTCCCTGATCGTTCCGGCAGGTCCTCTGGGGCTCTAGACTCGCCTGCAGCCTTCACCGGCACCCAGAGGGCTCGAGCAGAGCGCCAGCTCTTGCCGATCAGCTGCGGTGCGCCACATAGCCGGCCTCCAGGTCACACCCGGTGCCCTCGCCCCTCACCTCGTGCAATGTAATTCCCCAGGTGCCTCCGTTGCTTGCCTCCGATCATTGGGTATGGACAGCAGCTCGGTGCCCTCCGGCGTGTTCCGGCCGCCGTCTCTCCGTTGATGTACGCGCAGCAGCACGTCTCACGGTGGTCCCGGCCGGGTCGGTGGCGCAACCCTTCACCAGTTCAGGAATGGCCCCCGGCGGGCTCACGGGTTGCCACAGTTGCTCCGGAGTCTGCTGTCTGCCAGCCTCCTCCACCCCCGAGCGCCAGCTGTAGCTCGCCACCTCCTCCTCCGCTCTGGGATCGCCTCAGGCCGCCATCTTGCCTCGACCGCTGCAGTTTGCCCGCTGTCCCGGCGTCGCTCCCCTCTCGCCCCCGGACCTCAGAAAAGCGAAATTAGGGTCCCGCAATAGTGCGCCCCCGGGCCCACCCCACGATTTGCAGGATAATTGACACGGCTGGCGCGGAGCTCTCAGCTCACGCGTCCGCCATCGACGGCTCGTAATCCACGCCCCCATTGCATGCTACTTTTATGAAAAATATGTGATAGTCTATAAACATAAGGTTGTTTTATAGCTCCCATTTTAGAATTCACAAGAATCCGGAGAACTTCCGTCCACTCTTTGTCTAACCCCTACATTAAAGTTGGGGATCTCTGTACATTCCCTTGATTTCAACTGATCACCTCTCCAATTATATTTTGATTTCACTAAAGCCATGTATTCCTCATGTAGGCTACTAGTGGCTTATTGCTAGTCTTCTCCAGAGTTTCCTTGCTTGATGGGTGGTATTGTGAACTTGGGTCTGCTCATCAAAAGCAGCATATCTCCTGCCATCCTCCATACATATGAAATAAGAGCCAAGGTGACTTCTGAAACTTTTGAACCAGTGTCCTTTCATGTGATAATGTAGGACAGATGTGTTATATTGGCTTTTCGTTTGCAAGCTTTACAAATTGGATTTTAGCATAAGATCAATTGCTCAATTTGGTGAATGTTCTTTTGAAGAGCTTCTAATGTAAATCTGTGTTCGAGGCATTTGAGCTGTAGATCATATGCTTTAGCATAGATCTCCATCTGGTGTTGGGTCCGGAAGTTTGCACTTTGTTTTTGTTCGAAGAAGTCTTTGTAGTCACAAGGTAGGTGACTCCTCCTTTCGGTGATAGTGCGCATGGGCATCGACTCCATCCCCAGATTGTTTTTTTCCGCCATCGGGTTCGGATGTGTATTGCTGCGCTCTGGTTCGGTATCGTTTTTGAACCCCTTCGACGCGCAATCCTCTACCCTCGAAGGTATTGTTTATCGATCGCGGTTTCCTATTTGACGCGCATCGTACAAATCCTGAAAACCTTCGACAAGGAACTTCGAGGCGGGCCGTCGGGCCTACCTGTGCCGACCACGCCAGCAGTCGATGGAATGGACTCCGTTCAAGCTATGTCCCGGGTGTTGTGCTAAATTTCCACTCACCGACCTGCACGAGGTCTGCAACCTGTGCCTATCCCCGGAACACGAAGAAAAATCCTGCGATGCGTGTCGATCATTCCGATCGAAAAAGACCATCCGTGATCGTCGGGCTCGACTCCACGAGATGCAACGCGGCAGCAGCTCCGTTCTGGACATCTTCAGAGAAGATTTGGAATCCCACAGTCCAGCCGCAGAAGCCGAGGAAGAAGAACTGGTCTCTGTGTCCGAAGCTGACTCCGACATGGAAGAAGACCTCAACGTCACTCCGGGTCAACGTACCGTGAGTACAGATCCCCATGTGCCCACTCAACCAAAACCTAAGGCTCCGGTATCACCCGAGAAAAAGTTTCAGATGCCCCGCCCTCCAGCCCGGCTATGAAACCTAAACACACGCCTTCCGGCTCGGGCTCGAGCCAGCCCTCTTCCGGTGCTGAACCAACACCTTCAGCTCCGAAACATAAGAAGAAACATGTGCCAGTTCCCACACCATCGGCACCGAAGAATCCTTCGATACCGAAAACATCGGAGCCGAAGTCATCGAAACCGAAAGCTTCGGAACCGAAACCGTCCAAGCCTAAAGCCTTGGACCCGAAGCACTCCTCACCTAAAAGCTCGGAGCCGACACCCTCTGCGACAAAAGGTTCGGAGCCGAAACATTCCACTCCGAAAGCTTCAGACCCTAAACCACCTAAACCGAAACACTCAGACTCCAAACATTCGGCACCCAAAGACACTGAGCCTAGATCTTCCATGCCGAAATCCACTCCTAAGCAAAAAGAGACTCCTTCCAAGGAACCTCGATCCGAAGACACGTCTTTGGATCCAAAACAGAAAACACTCCGTATTCACCCTGAAACTGGACACCTCCTTGCCACTCTTCCCAATAAAACGGAAGCTGGATCTCTCAGAGTATTCCCCTATACCTCTAAAGAACAAGCATTTACAATGCAATACGTCTCGCAATGACATTGTTTTGAGCTATTGGCATTGTAAATGAGCTATTGGGATTGCAAATGACGATATGTTTTATTTATGTTTTGGTTTTTAAAACAAATAAAAGGCATTGTAATTTGCAATGCCAATAGATTAAACTTTCGCAAATGTGCACCTTTACTGCACATTTTGCACGATTGAATTGACCCAAGGCAGCACTGCGCAGTGTATGTTGTGTGACGGATCTTGGCGCATTTATTGCACAGGGTCTCTGCTGAAGCAGGCATCCGAGCCGGCACGGCCAGTCGGGTCTTGAACCCCTTCAAGCTTAACCTTCCGAGACCCTACATTCCCGCTTTGAAGCCTCGCCCCAAGCAGAGAGCAAACAGAGGCCGCGGTGCTTCAAATTCCAAACAAAGCCCCCGGGACTGGCCGTTTGAGGCTGTAGACTGGAGACGAGAGGCCTTTCAACATTAACAAGTTGTATTGATAAATAAAAGATAAAACAAAAAAAAGTTCGTTTTTAAAAAAAAAAAGTGCGAGCGTGGAAAATTAACATTGAGTGCGCCGATGGGGAAGGAAGAATATGGGGGGGGGGTGGGGGGAGAAAAACGAGAAGTGTGGGGCGGGGTTGGAGGGCGAAGGGAACATGTAAGACTGGAGGGTGTGAGGGAGGGGGTAGAGGGATAGAGAGGGTAGAACGGTGGGAGGAGGGGGAAGGAAAAACGAGTCCACCTGAAAGTATATATTGTTCTGAGGTATTAAATGATGAAGCAGAGAAGGCGGGGGAGAGGGGAATGGAGAAGGAAGAGAGATGGAGAGAGAAAAAACGAGAAGTGTGGGGGGGGGGGCTGGAGGGCGAAGGGAACATGTAAGACTGGAGGGGGTGAGGGAACCCTGTACACAGAACACACCACAGACGGAGGCGCCTTTAGGCTATAATAAACTGTAGTAAACCCCAAACTAGGATATTACCCTTGGAAGGATGAAAGGCTGAGCTGCGGCCTCTCCACATTGAAACCAAGACCCCATACACAAAACACACCACAGACGGAGGCGCCTTGAGGCTAATAATAAACGGTAGTAAACACCAAAGTACGATATTACCCTTGTAAGGATGAAAGGCTGAGCTGCGGTCTCTCCACGCTGAAACCCAGACCCCGTACACAGAACACACCACAGACTGAGGCGCTTTCATGCTAATAATGAACGGTAGTAAACCTCAAACTAGGATATTACCCTTGGAAGGATGAAAGGCTGAGCTGTCCCGCTGAGCTTGGATCCGGTCCTGATATACAATCAAGGTTGTTATCCCAATCCTCCGCTACTCACGGTTCATAGCACTAATAATTGGGATGGCCCCAGTGGCCCTCAGGCACGTCCCTGCACAGGAGCCCTGCTTTGAGCCCTCGGAGAGCCCTCCTCTGAGCCCTCCAGCACCCAGATATAGCAGCTAGGCGAGGGCTGGTCAGGCAGGTCGACTGCGCAAGGCGCGCACCTGAGCTGCGCACGCCCACATCCAGCGCGCATCTGGCCTGTGCACACATACACCTGCTGCACTGCACACCCGGCCGTGCACATGGCACTCACTGCCACCCCTGGCACCTGTCCTGCACCCGTGCGCGGAATGCAGACACGCCGGCTCTGCGCCTGGCCCTGACCCGGGGCCTCAAGGCGCACCATAAAAGGGAAACCTCCGGGCTGTACATTCTTATGTGACTGTGTGCTGTTGAGCGTGCCCCCAAGACAAAGAGTGAATGCAGTGTCCCTCGAGCCAGCCGTTGAGTGTGCTGCTGAGTGAACCCCCGACTGTGCTGCTGAGTGAACCCCCGACTGTGCTTCTGAGTGAACCCCTGAATGTCACTGAATGTGCTTTTGAGTGAACCCCTCAGTGCGTCACTGAGTGTGACTCTGAATGTATTTCTGAGTGAAACCTCATTTATCCCGAGTCTGCAGTCTGCACTCAGCCATTCATTCACCTGAGGCCGCACTTAGCCTTTCTTTTGGGTCCATTCCTCACCCTCTTGTTACCCGTAATGACGGCCCACTCTGACCCTGGCAGTGCCCCTGGGTGCCCATACCTTGCAGCTGACTTTGGCAGTGCCCTTGGCGCTGTACGGCCGTCCTGGCACGGGTGCCATGGTGGGCAGCGGCCGGCGGCTTGACTCCTGCTTGAATCATTCACCCCGAGGCTGCACCTAGTCATTCATCCCGAGTCTGCAGTCTGCACTCAGCCATTCATTCACCTGAGGCCGCACTTAGCCTTTCTCCCGGGTCCATTCCTCAACCTCTTGTTACCCGTAATGACGGCCCCTCCCAATGCTCTCTGGCAGTGACACTGAGTGCCCAGCCCATACCTTGTAGTGCTAGGTGCCCACTCTGACCCTGGCAGTGCCCCCGGGTGCCCATACCTTGCAGCTGTCTGGCAGTGCCCTCGGTGCTGTACGGCCGCCCTGGCACGGGTGCCATGGTGGGCAGCAGCCGGCGGCCTGACTCCTGCTTGGTGCCCGGTGCAGAGTGTCCTGTGCCCCCCCACCCTGGAGTTATATGGCCTGTTATGTGACCCGCACAAAGGGCCCTTTGAGGGGCTCGCGCACAACGCGCCTTACATTCACATGAAACGCCCGGAGCGCTCGCCCACCGCCCTGGTACAGAATGCCCATTGTGTGCAGACACCGTGGACTGCCCAACAGGAAGCAGGATGTGATGTGAGTTAGCCGTTTACCATCTTGCCGAAAGACTGCATCCGTGTTACCTCCTTCCACACCCAAAGGCATGCAGTATTGATAGGAGCCGGGACTCGAGAAGTGAAAGGTGTGAGAAGTGGTCAAGCTTTTGCTGTAATAAAGGAGATGCGGGGTTCAAAGGTGTGTGATGTCATGTCCCTTCCCCCTGGCATCTTGGTGAATTGAAGTTATTCTGTTGGGCTGTTTCCTGCCACACGTTAGCACCTAGTTAAAGCGCCAGAAGAGGTTTTTGCTATGAGCTATCCTCGAGGAGCCGGTAAAGTATGCACGGTTTAATCCGGAGACATCTCGCAGTTGCTCCCTTTGTCTCAATAGAGCCACCGCCAAAGCTGCGTGTGAGCATGTTAATGAGGGCGAGAGCGGATCCTCTCCACGAAGCCGGAACACTGCACAGCATCGAAAACTTCACAGCACGGCAACAAGAAAACAAGCGCGATGCAAAAAAAATTAACACGCTGCTGCCAAGCACCCACAGTCTGCCGGGATCCCCCTGTCCTCCCTGTGACCCCTTGCGCCTCTGAGCTCCATGCCTACCTGGAGTAAACAAAGTCATAAAAGGAAACATGACCTGTGAACCGTGACAACCAATCAGAGAGCCTACTGCTGCATGCTTCACGCGTGACTGATAAGAAAAGTCGTCACGACACACGTAAAGCAGGCGAGCCAGTCCACCAAAAAGCCAAAGGGAGGCAACGAAAAACCCTCCTTTCCAATGGGAAGCCAGCGTTTAACATAAACGGTGACGCTACCCAATGAAAATGAGGGGCGGGGCTCGAGTCCCTTTCTCGAAACTGACTTGTTTACTATAGCTCTCGCAGGCGAGGGGCGCATGCGCGCTCCAACGCCAGGCGAGACCTAAAAAGGACATGGGTACTAACCCTTCTCCCCCTTACATACCTCCCTCTCCTCCCTTTATCCCTCAGTTATTAATTACACCATCAAATTCACCACCACCTCCACCTGTGCCACAGGACGTAGATTATAGGGACGGGGATGAGGATCACGATATCCCACAAGACATACCACAGGACACTGATCCCTGAGAAGATTATAATAAGGATCCAGATCAACATAATGACCCTGACCTGTATCCCTCCAGACCTTCTCCACCTGATGACAACATTGGCTTTTCGCAACTTATTAATAGAGCTGCTCAATGCCACGGGGTAGAGCTACATACAGACCCTCTAGAAGAGGATTTCCTGGTAGAAACATTCACACACTCACAAAAGTCTACCAACACTTTGCCCATGCTCAAGGGAATGTTGAAACATACAGATGAAGTATTCAAAGACCCAGTAAGAGCCAGAATACTAACACCTAGAGTGGATAAGAAATATAAGCCCGCTCCTACAGACCCTGCATACATAAAAGGCCAGCTGCCTTTAGACTCTCTTGTCGTATCTAACGCCCGCAAGAGAGCTAACTCTCAAACCACAGGCCACGCCCCTCCTCCTGAAAAGGAGTCGAAACTTCTTGATGCTTCAGGTAAGAGTGGCTTCCCAGGCAGCTATCCATTGGCGTATTGCCAATGCTCAAGCTCTGTTAGCGAGATACGATAGGGCTCACTATGATGAGTTGGAAAAACTCATGCAACATCTTCCAGAAGAGTATAAGACTAAAGCCAACGACCTCATTCAGGAAGGGAAACTCATCACCAACACTTCCATAAAATGTGCACTGGATGCAGCAGACACAGCATCTCGTACCATTAATACTAGCATATTGTTACGCAGGCACGCCTGGCTTCGAATCTCTGGGTTCAAGCAGGAGGTACAATCCTCCATACTCAATCAGCCCTTTGATAAAGAGCATCTTTTCGGACCAGCAGTAGATACTTCTTTAGAGAAAATGAAAAAAGACACCGAAACTGCAAAGTCCATGGGGGCATTACAATTAACATCTAACAGGGGTTCCTTTCGCCGCTCCTTTTATAGAGGCGGCTCAAAAACAGTGTCATCAGAGAATCCCTCCTCCTCGTATAAAGGTAACAACCAATTTTGCAGCGTGAATCTTTCTGGATTCACTATGCTGTGCATTATTCCGCCATCTCGTGGTTGGGTCCGGATTCGTAGTCTTTTCTTTGTTTTTGTGTTTTTTTTTGTTGTTTTTTTTTTGTTGTTGGCCCAGGTGGGCGGCGACGCCCCACCATTTGGTGTCTTCGGTGACGTCGTCGCGCTTCCGGCGGAAGCTCCCACCTTTGGTAGCCATCTTCAGATTCTTTTTTCCGCCGTGGGGTCTGGATCGTTGCCGAGAAGTTCCAGAAAATTTTGGACGAAGAATCTCGAAAAGTCGAAATATCATCACAGAGGATGGATTCCTGAGACACCGGACGACGACACAAGTACCGGAGACAACAAGAAGGACGACGAGGTAGAAGGTCCACGACCGAAATCTCGACGCCTACGGAGAATGCGCTCGCAGGGGGCTCCCTGAGCGCGGTTATGGACAAGACTCCGTTCAAGTTTTGCAAAAACTGCCACCACAAGTACGCCCAAAAAGACCAGCACCCAGTCTGCAACCTCTGCTTGCCGCTCGACCACATCAGCGAAGACTGCAACGTGTGCTCGGCGTTCACCCCGAAGACCCTCCGGGTGAGAGACAGACAGAGAAGGGCGAACTACAACATGCAGGGCCAGGGACCAGCACCATCGCTCCGAGACCTGGGCCTCTCGAGCGGAGAGGAAGACAACATCGCTGAGGGACCAGAGGACTGCGCTGTCGTCGAGGTCCATAAGAAAACGTCGAAGGAGGTAAGGGAGTCGTCGACCCCAAAACACCAAAGCGACGCTCGAAAGAGTGAAGCCAGAACACCTAGCGACACTACTAGAAGTATAGCAAAGTCCTCGAAGGGAGCGTTGCCGCCGAAACCCTCGACGAAAGCAACAGCGTCCAAGGACAAGCAGTCGAGCGGATCCTTTGACAAGGACTCACAATCGGCGAAAGCTTCCGAAAAACAAAGGCGTCGAAGGTCACCTCCGAAAGGGAAGCCTCGGCACTGAGAAAGGAAGGCCCGGCGTCTGTTTCGACGACCGCGACCGCGAAGAGAAGCACTGCACCACTCGACGCCGAAAAGGCCCACGAGATGGCGAAAAAGAAAAGGAGGCTCGAGGCAGAGATGGCGAGCATCCTGCAACGGAAAAAAGACTTCGACGACAAGATGAAGCAATACGCTATCCCATCGAAGCCAGCCCACGAGGCGCTCGAGGAGTTCGAAGCCGAATACATCGAGCCCCCGAGAACACCTGAACCACTCGAAGACCAGGACGAAGAAGACTACTACTTCGAAGCCGAAGGCGAAGAAGAGATGCAGTCTTACCGGGACTCGGCGTCCTCGGAGGTACAAGACATAGACTGGCAAGACCTCGACGCAGAGTCACCAGAAGAAGGGGTAGACTCTTACCCCTCGAGGCCTTCGCCGCCAGACGACATCGGAGTCTACAATGAGGTCGTCCAGAAAGCTGCAAAGACGTATGGGGTCGAAATGCAGGAAGAAAAAACAAAGGCAGGTTTCCTCTTCGAAACCCTGCTCCCTCAACAGACAAGGAGCCAATTCCTACCCATGTTGCCTGGCGTCCTCGACCAGGGAAGGGAGGCCTTCAGGGAACCGGCAGTCTGCAAGGCGGTTACACCTAGAAGCGAGAAGAAATATAAACATTCTACAAAAGACCCGGCGTACATCCAAGGGTCAGTACCAGCAGACTCCATTATCGCTGCAACGGCCAGAAAAAGGGCCGGTGTGCCCACCAACACAGGCCCACCTCCAGACAAGGAGAGCAAGCGAATAGACCTCACAGGACGAAAAGTGGAGAGGAACGCAGCCATACACTGGCGCATCGCCAACTCCCAACGCCCTCATCAGCAGGCATGCGAACCAGCATTGGGCAGAAATGAGTCAGCTCATTAAACACCTGCCAGAAGAACACCAACAAAGGGCAAATTACCTAGCGGAGGAAGGCAAGGCCATCGCTAACACTTGCCTAAAGTCAGCTTTGGACGCAGCAGAGAACTCCAGCAGGCAAATGATGATAGGAGTAACTGAGAGGAGACACGCATGGCTCAGGATCTCCGGCTTCAAGCCAGAAGTACAGAGCAACATCATCAACACACCTTTCGACGGTGAGAAACTGTTTGGGGCAACAGTCGACAACAAGTTGACTCAACTGAAAACGGACAACGAAACTGCAAGGTCCATGGGAGCGCTGCAGTTCAGGGGGATGAGAAGAGGAAACCCCTCAAGGCGACCCAGTGGTAGAGGGGGCAATGCACCCACCACTTCACACCAATCACCACAGCAAGGATATCAGGGGAACAACCAGGGCCAAAACCTGCAGGGACAACAGCAGCAAAATTGGCAGTACCAACCAAGAGGACGGTCCTTTCGAGGGCGCGGGTACGGACGGGGACAGGCCCGAAGAGGGGGCCAGCAGCCCACCTCAAAGTGACTCCAGACACAAACCACACCCTCCCCAGTTAACACCAAGGGAGAGGAGAAGTCCACAAAAGGACAAAATGAGGAACACACACATACAACAAATAACCACCGAGCATACAACACCGGTGGGAGGAAGATTAGGAAAATTCCTCACACAATGGAGGGAAATTACCACGGACAAGTGGATACTAAACACCATACAGCACGGGTACTGCATAGACCTCCTAAAACACCCGCCGGGGAAAAAACCAAGACATCGGACAATACCCGCAAGGGAACTCGCCCTCCTCCGTCTAGAAGCAGAGGAGCTGCTACAAAAAAGAGCAATAGAACTAGTCCCAAAAACCAAAGAAACAAGGGAGTATACTCAACATACTTCCTTGTGCCAAAGGTAGACGAAACACTAAGACCAATACTGGACCTCAGATTCCTGAACAAGTTCATAAAAACTCAAAAATTCAAAATGACTTCACTTCAGGAAGTAATACCCCAAATCCAAGAAGGGGATTACATGGCGACCTTAGACTTGAAAGATGCATATCTGCACATACCCGTCAACCACAAACACAAACGTCTATTAAGATTCGTGATAGGCCACGACCACTATCAGTTCACAGTGCTGGCCTTCGGACTAAAGTCCGCACCAAGGGTGTTCACAAAATGCCTAGCAGCAGCTGCTGCGCACCTTCGGAGAAAGAGCATACATGTATACCCCTACCTCGACGACTGGCTTGTGAAAGCAGGATCATACAAACTCTGCAAAGACCACATCGAACAAGTCATACAAACACTGTCCACACTAGGTTTCTCAATACACTGGGAGAAATCGTCAACAGAACCTCAGCAGATCAAAATATTCTTAGGGGCACTAATAGACAGCACACAGTCCAAGGTGTTCCCCAGCGACAAGAGAACTATAGCGCTCCTGAGGGAAACACGTCATTACCGCAAGGGGCAAGTTCTGACAGTGAGGACGGTGAGCAGACTAATGGGAATGATGGCATCATGCATTCACCTTGTCCCACATATCAGACTGCACATGAGACCGTTCCAAGAATGGATACAGCAGCAGTGGTCACAAGCGACAGGGAGTTGGGAAGATCTAGTGGTTGTCACACACGCAGTGCAGCAAGAAATAGCGTGGTGGAAGGAAAAGAACATATTACAAGGGAAGCCATTCACACAGCCAACTCCAACAGTGACCATCACAACGGACGCCTCACAGCAGGGCTGGGGCGCACACATGGACAGACTCCGCGTCAGGGGGCTGTGGTCACAACAAGATGCAGTGAAACACATCAACTTCCTAGAACTAAAAACGGTGTTCCTAGCCTTAAAAGCCTTTCAAAAGCAGCTTTACGGGAAGCGAGTGCTGATACAAACAGACAACACAACAACGATGTTCTACATCAACAAACAGGGTGGAACACAGTCAACACCGCTATCAAGCCTGGCACAAGAGATCTGGAGATGGGCCATCCCTCTAAGGATAGACCTGCTAGCAATACACCTTCCAGGAATAGACAATGTGGAAGCAGACCGACTCAGCAGGCAGACGTCTGCATCCCACGAATGGGAACTCAACCAGCAGGAGGTGCAGCGGCTGTTCCAAAAGTGGGGAACACCACGGATAGACCTGTTTGCAACACTCCACAATGCAAAATGCCAACATTACGCATCCAGACAACCGGACCAAAGGTCCCTAGGGAATGCGCTATGGATAAGTTGGTCGAACGAATTTGCATACGCTTTTCCCCCGATACCACTGTTACACAAGGTACTCAGCAAATGCAGGAGCAGCAGCATGACACTGATATTGGTGGCACCTCAGTGGGCCAGACAATCATGGTTCTCACAGATAATGGAAATGGCGCAGGAACCAGCACACAGGTTCAGCAGAAGGAAAGACCTCCTCACAATGCAAGACGGAAAAGTGCTCCACCCAGAACCAGACAGCCTCAGCCTAGCAGCATGGCTCCTGAGGACCTAGAATTCGCACACCTCAAGCTACCTCCAAGCACCATGGCAGTACTCAGAGAAGCAAGGAGACCCACTACAAGAAAATGCTACATTGCAAAGTGGAAAAGGTTCTCGCAATGGTGCATTACAGAGGGACTGCAACGAAAAGTCACAAAAGAATCAACAGTACTGCGATACTTAACACACCTACTACAAAGCGGGCTGAGCTACACGTCACTAAGGGTTCACCTAGCAGCCATAGTGGCCTACACCAGGGGAGAAGCGGTGAAAAGCTTCTTCACCTCCCAAGTGGTCAAAAGATTCCTGGAAGGGGCTAAAAGAATAGCCCCCTAAAAGGATGCCAGCCCCAAGCTGGAACCTCAACACTGTACTGACACAGTTGATGAAATCACCATTTGAACCCATACACAAGATCACACTGCACATGCTCACACTAAAAACGGCTTTCTTAGTGGCTATCACGTCACTGCGAAGAGTCAGTGAACTACAGGCTCTCACACTACAAGAGCCCTACTTGCAAATACACAAGGACAGAATTGTCATGAGGACGGACCCACACTTACTGCCAAAGGTGGTGTCGCGGTTCCATATCAATCAAACAATACAGATACCAAGTTTCTTCCAGAAACCTTCAACACCCTCAGAAAAGGCGCTACACACGCTGGACGCCAGAAGGGCAGTGATGCACTACATAGAAAGGACGAAGGAATGCAGGAAAACAAAACAACTCTTCGTTTCCTTTGCAAGCAGTTTCCTGGGACGACCAGTAACAAAAAATACCATTGCACGGTGGATTGCACAAGCAATACAACTCTGCCACAAGCAGGCAGGACAAGAATTACAAGGAGCCGCCCAGGCTCACTCAACAAGGAAAAAGGGAGCAACGGTTGCGTTCCTAGCGAACACACCTATACAAGACATTTGCCAAGCGGCAACATGGTCTTCCGTGCACACGTTCACCAAACACTACTGTGTTGATATCCAAATGAACAAAGAAGCACAAGTAGGACAGAAGGTCTTACATCACATTTTCAGCAACCAATGCTCATCTTCCACCCAACCACCGCAATAACAAAACCGCTACTAAGTCTATGCACAGCATAGTGAATCCAGAAAGATTCACGCTGCAAAACGAATAGTTTCTTACCTGTCGGTGTAGTTTTGCAGCTTGAAGACTTTCTGGATTCACTAGCGATCCCACTTGCCTCCGCCAGGAAGATAACATAGGAGGTTAAGGGTACAACTAGACTACATACAAGGTTTAGAGGGATCAAAGAATAATTGAAGGATTAAAGGTGAAAGACATAGACAACAAAAAACTGTAAGAGGAAAAGAAAAAAGAATCCGAAGATGGCTACCAAAGGTGGGAGCTTCCGCCGGAAGCGCGACGACGTCACCGAAGACACCAAATGGTGGGGCGTCGCCGCCCACCTGGGCCAACAAAAAAAAAAAAAAAAAAAAAAGACTACGAATCCGGACCCAACCACGAGATGGCGGAATAATGCACAGCATAGTGAATCCAGAAAGTCTTCAAGCTGCAAAACTACACCGACAGGTAAGAAACTATTCGTTTAACTCCTCCAGAGGTTATTTTCGAGGAAGCTGCAGAGGAAATAATAAGAGAAGAAGCAGAGGCAACTCCACCCGCACTTCCCCTGCCAATAAACAGTGACTTCCCTTCACTACCCCCCGATCATTCCACTCCTGTCGGGGGACGTCTCTCACAGTTCCTACCTGTCTGGAATTCCATCACCTCAGACAAGTGGGTATTACAAATTATCCAATATGGTTATTGCCTGGAACTTACCAGCACTCCCCCAACCATCCTTCCAGGGGGACGTGCAATGTCACCAGAACATCTCAACCTCTTAAAACAAGAGGTTCTCTCTCTGTTAGAAAAACATGCGATGGAACTGGTCCCATTACGTCATCAAGGGACAGGAGTATACTCCCTATACTTTTTGATTCTAAAAAAGGACGGCTCTCTCAGGCCCATACTGGACCTCAGACAGCTAAACCTCTACATTCAATCAGACCACTTTCACATGGTCACCCTCCAACAGGTGCTCCCATTGCTTCAACAAGGCGACTTTCTGTCCACTCTGGACTTAAAGGACGCCTACTTCCATATTCCCATTCACCCAGCTCACAGGAAATATCTCAGTTTTCTGGTGGACGGGCAACATTACCAATTCAAAGTTCTCCCGTTTGGGGTAACTACAGCACCAAGAGTCTTCACCAAGTGTCTAGCAGTGGTCGCAGCTCATTTAAGAAGACAACACATTCACGTCTTCCCTTACTTGGACGACTGGCTAGTAAAAGCCAAGTCACAACACAGCTGCTTACACCACACTCACAAAACAGTTCAACTGCTTCACAACTTGGGATTCACTGTCAACCTCACCAAGTCTCATCTCCAACCCTCCAACACGCAAGCGTACCTAGGAGCCACAATAGACACTTGCAAAGCTCTAGCGTACCCCAACCCAGTCAGAATACGCAACATGCAAACCCTGATATCGCAATTTCAACCACAACACTCATTACCAGCCCGAGTGTTCATGCAATTGATCGGAATGATGGCTTCTTGCATTCTAATTGCCCCCTACGCAAGACTGCAAATGCGTCCCCTTTAGGAATGCTTAGTACGTCAGTGGAACCAGGCTCAAGGTCAGTTAACCGATCTGGTGTTGGTAGACGGCCGCACCCATCGCTCTCTGCAGTGGTGGAATACACAAAACCTTTCCAAGAGGCGGCCATTCGTCGACCCGGTTCCACAGATAGAGCTCACAGCAGACGCATTGCTCACTGGTTGGGGAGCTCATCTTCAAAAACATACCATTCGGGGAATATGGACCATACAACAAAAACAACTCTACATAAACCATCTGGAGCTGCTAGTAATTTTTCTAGCATTAAAAGCTTTTCAACTACATCTAGTAGGCAAAGCTGTCCTAGTTCGTACAGACAACATGCCAGCAATGTACTACATACAAAAACAGGGGGGGGGACACACTCTCTACAGCTTTCACACCTAGCTCAAAGGATATGGAGATGGGCCATACCTCAAAAAATATATCTCCTAGCAGAACATCTTCCAGGAGTAAACAATCACATTGTAGATCTGCTCAGTCGTCAAAGACAACAGATCCACAAATGGGAACTACATCCTCAAGTTCTCCTCCCATTCTTCCAGATGTGGGGCTACCCAGAAATAGATGTGTTCGCCACACACCTCAACGCAAAATGCCCAAACTTCGCGTCCATGTATCCACACCCATTGTCCAAAGGCAATGCGCTATGGATGAATTGGTCAGGGAAATTTGCTTACACTTTTCCACCTCTCACGCTAATTCCATTTCTGGTTCGGAAGCTCAAGCAACATTCCCTCACAATGATCCTAGTTGCTCCCACATGGGCTCGACAACCCTGGTTCACCACCCTGTTGGAACTATCAATAGTTCCTCATCAAAAGCTACACCTCTCCCCCAGGCTCCTCACTGAGAACCATGGAGAGATAAGGCATCCAGATCCCAATCAACTCAGCCTTGCGATTTGGCACCTGAAATCATAGAGTTTGGCTACCTTAATCTCCCGCCAGACTGCATAAACGTCATTAAAGAAGCTAGACGCCCTACCACAAGAGCATGCTACGCAGCAAAGTGGAAACTATTTGTAATTTATTGTAATAACAATAAAAATCAATCCACTTGATGCTTCAATTCAAAACATAATTTGCTATCTTTTACACCTACAGCGTACTAAGCATATACATCTATACGATTACATCTTGCCGCAATAGCGGCTTACCTACAAAACAGACAACACTTGTCTTTGTTTCGTGTACCCGCTATCAAAGCTTTTATGGAAGGACTCAAAAGAATCATTCCTCCTAGACTTCCACCTTCCCCTGTGTGGAATCTTAATATAGTCCTTACAAGACTTATGGGCCCACCTTTTGAACCTTTGCACAAATGTGAGCTACAATTTCTGACTTGGAAAGTAGCCTTCCTTATAGCCATCACATCTCTTAGAAGAGTTGGTGAGCTCCAGGCACTAACCATACAATAACCATTTTTACAGATTCACCAAAATAAAGTGGTTCTTAGGACTAACCCAAAATTTTTACCCAAGGTCGTCTCTGCCTTTCATCTCAACCAGTCTGTTGAGTTACCCGTGTTTTTTCCTCAACCAGACTCCGTGGAAGAACGTGCTCTTCACACGTTAGATGTTAAAAGAGCAATACTTTACTACACTGAAAGAACTAAATCTTTTAGGAAAACTAAACAACTCTTTGTTGCTTTTTCACCACCGCATAAAGGCAATCCCGTATCAAAAACAGGTATTGCACGGTGGATAGTTAATTGCATTCAAATATGCTACATTAAAGCTAAACGCACCGTAACAATTCCCCCTAGAGCACACTCAACACACAAACTAGGGGCTTCCATGGCATTCTTAGGGAACATACCCTTAGATGACATTTGTAAAGCTGCAACATGGTCTACACCACACACATTCACAAAGCACTATTGTGTAGATGTGTTCGCTAAACAACAAGCTAGTGTGGGCCAGGCTGTTTTAAGAACACTATTTCAGACCACTGGAACAGATGCAGGTTAGCCACCGCTTGGGAGTAACTGCTACATAGTCTATGCTAAAGCATATGATCCACAGCTCATATGCCTCGGACGGAAAATGCTACTTACCCAGTATGCATCTGTTCTTGCCATATAGAGCTGTAGAGCCATATGCGCCCACCCGCCTCCCCGGGTACCTTTATCTGTTGCAGTATTATCTTACTTAGATACACTATATATGGACATCTCTTTCTACTCTTACTAACTCCATCATCACCCTTACGCCAAAACAATCTGGGGATGGAGTCGATGCCCATGCGCACTATCACCGAAAGGAGGAGTCACCTACCTTGTGACTACAAAGACTTCTTCGAACAAAAACAAAGTGCAAACATCCGGACCCAACACCAGATGGCGATCTATGCTAAAGCATATGGCTCTACAGCTCTATATGCCAAGAATAGATGCATACTGGGTAAGTAGCATTTTCCTTTTCTTTGGTCAATTCCACCTTTAAAAGTGTTACTATGGTTTAAATTTTGGAAAAAGGGGTCTGGATGTATCATATAAAACTGTCATCTCTGTCACACCCCCCTCTTCCAAATGAACCTGGATATCTTCGCTCTTTTTCTTTATGCCACAGGTATGGAGTGATATACTGAGGTAGCCATTTTTGGCAGCTAAGGGGCCAAAGCCTTTCTAAATCTCTGCGGGGCCAGGGGGCTTCAATGATGGCCTAACTGTTGTTCATGATTAGTCATTCGTTCAAGCCTGTGTTCAAATCTTATGTAGTCTAATTTCAACACATTTAAAATAAGTGAACATAATTTTTTAATTACTCCAAGGGATTACATGGACCGTCTCTTGGATGAAAGTGAAAGTGCTGCATCTAGTCGGGCACCTTCACCACCACCAGCCACCTCCAACAGTAGCACCAGTCAATCTGAGAGAGAGGACAGCACAAATGGCAATGGTAAGCGGATGGTTCCATTTTTTATTTCCTTTACCTATCAAAGAACACTAAGCTACAGCAGGTTTGGAAAATATTTAATTTGATCTCCTCTGTCATTAAAGATTAGGCCTCCATTATGACATTGGAATGAGTATTTTGCAAATCTAAATGTTGTTCTTCATAAGTCCGACCTTCATATTAAAGTTGCAAACCCTTTTACTAACAATGTTCTACATATTTTGATATTGCTTGTTTCCTATTCTACCTCACGAAGATAAAAGGTGAAACAGACTAAGGTTTTTTTAAAGTATGATTATTTGTCACATGGGTGTAAAAACCTTATTTTGGGGCATATTTTTATGCGCAGGAACAGCGCTGGGCGTCAGACTTTCAGGTGGAAAAACATGTTTTATGAAATGTGCATGATTGTGTTGCTTCCTGATGATGAGTACATTTTCAAGCACCTATTTGGCTCATTCGCATTATTTCGGAAACCTGTCTGGTTAAATTTTTTTAATTTCTATTGTAGACACACTACCTCTCCCAGACCCCTTTCCCTGCTTTCTTTCTCTGTTATTAATATGCCCTGAGCCCGCAAAAACCATGGCTGTAAGAAAGTGTTCTTCAGGCCGCCCTTTTATATTCACATTCACGCAGGCACACTCTTTCACTAGGCTCACTCTTTCACACAATGTTTATCTCATACACACTTTCTCCCTGAGATAACAAGTACATTTTGAGCTGAACGATTGAGTACCGGAGAGAGTCCTGCCTTTAGACTGCGGACGGATGATGCTCCTGTTTTTTTTAGGGCCCAAATCTGGGTGGACACCTGCAGCCTCTGATCTCTCAACATATTTCTCAAATACACAGAAACGCAGTATTGACTTTCTTACAGACTGGATCTGGAAACTTTTCAGCAGTACCTCTGCGCGCCAGTAGGTGGAGCGCACAGCTTGTCACTTACGCTATTCCGCTCTGGAAATTATGTGCACAGCCCATATAGGTGCCTTTCCTGCGCTGTCAGTTCCTTTCTTTCCGCTCCATCAGACGCAGATCTGGAGCGCTCTATCTCGTCTCTCAGCAACACTTAATTCAGAAATTTCGTTTAAATTTCAGTGTGCAAGAGAATGTTACCCCCAAAAACGAAAGGATTTAAGCCCTGTAGAGACTTTTTGCAAACTTATGCCTGTGATAAATCCCCATTGGTGTGCCTGTGGTCTGGTCCACGACTAAGGCATGTAGTAACTGCGCGTCAATGAACCCAAAGGCCATACAGGACTGCGAGGCAAAACACTATATCACCAAACACAAGAAGACTTCACGAAGAGACTGGTCTAAGTCGCAGTCCAAGTTGAAGGTTCGGTCCCGTTCTCGCTCCAAGAGTGAATTAAGTATCCTTGATCCTGCTTTTTGAGTGCGCCAGGTGACATATCCAGGCTTTGACCTGGGATCTGACCTCTCAGTTGGCCCAATATCAAGGGCACTTCTCCGACCATGTTCAGGTTTCGGAGGAGAATGTGAAAGATCTGCAGTGGTGATTACTGGACTCCAATCCAGACCCCTCTCCTTTCCCCACCCAGAGCTGACAGTGGTGACGATGCATCACTTCTAGCTTGGGGCAGCCACCTGGGATAGGTGGAGATCAGGGGTCTCTGGTGCAGTCCCAGTACCATATTAACTTTCTGGAACTGAGGGCCATCGGCTTAGCATTGAAAGCCTTCCTTCCGTCAGTCAAGGGGAGGCTGGTGTAGGTGCTCACGGAAAAGACCACTGCCATGTGGTAGGAGGCTATGTGCCTCTGGAAATGGCTAGACTACCAAGAAATCTTGTTGGTGGTGACCCACCTGGCAAGCTTTTTGAACGCTAGGGCAGACTAACTCAGCTGACGACATCAAGCTGATCACAAGTGGCAGTTTCACCCAGAGGTGGTCGGGGAGGGGGCAGAAACACTGGTTTGTCCCATTTGGGTTGGGGGTGTGGCCAGTACCAGTAGAAAGTCCACTGCACACCAGGGAATTCAAAATGGTTCCAAAACATAAAAAAGGATGGTGTGGCCTACCCTGACATCGAGCCATACCCTTGCCCCAGAAGGGGCACTAGTGTCTGTCTGCCTCCCTGTGGGCAGATAGGTTTGTCCCAATTGGGGAGGCTGCTCTAAACGTGCCCACAGGGTGTAGAAAGTCCACTTGACACCAGGGATTTTGCCTTTGGGGCAAAAGAAAGCTGTGTGGGTGTTGCACTCTGTATTGGCCCCACCCCTACCTCAAATGGGACAAACCAGAGTGCAACACCAGCACAACTTTATTTTTCCCAATTCTTGGTGTTAGGTGGACTTTTTAACAAAGCCAAGTGGTAGGAAGCTGGCTCTGTATATACTATACCAAAGTGAGGTATAGTGTGCTCAGAGTCCAGTGGAAGCCAAAAGGTAGGCAGAGGTAAAGTAGATAGCACCTCACTCTCTATTTGTGGTAGTGTGATCGAGCAGTAAGACTTTATCAGAGGACAGTCTTAAGCATTTGTTGTACACACTCAGTCAGCCAATGAATTCACACACTCAAGACTGAACTTCAGACCAATTGTTATTGTATAAAAATATTCTTTTAGTTATTTTATTTGCTAGAACCAAGCAAGCCTGGCACAGGTAAGTGATAAATACTTTGCAGTAAATATACAGTTGTAACAGAGTTTGGATTGTAATTGTTTATGCACTTTGCTTTGATTTACAGTACTGTTACTGAGAAATGCAATGCTTTGGAAATACAGTACATATACTTTGAATGGGCTTTTTAGTAAAATGACCGGTACATTACTTTCAGATTACTTTTCTTACACAGTGTAATATACCTGGATACTACTCTGGGACATCTCCTGTAAACAGGTAAGTAAAAGCGTTTGTTATTTAGTACAGTTGTAAAAGGATTTCTTAGATTTTCCATCTCCACACTTAGAAATTTTTCATAGAAAAACAGTCAATGTTATCCTATGGAGGAAAATAGTGTTATCGGTTCAAAGGTAAGTACTTTGTGGTGGGAGTTGGTATTCTGGGGTTAGAATCGGGGTCCCCCGGGTTCAAGGATGCAGTCTTGTTACACCCTCAGCGGCACTAGGGTGGCCAGGTGCAGAGTGCTGAGGCCCAATGTTATCCAATGGGGGATAGGGGGCCTCCTGTTGGTGGCTGCTGACGAGCAGGCCACTGGGTTGTGGGAGCAAAGCTCCTGGACTTAAGCTCAGGGCAAATCGGGGTTTAGGCCAGCACAAAAGATGCACCCTCAGCGGCACTGGGGCGGCCGGGTGCAGAGTGCTGTTTTGGCGTCGGTTGCCCTGTAGCTTTTAGTGGGGAGTCTCCGGTTTGCAAAAGCACTGCATGCTCAGGGACGAAAGTCTTCTGGGTGCGACCACCCCTTGGAGAGGTAAGTTGGGATCTTGGGGGTTGGTTAGGCACTGTCGGTTGGGCCACCAAAGGCCGTGGGGCGTCGGATGCAGGGTTGCCTTTTAGGGTCGGATCTTACCAGCTCCTGGTCGCGGTTGGGGGGACCTTCCGGTTTGAGACTGCAGGCGTCGGCTCGAGTCTTGAGGCAGGTCAGGGGTCACCAGATCTCAGATCAGGATCGCCGGGGAGACCTCCTCTTGGTGTTGGGCCACTCGGGCCGTGGGCGTCGGGTGCAGAGTGGTGCTGACCCACGGATCCTTGCGGAGCTGGAGTCTGTTTGAACAAATCCGGTGTTCAAGGGAGACATAGTCTTTGGGATTGAAGGCAGGCAGGTCCTCCGGGTTTCTCGAGGTTGCTGACTGCAGGACACACCGGGATTTCGCGGGAGCAGGTTCGAGGTGGGGACAGGCCGGTGTGGCTTGGGCCAAGTCAGTGGGCGTCCTCCTCTTGTTAGCTTCGGCACGGCTGTTCGGTCCTTCTTCTTGTAGTTTCTTGTCTGAGGCAGCAAGGTTCAGGGTGCCCCTAAATACTAGATTTAGGGGCGTTACAGGTAGGTAAAAAGGTTGGGACCAATGGGTCCCTTCCCTGGGGTGAGTACACCCCCTATTATGCCACCCTCCAGAGGGAGGGGGGCATAAGCCTTTCCCTAGTTGGCTGGGTCCCCCAATCTGCAAGACGGTGGGACTGAGAGTTGCGCTTCACCTCGCCTTCCCCACCTGAGGGGTGGAGTTGGCAGAGACACTAGTGGTAGGTCGTTTTTCAGGGGGCATCTCTAAGATGCCCTCTGTGTGCATTATTCATTAAATCTCATTGTGGGTTTAATGTGCTGAGAAGTTTGATACCAAACTTCTCAGTTTTCAGTGCAGCCATTATGGTGCTGTGGAGTTCGTAATGACAGACTCCCAGCACCATATACTCTTAATGGCAGCACTGCACTTACAATGTCAAAGAATGGACTTAAACACTGTAGGGGGTTACAGGGCTCATGCACCTGTACCCTCACCACTAGTATAGTGCACCCAGCTAGAGGGGTGACTGATCTATGCCAGGGCAGTGGGTTGTAGGCATGGCACACAGGGATGTGTGCCATGTCGACTCTTCACTTTGTTCTGCACCAAAACACGCAGCCTGCAAAGGTAGTGTGTGAGTGTAAAGGTACAGGGCCTCTAAGGGTGGCACAATAAGTGATGCAGTCCTTAGTGGTCTTCCCTGGTCACAGTGCCCTGGGTACCTGTGGTACCGTTTACCAGGAGCTGACCTGTGGCCAGAGATGCCAATTTGGTTTTGTTTTCAATGCAGTTTTAGGGAAAGAACATAGGCCCTAGGTACCTGATTAACAGGAGCCCAGGGCACACTCAGTCAAAGCACATCAGCAGTTCAGCAAAAAGGGGGGGCAACCATGCAGAAAGAGGGCACTTTCTCACACAAGTTGCTGGATTTATCAATACCATTCTGTTCAGCATTTGAATTATATTTTCACTCTCCGAGCAATAGTTATGCATCCATAACATATTGCCATGTTAGCCTATGAGGCCAACTATCTTCAAGGGGCAATATTAAATGTGCAATTTCTTCCTCACCAGAGTTTATAAAACCTCTTTTATAAAGCCCCTGCTCATAGTTACAGGACCCCCCACCCCTGGAACACCTAGTGGAGACCTTGGGGTTCCTAATATGCAAAAACTATTTTGGTTATTTCTTCACAGTGCCCACAGCATCAAAGGCGAATTTGTAGTGAATTTCCTACACTGGGGAAAAATAAAATGGGCAGCTTTCACTCACCAGGGTTTATAAAACCTCTTTTATAGGGACCCTGCTTATATTTACATGACCCCACCCCTGTAACACCTAAGGGAGACCTTGGGGTTATCCACAATGTAAAAATAAGGTAGATTTTCACTTTTAAAGTGCCCATACCAACAAAGTCGAGTTTGCAGTGAATTTTACTTTTAAAAGCAGTCTTGCAACACAGGGCTGTAATCACCCCAACCACCCCCCTAGTGGGGGAGGTTGGGGGGCCCAGACTGTTGAGTCCTTTTAGGGTTTGGGGCATGGCTATGCCCATGGTGGGCAAACCCCACCCCTATATTTGTTTTATTTTTTTCCCTGGCATCTAGTGGGCTTTCTGCCTTAGGGCACGGGGGGCAGATTGGGGGTAATAACCCCCAACTGCCCCCTCGGGGGGCAGAAAGACTGAGTTCTGTTTGCGGTTGGGCCATGGCCAGCCCCCACCCCTTTATTTTATTTTTTTTAATAATATTTTCCCTGGCATCTAGTGGGCTGAAAGACTTATTTATTTTAAACTATTTTTTTTGTTTACATATAACTTAAAACTATAGCTGCCAGGACATAGTACATCAGAAGTAGACAATTGTCCATGCACTATGGTAGTACAGAGTAAACAGATTAATGGTGTCATTCTGACATGTACAGCCAGAGTGCATAACATATTGTAACATAGCATTTGTCCTCTTCAGCTATCAACTAACAAACCCCATCACCCAACTCCCCCATCTTTGGTCACCCCTTGCCCGGCTGTCATATGTAGAGTTCTATAATGACCAGTAAGATCTTGAGTTCTCCCCTGCAGTTCCATATCCCTCCCAGGGTGCTTCCTTCCTCTGAATCCTCCCGAAAGACTTACATTTTGGTGGGGTAGGTGGAGCATAACCTCTTGCCTATGGGGCCACTCCCCAATTCCTGTTGTCTAGTGGGTGGATCCCTGCTTGGGGATCGCTCTCCTGTGGCAATCCTCAAGCAGGCATCCACTGGACAAAGATACCATTGGAAAGGGAAGATTCTCCCCTTTCCAATGCTACCCCTTCCAAGACAATCTGCTTGGTGGGGGCTAAGATATGCCCCCAATCCCCAAGCACAAATAAAGGGAAACGAGCCCTTAGGCTCACTTTCACTTTCGAATGTAATGACATCAACGTGCACTGTGCTCCGATAGTCACTACAAACGGGAGGGAGGAGGGGCTCCGTCCGCTCGGGAAGCTCTTCCCTAGCAGCCCAAGCAAAATCTAAAAAAAAAAAGGAAATCTTCTGGTGCAAAGCACCAGAGAGTGCTTTATAGCCCTCCCTAGTGTTGGCCAGTGACCGGCAGACGCACTTAAGGGGTTAAGAAGCTCAGGCATGAAAATAGAATTCTGGTATTGCCATAGGTTTGTCTGTCACCCTAGGCAGATGACCATCTCCTCAATGAGGCACCCTTCCTTAGTAGAGTAAGCAGCTAGTCATAAGATTTAAGGAGTTCACAAAGGATTTGTACCCTGTAAGTTTACAGATGGGCCTTATCAGTAGGGTTTGGTGTTACCAATCCAGAGAGGAGCAACCAATGCTTTTCTTTTTTCAACACTAACATAAGCCTCACACCTCTAGACATGCTTGTTTTGCAGGTGTTTCAATAGTTAAGAAAAGTCAGACAGTCTAACTCTATTCAGCTCTTCAGACATACACCATTAAGCGCGCTCTATTCAGTAATATTTTATTGTAATGCATGTTGTGCAGTTTATATTGACACACTACATGCTCCCTTTCTTTCTTGCCACCCTTAGATCCTTATACCATCTACTCTTCTCTGCTCAGCACCGTCTCTGCTGCCATTCCTCTTCTTCCTGCCCTCTCACCTCCTTCACTACCAACATTATATTGTCATCTAACTAGTGGCTCTCTCCTCCTTTGCAATTCTCACCCGTCAGCAACACTTTCTCCATTTCGGAGGATGTTTGGACTTGATTGCTTGAAATCTGATGCTTTTCAATTGTTTAAGGGTTGCTTTCACTTTCGAAACAATAAAGTGTTCGAGGCATATGAGCTGTAGATCATATGCTATGCATAGATCGCCAACTAGTGTTGGGTCCGGATGTTTGCACTTTGTTTTTCTTCGAAGAAGTCTTTCCAGTCACGAGGTAGGTGACTCCTCCTTTCGGTGATAGTACGCATGGGCATCAACTCCAATGTTAGATTGTTTTTTTCCGCCATCGGGTTCGGATGTTAGTTGCAGCGCTCCGGTTAAACACCGTTCCTTCGGTTTCCCTCGGAGCGCAAGACACTCTACCTCGACGGTATTGTTTCCGATCGCGTATTCCATTCTTTGTGTGTCGTGTTCACTGATAAAAAACCCTCTTTCGATTGGAGAGCTCGTGGTGGGCCGTCGGGCCTACCCGCGTCGGTTCGACTCAGTCGATGGAACGAACTCCATTTAAATTCTGCCCTCGTTGCCACGCGAAGTACCCGCGCACGGACTCACACGAAGTGTGTAACCTGTGCTTGTCCCCTGAGCACAGTGAACAGGACTGCGACGCGTGCAGGGCTTTCTGCTCCAAGAAAACGCTTTGCGACCGTCGGGCTCGACGTCGTGACATGCAGAGCCAGCACACAGGCTCTATTCCGGACCGCTTCAGAACTGAATCGGAGGAAGAAGCCGGCGATGCTATCTGCGCCGAGGAGGAACAGGAACCGATCTCCATTTCAGAGTACGGCTCCGAACAGGATGAAGACATCCCACATGGACAGCGTACTGTAAGTACAGATCCTCCCTCGCCCCGAAATCCACCTCAACCGAAAAAGAAGGCTCCGGACCAACCCGTGCCCCCGGGCTCCGGTCGGCACCGAGACCACGCTTGAGACGCCCCGCTTTCTGGCTCGGCACCAAAGCCTACAAAAAAGCCTTCCGGCTCCGAAAAGCCTCACCCCAATTCGGGCACCGACACGAAAACCGCGGGATCGAAGTCTAAGTCCGGCTCCGACCCACAACACTCGGCACCAAAACGCACTACGGATCCAAAAACACCAACCCCGAAGCCGTCGGCACCGAAATTTTCTGTGTCGAAACAGCCTGATGCACCGAAGTCACCAAAAAAGCACCGTTTCGACGATCTGCTCGATAAACCGGACCCGAAACAGAAAGTGTTGTACATTCATCCCACTACTGGACATATTATCACCAAAGTGACTTTAAAAAGGAAAACTGATGCAGAAGATGAATATCACAGTCCTTTAACGAAGAGAACGGTTGGAACTAACCCTTCCCCTCCTCCTCTTCCTCTTCATTTTCCATCACCCCCTTCTCAGTCTCTACCTGTGCCAACTTCACCTGAGCATTCACCACCACATACACCTGACAATCAGGATGATGGGGATGACAATGGTAATGGGGATGATGATGATATTCAGCCAGTGCCTACAGACCCATGGGGGGACTACAACACTGACTCACCAACAGGCAATGATCCTGACTTATACCCTACCAAGCCCTCTCCACCAGATGACAGTGTAGGATACATTGAATTGCTGGGTAGAGCTGCTAATTATCATGGGGTGCAGCTCCATAAAGAGTCCCTCGAAGAGGATTTCCTCTTTGAAACCCTTAGCAGTACACAAAAATCATCACACACGTTACCCATGCTCAAAGGAATGATTAGGCATGTCGACGATATATTTAATGATCCGGTCAGGGCACGTATCCTTACCCCTAGGGTAGATAAAAAATATAAGTCTGACCCAGTGTACATAAGGGGACAATTACCATTGGATTCATTAGTGGTATCCAACGCACGTAAAAGAGCCAACTCCCAAACTACAGGAGATGCTCCACCCCCAGATAAAGAATCTAAGCTCCTTGATGCTTCAGGAAAAATAGTGGCCTCTCAGGCAGCAAACTTCTAGCGCATATCTAACACACAAGCATTGCTAGCCAGATACGACTGTGCACACTGGGACGAAATGGAACAATTACTCCAATTTCTACCACAAGAGTATAGAGGGTCAACTGATTTCTAATAATCAAATTAGATGTTCCCTGGATGCTGCAGACACAGCTGCTAGAGTGGTAAACACCAGTGTCCTTTTAAGAAGGCACGCCTGGCTACGTATATCTGGGTTCAAATCAGACGTCCAAACCTCCATACTAAATGCACCTTTTGATAAGGAGCACCTCTTTGGCCAAGTGGTAGATTCTTCATTAGAGAAAATGAAAAAGGACACCGAAGTGGCCAAATCCATGGGAGCCCTTCAGTCAACACAAGGCCGTGGTTCTTTTCAGCGCTCATTCTATCGAGCAGGGTCCAAAACTGCTTCCTCAGACACTACATCCACCTACAAGGGTAATAACCAGCCCTCTGGCTCTAAAACCTACTTCAGAGGGAATTACAGAGGAAACAACGGCAAAGGCAGAGGTTCAAACACACGCACCTCCCCCTCCAATACAAAACAGTGACATACCTGTACCCCCACCCCCCCTTGACCACTCAACACCGGTCGGGGGAAGACTGTCAGATTTCCTACCAACTTGGCAGTCAATAACAACAGACAAATGGGTTTTAGAGATTATCTGTTCTGGTTACTGCCTGGAGTTCATCTACACTCCTCCAAACATTCCTCCAAAGTCACACAAACTTTCACAGGATCACCTACACCTCCTCAAACAAGAGGTACAGTTGTTACTTCTAAAAGGAGCTATAGAACCCGTACCACTACATCACCAAGGGTCTGGAGTGTACTCCTTTTACTTCCTAATACCCAAAAAAGACGGCTCACTCAGACCAATATTAGATCTCAGGGAGCTAAATTTTTACATACAGTCAGACCATTTCCACATGGTAACACTTCAACAGGTACTGCCTCTTTTGCAAAAGGACGACTTTCTGTCTACTCTAGACTTAAAGGACACCTACTTTCATATTCCAATCCACCCTGCTCATCGCAAATTTCCCAGATTTGTGTTAGCGGGCCAACATTACCAGTTCAAGGTACTTCCATTTGGAGTCACCACTGCCCCCAGAGTCTTCAAAAAGTGTCTGGCGGTAGTAGCTGCTCACCTGAGAAGACAAAGCATCCATGTATTCCCATATTTGGACCACTGGCTCATCAAAGCCAGCACGTACCAACAACGTCTCAAGCATACTTCCATAACCTTTCAGTTACTACATCAACTAGGGTTCACAGTCAATGTGCTAAAATCACATCTTCGACCAGACAAGACTCAGAACTACTTGGAGCCACTTTAGATACTCAAAAGGCTCTAGCGTTTCCCAACGCAGCCAGAATTTGCAACATTCAGGCTTTAGTTCTCCAGTTTCAACCCAATCAATCACTTCCAACTCAGGTTTATATGCAACTGCTGGGGTTGATGGCATCTTGCATCATGATCGTTCCCCATGCCAGGTTGCACATGCCTCCACTTCAGGAATGCTTAGCCAATCAGTGGAACCAGTCAAACGGTCTATTAACCGATCTAGTGTTGGTAAGCGGCCGTGCTCATCGCTCTCTGCAGTGGTGGAACACACAAAATTTGTCAAAAGGACGGCCGTTCCTAGACTCGGTTCCACAGATAGTACTGACAGCGGACGCGTCCCTAACTGGCTGGGGTGCTCATCTACAACAGCACACAGTGCAAGGCTTGTGGAGCCAACACCAGAGGTTGTTTCACATCAGTCACCTAGAGCTACTTGCAATATTCCTAGCACTCAAGGCGTTTCAAACTCACTTAAAGGGAAAAGCTGTCCTAATTCGTACAGACAACATGACAGCCATGTATTACATACAAAAACAGGGGAGGGGCACATTCTCTCCAACTGTCCAGCTTGGCCCAAGACATCTGGAGGTGGGCAATTCACCACAAAATGTATCTCCTAGCGGAACATCTCCCAGGAGTCGACAACCAGATTGCAGATCTCCTCAACTGGGAGAGACCGCAAATACACGAATGGGAACTCCACGCTCAGGTCCTCCTTCCATACTTTCAACGTTGGGGAGTCCCTCACATAGACCTGTTCGCCGCATACCAAAACGCAAAATGCCCAAACTTCGCGTCCAGGTATCCACACCCATTGTCCAAAGGCAATGCACTATGGATGAATTGATCAAGGATATTTGCTTACGTTTTTCCGCCTCTCCCACTCATTCCATTAGTGGTTCAGAAACTCAAACTCGCGTCCCTGACACTAATCCTAGTTGCTCCCACATGGGCATGGCAACCGTGGTTCACAATCCTATTGGAACTCACTAGTTCCTCATCAAAGATTGTCTTACACCCAATCTTCTCACACAGAGCCATGGAGACATAAGACATCCGGACCCCAGTCAACTCAATCTGGCGATCTGGCTCCTGAAGTCTTAGAGTTTGGCTCTTAATCTACCGCCAGACTGCATGAATATTATCAAAGAGGCTAGACGTCCTACTACAAGAGCCTGCTATGCAGCAAAATGGAAGCGGTTTGTAATATACTGTAATTACCACATCAACCCGCTCAATGCTTCTGTACAAAACATTGTTATTTATTACATCTACAGAGGTCCACTTTAGCGTACACTTCCATACGATTACACCTGGCTGCAATAGCTGCACACCTACAGAATAGGCAACATCTATCTCTTTTTAGAGTGCCTGTTATCAAAGCCTTTATGGAGGGACTCAAGAGTCATTCCCCCCAGACGTCCACCTGCTCCAGTATGGAATCTCAACATTGTCCTCACTAGACTAATGGGTCCACCCTTTGAGCCATTGCACAGATGTGAACTGCAATTTCTCACATGGAAAACTGCTTTCCTTGTGGCTATCACATCACTCAGGAGAGTGGGTGAGCTTCAGGCATTAACTATAGAAGAGCCTTTTTTTACAAATATACCAAAATAAAGTGGTTTTTTGGACTAATCCTAAATTCCTTCCTAAAGTCATTTCTGCTTTTCACATCAATCAATCTGTTGAGTTACATGTGTTCTTCCCTTACATTAGATGTAAAGAGAGCATTGCTGTATTACATAGAAAGGACAAAACCTTTCCGTAACACAAATCAACTTTTTGTCGCTTTTGCTCCACCACACAAAGGCAATTCCATATCAAAATCAGGAATTGCAAGGTGGATAGTCAAATGCATTCAAATATGCTACGCAAAAGCAAAACTAACATTAACAGTTCCCCCTAGAGTGCACTCTACACGCAAACTAGGGGCTTCTATGGCATTCTTAGGAAATATACCCATAGATGACATATGCAAAGCTGCAACATGGTCTACACCTCACACATTCACAAAATACTATTGTGTAGATGTGTTAGCAAGACAACAAGGTAGAGTGGGCCAGGCAGTTTTACGTACACTATTTCAGACCACTGCAACAGATGCAGGTTAGCCACCGCTGTGGGAGACAACTGCTATATAGTCAATGCATAGCATATGATCTACAGCTCATATGCCTCGAACGGAAAATGCTACTTACCCAGTATGCATCTGTTCTTGGCATATAGAGCTGTAGAGTCATATGCGCCCACCCACCTCCCCGGGTACCTATACCTGTTGCAGTAACATCTTATTTAGATACATGCATTCATGGACATCTCCTTTTACTACTCCTACTATCTCCATTATCACCCTCTGCGGGAAAGCAATCTAACAATGGAGTCGATGCCCATGCGCACTATCACCGAAAGGAGGAGTCGCCCACCTCGTGACTGGAAAGACATCTTCGAAGAAAAACAAAGGGCAAACATCCAGACCCAACACTAGATGGCGATCTATGCATAGCATATGACTCTACAGCTCTATATGCCAAGAACAGATGCGTACTGGGTAAGTAGCATTTTCCTTCACTACTCTGACAGTCTATGCACTGCCACAACACTCATGCATAAAAGCATTGGCAGAGCTAGTAGGTCTGGTTTTAATGTGATCTATGCATTCACAGACATGAACACATGCTGTTTGCATGTGTTAGCACATTAAGCAAGACTTACTGTCTTTGCTAATGCTTGTTTAGGTTGCATTTGTGTACTGCTGATGTAGTGGGGTTTTTTCAGCTTTTTTTTTTTTTTGTGCTGGTGAACATGATGTTTTAATTTGTTTTGTTCTGGTATCATAGTGGTGAGGCTCAAATTTGGATTTGCACCAGACTCAAGTCAGTCAGGCAACAGATATACCTTTTTTTGTATTGCATACTATTGGAACAAAAAAGGTTTTCAGCAAGTGGCAGTGGTGGAGCAATTTGAAGGGGCGCCTTTGTTGGGTGTTTTGTTATGGACTTCTGTTAATCAATATGCTGGGGCGGTCTTAGCTGTGCAGGATCAGGGATAACTATTAAGATCGCTGACCTGAAGTGTTCAAACAAGAGTCTGGCATGTTTACTAACTATCTTGTACTTATGTTTAGCATCTGGTTTGTGAGGAGAGAGCCATGTGTGGATGGGAAGAGAGCATGTAGTGCAATCTGCAACAAAGGCGTGTTCTACATAGACGTTACATTTGGCACCCAGTTTGGTAAAGTTCTGTTAAGGAATGTATTTTGGTTCAGCCAGTTTGTTAAATGAAAACTGCCATTACAAGTTATTTTGTTTTCACTCTTGGTTAGTCTTCTCCAGTATCTAAGGGAAAGCGATATGTGGGATCAAAGTAAACACAAGTTAATAAACATTACTCTTAGTCCTTCGGCCTTGCTCCTATCTCCCTTCATTTAACTCTCAGGCATTTTTCTTCTCTATGACTTAATTATAGAAATGAAGAGAAGGAATCTGTGGTTTGCGCTGGACCAGGCTGCAGATGAAGAACAGGTTGATTTTACCCTCCCCAATCTAGATCCTTTCCTCTATGTCCAAGCCCTTCTCGTTCTCTTGTGGCATTCACCACAACTTCTTCCTCTCTCCGGTGATCTTCAACCTGCACATGGCGCCCCTTGGTCTCTTACTGACTGGCAGGGATGTCCAGCTCTATCAGTGTGTTAAAACCATTCCACTCTACTTGAAGGTCTCCTCTAGGCAACAGAGCACAAATGTCACACTGTCTGACAGGCGACCCACACCTCACCCTCAAACCTGCTTCCTACAGCCACAGCCAAGTAACAACCCCGCTATTCACCCTGAGGATCAGCCAGCTCCCCACGGCATGCTTGTTGGCTCCCCATCCTTTTCCTGAGTGTCAACCAAGGGGTGATGTATTGAGGTGGATTTGCCCATTGCACAAAGCCGCTTATCTATCCTCGGCACTCGGGTTTTCACTCCAGGGATGTCACATATTTTCTCTTTGTGATGTTGTCCCAATCTTGGATCAAAGTATTAAGCTATCCTGGACATGCTTACCTCTTGACATCAACACTAAAAAGTATCTATGGCTACAGCAGTGAGCCCGAATCAAGCTCGTCACAATGTCTTTTTTGTGCTTCTATTCCTAATGTTTCATGGCACTGGTCTTCTCTAGCACCTATCTGTTTTTCTAATTATTCTGAATATCTGCTAAGCATTTCTATTTTTATCTACTGTAAACTAAATGAGATTGTGTTAGTCACCAGTGATAGCAAGCAATGGCAAGCACAAGTTTGACTTTCTGCATTAAATATGGACATCATCGCTGGATGACTTCTCAACAGTGTTAAATACTTAGGTTTCACCATAAAGGCTAACCTCTACCTCAGCACTCAAATAACATGTCACTAATAATGTCTGATGCACCAAATAAAGGCCTTTCGTGAAACTTTGGAATGTTATGCAAACACTGATCCTATCTTTTTTAAACAGAGGTAACAGATTGCTGGTTGGTCCCCTTGAGACACACTTGACCTTCCGGAGGAACGCCCTCCATACTGGTGCCTGTCAGATTAAAGGTCTTATTAAGTACCATGGAATCACACCTACATTCAGGGAACTCCTCTTTCTCCCTCTGTACCATGTTGAAGACCAGCTGTCATTGACGAGGAGGCAGTCAGTTCATGCACTTTATTATACCTGGTTACCAAGATTAGGATTTCTACTGGATCTTGCAACACCCACAGCGGAAGCATCATCGCCAAACTTGAGACCTGAAAATGCAGAAAGGAAATGACTAGACGTGAGACCTTCTGCTATGTGCGAGGATCTAGATCTCCATACTATCTCCACCTATGAATCTCCTAATGTACATCTCATAACACTCTGACTGCCCAGTAACCACACTTCTCCTAAAGTGAATCTCTGCCACGGGCCGTCCTGTCTGCTACAAGGACTGCACTAGTTGTATAAAAGCAGCGGTCTCAAATGACTAAAAGTATACTTATATCTATGGTGAGGAACATATGCCTATTAGAACAAAGATCAGACCATAGTTTGCCAGGAATGGGCCTGGAATTTAGGACAATTTGATGGTAGTCTTGTGCTCACAAATTGAAATACTGATAGAATGGGGGACGTTCTGTGCTAATAGTTGGAGGCCAGTGACTATTTAAAGGACGGTTCAAGAGTGAGATAGGTTGGTAGTTTAAAACTGATTGGTAACCACTAATCCTGATTCGTGTAAATAAAATTATACAGAATTAAAAATGTTGGTTTCATTGCCCTAATCTAATGCAATGTAGCCCATGCAAGGCATCGTTTTTTGTGTTTTATCTCTTTTTGCAACTTTTGACTGTATCTTAGTGGCTTATATTTATTTTAGATATGTATTTTCAGAAGAACATTTGTACTAATTTACAAACTGATTTTTCATTTTTTAGGGGTCTCGTCCAATGGTCTGTTGGAATTGTCGAATAAAGATGAAATAAACATGGAAGGATTACATTCAAATGGCCCTACTTGTGGTAAAAAGGAACATCTTAATGCAAATACCAATGGCCATGACAGTGGAAATACCAGTAACCACAAAAAAATCCATCTAAATACAAGAAATGAAAATGATTTTGAAGAGTCAAATGACAGATCTGCAAAGAGACCAAGAATTGACAGCAATGGTAAAGGAAGCTCAAACTCTCTGGAGTTTTTCCAAGGAGCAATTTCACACAGAACATGTGAAGAATTAGATACTTTAGATGGCTGAACTTTAAATGACTTTTTATTCCATGGAGAGATTTTGGGAAATTTGAAAATTTTCAGGGTTGATGGGCGACCTTAACACTAATCAGTGACTTTACATTTGTCAAACTTTGTGTACAGTTTTTAGTTGTTAAAGGTATTTGTGCAACAAGTGAGTGGTAGTGTTCTTGAATTAAAAGCTGCATATAGCAAGACTATTTATTTTGACCGTGTTCCCATTCTAATGGTAGGGTTCGGAAGATGTAAACCATGACATTGTTTTAAACATTGCAGTTTGTTTAGGCTTCCTTTATGTATGAATGTTTATTTAATCAGTGTAGCATTCCGTTTAATTCTTGTATAATAATGACCTTTAAGGACATTTGCTTCTCATATAGATTTAGTGTAAAATTAAGGAAATCCCATGAATCCTGAAAGTTATATTGGCCTCATTTTTATATATAGAATTTAAAAAAATAAACCAAGTCAGGTTTGTATATGTAAATTGTTGACATCAATGATGTCTTTCCATATTCCTATCTGGGCTTAAGAAATACATTCAGTATTTTTCCAGATTTCTTTGTAGCCTTCGAAAGATTTTTTTTACAGTACTTTGTCTTGATTCAGCTGTCCTTTCTTAAAACAAAGCTTGTATAATTGTTTTTCTTAACGTGTATATTTGGTAAGTTTTTTTATTATAGGAGGACATTCTGCCAATTTATTATTGAAAACCATTTTTGTCATCACAAACAATCCTCTTTAGGAACATTGTCAGTGTTTCTTTGCTTTTTGTGTTTTTGCAATCATCTGCCAACCATATTTCTTGTTTTTTGCTCTTTGCTCAAAGATGTGAGGAAAATTAGGACAGTGCAACTAAGCATCACTCTTACCACTTTGTTTGTATTTGAGTTTAAAATTGGTTGAGTCAGTTATTTTTCACCTTTACACAAAAAAATCATGGATTTCAGCTGTCCCCCTTAACATAAATGGAAGAGTATAATTTGTTTGGATGGTTGGATTACAGTGGTAACTATTGGCTCTTATTTTACAAACAAATTTGGATATTAAGGCTTCATTACTAGTAACATTCATATACATCATAAGTTAAATATACTTGGCAAGAAAAGTGCGCACAGTACCTAAAACGAACATTAATAACTCAGTAGTTCCCAGTTTAAAATTTCAGCTCTTGAAATTTTCCTTCAGTCTAATCATTGTGATATGTTTGTGTATGCAGTAGATTCTTGCCTTGCTAATGATTAGGGCAATATTATAGGGTTTTCTGAAACACAAAGGGCTTGCTCATAATAACTTACAGATACAGCAACAATCTGTACACCAATGTAAATCAGTGACACTTTTTAACATCCTGTATGGAATGCTGAGGTTAGTGCAGCCACTAGGCAGCGTAGAATACAGGAATTAACGAATGTGGTTGCCCTACATTTTAAGCTTAGTGGAATCACACAGCAGGGACATAAACGTGTGTGCGTGCAAACATATAAGGGGGTGAAATTGCAGTATGGTGGTTATTGGCTCATATGCTGAGGGCTACCTTCGCTGATACCTGTTCTTTCCCGAAATTATACGCCCTCTTGTTCATAATATCAATGTTGATAATTAAAAGCTATTTAGACCCTGGCAAAGGGCAGTATTTAAATTACTGGATCCAAATATTTATATTGTCTACGAGAATGTTATTAATGTAGTTGTTTATACATTACAGCTTCTGGATATTGCTTCCTGATTCTTACTCATTCCCGTTAGTTCAGATAGTAGTACCCCTGAAACATAGCTACACATTTGCTTCTCTGTGTTGGTTTTAAGTGCCAATCAAAGGAAAAGGATTAGGTGATCGAAAAGTGTCTAAACCTGCAGTTATTTTGGTCCACATTTTCCTCCATAATGCATCTTCGTTTTTGTGATTTCATACCAAAATACTTATACTCTGGATTAGACATTTTCACTCAGCAATGTTAATTTTCTGTTTTTAAAGTAGTTAAGAATAACTACTTCCTCTTTCTTCATCCTGCGATAAATCTTTCATTGATCTACCAAAGTAGCATTGCTTTATGAACATTCTATTTATATTTTTTCTGGTCCTCTTTTTAAGATCCAAAGTATGGTAGCCTTATATCAAAGATGGTCTTTCGAAAATGTTTCTTAAACAAGATTGTTCAGTGTTTTTAAACCTTTTGCAACTTGTAGTCAGATAAGTATATTTTGAATTTATTTTAATGCAGTTTGTGAGGTGGTCGTCTGCTTACAGGCACATTTTATAGGAACTTATTTTAATAAAAACATTCTCAGGTTTCTTTGCAGACTAGAGCATGGTACATGTTTTAGATATTTTGCTTGAGTATAAAAACTTGCCTTTTCATGTATTCTAAGAAATTAAAATCAAAAGAAGACTGTACACATTCCATTAATTTCTACAACAATGCAATTCTTACCTATCGCTTATGAATATTTAATTGTAACTAGCATTTTGTTTACATGTGTTGTACGCAATATGTGGTTTGTCATTGTTCAAAATGAAGCCACCCTAACTTAAGTCATTGCACTACTAGTACTATTTGAATTTCTGTTGTTATAGCTTTGGTATTTTAGTAAAACATGCAGTATTTAATACACCTTAAAATGAGTTTGTTAACTGGCTCATAAGTACAAAGCCACTGCTTTCTTCTTGATACTCTGCATTTTATCCAACTTAATCATGGTTTCTCCATGTCAAACATGTCCTGTTTCATGAAGTGCTTTCTGAAAAGTTCGCCTGGGTTTTAAAGAATTCAGTAACCTATTTATAAATGCTTTGCACATCTTTCTATTAAAGTCAAATTGGCATTTAAATGAACAGTGGTTACGAATCAGATTTTATAAGTCTTTTTGAAGCATCGTTTTGCACTGTTGGTATTTCCTCAAATATCCCTGCCTAATTCTTGTCTGCAAATCTTGGAAACATATTAAAATATTTTTTAAGAAAAAACATGGTCTTTGTCATTAAGATTTTCTGTCAATTGTTTTCATACACCAGGAACTTTAGTGTGCGCCTTTGCAAGAAATCTAGACATAGTTTCTAGAAAAGAGGGTTGGATTAAGGAGCGGGCTGTGAGTGCATGTGTTTTCCTTCTAAGTGTGTAAAAATGCCATTTAAAATCAGTGAGTTTACATATGCTTATAGTGAAATATTTAATGTATTTCTGTTCAGGCTTTCTCATAAATATTTAAATTAAAGGGTCTCAGTATATGAGAGAGTGTACTTGCTCTGTGGTACATTACAACCGACAGATAACCCATTATGTTCTCATCAGTTCAAGCCAAATTGCAAATTACAACCTTGGACCCCTGGTCCGAACGAGCTTCCACATGCTCTTTTTAAATCAAATGCAGTGAAAGTAAGTAAACTCCAGTATACAACTATGCACTCCTGCAACAGGTGATCCCAGAGTCAAGGAGGGGGATCAATAATCAATCCAATCTTTAAGGATGGCAATAGGCAACAGCTGGAAAATGATCACCTAACATCCCTCCAAGACGTGGAGGCTAAATATTTTGCCAGTCTGCTACTTAGTGATCTGTTGGAATCTGCAAATGTCAATAAGATTGTACCCCCAAACCAAACAGGATTCACTCAAGGAACAGGCACTGAAACCAACTTATTGGTTGTATCACTAATAATGGATAAACGTAAACACAAGAAACAGCCGCTTTATTTGTGTTACATGGTTATAAGTCTACTTTTGATTGAATGAGTTGTAACCTTGTGTGCCAAAAGTCATCACTCTGGGGTATCTTGGCCCCTCATAAAAGCAATCCAGCTGCTATATACAAGCACGAGGGTGAGAATTGGACATGAATCTATGCTATCAAGGAAAAAGTGACACATTAGTGCCTAAAGCAAGGCTGTGTTCTTGCTCTAGATTTATTCAACTTGTTTTTAGCTGACCTTTCGACCGAACGGGATGCTGTAAATTCTCATGCACCACAAACAGGATCTATGGTCATTTCAAACTTATTATATGCGGACGATGTTATATTGATAAGCCAGACAAAAATCGTCCTGCAATGACTCGTAGACCAGCTTTGCATATACTCGTCAACAAACGGCATGACAGTTAACTCAAAGAAAACAAAGGTCATGTAAGTGAATGGCAGAATAAATAAAAGGTATTAATGGAGTCAACCTACTATAGCAGACAACAACTTATAGATACCTGGGAGTTCTTTTTGATGGTAGAGCCACTTTCAAACAGCATATAAAGGATTTGAAGAGAAAAGGTGTTTCCTTGACCCAGGCAATCCGTACCCTACAAAGAAGTTTAGATGTTCCAAGCTATACACCCCTATTGAAAGTTATCACAGCAAGGCTCATTCCGACGGTTACATATGGTAGTGAAGTACCTCGAGGCAGAGATTCAGCACTTATAAATCTAATCTCTTCAAAAGTATTCAGATCACTGTTCCACCTTCCTCTGAAAGCATCGCCAGCTCAGAGAAGATTGGAGTTTGGGCTCGTCAATCAACTGCGAGGAAAGTGGCCTACGTAAAAACCTTGAACAAAATAAGGTCAGCCTCAGAAAGTCAATTATGCCAAGCTCTGTGGCAGGAGATACAAAGGAATGAAATGGCACCAGCCCACCTCTACCTAGATTAAGCTATTAAAGAACTGTGAATCCAAGCAATATGGGCAAACTCCCCTTCCCCAGCTGCTTTTAAAAAATTTGTCAAAATTACAGTAAAGAAATGATCACTTCTCAACAATAAAGAGAAATTAGCCAGTAGATTCATGCCTGAACCGTGATAAAGCATGTTTATTTAAGAATGATTTTGCTTGGTCAAATCCTGCTCATTGCCTGCCAGTTACTTAAACATACTTAAAAACATGACTAACATTGTGTCTCGTTGAACACAGAGTTTTTAAACTGCTTCGTAAAAGCATCCAGAAAAGGTCACAAACTCGTGAAGTTGAGACACATACGATAAGAGAGGGAAAAATTACTAATGTGTTTTGATAATGTGAAAAATAATAATGCAGTTGGTGGGTTTTTAGCAAAATATGATTTGAAAAGATTGCTCTATTGAAATGAGACTTGCTATGTTTTCTCAAACGTAAATCTGAAACTACAAGGAGAAGCTGCCTGTTTATTAATGAAATATGATTAGACTATGCTTATGAAAATAGTGAAATGTTTATATATTAGTCTTCTTAAGCGTTTGTTTCTCGAATGTTTTAACGTTAGCACGTTTTCCTTAGAATATGCTGATTTTTTTGTAGTTTTCCCAAGTAGGCCTTAAAGAGTATTGTCTTTCTGTTCTTGGCCTTAGAGAAATGTATTTTGTCCTCCATTATTTCCTTCGAATAAGAATAAAATGCTGACTTGATTGCTCTAGTTACAAGTATTATCACTGAAGTTTCTTTCTTACAGTTTGAATATTCTCTCACTATGAACAAATTGTGTCAACCTTGTTGTAAGCTAACTTGGAAGTGAGCGTGTGGACATGTTGAGTTGCAAATGTGCTTCCTATTTCCGAGGGATTTGATATTTGCCATTCTTAGAAAACCGCAGACAAGGAACAAAGATATTACATGACGGTTCTGGATTTTTTGGGCTGGAAAATGATCATTCCACGATCACACCATGGATCTCAACCAGTAGAAACCATGCAAAATTGTGCAAAGCTGCTTTGTGGGCAGGAACTGGGAACATTTCTAGGTATAATTGCCCCGTGTGCGGCTATTTTCCTTGCAAATCTTGGATGTGACATGCTGTCAGTCTGAATTCTGACTATCCTGAACTGAACTCTCCTGATGTTTCACCCTGAACTTCATCAGTTGGTGAAGTTGGGCAGGCTATACCTTTCGGCTGAAGGGTTAGCTTTTCAAGCTACTGCATGCTGTGCTTTAGTCCATTCTTGCGTCTCCGTCTTGATAATCTACAACTGAACTTTGGTTTGTATGATTCTTGAGTTGCATACTGAAATTGTAATGCATATTCTTTCTCTCTTACTCTCATCCCTCACGCCAGTTATTTGATTATTGATATATGTTACTTTGAAATGTAATTGTCGTGATTTTACTTGTATTCAATTGATTAACCAAGTAATGAGAATTCTAATGTGCTTTTGTGTATTTGACCATTCATCTTAAAGTTTAGATAAATTTACCTTGATAACTATTCTGTTTGTCATTTTTATTTGATGATATTATTGATAAGATATGGTTATTGATGTTAGATAGGCATTTCTTCATTACAGGTCCTCAAGAAGGAATGGCTTCCGTCTCTAATTATCTGAGTCCCTATTAGCTCTTACAAAGATCTATCGGAGGACCTCATGATTTGCAAGTGGTTATAGAGTTTCTATGGGCCCAAACTTTGTGTTGTTGTGGATTACATTATTGAATTTTGAGTTTATGGTATGGTGGATAACTTGTGTCTGTGCCCACAATTTTACACTGCTTCCGCTGGATCAGTTTTCTGGTAGCCTAATCGGATGGTTATTTTGACTAAAATATACTAGGTAATGAAGAGACGGAGTTAGACATTGACAGACTATAGAAATTTGTATCTTTTATGTTTTATGTTGTGGTCTGTCGTTGACCTTAATGGAAGTAACTGGTCCGTCGTTGGCCTAAGATCCCGGGATAAAGCCTAAGGGCGGTCTTAGTGTGGCATGCACGAAGCTTGTTGTCTGCTGTGGAAGTAATGCTGTGCAAAAGGTATTGCCAGTGCTAGCATAGGGTATCTTAAAGTGTGACAAGTGAGAATTTTTGAGGTTGCTACAGAAAGCGCATCTGGAGGGATCTTGGAGATTTTCATTTAAGTGAGGGCAAAATCGCGCTGGTCAAGATTTTGCTGGAAGCAAACAAAATTTTCAGATTGTATGGTTCTATTGTTTTTCTTTGTTGAGCAGACAAGTTGTTTTACGTTGTTTTGTTAAAGACTTTGTCAAAGACGGCGACGCTAATTTTGTATAGGGAGGGTCAGTTGCTGGTATTGGACGATCGATGAGAATTCGTCATTAGGTGCCGCGCTGGTATTGGTTGGTTGGTGTGAGTCGCGCTGGTATTGGACAGTGTGATCCGGTTTTGATTGGTGGCAGAGAATCAAAACACGGAAAGAAGTTGTTGAAATTTTCTTGTAAAGGTTTGATTTTTAGCATAGAATATCATGAAGTTTTTAAAACTATTGAAAACCTTGTTTAGTAAAGATGAGCCGATACTTAGTAGAGGAGAAGTTCCTGTGGCTCCTGAAGGAACCCTTGCTTCATATGTCATTTGAAAGGGGTCATCACACGTGTATGTGGGTAGAGAACTGGATGAAATACACTGAGCAAGATGGTAATTTAGCGTTTCCAGAGAATAGGACTTTTAATACTAGAATTTTAGAAAATGTAAGGAATCAAATGAATAACTTGAGACCAGATCCTCTACCTATGCAGTATGAAGCTCTTGAAGAATGGGAACATGAGGCATACAAAAGACAAAAGTTTCAGTCTAGATATAAGAATACTGTGAGTAGATATTCAGAGGCAAAGTGGGATGCTCAGAAGAAAATGTGGAGAAGGGATATAGCTGAAGGAGCACGAATGTTTCCAGTCATGGTAGCTGAGACTGGTGAAGAAGAGAAATGTAAAGAGAAAAAAGGAATGCTGAGGAGTCAAAATCTAAAAATGCTGAATTAGTTGTTGAGGGAGCTGATGATATAGATGAGTATTTTTTGAATGAGTTACTGATGAATAGACCTCCACCTTATCATGAGGAACAGAATCATGTGGAGTCAAGTTCTCTTCCAAGTGCCCCAATAGTGCATGTAGAATCGGCACATGAGAACATTATTAGGCCAGAATCGGATTCCAAATAGAGAAGAATTGTCGAGGATAATGACACCAATGAACCCAGATGTTTTGTCAGTCCCAGTGACTATTAGTCCTATTTTTCCATTATATAATAATGGACAAGCAGTTTCACAAGTACATACTTTAACAATACCCGATAGAAATATGAGTAGAGTTCATACAGTTATGGAAAAAAACTAGTGTGGTAAACTTGGAGTCGAATGAGAATAGTGGAGCAAATACAAGTGCTGTCACAAGAGTAGAGTTCGAGCCATTAATTCGTATTTCAGAAAATTCAGCTGAAACCCCCAAAAAGAGGGGTACATATGGATCCGAGAAGAATGTTGCAGATGGAGAGGTGGATGACACCAACATCAGGAGAGTCGAAGACAGGTAGAATTAGTGAAGTGAATCAGAGAGTGGATAAAAGAAATAGCACCTGGTTGTAGTATACAGAGTAACTGTTGAGTATAAATGTGAGAAAATTAAAAGCGGAATTCGAGGAAATGATTTTGGGAGCGATTAGTCCAGAGAGGTTAGGGAAATACCGGGATGAAGAATTGCTTTTTATGTGTAAGGATATTACACGGAAAGTAAGAAACATACATGAGAAATTTGCTGAGATTGCACAAACTTATGGAGTTGATATAGAGAAATCTAAAGCTTTACAAAAGACATATCAATTGGATATCAGTGATAACGATTTTGAATGTTTTAGGAAAGCGTTTGCAGATCAAAGAGTTAATTATCACTCTAAAACGTTGGGGTGAAGTAGATCGATGGGAAGGCAGATGGGCAAAAAGGAAAGAGGATATAACAGTAACTTCAGTGGCTTTACCACTGTATCCTGTGAGGGAGACAGGAACTGAAGCAGTGAATGTGACAGTATATCCTATGAGAGAGGTACCAGGAGGAGGGTTTGTCCATGTTCCTTGGTCAAGGCAGGATATATTATCATTTACAAATGGCTTCCCTAGGTTGAGAGAGAGAAGCCAGTGGAATGGTATAAGCAAGTGGAAAGGTTTGTCAAGGCTTTGAAAGTTTTGTGGAAAGATTTGGATGGCTTGTTTGATATTGTAGTCCCGAATGATTTATGGGTTGAGTGTAAAATTGCTGTAGATTGGCCAAAAGAAGAACATCCAAGAGATCCAAAGACCAGAGCCCCATTAGAAGAAGTCATGAAAAAGTATAATCGGGTATTACGTATTTGAAAGGAAAGATTTCACCCAAAGAAACAGATTGGTTGAAAATAATTAGGACTACTCAGGAATTGAGTCGGTGCATGCGTATTATGAGAGGCTTTTGCAGGTGTTTAAACAGTACAGTGGTATTGGGACTGTCTCTGAGAAATATATGGGACATTTTGTATATCGGTTTGTGTACGGGTTGAGGCCAGAGACTAGTGCTATGATTCAACAGCATTTAATTTGTTGGCAGAACAAATCGATTGACGAAATTCTTTGTTATGCAAAATACTGTGATGATATTGATCCGCGTCAAAAAGATGTGAGAACTGTGGAAATTCCCAGCCTACCCCCCTCGGGAGAAAGTATCCAAGTTGTAGGAGTTTCAAATAAATTAAGACCCCAGTGACCAGACCCATGAAAGTACAGATTGGAGGTTTTTTTAGGATCTACACAAATTTGTGATGTGTGACACAAGTCCAGTTACTCTGTTAGGTAGAGACTTATTATGTAAAATGAACTTCCATTTACTGTTCACCAGATGGAATAGCATTTCATACAAGAGATGAGGATGTAGTATTTAAAATTGCAGGACAGGAAACAGAATTGAATGACTTATCCTCTATTTACAGCCAATGATTTGCCAGTTGAGCTGAGAGATACAGTGCTGTCTGTGTGGGATTTTTCAGGTAAAGACATTGGTTTAATGAAAGGTGTAGCTCCAATTCAGATTACTGTAAAACCAATGCAGAGTTCCTGAGAACACCCGCTTATAAAATGAGTCCTGGACCAATTGCAGGAGTAACACCTGTGATTGCGATGTTAATTGATCAAGGTATTCTAAAAGAGATTTTAGGGAGTCCTTGCAATTCACCTATCATGGTAATTCGCAAACCTAACGAAAAATACACAAAAGTAAAGGACCTTCGGAAAATCAATCAGATAGTGATACCTTGTCCAGTGGTGCCAAATCAGCTGTGATTCTGTACCAAATTCCTTGTGAAGCAGAATATTTTTCAGTGATTGACTTATGTCAAGCTTTTTTCTCAATACCCTTGCATCCGGATACCCAATATTTATTTGCGTTCCGGCTTGGGAACCATGTTTTGGCATGGTGCCGAGTTCCTCAAGGGTATACAGAGAGCCCCTCAATCTTCAATCAGATATTGAAGAAATGTCTGGAGTCATTGGTAATGCCTAATAACTCAGTTTTAGTGCAATACATTGATGACTTACCGGTTGCGTCAGGAACAAAAGAAGCTTGTGTTGCTGATACGTTTGCTCTACTGAACCATTTGGCAGTAGGTGGGCATAAAGTGTCACCAGCGCAATTACAATTTTGTCAAAGAAAAGTTGTTTATTTGGGACATAACATTGAGAAAGGAGTCAGGAAAGTGTCTCAAGATCGGATCAATGCTATTTTGCAAATGAATCCGCTGAGTACACAAAAGGAGGTTCGAATGTTTCTGGGAATGGTTGGATATTGCAGGCAGTGGATACCAAGTTTTTCACTGATAGCCAAGCCATTACAGAGGCTGACACACACAGACGTGTCAGATCCTGCTCATCTGAATGATGAATGCATGAAAGCATTTCTTGAACTGCAAGATAGTTTGTGTTGGGCAACAGCATTGGGAATGCCAGATTTTAACAAGAGTTTTGCATTATTTTGCAGTGAACTTTCAGTTCTAAAGCAAATGCACAGAACAGCACGCCGTCCAGTGGCATTTTTCTGCTACTTTGGATCCTGTGGCTGCTGCCTTACCTGGTTGTTTAAAAGCAGTTGCAGTTACTTGTATGAGTTTGGAACAGAGTGAGACGATTGTAATGGGACATCCGTTGAAATTATATGTCCACATTCAGGTGAGATTTTGTTAACGCTAACTCGCACACAGCATCTTACAAGCAGTCACCTAACAAAATATGAACAAGTGATTTTGGTGCGGGGAATGTGTCTGTGACAAGATGCACAAGTTTGAATCCAGCTACTTTGTTACCGCTTCCTAGTTGTGAAGTGGTGGTGGATGAAGCAGTTCATGATTGCTTGGATGTGACTGAATTGTGTACAAAGCCGAGGCCCGATATACAGGATACTCCATTACCTAAATTGGGTCATGTTCTATTTGTGGATGGATCATGCTTGAGAGATTCTGAGGGTACATTGCGAGCTGCATATTCGATATGTACTGTGATGAGTGTCATTGAAGCATCATGGTTGAAAGGAGTGAGTTCAGCACAAGTGGCGGAGTTGATTGCACTCACTAGGGCATGCTGTATTACAAAACAAAAGCGAGTAACCATATGTTCGAGGCATATGAGCTGCAGATCACACTTTATGCATAGATCGCCATCTGGTGTTGGGCCCGGATGTTTGCACTTTGTTGTTGTATTGGAATAAGTCTTTGGAAGTCACGAGATAGGTGACTCCTCCTCTGGACAATAGTGCGCATGGGCATCGACATCGACTCCATCTTCAGATTGTTTTTTTCCGCCATTGGGCTCGGATGTGTTCGTCGCGCTCCAGTTCGGTGTCGTTACCGTTCTAACTTTCGACGCGCAATCCGTCACCCATTCTTCGGTATTGTTTTCGATTGCGTTTCCCTTTTGACGTGCAACTCAACAAACTTGAATTCTTCGATTCCGGTCGTCCACGCAGACCTTCGGGCCTAGCTGCGCCATCAGGCCTTTCGGCTCATGGAAAGGACTCCTTTCAAAAAGTGTCCTCAATGTGGATCCAAGTTTCCCCACGCTGATCTTCACGAGGTGTGTAACCTCTGCCTTTCGCCCGAGCACGAGGCCAAAGACTGTCCAGCTTGTGCCTCTTACCGCTCCAAGAAAACAATACGGGATCGTCGAGCTCGAAGAAGCATGGCTTGATCATCGACATCGATACCGGACGATATCTTCCAAGAAGGCATCAATGTACCGGAGCAGGAGCAAATCGAAGAGGGCATCATTAGCGCCTCCGAAGCCGACGATTCCAACGTCGAAGACATCACTCCAGGGCAACGGGTTGTAAGTACTGACGTCGACCCCTCCCCCCCCCCCATCCATTCCTACAAAGGCTTCGGTAACACCTTCACCTTCGGGCCTAGGTGCACACCGGGACAAAACTTCCCACGCCCCGCCTTCCGGCTCGGCAAAGAAGTCAACACATAAGCCTTCAGGCCGCTCGGGCTCGAGCCAGCCTACCCTCGGTACCGAAACCCTATCCCTGGCACCGAGACCAAAAGACAAACCCAAAGACAAACAACTGTCTTCGCCCGCACCGAAGCCTGGTTCCACATCGGCGCATTCGGCACCGAAACCCACTGGCACTGAACCTTCAGATCCGAGAAAACCATCGGAACCAAACAAACAGCCCGTTCCAAAGACCGCTGGCACTGAACCTTCGGAGCCGAAAAAATCATCGGAACCGAACAGACAACCGGTTCTGAAGACCCCAACGGAACCGAGGAAAACTCCCGTTTCCAAACCTAAGGAGCATAAACAACTCCAAAACTGGTGCCACACAAACAGTCGGACCCGAAAAAATCGGCACCGAAACAACACACTCCAGAGGAGGAGCTTTTCCAACCTGATCCAACCCAAAAAACTCTCCAAATAGACCCAAAGACAGGTCAACTTATACTTAGTCCTTCCAGGAAAAGGAAAATGGACAAACCTGCACCAGCTCCACTCCCTCTAAAGAAGAGAGACATTGCCACTTCTCCTTTAAGAATTCCTTCTCCACCTCCTCCTCCACACCACATCTCTCCTATTCCATCTCCAGTACCCTCACAATCTCCTCCACCTCAGGATGATGAGGACCCTTCTGAGTACGAAGGCGAGGATGAACCTTTAGGAGAACCTAGTCATCCTAATATCCCAAATGACCCATGGGACAATTATGGCACACCAGATGTTCCTGATACACCACAAGATGATATCTACCCATCTAGACCATCCCCTCCAGAGGACACTATAGGATTCACTCAGCTCATACACAGAGCTGCAGAATACCACGGTATAAATTTGCACCGTGCATAGTGAAGACCCTATAGAAGAAGATTTCCTTATGGACACTTTTGCACCGTCTCAAAGGTCCACTTCCATTCTCCTAATGTTAAAAGGGTTAATCAAACACGCTCCTGAAGTCTTTAAAGATCCTGTAAGGGCTAGAGTCATTAACCCCAGAGTAGAAAAGAAATACAAGTCTGCCCCAGCTGACCCTGTTTACATTAAAGGGCAACTTCCCTTAGATTCCTTGGTAGTCTCCAACGCCAGGAAAAGGGCTAACTCTCAAACCTCAGGCGATGCTCCACCTCCTGATAAGGAGTCAAAACTGTTGGACGCATTTGGTAAAAGAACAGCGTCCCAAGCAGCCAACATATGGAGAATTGCCAACACACAGGCTTTGCTGGCTAGGTACGATAGGGCACACTATGACGAACTAGAGACCCTACTACAACACCTTCCAGATCAATATAAAACAAGGGCCAATGATCTCATCCAGGAAGGCAAAATTATAACTGTTAGAAGGTGGTTCTGACACTCTGGGCCGCCTGGATTTTTCGCTTTTTGAGCACCTATTTGTTGAGCTTTTACTGTGGGAGAGCCTCATAAGTTGGGACTCACCCACAGTGAACTCATGTTGAAAGAGACTGCGTGTGGATTTTACTGGTGTCCCCCTAGCTTGACTAAGCCGCTGCGCAGCAGCTGGAGTAAGGGACACCGGGTTGGTTACATGCAGACACAGGTGTACATGCGTGTGCACACGTGTAAGGGCTGCGCTGGGGAGATTCCTAGCGTGCGCAGTCCAGGAGCAGCTACAAAGTGAATGGTGTGGCACGACTTATGCAGAATTGGGTGGTGACATGGAATAGGCTTTATACACTGGGAAGGAACATGCCAGGGAAAGTCAGTGTGTTTTACTGTTTTTCACTTCATTACTCCCCTATGGGGGTGTGGAGCCCATGGGCTAAAGTAACTTTCATAAGGCCTACAGATTCCAGACACGCACTAAAGTCCACTGTAGCGGATGTGAAAAGGAGTATTCTGCAGAGTCCAAAGTCATATTTCTACTGCTTTTGGGTCATCCAGAACTGTCATATTTCTCTGAGCCAGCCATAATCTGGCCCTGGCTGGGGGCTGACCTCCGTAGCCTGGATTGATGACCTTTCTTCCCAGAGCGAAGACCTCCTCTCCACAAAGAGAAGATGGGTGGGGCTACAGGCTCATCCATCAGCAGCTATCACTGGGTGCCAGGTACCAGGCTGCACCAAGGAGGGAAGGCAGCGAGGGGGAAGGGGCTTTTTCAGAGACCATGTGGCCAGAGACCCTGGACGACGCCATCTTGAACCAACCCAGAGGCCTGGGCAGGAAGGAGGGAGCAGGGGCAGTGAAGTGATGTGTCGCTGTTTGATAGGACAAACAGAGACTTCCTGCCAGCCCCCTACTCAACTTTTAAAAAGTGCTTGCACAGGAAGAGAAGCTCTCTCTGGGGTGTGGTCTGCTGAGGCAGAAGGTGCTGGAGCCTGGCGCAATGGGCAGTTGGAAGGAGGAACCCCCTGACTGCCCCCAGGATCCTGAACAGCTCCAGGAGGGTTGTATGATTTTACATCGTAATTTATTACCACGCATGGCAGTACAACGCATACTTTACTACGCATGAGCCACTACCACGCTGACATTTACCACGCAGCTATTTATCACGCTGCTTTTTACCACGCTTCTTATTATTGCTGAAATGAATCGGAACACATAAAACGGCCCATTCCTCACATTCCATTGTGATTAACATATTCCTTTTCTTTAACTGACCAATGCCAGGTAAGTAATGTGTACGCTTGTCTCTCGTCACTTTCTGTGACCTCTACAAACGTTTCCACAAGCAAGATGGCAGATACCTTTCAAAGAAGGTCACTTGCCATTTTCAAACTGCAATTTCAAATATACTTTGTCACGTTTTGTCTTATTTTTTAAAATAGATCCCGAAACATGTTTTGTTTATAATTGTGGTTGACCCTCCTAAAAACATATATAAAGGGCCGTCCACCATTTTGACATCAGTGGTTCGCCGCCATCTAAAGAGATCACACTGTTGTCATTGACCGGAGAAAACAACTTCACATTTGAAGCAACACTGCCATCTAGTGACAGAAGTAAGTATATTGATTTAACTGTAAGAAGCATTAACAAGAAACAATAGTATATTCCCTGTAACGTATTTTAAAAAAAGAATTTGTTATTTATACATTTCAGAACTTTTGACTAAAAAGTGGCAAGTTCATAAAAAGAACAGTTATCAACAGATTAGAGAGACAAGGTAATGTTTTTTTGGCATTATTGTATTAAATTGGTTTTAATAGTGAAATGTAAAACATATTTGTTAACCTTAAAAACCGTACTTTGGAATACATTTTCACAACTTAAGTGTGTGATGTATGATATACATGTACATGTAGCAGAGGATGTGAAGATGCCAAATAAATAAATGTTGCCAGTGAGCATGGGGCAAAATTTTACTTGTAATACAAAAAGCCACTGGACAATTTTTTTCTGGGAAAAAAGTGTATTTTATTCAGTCTCCTGTCAGTTTTCTCACAGTAAGAGCGTATCAGAGAATGATTGGTTGTCTTTTAAATAATACCATTTATTTAATTTATATTGTACAGTAACTGAGGCAGTGATAGAATTTTTATCTGAGGTGGGTACTTCCCTCAGGGAAGGTGTTGGTCAGTGTCTGGGGTCCAGATTTTCTATTCTTACTCCGCCGGGGACTTACCTCAGGGAAGGTGTTGGTCAGTGTCTGGGGTCCAGATTTTCTATTCTTACTCCGCCGGGGACTTACCTCAGGGAAGGTGTTGGTCAGTGTCTGGGGTCCAGATTTTATATTCTTACTCCGCCGGGTACTTACCTCAGGGAAAAGGTGTTGGTCAGTGTCTGGGGGCCAGATTTTTTATTCTTAGTCCGCCAGGTACTTACCTTAGGAAAGGTGTTGGTCAGTGTCTGGGGGCCAGATTTACTATTCTTAGTCCGCCAGGTACTTACCTTAGGAAAGGTGTTGGTCAGTGTCTGGGGGCCAGATTTACTATTCTTAGTCCGCCAGGTACTTACCTTAGGAAAGGTGTTGGTCAGTGTCTGGGGGCCAGATTTACTATTCTAACTCCGCTGGGTACTTACCTCAGGGAAGGTGTTGGTCAGTGTCTGGGGTCCAGATTTACTATTCTTACTCCGCCGGGTAATTACCTCAGGGAAGGTGTTGGTCAGTGTCTGGGGGCCAGATTTTTTATTCTAACTCCGCCGGGTACTTACCTCAGGGAAGGTGTTGGTCAGTGTCTGGAGGCCAGATTTACTATTCTTACTCCGCCGGGTACTTACCTCAGGGAAGGTGTTGGACAAAATATAGTAACTTTACAAAGTAAGTTACAACAAAGAAATGTAATAGATCTAAATTATAATTATAAAATATGCTATGTCTTTGTTTTCTAACCAGATATCTCATAGAGAGCCATTTCCATCAATCCATAAAGTGGTAAAAGGAAAATCAGCTTAAAACATCAGTTGCATGAAAGAACAAAACATACAGATCAACAGGTAGAAATGAAACAACATTTTAATTAACCTTATCTTTTTTTAAAACCTCTAATGGAGCAACCATCTTACTCCGTTGTTCTTTAAAATTTAAAGGTTTTTAAAGTAATATTAAATAATTATCAGAGAGTTAAACTAACTTTAAAAATATTTTTTTAAATTTGCAGTTTAACCAACAATTATAAGTAAACTATTCTAATCCTATTATTGATACTTGTCATTGCAGCTACCTCTATAACATACACCTGGAATACCTATCAGAGTTGAAAAGAGAGAACAAACTAAAGCAGCACTTCCAACAATACGTTTGCAACCAAAACTTCACCACAGAAGAACAAAGAAATGCAAACCTCGGGTACAATGGAAAACATTCCCCCTAACCTGAAAAACAATTCTATAATTAACTTTTCTTTTACTCAAATATTAAAACTGTCAATAGTATAGCACATTATAAATGGTTGTATGACGTTACTATGCATTCCGTCGCAACGCATGCCTTTACCACGCAATGTTTTTTTGGTGGGGGAGACCCCCCAACGCCCTTTTTTTGATTTGCACGCTTTTTGGGGGGGGGGGAACCCCCTCTTTTAATTTTACCTTTAACACGCATGCGTTACAACGCGAATGCCATTACCACGCATAACCTTTACCACGAAAATGCCTTTACCACGCATATCTTTTCAACGATTTTTGTTGTAAAACCATGCATGATAATGGCATATTCTTGCTAAAGGTTATCTCCGATCCCTGCCCCTGTAGGCTCGGAGAAAACAGGTAAGAGGGAGCGGAGCGCACAGTAGAAAGCTCGCGCTAGCATTTAAAAGAACACATATCGGTTGAATAAGCCTCATTGCTGAAGCGACCCCAGTAATAATAGATAAAGGATGTCTCAAACTGTAATTATTGCCGAACTTAAAACGCACCTTGGTGGTTAGCCAACCAATAGTCTCTGCCTCCGCACATATGTGTAGTTGCTCACCAAAGATACCGATACACATCGCCATCACAAGACACCGTTGCATAACCTTTTTCCACATATGACATTTTTTCAGTAGTCGAACAGTTAACACCCCACTGCAGGGGCCGACCTATGTCCCCAAAGACCATATTCCAAATACATGCACTCTCCCCTCTCCAGCTCTCTTTTTTTTATATAATACCCCTTCCCTGCGTCGCACGTCATAAAGAGGAAGCGGAAGTGTCTTTCCGTTTCCACTAACGACGCTCATTGCCTCCACATCGCGACGGAAACAGGTGCATTTTTTTTGGGGGGGGGAGACTCCCCCAACCACCCTTTTTTAATATTCCCTTTAGCACACATGCCTTTACTACGTATCTCGTAGTAAAGATATGCGTGGTAAAGGCTATTCGTGGTAACCACGCATGCGTTGTAATGCATGTGTGGTTATGGTTATGTGTGGAAACAGCCGCGTTGTAGTGGCCATTTCCCGTTTTAAATGAGTTGTTTAAACTTTATCTTGCATCCATTCTAAATCAGAAATAATCTTGATTTTTGCAATTCTATTTAGGAACCATAAATCTTCTGTAAAAAAACACCAGTAGTTTTAAAAAATGTACACATTTATCATCATCCTTTATTTACAGGATCATCAACAGAAAATTCCAGTCGCCGAGCAAGTTATGTACAATCAAAGCGGGGTGGCTACATTTACTGTAAGGAACGTTTAACTGAGCCCAGGAGTCATTGGAGGTGCGTAGAATATTTCTCATCACATTGCAAAGGCAGAGCGGTTACTCTGGGAGACATAGTGGAGAGGTCCACAGAGCATAACCACTCTGACTCTGCAATGGAGATAGAAGTAAGGGAAAATCTACAGCAGATTAAATTATTGGCAGCCACCTCCAATGAACCCTGTGGCTCAGTTTTACGGAAAGTTACACAAAACATCCCCATGCATGTTGCCAGTAATATGCCAACAATCCCTAATTTAAGGCGCATGATCCAAAGAATAAAACAGGCCATCAATCCACACGCAATAAGACCACAAACTTTCTCCGATATTAACATCCCCCAGAACTGACTGTGACTTTTACTAACAAAACTTTTCTTTTACATGATAATGATAATCCTCTAAAACGTCTTCTAATCTTCTCTACAGCACGTAATTTGGCCACCCTTGAAAATACTGAAATTTGGATGATGGATGGCACTTTTAAGTCTACACCCCATCCTTTTAACCAAATTTATACTATTCATGGCAATATTAACAACACAACTGTCCCCTTAGTATTTGGTTTGCTGCCTGACAGACAATCTTCCACTTACACTGAGTTTTTATCAGTTATAAAAACCAAAACTGTCAACAAAAGTCCTAGGAAAGTAATAATTGATTTTGAGATACAAATGATAAATACTATTTCTACACTATATCCAGAAACCCAAATTCAAGGATGTTTTTTTTTCCACTTTTCCCAGGCGTATTGGAGAAAAATACAGAAAACATCCTTAGCAGAGGATTATGTGTCAGACAGCAAACTACAATATGAACTTAAAAAACTAACAGCTTTGTGTTTTGTTCCTCCTGATTTTGTTGATGACTTCTACACTGCAATTGTTCAATCAGATTATTTTATAGCAAATGAAGAGAAATTGGCACCTCTTTTAAATTATTTTGAGGGAACCTGGATTGGCCATCTGAGCAGGTCAGGTAGCAGGAGGAAGCCAAGGTTCCCCATTGAGTGGTGGAACTGCTACTTAACTTGCTTAGCGGGAGGAGCAAAGACAAACAATTCCATCGAAGGATGGCATAACGCTTGTAATAAATCAATTGGTAGGAGTCATCCAAACTTTTATCATTTCTTGGAAATTTTAAAAAAAGAACAAAGTTTCCAAGAAATGAGGATGGCTCAGTCACTTTCAGGTACTCTAAATCCTCGACTGTCACGACGTAGCAAAGAGATGAGTGAAAGGCTTCAATCAAAAATTCAACAATTTCCTTTAATGGGCACGTCTGACTACCTTGAAAGTATTGCTTATATTCTTCATTTCTAGCTACCATTATCACCATGTGAATTAATCGCCTGTTTTACACAACTTACAAAAGATTTAATTGGCATTTTTCAAAATTTTCCCAAATTCCAAATTAAAAATCATTTTGCTGTCTTGCCAACTTGCTAATTTTTTTAAAACTGACGGCACATCAATTATGGTTCATTACTTTTATTTTGATACACTATTATTAAATTTTCATATTTTCGAAAATTTGCAAAGATAGGCAAGGTATGGTTTAACGAATGTGTCCGTGTTCATCTAAGATTGCTTTTATTAACAGTTTAATAGCCAAAAATTAATTGTCCCAAAGTGTGTATGTTACGGCAACCTGCATGGGGATCAAAGTGTAGTTAATAGAAATTAAAAAACAAACTCACCACAGTATTTGAATTTCTCACACATCTTTCCTTACAGTACATGTACCTCCCACATGTTATAATGTAATGAAAAAAAAAAGATCATATCCTAACCGCACCCCGTCTTCATGCCATTGCAGTCTGAGAGGCACCACCATCTACAGAAACAAATGTGAAACAATGTGTGTCTACGAAGTTTCTATAAAATTAAAACGGACTATTTTATCCATTATACTTATCACCAAGCAGTTGAATAAATCATATTAAGAAAATATTGACAAATGTTTTTGAGTTTGCAATGAAATATTTGTTGTGCTTCATTAAAAAATAACTGATACCTTTTTGGAAAATATTAAAAAAAATATTTACTCAATAAATAAATCTTTTCACTGAAAACTGGCTGAATTTATTTGCTTTTTTCATTTTTAAATGTTAGATGCATAGTTACATATGTTTTAAAAAGATATAAAATGTCCATGATATTAATAATTGCATTGATCTATTGTTTTTTCGTTAATTGATTGTATATCATTTTTTTCAAATAAAATTAATACTCTGGTATTTTTTCCACTATAAAAAAATACCTGGGTATTAAAACACTACCCCACCCAATACCCCTGTATCCCAAGCTTCCCGCCCCTAAAAGTTAGCGTAGTAATTTCATGTTGAGTAGTCTTCTTTTTTTCTGGACAAAATTAAGGGATAGACACTTACAATTTAATACTCGGAGATTTTTTTCCACTTTAAAAAAATACCTGGGGATTAAAACACTACCCCACCCAATACCCCTGTATCACAAGCATCCCGCTCCTAAAAGTTAGCGTAGTAATTTCATGTTGAGTATTCTTCTTTTTTTTGGACAAAATTAAGGGTTAGACACTTACAATTTAATAATCAGGGATTTTTTTCCACCAGAAAAAAATACCTGGGTATTAAAACACTAGCCCAACCCAATACCCCTGTATCCCAAGCATCCCGCTCCTAAAGGATGGGTATGTAATTTCTTATAAAATAATGTGCATGTTTGCATTAAAAATGGAATGACACTCAAAGTTTAATACTCAGGTATTTTTTTTCCACCAGAAAAAAATACCTGGGTATTAAAACACTAGCCCAACCCAATACCCCTGTATCCCAAGCATCCTGCTCCAAAAGGATGGGTATGTAATTTCTAATAAACTAATGTGCATGTTTGCATTAAAAATGGAATGACACTCAAAGTTTAATACTCAGGTATTTTTTTTCAAAAATAAATAAATAACTGGATAGTAAAACACTACCCCACCCAAAACCCACACATCCCAAACATCACGCACCTAAAGGTTAGCGTACTACTTTCTAATAAATAATTATAAATATTTGCAAAATTAACGCAATGACTTCTCTAATTAAAATTAATACTCTGGGCTTTTTACAAATAAAAAAAATGTCTGGATAATACACCAATTCCCCAAACAATACTCTTACATCCTAAACAAAATAATAAAAATAATCATGAAATTCATCCAAAAAGAAAATCAACCTAATAAACGTAGCCTTAACAATAATAATTTCATGGTATTTTAATAAATAAAAAATGCCCAATTATTAAGTCATTCTATTACAACCTAAACATCCAACATATAAATAATCATGTAGTTCATCCAAAAAGAACTTCAACCTAATAAACGTAGCCTTAACCATAGTAAGTTAAAAGATTTATATTAAATAAAAAATGACCAATGATTATAAATCATTCTATTACATCCTAAACATCCCACATAAAAAAAATCATGTACACACACAAAACATGCCATCAACTTTTATTTATAATATATAACTGTCTGAAACTCATTTTCAGCATCAAATAAATATATTTATGAATACAGCCAAAAAATAAGTTTAACTTCCAATTGTGAAAGTATAAAAAAAACTACAAATGCGACATAAAGCATATTACCGGACATCTCCTGCATATAAAAACCCTGCATAATTAGTTAAATGTGCTGAACAAAGCAAAACATCGATGTATGTAACATTCATTTAAAACAAATTACTTTAAAGAAAAAAATGCATTTCATTTAAAGTGTGCTTAAGTTTTACATTTAAATGAATAAAGTTAACTTTTCTTACCTGTCACCCGCACGCCTTTCACCAGCACCCTTTACTTCCACCAACCTGGGAAACAAACGTGAAAACACGTCTACGCCGACAGTAAAAATTAAAAAAGGACTTGTTAAAAGACGTACGTAGAATACATCATGAGACCGGACGAAGACGTTCCAGTGCAGCTTGCATGGTAAAGACGGTCGTGGAAGGCATACGCGTGGTAAAGACGTTTACGTGGTAAGTGTACCATTGTAAACGTAAAGCGTAGTAAAGCCTTCGTGGTTAAGGATGTTTCCCGCCAGGACAAGAGTCCAGGACCAGTGCGCAGAAGCAGGGGCCTCTGCGCAGGGAGAAGAGAGGCCCAGGAGGAGAGCAGGCGAAAGGCTGGCGCAGGGAGCCAGTGAAGACAGCTCCCTGCTGAATGCACCCTCCTTGAGACCAGGAGGGCGAAGGAGAGTGTTGGCTGGGGCTGGCCAAGAGGAGCAAGGAGAGACGAAAATCGTGAAAATCAGCCACCTGGGGGCCGAGATATGCCCCCCAGAAGGTAGGCGACCTTTGACCCCTCAGTGGACTGACGACGAAAGCGCGTGGGGCTCCGCCGCCAGTCTCAGCTATCCCCCCGGGGTGGGTCAGGTCCCCGGGGGCTGCCCCCAGCCGAAGGGAAACAGGTGAGCGCCGTCGCGCTCCCCGTGGAAAATGCCCTGAAAGGGGGCCAGGAGCCCACCCTGGCCCCCGCCGAAGGTGGAGGCAGGGAGTGCCGTCGCGCCCCACGCAAAGATGCCAGCCGGGGACCGCCGTCGCGCTCCCCGTGAAAATGCCCTGTGTGGTGAGGTGGAGGTGGGGAGCGCCGTCGCGCCCCCCGTAGAGAGGTCTCTGGGGGCCCGGGACCCCATCCCCAGGCCCCGAAGCAAAGGCGGGGAGCGCCGTCGCGCTCCCCGTGTAGTTATCCCCCACGGGGGGGGCCAGGAGCCCACCCTGGTCCCCGCTGACGAAGAGCAGCCAGGGAGCGCCGTCGCGCTCCCCGTGACGAGGAGGAAGGGGCCCAGGACCCCATCCCCGGGCCCCGAAGTGAGGAGGTGGTGGGGGGAGTGCCGTCGCACTCCCCCCGAAGAACCGCCAGCAAGGGAGCAGCCTCCGCCCGCCAGAACGGGCAGACCAGAATGCAGACGCCGGCTCCTGCGGCCGCACACAAGGGTGCGGGCCGGGAGGGAGCCGGCAGGGGCAGCCGGGGGTGGGCTCCCCGGGCTGCCCTCAATTCAGCAATCAGCGCGGGATGCCTGGGTGTGACCGGGACTCCGCAAGCAGAAGAGGAGCGGCAGGGGCCCGGGTGGGACCGGGCCCCCACCACCCAGCGGAGCGGCCGGGGGTTGGCTCCCCAAGCCGCAGATTGACTCACCTTGGGGGACCGGGCCCCCCACCGAAGCCAGGAGACGCGGCAGAAGGCCGCTGGGGACAGCGCGGCTCTCCCCGGAGCAGCGGGAGAGCCGTTGCTATAATATGCACGGCGAGGGCAGAAGCGCTCCATAATGCCTTGCCAGGCTTACAGAAGCCGGCAAGGAAACCCCGTGATTTCGGGGTGTGGTGGCCCCAGGAAGATGGGGCCACCGCAGTGTGTGTGCAAAGGCGCAGGGGGAGCTGCTGGAGAAGCGCAGTCTCCCCCAGCACAATGAAGAGAAGTCCCTCCCTAAGTCACATGGGGACTTGAAAAGAATAACCCCTCAAGGGCTCAGCCAGCATTTTAACTCCTCTTGAGCTGGAACTTTCGTTCTACAGCTGGAGGAGGGTTGAGAAGTGCATCAAGGAGTGAAAGGCTGAGTGGGGGATGTCTGGAGAAGGGCATCCCCTGGAGGTGAAGAGGTGTAATTGCACCCGTAGTGCATTTATTAATGTTATTTCTTTTAGAGGGACTGAAGGTCACATGTGTAATGTGAAGTGCCGGTGTAAGGTGATGTCATAAGCAAAGTGGGGTTATGTTGTCAGACATTCCTGCTAGGGTGTCTGGCTGTATATGCGTAATCCTGTGATTTCATCTGTGATGCCTTTAGGGGCTGTAATTGCAATGCATTCTAATGATCCACAAATGTGATGAGTACTGTCATTCTAAAGTGATGCTCAAACATGTATTCTTGCTGCTGCGTTTAGGTGAAGGACCCAGACTGCTAGCCCTTAAGATGTAGAGGTGTATACTTCATGGTCAGTAGGACATGCTCAGTCAGGGTTATGTGTCACCAAGGCAGGGTTACCCATTTTAAATGCTTGTTGAGATAATGGGGTGGGTCGCCACTGGGATGGTGCCAGTGCGCAGGGCCCTCGCGCCAGGTTATGTTCAACTAACTGCATTGGGGGCAAGATGATGTGCATACATGGGAGTGGTGGTACTAGACCCCACCCCCCCTGTCGGAGGGGTGGAGATGTTATGCAATGTCACAAAGTAATTCCAACAGCTTATGTATATTTGTAAATTGGTGCATAGTATTGAGTAGTGTGTGTGTTTAATAAATGTACTCTTACTTTTATAAAGCAAAGTACAGACTGGACCATCAATTATTGAGTGTTATTTCTGCACACCTGCAAATGGCGATTACTAGCCCACAACACCTCCCTTGAGTAAGCCTCAGACTGCTCTGCAATGCTACCCTCTGAGAGTCAGGCGCTACAATTGGGTGTTTGGTTCCCAGTGAAGGACAAATGTAGTCATGTTATTTGTGCAGGCCTCACAGATACTGCCTCGTTTTCCAACAATAACCAATACCTCCATTCGATGTGCTCTGGATGCTGCAGACACAGCTTCCCGAGCTATTAATACCAGTGTCCTTTTGCGCAGACATGCGTGGCTGCGTATTTCAGGGTTCAAACCCGAGGTTCAAACTGCCATACTAAACCAACCGTTTGACCAGGAACATTTGTTTGGACCTAGTGTGGATTCATCTTTGGAAAAGATGAAAAAAGAGACTGATACTGCCAAATCAATGGGAGGTTTGCAATCGCAAACTCCCAGAAGTTCCTTTCGTCGCTCCTCTTATAGGGGCGCCTCTAGAGGTTTTACCACTGATAACTCCTCCACCTCCTATAAAAGTCCCACCCAGACCTCATCTACCAGAGGTTATTACAGAGGAGGCTACAGGGGCAATAACAACAAGGGTAGAGGCAAAACCATCAATACTCGTACTGCCTCCACCTCCAAACAATGACTTCCCTCCACTCCCCCCAGACCATTACACTCCGGTCGGGGGAAGATTGCTACAGTTCCTACCTGTCGAACACCATTACCACGGACAGGTGGGTGAGACAAATTATCCAATCCGGTTATTGCCTAGAACTCACTTCAACTCCCCGAAACATACCACCCAAACAGCGTCCAATGTCAACAGAGCATTTAACGCTTCTCAAACAAGAGGTGCTTTCCCTCCTACAAAAACATGCAATAGAACCAGTTCCCCTGCATCAGCAAAACACAGGGGTTTACTCACTGTATTTTCTCATTCCAAAGAAGGACGGAACCCTCAGGCCCATCCTGGACCTCAGACCATTAAACCTCTTCATACAATCAGACCATTTTCATATGGTCACTCTTCAACAAGTCCTTCCTCTACTCAAACAAGGCGATTTCCTTGCCACCTTAGATCTCAAGGACGCCTACTTCCACATTCCCATTCACCCTGCTCACAAGAAATATCTTCGATTTGTAGTGGACGGTCAACATTATCAGTTCAAGGTTCTCCCATTCGGAGTCACCACAGCACCCAGAGTCTTCACAAAATGTCTGGCAGTGGTAGCAGCCCACTTAAGAAGACAACAGATTCACGTCTTCCCATACTTGGACGACTGGCTCATAAAAGCCAAGTCGCATACCCAGTGTGTAAATCACACACACACCACAATCCAACTACTTCACGACTTAGGGTTTACAATAAACCTCACAAAGTCTCGCCTCCAACCGTCCCACATCCAACATTATCTAGGTGCCACAATAGACACCTCAAAAGGCCTTGCATATCCCAATCCAGCCAGGATAGCAAGCATGCAAGCCCTTATAACATAATTCCAGCCGCAACACTCACTTCCAGCTCGAGTGTTTATGCAACTAATAGGGATGATGGCCTCTTGTATATTCATAGTACCGCATGCAAGACTCCAGATGCGCCCCTTACAGGAATGCTTGGCACGTCAGTGGAACCAAGCTCTAGGTCAGCTAACAGATCTGGTGTTGGTGGACGGCCGCACACATCGCTCTCTGCAGTGGTGGAACACCCAAAACCTTTCCAAAGGGCGACCGTTCCTAGAGCCGGTTCCACAGATTGTGCTAACAGCAGACGCATCGCTCACCGGATGGGGAGCTCATCTACTATATCACACCATACAGGGCACATGGACACCTCAGCAAAAGCTACTCCACATCAATCATTTGGAGTTACTAGCAATCTTTCTGGCATTAAAATCATTCCAGAAACAGATATCAGGCAAAGCTGTCTTAGTCCGGACGGACAATATCACAGCAATGTATTATTTACAAAAATAGGGGGGACGCACTCTCTGCAGCTCTCTCAACTAGCACAGAGCATAATGAGGTGGGCTATTCCTCAAAACATATTCCTTTTAGCCCAACATCTTCCAGGAATTCAGAATCAGATGGCAGATCTGTTAAGTCGTCAAACACAACAGATTCACGAGTGGGAACTTCACCCACAAGTTCTTCAACCGTTTTTCCAAATGTGGGGGCATCCAGAGATAGATCTCTTCGCCACACATTACAACACAAAATGCCCAAGCTTCGCCGCCAGATATCCACACCCATTGTCCAAAGGCAAGGCGATATGGATGAATTGGTCAGGCAGATTTGCGTACGGTTTTCCGCCTCTCCAACTCATTCCATTAGTGGTGCACAAGGTGCAACAACAGTCACTAACACTGATTCTAGTTGCTCCAACATGGGCCAGACAACCATGGTACACAACATTGCTGGAACTATCCGTAGTCCCGCACCAAAAACTACACCTCTCCCCACAACTCTTAACAAAGAACCATGGAGAGATCAGACATCCAGATCCAGCACAGCTCAATCTAGCGATCTGGCTCCTGAAGTCCTAGAATTTTGTTACCTCAATCTTCCACCTGATTGTATGAACGTTATCAGAGAGGCTAGGCGCCCCACCACTAGAGCCTGCTATGCAGCCAAGTGGAAAAGATTTGTTATATACTGTACCAATAACACGATCAATCCTCTAGATGCGTCCATTCAACACATCATATGTTACCTGCTGCATCTTCAAAGATGTAATCTAGCATACACATCAATTAGATTGCATCTCGCCGCCATAGCAGCTTACCTACAAAATAGACAACATTTGTCATTGTTCAAGGTACCGGCCATTAAAGCATTTATGGAAGGCCTCAAAAGAATAATTCCTCCCAGGGAACCACCCTCTCCAGTGTGGAATCTAAACATCGTTCTCACTAGATTAATGGGTCCTCCATTCGAACCTCTACATAAATGTATGCTCCAATTTCTTACATGGAAAGTTACTTTCCTTGTGGCCATCACATCTCTCAGAAGAGTCAGTGAGTTACAGGCACTAACTATTCAAGAACCATTTTTACAACTCCATCATAACAAAGTGGTTCTCAGGACAAATCACAAATTCCTTCCTAAAGTTATTTCTCCCTTTCATCTCAACCAATCTGTTGATTTGCCAGTGTTCTTCTCGCAACCACAAACAGTAGCAGAAAGAGCTCTTCATACACTAGACGTGAAAAGAGCACTCCTTTACTATATTGACAGAACAAAACCTTTTCGCAAAACAAAACAACTTTTTGTATCCTTCTCACCACCACATAAAGGCAATCCTATATCAAAGTCTGGGATTGTAAGGTGGATTGTCACAAAGCAAAACGTACACTATCTATTCCCCCTAAAGCCCACTCTACCCGCAAAATAGGGGCTTCCATGGCATTTTTAGGGACTATTCCCTTAGATGACATCTGCAAAGCAGCTACATGGTCTACACCGCACACATTCACAAAACACGATTGTGTAGATGTGCAGGCAAAACAACAAGCTAGTGTGGGCCAGGCTGTACTCAAAACACTATTTCAGACTACTGCAACAGATACTGGTGGTCGCCGCTGAAGGAAAGTACTGCTATGCAATCTATGCATAGTGTGTGATCTGCAGCTCATATGCCTCGAACGGAAAATGCTACTTACCAGTATGCATCTGTTCTTGGCATGTAGAGCTGCAGATTCACACACGCCCACCCACCTCCACGGCTACCTTTATCTGTTCCAGTATTATCTTAATTAGATACAACATACATGGACATCTCTTTCTGTTTCTCACAAAACTCCATCTTTTCCCTTCTTGGCGAAAAAACAATCTGAAGATGGAGTCGATGCCCATGCGCACTATTGTCCAGAGGAGGAGTCACCTATCTCGTGACTTCCAAAGACTTATTCCAATACAACAACAACAGTGCAAACATCCGGGCCCAACACCAGATGGCGATCTATGCATAGTGTGTGAATCTGCAGCTCTACATGCCAAGAACAGATGCATACTGGTACGTAGCATTTTTCTTAGATAGTCAATATGGTTTTGGGGTGGTGCATGATTTTGGGCAGTTGCGGTCTCAATGTGGTTTCATGACCTCTTCGGGTTCACCAATACAAAACAGAGTATTTAAAGAACTTACTGTTAGCACTACAAATGCTGGCACAAATTGTGGCGGTGAAATGTTCAGCACATAAATCTGGTCATGACTATGTCACCTTTGGCAATAGATATGCTGACAAAATTGCACATTTTTGTGTTCAAAATTCATATACTGTCAATGGGGAACATTTGAAAGAACAATCTGATTAAACAGAATGCAGACTAATGTTTTCAATTGTTGAGACTTGGGAATAGATTAGAGAATTACTAAATGCAGTTACTGAGTCAGAAAGAGAAGGGTGGATCTAAGCAGGATGCACACGCAGACCAGATGATGACGTGTGGGTTTACACAGATGGAAGGCCTGTGTTGCTAGATAGTCTATTTGTCACCAATGGCAAGAGTCTGCCATGGTCCGACTCATGTAGGCAGAGATGCTATGATAAGGCTTTTCAAACAGTCATGGTACAATACCAAATTCAGAGTCATTGTAGAGAGTCTGTGTCAAAGATGTATAACATGTCAGCAACAAGATGCAAGGAGAAAAACAGTTGTTAGTTTGGGTCAAATTGGAAGAGCGGGAGGTCCATTTACGCTTATGTGGTTAGACTTTATTGATATGCCTCCTTGCAATGGATTAAAGTATGTCTTGGTGATTGTGTGTCTGTTTTCACTTTGGGTTGAGGCGTACCCAACAAGAAGTAATGACAGCCTAACTGTTGCTAAATTGCTGCTTAGAGAATTGATACCGGGATTTGGATTTCCAGTCTCGTTGGAATTAGATAGAGGAACGCACTTTAATAATGAAGTAGTGCTTATGCTATGTGCTGCCTTACAAATTGACTAAAAATTGCATTGTGCTTATCGACCTGAGGCGTCAGGCGTGGTCGAGCAAGTAAATGGCACAATAAAATCACGATTGGCTAAGGTTTGTACATCCACAACACTGAAATGGCCTGATGCTTTACCGTTGGTGTTGATGAGTTTGAGAAGTATCCCAGACAGAAGAACAGGACTGTCCCCTCATGAAATTGTTATGGGAAGGGCTATGAGACAGCCAACAGTCCCTGCAAATCAGCTTGTGAACATATTTGATGCTTTAGTGCTCGATTATTGTAAAGGATTGGCTGACGTAGTGCGTTCTGTGTCTTGCCAGGTTGGAGAACTCGCAACTACTGTCCAACAAGAACAAGCACACGATCTATGCCCAGGTGACTGGGTACTTGTGAAAAAACACGTTAGGAAGTCTTGTTTGGAACCTCGTTGGCGTGGGCCATATCAAGTGATTCTTGTGACAACAGCAGTTAAATGTGGTGGTCTGCCTAATTGGGTGCATGCCGCCCATACTTTTCGAGTCCCATGTCCACTTGAAAGTACAGAGCCAGTTGAAGGTGAACACAGAGAACAAAGAGAGCCTGAACAGACTGACCATCAAGTAGAGTGGGCACCAGCTACTGGGTCTCGTAATACTGACACTGTCGAAACTGAAAGAGAGTTGGTCCCTGAAAGTGACAGAGGAAGAGAAAAAAAGGGAATCAGCTAAGCGATGTATCGAAACAAAAGGAATAGACGTGTACCTGGAAAACGAGTGCGGAAAGGTAATAAATGGCCTGGAGGAACAGAGCAATTGAAAGATACTTTAGGCAGAAAGATCTGTAGTTGAAGTTCCTAGCCAATCTGAACAAAGTGATACAGGCAGAAGAAAACACAGTACGCAGAACAAAAAGAGCACGAGTTCCATGTCAAAAATACACAGCACCTGAATGGAAGTTTGGCTGCCACAAGTGATTGGGAAAAATAATTAATTGCGTTTTGTTCCAGGGACAATTCATCATATGAGCCACCCTAAACGAACTCTGTCTGAGAAAGAGGGTGCTGAAAAAAAGAGATTTGAAAATAAGGCCATGACCTGAAGCTTGGAAAGTGTGTGATACACAAACCTTGCTAATTTAGCTGATTGAAGATTGAATATTACTTTATATAAACCTTGCTAATTTAGCTGATTGAAGATTGAATATTACTTTATATTTTTTAATTCTTTTTTGTTTCTTTTTTCTCTTTAAAATGGATACTTCTGAGACTGGAAATCAAAATTGAAGTTCAAATAGACGAGAGTGTTTTAACACCTGTTTTATATGTGTTCTTGTATTACTACTTGTCTTGTTGGTGTTAATAATAGTGCCTTATTTCATGTTTCCCGTTAAACCTACTAAAGAATACGTGGGTACAACCACGGAAGTAACAAAAGTCCTAAAAGAGGATACAGAAATAGATATTAAAAATCGAACAGGAAATGACTTACACCAAGATAAATCTATTAATCACTTCTCGTTAAATGTTTTTACTAAACTTTTGTATGAATATGTTGATACTATGGATACAAGAGATTATGTGTGCATGCAATTACTTTCGTCTGTGTTGGAAGGGGTGGCTTATCTTTCTTAAACATATGGAACTTCATGTAGTGTACTAACAAGTTTGTTCTATGGCAAGGAGCAGTTTCAATATTTTTATTCCACCTATGATTCAGTTTTTTCGGAAGTTCCTGTTAAAAAGAACATGAATATAGTGGCTTCTTCAAAGAATGCTCAATATATGGGAGAATATTTCCATACCACTAAGCCTATTGATACTGTATACGCGCATAGAAATAACATGTAGTTTACGAAGTGTAGAAATAGTTTATAAATTCCGTAGAGGATAGACGGCAAGAATGTAAGAGAAAATCTGTAGAGCAGAAATCTAGAATACCTCCATGGGCTCATAAGGAGGGTGATTACAAGAAGGGTGAGACATATGCTGCAATGACTCTGGATTGGCATCACAAGGGAAAGCTTTGCTTGCTAAGACAAAAGACTGAATATATTAATTATTTCATTGGTTCTAGCGAGTGTGAACACACCTACCTAATTACGGGAGGTTGGGGACTAAGAGGTGGTACTGATACAGTTTCCCTGGAGCATATTTTGTGCGTGGTAAAAATGCTTATAGATTGCCTCAACATTGGTATGGGTGTTGCTATGTGGGAATTGTTTTTCCAAAAATGTATCATGTGGATGATCATGGAACCAATGGAAAGAAACTAACACGGAGTAAAAGGGGAATAAGTGCTGCAGAAATTGTGGGTCATATTTTTGGTGCATTAATACCTTCAGTGGGAGTGATTTTGAACTCACAAAAAATTAGTAAATTGTCTACAGTGGTTGATCGTTTATCAACGGATACTGCTGGTGGGTTCTTAATAATTGATACTGAAATGGTTGCTATTAGATTGATGGTTTTACAAAACCGTCTCGCACTTGATGTATTATTGGCAAAAGAGGGCGGAGTCTGTAGCATGCTGAAAATTCAACAATGTTGCACTTATATCCCTGACAAAAGCAGAGACTTGCAGGGATATATCAGTAACATTACTCATTTGCGTATTGATGTAACGGAACTAAAAGTTGATGGTGCATGGGAGAAACTTGGTAAGGGTTTTTCCTCGGTGGGAAATTGGTTTGCAGCACTGGGTAGCAGCTTAGTAGGGCAAATACTAACACCATTAATTGCTGTTGGCATAATAATTGTAGTAATGTTATATAGATGTTGTAAACACAAAGTAGAAGAGACGAAGCAGCGAAGAGGTAGAAAAGAAAAAGAGACGAGATAGAGTTAGAAGATAGAAAGGGTGCTTATTACGAAGTGCTAAGGGATGTAGAAGGTGTTGGGTTGAAACAGATGAAAACAAGTGCATTCTAAAATCAGATTAATGGAGATTGTGTGATGGCTTGATTCCCCATCAGAGGAGGGATTGATGGAGCATGATTATTTAAGAATGATTTTGCTTAGTCAAATCCTGGTCATTGCGTGCGAATTACTAGAACATACTTAAAAAACATGATTAACATTGTGTCATGTTGAATACAGAGTTTTTAAACTGCATCGTAAAAGCGTGCAAAAAAGGTTGCAAACTGGTGAAGTTGAGACATGCGATAAGAGAGAGAAAATTACTAATGTGTTATGATAATGTGAAAAATAATGATGCAGTTGGTGGGTTTTTAGCAAAATATGATTTGAAAGGATTGCTCTATTGAAATGAGACTTGCTATGTTTTCTCAAACATAAATCTGAAACTGCAAGGAGAAGCTGTTCATGAAATATGATTAGACTATGCTTATGAAAATAGTGAAATGTTGATATATTAGTCTTATGCGTTTTGTTTCTCAAATGTTTTAACGTTAGCACGTTTTCCTTAGAATATGCTGATTTTTTTAGTATTCCCAAGTAGGCCTTAAAGCATATTGTCTTTCCATTGTAGGCCTTAGAGAAATGTATTTTGTCCTTCATTAGTTCCTTCGAATAAGAATAAAATGTTGATTTGATTGCTATAGTTAGTGCTTAATTTGAGCCAGTGCTTTCCGGTGCTCAGCCCCGGCACTTAATTGGTTTCCGGTGCTCGGCACTGGCACCTAACTGTTCTAAGTATGGTGTTGGCAGTCTACCACATGGTGGCACTGCTCATCTAATTTAGAGATGAGCAGAACAACGGTTTGTAGTGATTAGGTCCACTCAGTTCAGGTGATTCAAAGAGGTTTATTACAAGATGGTACAAGATCACAGGGAGACCATAAGTAGACCAGATCAAGACTATAACAAGACCATGACAAGACCCCACCAGGAGCAGGCAGCTCAGCCCAGTCAACTGTGACTCATTTGACTGACAACATTCCAAACCATGTCATCACTGTAGGATTCTACAGGCAGGGCATGCATAACCATGAAGTCAGGATATAACATATCCCCCTTTCTCCCAAATGAACAAAAGAACAACAATGAGAGAAAAAGAGAGAAGAAACCAGGAAGAGAAAACAAAGAGGAAACAGAACCGCAAAACAATCTAAAGAAGAACAGCATCAAGTAACAGAGAAGAAAGGAAACCAAACATAGAAACAATCCTCCCTTCTTACACAACAGAAAAGAAGAAAAAAAAACAACGTCAGAGGAAAGGAAAAAGAAAGCACAAAAGACTGCCCCAATGCACACCCACTGGCCAGAACAGGAATGAATGGAGGCTGAAAAAGAAAAACTAACAGAACACATGGCTATAGGCTGCGACGAACGCAGAGGAGGGAAACACGACAGAAAAGCAGAGGAAAGCCAAGAATCCACAAGACACACAAGAAGAAAAACTCAGATGGAAAACAGAAAAGAAGAAAGAAACAAGGAAGATGAAGAAAAATAAGGGTGATTCTTCATCTAAACACCATTATCATTACACAGTGACAAAAATGTAATGCAAAGATAACAGTGCAAATATAGCAATATAAAATACAATAGAAACGGAACATACTTAGCAATGAAAGCATGAAATGCACTCACATAGGGTAAAACGTAAGCTAAATATGTAAACTCGAATGCATGGATGAGAACCCATGACTAATCTCTTGGGATAGAGATGCGTTGTGCACAAAACTGGGAATGCTCCCCATACACATCTCAGTGTAAGGACAAACGTTGTGTGGAAAAACCACACTGTGCACTGTAGTAATGTAACTGTTTTAATACAGCACATATGAGTAGGTACTCATGACATATTCCAAACAATGAAAGGAATATTTGGGTAAGAACCAGTGCTAATGCAAAAGGAATATAACCATTGCATAAATCCCCTGTAAACGGGTAGAACTGACAGTGTTTGGGTAGGAACCCGAACACATGGGTAGGAACCCGAGACTTAAATGTGGGTAGGAACCCGAATACATGGGTAGGAACCCGTGCAACATAAAGCATGCATAATGGACTCTTGACGGCGTCTACTAACTTTGCGTATACCTAGGGTCCATAAACATTCGCATTGGTAGAAGAGCTGTGACCCACCCACCCGGGGAGCGACTACTCACCCGAGTTTCGTAAGGCAACAAACACCCTTACCTAAGGGAACCAAATGAAAGCATGCCTAACATGTCACCGTAACTATGTGCCGCACATAAACACTAGAGAACAAGGTTCTTTGCAAAATATTACCAATGTGCATGTGGCTTAGCGAGGATGATGTAAACGCTGAAGAAAAAATAAAAGATGTGACTCTGTGAGGGAATATGATGCCAATGAACATGCACAATCAAAAACATTTGAATCCCAGCAAATTGCACCATAAGTAAAGTATAAAGTAATAGTCACAGGTGTGCCTGTCACCGGAGTGAAAAGGAGCACAGGAATGCACACAGTACTGTGAAAGGACGAATTAGATCCAGAAGACTAGTGACTCAAAGGCTTGTGAAGCGGCCACAGACAGTAGGACTCACCGCCCAGACTTATGAAGAGGCGTTGCAACGAACCGATCAACAAACTGCGCCTGAAATCCATGTGGCAAAAAAAAATGAATTGCATTGTGCTGAAGAGAGAGACAGAGTAAACGATCCCACCGATCGTGACACAGCGAGCATGCCAATGTTTAAAAAAAAAACTTTGAGTCACACACAAACTTGGTTGGCAGAAAACGACGTGGTTTGCAAGAACCGTGGAGAAACAGAAGAGGATCGCATGGCTCAGTACAAACCCAAGATGGCGGCACGCTTCTTGACGCCACACCGGGTGGTTCACTGCACGCCGGTGCAGCAAGACGTACTTTCAGCAGTGCCAACAACGTCACTAAGGAAGCCACGAGCTATCATCGTGTCCTCGTGATGAAGGTAGGTGCGTGCTGGGGGCTCGTGCCACGTCTTTTTTTAAATTTGAAAGTGGCGGTTGGCAACAGGTCTCAGCGCAGACCAAACGTGGAAATAAATAAAAATAAAAAAAGCATGTCTCACCTGACTTCCCCTAGTAACTTAACCAAGTACAACACAGCTAGCCACAGCCAGGAAAACGCACCATAGAAAGTAGATTCTCTGAAAGGTGAAAAGCTTTCTGTCGTCCACAGCAGGCAGTAGACAGCAGGTATCGATCGGGAAGCTGAAGCACTGGTTACTCGCAGTGTAGACACGTTCCGTGCCTCAAAAGCAAAGCCGGGTACTCAAAACCCAGTAGTCTGTAGAACACGTCACGGTGTCAGTGGATTCAGTAGATCCTTGGGGTACTTGGCAATGACGTGGTGACGTTAGGGAGAACAAGCAGGCAGGTCTCCAAGGGCAGAAGCGGGACGAAGCAAGTAGGCAGGGTTGAGGCATGAATGTGGAATTGAAACAGCACTGTAGCGCACACAAATAAATCCACAGGTTGAGACAGGATATGTCGGGCTTACCCTCACTGAAGGCACAGCACAAAGCGTAGACGTTGGCAAGCAGGCTTACCCTCACTGAAGGCACAGCACAAAGCGTAGAGACGTAGAGAGACTTGAAGAGCGTCAGGCTTACCCTCACTGAAGGCACAGCACTTCCCCAGACGTTAGTGGGCTTGCCCTCACTTGAAGGCACAGCACAAAGCGAAGACTTGGCACAGCACACGCAGAGGGACAACTGGCAGACTCTGTGGGCGACCGATGGGAGGTCACTGGTGGGGTCAGGATGCCAGTTGAGGTAACTAGACATGAGTTGCAGGAGGTTCTGTAATTTTAAAGTTGCTTGAAGTTCTTGTAGAGGTGACAGAAGCAGGTTCTTTTGAAGATCGTCGCCAAAATTCTGTAGTGATTAGGTCCACTCAGTTCAGGTGATTCAAAGAGGTTTATTACAAGATGGTACAAGATCACAGGGAGACAATAAGTAGACCAGATCAAGACTATAACAAGACCATGACAAGACCCCACCAAGAGCAGCCAGCAGGCAGCTCAGCCCAGTCAACTGTGACTCATTTGACTGACAACATTCCAAACCATGTCATCACTGTAGGATTCTACAGGCAGGGCATGCATAACCATGAAGTCAGGATATAACACGGTTGTTTAGGAATACAATATACATTAAAATAGTGCTAATACCTGCCTCCCCAACCATTCCTTTAGCTTTGGGGACCTGGAATAATCTGAACTGTCGTATTTACATGCGAGAGAGATGGTCAGTAGTTGTTTTGGCAGCGATCACAAGGGCGATGTGTGGTGCAAGCCTCAGTGCCCTCCTGGTCAGAGCCCTGGCACTTAATATTTTACAAATTAAGCACTGTCTAGTTACAAGTATTATCACTGAAATTTCTCTTACAGTTTCAATATTCTCTCTGTGAACAAATTGTGTAAGCCTTGTTGCAAGCTAACTCGGAAGCGAGCGTGTGGACATCTTAAGTTGCAAATGTGCTTCCTATTTCCGAGGTGATTTGATATTTGCCATTCTTGGAAAGCAGCAGACAAGGAACAAAGATATTACATGAGGGTTCCGGACGTTTTGGGTGGGAAAATGATGATTCCAAGATCACACTATGGATCTCAACCAATAGAAATCGTGCAAAATTGTGCAAAGCTACTTTGTGGGCAGGAACTGGGAACATTTCGAGGTATAAATTCCCTGTGGAAAAAGAACGTATGCGGCTATTTTCCTTGCAAATCTTGGGCGTGACATGATGTCAGTCTGAATTCTGACTTTCCTGAACTGTCCTGATGTTTCACCCTGAACTTCTTCAGCTGGTGAAGTTGGGCAGGCTATACCTTTCGGCTGAAGGGTTAGCTATTCAGGCTACTGCGTGGTGTGGTTTAGTCCGTTCTTGCGTCTCGGTCTTGATAATCTACAACTGAGCTTTGGTTCGTATCATTCTTGAGTTGCATACTGAAATTGTAATGCATATTCTCTCTCGCCCCTCATGCCAGTTATTTGATTATTGATATATTTTACTTTGAAATGTAATTGTGTTGTGATTTTACCTGTATTCAATTGATTAACCAAGTAATGAAAATTCTAATGTGCTTTTGTGTATTTGACCATTCATCTTAAAGTTTAGATAAATGTACCTTGATAACTATTCTGAGTTTGTCATTTTTATTTGATGATATTATTGATAAGATATGGTTATTGATTATTGATGTTAGATAGGCATTTCTTCATTACAGGTCCTCATGAAGGAATGACTTCCGTCTCTAATTATCTGAGTCCCTATTAGCTCTTACAAAGATCTATCGGAGGACCTCATGAGTTGTATGTCGTTATAGAGTTTCTATGGGCCCAAACTCTGTGTTGTTGTGAATTACATTATTGAGTTTTGAGTTTATGGTATGGTGGGTAACTTGTGTCTGTACCCACAATTTGACACCGCTTCCGCTGGATCAACCATCATCAATGAATATAAAACACTCAGTTGTCAACCATATATAAATGCTGGATGGTCAAGAAACTTGAAAATTGATTTCATGCATTTCTGTCCGGCTGTATTCCTGGAGAAAAAATAGAACAAGGCACCCACGAAAGCCCCTTTGTAAGCTCTGTAATAAAGGGGTAGAAAATATTATACACATATCACATGTTTAAGCCCAGGATTATTACAAGAAAGAAGACAGCTGCTGGAAGCTCCATTTAACGAGCAGGGAATACGAACCTGCAGTCAGTGCAAGTTTAAGATCCACTAATCCTATGATGAGCTGTCAATACACGAAATTTTTAAGAAGTGCAGGGATAAAACTGTTAACTATTGCCGAGCACTGCTGACAAATGAAAACTTTTAAAGCTTGAGAAAGTGACTTTGTACACATTCTGTTTGTTATAATCCTCTGCTTTTTTTTGCACATAATACAGCTACACTTTGATCCAGTTTATGGAGAAATATAGCACTGCACGTACGCACTTTAGAAAACACACAGGACTGTAGGGTCTTGAAACAGTTGCAATGGTCCTTTCTTTTATACACGGAACAGTAGCTTATATTTTTACAAATATTTTATTGCTTTAATATGTCCTTTTTAACCCTACACAAAGCAAAACATGATGACTTGCATAGATGGTGATTTATATTTTCTTGTTTTAAAGTCAATATTTGCAATCATTTTATGATAAGAATGTTTTATTAAATATAAAGTAAATGCTATGGTTTTAAATAACTATGCATGAATAAATTTACTTACGACCTTGTTTAATGTATCTGAAAACACCCATCGAACATTACCCCATGTGGTCTTTTCTGCAAAAACAACAGTCAAATCCTCAAAAGGGGTTGTGCTTCATGTGTAGTTTTTAGAATCACTTTCTTACTTAGGGGGGTGCATGAGCCATGTTTACCATAAATGCTAAACTTTTTAGTTACATTCGTAAGTGGCTCATGGGCATTTCTACTTTTACAGATCTGTAAGCTTTTGAATGGTATCCGTGGGTCTGAAACCAGACTTCTCCTGTAAACTCTGCGCTAACCACCGAGGAATGTCTGGGAAGATCCTCTTGGGTGTTATTCTCAGATTATTTAGAAATCTGGAGAAAAAAGTCCACATCATTCATGGGAAAACTGCATATTGGCAGACCTTGTTTACTTAGTAGAAAAATTACCTTGAATCTTCTTAGCCGTGTCCTTGCCCCGAGTAAAAAAATCAAAAAAAAAAATCCTTGGCATCAAAATATAAAGGTTTGTTTGGTTGCAAGAGTAGAGCTTCCAGCTCTAAAAGCATTTGCCCTTGAATTGTCAAGAAGAGAGTGAACTTGATTAAGTAGAGGACTCCTGTATTGCTCATTTTTGGCTTGCGGTGGATTATTTTCTAAACTTTGCCAGGAAACAAAAGCCATTATTACCTTTCAGGACTTTTTTGTTTGAAAACTATTGACTATTTAGTCAAGTACTAGCTTTATTCAATCTAAATAAATTCGACCATAAAAGCGCACCAAAAAAGTATATAAAAATACAATAAAAGGATCCCACGTCATTTACAATACATATAAAAACAATTCATTTCATTTCACATATAAGAAGAGAAGATGAAAGAGTGTAAAAACCTCAGGGCTGGGTCCGCCATACATTCTTATTCAAATCTCTTATTATAATTCATAGTAACTGGTTAATATAGATGTTGCTAAAATCCCTATTTTATAATATATATCATATAAGATAACGAATTAATAAAAGACATATCATCTAATCACTTATCCAGTATCATACAGAGTTACTCGCATCATCTATCGAGATGTTTTTTGTAGCATAAAAAACACCCCATAAAAAGCATGACAAACTACAACAAATATCAATGGTGGGTAATGTTTGCAGAAAAAGATAGGCCAGACGGCATTGAGTGAACCGTAATGACTTTAAAATGCTTAAGATATAGCATTTCCTCCACTTTTTATAGAATTAACAAAAGAGTACGACGTGCATTGAGCTCTGTATCATTGTATTGTCACAGGGACAATTACCTAAGTTTGAACACCAGACATTGGTTTCAGGAAAACTAACCATCCGGTGAAAAATATCCATTCTAAAACGTGTCAGAACAAATCTGTGCCTTGAGTTGGGGGCAGCTTTCAAGTATGGCTGCATATCATAATTAGTTAAGATAAGCTGATTACTCAGAACAGAGGGCTTCAACAGTTCGGCAGACAATCTTATGTTCTCTAAATGCGTAATGCATTTGGATTTTAGATCTTTCCTTCCAACTTCTACTAGAGATTCAGGGTTATTAAAATAGTCTGGATGCCCCAGGTCTTGAAAGAAACGCTGTATGTATATCCGCCATGGCATGCGTGTATGCAAAGTTGATTTTAAACAGTCTCCTATAATAGCACGGTTTAAAGCAGTATGTTCTGATGTCTACACTTTGTGCCACAGTAAAATAGGTTGGATCTTAATTAAGTCAGTGAGGAATGGGGCTCCCAACTCAGCATGGCACACAGATGTAGAAGTGCTTTTGGGTGTGGCAAGCAGATACCTCAGGAACCCATTTTCCACTAACTGTAACGCCGTACATTTTGCATGACCCCATATACCCGCCCCATATGATGCAATGCTAATACATTTAGCCTTGTAGAGCATTAGCATCTCTTTGGGGGGGGGGGTGGGGGGGGTTGTACTGTGATGTCAAAGGTGCATTGAGTAACGCTATTCCCCTTCAGCCATATGATACCAGTGATTCTTCTATTGTTGTAACTGATGCTAGCCAGCACGGGTTGGGTGCTGTACTTTTGCAAAAAAGGGATGGCAGAGAAGTGGTAATTGCTTTTGCTTCCAGGTCATTGAGAGGAGCCGAACCTTCTCACTCAGTTATTGAGAAAGAAGCATTAGCATGTTGGTGGGGTGTGGATCACTTCAGGAACTATTTGTGGGGTTCCACTTTTACCATTCCTATGAACCACAAACCCCTTCTGAGTCTATTCACTACAAAAGGTGCAAGTAAAGCCACTGCCTGCATAGCTAAGTGGCATTATAGGATGATGGAGTACCACTTCACTCTAGAATACATTCCTGGCGCCAAGAATGTATTTGCGGATTGTTTTTCCAGGTTGCCCATTCAAGATGATGTCACAGAGACAGAGTGTGGTGAGGATTGCATAGTAGCCATGTTGGCTGAAGCAGGTTTTGGATGCATTACAGAAGGAGAATGGAAAGAGGCTGTTTTGGACGACGAAGTTTTGCAAATCCTCATTAACACATTGGGGGGAGAGTGGAAATTTAATGATGTTGTAGTAGGGGTGAACTCATACAAGCAGGTTTTTTCCAAGCTGAACATTGGTGATGGAGTATTGACGAGGATGGATTTGCTGGTAGTTCCATTGAAGCTACAAAATAAGATATTGTCTTTAGCCCATGAGGGACATGTGGGGATGAGAGCCATGAAGAGGAGGATCAGGGAACTTTTTTGGTGGCCTGGTTTGGACCGGAGTGTGGAGCATTTTGTCAGGGACTGTGTGGCATGTGCAATTTGAAATGGTGTTCCTTTTTGGGTGTTAACTCACCTGTCACATTTATATTTGTTTTAGTTTTTTCCTCCTACAGGTGTCCAGGTTATCTTACCTTTTTCGGTGTTGGTTCCTTTAATTGTCCTCCCTTCTCTGCGGCAGTATAACCCATGCAGTTTGGTTTTGAATGTTTGGTGAAGGGGAAGATGTGTTGGGTCTTCATCATTGTGGGCGCGAGAGTGTCATCCTGGCAACCGCGCTGGTGAGAACGTTGGCGTGTGTCCATACAACCCTTTTTTTCATCTTTCATAATTGCATATTACAAGCCACATTGGCTACCTTTATCACATTCATATAAGGTTTCATTTCTTCCTGACAAAGGAGGAGAATCCATTTATGCCGGGACATGCCTACATACTTAAAGGAGGTTGAAGCTGCAGTCACTAATTGGAACCAACATTAAAAAACCAAGTTAACACCTTCAAAATTCTTTAATCATGGACCTTAACACAGCACAATAATTTGTCCCATAGACGTTACTTGGCATTGTGAAGTGGCAAAAAGGCTTGCAGAATTCCATTGTGTTTACACTCCAACACCACCTTCACAATGTTAGCATTTGTTTGTAGCATGCAGTGCTGTACAAAAAGTCTAAAAAAGAATACAGATTAACATAATTTTTCTGTCTGCGAGGAGGTGACCAGCTTACATAAAACACATAGAAATAAACACCCAAAAAGAACATTATAGAACTAAAAAGGAAAACCTTTAGGCAGCTCCTACCCTATACCATCTAAAATGATCATAAAAGCAATACTGAAATTAGTGTGGAGGCCAATGACAATTCAAAGAAATGTTTGACCGTGTTTTGCAGTGTCTTAACCATTGCTAGATCATATAAATTATGCTCTTCTGTTTCTCAAGTAGGGAAGGGTAAAGATAGTCTTTTTGCAATATGAACCTGTTTTGTATTCATATGATTTACATAATCATCTGTTTGGATACAAATTAATTTTTGAAAAGGTTGCAAATCTCTCCTGTTGCTATACTTAATTTAGACCCCTTGTGATATTCACCGGAATGTCACAATGTCCCATACATAATTCATGTATTTCTTTAAGCACTAGTACTTTTGGTCATTAAATAAACCACGAATGACCTACTATTAAGGTTTTGAATGAGAACCGGATGACGAGATTTTTGTGCCGCAGTCAGGAAGGGAGTAACCCAACATAGTTTTGCTAGTGTAAGTGACAAATCATATTAAAAGTTTGCTAAATTGTTTAGTAGATTTGCTCCGTTTGTAGGATAGAAGAGTGAAAAATTGGAAAATGCTCTTTCACAGATGTCAGCGATGCCCTCTTAAGTTAATATGGAAGGATAACTGATAATTAACGGTTACTTCTTTACGCCGGTTTCTCTTTCTTAAAAATGTCTCAGGGCTTGGTCTCAAACCAAGCCCATCACCACTTCCTTCACCGATTGTTCAATGAATTTGCATAGACATAGGCTGGGCCTACAGTCTTTTTCTACTCTCCATAAATGGAGAAGGCATTAGACTCCCTTGAGTCAGTGGACTATGCTGGAGAAATCGGAATTCAACTTAAATATAATTCACATTATTAAGGTGCTTTACACATCCCCTCTTTTAGCTCCAATCGCTTTTCTCTGGCGGGAGGCGTCAGGCAATGATACCCTCTGCAATAAATGCTCAACTTGAGTGAACCCACCCCGCTTTTAACAGTGCTCTCCTGGCATCATATACCTTGGGGCACATATGAGGGAAAAGTCTTGACTTTATTCACCGATCAATATCTGAGTAGTCTGGAGAGAAGGATAGACCACTGCAATATATTCCTATTGTCTGTGCAGGGGTAAGGAGTCCTTCCTCAAGATGATATCATTGCCAAGGATTCTATACTAATTCATAGTCTTCCCTAGCACACTGCTATCTATCTCCTTTATTTAATAGATTACACACAGACTTGACTTATCTGGGGTGGCTGTGCATCTTGCACAGGAGTTGGACAAAGGGCGTCAGGGCCAGACTGAGGATCTAAAAGCAGCCTCGCTCCCTTCATCTTCGCATGCAATCTGTGTCCATCCTCTCTCTGCTCTTTCTCTTCTCCCTTTCTGATCCTTTTGCAGTACTTAAACCTCCCCCTGCCTGTTGCAATTAACCTCGGGAACTGGGGAAAGTGACCGAAGCATTGGGAGCAGCCCACCGCCCTCACCATCTGCCTCCAGGGGCTCCATCCCACAGAGGAAAAGCCAAGTGGAATAAAAGACCAGTCTGGCCCTGAAAGGTGTGGTGAAAAACAGGCTCTCTGACCAAGTGTACTGCAGAATAAAAAAGATCCACCAGAGGATTCCGGAGATATAGAATTTCCAAGGAACAATAAATCAAGACTTTTCACTTAACCGCGAACAAGCAATGGCAAATTCAATGAATTTGACATCTCCACTTTTTCAAGAAAAGCTTTGTCAGAGTGGAATGTGGATACCTAGAGTTACTTTGGGTGACCAACTCTGGCAGGGAGCGAGGCCAGGGGACCAGCAAGGTCTACCAGAACAGCTACCTCCTTTGGGAAAGCAGTTTTCAGTCCAGTTCCAGCGTATGTGGCTCTTTGACATTGACTTCTATGCAGTGGTCCTGATGCAATGGATACAGGATGTGGAAAATACTGTGCAGTCAACGGGGGTCTTCTGGGGCAGCTACTCAATCCATGGTCCTGGTGATGTGATTCTGGCCACAGGGGTCAACATTCTAAGAAGTCTTCTACGAGTCAGTAGAAGTCCAGTCACCACTGGGCTACCAGTCACCAGGCACAGCAGTTTCCGTCTTCTGGTGATAACTCTCTTTCCAGGTGACCAAGCTGCATTCCGACGACTCTCCCAGGTCCAGCAGATACAGGTGCAACTTTTGAGCATCGAGTCCTGCTCTCTTGGGATGCACGGCCGCGAGGAGTGGTGATCCGGCGATCCGGGCTACCGACTCACCCTAGCAGGCTTCTTCAGCTTTTGTGACCCTGTGCTGCAAACAGGATGTCAACCAACTGATTCTTGGAGTCTCTGCTTCAAGCTGGGCTGAGGGGACAATTCTCCCCGAGCATGACACAGCAGGCACAGTCCTTTCCCTTGCTAGCCCTAGGAGCAGCAGGTACAACTTCGATGCAGCCTCTTCTGTGCCGGTTCCGAGGTCAACAGGGCAGTCCTCTTTGGGTCCTGTTCTTCCAGCCAATCGATATCGGAGTTCTGGGTGCCAGGTGTGCCCCTTTTATGCCCAGAAAGTGCCCTAATGGGGGTTGCGGTCACCAGCTAATAGACTACCAGGTTCCCTCCAGCTTGATGAAGTGTGGCATCAAGCTATCCCAGAGTGCACTATTCTGCCAACTCTCAAGGTGGCAGAACACCTTTCTCTGTCTCAAGAGCTTGGTAGCCCACCCTAAGCGTATGGCTACCACTGGGCTACATGCCCAAAGCAAAACCAGTTTGGCATCTGTTCCCCCCCTCTATCCCTGCTGCCAGTCTATCTACCTAGACAATAGAGGAGCCTCTCCCACGTGCCCTTGCAACTTGCCCTGCAAAGGTGGCTTCCCCTTTGAAGCTCGCCTTTTGGGCCACCACCTCGTGTGGCTTCCAGCCAGAAGGAGGTAACACTTCCTCCAGTGGCAAGCCTTTATTGCTTTCTTTACTGGGAGTCATTCGCATGTCTCCCCCAGGAGGGCAGAAGGCTGTCTCATGATGACCAGCCTCAGCAAAAGTCCTGTAGAAAACTTGAGCAACAGACTAGCAATCTTTATAAATGTTGCATGTGGCAACAAGTTACATTAATTTCTACTTGGGTATCAGGTCGTATTTAATGTAACAAGTTGTTTGATACCTGGAAGTACCCACTTTGGTAGCTCCATTCAGAAGTTAGCACAGCTGAGTTATCAACGTGTAACTTTGTACTTGCCAATGGGGCTACTAATCTCTCTTCCAGTAAAAATGTCAATTGCAGGTTTTTACTACTAGAAAATGTTAAACATGTTCTACTTTACCAATATGCTACACTCTGACTTAGGACTCCATAGGCCTTCTGTAGGGATAACTTACACACATTAAAAAGAGAGTTTGGGTTTTGCCATAGCTTAAAATGGCAAAGTCAAGACATCAGTTTAAAACTGCCCTTCCAGTCCGCAGTGCCAGACATGTTTTACCTTGTATTCAGGGTGGCAGAAGTGCTGTAGTCCGTGAGGAGACTCTAACTTACAGATCCTGCGTACCCCTGGAACCATGTACTAGGGACTTACAAGTTAGGATATGCCAATTTGGTCTTAAGCCAATCAGCTGTGTAACTTTTTAAGGGTCAGAGCACATGCACTAAGTCCTGATTAGCAGGGCACACAGCAGTTCAGAGCCAATACAGCAGTGCCTAGTAGTCAAAATAGGCCAAATAGTGGGGGTGAAACCTACGCCCTTTGGAATTTGGTAAAAAAAGCACAAAACAATGTTCACAAGGAACTCATTTATCTTGATCAGTACACCATCTGCAACTCAAGTAGTAGAATTTGGTGGCTCAAGTCCTCCCAGGTTTTTTAAAGATCTCTGACCTGTCCTCAGCCAGGCCATACAGGACGGTCGTGACACAGCCAAGTTCACAATTCTTTATGGCTTAGATACCACTGATTCCATCGGACGGGCCATTGACACTAGTGTTGCTATTCGCCACCATGCTTGGACGTGGTCCACCAGTTTTTCAACGATGTCCAGTCGTTCCTCATGGACATGCTGTTTGATGGGACTCTCCTGTTTGGGGACAAAGGAGACCCCACTCTCGAGTGGCTCAAGGAGAGCAGGGCCACAGCACGCTCGCTGGCTTTATCTTTCCCACCTTTCCAGCCACATCAGCCTTACTGCACATTTTGTGTCTTCGCCAGCCTATCAAACCCCGACCAGGTACCAAGCAATATTGCGGTCTAGGCCGTGGTGCCCACTTTCCCCGCGGTCAAGGACAATGGCTGCCCAGTCCACTCCCCCCACCCTCCTGCAGCCCTGTGTAACAAACCCCTTTAGCATTCCTTTAATGGTGTACGGCCACCCAGTGGGAGGCAGAATCCAGCAATTCTTGCTGGATGAGCAGCCTATAGCATCCAAGAGGTGGATCCTACAAATTGTTTGGAAGGGCTATTCCTTCTCCTTACTTTTCACACCCCTGCACCTTCCCAACGATTGATAAAGGATCATCTATTTTGCAGCAGGAAGTCCAAACCTTTTTGGCCAAAGGGGCTATTGAAAAGGTGCCACATCAGATGGCAGGCACTCTCCAATCAGGATTAGGGATTGTGCCCACTCCCCCATGTGGGGTGAGCACACCAAGGGTGTAGTCAGCCTAAGGTCCTTGGCCCATTGGCTACTGACCTCGAGACCCCCAAAAACGCCCCCTAAATAAAGTATTTAGGGGGCTGCCCTGAACCAAGAAGACGGATTCCCGCAACCTACGAAGAAGTAGGACGAAAGAAGACGCCCAGCAGAGGAGACTGCAGAGAAGAACTGACTTGGCCCCAGCCCTACTGGCCCGTCTGCAGTTTCAAGAGATCCTGCGCCAAAAGTCGCCTTGTCCTGCAGCCAACAACCTCCAGAACCCCTGGGAGGACTGACTGCCTTCAACAAAGACCGGATCTCCTGTGAACAGCAGCTCTGTTCATAAAAATCACCAAAGAAAGACTCTGAGCCTGCTGAGAACAAAGAAAGCCGATGCCTGGAACCATCACTGCACCCGACGCCTAGGGCCTGAGTCAGAGTGGCCCACCGGTCCCAGCGAGATCCCCCAGCGCTCCAGAGTCCAAGTCCACCATGGGTTGACCCCTCCAGGACTCCCAGACGTCGCCTGCAGCCGCTGCATGGAGACCCCCCAACCACGAGTGGCCCGGTAAGGTGAAATCTGACCTCAAAAGGCACCCCTGCATCCAGCCACCCTGTATCCTGAAGAAGAGGACCTGAGGTGCACCTACGTCCCCGAGCCCTCCAACTTACCTACCCAGCTGCTGGTCCTCCTGGAAAACTTCCTGGACCGAGCCTGCAGCTAAAAACCCAAACCAGCAATCCCCATTGAAAACAACAGGGCACCCGACGCCAAAACCGCACCCTGCCGCCCCTGTGCTGCTGTGGGTGCACCTGGTATGCTAACTCGGATCCCCCTTTGCCCTGAGCTTAAGTCCAGGACCTATGCTCCCACAACCTTCTGGCCTGCTCGTGAGCAGCCAACAACCGGAGGCCCCCTATCCACCATTGAATAACATTGGGCCCCAGCACTCTGCACCCGGCTGCCGTAGTGCCACTGAGGGTTTTTTGAGAATGCATCCTCAACCCTGGGGGAACACTGGTTCTAACCCCAGAAAACCAACTCCCAAACCTAAGTACTTACCGTTAAGTCGATAACATTGTTTTCTCCCATAGGACTGCATTGAACTGCTTTATTGTGAAAATTGTTCTAAGTGTGGAGTTGGTTTGTATGCAACTCTAAGAAACTGCAAATATACAAAAACTGATTTACTTACCTTTTCTCTAGGAAATGTCCCGTGTGATATCTAGGCATATCACACTGAGTGGAAAAAGTAACTTAAAAAGAAATCTGAAAAGTAACCTGAAAAGTAATCTGAAAAGTAATTGAAAGTAATTTAAACTGCTTTAGAAACAAATGACATACCTGTAACCAATCCAATTACATACGACTGCAGTCAAACTATATTTTACTGCATTATTCTTGCAAAGTGTTATTATACTTACCTGTATCAGGCTGGCTTGGTTCTAGAAAATAAAATACAAACTAAATAATATTTTTATACAAAACAAATTGGTCAGAGTTCAGTCCTTGAGTGTGTGAAATCATTTCTTGCCTGAGCGTGTACAATGAATGCTTGACACAACCCTCTGATAAGGCCATACTGCTCGCCCACACTACCACAAATAGAGGGTAAGGTACTACCTACTTTAACCTCTGACTACCTTTGGGGATCCACTGGACTCTGTGCACACTATACCTCACTTTGGTATAGTATATACACAGCCAGCTTCTTACACATACATTAAAAATAATTGTGAATAAACAACATACATAGAAAATAATTGTTGAAACATGAATATTATAAAACACCTATCCTCTACTGATGAAATTTCAAATATTTTGATGATGTAAAACAAGACTCTCTCATAACATCCCAGGAACTTTCCAAGTTACTTTTTCCAAATGGTATTGTATCTTATGTTCATGTACTCAATTCGGGTGCAAACGATTGGTCTATCTAGTCGCAGATTCCTCATCGACCCTCTCATCCTCCCCATTCTGTGATTGGACTCTGTCCCTTAATAAGATCCCAAGTCCAGGAATCTGCACACTGGTCTGGTCACATCAATTTGCTTTTGGGGTCTCTGTCTGGGGGAGCAAACATTCTTGAAAGCAACTGACATTATCATGCAGGAGTGGCACCTATATAGGCACCTAACTTCATTTCCAGAGCAGAATAGCATCAGTGCGGAGCTGCACGGCTCCACCTAACGGCACGCAGAGAAACTGCTAAAAAGTTTCCGGATCCCTTCTTGTGCCTGGGGAATATTTACAAGGTGAGAAATCTGCAGCTAGATAGTCTCTACCAGAAATAGCTCACTGAAGGTAAGTAACTTGTTCATCTGAGAGAAATACTGCCATCTAGTGGTCAGAAGGCAGATTGATCTTTTAAAGGCCAAACACTCAAGGGACTACAGCAAGGCTCCATCAGTGTACACATTGTCATTTCCCAGTCATAACTGGTAAAGGAATGTCTATATGTATACTCTTTGATCCGCAAAATGGATCCCCCAGGAAAAATTCAACCACAGGCTTTCCTTACCCTAGCGGCACCTGCTGTGTTTTGGAGAATGGATAAAACTGTTCAAGAAATACTTAGTAGCCCTTGATGGACAAGGCTTCAGCCCTATTAGTAAGAGAGACATATTTATCAGTGCTTTGGAAAACATATTTTGAAGTACTTGCCAGTTGCCAATGACCGACATGATGGTTGTGTAAACTGAAGCCAAGTTGAGGTTGGAGAACAGATTTGCCCAAATTGATAAACTTGGCATTGACTCACCACAAATTCTACACTCAACCTCAGAGACCTAATGAGAGCAGAGATGAATGTGTGGCCAGGTTGAGGGAATTGTCAAGTCAAATTGGTTCTATGTCTGATGAGTTAATAAAAGATCAGCTGATGGGGCAGTGCAGGAGTTAGAAGATACAAGGCAACTTATGGGCTGCCAGAAACCCAGTGTTAAAGGAGCTGTAGGAAGCTGGCTCTGTATATACTATACCAAAATGATGCATAGTGTGCAGAGTCCAGTGGAACCCCAAAGGTAGGCAGAGGTAAAAGTAGATAGCACCTTACTCTCTATTTGTGGTAGTGTGGGCGAGCAGTAAGGCTTTATCAGAGGGTAGTGTTAAGCATTTGTTGTACACATTCAATCAGCAAATGATGGCACACACTCAAAGACTGAACTCAGACGAATTTGATTTGTATACAAATATTATTTAGTTGTATTTATTTCCTAGAACCAAGCAAGCCTGGCACAGGTAAGTGTATTTGATAATTTTCAAGGCAGGTTGAACAATACAAGCAAGCTGAATGAAAATGACTTTGTTACAGGTTTGTAAATGCTTTCAATACAGTGGAAATTACTGTTGGATTACTTTGAATTACTTTGCAGATTACTTTCTGGATTACTTTTTCTACTCAGTGTGATACACCTAGATATCACAATGGGACATTTCCTAGAGAAAAGGTGAGTAAGCAATTTTTAGTTCTTTTGCAGTTTTTCAAAGTTTCTTACAAAACCAACTCCACACTTAGAACATTTTTCAAAGAAAAACAGTTGATGTATTCCTATGGAGAGAAATGAAGTTATTGGTTAACAGGTAAGTACTTTGTTGTGGGAGTTGGTATTCTGGAGTTAGATCCAGGGTTTCTCCAGGGTCAAGGATGCACTCTCAAAACACTCTCAGCGGCACTAGGGCGGCCGGGTGCAGAGTGCTGAGGCCCAATGTTATCCAATGGAGGATAGGGGGCCTCCGGTTGGTGGCTGCTCACGAGCAGGCCACAAGGTTGTGGGAGCAAAGCTCCTGGGTTTAGCTCAGGGCAAATGGGGGATCTGTTTTAGCACCCCAAGTACACCCACTGCGGCGCAGGGGCGGCTGGGTGCATTGTGCTGGTTTGGTGCCGGGTGCCCTGTTGATTTCAATGGTGATTCGCCGGTTTCAACAAAGACTACGGGCTGAGGACGGAGATCTTCTGGAGGTGATCACCGGTCGGAGAGGTAAGTTGGGATGCCTGGGGCTGCTGGGACATGGTCGGTTGGGCCACCCAAGGCCGTGGAACTTCGGGTGCAGGGGTGTCTTTAGGCGTCTGGTTTTCCTTACCAGCTCTGGTCACGGTCGGGGGGATCCTCCAGAAATACTTCGCTGGGAGATTCGAGGCAGGTCAGAGATCACCAGATCTCAGGTCAGGATTACCAGGGAGACCTCCTTATGGTGTTAGTCCACTCGAATTCGGGCCATGGGCGTTGTGTGCAGAGTGGTGCGGACTCACGGATTTGGCCAGATCCAGAGTCTGTGAGTGAGCAAATCCGGTGCTCACAGGAGACAGAGTCTTTTCTGTGGGAGGCAGGGCAGGTCCTCAGGGTTCTTGAGGTTTCTGGCTGCAGGACGCACCAGTATTTGGCTTCTGCAGGTTCGAGGTGGGGACAGGCCGGTAGGGCCGGGGCCAAGTCAGTGGCCGTCCTCCTCTTAGCTTTGGCACGGTTTTCTCAGTCCTCCTCCTTCTTTTCTTCTTAGTTGGTTCTTGTCTGAGGAAGCAAGGTTCAGGGGGTGCCCCTAAATACTAGATTTAGGGGCGTTACAGGTAGGTAAAGGTTGGGACCAATGGGTCCCTTCCTTGGGTTGGGTACACCTCCTATTATGCCACCCTCCAGTCGGAGGGGCGCATACACCGCACTCTGGTTGGCTGGGTCCCCCCATATGCAAGATGGCGGGGACTGAGAGTTGTGCTTCACCTCGCCTCCCCCACCTGAGGGGTGGGGTTGGCAAAGGTGGGCACACCTCCTTCCTCACTTGGTTTTCCCGCCAATTCTCCCGCCCAAAGTGGGGGTCAGAACCGGTGGGGGCCAGTTGCTGGAAGCAGCAAAAGGCCTGGGGAAGCTCACAAAGGCGGCAAGCCTTTGAAGCTTCCCCTTCGTGGACCCTGCCCATCCTAGGGGAGGAGGCTTGGCATCTCGTCCCAGGTTGTGCATTGTTTCAGACCCCCGAGAGCAGCAGGCTCTTGACCCAGGGGTCCAGAAACATGTCTGGTGGTGGCAGCTGGCAAGCAGCCACTCAGCCTGGACACTAGTGTTAGGTCGTTTTTCAGGGGGCATCTCTAAGATGCCCTCTTTGTGCATTTTTCATTAAATCCCACACTGGCATCAGTGTGGGTTTAATGAGCTGAGAAGTTTGATACCAAACTTCAGAGTTTTCAGTAAAGCCATTATGGTGCTGTGGAGTTCGTAATGACAAACTCCCAGTACCATATACTCTTAGTGGCATTACTGCACTTACAATGTCTAAGAATTGGCCTAGACACTGTAGGGGTTCAGGGCTCATGCACCTGTACCCTCACCACTGGTAGAGTGCACCCATCTAGAGGGGTGGCTTACCTATGCCAGGGCGGTGGATTGTAGGCATGGCACACAGGGATGTGTGCCATGTCGGCACTTCACTTTGTTCTGCACCAAAACACGCAGCCTGCAAAGGCAGTGTGTGGGTGTAAAGGTACAGGGCCTCTAAGGGTGGCACAATAAGTGTTGCAGCCCTTAGTGGCCTTTCCTGGCCACAGTGCCCTTGGTACCTGTGGTACCTTTTACAAGGGACTTACATGTGGCCAGAGAGTTGCCAATTGGGTTTTGCAACAGTACAGTTTGGGGAAAGAACATAGGCCCTGGGTACCTGGTTGGCAGGAACCCAGGGCTCACTCAGTCAAAGAATATCAACATTAGGCAATAGTGGGGGCAACCATCTAAAAAGGGGCACTTTCCTACACACCCCTCCCCCCATAAAAGAGGATGAGACTATCCTTTCCCTAGATAGTCTTCATTGTCTAAGTGGAAGAGCCTGGAAAGTCAATCTGCATTGGCATGGGCAGTCCCAGGTCTATGTTCCACTGCAAAGTCCATTCCCTGTAGAGAGATGGACCACCTCAAAAGTTTAGGATTTTCACCTTTCATTTGCATTAGCCATTTGAGAGGGCTGTGGTCAGTTTGAACTGTGAAGTGAGTACCAAACAAGTATGGTCTCAACTTCTTTAGGGACCAAACCACAGCAAAGGCCTCCCCCCTCAATGGCACCCCAACGCTGCTCCCTGGGGAGTAGCCTCCTGCTCACAAAAGCAACAGGTTGGTCTTGGCCTTCATCATTGGTCTGGGATAGGACTGCTCCTATCCCTAGCTCCGAGGCATCAGTCGGCACAATGAACTGCTTGGTATAGTCTGGAGCTTTGAGAATTGGTGCTGAGCACATTGCCTCTTTCAGGGCGTCAAAAGCCTTTTGACAGCTAAATGTCCAGTTTACCTTTTTGGGCATATTCTTGGAGGTGAGTTCGGTGAGGGGTATCACAATGGACCCATACCCTTTCACAAACCTCCAGTAGTACCCAGTCAAGCCGAGGAATGCCCTGACTTGAGTCTGGGTTGTTGGAGCTTCCCATTCCAGGATTGCCTAGATCTTGGGTTGTAAAGGTTTCAGTTGGCCTCCACCAACAAGGTGGCCCAAGTATACAACATTTCCCTGCCCTATGCCCTATCTGGCATTTGGATGCCTTGATAGTTAGGCCTGCAGTTTGCAGGGCTTTTAAAACCTTCCCCAGGTGGATCAGGTGATCCTGCCAGGTGAGCTAAAGACAGCAATATCATAAAGATATGCTGCACTAAAGGCCTCCAATCCAGCAAGGACTTGGTCCACCAACCGTTGGAAGGTGGCAGGGGTATTCTCTAAACCAAAGGGCATAACAGTAAACTGATAATGCCCATCAGGTGTGGAGAATGCTGTTTTTTCTTTGGCTCCTGGTGCCATGCCAATCTGCCAGTACCCTGCAGTTAAGTCAAAGGTACTAAGACATTTGGCTGCACCCAATTTGTCTATTGACTCATCAGCTCTTGGTATAGGGTGAGCATCTGTCTTGGTGACAGAGTTGAGTCCTCTGTAGTCCACACAGAAGCTCATTTCTCTCTTTCCACCCTGTGGATGATGTTTGGGGACTAGAACCACTGGGCTGGCCCAGGGGCTCTCAGAGGGTTCAATTACTCCTAACTCCAGCATCTTGCTGACCTCAGCTTTGATGCTCTCCTTAACTTGATCAGATTGTCGATAGATTTTGTTCTTGACAGGTACACTGTCCCCAGTGTCCACATCACGGGTGCACCAGTTTGTCTGACCAGGGGTCAAGGAGAAGAGTTTATTATACTGCTGTAAGACTTGCTTACAGTCAGCCTGCTGTTGGGCAGTGAGGGTGTCTGAATAGGCAACTCCATCTACTGACCCATCTTTGGGGCTGTAAGAGAGGAGGTCGGGGAGAGGTTCACTCTCTCTCTCCTGATCCTCATCAGTAACCATCAGCATGGTCATGTCAGCACTGTCATGGAAAAGCTTTAGGTGGTTCACATGGATCACCCTTTTGGGGGTCCTGCTTGTGCCCAGGTCTACCAAGTAGGTGACCTCACTTTTCTTTTCTAAGATGGGGTAAGGGCCACTCCATTTGTCCTGGAGGGCCATTGATGCCACAGGCTCCAAATCTCGCACCTTTTGACCTGGTTAGAATTCTACCAGTGCAGCTTTTTGGTCATACCAGTGCTTCTGGAGCTCCTGGCTGGTCTCAAGATTTTTGGAAGCTTTTTCCATGTACTCTGCCATTCTGGACCTTAGGCCTAGTACATAGTCCACAATATTCAGTTAGGGTTCTTGGAGAGGCTTCTCCCAACCCTCTTTAACAAGACAGAGTGGTCCCCTAACAGGATGGCCAAACAGACGTTCAAAGAGGGAAAACCCTACTCCCTTCTGAGGCACCTCTCTGTAGGTGAAAAGCAAGTATTGGCAAGAGGACATCCCATATCCTTTTAAGTTTTTCAGGGAGCCCCATGATCATGCCCTTCAATGTCTTGTTGAACGTTTCAACAAGACCATTGGTTTGTGGGTGATAGGGTTTAGTAAACTTGTTCTGCACTCCACACTCCTTCCACATGTGTTTGAGGTATGCAGACATGAAGTTTGACCCCCTGTCTGAAACCACCTCCTTAGGAAACACTACCCTGGTGAAGACATCAATGAGGGCCTTGGCTACTGCAGGAGCTGTAGTAGTCCTAAGGGGAATTGCTTCAGGATACCTGGTGGCATGATCCACTACCACCAGTATAACTTTGTTTTCTGATGCTGTGGGAGGTTCAAGTGGACCCACTATGTCCACACCTACCCTTTCAAAGGGAACCCCAGCCACTGGTAGTGGAATTAAGGAGGCCTTTGGGTGCCCACCTGTTTTGCCACTGGCTTCACAGGTGCTGACAAACTCCTTTACTTTCTGGGACATCTGGGGCCAGTAAAAGTGGCTGACTAGCCTTTCCCAAGTCTTGGTTTGGCCAAGATGCCCAGCTAGGGGGATGTCATGAGCCAAAGTGAGTAAAACCTCTCTGTACATTTGAGACACTACCACTCTCCTAGTGGCACCAGGGTTGGGGTCTCTGGCCTCAGTATACAGGAGTCCCTCCTCCCAATAGGCTCTGTGGGTACCACTGACATCTCCTTTTTTCTGTGCAGCAGCTTGCTGCCTCAGGCTTTCAAGAGTTGGACAGGTCTGCTGTCCAAGGCACAGCTCTTCCCTAGTGGGTCCCCCTGGGCCTATGAGCTCAACCTGGTAAGAGTCCGGTTTAATGGGCTCAGTTCCCTCTGGGGTTTCCAAGTCCTCTTTCTGAGGAGAGGGGTCCTGAGTCTTTAGCTGGTTTCCTAGTCTTCCTACCTTCCCTCTTGGAAGGTTGGGCCATTCTTTCAGGCTCCAACACTTCTTTTTCACCCTGCTTTCGGGTCTGTGCTCTAGTTTTGACACACACAATCTCAGGGATGTCCAGCATTACTGCATGGGTTTTCAATTCTACCGAAGCCCATGCTGAGGTCTCCAGGTCATTTCCAAGCAGACAGGCAGCTGGAAGCTTTGGAGAGACCACTACCTGTTTCAGGCCAGTACCCCCCCCTCCTCCTCAGTCTAATGTTATCAGAGCCATGGCATGGTTACTAGTAAAACTGTCAGCGTTGGTGGCTGGATAAGATTTTCCGAACAGGTATTGTTCTGGGGAAACGAGTGTGTCTCTCACAATGGTGACACTGGCACCTGTATCCCTCAGGGCTTCTATCTTAGTCCCAATTTTTTCCAGGGGTATTGTAAATACTTCTTTAAGTTGGGTGGCCACACACATAAAGTGGTAAGCTCAACTTCACCCTCAGTGAGTAGAACTGCTTCAGTGTGAACCCTGATTTGCTCTGGGCACACTGTTGATCCCATCTGGAGATTGGCTACACACGTAGTAACTGGAGAAGGACTAGAGGGCTTCTTGTTAGGACAAGTAGCATCTCCAGTTAAGTGTCCCAGCTTCTTACAGTTGAAACACCAGGCCTTCAGGGGATCAAAGTTCTTCCCTTTGTACCTACCATTGGACTGGGTAGAATTTTGGGACCCACCCCCCTGAGCAGCTTTTTGGGGGCCTTTAGAAGACTCTGTTTTTTGTCTTTGGGGTTCTCACACCCTTTCCCCTGAGGAGGCTTGGTAACCCCTTTCTTGTGGTCACCCCCCGTGGTTGTTTTTGTTACCCTAGTCTTGACCCAGTGGTCTGCCTTCTTTCCCAATTCTCGGGGAGAAATTAGACCTAAGTTTACCAAATGTTGATGTAACTTTTCATTAGTGCACTTACTCAAAATATGTTCTTTCATAAAAAGATTGTAAAGTCCATTGAAATCATGCACATTATTTCCACTTAACCATCCATCTAGTGTTTTAACTGAGTAGTCAACGAAGTCAACACAAGACTGGCTCTGGGTTTTGTGAGCCCCCCTGAATCTAATTCTATAGTCCTCAGTTGTGAGTCCAAAGCCCTCAATCAGAGTGTTCTTCATGAGGTCATAAGACCCAGCACCTGTCCCTGTAAAGGTCAGGAATCTGTCCCTGCAGTTACCAGAGAACACTTCCCAAAGGAGTGCCCCCCCCCCCGTGTGACTTCCTCACTTTTCTCATTTCACAAGCTCTCTCAAAAGCCGTGAACCATTTGGTGATGTCATCACCTTCCTCACATTTGGGGATAATCCCTTTGGGGATTTTGGGATCATAAGATTGCTTGCTTTCCTTATCTAGTATGTTGCTGCCATCATTGATGGGAGCTAGGCCCATCTCTGCTCTTTCTTTCTCTAGAGCCAGGAGTCTGGACTCTAGATCTAATCTTTTGGTCAATCTCACTAAGAGGTTGGTCTCCTCATTGAGGCTGTCCTCAATGGACTCAGAAGCACCTGGCCCACCTGTGTGTTGGATTCTAGGTACTGTGAGTTGGATTCTTGGAGTCAGGGGCACAGGGACCCTGGGCGGTAAACAGCATTAACAACGCATGCGAAACAACGCATGGCGTTACAACGCGGTCGTTACAATGACCGCGTTGTTAGTTCGCATACCGTTACAACGCAAGTCGGAACAGCGACTTGCGTTGTAAGGGACAGAAGGTGTTGGATTTAAAATCCTACACCTTCCCTACTGTCCGTACAGACTGGAGTTGGAATAGTAAATTATACTATTCCAACATCCAGCGCCCCTTACAACGCAAGTCGTTGTTCCGACTTGCGTTGTAACGGTATGCGAACTAACAACGCGGTCGTTGTAACGACCGCGTTGTAACGCCATACGTTGTAAACGCATGCAAAATAAGGTGGCATATTCACCCTGGGCTCCCTAGGAAGTAGGGGGGTTGGAAGGTATCCTCATCCCCTCCCTCCTCTTCCCCATCTGAGAGGTCTTCACCTTGCTCAGAGGGGTGGTCCTGAGCATACCCTGCCAACAGCTCCTAGAGCTTTTGTTTGGAGGGATGGGACCCCATGGTAATGTTTTTAAGTTTACATAGAGACCTTAACTCCCTAAATTCTAAGTGGAGATAAGGGGTGAGGTCGAGCTCCTCAACCAGGTTCTCTATGTCATTGGTGATATTTTCACTAATAGCTGTCTTCTTGTTAAGAGACATTCTACAAAAATGTTTCTAACCCTCTTACCCCTAACTACAGTGAGCTTTCGTTTTTCTAAAATTCAAAAGGGACTTAACTAAGCCCCTAACAAGACTTTTAGTAATTTGGAAAAATTTGTCAATTCAAAAATCAGAATTTCTAAAGGCAATTTAGGAGTTCTGTTGTGTGATCAGATGTTGACCAAGTCAGTCCAACAAATGCAAAGTTGTAGACCCCACCACTGATCCACCAATGTAGGAAGCTGGCTCTGTATATACTATACTAAAGTAAGGTCTAGTGTGCACAGAGTCCAGTGGAACCCCAAAGGTAGGCACAGGTAAAAGTAGATAATACCTTACTCTCTATTTGTGGTAGTGTGGGAGAGCAGTAAGGCTTTATCAGAGGGTAGTGTTAAGAATTTATTGTACACACAAATGATGTCACACACTCAAAGACTGAACGCAGACCAATTTGTTTGTGTAAAAATATTATTTAGTTATATTTTATTTTCTAGAACCAAGCCAGGCCTGGTACAGGTACAGGTACAGGTAAGTATAATAATACTTTGCAAGAATAATGCAGTGAAATACAAGTTGAATGCAGTTTGAAATGCAGGTAAGTCAACAGTCAAAATTACTTTTCAGTTACTTTGTAGAGTACTGTGTATGTTACTTTTCAGATAACTTTTTAAGTTACTTTTGCTACTCAGTGTGATATGCCTAGCTATCACACTGGGACATTTCCTAGACAAAAGGTAAGTAATTAAGTTTTTATGCATATGCAGTTTCTTAAGGTTTTCATACAAACCAACTCCACGCTTAGAAGATTTTTCACAGAAAAGCATTCAATGCAGTCCTATGGGAGAAAACAGTGTTATCGGTTTATCGGTAAGTACATAGGTTTTGGAGTTGGTTTTCTGGGGTTAGAACCAGGGTTCCCCCAGGGTCGAGGATGTACTCCCAAAACACTCTCAGCGGCACTAGGGCGGCCGGGTGCAGAGTGCTGAGGCCCAATGTTACCCATAGAGGAAATAGGGGGCCTCCGGTTAGTGGCTGCTCAAGAGCAGGCCACAAGGTTGTGGAAGCCAAGCTCCTGGTGTTAGTCTCAGGGCAAAGGGGAATCTGATTTAGCACACAAGGTGCATCCACAGCGGCGCAGGGGCGGCCGGGTGCAGGGTGCTGATTTGGCATCGGGTACCCTGTTGATTTCAATGGGGATTCTCCAGTTGCAACAAACACTGCAGGCTCGGGGACGAAGATCCTCAGGAGGCGACCACCAGTTGGAGAGGTAAGTTGGGATGTCTTGGGATGCCGGGACACCGTCAGTTGGGCCACCCAAAGCCGGTGGGACGTCGGATGCAGGGGTGTCTTTTGGCATCGGGTTTCTCTTACCGACTCCGGTCGCGGTCGGGGGATGCTCCAGAAAGGGGCTACAGGCGTCGGTTGGAGACTTGGAGTAGGTCAGGGATCACTTGATCCTAGGTCAGGATCGTCAGGGAAACCTGCTCGTGGTGTTGGGCCACTCGAACTCGGGCCGTGGGCATCCGGTGCAGACTCACAGATTTGGCCGGAGCCAGAGACTGTGGGTGAGCAAATCTGGTGCTCACGGGTGACAAAGTCTGGTTTGGGAAGGCATGGAACGTCCTTCGGGTTCTTGGGGGCTGCTGGCACCAGGACACACTGGGATTTCGCTGTAGTCGGTCGTGGTCGGGACAGACCGGTAGGGCTGGGGCCAAGTCAGTTGGTGTCCTCCTCTTCTTCTTCAGCACAGCTCTTCGGTCCTTCTTCTTTTTTCTTCATGTTTGAGGAGGCAAGGTTCAGGGTTGCCCCCAAATACTAAATTTAGGGGTGTTACAGGTAGGTGCAGGTCGGGACCAATGGGTCCCTTCCTTGGGGTGGGTACACCCCCTATTATGCCATCCTCCAGTGGGAGGGGGGCATAAGCCTCATTCTGGTTGACTGGGTTCCCCTATCTTCAATATGACAGGGACTGAGAGTTGTGCTTCACCTCGCCTCCCCCTCCTGAGGGGTGGGGTTGGCAAAGGTGGGCACACCTCTCCTCCTAACTTGGTTTTCCCGCCAATTCTCCCACCCAAAGTGGGGGTCAGAACCGGTGGGGGCCAGTTGCTGGGAGCAGCAAATGGCTGGAGTAGCTCACAAAGGTGGCAAGCCTTTGAAGCTTCCCCTTCGTGGACCCTGCCCATCCTGGGGGAGGAGGCTTGGCACCTCCCCCAGACATGTGCTTTGTTTCAGGACCCCGAGAGCGGCAGGCTCTCGACCCAGGGGTCCAGTAACATGTCTGGTAGTGGCAGCTGGCGAGCAGCCACTCAGCCAGGACACTAGAGTTAGGTCATTTTTCAGGGGGCATCCCTAAGAGGCCCTCTGAGTGCATTTTTCATTAAATCCCACATTGGCATCATTGTGGGATTAATGAGCTGAGAGGTTTGATACCAAACTTCCCAGATTTCAGTAATGCCATTATAGTGCTGTGGAGTTTGTAATGGCAAACTCCCAGACCATATACTCTTTATGGCATTACTGCACTTACAATGTCTAAGAATTGACTTAGACACTGTAGGGGTACAGGGCTCTTGCACCTGTACCCTCACCACTGGTATAGTGCACCCATCTAGAGGGGTGGCTTACCTATGCCAGGGCAGTGGATTGTAGGCATGGCACACAGGGATGCACCAAAACAGGCAGCCTGCAATGGCAGTATGTGTGTGTAAAGGTGCAGGGCCTCCAAGGGTGGCACAATAAGTGCTCCAGAGGCCTTCCCTGGTCACAGTCCCCATGGTACCTGTGGTACCTTTTACAAGGGACTTACATGTGGCCAGAGAGTTGCCAATTGGGTTTTGCAAAAGTATAGTTTGGGGAAAGAACATAGGCCCTGGGTACCTGGTTGGCAGGAACCCAGGGCACACTTAGTGAAAGTACATCAACATTAGGCAAAAAGTGGGGGGCAACCATGCAAAAAGGGGCACTTTTTCTACATATGTCCACCACGGCTATGCTCCCACAGTAAGTCAACTGGAAGTATGTCTGGAGGGCAACGCGTGAGGCACCCCCTCCCCATAGAAACTGAGTAAGAATTGTGTTAACCTGTCAGAACCATGCGGGAGGGACCACATACGGGTAGTTCTGAAGTCTGTACAACATACGTGGCAACAAGATAGTTTAAAATATTGCCGAATGGCCCAGCAAGGATAAAGGAAGCGGGGACCATACCTTCACCTCATCTCTAACATGGGCAGCAATGGGGCTAGATTATGGGACCACGAGACAGCGGGATCGGGGGAGACAAAACCCCCCAGGTACTGTAATCTGTCTGTAGTGAGCGAGAGACCAGATGCCCATTGCAGGTCACCAACAGTACCCCGAACAGGATATACCACCAACTTCCCGACATTCATATATAGTCCGGAGATCTCGCCAAAGACCTGCATAATACATAGGATCCAAAGGCTGGAGGTTGCCTGGTTTGTAAAAAAGAAGAGAACGTCGTCCGCATAAAGTGCCTTCCTATCGGACATCTCCGCAGACCATTCGAAGCCCCGCACCTGAGCGTGCATTCTCACCCAGGTAGCCAACGGCTTCATTGCAAGAGCAAACAGGATGGGGGACAGTGGGCACCCCTGTCTAGTGCTCCTGTGAATAGGAAAGGGGGCAGACACTTCCCCCGCCACTCGAAGCGAGGCAGACAAGTCTGTGTAAAGAAGATGGATATAAGAGAGGAACTGCGAGCCCAAATAATAGACTGTTGAATAGCGAATAAATATTCCCAACTAACTGAGTCAAAGGCCTTATCAATATCGGCCAATAGTATCGCCGGCGGTCTGCCCAGTCGATGCACCAACGACAATGCATTGTGTACTCGCTGATATTATGGTGGGTTGCTCTATGGGGCATAAAGCAGCCTGATCTGGATGGACCAGGTCTGAGATATGTTTAATTATTCTGTTAGCCAGAGCCTTGGCAAGGAGTTTCACCTCCAATATTGAACTGTGATATAGGGCGATAAGAAGACGGATCATCAGGCGAACGCCCCAGCTTGTGAAATACTACTATTTCGGCATGTCTCCAGTCTGGTGGGAGCATGGCCGCTTCAGACGCTGCTTGGATCGCCCCCAGCAGCAGCTTCCCTAGGTGAGACATATATGATTTAAGGAACTCACAATGGAACCCATTTGGCCCTGGAGCTTTACCCGCCTGCATCTCGGCCAATGCTGCTTGACAGTTCTTGCTCCGTGATCGGCTCATCCAATTGCGCCCAAGCAGGGTCCGATAAAGATTGAGAGGGCATCGACCGGATGAACTCTGCGATCTGAGTCAGGTCAATTGTGTTTCTTCGAGCATCAAGGTCGCTATTGTACATACCAAAAGTTTGGGCCACATCTCGAGGGCCAGAAATAAGGTCGCCACTCACAGTCTGCACCACTGGATCCATCACGGCCACCTGGGCCGCCTGACATAATCTATGTAGCATCTTACTAGATTTGTCCCCCCAATGATAAATGCGACTCTGTGCAGCTTGCCATACTTGTTTTGCATCATCAAGGAGCAGCTGTTGCAGTTGTTGTTGGGCCCCAAGCAGCTGACGTCGTACCACACCTCCGCCTGCCCCACGAGCGCTCTCCTCCAGGGTCCGTATCTGGGCCTCTAACTCGACTATTGTGTGTGCCTTACATCGACGTTCGCCCGCACAGTACCTAGTGTCCATCCCCGTAGTGTGGGTTTGACGGCTTTCCAAAGCACTATTTTGGAGGAAAATTGTGAGTATTGAGGGAGAAATGTTCAACCAGGGAACAATGGAGTAGTAATTTGTACGATGGGTTCCGCAGGTGCCATGGCGACATGTGCCAACGAAAGGGGGGATGACGCAGGCCCATGTGTAGCATAAGAGCCACTGGAGAGTGATCTGACAGCCCCCTCAGCAAGATTTCGGTATCCAACACTCTATGAATATTGCCAGCGGGGATAAGAAAATAGTCCAACCTAGAAAAGGACCCATGAACTGCTGAGAAATAAGTGTAGCCAGCTGCATCTGGATGGTGAGCTCTCAACACATTTACAACAACCTAGTGTGTGCACCATCAAGTCAGTTTGGACTCCCCGTCCCTACTGCGCCTCCAGTGGTGTGCCATCTGTCAGCCTCTGGAGAGACAACATCGTTCCAGTCTCCCCTATAATGGACAGGCCCCCTGGCATCTCCCCCCAAAGAGTCACAAATCTATCTGTTTGCTTGTCTCAGTGGGGGGTATATATGCTTCCCATCGTAATTGGCTCCCCATGGAGTGTGCCTGACACCAAGGTGTATCTGCTATAGGTATCTATCCACACCTTGTTGGACGTAAAGGGTATCTATCCTACGATGTATGTGAAAAGCTGTTCCACGAGATCCTCTGGACAAAACCGGAGTGAAATGTCTGAGTGTAGCTAAAACAGGCTAGGCAGAGCATTTTTGTCCCCAATAAGTGGGTCTCCTGCAACAGCAAGATGTCCACTCCATGTTTCTTGGCCTGTTTCAGGACTGCCCCCTGTTTAATTGTATCTAGGACACCCCTGACATTCCATGTAAGGATTCGGACCTGGCCTACTTGACTAGTGGGAACTGTGTCAGACATTGGCGGCTACGGAGGGCGATACAGAGGCTGGAGCATGTTGGTCCTTGGGAGTATGTATGGCCGGTTTGTGCTGCATCACAACGTAAAAAACCTTTGAACAAAATAACCAACCCCCTCCCCAATACCTCAAAGAACTAGAAGTATCTATAGTGAATGGTATGCCCCCCGGAACCCCAGGGCAGGCCCCTCCAATGGATCCCCTTGCCCCTTAACTCACTAAACATCGATATTAGGTTGACCCAATCGGTGATGTTCTAGAGATACAGTCTAACACAGCCCACAGAAAAAGAATGTTCAAATGGTTAGCACCCAGGCACACCATGCAGGCCCCTGTTAACACACGCCGTGCCTGGCAGCCGGCAAGTCCATATGTTGTCTCCGAGTTCTAATGTTCATTGTTCAGGCACGTGCTCCTCCAGGTCGATCGGGACCGGTTGTGGGGTTTCCCAGTAGATCTTTTAGGGTGATTTCTTCCGCCACTCTGAGGAGAATCTAAGTGTATGTGTGGCGGGGTGTGGGGCCTCGGCGACACCGTCTCATCTGCCCATGCGAACACCGCCTCCAGGGTATCAGAAAACATGGTCTTTGAGTTGAAGACGACCCACAGTCGCGCCGGGTATAGCAACATGTATTGGATATGAAGCTCATTTAACCTCTGCTTAGCTGCCACGAGTGACTGGCGCTGCTTTTAGACCGTCTTGGTATAATCCAGAAATATCATTAGAGGGTGCAAGTCGAAAAGGATTTTGTCCTGACTTTAAGCATGTTTAAGGACTGCGTCCCTGTCCAGGTAGTGAGGAGCCTAGCAATCACCGGTCAAGGCCTTGCGCCAAGCTGCAGGTTTCCTCACCACTGCCCTATGGGCCCTCTTGACCACAAAGCATGACGAAAGGGATCCTTCTGCGATGATGGACCGCAACCACTGGGCCAAGAACTCATCCATTGAAGGGCCCTCACAGCCCTCAGGGAATCCCACAAAGTGCAAGTTGTTACGGCGCACGCGGCCTTCCTTAATCCTTTTTAAAGATGAAGGCCACCTATTGGTTTCCCAGAATGACATACTTGTGTTCGTAGAGGAAGTAGAAGAGCACAATTTAGCTTTAAGGGAGGTTGTTGTTAATTGGAGCAATGAGGCCTAAACTTGAAAAGGATAACAGTAGATACTTGAAACTGTGTACTTGGCATACACCATCTGAGCTGAGAGTGTGCATCCGAAATCTGACCTGGTGAGGAGAACAGGAAAGGTGCATACATCACAGGATAACGATCAGGTGCGATAATACATGGGCCCAGTGGAATACTACTCCAAATTCGTACATAAGTTTGCTGGAAAGACAGAGCCCTTGTGTTGTCCGCTTTGCAAGCGTCTTTGAAAGTGTAAAAAACAAAAGAGAGGTATCAAAGGCAGATTTTCCTCACCTTATTTGCCCTTGCAAAGAAAACATGCAATTCTGTTGATGTGAAAATGATTGGGATCAACGCTATCCTGTCAATTCTGCAGTGAGTGAGAGACAACTGTTGCCTTTGTGTCCTGCTGTCTGACCACAAGCAGGAGGATCTATGCAGTCATAGAAAGGGAGGCGCTAGCCGCAGCATGGGTTCTGAAGTATTTTCATACCTATATTTGGGGACTAAATATTGCATTGAAGACTGCCTTTGTTGAAGGTTTTAAAACCTAACCGCATGATGGTGTCAATTAGTCTGGCATGATCAGCAGAAAACTTCAACAATTACAGCATGGAATATATACCCTTGTGTTATTACAAGCAGGGAAATTGTTTGTCTAGGCTACATAAATGGGGTGGTGAGAAGAATGATCCTTTGGACTATGAAGTGGTGGCTACCGTCCGAGGATGGGAAGAGTGAAAGTCAAGGAGCAATCACCATTGCGGAGTGGGTTTATGCTGATGAGGTTGTCAGTTTTAGAATGTACAAATGAGGAAGAGTTATAGGGAGATGAGTATTAGACCTGTATTAAAAGTTTAAATGAACTTGTGGTGATGAAGGGACGAGAAATTGATTCCACACGAGCACCTGGGACATAAAATATTTGATTTGGCCCATGAGGGGCATTTTGGTCAAACACATTGAGGCGAGTGAAAGTGAATTTTGGTGGCCTATTATGTATGATGAGACCCTGCAAAGGGTTATACTTGCAGTGTGTGCAAATAGAGAAAAAAGATTGAGTGGTTGGGTGTTGTGTGCAACATCTTCAAGATCCCGGTACTGCTGGCGTTACTGTGGCAGGGTATTTTATTGGACCCATATGGGTGTGCCAGATGCTAAGCGCCTCTTTGTTCTGATTGATGCCAATAGTAGATAGCTTGAGATACAATTTGTAAGGCATATTACGAAGGTCAAAACTATCAGAGTCTTAAAGAAATGTTTGCAAAGGATGTTGGCCCCACAAATCTGATCTCAAATGATCGTACTCACAGTTGTGTTCTTGAGACATGACAAAATTGGGGGCGGAAGGGTGGGTGCATTACCTAAAACAACATAGGACCTCTGTGCATAACCCACATTCGAATGGCATGGTGGAGAGGGTGAATCGCTTATTAAAGGGGACGTTGGGAATAGTGGTTAAGAGTAGATTGGATGTGAAGAGTGAGTTTAAGACTCTTTTTTTTTTTTGAGAAGGTGATGCCCATTGCCCATGAGCTTTCTGCTGTTCCTGGGCATTAATTCTGACATGAGGTGCACCATTGGAAAAGAGAGACTCTCCCCTCTCCAGGGGTGCCCCTCTGCTATGGATGATTGAGCTTAGGACCGTGATCCCCAGCAGGAGTCAGGCAGTTGGGCTGATGGCCATATGATGCGATCCTCCTTCCCTCAGGAGGGCACACTTTAAATGTTGGCATGAGATAATGGGTCAGACCACTTCAGCTATTTCCTAACTTCCCTGTGATTAACGGCAAGGAGTTTTTAGCCAGCCCTCGTCATCCTTACCCAAATTGTCATTAACATTTGCCCCACTTCAACATACGGCATAGGGCATAGGGTCAGTCCACTTCAGCCATCGGCTACATTCATTTTGATTGAGGGCAAGGGGCTTTGTCAGCTCCCTTCATCCATTGGTCTTTTATTGTGCCATTCGCATTTGTATTCACCTCATATTAGCATACATCTTGCAGCAGTGGGTCAGGCCACTTCAATCATTTGCTACCTTTGCAATGAGTGAGAACAATCTGCTTTTTCACAAGGAACAAATTCTCACACAAAGTAGTTACTTTCATTGCCAGGGATTACTATGACAATGTATGCTTTTGAGAATAAAAGCATGCATTTTAGTTTGCCTTACCAAGTGTGTTGCAAGTTGAAGTAATATATAGGTATGTTTTTCTCTTTCAACTTCTTTGGACAAATTCTAAGCTAAGCAGAGTTGTAAAACCTAAGTACTTTTTCTTTTTATTGAGCCAATTGTTTTCTTCATCTCTTTTCCACATTGCAGAGTAACAGAAGGTAAGTTCATTTTTTCATTTTCATTGAGCCAATTGTTTTTCTTGTCACTGTGACTTCTAGTACACTCTCACTTGTGCAGCATTGCGTTGGTTTCTCACTAGCAGCTCATATCATTCGAATTCTCAGTCCATTAATGTTTCTATGTGTACCTCTCCATTCTATCTAGCACACAGTATTTGAGGACTAACATTTTAGATCAGTGGTTCTTAATCTTTTGACTTCTGAGGACCCCTACTAAATCTATAGTGGAAGCAAGGAACCCGTGAGTCGTCTTCTCCTCACATCATTCTGAAATCCTCAATTTACATGTTTCACACATCATCACTTTCTTCTTCTGCACTCAATTACCCGCATCTCGCTCACTTCACCCCCCCCCCCCCCACACACGAGAACAGAACACACCCATTCAACTGTAAACACTTTGGCCATGTCAATATTGCAGGAGCTTTGTCCCTTCTTCACACAATTTCACATATAATCACTGTTACGATTGGCAGATGCCACAATTTCTCTGTTTGCTTTGCAGAGAGGCCAAGCATTGGATGTTCAGGCAGCATGAACACCTTAATGACCCACTTATAGGCACTGTCAGAAACTTACACTGCCTTCAGTCTCAACTCCATACCTTTCAACTATGGCCTATTAGAAACACTCACCCCCCCCCCAATCTAAAGTCACAGAGGCACCTACGAGCGTTCCAGGACACAGCAATTACAATACAAGAATAAGATGCAGTATGAAAAAAACTACAGGAAAACAATGTGCTGGAAGAAAACAAATACTCTCAGGGAAGTTAAATTAAGTAAAAGTGAGAAATGTCAACATGAGCTTTCTCACTTACTTAGAACATTTTTTTTGATTAAATATTACTGCTGACCTTTGGCCCCAGTTTCCCCAGACAGTTTGGGCTAGAAATGGGCACTCTAGCCTGTGGACCCCCTCCCCCCGGAGAATGTGTTGCGGACCCCTGGGCTCCGCGCCACACAGATTAAGAACCACTGTTTTAGATGGTTAACAGAGATGGCTTCTGGATTAATGGATAACTGCTGCAGAAGCCCTAACTGAGATAATGGAAGAGAGCTCTTAAGCAGGGAATGCCACTGAGATGACATCTGAGGGAAAGGAAGATGGATCTTGAAGTGATTTTTCAGTCAGTGGAGCTGCATCCAATGATAACTTGTCTCCCATCCAGTTATTTGGAAGATCGTGGCCACTGCAGTCAGATGCCCCTTCACAAGTGCAATCTGAGCAGCTGAGAGACATTGTAAGCATAGCCCAATACGGAGTGTAGCAAGGTACTGTGTCGAGCACACAGAGAGTGCTCGGTTAGCAGCACCCTAATAGAGCTCAAATACAAATTACCCTATTTACTGCAGGTTCTGAATGTAATTTGTTTACGTATTGACTGTCTTTCATGAGGAAATTGTACACCAAACATATGTGCGTGCCAAACAGATTCTGAGAAAGCACATAGGCACTCTGGTGTCTCATTTTTGGGCGCATCCGTGGACTCCCATTTCACTTGGAGTTGAAACAATTTCTGGGCCTTACATTAAACATAGGACTAGCGCACAAACTGACTACAGTTTTACTGGTCTACTTCTACGGTTTGGTAACACCCAGCTACGCATCAATCGGGACTAGAGAAAGGTTTTTGATTTGGCAGCACAAGCTGCATTTCAGTAATAATCCAGCAGCACAGCCTCTGGACCATCCAGACAATTAGAGATTATTCAAAATTCTGCCTGTTGTGGAGCATTTGTCTACCAAGTTTCCAGAGATGTATATTCCTTGAAAGAATATGCAGTCCATTGTTCTTTGATTCTGTTCAAAGGGTAGCTGCTGTTCAGGCAGTACATATCAAGCAAAAGAGCTTGTTACGGGCTTAAGCTGTTCATGTTGTATGAGAGCTCCACTGGTTTTATATATAACCTGAGTATATAATTGAAAGGGGTCCACTATAAATCTTGCTGGTTCCCCTTCCATGTTTGGAATTAGTGAGATTATTGTATGGGAGCAAACATTCCTTCCTAAAAGCTATACCCTTTATGTGGCAACGTCTCTACAGGAATCTAGCTGTTGGGCTAGCTAGCACTGTGGCTTGTTGTACAATTAAAGTCAGGAGGCCAGAGCAAGATGTTGCATTGCAACAAACTGCTTGCTATGAATTCTCAGATCAGCAGAAAGTTTATGTGCTCATTACAATTCACAATGAGAGCATGTTGTGTTCATGGTTTGGAGTCAGTTTGCTGAAGTACACAAGCCAAACTGTATACTTGATTACAAGTACATAGTTGGTGTGGATAAAAATGACCAGGTACTTCAACCATATAAGGTGAATCAAAAACTTGCATATGGTATAAGAAGTTAGCTGACCTCCTGATCCAGTTGGTAACGTGCAGTACATATGTTGTCTGTCGTCAGCCTTCCACTGGAAGACTGATGTTCTTCCCTTACTTTCAGTTGGCCGCTATTGAAAGTCTTACTGCTGTAGCAACAGTAGGATCTACTTTATCTGTTGTGGAGGGTGATGCAGCATATGCATTGTGCCAACCGCATTCATGCAACAGAGTTTTTCTTTCTAAATTAGATTTATAGGGATAGATAAAGATTAGATTAGAAAAAAGGTGCTCCTTGGTGTTGCTTGTGGCCTAATGGTTAAGTTAGCATTGATCCCCAGATCACCACACCCACCACTATTCACATAGGTCATACTTGTTTCCTGCTTGCTGCCTTCATCCTCCATCAGAATTTGGCAGATGTTGCGTCCACTGTATCACAAGTGCATTACATTCAATCCATTGCAAATAAGAGTAGATGGAACATCTTCCATCTTTTGACACAGTCCCATGCCTGTCAAACCCTAAGGTTCTTACTCTTTTTGGAAATGTTCTTTGGGAGAACTCATGAGAGTCTACGCCAGTATGTTTACCCCACTTTTCAAATGTAGATATGCTCACACTGTCAGAGAAACAAGCCACGGGGTACCCACAGACCCCACCAACATACTACTAATCAATGGAAGGAGTTGGATTTAGTACAATGAGTGTGCTAAAGGCGCATTAAAGACCTACTATACCCAGATATTCCTGAAAACTAGACACCCAAGGGAGCCCAGGGTCATGTGATTTATTTAGGTCTTACAATATTTACTTATCCAGAATGCCCTGAAAACCTCAAACTTTGGCTAGAAGCCTGCATTTTCCTCACATCTGGAATCTGAAGAGATCCACAAAATTCCGACCACCCAGAATTCCCACATTTTTCTCAATAAAAACAGTACCTCACTTATGTGGCTGTGCCTAGCACCAGCAACAGGAAGGAATGGAAACCGGGACCATATGAAGTCAAAATGGTCTTCACATGGTCCCTGGTTTGGTCTGTTTGTTTTTTTGTTTTGTTTCTTTTGATGGTTTTACACTTTTGCTAGAAGACATTGTCAGCTTGGTTTTCTGTTTCTTTAGCAATTATCAAATCCAGTGACTTTGCTATGGGACAGTTTTGAAGTATGCTGTGAGAATGAAAGATATAAAATGTAAATTTATGAACGGGTACGTAGTAATTAATATTTGAATTGTGTTGTATGAGGTTTTAAATGTTTTAATAAAATACAGTGACTACTTGGATTGTTAAAAGAAACATTGTTTTTAAATTTGCTCATTTTGTGGTTACATCAAATTGAAATAAACTTGATTTGATTTTAGCTTCAGGACTTCCATTTGGGGAGTTTTCTTAGGCATTTTTCCAGAGTGTGGACATCTTGAACTGGAGATATTTTGAAATTGAGTTGGGTATGAAAGGTGACACCGGACATGCTCCTTACCCTCCTCCTCTCATGCAGTGGGTAAGCCTGCCTCACTATGACACCACCACCCTGCATATGTGGCAGATACCTCATGTTAGACCTGGCATCTTTTGGCATGGTTTCCCCTGTCTTTTTGCCTCTGACCTCCTGTTTTTGATGTGTGCTGACCTTCGTTTTGCTAGTGTTAGGACTCTGGGCACTTTACCACTGCTGACCAGTGCTAAAGTGCAAGTGCTCTATGTCTAAAGTATAATGGTATTTGGTTTCTCCATGATTGGCCTATTTGAATTACTTATAAGTCCATAGTTCAGTGCACTGAGTGTGCCTAGGTCCCATAAATCAAATGCTACCAGTGGGCCTGCAGCACTGATTGTGCCACCCATATGAGTAGCCCTTCAAACGTGTCTCTGGCCTGCCACAGCAGAGCCTGTGTGCACAGTTTTAAACTGCCATGTCGACCTGGCAAGTAACCCTACTTGCCTGGCCCAAACCTTCCCTTTTAGTACATGTAAGCCACCCCTAAGGTAGGCCCTAGGTAGCCCCATGGGCAGGGTGCAGTGTATTTAAAAGGAAGGAAATGTGGCTTTAAGTTTTACATGTTCTGGTCGTTTTTCACTGCAGCAAGGTCCATCTCTCCCATAGATTAGCCTTGGAGCTGCCTTGAAACATTTTACAAGTGTATCTTCCAATTGGGAGCTGATAGAAAATTGGAGTTTGGTGTCTCTGGACTCACAATTTAAAAACACATCATTTAGTGAAGTTGGTTTTTAACTTGCAGGTCTGAAAATGCTACTTTTAGAAAGTTGGCATTTTCTTGCTTAACAATTCTGTGCCAAGCTACCAAGGGGTGAGCACAGGTTATCTTTGGTGTGTAACTTACACTGACTAGGATTGTAGGTCCCTACTTGGACTGGGTACATACCTCTGCCAACTACAGACCCCATTTCTAATACCTCAGAATGAGGTGAATCATGTATCCCAGCTCACTGGCATCAAATGCACCTCAGTAGATTGCACACTCAACCCTATGGGCCATCCTTATGTTGGAAGCTACTGAAGTAACAAAAAATAGGGCACCCAAACGGAAAAAAGTGGTAATGATGGAAACAAGAAGCATGGATAAAAGACAATGAAAAAAAAGGGGACAAAGCAAGAAAAACAGGTAAGGTATATAGGGGCACAAAATGAGGATCAGGACGGCACAAAAATGGAGAGTGGAAGGACACAAACCACAGACATTGGTAAGCCAAATCTTCAGAAAAACATGCCCACATCCAAGTTCCTACACAGCCAACAACAGAAAATGGCTGCTGTATGCAGTGCGCCTGTGCACTTCCCAGTGCTGACATGCATTGACTGACATTCTGTGACCGAAGGAACATGTAACGTTGGATACGGATGTAATGGATCGCACACGATCCTTTGCATGAAAATGCAAGACCTTTGCTATGCTGTGCATGATGTTGGTCACACAATGTACTGAACAATGTGTCGGCCTCCTTTGGCGATCATGATTGTCACAGAAGCACTTCGAGAGCTGTAACTTGACAGTGTGTGTTAGCACTTACACCAGCTAAGGTTTTTGGACACGCACACTTTTATTTGTTTACCTCTGTGTTACACGGCCTGGTACCTGAATGCCAGGAGGCACCCAATATAGAGTGTTCTCAACCAGCCATCACACTAGACCTCGGAGGAATAATTAATTCCACTGGTGGAATAGGAGGAATTTGTTAATTCCCTGTTCCTCTTGTAATGTGGAATTACTTTTAAATTCTGCCACTCCGCTGATGGAATTAATCTGCAGTAATTATTTGTTTCTAAGAAGGCTGGAAGAGGGAGCAGTGATTAATTTTTCCGATGGCCATTTCGCTGTCTCCAACTGCAGCGCTGTTTATATAGGTGCTACAGTGCAGGCAGTGTAATGTCCGTCAAAAAAATAAATGTGTCGCGAAGTCCGCTTACCATCATGTGGCCCGAATCGAATTTGTTTTTAGCAGCTTTGGCCATCAATGTTTCATCCACTCACATAGTGATATATGTATTAATGTGGTGGTAATCAGCATTGCCTCTGCTTTGTTTTCATGTAAAGATTGCAATTCTCTTTTTGCAGGAACCGGTGCTGTCCCCCTAGCAGAATGTCTCAGTGATTGAAACATTTCTCTGTAAGTCTTTCCCAGGAACTGTGAAGTAGACAAAATGTGTGTGTATCTTTGTGTGACTGCCTGGTGACAGAAATGGAACATATCAGGATTAAATGTTAGATGTCAAATATTTTTGATTGGCACTATACATGCTTTTGTTGGTAATAAAGGCAGTGCATGGTGCAAACACCTTTTACTACTGTATTAGGAAAGCTGATTTTTCGTGGTAGTAATTTGTGTACAATGTTTTTGAATATTTGTTGGATTGCATTTTGCTGGGGTGTACGTTGGAAGGCCTTGTGAATCCTACCACTGCTCACCAGGTCCCAATGGTACACTACTGTGTTTGGGTTATCTGGTTGGTTCCTCGTCAGGAGCTGCCATATCTTGGGCTATGCCCCTGCAGCCAGATTTCTCATTCTTTCATGCAGTGCAATGCAGCAAGCTACCTTGCTGTGCTGCCGGAAACGGAAACGGAAAGGGCAGGAATTTGCTGTATTTAGCATTATAGAATGCAGAACACGTAGAAAGAGGAAATAAAGATGTTTCTCCTTGTTGCGACTCACCTGAGGAGGCGTGGCATTTTGATGCATTCCCAGGTCTACCAGTAATGGTAATTCTGGGAATGTGCCATAATCCATGGGTGGATGCGTGGGAACACCCACGCTCCACCCATGGAATGCCTTCCCAGGGCAGAATAACGCGAGGCAGCGACTTGCGTTACTCTATGTTCATCAAGCCACACAGGGTCACGCAAGGTGACCTTGTGTGGCTTGTTAAATCTCACTTAGGTTTTGTGTCGCCCTTACGCCCGCTTGCATGGCGCACGGTTGACGTAAGACTTTGGTAAATCTGGCCCCTGGTGTCTGTAGATGACCTCCGCCTAAATAATTACTCAATGTTCTTAAAACTTTTCAAGAAGATGTTTGAATGTCCCAATAAAGAAATCTCTGCAAAACAAGTGATTTGTGGCGTACTCAAGTAAACGTGGACATCCTTATTTATGTGACTCAATTCTATCTACCAGACATTGAGTAGCAGATTCAAAGAAGAAATTATGGACAAAGTCCTGCAGTCATCACCACATTCTACCACCTTGTCTGAGTTGATTGATATGTTATTGCTAATTGGACATCATTTGTATGAGAGACCAATTAAAAACCATGGAAACACCACAATCCTTCCACTATAAGGGAGAGTAGGATGGGTAGGGTTAACATCTCTTATCTTAGGCGATCCAATGCCCCGAGTAGGAGTCTATTCTTCTTGGGGTTTCAATTCTTTATTGAGATTTTCTCATTACAGTAACAAGAGTCGCTCAATAAAGAGAACACAAACCAACTGCCATGCAGGGCGAGAATATCAAAAAAGTAAAATACAATCCCATAATCCATCTATTTACCAGATCCCATTACAGCAGTTAAAGAGTAGTAAAACAAATGAGTGGAAAGAAGAACACAACACAACCATCAAAGGGGGAAAGGAAGAAGGAAGCACGCCCTGTAAAGAAGAGGGAGGATGCCATGATAAAACACCCACATCAAATAAAACAGAATTTGTAAAGCGCGTCATATCACCCATGAGGGTCTCAATGCACTGGAGTTGCTAGCAGCTTTGTGGTGATCTGTTCATTTGAACAGCCAGGTCTTGAGTCATTTCCTAAATTCCTGGAGTTATGAGGCGGTCCTGAGGTGCAGCGGAAGGTTGTTCCAAGTTTTGGCTGCCAGGTGTGAGAAGGAGCATCCTCCTCTGTTGCTTTGCCGGATCCAGGGGGCTGTCTGTGAGGAAGAGGGAGGCAGATCATGGGTGTCTGGTTGATTGGTGGAAGGTCATGCATTTGTTGATGTATGCTGGTCCTTCATTATGCAGGGCTTTGTATGATTGGGCCAGCATCTATTCTGGATCGGGAGCCAGTGTAGCTTCTTGAGGTGCAGTGTGATGTGGGTCCGTCTGGGGAGGTCGGGATGAGTCTTGCTGCTGAGTTTTGTCTTGTCTGTAGTCTCTTCAGGAGGCATGTGGTGAGTTCTACGTACAATGTGTTGACAGTGAGAGGATGAGCTGGGTGTCATTGGTGTAGGAGATGATGTTGAGTCTGTGCGATCGGATGGTGTTGGCCAGGGGACTCACATATCTGTTGAAGAGGGTGGAGCTGAGGGATGATCCTTGGGGGACACCACAGATGATCTTCTTGGGATCCGAGGTGAACAGTGGGAGACGGATTCTCTGGGTTCTTCCGGTGAGGTACGAGGCAATGCATTTGAGGGCATCTCCCTGGATTCCAATGTGGTGGAGTCTGTTGATCAAGATGTCGTGGGAGAAAGTGTTGAAGGCGGCTGACAGGTCCAGAAGGATGAGGGCTTCCATTTCGCCGGGGTCTAGGATGGCCCTGATGTCATCAGTGGCTGTGATCAGGGCTGTCTCGGTGCTGTGTTTGGCCCCGAATCTGAATTGGGAGGGGCCCAGGAGGTTGTGTGTTCCAGGTGTTCAGTGAATTGGTGGTTGATTGCCTTCCCGAGAACCTTCACCTGAAAGGGGAACAGGAAGGTGGGCCAGTAGTTTTTCAGTTCTGTTGGGTCGGCAGTTTATTCAGGAGGGGCCTCACTTCTGTGTGTTTCCCGCTGTGATCCACTGCGAGAGGTTCATTCCAGCCTGTTCTGGGTTGGATGTTGTGGCTGGGAGGTGGGAGTTGAGAGCGTTGTTCCACTGATCTTCTGATATCTTTTTCCAGTTTCTGCGTGTGGAGCTGGGAGGCATGGATGCTTGTTTCCAGTCCAGGGAAGACCTGGCTTGGCAGTTCGGGCCGGACTGTTCCTATGAGGAACAGGGTCAAGACTGATTTACATATGGCTGGGTATGAACTGGGATTGCGTAGAGAGCTAAAGAACGATGATGGATTCAACCTAGATCTGTGACGGGGGTGAGTGTCTGAAAAGTTTCAGTGCTCCGTCCATCATCCCCTTGTGTTTGCTGGGAGGCATGGTGCCAGTTTTGGTGGGTCCTTAGATGGGGAAATAGACAATATAGTAGTCGATCCAGGTGAGCTGTGAGACGTAGTTGTACTTGACCCTTTCGCTGGACGTGAAAACGGGGTCGAGAATGTGTCCTGCGATGTGGGTAAGGTCGGTGACAAGTTGCTTGAGGCCGATGTTCCTCATGCTTTCCAGGAGGTCGGTTGTTGTCACTGGAGTCTTCAAGGTGTAAGTTCAGATCCCCTAGGAAGATGTAATGCTCGGAATTGATGGCGATTGGGGTGATGAAGTCAGGAATGGCATTGCAGAAGCTGGGGGGGTCCTGTGTTAAGTTGGAGGTTCAGATGCTCCATTGCCAGGGTCGATTCATCTGAGGAGGTCATGCAGCACATGGTGTCCTTGTAGATGAAACACCTAGTTGTTTGTTGATTCGGTCCCGATGTGTTATCTTGTAGCCTTTGGGGATAGCGATGGAAATGTCAATGCAGAGGCATGGTTCAGTCAGGTTTCTGTGATGAAGATGACATCCGGGGTGAGAGATGAGATCATGTCGCAGATCTCCGTGGGGTGTTTGGCGAGCAGTCGTGCACTGAGTATAACATCCTGGAGTTGTGTTGTGGCGGTCTTGGTCTGCGTGGTGGATGCAGTCGTATTTGCGTGTATTGTTGCTAGCTTTGGTGTTGCAGGTGAAGCGGCAGTGCTGGCAGGAGAACAGTCCTCTGGTGTTGCGTGGAGATGTGTGGCAGCAGTTGATGTTGATGCGCCCGGGATCCAAGGCTTAGAGGTCTGCGGCATGTGGAGGAAGAGCCAGGGTTCCTGGTGCTGGGCGCAGATGGATGCAGCCGGGCTTGCCTTTGGCACGCTTTCAGCATGCCGATAGCACGTCCGCTGTGCAGCCTCTATTAAGTAGGTCCAGGGGGGAGAGCGGGGCTCTGGGAGGCGGGAAGCATGCAGGAGGTAACAGGAGAAACAGTGGGAAAAGCGGGTGGCGGCAAGAAAACAGAGGAAACAGAACAAACGGTGGGAGACAGGAAATACACTGAGAGGCAGAAAACAGTTAACAGCTAAGGATACAATGTATCAGTGAAAGTGGCTAAGCAAACATCCGGTACTGAAGCAGTATTACAGAAAAAACTGTGGGGAAACAGGCAGCAGGAGGCGAGTGACAGCAGCAGAGGGGAGTTGGCACGAGGACCTGCTCAATGGTGTTATGCTGCAGCTTCCATTAAGCAGGCCCTGGGAGGGGCTCTGGGAGGCAGGAAGGGGGAGGGAATGGGTAAAACAGCTGGAAAAGCGGGTGGCGGCGAAAAAACAGAGGTGACAGAACAAACAGTGGGAGACGGAGGAAATACACTGAGAGGCTGAAAACAGTTAACGGCAAAGGATACAATGTATCAGTGAAAGCGACTAAGCAAACATCCGATGCTGGAGCGGTATCATAGAAAAAACAGTGAGGCAACAGGCAGCATAAGGCGAGCGAGTGACAGCAGCAGAGGGGAGCTGGCATGAGGACCTGCTCAATGGGGTAGCCCTGTGGCCTCCATTAAGTAGGCCCTGGGAGGATGGAGGGGCACTGGGAGGCGGAAAGAGGGTGGGAGGGAACAGGCAAAATGGCGGGAAAAGTGGGCTGTGGTGAGAAAACAAAGGAGACATAACAAATGGCAGGAAACAGAGGAAATACACCGAGAGGCTGAAAACAGTTAACAGCTGAGGATAAAATGTATCAGTGAAAGCGGCTAAGCAAACATCCAATACCGAAGAGGTATCACGGAAAAACCAAAGGGGAAATAAGGGAAATAGGCACCAGGCACCAGGAGGCGAGCGACAGCAGCAGAGGGGAAATGGCACAAGGCCCCACACTGAAGGAAGTAAAATTTGAAGACTTCCTATTGCAAACCTCCTATAATGCAGGTCAATAATATAATGTGTTGAAAACTGGGGAACCTCAAGGGGAAGAGAATTGGGAATGGAACATCGGGATCTACGTGAAACATGAAGTACAACGTGATTCTCCATAGGCATCTGGGATGTCTGGATGAGTTTGGCACATCAATCTTTAAGAAAAGAGCCCCAAACCTCTTGAAATATCTGTAATTATTTAAGTTATAAATGAGGCATTTTAAAACTTGCTATATCGTACATGTTATCCAACCAGATCTGAAAAGTGGGAATTGGAGTTGATTTCCAAAGATGCTCAATCACCAATTTAGCCACTCTTTAGGGTAGTGAAAGCCATGTATTAACATGCTGGGTCACTGAAGGGGGGTCTGAAGCATCATGCAAGAGCACTATCCGGGCAGACAAAGGTCTATCTACCCAGAGGCCTTCAGTCGATCACATTCCTATAAAATATGGACTATCTCGCAATCCGATAGGCCACATCTCCAATAGTATGAGTCTGCATTATGTAACCTCGCTGGAGGCCATTGCCAGTGGTGAAGGATCTTTAAAAAACTATACTTAAGGCACGCCTCCCAGAATCCTTTATTATACACTGCCAGTAGTAAATCCCAGTCATCATTTAGGATTGAACATTAAGACGAGATCCCCACCAGGCTCTAAATGCTGTGATGTGAGAGCAGAATAATAGCGATCCAAGAGTGTGACATACAATCCTGAGATAGTCCCCCCCCAAAATATTTCCAGGTGTGGATATATTGAGTAATGGGTAATCTGGGGAGGTCAGTATGCGTATTGCCCAGGATATGGGATAGGGCATGGGACAATTGATTGTATCTCCATAATTGGGAGGGTGGGATCGCAAATTCCTGTCTCAAGTCAGAGAACGATTTGATAAAGCCATTAGAAATAAGGTTGTCCTCATTGTGGTAAATACCATGATTAATCCATATGGGCCAATGAATCTCCTCCCCACCAATAGTTATGGCTGCCTTGCGCCACAATGGGGATTTAGCGTGAATTTGACTCAGGACCTGCACCAGCCTGTGGGCCCAATGCAATGCATGTTGGGAAATATGTATGATCGGATTCATGAGGAGAGAAATTGGAGGTCTTGAAATGTAATAAACAGTCAGATCTCCAGATGACTGCAATGTATGATGCTCTAACTTCACCCATAATGGTGTGACTCTAGAAGTGGGTAACCAATTCTGTGCCAGCCAATAATCCTCCAAGTGAGGAAGACGTAAGCCACCCTTCTCCAATGTGGAGTAGAGCTTAGTACTCTTTAATCTTGGTCTTACAAACCTCAAATGAAATGGGAGCTGGAGCGATGGATGCTCCGCAGGTTGGAGATTGACATAACTAGCGGCAACATACCAAAAACATAATTGTCTATTCTTCTTTGTTTCCAATTCCTGTTCAATTATACCTAAATAATAGACTGATTTTTTCTGTGTCTGCTCTCCTGGATTCTGCGACCTCTGGTACACACAAAACTTGGGCACAATAACACCGTATGCACTAAAAAACTTTAGAACCTGTGCTGACGATCGATGAAGCACCATTTTCCTCTGGATCTGTAAAGGACATTTCAGGTGCGTTAACTGTTTCAGTTGGGTTCTACACAAAGATATTTTATTTTGACCTTATAATCTCTCCTAACTATGCTGTGACATAATCCTTTCATTTCCTCATCATTTCAATTTTGTTAGACAATTGTTGTGTAACTGGTAGTAATTGGTTCTGATTTAAAGAGTGTTTTATAGATATCAATCCAAATTCAGTTATTGCTTTACTCGACTCCATTCTTACCTAATATAGCGAGCTCTTAAACGTATTTCAGAAACTCACGGTCTTTATGCTCCCTCCACATTGGGAATTTGACTGTGCCATGCCAATAGCACATGACTGTTGGAAGGTGGTTTATTAGTAAGGGAAAGTAGTTACCTTCCACTAGTCAAAAGGCTACAATCACAATTTAAGGCCCAGTCAAGGTCTCATTAAATTATTCTCCTGCTCAACTGTTAGTAGCTGGCTGCGAGCAGGGAGGCTTAATTAGGAGACAGTTGCGTAAAGCATTTAAAAACAACTATACATTAAATAAGTAAGACACAACACACAATAAAAATCCAACACTAATATATAAAAATAGTAAATATTTTTATGATCAAAATGACATCAAAACGACAAAACTCCAATGTAGGAAACCGGAGATATGAATTTTTAAAGATTGAATACTTTCTAGTGCATAAAAACAGAGAGCGCCAACTTGGGACATCTGGTCGCACTAGACCAGGACAAAGTCAAAGTTTCAGGCCACAATGGAGCACGGGTCGGATACAATGAGCGGTAGGACCGGTCATGTTTTTACCATCTGACTTAGTCACTTTTTGGAGCTTTTCCTCTTGACGTCGAGTGAGTCTCCTCTTCAGACTAGGTTTCGAGTCGACGTCGGTGGCTTGGCACAGCGCAAGGCCCCAGTTAAATCCTAGAAGTCTTGAGCTCTGGAGCTTTCAGCGGGACAAACCTAAAATCTAGGCCGGGTCGGGGTTCGATATCGACAGCTTGACTCTCAACGGCGAGTCAGTTAACTTATGGAACTTTTTTCCAAACTTCTAGAACTTCTTCCAGAAGGTCCTTTTGGGGTTCCAAAGTGTCCACAACACCAATCCAAGGTTCCAGAAGCTCTGAGTTGCTCTTTAGGATATTGGGACTACGTTTCCCTCATTGCACCTGGCCAAATCCTTAAAAGTCCACTGGATGCTGTCCAGCTGGGTTCTTCTTGGTGGAGATGATGCCGATGGAGCTCTTTTAACCTTTTGCTTTCAGGGAATCCACTCCTTCAACTTTCCAAGCAAGGTGAAGTTCTTTTTGGGCTGAAGACCAAAGTGTGCAGCAGGTGCAGTCCTTATGAGTGCAATCCTCTCTTGTGCAGTCCATGGGTCCAGTCCTTCTTCTTCTTCTGGTAGTTTCAAGGCAAGGATCTAAGTTGCTGGGCAGCTCTCCCATATTTATCTAGCTTCTGGGTGACAAGCAGAGGGTCACCCATGACCAATGGGGCACAGGGTGACACCCAGAAGTATGTCAACTTCCTCCAAAGTGTGGCATATTTTTGTCCCAGAAAGCACTATTCATTTAAAATTCAAAATGGAGAAACTGTCCTGGAGGTTAGGATCTGGCTAAGCCAACCTACTGGCTTGGCTAAGTTTCCCTAACACGCCCCTTCAAGCCCCTCTGCTAATTCAATTACCGGGGCTCCTGTCTGGCTGGGTGTGCAAGAAGTGTGGGTGAGCGTGCGTTGTCTCCTGTCATTCCCTCTTTGAAGGCCAGTTTGGCTACCCAGCCCCCTTCCTGCCTTTTGCTCTGTAGCTTGCAGTTCTCCTCCCACCAGATGTCCTTTGTCTCTAAGCAGGCCACTTCACACCTCATCAGAGCAGTTTGGCTATGCCTGCCAATGGCTGGCCAATCAGGAGAGGCTGCTGGAAGGCTGGATTTTAGCACATCAGAAAAGCAATATCTATAACTTCTTTTCTGTGCCAGTCGTAATAAATCGAACCTTGGAAAGTTGATGAATTTATTCAATCTTTTTAATACTATGAAGTATATTTTTTGCTCACTCCTTTCAATAGTTATACTTTATTAAAGTATTCCTATGTTAGCCTATGGAGCCTTTGTGCTACAATGGTGAAACATTAAATTGCCAGTTTTTCCCTCACCAGGGCATATAAAACATATTTTAAAATGTCCCTGCTTATAGTTTCAAGGCACCCTACCCCTGGAGCACCTAGGGGAGACTTTAGGGGTGACAGATTTAAAAATAAGATAGTTTAAGACTTTGGGAGTTCCTTTAATTCCTTTAAAATGACGGCAGGCAACACAGCAGTGCACACTTAAGAGCATTAAATCTTCTGAGCCTCTAAACATACATGCCCTACTATATACTAGGGAATTACAGGTAGGTTGTCAGTACTAATTGTAATTATACCTAATTACCTTGTACTTTTAATCAGAGCACATGCCCAGGGTCTGGTTAGCAGAGTTGAGGGTACAATCAGAGTCAGAAAACTAGCATCTAGTAGTCAAAATGGGGGCAAAAAGTGGGAGGACCCTGCAAAAAACCCTGGTTTCTCACAATGACGTTACTATTAGGTTTAAATTACTCCATGTCAGAGTCAGCAAAGGAAGTTCCCAAACAATATCTTAAGGAGAATTTACAAAATGGTCTGATTGTACGCCCCATTTGTCCAGACGGTGCATTTAACTTTTTTGTACTTAGGAAACTTTAATACCTACAACCTAACATAGATTACTAAGGCTTGAATAAAATCACTTTAAAGTAACATTATCCATTGCCATTTAATAATTCATACTTGTGCCTGTGCAAGAAGCTACCATCTTTACTACGCTGGAACTTGTGGCATGTATTGCTTTCTTCATATCAAAGAACGTGAGAAGCAGAGGAAGGATTTTCATATTTCCTTTTGTTATTATGAATACCAAGTCATACCATTCAGGCTACCTAGTGGCCTAGCCAAATTTTGAAGACTTATGGACCATAACTTCACTGATATTCTGAATCATTTTGTTGTAGTTTACATGGATGACTGTAAGAAAATGAATTCTTATTTGGGGTGGCGACTGCCCACCTCAAGTAATAATAGCACTTTTGTCAAATCTCTAAATAAGCTCAGTCTCCTCGAAGCTATGGCATAGAGCAGACAGGCTTAACTTTCAGCAATGTGTAAAGTATTTATGGAGTACCAAAACAATAATCAAGTAAAAACATGAAGCAATACAAAAAGATTTTAAAAAAAGAATTTGAAATATGGAATAAAAGGCAATTAACAAAATGACACCAAAACTACAAAAATTCAATAAGGGGAGCCAGAGATATGAAATTTTAAAGTCTTAAGTAGAAATAGTACCAAAAAGCATAGAGGCCAGTCGTGAAGGAACCCTGGTCGGATACACCAATTGGATTGGTCTGGTAAAAAATCTGGAAGTCAAAAAGTTCAAAAATGTTTTAAGTCCCACTTCAGAAAGGAATTTTGTTATTATTTTGAAGAAAATAATAGAATTTTCTTCTAAAGTCCTAATGCAGAAATTGGTCCTGTCAATTTCTGAGAGAAGAAAATTCCTCCCCGAGCAGGCCGCCACTGAAATTGTAGGTGCCACCATGGAACCAAAGGATAGATACCCGAAGCAGTTTGGTCTGACTGGAGCTCTGAAACTTTGGAGAGTTCTTGCTGAAAAATTTCCAAGTCCCAAGGCAATTTTTGAGCGGGAAAAATCTGAAATCCAATCTGACCCTGTGGAACTGCTGGTCGGATATTTTTTCTAGAGGGCACAGCTGAAGCACTGGAGGAAACATTTTCATAAGTTTTCAAGCTTACTTCTCGTACCAAACAGCCACAGGAATACAATTCTAAGACCTCAGGTGACTGCACTTAGAGACTCTCAGGGTGTAAGAAAGAGGCTAACAGCAAAGTTAAATTCAGGTCCAGTTGTCACTGGTCAGCTGGGCACTTCAGGGAAAAGGCGTACTGCAGCTTATTGTGTACCTGTAGCCACAAAGGTCTGCCAACTGACCATTGGAGAACACTTCTTTGTCGTGGGTACAAAGGGGAGCAGGGCCAGTCTATCAGGGCTCCTTTCAGGACACAGATAAACGGTAACCTCTTTCACTACCTAACTTCTCAGTTTACCTCACCATTTGTTTGCTTCCACACCTCTCCAACTCCTCTCTATTTCTCATTTATTTCATTATTCATTTCTAAAAGCCTATATCTCTGTGCCTCCTTCTCAAGTCATCCGCTCTTCCTCATCCCTCTCTACCTCTCACACTATATACATTCCTCTTCCTTGTCGCTACCTCTCTATGTAACAACACTCCACCTAACCCTCTCCACCTCTATATCAACTTCACCTTTTTTCTCTCCCTCAACTTTGTCTCTCTAATTTACCTCTTTTCTCTCTTCCCCTCCTGTAACTTTCTATCCATCATTCCCTCTTTAACATTTCTCACTGCTTAGTACTTTCTTTACCTAATCTGTATTTCTATACCTCTTTCATTTTGTCCTGCTCTGTACCTCAGCATTTTCTCTTTACCTTTCATCTCTCGTGACCTCCCTTCTCTACCTCAACCCCTTTCTGCCTCAGCCACTCTCTAACTCGCCTGCGTTTCTACCTTACTTCTTTCCTTTCTTGCCTCTTGGCATATCATATTCTCTCTCTCTACAGTACCCCTCTCTCAAGTTTTGTCTATCTCACACAAAACATTTAGCTACCGCTGTATCTCTACTACATGTCTCTCCCTTTACTGTTTGGCTGTTTTGTGTGCTCCAATTTCTAAAATCATAATTCACTATTGTTTAACATGAAGAGGGTTTGACTTACCTAAATAAGGATAACAAATTCAAAGTTGTTCTAAAATATGTCTTGCCAGGGCCCCACATATCTTTAAGAAGAACCACCAGAATGGTCTGCAAAAATACAATTGGGCCTCATTGATGAGCACTTTTACGCCGCCGGAACGTCACTTTTTTTGACGTTCCAGTGGCGCAATGTGCCCCAGCATATTTACAAGGCCATGTAAAGCCACTTTATGTGGCTTTTCATGGCCTTGTAAATATGTGCCCCTTTCACGCAGAACACTGCGTGAAAGGGGCGTTCCATGTGTGTTGCTGTGGGTGCAGCACCTATGGAATCTGAAGCTGTTGTAACCTCTTTAGTACCAATGGTACATTCCGTCACCCCTTTGGTTCCCCGTTCCTTGGTTCCTCCCACATGGAGTTCAGGATAGAATGTTGGGACCTATAGTCAGTTGTGGAGAGTGGGTGGCCAATTAAACAGGATTGAAACTTGCTATGTTTCCTGTTGTTCTTTACCTCTAACATTGGCGACGATTACTGCGTAGGGGGCAGTGTGGCCATCTCCCCTCTGTGTGCTCTCTCCAGTTACATAAAGATCCAAGGGAAAGAAGAACCGTGAGAAGGATTTTTGATTAAGAACTCTCAAGAAGACAATACACAGGCGTATGAGCATTCTCTTGACCGCTATCTTTGGATTGCAGCTAAGGGTGAGAGTGTGCATAGCGCTGTGTATATCACCTGCATCGATGGACTGGCTGTGCGTTCAGAAGTATATACGTTTTGGGTGATGGTGCGAGGTCGTTGCCTGCTCTAAATAACCTGGAGGAAAAGGTGGAGGAAGCCATATGTTGAGGAGCATAGCTGTCACCCCTGAGGTTGAACGAGTAATTACGTATACATTTTCAGTGATGCAGCGCTCGCCTGTGTACTCGCCTAGGAAGCACTTAGGGGGAGCAACCACGGACGGATGAGGCCATCCTGACTGGCGAGGTACAGCCCATTACGGAACATCAAGGAGTAATCAAAGGCTGGGAACGTCGCTGAAGGTGAGAGTCGGCGGAGGGACAACGCGTCAATTTCCAGTCATATATCGGAGTCGGGCTGTACTAGGAGTGGAAGTTACCTCAGTTCGAGCTCAGCTGGTGAAGTTCGTCATTTCGACTGTGTCACTGAGGAGAGTGGGAAGGGCGCTGGAGTCTCTTACCTCAGCGTCCCCTGCTTTCCATGTTGATGTGTTTCTTCCGTTTCATCTGCCAACAGCATTCCCGTTGTTCAGGCGCAGCAACGCTAGTCTTCCGGGCCTGCGCATTTTCGCCTCAGGGCATTTCAGCGTCCTTTGCTTTCCAGGTTGTTGTGTTTTTCTCCCGCTGAATTCCGACAACAGTAACTCTGTGGGATCAGGGCAGCAACGCTAATCTTCTGGGCCTGCGTACTTTCTCCCCAGAGCGCTGGAGCGTGCCTGACGTCTTCAAAGTGTTCAATGAGGTAATTTTAGGTCGCGTTCATCAGTAAAATTGCCGCTTCAGCCCGCGATCAATACGTGCCATTTTCAGGGGGATACTCTGCATTACCTACAAGAATTAAAATAAACATAAACGCTGTGAGTAACTGACATCCTTGTCCTTAACAGCTGACATTATTACTTTCCTGCATCCTATATTCGGACTGGGTTCCTGATTTATATTCTTAAGCCACATGTAACTGATTCCTTACATCCAGTTCGGGGACGGAGCACGTTTTAATAACACTGAGGGGGATTGTACTTTCCTGTGTGAGAAGTGTTGCAATTTTCAGAAATGTGATGACATTATTCCATTTTCATGTGATATCCGTATATTTTATTGGGAAAAAATAAGACACTCGCAACCTTATCTTCCTGTGTTCACATTAGTATATCTAGTCCTTGTGTAATTGTACCCACTATGATGGCTGCAGCGAGCATGAGCCAACCCCCATCCTTTTTGAATGAAGTGGGAGAGCCGGAAATAAGTTGGAAAGAGTGGGTTAAATTGTTCGAGTCATACTTGATTGCCATAGGAGGAGAGCGCTTCACTTCCATGCGCAAACAGCACATCCTTCTCCATAATCTGGGGGTATATGGGCGCAAAATATATGAGACATTACCCGAACCGGTGGGTGAGGGGGGTGAAGCAGTGGAAGGAATGGATATCTTTGAAAGTACTATGGCTAAACTAGAAACACATTTTGGGGACAGAATAAATGTAGTGTTAGAACGACATAAGTTTTTTGGAAGGGCACAAGGGAAACAGGAATCTGTGACTAATTATATTGCAGCACTGAGAGGTCTCACACAATTATGCGAATTTGGCAACCTCGCAGATTCACTAATAAGAGACCAGTTGGTAAGATGCACGAACAATGTGCGTATACAAGAAAAACTGTTAGCCAAGAACCCCAGTCTTAGAGAAGCTGTTGATATAGCTAAGTCAGTGGAACATACCGCAAAGTGCATTAAAGAAATGAGGAGCCCTAATGAAGTAGTAGCCAGTGTACAAGGTGATGAAGAGGATTGTGATGTATTAAAAGTAAATTACAAGGAAAAGTCATACAACAAGACTCCAAGTAGGGAGAGGAACTTAAGGTGTTACAGGTGTGGAAGTAGCAATCACCTAGCTAATAACCCCAACTGCGCAGCAAAAAGTGTCACATGCAAAAAATGCAATAGAAGGGGACATTTTTCAAGGGTGTGTAGAGAAGGTGAACCCCAAGCCAAAGAGGGTGGGGGCATTGAAGGATCTTGGGGAAGAGAAATAAAATGTGTACTGCCCATGCAGAATAAGTATGTTTTGCAGGTTAAAGAAGTTTCTGAGAGTGTCAACATCATCCACCCCAAATGTGAGATATCCTTGAACAATAATACAGTAATTATGTTTGCAGATTCATGTTCCCCATTCACATTGTTGAATAAAAATGATTTTGAAGGGTTTGAAGGGGAAAATAGGGGTAGTTTAAAGGAAGCAGACATTTCACCTACGGGGTACAACAGGGAACCCATACCCCTGCTAGGTATGAAGGAGATGCACATTAAATTCAAAGGCAGGAACACTTTTGGGAAAGTGTACGTTGTAGAGTCAGGATCAAACCTGTTAGGCTGGCAGCACCAGAAGGAATTGGGCATCATTCTTAACCCCAACAGAGAAGAACAAGTACTACTTACGGAGGAAAATATGGAAGAAGGAAGCATATATGATGAGTTTAAGGAGTTGTTTCGTGAGGATTTGGGTCTTCTGCATGATTTTGAGCATAAAATAAAACTTAAGGCCAACGCCAAACCAGTAGTACATAAACTGCGCCCCGTGCCACAACAAATGAGGGAGCCACTGGAGAAAGAACTTAAAAAACTGTGCAGCATGGGGATCATACAACCAGTGGAATGTTCAGAGTGGTTGGCGCCAGTCGTAATCGCAGCCAAGGCTAGTGGGGAAGGCATCCGTCTATGTGTAGACTTGAGGAGCCTGAATGAGAGTATATGGGTAGAAAGACACCCCTTGCCAAACATAAATGAGATGCTCAGCACAATGTCCCAAGCAAAATACTTCAGCGTCATCGATCTCTCAATGGCCTACCACCAAGTAGACCTGCACCCAGAATCAAGACCACTCACCGCATTCATAACCCCTCACGGTGCATTCATGTTTAAAAGAATGCCGTTCGGATTGGCGTCTGCTGCGGCAGTTTTCCAGAAGGCCATGCAGCAAATTTTGAGAGGGGTAAAATGTGCAATGTGCTTCCAAGACGACATCTTGGTGTATGGTCGAAATGTGGAGGACCATGACATAACTCTTAGACAAGTTTTCAAAAAACTCATGGAAGCCGGTTTGACAGTGCAGAAATCCAAGTGTAAATTAAGAGTGACGTCTGTTGACTACCTAGGACATTCTATCTCTGAGGAAGGGTTTAGACCTAAAAGCAACCTTCTTGATGCTGTGAGGAATGCTCCATATCCAAAGAACAAGGAGGAACTGAAGTCCCTTTTAGGGCTGATGGAGTACATGTCTAAGTACATTAAAAACTTTTCGTCCAAATGTGAACCTATACGAGAACTATTGAAGAAAAACAAGGAGTTCGAATGGAATGAACAGCACAAAGGAGTAGTGGATACCTTAAAAGAAGACATCTTAAGTTCGCCGGCTTTAGGGGTATTTGATTACCAGTACAAAACCATCCTCACCACAGACGCATCCAACAAAGGTCTGGGGGCCACCTTATCTCAAAGGAACGGAAAAGAAGAAAGAATAATTGCATTCGCATCCCGATGCCTTACAGACGCAGAGAAGAATTACTCTGTAAAAGAAAAAGAGGCCCTGGCGTGCTTCTGGGCAGTGAAGCATTTTAAATTCTTCCTATGGGGGCTCAACTTCACTATTCGTACGGACCATAAGCCACTCACCTCCATTTTTACGGTGAAAGGTATGGAAAATTGTACTCCACGTATTGGGAAATGGATCCTAGGCTTAGAGAATTTTAATTTCAAAGTGGAGTACGTTCGGGGGGAAGACAACAAGGTGGCAGATTTTTTATCCAGAACACCCTTAAAAATGGAACAACCAGAGGAGATGCTGGATAGCCCCATCATGGTGGTAGACAACCCCGCCATCACAGAAGAGGAATGGAAGAAACACATGGAGGAAGACAAAGTTATGGACAGGATAAAAGTGGTATTGACAGAAGGATGGCCCAGCAGATGCAGTGAGCTGGAAGAAGAACTCAAGGAATTCTGGGAAGTCAGGAACGAGTTAAGCATCATAAAGGGAAAAGTCTATCGCCAGAACAAAGTAGTACCACCTGTGGGCCTCAGGAGAAGGGTGATGGACCTGGCACACGAGGGACACTTAGGGCGCAGCATAACCAAGAATAGAGTTTGTGCGAACTTCTGGTTCCCCAGGATGGATGCCATGGCAGAACAACTAGTGAAAGACTGCTTGAGCTGTGCAAGGAGTGATAAAACCAAGTCCTTACGCAAGGCCCCTCTATCTCCTACCATGGTACCACTCAGACCGTGGAGCAAACTAGCAATGGACATTATTGGACCAATGGACAATTTGGGAACGCAGAGGAGGTTCATGTTGGTATTGGTGGACTACACCTCACATTGGGTCACCCAGAAATTCGTACATCGTGTAAACACCAATACCGTCATAGAATTCCTGAGAGATGTGTTCTCGAAGGAGGGCATACCCTCTATTCTCGTCACCGACAACGGTGTACAATTTACATCCCAATTTATGAAGGAATTCTTGGAGAACTGGAATATCAAACATGAACTGACGGCCTTGTATTGTCCAAAAGCCAACGGTCTAGTTGAAAGGGCAAATAGACTAATAAAAGAACACATCCAACTGGCCCTAGTCAACAGTCTCGAGCTAGAAACATCCCTACGAGATTGTTTGTGGGCATATCACACCACACCCAACTTGGTAACAGGGGTCTCCCCTTTTGTCTCTCTCAGGGGGAGGGAACCATGCACCAAACTTAACCCTAGTTGGTTGGGAGGAGGTAGGGCTGTAGAGATATACCCCGAGGAGGTAGGGAGAAAAGTAGACTTGCACCAAGCTAAATACAAGGAATGGTATGACAAGGAGAACGGGGTCAAAGCTCCTAGCTGGGAAGTAGGTGACGTGGTGCAGGTTAAAAGAAGTGTGAAGGATCCCCACAGCTTAAGTAAATTCTACCCTCCTGGTCGCATTGTAAAGGCGTTAAACAACGTAGTGCAACTTGGCAATGGTGGAGTTGTGATAAAGTTGTGAAGTCTCAAATGGTTCATGGTTAAATGTGTAAATATGTCAATGGTTATTCTTGTAAGGAGGGAGGTGTGTTGTAACCTCTTTAGTACCAATGGTACATTCCGTCACCCCTTTGGTTCCCCGTTCCTTGGTTCCTCCCACATGGAATTCAGGATAGAATGTTGGGACCTATGGTCAGTTGTGGAGAGTGGATGGCCAATTAAACAGGATTGAAACTTGCTATGTTTCCTGTTGTTCTTTACTTCTAACAGAAGCATTTTCAGATTTACGAGAAATCGTAAACCTGGGAACGCTTCAGGATCTAGGGAAGCGTAACGAGGAGAAACATCCTTATTTCTCCTCGTTTTTAGGTCTCGCCTACGCAGCGCGCATGCGCTGCATAGGAGGGGACCTTTTGGAATCAGCTTTTTGGCCAAAAACGTGCACGTTTTGTATTGCTTTCTATTGCAACGCGTGCACGTTTGGCGTTTCCCTTGCGGGAGCGAGCTTTGGCGACATCTGTTTGTAATTATCTTGCAAACAGATGGTGCCCCTGCTCGCTCCCGCAAGGGAAACGCTGTGTGTGTCTGGGATGCAGGCCGTGTCAGTTGCCTTTTAATTTGATGTCATTTCTTTTTGAGCCGGCCAGCAAAAGCGCAACATCCTGGTCAATGGGCACAACACATTTTAGGTGGTTCGATTCTGAGACGGTCAAGATGGCTGAGTGAGTTAAGCACTTGCTGCTTATCTTTGTATTTCGGCTAACATTCGCAAAAATCCAGCAACACGTTTGTGTATAGAGGGAGGAGTGCTGCAGTGTCATTTTTTTCACAACTGGCTACCGCTGAAGTTAGGATCAGGAACTCTAGGTAGGAGAAAGGAACAGGTTGCAAGCGCAGCTCCTGCCCGCATTTCTTCGCACTCCCTCCTTGTATATTCGAGCCCTGGATGTGCACTGACTGCTCTGGTGTGCGTCGGTTCCCATACACCCGGTGGGGGGTGGGGGCTCCCTCAACAGGCTCAAGCCTCACCTCCCCTTAGTTACTTATGGAAGCAGCATTGACTCATTCGGTTCATTGCACATGTGAGCCCGGCAGTACATAAGACTTCTAGTGCCTGACAGGGAACATGTCCGTATTGTTTGTCTCGTATCTTGCCCTGTACTAAATCAGGACTGCCAAGGGGTATTTGAAAGTGTGACAGACACACTGGTTTGTGAAACCTTAAGGCACCGATATCTACAACTGATAAACTCTCAAGTTTGCATCGAGGCGTTTGCTGGAAAAAGCACACCTTTTAAAACCCACAGAACATTTGGGACATTAGATTTACATTGTGATTGAGTGTTTGCAAAATTTGCTTTCCCTCATACACATTAAGACAAATTGAGAAATATTTTTGAGTTTTCTCCCTTTTGGGACAAATTCACGATTTTTGAATCCTGTCGCACGCAGCTTAGGGGTTCATCCTTTTGAGGCTGATCAGGTGAATAGCATTAAACCGGGTAATATAAATAACATATTATTCACGGCGCTTAGAGGTGGCAAAACTGGGGTATTCTACGCTATACAAGATACAGGTAGTTATCTTCACAAACACTGGTGACTTATTTGTTTTTTTTTTTAACTATACTTACTGTTCATATGACAATTTCAGGTGAAAGCATAGTTCTGAAAGAAATTTCCACCCACTGATTATTCGCATCATTCCTTTTGTTGTTTTTGAAGGATTATGGGGCATATTAGCAAGGGCTTTATCGCCGCTTTAGCGGCACTTTTTGCCGCTAAAACGGCGATTTTTTTATCGCCCTATCAGCAAGCTGTCGCTAACAGGCGTTAGCGACAGCTTTCTGGCGATAGCGGCCGGTTTTCCCATCGCCTTGCATGCCAGCGATAATTATCGCTAATGACATGCAAGGTAGGCGTTCCCAACTAAAAGCGACTGAAAACAGTCGCTAACACAACTTCCCCCTATTAGTAACGCAGGCGAAGCGATAAAAAAAGTCGCGCTAAGCGCGAATATCGCTAGAATTTAACACCTGCTAAAAACATGACTTACCTGTTTGTTGAATGGGAGGTGGATTGTCAGCCTAAGTCCACCATGGCGTTAATGCGTGAATATCGCTGGATTTCCAGCGATATTCACGCATTTCGCCGCTATCGCTGGATATTTTATCGCATTGGAGATAAACGTTGCTAATAGCGTGTTATCTCCGCGATAATATCCAGCGATAGGCAGCGACAAAAAAAAACGCGCTAAGCGCAGTTTGCGATAATTATCGCACGTTGTTGCTAATATCCCCCTATGTTTTTTTATATTTGAGAGAGGTCTTTACAAAGCTTCACCCTTTTCAACGATTTTCTTGGGGGGTGGGGGTTGAAGTAGCTAAGCAATATGGCTTCCGCCCACTATAAGTCATGGCACTGATAGTGCAAATAACTGATGTAAAATCTGTGCACGTTTGAGAGTCCAGGGTTACGTGTAACAAGTCTAGCATCCTCTTCATCTTCTTTAGGCAGATGACGCCGAGGACCAATTTAACATGGCCTTAAACTACTAGCATTTAAAATAACCTTTTCATAAATCCTGCTAAATGTCAAAATCATTGAACAGAAGAATGAACCATGTTGAGCATTTTTTTTTGTGTGCAGATCCGAGCCTTTACATAAAAGGATGATGGTATTTTATTGAAAGGATATCATTTTCCTTCAGTTTAAAACCAGATTAAATATTTAAAAGGATGACCTGTTCTTGTTAGGTTGACGGTTTATACCCCGCTGTATACTCTGTTTGATGGGCAGCCTAACAAACTAGACAAACAAAATGGTCGAAAAGTGACCTGCGCCCGCACAGGCATATCGTTAAATATTTTCAGAAAGGCTTTCTTTACCTTTTATTATTTTAAACTACTCCTTGCAGTTTTTGCTTTAAATGTTTTCCTGGTTTGCTTTGCAAAGAAATTGCTTGCAGTAGTATCATCTGCTTGGTTCTTTTAATTCAAAGAAAACTCTGTATACAGAGCATACAATAAAACACTACACTTCGGGGAAGCCAAATGTCAGTATGTATTTAACACAGAAATAACAATAAACCAGCAAAACAATTAGCCACAGTTTTCGTTTCAGCGAAACAGTTGGAGTACATAATGTTAAAATCTATACCTTTCGGAAGCAGTTTTATACATTTTTCATTCAATACAAGTCAAAGGAAACGTGAACACGTGATGGAAACTGTTCTTCAACAAAACTAATTAACGAGGAGGAGGCAGGATCTGCTCACGAACTGAATGTCAAAACACCTTGAAGGAAAGATGAAGCAACATAAATGCTGAGTTCACTACTATTTGAAATGTACGTTTTTGGCTGCCATTCTTAGTAAAGAGGTTGTATTCACTGCACAGTGCAGGAAGTATTCAGATGTACAACACTATGTAAAATGGCTTCTAGGACTCAGAAGTACAGCAAACTTTGCAGACATACTAAAGTTAGCACGCACTTCGGGTCAGTGTAAAAACAACAATAATACGAGGTCATCTTATATATGTGTGCATGTTAAGGCATCCATGTGCGATGGCGTATTTGTAACAAAGCACTGCTATTGAGTCACAGAACATATTATTGTGGTTTCTTAACAGGTTTGTCTAAAATGGAGTCTAGCTTGCCCAGAAGCAAGGTCCGACATTAGCCCTATTGTGATCTAAAAGGCAAAGCTTTCCTTGAGTTCAGGAGTTACCCAGTGCAGGATAGAGAGTGCAAGCCAGGATTCCAATGCTGTACGAACTGCTGGAGAAACACAATACATTTCGCAGTGCGTTGTCAAACTGCACCAAGCATCTTTTGATGATCGTACACCAGTTGGCAGAAAAGCGACATGAACCAGTTGCTTGTGGGCAGGATGTTTGTACCGTTCAGAGTGGTTTATGATAAATGTTCCTGCCGACTCGTAGCTGACCAATAGCAAACGGTGCTTCCAGGCCCTTCTGAGAATCCAAGAAGCTGCAAATTCATTTTTCCTGTCTACCCGGTTCGAGGAACAAAGACTGTCTTTCACCCTTTCTTCTACCATGGGAAACAAAGGTTATTTTGTTCTTCAACACGGTCTCTTTCTTGTCAAATGCGAAGGGATGATTCCTGTGAATCCAGCTTCATGTCTCTTCAGATTTCTCCTGGATCAGAAGACCAGTGAGCACCTTGTATTTGTATGACCTGTAGGAATGGCATTTCAATTATTCTCCATGGAGCTACAATATAGTCTGTAACTAAACGCCATTAAGAACAGTGACCAAAAATCCTCATGATTTCTCCAGAAAAAGGGCAGTATGAACCTCCACATCTTTTTATTTGTTGCCTCTGGTTGGACATTGTTGCCATTTTATGTTCAACGCAGCTGCTTAGCTTCTCTATGCATTAGTTTCATGTACTATAAATAAACAGTGTCAGAAGTGATGGTGTATGACAATTTGTCCTAGGAAACAAAAAGAGTCTCCACCTTCTTTCCAGATGACAAGCTTTGTTGTGATCAGATTGAGAAATTATTTAACTATTTAGCAGACCAGGAGGAGGACAAGGAATGTTTGTGCCATTCTTTTCAGAGCTTCTTTAGGTTTTCTTGGTAAGGAGAGGCACATAAAGAAATCTAAGCCTAAAAGTAAATCCTCCTTTTGTTTAAAAGATATTGAATAAGGTTGGTTCATTGTAGTTTAAGGAATTCAATCAACTAGGTAATCCTGCAGGTAGATTGTAACATTTTGCGCATCCCCAAATTTCCTATTGTGAGGCTATCTAGATTCATTAAGATTGACTTAAGGGGATATTATATCTTTTATATGCTTTTATTCAGCTAGGTCTCTTTTCTTTTCCCTACACTCACAAGTGTCAAGATATTTTAACATATTGTTTTGATGTTTCATAGAAGGAATTAAATTAAATCTAAGTTCCCCAGGTAGCAAGATTTGGGTGATTTTTTCTTTTTTTTTCTTCCTTCCTCCCATTTTTAGGTCGAGCCTAGTGCAGCGCGCATGCACTGTTCTAGGAGATGACCTTTTGGAATCGGTCTGCACTTTTCAGAAACTCGTGCATGCCACGGCATCCACCTTGCGGGAGCGAGCAGCGGCGCGCAGGGGCCATCTGTTTGTAATTAGTGTGGCCGCGCTTGTTTACATTTGACTTGCCTGTCTCGCGGTCGCTTTCACTTTCGTGCCGTGCTTCTTCCACCCTCTGACCACCCTCTGACAGAAACGTAGCATTTGGCCGTGCCGCTTCTTTTAATTTGAATATATATATATATTTTTTACATTGCTGCCTTCCGCCCAGAAAAGTATATTTGACCGTCCCGCTTCTTTTAATTTTTTTTGTCTCTTAATCCCTTCTCGCTGCCATTCTCTCTTTCTTTGTCACCTCTCTGTGAATCTAATTTTATTTATTTCCCTTTCTCTCGCTTTCATTTTCGAGAATGAGATATCACTAGAATTGACTGGTTTACAAGATCTTCCAAAGCTTTGTACATTCACAGGTATTGCAGCAATGGTTTTACCTATGATGAAAAACCAAGTTGCATGTCTCCTGACATTTCACCCCTTCTATAAACGCATAACATGAACATAATACTGGCTCACAGTGTTTTACAGGGTAACACTGGTGGCAAGTGTCTTGCCAAAGGTGTGCCATGTATACATTCTGCACTTAATAACTGTTTAAAAAAAAATAATAATAAAGTTGCTCGTAGAGCTTCGTTTTTCATTTGTGCCATGTGGAAGAGCTGTAGCTAAGAGGTATTTTTATGGTCAAAAACAGGATTTGCGAGCACACACAAAGCACTGTCCTTTTACTGCACTTACCGACCTAGAGAGGATGAGTTGGGATTACATTGAACTCGTGACCTGCAGATCACTGCAGAAAAACTTCACAGTTCTATCTTCCTACACAGTAAATAGGGTAACAACTTTTTATTGGGTTATTCTGTGTAAACAGCGTGTTCTGTGAAGGATCCTAAATTGTCAACTCTTCCCGGGCAACCGGGAGCGAAGAGAACACGCTCAGTAAAGGCTGGCCTCACAGCAGAGCTAGAAACCTAGTGACAGATGCGAAAAAAAATGTCACGACCTTTGATCCCTTATCCCCGGGCCTCGCTTCAATGAGAAAAGCTGAAGTAGGGGATGATTCTGTCTTCTTAGTTGACCTTGTGACCTAAAATGGCAGCAGTCTGGCGGATGCTAAATTGCACTGCTAAAATCTCATAATGAGGTGAGTTCTCTTTAGCTGTCACTTATATGGTGTGATCAATCTCAATACACTGTGTCCTTTTTAAGAGTGTGCCACTAAGAACTCTAAAAAAACAAAGCAAATGATGCAAAACATGTGATGAAGTACTTTAGTTGGCGTTGGACCTTTTTCAACAGTTCAGAGTATGGAGCAGTTTGCACTGTGCAGCCGAGACTCCACAAATAATTTGTAGACTGGCACAGAAAGATCGCTCTTGTATTGGGCTGTACCAAGTTTCAGATTCCAAGACTATCCATTTGCCCATTGACTTAGGTTTGGCGTCAGCAAACCCTTTTGATTTTATTAAAGTTATATATACATATATATATTGAACTTACTTGCAGGGACTTTCAGCCAGCCCTTTTCATTACATTGGTCAGTTGTTGTGTCATTTACATTTTTCTTCTGCCCACTTCAGCATACAACATGGGGCAGGAGGACAGCCCACATCAGCCGCTGGATAAATTGAATATGACCTATGGCTTTCTGCTCTTTTAAAAGGAGCTTTCACCTTCCGCCCGTCACAGTTTATCATTTAGCCGGGTGCAGTTTGCTTTAATTTATGCGTCCCGCCCGCTGCTTTTCATTAGATTTTTTTTTTTTTAACTTGTGAGATATTGTACTTCCAACTAACTGCCCAGCAAGCACTTTGTCGCATAGGTCACCTGAGGTTTTCATGGGTAATCGGGGCAAGCTTGCTATCCTAGCTGTGACATTATAACTAATCCATGTCAACGATAACAAACTCTCACCACTTCAGCGGAACGTCTATCAATGCAAAAGACCTCCTTTAAAGCAATCTGTTCATGTTGGAGAGGTGTGAGTCTATTGGACATAGCCCTTTCTGCAGGGTCACCCCCAAAGTTTTTGCGTTCCCCTCTCCAGTTTTTTGTACCAGTTTTTGTTGGCTTTTAGGACTCTCTGCACATTACCACGGCTAACCAGTGCTAACATGTTTGCACTCTCTCCTTCAAACATGATAAATTTGGCTTACACCAAATTGGCACATTCAGTTGAAAGAGGCTTTATTTAGATTGTGCAGCAGGTGTAGTGACACTGGGGCCCAAAGCTCTAGGAGCCCCTCTAGCCACCAACTATTGCAATATTTTACTACTAAACAGGCAGTCACAAGTGCTCTACAACATAGCTTAAACACATTAACAAAGCCAATAGCTCTGGCTAAACACTTATAAGGTCCCAAAGGCGAGACCTATTGGCTATGCATTCTTTTCCTTGTGTTCCCTGCGTGGAACATAGAATGCTGCAGTTCTGGCAGTTGCTGCCGGGATGCTGCGGAGACCAGATGAATAAAGGAGAAGACTGGAAACCTACCTGCTGTGTGTCTTCCTTTCATTGGGGACGACGAGTTGTCTGGTCCCCAGTTTTCCCTCCGTTTGCTGCTGGAGAGGGTTGGCGACGTTTTGGCCGTCCCTGCTGGTTCCAGTGGTGAGGACCGGTTCGGCGTCTCAGGGGTCGATCCAGTGAAGAGCCCTCATGCTGGTTGTCTTCGCTGGTCAAGCTGCGCTTTCCCGGAGGTTTGCGGTGAGGTTTTTCCTCTTTTTCGGGCCAGTTCAGGTCTCGACTGCGAGGGGGACTGTTTGCGCAGGCGCGAGAACGCGCGCGTCACTCTGACGTTCTTGGTCCTTGTTGTCGTGACGACCGGCGCGCGTGTCGCTATTGTGGGGAATTGAGTGCGAGTCAGCGTTGGCATAGCAACCAGCGCGCATACCAGCCCCTGTTGTTGAACTCAGTTAAAGCTTTACTTAATGTAGTGACAACCGGCGCGCAGACCGGCGCGCGTCACTTTTCATCCTCAACTTGTGTTGTGGCAACTTCCTTGTGACAACCTTTAAGTGACTTTTGGATTTAACACAAAGCTGGATTGGATATGAAGCTCCATGCTGATTGGAAAAAAAAAAAAAAAAAAAAAAAAAAGTATACATACTGCTTAAGCTAATCCAAGCAGTTTAATGTGTTACACCTGCATGTGCTTATTTATAACGGTGACATGCATTGATGTACTTATTTTTTTTTTCTCTTTTTCATCTTCTTAATTACATGGTGGCACTAAAATACGTGGCAGTTCAGAAAATACAAGGCAGTTAATAAATACAGCTTTAATACTAAAATACGTGACATAATCTGCAAGTTAACCACTTGTTTGTGGTGATCTTCGTGGCAGCAACTCACCCACGCACAGTCAGCAGATGGATCACATAATGGCACCACCTCCTTTTTTGCAGTCACCTGGTACTCCTCCTATTATTTGGCAGCAATGGAAGGAGACATTTGAAGCCTATCTTGAGGCGATTGAAGGGGACACTTTTATTTCAAAGAAAAAGAAAGCATTACTTGTATATAATTTGGGCGAAGAGGGCAGGACCATTTTAAAGACTTTACCTCTAGAAATTGTAAGAACATGTGTCAGTAGTGGTGAGGAAGGGGACTCCTTAATTGTAGACGACTACGCTTCACTTATTAAAACTCTGGATAAAAGATTTAATCCCAAGAGGAACATTGTACTGGAGCGCCACAAATTTTTGCAACGTGCTCAGATTCCTGGTGAATCAATTGATGATTTTGTAGCGGCTCTCAGAACTTTAGCTGTCACTTGTAATTATAGAGAGTTCAGAGATGAAATAATCCGTGATCAGTTAATTGAGCGCACCTGCAATAAAAAGATTCAGGAAAAACTTTTAGCTTCAGAAGATCCTGATCTAGAAACTGCTCTCATTTTAGCCAGAAGTATTGAGCATTCCCAACTATGCATGAAAGAGATCAGTGGGTCTGCGTCCAACGAGGTTAAGTTAGTCAGTATTAAACCTACAAGTAAACCTACAAAAGGAACTAATACAAATGTATCTAACAGTTCTTCATCTGCATCCAGTTTGCCTAAGTTGAAATCTGAAAGACCTGAAAAACCTGACCTCTCATGTTACCGATGTGGGAGCAGATCTCATCTGGGAAATTTTAAATTTTGCTTTGCTATTAATCAAACTTGCTTTAAATATGGTAAGAAAGGACATTTGGCACGTATGTGCAAAGCTACCATGGCACATAGGGTACAGTCAAGAACTGTGAAGGCTATTGAGGAAGAGTATGTTGACTCCGTGAATGAAAATGAAAGTTATGAATTATTAATGTTGTCTTCTTCCTCTACTCAATCGGATGGTGTGGTAGAAATCGCTTCTATTGTTGAACCGCATAAAAGAAAATCCTCTGCGTGTGCCATAAATTTAAACGGCAGCAGTATAACATTTCTGGCGGATTCTGGTTCTCCTTTTACCCTTATAAATGCCAAAGACTTTGAGGGATTGGGTGACATTCCTGTCGAGCAGTCCAACATAAAAATCTTTGCTTATGGTGGTAAAAGGCTTGAGGTTCTAGGCAAGTTTGTGGGCAAGTTGGAATTCAAAGGGGATTTAGCACAAGGGACTGTTTACATTGTAAAGGAAGGTGCAAATTTATTGGGATGGGAGGAGCAGGGTGAACTGGGCATCATCCTAGATCCCAATCATCCTGACATGGTGTTATCTAAACACGATGCCAAGCATTTTTACTCCAATCTTCCTGTGGTTACCCCTGTGCATACTATTTCTGCAAAATCGTTATCTAAGAGTGATTGGACTCTGAGGTATCCCGAAATTTTTAATGGGGAATTGGGTAAACTCAAGGGTTTTCAGCACCGCATTGTTTTGAAGGAAGGTGCAAAAGCTGTTACACATAAAGTGCGCAAGGTACCTCTCAGTATGCGTGGTGAGCTTAAACAGGAACTAGAGCGGTTGTGTTCTTTGGGTGTAATTGAGCCCATTGAGGGGTCTGAATGGTTGTCCCCCATCGTTTTGGCGCGCAAGGCTGACAAGTCTCTCAGGATGTGTGTGGACTTGCGCGACCTAAATTCTTGCATATGGGTGGACCGTCAACCCCTGCCCAACATCAATGAGATGTTGTCTACACTAGAGGGTGCAAGGTATTTTTCTTCTCTCGATATTTCCGCTGCTTATCATCAAGTAGAATTGTGTAAGGACTCAAGACATCTCACGTCCTTTGTGACACCTGAAGGTGCATTTCGCTATGTACGTATGCCGTTTGGTTTGGCATCGGCTTCTGCAGTGTTCCAGCGTCTCATGGGGACCTTGTTCAAGAACACTGCAGGAGTCGTGTTTTTCCAGGACGATATTTTGATCTACGGTAAAACTGAATTAGAGCACAATTCCAGGGTCAGGGAAGTACTGGACATTGTCAAGTCTAGTGGATTAACGTTGAGAGAAGACAAGTGTAGGTTTTTCCAAGATGGTGTGGACTACCTAGGGCATCACATTTCCGAGAAAGGAGTAGAACCCAAAATTAAACTTCTTGATGCCATCCGAAATGCACCTGAACCACAAAACAAAGACCAGCTTCGTTCCTTTCTAGGGCTAGTTGAGTATTACGCTAAATTCGTGGCCAATTTCTCTGATAGGACGGTGTGTTTGCGTAAGCTTCTAAGGAAGAATGTGAAATATATATGGTCAGACCAATGTGCTTGTGATTTCAAGTTATTAAAAGAAGCAATTGTGCAAGCACGCCCACTTAAGTTATTTAATATTAATGATTGCTGTATTGTTACCACCGATGCGAGCAATGTGGGTCTTGGGGCTGTACTTATGCAGAAAAGATCTGATAAAAGGGAGGAGACCATTGCTTTTGCATCTAGGGCACTGCGTGGAGCAGAGAGCACTTATTCCACAATTGAGAAGGAAGCCCTGGCTTTGTGGTGGGGTGTACAGTATTTTCGCAATTTCCTGTGGGGGAATGAATTTGTTCTGAGGACCGACCATAAACCACTGGTAGATCTTTTTACCACCAAGGGTGGGGGCAGGGCCACTCCACGTATAGCCAAGTGGCAGTACAGGTTAAATGAATTTAATTATCGCCTGGAGTACGTGGCTGGTGTGAAGAATCAGGTAGCCGATTGCTTGTCCAGGTTACCACTTTCTGAATCTGCATGTGACTCTATGGGTGAGGATTTGGAAATGGTGTGTGCTGTCAGTGGGGTAGCTGACACAGGAGTTGCTCTGTCTGAGATTGATTGGAAGTTGGCTTTGTCTGAAGATCTTGAGATCAGGAAAGTGATTGATTTTGTGGTTCATGGCTGGCCTAACAATGTGGATTTGGCTCCCGAACTCATTCCTTTCAAAAGAATATGTGATGAGTTGTCCCTTGTCGACGGGATCCTGCGTAGAGGTGGGTTGTTGGTGGTCCCCATGACCATGCGCAAGAAGGTGTTGGATCTGGCTCATGAAGGTCATCTGGGCATTCGTGCCATGAAGCGTAGAGTTCGGGAGGATTTCTGGTGGCCAGGTGTTGATAGGTCCATCGAACACTGTGTTCGCGATTGTAGTGCGTGTGTTTTGAGTGACAAAACTCAGGTAACTTACCCCTCTTCCATCAATCCCATAGCTGTAAAAAACTCACCTTGGTGTAAGTTAGCCTTCGATGTTGCTGGCCCTTTTGGGGGTATGGGTAGTTCTCCCAAATATGCCTTGGTGTTAATCGACTATATGTCTAGGTGGCCAGGTGGTTTTCCTGAGGAGTTGGTGACCGATAACGGGACTCAGTTAGTGTCTGCAGAAATGCAGGTATTTCTTAAAGAACATGGCATCAAGCACATCCTCACCTCTCTATATCATCCTCGCAGCAATGGTCTGGTAGAACGCCTTAACCGTGTGATCAAGGATCAGTTACAATTGGCTTTTGTCAATGGTCTGCACTGGAAGGAGGGGATCTCTAACATGTTGTGGGCAATTAGAACCACTCCTCACTCAAGTACTGGCATGTCTCCTTTCACTTTATTAAGGGGGAGGGTCGCTGGTTCAAAGTTGAACAAAGATTGGATGTCAAGGAAGGAGGTGAATCCGCTGAGGTTAGGCATGGTAGCTGATGTCAGGGCTGCTGCTCAAGCCAAGTATGCATCGGATTGTGTCAGGGTATCGCCGGTATGTCAAGGGGATTGGGTGAGAATCAAGAAACCTGTTCTTGTTCGTAAGGGATCCTCCCGTTTTTCTGCTCCTGTTAGAGTGAGGGAAGTAAGAGAACATGTGGTTGTGTTAGAGAATGGAAAGATCTGGAACAAGTGTGCTGTCTCAGTGGTGCCAGAGTCAAAAGCTGAGTTTGTAAGAGGTAAATTCGGGGTTCACACTCCTTGCATGTCTCTGCCTCCCATGGGAGAAAGTTCTAAGGTTTCCATTCCTGTCAAGGAAGTTGTCCCCGGGCAACCTCTTCTAGAACAAGAGTTGTTCCTCCTAGATTTCGGGACTATGTTAGATATTGATTTTTTTGTTGTTAATTTGCTTATCTGTCACTTCTGCAATTTATTTGTTTTAATTTCTCTATGCTTGTCAAGAATGTATTCATTATTTCATTGTTTTCATGTGAAGGAAGGGGGGTGTGTTGGGATCTCGTGTCACCTGCATTCTTTTCCTTGTGTTCCCTGCGTGAAACATAGAATGCTGCAGTTCTGGCAGTTGCTGCCGGGATGCTGCGGAGACCAGATGAATAAAGGAGAAGACTGGAAACCTACCTGCTGTGTGTCTTCCTTTCATATGCCAATGCTTGTTTCCTTTTCTATGTGTGCTGCATTTCCTCTCAGTTACAACGGGGGTTGGCTGCAGTATTTGGGCACAGGCCATAACCCCAGAGCAACCGGGGAATTTCAGAACTCTAGAAACCCAGGGGAATTTAGGGTTGTGTGTCTTTTGTGGATCTCTGCATATTGTCTTATCCAGAACGCCCTGCAACTTCAAAACTATGTGTAGTATTCTCATGTTATGCTGTTATGTTCCCTTTCACCTTATCTCTAGCTGCTCAGCCAGTGTGAGTGTTCCGTGTAGAATGTTGGTGTGATTGACATGAGTGGAATGCTTGGGTGCCTGGTGTGTGTGTTGTCAGTTGGAAGATGGGCTGAGCAGCTAGAAGGCTGCTCCTGGTGGGGTTTGCTGTAACATCTACTTATGGACTCAATAAACTACATCAACTTCAACTCGGCTACGTCTACTTTGTCACCTGAACACGTGGGGCCAGCCCACTACATTTTTGGCGACGATCTGGAGCTCATCTCACGCACTAAAGGTAGTTTGATGCCAACTAAAGATGTGGGGTACAGCAGGACTACGTGTAGGACAGGACCTAATACATTTACCGATGAAGAGCAACAAGAATCAAGTAACAAGGAAAAGAAACCGGTCAAGCATGCCTCGCAGCCCCACCAGTGTCCTTCACACCGGACAGCCCAGCCCAGGCGTGCTGTGCTTTGATCTCTGAGTTTTCAACATCTACATATACGTTAAGGAATGCTGCTTTCATCTTGCTAAAGATCGTACGCTACAACAAATGTCTATGGTGCCACAAGAAACGTATTCAGTGCCACAACAAACGTCTACAGTGTCTCATAAAGCAAGGTCTCATAAAGCAAGGTAATCAGTGGCTGCCTGTATTTCTGCCTCCAGTGCGGAGTTAAGTGATTCTGTTTGACGAAAGGATCTTTTATTCAAGTTTTTCATTTGCGGCTGTGCGTTTGTTCAAGACTTTTCTTTGGGTGGGTTTGGATGTTTTTCCTACTCAGGGTACCTACGTGTCAACGCAGGATTTGTGGAGCCATCTACCTTGAACTATGACATTTTTAAAGTCAGTAACTTAACGTGACTCTCCAGTTGTAGGCGCTAGAGGGGAGGAGCTGCCATTCTGTCTTTGGGTGCTCAGAAGCAATCCCTACACATCAGTGTTATGCGCAAATATAAAGTCAGCTATGGACGTTTAAACTTCTAAGCTTCTATTGAAGCCGGTCTGGTGTGGTTGCCGTGTTACGAAGGAGTGTTTCTCAGTCATCCATCTCTCATCTCCATGTATGGAGGTATGTGTTTTTAATTAAATTTATTGTGGACTCTGTCTGGCTGCCCCCAAGACTTTTGACAGTTCAAAACCAGTTAGCGTTTTGAAAATGAAGGCGAGCGCCGTTCCATGTCCGCGCGCAGTTCCCAACCCGCGTGGAGTCTTACCTGCATTGCTGTGACGTCTCCATGGAGTTCCTCCTCGTTCCCTGTGTTCTGCTGTGTCAGCACGCTGCATGCACAGACGTACCGGGAGCCACCCGGTAGGACGTTTGCAACGTGACGCCATTTTGCGTGTGGAGCCATTAAGCGTTTTTGTTTGCCAACCACGTTTTTAATAAAGTTTGACTAATTGCTGAGCTGACCGGCAACGCAGAGGGACGAAGAACGTCTTCACCTTATGGCTTCTTGCTTGTTTTATGGTGATTAATTGTGATCTGCTTGAAAACACAGGTACTTTTCTCCTGGTTATTACTTCGATTCTTCATTCAAGTCTAATGGCCACGAACGCCTGTCCCTCTTTATTGCGGTGACGGGCACACCAGTGACATTCTAGTAACATTAATTTTATTGTGCACATCTTTGTGTTTTCTGCACTAGTTCTAAAGAAGTATGTAGTGCGTGTTTTCTATGACATGTTATATGCTCATCGCTTTGCTGATTTGTGTTTTCTATGACATGTTATATGCTCATCGCTATGCTGATTTTGTTTTTTTCTGTAGGGACTGCTCACCCCCAGCACTGTACTATTTTGATGGTTTATTCATGTTCTCTTTTCAGACGTAATATCCCTGCTTAAGGGATGGGAGTGGGTCCTAGTCCCATGTCTCTTATTTACACATTTTCGTTTCAGATGTTTTATCCCTGTCATTGGGATGGGAGTGGGTTACAGTCCCATTTCTCCTCTTTACGTTATTGCTACAGTTTTTGCTAAGCCTTTGTACCCTTACATGTGGGGTTACTTAGGGGTTTTGTTGCTTTGTTATTTTTGGTATGGGTTTTAGTCCCATTTCCAAGTCATTGGTCCCTGTACCTTCACGTTGACGTATTGTGTGCTTGTGCCACACTTTACTGCTTTTGTGTAGTTTTCTTATCTGCACATGTCCTTGGGTGTTAGTCCCATGTGACACCATCTGTTACGTTCCATGTTGTTGGACTTTTCCTTTTACGTCATCCCTTACACTAGTTGGGTTTGATGTACATCCCTTCTTTGGGATGTGTGTTTTGGTGTTAGTCCCACTTACACCTTTTAATGTCATGTTGTGTCCAGTGTGTAAGCTGCCCTGTGCATCACCTTGTTGTGTTTAGTGTGTAAGCCGCCCTGCGCATCACCTTGCTGTGTTTAGTGTGTAAGCCGCCCTGCGCCTCACCCTGTACTTTTACGTCGTGATGTGTGTGTGTGTAAGCCACCTTGTGCTTCACGTCGACGTAATGTGTGCGTTTGTCACACTGTGCTGCACCTGTGTTATCTCGTGCTTCACATGTTCTTGGGTGCCAGTTCCATGCAACACTAGTCTTTACTCTGCTTAGTTTATGGGTTAGTCCCATCTTAGCATGGTCCCTTACATGAGGGGTGGCGTTTTGGCCACAGTCTCCTTAGTTGAGGAGTACTTCTTTGGGTGTCGTCCATCCATTGTGTGAAGTCTTGGGGTAAGTTTTTCCCTTTACTCTTTTCACGACTGTCTTGCTCACCTGTTGTATGTGAGCTCTTATTACGCTATTTACCTTTTCTTTGTTCACTTTTAAAGGAGGAGGATGGTGTTAGTATGTGTTTTTATTCTTTCATCCTTCTTTCCTCCTTGGTTTGTCTGTTTTCCCTCTCGTGATGTGGTTTTAACATTTATCCCAGGGTTTATGGACTGTTTACATCTTTTGTATATTGCTGTGTATAGTTGTTTTCATTTTAATGTTGTTCTTTTTATTTTTCAATATAAAAGGGATAGGATATGTAGTATTCTCATGCTATCCTGTTATGTTCCCTTTCACCTTATCTCTAGCTGCTCAGCCAGTGTGAGTGTTCCGTGTAGAATGTTGGTGTGATTGACATGAGTGGAATGCTTGGGTGCCTGGTGTGTGAGTGTTGTCAGTTGGAAGATGGGCTGAGCAGTTAGGAGGCTGCTCCTGGTGGGGTTTGCTGTAACATCTACTTATGGACTCAATAAACTACATCAACTTCAACTCGGCTACGTCTACTTTGTCACCTGAACACGTGGTGCCAGCCCACTACACTATGCCTAAAAAGGTCCAATTGATTCTGGCTGACGTGGTTCCCACCACTCTTTCTGACACAGACTGCCCTGCAAAGAGCAGCTGAAAAAAACTCAATTTCATCATGTTTAGGTGACAAAAATACTGGAACTTACAATGCATAACAAAGGTCTTATCAGTGTGCATTCCCATACTTACAGTACCTCACATGTGTAGGTGGGCCTCTTGTAATGGTCAGGAACAGGCTAAAACTGTCTGTATGAGCACAATGTAGTGTTAATGTCAACAGTTTGGCCTAATCTGGTCCCATGCAATTGTCATGTGGTTTGTGGCCTCATGGTCTGCCCTTCTAAGTTGGCTTAGGCCTGGCTGCCATGATGCCTTTTCTGCGCGCGTTACTTTGTGACTTTGTTTTTCCAGCCTCTGCTTGTGCCCGGCTATATTAGGACTGTCTGCTTTTCTGCCTTTCACCTTTTCTCCTGTTCCCTGTGGGTTACATCTGCACAACATGTACAAGGTCGAAAAACAACGTCCCTTGTTCTTGCTGATCTGGCCAGTCCCTCACACCAAGACATAACACTACGTACAGCTGCACTGGAGAAATTCGTATGCTTTTTAATATTGTGATTTCACTGTTAGAGGCACTTGGAGAAAAACCTTTCCAGAGAGAAGAGCTTTGCTTGTCTGATGATGTAAACCTTGCATCTAGATATTGAGGTATGAGGGTCTGCCTGACAAAGCCCAGAGTTTTTCTGTTTATATAATAAACTAGCTAATAGCACGGGGAGGGTGGTATGGTCATTTAGCCCTATATCCACTGCTTTATGAAATGCTTTCCCCGTTTGTATTCTATGGAATTGTAACTATGTTGATTATTTTATCCTTATGCATTATGCTGATAGTACTGGCACGTGTACTGTACCTTAGAGCACGATAGTTGAAATAAACATTTAAACTATACTGTGCCTCTTATTACGCACGTTGTGGACAGGTATGAGTGAGTTATGAAAGGGTGTTCTTGCTCCTGCGAGTCCTGAGAGAGAGATACCGTGTTCTGGGTTGTCTAATCATTGGTAGCATCGCTGCTCATGAGATGCTAAGGCTAGTCGGATTGGGATTGTGGGTGCTGAGGTGTATGGGTGGCTCACTACTATACTCCGAGGTCCTATTATCCTGTGCATAGCTCTGTGTATGTGCAGAATCCCTACAACATGGAGCAACCAACGAGTGGGCTGCTTATCTGCGAGACGCTTGAGTAGTACTTGTGCTTGTCCACAACCCCCTTCACAGACGCTTCCGGAAGCGTGTGTGAAGGTGATACCTCCTATATTGACGTTTTTATAGGTTCTTTCAAGCTTGAAGTTGTTAAAAGGTTTTTAAATACAACCCTATATTGTGCTGCCTCCTATTAGGTTGTCGAACTATTTTAGCCTTAAATGGCTGTCCAAATTGCGGCACATAGCCGCGCAGCGCTCCGGGCTCACTTGACAGTGTATGGAGTGCCTGACGCGGATGTCGATCTGATCTTTGTGGTACAAGCGGATCCTGCTTACCACTTTGAGGTGTTTTACTCTTGGATCACCTTTCCGGCGGTGGATGGGAATGATAATTTGTTCCATGAATATACAGCCACCGCTGTTCCTAATATCTATAGACCTTATAGGAATCTTGAAGTACCGCTCACGGCATGGCAACACCGTGTTTGGTTTGATGGCGCCCTCCCCCAATCGGTCACCTTGGTTCGTTTAGACCCCTTATCGATTGAAGGGGCCACTTGGCCTGTTTTCGCCGGGTATACCCCACATCCGCGTTATATGACGCTTACAGTCGCTGAACTGCGTAATTTGCATTCGTCTTTGATACGAGTGCATAGAGCTTTAGTACAGTTTGTTACAGGCAATATCCAGGGAGCCCCGCCTGGAGTTGCGGTGCATCCAGCTGGGCCGGGCGGTGTAACCATAAGTCCCGTCATGGTTAATTCGGTGATGGGCAAGCGCCCACAAAATAAGGACGATTTGCCTTATTGGCTTGCAGAGAAATTTGACCAGCTGGAGGCAGTTTTTCCAAATACTTCTCCTGTGGAAAAACACAGGATTCTAACGATTAGTTTGCCAAAAGACTTGATTCCCGAGTTGACAGAATGCAACAACTGGGGTAAGGTATTCGCAGCAGTATATGCGAAGTGTTTCGGCACTCCTTCCATGACGGTTCTCCCCTCTGTAATTAAACGAGTGCAGGATGAGCATGGCCCTGAAGCGGCTGTGGAATTAGGGATGAGACTGGTGGGAGTGTTCGATGTAGTAGCTGATTTGATCCTTGCGAATGTCAAGGGCGATGCAGTTAACTTTCAAGTAGCTAATGCTTTGGCTTTGATCCCAGAACCGGACAGGCTGCGCGAATTACCGAAAATTATTGCCCAGGCTTACAAAACAATTGGCCGCAATAACCTGGGAGTCAAGCCTTTTGCTAAAACGCAAACACAATCACAACCTCAACCGAAATCTCAATCAGAGAAGGATGAGAAGCCGTTCTTTACTAAAAAGAGCTGGAGACAGAAAAAGCAGGGTAAGCAACAGAAGAAGCCAGGTTCGCGAGGCGCATTCCCGGTTTCTGTCTCTTCTGAACGCACTTATGATTTGCGCGATAGGGCGAGAATTAAATCTCCAAAGAGATTCCAAGTCCCTGATTCGCGTTCTCCTCGTTCTTCACAGGCACCAACAACCTCCCAGGCTGGTGGAGGAGATCGCCAGGATAGAGGCAGGGGTCGTGAGGCTCCTCAGGGACGAGACCAACCTCGACAACAAGTCCGAGGGAAACCAGAAGAATTTCCACGTTCTCGCCCACAGTTTCAGAAGCAAAAAGTTGCAGCTGTAACAGCGAGGTATGCCACAGACGGTGAGAACGAGACTCCTGAATTGGACGTGGGCAGTGACGCTCCTAGACAGCGCCGCGGAAGTTACCATAGTGCGGGAGGCGCTACGTCCTCATGTGGAGGCGACAGCAACTGATACATTCATTTCTGTTGAGACAGCAGACACCAGAGTGGCACCCCCTGACAGACTATATAATATTGTCATTCAAATTGAAGGTGACATACAGCGTGTTATTAAAGGGATTTTTTGGGAGAATCTGACCTCTTCTTACGACATTCTGTTGGCAGAGGCAGATTGGCCGCCCCCATTCGTACTTGCTGCGCGTAGAGGGGAGGAGGTAATCCTTCCGAGATTTTCTCGTCATGTCCCCAAGGACAAAGCGGAGGCTCTCGCAGCTGAGTGGGCTGCGTCCCTGGCTCCGGCGTTATACCGTAATCACGTGGGCTGGGATGAAGAATCTCCCCACCATGACATTCCTTTGCAGTCGCTGCCTCAGCCACAACCCCAATATCCCATCAAGCGGGAAGCTAAAGGTCCCGTCTCCGAAATTCTGACACAGTTGGAATATCAAGGAGTGATTGAAACATACGTATCACCGATGAATAATCCCCTTTTCGCGGTTTCTAAACCCGACGGATCGTACCGCCTAGGACAGTCTTGTCCGTAAAAAATATAAAACGACACTGGACTTATCCAATGGATTTTACACGCACAACTTGTCCCCAGAGTGCAGCCAATGGAGCGCTTTTACCTCCGGTGGTAAACATTTCAAATTCCGATGTTTACCCATGGGCTACAAGAACAGTCCGGGTGTATTCGCCGCCCGTGTTGTCTCCTTGTTAGACAACATAGACCCAGATGCGTGTTCGTACGTCGATGATATCTATCTGACAGACGACGAACTGTGGCTGCATCTTTCCCGAGTGGACCGCATTATTCTTGAATTTTCGGTCTTGGGTTACAAATTCAACTTTGCTAAATCTCACATTGCTGAATTTACCGTTTTGTTTTTGGGCTATGAGCTCAACAATGAAGGTAAGGGCTTAGCTCCCCATTTCTTGGAGAAATGCGCACTCTTGTGCCCTCCAACTTCTCTGAAGAAGCTTCAGCCATTACTGGATTTTCTAAACTTCGGGCGTACTTACATTCCCGAATATGCCCAGCGTATCAAGACTCTTTATGCCTTGATACAACCTAACTTTTCGAAGTCATGCTGGCTTCCCGAGCATTCCTCTATACTGCAGTCTTTGCAGTCAGATTTACTTGAATCTAAATTCTTGTTGACTCGTGACAACCACACAAACCTGGTGATTAGAATCATTCCAGGGGCAGTGGGTTTCACGTACTTAACCTTTAACGAAGGTGACACAGTACCGATTGCATACAAGTCACATCTATACACTTCAGCAAAAATGCGCTTTTCCTCTGTGGAGAAAGTTTTGACTGCAGTGCAGATGGCGATTCTAAAGGAATGCGTACTGGCACAGGGTAAACGCATTTTGGTGGTAACACCATATCCTGCCCTAGAGGCAGTGACAAAAGCAAGTGTACCGAACTCTAAAGCTTTGCACCCCCGTTGGATACAATGGGCAACATCTTTGACATCCCCGGATGTCACTTTCATTTTTGATTCTTCTCTTCAGACACAGGAGTTTTTACAGTATGAATTCGTTCATCCTCCTCCTCTGTCTTTGCTACCGCTTGAGGAGTACGAATGTATTATCTATACCGATGGTTCGGCACAACCGGCCACGGGTTCCAAGCATGCTTATTCCGCGGCATGTGCTATTGTAGCAGGTACCATGTTGAACGGCAAGTTCAAATCAACTGTAGTGCACACACATGCACTAGGAGACAGTACCGCACAATTGGCCGAGCTGCGTGCTTTGGTGCTCGCACTTGAGTTCGCTAATCCAGATGTGAAGACTCTTATTGTATGCGATTCATACTACTGTGTTCAATCTTTCAATGACAATCTCTTCTTTTGGTCACAAAATGACTATAGAGATTCAAAAGGCAGCACAATTAAGCATAAAATGCTTTGGGTTCGAGTAGCAGATTTGAAACAACGTCTGCCTCTCACACAGGTGATTCACACTCTTGGCCACCAGCGTGTGGGCGCACACGCTGTCGGTAACGGTTTGGCAGATGAGGCTGCCAAATCAGCAGTAGCCACGTGCTCAGTCACAGCAGTTACAAGATCCATGACTAAGATAGATAATGATATTCTGGCAGCTATTGCTGCAACAAAGGAGGGTGCTAATTACCCACGGGGTTTCCCTTCCAAATACTCTTATCAATTAGGTCCCGAACAGGCTCCTTACGTAAGAATTCCAGACGTTGGTGATCGGCTGATTCCCAACGCGGACCGCAGACTTTCCTTGATAACGGCCGCACACGAAGGCATGGCTTCGGCACATGCTGGCGGGTCTGCGACGGTCTCCATCTTGCAGCAGCGTTACTGGTGGCGTGGTTTATATAAACAGACCCGTATTTATGTGCTTTCTTGTGACGTTTGTCAGCAAATTAAGCCTTCAACGGTTACACGTCCACCGCAAACACCGCTCTGCATTTCAAACAGACCTTTTGCGTGTGTTTACCTGGATCACTGCGGTCCATTTCCTTCCGACACTGCATATAAGTACATCTTGATTGCAGTGGACTCGTGCACACGTTTCATCTGGGTTTGGCCACAACGGAGTGCTGACGCTCGAAATGTCATAAGGGATTTGCGTGTCTTTGTGGGAATTTTCGCCTGTGGCACCTTCCATTCTGACCAAGGTCCAGCGTTCGCCTCTAAGGCTTACAAGGACGCAATGGGTTCACTGGGGGTGCGGGTGAAATTTTCGTCTCCATGTCGGCCTGAGGGCAATTCGATTGTTGAACGAATGAACCGTGACTTAAAGCAATCCTTGACAGCTAGATTCTTAGGTACTGGCAGGAACTGGCTGGCCCACTTGTATACCGTACAACGTTCACTTAATAATCTCCCTAGAAAACCTCTGGGTAAGCAGACCCCATACGAGATGCTCTTTGGCATACGAATGTTTGTGCCAGACCTTGATGGTCTAGACATGGCGGCGCAATCCGCAATCTTTGATGTAGATAACCATTCTACTATGTTACAGGACTTACAAGAGGCCCGAGACAAACTTGCAAACGAACATTTACCTTCAGCCACAGACGCTGCGCTGCAGATTCCGGTTGCCGGCTGGCTTCCGAAGATTGGAGATCTGGTTCGAGAGAAGGTGGAGAACAAAAAAGAATTTGGCCCCTCTTATCGTGCACCGGTTCCAATCCTTGGCTTGAAGGGTACTCGTACAGTCATCTTACCACCGCTTCCTGGTCGCAAAGAGAACAGATACATCTCAGTGGAAAATGTCAAGCTACAACATCTGGCCGATCCTGAATAGTGTAACACCATCGGTCTCTTGTCCAGTCATTTCCCGGACAAATGTTTGTGGCCCTCCTGCCCAAACGATCACTGATGTTGCTATCGAGATGGTAGATTTGCCTGATTGCTTACTCGACTACCCGGACTCCCCCTGCAATGAGGAGACTGAGTATACCTACCCCGCCAACGAGTCGGTGGCTCACCTACCAACAACGCCACTGAGCCCAACACGTTATTCCTTTGACTCGGATTCCACCTCATCACTTATCCCGTCCAAATTCAGTATTTTTATATCCTGGTTCAGAGACAATTTTTTGATTCCTCCATGGACATACATCTGGTTGGTACTCTTCCTGATTTTTCTGTTCATGTCCATTGGCTTTGTCACAGTTTTTTTTCTACTCATCAATGGTCATTATTTGCCGGAACGCTCTGCAGTGAACTGTGTCGCTGGAACTTTGGCTCCGCATTCTTCTTCTCACATCATGAAGCGTGACCACACATTTGTGAACATTTCAGCTTTCCCAGTCGCTGATGGCATCGTATGGGATGCGGTAAATTTTCAAATTCATGGACCTACCGAGATTATTAATGTACCAAATGTCCTCCGTGTTTCAATGGGTGATGTCGTTAAAAGTAATATTCATTCTGACGATTGGGATGTGCATGCCGTTGAATCGTTATTTACTGATTTGAAATATTATGCTGCTTTTAATGCTGAAGATTTGTACATGAATTCTGCAAATTATGCCGATTTATATTGTTACCAGCATTGGGGCAACCATTTCCTCCATAAGCCGAGTGCCCTTCGGGGTCCTACTAGTTACACTCAATGGGAACATTGTCCAACCCCTTTGCCAGGCAGCTCCCAAACTCTTAGAAACAAGTTTGCTTATTTTACCGACTTTGATAGATCGAACCCTGGGTCCTATTATTTTAAATTAAACACTTCATCTACACAGAAGATCATGTTGACCCACACCAAGTTACTGTATTCAGGTTCCTTTTTGGCCGCCTTGGCTGTGGGTGGTTATGAGCACTGGCAGGACACCATTGACTTGAAGTCTATGTGGGGCTCCAAATCATGGCAGGTGCAAGGCACAGAAGCATTGCACCGTGCTTGCCTCATCCCGAACCAAATTCTATTTTTAAACCATTCAATCTATCAAACAACGTGTTGGGGTTTGGCCACTTCCAAACAATTAAATGCACCTTCCATTCCTGTGTTGTCTTCCTCCACCAACGAGAGCTTGCATTTCAATGTTTCCCTTACAGATTTGCAAGCTTTGTTTCAGAACAATTCATTTAATGTTTCCACGTTTGTTTAGTCACCCTGGTTGGCTTGGCCAACGGCAGCAAATGCCTGCCAACTGCGTTTTCATGACTCAGCTCCTGGTTACAAACAGGATAAGCCAGACCCGAGGTTTTCTGACTCTCGTACTGTTACAACTTATTCTGTTGGTAAATTATGTAAACAGTGGTTGCAGCACTCTTCATTAGATTCTGTGAAACAGCATTTATCCCTCCTATCAGGCAACATTGATCTGTCCGATTTTGTTCTGGGGCCTCGTGGCCCTCGACCTAAGAGATTCATTTATGAAACTTACAATGAACTCTGGAAGCTTTCGCAAATTGAAGCTGCTTCCCGTCTACGGGAAATAGATCAAGCAAATTTAGAAAAGGTGCTTGCTGTTGTTGACAATAGTATTAATACCCTGTCTTCCCGCATTTACACATTAGAGAATATTGTTTCCTCTGTTGTTGATATTGTACAAGATGATGTTTCTGTGTTATATCATGGTCAAAATCAATTGCGTTCTGTGATGCAGTTTGCATGGACTTTGCAAACACTTAAAATGGGTAAAGTTCCTTGGCATTTTCTGAACACCACTGCCTTATTCTTGCTGTTTAATTTAACTGAGAAACAGCAGTTCATGTCCATGAAAGATGCAACATACACTCTGTTACATATCGAAAAAATAGAGCCCTTACCATTCTCTGTGGCGGAATTGGATTCTGCAGTGTGGCTAGTTCACGGGGTTATCGCTTTACCTTTTTCTTTATTTGAATTCAGTTCCTGCATGAAACATTATCCTGTTGGCCGTTTTCAGCCTTTAGGCAGTGCCTTCTTGCATGAACTTTGGTCCCTGCCTTTCCTTTATAGATGCCTTAGGGACGGCAAGGAAGTTTTTCTCACAGGAGAGTCATGCGATTCTGCTGTGGGTCATTCCCTTATTTGCAAAAACATTAAATTGCACGGAGCTTGTAACGTTTCGGCTCCGAATCTTGCTTGTGTTTTAAAGGGCATTCCTGCTCCTGCTATATCTCCTACTTTCACTGTGCTTGCAAATGGTAGCTATCTGCTTCTGAATAATAAGGACTGCTGTGGCATGCTGGCCGGCATACCCTATATTGTAACAGTTTCCCACAGAGTTGTCTGCTGCAAAAATGTGCTTTTTCCTCCCCCGCATGACATCATAGATAGTTCCATTTGGCCTTCCATTCCTACTTTGAAGGCGGATTTCAATAAATTGAGCAGAATAAAGGCGCTATTATTGAACCAGGAGGTTATGCTCACATCCGCCCGGGAGACATTCATCCTCCAGGTGGCTAGTACCCACAGTGAAATACAGGCCCTTTTGAACACTAACCTCCCACAACATTTCGGTGAATTGATTCACCGTGTTTTTAATGCATCACGCACCTAAGGTCTGGTGCACTTTTTTAAAGTTGTGGGCTCTGGCCTTGTTACCTCCTTTCAAACTATCTTTGGTGTAATACCAGCTTTTATTCATTCCATTTTTTCCAGCGTCTTTGGCGGCTTTCCGTTGATCCTCGCCTTAGCGGCTGGTGTATTGCTTTTGGTCTGTTTACTGCGCAATGGCTGCACTTCCTTGGGCCCTTCTCGACTCCAGATGCTCCGTGAACACATCCTCGCCGGCTTCGGCGTCCTGCCATTGGCGACACTCAGTGTGTCCTACAGACTTTCTTTTCGCTTTGCGTATTTCACTTGCGTGCAACCTGTGATGTCTTGCATTCGATGTCCTTTTTCATGGTCCTTGGATTATTGCCTCTCCAATACGTCTCTCTCTCGGATTTTGTCCCCTTGATGGGTCCCTTAGAGGCCCATGAGCGGGACTGTTCCGGTGCTGGCTATATGGCGCGTGCGGCTGCACATGGGATTTTGGAGCAATTGGATGTCCGTGCGGCTGCTTGGCATCTTCTACGACAAAGTTATATTGAGTATCACGCAAGTTGTCCCGCAATGCTGTTCACTGCTCCCTCTTGCGAGGAACATGACTGCAGTTTTGATTTATTGGACTGGATGGCGTCTCTTTTTTCTGACGGTTCCAACGATGTCCTCTTGGAGAGTGTGGCGTTTTTCTGCACTTACACATTCATGGATTGAAGGGGCCTCCGCTTTCGGCGTCCGGCCACTCTGGATTTTTCTACCGACTTTTTATTTTTTTTCTTTAGTTCCATGTCGTTCAAGGGAACATTCCGCAACTGACGTTTCTGTTCTGCTCTTTCGTATTGAAATCTGTCTTCGTCCTCTGTCTTGGACAATGGACTGACCAGGGGAGGGTGTCATGTGGTTTGTGGCCTCATGGTCTGCCCTGCTAAGTTGGCTTAGGCCTGGCTGCCATGATGCCTTTTCTGCGCACGTTACTTTGTGACTTTGTTTTTCCAGCCTCTTCTTGTGCCCGGCTATATTAGGACTGTCTGCTTTTCTGCCTTTCACCTTTTCTCCTGTTCCCTGTGGGTTACATCTGCACAACATGTAGAAGGTCGAAAAACAACGTCCCTTGTTCTTGCTGATCTGGCCAGTCCCTCGCACCTAGACATAACACTACGTACAGCTGCACTGGAGAAATTTGTGTGCTTTTTAATATTATGATTTCACTGTTAGAGGCACTTGGAGAAAAACCTTTCCAGAGAGAAGAGCTGTGCTTGTCTGATGATGTAAACCTTGCATCTAGATATTGAGGTATGAGGGTCCGCCTGACAAAGCCCAGAGGTTTTCTGTTTATATAATAAACTAGCTAATAGCATGGGGAGGGTGGTATGGTCATTTAGCCCTATATCCACTGCTTTATGAAATGCTTTCCCCGTTTGTATTCTATGGAATTGTAACTATGCTGATTATTTTATCCTTATGCATTATGCTGATAGTACTGGCACGTGTACTGTACCTTAGAGCACGATAGTTGAAATAAACATTTAAACTATACTGTGTCTCTTATTACGCACGTTGTGGACAGGTATGAGTGAGTTATGAAAGGGTGTTCTTGCTCCTGCGAGTCCTGAGAGAGAGAGAGAGAGAGATACCGTGTTCTGGGTTGTCTAATCATTGGTAGCATCGCTGCTCATGAGACGCTAAGGCTAGTCGGATTGGGATTGTGGGTGCTGAGGTGTATGGGTGGCTCACCACTATACTCCGAGGTCCTATTATCCTGTGCATAGCTCTGTGTATGTGCAGAATCCCTACAACACAATAGGGCCATCTACAAATGTCAGGTACTGTTTTTATAGGTAGAGGTGTGAAGTGTGGAAAATAGGGTGGCAGATCTTTTGCCATTTACAGGAAGGATTTTTCGGGTGTAGAAAAGTGAAGAAATTGTCATTTTTAAACATACTTTGACATCTGCAGGTCATGTTTAGTGCAATAACACATCCGGATTCACACAAGCCACACCACCCTTTATTACTCTGGGTATCTAGTTTTCAAAAATGCCCAGGGTTCGTAGAGCTCTCTCGGTGCTAGCCGACCATAGGCTCAAATACTGCAATCATCCCTCATAGAAAACAGGTTGTCCAGTGTTCAAGCATAGTTTTGATGTTTGCAATGTATTCTAATTAAGAGCACATGCTCCAAGTTAGTTTTCAGAAATGTTTACTGCTAAAGGTTTGCCTGGGTGTTGGCCCAATTTTCTGTGCGGCATTGCGCAAGGGAGAAAGCACAGAACAGTTCCACATTTACCAACATGGCCCTCCTGTTGTGATCCCCTGCACTGGTGCACAAACAGGCTTCATCTTATGAGGCACAGCCTCTCACAGCATGGTGGAGAGGTGACTGTCAGGGTCGGACTCGCGAACTAAAAGCAGCCCTGGCAAAAATGCTCAAATCTGCCACACTCCCTTCCTCTCTCTCTTTCTATTCATCCATTCTCTCTCCTTTTCCTCTCTCTTTCTATTCATCCATTCTCTCTCCTTTGCCTCTCTCTCTTTCTCTCTTTTCCCTCTCTGCTCGTTCCCGCTCTCTATCCCTCGTCCTCCAGGAGCCCTGTGCCTTCTGCAATTAATCTTGGGGAGCTGGGTAAAGTAACATGTGCTCACGCAGCGGCCGTGGACTTTTCAAAACCAGCCTCCCACTGCTCCAGCCCTGGGAACATGCCCTAAGGGGATAAAGGCCAGTCCAGCCCCAGTGAGAGTGCCGGTCTAGCATAGGATTTGTACTGGAAGCATAGCGGCCTTTGTGTCGAAACGTATGGTGTTTGGGCCGATCCGCTCCTGTAAAGCCCCAGAAATGCACGCCTAACGCAAAGTAGCACAAAGGGGTTTTGGGGGCACAGAACACCTCTAGCTGTGAATAGTAAGCACCCTTGGAACACACTGCATCCCTTTGGGTCAGAAAAGGTTTTAGTAAATCTGTCCGAATGTGTTTTAATATACAAACCCCTCAAATAAAGAGATGCAATACAGAAATACACTCCGACCACTGTTCCCAATAAGCCGCGCGCACCGAAGTTAAACCAAGCGCGCAGTGTGCTGTATTTAGCGCGCACACAACAACATCTGATCCTGCGAGACCGTATTCATGTTAATTGCAGCGCACACGTGCGCTGCAATTAACATGAATACTAACTCAAAGGCCCACAATCAGTCCCGCAGGCGTTGAAGCGTTGAAGCGACAGATGATAGACAGAAGTGGAGCAGTCCTGCGCTAGCCCAGACCACTGACAGCAGAGACAGGAGAGCGCGCTTAATTGAAGGTAATGGCACTCAGGCGCCAGCCCGACCCCCGCTCTGCATCATTCAAGTTAGAGAGAAGGAAGAAGGATGCCAAAATATCCGACCTGCTTTCCACGTCAACAACCGCCGTCGCTCGACAGTACAAACGAGCACATTGAGTTTTTTGAGCCTGTCATTTAAGAAATAAACCAAAACAAAATTCGGTTCTTTTTGTAAATATAGTATAGAGTCTCTTTAAAATTATAAAAACATTACCCGTGTCATGCTGCTCACAGTGCATTCGGTTTATAAATATCAAGCAGCAACAATACATTCAGGTGCGTGGCCACTGTGCAGCAGGTGCAGTGACACCGGAGCGGACCCAAGAGTGCGAGCAGCCCACTTTCCGGAGATTACGACTGCCTTATACTTTTAACCAGGGGGCATTTTCCAAGCTTGCATTATGGTAAGTGACACCCTTGCTATGCGTAAATTGTTACAAACTTTTCCCTTTTCAGGTGAACAAAAACACCTTCATCTTTTTCACAGCCTCTTACATTTCACACTGTCAAACATCACGACCATAAAATAATCTTGTCTCTGGTGTGGTAATTGAGAACTTCCTAACTGCGGGCCTGGCTCTCATCCACACCCTCCCTCGCCCGGCCTTCTCTGCAGACAGGTTGGCGACTGGAGCCCTTCCCTTTGTAATGCAGCGGCGAGGACTGCTCTTTTCCAGGTGTGACCCTCCTAAAACGGGGCCCTGAATGGGGCTGATAATTACCCTGAATGAGCCGACGCTTGGCAGCTATGTGAATGGGTTGTACAAACACTTAACGCTGCGTCCCGTGAGCACAGGCTCACACCGTGAGGCATTTAAAGAGACACTTTCTCACCATGCAAGGAAAAAATGTTGAAACTAGCGCCTGAGCCCAAAAAAACTCTACCCCACCTCTTCGCCATAAAACTCACATTTGTATACCGTTCTTGGTACTTAAATGGTTAAGTAACTGCAAGGATGAAACTTTATCTCTTTTTAAGAAAAAAACGTTATCAACGTAATATTTACGGGAGACACTTCATAAGAAATTAATGTAAGTATTGGACATTATTTAAAGTGACGTTTTTTGCACAGTCAGGGACATCTTAAGGATTTCGGGAGGGGGGAGGGTGCGGGGGCTGGGCCAAGCGTATTTTCTGGGCCCCTGTTCAGAATAGCTTTGAATTTCTGATCCAATTTCAGCTCTTACATTTCCTCTTTGGCCTGGTCACTGACAGTGCACAGGCACACTGGTCCAAATTCTAAATTTGTTCCATCTAATATTCAGGGATAGTGGTGTGTATTTTTAATATTATAAAACAGTAGCAGCTAACTAATATTAATTGCAAATAACATTTGTGACCTCTCCCATTTCTCATATGTGAGGTCCTGTTTTGATCGAAAGTATTTTTTTTAATGGATGTTACATGGTGCTGAAAAACAGAAGCATTTCTCTGCAAAATGTCTGTAATAGACTCCACTACACCACCCACACTAAAATAAATTAAAGGGGAAAGATATTTAAAACAATCTGTTTAAGAATTATTTAAGGTCATTAAGGCAAGACTCTCTGCTTAACAGAGCTGGCTCAATCTGGGGGACCCCTGAAAGGCTGGGACCCTGGGCCGGGGCCCACTTTGCCCATGCCTTAAAACATCTCTGCTCAGTTTAGTCAAGAGCAAATAGCACAAGCATTGGCATAGCCAATAGGTCTAGTCTTTGGGACCTTATAAGTGTTTAGCCATGCAACAGTTGATGTTGTTGCACAAAGGATATTGTGCTGGATACCGAAACACTTATAAGGTCCCAAAGGCGAGACCTATTGGCTATGCCAATGCTTGTTTTCTTTCTTAACAGTGCACAGCTGCGAGGCACTGAGATTTCGAATGGGCAGACTGCAAGTGGGTCAACTTGAAACACTCAAAATACGCCCAAGTGGAATATTATTAGAAATTACTCTTTCACGTAATATGATGGGCCCCTTTTGGAATGAAGTCTTAAGCAGTTTTGCAAAAGAGGGCTAGTTTAAAATCAATGGACTCCAAGGGCACTCTGGTCAATTTGCATAGCAATTTAGTGATCAAAGGTCACACACAGAGTTTAAAAATCATTAGGCCACTTATGTGGTGCGAGTGTCTGGCACCACGAATTGGCGATGCTGTAAGCACATTGTAAGGGAGAACACCATCCCCACCTCAGTATTGGCGCCTCCTAACGCAAGTGTCACTGGGGCCCAGAGTCCCCCTCAAATGATAGAAATGGTACAACTGGCCTGTGCCGCAGATTGACAACAGTGCTGTGGGCATGATGTTAGGGATAACTTCAATCCCATCCTCAGCGTTGGCACCTCCCGGCACAATTGTTACTGTACCCCCTCAAGGGATGCAAGTGGCAAAATCCACAGCCATACAGCAACACCCTGGTTCATTTCACTTCAATTAAATAGGGGACCAAATGCAAAGGTCCAAGTGTCTGGAGTACACCTTACAATTGCTCTTGTCCAAACCAACAGGCTGAAGAACAAGGATTAGTCTGATAAAAGGCCATGAGGAAAAAGGGTCTGGGTCGAGGGTTACCGCACAGCAACAGAGCATTGGCCCACGCTCACCCGCAAGCACCCAGCAATCTCTCCTCTTGATTCAGAGGATGCATGAACGTCTTGTCAGACAGGCCATCAGACATATGCTATCGTAGAACTAAACCCAAAGGATACTAAACACTCTTACCAAGAACAACAGTAGATGTCTGATGATAGAGCCAAGTGGGGTGGTCTTGCCCTGGCTCTTTCTGGTGCTGACGGTTGCAGGACGGGCCGGCCCTTGGCCGGCCCTTTGCACTAGTGTGGCCCGTGCATGTCCCATGCTGCAGGAGGAGGAAGAGAGCTAGAAAGCGTGCAGCATGGGGGAATCAGATGTGGCCCCATCTCCTTTCATCTGTGCAGCAAGGCAATATGGGACACTGAGTGCCTGGGTACACCAACAGCAGCAGGCTCCCTGATCATCCCAGTTGATGAAAGATTTTTCAATGAAAATGTTGTTGTTACAAAACATCAAATATAGATTTCATGAAACTTAATAGGAACAGGGTTGATCATTACTATTGTCAATGGAAAAATGGATACAATTCTACAAACTGTGGGATTTTGCCAAGGTTTTGTGAATTACTGCATTTTAGACCCGTCAGCCTTAGGTTGGTCTTCCCCACAATGTTTCGCCTACTTACCCTCAATTTGTACTGGATTTTTGCTTTTGTTGGCCTTAGGACTCTGCACTTTGCCACTGCTAACCAGTGCTAAAGTGCTTGTGCTCACTCAGCTAAACATGGTTTAATAGGCATGCAGCTAATTGGGAATATTTAGTTTACTTATAGCCAATAGCTATTCCCCAAGACAGACTAATAGCTGCATTTAGTCAAATGTTTTTGGTCAAGCCAGGATCCAGCCGTCTGCAGATAAACTGGCAAGGAGAGGGTAAAAGGACAGACACACTGGCTTCTACGAGAGAAAATCAGGCAGTCCGTGGTGGTTCAAAGAGAGAGAGCGAGAGCAAAGATGTCAATCGCAATGCTTAAGTAACCAAACACTAACTTTGGAGCGTGGGTTAGAAGAACGTTCTGTGATACCAGCCCCAGTTCCCCATCAGAGATGTTTTCACTTACTAACAAGCACGCAGCAGGTTGTTGCTTTATAAAACGCACCTTTCTGTAGGTTTTTTTCCAAGGAGGGGTGCATTGCATTGTTTAGAACTGCTGCCATAGCACAAAAAGGATGTTAATTGTACCAAAGGCAATCTCCGAGCCTGTGAATTTATAAGCTCTTTGACACTGGAGGCGGAGGGTTTCTGCACTCGGGATTCTGGGAACTGTGGTCCACAGGGCACTAGAAGCCGAATTTTCACATTCTGGACATTCTGTCAATGGTAGTTCACTGAGATCTGCTACTAAAAGTATATAGAACCATTGCTGTTGAAAGAAAATGTAGGCAAATATGGTCCGAATTTTAAAATTTCATAATTTAAATGTAAGGAAAGTGCAAATGTGTAACCAATTCATGTCATGGCATGTGTATCTAAATTGAAAACCTGCTTTAAGACCATTCATGTGGCGCTGCATGTGTGGAAATGCACTCTTTTCACTGTTTTAAACAAAAGTTTGGAATGATATTTGGCGCTGCACCACCACGCGCGGTCTGGTTCCTGGCGCACATAGTCTTGGTTGCAGCGCACAGAGACCTTACACTGCCGCACACAGAGGAAAAAAAATAGAGGGAACATTGACTCCGACCAATTCATTTTCAACAAATTCAATGTATTTCTCACTCACAAAGTCAATTGTCAGCATATTTCTATCGATCGTACTAGGCGGAGTCCATTGCCACCAGGTAAGGTGTGCATTTCTACTTTCAACACAAAAATCCTAAGCAATTGGCTTCAGGACTGCTTAATGTTTACTCGTGTGCCTCGCAAACTTTGACCTTGTTTAAATAAATGTGAAACTACCTTCCTTCATCTTACCTGGACAAACACTGGTGTGGGTATCACGTATCAACATCTTGGTTTCATTTCAATACCGGAGGCAAGTTTTCCCTTCTGTACAGTTTAGTTCAGAGTTTAACGAGGCTATAAAAGGTGACCTAAATGTGTTCCAAATGCAGCTCGTAAAGCCCGTTGAATGGTCCGTCTCTTTGAACTTTCTCCTACATAGTTTGACTCTGCAGACTTCAATAGCGCCAACTCTACCCGAAGGTATCAGAGCGCTTTACATGAACACCAGTTGTATTACAGACGGACACATTCATTTTTCAGGCAACGGGGAGATTAAGTGATTTGTCCAGAATCACAGGGTGCTTGAGCCTCGCCAAGACTCCAACCTGGTTCCCCAGCTTCAAGGTCGGTCGCTCTAGCCCTTACCACTCACTTCTCCTGAAACACTCGTATCTGTCCTCGTAGATTTAAGTGGGCGCCTTTTTGAAAGTGTCGATGGTGTTTACTCATTATTCCAAGACACCAGAGTGCTGCTGTTGCTCACTGTGAATATCACATGTTGCATCATAAAATGCTTTCAGTTCTTGACAGTACATCACACACCACTTCAGGGAGGACAAGAGTAAACTAGTCGTGACACCTTGAAAAGTTTCTTTACATGAGGCTTAAGATTTAATGTTTCAAAATATGTGAGGCTATGTTTAACATGTAAATGAGCAAAAATAAATTGCAAAAAACGAGTACATATAATATTGCGGCTTGCGACGAAAATACTCAAAACTATCAGCAGAATGCAGTTAGTTTAGACACAATGCGTGGACTCAGGGATGAGTGAGAGAATGAATGCATAAATAACTGACGTATCAAAAAGAGTGTGGGGGTTAAAGTGAAATCGGGCATGTCATTGGCCAATAAATATGCTTGCTGACCACTGATATTTTGGGTTTTAAACATTTTGATGTGGCAGTATTTTAGGAAATCAGACACTGCTTTCTTCTTTACTGGAGGCTCTGCTGAACACCCCCTCTGGAGCGTCTGGAGTGATGAATTTTTAAAATGTTAAGTGTAAAATAGTGCCTAAAATATCAAAGCACCAACCGTGGACATCTAGCCACGCAAGACCAGGGCAAAGTTGAAAGTTATGGCTGACCGCGATGGAGCACGGTTCGGATACACTAAGGGGGATATTCACAAGAACGTGTGCTAAATATCACCAAAAGATGTTAACGCAACTTTACACATCGCAGTCCATCGCGGAAAATAACCCTGTGTTAACGTGGAATTCACAACACGGCGGTACCATGCGATAGTCTCCTGAATGTCCGCGATACAACCACCTCGACGGCGATAAAAACACAAACCCCAACACCAAAAAACGTGCGATGAGCCCATTCGCGATGAGGAAATCAGCGATAAGCAGCGCCAGGCTTGCCATACACACACGGCAGGCGGGAAAATCGCTACAAAAGGAGAAAAAACACACAAACACAAAATGACCAACACCCAAGCACCATGGAGGCAGCCGGAGCAGGCACAGAGGACGAGCGCAACCCCACAAGTACCCCGGACGACCAGCCCGGGACCACGGTGACAGGGAAGGGCAAGGACAAGAAGAAGAGGAAGACGAAGTACAGTCCGCAGGAGAATCGGATCCTGGTCACGGAGGTGATAGAACACCATCAACAACTGTTCATCGCCTCCAATGTGTCATTGGGCACCAGAAATGCATTATGGCGGGCCATCGTGGACAAGGTGAACACCGTCGGAGAGTACAAGAGGTCAATGGACGAGGTCAAGAGGCGATGGAATGACATCAAGCGCAAGACCAAGGAGAAACTCGCAGCCAACCAGAAGGCAGCAATGCAGACTGGAGGTGGGAGGCCTGCGCCACAGCAGGAGCTGGATGACATGGAGGAGCTGGTGTTGACAGTCATCAGTGTGGAGACCGTGGCAGGAGTCAGGGGACCGGACACTGCTCGACAGGACACAACACAACCGCAACAGGGTGAGTGACCACCAGGTACTGGGGGGAAGGGGGGAGATGGCCACAAAGGCACACATGCACAATCAAGCAGAGCACAGTGCACACCCACAATGACCCTGGATCATGGCCCTGATCTCCAGACTGTCACAATGTAAATTGCAATGCTGTCTGAATGTGAACATGTACCATGCGGCTACATACATGTGGACACATTGTAACACAGCATCTCCCCTTCACATTGCAGGTGCACCGTCAACACCTCCTGCAGAGCAGTCCCAGCCACTCTTCACTGATGACGAGGAGGACACCACCAGCATCGACACCCAAGCCCTCCAAGACATCATTGAACTCATCCGCCAATCACCTCCAGGACCAGGGCAGCCCAGCTGCATCGAGGAGACCCCACCCACTCCACAAACCACCCAGCAGGAGGCACCCACAACCGCGGCTGTCTCCCAAGACCCCCAGGAACAACACATGGCCTTCCAACGCCGTGTGCTGGAGGGCCAGAGGGAGACGGCTGAGCGGGTGCGGGTGGGGTTCGACCTCATGGCTACCAAACTGGACGCCATCCATGGGTGTCTAGGTCCCATCAGGGACCAGCTCCAGTCCCTAACGGACACCCACGGCCCGCTCCATGGTCTCCAATGAGCCATGACTGACATCGCTGGAGTCCTGACTCGGAGACAAGGACACCTGTCCGCTCAGAGTGGCTCCAGCGATTCCAGCCGTGAGCTGGCACACATGCGGAGGCTCATGGAGGACATGGTGCGGATGGAGGCAGAAAGGATGGCAGCCACCGCTGCACATCAGCGAAATGTAGCTGGGATCTACCAGGCCCTGCATGTTCTCATCATGGCATTGTGGCCACAAGGCGTGGCGATGATGAATGCTGCTGCCCCCACACCATCCACATCTCCGCCCCCTGGTGTGTCAGTGCCTCCCAGTGCAGCAGGCATATCCACTCCGGCACCTGATGTGTCACTGCCACACAGTGCGGCCGACAATCCTCCTCCGGCCCCTGATGTGTCAGTGGCACACAGTGCCGCAGCCGGTACTGTAACACCCACAGGTGGGTCAGAGCACACATCCGAAGACGTGGATGGGCTTGGGTTCAGAAGGAGGCACTAGCATTCATGTCCGCCACCTTGCCTGTTTCTGCTTGGTGCCGCACATGGCCCCATGACCTGCCACTGACCTCTGATACACTGCGCTGCACTCACCTTGGACCGCGACATGGACTGTCATATCCTGTTCGATGACCAATGACACGGCGACCAGACTGCGGACTGTACCCTTCCTCTTCCGCAGTACTTGTCATCCCCGGATGGACTCTGGCTGGCCCTCCAAGGGCCCATATTGTGTAGTGTGCTTGGCGTGGACCTGTACTGCTCCAGCTGCAATACTCCACCGGATGTGCAATAACATCCAGAAACGCACTGCTGTGTCATGTCTTTCATCAATCATGTATGAATGTGTGGATGAATGTAGGGACAGTGATTTCCCTCACGTCAATGATGCTCATCTAGTGGGATGCCAGTCACAGTGTGCCACATTGCCTATTGTGTTCCGCTTGCCGTGGACACTACAACAGGGACACACGCATTAGTCACTTCCTTGTCCGGACATGGACAGAACCACGCCCTGAGCCCCCGAGTCATTGTTGCAAGCCCTGCGCTGGTCCGGCGTACGCCAGGCCAGACCACTCTGCCTACGCTCAGAGGGGGGGGGCCCACATAGCTACATGTCGCAGGCGTACACGCTGGTGGTATGCAGGTCACTGGTCTAGTTGTCAGCATGTCACGGCCACTCCCTGAGGGCAGGTTTGCCACACACTACACCCATCCGGCACAGGCGTCACAGGCCATGTGACCACGCCAATATAAGGGGCCGACAACGTCACATTCCCCACTGCCGGTGGTGACTGGATGACGGACGCTCCATGTTTCTCAATCATAAAGGGCCCATGAGTTGGTCGCACCCGAAGCCTTGCGCCCGTCACGGGCCTACCACCACGTGGCGCTGACTGGGGTTGCACAGGGTTAGTGGCACCCAAAGCCTTGCGCCCGTCACGGGCCTACCATCACGTGGCGCTGACTAGGGTTGCACAGGGTTATTGGCACCCGAAGCCTTGCGCCCGTCATGGGCCTACCACCATGTGGCGCTGACTGGGGTTGCACAGGGTTAGTGGCACCGAAATAGCTGAGCGGGTGTGCAGCCTGCGATGATGACGTGTGCACTGATGTGGTCTCTGCCATTGATGACTCAGGACTCAGCGTCATGTGTGGGACATGCTGTGCCGCGGGGCGGCTCCGCATGATGTGGACCATGCCATGGTGCCGGGACCGGGGCCTGGAGCTTGCACGGGCACGTGGTGTGCCCACTGGTGGACACACCATTGGCGGCAGGTGAGCAGTAGGCCTGGGGTGCGCAAGTGCGGACAGCCAGCGCTGGCCGGCCGGAGGGGGTGGGGTGCGGCTGCATGCGTGCGCAGGGACGGACAGGCGTTGTTGCCGTGTGCTGTGTGATGGACTCTGCCATGATTGACTCTGGCCTCGATTACAGGTTGCAGACCTGGTGGCTTGCAGTGTATCCCGGCACGTGGTTGGAGACACACCGGTGGCAGCAGGTGAACAGTGGGGCCTGGGTGCGCAGGGGCGGCGGTGTCTCTCTCTCTCTCTCTCTCTCTCTCTCTCTCTCTCTCCCTTCCAACCCTCTCTCTCTCACTCTCTCTCTCTCCCTTCCTTTCCTTCTCTCTCTCTCTCTCTCTCACTCTCTTTCCTTTCCTTTCCTTCCCTCTCACTCTCTCTCCTTTCCTTCCCTCTCTCTCACTCTCTCTCTCCTTTCCTTCCCTCTCTCTCTCACTCTCACTCTCCCTTCCCTTCTCTCTCCTTCCTTTCCTTCCTTCTCTCTCTTTCTCTCTCTGCCTTTCTTTCATTTTCTGTTTCTCTGTGTCTCGCTCCTTTGATGTGCGCAGGCACACGTTCTGATTTTGTGCTTTGTTTTCCAGGCTGTGACATCGAGATTGTCCCGGACGGACCCGACATTGGTGTTTTGTGTTGTATTTCAATAAAGTTTTTGGTTGTTACTTCAGTGCCTTGTGACTGTTTCTCGTTCTTCTGGCCACACGTGTGTTATTTTTTGTCAATGTGCGTCATCAGGTGCTTTTTGTGGCTCTTGTGTCGTGCACGGTATGTGTATGTCAGGGGGGGCCAGGGGGGGGCCTGGGGGGGGGGTGTTGTGGCCCTCATGGGTATCGGAGCTGCATGATCATTGTCTCCGTGGCATCTGTGGGTCTTCAGGTGTGGCTCTTGGCTGGGCTCCCTTTCATGCTGCAGATAGTCGTCCTGCTTTACACCAGCAAAAGGCAGGTGTTAAATCCCTGGTGCTACCGCGGCTTATCGCCTGTTTTTGGTTCGCATCGCAGATCTGGCAGTTCGTTGTGAAAGTGGTGTTGTGGTTTTTTCGTGTGTTTTTGCACGGGAACGCCTACTCTGCATCTCATTAGGGTTAGTTGGTGGTGTCCACCGTGGTGTTAAATTTTGGGGCAGTTGTCGCGGGAATACTGGCGATGTCTGCAGTTTGCACCCACTTGTGAATGGGGTGTTAAATCTATCTCCACTTTTGATGAGTTAAGGTAGAGATAAATCGGAGATAAGCCCTTGTGAATATCCCCCTTAGTAGATTGGGCCCAGTCTGTTCCATATGGTATGGAGTTGCGCACAACTTACTGAATATTGTGCGGACGTGGCAACAATAACCAATGATGTAACAGACTGATATATACCAATTGTACCCATCACATGCTTATTCAGGCTTTTTCCCAGACCTGCTAAACGTTTAATGCTTTAATACTAGCCATACTAGCCATGCGCCATAGAACCAGTGGCCTAGCTAGACCTTTGGCCCCTGTATTTGCCGCCCCATGATGGCAGCAGGTAAGAGCGGGGGGGAGGCCGCCATCCCAAAACTCGTGCCACCCGGGGCAAACCCCCCCCTTGCTACGCCACTACATAGAACACTCAACTGGAAAAACACAAGAGGGCCTCAAATAGCAAAACGGCACAGCGAACTAGTTCGCTGAGCAGATAATTGAGAGCATTAACCTCCTAAGAGATACCAAGAGAGTGAGGAGTTTATTAGATGTAACTCGGGCATGGGAGGGTCTGCTAGATGAACTTCGATCTGAAGAGGATCGCTCAGTGGGAAATGCCCCCACCCATTCACCAGGGACAAGAACCTGAAAATACAATTGTCTCTCTCAATTATAGTTCAATACATGTCCCGGCTAAATCAGCCACCTAGGTAATAAGCACCTGACCAAGCAACCTCCCCACTCACAACACTCTAAGATTTCACATCACAGCAGGCGGCCATGCTACCAAGACCCACCACATCTACAACGTTTGGGTATTTATTGTATCAGGCAATGGGATAGGGAATGTTAATGTGTTTTACCATTTAAATTGATACTTTAGCAGTTGCTGACATAGATAAATGTTCTGGTATGACACACAGTGCAACTATAATGAGGTTCAGAAGTGAAGTGAATAGTGGTTCTAAGGATCCTAATTTTATAGTCTGTGCCAGCTTTGATGTGGAAGAAACTTCTGGAATTTTCCCCCCAACAGAAGTATCTAGCATTTCCTGCCTCCCTGCCCTGGTCCCAGGATGACTGAAGTCACAAAAGCCAACAGTCAGTCCCCCTATTGTGTAGCTGTCTGGGAGGAATATACAAAGGCCAACTGCCAGCTACACTTAATCATGTGACTCAAAAAACAGGCTACCAAATGGTTAGGACAGGAACATGGCAACATTTTCAAAATTGTGACTTAAAGTCTGATTTTGCCATTAAAGAAGATTTTAAATTACAATTCCTTAGACACCAAACATGACATTTCCACCTGCTCCCAAACAAAGGATATCACTCATTAAATGTAATAAGGTAACCCAATGTTAGCCTATGGGAGAGGTAGGCCCCACAGTAGTGAAAAACGAATTCGAGTATTTCGTTACCAGGACATGAAAAACTTAAAAGTACAGTCTAACTTTTTAAATACAATGCACCCTGCCCTCTGGGCAGTTTAGGGCCTACCGTAGGGGTACACTTATGTGTATTAAAAAGGGAGATTTAGGCTTGGCAGGAAGAATTCTAGTTAGCTGGTGTATTATGAAGACTTTGTGGACCTAAGTACTATGGACAGACCCATCTCAATAACTTTCATCAAATGACAGGGTCAATAGGGAAACACCCTGCAGTTTTCCTGAACAACTGGGGTTAAGTGAAACTGCCTGTACCATTGTAAATTTGTGAACTGCAAACCTCCATGTTCAAACTGTGAGTTGCTCAATATCAAATGCTTTTATCATGCATTGAGCCACAGACATTAGACGTGACTTAGCCCACTTACAGTTATTTGAAAACCACAAAAAGTTTTGATGGGGCCTCCCCTGCCTGGGCTCCAATGGCACCAGGAGGGGAAAGCCAGCCCTCATGGAGCCGTCGCTAGACTCTGTTGGTGGCTAAGACCATTTAGAACATGAACCTCCAGAAAAATGTCAAACTCCCACTGAGGAAGATTTCATTAAGAGGAATGTGCAGCTAGCAAAATGCACATCTGGATCAGTCTTGTTTGGCACCTAGTTCCAATCACTGCTTTGCATACCAGATGTATGTCTCTGATGAAGAGATCCCACACCATCTGGCTCGTGTACAAACCCAGCCTTGTCTTACTATGAGATTTGTATCCCAGATGTCCATGTCTGACTGGGAGCTCCTACACCATGCATCCAACGCCATTAATCCCTTTACAGACACAGCCTTTATGCTGGCCTTGCAGAAGATCCAGATTTACTAACACTTTGTGCCCAAAAAAGTGCCAAAGTGATGAGAATCCAGTACAAATTGTTGAGGGATACACCTTCCAATGGAAATCAGGATTTGCATTGGAAAGTTGCCTAGAGTATAGCAAAGAAACGCTATGCGTACATAGGGGCACAGACACAAACATACTGATGTATGTACAATGACACACGGGGAATGTCACTGGGACATGGGAAGACTGGCCCAAGGAAACAAGCACTCCTTTAGGGACACTAACAGTCAGACACTGATATAGGGGTATTGCCAAAAGGACATGGACATTGGGAGGATGGCCCTGGAATGAGGCAATACACGGATACAGTGTCACAGGGACACCGATTCTGACACTGGGGCATGGTGACATTGGGATATTGATGAAGTTGCAATAAGGACTAGGCCATGGAGATTGAGCCTCTCAAAATGGGAGATCATGAGCATTTGGAAACCACTAACAACAGCCAAAGTAAGTCTATGATTCCAACTAAACAACACAATACCCAAACGCCCTTGCCACCAAATGAGCATACCATTGAAAGATGTTGTACCACATACTCTTTATTCTTATGGGAATAGAAAGTGAAATGCCAGTGCAGAGGATTATTGGTTTGTAGATATCTGCTTTTCCAGTTCTTTCACAGTGTGAATCTCCCTCAGTCACTATATTCGTGGTCCTATTACACTGTATCTCGGCAGTCTGACCACAGTGAGTGTGATAGTGCAGAATATAAAATTTCATCTATTGGCCCTGTGGATAGCAGCCTGACCTCTGAGTGTATGGAGTTTAGTGCAAAATAAATGTGGGAAAGCCATCAAAATCAAAGAAAGAGCCGAAACGGAGCCAAGCCAAGGATCTGGCTTGGCCATAAGAGTCAAACCTCAAGCTGAGCCATCAAAAGATTCAGCATGTAAATCAGACAAATGTCATGAAACAAATGTGATAAGGACTCTTGCAGTTTCTGAGGAGCATCTAACTTAAGTACATAGGATTACAACACTGTATTGAGTGATAGATATTGAAATATTTTTCAAACATGAAGCATTCAAGAATACCACTATGCCGTAACAACATTGCCACAAGTGACCCAAGACACGTTTGTCATATTCTCTGCATATGTGGCTTATTTTGTTATTCATTAGGGTGAATGGATTCCTTTAATTGATGAGGAGTTTCAAAAATTCTCTGTTTGTCTTTGGAGGTGACTTTGAAAGAACAAGGGTGGGTAAGGCCAAATCTTTCATTAATAGATCTTAAAATTGGATGCATTTCAAGAAATTCTTTCCATCTACTTAACATTGCTCTTGCAGCATCTTGAGTAAAAAAGATCTTTTGTCCAGACAAAAGCATTTGCTTCCTCAAATCAGTAAATTGTAGAAAGAGAGCAACAATACCTCTAGGTCTTAACAAGCCATTTGATGAGGCAACCTTAGTTCCCACACAATGAGCCTTTTGTATGTTGGGGGCAGAGTCATTCAGTAAACCAACAATTGCGGGGATATTACCTTTAACAAAAGAAACCAAATCAGAACCTTCTGCTCCTTCAGAGATTCCATAAATTCATAGATTGTTTTGCCTGTTGCGATTTTACAAATCATCTATTTGCTTTTTGAAAAGAATAATCTCCTTAGCCATTGACTTGACCGTGGTTATAACACCTTTGGCATCGCTTACTCTTTGTTCTACAACTGATGTCCCTGACTCCAGGTTAGACCATCTTGCTTCAATCCCCTGAAGGGTACTGTTTGTTTTGATGATAACTGATTTGAAATTTCTAATTTCCTCCAATAGATCTTCCACCGCACATAATGGCAGCGATATATTAGGAGATGTTGGATCTTATATTTTGTCACTTAGTTCCACTTCTAGTAATTTCTTTGTGAAGACTGGAGGCCAAGGTAGAGGATGCAAATGGTTTAGGAATAGATGTTGTTTGATTGCCCATTTTAATTGGTAAGGGTTCCACCATTGTGCCTACGTCTTCACAATGTTGGTCAGCAGAGTTTTTGTGATCAAAATACAATTTCTTGCTGCTTCGTTTTGCTTATCCAAGTGTTTGTGATTTTAATCGTTGACAATATGTGAATTACTATTAGTGCAGAAAAGAAGAGACAAAAGTACTTATGTAATAGGAAAGATTTATGATTTCCAAGGGCACAAAAAAAGAAGAAAAAAAAAAAGGAACCCTCCTATTTGAATTGCCATGAACACATTCTTCTAAATCCTTCCGCCTGTGTCATAGGGCGATTTGAAATGTGAAGGTTATAACCACTAATTGCTTTTTAATTATTGGGATAGAATGAACCATCTTTAAAAAGCTCCTTAATGTGCTCAGTAGGTGCGTCAATTAATGTTTTCTTGCCTTCTCCAACTTGATTGAAGAGTGAGAACTTGCATCATGAAGCGAATGTCCACAAAATGGTGGCCGCGGTGGACTGGCATGAAGAGCAGCATTGTAATGAAGGTAAGATATAACAGAGACCTGGACTGGGTTGCAAAAACACACTTTGCCACTCCTCAGTCACTCTGACGCCCCTGCAGACCACAGAGGAAAGTTCCACTGCAATCTTCCACAGAAGCTCGGGGGATAGGGAGCGCTAATGCAGGGGGTGGGGAGCAAACCACAGACCTGCAGCACCCCTTGCCAGCCTACGGTTATCTTGCAAACAAGCTCACCACCTCTGGTGGCTCTTGGCACAGTCAGGACACCATCAGACTGAAGTCTAAGAACTGTGAAAGGAACAAACAAGGCAGCAGTCCTTTTCTGCCTATGCACCAAGGATCTGGAACAGCATCCTGTACCTATCAGGACCACACCAACCCTGCTCCAATTTATGAAACAGTTGAAGACTCGCCTCTTTACAGAACTTTACATCACAATGCAGCAACAATTTACTTATGCTCTCAGAACCCTGCTATCTCTCCTACCACTCGTTGACTTTGTTTGCCTTTGACCTGTGTCTTATGTCTTTGTTTGACTAAGTTACATCTCTTCAAGGAGATGCATACAAAGTGCAACATGGCTTTAGACAGATATGTTCTGTCACTGTTTGTTTTGACCAGTTACTGAAAACAAATCCAAACAAAAAAAAAGCACACCTTTAAATCTTATGACTATGCTAAAAGCTTCAGTATTTTTGCACCTTTTGTCTTATAAGAACTGCATTAGGGAGCTAACGGGACAGTGCATGCATTTCTTGGCTTGAGTCCATTTGGGCATGCCAGTCTCCTTAGTACAAGTTTAGAAACAGATATTTGGCTCAAGCTAGGTCTGAGCTTTGCTTGGCTCACCAAACTTTAGGGCAGACAATACACTTAAAGAGAAGGAAAGGATAGATTGAGCTTACTGCGTGTATCCTGATAATCTAGCGGCCAATTGGGCACAAGCCGTTAGAGTAACCTTCAATAGGAATCTTAAATGCAGAGAAATGTTAGCCAATATACATCAGGGCAAGGTATTTGAGCCCTATTGTAAAGAGTTGGTATTCTCTAATAAACGTAGCTGGTAAGATGGCTAAGTTAAATAAACACTTTGCACTAGCCAGCAGGCCACAGGTTTGAATCCCAACAATGTCAATTCAGCCTTCCAAATTTGGTAAACAGAGTACCATTAAATTAGGTAATAATTACATAGCACTTAGGAACATAAAAACTGTGGTAAGAGGCATTATCTAAAAACAAATGTATTATTATTATAATTATTAGCACACCCTTCTGGGAATAGTTGAGACTGTTGAATAGAAATATGGTAGCTCTTCTGGGAAAGTACCGGTGTTTGCACAAACTGTACAGCAGCTATGCAGAGAAGTGATCACACTGCCCTATTTAAATTATGCCAGTCCACTGTTGTGATGGTTACTTGCTTCCTATTAAATGTACACAGTCTTGATTAGATGTGTAGATACTTTTTAATAAAGATATAGCAGCCATGAAAAGCAGATATAAATTTACCATTATTTCATGCAATGCAGTGCAGCAACCAAATTTGGCATTCGGCTCTCTTCGCAAGTGCATAATTAGGCTGCCTAGCTCCACTCAGACATTTGTATCTGTGTTTTAGAGTGCAGCACATATGCAAAGTTCGTAGTTTGGAGGGAAAAATAACCTCCCACTTTGTGGTTAAAGCCCTGTATACCATTTTTAGTAGATTAGGCAAGAACCACGGATGGTAGAGTGGGAACGCTTATGTAGCATTCATAAGATGCCATTTTGACGCAAAGCGCTACTTTGCGTTACGTTAGGTCAACTTTCCACTGCAAAATAAGTTTTGTGCTGGAAATTAAATAATAAATCAATACTTTGTGCCTCTTTAGGTGACACTGCACTTGTGCAAATAATCTATTCTGGGGTACATGTACAATAGCTTTCTTGAGAAGAGTTGGTGCTGTTCTTGAATAGTGTAACAGCCGTTAAGAAATTCTCGTCCTGTCCTCTTACAGGAATTGTAGCCCTGCTGGGCTGTGTTGGTTACTATCCTGATTTGGTGGTAAGATGCTGTAGTAAATTTAACCTCTGCCGCTTATCAGCTGCCTGGTATCATGAATCCTCAGGCAGGCCATTTGACTCCGGATCTCTCACTCATCCATGGAGAGTTCACCCAGTACATCTTCTCCATGTCTCGAATTAGGCAAATACATTTGCTTTTTGCAGTCATGGAGCACAACAAATGGGGGGCTTCTTTGACTTCCAATTTCCAATGTGGGTTTTTGCACTGGCAAGGTTTGGAAGCTATTGAATGGGGTTCCACCATAAGGTGAGCCATACGTTAAGCCTGTTGCAATTAGAGAACAAGGATTCTACTTTCCCTAGTTCATTTGGCCTTCATGAAAATGTTATTGTGCTACATGTCACCTGCACATCCAAAGATGAAGTGACTCACTGGGACCTCTAGGAGGCAAACGCAGCCCAGAATGAGTAGAAGCCATTTTGTGGCATTGCCTCACACGGAGTCTTTGGGCCAGGGCTGTCAAACAAGGGGCTGGGCAGTACCCCAGGAGATCTTGCTTAGACTAAAGATCGAGGTGCAACAAGCACTCAATAACAAGACCACAGCATTCCCCTGAGCACTGCACATATGTTCATCATATCCTAATACTATCCTGTTTATCTAGCCATCAAGGCCTCCCAGCAAAAGTCAGGAGTAATCTTTGCAGCACTGCTGGATTGTGAGTTTGAGGTGTAATGCTTATGTTTGAATGTCCATCAGTGTGTGCGCAAGTGGTTAGAATTTTATGGTGATGGAGCAAGGTTTCAAAAATGAAACTTGCTTGTATGCAATCCTCCTCATGGTATTAATTTATTAAACTTGTACTGTCAATACTAATCTTTGCATTCACAAACACAAAAGGGATAGACGCTTGCCTATGTGTTTTACTAATGAATAACGCTTGTCTATAAACCAAGATGGCCGCTAAAAGCGCGGGACTTCATTGCGCATGTCGCAACCTGATCACATGGTGTGACGTCTTTCTTTGCTTGGTGGGAAACTTCTGCTTCTGCGCAGTGTGCACTAAAATGGCCACTAAATGTTTTCACATGCTTAAGCTTGCTCTCATGTCATTATTAAATTGTCGTTTTCTTAACGCTACTAATGCAGGATAGTATTATAAGTAAATGGGAATAGAGTAGGGAAAGTGGGTATACAGTGAAACTTTTTATTTGTGATTTTAATATTTTCTTCTTGCACTTTTAGTAATTCGTAAACTTGGGCCTGGGTTGGTGTCTTGAAACCCGAGAGACAGATGGTTCTGCGCATGTGTCCTGTATGCCTGCCAAGTGAAGTCAACTTGGACGTCTCCCAAGGCCACGACCTATTGGCCGAAGATGATGTACTCAATGTTTCCGGCGGACAAATTGTTACTTTTCTCACGTAAAATGTATAACATTTGTCGTGAGACGGGTGGGAAATAAAGTGAATGTATTAATTTGAAGGGGCGGGAAGCTAAAAACAATAGGCTTCACAATTTAGGCCAAAATTGACATGGTGCGAGAATACACCCCCTGTCCAATCAGAAGTAGTGGTCTCATAATGTTAGCAACATTAAGGGGAGGTACATGGGCGTAGAAGGGTATAATAGAATATAGCATTAGTAATTAGTTAGAGCTGACTCCTAGAACACACGGAAGAGCTCCAGGCTGCTATGCTGATCGGTTGCTGACTGAATTCCTGTTCGGAAGAGGTCCTGAGGAGGGGGCGGCGGAGTCCATTAGACGGGAGAATTGAGGAGAAGTCGAGTATCAGAGAGGGGAACGGCGCAGGCGTCGTTGTAGAGAGGTTACCGGTCCTGTCCTGATCCTGGAAGAGGTCTTTGCTCTTCATCCTTCCTGGGTCCTATCTTTTCCAACTACTTGGCCAAGGGGCTTGGTTCTCGCATTTAGGTAACTATACTGCAACCTTTAGTTGCGCTGCTGTCTCTATTCTCTCCCTTCCTTTAAACACCGTCATTTATTAGCAAAATCATTTCTATGCTTTTTCTTGGGTATTACAATCAAGTACCGTGTTTTCTGTATTTTACTCGGCTAAAACTTTAGATAAACATTTAAAAACTTCCTGACTCAGTGGTTATTTCAGGATTATGTACTATAGTGAATGTCACTCATTTTAAACTTCCCAATTAGCAAAGGATCCATTGGTAAGTTATTACTCTTCAATCAGAAGGTAATTGGTAGCAGGGATTTTTGATAAAAGAGTACATCTGACACCCAGCGTAAGCATTAGTGTAGTGTGAATGTATGGGCCCAAGTGAGTATATGGTGTATGAATGCTGTTGGCTAATATTGCGCTGGATCAGTTTTCTGGTAAGCAGAGGACGGTTGTTGTTACTCTTTGTTAATTGGGTAATGAGAATTTTATTTGTATTTTTTATGAACTAACATCCGCTTATTTTTGAGTTTTTGTTATATGTTGTCCAGAATACCCCGGGGTAGGTAAAAAGAATAGTGGGTGGCAAGTGGAAGCCATACTGCAGTGAGGTTATCTGTCAGGCAGAAATAGTACTGAGAAGCTAAGCAGGACTTCAAGTACTTGTTAGGGACTCTATGCGTGTGAGTAATAGCAAAAAGGGTACGCTGATAAAAAAATTTGATGTTATATCACCTAGTAAGGGTAACATTGAAGAAGTAACAGGTACTTCTGGAGCTTGTGTGAAGAGTAGACGGAAGTGTTTTACTCGTAGTGTATGCATTAGTAAACGGAAAGGCTTTACTAAAGTGTGGCAGAAACTATCTTTTTCTAAATTAGTGGAAACTGGCACGATAGCGAATGTTTTATGTTGTTACTGAAATTTAATTAAGATTTATAGAGAAAATAAGTTTGCGTAAATTTTTGTAAAGGGAGAGGCAGTTGCCGGAGAGGGAGCTGACGTCACAAAACGGCGCGCTGTGGTAGGTTGAAACAGCGGGTGTGGAGAGACATTTGTAAAGGAGGGGTCAGTAGTCAGGAGTAGTATTGACGTCACAGGTGCCGCGCTGTGATTGGTTAAACCAGCGAGGACAGAAAAGAGCAAATTGTAAAGGAGGGGTTGTCAGAGAAACGTCACCAAAAGGCCGCACAAGGATTGGCTCGGAAATAAAAGGTAGCAGACATTTGATTGGTCGAAATTATAGAAGCAAAATTCTTAGTGGATAAGGATTGCATGTTAAAACGCGATCCGACTTTAACAGGAACTCGTCCGGATAGGAGATTCCTAGGATTTGCAGAATATAATTTTGTACACCGAAGATTAGATAGAATGTTCGGAGAAAGGAGAAAAATGTCATTCTTACAAAAGATTAAGAATTATTTTAAAAAGGACAAACCAATCAAAACTAGAGAAGGAATTATTATTCCACCAGCAAAAACGCCAGCATCATTTATGATGATGGAGAGAGGTTATCATACTTGTGTATGGATGGAGAATTGGATAGAATACACTAAAAATGATGGAGTATTAGCATTTCCTGAAAATGGCACGTTCAATGGGCGAATTCTTCAAAACTTGAGATTGAGGATGAATGATTTAGAACCCAGGCCTAGATTAACCGAGTACGAAGCCCTAGAAGAATGGGAAACCGAGGCATTTGAACGAGATAGATCTAGAAGTAATATGAGTTACCCAGGATTTTACCCCAGATATTTACGTGAGTCAAGAGAGGGTCAGATGAAACAATGGAGAAGGGGAATGATTACAGAGGGACTGTATCCATTATTCACAGAAGGAGAAAAATCAGGAGGCAAATGTACAGAAAAGACAAAACATTTAATAAGAAATGAGGATTCAGAAGACGAATTTATGGAAGAAATGTTAAGAAATCCCCCACCATATCAGGAAGGGACAAGTGGATGCCCTCCTAGTGCACCACCACAAACTCCAATGGTACCAAAGGTAATGCATGAATTTACCCCAACTAGAATACTTCATGACAAAGAAAAGGAAGCTTTAGAAAAGACTAGAGCAGAATTAGTACGGAAAATAACTCAGATAAAAGTACATCCTGATTCATTGACTATTCCTGTAACAATTGGTCCAGTAGTTCCATTATATGGTACTCAAGGAAACTGCCCTCCATTGATACCTGTACCCACTCCTATGAATACTCCTGTGAGTAACCCCAAACCTGAAGCTCCAGTTATAATTGAGGATCAATTTAGTGACTGTGAATCCACAATATCACTCATGGATTTACCTATTCAAGGTTCTGTAAATAATACTCCAGAAGAGATGTACCTGGAGGTTCAAAAGATGTAAGTTTAGTAACTTCATCAGGAACAAAAAGTGCTACCATAGTAACACCTGAAGATCTAGAAAGATGGGTACAAGGGTCAGTTAAACAGTGCACACCTCCAAAAGTACTGGATATCCATAAAATTAAAAGTTGAATTAGAAGAAATAATAGCAGGAAATGTAGGAGTAGAAAGCTTGAATACCTATGATGAAGAAGAATTATTGTTTCTGTGCAGAAGTATCACTAGAAATGTGAGGGTATTTCATGAGAAATTATCCAATCTAGCACTACAGATGGGAATTGAAATAGGGAGATCAAAAGTACTACAGAAATCCTATAGAGCAGAATTTTCAGACAAAGATTTAGAAAATATGAATGCATCTGGAAGAAGACTGCAAATAAGAGAATTAATGTTAGTTTTACAAAAATGGGGAGATCTAGATAAATGGAGATCTAGGTGGGCCAAGAAAAAGGAAGAAGCACGAACAAGTAGAACAGCATCTGAATATGTGATGAAGGAAGCAGGAAAAGCAGATCAAATGTATCCAATGCGAGAAGTTGCGGGAGGAGGATATGTACATGTCCCATGGAGCAGACAGGATATTTTATCATTTACGAATGATTTTCCAAAGCTGAGGGAAAAGCCAATTGAATGGTACAAGCAGGTTGAAAGGTTTGTGAAGGTGTCAAAGGTATTGTTGAAGGATTTGGATGGTCTGTTTGACATAGTGGTACCTGCCGATTTATGGACAGATTGTAAGATCACAGTGGATTGGCCTGACTGATCCCAGATATCCAAAGACAGGTGCCCCGTCAAGTGACGTGATGAAAAATTATCAGCAGGTGATAACATACCTGAAAGGGAAAATACCCCCGAAAGAAACAGATTGGGTGAAAATAGATTGAACTTCCCAAGAAGCCAGTGAAACAGTACATTCTTACTATGAGCGCCTATTACAGGTGTTTAAACAGTATAGTGGATTTGAGGACATTGGAGACAAGAATATGAGTCAGTTTGTGTATCGGTTTGTTTATGGTCTGAAGCCAGAGATTTGCCAGATGATTAATCAACACATGCTGTGTTGGCAGGGAAAGCCCATAGATGAAATTTTGAAGTATGCAAAATATTGTGGAGACGATATTGAGGAAAGACACAAGAAATTGCAGGAAAAAGTGATGTGGGCACAAGTGAAAATGGCTGAGAAACAGGGAATTAATTTGGAAAATACGAGTGAAAATCCAGGAAAAGAGTCTGGAGCGAGTGGTGATACGGGAAATGGTGGAAAATTTAGAGGACGAATGAGTAGAGAAGAAGCTAAAAAGAAATTTCCTTGTCATGGATGCGGAAAATTGGGGCATTGGAAGGATGAGTGTAAAAAGATTCGAAATAATAATGCCCAAATCAAAACTTAAATCCACAGATGCAGAATGATTCACAGCAGGGTGTAAATCCCCAGAATCAATTACCAACTCCACCTGTTCAGGGTAATGTAAGCAGAGCAAAGCATGGTACAGACATTGGATACCCAGGAGGGAGTGGTAAGAATGATTATATGATATCACAATTTCTTTTGCAGGACAATTACTGTGAATTCGACTCATGACGGTGCCTAGGAGAGGGGAAGAAGGAGTGCGTACTTGGCGCATCCTTACAGGTAGATCAGTCTGGTCCATATGTTGAAGGGAATGTGAAAGGTAATGATATTACTTTCCTTTTGGACACTGGTGCTACCAGGTCTACTGTGAGATCAGCAGACATTCCAGACCTTCCTCTCTCTGGTAAAGATATCCAAGTAGTGGGGGTAGCTAATCAAAGAATTAGAACACCTCTTACCGAACCAATGGAAGTTAAAATTGGAAACTTCAGAGAAATGCACCAATTTGTAGTGTGCGATTCTAGCCCAGTGAATTTATTAGGTAGAGACTTATTGTGCAAAATGAACTGTACAATTTTCTGCACGCCGGATGGTGTGGCAGTTCAGACACCAGATGAGGACCATGTATATAAAATTATGGTTGCAAAACATGGTACAGAAATAGATGAAATGTTTTCGTTGATAACAAAAGATGAGTTGCCAGAAGAATTAAAAGGTACAGTAAACCAAATAGTATCGGATTTCACCGGAAAAGAAGCAGGACTTATGGCAAAAATAGATCCAGTTCAAATTACTGTAAAAGAAGGTGCGATTTTCCCAAATACTAAACAATACAAAATGACTGCAGAAGTAAAAGCAGGAGTCATTGAAGAAATCAATCGAATGGTAAAACAAAACATTCTAAAAGAAGTAATGAGTAGCCCATGCAATTCACCAATCATGGGACTAAAGAAACCTAGTGGAAAATATAGGATTGTTCAGGATCTGAGGAAAATAAATAAGATTGTAGAACCATGTTGTCCTATAGTACCAAATCCTGCAGTAATACTATATCAGATTCCTTGGAATGCAGGATGGTTCACAGTGATTGACTTGTGTCAAGCATTCTTTTCAATACCATTGCATCCAGACAGCCAGTATCTTTTCTCATTCAAATTTGAGAATAAAGTATATGTGTGGAATCGTGTTCCTCAGGGGTACACAGAAAGTCCTTCCATTTTCAACCAGATACTGAAAAAGTGCCTTGAAAAACTAGTGATGCCAGGAAGCTCAGTTTTAGTTCAATATATCGACGACTTATTAGTAGCGTCGACCACCAGAGAAGACTGCGTTGTTGATTCCATAGCATTATTAAATCTCTTGGCTGAGGAAGGGCATAAAATCTCACCTGAAAAGTTACAGTTTTGCAGGACAGCTGTTAAATATTTGGGACATCAAATTGAGAGGGGAAAAAGAAGAATAACCTCAGAAAGAGTAGAATTAATAAAGAGAATGCAAATGCCTGTAACCCAAAGACAAGTGCAAATGTTCCTAGGAATAGTAGGATACTGTCGACAATGGATACCAAATTTTTCCATGTTGGCTAAGCCCTTAATTAACATGACGAAAAAGAAAGCAAAGGACCCTGTTGAGTGGGAGGATGAAAGTGTAGAAGCTTTTGTAAAATTGAGAAACGCACTGTGTTCAGCACCTGCCTTAGGCATGCCTGATTATAAAAGAGAATTCGCATTATTCTGTCAAGAGAGAGAAAACTGTGCACTTTCTGTCCTAACTCAGAGACATGGACTAGACAGACGTCCTATAGCGTATTTTTCTGCTACATTGGACCCAGTAGCAGCCGAGTTGCCAGGATGCTTAAAAGCAGAAGCAGCAACTTGTTTGAGCATTGAACAAAGCGAGTCAATTGTGATGGGACATCCTGTAAAAGTGTATGTTCCACATGCAGTTGTGATTCTGTTGACAAAAACCCGAACTCAGCATCTTACTCCTAGTCGGCTGACTAAATATGAGAGAATAATAATGGGTGCTGAAAATGTGACCATGGTAAGGTGTACGATAATAAATCCAGCAAATCTATTGCCAGACCCATATCATGAAACAAATAAAGATGACGAAGAAGATGAACATGATTGTGTACAGATTACAGAATTATGCACAAAACCACGTCCAGATATAGAGGAACAGCCTCTTAAAAAACCAGACGGGGAGCTTTTTGTTGATGGTTCATGTCAAAGACATGAAGATGGTAAACTAACTGCAGCATATGCGGTATGTGAATTAACTGGAATAGTCGAAGCATCCTATTTACCAGGAATAAAATCTGCACAAGTAGCTGAATTGATTGCTTTGATAAAAGCTTGCAAAATTGGGAGGTATCAGAGAGTAACTATATTTACTGATAGTCAATATGGTTACGGGGTTGTGCACGATTTTGGCCAACTGTGGATGCAGAGGGATTTCATGACTTCTTCAGGATCCCCTATTAAAAATGGACAATTTGTAAGGGAATTGCTAGAAGCAATACAATCACCAAAAGAATTGGCTGTGGTGAAATGTGCCGCACACCAGTCAGGAGATGACTGGGTGGTAGTCGGCAACAGATATGCAGACCTGGTGGCTCAACATTGTGCCAAAACCAGAACGTCAGTAAATAAGAGGGTGGAAAGAATGGGAATCAGCTGCCAACTTATGCTGTATATGCCACAAGAATCTTGGAATGAAGTAAAAAAATTGCAAGATGAGGTTGAGGAAAGTGAGAAGAATTTGTGGATTAAAGTAGGTTGTTCCCAAAGAGGAGATGATGAAGTGTGGATCAGTGCAGATGGCAGACCAGTCATGCCAGACTGTTTACTATCACAAATGGCTAGAATGCATCATGGAGACACACATATAGGGAGAGACGCAATGATTAGGCTGTTCAGACAAAATTGGTACAATCCCAAGTTCAGGGCTGTTGCAGAGAGTCTTTGCCAGAGATGTCTAATTTGCCAAATGCACAATCCAGGCAGGAAAACGATAATTGGGTTTGGAAAGATTGGAAAGGCAGAGGGCCCATTTATAAGACTCCAGTTTGACTTTATACAGTTACCACCATGTAGAGGGCTGAAATACGTACTAGTCATAGTGTGCCTGTTTTCAAAGTGGGTGGAGGCTTACCCTACTAGAAGAAATGACAGCATTACAGTCGCAAAACTGTTGCTACGAGAGCTCATACCAAGATTTGGTTTTCCAGTATCTTTGGAATCAGATAGAGGAAAACACTTTAATAGCAAAGTAATCAAACTAATCTGGGAAGCATTTCAAATCAAACAGAAATTGCACTGTGCATATCGCCCAGAGGCTTCTGGAGTGGTTGAACAATTGAATGGCACTATAAAGTCAAGATTGGGAAAAATGTGTGCATCAACATCATTAGAGTGGCCAGACGCATTGCCACTTGTCTTGATGGGAATCAGAAGCATACCTGACAGAACGACAGGATTGAGCCCCCATGAAATAATGATGGGAAGAGCAATGAGACAAACACATGTTCCTACAAACAAATTAGTAAATATATCTGATGATATGGTGCTGGATTATTGCAAAGGATTGGCTGAACTCGTGCGTTCTGTCTCTCATCAGGTTGGAGAAGACGCAGTTTCCAGGCAGCCTGAACTAGAACATGATCTGAATCCTGGTGATTGGGTGGTAGTGAAGAATCACACCAGAGAAACGTGTCTATCACCCAGGTGGAGCAGACCTTGTCAAGTCATATTGACCACCAATACAGCAGTGAAGTGTGCAAGATTTCCTAATTGGATTCATGTAAGCCACACAAAGAGAGTACCAGAACCTGAAGAAGAGAATACACAGACAACGCCAATCACTGAGGAAGCTGAAGGTTGCCCAGCTGAGGAATCTCAAGCTAGAGGTTTGAGAGAAGCTGACGGAGAACAACCGAGCACAAGTCAGGATTGGATACCAGTGGTAGAAGTGCCTGAAGTATACCACAGAACGAGAAATCAAACTAAATTGGAAGAAATTGAAGAAGATCAGATAGGTGAAGAAGAAACAGTTCGGGATCAAGAAGACAAGACAGTAAAAGATCCTGAACTAAATCAGATAGGGAAAGAAAATTGGACTAAAAATAGTGAAGATTTAATAAACTTTGAAGAGGGACAGACAGGTCTAGAAGAAGCAGGTCAGGCTGTAGAAGTTCACAGTGCAATAAGCCCTGATCAGAAACAGTTAGATCAAGAAGAATTCACTAAAGAAAAAGGAGTTGATACAAATGAACATAAAGAAATAACAAGCATTTACAATGCAATAGGTCTCGCATTATTAGAGTTTGAGCTATTGGCATTGCTAAATAATGCAACACCAATAGCTCAAACTTTAATAATGCGAGACCTATTGCATTGCAAATGCTTGTTTAGCACGCTACAAACTGAATATAGAAACAACCCTTGACGAATTGAGTGCTTGTTCTTTCACCTATATAGACTGTAAAAGCTATCTCATTAACATCAGCCATGTGAAATTTAAACATTTAAGAAAAATGGAATTGTGCAAACACTGCAGCGCCTTTTCCATAAACGTTTGACAAACTTTAGCCACTCTTATTTGAATAATTGCATTTATATCAAAGTCGTGATGGGTACTATAGAATAACCCCAGGTGGTTTGGCTCACATTAGTGCAGTAGGTGTAGTGGCACCTGGGCCCCGTGCATGACGACCCAATCACCGCACACCAAATAAGTTGTACTTACTATCAAAAATGATGAAAGGGTGGCTCATTTTCATTATTTGCACCGGGTCCCAAGTCACATTTGCGGAGCCACAAAATAACTTGTCTTTTGTTAAAAAATACGTTTGAGCAATATCTTCAAACCAAGGTTATAGAGGTACGTGTCCTCTTTAAAAATGCATATGTTTTTTATTGATCTAACAGAAATAAATAATGTGTCCAGGCCGTGCAGCTGAATAGGTGTTCGAAGTCCCACAAACGCCTTCTTGGGTGGCTGGGGAGTGCTTCTGCAATGGCGCAATATATTTACGTCTGTCGGCCATGATGTGTTCTCTCAGGAATTCAGAGGTAGTACCCAGTGTTTTCCAGTTTAGAAGGCCGTAAATAGGCGTGAGTAATAAACTTCGATGGAGACTCCATGCATGTGATGTACTTTGACATTACGTTTTTTTGTCACCTTCCTGATAAAATCCAGGTTCCCCCGACGTAGGCACGTTTGGAAAATGTTGTTCATACTTTCTCCACAGACGCAAAGGACATAATTGAGAACACGACGGGTTAGACTAGTCATAGTCCAGAGAAAACAGTCAAGGATGGAATCCGAGAGACCTGAAAAAATGCAGTTGTCACTTTGAAAGTAATAGAGATCTAAAAAAATCTATGTTATTGAAGATCAGCCATACTTGGCTAAGAAATCAACTATCTCGAAGGGGCAGAACCAAACCAGGCGCCTGTCCCTCTCTACGGGCGGGGGTATGCAAAAATGCCATCTTGTTCATGGAGAACAATGGATAAACACTAAGCCTGCCCTGCCACCAACATAAACAAATTGCTATTTTTCAGTGGAAAAACACAATGAAACAAAAGTTGAGATCACACAAAACTAAGTAGTAATGCGCAAGACAATAGAGGCAAAATCAAGATTCATCACACAATAGTAGGTTAGAAAAAAGTAAAGCATTTTTGGGTGATTCATAATTTTAGTGCATTTGAGGTCTAATTTGAAGCACTTTAAACTATTATCAGTGGAAGAGACATAAATACCAAGTGCCTGATGGAGATATTTAGCAGACGAGGTACAAATGGTTTTAAATCTACAGCCCGATATACGTTTTCGACAGGAATATGTTAATGATTATTTCTAACCGGTGATGCGCGCGCACCACAGAGGAGCCGACGCGGGAGTCGAAACCAGTGGTGCGCGCGCACCACAGAGGAGCGGGGGGAGGGAGCGTGACAGCGAGGCGAACGCGCGCTGCTGCGCGTGCTGGCCACCGGTGGGAATGGGCGGAGCAAAGGCGGGACATGCGCCCGCCTTTGCCCAATTGCGTGCATTATTTTTATTAAAAAAACACGCGAAACCCAATGGCAGCCAGCGAAAGCCTGATCACACGCACGAGCGTGTGAGCAGCTTTCAGAACCCCATACAAAAGGGCTCTCGCTGCGCGAGCAGTGCTGCGCACTGCAACGCAGGCGCGAGCCCTAAAAAGGGAACAAGGTCAACATCTTGAAAGTCATTGTGGAGCTACTGAAGAAAAACAAATCAGACCTGAAAAAGAACAAACAAAAGAAGCAGTAATCAAAGAAAACAAAGCAGTATTGAGCAGTGAAAATAACGAGATTTCTGAAGACGTAAACAGAGAAACAGTACCAACCAAGAAGACAAGAAAAGGAGATCATTGGCCAAGTGTCATCAAAAGAGTAAAATACCACATAACAACCAGAAGTGAAGATCCAGAACAAGTACCTGAAGTGACAAGTCAAACTGAACAAGAGAAAAAGTCAGGAAAAAGAAAAAGTAAAAGACTGAGACTTGTGAATAACAAATTCAAGGGTCCTGACTGGACTTATATTATTCTTGAAGATTTTGAAAGCTCAGAGTCAAGTGACAGTGGTGGCGAAGGAACAAGTGCAGAACTAACATACGAAGAAGAAACAAGACCACCCTGACTAAACAAAAGAATCCTCTAAAGAAAAGAAGAAGAGATAAGAAGAGCAATCTTCCTTGTCGAAAAATGCCTGATAGAGTTACTGGGAGACCAAAACGAAATTGTTGTAGGAGATGCTGTGCAATTTGCATATGTAGTCTAGTATTGGTGCTTATAGTATGGCTAGTACTGATTGTAGCAGTTCCTTACCTTATGATAATAGATAAGATTAATAACGAAACTAAAGGGAGGACAGCAAACATGAAGGGTAATAGAGTAGAACTAATGGCAGAAGATGAGGCAGAAATTCATCATGAAGTAGCTGACAACGACACTAGTTTAAATGTTTTCACAAAGTTATTGTTTCAATATGTAGACACAATGGAAGTTAGTAATTGTTATGTCTGTATGAAATTACCTGAATCAGTAGCCGAAGGATTAACATACCATCATTTACCACTGACATATGGCATCTCATGTAGTGTATTAACAAGTTTATTTTATAAAACAGGTAGACTGCAGTTTTATTCAAACTTAGATGTGATATTTTCTGAAGTTCCAATTCGCAAGAATATGAACCCAGTGCTTAGTAGTCAAGACGCACAGTTTATGGGAGAGTTTTTCTTAACAATGAAATCGATAGACATAACACATGCACATAGACACAATTTAACATGTTCTTTACTAGAAGAAGAAAAGATATTTTTGAATTTAGTAGAAGATAGAAGACATGATTTTCAAAACAAAGCTTCAGAGCATAAGGCTCAGTTGCCACCTTGGGCGGAGAAAGAAGGGAGTTGTACACCTGGCAAAGCTCAAGCTGCAATGGCTCTGGATTTCGTAAAGACAGGGAAAATTTGTCTTCATAGGTTAAAGACTGATTTTAACAATGTTTTCATTGGTACCAGTGAATGTGAACACAATTTTTTAATTCTTGGAGGTTGGGGACTCAAAGGAGGAACAGATTCAATTTTTCCTGGAATTTATTATGTATGCGGGAATAAGGCTTACTTTAGGCTTCCTGCACGGTGGTATGGAAGTTGTTATTTTGGAATAGTTTTTCCAAAGATATACCACGTAAAAAGAAACACTGGAAGCAATGAAAACTATAATGAATTAATACGTAGTAAAAGAGCTAGTTTTTCAGAAATTGTAGGTGATATATTTGGTGCATTGATACCTTCAGTGGGAATAATTCTGAACTCAAGGAAAATATGTAAATGGTCTACAGTGGTTGATCGTTTATCAACGGATACTGCTGGAGGTTTTCTAATGATTAATACGGAGATGGTTGCGATTAGATCTATGGTGATGCAAAATAGACTTGCTCTTGACATTCTATTGGCAAAAGAGGGAGGAGTCTGTAAATTATTGAGGACGAAACATTGTTGCACTTATATTCCTGATAAGAGTGCAGAAATTGGAACGTATATTCAGAATATAACTAAACTTGAGAAGGAACTTAAACCACTGGAAGTTGATAGTGTGTGGGAAAGATTGACAAATAGTATCTCGTCAATTGGAACCTGGTTTGCTAATGTAGGAAAAGGACTTATAGGTCAAATATTAGTACCCTTAGCAGGGATAACAATAATAATTTTAGCAATAACAATATGGTGCAAATGCTGTAGAAAGAATGGAACATACAAGGTAACAGGAAAAGGAAAGAAGAGAAAACTAGATGAAATCGAACTAGAAGAATGGAGAAGTGATTTATACAAGAAATTAAAAGGAGACTAAGAATAGAAAAAGTAAAAATGAGAATGAAACGATTTGCTAGAAGTTGGCATCTGATTGAGGGTAGTATTTTTGATGGCTCAGAAACGCCATCAGAGAGGGGATTGATGGAGCAAGGTTTCAAAATGAAACTTGCTTGTATACAATCCTCCTCATAGTATTAATTTATTAAACTTGTACTGTCAATACTAATCTTTGCATTCACAAACACAAAAGGGATAGACGCTTGCCTATGTGTTTTACTAATGAATAACGCTTGTCTATAAACCAAGATGGCCGCTAAAAGCGCGGGACTTCATTGCGCATGTCGCAACCTGATCACATGGTGTGACGTCTTTCTTTGCTTGGTGGGAAACTTCTGCTTCTGCACAGTGTGCACTAAAATGGCCGCTAAATGTTTTCACATGCTTAAGGTTGCTCTCATGTCATTATTAAATTGTCGTTTTCTTAACGCTACTAATGCAGGATAGTATTATAATTAAATGGGAATAGAGTAGGGAAAGTGGGTATACAGTGAAACTTTTTATTTGTGATTTTAATATTTTCTTCTTGCACTTTTAGTAAATCGTAAACTTGGGCCTGGGTTGGTGTCTTGAAACTCGAGAGACAGATGGTTCTGCGCATGTGTCCTGCATGCCTGCCAAGTGAAGTCAACTTGGACGTCTCCCAAGGCCACGACCTATTGGCCGAAGATGATGTACTCAATGTTTCCGGCGGACAAATTGTTACTTTTCTCCTGTAAAATGTATAACATTTGTCGTGAGACGGGTGGGAAATAAAGTGAATGTATTAATTTGAAGGGGCGGGAAGCTAAAAACAATAGGCTTCACAATTTAGGCCAAAATTGACATGGTGCGAGAATACACCCCCTGTCCCTGTCCAATCAGAAGTAGTGGTCTCATAATGTTAGCAACATTAAGGGGAGGTACATGGGCGTAGAAGGGTATAATAGAATATAGCATTAGTAATTAGTTAGAGCTGACTCTCAGAACACACGGAAGAGCTCCAGGCTGCTATGCTGATCGGTTGCTGACTGAATTCCTGTTCGGAAGAGGTCCTGAGGAGGGGGCGGCGGAGTCCATTAGACGGGAGAATCGAGGAGAAGTCGAGTATCAGAGAGGGGAACGGCGCAGGCGTAGTTGTAGAGAGGTTACCGGTCCTGTCCTGAACCTGGAAGAGGTCTTTGCTCTTCATCCTTCCTGGGTCCTATCTTTTCCAACGCCTTGGCCAAGGGGCTTGGTTCTCGCATTTAGGTAACTATACTGCAACCTTTAGTTGCGCTGCTGTCTCTATTCTCTCCCTTCCTTTAAACACCGTCATTTATTAGCAAAATCATTTCTATGCTTTTTCTTGGGTATTACAATCAAGTACCGTGTTTTCTGTATTTTACTCTGCTAAAACTTTAGATAAACATTTAAAAACTTCCTGACTCAGTGGTTATTTCAGGATTATGTACTATAGTGAATGTCACTCATTTTAAACTTCCCAATTAGCAAAGGATCCATTGGTAAGTTATTACTCTTCAATCAGAAGGTAATTGGTAGCAGGGATTTTTGATAAAAGAGTACATCTGACACCCAGCGTAAGTATTAGTGTAGTGTGAATGTATGGGCCCAAGTGAGTATATGGTGTATGAATGCTGTTGGCTAATATTGCGCTGGATCAATGGCAAGACCGGAGGCTCCTATTATGCTTTCTTATCTTGCATTTATTCAAATAGCAGCCAAGATAAGTACTATAAACTACAGTTCCCAGAGGGCCGAGCGAACCGCTGGCCAATGGGGACACACAAAGTCACAAAACCATGAACCAATGAGAGCGCAGTCATAGGTATAACGTCATAACTGACTGCGAACAGTCCTCTTTTCTTGCTGCTCGCAGTCAGATAAGTGCCTTCTCTTCGGTTCTCGTTATAGTGTATCATTATATGGCTGTAATTGTGCTTATTTTATGGTATTAACGTTTTATGTGCAAAATACTGCTGCCCTTGAGCTTACCCGCTCTTGCCCCCTCGCGCCTTCATAGACGCTTCGCATTGTTTCCTGCGCTTTGTTCCCCCCGCTCGCGCGCATTGACAGTTGCTTCCAACGCGTCGCGCGGCAGTCGTTTCTTCCATTTCATTCCCTCACCAGCACGTGCGTGTGAATTCCTTCAGCGCTGCTGGTTTCTGTTCGCTTTGGAGCTTCGTCCTCCTGCTCCGGTGACGCCCCGCCTTTGGTGGGAGTGGTTTCTGGATTTGTCCTTCTCGTTTTCAAGCCTACGGCACTCCCAGCCCTGAACTATTAACCCTTTGGTTTCCTTTGTGTCTCTCCTTCTTATTCAATGGAGATTGACAGCTCCCCTGGGTCTGACATGCAAAATGAGGAAGGTGAAGCCTTCAAAAGTGATTTGAATATGTTTATTAACAGTTCTGTCGAGAATGCTGTGGAAGCTTCTATGAAACGTTTTTCCAAGGATATGGAAAACTCTATGTTAAGTCTGTTGTCCAAAGCTTTGGCCCATTCTGCGGGGGATAGCAGAAAAAGAAAGTTGGTACCCCCTATTTCTACGGTTGTTTCAAAGAATGCGTCACGCTCGACTAGCGAGGTTCCCTCGCACTTGACTGAGGACTTAGTCCCTCCCAGGCCTCCTTCCAAGGAGGGGTTTTCAACTTCCGATGGCAAGAGAAAAGTTAAGTCGAAACACGTAGAGGTACCCAAAAAACTGGTGATTTCCAATATTATGGACACAGATGACGATATGGGTGACGCAGATGATTTATTTGACCTCTTTGACGTGTCAGACCCTCCTCCCCCCCCTGCTAAGAAATCTAAATCTGATTCTTTTGCGTTCTCTCCCGCTTTGGACTCTGAGGATGCTCCTATGTTTGACCCTTCTACCATTCGTCATCCCAATTCCACTGAGTGGTTCCCGGCCTCTCAAGTTGGCGATTATATTTCTGCCAGACTTCGTCTTCCCTTAGACAAATCCTCCAGGTCCAAGTTGAAGTCTGAATGTCCCAAACCTTCTTTGCCTTCGAACATTACTGTTGTCCCTTCTATTGATCAGCCTTTACTTACGTTTTTCTCCAAGTTTGGCAAAAATCCCCTCAAAGGGGTGGATAAAGCTTGGTCCACCTGCCAGGACAAGCTTCTTGACGTTGTGGGTACTTTGGCTCGCATTTTTGACCTTGCAGAATCTGCTCGACTGGATGGTACAGAATTAAGTGCTGAAGATATCTCATTGTGGGTTCAACGAGCCTTCTGTCTCTTAGGTAATGCCAATGCCGCTATCACTCATGGACGCCGCAAAGGTCTCCTTATTAAACTCGACCCCAAGCTGGCTAACCTAGCTCCCCTTGACCCTGGTATTAAGGCGGACGGTCTTCTGTTTGGGGATTCTCGTGTCAGGGACTTGAGCAAGTTCGTCACTACTTTCGCCTCTCTTGATAAGGCTCAACAATCCATCAAAAAAGTGTTTTCCCCTCGGGTTTTCGGGCGGGCCGGCAGAGGCAGGGGTCGCTCTGCCGGCCGCTCCTATCAAAATCAAGGCTCCAGAGGATCCTCCTGTAGTGTAGTTCCTATTTCCCTAATAGGCTCTGCGCATTGGAATAATATACCCTATAGATTCCACATAGGACTGAGGTCAGTATGTCCCTATCGAGTATATTAAACTTAATTACTTTGTGCCAGCTAACTCAGAGGCCACTAGAAACTCCTTGTAAACAAGAAGGGAGTAGTTTCTGGCAACCGCATAAACATGACAACTTTGTTTCCCTTTAGAATCGGAACACTCTCAGAATCGTGGAAACAATAGATAACAGTTTCACTCAGCTAATCGTGCATGCTTAGTTTCTTCAGAGTTACACAGAAAGAATAGACGGGCGTTTCAATAAAAGGATTTATTGAACAGTCTTGTTTCTCGTGTAAGAGATATGAGCGGTTATGATCACAACCCAGTATGCGAGATATATAATGTACAGCGTAAGCAGTAGAAAGAAATAATACTGCGCTAGCATTATCTTTTAGCTATGACACATATATTCATATACATAAATAACAAGCTAAAAATGCGAGTACTCATAAGATGCTTCTCTAACTAGTCCTACCCCAGTGTACCTAACCTAAGTGTAGTCCAAGGTAAGAAGTAGGTGGAGTATTCTATAGTATGGTATGCTATAGTCTAGTATGCCTAGTCTAGTATGCCAAGAGTCCCTCTAGGTTCTAGTCAGCTCCATACCTTGAGAATGAGAGAGGTGGGAATCTCGTTCCGGGTCTCGAACTCTAACACCCCGCGAAGGGAGTCAGAACACTGGAAGCTGGATTCTCTGCGAGCAGGGATGACAGCGTCTCTTGTCAGTGCGTCAGGCCGGGACACGGGCTCCTCTAAAGTCGAGGTCTCCTCCTACTTGCTTGGGAAAGGGAAGGTATATTTATACCCGGTGGGTGCCTTGGAATGTTAGCATTGACGTAAAGTCGGGCAGAGGAAGACGTCAGGAATGAACCCTTAAGGTATAGCGGCTCATGCATAATAAATGAGTTCATGGAGAAATCAATAATCCTGTGCTAGGGGAACTCCCAAGAGCTTAAGGGTCTGGTTTCTAAGAACTCGCTGTGACGTTAGGGTGGATGGATGTAGGTGACCATGCCTGTATTTGGATTGCATGGCTAATGCCTAAATAAGCACTGGGATCTTATGCCTAAATAAGGGCAATGGGAATTGTGCCTATATAAGGACATGTTTCAGGAAAACCTATATACGGACACCTAAAGCGGAATACAACACTCCAATGCAGGTTACCAAGAATACATACTCAATTCTACCCATAAAGAGGTCGAGGACAGAAGAACTTCCGCAACAACGCCCAACAAGGTAGGTCCTTCAACTCTTCCCCTGGTTGGGGGTCGCTTAAACCTCTTCATACAAAAATGGCGAACTCTCACCGCAGATCCCTGGGTTCTAAACTCTGTCCAAGGTTATCTTATAGAGTTCTACGCGCCACCTTTCCAGACAGTTTTCCCTCTTCCTCTAGTTTTTTCGGCAGACAGGACTCAACTCGTTTCAATAGAGTTCCAAAACCTGCTCCAAAAACAGGCTATTCAGATTGCTCCTCTAGATCCCACAGGGTTCCTCAGTTCCATTTTCCTAGTTCGAAAAAAAGAACAAGAAAATGCGCCCAGTGATAAATCTAAAGTGGTTCAACCAATTTGTGGTGTATCGCCACTTCAAAATGAAAAACTATCATTCACTTACGAGATACCCTTCGTATGAACGACTGGATGGTGCGGATAGATTTACAGGATGCATATCTTACCATTCCTATTCACGCTTCTCACACCAAGTTTCTTCAGTTCCAATGGTTAGGAGTAACCTATCGATTTTGTTCCCTTCCATTCGGCCTGTCGTCAGCACTATGGTGCTTTACAAAAATCATGAAGCCGGTGTGATCTTATCTGCGATGCCTCGGGATCAGACTAATCATTTATCTAGACGATATTCTGATTATGAACTTGGACAAACAATCTTCTGTCCGATTTGAACACCACTCGGTCGGTCCCTGCTTCTAGATCTGGGTTTTCTTCTCAACCCCGAAAAATCTATGCTCATTCCTTCGCAACGCATCGAATTCTTGGGCTTTCTCGTGGACTCTTCCACGGCTTCTCTTCTTCCTCAGCCAAAAGTCTCAGCCATAAAGTCAGAAATTTCTCACGTTCTTCGGACCTCTCTGGTCTCTCTCAGATCTCTTGCAAGGATCGTCGGTCTGCTCTCTGCTTCCATCCAAGCCATTTTTCCAGGGCCTCTTCACTATCGTGCCCTTCAGCGGCTAAAGATCCGACATCTTCGTCAAGGGTTGGCCTACTACGACCTCATCGCTTTGGATCAGAAGTCTCGTATCGAGCTTCAATGGTGGATCGACCATTTAGATGCGTGGAATGGGCGAACTATTTTCGCTTCGGCCCTAGATCTTGTATTAGAATCCGATGCATGCCCGTCGGGTTGGGGCGCCAGCTGTGGACCAATATCGACTGGCGGTACATGGTCTCGCGAGGAGTCGAGATTGCACATCAACTGTTTAGAGATGCTGGCAGGCTCCTTTGCGATTCAAAGCCTCACAAAGAACAAAGTTCGTTGTTCCATTCTCCTTCGTATGGACAATGTTTCTGCGGTCCGCTACATCAACCATCTAGGTGGCACCAGGTCCAAACCACTCGCAGAGTTAGCAAAGGATCTATGGGAATATTGCCTGGCAAACAAACTCTCTCTCAAAGCAGAGTATCTTCCTGGAGATCTCAACTCCATAGCAAATTGGCACTCTCGCTATCTTCGAGATTCCAGCGATTGGAAGCTGCTTCCATCCGTCTTCCTATCTCCCTCTCAAAAGTGGGGCCCTTTTCATATCGATCTTTTTGCTTCTCGCCTCAATGCCCAATTGCCTCGTTTCTTCAGTTGGCGTCCGGATCCTTTGGCCCTAGCTACAGATGCTTATCTCCAAGATTGGTCCCTCCATCTCAACTATGCCTTTCCTCCTTTTCTCATGATCAACAGGGTGCTTTCCCAGGTGCGGCGCCAATCGACCTCCCTGGTCATAGTAGTTCCATTCTGGCAATCACAGATTTGGTTCCCATCTCTTCTGGAGATGGCGGTGGACTTCCCGGTCCTCCTCCCTGCTCGCAGCGACCTGCTTCGGAATCCCTTGGGCCAACCCCACAGTCTCATTCTGGACAACACTTTGGTACTGTCAGCGTGGAAGGTCTCCAGTCTGTCCCTCCTAACCTCCTCATTTCGCAAGAGGCTTCTCTCTTCATCAGCAAAGCTTGGGCCCCAGGTACATCCAAAGCTTACAAGTCTGCTTGGTCTTTATGGGCAAGCTGGTGTCTGGGAAAACATATCGATCCCTTTTCAGCCCCTCTGAACTTTATCGTCAATTTCCTGGCTTCCGAAGCCAGTGCAGGTAAGTCCTACAGAACTGTCAATTTGTATAGATCAGCCATTTCCCTTAATCACTGTCCTATTGATGGCAAACCGATTGGCATTCATCCTTTGATTTGTCGCCTGCTACGAGGAGTACGATTTTCAAAACCTCCGTTGGCTAAGTATTCTAATTTATGGGACGTAAATTTGGTTCTTAAATTGTTTTCTGATTGGCCAGATAATTCAGCTCTTTCTCTGAAAATGCTTTCTTCTAAACTTACCATGTTATTGTGTCTCGTTTCTATTAAACGTGTTTCCGATGTTAAAGCATTGGATGTTTCTTCTCGTCAGTTTTCTCCTACAGGAGTACTGTTTCAGATTAACAAACGTACAAAGACAAATTTGAACTCTGTTTTTTATCCTTATTTTCCTTCCCATCCTAAGTTGTGTGTAGGTCAATGCCTCAAAGTATACGAGCAAAGAACCTTGGGTCTCAGAACGTCCTCTCATTCACAACTTCTCATTTTCTTCCGCAAGCCCCATCTCCCCGTTTCCTCGGCCACTTTGGCCCGGTGGGTTCGTTGGGTCATGTCCCTTGTCGGCATAGATGTGTCGGTTTTCGGGGCTCATTCCACCAGAGGAGCCATGGCCTCCAAAGCTTTTTGGGCAGGCTCCCGTTTGGAGGACATTCTGAGATCTGCGGATTGGTCTCATGACAATGTATTCCGAATGTTTTATTGCAAACCTGTTGCTACTGCTGCTTCTTTGGTTGTTGATATGCTTTGAACAAGCATAATAGGAGCCTCCGGTCTTGCCATAAAATGTAGATTTTCCTAATAAGTTAGGACGGAAAGTCTTAATTTTATTACAGACACGGAGGCGAGTATTATCCCACCACAACACTTCTAATATGTGTTTTTCTCCCTCCCTACAGCGGCTCCTGCGTCTTCGTGATGGGATTCATGATCTTCAAGAGAGTTCTTCTCCTCTTCGTGATGTCCCTTCCTCCTGCTCTGCTTCTACCACCGTGATTCCTGCCTATCGGTCGACTTTGTTGGATTATGGTCAAGATATTGTTTCCTGGACTTTGGCATTCTGTATTGTTTTCTCCAATGTTCCTCTGTTTATGGATTCTATCTGAGCTGCTCGCCAGCGAAAAGAGGACTGTTCGCAGTCAGTTATGACGTTATACCCATGACTGCGCTCTTATTGGTTCATGGTTTTGTGACTGTGTGTGTTCCCATTGGCCAGCGGTTCGCTCGGCCCTCTGGGAACTGTAGTTTTTAGTACTTATCTTGGCTGCTATTTGAATAAATGAAAGATAAGAAAGCATAATACTCGCCTCCGTGTCTTTAATAAAATTAAGACTTTCCGTCATAACTTATTAGGAAAATCTACATTGTGATTACAACTCATCCAATGACCATTCATACGTCCGGAAAAATGAACTTAAAAATTGTAAAAAAATAAATTAAAAAAAAAAGTGTTTTTTTTTAAATTGCGGTGGTTGGTAGTCCACCAAAAGTAATTATGTCACTATTCATGTCAGGTCCTGTAAAGGTTTCAGTAATTTAAACCTAAGCTCAACCACTGGTAGCTACAGAGCAGGCAGGCTTAACTTAAGAAAATATGTATAGAATTTAGAACTATCAAAATAGTTAAAAATCCAAAATTGCAACACAATAAAATGCACACTCCAATTTATAAAAATAGAGAATATTTTAATGAACAAAATTACATCAACATTATAAAAATCCAATAAGGTGAACAGGAGGGATGAATTTTTAAAGTGCCAACCATGGACAACTGGTTGTGCTAGACTTGGACAAGGGTAAGGTTTAAGGCCAACTGAGACAGAGCACGGCTAGGATACGAGGACAAGGTTGGTCCCAGTCAAAGATTTACCTTCAGACTTTGCGGAGAAGGTGGAGTCCTGCAAGGCTGCAGGCTGGATCCGAAGAAAGACTCATTGATGACTGTCGAGGAGTGTTATACGGTTTCTACAAATATAGCAGGACTGTGCAATAGACCAACACAAACTTCATAGTATAGAGACTTAATCCACATATACCATCAGAGAATGTTGCAGACTTTTCCAACTAGCTCACAGTACCACATCTAACCCTAAACCAAACAGGGTAGCAAATGTTGTTGGCTACCTCGAACATGACATACGGATTCCCAAGGAATCTGTGGAAACAGATCTAACCCTTTCATTTGTCAAAAGAAAGTTACAACAGTGCATTTTCAAACATTTATTGAAATGATTGTATTCTTGCATAAAAAGCATGAGGTGCGATTATTAGAAAGGGGACATGTTAATGTAATCAGCATTGTTAGAATGGTAAACAGGATGAATGATTCAACCATGTTAATTGTTGCTAATGTTTGCCTACTCCTAACTGTACCTACACTATACTAAGAGAGCATGGCAATAGCATTATTCTGCCAGATCAAATGGGATAGTCTAACCCCCATGCCTTAGTCTTAGGTGTCCGAAAGCCGTTCCCAGTGCACAGGATATCTTCCTTATCAGGATGGAGGTTGGAATCAGCAGGGCTACATTCAGTCCCAGTCTGCAGCAGTTCCAAGCATGTTACTCTCAAAGAGCCTTAGAACTTAAGCTGTTTATATAACAAAACACTGGTCGCATCAACTGTGATCAAAGCACAGAGCAGCTCTTTTGGTTTCATTTAGCTAAAATGAAGAGTCTCTTAACGAGCACAGAAAGAAAACAGTGGCATCTAACTGTTTTACAGGCCATCAGTGCCTATTGCAAGTACACATACAGCACATTCATGCGTTAGCAGAAAGTAAAAAAAATAGAAAAGAATCGCAAAGGACACCATGAGAAAGAGATGTCAACTTAAGGAGTTGACTCTAAAATGGATAATGCATGCACGCCATGCCACACGAGGAAGGAGGAGGTCTCGGTGAAGCTGTCGTCGAAGGTAGGAAAAGCTCAGAGCGGGATTAGTATGGATTTTGTGCCTAGCAAGTCGTCGATTTTGACTGGATGCTGCTAGACGTCGGGCCTGCTGAAGATTTTTACCTACTGACAAACTCTTTTCTGGAAGGGCAGTGGGACAAAGCTACTGGTTGAAGCTGCAAAAGGTTCAATGTAGTCAGATACCAATCAGCGTTGGGCCACTGAATCAGATTTGTGGTTGTGTAGAAGAACATAGCAGGATCTTCAGAGGAAGTCCTGCCCACCAGAAGACATTGGCAGGTTGGTCCCAGGCCCACAACGTTTTTCCAGACAAAGATTCTCCCCCCAAAAACTTTCTAAGCTGAGCTTTTAGGGTTAGGCAAGAGGAGTACACTCAAACACCAGTCAAGGGTCCCAGGAACTCAGGAACAGCCCTTTTAGGACTCTCGCAAACAGAAGCCCCCAGCTGGATCAGAGCTGATCCAGTTGAAACTGGTTAGCTGGGCTCTTTAAAAGAAAGTGGGCTTATTGCAGCATTTATTTCCCTGTAACTTAACAAGAGGTCAGCCAACTAAGTCTTGGAGTCTGCTTCATTGTCTTGGGTACAGGTAGGAGCAGGTACAACCTTTCAGGGTTCTCCTTCCAGTTCTCAACAACAGGTGCAGTCCTTTTTCGGTCTTTCACAGTCCAGTAGTATTCTGAAGAAGGTGCCCAGGGATGCCACGTTTTGCCAGACATTAGCCTGTAGGTGACTCCTGGCCCCTCCCTAACCAATAGGGAAAAAGTTCCCAGGGTACATCTACCCACGTTTGCAGCAGTACCTGTGTGCCCTACTGCAAATAATCCCACAGTGCCGCCCCTCTACCTAAATCCAACATGGCAAACCCTTCTTCCCATGTGCAGAGCTCCTGTGTCCACCCTAGAGGTGTGGACAGGGAAATGAGCAAGCCCTCCTCTTTGGTCACTCAAAACCGATTCATTCAGGGGGCAGATCCTTTTCCACTGGGACTGCCTAACAGACTCCGGGGGGGGGGGGGGGGGAGGAACAAAGGAAGGGGCAGGCCCAGGTTTTAGCTACATCAGTCTCCGGCAGGCTAGGCCTCTAAAGTTAGTTAGGTTCCTGGGCACAGATGGTCAGCCAATCAGAGGAGAAAAACACCTCCCCACACCCAAGGTCTTGGTCTCAGCTTTAGGAGCAAGTTCACACCTCATCCAGGAGCTATTCAGTTCCTGGATGGCAGTTGGAAGTTTATGGTTTCTAGGGGCTTTAGGCAGGTTAAAGGTGACTTTTCAAAAGCATCTTTTGTTTAAAAAAAAAAAGAATTAGTACAAATCCGACTTTACCAATGAATTGGGTTTCTAATAAATATTTTAATAAGTCCAAGAAGAAACTATTTAGCTGGATCCTAGGCTGAGGTAACAATATCTAAATTTGATTATAACTCCCAATTGTCTCCTATTGCACAGCAAACCCTACTTCAGTGAAAATACCTTTTGGGGCCTTGCCACTGTAAGGACATGTTTTACTTCAAACTTTACATCTCCTACTTTTAAATACCATGCATCCGCCTTATTGAGCATTAAGACCTTCTAAGGGGTGACTTATTAATATTTCAAAGGAGTGTTCAGGCCTGTCAAAAGGGGTTGTTTAGACAGGGTGAATGTGCAGTTTAAACCTGCAAGGCATGGTCACTTTAGTAGTGGCAAAATATGTGCAGCGGTACTCTAGTGACATTTAACTTACAGGCTCTGGGTACATTTTGTACCATATACTAGGGACTTCGAGTAATTTAAATGTGCCAATTAAGACTATAGCCAATTTTGACATGTTTTGGGGGTCAGAGCACATGCACTGGGTCCTGGTTAGCAGAGTACCAGTGCACAGAGTAAAAACAAAACAGCAGCATCAGTCTGCTCCCCTCCCCCCCCCCCAAAAAAAATATGGGGGTGAGGAAGAAAAACAAGAGCCATTTTCTTACATAAATGCACACATTTTCCATTTTCTCAATCATTCCTTGAGAGTTATCCCCTACAGCCACAGTAAAGTGGTATTAAAATGATGTCCTGCTTTGACCAAGGTTTCTAGGTAAAAGACTTGCAATGAAATGTCTCTTTTTGTATAGTCACCACAAGTTTTTGGAATGATGCTGCTGTTTTTTTTACTCTGAGTGCATGGAGGCCTGCTAATCAGACTTCAATGCCTGTGGCCTTGAAAGTGTGAATGTTTGATTGGCTTATACCCAATTGGCATAAGACAACTTACTTGTAAGTCCCTAGTGTATGGTACCCAGAGTACCCAGGGCCTGTAAGTTAGTGGGTCACTCCGGGGACTGCAGCACTGGTTGTGCCACTGTGGATGTGGAAAGGTAAAACGTGACTCCTAGTCTGCCACCGCAGTCTGTAAGATCAGTTTTTAAACTGCTAACTCAATTTTGCCATTTAAAAGTAATGGCAAAGCAAAGTCCTTCCTTTTAATATATGTAATTCACCCCTAAGGTAGGCCGAACGAGCCCTAAGGCAGGGTGCTGTATATTAAGAATGCTTCTTTACATGGTCCAACTCTGAAGTTTTTACTGTGAGAAAGGATAGTAGCCCCATTGGCCAGTGCAGTGCTGCAGGCTGCCACAGCAGCCCTGCTGACAGGTGACTAGGACTACTATAGTTGATACTGTAAGGTATCAGACAACTAGTTACATTAAGCCCGACTTGGTGCCCACATCGAATTTATTGCAACTGGTTGCAGAGCACAAGTTTTACAAACTTGCCACTTTCTTATCTAAAATTCCCTGTACCCGTCCACGGTTGCACACAGTGTATGTCCCCGAGGTATCTTCTGCCCCCCTGGGGAGACACGCAAATGGCTCCCAGGTAAGAAGAAAGCAAAAGCAGCCAGCACGAGAAAGACGTGTTACCTCTGCGTGGCAGGAAGCCACACAGGAAGTGGCCCAAAAGGTGAGCTGAAAGGAGAAGTCTCCTTTAAAGAGCAAAAGGGGAACACTTGGGAGAGGGGCTGTGTTAGAAATGGGGGTCTCTAGTTGGCAATGGCGGGCCACTGTCCAAGTAGGGACCCTTCTTCCTAAGTCAGAGTGAGAGGGCTACCCTCTTTAATACCCCTGCTCAACCCTGTGGTAACGTAGCACGAGCAGGTAGGCTTATCTCAGAGGCAGGGTGTGAAGCATTTATGATCATACACAGTAACACAATGAGGAACACTACAAAGGGACACCACACAAGTAGTTATTATAAAAATAAGTATCTTTATATAAAGGCAGATTTATCACAAGACCAATAACTGTAAAAGCCACAATACTGTCAAAAATAGGATAGCTGTTGAAGGTCTGTCAAAAATAGTTCAAAGGTTGCAAAAATAAGGTTCAAGTTCAAAGCAGTGGTCTCTGCGACCCTTTCTTTCACAAAGTACCTGGGTTTAGTTGCAAAACCAACAAAGTGTCGCAAAGAAGCTGTAGCGGTGATTCTCGGCACGCGAGGCCGGCGATGCGTTGAAATCCTTGCCGCAAGGGAGGATGATGCGCCGATCTGCGGGATGCGTGCGGAGACGATGCGACAAACTTCTGCACGCTGGACCACCGATGCGATGACTTTCTTGCCGCGTGGGAGAAGTCGATGCGGTGATCCTGTTGCGCTGTGCGATCGTGTTGCGATGCGAAGACAAGACGCTCCGCGAGGGAGCGACGAAATTCGGTGTGATGCGATCAAAGTGGCGAACGCACGGCGTCCGCACTGCGATGTCTCGAAGCGATGATTTCTGTCAGGGTTGCGAGTGCGCGGCGACAGCAGCGCGATGATCTTTCCAGCGCGTCTCGGCTGCAGCGGCTCGCAACGGGGCGTCAGCGATGGTTTCGGGTTGCGGGCCCTCGGCGGCAGCAGCGCGATGATTTTCCCAGCGCTCTCGACTGCAGCGGCCCGCAAAGATGCGTTAGCGTCGATCTCTTACCCTCTTCTCTCTGATGCAAACTAGAGGCCCTGGAACTCACAGGAGCCTCCTCAGCAGATAGCAGTCCTCGCAGGGAGGAAGCAGGAGGTTGGTGGTGGAGTCTGTTGTGCCTGAGACTCCAGCAGGAGGCTAGCTCTTTTCCTAGCCCTTGGGTGATTGCTGTACAAAAATAAAAGTTCTCTCAATAGTTCCTTTTCCTCTTCTTCAAGGTCCAGTGGTCACTGCTGCAGGCCAGTGCAAGAAACAACACACAAGCACAAGGACAGTCACTTCCTGCAGATTCCTCCAGTGGCACGGACAGAGTTTCCTCTCCAGATCCAAAAGCAATACAAAAGTAGGGGGTTTGAGCACAGATATTTATACCCCAAAAGCCTTTGATCCTTGAAGCTACCAGTCCCTGAACCTAGCCAGAACCAGTTCTGCTCAGGCCTGGAGCACTTTGTTTACCAGGCTGCATCCTTCCTTTCAGAAAGAGGGGTCTGCTAGCAGACACACAGTGGGAGGTGGAGCCAGCATTCACCTTGCCAGGCACAGCCCTATTCAGATCAAAGAGCCACCCTTCCCCACACTCTAAATGCAGATCTCTCTATTCCACCAAGGTCTGACTCAGCCTGTCCTGCCCCTCTAAAACCAGACAGCCAATACACATATCGGCAGAGCACACTGGAAGGCTTAGGCAAGAAAATACCTACTTTCTAAAAGTGGTATTTTCAAACACAGAATATAAAAATAAACTTCACTAAAAGGTGTATTTTAATATTCTGAGCTCAGGCATACTAAATTCGTTTTTCTACCATGTCCCTGGGGTCAGTTAGGACTATAGCATGTAATAGTCAAACTGCCCATTCTAGCCTATGAGGAACAGGTAGCCTTACAGTAGTGAAAAACGAAATGGTGCATAATTCACTACCAGGACATGCTACACACACCCAGGCATGTCCTACCTTACACATACAATGCACCCTACCCGAGGGGCGACTTACAGGATGCCAAGGGAAGGTTCAGGGGCTGTGAAGTGGTTGCACTTCACAGCCAAGATGGCAGTTCTGGACTGCACACAGACACTGCAGTGGCAGGTCTGAGACACACTTTACAAGCTGCTTCTGTGGGTGGCACACATCAGTGCTGCAGGCCCACCAGCAGCATTTGGTTTACCAGCCCTGGGCACACATAGGCCACACTACTAGGGACTAACAGGTAAACCAAATAAGCCAATCAGGGATATACCAATTCACATAGACATATTTATACAGGGAGCATTCGCGCTGTGACACTGAATGGCAGTGGCACAGCGCCCAGAGCATCTAACACCAGTAAAACAGAGGAGACAACAGCGAAAAATGGAAGGGAGACCCACGCCAATGGTGCCAGGTCTAACACACGTCCCCTCCAGCTGAAATGTGGGGAGAACTACCCATCCCCTTGGAAGTTCTCATCGCTAAGGCGGAAAAATCTGGACAGACCATCAGCATTGGCGTGTTCTGTACCAGGGCGGTGTTCCACCGTGAAGTCCATGCCCTGTAGGGAAATGGACCACCTCAACAACTTGGGATTCTCACCCCTCATCTGCATCAGCCATCTGAGGGGCCTGTGGTCTGTCTGAACCCGGAAGTGAGTCCCAAACAGGTATGGTCTCAGCTTCTTCAGTGCCCAGACCACAGCAAATGCCTCACGCTCAATTGCACTCCACCTCTGTTCCCGTGGAAGTAACCTCCTACTGATGAAGGCCACAGGTTGGTCTAGTCCCTCCTCATTTATCTGTGACAGAACGGCCCCCACCCCATGCTCTGAAGCGTCTGTCTGGACAACAAATTCCTTAGCAAAATTGGGCGCCTGGAGTACGGGTGCTGTACACATAGCAGTTTTGAGGGCATCAAAGGCTTTCTGACAGGTGTCAGTCCAGTTCACAATCTTTGGCCGCTTCTTGGAAGTCAGCTCAGTCAAGGGTGCAACAATGTTGCCATACCCCTTGACAAACCTCCTGTAATAACCCGTGAGTCCTAAGAAGGCCCTCACCTGGGTCTGGGTCCTTGGGGGCTCCCAAGTCAGGATGGTTTCAATCTTGGGCTGCAGGGGCGCCACCTGGCCGCTCCCCACCTGGTGTCCCAAGTACACCACAGAACCCTGCCCAATCTGGCACTTACTGGCCTTGATTGTGAGGCCTGCTCTGCGCAGCGCCATCAACACTTCCCAGAGGTGGCGCAAGTGGTCCTCCCAGGAGGAACTAAACACTGCAATGTCATCCAGGTAGGCGGCACTGAAAGCCTCCAGCCCAACCAACACCTGGTTGACCAATCTCTGGAAGGTGGCAGGGGCATTCTTCATCCCAAAGGGCATCACACGGAACTGGTAGTGCCCATCTGGTGTGGAGAATGCTGACCTCTCCTTTGCCCCATCCGTTAAGGCGATCTGCCAGTACCCAGACGTCAGATCAAACGTGCTGAGGTACCGGGCAGCCCCTAACCGGTCTATGAGCTCATCAGCTCTGGGGATGGGGTGCGCGTCGGTCTTGGTGACCGAATTGAGACCTCGGTAGTCCACACAGAACCTAAGTTCAGGAGTGGCACCAGGCGTCGCAGCTTTTGGTACCAAGACCACGGGGCTGGACCAGGGGCTGCTAGAGGACTCAACCACCCCTAGGGCGAACATTTTGGAGACCTCCTCCTTAATGCAAGCCCTGACCCTGTCAGTTACCCTGTAAGCCTTGTGCTTGACAGGAGAACTGTCCCCGGTATCCACCTCATGGACGCACCAATCAGTGACACCAGGTACCAGGGAGAACAAATCAGAAAATTGCCCCAACAGGTGGTGACAATCTCTTTGCTGCTCAGGGGTCAGTGTGGTGGAGAGGATCACACCCTCCACTGACCCATCCTTCTCTTCTGCACACAGGAGGTCAGGGAGAGGCTCACTCTCCTCCTCAACCCCATCATCTGTGGCAAGAAGCATGCCCACTTCAGACCTCTCAAAGTGGGGCTTTAGGCGGTTCACATGCAGGACCCGCAAGGGGTTCCTGGGAGACTGAAAGTCCACCAAGTAGGTAACTGGACTTTTGCGCTCCACCACCTCAAAGGGACCGGTCCACTTATCTTGGAGCGCACAAGGCTCCACTGGGGCCAGTACCCAAACCTTCTGACCAGGTTGAAATTCGACCAGAGTGGCATTCTGGTCGTGCCAACGTTTCATTTCTTCTTGGCTGGCTTCCAGATTTGCCTCAGCAATTTTTCTGAAACGCCGAGTCTGGTTCCTGAAGGCCAACATGTAGCTAAATACATCTTGGGAGGTTTCCTGGGAGATTGCTCCCAGCCTTCCTTGACCAGACTCAGAGGTCCTCTAACCGGGTGGCCATAGAGGAGTTCAAAGGGACTGAACCCTAAGGACTTCTGTGGCACCTCCCGGTAGGCAAACAACAGGCATGGCAAGAGGACGTCCCACTTACGCCTCAGGGGCTCTTCTAGGCCCATGATCATGCTCCTTCAAGGTCCGGTTGAACCTTTCAACCAGACCATTACCTTGGGGGTGGTAAGGAGTGGTGAACTTATACGTTACCCCACACTCCTTCCACAGAGACTTCATGTACTGGGAGATGAAGTTGGTCCCCCTGTCAGACACCACCTCTCTGGGGAATCCAACACGGGAGAAAATCCCCATCAGTGCACGTCCCACCACGGGGGCCGTCACTGTCCTGAGCGGGATGGCTTCAGGGTACCGGGTGGCATGGTCCACCAAGACCAGGATGAACCTGTTGCCCATGGCTGTCTTGGGGTCCAGAGGCCCCACAATGTCAATGCCCACTCGCTCGAATGGGGTACTCACAACTGGAAAGGGCTGGAGTGGGGCCTTGATCTTCCCCCACTCTTCCCACTTGCCTGGCAAGTCTCACAGGTCCTGCAATGAGAGTCTGAACTCTTGTGCATCTGGGGCCAATAAAAGTGGGCAGCCAGCCTCTCAAAGGTCTTGGTCTGCCCCAGATGTCCTGCCAATGGAATGTCATGAGCCAACCCCAGTAGGAAGGTTCTGAAGCACTCGGGTACCACCAGCACACGCGCTGACCCTGGCTCAGCAACCTTAGGCTCACTATACAGGAGACTGTTCTCCCAATAAATCAGATGTGAACCAGACATGTCACCTTCTGCCTGGGCTGCAGCCTGTCGCCGCATACCCTCAAGAGAGGGGCAAACTCTCTGCTGCTCACAAAATTCCTCCCTGGTGGGTCCCCCTTCCTGCTGCCAATGGGTCAGCTCAGGCAGGTCCCCCAGTTCGGTGATCTGCTCCCCGGTAGGCTCCAGGGCATCCCCCTCAGGGTCTGCTTCTTCCTGGGCCGTGGGAACCAAGGGGCCGGCTTCCCGCGCCCCTTGCCCCTTCTCTCTAAGGCAGGGATCTGGGCCCTACTCTCAGGCTCCAGATCCTTCTCAACACCCTCCTTGGCTGCCATGGACCGCGTGGTAGCACACGCCCACTCAGGCAGACCCAACATCTCTAAGTGAGCCTTCCTCTCCACCGTAGCCCACGGGGAGTCCTCTAAATCATTGCCCAGCAGACAGTCTACAGGCATGGCGGGCCTCACAGCTACCTGAAGAGTTCCTGAGACCCCCCACTCAAAGGGAACCTGAGCCACCTCACATTGGCTCTCTGAGTTGTCGGCGGACACTACTGGGTAGAATGCATGGGGGACAACCTGCTCTTTGGACACCAACCGGGAGCTGACAGCAGTTACACTGGCCCCTGTGTCTCTTAGAGCCTCCACCCTATGGCCATTGATGGTCACCCACTGCCTGTATTTTTTAGTGTTAGCAGGCAGTGCAGGCTTGGGGACCATCTCAAAGTCCCCTAATGAGACAAGGGTCAATTCTACGGGATCCCACCCCTCTTGGGCACCCATCTCCTCCTCTCCCAGGGCTACACTAGCAATCTGGCGGGGTGGTGCACGGGGGTGCACTGGCCCCCTTTGGGGGCACTGGGGATCAAAATATCTGTGGCCCACTTGACCACAGTTGTAACACGTGGGGGCCCCTGGGAACAGGCCTACCTGGTGGGGCCCGGTCCTCCTTTCTTGGGGGGCTGGGACACCACTGCTGGGTTCCCTGGGGATTACTTTGGGGCCCTCGGGGAACTCCCTCTGTTGACCCTTGTCCCCCACTCCTCTGCTGGGGACCCTGCCCACCTTTGGCGACGTCTCCCACTGGACCCTTGCGGACCCGGGTGCTCACCCAGCGGTCCGCCTCCTCAGCAAGCTTTCTAGGGTTAGTCAGCTTGCAATCAATTAGGTGCTGGAGTAGCTCAGGAACACAATTGCTAGATAAATGCTCCCATGCAATCAAATCATAAAACTGTGCAAAAGTTTCTACTTTGCTACCTCTTACCCAGCGTTCCATGGCTCTGCAAAAAAGGACACATATTCAACCCACGTGGTACCCTCTAGCTTCTTACAGACCCTAAACCTCTGTCTATACATCTCAGGGGTCAAACCATAGCGGGTCACCAACGCTTCCTTCATGTGGGCGTAAACCATCCTACTTTCTGGGGGCAGGTCCAACAAGGTATCCCTCCCCTCACTCACAAAGCGTCCCCACAACCCTGCTCCCCAATCCTTCTCAGGGACCCGGTGGGACACCATGGCTACTTCATAAGCGGCAAACCATTGCCCAATATCTTCACTTTTGTGGAAATCTTTAATAACCTCCTTGGGTATATACACCCTACTCTCAGGGTGCACTACAGGTACGCTGCCACCAGAGGGGGAGATTTCCATGCTCTTAGCTTTAATCTCCAACTCCCTCAATACTCTCTCATGCTCAAGCTTCATCCTCATAATCTCAATTTCTAACTTCTTGTTCTCTAGGTCCCGGTGACCAGCCATTTTAAGCTTAGCCATCTCCATATTATGCCGCCTATCTCTCTCCCTGTCCTCCAGCTCTTCTGGGGACAGACCCTTAGCGGACACACTAGAGCCCGGGTTGGAAAGGGCTGGGTCTCCTACTAAGTCTACTACATCGCCCTGCTGCTCTCCTCCCTCCACAAGCTCTCCTAGATCCTTAGGGGCATCCCTGGCTTCTAGCCAGGCCTTCAGCGCCTTGTAATACTCCTCCCTCCTAGTGAGACCTGTGATAGGGACTGTGAATTGCTTGCAAAAATATTTGAGCTGCTTGGCATTGTAGGTTTCTATTTTCTCTTCTTCCCAGGAGAGATCTTCTGAGGCATTGGATCTGGGCTTGCCCATTGTAGAAATAACTGGCAATATCAATAAAGGACAGAAGAAAACTTCTCAAAAATGTAAGCGGGTGAAAAATCACCGGCAATATCAATCACAATATAGGATCCTAAAAATTCTCAGAAATGTGCGTGGGTGAAAAATCACCAGCAATATCAATCACAATAGGGGATCAAAAACTTTCAATAAATGTGCGCGGGTGAAAAATCACCGGCAATATCAATCACAATACAGGATCCCAAAAACTCTCAGAAATGTGCGTGGGTGAAAAATCACCAGCAATATCAATCACAATAGGGGATCAAAAACTTTCAATAAATGGGCGCGGGTGAAAAATCACCGGCAATATCAATCACAATATAGGATCCCAAAAACTCTCAGAAAATGCGCGCGGGTGAAAAATCACCGGCAATATCAATCACAATATAGAAGCAAAAAAACAATTCTCAAAAAAATGTATGCGGTACGTTATGGTCTGCACTCATTAGTAGTGTACACTATAATTACTGTATGCGATCATAAATGCAAGTCCAGATCCTCACCGCTGACCACCAATGTTAGAAATGGGGGTCTCTAGTTGGCAATGGCGGGCCACTGTCCAAGTAGGGACCCTTCTTCCTAAGTCAGAGTGAGAGGGCTACCCTCTTTAATACCCCTGCTCAACCCTGTGGTAACGTAGCACGAGCAGGTAGGCTTATCTCAGAGGCAGGGTGTGAAGCATTTATGATCATACACAGTAACACAATGAGGAACACTACAAAGGGACACCACACAAGTAGTTATTATAAAAAATAAGTATCTTTATATAAAGGCAGATTTATCACAAGACCAATAACTGTAAAAGCCACAATACTGTCAAAAATAGGATAGCTGTTGAAGGTCTGTCAAAAATAGTTCAAAGGTTGCAAAAATAAGGTTCAAGTTCAAAGCAGTGGTCTCTGCGACCCTTTCTTTCACAAAGTACCTGGGTTTAGTTGCAAAACCAACAAAGTGTCGCAAAGAAGCTGTAGCGGTGATTCTCGGCACGCGAGGCCGGCGATGCGTTGAAATCCTTGCCGCAAGGGAGGATGATGCGCCGATCTGCGGGATGCGTGCGGAGACGATGCGACAAACTTCTGCACGCTGGACCACCGATGCGATGACTTTCTTGCCGCGTGGGAGAAGTCGATGCGGTGATCCTGTTGCGCTGTGCGATCGTGTTGCGATGCGAAGACAAGACGCTCCGCGAGGGAGCGACGAAATTCGGTGTGATGCGATCAAAGTGGCGAACGCACGGCGTCCGCACTGCGGTGTCTCGAAGCGATGATTTCTGTCAGGGTTGCGAGTGCGCGGCGACAGCAGCGCGATGATCTTTCCAGCGCGTCTCGGCTGCAGCGGCTCGCAACGGGGCGTCAGCGATGGTTTCGGGTTGCGGGCCCTCGGCGGCAGCAGCGCGATGATTTTCCCAGCGCTCTCGACTGCAGCGGCCCGCAAAGATGCGTTAGCGTCGATCTCTTACCCTCTTCTCTCTGATGCAAACTAGAGGCCCTGGAACTCACAGGAGCCTCCTCAGCAGATAGCAGTCCTCGCAGGGAGGAAGCAGGAGGTTGGTGGTGGAGTCTGTTGTGCCTGAGACTCCAGCAGGAGGCTAGCTCTTTTCCTAGCCCTTGGGTGATTGCTGTACAAAAATAAAAGTTCTCTCAATAGTTCCTTTTCCTCTTCTTCAAGGTCCAGTGGTCACTGCTGCAGGCCAGTGCAAGAAACAACACACAAGCACAAGGACAGTCACTTCCTGCAGATTCCTCCAGTGGCACGGACAGAGTTTCCTCTCCAGATCCAAAAGCAATACAAAAGTAGGGGTTTGAGCACAGATATTTATACCCCAAAAGCCTTTGATCCTTGAAGCTACCAGTCCCTGAACCTAGCCAGAACCAGTTCTGCTCAGGCCTGGAGCACTTTGTTTACCAGGCTGCATCCTTCCTTTCAGAAAGAGGGGTCTGCTAGCAGACACACAGTGGGAGGTGGAGCCAGCATTCACCTTGCCAGGCACAGCCCTATTCAGATCAAAGAGCCACCCTTCCCCACACTCTAAATGCAGATCTCTCTATTCCACCAAGGTCTGACTCAGCCTGTCCTGCCCCTCTAAAACCAGACAGCCAATACACATAACGGCAGAGCACACTGGAAGGCTTAGGCAAGAAAATACCTACTTTCTAAAAGTGGTATTTTCAAACACAGAATATAAAAATAAACTTCACTAAAAGGTGTATTTTAATATTCTGAGCTCAGGCATACTAAATTCGTTTTTCTACCATGTCCCTGGGGTCAGTTAGGACTATAGCATGTAATAGTCAAACTGCCCATTCTAGCCTATGAGGAACAGGTAGCCTTACAGTAGTGAAAAACGAAATGGTGCATAATTCACTACCAGGACATGCTACACACACCCAGGCATGTCCTACCTTACACATACAATGCACCCTACCCGAGGGGCGACTTACAGGATGCCAAGGGAAGGTTCAGGGGCTGGGAAGTGGTTGCACTTCACAGCCAAGATGGCAGTTCTGGACTGCACACAGACACTGCAGTGGCAGGTCTGAGACACACTTTACAAGCTGCTTCTGTGGGTGGCACACATCAGTGCTGCAGGCCCACCAGCAGCATTTGGTTTACCAGCCCTGGGCACACATAGGCCACACTACTAGGGACTAACAGGTAAACCAAATAAGCCAATCAGGGATATACCAATTCACATAGACATATTTATACAGGGAGCATTCGCGCTGTGACACTGAATGGCAGTGGCACAGCGCCCAGAGCATCTAACACCAGTAAAACAGAGGAGACAACAGCGAAAAATGGAAGGGAGACCCACGCCAATGGTGCCAGGTCTAACAGGCTGCCCTACTGTTTAGGTAGGCAGGCTGGCACTCTTGCAGGAGAGGGGAACCAGTTATCAAACTGGTTTTCCAGGGACATGCCCTCTTGGCTGTGACACCTCTGAGCTTTGTATGCCAAGAGAGGGGTCCTGCAATATTGTGAGTGGGCAGAAAGGTCCATCCTGGGATGGCCAGAAGCCACACTTCGCAGGAAGAGGTCATTGGGAGGGATACTGGTAGCCCTTTGGCACCAACAACATCCTACCCTGATGACATTTTCTGAGCATAAAAAGGGCACCCCTGGCACTCAGATCTCCACTGGACTGGAAGAAGAGCTAAGAAGAACTAGCCTGCTGCAACAAGCACTCGGCAAAGAGAGGCTGTACTGACGTGGTCTACACCCGCTGAACCTGGTGTATAGCAAAGGAGACGGGACTGTGCCTACTGTGTCCTGTTCGCGGAGAAGTCGTTTCCAGACCTAAGCCGAAGCAAGAGATTCTAAGAGTCTGTTGGCAGCACAGGGCCATAACAGTCAACGAAGCCTGCTGGGGCAAGTTGGTAGCCCAGATCTTCGCATTGCTGCCACCAGTCACCATGCGGCACCAGAGACCAGGACCCAATGCTCAAAGTTGCACCCGAATCGGCTGGACCCAGGAGAGTCAGAATGGGGCTTGGTCGCCCAGAAGACGAGATATCACCTGGAAGAGGATCTGACTGTAACCACAATATCAGGTGACTAGACTTCTACCAGAACCGAGAGGACTTCGAGAGACTTCAACTCCTACAGCCAGGACCGCCTCACCCTGCCATGGACCAAGAAGTAACTGCAGCAAGACCACCGTCGACGGCATCGCATTCACAGCATTCTTGATCATCTTCAGCATCCTGTGTCCCTTTCAACAGGACCACTGCCATAGGAGTCTATGGCAAGGAGATTTAAAAACATACCTGGAACTCACTGTGGACTGCTTCTTCCTTCGAGGTAACTGTTACTGTGGACCTTGCTGGTCCCTCTGACTGGCTCCCTGCTGGAGTTGGTCGCCTACAGTGACTTAAAGTAACTGAATTGAAACTTACCCAAATTCTTCTTTAAAAAGTTTCTAAGTGTCAAATTCGTAGCATCTACCAATGCTTATTCATGGTTAACTGAAAAAGTGCATATTTACGATACCTTGTAAGTGCTGTTTCTCCAGGACCCTTTGGTGGAACTTTCTCATTTTGGTATCTAAAATACATAAAAAATACTGTCTATTTTTATTATAAATTGGTGTCGAATTTGAGCGTCTCATGTATTTCTTCAATTGCTTTGGTGCTGTTTAAATGCTTTACACTGGTTCTTTTGTTTAAGCCGGACTGCTCAGAGCCACAGCTACCAAGGGTTGAGCTAAGGTTTAACAAACAAACACAGACTGGTCCTTAAGAGGCTGGTAAGTGTATTACACAGCGATGTTGCAAAACCACACCATATAATACACCCCATTTTCTCACAAGTATCACTAATTTCAATATCCTGAAAATCATTATTACTAAAATTGTGAAGTAGAGTTTCTATGGCCAATAAAACCAGAGGACAGCCCTATCTAGTTTCGCCATATAACTTAACGGGAGCAGGTATTGCATGTTTCTTGAATTAAATCATGCTGATAGTTAAAAATAGTACACTTTCAAGTTAATAATGGCGTTATCATTATATTTGCCATTTGTTTGATTAGTGGCTAATCAAAAAAAACAATCTGTGGTGCTAGTGTGAGGGTCATGTAAGTCTAAAGGTATTGGATCTTAGACTCTCAATGTGACCACACTAGCGACAATCCTCAGATAAAAAAGGAGAGATATTACAGAAGAATGAAAAAAAATAGCTAAGGGCACATATTCTAAACTTAAACTGGATAATAACTTTGGGGCAAGAGTTATTTAGCTACAATTTTTCTATAAACATTTTCCTGAATAATCCTTTTCCACAGATATAAAACATTTTGTGATGATCAATTGGAATAAAAAGGATAATCCACGCAACACAAACCATATTTGGCTTTTTAGGTCTCGCCTACGCAGCACGCATGCGCTGCATAGGAGGGCCTTTAGCCGTTGCTCTGCTCATTTTCAAGCACACACTCGTGCTTGTGGCGGCATCCACCTTGCGGGAGCAAGCAGCGGCGCACCACAAGCACGAGTGCAGTGCTTGAAAATGAGCAAACTGCTCTCCCAAGCGCGCACGCGCACCACTCGTGGGCTCCATTTCCATTAACGCGCGCACCAAGCTCCATTTCCATTAAATGTCCCTGCTCTCGGCTGCACTCCCCCCCACCACTCCCACTTCGCGCACCACTCACAGGCTCCATTTCCATTAAATGTCCCTGCTCTCGGCCGCACTCCCCCCACCCCTCCCACTTGTTTGAATCTGGGTGTCTATGCCTGTGTGAAAAGATGCACTCCGTATACATGTGTGCCTCAGTTCTGTCGTCTGTGACTACACGTTGAAGTGTATTTGTCCAAGTGTGCGCGTGAGTCTGTGTGTGTGTGTGTGTGTGTGTGCTTTTGTTTGGCTGTGTGCGTTTCAAAAAGTTAAACCAGTTATTACCTTCAACAACATTTCATGTTGCCTATGGGGGCTGGGCAGCATTCGGACACCATGGCACTTTGTCACTTTACATGCATAATCCGCTCAGAAAACTTATGCAAACAGAGCAGCGATTATTTTGTAATGTATTCTTTACTAATTTGCTGCTAATTTCACAGTCTTCATGCAACCTGACTAATTTCCTTTAACCAACTTGGTAATTGCTTGTTTTATTTTCTGAAATAAAGGACCTGTTTATGTACAAGGTCACTTTATTAGGATGAGTTGTTTCAGTAAAACATTCTAGTAACTCAACTGGTATTTGTGCATCACCTTTGCACTCTGATTAATTAAAAATTCGCGCAGTTTTTAACACATACTAATCACGTGCAGTTTTTAACGCATTTTTAATGCTGACGGTCCAAGACTGCTATGTTTATAAGGTTTTTCTTTTAGCATTTTGGATGTTGCTTATGGATTAGTATTTGTATATAAAACAGATCTTCATATTTGCTTCGTTTGTTTAAAGTAATGGTTTTAATCAACCATAATAAATTCTCACTCACGTGCTCCATTTCCATTAAATGTCCCTGCTCTCGGCCGCACTCCCCCCACTTGTTTGAATCTGGGTGTCTATGCCTGCGTGAAAAGATGCACTTCGTATACATGTGTGCCTCAGTTCTGTCGTCTGTGACTACACGTTGAAGTGTATTTGTCCAAGTGTGCGCGTGAGTCTGTGTGTGCTTTTGTTTGGCTGTGTGCGTTTGTGTGTCTGATTTTTAGTGTGTGTTTCCACAAACCTCTCTTCAGTCTGTTCTCCCAGACAGACATTTTAAAATTCGTGACATGGCTCATAAGGTCTGTGATCATGTTATATTTTCATTACTGTACTGATGTGGTGTTCTGACTGCATGAGCCCTGTAGAAATCCAAGAACATTTTATATTTTATTTTTATTACTTTTTGTAACTCATTCGTGTGCTTTCAACACACGATGGTATATTGAGCTTAGCAATTACTCAGAGCACCATTTTTATGCAAAAGGATTGTAATTGGTAGTTACATTTAAATAAGCAGTTGAACAAAAAAAAAATCAGTTTCCTCAGCGTAAATTAATTCTGATGTTTATTTTTTATATCAATAATAGATAACAGCTTGATGTGAATGTGTTTGTTTCCTGGCAGTATTTTCCAATAAGAGTCAAAACAAAATTATTGTCATTCTTACAAGGGGTGAGCGAAATTCATATAATTATGGGAAATTTCAGAAACATTATGCAATATTACTCACAATTGAGAGAAATACAAATCTGTCATTTCTCACTATATTTTTGACAGAAGGACACATTTTGCCCCAAAAAAACATGAAAAACAAAATTGTTGCGAACAACAGCAGCTTGTGTTCTGGTTGCTTGCATTGTTCCCATAAAGCTATAGAGCTATCGTTTTGCCAGGAACAGTAGCGTAATTATGCAACATGGCTTAATGGCATCGTTCTGGGAATTTTGCGTAAGCTGCATGATGTTCAATTCTGGGAATTTTGCTGGCATAATTAACATTTCACCAAGGCCCAATTTTCACTTTAAGCCCACTCCTAATACATCCAAGAAAGGTTAATGGAGGGTAGACAGGCGCTACTCTGGGCCCTTCGTTGATACAAAGCTGATGCTGTCATTGGGGTTATAACAAGGTAAGGCCTTCCTCCACTGCTGTGTCCTCGAGTGTGAGTCTGTGACAGTGTGAATTGAGAGCACAGAGAACAAGAATTTGCAGTGCAATAGGTCTCGCATTTACGCAAGCTTGAGCTCTTGGCATTGTAAATGACAATGCCTTCTATTTATGTTTTAAATAACAAAACATAAATAAAAGGTATTGTCATTTACAATGCCACTAGCTCAAACTTGTGTAAATGCGAGACCTATTGCACAGATATAAAACATTTTGTGATGATTAATTGGAACAAAAAGATAATCCACGCAACACAAACCATATTTGGCTTTTTTTCCTTTAGCTACTGAAAACAAACGGTTTGCCAAAATATTGTTACAGGAACTACCTGCTCCAAGAAGAACAGGCTCGACCCCCTCCAGACAAGAACACAAGCATCTTCAGGCCAGTTTTAGCCTACGCAGGCCTGATCAGTGAGGTACAGCTTGAGTCCTCTATCGGAGTGATCACAGGACTGGGGTCTGGGTGTAACCATTGCACTTAGGGCATGAATAGCAACAAACAAGGTGATGGAAGGAATGCTTGAATTAATCACAGCCTTTGGCAGTTGTTCTGGCTGCATTCCAGTCCATCGTATTCGCTCACTATGCCAGACAGAGATGAGCCATTTGAAAACCACTCATGATCCTGCTCCAAAAGAAACAGTACAGTCCAGACTGCCAGGGAATATTTGTCAGCAGCAACACTCGATGTGATCTAAGGCAGCGAAGTTTTAGTAATAGCTTATGTCAGTGACATCTTATTGGTTTAATTCAGCTTGATTTGTGTACCAACAGCAGTTCAAATAAATAAGCACTGGCGAAGCCAATAGATCTTGCCTTTAAAAGGTGAGGGCCTCCTTATTGGCCTTGATAATGCATGCTTGGCAATGGTGCTCCAATGCACCTTCTTTTGAATTTTTAATTTACTATTCAAAAATGCATTGGACATGTTGGAACAGTAATTTCAAAATGGCGACATGACCACCACTGCCTTTAGAACATACAGCACCCATCTTCAAATACTTTATTTTTTTTTATTAACAAAAGTGTATTCAAAGATGGCCACTGTTAGTGCATGCATCTGCAACTAGATGCATTTGTGGCCATTTTTAAAATTTTGACTTTATCAATTAAAGATGGCTGGAAGTCATTTTAGAATGGAAAATTAAAAATAAAGAGCACTGGAGAGCCAAAAAAAAAAAAAGAAAAAAAAAAAGAAGAAGAAAGTGGGCAGACCGGTAGCACATTGCAGCTGTTGCGTGTTCAGAAACAAAAGTAGGGGGAGCAGGAAGGGTAGGAGCAAATGAGCATAGGGAAGCAGCTAGTGGGCAAATGACACCTGGGTGTTGGAGGGAATGTAATGTTAAAGTGTAACAAATGGGGCTGAGGCAGCAACGGATAAGCACGGGTGGTGGTGAGAAGTAAAGCTAGAAAGAAAGTGGAGCTGTGAGTGGATCAAAAAGGAGATGTAAAGCCCCTTCAAGTCAGCACTGGAAGCATAAGCTCATCCAACCGGATGCAAAGTAAAGCATTAATAGTTATGGGGCAGGAAAAATAGACCAGGGAAGAATGACATTGATTAAGGAACAGGGAATGAAGATAGACAAGAAAACCACCTGGGTCTAAGCAAGGGCTTCACCCTAAGCACTGTATTGCACATTATAACCAAATAATGTCTGAAATTATTCATACCCATTTGCTAAGAATTAGTACAGCGCAATTTTGACTACACCAGTACATGTCACAATTACATAACAAACGTGCACTTAGCATGTTACGTGTGGTCTAACAATATTAAAATAAGTGTTGCTCTTGACATGGTTACTAAAGTGCATTTAGATATTAACAAACCATCCTTACTTAGTAGATATGTACTCACTATAAAAACGAGTTCGATTTACATAGTGCGTGCCTTAACACATTAAAGGACATGAACTGTTTAGATGACTGAATAGAAACCATCCTCACTTATGTAGAATGTGATTACTCTAGAAACGGCAAACGTTTATGTAATGTGTGCACTAATGTTTCATATGTTGCCTTCAAATGTAGTTCTTAGACATACTTAGACATGATGATCAAAAGACTTTACTGTATGCCACATGTAATATGAATTTAATGTACTGACATTTTACATTTGTGTTTAAATGTGCACACGCATATTAAGGATTACGTTACTTACCCAGTAAGCATCTGTTCTTGGCATGTAGAGCTGTAGATTTACATGCTTTGCATACTCCTACCATCTAGTGTTAGGTCCAGATGTTTGCAAGTTGTTTTTCTTCAAAGAAGTCTTTCCAGTCACAAGGTAAGGTGACTCCTCCTTTCGGTGATAGTGTGCATGGGCATCTACTCCATTGTTAGATTGTCTTCCTGCAAGAGGGTGAAAATGGAGTGAGTGAGTGTAGTAAAGAGGGGTGAGAATGGAGTGAGTGTAGTAAAGAGATGTCCATGCGTATACAATGTAAATAAGGAGAACTGCAACAACTACAGGTGACCACAGAGGTGGGAGGGCGCATGTGAATCAAACAGCTGTACATGCCAAGAACAGATGCTTAGTGGGTAAGTAACATAATCCGTTCGAGGCATGTGTGCTGTAGATACACATGCTTTGCATAGACTATAGCGGTGGCTAACCAGTAGATGCTGCAGTTGTTTGAAAAAGTGTCTATAGCACTGCTTGCTCTACATTGGCTTGTTGGCGTGCTAATACATCCACACAATAGTGTTTGGTAAATGTGTGTGGTGTAGACCATGTTACTGCCTTACATATGTCAGCTATAGGAATGTTACCTAAAAAGGCCATAGATGCTCCTAGTGGAATGCGCTCTAGGGGGTATAGACAAAGTTCTTTTTGCTTTTGTATAGCAAGTTTGAATGTATTTAACAATCCATCTTGAAATGCCAGATTTAGTGATAGGATTGCCCTTGTGAGGTGGTGCAAATGCGACAAACAGTTGCTTTGTTTTACGAAAATCTTTTGTCATTTCGATATAATACAATAACACTCTTCTGACATCAAGTGTGTGAAGAGCTCGTTCTGCTACAGAATCAGGTTGAGGGAAGAACACAGTTAACTCAACTGATTGGTTAAGATGAAAAGCAGAAACTACTTTAGGGATGAATTTTGGGTTGGTGCGAAGAACTATCCCATCTTTATGAAGCTGAAAGAAGGGTTCTTCTAAGGTTAATGCCTGAAGCTCACCAACTCTCCTTAATGAAGTGATTGCAATGAGGAAGGCAACCTTCCATGAAAGACACTGTAAAGGACAATTGTATAATGGTTCAAAAGGTGGACCTATGAGTCTTGTAAGTACAATGTTGAGATTCCATACTGGTGCCGGAGGTATACTGGGTGGTATTACTCTTTTTAAGCCTTCCATAAAGCCTTTAATCACAGGGATTTTGAACAAAGATAAATGCTGTCTGTTTTGCAGATATGCAACCACTGCTTCAAGGTGCAATCGAGTAGATGTGTAATCTAAATTAAATTGCTGTAGGTGTAGAAGGTAACAAACAATGTTTTGAACAGAAGCATCCAGAGGATTAATCTTGTTGTTATTACAATAAATAACAAATTGTTTCCATCTGGCTGCCTAACAAGCTCTGGTAGTGGGCTTTCTTGCTTCTTTTAGAATAGTCATACAGTTTGGTGGCAAATTTAAGTATCCAAACTCTAGGACTTCAGGAGCCAAATCGCTAAGTTGAGCTCCTTGGGGTTTAGGTGTCTGATTTCTCCATGGTTCTGAGTGAGAAGGCTGGAATTGAGGTGTAGCTTTTGATGTGGAACTACTGAGAGTTCACGAAGTGTGGTGTACCATGGTTGACGGGCCCATGTGGGAGCTATCAAAATCAGTGTGAGCGATGTTTGTCTGAGCTTTCGAACCAGAAAAGGAGGGAGTGGGAGAGGCGGAAAAGCGTAGGCAAATATCTTTGACCAATTGATCCAGAGGGCATTGCCTTTGCAGTGAGGGTGTGGGAACCTGCAGGCGAAGTTTGGGCATTTTGCGTTGTCCACTGTGGCAAACAGATCTATTTGTGGGAATCCCCATTTTTGAAAGTATGGAAAGAGAACTTGGGGATGAAGTTCCCACTTGTGTATTTGCTGTCTACTTCTGTTGAGGAGATCGGCAATTTGATTGTTGACTCCTGGAAGGTGTTCTGCCAGAAGATGAATTTTGTGATTAATTGCCCAGCTCGAGATGGTTTGAGGGAGGGGTGACAGCTTGAGAGAGTGTGTTCCCCCTTATTTTTGTATATAGTACATGGCTGTCATGTTGTCCGTGCAGACTAGGACACCTTTGCCTATGAGATGAGACTGAAAAGCTTGGAGTGCTAGAAATACTGCTAGAAGCTCTAGATAGTTGATGTGGGGACGTTTGTGCTTGTTGTCCCAGAGACCTTGAATTATGTAGCTGTGGAGATGGGCACCCCAACCTGTGAGGAATGCGTCTGCTGTTAGCACGATCTGTTGAACAGGGTCGATGAAAGGCAGCCCTTTTGTGGGTTCCACCACTGCAGAGAGCGATGGGTGCGGTGGTCTACCAACACTAGATCTGTCAATTGACCCTGTGACTGATTCCACTGACGTGCTAAGCATTCTTGTAGAGGACGCATATGTAGTCTTGTATGAGGCACTATTGCAATGCATGAGGCCATCATTCCTAGCAGTTGCATAACGGTTTTGGCTGGCAAGGTTTGATTGGCTTGAAACTGTAATAGTTTCAATTTTGTGAATTCTGGCTGTACCGGGAGAGTCTAGAGTGTGAGTGTTGAGAGTCGCTCCCAGATAAGATTGTATTTGTAAAGGCTGTAGATGAGACTTTTGCATGTGGACGGTGAAGCCCAATTGGTGCAGTAGGTTTAGCGTGGTTGGAGTGTGTTGTAAACACTTTTGGTGTGTCCTGGCTTTGATGAGCCAGTCGTCTAAGTATGGGAAGACATGAATTTGTTGTCTTCTGAGATGAGTTGTCACTACTGCTAGACATTTGGTAAAGACTCTGGAAGCAAGTTACTCTGAATGGGAGTACTTTGAACTGATAGTGTCTGCCTGCTATCAGAAATCTGAGATATTTCCGATGAACTGGATGGACTGGAATGTGGAATGAGTCTTTTAAATCTAGTGTGGACATAAAATCGCCTTGCTACAGAAGTGGAAGCACCTGTTGAACCGTTACCATATGGAAATGTTCTGACAGTATGTACTGGTTTAACTGTCTGAGATCCAAAATTGGTCTCAAGGAGCCGTCCTTTTTGGGGATTAGAAAGTAGAGTTAACCCCTGAACCTTGGTACTGTAATGGAACTGGTTCTATGGCTCCCTTTTTCAAGAGAGATTGCACCTCTTGTTCGAGTAACTGTAAGTGGTCTAATGACAGTTTGTGAGTGAGAGGTGGAATATTTGGAATATTGGTGGTAAGCTCCAGGCAATAGCCATGTCAGATAAGATCCATCATCCATTAGTCAGAAGTTATGGATTGCAAAATAGGGAGAAATTGTTGAAATCTTTCCCCGACAGGTGTTAAATAAATCGGGGGAGGGGGGAAGAGATATGGGCAAGTCACTGTTTGTTGGGAGAAGGGGAGTTACGCACTGAGGCACCTCTACCCCCAACTTTGGAATTATTCCCTCTATACCCTCCTCTATAAAAACCTCTAGAGGGAGAGGATTGGTTGTTGCTTTTATAATAGGAAGCATGCGGGTCTAAGGATGTGGTCTTGGACCCTCCTCTGTGAAAGGAGCGACGAAAGGAACCTCTATTTGATGGGGACTGGCGTGCTCCCATGGACTTTGCCACTTTTGTGTCCTTTTTCATTTTTTTTTTAAAGCCTGATCAACTTCAGGACCAAACAAGTGTTGCTTATCAAAAGGGGTGTTTAAAACGGACTGCTGAAGCTAGTTTAAACCCCGAAATCCTAAGCCATGCATGCCTTCTGAGGAGAACGCTAGCCGCAGTGTCAGCAGCATCTAGAGCACATTTTATAAAAGAGTTAGAAATGAGTTTGCCCTCCTGAACTAACTCTTGTGCTTTGCTTTTGTGTCGGTTGGAAGATATTGGAGCAATTGCTCCATCTTATCCCAGTATGCCGTCGTACCTAGCTAGTTGGCCCTGTGCGTTTGTGATGCGCCAGTGGTTAGTGGCTTGAGCGGCCACTCGCTTCCCCAAGGCATCTATAAGTTTAGATTCTTTGTCTGGGGGAGGTGCATCACCAGAGGTTTGGGAATTAGCGCTTTTGCGAGCATTGGACACTACTAGGGAGTCGAGAGGTAATTGTCCTTTGATAAACACAGGATCAGATGGAGAAGGTTTATACTTTATCGACTGGGAGTTAAAATACGTGCTCGCACAGGGCCTTTGAAGATGTCATCTGCATGCCTCATCATGCCCTTTAGCATAGGGAGTGTTTGACTTGACCTGTGTGTGAACCCAAGTGTCTCAAATAAAAAGTCTTCTTCTAAGGACTCTATGTAAGGCCACCCCATGATGCTCTGCTGCTCTAGCAATAAGGTCTTGATAAGGCACATTATCATCTGGTGGTGATGGCTTTGTGGGGTAAAGGTCTGGGTCAGTATCCCCTGGAGGGTCAAAGGTGTAATCATTCCATGGGTCTACAGGTAAATGAGTGTCTTCTTCATCAATATCATCCCCTTCAGGCTGTGTATGTGGAGATCCCTGAGGTGTTGTGTAAGGGATCTTGAATTGGTAAATGTGGAGAAGATGGTGGAGGTGGAGGGGATTGCTGGGCAGGGTAAGCAGGACTGGTAGCCAAGTCCTTTTTCTTCTTCAGAGGGATTTTATCTGCAGGGTCCTCTGAAGGAAGTCAGCGTCTGACTAGTGTTTTGGTAGAAATATGTCCTGTATCAGGATGGATATAAATCTTTTTCGGTTTAGGATCCAATTTAGCCTTAAGAACGTCTAAAATTGGTTTGGGAGGCTCGGAGAGGCTGTCCTTTGATTTTGGCGCCGAAATAGATTTGCTTTTGGGAGCGGAAGATTTCGGCTCCGAAGCATGTTTTTGTTTCGGAGCAGAGGGTTTCGGCTCCGAACCAGATTTGTCCATGGAACCGGAGGGCTTCGAACTGGATTTTGGCCGACTTGATCCCGAGCCGGAACTCTGGGACGGAGAAGGCCTCTTCTTCTGCCACCGACGCCTTGACCTCTTCATGCTTGGATTGTTCACCGAAGATATCCGGAGTGTGTTGAATGCTTTGACGTTGCATTTCTTGTCGTAGAGCCAGACGATCACGTAGAGTTTTCTTTGACCGAAACGACTTACAGGTGTCGCAGTCTTCCTCCTTGTGTTCCAGTGAGAGGCACAAGTTACAAACTTGAAGTAGGTCGGTGCGAGGGTACTTGGCGCGGCACCGAGGACAGAATTGGAATTGAGTTCGTTCCATCGGCGGAAGGGTGGACCGATGCGGCTTGGCCCAAGGGCCGCCCCCAATGTTTCCAACCGAAGATGGAGTGTTTCACCAATCGATTCGATAACCAGAGAACAGGAAAACGCGTACAGGAACAATGCAATTGAGGGTAGAGTGGATTGCGCACCGAGGGTAACCCAAAGAACGGTTTCGAACCGGAGCGCAGCAATACACGTCCGAACCAAATGGCGGAAAAAAACAATCTAACAATGGAGTCGATGTCCATGCACACTATCACCGAAAGGAGGAGTCACCTTACCTTGTGACTGGAAATACTTCTTCGAAGAAAAACAACTTGCAAACATCCTGACCCAACACTAGATGGCAGGAGTATGCAAAGCATGTGTATCTACAGCGCACATGCCTCGAGCCCGTGCTTAGCGCGGCTAAGTTGACATTTTAGGCCTACATTTTCATGCTGCATAAAATATTGTTTATCATTTTCTACTAACATGACTTTTCTTGCAGGCTTTCACACACATTGTTAGTTTGAGAATAGTTACATTACTGTACTAGTGATAGAGAGCGAGCCTGAGAAGATCTTGATAAAAGAACATGGATAACCAGAGTGTTAACTGAAAGGCCTATTCAGCAATTTTGCAACCTAACCTTAGTGTAAGAAGACGATGTTGTTCCCATGTCCAGTGTGGGATACTTTGGGAATGTTGCAGTCTGCAACATGAGAATGGAAGAGGACAATAGGACCTCTGATGATGTGAACAGAGGGGCTGTTATGTGAATGATGCTAGTGTAAATAATTGGAGTCTACACTGTCTGATGCTACCACGCTCTCCTTTGGACTTTGAGAGGTTTAGACCTCTTTGCTTCTTTTGATTTTCTTCAGTGTGGCTTAGGCGAACACTTACTTCCCTGACCCAAGAAGACTCTCGACCGAGCTTCTGCAATGCTGACACCTTCCTGCTTAATTTCCTGCCTTGTTTTGTGTTCCTTTATGGAATTTCTTGATTTTTTGAGATCCTTTAGAGCTGTGGAGCCATCCTGTTAGTTTGGATTTTACTTTGGGTTAATTAGACTCATTCATGCCTAGACAAGAAAACCTGAGACTCTTCTTTGAGCATCAAATACTTTTGCTACTCTTTTGTATTGCTGTGACTGAACTTCTTGTTTGCTTGATATTGGTTCACTTAAATGTCTTCAGGAGGTTGGGCTTCCCAGTGGTTATTCTGTATTTTTATAGCAGGATACTAGGAGATATGCATCTTAAATTGATTATTAATTGGTTATAAATCTTCTTAATCATAGGTACTGATTCCTGGTCCTTACTGTGTAGCCAAATGGGTTAAACTGTTAACTGAAATTGATTGATGTAATGTTAACTCCCATCACCTCTCAGTCGGGGAAAAAGGTCCATCTGAGGGCCATAGGTAAGAAAGTGGGTCCAGAGAGCGGCGCTGTATCAGAATAAATCTGTGCAACATACTCCGGAAGTTACGTACATTTCGAGTAACAAGCTGTACACTATGTATATCAGTGTAGTTGTGCTAAGCCGGGGTTGAATCAGGTGCTTCTACCATAAATACCCACATTCATATTTAAAGTCAACAAAAAGGTATCCTAGAGACAATAAACCATTGTGTACAAAGTTGAATGTTCACCTACAGCTTGCAAAGAAAAATCACAAATGTGGTGGTAGAATTTCAGTTTATTTAGCCATTTCTCTTCGTTTTCACGCCAATGTATAAAATCAAATATATTAATTTATATGGCAAACATTAGAACAAAACTTAACACATTGTGACCTGAAATGTTGCAGAAATGTTACTTAAGGCTATCTGATCATTAATACAAATGCATTACGACAGAAATGTAAGTCTGGATTTAGGTCTTGAGTGGACACTGGCTACAATACAGCAGAACCCCTCATTTGCTGTACAGCTTATTTCTCATTGTTAGGCACAGAATCATACTTTTAGACATAAATGCAGAGCATACTGTAGTAAAAAATGCCAACATGATAATGCTCAGTTAAGCCATTTTACAGAATTATGTGAATCATTTGTCTTTTCACTGAAAGCATGATTCAACATTTAAACACCAAAATGCAATTCTTTCAAAAGATTTTTAGACAAAACCTGTACGCCCAAGGATTGACAATTGACTTTATCCATCTGTCAAAGTGGGCTACTCTTGCAAAATGATCGAAATATAGAGAAAATAAGAGGATAACAAGTGTGTGACGGATTAAAAATACCCACAAAAAGTGGGGACGAGACTTGATATTCTTCACAGAAGAATGGCTAAATCTATGGGAGAACAGACATTACTGTGTTATGGCAGCTAATGTTTCTGAAAAAAAGCTTGCTTTATAAAATACATTTGCAAGAACCAATTACAATCTGTAAATTAAACATACATGTGAGCACGATTGCCAAATAATAAGATAACTCAATGATACAGTAGTGTTTATATTGATAGCACCTCAAATTGGATGCATGAGACAAATTCATACCAAAAGAGATCATGCCACTTTTTTGTTATGGTCAAAGACCAATGTGTCAATTGAGCAACAAACAGTAATTAGGCTAAATGGCGACACACCAAGGACACAGATCAGCATTAGACTGACAATTCAAAACATCGGGGTGAAGGCCCAACATTTTCACTGTGATCACATTGCTGAGCTTGCACAAAGAAACATGTGCATCCCTTACCCGCAATCTGTGGAGGCAAGAAATAGATGTTTGTGCTGCAATTTACAGGACACCTATTCGATGGAACATGTGAGCGGTGCTTATTGCTTTCCGTCTGTCATCAATGGAAAGTGGGATTGGTTGGATTGTAATGAAAATGCCACACCTATATATGAATTGGTGCTTCATCACTCTAGATCCATGCTCATCTGGGTACTTAGTCACTGACAGAGTCCCGCATCGCAAACAGACATTTGTGTGCCAGTAAGAAAAAACATGATTTACAGATATAATTAAATGCCTTATATGTAAGCAAGGCAAAGTCAGACTCTTACATATCACATAGTGATTTCAATTCTATGAATTATGAGAATATTAAAAATACAAGGAAAATATCAATCTCTGTAACATCGTGTAAAAGTAAAACATCTTAGAAAATGCAGTCATGATGTTCCATTTAATTTCACACAAAAATAACTACCAGTGCACGTTTCCCTGCTTGGTTACAGCTTTCTGTAACAGTTAAACAATAACAGACCTATACAACAATTGTAGGATTATTAACTTACACCGAGATATCTTTGCCAGCATAGTTTCAATGATCAGAGACAATTATATTAAACATCAAGTAACAAAATATTAACCCTTTCCCTTCTGTAAATGCCCTTAAAACAGGTCTACTAGAGTATGCTAATTCATGGAAAAATGAATTCCGTCAAGATGTTATGTATATATATACACACACACACACACACACACACACACAAACATCTCAAACAGGAAGCTTAAAAAACACTATCCACAGCCATAAATATTTTTATGCTAACCCAATCTTACATAATGAGACTGGATCCTAAATAACTTCTTGGGGCAAGGGCATGTATTCCTTATCACATTCTAGTATAGGTACTACTTTTCATGAAAGATATTCTGCTGTGAGGGACACCAACAGAAGGCTTTTTTGTTGAGAACTGCGACAGTGTGTGGCTGCGCTGGGTTTCAATGTGTTTTCATAACCACACCAATAACCTACGCTAATGTATTCGACCAACATAAATTATCTCAATGACATTACTTCTACACTGACTGCTACTTTTAATGTATTCATCTTGCTTTTAATATTAATTTGTGATAATATCCACACTTGATAAAATATTTGGTTATAGTGGGAACATGTTGAGTTTACAACTTTATTCTTTACTTTGCCTAAGACCGGCTTTACAAGGTACTCAAAAGTAGATGTACGCAGGGAAGGTTTAATTTAAAATATTTTGCTCTTTGTTTAATGACTCTGCTTGCCATTTGGTTCGAGCAGTCCACTTTCTATGGTTCTTGGATTATGGCATGGATAGACAATGTGAACTCTGCAGTAGATACACCTGTGATAATTATAGGCCTGCATGCAGGTAATTCATTTTTAATTGACGTCTGTCTCGAAAGTGATATTTCTTTAAAAGATAAAATATATAATAATTTGGTGGTCAGTAAACAGAATAATTTTTAAACACCTATTTCTACAGGAAAACAGACAAAGGCAGTGATAATTCTACATTAGCACATAGGTCCAGTAGGAATAAGTACCTAAACACAGGAATCAACATTTTCCTGTTACTCAACACAGAAGCAAAGTATTACAAGCAGAGAGCACATTTCTGTTTGTTTTTCACAGTATGAGAGATTAGTTTGAAACAAGTTTAATATGGAAAACCCTCTCATTGTTGCACTGTGCAACCAAACTTTCACAGATATGCAAGTTTTAGACATCATTACACAATTATATATTACATATATTTCAAATAATTGCAGCAGCCTGAAACCAGAGGACAATGCAATTTTTTTTTAAGCGCAGCTTACAAAATTCAGTTTAAAAATATTCTCTAAAAAGGCATCTTTTTTAATTGTGCAAAGTGATATTTCCTTACAAAAAAAAAAAAAGAGAAAAATACTAGATACGGTTTACTGTACAAACTCAGTAACATTGGTTAAAAAAAAAAAAGAAAAAAAAGGAAATCCTGGATCTTCTTTCACCACCTGGTCAAACTGCAATTTTTCCCTTTGTACTAGGCTCGGTTGTTTTGCTCAACTGATCCTCTGTGAAAGTGATGTATGAATACACAAGGCTTCCAGCAATGCTAGAAAGAAGTTTGCACAATAAATGTAAGTTGGGTGAGTTCAACAAGTTTAAAAAAGGCAAAACACAGTGAAGCACATTCACGTTTTAAAAGAATTGTTGAATCAGGTATTTAAAAAAACAAACAACAACAAAAAAACATACAACTCATTAGTTTACATCACATTAGAAACCATGTTCATACTAGAAGCTAGGCCCTATTTCCCCCCCCCCCATCTCTCAAACTTTCACCACTGGAAATGGTCAGCAGAAAAAAACATTTCAATTGTTCATTTATTAAAGCTGGCACTTCTTCAATCTTCAGTGTAGGTCTAAAACATGTTCTTATATGAACTAAAAACATTAAAATTTGCAATGGAAAGCACACCTAAATGTGTTAGTTGCAAAACTAAAGTTGTAACAGTAGCGACCAACTGCAGGAACCAAAACCATGCCAATAAATGTGTTCCTTGTTGACATACCACAGCATGTTTATTGCTAATATGTGCTTTCAGACTCATTAATGCCACACTAAGAATTAGAAAATGGAAATGTGTAAAAAACAAATGCCCCCGATGTGAGAAATGGACACGAAACGCTAATATCTAGAGCCACGCTAAAAACATCACCCAGACTGCTTACTATACATGTATGAACTGCAAAAGGTAAGAAATTCAGACGAAAAGCCCAAATCTAATCAAAGAACAATGGCATTGGCTGCGATATCCCACCCCCCAAAAAAATAAAAAAAAATAAAAAATCAAAAGCAGGCAGCCACTGTAGACAAACCTCGGGCAATATAGCCAATTTATGCCGGGTCTGATGGCTTAGTGGACTAATGCGTCCACTGTCGGGCCCGTGTGTGACCTCATGGTCACAGGTTCCAATCCTGGCGGGTTTACTCAGCCTTTTATCCTTCTGAGGTCGATAAATTGAGTGCCATTGAGTTGGGTAACAATAAACGTTGGTTATTCAGCGCCATAATACCCTTCTGGGTGAACGTGCACTTTACAAATACACGTCATGTTATGTATACACAACGACTGCTCAGCCAAACAATTTACAAAGACTTACTTTTTTAACTAATGTGTACATTGGTCAAAATTTTTACCTGATATTTAAACCAAGAAAATTGGTCCATGAGAAGATGTAGTCACCACCAAAAAACATTCCAATATACGTAATTAGTATATTCTGAAAGAGAAAGATGTAAAAACATCCCTAGTTAAGGCGGACACAAATTCAGAGAAACATAATAAAACTTCATGAATAGTTTTAAAGCTTGGTCTCAAGAGTTAATCTTCCAAATTGAAAAACAGTAGATACATTTATATAATAGCAAATTACCACAAATTATTTGTCAAGGATTGATTTACATTTGTCTCTCTCTAGCTCTCTCTCTGCAAACGCCAGGACACTCCTCCATTTATTTTGTAGTACTATATTCAACTGAACAACTTCTTGCAGGATCATCAGTAAAAACAGATGCAATCTTCAATCCTTGAATGAAATGGACGAAAAACATCCTTGTATTCTGATGCATCTAAACTCTAATGTATAGGAATGAGAGATTACTCTATAGGTAAAATCGGGAAACAAGGTCTAATTTCTTTGAAAAAATGGCCCTCATAGAAACTTTAATGGCCATCTACCGCAATAGCCCAGTGGCAATCAACATACAGAGTAGCTTCGTAAGCCTGCACCGCGGAGAGCCTGATGCTGCATTCCTCCAAATGGTCTGGGAGTGCCCAATTCCCGTCCCATTCTGGAGAACAGTGTTGGAAGCTTTGTCAATGGCTACAGAATGCCTATTGTCTGCATTCCCTACGACCTGTCTTTTGTGTTGGTTTCCCTGACCTAAAGCAGGGGTCGCCACAGCCAGGTCTGTGAGACGCCAGCTGACAATGGCCTGGAAAACACCGGAGGGTCCCAACATCCAGGCCTGGTTGGCGGAGCTTCGCAAAAGGGCTTCTTGCGAAAGTGCAGTGTTGAAATGAGAGGCAAACAGGGGATTGTGACCTGGGAACTGAGTGGAGGCTTGGACAGAAATACTGGCTGATCTTTCAAAAGTGGGAAGAGATGGACTATTAATTCGGCACATTACAGATTAGCCACAATGCCTACCGGTCTATGGATAATGTCTCATTAACACCCGCTCCGCTCATGCGGTTTCACCCCATACTAGAGGAGATCTAGTTCCTGAGAAATATGCATGACGAGGCATGCCTAATTCCCCTCCTTCCCCCCTCACAACACATATTCAATCACAAGGACTGTGACTCAATCCCTAGTATCTTCTATACTCCCACAGGGCTGGTTCATGTTTGCAAATATTGATTTTGTTCCTAGTTTAACTCACTGCAGTATTACCTGACCTTGCACATTGCATCGACCACCTCATTGCGCATGAAGGGTTCTAAATTATGACAATTATGCATGTGAATCTTTTTTTAACAAATTTTTATTGATTTTCCATATATAAACAACAACGTATTGTCTGAAGTATTCAACATAGTAACATTCCTTCCCTGTCTCAGACACCACATTAGTTACAAAGTACGAATAGAAGTCCGTCAATAGTTCGCTACACATTGTCCTGCCTCTCGAGTGCGTAGCACCCTTTGACTCCCTGCCACCCTCCAATATCCGCATGTTATGTCCCTCTTCCAGGTTTCAGGATTATACCACAGTTTGAGACATGGCATCGCACCACGTGAGCAGCATCCCTCAATATCGGACCCACTCTCCAGATATCTTCTCAGGTTTCTTCGGGTGACCTCTAGCTCCGTAGACCGTTTGTTCTAGGGCCATACATTTATCTACTCCCGTTCGCCACTCTGCCAGGGATGGGGTTTCTGTGGCCATTTAGTGTTTAGCAAATGTTTTTTTTTTGGCCAACACCAGTCTTGGCCATAGCAAGGCTCTTTTGTAGCAGATGCCCTCTACAGTGTCTGATGTGCAGGAGGACGAATTTGTGATCCCGGGAAAGAGACCATCCCAAGTTTCCCTTGAGGCATGCCGTCACATCCTCCCAGTATTGGGCTAAGACCGGGCATTTCCAACTCGTGTGTAAGAAGTCCCTAGGTTGTTTGGAGCAACAGAGGCAAAGTGAGGAGGTGACTGCTGTTATCGCCACAGCTTAGTTCGGGTAAGAAGTCCGATGGAGATATTTAAATAGTACGAGTCTGTATTGGGCAGCAATCGCTGATTACCTGGGGTAATTCAGGGCTTCGCACCAGTAGTCATCGTCCATTTGTCCCAAGTCGCATGACCATGCCTCCTTCTGTATGTGGATTGTGTCTGGCGTGTTTGTGACTAATGATTTGTAGATGGACAGTTTATAGTGGGTAGGTGGGTTTAAGAGTACCTGGGACTCCAGTGGAAAGAATTCTGCCAGATCCAATAAACCAGAGACGCAAGGCTCGAGTACATGTCTAATCCGGAGAAAGTGAACAAATTGGGTTTTGTGAAGCCCATACTCCCTTTGTAGATCAGCAAAGGATTTAATGGTGGTCCTGTTCATATCTCACAGTGAGAAAATGCATTTGTCGAAGCCCTCTAACGTAGTCACTTGTGGAAGCATACCCCCAAGCCATGACAGGGTCTCCAATGTCAAGCGATTATGCAAACCCAGTGTACGAAGAGTGTCCTTCCACATCTCAATCACTACCATTGTCGCGGAAGGAAGTCCTAAGGGGAGATGGCCCCGTACAGGCCCTGTGCGACTTGGGTATTTCGCAGCGCCCAGCTCTCTAAGGCATATGCGGGGGGAGGGAGTACCACCAGTCACTGAGTACTACCAATTGTGCTGCTCTATAGTAGGAGTATATCGGGTGTAGCTAGACCACTATCGTAATTACATTTGAAGACCTTGGTGAGTGCAATCTCGGTCTTCAAAATTGAAGATGTGGGCGATAATGGGACGGGGGAGGGAGGGGGGGGGCGGTACGCCAGGAGGCAGCCAGGGATCTGTGGGCCCTCTCACCCAGGAAACACGGCAACAGATCCTCTGCCGGCACCCTTTTGTATCGCTTTGTTAGCCCCCCTTTTGTATCGCTTTGGGCACCCATGACAGCAGCCACTGAGTGACGAATTGTGTGTGCTGGGACCCTCTGCCCCCTCCAGGAAGCCCACCAAATACAGAGGGGAGGTGGGTTACGTGACAGCAACCTCCCTATTGTAGTGGGGGGGGGGGAGGGTGTTTTTAGGTCTCGCCTGCGTTGCAGCGTGCATGCGCTGCTTCGCCTTGGCGAGATCTATTGTTGTTGCTTTTCTGTCCGGCTTCTTTGGAAGCGGGGTTGGTGTCCGTCCAGTCGCCCTTAGGCCCCGCCCACCCGTCATCTGTTGCTCGTGAGTCAAGACGGGAGATGTGCACGCGCCTGGACGGGAAACGGCTTTCTAGTAGCGGGCCCCGCCCACCCGTCTGTTGCTCGTGCGTTGTGTCCTTGCCTCACGCTCGAGCCACAGCCTCATCTAAGTATTGCTGCTTCCTCTGCTACTCACAAGAGAAAGAGGTTATGGTGCACGAAAGGGGCGCATACGAAGGCTCGGCTCGTTTTAGACTAGTGGGTCCAGGAGGACCGAGGTCCGAGCCACAGCCAGGCTTCTGGCTCGCCCACCTCTATGTGGGGGCTTGGCTGTAACCCCGCTAGGGATGGCTCCAAGCGAGAATAGTTAACCAATCTATCCAAACATCCATTATAATTCGAAAAACGAGACCTGTTCCTCCCCACGAGGCGCAACTGTGATAAACTATAATGTCGTTGGATTTATAAAGCGCTTTATACACCTCTCGAAGCACATTAAGCCCCAAACAAAAGAAAGCGCAGAGCCTTCTTTTCAAACGACCCAATTCTCCACCTCGAAGCATTTTCTCGGAAAGTGTACTGCTAGTACTACGGCTTCACTCCCTACAAATCTGTACAAGCAACAAGCAACCAGCGGGGCAGCGGCAGTGGAGAAGGGAAGGCCTTGAAACATGCCGATGTTATGTCCTAAACGACGGCTCTTCAACAAATGTCGGCGAAACCATGTGCACGCTTTTTCATGGTGGTGTGAGGTGAAAGGTCAAACCTGTGGCAGTGGAGTAAGACGTATGCGGAAAGTAAGGTGAAAATGACGTATAATGTGGCTCAGTAATACAAGTAGCATTTGCAATAGGTCTCGCATTTACGCGAGTTTGAGCTATTGACATTGCAAATGACAATGCCTTTTATTTTTGTTTTCGTTTTTTTAAACATAAATAAAAGGCATTGTCATTTACAACGTCAATAGCTTAAACTCCTGTAAATGCGAGACCTATTGCATTGCAAATGCTTGTTTTCTACCTTGTGGAATTCCGGCCCCGCATCCGGCAGCACATGACAGAGCGTAATGAACCATGTCCCCAGAAGCCTTTTGGCCACCCCCTAACCCTGGGACTCTGCCAGAATCCTTTTTCCCAGTGGTAGGAATGTACGGTGTAGAAAAATTCAAGCAAGGCCCTCTCAACCAGATATGGGCCCACTCAGGAGTCCTGGGCATCCCTTGGGCTTCTCACACCCTGTCCACGTCTCTGGAGCACCAGAGGGCCACGGCTTCTGTGGCGGTGTACGGCAACCTCTGCCCCTCTGCTATGCCTCCGTCTCCAGCAGAAGGGGACCACAGTCAGCCAGGCCCCTGCCCGCAGTCCGCCTGCTGTCTATCTCCCCACCCTCCACTGCGCCTCTGTCACCAGCTGAGGGGTACGCACCACCTCCAAATGGTATTCCTCTTGGGCCCATTTCTCTCACCAGAGTGACGTGTAAGTCAGCCGCAGCTCTGCAGACTGAGCCCATGGAGAGGTACGCCCTCCACAGACGCCGGCCACACATGTTAATCTACCTTGGTACAGCTGGAGTACTGAATGTGGATCTAATAATATCATGGCTGTTGTGGGGACTGTAAAGCAACTACTATATTTTTTGAGTTACCTGCAAAGTGAATATTCAATAAAATAAGTTTAAAAAACAAAATAGGTATGGACAAGCTCCGTTGCATAAAGAAGGGAATTACTAGATAGATAACGGATATATAGAGAATAGTTAGGACAATCTGACTCACTTATGAACTGCAATCAATGTTGGTTTTTAGGCACCTCAATGCTCTAATTACTTCCTCTGCAGAACAAGTTACAAAGATAGCTAAAGTAGCAAAGACAGACAAAGAAAGAGAGACCGATAGATACAGTTGTGAAGATAGATTTGCAAAGATATACAGACAGGTGGATAAGACAGGAAATGGGAATAAAATGGTACAGTTTCAACTAGTTAAAAGTCTATGCAAGTACCACATACAAGAACACAGAGAGCATTAAAGAAAACCATACTGTAGTCTCAATTAAAACACATATCACCATGACATAGAGGCGTTCAGTTATATATGCACTTGGTTGGATGCATACTAAAAAAGGATCACTTTATAAAGAACAGTCACAAATGGATACAATCTGGTATACTGTGAAATAGCAGCAGTCAGATCAACAAAAGGAATTTAAAACAGCTTTAGAAGAAAGAGCAAAATGCTGTTAAAGCGAAGTTAGAAACAGTCAAGGGAGGAGGAGAAGAGCAACAAAGAAGCTTCAGGGGATAAAAGAAAAAGGTTAAAAGTGATGGTAAAGAAATGGAGGAGTCGTAAAGCGTGATATAAACAGAATTTGGAGAGTTTAGTTGTGAAACATTGGTCTGTTAACTGCCGATATCGAAATAAGAACTGCAGTGTAAAATTAAGCAAGCTTAAGAAAACATTTACGAGCACTTTAAAGGCTATTTACATGCATGTACAGGACCTGCCATGAAACCACAGTCAGGTGAGAAACCAAACAAGAAGTTGTACAGTACCTAATGAACGATGTCAAAGGAAAAGAGCAGGCAAAATAAGTACACATGCAGAAGCGAGCAAGAAAACACATGCACTCTCAAAGAGTGCTAAAAGCAAAGGACAAAAATAGTTTTCTAGGAGGAGGGCAAATAATCAAACAAGCAAGCAAGCAAAGGAGAGTGACAAAGTCAACCAATGGTAACCAATAAGTGGGCTCGAAGCCTGCAATAGATCTTTCGCAACCTGACAACTTTAGCCGTCATGTAGGCAAGACCTAATAACATCTTTTAACTGGACGATGACTAGATATACAGTTTTGCACTTTGTGCGCTTCCTTTCAACAAAGATCTCTATAGAAAATTAAACTCTAAAACCGCAGTAAAGCTTTCCAATAAGACTTCGATAGGTTGGAAAACCATGGCAAAAATGATGCACGGATTTTAAAGGAGGTTTCAATAGAGGCATTGCAATTTAAAATTCAGGTTTAATGCAAACGGAAGCCATTTTCTAGTGCAAACACTTTAACTTAAATTATTTTGTTAAAAAGACATCTACTGTAGAAAGGAAAGTGAAAATTAAAATGAATTGTAAAGAAAAAAAAAAATAGGAGGCATTAGCAAAGCCAATAGGTCTCGCCTATGAGCGAGCTATTCACTTTGCCAACATTTTTTTAGCCATGTTGTACTGCAGTGTGGCTGCTTTGTAGCATGGGTGAAAGCTTTAAAAAAAAAAACAAAAAGAAAACCAGACGCCATGATGCATTTTAGTGCTTTAAAAAATAAATACTTTGGGGAGGGACTGGAGGCAACATGGGAGGTGCCGGAATGGCAACACAGAGGGAGGTCAAGTCAGGGGCAACATGAACAACATAGGTTGGAAAGCAGGGGCTGGACCAAACAACAACACGGACAGCAATGGAAAAAGAGAAGGAGTGGAGGAGGGCGGGGGTAAGGAACAACAGACAACAATTGTAGGCGGGTGGGGGAAAGGATCAACCCGGATTACAATGGAAGAAGGAGAGATGGCAGGTAGGGGCAAGCAACATGGACGAAGGGGGAAGAAGTACCCAAGAGAGCCAGCTGAAAAGACACACTCTGGTAGAGTTCTTAAATAAAAAAATATCTTTTAAAAAACTTAGTGCCTAAAAAAGTGAGCAGTGGAAGGACACAAAAAAATGCATCCATGCTTCAGGGGAGGGGCAAACACACAAATATGAAGGAAGCCTACGTAAGCACATTTAGTCCACCAGGATTTTATACCTTTGATTGTCTATTTTTTTTGGGACTTTTACTGTAAGTGACTCACTACCCGACCCTCTCATGGTAAATTCATAGTAATTGGACTGACCGAGTAACCGCCAGTGTTCCACTTTTAAGATAAGGTCACTGCTGCGCACTTACGGTAAGAGAATCACTGGGCTGCTTAAAAATGAACACAAGCATGCGCACACGTATGTTGGCTGCACATGTGAGACTACCATTGTGCACAGCTCAGTATCTGTGCACAGATAGTTTGTCGCTAAAGGGACTCTGCAAGGATTGGTACTGACCTGGAGTAGGCCTTATGTTATGAGTGGGAATTCAGTGTTAGTCTGTAGTGCTTACTGGAAAATCTGTGGTGTTTTCACAGTATTTGGCGCTTTAGTCTACGTGACCGACATCAGTGAAAGAGCTGTCAGCCTGATTCCTTGTGTGACCGCATCCAGCACATGTTGCAGGGTCCAGTGGATTGGCAACTCATCTATCTGGCCAGGTTCCTCGTTTCCTGCCAGCTGAAAGGTTTAGAGGTTATTAAGAGAAGATCTCTCACCTCGCTATTGTTAATATATTCAGGGTTTGAACCTGGAAATTCTCATATTATTTATCTCATTTTTTCTTGTGTCGAAATTTTCACCATTCTGAGCACAACATTTGGTGGTGGAACTCCTGAGGAAGGCAGTGTTCTGCCGAAACGCACGTAGAGATAATCTGGAAACCACCCTAATCATCATGTTTTCATTGAGATATTTCGTTATATCAATTTTGACCAAAGTGTGATTCGCTAAATTTTCAAACAGACTGTATATATCGATATAAACATTAGAGTGTAGTATGAATGTGTGATGGATATGTGTAGTTAGGATGTTGTTCGAACTAAAGTCTCTGTAGGACTAGATTGATCATGTTTTTATATCTATTATAGAATTATGTATCTTGAATAAATTACTTTTGTATTTTTCTAAACACTAGTGTCACTATATATTTTTTATACATATTTTTTATTCTGATATGTTCTGAGATTCTTATTGAGTTTGAAGTTGCCCTAGATTATTTACAATATGTATTTCCCTGTCTAGGTGAACTGCACATTAGTACCAGGGGGCCCCTTTTCTTTGCAGTTTTCACAGTATTATACATAAATGCGAAATCTGTCAGCCACACCACCGAACTTCAGCCACACCACCGAACTCCCATGGACCGACCATCGTTGCGTCCACTTCACCTTCAGAACACCCACCATCCACAGACACCAGCACCTGCTTCCACGAAGAAACTGGACCAAAATCACCGACGACCAGCTCACCTCCTCACTCAACAACTCCACCCCAACCATCGCGGAAAACGACGACCCCAACACCGCAGCCCGAACCCTGCATAGATGGATCTCGGACAGCACCAACACCATAGCCCCCCTCAAGAAAAACAACAATACCCGCGCCAAGAAAGCCAGATGGTTTACCACCGAACTTCGAGAGTCCAGAAGCACATGCCGCCGCCTCGAAAAGGCCTGGAGGAACACCAAATCCACAGAAGCCCACGACAACTTCAGAGCCGCCACCAACGCCCACCATCAACTCATCAGAGAAACGAGGAAAAAAGCGATTGAAGACAGAATCTCCACCCACGCGCACAACAGCAAGGAACTCTTCAGCATCATCAAGGAGTTCACCCAACCCACTAGTGAGTCTACCAACATCCCTCCCTCACAAGACCTCTGCGACAAACTCAGCACCTTTTTTCACCACAAAATCAAGAGCATCTACGACAACTTCGACGAAGACAACCAACACACTGAACCCTCACCAACCACCCCCGACACCCGGAAACCAGCGATTGACGACTGGACAGCCCTCACCACCGAAGACACACTGAAGACAATGAAGTCAATCCACTCAGGGGCCCCCACGGACCCCTGCCCCCACCACATCTTCAACAGAGCTGCCGACACCATCGCACCCATGCTCCGCCACACCATCAACCGCTCCCTGGCGACCGCCTGCGTTCCCCGACGACTGGAAACACGCCGAGGTCAACCCCTCCTAAAGAAACCCTCAGAGGACCCCACCGACCTCAAAAACTACAGACCCATCTCCCTGCTCCCGTTCCCAGCGAAAGTCATCGAGAAAGCCATCAACATCCAACTCGCCACATTCATTGAAGAACACAACATCCTCGACTCCTCCCAATCCGGCTTCAGAAAAAACCACAGTACGGAAACCGCCCTCCTCGCCGCAACAGACGACATCCGCACCCTACTGGACAAAGGAGAAACAGTAGCCCTCATCCTCCTCGACCTATCAGCGGCGTTCGACACAGTCTCCCACCGCACCCTAATCACGCAGACTCTACGACGCAGGAATCCAGGACAAGGCCCTCGACTGGATCCGCTCCTTCCTCTCAGGCAGGACGCAGTGGGTCAGACTCCCCCCTTTCCTCTCGGACCCCACACCTACCACCTGCGGAGTCCCCCAGGGCTCCTCCCTCAGCCCGACGCTCTTCAACGTCTACATGGCTCCACTCGCCCCCATCGTCCGAACCTACGGACTCAACATCGTGTCATACGCAGACGACACCCAGCTCATCCTCTCCCTATCCAACGAGCCCAACACCGCCAGACGCAACTTTCGAGAAGGCATGGAAGCCGTCGCCAAATGGATGAAAAACAGCTGCCTACAACTAAACACCAACAAAACAGAAGTACTCATCATGGGCCCAAACCCCGATGCCTGGAGCGACACCTGGTGGCCCCCCGCCATCGGAAACCCGCCAACCCCCACGGACCACGCACGCAACCTGGGAATCATCCTGGACTCCGAGCTCAAAGTGGACCGCCAGATTAACTCTGTCTCGTCTTCCTGCTTCCACACCCTCCGCCTCCTTCGTAAGACCTTCAAATGGATCCCCCTCAAACACCGAAAGACCGTCACTCACGCCCTGGTCACCAGCAGACTCGACTACGGCAACGCACTCTACGCCGGAATAAACAAAAACCTCACCCGCAAGCTACAGAACATCCAGAACGCCGCCGCAAGACTGGTCCTCAACCTGCCAAAACACTGCCACATCTCCCAGCACCTGCGAACACTCCACTGGCTCCCTGTCGAGGCGAGAATCACCTTCAAGATGCTCACCCACGCACACAAGGCCCTCCACGGCACCGGACCAGCATACCTGAACAGCCGACTCAAATTCCACGCACCCCAAAGGACCCTACGATCAGCCCAGCTCTCCTACGCCGTGGTCCCCCGCACCAGAAAGACCAGATCGGGAGGCCGCTCCTTCTCGTTCCTCGCGGCCAAAGCATGGAACGCCCTTCCGCTCCACCTCAGACAGACATCGCTTCTCAACTTCGCAAGAAACCTCAAAACCTGGCTCTTCGACAGACCCCCTCCTTGATGGATGGAACCTGCACCCCTCCCCCCCCCCCCCTAGCGCCTTGAGACCCTTACGGGTAAGTAGTCGCGCTTTAACAAACCCCTGATTGAAGGGCAGTTTTGCTCTACTTGGGCCTACAAAGTCCACAAGGTATCAAACTGGGATAAAACATGCCCACAGATTTTGAATTTGCATGAGACTTTAAGATTGGTCATATTTCTCTGGCTCAGGTCATTATCAGATTCCAGGCCTGTGCCCCCCCTATTGGACCAAGTTAATTACTCTGCTCCCAAGCAGAGGAAACAAATGCCTCCCCACACAGAAAGAGTAAATCAACACTAATTTACTCCGTTCCGTGGAAAGGAAGGGGTGTGGAGGGAAATCTGCATTCAATGTATTTATTTATCGAGTTTTGTATAGCGCAAACTAAACCCAATGGTATCAGGGCGCTTCGCAGAGTTAATATAGCTGCAATTACGCGAGTTTTATATGGGGTAAATTTAGATACATAATGACAGTATGTAAATGAAGTGTGCCAAAGGAATTGGGATATGTTGACGATAAAGTCTTGAGGTAGATACAGCACAATATATATCGCCTTACATAGTTAGCACAGCAGCAATTGCACGAGAAGTAAATAAAAACACGTAGTAAACAATATATAAAGGAAATTACGATGGACAGTAGTATAGTTGGATGGTAAATTTCTGAGGTAGCAAGGTAGGGTGTTGAGATGGTGGGGAGAGTAGAGGCACCGTGTTTTTTTCCAGAGGTAGTGATGTTCAGATTTATTTAGATAGTGTTGGGTGGGAATGAACAGACCAGTCAGATGGTTTAAGGGCGAGGGCTTCGATATCTGTTGAGGAGAAGAAGTTTCAATTTCTTCTTGAAGTGAGGGAATGATGGATTGTCACGTAAATCCTGAGGCACAGAGTTCCAGATTTTGGGAGTGTTCCTGGAGAAGTAGGTGCAAGATTTTTCTCTCTTAAATTGTGTCAGAATCAGGAGTAGCCTGTTAGAGCTTCCAAGTTGTCTTTTTCCTGATAATATATTTGTGAGATAGACTGGTTTTTCCGTATAGAGAGCTTTGTGGGTTGTGCAACCAGTTTTGAGTAAAGCTCGGGCTTCGATTGGCAGCCAGTTGAGTTGAAGAGACTACCCTGACACTGTCTGGCTGCTGCGTGGAGTGTAGCTTTCAAGGGGGCTATTGAACGCTGCAAGGAATTTGCTAACATTTTTCTCTAAAAAATATCCAATGTCGAACTCTCGCTTGAGACACCAACCTCCCCACCCTACACCAAAGATGCCCCCCTTGCGAAGAGGGTCCACCCAAAGCCCTACCTGCAACTGACGGCTGTCTCCCCCTCTCAGCAACACAGTTCACCAACCTCAAACCCTTGCAATTGAAAAATTATGCAACTTGGACTGAATTCAACTCTATCACTGAAGAAAAATTAGTAAAATTTACTCACCAGCATGAAGCCAACATCGCAAATCTCTGACCCACCCGACCCCTGCTGCACTTGATAAAAGTGGGGAGGTTGGTGTTTCAAGAGAGAGTTCGACATTGGATATTTTTTTAGAGAAAAATGTTGCGAATTCCTTGCAGCGTTCAATAGTCGTTAATTGAGAGTAGAGGGAAGTAGGAGGTGTGTTTGATGATGTTGAAGAGGTCTTTGGGTCTGTTCTTATACCGTTCAGTCGGTCTCAAATTTTTCCCTGAAGATGTGTTTTTTGTATTTTAGGTGTTCAGCCCGGAGGATCAAGAGATTGGTTAACGAGGGTTGCCCCCAGTTTCTTTCAGCCAATTGGAGTGGTCACCTTTCTTTGTTAAGGTCTTTATTAAACCAGGATCTGGAGGGGATGCTTCTTGATTTCTTGAGTTTCAGAGGGGCGACTGCTTCAACAAGTTCTGCCATTTTTGTGCTGCAGTGGGTGGTCAGGTCATCCGCTGAGGAGAGATCAGGTGGGGGTAGTATTTGGGAACTTACTAATGCTTCCAACTCTGCCTGGGGACTTGGTGTATGTTCCTCGCCCAGTGCTTTGGACGGCTAGATTGGGGGTGGGCCATTAGTTGGATGGTATTGAGATCAAAAAGAATTAGATGGTGATCAGTCCAGTTAGATGGTAGGATGATAATTAGCTTGTCACACCCACTAGAACAAAGAAGGGAGCCCAGACATCTGGAGTCAACACAGCAGGACTGCGCCTTCTAAGTTTTGGTGGGAAAGGATTAGACAGTGATGGCAGCCCATGGGTGGATCAGAGGCCCTCCCGAGGAGCTCTTTCCAGAGAAAGCTTGAAGTCGCCATTTTAGATTGTCCCAGAATACTATGCCGGATGGTTGGGACAGGGGTGGAGGAATAATGTGGTATTGTAGGATTGGCATGGGGTGCCTGACCCCTAAAACATTCCATCCCCCACTTAAATGCCCCTGCACAAGGGAGAGATAGTGGAGAAGACCCTGAACCTGGGAGGCGATGACGACAGACGAGATGCTCTGTTATACGGAGAAGCCACCTGATGCCCTGCAAGGATGGACTAAGGACTTGGACTCCAGCTGACCGCCAGGACTATGATTAGTCTCTCCAGGGCCAGTGGTGCTGGCCCTACTTGTGCTCCCTGTGGACCAGGACCATTTGGGGGGGTACCTGCAGTGGGGTGTTCTGATGGATGCTTGCAGAGGGAGTGTGTATGATGTCCTCCACCAGGAGAGGAACACCAGGAGTCAGACAGAGGGGAAGGCTGCTGCAAGGAGCCACAGACAAATCAAACTCCTACAAAATGAGCCTCTTTAGAGGCGGGGGGCATGATGAAAATATTCCTGGTGGCTAGGCTTGGCAACCAGAAGCAAAATGAGCCCAAGATTGACATGAATGGCCCAATGGGCCCGACATATGCAGCTTCAAAGATTGGCCCTTTGTTGAAAAAACAAAAAAGATAAAAATGGACGCATAGCGATCCTCCACACGCTTCAAAAACTACCCCCTGGATGGACCATGGTACAGGGGTTCACATAAACTCATCTTCATTATTTAAATGGGGAGGAGGTGTGTGTAGGTGCCCCGCCTCAGGACATCTTTTGGCATCAAGGGACCTCATCCACAGGACAAGAATGTCCTGGGGACCCCATCCCTCGAGACAACAAAACAAGTGGGCCACATGGCCAGGCGTGTCGCCTAAACCCCGTGCTAGTGTCTGCAGGGGACGCTGCTGGCCTCTTACCTCCCTGCCCGCACAGGCAAGGGACACTGTTTTGCTCCTGCTGAGAGCTGGAGCCCAGAAGAGAAGCTACTTCTGTCCATAAGGCGCACAAAGCAAATGCTGGCTCATGTGCAGCACAGGAGCTGTGTGAGCAAACTCCCCTCCCAGCCCCCAATGAATGGGAGAACATGTGGGCGCTCCAGGTTACTGGTGGCATATAATTGCTTTCATACAAATGTGCCCTACATTGTATAGGTACGCTGGATGGGATTCACTCTAGTAATACAGAAATAGGTGGTAGAACTCTTGCATTGTTTGATACCAACAAAACAAATCAACACAGGTTTGTTCACAATTAAACAAGTATTAACATGACTTTAAAGCTGAAAATAAAGCCACTTACTTTAATGCAGCCAACTATTGTTGTTGTGAGAGCTGAATTATAATGAGTGCAAAGAACTGTTGCATACATTAAAATAAACCTGTAAATTAATAAGAATGTATGAGTGCATTGAATCGGGGATCAATAAACTCAAAAGAAATAAAGCTGCAAAGGTGATATCATTTAATATTAACAATCCTTGATTTCTGGACACAGAGACAACATAATTTAGTACATTACAAAAACTATTTTAACAAGGTAGGTTCCTTTCCAGTTAGGAGATGTATCTAATAGATATAGGAAGGTAACCGAACAGCAGATAACATTCTTTAAAAAAAAATTAGAACATCCCTTTACAGTCTGGGTATTACCAGTGAAACATTTCCTTCCTTTGTTGTAATTTCAAATCTAAAATCAATTCTCAAGTATGTGCACCATAGGAGGGATTTCTCCATGCCCATTTTCCTTGCTGGGAAAAGATATTAGCTGAATGATGCATTCTGAAGTTGCTTAAATTAAGAATGTTTTTCCCAACGAAAGATCCATTTTTCCCACAAGAGCATGTGCTTGTTTAACAGAAAAACTGTGGTGCCAATTTAACCATTATTCAATCCACATACTTGACAGATTTCATACACTGTATGCAGAGCTGCATTCAATGTTGATATTTACAGTTTTATTTCCCTCTTAAATGCAAGGCCTCAGTTTTGACCTAAAGTTTAGCATAAACATATCTATTTGAAAGATTACTAAAATGTGCCAATTACTCACTACTCAAATTAGGCCTTAGGACGTTTCTGGCAATGGCACAGTCTAACTCTTTTAGAAGTACACTCTGTAACCCAGTAGAGTTCCAAAACACTCATTAAGATTAAACAACCTCAGGAAAGTATTTTCCAAGAGAGAGAAAAAGCTAAGTATGTTCTCATTTTATTCTTTTTTTTGGAAGTCAATACCTTTATACATTGATCTTTGCTAATTGATTTGCCGATGTTTCAAAGTAAAATCAAACAATGGTGAAAAGAAGCAAACATGTCTTCATATTAGTCAAATCAAAGAACCCCAGTTTAAACCCACTAGCTATCTTACAAGTTTAGGGACGCTATTGAAGAGACAAAGTATAGAGATTGTTCTTACTTGGACTTTATGCTCCCTTTCACCAAATTCCCAACAGCTTTGTTTAACTGTTTTCATTGCTGGGGCCATTGTTGGATTAATGATGTCTAAAAATGTAAACGGATTTGTCACTGTGAAAGACTGAGTCTGGTAGAAAATTAGATGGCCTTACCTCTGAAGAATGTATTTAGCAAGTCTCGGACAACCCCAAGATCACAACGGCTTCCTACATTTATTTCAAAGTATTCATAGGTTTCAATGTTAGAACAGAAAGCCTTACTCTTTATTAGAGTAGCGGTCAAACTCTGTTGAATTCTTTTCAAAGGCGAATCCACAAGAAAATATTGCAGGCTTTTCTGGACAGCTCTTAAAAGACTAATTAATTAAAATGTGTTTGGCAAGCCAAGAGAACATCTTATGAAATGTAGGGAAAAATATGAAAATGACATAACTTTGAGAACAAGAGTACACTTTATTGATATACTGTTCTTCACTAATAATGCGGGTGCTCCTCATCAATTGACTTTATATCCCTCTATTAAATCTACAGCAACTATTTTTATCCTGGTGTTTACTGTATTGTCATATTATGCACAACCTGAGAAAGACTTACACTTCTTACCTCTAAACCTTTCAAAATGTTAAATGTAACACCCAGTTTAACTTGGGCAATCTCAAGGTATGTACTCTATGCCCCAAACAGATATTATTGCAAGATTGTCAACTCCCCAGACTACTAGCTCATCACTTCTGTGCAAAGTAGTAACTTTTCACAAGCATTCCAGGTCTACCTTCTCAAATAAAATAGTAGTTTAGATCGCTGGTTGCTAATCTCCCACCTATATTGATTTGTTTGCAACCGTTGTCCATATCAAATGAAAACAATGTATACATATGTAAGAATTGCAAAGTTGCAAGAAAGCTTTGAATAATAGTGGTTCAACCGTTAGGAAGAAAGTGTTCTGGGAGAGGAAAACTCATAGTGCATGAATATAGGATAAAGGGTTCATACTTACCCCATGATACAGGACAATGTGAACTGCACTACAAAAACCATATCTGTCCAACCTTTGTATTCCATAGCCTAAAAAAGAAACAAACAGGTTTAATAACCAATGAAAAGGTTTTCTGTCTCAATCAAAAAGGATTTTTAAAGAGCGTCAAATCACCCTTGAGGGTCTCAAGGTGCTGGAGTTGCTAGCTGCTTCAAGGAGAAAATCAGTAAAAACGATGCAAAAGTAGGAGACCGCACTAAACAAGCATTTGCAATGCAATAGGTCTCGCATTTGCGAGAGTTTGAGCTAATGGCATTGTAAATGACAACGCCTTTTATTTATGTGTTTTGAAAACTTGCAAACGGTGTGTAAATACGCACTTTCTACTTATAGAAGCAAGGCTGGCAGTAAAAGAGGCGCAGTTACTGCCAGCCTGGCTTCTCGTAAACAAGGACTATAAACACCGCTTGCACGTTTTCAAAACACAAATAAAAAAGCATGGTCATTTACAATGCCAATAGATCAAACTCTCGCAAATGCGAGACCTATTGCATTGCAAATGCTTGTTTTAGGACTTGTGCCCTGTTGTCCATGCGCGTTGTGAACAGCTGATTAACTCCTGTACATTTACAGCTCCCACAGTGGACCCCTTCAAGAAGGTTATGGTTGGGTATGCTCTTTCTTGCAGCGCCTACTTGCTGAGTCACTCTGCCAACAGCATTAGGCTTGCTGTGCTTTTTGTGCGCATGATTCAAACGTTAAAAGCCACACTAAATGTCACAAGCCTGCCCCGCTAAGCGTCACAAGCATGCGCCAATCCGCTATCACCGGCAGACCGCCCGTTGAGTGTAGCGCCACCCCGTGACCATGTAGGCGTAAGTGCACCTGCCGCGTCTGTGCAGACGCCTGGTGGATTGCGAGGCTACCCTATGTAGTGTGCTGCCACCCAGTGTCTGGAGCAGGTGTCTCCTCACCCCGGTCCGTGCTTCCACCTGACCCGTACATCGCAGTCAACAGTGAGATTTGGAAAATAATTGCCGGTTAACGATTAATTGTCCCAGTGGCTTTCACTTTTGGAAATCCGAAGTAAAGTTATTTTTGGGTTAAAAAATGTGAGCCTCCCGTCTGGATGGGGAATGTTGGCATGTGTGCCCGTGCTGTCCCACAGTCGCTAGTTTCACCCCCTGTGGCTACCACTGCCACCTGTGAACGGCACCCACTGGCTCTCACCTTCTGCTTGGCTTCCCGACTTCACCTGTAGAAATGCCATGGCGCGAGCCCGGTGCGCCGTCAACTCAAGCTTTCCGCTGTTCGCCGACTCTTTTTCCGGCTTTTCGTTCCCTTTCCTCCTCTGTTTATTTATTGTACGCATGCTGTCCTTTTGTGTCTACGTTTCCCCCCCCTCCAATGACTGGCAGTAGAACAGAGTAGAACTGCAAACAGAAAGCGAAAGCTACGGAAGGGACGTCCCAGCAGAGGCGGGAGAGAGCCGAATCAGTGGGAGGGAGGTGAGGCGAGGAGGCGGGACCAGAGGAGCGAGACGATTTAAGTGGCGGCCAAGCTGGGGACAGCGAGTCTGTGACAAAGATCAGCAAGACGTGGTCAGCCTGAATGGTATTTACTCGTTTACGGACAGTTCTAGAAATGTAGGGGATTAATGGCAGCTGCACAGACACATTAACCAGGCGAGCGCGCGGTGGGTGGGAGCGCTCGAAAGTTAAGACGCCTGCGCGTGCTCATCTGCTGTCCGGGGGCAAGCCCCTCCGTTATAGAAATGTAGGGGATTAATGTCAGCTGTACAGACACATTAACCAGGCAAGCGCGCGGTGGGTGGGAGCGCTCGAAAGTTAAGCGACGCCTGCGCGTGCTCATCTGCTGTCGGGGGCAAGCTCCGGGCGCAAGCTGAAAGACACGCCGTGCGCGTGCCCATGTGCTGTACGGGAGCAAGCTAATAGACACGCCGTGAGCGTGCACATTGCCTGTCTGGGCGAAAGTGCACATCTCCTGTCCCCCTTCCAAACTCAAGTCGACAACAATAGATCTCGCTAGCGACAGCGCTTCGCGCTGAATCGCTAGGCGAGACCTAAAAATGGGGCGAAAGCACTCAGGAAAACAGGGAGGAAGCAGGGCGATGCGGCAGCACAGGAGAGCTGGGAGTGGGCCTGTCTGATGATGAATCAACAAATTAAAAAAAGTGAAACCAAACCAAAGGTTAGAGGGCAGCATGAATCCCAACTACAACCGGTAATGCAAGGACAATTCCATTTAAATTTGATCACTTTGAATACTCTTTCAACCCCTTATGTGGCAGCTTTCCAATTAAAATACTTAACACAGCAGATTGGTGAAATGTTTCGCACACTGAATAAGAACAGGACTTGAGCATTTACCATTCCAGTCAGCGGTTACTTTAAATTGCATCTCTTTTGGATAAAAATTGTGTTTTATAAAACGTTTTCCCCTAAACTGGAAGCCTTACAGAAGTTTTACTGTTGGCAAAGTACAGAGAAAAATATTCTTTAAGGAGCATAAAATACATTTCTGAAAATAGTATTGAAATTATGGCCAGAGCTCTCTCTGCCCCACCTAGCTTGGTGAATATCTAATACCAATATGCAAATGGGGAAAACCATCAAAGTGCCTCTTTTGCCACCAAGAGAACGTCTCCACGCCCATTAGGAGAGGCAGTAAAACCAAAACAAAGATTTTCTATTAAGATTTCCAAACTCACTAAATTAATCATAAATATTGGGACACTAACTAGTTAGGCCAGCAAGACATTTGGAATATTTACATAAGCCCAGCAGCAAAGCCATGAGTTCTTATACCGATAACAGCAAAGATCGTTGCTAATCGTAGAAATTGATGCATTCTTTTTCACAGGAAACAGATTCCTAAGTTCAGGAAGGGTAAGCAGGGGTGGACAATGAGCAATTTCAGCTCTACCTAAATATTAGAAACATAGGAAGCTCTAGGAGTTTGGCAAAAAGGGTGTGTGGTGCGGCAGCAACACCAAATTCAGGTTTGCCAAAACTGGGCAATGAGGATCATCTCTAGGCTGTTGGGACACAAGTTTCTGGAGAGTCATGTGTAACAGAGGAGTTGGTAGAAATACATACAGGACTTTCCCCAACCAATCAAACTGTGAGACATTTCCAAGGGCAACTGCTGCTGATTTCAGATGTCAAGCGAATGGAGGACCCTGTTAATTGTCCTTTGTTGCCAACAAGTCAGAGGAAAGTAGACATGGAAGAAGGAAAAGAGGACCAGTCAGTTCATCTGCTGGGCACGACAAGCAAGCTATAGTCTAATCAGTGCGTCACTCTCTGAATATTCTTTTTCAGCAGCCATACGAATAAAGAAAAAGATGTTGCTATGAAAAGAACCCTAAAACAAAACAACCAATTTGGGGACAAGGGGACAAGACCTTGTGACACCCTACAACTTTGAATAGAACATGGCTGCTCAGTTGCTTGTGAAAATGCAGAAAATATTTACTGAGGACAAAAAAAGGAATTCAGACCCAGAAACATCACATTTAACTTCAGATATAGGTGGAGCCTAGTAATTTGGGCCGACTACAACCAGTCTTCAGATTTGGCAGGAATCATGCAAGCTTTACAGGAAGGATGCATGGAAAGGGTTTTATTTTTTTTAAGCCAAGTAAAAGTCTAACAGATAATATGCCTACCAGGAAGAGAGGGAACAAAAAAATTTAGGAATCCCGAAAAAAAAAAAGTGAGAACAACAGAAGCAGCCCATCCCTGCATCCTTTTGAACTGTGGAAAACGGAAGAACAGGGCAAGGAAGCTGGATAGCTAATGAGTAGGGGCTTGTGGTCGAGAACACCACTCTAGATTTTCCTGAAACAGGTTCACTGGAGCCTTACCGAGGCCTGGAACCGTTTCATTATTCTTGTAGCAATACTGCGTCTTACACCTTACTGTTACCAGGTGGCATGGCTTGTATCCACTCCATGTTCAGAGTACAACCCTCTAATTTACTTTCCTCATGAATCACATTCCCATCTCCAAATATTGCCCCCTATCCCCTAGAATAAGTTGTCCCCCCAATTATCAATTTCCAAAACACATGACAATTCTTTAAAAAGTCACCAGGCATAACCCTTGTCATTCATTTCCCTTGGAACTTTTAAAACATATTTTTATTTAACATATGGACGCTCGCAACAGTCTCCATCACTATGTGGTCTCCATATTTTGCCAATTTATTTAACATCATCTTCGTTTCAGCATTCCAAGTAATAGCAAGAACTTTCCACAGGGAATTTACACATGATCACTATCTGGAGAGCGTACTGGTTGCCAATACAAAAATAATCTAGGAGTAGCTTTTATTTTACTTGCATCTCCAAAGATTGACACAAAGTGGATTGGAGAATCAAAAATTGGACTGTTCCCGTTTAACTGACCTTCTATTGGTTGTGGCATTAAAAGGTTTCAGGGTAACAATTATTTCTTGTTGCCTGGGAGATTGTTATTAATAGCAGGTGGTCTGTAGCTTCAATGAATAAACCCAATACATCTTGAACATAGTCTCTTTTGGAGGCTCAATCTACAGGCCTAAAGAAGCCTCCGGTGAGCTGCTCCTCACAGTGTAACATAGGTTCTTGGCCCAAAAGGGATTCTGGCAAGAATTGCATGGTGTTTACTCCAACAAAACAAATGGACAGGCCAGAGGCTCTTGAACTGGAAGCTTCTTCCTGTGACCACTGCAACGAAAATATGCATGAGAGGGGCAGTTATGCTCCATGCCTACAGCCCGACTTCATTACTCGACTGACATCCTGCTTCAGAGTGCTGCACTGAACCCTGTGATGACACTCAAATTTGCCCCCAAAGACAGGCATGGTAGAAATTAAAACAGCAGGTCTTGGACCCACTAATAAATCATTTCAGTCTTTGGATGGCCTAAAGAACCAATGATGCTTCTCTTGACAGCACATCAGCAGAAAATACTTGGCCCACTTTCAGAAAAACTTGAAAAAAAAAACTTGCATTGGGAATGGACTCATCACAACCGATCTCCTACCAAAGGACATAACATTTGTGATAACTCTGGCTGTAATGATCCATATTCTTGAGAGTATGAGGACTGTCCTTATCAATCACACTAGTGCTATCCCATAGGTTGAAGTTAAACTATTTTCTATGGGGCTATAATATAAGAGAAGTGCATTATTGAGTACATTCCATGCATTGGAAAAGAGTCATATTTTAACATTCCATTTGTGCCTCAAACGTCTGAAAGATTTCTACACCAGCAGGGACAACAATAAGATTTGTGATTATATAGTCCCAATGATAAAGGCTACAGGTGTTGGATAAAACAGGACTTAAAATAACCTCCTCTATAACTGTATTAAATTGAGTAGGCCATTTAGTAACACAATTAGATTCCAAAACTTCAGAACAAATATGTATTTGCACACATTACTAAAACATGATCAGTACAAAGCTGGTGTTTGCCTGGACGGCAGAACCACATCGCCCCTGCCTTCAAATGCATCATTTGGCTTCCAGTAAAAGAAAATGTGCCTTTAAAAGTTTTTGCCTCTTACACAAGGCACTAAATGGCCGTGCACTGCACTACCTTGTAAACAGTTAGCTCCTTCCCAAAGAACCAGAAGCGGTCTTCCAATAAAGCTTACTGCTGAATCACCCATTCAGGCATAGGAGATAAGGTGGTCAATTCCTTCCCTTTCCAGAATCCTTACCTTAGAATTCCCTGGTCCTTCATGAGACTGGGAAACTACTACCTCAAATTGAGAAAATCTTTAAAAACTTCCACCTCCAACTAGGCATCTAAATAATCGTCCTGTCCCATGATTGCCTAGATCAATTGCATTTCAGGTCCTACCGAGCCAGATGCTTAAGGATGGCCAGATCTCCGCCCAGGCAGTCAGGACTCGAGATCCATTACACCACTTACTTAGGGTCACATTGAAGGTAGACTTTCTCCTGCACCCTTTATAGCTGCAGTAAGATTAAGTGGTTGCCATCCCAGTTTCAGCATTGGGACTAACGTGTTATTTAACACATCCTCTTACATGTAAAAGTAAAGCGATGAGTAGTGGTTTACAAACCCCTCCAAAAAATAAATAAAACGATGAACAACCGAATGGTCTATTAAAATACTAGGAAAGCGGAAGGCATTTAAACACCAGAGGACATGTTGCACCCAAGGAGTCCGAGCAGACAAAGCAAGAGTAAAGTGATTTTTTATTGAAGTAATCAAGCAACATTCTTAAAAAATACAAGGTGCCCTGTTCATGGTGGAGGAGAACATGCACAGGAAAGCCTATAGATTAGTGCAATAAGCCCTTTAAAGTCCGGGTCATATGTCAACTGTGCACATGTGCACTAAATGTCACAATGTGGCAACGATTGCTTCCTTAGCACTGCAGACTTCAAAGGGTGGGTTTCTGTGGAGCCCTCAGGGTGCAAAGTCAGTACAATGAAGAGCATTCCTATTGGTTTGAAGCACAGTATTCCGTAGCTAAATGACTGAACTTGGGGCCAACACTATTTTTTTTAAACTGGCAAGACAAGTAAACACGTACAGGCTTATTTCACGGATACAAACCCTGGTGTTTGCTTGTCCTCTGCTTATCTAATTAATAGTTGTGCCTTCTGTCCCGGGTCTTTGGAGCTTAATATATATAATTATTAGAGAACAAAACGTCTTGCTTATTCCAAGAAATGCACTTACTTTGATTGCTGCATTTTGAGCATCACCAAATTACAGTGACCTCAGCGAGCAAAGGTCTCCTCAACTACGTGGAAATGGCAGGATTACTCACTTATTTCCGTGGTTCACATCCTGAGCTGGACAGTAACTCATCAGAAATCCTAAACACTGAAAGCATATACAATATAAAAGCCAGGTGGGGTTAATGCAAGCACACTGTAGGAAGCTAACTCTCTACACAATATATCTCATTTTGATATATCATATAAATAGTCCAGGGGTTTCCTTACGAGACAGGGGCTTGCTATGGCAATCCCTATGTGCTCTGCGGGGGGTTGTGTAGTTGAGCAGCCTTAGGCTGATCACAGAGGAGTGCAAGACATCGAAAATACACACAATGGTCAATAAATGAGACAACTCAAGAAGAAAATCCACACCATTTTATAAAAATAGCAAGTATTTTTATATGTTTAGGCATCATAAGAAAATCGTTGAGGTAAGTAGGTTATTAAATATGAATTCTTTTTAGTTCAAAAAGTCGACGGTGCAATTTTTGGAGGCTGCAATGTTATCCTATGGGAGGAAAAGTCAATGCGGCATTCTGGTATAGTACAGCAACTTACGGGACCCTTTTCCAGGAGTTAAGGCGAGTGGTAGGCAAGGTCCAAGGCAGTACGAGCAGAACACCACCATTGGTACTAGGGCGGCTGGGTGAAGAGGTGCAAAACAGCGTTGGGTGCCCAATATTAGTCTAAAGAGAATGGTCGCAGTAAAAAGAGGCTGCAGGCTTTGACTGTGGGGCCAGTCGTGCTGAACCAGGTTCAGGCCTCATGATGTTCGGGACGTAGAGACACCTTTGGTCCTCTTCACCACAGCCCAGTGGCAATGGAGGCAGAGGTGTCTTTAGGCTTCAGGTTTTCTTACCAGGAGCAGTTGTGGTAGGGGGGTCCTGTGTGAAGAGGCTGCAGGCGACATCGGGGAGACCATGAGAGGTGTTACCACACTGGACTCAGTCTCTGGAGGGCTGAGGGACCACACTGACACTGTTGGCCCACTTCAACTCAGGCTTGGAGCGACGGGTGCAGTGGTGTTTTCAGGCATTGTGTTTCTGTGGTCTCGGAGTCACTCCAAGGGTCTTTGAATCTCTGCATGAAAGCAGGTTTGCTGCTTCTCATGAGGTCTTGGTTCAGGGGTGAATTGCTGGCAGGTCTCACAGGCTTTGGGAACTATCAGCTGCAGGACAGTTGACTTTTGGTGCAATTGGCGAAGGCTGCAAGCAGGCAGGCAGGGATGGTACCAAGTCAGTTGCTGTATCTTCTGGTCTTGCAGGATGCAACTCTTCACGTCCTTCTTCGTCTTTCAGGTCGGCAGGATCTGTTGTTCTGGTGCCAGGGGCTCCCCTAAATACTACATTTAGGGGCATTAGGGGAGTGTAGAATAGTAGCCAATGGGCTACTGACCCTTGGGGTCCCCACGCCCCCTATATGGCTGCTTCCTGTGGGAAATGGGCATAACCCTCTCCCAGAATTCCTAAGTATGCCATCACAAAGATGGCTACTTCTGAAAAGACGGGTCCACCTCAGTTTAGCCCACCTTATGGGTGGTACTGGCTGGGGGGAGGAACGCCTACCTGACTAGCTAATTTTCCCACCTGTTCAGGTTCTAAAGGGGCTCTGGACAAAGGATTGGCTTCCTCTCCTGTGAGGGGAGACCGATTCGAATTTTGAAGGTGGCATCTCTTTGAAGCTTGCTGGCCTAGGAAGGGGCCATCCTGTGGGGGGGGGGGTAAGGGAGTGGGGTGGGGTAGGGAGGGGGGCGCGGTGGTGACAGGCTTATGTTCTGGGTCTCCTAAGAGCAAAAGGCTCTCACCCTAGGAGGTCAGAACAGTGTCTGTGGTTGCAGGCTGGCAGAAACCAGTCAGCAAGCACACCAGAGGCTGGTAGGTTTTCAGGGGGCACCTCTAAGGTGCCCTCCGTGTGCATGTGTTGGTAAATCCAACAATGGAATCAGTGTGGGTCTAGCAATATGAGATGTTTGATACCAAATTGTTTCCCTTTGAAGCACTGGCTGTTCAGGCAGCAGCTTGTGTGTGCTAGAGCAACAGTACCAATAGGCAATTTGCACATTCTACACTGCGCTGAAGTCCAATACAATCATAAAAAGTTGAAAGCCCCACCAAATGCCAATCTGTGAACATGTTGGTAAACACATAAGTATGCAGGTGATCCATTAACCTACGGAGCTATCCCACTGGCTTACACAATAGGATTAATTTCCAAGGTTTTAACACAATTTACTCCTGGACGACACTTAGCAGTAGGTGGCTACCTGATCAGGTTTTAAAGTAACTGAATGTACCGGTCTAATTAACCAAACTTTCCCTGCACACCCCAAAAAAATAATTGAGAGGCCTGATGATTCCATTTATGTTTCAAGCACACAACAAAAGTACCCCTGTCCCAACAGCACTCTTAAGGAAAGGTAATAAGAATAAAGCACTGGCAAAGCCAAAAGGTCTGGGTTTTATGTCCTAACAAATGTGACATAAGCTAAAGGTGGCGAACCACTGAATGCTCGAGCCAGACTTTAATCTGAAGCCTGGCCCAGCTCGAGGTCCTCGAGCCCATAACCAGCCGAGCTTTCATTTGGCTTCTGCCTGCTTCTCCCCTCCCCCCCCCTACCCAGGATGTGGCATTACTGTCAGAGCTGCCAACAGTGGAACTGGAGAACCAGGTTCGAGTCTTGGTGTCGGCTCAACATCCTGTGATTCTCAGCACATCACTTAATTTTCCCGTGCCTATAAACAATGCATGTGACTGTGTGTAATGTAACTTGCACTCATGTAAAGGTCAGCCTTCAGGTAGAGTTCGCTCTATATTTAAAAACTGCAGAAAATGAACTAAGAGGTAAAAACAAAAACAAATAGACACCCATTTCCTGGCTGAGTTGTTCAAAGTGAAACCAGAAACCTTGGAGAAATCGCAGCCTCCCCAATCAAATCGTGTGATCTTAAGCAAATACTTTATTTCATAAACATTTTTTTTTTCCATTATCGCATATGAAACACTTTCAAATATGCGAGTTCAGACTACCAGCTGTCCAAAACTATCACTTTTAATAAGTATTTCTCAGAGCTGTGCTATAAAGTGCCTTATTAATGTTCAAGCTTCCACTTGTTAAAGAAATGCACTTTTTCTTTTAATTTTGAAGAGACTTTACCATATTTTACTTGATGTCTGTTGTATGATTTACATAGCAAATAAGTTGAGGGCTCGGATTGTGCATGGGCTCTAAGATTCGAGACAGGACCTTGGCTTAGCTCTCCCTGTTAATTTGTTGGTTCTCCCACCTCTAGTGTAAGCACATTAAATTTAGATAAGAAACGAAAAGCAGGCTGTTTTGGAGGCTTCCTTGATTTTGATACAGTTATGTTTTTGCTCCCATTTCACATAGAGAGCTACTTTTTTTAAGGTAGATTGTCATGCAGGTCAGGGGAAACACTTAAGTTGGTGCACTCAAATAGTCAATAAAGATTAGGTTAAACATAAATACTCGACCAGGCTGAGCCAAGACATGACTGATCAAGATTCAAGCCAATGTCTGAAAAAGAGATTGGAGGAGAAAACCAATGGCCGAAAGGGTAAACTAAAGCTCCATGCATATTGTGAGCAATACTGGTCTGTCTGCACTGTCAAAACCCAGACCTCATAAAACATCCACATCTTCGGCAGTACAACACTGGGACTCCATGCTTCATGAAGACGTGCGTGGGCTTGAATGAATTACTTTCTCAACACTTTTGGATTGTGGAAGTGTACACCCGCTCATCTTCCTAAATCTCCTAGAACCCTATATCTTTTACCATTAGAGAAGGAGGACATCTTCGAGCTTCTTGTTGGCCTTCAAGTGATTATATTTTCCAACAGAAGAGGTACAACTGATCTCCAGGGAGCATTGCTTCTGCCTTCTAGGAAACAGTCCCCAGATAGCTAGTGAGTTGGCTTCGCTGCACATTTCAATAGAATTGCAGGGAGATCTGGTTAATTCACTATCCCCATTCATTTCAAGGAGATTAAAGGCAAAGACATGTGTAGAATTCTTAAATTTAGCTCAATGGCCTGGGATCCTGCAGATGTAGTAATGTAAGAGCTTTAGTCTTACTCTGAGTAGCCAATGATTATACTCCACAAGTATCCAATGCCAGTACAAAGTGGCAGCCAGACTATTATTGCAAAGGTCTGAAAACTAAAGGAGCAAAACAGATCAGTACAACTTACAGGGCGTAGATTCACAGTGTGTAATTTGTACAGCATGCCACACTGCCAAGCCCCGCAATATGTACAAGTAATAAAATACGGGGCTAAGCGAATTCTCATAACACTTAGGCAGAGAAAAAGGCAGTATTCCCACCTCTCAAAGTTATATTATAAAAATTAAAAAGCTATGCTGCAAGAGCAAAGAAAAATACATCATTTGAAAGGAAAAATTGAAGACAGTTAATCTCTTGCATAGATAAGTGAATTTCCTGTAAAATACTTCAAACGTTCCGCTCTTTGCGTTTTTGACCTGGTTTTATTGTACACGGACAAATAATTTTGTACAATTCATGCACAAATATCAAAAGGCTGCTAGGGCTTTCATTGAACAAAGCAACCCTTTTATCAGAATCCACATTTGGACATCCATGTTACATGACGAAATGAATGGGAAACAGTACTCCAGTAACCTACTGTTCAAAAGCAAGTCCCAAAAGTGCACAGACTGAAATGGTCACAATACAGGTTCACACTTTTAGTACTCATCTATGTGGTAAAAGGCCTGCTCGGATGTACAGACGTTTACTTAAAGACTGAGCAAGATATTCCTATCCTCTCAGTGAATACACTGCAGGCACAGATTAACAGCACAAAGGGCACATTTTACTCTACTTCTACTGGACGCGGAGCATTAAAAAAAAAAAAAATTCTCTTCCAGTCAACATAACCCAGCAAGGGAGCTTCGGGACCATGTGAAAGGCAGGTTTACACAGCAGGTTCTCAGAATTCCAATGTCTTTCTTTGGCTCAATAAAGCTTGTGAGTAAGTGGACTTGCAGCAAGATGAGCTCACAACTGATGATGGCACAAAATGAAGAAGAGCTTACAAAAAACTGGAGAAAGACAGCCTGTCGAAGTCTTTCCAAAGAGGAGCAATTTAAGCTGCATGTGCACAGCCTGAAAACGTGCACAATGCAGATAGGTTTAATTAGGTGGGTGTTGAAAGGGGCAGGGATTCCAACGTCTAGATTTGTATAGATAAAATGGGGTTAGGTAATAAGTTTCAGCTTAAGGGCATTTGTAAAGTAATTGTAGGCTTCTGGTCAGTGACAATCCTCACAGAATTCATACAGTGTCATCCATTGTAGTGAAAAACAACGCTCAACCCAAACCTACATGTCCAACAACAGGCACGTTTTTTGGATGTCAGCCGTGGTTTTGAGATCTATTGGGCCAAATGAGGATATCACCCACAAAGGAGTACATCCAAGTGAAAGGTTTTCAGAATCACTAATAATTAAAAAAAATTAAAAGATAACTGCCCCTACTATAAGCCTAGCTGTTGGGGGTTTGAGATCAGAATTCATGTCGTAAAGGAAATGTATTGATTAAAAAAAGCACTTAACTGACCAGGAAATTTTGTTTTTTCATTTTCAAACTTTTATAGCCTCCAACAAGTATTGGCACAAGAACTCACTGAATGCAATACATACATTTTCAAGCTTGCCACAGACATTTGATTCAAATTAAACATAAAAGCTACCCAGTCATGAGCATTTAGCAAGTACACGCAAGAATTCCATGCACATGCTGCAAATGATACAATTTCTGGAGCTTTGTGACTCAGCTGATCCATGTTTTCAGATGTACAAGTTTATTTCGCTTTATGGTTTGTAAAAGCAGAACATACGCCTGACTCAAGCTTATGAGACATGGGAAAAGAGATGTCAAAACATTTTCAACTAACTCAGTGAGTAAACTATCCTATCAAATGATTTTTTAGAGACAAAACACTGGTTTCAATTGTTTCACGCTACGCTAGGGGTGCATGCAAGGGTTAAGGGGGAATGACATCTTCAATTATAGAAAGTAAGACAACAACAACAACTTTAACAGAGATTGCTCACAGCAGGCAAAGTTTAAAACATGGACAGCAACAAAGAACAATTGGTGTGAAGAAGTACCAATCTGGGTTTTTTAAACATGGACAGCAACAAAGAACAATTTGGGCTAAAAATACCAATCTTGGTTTTTGAATAACACCTATAAGCACAACACACATATATGTAGTGCTCCTTTCATGAATACAAATATGCATTGTTTGACATGAAACAGAATGTAAAAAATGTTTTTCAAAACAAGTCACAGCCTCTACATCGTGTACTTTCCTACCTTTTCCACATCTCCAGTGTAATAGGTTATGATCATCGTCGGAAGAATCATAAAAAGTGCATTGTAATACAGTAGTCCATATTTTCCCAGTTCCTACAATTAAAAAAAATGTGATTATCGCCACCATCTCAATAAAGAACACTTGTTTGACTTAAAAAGTAACCTTAGACTACCAAATGCAAACACAGCAATGATAAATTCCAAGAAGTTGAAAAACAGATTTGATATAAAACTTACAGTACATTCCAATGTTGACAGAAGGTGCAAGACCAATAGTACCACAGACTACTTATCTACACAGAACACCCATGTGGTAAAGGTGAAGGAAGCAAACCATCAGCCAAACAACCTCAAGTCAACTAACCAACCAACTCACAAAATCCAACCTGTTTGTTGGGGAGGGGTGCAAGTAGAGTCCAAGGAAGAAAACAACATTATATAAGCTTTAAAGAAGCATCTGGATTAGAGACCTCTATCAATAGTGTTATCAAGTTTGACTGGCAATTCGAGGTTGGCCTGCTACTGGGTCTTTCTTTCATTACTCAATACTGCCCGTATTGGTATAATAGCTTTGACGGTTGAATATTTTATTAGGTAGAACACTCCTAATTACATAAAACACCAGAGGCCTCAATCACTAAAGTGGTTTGCCTTCGCAAAGCTGGTGAGTCAGGCTCTGCGACCACAAGATACCTTTTCACAATGTACAAAGCCCCTTTTACGAGTTAGAAAAGTCTTTCCGGCTCTAAGAAGTAGGGTTGGCAGTCTACTTTACTTTCTTTGCAGGCTACCTTCCCTGCATTCACTGCCATTCGGAGACTTGCAACATTCCTGATGCAGGGGTATTTGTAGCTGCTTTAGACTGCAGCTATATTATTCCTGAATCATCCACACATTAACGAAGGGCTCCTACTCAGTTGCTATCTTCATAAAACACCTCTACTCCCGCCCCCCAAAAAAGTACACCTCAATTCAAGCCAATGGAAGAGTATTAACTGCCCCCGATTTGTTTTCAAATACCCATGAATGGAAAGCTTGAATCCTGCCAAGAATGCCAGGAGTGAGGGCATCTCACATGGAGTGGAGACGTCTTCTAAAGCCGTACTCCAGCGACTGCAGGGTAATAATACAGGTGTTTGTCCTGTTTAAATTCGGTCCTGTAGTCAAACACAGAGCACAACATGTACCACATCCATAACTTGAAAAAACAACTTGCAGTTACTGACTCGCATATTTTAATTCCTTGGCATAATTTAAAATATTTTATGAACAGAATTTCCAAAAGACTAAGTGCTGTGGATGAAGCTAGCCTTCTCCCAAAAGAGCATTTATGTAAGTTTAAACAGTGATCCCAATCTCCAACCCACATGGACAAAAGCAAACGTGAATAAAGGAAGTGACATCAGAGAGTAAATTAGGACCACCAAAAATTGCTCATTAAGACGCGACAACTGCTCCAGACTGAATAAAATCTAAGGTTTGAAGAGAATCACCTACCTTAGAATCAAGCTTCTGTTTCACATAAGCTCCATTTGCTGCTGTGAGGATATCATTAGCCAGGATAAAAACATATCCCTCTAGGTCAAATGCCAAGTCAGTACTGAAAACAAAATTATAAAAGTGATTAAAAAACATTTTGCAAATAGCATTTGTGATCTACACACGTCTCATCTGAAATCATACCAAATATAGCAGGAAAATATATAAATCATATTGTGCGTGCTGCGCGGTCTCAGTCATTTCAAATTAACGGCATTTGTAAAGTACTTGTAGGTTTCTGGTCAGTGACAATCATCGCAGAATTCATACAGCGCCATCCAGTGTAGAGAAAAAACAACTCAACACAATCCTGCATCTCCAACAACAGGCATTCAAGACTGCACGTATTTTGGATGTCAGCTGTGGTTTTGAGATCTATTGGCCATCATTAAAGGAATGGCCCACTTCTCTAGATAAAAATCGAAGGCAGAATAATGTACACAGGATTTAGGTAATCAACAATAAAGTCTTTACATCTTAAAAGAGGGTTTATTGTGTGTGGTCTCGTTCACAAGTCAGTTCACAACGCATTTTATTTTCCACTTAACTTAAGAGGTTTTAAATTATTTGCCATTGCAGACGACTCCAAGTATACCCATAATAAGGATGGGGTGGCCAAGAGGCATGAAAGGGGGCAAGGGATGGAAAACCAGCTGGGCCTCTCCTCAGGAACACTTCCTGTGCGACTGGCAACGTGCCCTTCTGCAGCTGTGCTCCGGTAATAGACTGCAGGCCTTCGGGCAGCGCCCAGAAAGAGGCGCGCGCCGTGCCTGCGCTTTATAAATACAACATGGTGGCATTCCTAGACGGTGGCTGCACGAGCTGCGGACAACCGAAAGAAAGCACGAGGCCAGAAGATTAACAACGGAAATAATCACTTCGCTTCCAGTTTTGTTTCGGAGTTTTGATTTTTGAACAAAGAACATAGGGTTGAATCGGTATTTCATTGGTAAAAGAAAGTCCCAGGGCCCAATGTTTTTTCCCCCGAAGCCCGCCACCGGCACCATCATATATCAAGGCTGTTTAGTACCGATCTGACCTGCCCCCGACCTGCCCCAACCCTCCCCCCCCCCCATGCCTCTTTCGTCCAACACCAGACACTTCCTGCCCCTTTATGGCTTCTTGAGTGTTCCTTTTCATGCTTACTTTCGCCCTTTGTCACTTTCCTCCTTCTCTTTCCCCTTCTTTCTCGGTTTTCTTCTTCTTTCTTTTCTGGGTCAAAGTCTTATAATGGAAAAAAACTGCACCGGTACCCAAAAAATGAATGCGGGTGGGCCCCACCTTTAAACACCAGTTCAAATTAAGCACTGTTTGTATGGAATACCTATGTATTAGTCATAGCTCTAAAAAAAGGCCTGAAAGCCTGAACCAAATGAAGTTCAGATCCTGGCAAAGATGAGCCATGAGAAATGCCCATTTATGGTTAAGTCTAGTAGCCCATCTATTACAAGAAAAATCCTTTGCTTCAAATTAAGTTTTATTCTAATCAAATTTGTGCACAGGAATTCCAAAATTAGGCTTGCTGTTTTTGTTGCGCGCTGTATACCTACAACGGCATCACTTTTGCATTTCATTACAGAAGTCAAATACAAGCATAGGCCATGTTCTCTCGATGTCAACAGGGGGGGGGAGGAGGAAAATCAATCGCCAGGACCTCAATCCAAAAGAGCAAATGGTAATACCAGAGAAAACCCCTGGAACAGGCTCAACCCGAGGGCAGCAGCACAGAGAATTCATTACTCATCAAACCTCTTGGCACAGGCTAAAGGAACCTGCAACAATCCAAAAACCTCACCCAAAGGGATGCAGATATTTACCTGTGCAAAAATATAAAGAGAAGTTTCAAACGAATTGGAATGGTGGGGTGGGGAGTGGCATAATACTGCCTTTCACCTATGCTGGGTAGTTTTAGGAGATATCACACAATTCCATCCTTTACACAAGACAAGACGACCAAAAGACCATAGCTGGAGTAAATAAAATAGCAAGTTCTGCTCTGTGCCAAATGGACCATTCATCTTCTTAAGGTGGATTGCGTCTGCTGACATTAGGTTGTGGTTGTTTGTGAAGAAGCATTTCCCAATTATACTTCTTTACAACATTAAATTTCAACTGGCGGAGGGAGTAAAGGAGAAGAATTAGTTAAGCAGTATTTATTAAATCAAAGAATGATCATGCATCCATATTCTTTGAATGACAGGGCACAAAGCTCATAATAACAAGCATTGGCATAGCCAATAGGTCTCGCTTTTGGGACCTTATAAGTGTTTACCCATGCAACAGTTGATGTTGTTGCACCAAGGATATTGTGCTGCATAACTAAATACTTATAAGGTCCCAAAAGCGAGACCTATTGGCTATGCCAATGCTTGTTAATTAATGGCATTTGTACATATCAAGTTTACCTGTAAATAGTTCCCAATAATAAATGTTGAACACTGCATAAATAGAAATAATTCCTTCTTTCAAATGCATATGTACCTTCCCCTAGTGATACATTTACCTTCATATCGTCTCATGTAACTTACACCCTAACAAAGACGTATTCAGGTTTCATTCAAGTACTTCGGGCAAAGTTTTATCATGTAAATGAAAGTGACTTTAAAGCGCTGCGGCGACCTTGAATGATATACAAGAGAAACAATTGTAAACCATTCTGAAGCCTGACGACTATAATGTAAACACGTTTGCAGTCCACACAAGTGAAACTGAACCTCAATATCACAGGCCGGTTAGCCCAAAACCTTAAGGCAGGAATAAAGGGGTGTCAAACACTGTACAAATTAAAAATTCAGCATTTGGTGCAGTCCTTCAACATCACAAACACTCACAGGGGCGCCTTGAAATGCATTAAGATACATAATTTTACTTTAAAGGTGATACATGGCTACAGCCCAAAATCCTGGGCATGGTAAAATCTAATTGTAATTCACCATGCAGAGAGTTAGAAAATGAACGGGTTAGAATTTCACAAGAATCATAAAATCAAATATAAAACTGACAGTTATTTTACATAATTGTAGATTACGTCCCCAGCTCCATAAAAATGTTCAACAGCAAAACAGAACAAAAACTGTAATTTAGTTCATAAACAGAGTAAATGTAAATATAAGCCAACTGTCAGATTAACGTTTTTATGAAACTATAATGCCGGTCACAGTAATAATGTTAGACTCTAAAAGATGAATGTGTGTAGGCGGCGAGTTTTCGAAAAACTGAAATACTTAGAGGCCAAGAAAGCCCATCTGAAACAGTGGATAGCATTACTCTTTCCTTTGGAGCCCTGTACAGGCAAAACAGCAATGTTCTAAGTATCTGCCCTTGCAACCCTGCATTTAATAGCTAAAGCCCTCCATTAGTGTCGAGTCTTTGGCGTATGCATTTCCTACCATAATATACAGAATCAGTGAATTATTTTAGTCACCAATTCCAAGCTTTGCAATATATGCAAATATGAAGACTTTAAAATAAGAAAACACAATGAATAAAAAAAAAAAAAGCATTGGCTGCGCGGCCGTGAAAGAGACGCGGCCGCGAAAGTGATCGCGATGCTCTTAATGACCCGTGACGGAGGAAAGACAGATGGCGGCTGCGCACGTGCAAGCTCGCGTGAACGCAAGCTGGAGGCCAGCAAAAGCCTGTGGGTAGCACTTTTCAAAAGCCACTTACTAAAAGTCTCGCCAGGGCAACGCATGCGCTGGCTCAGGCGAGACCTAACAAGCTGTAGCCCGGTAACTGACGATGAGGGAGGGGGAGAAGGGAGGGGGTAGTGAGAGCAGAGAGCAGGCCCGCAAGGCTTAATGAGCCTTGACAGAAACCCACATGGCGGCTGCACGCGTGCACGCTCGCGTGAACGCAAGCTTGAGGCCAGCAAAAGCCTCTGGTAGCACTTTCAAGAAGCCACTCACTAAATTTCTCGCAGCGCATGCGCTGGCTCAGCAAGACCTAAAAAGCAATCCCCTTTGCTTCTCTCTAAAAAGCTCTCTAGTTCAGTGTCCGTTCGACTGCCTTTTCCAGTTAACTCGGGTAATCACCTTTGAGGAAAGTGCACCAGGTAGTGAGGGGTGAGGACAGGAAAGACGCAGAGAACTTTGTCGATGTTGCCAAAGCATAGGTGGACTAATGTGGAGGAGTTGTAGACTCCTTTCAGTTTCTCCAGCAGGTATGACTGAGATGCTAGGAGGGCAGAAGAAGCACGAAGTTAAGATAGGCTGTGGGCCGAGCACTTATTTGGAAGGTGACGAGATTTCTCTAAGGCACCATTGGTGGCACTGGCGCAGTGAATACAAGGATGGAAAGTGAATACTTAAAGGTACATTTCGTGTCGTGGTGAAATTCAATATAGGAGGTGCCTTTGTAATGGCAGGAAAAGGGCACCGTGACTGGAGATGGAAGAGCCGGGAGATGAAACTAACCCGGAGAGATGTGTCCTGTGGACTTTGCTAAGCGGAATTGATGACCAAACAGTTGGTCATAAACACACACATAAAAATAGATTTTTAATTTAATACAGGCAAACACTGGAGTGGGGAGGGGAGTCTTTTTACACAAAGGCACATTAAGTGGAGTACAGGTCAAGGCCAAATTACCACATCAGAGAGTGGTAACTTGGATAAAGATTCATCAAATAATCCCAGCTAATCGTCCCCAAAACCGAAGGACCCAGAAGTCAGATGGAGGAGTCAGAACAACAAAAGAAACCACTTGAAGTTAGAAATGATTGGGAAAAAAGTACCCAAGTGCAGCAGGTTCAGGGGTACAACTGTATAAGGCACACTGCGATGGTGACAAACATGTCTTGAAGAAATGGCATACCCTGAACAACTCATGCAGCTGGTGGAGCAATAACAGAAAATCGCTGTGAGCTCATGATGATATTTGAGGTCCAGCAGCAGAAGGAATTGGAGGGTAGTGCCCTCTTGGTACTCGCCTTACTTTCCTCTATTTAAGACACAAACTTTGACTTAGTTTGTTGGTGGAATGTTGGATGGCCCAGGAGTGGAGACTTCATTCCTAGCGCTCAAGAGGATACTACGTGTACGTATCCGGCCTCTTTGGCTGCTCTGTACAGGACTGTCACCCATGTTTCCCTTGCTCCATCCCAGTTATGCACAGACCCCTTGCATTTTCCCATATAGCACACCCACATTGGTCACCCTCTTTAGGTTATCCCCCTCTCCCCCCCCTTTCATCCTACCTCGTGCTCCTCCTTTTTCCACATCCTCTGACTGTTTAAGACACTTCTAAAAAGTCCTGGGACACTTACTATGATGGAGAATTAATAAAACGTGATCAAGGAACAGTTCTACTGGCGATACAATAATGCAGTTTCAGGTCATTGTGTTTCTGTTGTATAGTTGCATGTCATGCCATTATTTGTATATGTGAGATGGGTTTCATTGGTGGATGCTACTAAGGTATCAAAGTTGCCCTTTGCTGCCGTCTCATGTGGAGGAAGGCTTCGTAAAAAAAAGAAATAAAAGTAAAAAAAAAAAAAAATCCTTTCAATGCAACGCTAAATAGGCCAAATGGACGGGGGCAAAAATTACATTGCAGCGGAGTTGGAACGAGATAGGTAAATTGTGTTATGAGGTGGGATTAAAGGGCTAGGAAGTTCCAAACGGTTCATACCTGCAGAATTTGATTAGCATGACTTCCCAGAGTCTGAAGTGCGAACAAGCTCCATGTGGAGAGTGGCCAGCTAGAATGCACTAACATGCCTTAGCACATGCCGCATTCCAAAGCAAATACCAAACCACACTCCAGACGGCCATCAGACGTGCAATTCCAGCAACGGAAAATACATTTGGCTAAATGTGGCTCCAGGAATCGCAAAGCAAGCGAACCACAAGAAGTGGCAAAATTCACCAGATCAGAGGCTAAGAACCTACCTTGGTTGCATAGACACTGTCCTAAAATGTTGTCACATTGTGCTGGCAGGGTGTTTTGGGCCATTAGTGGTATCAGCCTTTTGCTGAACGTACATTTAAACATCATTTACAATCCAGGATATAAGAAGAGAAACAAGATATGAATGACCAAATCCATAATGCAACAATTCCTGCACTGTTCTCTTACCTTGCTTAGCGTCTGAAATGCATGCTTTCAGAAATGTGCAACACCGCAGGTTTGAGGGAAGAGGACAGGTGATTTCAGTTAAGAGTAAATGAGAAAATGGGATGTTGAACATATAAGAATACCACACAAATGAGCATTTTACATTACAAGAGGTTGTGAATGACAGATGTAAAATATGTTCTGGCTTTTCTGATGGACTGGCGAGAACAATTTAGCATGGAGAGGTAGAAGGTTAGGGGACTGGTTAGAAGGTCTTAGAGTGAATGCAGAGTTCTAGAACACGGGTAGGTAGTAATTCTGAGTGTCTTAAGATTCGCAGCTACTGAGAAGAAGGGAATGAAATCTCGCTTTATAGACTAGGTCCATTTTGGGGTGGTTTAGTTTTGGGCCCCTCTTTCCTGGATGAATAGATCCTGGTCCAGAGTTTTACAACCGAACTGGTGTGCTTTCTAAATGAGGCTAGTTACAAGAAAGGGTAAACCCAGACAAGCCACTGGGACCTGGGTAAGGTACAGTACAAAATAGGATCGTCCCAGTCGTGTACTTCAGAAAAAACAAACGTAATTAAGTGCCAGCAGGCATTAATTCAATTACACATCAGGATATTAAGTACAATATTATTTAATCATATTGATCATCAAAAATGATGTACAAAACCCAGTAATAAATCTGGAGTAACGTATCAAAACAAGTGCATAAACGAAGTGGGGGAGAAAAAGGGAAAAAGGTAGTGTGTACTTGGTGAGGGTTAGGAAAGTGAAAAGGAGGGTAGTGACATCAAATGCATCACACCATTCTATACAATTAAAGCCGGCTAGACTCGGCCAAACATTTGCATGACAACAGATAAAAAGCCATTTGTCGGAACTGTACTGTCACAGTGAGAAAGCACTGTTGACCAAACTGGCATAGGGCAATGACGTTTCTCTGGCTATTTGGAGCCCATGGGCCCACCCACATTATATCCGCCATCCAGTCAAGGGTGGTACATGGTAAATTTATTTACTTCTACTTTTTATCCTTTTCTCTTGACCGTACAATGGCCACCACACTAGCCACTAAGTACTTCTTTTGTTAAATTCCCAGGTGCCCCCTACCCTGTCCTGAAGAAGACCCCGGTGTAAGGACCCAAACAGCCTTCTTTTCTTTTGGGGTCGAAACGTCCACTACATCATTGCCCTACGCAAAATATCCAGCAGCAAAAAATGATTAATTAGACCTCCACGTCTACCGAAAGCCTGAGGTTCTATTACAGAGGTGGGGTGCCTGCTGGGATAAGCGGCAGTCAGAGTTTTGGGATCTTGCTAGGTAACACCTCTCCCCCCCCCTCACCTTGTTAAGTACATGTGGAACTTTTTAACGTCTGGAGACAACTTACAATGCAATTTGTTTGCAGTGTTCCAATTATTTAGATTGAGACAATATGGGTGCTGCATAATATATCCACATTCCATTATCAGTTACAGTTCTACGTTAGTCAGTGATCTATTTCCAGCCTTACAAATTTTGCTGGAGTACGTTCACATAGGTGTGGACTTGCATGTCTTGACCCCAGTGCTTAATTTATGAACAATTAAGTGCCAGGGCCCTTCTCAAGAGCCACTGCAGCGTGCACCACCCATTTCCCCTGCCAGCTCTGCCAATGCCAGTACCAACACAACTATTTACCATCAAGTACCTAAAAGTGTGACAGCCTGGACTATTCCAGGCCACCCAAAGCTACAGCAGGTATTTTTAATACATTTCATTGATAAAGAGTCTGTTGTTGTGCTCAAACTTAAAATTAGACAAGCAGCGCCACCATGTAGTAGAATGTTATAACTGATGGTGTTGAGATTTGGGTATTGGTGCCAAGGACATTTAAACACTGGCTCAAGTTAAGCATTGCTCCACCCCTTCAAATGAGGAGGTGGAGCCTCCTACAACAGGATTTACGAGTGTATGGTTACTAGTAACTTTGCTACCATGTCAGATCTCTCTCAATGGGAAAGTATAGTGAACATTTTAAAAACATTTGAATGTAAAATTCAAATTAGTTTTATATTTGTTTTAGTGGATCACTAATAAAATAAAATACTGCAACACATTAACTCAAATGATATGTGCATTATATAATTTATAAATCTTTTTCAATAAAAATCCACCCTAACATTATTTAATATACACTAAATTTTGTTAAAAACGGTTTTCAATTCTAATTTAAATTTACTTCTTAAACAAAAGTTGAATTTGTTAATTAAGCGTATAACATTATTAAATATAAATTCACATACACTAACAGAGGAATTGGAAAATAGGGGTGTGGGGGATGGATGCCCGAATCTTAGCACGAGCAACACAAGGACATCTATTAAGTTGAATTAATCTGAGCTTGGTCCACAAAAAGGAAAGGAAGCAACACCTGGCCTGTGCTGGCCAATTAGGAGGCATCAAAGAAGAGCTACAAAGAAACCAACTAATGGTAAGAAACGGGCGATCTGCAAGCCCCTTGTTGTAAACGATAGTCTCGCAAGCGAAAGCACATGCACGAGAAGCAAATGGGCTGTATAGTAAAGTGCCCCTTCTTGCATGGTTACCCCTAACTTTTTGCCAGATACCCTATGCCACCTTGACTAAGTGTGCCCTGGGTCCCTGCCAATCAGGCTCCCAGGGCCTGTGTTCTTTCCCAAAACTGTATCTTTGTCTCGACAACGGGCACACCTCTGGGCCATATGCAAGTTCCTTGTAAAAGGTACCCCTGGTACCAAGGGCCGTGTGATCAGAGAGGGCACTGGGGGCTGCAGCATGTATTGTGCCACCCTCAGAGACCCCTCCCTTAAGACCCACACACTGCCATTGCAGGCTGCGTGTTTTGGTGCAGGCCAAAATGAAGAGTCGGCATGGCAAAATCAGGACGAGGCATATGCCCTTCTACTACCAGAGGGTGACATAATAGGGGGTGTAGACACCCCAGGGAAGGGACCCATTGGTCCCGACCTGTACACCCCTGTAACGCCCCTATATCTAGTATTTGCAATAAATGCTTAACGCTAGCCTCTGATAAGCCCAACTGCTTAGCCCAGCTACCACTAACTTGAGAGTAAGGTATTATCTACTTTAACCACTGCCATACCTTTGGGGACTCACTGGACTCGGTGCACACTATACCTCTATTTGGTATAGCATATACAGAGACCGCTTCCTACACACGGTCACAGGTGAGACCTAAAAAGACGAGAGGCAGTCCACGCTTGTAGCTGTGTGAATATCATTTTGTAGTACATTAGTAATACTACTACAGTACAGCAAAACGCAGTTTGTGACTGGGCTCCCATTATTCTAACAAATGGATCTATTTCTATATTACGGCCCAAAAAAAAAAAAAAAAAGGGGTCAGCTTTGAGATTTTACGTGGATGCTGCATAAAAACGGCCTCTAGCGCAAGGTCGCAGGCTTTGGTGGGAGAGGGACTAGGTGCAGTAGATCATCCAAAAAATTTCATGGGCAACAAACCTTTGAAATTCTTACTTTAAAATACACTAGTTAAAATAATGCTGCCGTGAAAAAGCAAAACCTAAAAACCCATGAAACTTGCCATTTATAATAAACTGCACCAACCATAATTCAAGCCTCACCATGTGCTCCCCGTGACCTTGATCTTACGGATTACAGGTCAAATTACATCTTTGAGTAGATCACCAATGGCATCACATAGACATCAGCAATGAGGAAGGTTTGGGTGGTAGTAGTCCAGGCTGCGGCCAAAAGTCACAGTCACACACACTAAGTTACCCCCCCCCCCTTCTCCCTCCACTCCGCAAAAAAAAAAAAAAAAGCACACGAAGGAGGCCCATATACGAGACCAAAAGCCATCCACACACTGCACCCAGTCCACACTGGCACAGGCAGTGTGCACTTGGGTTATGTGAACTCAGCATTTAAGGAGTTACTGAAAAGAAAATATCTGGACAGCTGCACATAACTGAAGACAGTGGAAGCTGCACACAGACGCATTGGAGGAAGGAAGGTGGAGGGGGTTTACAGTGTGGTATAGTGTGGTGAAAAGCCACAACTTGTGCCCAGTCCCCCACCTTTTAAGGCCTCGGGACATGCGCAATGGGCTTTGTGGTTACTAATTTTGGGAGTGTTAAATCTCCACTATCACCCCACTTCCACCGTCATCAGCAGCTAGTAGCAATAATAAAATAAGTATATAAAAATTATTATATATAGGAACCGCTGTGAAAATAAAATAAAGGAAAAACGAGAACAGAGCTAGTGGGACGCCTGGAAACGCTCTCCATTTTCTGGTTGATTGAAACATTCGCACCCAACGCTACATTCAGGATGCAACACCTGCCATCCTGCTCGAGTGCAGCACCTACAAACGGAGGCGGGGATGGCCTTTGAAAGATTTACATTGGAGCACTCTGGTTTTAGGCCTTTGACTGGCAATGGGCTTTTAGTCCAAATATCAAGAATACAATGTAGCCAGAACAGAATGAGGTCCGCGCTGACCCTGGTTGTCATGGAGCTACTCATGTAACCAACGAAATGGCAGGGTCATATGCATCAGAGACCAAACTTCCGCGGGCTACTGAGAGTGCCATGGGCCACAATGCAAACCACGAAAATACAACTGCCCCAGCACCTCTGCTGGGTATTAAAGGACACTGCGAATCAAGAAGGGGGGGGGGGGGGAAAGGTGTGGGCTGTCTGATAATGTGTCCTCCCATGCACTACTATGGAGTCTCGGGGGGGGGGAGGGCTGGGGGGGGGGTACTGGACATGTAGGCCAACAACGGGAACGCCTCTTGACAAATGTAGGACTACCGAGGGAGCCCATGGCATCCCCTCCATGGAGCCCTTTCTAAACTCTACTTGGGTCATCAGCTAATTACGAACACACAATCAAACAGGAGTAGATGGGATGAGTATATGATGTGCGAGTGCGCATGTGACAGGGGAACCTGTACATTGTTGACGGTTAATATGAAAACGAGAGCCACAGGGACGCAAAATAATATGAGACTGGGATCCAGGCCCTAAAGAAAGCCACAGATGGCGCATGAGGCTCGCTTTAAAAGGGCTGAAATATGTTGACCACAGGGGCTGAGGATCACTGAGCATCCTTTACGAGACCCCATGTGGTTGTTTTATTACTATCATAGGTAACTGTAATAAAGTTAGCTTCGGTTACCAGTAGGTACAATTAGCCAGTTGTGTTTGTGTGTGTGTCCCCTTATCATTCTGGGAACAATAAATAGAAAACATTACAACAAAATCGCTCCAGGACCATGGAGCTCATCTGCACTACCAGCAGTCGGTCCGGATGAGGAGCAGCTCAATGATGGAGCATACCACCTAGGTTGGTGGATGAAGGGTTCACGTCCTTTTCAAGTAACCTACTTAGATAGGAAGAAATTATCTCCCCTCCAATGAAGGAAGTCCTTGTACATGGGCCTAGGTTCTATCTCTGAAGTGTTGTTTAGTGATATCTGGGTATTAAAAAGACAGTCATATTTGGGGTCCAGGCAGCCCCTCACATTCATGGCCACCAGTGTCGCTCCAGGGGTGGTGGGTACACCCCTACCAAACCTGCTATATAGAATTACCCCTCAACTCCACATGTTTTTCTTATTAAATCTATAGTTCTGCAATAAGCATGAAAGACGAAAAAAGCTGGCTTTAATGTTCTAAAAAGTGGTCGGCCAAGTTTCAAAGCATATAGCACCCAAGACTGAACGCTAAATTATTAAAACGTATTAGAAATTATATTCTAAGTAGGGGCAATGAGACAGTTATCCAGATGTGCAGACACCTGGAGTCTAGTGAATTACGTTAATATCCTGGCTGTGAAACGGAGCTCAGTAGGCCTTCGTTTCCAGAGCTCGTCACAGCTCTCAGTGTTAAGCTTAATGCATTTCTAGTACATACATGACGATTATTTTACCAAATGGATACAGTACAAATATTTACCCCCTTCAATCAAGCCCCCTGCCACTAACTTATGTGCGAATGACTAGTAGCTCCAGCTCCTGATGTGGAAGCCAGATGTGTGTCTAGTGATGGTTCTCCCTGGCTGGAAAAAGGCATCTGACCTCACTGCATTCGGTTTGATCGAGAGGAAGTACTTAAGCCTGTTGTGCAGCCATCATATTTCCATTGTAGTCACTGCAACCTTCAAGGAAACCCCCCCCCCCCCCCCTCTTCCTAGGGCTCGATCCCAAGCCATCATGAGGGGTTGGAGCAGATTACAGTAATTCAGTTGTCCCCGAGACTCCAGCCGAATTGTCATCTGTGTATAATCCAACTTGTTGCAATTCAGCAATGCACCTGCCAAACAGCAGAGACTACATGGGGCGATTACAGGACGAAGAAAGGGCGCTTTCCTAGCACTGCTAACGCACGACAGCCTTCAACTGTAAGAGTAAAGTCTGACCAATCCTTAAATTTGGATGGGTGAAGCAGCCAACTCCATATCACTGATCAGCGGTATGGTTGATCATCTCTAGAGCCTTCCCTCTGTAGTCTATAGTGGAATGAAAGTAGACAGAGTACTTATATATGAACTAGGGATGCTTAATACTACATAGGAGCCAGGCACAGGATCAACCCTATAATGTGGGCTTATCTTGCGAAGGGGAATGTGTCATTCAATCAATCAATCAGGCGTTTGTTAAGCGCAACTACTCACCCGTAAGGGTCTCAAGGCGCTGGGGGTGGGGGGTGCAGGTTCGAGTCCATCAAGGAGGGGGTCTGTCGAAGAGCCAGGTCTTGAGGTTTCTTGCGAAGATGGGAAGCGCTGTTGTCCGTCTGAGGTGGAGCGGAAGGGCGTTCCAGGCTCTGGCCGCGAGTAAGGAGAAGGAGGGGCCTCCCGATCTGGTCTTTCTGGTGCGGGGGGGACCACGGCGTAGGAGAGCTGGGCTGATCGTAGGGTCCTTTGGGGTGCGTGGACTTTGAGTCGGCTGTCCAGGTATGCTGGTCCGGTGTCGTGGAGGGCTTTGTGTGCGTGGGTGAGCATCTTGAAGGTGACTCTAGCCTCGATGGGGAGCCAGTGTAGAGTGCGCCGGTGCTTGGAGATCTAGCAGTGTCTTGGCAGGTTGAGGACCAGTCTTGCGGCGGTGTTCTGGATGTTCTGTAGCTTGCGGGTGAGGTTTTTGTTTATTCCGGCGTAGAGTGTGTTGCCGTAGTCGAGCCTGCTGGTGACCAGGGCGTGAACGACGGTCTTTCTGTGTTCGAGGGGGATCCATTTGCAGGTCTTACGTAGGAGGCGGAGGGTGTGGAAGCAGGAGGACGAGACGGAGTTGATCTGGCGGTCCATTTTGAGCTCGGAGTCCAGGATGATTCCCAGGTTGCGTGCGTGGTCCGTGGGGGTGGGCGGGTTTCCGAGGGCGGGGGGCCACCAGGTGTCATTCCAGGCGGCGGGGTTTGGGCCCATGAGGAGTACTTCTGTCTTGTTGGTGTTTAGTTGTAGGCAGCTGTTTTTCATCCATTTGGCGACGGCTTCCATGCCTTCTCAAAAGTTGTGTCTGGCGGTGTTGGGTTCGTTGGAGAGGATGAGTTGGGCGTCGTCTGCGTATGACACAATGTAGGTTCTGACGATGGGGGTGAGCGGAGCCGTGTAGACGTTGAACAGCGTAGGGCTGAGGGAGGAGCCCTGAGGGACTCCGCAGGTGGTTGCTGTAGGGTCCGAGAGGAAAGGGGGAGGGGGGGTAGGGGAAGTCTGACCCGCTGCGTTCTGCCGGAGAGGAAGGAGCGGATCCAGTCGAGGGCCTTGTCCTGGATCCCTGCGTCGAGTCGTCTGCGTATTAGGGTGCGGTGAGAGACTGTGTCGAACGCTGCTGAGAGGTCGAGGAGGATGAGGACTACTGTTTCTCCTTTGTCCAGTAGGGTGCGGATGTCGTCTGTTGCGGCGAGGAGGGCGGTCTCCGTACTGTGGTTTTTCCTGAAGCCGGATTGGGAGGAGTCGAGGATGTTGTGCTCTTCGATGAATGTGGCGAGTTGGCTGTTGATGGCTTTCTCGATGACTTTCACTGGGAACGGGAGCAGGGAGATGGGTCTGTAGTTTTTGAGGTTGGTGGGGTTTCTTCAGGCGGGGGTTGACCTCGGCGAGTTTCCAGTCGTCGGGGAACGAGGCGGTCGCCAGGGAGCGGTTGATGGTGTGGCGGAGCATGGGTGCGATGGTGTCGGCGGCTCTGTTGAAGATGTGTCATGTGATCATCAACACATGACAATCAAGACCTGAGAAATGAAGCCCAGTTTCATTAGGTGAGCACTAGTAGTGTTCCCCCATATGACCGGTGTAGGCATCTAAAAAAAAAACTAACAATAAGGCACAGATGGGCAGAACTTATCAAAATGAGCACAATCCCGGAACCATCACACTCACCGAACACTGGAAATGTGGTGTCACAGATCTGCTGAAGGACAGAAGTGTGATCATTCATAATAATTGATCCGTCTCAAGGAGACTATGCAAGTAGTTTTAAAAGACTCCGATTAGTCAGAGCTGAGCTGCAGAGTTAGTCAGCACGGGATAAAAAACATTTCAGCCTCATGTGGCCCCAATGGCACCACCCGAAGGGACATTTCTCCATGAGCTGGGCACAGACCTACTTAATTTCCCTTTAAGCCACTGGTGATGGAGACATCCATGGGTCATGCTGTCTGGTGGCCAAATGAGAACGCTGAAGAGCTAAGGAAGCAGAGAATTGGAACACATGCTCTTCAAAATGCAGGGTGACCTTTGAGGGATGGGGTGCTCGATCCATTCCATTCCTTATGTACAGTGGGCTGATGTGCCGAGCCATAAGACAACTTAAGGGGATGATGCTCTAGTTTTAAGAGAGGTGAAAAGTTGCATCCTCACTACATTAGGGATTCACATGACTTAGTGTAGACTAGAATATGAATCGGGTTCAGGCAACGCTGAGCGGAGGCGCGGGGAGGCCAGACACGGCGGGGCAGTGTCCTAGGAGCAGTTGCAACTACAGGCACCCCTCCCACCAGTTACAGGCTCATGGGGCAGTCTTACATTTAAGATCAAATAACGATGACAGATACCTATTTAGGTATCGTATAAGTGCAGTGAGAATTCACATGCACTGTATATTTATTTGCACGAACACATTTTCATAAAAAGATTAGAGAATCACGCACCACATTGATAAGTGAGTGTAGAAGGGATCCTTTTGGTCCTGATGAAGAAGCCAGGGGGAAGGCTTCGAAACATGTTGACTGACATAGGAGGCACAGCTCATTGAGGCAATACACCTCCTTCCCCATATTTTAATAATACCAGCTCAACGGTATATTAAAGTTTTTGTGCCCAACGAGCCAGGTATCTTTTAACCTCACCTTTCCATTCACTCCTGACCCTTCCACTCACACTCCTACACGACACATAGTTGTCTTACAACAACAGTGCTCCCGCGTACCCGTAGGTCGTAGCGCGCCCCGTCCCGTAGAGGGGCGGGAAGACCCCTATGATGAAGCAGGACACCAAGGCCCCTTTTGGTGTGTGAGGGGTATTTAAACAAACTGTGTGTTTTTCCCACCACTGTAGGAAACATACTTAATCTGGGAGGACATGGCTTTTGAATCTATCTAAGGGTGGATCTTTGTGTTTAGTATCTATAGACTGAAGGAGGGCGTATCCACCTCCACTGCTATTGTCAAGCAGTACCTCTTTACTCCCCCCGTTTGTTTCTTTGATCTTCTCCTTTACTAGCCACCAGGTTCAGCAGGTGCAGTCCACACCGATGCAGCCTCTCTTTGCCGGGTCCTTGGTGCAGCAGGCAGTCCTTCTTCCAGTCCAGTTGAGATCTGGGTTCTGGGTGCCAGGGGTGCCCTTTCTATGCTCAGAAAGTGCCCTCAGGGAAGACGCTGCCAGTACCCAATGGGCTACTAGGTTCCCTCCCTCCTAAAGATGCCTTCCTGGGAAGGGTGGCATCTGGCTATCCCAGGATGAACCATTCTGTCCACCGACAACACGGAAGAACTCCTCTCCCAGCGTCCAAGAGCTCCCTAGCCCAACCCAGGTGTAGCTACCAAAGGGGCTACACGTCCCTGGCAACTGGCTTCCCCTCCCCTGTTCCTAGTGTGTCAGCCCGTCTGCCTAAACAATAGAACAGCCCCTCTCCCAAATGTTTCCCATTTGCCCTTCAAAGGTGGTTTCTCCTTTGAAACTAATCCACTAGGCTAACATTCGTGTTGTCTCCTGCAGGAGGGAAGTAACACCTCTCTCCTATGCAAGCTTCTTTTGTATAATTTCCTGCGAATGGTTAGCATGTCTCCCCAAGAGGGCAGAAAGCAGTCTCAGAAACAAACTGCCATGTGCAAAGGCACAGGAGTCTAAAGGCAACAAAGTGGCAACTTTACAAAACTTGCACACCGCAACAAGTTATGTTAATTTCGACTTGAGAATCAAGTCAGGTTTAATGCAACAAGTTATTTGATAACTTGGAGTATCGACGTTGGTAGCACCATTCCGAAGCTAGCACAGCTGAGGGGGTCAGCGTGTAACTGTACTTGCCAATCGGGAGACCAAGTCTTTCCACAGTAAAATGCAGTAAAAATGATAGTTTCACATTTTTACTGTCAGCGCATGTAAAATACATGTTTTGTTCAGGCAATGTGCTGCCCCCTGCCATAGAGCTCGGTAGACATACCATAGGGGTGACTTACACATACGCCAGGGGAAAGACTGGCTTTTCCATAGCTTTAAATGGCAAAGTTGGGCTAGCAGTTTCAAACTGCTCTTACAGTCCGCAATGGCAAACTGGGAGACTGGTTTTACGTGTGTCACACCCAGGGTGGCACAACCAGTGCTGACATCTCTGGGAGTGACCCTCTAACTTACCTGCCCTGGAAACCCAGGCCACCATATACTCAGGACTTATAGGTAAGTTAGCTTATGCCAATTGGGTATAAGTCAATGAAACATACATGTTTTATGGTCAGGGCACGGAGGGCTGATTAGCAGGCCTCGGCACACTCTCAGTCGAAAAACCAGCAGCATCAGTCCAATACATTAGGGGGGGACCACACAAAAATAGGCATTTCCTTACAGAAACCCTCAGAGCGCTTGCCTTATTCCTGCTCTACAACTGCCAATCAAGAGCGAACAGCATTTAACAGAGACTGCTTCCTTAGGAGAAGTATCAAAAAGAGCAAGCTTTTCATGGAGTGGCACTGAATAGAGCTTCCTACGTTAAATCACTTGCCTCTTTCTTGGAAACATTCTCTTTTTGTTCTGCATACTTAGTAACTCAGACTCGAAGCACCCAAAGAAAACTCCATAGAAGGACAAGTACTGCTGGACTGCAAAAGCCTTGCATTTCCCTCAATAGAGTTCAATACAAGCATGCTAAGAATGTATTCTTGACATCTCAGGAGATTTACATTCTACTATACACTATGCCATGATAAGGGTTAGACAAACTTATAAAAGTGGTTACACCTCGATTGCTTTCAACACATCTCTGATTACGGCAATCGAAAACTACCCAAGCATACACCTTTAAATGGAGAATGTAGTAAACCTAACTAATCACCCTTACAACTGAAAAGTTGCGTTGACACAGGACCCAAGTTATGCGAAGCCACATCTCAAGTGGGTTAAAGTAACTTACAATTTAACACCACCCATAAGGATCTGCTAGATCGAAACCCCCCAAAGAGTTACTGGAGCAATGAATGATGGCAGGGATTATCTTACATCCCACTGGGAGAAATAAGAAAACAGTGATTTACACTTCATCAGTGTATGTGCATCAGCCAGTTTACTTCTTCTCTCAGCTCCCCTGCACCCTGGTTTAGTGTGAACTATAGAAATGCAATTAATAAATTAATTACTCTAGTACACATCCAGAATCCATCATTGTGATCAGCTTTTGACCCAGATAAGTTTACCTTCGTTTTATAAAAACTGGAAACTATCAAGCTTGTTTTAACTGGGTATTTTTTAAATATTTTGTGTGGAGTAAAGACTGTAGATTTTTTAACAGGAGTACTTAGCCTTAAACATGCTTGACATTTTTTTCCTGCGACGCAGAGTTATAGATGGCCTTGAAGTTTTAAACTTCTATCTTCTGTCCCATATACTACTGCAGCACAGCAAAGGTTGTAGAAAAAAGGTCACAAAAATGTACTCTGTATGACTAACAGCAAAATCTTAGGAAAATGAAACCTGCCATGCAAACTAGTAGCTAAAAAACAATAGTAACTTCAAAACCTAGGTAATGTATCTTCTTCCAAGCAGTTTAACAGCACAACCTCACATTCAACCATTAAGATCAACCATACAACAACAAAAAGGAGATGTAACAAATGGGTTTAGGAGTTTGTTTCAAAGGTGATGCCACAGACTAACATTCCTTCTTTATCAGTGCCATAGCTCTGGATCAAGACATCCCATGGATCACACCACATACTTAGCATGTGATGTTTGCTGTTGGGTCACAACCCTTATACCAATGTTAAATTTGCTACCATTGCCTGAGAGGTTAAGGCATAGAAACAATCATAAAGAACACCTTGTAATAAATGACAACCCTTACCCGGCAGCTATGAATGCACCAAGTATCATTGCAAACACGGTCATCTGGATTCCACGAGAAAACGTCTTTCTGCAATCAGAAAAAAGAGCTTTTTACCATCTCAGTAACCCTACTGCAGCTTGAAATGTTTTTCAAAAGCAGCAAGTCACAGTGATCCATCTAACCCCTCAGGCTGTTTTTAGGGGTGAAGACAGTGTTGCAAGATGCTATGGAGAGCAAACAAGACAGCAGGAACAACTACAAAATTGTTTTAGAGCGATCAGGGTTGTAATGCTTCCTTTGCAACTGGAATTGTTAGAGGAAGTATGTTTATTCTTAGTTTTCGCGCTCAGGGGATTTAGTTGCTAGCTTGTTAGCTGTGGAAGCAGAAAGCTAGGATTATGGCCCCAGCTTGTTATGGGCAAATAACTTAATCTTACTGGGCCTGTTTCCTTCCTTGTTAGACTTTCTATTGCGAAGAAACAAACAAAAACATGTTTATTACGCGTTATATTAATAAGGGACATTTATACCGGGTAGTCACTACCACATAATCGCAGAACATGCATTTCACTCTCTAAGGCTGGACTATTTTATGGTTGAAAATATTGCAATAGTTGTTTGTAACGGAATGAATGGTGTGAATATGGACACAACCAGCAGGCGAATTAAACATCCCATCATTGTGGGGTCTGAATCACCGTTTCTGCAAACTGTGTACAGTTCAGCCAGAGTAAGATCAAAGGCAGCCCTTATGAAGCGATTTTAATATACTACACATTATGTTCTACACGGACAATAGATCGGACTTAACTTTTGGTAAAGAAACAAAAAGAAAGCATCTCTTACTTGAGTAAAATTAATTCTGCAAACATTGTAAACAGAATAGAAAACCGCCTGAGGACTGTAAACATTGGCAGGCTGTAAAATAATTGTCAAAGTTAGAAAAATAGCCACTGGCATTGCAAATATATACTTTGTTCATTAAGTTTTAAAAATAAATATATTAACATTAGCAGCAATATTAACATTGGCAGCAAGTGTGTTAAAGGTAGCATTTCACTTCTCAAAGACACAATGAAGTAGGCAGACAACTTATTTTGTAAGGATGATTTATAAAGCAAAAGTGTACACCCAGTTTGCCAACATGCACTAAATAAACGGTACGCAAGTCCCTCACGGGTAGTCAACAACCATTCTCATCCTCGGGTATACATTCTAACCTGCCCCTTTCAAACACTCAGCTGGAAAACTAGGACGAACACCAGACATATCAAAACACACAGGAAAGTTTCTGATATTCTGTCTGATATTCTGTCTGACCTTGAACGGATTAGGAAACATTATCACAATAGAGGCCTTAGACCTGGATTTACAAAACCTCTTGCCCATAAATTACAATGTTGTATATGTTGTAGAGCCACATCAGATGGTCTCTTAAAAAAATAGTTTCTAGTTAGAAGTGTCAATCTGCATTTTAATGTTCTACACTTCAGTTTTGTATATAAAGGTCTCTATATGGCTCAGCCTGAACTAGATCTTTAAGAGTGTGGTTTCTTGTGTCAAATAGCATTACAGTTCTACATCTTCGTCCCATTTTAGAGGAAGCCTTGACTCTTCATCCACCAAACCCCTTTGAAGCTTGAAAACCCAAAACGAATACCATCCAACTAACATCCAAATAGCTGTCCAATGCACAAACGATCCTAGGACACCCACCTGTGAACAAGAGTTACTCACAAAAAAAAAAAAATGCCAGTAGCTGTAGACTGCCCCAGGATGTGGAGAAAATGCATGACAAATTCTCTTATCACAGGAACATAGGGCCTGATGAGTCAAATGTTGTATCAATTCTGAGTCTATGGGAAAATATGTTGATGCAGAAGGGGCTAAGTGAATTAAAAGTACAGCTCCATGGAAAAGGCATTCCATGATGTTAGAAAATAAATCAGCAGAAGAGTGGCAAATAAATCTTGAGCAAGTGAACTGCAATGAATGTCTTCCAACAGAGTGCTAGAACTCGCCAAAAGCCGAGGACTGCATCCACACACACACTTATGCCTGGAAAAGATCCTAATGTGTGCATGTATCTATTATATGCAGACGACGAGCATTTTATCATTTTTGCAACAATGCACATGCCCACCATGCATATTAATTTGGAGTTAGATTACAGAATTGATCCCACTTAGGTTAGTGTTAATGGAGTGAGCAGTGAAAGAGAAAACACATAAGGCACTCATATTTTTGGGTATTCACAAACTTTCAAAAATTGACTTAAAGAAGATGCAAGTCACCCAAGTACTTTAGCACTTCATCAGTAGTAGCGCTGAATAACGCCAATACAATGCTTGATTAACATACACATACCCGTTAGTCACAACATACGTACATTAAGACTAAATACCTATAAAATAGGCTAGCAGGCGCATGCAGAACTTTGACATTGTGTAGTTTACGTGTCAAACTTTACTAAATCTTCAGGGCTATGTGATAAAATGAACAGTGTTACTGATTTCATTTAAGATGTCATTAAGGTAAAGTTTTTGAGAGTGCATTTTTTAAGTATCGAATTGCAGGCATCTTTCTAGCGTTGGCAATTGCAACATGCTGAAAATCTAGGCTTAGCCATTACAGGGGGGTAGATATCCATAAAAGAAGAAGGTCTTTTGACCTGGTAGGTTCCAATGAACTTTTCTCAAACATGACATCGACCTCTTTAATGATCCATCATTGCACTGCAGATTTGCTTGTTTTATTCAAGTGTGGATCACACCTGAAAATTCTTTGTAACCAAGCCAAGCCACTAGATGTGTTTTGTGTGAGTTTCAGTGTTCACTGAAAGCACCAAGGCTGCAAGACTGATACAAGATTCTTTAAGTGAACTTTTTGGTTGATCAAATGAAATGCTATTCCAAGCCTGACATCCGTAGTGATCCAAAAGGTTCTTTCCAAACTCCTGGTGAGTTCAAGGAAACTCCTCTGCAAAAAGAACCTATATCTCAGAAATGATAATACACCAATGTCTCTTTACAAGGCTTCTGAAAAAATGTTTTTAGGATTTGCTCAAATTAACAGGGATAGGTGGCACAAGTTCTAAAATCCTTTAAATTCCCTTGCAGACTAATACAAAGTTTCCATTACACACTGAAATGTAATCATTTCTCAGTTTCTTACGAGCCAAAAACAACATTCACCTCAGGCTACTTTGGCCACTGGCTCCCGTTTAAACAGCTTTAAAAACAACGAACCCATTCAGATGAAAATAAAAATTGAAGTTAACATACTTGAGTTTTTTTGTGCTAAACAGTCCTGTGATTTGGTTCCCAAAATACAGCAGAGGTAGTGGAAAAACCTGCAATCATAAACGGAGAGCAATATATAGAGAGCGAAAGATACCGCAAACTAACTAGCCGAAACGGCACATTAGAACATAAAAGATTTCCATTACTTGTTTAGGCCAAATACAGCAGGCAATGCACCAGCCAGCAAAACATCTTTCACGAGCAACTATTGCCTGCAGGTTAAAATTCAGTAAACTGCAGTTTTTTTTTTTGTTTTTTTTTTAATTCGGCAGAAATATCACAAAAGGTCATTTGCTTCAAAATCGCTTTATCAATACACGTCAAAGTTTCTATTTTTAAATGATGGGGTACAATTACTAAACATTTACACTTATGTCTCCTAAGACAGCCTGAGGTCGTCCTAAAGAGCAACACACTTATTAGATTTACACTAAGTGTCATCCAGCATTTTTGAAATGGTGTAGACTCAGGCTGTTCATACGTCACCTTATCAAACACTAACTTATTTCTAGGTCGTTTTCTATAAAGCAGTTCCTTGTGGAAACGTGCTGTAGAGTGGTCTGGAATTTCTACTAAGCAACATTATTGTTAAAACATGGAAAATAGACATTCAATTAATTATCTGAGCAGTTCATCATACAAAGACGGTCACTAATGTATGCATTCAAAGAGCAGAGACTTCCTGTTCCTTGGGCTGTGCTTCACTCGATGCTGATGAGTTCATTACCTTGCTAAAACATGCAGCTTAAGCTGTAACGAGCTCGCTCATACGTCAAGTCTCGTTATGTCAAGTTTGAAGTTACTATGGAATGGATAAACTGAGTTTCCCTGTCCATTATCTCGATTCATTTAATCCGGGTCCATAAAAATGTTCTGAAGGCTTTTCCTCAACATACAACTTCAAATCATCCAGTTGTCGTATCTTCCTATTTAGGTTTAGTGTTATAGCTGCTGATCACTCCTTAACTGAAGGCCATCCATAGTAAAGGAATATCATTACACTGATCCACGTCACAAAAGAGCTGCCTGCAATGGCATCATATTGTCACTGACACCATGAAGACAAAGGGTTTTAAAAGGGCAGTACCCCTCTTATTAACCAAACCTTAAATAATCCCCTATATAGTACATATTTAACATAATATTACTGCTAGTTTGTGGAGTTTTGTTGCTGTGAATGCACTGCCTATATTTAACAAGCATTGGCAAAGCAAATAGGTCTCGCACTTGAAATGCTTTTGGCTTGGTCAATGGTTCTCTACATTGATATACAGTAATTTCAAGATGGCTACCAGTGCATGACGATTAATGAGGAGGCATGGGTGGCATCTTGGGATTTGTTTTCTAATAATAGAGGCCGTAATTTTTTGTATACCCGTTTGTATTACCATTGTGAATGTGCTTTTACAGTTACTTAAAGCACATCAGAGTCTTTGCATTATGGCACATTTACATGCATTTTAAATACACTGCCATCTGGCTATTCCATGTTGTACACTGCACATTTCGCCTAACTGTTCAAACCAGCATAGCCTTGTTCTGAAGCTGCCACAACGAAGTGGGAACTGTAAAAATGAGTGAAGTCAGCCTTTTGTCATAGCTTTGTGCATATCCTCCTCCTCAAGGTCTTCTCACATTCATCACACGACAAGAGCCCAACACCTGCTCATTTATGCCTGATTAGAGTTTCTATTTAATCACGTGTCCTGTTCTCTGCTGTTTGCGTTGTGAAAAAGTGTATAAAAACAGTGGAAATTGTATAGAATTTAGCATCACATGGTCCAACTGATCAGACAGTGCTGGTTCACTGGAACTATTTTTTTACTGGTCTGCTATTTTTCATTAAACGGGATAGACTTCTATGAGCTTCTCCAAGTGTCTGAATCATGTGCATGCATGAGAATGTGTCATGAAAAGGGAGAGGGGGGGGGGGGCCAGCAACGTGTGCAAATCACCCAGCCCTAAAAACAGTACAACTCTCTGAAACAGAACCACAGAGCGAGAGCAGAAAAAGTGGCACTAACCCAGCATGCACCTATCATGTCATTAGCATGAACTTAACTGAGTAATTGTGAAATGCGGACTTCAAATACCATAAAACATAGATTTACCTTCTTAGGGATACTCCTATCAAAGTCTGGAAAGTGTATTAAACGGAAAATCTTTGCCACCCAGAGCACAATCACAGTAGCCACCATCTACAGAGAAAGAAGATTAGATAGAATATGTGAAGGATTTACCGCTCTAGATTTGGTTAGCAAAGGGAAAAATGGAGGAAAGGGGATATTTGGAGAGGGAGGGGTGGCGAGGAAGAGGGTAAAAAAACAACAACAAAAAACAACTTTAATTCAACAACGTACCTGGCCTAGTCCAACACATAGTGAGGAAGGAAATCTGTAGAAGGAAAAATAAACCAAGGCTATGAGCTGCATTTTGTGAAATCTAGACATTTCTAGAAGTTTTAAAAAACAGCATGCATTGGACTGCCTCAAACACTATACAGCATGGTCATTTAGTTCAGGGCTCTAGAATTAAAGGGTTCGAGTGTTTTTTTTTTTGGGTTTTGAAAAGAACTTTATTAAAGAATAAAAGGTCATCTCCACAGCATTCCGCCTACATCCCCAGCAGGGCCGGCAGTGCAAATTATCAAGACAGTAACTCTTAAGACTGAGTAAGGGAAATACACAGCAAGCCGCCTACAACCACTTTGGGCCGGCCGCGTTAAGGAGAGCTATGGATAGTAAGGCAATAAATATGTGCAAGTACAGTGTAATAATCCTCGTCTATTGGATAGAAGCAATCCTGCCATCGTACGCTAGCTGTACTCCTCCTCTACAGGCGTAATGTAGAACTCACCAATCTACAGTTGCAACAGTACATGGGCCCTTGGATTTGCGGCCTATTTACGGCATGCGTGCTAAGTCATCCCATTAACAAAATAATAGAGGGCTGTCTCGGTTGCTATGCTGGAGAAGATGTTTGCACTTCGCACGTAGACTTTTCAGTCCCACCGCTGCAGGTAACTATTCGCATCATGTGCGAGAAGATGGTATGTGGGAGGCTGGACATGCTGGTTTGCTGGCGTTGCAAAGTAGCTTTGACCAAGAAGAGAGCAAATAGATTTATGAAGAAGATAAAGGAAAGAAAGAAGGAGATAAGAGGTACCTGGGAGGCAGGTTGGGGGAAACATCTCTCTGGTCGGGTGGCGCGCAAAGGGAGGAGCCCGGGGCATGCTGAGGCAGTCCGTAACAGACCGGAGATTGGCTTTCTGGCGCAAAGTATCGGGAGAGCCTGTGGAGTTTTCGTTTGCTTAGGCTGTGTCGGCTTCGTGGGCGACTCCTCTGAGAAGTATTGGATCATCAAAGAGTTGAAGGGCGCGAATCCGAGGGGGCACCAATCTAGCGTGCTCCAACCGGGTCAGGTACTGGACCAAGGGCTGCCAAGTGCGCTGAAATTTGGCATCTGTATGTGTCAGTCTGTGGGAAAGGAGTTCCATCGCCATGACCTGCCAGAGTCTCGTAAACCACATGGTGGTGGGAGGAGTATAGGCCTTTTTCCAGTGAGACGCGATAACTTGCTTCGCGGCCGTAAGCATTTGAAATATCAAACGCCAGGCCATATGCGTCATTGCTTTAAGTGTGGTAGGGAGGAGGCCCAGAATGAGAACTCCCGGATCATTGGGGAGGGGGAACCCCACTATTACCCTAATGTGTTTCTGTATCTCCGACCAGTACGAAGTAATAAGTGGGCACTCCCACCAGATGTGAATGAATGAGCCCTGAGCCGTCGAGCAACGCCAGCAATTAGGGGTAACTCCAGGAAACATTCTCTGCAGTCTAAGAGGGGTGTAATACCAGCGCGTCATAAGTTTATATGCCGATTCTTGTTGTAGCGTACTTTTAAGTATGCGTCGAATGTCCCGCCAGAGCTGTGCCCACCGGCCAGGAAGAATCTCATTCCCAACGTCCCTCTGCCACTGGCGTTGATAAGTGTGGGGTGAGACCGCTTGAGATTGTTGGAGGACCTTATAGGTCCGAGAGATTAGTCCTCTAGACCCGTCAAATGCTCTAACCAAAAGTTCGAATGGTGTAAGCTGGCGCGTGGCGCCCTCCATATAGGATGGGGCCCGAAGCCAGTGGCGGATCTGAAAGTATTCTAACCGAGTGTTTACTGGGAGGTTGAAGTCTGCCCGACACTGTTCAAACGACTTGAAAACCCCTTTCTCGAAGAGTTGCTCAATGATGCGACACTCTCCTGTTTCCCACGTTCGAAAAGAGGGTATGCTAGAAGCTGGGGGAAAGTCTGCGTTAAGCGCCACTGGAGTGAGGGGGGAAGGGAATGTGGTAAGGCCTCGAGGTACCGCGATTCTATCCCATATTTCCAATACCGTGCGCGTGGGCGTGGCGATATAAGCACTGGGATGTCGAGCGCTTTTCTTCAGCCAAGCTAGATACCACAACGGGCGACAGGCCACAGCCCGGTTCATGTGGAACCAGTGTTTTTCACTGGCCCGCACCATACACTCCGATATATGACGTAGATGCGATGCCCAGTAGTATGCCAGGAGATCTGGACACGCTAGGCCCCCACGATCGCGTGGTAGCATCAGGACTTTGGTGGAAAGACGCGGTCTTCCTCCTCCCCAAATGAAGGTAACTACTTCTCTTTGGAGTCCCAGGATATCTCTATGAGGGATTGGCGTCGGGAGCGCTTGAAATATATATAGGACCTTTGAGAGTATGGACATTTTCACTGCGTTAAGGCGCCCCAGCCAAGAAAGGGGTAATGCTTTCCAACGGCGGAGGTCCTCTCGCACGGTGGTTCTTCATGCAGGCCAGTTGGCTTGCGTCCAAGTGTCAAGAGTAGCTGTGATATTGATCCCCAAATATCGGATGGACTTTGAGGCCCATTGGAAGGGGTTGACTGCCTGAAGTTCTTCTAGCTGCTGGGGGGGAAGAGTGAGGTTGAGTGCACGCGATTTTGGAAGATTGATCTTGAGACCTGATACCAACTCAAATTGGGAAAGGATGTCCAAGAGCGCCGGGAGGGAGGTCGCAGGCTCTGTGAGCGTCAAGAGTAGATCATCCGCGAAGAGGGCAAGCTTATGGTCAACCCCACCCATGCGGACACCCCTAACATCCTCCGATCGTCGGATAGCAATCGCCAGGGGCTCCACGGCGAGCGCAAAGAGCAACGGAGATAGTGGACAACCCTGGCGAGTGCCCCTTCGGATGGGGAAAGGAGGAGTCAGGAGCCCATTCACCCGAATTCGCACCTTAGGGTCTGTATACGGTGCCATGATGCGAGCTATCATAAGAGGTCCTAGTCCTATACGGCGGAGAACCTCCCGCAGGAAAGACCAGTCGACCCGGTCGAAGGCCTTCTCGGCGTCAAGGGAGAGTAAAAAGGCAGGCATGGCGTGGTGATGAACCTTTTGTACCAGATGGGCTACTCTCCGTAGGTTATCCGCTCCCTGACGTTCTTGTATGAAGCCCACTTGGTCGGGTTCAATTAAACTCGGGAGGAGAGGAGCCAAGCGTCGGGCTAAGATTTTAGTATAGAGCTTGGCGTCAACGTTTAGGAGAGATATCGGGCGGAACGATGCACATGCAGTATGATCTTTCCCGGGCTTCGGAATGAGTACAATCTCTGCCTCAGCCATTGACGGGGTCACAGCTCCAGTTTCAGCGAATGAATTAAAAAGGCGCAACAAGGGTGCCTGAAGTTCTGGGAGAAAGAGGCGGTAAAAGGCCAGTGTCAGTCCGTCAGGGCCGGGTGATTTCCCCATCGGCATACTCTTTAGAGCGTTTAATAACTCCTCCACTGTAATGCGCTCTTCTAGCGGAGTCTGGTGGTAGGAGCGTAGAGATGTCCAGGGGTTAGAGTCCAGGAAGGGTTCTATCTGATCCACACAAGTGTCCCCAGCCTTATACAAGTCAGAAAAGAACCCAAGGAATTCCCTTTGCTTGGCACTTTCTGAGATAGCCCACCCTCCGCCCGGCAAGGCAATTTGATTACGGGATATCCGATGGCGGAGGTGGCGTGCTAGCATGGAGCCCACCTTATTACCTTCTCCATAGAATTTCTGCTTTAAGGCGAGGAGGGAGTGTTCCGCCTTGTTCACTCGTAGGGCTTTAAGTTGTCCCCGAAGTGACGCGAGCTTTTTCCTCACATGTAGAGAGGGTGCTGTGTGGGTTTGCCGCTCCAGTGTTTTAATGTCGCGACCGAGGTTGTCCTCTACCAATCGGGCCTCCCTGCGTCGGGCTATGGAGATAGAGGTGATGGTACCCCGGATCGTAGCTTTAAAGGCATCCCACAAGAGAGAAATCGGGGTTTCCGGGAGGTCATTATGAGTGAAATAGGAATGTATGGCTTGTTTCAGTTCATCTACGTCCACCGGATCGCGCAAGACTTGAGGAGGGAGGCGCCAACGTGGAGCGGAACCCGAAGGTCTGCACATCCCCGCCAGGGTGATTTCCACGTGGGCATGATCAGAAACCGATATGTCCGAAATCACCGCCGATTCCAAGGCTCTAGCAAGTGTTTGGGAAATAAAAAAGTAGTCGATGCGGGAGGAAGATCGGTGGACATGGGAATAAAAGGAGTAATCCCGCTTGTCGGGCTCCCTGTATCGCCAAGCATCTACTAGGCCTAGGGCCTGTATGTCTTGCTTGAGCGTCGCGGGCATGGCTCCGGTGCCTTGATACGAAGAAGCGGTGCGGTCCAAGCCAGGGTCCCACACCAAGTTAAAGTCACCCCCGATGATGGCGGGTCCGTCCTCCTGGGATAGGTGTGAACGTAGAAGATCGCGAAGAAAGACATCCGGTGTTTGATTAGGAGCGTAAACATTAAATAACGTTAGAGGGTTGCCCCGGGTTGAGCGTACCATCTTAAGATATCTACCTTCCCTGTCTCGCGTAGTACGGGTGATTTGTATTGGGGTGCCCACTTTGAAAAAGATTGCGACCCCCGCAGTCTTAGTTTGTGCAGAGGCCCAAACCTGTGTAGGATATTTAGGGTGGGACATACGCGAGGTATCTGCAGGAAGGAGGTGGGTCTCCTGCAAGAAGATGATATCAGGGTCACTTAAAAGGGGGTCACTTAAAAGGAGGTATCTCCAAATTTGTCTTCCCTTGTTTGGGGAGTTCAGGCCCCGAACATTAAGGGTCAAACATTTAAGTTGTGCCATTGGTCAAGTAGGCCGGAGCACGCTCTGCCAGTAATTCACCCTCGCCTCCCGCCCGCATCCCAGATAGACTCCCCTCTGAGGATATGGATCTCGACGGGGAGCGGATGAAATGCCTAAAGCCATGCCCTCTTAAGTGGACACCTGGCGCCCAAGCCTGTCTCAAGTAGTCCGGCCTATGAACCATAATGAAGCCCCGTATGCAAGCCCCACTCCCCCAGGACCAGAGGGAATAGAAGAGGATAGGTTGAGAGGGGAAAAGAAAGAAGATATAAAGAATACAAAATAACCAGCAACATGATGGCCAACTGGGCCATAAAGAACCAGTCCAGCCCTGGAGCGGCCCAATGGTGAGAACCAGGGCGGCTCTGAGGAAGTCACTCCTCATTTGGACTAAGGACATGGTGGGGGGGAACGTGGATCCAGGCAGCCGGGGTATCTGCCGCCCCCGGGGGTCCATCTGTTTATCCAGCTACGGTATTAGGGCGGGGAGCCTGTCAGTTTCCGCCCGCATTATATCGGGAGAGATAACACCCACAATGGAGAGCAAGGAGCGGGGGAGGCCGAGAACTCGTCTAGCGGCCTGAGGAGCACCCGGGCAGCCCGGTCCGGGGTCGCCCGCTCCCGAGAGGTTCGACCATGTCACGCCATTGGGAACGAAGTCCCCCGGCGCAAGCGGTCGACCGCATCCTAGGTTGCCTCTTGAGCTAGCGCCAAATGTGCAGGACAGGCCCACCCCGTCCGGGCTGAAAGAAAAAAAAGTCTGTACATCGTATCCAATTGTGTATGGGTAACAATTTGTAGAGTCAGAGTTGTAGCCTGGTATAACTGGGGTATGGGACACCTAGTAACAGGCACTAGTGTAGCCTGGCAGGCCTGATGTAATATAATAAACACCTAAAGGTGTTCTCAGTGCCAGATAAAGGCCTAAACTAGGCATGCTATCCAGTAGTGCAAAAACTTGTTGGGAGTAAGCACTAAGCCGTGTCAGGGGGGAAGGCTCATGAAGGCACACTTTGCATGGGCTGCAGGTGAACATGATAGGTGGAATAAGCTCGAACAACACTACTTATACCCTGGACAGCTGAAAGTTACCTACTGCCCCATCAGTTGTGTGCGGTCGTCATCTGCCAATTAATGCGGGAGCATATAACCCATATGGGTTACTGGTTTTAGGATGAGATCTATAAAGTGGCAGTATTGTGGCATGATAGGCCCCTCCCGGCAGATAGGGCACCTGCGGATACCCTCAGCAATGAATAAGATCACAAACGAGGTATGTTTACTAACAGCACGACGATGTGCAGACAATGGTCTTGGAAGAGCGCCAGAGAAAAAGGGCTCAATTGCATAGACAATGCTAGACTAGGAGGCAGGTATGGGGCATATGGCGAAGTCAAGCAATACCAAGAAGGCTCTTAGTCAATCTAACCACTATACATAGCATCCCCCAAAATATAAAGTCCTGCAGCAGCGGACACACAACATGGTAGTACGTATCATAGTGGCCTACTGGTAGAGAAAGTCTCGCAGTCTCAAGTTAGGTGATACAGGAAAACCAGCCATGCAAAAATAGCTTGCGTGTCCACTTTCCGTCGTTGACTGTAGCATCATATGAGGTCTGTCCTGCCAAGAAAGGCAGGTTCAGTAAGGATGTCCCCCGTGGTCCTCAAAGCCCCCATAAGCAGCCTTCGGAGGAATTTCGGTGCACAATACATAGGCGCTTCATCCATTGTCCATAAGTAGGATCGGATGGCCGCAAGTCAGGGGCAGGCTCTGTCCTCCAGTGAAGGGGTGCGTGTGTGGTCAGGAAATCCACTCGGCAGGACGGGATATATGGGTGGTGGTCGAAAGTCATTCTCCAGCACCTGGGCCCGAGGTCAAAGAGGACGCATGGCCAGGCCTCTTCTCCGATTGCATCTGGGGTTCTTCCAAAGCTTTCAGATGGCGGATGATGTCCTGCTTAGCTTGACTAGAGGCCGAGTGGGCCACAGATGATCCCGAGCCGTGACGTTGCACCTTGGACCATTCAGGGCGCAGAGATATCCGGGAGGCAGAGTCGGCAGGGGAGGGCGAGGGAGGCCGTGAGTCCCGTGAAAGGTGGAGCAACTGAAGTGCCTCCCGCAATGAACGTATGGACCGTCGCCGTCCCTCCCATTGAAAGATAAAAGCGAAAGGATGCCCCCATTGATATTTGATATTGGACGCCTTCAGCTTGGCCGTCACTGGCCGGAAGTCCCGACGCCGGCGCAGAGTGATGGGCGAGAGGTCCTGAAAGATCTGAATAGTGTGGCCTCCATATTCCAGCTTTTCGGTCGCCCTGGAGGATTGCCTCTTTCTCCGCGTAGAAGTGGACTCTAGTCAGGATGTCGGGGACCAGGTTGGGGTTGCCTCGCGGGGGAGCTACTCGATGGGCCCGATCCAGCGTTGGGTGGGGGGAGGAGGGGGGGGGGGGGGGAGGGGGGAGGTTTCATCATCACCTCGGATAGCGTGGAGGAGGTCCGCAACGTAGGTGAGCATGTCTGCTCCTTCCGCCCCCCGCGGCACCCCCCGTATGCGGAGATTGTTCCGGCGACTCCGATTTTCTAAATCCTCCTGTTTGATCTGGAGCTCTACGTTCTGCTCTTCAAGTGCCTGAACCCTGCGGCGAAGATCTTCTAGGTCCTCAGTACGAGAGTCTATGGTGCGCTCCATATCGTCTACGCGATTACCGATTTCGGTGACATCTCGGCGTACGTCTGTCAGGTAGGTTTTAACCTCTGTCTTAAGGGAAGAGATCTCAGACTTTATCTCCTGCAGGAAAGTGGCCAAAACCGCCTGTGTGATAGTGCCTTGTTCGGGGTCCGTCAGGGCGGATGCCATGTCAGAAGCCTCCGGCGGAGGTGATTGGGTGCGCTTGTGCCACAGATCCTTGACCGAGGTATCCTTGGTGGCGGGGGTCGCTGCAGACTTCCCCGTTCGAGGCCTGGTCATGCTGTTGGCGCCGGGCACAGTGCGGTCCTCGCCGGTGTCGCCGTGTAGCCCAGTATTGATCCCCTCACCAGCGCTCGGGCAGGCCTCAGGGGACCCTCAGGAGCGGCAGGCGGCCGATTAAAATCCGCTCAGTCCAGCTCCCCTCAGCAGATCTCCATAAAAATAGCACCCACGATCGGGCTCCGCTCAACCAGACAGGTTAGCTCGGGGGTTCCCCCCTAAAAGGCCCTCAGGATTACAAAGGGCCGCTCCCTCCACTAGCGCCGCCGCACTCCCAGACTCGTCTCTCACGCCTGTTTCACGATATGATATCGTCGTAGGCCGTTGGTTGCCTGCGCAGTAGGGCGACTATACAAGATGGGAGGTCACTCCAGGCCCCAGAGGCACAACTTTCTCCCCCACACTCGGACTAGGCAGGGGACTCCAGCCCATGTAGGCCTCAGCTGCCCCCTTGCGCGTTATGTCCCGCTTTCTGAAGTAGCGCCACCTCCTCTTAGGTTGTCGGGGGGAACAAGCCAGCATCCACCTCTTTGGGGCCTTCCTACGGTCCCGGGGGCACTCCAGTCGCACCCCAGAGCGGTATCACCTCCTCCCCCAGGATCCGCACCCCCCTCACCTCACCTCCAGTGTATCCGGGGCACCTCCAGGGAAGTTGTATCTGCCTCGATTGACTGCTCTCAGGCCGCTCTACCTGTCTCACCAGGCCCCACAGGCAGTCGCCGCCCGCTGCAGGGGTCTCCTCAGCTCCCGATTGACTGCCCTCAGGCCGCTCCGCCCGTCACACCAGGTTCCACCGGCAGTCGCCGCCCGCTGCAGGGCCCCCCTCAGCTCCCGGGCCTCTGTCTCCAGGCACCCGGCCTCCACTATCACCAGGCTCCGGTGTTCAGGGGAGCTGCATAGCCACCCAGCAGACACGGTACCTCTGCTCAGCAGGGCTTATAATGCGCCAGGCTCGGGGCACATCCTGCATCTACTGACGTCAGTCGGGCTCCCGGGCTCTGCCTCACCGCATCCACAAGATGGCAGGCCGGGCCTCCGCACTGCCAGCCCGCCCGGTCCCCGGAGTCCAGCACCTTCTCGGCTCTCACACCGCTCAGCCGAGGGTTCCCCCGGCATGCCGCCCGGTCCCTCTCATCCGCCAGGCAGCGATCGCCCCGCAGTCTCGCCCTCCGGGCCTCCGCTCTGATGTTCCGTCAAAATGGCGGCTGGGTTCTCCGTAACCGCCTCCACTAGTAGGCGCGTACGAGCCAGAGGGCCCCCACCTCGGATCTGGAGCCGCAGCGGGTACTTGTTTAGAAGGGGGGGGGGGAGGGACACCTCCTGTGCCCCCCCCGTGCCGAGGATCGCTCCCCAAACGCCTTAGTTAGACCCTGGAGGACGGAGCACCAGCCGCGTGCGTCCTACCCCATCGGTGTTTAAGCCACGCCCCCCCTTCGAGTGTTTTTTATTTAGTTGACATCCAACATATTTTAAAGGAGGAGGCCAGATTTGTTCTAGATTTTCAAAATATCAACATTTACTATCACCCAGTGCATCCAAATTGAAAATCTTCCATCCGTGATTACCTGCACTTCGTGCATGGATCTGGCCCTTCTGGACGTACTTTGGGCGCCCCACTCAGTTCTAAAGAAAATACCGAGCATTGGAATAGCAATGCATGACTGAGGTTATGAGAAAGTTCATGTTCTTTTAGTATACAAGCCCAATATAATTGCTTGGGAAGATGAATCCCAAAACCCCTCTTTCCAAACAAAAACTTGCACTTCTGTCTGGGCAGCTGACTTTGAACTAGCCTGCAGGCAATGCTCTCGATTCTTTACCATTAGTGGAATCAAGAAAAGGGTGCATTCTTACTACTAAGCAAAGTACAGAAAACACTTTCAATGTATAATTTGGGAGCACTTATCTAGAATGCTGAGCAGTTTCACAACTCAAAACAGAAAAAAAATACATAGTAATTAAAGTCACACTTCAAGCAGCAGCACTGCCGTCGTTATAAATACAAACCTTGTAATTACTTTTCCTTTATAAAATGATTTACCAGCATCGAATTTTACATATAGAAAGATGGACAGGGTCCCTGGCCTGTTTATTTTTAATGTCTGCTCTTTATTAGGCCTGAGAGAAATGTTAACTACACTGGAGTAATTTTGGTAATTTCGCATTACTCTTGATGCAAAAGTCCTGAAAATTAGGCAATTACACCTGTTTGCATAAATAGGAGTAATTTGGCACATAAATCCTACTGCAGGAACAACGAATTTAGCGAGTGGCGGCTGCTGTTAGTGTTCTGTTGCATTTAGTGCTATTTTATTAGCACAAAACATTCTCTGGTGCATTTTGTGTTAATATAGTTAAATGCTGGTTTTCGCTGCTTGAATAATTCTATGGAATCTTGCTGTAATTTCATGAATAACGCTACAGCAAATTATGCAAGTGACACCCGCCTCACAAGATACGCATCAACTCATTCTTGATCACCGTTTATTCAATTCTCTGCTCCTCCATTTCTAGCCCCTTTTTTTTTTTTGCAGTTTACTGCTTTCGTTAACTCTTTTTCTATTTTATTAAAGGAGCCTGGTGAACTTGCAGTACTGCCTCCACCAGAACACAATGAATAATCTCTGAAGTATTTTCTGAAAGGTGCAAGAGGAATGCCAACGTTTGCGTTAGGATTTATAGACTGAGAAGTGAGGATATTATAGTGTGTACTGTGCAGGTCTGATTCAACTCAGAGGAAGATGCATAAGGATAGTTTACTGCCAGAGAGACCATATGTTGCAAACGTGTCATGTATGTATAGAACAATATGGATACTTTGATTGGGGGAAAAAATGTGTGAAGCTATACACACACAGATATATATTTGCTAACAGAACAAGAACGGTTGTGGTATGCAATACCGCACTCTGTATACTTCCCAAAATTATTAGAGTGCTCATTCCCTGGAACACCCGTCCAAAAAAGACCCAAACAAACAAGAGAAGATACTACTATTGGGAAAAGCACTCCTAAAATTTTTATGTGAAGTAAAACCAATCTGATAAGTATGGCATTCTTGATACCAATTGGAGAGAAAAACTAATTATCTCAACGAAATTAATCACAGTAACTTGTCATATAGGACAAAACATCGCAAAACACGAGTGCTTGGTTCCACTAAGTTTGTTAGCGTTGTCCAGATAGAAAAAAAGGTGCATTCACATATGATATGGAGTAAGAGCAATTGTAAGATTTAGTAATTTCAGATGCAGGTAAGTACTTCAAACAGAGTCCCTCTCAGCGCTTGCGAGCTGTGTCTGCCCTGAGAGATGAAGCAAGCGTCAGCTGCTTGTCGCACGGAGAGGGACTCTGTTTGAAGTACTTACCTGCATCGGAAATGACTAAATCTTACAATTGCTCTTACTCCTTATCATATGTGAATGCGACTTTTTTTAGTTGGACAACGCTAACAAACTTAGTGGAACCAAGCTTGACTGGATAGGGCACTCGTTGGTGCCATACATATTTTGAACTGAAGAAGTCCCAATGATTTGGGACGAAAGGCGTTGGCTGTGTTGTTTACGTTGCATAACTTGCGGAATCAGAAAATAAAGAATGATTTTCATCTAAGAGGACAAGCAGTTTGTGATGTTTTGTCCTATATGACAAATTATTGTGATTAATTTTGTTGAGATAATTTGTTTTTCTCTCCAATTGATATCAAGAATGCCATAAATTATCAGATTGGTTTTACTTCACATTAAGTGTTTATTTAGGAGTGCTTTTCCCAAATATATATATATATATATATATATATATATATATATATATATATATATATATATATATATATATATATATATATATATTATCTACTGGCGGTCGCCAGTAGATAGTTAGGACCTATTTTCCAAAGGAAATCCGCAACATTCTATTTGAAATAACTCTTGCGTCGGTTGACGAATCTTCGCGAAATTTTCAAACTTTGTGGCCCGCTCCAGTCCGCTCCTATCCTGAAAGTCTCGGGGTGATTCGTCAAGCGGGGGCCGAGAAAAAAGGGTGGTCCCAAAACGTGTTTTCCCCATTCATTTTCCCATAGGAAACTTTAGCCACGGCTACAGCCCGAACTGCTGAACGGAATTACACCAAATTTGGCAAAGAGGTAGTTCTTGGTTCAGAAAGAACCCTTTTTGTTAAATGGTGTAAATCCGTTCAGTAGTTCCTGAGAAAATCAAAAGGAAAATCACATATATATCTATGGCCGCGTCGGATTCGCGCACCCTGAGCGCACCGTCCCGATCATGAGCTGCATGCTAATTAGCTGTCAACACTCCAAATCAGGAAGTGTTGGCAGCCATTTTATGCCTCGGTAGAACCGAGGCACAGAAACAAGTGCGCAAAACGCACAAATGGGGCAGGGTAGAAACACCCTGACCCCCTAGGTCTGCGCAGGGGGTCCCAAAAGGACCCCCTGGGCAGAAAAAAAGCATTTAAAAAATAATAAAAAAAATAAAATAAAAAAAAAATAAAAAGATTGTGCCGCAGGCCCCGCCCCCTTCCTTTACCACTCTGTAAACGCGCCCCCTGGTGCGTTTGCAGAGGGGAACGAATCCCCTTGAATACTGGGGGTCCTGGGGCCAACTAGCCCACCAGGAACCTCCAGTATGCGCCAGGGGCTGCTTGGCAGAGAGGTGTACAGAGGCCATGCCCCTTTTTACACCTCTCTGCAACGCAGCTCTGTGGCGCTTTTGGAGGTACATGGTGGGCTAGTTGGACTCCGGGGACCCTCAGGATTCAAGGGGACTTAATTCCCCAACTTAAAACGCGCCACGGGCGCGTTTGCACAGTGGTGAAGGGAGGCGGGCTCAGGTGACATGTGTGCAAACAGGCCGTTGCGCGTTTTAAGATGGGGAATTAAATCCCCTTCAATCCCGAGGGTCCCTGGGGGCCAACTAGCCCACCAGGAACCTCCAGTATGCGCCAGGGGGCTGCTTGGCAGAGAGGTGTACAGAGGCCATGCCCCTTTTTACACCTCTCTGCAACGCAGCTCTCTGGCACATACTGGAGGTATCTGGTGGGCTACTTGGCCCCTAGGGACCCTCGGGATTGAGGAGGATTTACTTCCCCATCTTAAAACGCGCCACGGGGCCTGTTTGCAGACATGTCACCTGAAGCCCCGCCCCTCCCTTCACCACTGTGCAAATATTCCTCTAAAATCAGCCGAACTACGAATTCCGATTTACTCACCTGTTATCAGGAGAGACCTCAGTGCTGCATCTTTGAGCCCAGTACTGATCCTGAAAAGTAATTTTAACCGTACTTACCAGTAACTTGAATTTCCTTCCATAGGATATCATTGCCTGCTTTTTGCTGAAAAAGTTTCTAAGTGTCGATTTTTGAAACATACAAATATTCCTCTAAAATCAGCAGAACTACGAATTCCGATTTACTCACCTGTTATCAGGAGAGACCTCAGTGCTGCATCTTTGAGCCCAGTACTGATCCTGAAAAGTAATTCTAACCGTACTTACCAGTAACTTGAATTTTCTTCCATAGGCTAACATTGACTGGTTTCACTTTTAAATTCTTCTAAGTGTGGAGTTTTGGAACTTTATAGTATTCCTCTAAAATCAGCCGAATTCCGATTTACTCACCTGTTATCAGGAGAGAACCCAGTGCTGCATCTTTTAGCCCAGCACTGACCATGAAAAGTAATTCTAACCGTATTTACCAGTAACTTGTATTTCCTTCCATAGGAATCCATTGTCTGGTTTTCAGCAGAAAAGTTTCAAAGTGTCGATTTTTACAAACTACAAATATTCCTTAAAAATCGCCTGTATGACTTAAACGCATTCTTTCAACTGTTTACAGGAGATGCACCAGTGCTGGATCCAGGATCCACCACTGAGTAAGAAAAAGTAACGATAACACTACTTACCTGCTAAGTGAATTTCCTCCCATAGGATAACATTGGTGATTCTATGTGAAAAAGTTTCTAAGTGTCAACTTTTAAAATACAATAATATTCCTTAAAAATCACTACTGTAACCAAAACGCTTTTACTCAACTGTTTACAGGAGATGTCCCAGGACTGAATCTAGGATCCAGTCCTGTGGTTAGAAAAGTAATCCATAAAGTAACTAATTGCATTTAACTAGAAATTCACATTGAGCTCAATGTTGCATTGTGTGTGAAATTGTGTTGCCCATTGCAACAACTGTAACTACTGTACTTAAAAGTCTATTGCCTATTTGCAAAGTATTTAAACTAAAGTAATTCATTCTGAGAAAGTATATTTTGTAATGTAATGTATAATGTAATTTAAAAAATAAAATATCTAAAAATAAATAGTTTTAAAAAATGTAGTAAATCAGTATCAAAAAAATAAATATAACAATTAATACATTTAAAAATTGTCATTTACAAAACCTTTGAAATTCACTGAAGAAAACCATAGGTTTTAGGGACAGTTATAGTTAGTTGGACATTGCACTCGTACAAAACCCGTGAAATTCCCCCGTTATAGTTAGTTCAGGTAACTATAACTCGCGCCCCCGCAATGCACTGCTGATGACGTCACATATTACATCACTCATGACATGGTCAGTGACATCACTGACATCTCAAATGACATCACTGATGACATCATCCATGTGATAATTTGATGCATCTTCTCACACCCTAATATAACTTTTGATACACCCACTGTAAATTACAGACTGCCATTGTCAAAACCATAGACACTCCAACACCAATTACTATATACACACTCACTGATTCTTAGGTCTACACACACACATCTACTCACTCACCCGTACAGTCACTCATACTTCTAGTCACTCAGTACAGGACTATTATATGCACTCATACACCTATATAAACACTCACACACCGCCACTCATCCATAGAGGTACTCACACACCTAGTCAGTCATGAAAAAATTAAGCACACACCCATTTACTCACCTATACAGTTATACACACACACCAGCTCACTTACTCATACAAATACTAGCACATTCTTACGCTCTTATACAATCTCTGATACAAGCACACACTCATCCATACAGTCACTCTCACAATCACACACTCTCGCTTATAGCTATTTATATACTCCAACACACATATATACTGCCTTTCACATATGTAGTTACTCACATGTACCACTGGGACATACATTCACTCACTAACACACTCTTACACACACTTACCCACCCATACAGTCCATCACAGATGCACTCTTGAAACCATCCACCCAGTGAATCACCCACTCACACATCTATGCACAGAGTCGCACACACCCCACCCACACAAACACTCAGGCACCCATACAGATACTCAGACAACCAATCAATAACTCATATAGACACTCATGTAGCTATTCACAAACCCATACAGCCACTTACACAGCAACAGACAGACGGATACAGACATTCACCCAGTTTAGTCACTAACCCATGCATTCAGTAAGATACGTTTAATCACTCACTTATAGAGTTAGTCACGCACCTACTAAATCATCCATTCAGACACTTATACACCCACTCATTCTTCAATACGCCTTTCCCTATATATATTAAACATATTTAAACTTTACAGAAACACACAGTCACTGGATGATGTCATCAGTGATGTCATTTGAGATGTCATCAGTGATGTCACTGACCATGTCATGAGTGATGTAATATGTGACGTCATCAGCAGTGCATTGCGGGGCGCGAGTTATAGTTACCTGAACTAACTATAACGGGGGAATTTCACGGGTTTTGTACGAGTGCAATGTCCAACTAACTATAACTGTCCCTAAAACCTATGGTTTTTTCAGTGAATATATATACATACACACATATATATATATATATATATATATACACACACACACACACACACACACACACACACACACACACATATATATACACACATTAAAATATAGTTTGTAAAAGAATAAGTACCAGGGCTCTCATCAGGAGGCCAATGCAGCTTGCACCACATAGTGCCCCTGCCAAGCTACCAATGACAGTAACAATACTACTACTAACCATCATGCTCTTTTAAGTGTGACAATCAGACTATTACACGCCCCTAAAGCTATAAGAATGACTGGGGCAGCAGATAACGGTAATTTTTAAAGTATATTTAATTAATAATTAACTGCTGCTGCGGTCATCTCTAAATTAGCAAGACAGCGCCACCTTGTGGCAGACTGTCACAAGTGCCGGTGTTGACAATTAAGTGCTGGTGCTGAGCACCAGAAACCAGCGGCACAAATTGAACGCGAACACACACGCTACCTAGTGTCGCTCATAAGCTTCTGCCCTTCATACACCTGCAGTTGTGTCGATTTCTAGGTGTTGACCCCAGCCCCAAAAATATAATTTGCTACTGAAAGCAGAGAAGGGCAGTTTCTTCTCAGCCCAATGTCCTGCATCTCTGCTCTGAAAAAAAAAGTCTGATGCAAAAAAGAACAATTGAAGGACAGAATGCAGAACAATGTCATACATTCACCTCAGTACAGAGATCTGGGCCTAAATCCATCGTTTTTTTTGCTCCCCATGCCATTCCAGTTTGAACTCAGCCATTTGCAAATCAGTCTTGACCCTGCGCCCATTGAGAACAGTCCAGCCTGAACTGCCAGGACTGGAAACAAGCATTCTAGGATGGGTTTCAGGGTTTCACCCCTCATCAGCGAGGATAGCTTGACTCCAGTGGCATGGAGAGCACGGGACCCAAGTCTGGGCATACCCGTCCCACTAGGGGTGACAAATGCAAAAAGAACAACTGATGGACAGAATGCAGAACACTGTCATACATTCACCCCAGTACAGAGATCTGTGCTAAAACCATCGTTATTTGCTCCCCATGCCATTCCAGTTTGAACCCAGCCATATGCAAATCAGTCTTGACAGTGCGTCCAATGGGAACAATCCAGCCCGAACTGCCAGGCCAGGTCCTCCCTGGACTGGAAACAAGCATCTTAGGACTGGTTTCGGGGTTACACCCCTCATCAGCCAGGATAGCTTGACTCCAGTGGCGTGGAGCGCACGGGACCCACGTCTGGGCATACCCGTCCCACTCGGGGTGACAAATGCAAAAAACAATTGATGAAAAAAAAGTCTGCCACAAATAGGTGTGAAGGATATTCACTACTTTCCAGCAAATACTAGATTATTTTTTGTGAGTAATGCCTATCTTTATAAATAATGACCGTGTCTATTGGCTACGCACTGGGAGGGGTGGATGGGGTCTGGTGCGGCCAGTGCCCCTTCTGTAAATGCCCTGCCCCCGCCCACTTGTGCCGCACCACCGAGCGACAGCTTTAGCATGCAAACTTGTAGACTGTCGTCTCAGCCTGGGTAGAGCGATGTTCTTCCTGTTTGAATCATACATTTTATTTTCTCTTGAATTGTCTTAAGAGTATTTGATTTTTCCAGGATGCCTTGCTGTAGGATTTTCATGTAACATGTTTTTCAAGTATAGTACACTGTGAAAAGAGTTGTTTCTAGATGTTTGTCTGAGTTCTCATTGTGAATTTCTCACAGTGCACGTCATTGGGTCATAAACGGGTTCGCAATAACTGCTCATCCAATCCTTGGCACCTCTGCAGAGCGCAATAGTCGTTTGTGCCAATTGTAAATGTGATTCTATACGAAAGCATGTGAATAATGTATGCATTTGTCGAAATACTGACAGCAAAAGTTAAAAAAAATAACAATACTTACAGGTGAGTGGGTAAGTTGTGCATGGGGAAGGAGCTACAGAGAGATATGTGCAGGAGAAAGTGAAAAGAGTGTGCTAAAGAGGAGAGAGGTCAGTTGTGAGATATGCAGATGGAGGGATTGAGAAAGATATCTGAAGAAAAAGAGCCAAGTGTCTGATCGAGAGACTGCAGAAGAAAATGGTGTGGTGACCGAGACAATCTGAAGACCTCTACCCCTTCCACAAACCTTAGTAAGTTTTAATTCATAGTCTGCTTAAAAAGTTTAAATTAATACATGTGCTTTTGTTTGTGTGAGAAGAAATATATTTATTACACGCAATATTCACAATTGACAGTTGTTGCGGACCTCACCACTTGGCTGTGCCCCCTTCTTTGCCCCATGAATAAGAATCACCTCTAGAGATGCCACTGACTGCGGCTAAAAACAGCTGAAATTTTCCGTGGCGCACACATTCAAAAACTACATAGAAATAAAGAGACTCTGCTTATTAGGCTTGAAAGCATTCCATGCTCCTCGTTAAGTAAACTAACCATCTGTTTCTATGCTAAACGAGGTGGTTAACTTCCAAAACACAGATAAGGTACAAGAACGAGAAATCCAACATTCCGTGCAACTAGTGGGAGCATCCGTTGTTACAAGATAACTTTTGTTTAAGCAGTGTCAAAGCCTTCAGATGAATTTACAAATTAAATGAGAGTTAAAGATGATTTTAAGAATAAAAGCGTATTTAAATTTGTGGGTTGCAGGATACACGAGTAGAGACGGCAAAGGAAGGTTAGCAGTTTAGTCCCAAAAGACTCCGAATGCTCACAGAAATCATAAATAATTCTTAGAAAAGTTCAGGCTACAGTGGATTTAAAAATGCTCCATTAAGTCAGCTGAACTCGGAGAAAAATGTACGACTGCTTTATAAGTTCAGCTGAAAAGGGGTATTTATGGCAGGAGTACAGTTGTAATTGAAATGCCGAAACCTACTTTTGTCAAACAAAAATGACATTGTTTTTAGTTACTGCAAAATCCACGCACATAACTTCAATGCGTGCAGAAGGGCTGGGCCAGAATCAGTGAGCTGAAAGAATACTATTCCTTGGAGTAATGCCCTGGGCGTCACTTCACTTCTTCAGCTGAGGTATAAGAACTGCCAGAGTTGGTCAGTCATCGTAGCCCTAGAACAAGGAATGGCACTGTGCTGTCGGCAGTGATGCTCGGGTTGCAGACTGGCATGCTTCCAGGCAACCAACACATGATGCTCTATTGCTGCAGTCGCTCAACTTTCCCAATAGGAGCTCAAAGTACAGTGCTGGCTGGCTGCACTCCTACTGTTGTGCAACATCCCTCGCCCGAGCCTCACCTGTAGCTGGTCAGCACGCTCTTGTTCACCACAACGATCAGGAAAGAGCTAATGCCGTAGAAAGCGGCTGCGAAAAGCTTCAGAAATAAGGTTACCGTTTCGGCCGCCATCCCCAAACCCTCATCCCTGTATGCAGAGGATTTGGCGGCGTCTTCGCCTTTAACCAGCTCATGCTGACGTCTGCGAACTTCCGCCATGGCCTCAGGAATGCACTGAGAGTCGCGCATGCGCAATGACTGCTGTGGGAGGGTGCCACGCTGTTCAAGCTCGGCAGTCTGCAGTCCACCCCAATCCTCGTCCACATTACGGTGTATGTATGTATCGGCCATATCTCGAAGGAAACATTTTCAGCGGGATACTTTACAGTCGGCTACATTGGGATGTAATACAATAACCATGCGAAAGTCGCATTTCCCAGTTGCTTGAAAAGGTTTCAGCTATTTTCGTGCTTTCGAAATGATGCAGAGTTTATTTTTTTAAATTACAAAATGTTAACAATATATCATGGTATATCGTGGCTTTGTACAGGAATAATAAAACGTCACTTAGGGAGTGGATGATTGTAGCGTTTAACGCATATGAGCTACTTTTAAAATGTGTATTTTTTTCTTGTAATTTTTAAATATCTATATGATCACTTGCTTTTTCAAAAAGGCGTGTACGACCGGTTTCATCTGCTGATAGTAAGATAAGAAAGAGCTAATAATTAGTGTTTTTGTGCCGCAGACAAGGACGGCTGTCTAAGAGGATCGCTTCATGCCAATTGCAACTTCTTGACTTCCATTGTTGTCGTTATCAGTTTATTGACCAGGCGTGTCTGGGTTTACAGTGGTTAGCCATTGTGCACCTTCTGTCTTGGATTTCAAATGGGTTTTGGTTCGTTATCTCCTGCCAGTAAACGTGATTTCGTCCATGAATAATTGTAAACTTAGAAAAAAGCACCCCAAGGTTCTACTCTAAATGCTAGGTCTGCACAGAACGGTGGTCCTGGTGTGCTTGTCCGCCCGTTTGTTGTGTTTTGTGTTGGATTGTTTTAAACTGCTTTTAGGAGAGCTTACTTTGAACGTTCTCGGCAAACTACTATATTTAAAGTTTTGTTGACGAATGTAGTTAACATTGCTATAGCACTTTATATTATTACTGCACTCACTGTAGAAATTTCTCAGGCTGCCTTTCCGTTCAGAAGTTAGTACCATCGCTCGCTTGTTTATAGTGGTGCTTGTATGTGTGGCCACCTTTTTGGAAAGAAAAAAATACCGGACATTTTTTTTGTTTTGACATCATGGAACGTACAGGAGCTATTATTTGAATATGAATTTGTGTACTCTGCCACAGTTTGCTATAATAATAATTTAGGAATATTTTCGATAGCATGAAAATACTTTGGAAGTGATTTATTCTTGTTTTAAGTTTATATTAAAAACTAAAAAAAACTCACTTTGTTGATTTTCATGGTTTTTACTGGCATTAATTTAAAAATACAAGCCATGTTGGAAAAATGCTAACCAGGTGGCAATCCTATGTGTGAGGTAAGTAGAAAGTTTATTTAATGTTTCTTCTAGGACTGGGTTTTGTACTTTAGTCAGAAAGTAACGAACTTACGAACGAGCTTTGTAGTGTCGCTTATATGCATGGGTGTACCCAGGGCTTTAAGTGGGATGAAAAAACTGGGGGGTGGTCTCTCAAAGGGGCGTGGCCTATGTAATTAAGGGCGAGGCTTAAAAACACCTAAGCTAAAAACCTGTGCCTAGCATAGTGTGCCCCCCGACTGGTATGTTGCTGTTTCTGTCATTGCATCCAAATATATAATACAGGAAGTAGCATTATACCAAGACTATTGGCTTTGTCAATAGTTGTTAGTTGCATAAGATAAATAAGCAACAACTATGGCTTCGCTGTCTATAATATTAAAAATGCTTCAGTTATGAAGTGATGAGACTGTGAAAGAATTATAATGCTTCTCTTCGAAGTTACAAAGGCAGTGAAGGGTGGTACTGCTGCAGAGTTAAGATTTTTTTTTCACCCTGAGGGTGAGGTCAGAAATGGAGAGCGTGATAGGAACCCGTCTGTGCACCTGCTTTCTAGAACTGCTGCTGCTGAGCACCGGCATGACCCGGCCCACTTTAAGCCGTGGGTGTACCTAAGGTACCAAAGTAAAACAAGTTTACCAAAGTTAAACGTGCTTAACAAAGAGCTTTGTAGTGTCACGTATATGCATGGGTGTACCAAACGACCTCTCTTTGGATTGTTAGGTCAGTGGTCCATTAATTTTAAGGCAAGACCGGAGGCTCCTATTATGCTTTCTAATCTTGTTTTAATTGAATAGCAGCAGTTAAGATAAAAGAACAACTACAAATCCTATGAAGCTAAGCAGAAGATAGCCAATGGGATGAAAAAAGTAACATATACAATGATCAATGGTATGGCAGCTCTGTGTAGAATACCCAACTTGACTGTGAACAGTCTTCTTTTCTTGCTGCTTGCAGTCAAGATAAGTATTATACTTTGTTGCTTTGTTTCTAAATAGGTTTTCTTCGATGATTATTGATTTATTGCCTTTGTGGTACTTCTTATACTTACTGTGGTGTTTATTATGCTTGTGTTTCTTCTGTTTTTATTTTCTAGACGGCACATTGCCGCATTCCTCTCAAGTGCCGCTCTCTTCGCGTGCACCACATCTCGGACCGCGCTCACCATTTTTGTGGTGCAGTCGGAGTTGCGTTGACTGTTTTGTTGGCTTGTCAGAATTTATTACCCCCTGCAGTGCTGTTCTCACCTGCTTGCTTTACGGTTAGTGCGTTACTGCTCCGGTGAGGCCCTCTGTGTCTTGTCTCCGTCTGGCAGCTTCTGAGCCGGTCTTTCTCCTCCTTGAGGCGGGGCCTCATTCCCGGCTGGTTAGCCTCTTCAGTGCGCCCCTTTTTCCGCACGTCTGGGCTTGGCTTTCAGTTTACACACTTCCTTTTGCTCGCCCACCACAGGGACCCGGTTTTCACAATATATTAAACCCCTTTTTGCTGGATTAAAGTAAATATTTGGATTTGGTCATGGGAATTAATAGCTCTCCTCTATTACACCATGAGGATCAGACAATTATTAATGATTATTTGAGTAACTTTATACAGTTTTCTGTGGAACAGGCTGTTGCAGATTTAATGGACAAAGTGACCAAAAATATTGAAAATTTGGCCATTAACCTTATGTCAAAGACAATTTTAGCCCATTCTGCAGGGGAAAGCAGAAAGCGCAAAGCAATGGGTTATCTATCCTATGCCATCTTTTCACAAACCCACGTCCAAAGTTAATATTGCACTGGTGGACAGAGAGGCTCCCTCAAGCTCGACAGAGGACGCAGTTCCTTCCAAGGAGGGGAACAATAATAATAGCACGAATAATAAGGTTACACTGACCACATCTAAATGTAAAGCAAAGACAAAGAATATTCAGTTGGTGTTGTCTCCTATTCTAATTTCCCGCATTAATGACACGGATGACGACATGGGTAACATAGATTCTGAACATGATGATATTGGTCAAACTGATTCTCTTCCTGGTCCTCCTCACAAAAAAGTCAAGCTTTTGTTTCCTTCTAAGGATCCATTTGCTGCCGTTACTCTTTGGGACACAAAGGGTTCCCCTATGTTTGACCCAAGTTTTATTCAACACCCCAACTCCACATAATGGTTCCCGGCAGATCATGTGAGAGAGTTCATCCTTTCTAGGCTCCGTTTGCCTCTTGATAAACAAACTAGAGCCAAGCTTAAGTCACAATGTCCTAAACCATCTCTCCTCTACAAAATCTCCGTTAGTCCTACCATAGACTCCTCAATGACCACCTTTTTCTCAAAATTCCGCAAGGATTCACGCAAAGGCGTGGACAAAGCATGGGCCAAATGTTAGGACAAATTGTTAGACATTGTGGGTCCTCTAGCTTGGATTTTTGATATGGCGGAGTCGGCCGCATTGGATAATTCTTCTATAGATCCAGAAGTCCTATCTCTTTTGGTGCAAAGAACCTTTTGCTTATTAGGCATATACCAATTCGGCCATAACTCATGAGCGCAGAAAAGGCCTACTGCTGAAATTGGATCCAAAACTGGTTAACTTTGCTGCCACGGACCTGGGGAATTAGAGTGGAAGGCCTTCTTTTTGGTGATGTTTTTATCAAGGAACTGAGTAAATACGTTTCTAAATTTTCTTCCCTTGAAAACGCCCAGCAATCTCTCCAAAAAGGTTTTTCCCAACAGGGCCGGTAGAGGCAGGAGCCGATTTACCAGCCGTAGCTACCAACACCAACGGTCCAGAGGCTTCTACAATGCCACTTCTCAGAATACAAGCCTCCATGTTCCCACCAAGAGGCCGAGGTTTCTGTGGCTGAGGCCAGAAAAGTACCATATACAGCTCACAAACAAGTAAGTCTTTCTTCTGGCCTTCCTTCTATAGGAGGCCGTCTTTGTCTATTCCTTTCAAAATGGAAGTCCATAACTTCGGATCCCTGGGTTTTAAACACTGTACAAGGTTGTGCGAGATAACTTTACTCACCTCCTTTTCAAACCGTGTTTCTTCCTCCTCCAAAGTTTTCCACGGGAATGTCCAATCTTATTTCCTTGGAAACAGAATCTCTTCTAACCAAACAGCTTTTTCGGACAACTTCTCCCAACCACTCGCGGTATTTCAGTTTTCTCTTTTTAGTTCAAAATAAGAACAGAAAAAGGAGACCTGTGATCAATCTCAAACATTTCAACCAAATTGTAGTTTATCGTCACTTCAAGATGGAAACTATTGTTCATCTCAGGGACTCCTAACAGCAACACAACTAAATGGTCTTCCTGGACCTTCAGGACACTTATCAATCCGTTCCCATTCTCCCAGATCACAGAAAGTTCCTCCAATACCAGTGGCAGGGACAGACCTATCATTTTTCCTCTCTTCCTTTCGGTCTCTGGTCAGCCCTGTGTTGTTACACAAAACTAAGGAAACCAGTTGTAGCATTCCTCAGAGCTCAAGGCATCAGGTTGATCATATACCTAGATGGCATTCTCTGATGAGTCAATCCATTCTTTCTCTACAGTCGCAGGTTCAAACTACATGTTCCCTTCTTTCAGACCTAGGTTTTCTTATCAATACAGAAAAGTCTATGCTAATCCCTTCAAAACAAATAGGACTTTTGGGTTTTTTAATATGCTCTTCTTCGACCACTCTGCATCTGCCTTTGGCAAAAATAAAGACCATAAAATCAGAATTTATTCAAACTCTTTGAAAGTCTGTCATCTCTCCCAGATCCCTGGCAAGAATTGTGGGTCTTCTCTCATCATCCAGTCAAGTGATGTTTCCAGGCCCTCTGCATTATTGCACCCTTCAAAGACTAACGATCCGTCATTTGCACAGAGGTCTAGCCTATTCACACTCAGTAAATCTAGAGTCCTAGCTAGAACATCAATGGTGGACAGACCATTTAGATGCCTGGAACGGCAGGTCAATCTTTGCATCAGCCCCAGATCATGTATTCGAATCAGATGCAAGCCTGACGGGTTGGGGGACCCATTGTGTACAAATCTCGACTGGAGGTACATGGTCATTAGAGGAGTCCAGAATGCACATCAATTGTTTAGTGATGCTTGCAGGCTCCTTTGCAATCAAAAGCCTTGCAAAAAACAGGATTTGTTGCTCCATCCTTCTTCGCATGGGCAACATTTCTGCAGTCAGGTACATCAGTCATTTAGGAGGAACAAAATCCAAACCTTTGGCAGAACTTGCAAAAAGATTCTGGGAATTTTGCCTCCTAAACAAGATCTCCCTACGCGCCGAATACTTACCAGGAGCCCAAAATTTGATAGCAGACTGACACTCTTGTTACCGCCAAGATTCAAGCGATTGGAAGCTTCATCCCTCAGTCTTCAATTCTTTACTTCTAAAGTGGAGTCCTTTCCACATGGACCTTTTCGCTTCCAGGATTAATCATCAACTTCCTCTATTCTTCAGTTGGCGCCCAGATCCCTTGGTATTGGCCTCAGATGCCTTCTTACAGGACTGGTCCCAGCTGGTGTATTACGCCTTTCCTCCTTTCATCATGATAAACAGAGTATTAGCTCAGGTCAGACACCAAAAGGCAACTCTTGATCTAGTGGTTATCTTTTGGTAGTCTCAAGCCTGGTTCCCTTCTCTCCTGGAACTGTCCATGGATTTCCCGGTCCTTCTTCCGTCCGATCCCTCCCTCCTTCTTGACCCTGAAGGCAATCCACACAATCTAGTTTTAGACAATTCCCTGGTTTTGTCAGCATGGAAGATAACAGGTCATCATAACCTCCACCTTTCATTTTGCCAGAAGCTACGGAATATATCGACAAATCCTTGGCTCAAGGAACAACCAAGGCTTATAGATCAGCCTGGGCTCTTTGGTCAAGCTGGTGTATGGGAAAAACCATCAATCCTCTTTCAGCTGATATAGTGTATTTTTGTAACTTTCACGCAGCAGAAGCCAGTAATGGGAAAACATATCGTACCATAAATCTTTACAGATCTGCTATTTCTATCAACCATCCTTACATCAACGGGAAACCAGTTGGAGAACATCCGCTTGTTTGTCGTCCATTAAAGGGAGTGAACTTTTGTAATCCCCCTACTCCAAAATACAGTACATTATGGGATGTTAATGTCGTTTTAAATTTGTTTTTGTCATGTCCTGATAGTGCATTATTATCTCTGAAAATGTTGTCGGCTAAACTTACCATGTTGTTGTGCCTCATTTCCATTAAACGCATATCAGATGTTAGAGCATTGAATATTACTTTTTGACAATTTACTCCTGCAGGTGTTCTGTTTACCTTTCACAAACGTACTAAGACTAACTTAATCGTCGTATTTTATCCATATTTTCCCAGTCATCCCAAACTTTGTGTAGCACAAGGTCTCAAAGTTTATAAACATCATACAGTTGATCTCAGAACCTTCTCTGATACCCAGCTTCTCATTTCCTTCAGGAAACCCCACATACCTGTTTCTTCCCATTCTCTTGCCAGTTGGGTTAAGTGGGTTATGTACCTTGCAGGTATTGATACTTCCTCTTTCAGTGCCCATTCAGCCTGAGGAGCCATGGCTTCCAAAGCTTTTTGGGCTGATACCCGTCTGGAGGACATTCTGAGATCAGCTGATCGGTCTAATGATTCTGTTTTTCGCATTTTCTATTGTAAACCTGTTGACTGCTTCTACTGTAGTGATTAATATGCTTTAAAAGAAGCATAATCGGAGCCTCTGGTCTTGCCATAAAATGTCGATTTTCCTAGTAATTGTATGAACAAAAGTCTACATTTTATCAAAGACACAGGTCGAGTATTATCCCACCTCAACATGCTCTCAACTTGTTCTCTGTTTTCCACCCTAGCAGCCACTTCAGCTCAACCACCTGCGTCTACCTAAAGCTCCAGCATCTCTTCATGGATCTTCCAAGTGGTCGTCTTCGGATTAAGTCACATCTGGACGTTTGGATTCATCTTCTTCCTCTATCGTGATGAGGACGGCGTTTGTGGACTTTTGCCAAGATGTGCTCGCTTTTTCTTTCATGTCAGGTCGGTGATAGAATGCACACCTTCTTAGATTTCATTATTCCTCTCCTTTATACACAATAACTTCAGTGCTAGTATTCAACTAGTGCGTGCTGAATCGGCGCGTGCCTTGCCCCTATGCCGCGCAAGAATAAATCAAAGAACTGTGGGGCGCTGTTATCGCCCCAATCGCACAGCGAAATTCGTGAATCTGCAGAAATACTCAATGCCAATCTTGTAATCCATGTTTTTAGAATTTTATTCCAATTCATCCAAATTTTGTAAATATTATTTCATTAGCCACTTGTAAATTCACATGCTTTCCCATTGCTTCAAATGCTGGAGATATGCCAATCCAGGCCTTTTTCTCAAGCATGTACGGTTATGCATGGTTTATCCAAGACAGTCAGCATGCACCCAATGCATTTCGGGCTGAACATAGCCCTTCTTCAGGGGTAACTACAAATGTGAAAAAACCAACGTTACTTATTGTTGTCACTATTAACATGTGAAATAAACTGCTATTCCCCCATAGCGTAATCTCTGTTCTCTCAAGTATGCATTTCAAAGGACTTCCCCTCATATTCCAGTATTTTTACGTGATAACTTAAACCCGCAATAGCTCAGATGCTCCAAAATTCTCCCTCACCCATTATCCTCTATGTGCCTTGTAGCCCTTGCGACGCTCACACCGTGTTGAAACACAAAAACTAACCAAACAATATCTCTGCATGTATCAACCCAAACAGCAATAATAATGAAAAATTGTTTACCTGCCAAAGCTTAGTCCAACGCTCAACAGTACACCGGCATCGACCGCTTTACAAAATCCTACCATGAAAGTGCTCCGTTGCCATTTCCCCCGTGCCTCTGGTTTTTTAACTCAGCGAGCGTGACCGCTCCCTCCCAGGTGTGTACCAATTAGTGAGTTAACTGAAACCACCCCGTGTCGACTCCTACATGTTTTACAAACTGCTAGTCCCATAAATTGGGGCGATAACAGCGCCCCACAGTTCTTTGATTTATTCTTGCACGCCATAGGGGCAAGGCACTCGCCGAGTCAGCACGCACTAGTTGAACACTAGCACTGAAGTTATTGTGTATAAAGGAGAGGAATAATGAAATCTAAGACGGTGTGCATTCTATCACCAATCTGACATAAAACTGATATTTGCCCCCCTGATCGTTTGCACCCAAAAGAATAAACAGGACTGAGAGCCACTTGTAAGAAGCAACATCGAGTTCATTAAAGGGAGTCATCATCGTTTAATGTGAATCATTTAGAGCGTGTTTAAAAATGACTAGTTTTTATTGTTAACATCCCTTTTTTTCGACTTGTGATTAATGATGTGTTAACCACCGTATACGTGAAATTTTGAAATGCGGTAAATGAATCAACAATCGGGGTCTCGGACACTACAGCATATAAATGAGAGGGACACAGCGTTTTATGGGAATTGCAGTTTGTAAAACATGTAGGAGTCGACACGGGGGTGGTTTCAGTTAGCTCACTAATTGGTACACACCTGGGAGGGAGCGGTCACGCTCGCTGAGTTAAAAAACCAGAGGCACGGGGGAAATGGCAACAGAGCACTTTCATGGTAGGATTTTGTAAAGCGGTTGATGCCGGTGTACTGTTGAGTGTAGGACTAAGCTTTGGCAGGTAAACAATTTTTCATTATTATTGCTGTTTGGGTTGATACATGCAGAGATATTGTTTGGTTAGTTTTTGTGTTTCAACACTGTGAGTGTCGCAAGGGCTACAAGGCACGTAGAGGATAATGGGTGGGGGAGAATTTTGGAGCATCTAAGCTATTGCGGGTTTAAGTTATCACGTAAAAATACTGGAATATGAGGGTAAGTCCTTTGAAATGCATACTTGAGAGAACCGAGATTACACTATGGGGGAATGGCAGTTTATTTCACATGTTAATAGTGACAACAATAAGTAACGTTGTTTTTTTTCTCATTTGTAGTTACCCCTGAAGAAGGGCTATGTTCAGCCTAAATGCATTGGGTGCATGCTGACTGTCTTGGATAAACCATGCATAACCGTACATGCTTGAGAAAAAGGCCTGGATTGGCATATCTCCAGCATTTGAAGCAATGGGAAAGCATGTGAACTTACAAGTGGCTAATGAAATAAAACTCGCTTTTTCTTTAGCCATTTCTATTGTGTTTTCGATTTTACCTTTGTTTAATGTTTATCTTTGACCTCTCGCACAAGAAAAGAGGACTGTTCGCAGTCAAGTTGGGTATTATACTCCGAGCTGCCATACCATTGGTCATTGTATATGTTGAGTTTTTTCATCCTATTGACTATCTTCCACTTAGCTTCATGGGATTTGTAGTTATTCTTTTATCTTGACAGCTGCTATTCAATTGAAGCAAGATTAGAAAGCATAATACTCGCCTCGTCTTTAATAAAATTAAGACTTTCCTTCATAAATTACTAGGAAAATCTACATTGATTAGTAGAGCGTGCTTTCTAACATTATTCTAGAAGGTGACTCTGATACAATGTTGCACATATGACCACTGGTGCTGGAACAATTTTACGTCACTGGAGCTAAACGTATGTGATGCACAAAAACAATAACATGGAAATATTTTCAACACATATTTATCATTCGCACATCGCACAAATATGGTGTCAGGTTTGTTTTGATTTTATTAAAATCATTGTTTCCATCACCTTTCAACATTGCAAAAACAAACTAAGATGCCTTTTTGTGCTGTTCTTACCGTTGATATATAAGAGAACTGACGGTGATTATGCGCTATATAAAAACCAATTAACATAACATAACATATTTTGAAATATGTGATAGTTAATTTATAACCATTTGCATTTTATTTTGTGTTTGAAAACATTTGGCATCCTACAGCCATTCCTTTCACGCTCCCTGTACACAATCAAGATTATCTCTTGGTTCACATTACAAATGTTCCTCACCTTAATCAATCAATGAAGCGGGATTTATAAAGCGTGGATAGTCAACTGGAGGGTATCCCGGTGCTGAGGTTCTTGCTGTTTTATGTGGGTTCAGTTGAACAGCCAGGTCTTGCGTGTCTTCTGGAATTCCATGAGAGAGACGGAGGTTCGGCGGTGCAGGCGGAGACCGTTTCCAGGATTTTGCCATGAGGTAGGAGAAGGAGCTTCTTTTACTGTTTCTCCGGCAGATGCGGGGGGGCAGGAAGGGGGTGGTGTGCAAGGAAGAGGGAGTGCATGAGGGAGCTCAGGTGTCTGGAGGATTGGAAGTTCAGGCAGTGGTTGATGTAGGCTGCTCCTTATTTGTGCAGGGCTTTGTAGGTGTGGATCAGCATCTTGAATTGACATCTCTTCTGTATGGGGAGCCAGTGGAGTTTCTTGAGGTGAGGGGTGATGTGGTTCAATTTGGGAAGGTCGAGAATGAGTCTAACTGCAGAGTTCTGTATGGTTTGCAGTATCAACCAGTGTTAAGAGACTGTACCAAAGGGACAGGGCATAACAAGACAAAGGAGATAAAAATTCCCTTCGGTATCAAAGTCCTATAGGGCTTATGTCTGAAAATCTTCAACCACTCATGTCAAATATACCAAAGACCTACAAGTCTATAATTGCAAGGCCACAGGAAAACTACCCAAATGGTGATGAAATATATAATGTGTTTTATTAAAACTGTTAAAAAAATATACATCATGTAAAAAATGACTCCTACATTGAAACACCGTTCTAAGCATATACACATTTGATCAATATGATATATTTCAAAAACATTTCATTTTATAAAAAGGAGACTAATAAAAAATCCACAGGTTCTAGTACAAAAGTAGCCTCAAACACATTTTTTATAAAATACACCACATCCATATACTAGAACAATCAAATAAAAATTTTCCCCGAATGAAGAATAAAGACAAGAAGAAAGAGAGACCGAAACATATACGACAATGCACTTCTTAGTGGTAGTGATTTGTGAACTAATCCAGATAGAAAAATCAAGGGCCAGTCATATGCTCGGTACAAATTTCCTTATCAGATATGCCAGCTTGTTCAGTGGATTTAGTTTATCCAAAGCGTCGACGCGTTTCAGTGGTATTCACAAAATAATGACCACCTTTATCAAGACAGACTTTATATGTCCCTCTTTAGAACTCCTCGGACGTATAAACTATATATAAATAAACAATTGTTACTAATCACTAACCATTTACAAAATCATAACTATTTCATAGTATATCTCAATATTAAATACTCCCCAAATATAAAAATTCACTAAAAACAACATATGATTGATTTCTCATCATTTGAACTGAATACTGTGGCACTGCAATAATGAAATGAAATGAAATGAAATGAAAAGGGCATTTATAGAGCGCATGGCTACCAGAAGGCCTCCCAGCGCTTGGCATGACTAGTAGACGGGGGGAGGGACAGAACGATTAGTTTAAGGGAATAAAAGGGTTTTGAGTTGTTTCCTGAAGGCAAGATGGCTAGACTCTTTTCGGAGGTGGAGGGGGAGGGCGTTCCAGAGTCTGCCTGCATTCAGAGAGAAGAGCCTGCCGCCACTTCTGGCTCGTTTGATTCTAGGGATGTCAATTTGGTGGAGATCATCCGAGCAAAGCTTTCTCCTTGCTTTATATGGATGAATTATGGCCGAGATCAGGGGAGGGCCTATCCCCAAAAGGGATTTGTGAACAATGCACAATGATTTGAAGCTAATTCTTTCTTTTACTGGAAGCCAGTGTAGAGATCGGAGGGCAGGTTTTGCGGAAAGAGATCTAGGTGTTCCCGTCAACAATCTGGCTGCACAATTCTGGATGATCTGCAATCTATTGATCACTCAGGTAGGAGCTCCCAGATAGAGTGCTCAAAGATATTAAGAAAACTACTCCCAAAACACATAGACTCTTATGGGTATGTGTTAAACCAACACATCCTCGCACTACAGTTGTACCCTTCACACCATTCATTCAAACAGATTTTCAAAAGGAATATCTAAATACCGATTGATTTGCAAATCCATTCACTCAATCACACATATCCATTCATTCAAGGTAGTGAGTTTTCCACACTAGAATCATAACTCACCCAGGATACTAAGGCGATTGTCCTACTAAGGTGTGGAATCCTTATAGATGAATAAATACTCCGCTAGGCATTTTAGCTCCAACGTCCTAATCAAAGAGTTCTGTTTTAATATAGAATATATACAAGATAGAGGGAATTGGTTATAGTTTACCACCCTTCCATAATGGCGCAGTTGTATTATCATGTTTTATATGAAGATCAAAAGATATCTCTCCAAAACGTGTTACTATAATCATCAAAAACGACCTCGCAGGTTTCCTAGAACTATAGTTAATAATAAATACTAATCGTTAAAACACAATATAGCCTTTTAGTGTTGTACAGCAATTTTGTATAAATGGGTCTGTGCTCTCCCTACTTATAGATGTGATTCCAGATTACTCCAGACATGGGAACATCAATCTCCGAGGAGCTTCTAGTTGCTAGGGAAACAAATATAAAAAATATATATTGTCACTACAAACTTCTACCTCCCAATTTACTTAGTTAGAGGCGTTTAGTAAATACTAGTTGGGACAAAAGATCCGCCGCGGCTGTAAGGTCTCTCACCTGATATCTTTCATAATCTCCGGTGTCTGTGTGTCCTACTGATTCGTTGCGTAATCCCCGCGTGTGGGAGGATCACAGTTTAATTACCCAGCAACTAAGAGCACGTGTCCAATCTACTACGGATTTCTGATACTCTATAACGTGATCCAAAGTGGAACCAGCCGCTCACCAATAAGTTTGGCGCGGCCATCTTGAAGTGGAGTGCAGGATCGTATACACACACATTCCACTGCATTACACAAAAATGTGTATAGTATAACTTACTATTCTTCAATAACAAACCTATTTCAAAGATGCGTGTATCTATTTATTTATAATCTGAGATTTCATGTACCCAGGACTCGATATAATCACCTGTCTAATATCCACATACTGAGACGTGGACAGGGGATTATATTTAATAAAAAAAACGGGAAGAACCCGGGTGAGTAAAAACTAGTCACAAGAGGTCAAAGAGACATATTACTATTACAGAAATTTATTCCATTCTTCTCTTGTATTAAGCCCATTTCTAACTGTATTTAAATACGAGATGTTCCATTGCTCTCTCATTTTTTCTCTTTTCTTCCAAATTACATCGACGTTTATTTCCCAGTATTTTCTCCAGAGTAAACCACCGAAATTCTAAGTGGCTATGCTTAGCCTGGGTAAAATGCTCAACTAATGGTGCATTCATTTTCCCCGTCTTCAGAGCTGATTTGTGTTAAGTAAGGCGCAATCTCAATTTGTGTCCCGTTTCTCTACGTATCCTAGTCCACAGTGACATAGTAGGAGGTAAATAATGTTGCAGTATCTTCAGGAGGTTAGTGGTAATTCCTGCATAGAGTGTGTTGCCATAGTCTAGGCGACTGATGACTAGGACTTGAGTGACGGTGGATCTGGTGTTGATGGGGAGCCATTTGAAGATTTTCTTGAGCAAGTGTGAGGAAGCAGGTGGATGAGACTCCATTGATGTGGGTTTTCATGGTGAGTCAACTGTCCAGGATGATGCTGAGATTCCGAGAATGGTCTGTCGTAGTGGGAGAGGGTCCTAGTTCAGGGAGCCACCAAGAGTCGTTCCACGGGGGGCAGGTGTTGTTGCCGAAGACCAGCACTTACGTTTTTTCTATGTTGAATTTCAGGCAGTTGTTTTTCATCCAGTCGGCGATGTTCGTCATACACCTGCGGAAGTTTGCTCTCGTGGTGGTGGGGTCTTATGAGAGCAAATCGATGAGGTGGGTGTCATCTGTGTAGGATATGTTTAATCCATGGACTCTGACGATGTTTGCCAAAGGGGTCAGGTAGGTGTTGAACAGAGATGGGCTGAAGGACGAGCCTTGAGGAATGCCACAGATGATGTTCTTGGGTTCCGAGGTGAACGGTGGTAGCTGGACACTCTGGGTTCTTCTGGTGAGGAAGGACGCAATCCACTAGAGGGTGTCTCCTTGGATTCCGATGTGATGTAGACTTTTGATGAGGGTGTGGTGGGACATGGTGTCAAAAGCTGCTGAAAGGGCGAGGAGGATCAGGGCTGCCATTTCATCTCGGTCAAAGAGGGTTCTCATGTCGCCAGTAGCAGTAATTAGGGCGGTTTTAGTGCTGTGGCTAGTGAGCAATCCGGATTGGGAGGTGTCCAGAAGATGGTTGTTCTCCAGGTGTTCATTGAGTTGGAGGTTGGTGGCTTTTTCGAGTACTTTGGCAGGGAAGGTGAGCAGAGATGGGATGGTAGTTTTTGAGTTCACTGGGGTCGGCGGGCTGTGTCATGAGAAGGGGTTTGACTTCTGTGTGTTTCCATTCTTCTGGGAAGGTGGCCATAGTGATAGAGGCGTTGAAGAGGGTGGTGAGGTCACTGCTATCTTCTTGCTCCCAAGGTTGAATATGTGCTGAGAACAAGGGTCCTTGGGGACTTCTGAGTGGATGGAGTTCATGGATGCTGTGGTGTTCTGTGTGGTAAGCTGGTTCCAAGTGGTGAGTGTGCGGTTGAGACTTGCTTCAGTGGGAGTGTGTTGGGGTTCAAAGTTCTTGTACATGGTAGAGATCCTGTTTTGGACGAAGTCCGCTAGGGTAGCACAAAGTTCCTGGGTAGGGGTGATGATGTTTTTCGTGGCTGAGGTATTGAAGAACTCTGACGATGTTGAAGAGTTCTTTGCTGGGGTTGGAGCTGACTTCGATGTGGTCCGCCAGGGCATTCTTATTCGTCTCAGGAGCTGGTGGTAGTTTTGAGGGCCATCTTGAAGGTGGCTCTATCTGTGATTCCTTGCTGGTGCGTCATTTTCTTTCTAGTTGCTTGCAGTTGCGTTTCACATTCCAGTTACAGAAAAGACCAGTCTCCTTGTTAAAAGAATAAGCACTAAATTCATCAGAACACTTTGCCTGACATTTGACTTCTGCCTTTGAACACACGGCAATTGCAACATATAACAACCAAAATGTAAAGGCCTGTATAATGTTCATCTCCCGACCTCCTGTAAGGTTATTTTAGGTGTGCTGCATTACCTCCCACTCCTACTTCCAACACCCCTTTATATGAGCATGTGGTTTAATTTTGCTAAAATGATCTTGGTATATCCTGGGTGTATGTTAGAGTGATGGGTGACAGTGCAGTTAATTTAGCAGCGCTTTGCCAACTATTCTGTGTATATGTGGTATCGTGATATGTGCATGATGGTGAGAGGGGTCTGCCGATGTGTGCTGTCGGAGAATGTCCATTTGTAGGTGTAAATGGAATAATGGTGTGTAGTGCTAAAGTTGGATGGATAACACTTTTGGATGTCAGGTGAAACTCTAAAACATTGGATAGCTTTGTTGTTATTTGGTAAGGGTTAACTATCATGTATAGATTGTGAGGTTGTGTGGTCAACTGGGTTCAAGTTAAGTGTGCGGTTTAAAAAAAAAAAAGCTAGCTGTTCTCTAAACCTACACCATCTTTCTAACTGTGTGATGTTGAGTGGAACCTCCTGATGGTGAGTAGTTAGTCATGTATGAGCAAACCAAGGCATGTGACCCTCATCCACGTATTTATTTTTTTACATTTCTTTATTGGTATTTCATGCTTAAAATCATTACATCAGCATATATCTCAGCACTATAATTGAGAAACAATCTGTACATCAAGCAATCTTATATGTAAGCAAATTATGCGGTACAACATGCTCAACAGGTCATTCAGTGTGGCAGCATCAAATAGTTTGCCTAAATGAAAATTTCCCAGTCCTCCTGCTCACCAGCCCCTCATCCACTTAGGATAATTACCACATAATTAGACTAAGTAGGTAAAGCAATTGTTATAAATAGAATGTGGTTTAGAAACTATATTACATACTTTGTGTGTGTGTTTAATAACAGCGCAATTTGATGAATCTGCACAAAACATTAAAAAAAGGTTTTTGTGGTCGGGTTTGTCATGCTAAGGTTCTTGCAGATTTGTCAATGAGGCCAGTGAAGAAAAGGGGGAAGCGATCTAAAAATAATGTTTCCCACTTTAGGTCTTTTAGGAATATTCGATGTCCACTACTGAAAAAACACCAAATGTACATACACCAAACTTGGCATGACACTAAAATGTTACTCCTGGAAGTGCCTTTGCTGTGGCACTCCTGCTGTGACTTGTGTCCCACTAGGTGCCTTCCCCGCGTTTTACTCTGGCGTGGTGCGTCTTCGGTGGGCGCGGGAGGGTCCAGCGGGCGACGATGAAAACCTACCTTACGGTGAAGCTTCCGGTACAGTGCAGGGGCATATCATTCCTTTCCATGTGTGGGTATCCTGCAGAGACACCGGCAGCGTCTCCATCGTTGATCTCCTTCTTCCTGTCACAAAGCATTCTGGGATTCAGACCTGCCCAAGATGTTCACCATTCATAATTCATTCCTATATCCTTTCTCCCAATCCAAGATGATAGTACGGATTTTTGATGTAACTTCCTGTTTTTCCCCTATAAATGGAGGAAATGAATCTGAGTGGATTTCCTCATGTTCCTCACTCCTGGCTCTTTTCCTTGATGTTTTTCTCCAGAAGTGTGTCAATCTCTTCCTTCTTCCTCCCTGCGCAGCTTCTGGATTCTCCTTCCGCAATATGCCAAGCCCTGTGTCTGTGTTCTTCTCCATTGAAGGCACTGTTGGATTCCTCATCTCTGCGTTACAAGCATCCAGACGCCCGTCTTCATAAAGTTTAGGGTTTTTTCGCCTTCGTGGCTTTTTCCTCATTGGGTCTCTTTCCTGAAGGTACTACCTGCTTGACATGCACCTGTCGACGGCATTGTGGCTACTGGAAGAGGTCGTCCTTACCTCAAGCCCTCAAGCAGATCAAGTCAATGAACATTGGACTGCCCAAAACTGAATTCAGTCCCAAGAATCTGTCCAGTGACATTGGCTTGGTGTATATCCGTTCAGTAGGTCCTGAGAAATTAGTGTTAAAATGTGTTCTCGAAAGGGATACAAAGTTTCAGATATCTTCACCTTTGTATTTTCTTTTCTTATTTGACAATTGCTTTAGCACCGTTTTACAAATCTGCACAACATTTTGCAGATTGTAAGCATGGTTAGCTTACTCTGGGTATGCATACATTTATGTAGATTTGCCAAGGCGAGACAGATAAACTTGGTAGATAAAAAAAAGTGTTCATATGCTAATAATTGTGACCTCATTTGATGAATTCTCATGAAATTCTCATGAAATTAGGCAAACAGAGAGTGTGGTTAGTATTCATTGGATATGGCCCATTTTGTGCAGACCCATGAAGGGAGAAAAGTTAAAGGTGGGTGCTAAATGTGTTTAATAACTTTGGTGCCGTTTAATGAATCTGCTTAAGATTTGGCAATTGTTAGCAGATTAAGCCCATGGCAGGAATATCTGGTTTTATGCAGATTTAGCACCCAACTTAAATTGGAGATGTGGGTAAAAAAATCTTTGAAATGGTTGTAACTTTGGCGCTGGCTTAAGGATCTGCACAACATTTGGCAGTCGTCATGATTAGCTATACTTGATTTTTTTGAGTTTCATATAAATCCATCGGGTAAGGGGACTTAATGGAGGGGTTAAAAAGCAGCATTTTCTATTTACATTCCCATAGGAATCTTTTCTCTGCTACAGACAAAAATACAAAATGGAGTCACCCCAAACTTGGCTTAAACTAGAGCTTCGCTCATGGAATTGCCTTGGCTTGGGTTAGTGGAAAACCATTCAGTTGTTTTTGCAAAATTAGCGTTAAAACGTGTGTCAAGTAGACATGAAAGAATTAAAAGTTAGAAATATCTGGACTCAGTGTTTTTTCTCGGTTCAGTCTGCAGACCTAAATTTAAAAATCAAAAACCCCTCATTGGATGAAGGAGTTATTTTCTTGAGTTTTCCATTTCGGGTCCACAGTCCCAAAAGGATTTGTTTGGCTGGCCACAACAGCATGTTGTTTGTTACAGTTGCTACTACAGGATGGTCTCTGCTTTGAGTAAAAAATGTTGCAAACAGGCACAACCCTTGCTGGTCCTCCTTTTTAGGTGTCTGGACCAAGGTCTAGGTTTGCTAACCCTGCAGGGACTTGGGGGTCCCAACTAGAGCCCGGAAGTTCTTGACGGTTCGAGATCTCTATATATGTATATATGTTTATTTAACCAAAGATGGATGTGTTTCGGCAAATGCCTTTGTCAACAACAACATATTTGTACACTTCCCTATAGAAAATAAAGTGACTAGTGCTTAGACATGAAAAACAGACTATCACGAGCCCCGTGATAATTCATCAAATTTTAAAAAGTACATATTCAGCATAGATGGTGTCGTACGATAAAGCAATCATTGTTATAGCAACTCATAGACATACTGTATATTATTGTTTAACTTTTATTCCATATAGCAATATGTAGTGAAATAGTAAACAGACTATGGCATACAAACGTTTGAAAAATGAGTGCATGCCAATCCCAAATGTACCCATGTACCATTTGTGTATGATACAGATCACGCATGACGTGCTTGAATGTGAAAATGTGTGTTTTGTAGCCAAAGCTTGAGGTTTTGCAAAGGTTTCTCTGGATTTTTTTGTTATTGTTGAAAAAACATGCAAATCCAGGCCTCCCAACCTAATTTTTTTTTCACCCTGTTAGGAGGTGAGTGGCCTCGAAAGGTCGGGGCTTAGTGCAGAGAACAGTCCAAGACACCTTAAATTACCCGCTTCTCCACCTCCAACACCAAAAGACAAAGCTGCTGAGTCTGCGCCTATGTCCTGGGGAGGTTTTACGCCCTGTAATGGCCATCTGCTGCGTGGTCATCCAATCAGCTGGAAATTTGCTCTCTCCAGGGTTTTCCAGCTAATTATGAGCACGTTGTGTGACGTCAACTCCTCACTTCGCCAATATCTTGTGACACACAGTAGCACCATGTGAGTTGGAAGGTCTGCAAGTCACAGCACCCTGCACTCCCCTGGGTGTCTGGTATTCAGAAATGTCTGGGTTCAGTAGGTTTCCCTGGGTGCAGGGCTGGACTGGTAACCAAAAAAAAGCCCTGGAAAATTTTATGAGACCAGTCCCTCTATTGCAACTAGCAAGTGAGTGCTGCAAACGAGCTCTACCTGTGCAAGGTGGTTTAGGGAAGTCTCTCTTCAATAAGTTTTTTGAAAACACAAATCTCAAAAATGGTTCATTTTACAACACAGCACATCAACCTGCAGGGAATTAGGGAGGCCTCTCAATTCCAGTTGCATCTGGGCCTAACACAAATATGCCTCATTAAAGAGCCATTAGCACTTGTTTTGTTTAAGTTTCTTCCTTGCTAGGAGCTAGCTCGAGCCTAACCACTTACCTGGTCTTGACAGCCACTCCCCTGCCACTGCTACAGCACAGAGGGACCACTCCCAGCCCTCCAGCAGCCACGGTTCAAACCTGGTCCCTGCCGAGTCCTTGCTATATTCCGCACCTTGCCTTTGTGACTACTCTTCCTTCTTTTGTGGTTCCTTGGAGTTCGCTCTACACTCCACTTCTCCTGTGCCTGCTGTTTTTCTCACTTTTCTCTCCCACCCATTGTTCCTTCTTATCTCTGCCCTACTTTCCCTCTTCCTCTTTTTCCCTTGCTTTTGCCCCTGTTCTCTTCTGTTGATCTTTCTCATTATCTTTGCCCACTTTTCTCTTCACTTTTTCTTTGCTCCTCCTCTCTAGCCTTTCCCGCCCCCCAGTCTTGCCACCCTCCCCTATCCCCACTTGCCACGCTCCTTCTCCACCACCAACCGGTTCACTCTGGTCCCCGCCTAGCCCCTGCCCTCCCACCTCCCAGTGCTACTTAATGGAGGCCGATGCATGGCCATGCCGCAAGCGCACGAAAGGCAAGCCCGTCTGTACCTGTCCGTGCCTGGACCGCACTCAGTGCCAGGACTGCTGGATCTACAGCCTGCCACCGGTTCTCCTCCAACGAGATTCGAAAACATTGAGCCCAAGACCCGAGATGCACTTCAGCATCGCCTCCCCATGCTACATGGAAAGACCCTTCGCCTGCCACCACTGTTGATTTTCCTGCGACGTAATAACACCCAAAACCACTACCCAGCAAACATCCAGACAAAGGCCACAGCTCCACTGCATGCTACTGAACATAAGATCCCTCTGCAATTCTGCCACAGAAATCTGGGACACCATAACTACCCTTGCCCCTGACGTAATGTTCATCACTAAAACCTGGCTCACCCCCGCGTCAGAACCCGACATCGCAACCGCAACACTAAGATGATCCACCGCTATCACCCCTACAGACTCGATGGAGGCATTGCCTTCATCCACAAGTTCTCCCTCAACTGCACCGCCCCGGACGATGACACAACACCTATCATGGAACACCTCAACTTCCAGATCAAACCTGATGCCAAAACTGCCATCAGAGCAACCCTCGCCTACAGACGCCCAGGCCCCCGATCCAGCTTCTGCAGGGCCATCGTAGACTTCATCGCCCCTCGGGCAATAAAATCCAACCATTACATCTTCCTGGGAGACCTGAACTTCCATCTAGAAGACCCTACTGACACCAACTCCACCAAGCTTCTTGAAAACATGAGTATCATCGGCCTATCACAACTTGTCACTGCCCCCACTCCCAGTACAGGACACTCACTGGACCCCATATTCTCCACCAACGACAGAGCCAAATTCTCCCACACCACTGACTTGACCTGGACAGACCACAGCATCATCCACTTCACCATCGACGGCCTGCGAGAAGTCCTGACGAGAACCCCCACCTACCCTCGCCACAACTGGGACAAAGTCACAAAACCCCTCTAGACTGCTGCCCTCAAAGAAGCAAGACCCTTCCCCTCAGACACCATCGAACTCGACTTCCACAACCTCTTCAACTGGATCTCCACAGCTGCCAATACCATCGCCTCCCTGAAGAACACCACCAGCAGCAGACCCACCAAGCAAACCAGATGGTGCACTCCAAAGCTAATGACCCTCAAGCGCCACTGTAAGAAAATAGAGAGACACTGGCACTGCAACAAGACCCCCACCAACCTCGACTCCTTCAGATCCGCCCTCAACAGCTATCACCACTGTCTCAGAGAGACCAAGAATGAAGCCCTCAACACCCGCATCGAGGTGAGCGCTGACCACACCAAGGAGCTCTTCAGCATTGTCAGAGAATTCTCCTGCCCCATCGCCAATGAGAACACAATCCACCCATTGCAAGTCCTCTGCCATACTCTAGCAGACTACTTTCACCACAAGATCTCCGACATCTACAGCAACTTCAACCCCCAAACCACTAACCTCAACACCCTCCCCACCCAAACCATTGTTTCCCACCCCTAACGATTCGCCGACTGGAAGCAGCTCTTAACTGAAGACACCATCTCCATCAGGAACTCCACCCACTCCGGATCTCCCACGGACTCCTGCCTGCACCACATCTACAACCTAGGAAGTGAAGTAATTTGATGCTACCTCGCAGATCTCCTCAACACCTCCATCACCACAGCCACCGTCCCTGATGCCTGGAAGCTAGCTGAGGTAAAGTCCCTCCTAAAGAAACCCTCTGCCAACCCCATCTCGCTTCTCCCATTCCCCGCCAAAGTCCTGGAAAAAGCCATCAACCACCAGCTCATAGGCTGCCTTGAAGAAAACAACTTCGACCCCTCCCAATCCGGATTCCATCCCAATCACAGCACCAAGATCACACTGATAGCAGCAACGGACAACATCAGATGCCACCTTGACCTAGTTGTACAGCTGCCCTTATCCTTCTCGACCTAATGGCAGCTTTCAACACCGTCTCCCACCGCACCCTTGTCACCAGACTGCACAACATTGGAATCCAGGGCAACACACTCAACTGGATCTCCTACTTCCTCACCTGCCAAACACAGAGGATCCACCTACCACCCTTCTCCTCCGCACCCAAAGACATAATATGTGGCGTCCCACAAGGCTCCTCCCTCAGCCACACCCTCTTCAACACTTACATGACCCCACTGGCAGACATTGTCCACACCCATGGACTCAACATAATTTCCTACGCCGACGACACTCACCTTTTCCTATCCATCACAGAAGATGCCGACACCACAAGAGCCAACTTCCAAAACACCATGATTGACCGCCACCTGAATAAAGACCAACTGCCTCAAACTCAAGTTGGACAAAACAGAGGTCATCATCATTTTTTGGAACAAGCCTTCCCCTTGGGGCGACACCTAGTGGTCATCCGCTCTCGATCCCCCATCGACCACACACTCAACCTCGGAATCATCGTGGACACCCACCTGACCATAAAGCAACAGATCAACGCCATCTCCTCCACCTGCTTCCACACCCTGTGTATGCTCCGCAAGATCTTCCATTGGATCCCCGTCTCAATCAGGAAAACAGTTACCCAAGCCCTCATCTCCAGCTGACTCGACTACGGCAATACACTCTACCCTGGAACCACCAAACAGCTCCTGAACCGACTCCAGACCATCCAGAACTCGGCAGCAAGACTCATCCTCAACCTCCCCAGAAGAACCAGCATCACCCCCCACCTCAGAGCTCTCTACTGGCTCCCTGTCCAGGAAAGATGCTTCTTCAAGCTTCTCACACACGCCTACAAAGTCCTCCACAAATCTGGACCCGCCTACATTAACAACTGCCTAACATTCCACCAACTGACCAGAGAGCTCCGATCCTCCACCCTCACCCTGGCCCACATCCCCCGCATCCATAGTAGCCGCTGCAGAGGTTGCTCCTTCTCCCACGTCGCCACCAAATCTTGGAACGACCTCCCCCTCCACCTGCGTAGCTCCCTATCTCTGCAGGACTTCAGGAAGCAGCTCAAGACATGGTTGTTTGGCCACCATTCACCCTCCGACTGAGGCTCGCATGTCCCTCCAGCGCCTGGAGCCCCCCTGGGGTGACAAGCCATGCTTTATAAGTCCCACTGATTGATTGATTGATTGATTGATTGATAACACCTTGATGCCTGGGAACAAAACAACTAGCTTTCCTCTTTACAAGTGCTCAAGATATAAACTATGATTTCAATACAGTTTTGTTTTCAATTTTCTAAGCTTTGTTTGCACACACTGTAGGAATGTCAGAATCATCTGTCTACATGGGTAGTTACACGGATAACCATATAGGTAGCTGTTACTAATAATTCTTTTGCTATCCAAAGAAAGTCTTTTAGAAAACAGAGTAATGAAAGATTTTGGAAACAACAGTAAGATTTTAAACTTTGTAGTGTGCATGCAGCTCCTTGATGCCAGGCTATAATGTACCACACTATATTTCAAGGATTGTAATCTGTAATTTGTAAACCTTGCCATTCATTACCACCCCCGCACTCTGCGTTCAAGCAATCAATCTCAGTTCCCAGAGTTATACGGGTCTGGATGAGTGGTTGCTCCTTTTATTCACTCTGCCCCAGGCTATGGAACAAACTTCCGGTGTCTCTATGATGCTGCACCTCTCTAGTCACCTTCCGCAGAGAGCTGAAAACCTGGTTATTTTCATCTGCTCCGTTAGCTGTCTAGCTTGCCATCTAAACACTGGGAAACCGTATGGGTAGTTATGTGCTATATAAGAATTCAATATAATAATAATCTGTGACCTTGAATCACACCAGGATGTCTGCAACAGAAGCAGACCCACTGAGCTATCTGCATAAAGAAAATCTGTACCCTGCCTCTGATTGTTACATGCTGTGCCTTGCAACCGGCACATTAACCCTCTGCGCTATTTTATGAGAAGCCAAATCTGTGACAAAAGTACATAGAGCTCTCTTTAGGAAGTTCACTGATCACCAGAGTTATCTTACTGCTATAATGCCGCAGAACCTTCTGAGTCTTACTGTTATTATGCTGCAGAACTTTCTAGGTACTCTAAAAGCTTTGCAGCAGTCCCTTAAACCAATATGTTATTTTTAAATGTAGTCCGTTTGTGACAATTAAGAAAGCCACATGAGAGTTCACATTGTTCTTGCCAATTCGTAGCAGAATGTTTTCTGTTTTTAAATGTATAATGTCACATTCCATTCCACTTTTGCTTGTAGTGAAAGCAACTAACCATGCGTGAGAGTGAGAGGAGGTTTGCTGGTGGCCAGCACCAACACTGGCCCCCAGTGTCAAAACCAGCCCCCACTGCTTCCAGCCTCCCAGGGAAATGCCTGATGCCTGGTTAGATCTGTCCAGGCCTTCTGGACACATGCTCAGCTAGGGCTCAAATTCCACAGCCACCCACATTGCAAAAAACAGGTTGGATTTGAGTGGAAACATTTGATCTGTCCATGTTGCCTTTTGGGCCCTTTCGTGTTGCAGGTGCTCAGCCCATCCACACAATTGTGGTACCGGGTAGGGGACAGTTTTTAAGGGAGATGTATCAGAATGCTAGGCGGTAGGAAATTTGTGGATCCAAGTAAATTCTCGAACTTTCCTTCCCAAAAATGTGAGGAAAATGTGTGTTTTTAACCTAAGTTTGAGGTTTGCAAGGGCTTCTTATTAAAAAATCGTGTAATATCTACGCAAGTCACAACACCCTGGACTTTCCCGGGGGTCTAGTTTTCATAAACGCCTACATGTGGTAGATTTTTCTGGGTGCTGGCTGAGTTGGGCCCAGGTCCTACAGCCATCCGCATTGCAAAAAAGGGTCGGTTATGAGTGGAAACATTTGGTTTGTCCATGTTACTGTATGTGTTGCAGGCACTAGGGCCTCCCAAACAAGTGGGGTATTGTTTTTATCAGAAGGTGTGGGGGAATGCTGGGTGGTAGGAAATTTGTGGATCCATGTAGATTCTGGAACTTTTCCTCTCAGAAATGTAAGGAAAAATGTGTTTTAGTTATAGTCTGAGGTTTGCAACGGCTGCTGGGTAAATAAAAACCTCATGAGATCCATGCAAGTCACACCAACTTGGACTCGCCCAGGTGTCTAGTTTTCAGAAATGTTTGGATTTTGTACATGTCCATGACTGGCGGACAAGCTGAGGCCCAAAATCTACAGCTACCAACATTGCAAATAATGGTTGGATTCGAGTGTAACAATTTTACCGGTCCATGTTGTGTTTTGGTCCCTTTCCTGTTGCACTAGGCCCACACATACATGTAGGGTACCATTATTATCAGGACGCATGGGAATATAGAATGGTAGAACATTTGTTATTATGTATTAGATTTCTCTTTATTTGTAGCTGCTAAATGTGAGCTAGTGATCGAGAAAGAATACATTTTGCAAAATGTGCTCTGATTTACACATTGGCATGGAAAACTACTAAATCGGAGGTAAACAAATAACCACTGTTGCTAAAATCAGTATCTTTTGTACATTTAAGAAATACATAGGTTTCCTTCATTCCCATTTTTTATTGCTTTTATTTTACCATATGAATTGCTCTATAGTCCATATAGACTGAAAAATCATTGTAAGGTGGAGCTCAGTTGTTGGCTCGGGTAGCACATGTTTTTGGAGAACCTACAAATCCTATATATCCCACTGACCAGAACGGTCTCTCAGAAGTAACAGTATATCGCTGTAGTAAATCGGCCATTGTGGCACAAAATTACAGATGAAAACATTGTAAGAAATATCAGTTTTTTCCTACTTATTTTAATTATTCTATTACTTGAACAGGTAATTTATTTGGGAAAACCTTTAGGGATCTACCCTTGCTGAATTCAGAATGTTGCCTATGTTTCAGAAAAGCATAGCGTTTTAGGATCACCCATGGGTTTGGCACCTGTTTCTACCATAAACTGCAAGTAGTTTGAAACCACAAAATTAGGAAAAATTGACTAGCTCTTAGAAAAATGAAAAATGTTGGTAAAAGCATTGGTTTGTGCTACAACCCTGCTTGTTCCTTAAAGCTGGGAAGATAGTGATCCTAGCACAGCAAACCTTTAGTTGATGCCATTTTTGAAAAAAAAGCATGTTTTCTTGCACATCACATTTTCTCACAAAACCCAAAATTTAGCTATAATTTGGCGATTTTCTTGGTTCCCTCCAAGGGAATCTAAAAACTCTGGGTTCCTTTAGAATCCCCAGGATATTGGAAAAAAAGGATGCAAATTTGTTGTGTATACCTTGTGTGGGAAACATTTATGAAGACATAATTACAAAGTACCCCAAATATCAAAAAAGGGCTCAGCTCAGGGGTGGAAAAGCCTCAGCAGTTTAGGGGTTAAATAACAACACATACTCCAACCAATAACTAATACTATATTCATAATCATCTCAATGATAGTGTTAATGGTAATGTGACGTGCAATCTGACCTGTAAAATCATTTGTGGCATTAGTAATTGCAGCTACATCAAGGGTGAGGACATGGCCCTTAAATTTGGAGTGCAACTTATGGTTTGCGTGGAGTGAAAATACAACACAAGAAAAATCCCAACGCAATGTAGGAAAACTGAGAGTATTTTATTAAATAGATTATATCAAATGACAGAAATCCAGAATGTAGAACCGGAGATATGAATTTTAAAAGTTAATTAGTGCCTAAAAGTACAAAGCTCCAAACATGGTTATCTGGTTGTTCTCGATTGGGTCAAAGTCAAATGTTAAAGCTAATCAAGATGGAGTGCAGGTGGAAACTGGGACCAGGTTTGTCAGGGTGAAAAGTTTTACCTCCGGACTTACGGCCTGATTTATATCTTGATGATATGTATACCATTGCTTCTGTTTTGCTAAATATATATATATAGTGAGGGAGGCTGCGCAGCGATGTGTCACGAAGTTCGAGAGATGGCTCCTGGCTAAAGAAACAGATAGGGGCATTGTCTCTAAACTATACACGATGCTCTCGCAAGAGCCACCTGCCTTAGACAACCCTGCACAAAAGCGATGGGAGAGGGAGATGGGCTGGCACTTCACCACCGAGGAGTGGGAAGCTATATACTACCGAGCCAGGCACACAGCATCTAACATGGGCAGCATGGAAACGGCAACATAAATTGCCACATACTGGTATCTAATAAGGATGGGCGGAGTGCCACTACGCGGAGTTCCACAGAGTTGAAAAAAACTCTGCTCCGCTCCACCTACAATATAAATTTAACAAATAGGAAAGAAACACTTACCTGCTCTGGCGTCTCCGGGCTGCCCTCCTCCTCGCCGTGGTCTCCTCCTCGCCGGTCGCAAACCCCTACATTGTATGTCTTGGGAGGACTGCGCATACGCAAACTAAGGTTTGTGACCAGCGAGGACGACGGACGGCAAGGAGGAGAAGAGACCACGGTCACCAGTAGGTAGTTATAGTTAAGACCATGTTTCCATAGGAAATGCCTTTTTTGACTTGGCTATAACTGTGGCGTAGTTTGACCAATCTTCATGAAATTTTCCCCAAAAAGTGTCAAGGTGGGTTCTACTGTCATGGAAAATTTGGGTGTAATCCGTGCAGTGGGGACCGAGAATTTGAGGCGCGAATTAAGGGTGGGTTTGTAATGATAATTCCCATAGGAACCAGCCACAGCTACAGCCCGAACCGCTGAACGGACTTACACAAAATTTGGCAGGAGGTAGGTGTTGGTTCAAAGAAGTGCCTTTTGCCTATTTGGTGTAAATCTCTTCAGTAGTTTTTGAGAAATGTAAGTTTAAAATTATAGTGATATCTCTGGTTGCGAAGTCTTTGCGAACAAAGAGAGATCGTTCAGGGAAATTCACTGCTCTGATTGGCTGCCAACAGTTCAACCAGGAAGTGTTCAGACTCGGCTTCAAGCAAAGTCCCCCCCAAAAAAGTGAAACTAAAGAAATGGGGGCAGGGTAGAAATACCCTGACCCTCAAGCCATGGTCTTAGGGTCCCACTAGGGACCCCGCCACGGCATAAAACCATTAAAAAAAAAGATTGCAGCAAATTTGCAGCAATTTTTTTTAAAAACAAGCAAGTGCTGGCTCTCGTGCTTGCTTTAAAATAACCCCCGGGTGGGCCAGGTCCCGGGGGCATATGCTAATTATATGAGGGGGCGCACAGGGTCCCCCTCCTAGGGCTTATGAAAGCCCCGGGGACCGCCACCTCCCCGGGGCACTTTTGATAATGAATGCAGGCAGGTCCACTGGACCCGCCTGCTGCCCCGGGGACTGCCACCTCCCCGGGGCTATTTCTAATTATGGGGGCCCTCGCAGCCCCCCTGCCCCGTGGACCGCCACCTTCCAGGCACTCATTAAATCAATATGGGGGGGGCCTTGCGGACCTCCCCGCCCCAAGGACTGCTACCTCACCGGGGCTAATTAAAATTATGTGGGGGAGCATCATGTACCCCCCTGGCCCCGGGGACCACCACCTCCCCGGGAATAATTAAAATTATATGTGGGGCCTCACGGACCCCTCCGGCCCCGGGGACCACCACTTCCCCGGGGCAAATGTGATAGAAGGAGGGGAGCCGCGCAGCCCGCCTTCAGGAGCCCTGGGGACTGCCACCCCCCAGGGCCGGCTCTTGCAACGTCCCGGGGTGCCCACCCCCGGGACATTGCTGTTTGCTATGATTTTGCGGCAGCTCACCGCTGCTGCCAAACCATAGCAAACTGCTCGCTTTAAACAAGAAAGAGCATACAAAATGCTCTCGCTTGTTGAAAGCGAGCACAATTGCTTTGATACAGAGGGAACGCCATATTAGAAATTCCCTCTGTATCAAAGCAATCCTGGCTCCTGCAGGAGGTGGGGAGCCGGCAGGGACCTGCGGCCCCTAGTGCAGAAAGTGGGTGCTCTGGGTGGCTCCAGGGCACCCAGAAAGGAGGCCGGTTCCTGAGAGATGAGTCCCCGGGGCCGAAATTATCCCAGGGAGAGCGGCCGCGCCGCCCCCCTTCCCTATTTTTTTTTTTAAAGAAAAGTGGGCAGGCCACTCTGCCCCCCTCATATTTAAAAAAAAAGAGAAAATGGTGGGCCACGGGAGATGAGGTCCCCAGGGCCGAAATCGGCCTGGGAGGAAGGCCGCGCGGCGGCCCGGCCACCCCTCCTGTTTTTTAATTAAAAAAATGCAAAAAGGGGCAGGCCCCGGGGGCTGTGGTCCCTGGGGTGAAAATGGCACAGGGAAGGGGGGCCATGCAGCCCCCCTTCCCAAAAAGAAAAATCCAGCAACTTGCCAGAGGCCTGCCCTCCTTTCTCCACTACTCTGCAAACACACCTCCTGGAGCACACCTGGTTGGGGGATGAAGTCCCCTTGGCTGCCGAGGGTCCTTAGGGGTCAACAAGGGCTCCTGTTACCTCCAGTAAGGCCCACACAGCTGGATTGCTGAGAGGTGGCCTGAGGCCACGCCCCCTTCCGCCACCACTCTGCAAACACGCCTCTCGGCGCACTGCTGGTGGGGGGATGATGTCCCCTTGACTCCTAAGGGCCACAGGAGTAAAGTGGACTTCTTCCCCCAAGCAAGAGTGCACCAGGAGGCGCGTTTGCAGAGTGGTGGAGAAATGGGGCGTGGCCTCTGACCACTTCTCAGCAATCCAGCTGTGTGGGCCTTAATGGACGTAACAGGAGGGCTAGTTGGCCCCAAGGACCCTCCAGAGCCACGGGGAGTTCATCCCCCACTAGTAGTGCGCCAGGAGGCACGGTTGCAGAGTGGAGGAGAAAGGGGGTGTGGCCAACTGAAAACCTCTCAGCAAACCCACTGTTTGGGACTTGCTGAAGGTAACAGGCGGAGTAGTTGGCCCCTAAGGACCCTCAATAGCCAAGGGGACTTCATCCTCCTACTAGTAGTGCGCCAGGAGGCGCGTTTGCAGAGTGGGGGAGAAAGGGGGCATGGCCTGCTATCAGGTCTCAGCAATCCTGCTGTATGGGACTTACTGGAGGTAATAGGAGTGGTAGTTGGCCCCCAAGGACGTCCTTGGGGGGCCAACTACCCCCCTGTCATCTCCAATAAGTCCCACACAGCGGGATTGCAAAGAGATCTTCGGAGGCCATGCCCCATTTCTCCACCACTCTGCAAACGTGGCTCGTGGTGCACTACTTGGTTGTGGGATGAAGTCCACTTCACTTCTGAGGGACCTTGGGGGCCAAGAAGCCCTCCTGGTACCTCCTGTAGTTCCTACACAGCGGGATTCCTGAGAGCTGGTCGGAGGCCCAGCCCCCTTTCTCCACCACTCTGCAAACGCGACTACTAGTTAAACAAGCATTTGCAATGCAATAGGTCTCGCATTTGCAAGAGTTAGAGTTATTGGTGTTGTAAATGTAATTGGTTTTTCTTTATGTATTATGGAGTGGAGTAGATGTATGTGGTGTGTAATGGAATTATGTGGCATGTTGTGCAGTTGAATTATGTGGATAGAAATGTTGTGGTATTTAGTGTATAGGAATTATGTGGAGTGGGCTTGTGTGTTATGGAGAGTAATTATGTGGTATGGTAGTTTGTATTGTGGAGTGTTATGTATTGGAGTTTTATTATGTGGTGTGCTGTTGTATTTTGTGGTGCGATGTTGAATTAGGTGGTGTGGATTTTATGTCTGTGGTGTTTTATGTAATTGTTTTGTTGATTTGTGTTATGTGGTTTCTTGTTGAATTATGTGGTGTGTAATGGAAACGTGTTGAGTTTATTGGTATGATGTGGAACTGTGCAATTGTGTGTAAAAATAGATAATGTTTGTAAAGTTTAAAAATGCACTAACCCCCCCTCCCACACACCAATTGAAGCTATAAATGTTGTTTTTAGAGCCCTGTTTATTTAAACCTTTTACATTTTTTCCAAATAACAAAATATATTAAGTTTAGACAATCTAACAGATAAGGCCTACAAAGTGACCCCCAACAGGATTTCATGCATGATTTAAAATTAGACCCCCTAAGGCAAAAGCATGTGCTTTAGAAAATAAAGTAAAACGAGAGTTAGAGGTATTGGTGTTGTAAATGTGTTTTACCTATATGTTGTGGAGTGGATGTATGTGGTGTGTAGTGGAATAATGTGTGTTGGCTTGGAATGGTTAGGTGTGGCATTGGGTGGCGTGGCTTTGTGTGGTGTGGAGTGGGTTTGTGTAATGGTGTAGTGGTTGTGTAGTGGAATTATGTGTTCTGTGGAATTATGTGGATAGCAGTTTTGTGGTATTGATTGTATTGTAATTATGTGGAGTGGGATTGCGTATCATGGAGTGCAAATATGTGGGATGGTATTTTGTATTGTGCAGTGCTATGTAGTGGAGCTTAATTATGTGGTGTGCTGTTGAATTTTGTGGTATGATGAATTATGTGGTGTGGATAGAATGTATGTGGTGTATTATGTAATTGTGTTGCTGAGTACAATTATGTGGTTTGTTGTTGAATTATGTCTGCATAAAAAGCACAAGGTTTGTTTCGGGATGTTATCGCTGCTGTCTCGAAAACTGCCTTTGAGTGAGTAATGGAACCTGTAGATAAGGAATCTGGTAGGAGTTATGTAGGTGCACACCTACGACAGCCAGCTGCAAAGAGTGCAAAAGTGACCTGTTGTGCGTAGTAAACCACACTGGTGATGGATTGTGAAAGATCTGCTAATGTGCCCCACACGGAAGCCTGTTACTTTTGTTGTGTGCAGCATGCTGTGCCTAAAATGTATGCTTGACCCAGTTGCAAAATGTTTCCACACATGCACAATGACTAAACCATGTCTTAATTGCGGATTTTGAGCGTGTTATAGAAGAGGCACTGCCTGTTCCTTCTGTTGTGTGTAGTGTGCTGTGGACTGGACAAGGGTGTCAATTGCAACCAGCAACAGAAGCAGTGGTACAAGCAAGTCAATGATTTATACTTAGAGTGGTGATGAAGCACACGTTGACAAGGCCAATAGCTCTTAAACTGGTGCTTAGCCTTTTGGCTTTGCCAATGCTCGTTGTGTTTTTTTCCCTGCTTTTTGTAATATTTATTGATGGGGAAATTACTAGAACCTCAAAATATTTCTTTGGCCTGAAAATGCATGCATTGCCATAGCAGTCCCTTGAACTGGAGGGAAGTACTTTGTGAGTGGACGTGCTCTTTGTGAATTGACAGATTGCCCTATGCTGGATGCTGTAGTAGGCAGAAGAAAAATGTAAATGATACAACATCAGACCATTGACTGATGAGGCCCGGCTGGAAACCCCTACAAGTGAGTAGATTAGGTGTATTATTTTAGTTAAAAAAAAAAGTCTTGGCTAACGCTAGACCTAAAAACGTCCATTGCACTTTTGAAGCCAATGAAAAGGTGTATTTTGTACCATTGGTGCCTTTTGGGACATTTGATGAGTGGTACGAACATGATATACCTTTTAAACCCACAGTGTTCAAATGTGCTGTTCCTGAGCAAAAGGCCTCTTGCTGTTTTTTTAGGATGCCGAGCAGGTAAACAGCTTGTGAAAGCATATGCCGGTGTAAGTATTGCACGTGTTTTGTAATACATTAAAATAATGTGAGATGTGATTGGATGAGAAAGCAAGTCTCATGCTGTGCCAACAGACAGAACAGCTGATGTGTGTGCTCCAGCTTTGATGAGGTATCATTTAAGGGCTATCCAGAGGCATATGTCACAACACACGTTCACTCTTACTTTCCGCATTTCTTAAATAAACGTTCCAAACTCCTCATAAATATAGAAATCGAATACTAAAGAGCTACTTCAGCATTCAGTTCCAGAAGCTCAGATCTCTTAGCTAGGGAGACCTCATGAAAGTACTTGAACACACAGCTTCATACCCGGCTGTCCTGTATAATGAGCAGAAAGAGACCCATGCAGCTTCTTCTACACATATTTAGAGAACATGCAGTGTGAAACAGAGGTAGTCTAGTACCTATAGGCTTCTTTACATGTATCATCTAGCCCCTAAAAAGGCACTGACACACTAATTGAGGTCTCTAGAAAGATGCTGACAGTCAGAAGAGTCGCATGACAGGAGTCAGCCTTTCATTTTGGTTTAGGTCTGGCATTGAGAGCTCTGCCACTCTAATTAAAATGGTAGAGAAAAGTGAGGTTTAAAACACGTTGCCAGATGTATTAACCTCTATCTGAGTCCATATAAGTGTCTGCAAAGGTACACTGCAATAAGGCCGTAGATAGTGAGGTGTGTGCCTTAAACTGAAAGCGTACTCTGTGAAGTTTGAATGTCTGACTGCTACCAAGTCTCGGGTATGTCTCTATATGTACGTGTGATCTGACACATGTTCTGCGCTGATAACACTAACTTAAAAACTATACAGTCTATCTATCATACCCCTGCACAAATCTTGTCAGATCTACTTCAGCATTCAGTCCCAGAAGCACAGCTCTCTTAACTGGGAAGACCTCACGGAAGCACTTGAACACACAGCTTCATACCTGGCTACCCTATATAATTAACAGAAAGTGACCCATGCAGTTTCTTCTATACACATTTAGAGAGCATGAGGTGTGAAACAGAGGTAGTCTAGTACCTATAGGCTTCTTTACATGTGTCATCTTGCCCCTAAAAAGGAACTGACACACTCATTGAGGTCTCTAGAAACCTGCTGAGACTCACTAGAGTGGCATGACAGGAGTCTGCCTTTCATTTTGGATTAGGCATGGCATTGCGAGCTCTGTCTCACTAATGAAACTGGTAAAGAAAAGTGAGCTTTAAAATAGGTATGTCTGCGCTTCTATGTGCAATCTGACACGTGTGGTGTAGCTGATCACCCTAACTTATAAACTATACAGTCTATCATATCCTTGCACAAATCTTGTTAGAGCTACTTCAGCATTCAGTTCCAGAAGCATAGATCTCTTAGCTAGGCAGGAGTCACTGAAGCACTTGAACACAGAGCTTTATACGTGGCTGCCCTGTATAATGAACAGCAAGTGGTGCATGCAGCTTCTACTACACACATTTAGAGAGCATGCAGTGTGAAACAGAGGTAATCTAGTGTCTATAGGCTTGTTTACATGTGACATCTTGCCCCTAAAAAGGCACTGACACACTCATTGAAGTCTCTAGAAAGATGCCTACACTCACAAGAGTGGCACGATAGGAGTCGGTCTTTGATTTTGGGTTAGGCCAGGCACTGCAAGCTCTGCCTCTCTAATGAAACTGGTAGAGAAAAGTGAGCTTTAAAACATATTCAAGATGTATTAACCTTTATCCTAGTCCATATAAGTTTCTGCAAAGGTACACTGAATGTAGGCCGTACTCAGTTAGGTGTGTGCTTTAAACTGGAAGCGTACTGTATCAAGTTTGAATGTCTGACTCCTATCATGTCCTGGGTATGTCTGCGCTTCTATGTGCATTCTGACACGTGTGGTGTAGCTGATCACCGTAACTTAAAAACTATACAGTCTATCATATCCTTGCACAAATCTTGTTCGAGCTACTTCAGCATTCAGTACAGAAGCATAGATCTCTTAGCTAGGCAGGAGTCACGGAAGCACTTGAACACTGAGCTTTTTACGTGGCTGCCCTGTATAATGAACAGCAAGTGATGCATGCAGCTTCTACTATGCAGATTTGGAGAGCATGCGGTGTGAAACAGAGGTAATCTAGTATCTATTAGCTTCTTTACATGTGATAGGCTTATATATCTTGCCCCTAAAAAGGCACGGACTCATTGAGGTCTCTAGAAAGATGCTTACACTCACAAGAGTGGCACGATGGGAATCGGTCTTTGATTTTGGGTTAGGTTTGAATATCTGCCTGCTACCATGCCTCAGATATGTCTGCACTTCTACGTGTAGTCTGACACGTGTGGTGCAGTTGATGACCCTAACTTAAAAACGATACAGTCTATTATCCCCCTGCACATATTTGTCAGCGTTACTCTAGCCTTCAGTCCCAAACCACAGATATCTTAGCTAGGCAGAAGTCACGGAAGCACTTGAACACATAGCTTTTTATGTGGTTGCCCTGTATAATAAACAGCAAATGATGCATGCAGCTTCTACTATGCACATTTGGAGAGCAAGCAGTGTGAAACAGATGTAGTCTACTACCTATAGGCTAGGCTTCTTTACATGTGTCATCTTGTCACCCTAAAAGGCACTGGCACACTCATTGAGGCATTGCAAGCTCTACCTCTCTAAGCAAACTGGTAGAGAAAAGTGAGGTTTAAAATATGCTCAAGATGTATTAACCATTATCCTAGTCCATATAAATCTCTACAGCTGTGTGGGTCTTACTGGAGATAACAGGTGGGCTAGTTGGCCAACAAGGACCCTCAATAGCCATGGGGCCTTCATCCCCCTACTAATAGTGCACCAGGAGGCCCCATTGCAGAGTGGTGAAGAAAAGGGGCATGGCCTCCTACCAGGTCTGAGCTATCCTGCTGAGTGAGACTTACTGGAAGTAACAGGAGGGTTGGTTGGCCCTCAATTACCCCTCCTGTTATCTCCAGTAAGTCCCACACAGCAGGATTGCTAAGAGGTCTTCGGAGACCCGCTCCCTTTCTCCACCACTCTGCATTTCGGCTCGTGGTATACTACTGGTTCGAGCATGAAGTCCACTTTACTCCTAAAGGACCTTGGGGGCCAAGAAGCCCTCCTGGTACCTCCGGTAAGTCCTACAAAGTGAGATTCCTGAGAACTGGCCCCTTTCTCCATCACTGTGCAAACGCAGCTGCTAGTTAAAAAACATTAGAAATTCACTGAAAAAAACCAAAGGTTACAGGGACGTTAGAGTTAGGAAATAGAATTTAAAAAAAACCTTGGAAATTCATTGAAAAAACCAAAGGTTACAGGGACGTTATAGTTAGGCTGACATTTCACTCGTACAAAACCAGAGAAATTCAGCAGTTATAGTTAGCTGAGCTAACTATAACTTGAGCCCCCATAATACACTGCTTATGACTTCACATATTACATCACTCATGACATGGTCTGTGACATCACTGATGACATCCACAGAGTCTCTGGCGCACCCACTCACACCCCCATGTACCTTTCATACAGCCACTCCAACTTCCACATTACCATTCTCGAAACCATTGACACACCCATACTTATATACCCATTCACTGATTCATAGGTCTACAAACACATCCACTCATTCACCCATACAGCCATTCGTACACCAACTCACTCACTAATGCAGCCACTGATCTATCCACTCATACAGCCATACCCATACTGTCAGTCACTCATAGAGCTGCTCACTCACCTACTCACTCACCCATAGAGTCAATCATACAGCCATTTACTCACCTATAAAGTTATACACACACCCACTCACTTATTCATACAGATACTAACATATAATCACTCGCTCATACAGCCCCTCACACACGCACAGCCACTATCACAATCCCTCACTCACACATACAGTCACTGATATACTCCAACACCCACCTATACTGCCTTTCACATACCCACTTACTCACCCATATACCACTGACACATTCATTCACTCACCGACACAGCCATAGACACTTATAGAACCCTTCTCTTACACATTCACTAACCCTTACACCCACTGAATCACCCACTCACTCATCCATGCAGGCAGTCACACCCCCTCTCACCCACCCACCCACACAGACACTCATACACCCATAAATGGTACTCATACAACCAATCAATCACCCATACATCCACACATGTACCCACTCACCACCCATACAGCCACTTCGACACCAACTGACAGACTGATACAGACTTTCAGACAACCTAGTCAGTGACCCATAGATTCACTGAGACACCTAATCACTCACTTATGCAGTCAGTCACGCACCTACTGAATCATAAGATGGATTTAGACAGTTATCTGGTCACCAAAGCAGTCTACACTTTACACATGGACCACCACAGACTTTAATGGTCCTGATTCTGAGGATACAGGATGCTGAGGATGCAGGATGCAGAGGATGCTCAAAGATGCCCTGGGTGCTGTGAGTTCAACAGGGGTCTTCCTGGGGCTACTTCTCGGTTCATGTGTGAGTTGGTGCGACTTTGGCCTCACGGGTAGGTGTCCCTCGAAGTCCCCTTCCAGCCAGCAGAAGTCCAGTTAAGACTGGTCTACTAGTCTACAGTTACAGCAGGTTCATCGGTATCCTTTGGCGAAGGCTAGTGTCCTTCTTAGGTGACCAATCAGCACTCTGATGACTCTTCCATCCTCACCGGGCTTAGGTGCAACTTTTGAGTGCTGAGGAGTGGACTTCTTGGCTGCACATTGGCAGTTAGCGGCGATCCGGTTGAGGTGGCTGCTAACCAGCCTAAATGAGCTACTTCACCTTTTATGGCCCTGGTCTGGAGCAGGGAGTCAGCTGACTGACTCTTGGAGTTCACCTTTTCAGGCTGGGGCTCTGGAGCAACTTTTCCAGGAGCCAGGAACCAGAAGCACAGTCCTCGTTTTGCTAGCCCAAGGAGCAGCAGGTGAATTCAGGCAGATGGTGCACCTTCTCTTGCTGGGTCCAGGGATCAAAAGGGCAGTGCTTCTCCATCCTTTCTCCAGTCCAGATGTGATCTGAGGTTCAAGGTGCCAGAGGTGGCATATTTATGCCCAGAAAGTGCATGGGGGGGGGGGAGAGATGCGGTTACTAGCCAATGGGTTACCTGGATCCCTCCCGCCTTATGACGACTTCCAGCTATGTGTGGCATCCAGCAATCCCAGAGTATCTGCCACTCTCAAGATGCTTGAACCCTTCCTTTACTGTTAGGAGCTTGGTAGCCCACCCTAGGGGTGTGGCTACCTGTGAGCTACACACCCACAGAAAAAATGGTTTGGTAACTCGTTTCCCCTGTCTGTTCCAGCCCACCTACCTGAAGAAAGGGGCAGCCCCTCTTGAGTGTGGTTGCCAGTTGGTCATCAAGCTTCTCCTTTGTAGCTCGCCTTCTGGGCCAACACTTTGTGTGGTTTCCTGTGAGGGGGAGGTAACACCTCCCTCTGCAGCACGCCTCTATTGTTTTAAGGCTGGGGAGCCGTTTAGCCTACTCCCCAGGAGGGAAGAAGGCTCTCTGGTGGCCAGCAACATGTGTGGCCATTGGAAAAACTGTGCAACAGAGTGGCAACTTTCTTAGAGTTATCTCTCCTTAATTGATATTGAGAAATATTTGTAAAGCATTACGAATTCCCAAGGGCATCTTTGCACTAATATCCGTAAGAAACTGTGATGTAATAAAAAGACAAAAAAGCGAACTAGAGAGTGATGGAATAAAGCCAGGTTTTGAGGTGTTTCCTAAAGATATTCAAATTTGGCTGACCTCTTAGATGCCTAGGCAGCCGATTCCAAAGTACGCAGGAGGAATAAACAAAACTCCTCCCATCACCTTTTTAGATGTTGCAGAACACAGACATCTGCTTGGGGTATACCATAGAAATCTTTCCTTTAGGTATTCCGGGCCAGTATCATGGAGGACTTTGTGCACTGTACATAGTGCTTTAAAGGCCACTCTCTTTTTACTGGGAGCCAATGAAGCTCCTCCAAGGCCTTGGAGACTGAGTGGAATTTCGGGTTTTAAGAAGACTTGCAGCTGCATTTTGCAGCCTCTGCAGTTTATTTAAGGGGCCTTGATTACTGCCCAAATAAAGGGCATTACAATAATAAAGTCTTGGCAAGAGAAATTATGATTATCTTCTTTAGCTGAAGTGGAATGAAGGGTAAAATGTTCTTCAGGCCTTTTAGCAAGAAGAAACAGAATGAGGTGAGTTAATAGCGACATTAAATTTGATTTGGACATCAAGTTGGGTTCAATGCCTTGAATAATGTGATACCTAGAAGTGGTCCCATTCAGAAGTTAGCAGGGCTGAGATATCAGCCTGTAACTCTGCCCCAGCCAATGGGTCTACCAACTTTTTCAAAGTAAAAACGGCAATTTGGTATTTTTACTGTTAGGACTTATCAAAATACATGTTCCACTTAAAAATATACAGCTCCCTACTGTAGGGCTTAATAGGCCCCTCTAAGGGAGACATATATATTGTTAAGGGAAGTGGGGGCTTTGCTATTGGTTTAAATGGCAAAGTCAAACTAGCAGTTTAAAACTGCTCGTCCAGGCTGCAGTGGCAGGCTGAGAGACATTTTGTAGTTTGTTACAGTCAGAGTGGCACAACCAGTGCTGCAGCCCTCAGTGGACACTTTAGCTTACAGCCCTGGGTACCCTTGTGACCATATACTAGGGGCTTCTAACTAAGTTAACTTGTGCCAAAGGGGCATAGCCAATTTAACATACACTTTGTAAAGGGTTAGAACACTAGCACTGAGGTCTGATTAGCAGGCCTCAGTGCACACTTAGAGTCGAAAGACCATCTCTCCCTCTCTCTCTCCCCCTCTCTCTCCCGACAATACAAAAATTGTGTGCTTAACCCTCTGGTAGCTTGACACTAAAGCAGGCAGGCTTAAAATATTTATGCATCACACAAACAGTAATAAAGTGAAAGCACAAGAAAAGAATCCAAAACCATTTTTTATAAAAAAAATTGATTCTTTTGTATAACTAATCTGAGACCAAAAAGACAAAAAATCCAATCAGTAGAACTGGAGATAATGAATTTTAAAGGCTTAGATGAAAGCGCCAAAAGACGCAAAGCACCAACTGAGGGTATCTGGTCACTGGACTAGGGCAAAGGCACAAGTTCAGGCCAACACCGAAGGAGTGCATGCCGGGCACAGGACCAAGTTGTACCATATGTCCTTGGTGTGAGGTCTGCACGGATTTGCTTTGTGAGGCTTTGTGTCAGTTCCAATGAGGCTGTGCGGTGAGGCTTTGCGAGAATCGAATCATCCGGCTTCGGTTCTGATGAGGCTGTGCGGCAAGGCTTTATGCGCCTTTATGTCGCTCAACGTCTGTTCCGATGAAACTTTTAGCTATGCTGCAAGGCTTTGTGGGATATGCGTCACTTGGCGTTGGTTCCATTGAAGCTTTCAGCTGTGCGGCGATGCTTTGATGGGCTTTGTGTCGTTTCATGTCAGATTTGATGAAACCTTCAGTTAGGCCTGGAGGAGTTATCTCTGATGCCAGCCAAGGGTCTAGGAACTGAGCAGGCAACTCTTGAGGATCAGGAACTTACTCCAGCAGAGGCCATGAGAGCTCAAGCAAGTCCAGTTGCAGAACCAGGCAGGTCCAGTGCAGCAGGACTGTTGGGCAGTTGCAGGGAGGTCTCTTTAGCTTGTTATCTCCCTGTAGATCAGAACATGAGGTCAGTCAACTGACCCTTGGAATTACTCTGGTAATCCTGGGTTGAAGGAGATGGTCCTCTCTCCTTCAAGATGCAAGGCATGCCCCCTCCCCTTCTATTCAGATGGCCCTGGGGAATGGAGCCCACGGGGTCGAAAGCGGCCCAGGGTGGGGGTCGCATGTGCCTCTCCCCTATCTATATAAAAATTCACTCCCCCTGGGACCTGGCCCACCCGGGGGGCTAGTAAAACAAGAGCGCAGGAAACCACGCTTGAGTTCTTTGTTTTTTTTAAATTTTCCTGTGGATTGCAGGGTTCCTCCACGGATTTGTCTGTGGGACCCCACCACCAGGCCTAGGGGGTCAGGGTATTGCTACCCTTCCTCCTTGTCTTTTATTTTAAAGTTTTTTCTTGGGACTCGGCCAAGTCCAAATCCCACTATGGCTGCCACCACTTCCTGGTTGAAGTGGTGGCAGCCAATCAGATCTCATTTTGAGAACTTTAGGATCTGCAGACCCTCTGCGTCCCTAGATATCTATACATCTTTTTTCTTCAATAACTCCAAAACTACTGAACAGATTTTCACCAAATTACAAAAAGAGATCTTTTTGGGCCAAGATCTAGCTTTCAGGCAAATGTAATTTCGGGCTGTAATCGTGTCTAAAATCCCTATGGGGAATTGCATGGGAAAAACGTGTTTTGGGACCCCTCCTTTTTCTCAGCCCCCGCTTGACGAATCAACCCGAAACTTTCAAGACAGCAGCTGAAGTGAGTGGGAAACTAGTTTTGAAACGTTTGTTAAGATTCGTCAAACAGCGACAAAGTTATTAGCAAAACAAAAAACGATTGGTCCATGGAAACTAGGTCCTAAATATAACTACCTACTAGTGACTGCCTGTAGATAATATATATATATACTGAAGTACTGAAGTTTAATCATGCTCTGATAGAATGTAAAAGACGCGCACTCAGGACTGCAGAAAATCCCTCACTTAATAAAATGAATCACCCCAACTCAGCAAAGTGTTTTGGACTGATGGCCTTGCTCATGCATATATATATATCTATATCTATATGTATATATATATATATATATATATATATATATCAATCAACAACAGCACTTAAAAAGAAGTCGGATCGCTCTCACGAGTGAGAGTAAACAATTCCTTTACTCCATAATATCAAACAATCACATTTCAGGGACCATGCGATTTACTTACGCGTTTCGGTCTCACTGAGACCTTGGTCACGGGTAGTTGATACATAATTAGGAACAGCTGTTAAGTACCAAGTTAGATGACATCATTTCCTGTTCGTACTCCCACAGTATTCTGGTATATGTAGTGCAAAAAGTGAATAATAAGTGAGTATACATAAAACAAAGTGCAAATATAAACAATATATTTCTCAAATATTTAGGCGAGGACAATATTCTCAAACAATTGTGATTAATCTGCCAATTGGAATGTGAATCCCTGCGTGAATATTTTCAGCAGTACTTTAATCATGGTTTCTCCAAGGGTCCCTATGCCTTTGACCTAAAATAGAGTTCTGGTTTATTATTGTGCAAGGTTTTCTTACAATCCATTAATCATATTTACGGAACCCAACATCTATTACTTTAGTGTAAAGGTGTGCCATCATATTGATCAAATGAGATCATATCGCGTTACCGCCAATGGATTGTCCTCGTTGTTGCAATATTACTTGTCAATATATCACTCTTCGTTTGAATTATTTTTTAACTTTCTCAGCACTCTTTAATGAGTCGTGTTAATAGGCATCACACACCTCGTGTTATTAAAGTAGGGATTGGAGTTAAGCTAAGACATCAATTATTGGATCACATTCACCTTATTGCATATATATGTTAAAGACAAGTTTATAACCCCGCCTCACTTCGTGAAAGTGACATGTGCAGATGTGATTCATAAAAACAGCTAATTCATGTAATATTTTTTACGAGAGAAGCAAAAGTATAATCAAGTACATTACAAGTGTATATATATAGTTCTTCGTTCTGGTTAAGGCCATGTGGGGTGAGAGTACGTAAGTTTAAGATGTGTTGTGATTCTCGTTGTCTTAATTTACGTTCACGGTCACCTCCCAGCTCATGACGTTCTACTCGTTCAATTGCATAGAGTCTCAGTTTCTTCCAATCACTGTAATGATGTGACTCCATGTGCTTGGCAACTACATTTCTCCGATCTTTGTTCGTCGTTGCCCTCACATGTTCCAAAATTCGCTTTTTAAGTTCGCATACAGTACTACCCACATATTTGAAGCCACATGGGCATTCAATAATGTACACCACATATTGACTTATGCAAGTGATGTATTGATTTATTTTCCATTCCTGTTTGTTAGCAAATGAGATCGTTTTTTTTTTTTTATACATCTGTTTATTAAGAACAAAAGCAGACAACCAAGATGGCGTACAGTACTGAGCAAACGCAGTGCTCAACTCATACGTTAAGGCAACAAACCTGGATATACCTAATAAAGCATTGCAGTACAATTTCAATGGAGCGGTGGCAGTTCTACTAAATCATCACATCTACCAGCAGTTGCAGGATCACATATTCTGCCTCTGTAATCATTCCATGCTCCCCAGATCTGTGTCCACTTTGCGGGGCAACCTCTCGAGATATATATATATATATATATATATATATATATATATATATATATATACGCGCGTTTCGGCTTCGAAAAAGGCGCGAAGCTGAAACGCGTCCTGTTTGTTTAACCCGGTAAATTAAATACCGAGTTTTTCACCCTTAACGGAGTGCGGTCTCTTCACTTGGCGACGAGTGGGGTTTGGAGCTGTGTATATATATATATATATATATATATATATATATATATATATATGCGCTTCTCTGTCACCATACACCAGTCCATATCTTTCCGCCACTCATCTAGAGTAGTGGGTCTCGTGCCTTCCATTTCCTGGCTATATTTCTTCTGGCAATCATCAGCCCCAGAGTGTCCCATATTCGCTCTTTAGAGGACAAATACGTCGGGCACCAGATATTCAGGAGACTTAATTTGATGCTACAGTCTATACTTTGTCCCATTACTCTCTCCATACACCCCGTGACTGCCGACCAGTATCTTTGGATAGTTATACACTCCCATAGGGTATGTATAAAAGTACCCTCCTGACCACATTGTCGAACACACCCTGCCTCAGTAACATATCCCATTCTCACCAAAGTTGGGCCCGTGAGGTATATTCTGTGAAGTATCTTCAATTGCACTAGCTGAAGCCTCGAGGAAATGGCCACCTCCCTGGGAGATGCCAATGCTTCAAGCCACTCCTCATCATCCAGCCCCGCCACATCATAATCCCATTTTGTGCGAAGCCGGAGTAGGGGGTCTGTCGTGTTATTGATCAGTTTTTTATAGATTAATGAAATGGCTTTTTCGGGGAGGATCCCATCTAGAACCCTGTCTTCAAGCGGGGAGAATTCTGGCGGTGTGTCTTCCTTTTTTAATACCGCGCCTGTAAGGCATGACGGATCTGCAGGTAACAATAGTATTCAGTGTCCGCCAATTCATACTCCCTCTGAGTTGGCCAAAGGGAACTACCCCACCCCCCTTCCAAAGGTCGCCCACCCTCAAGATATAAATCAAATCCCAGCGATCAAATCCTCAGGTGCGCCCCAAATTGCCCAACTGGTCTGTGTGCCAGAGAGGTGTGGCCTGCGTAATCTTGCCCTCCCACCACAAGCACTTCGTAGCAGCCTTCCAGACTTGGATCGCATGGCCAGTGGGCCCAGTCAACTTCAATTTTGCTGGGTTCGAATACAATGCGCCTGCAAACTACCCCCGGGCAGGAGCCACCTGTCCATTTGGAAACCTGGGTCTTCCAGTGGCCGATATGTGCAGTGATTTATAGCTGCAAGTTGTGTTGCCCAATAGTATTTCTTGACGTCTGGGAGGGCAATTCCCCCACCATACCACCCCAGTGTTAGCTTCTGAGTGGCAATTCTCGGCGGTTTACCGTCCCACAAGAGTTCCCTAAGGGTACTATCGATGTCTCTAAAATATGTAGGCCCCACTGGGTGGGGCGTGTTTTGCAGGACATACACAAATCGCGGGAGGGACATCATTTTAAAAAGGCCCGCACGTCCTAAGAGGGACAAAGGGAGCGATCTCCAGTGGAGGACATCCTTCTTTAAGTGCCGTAGTGGGGGCTGGAGATTATGTTTGTCAAAGCGTGACGGGTCCTTGGATACCCAGATCCCCAGATCCCCAGGTATTTAAACGTGTCCTTCACTTCCGTGATAGTGAAACCCCTGGGCAGTGAAGGTGTCGCCCCACTCAGGACATAGAGTACGGATTTCGTCCAGTTAATTCGATACCCAGCGAATCTACCAAAACTAAGAAAAATATGCAAAATCATGTTAAGCGAGGCCGCTGGTGACCCTAAGTATAACAAGATATCGTCTGCGTGCAATGAGATACGATCTTCCCAGCCCTCCGCCCATCTAAGTCCCCTGACCACAGGATCCCTACGTATCCACATCGCCAGCGGCTCAAGCGTCAACGCAAAAAGCAGAGGTGAGAGGGGGCAGCCCTTCCTGGTGCCCCTGCTGAGTGTGAAGGTACCCGATTTCCTATTGTTGACTACCACTTGGGCCAAAGGATCTTTATATAGGAGCCGAACCCACCCGATATAGTCCTGCCCAAATCCCAGTTTCCGCAACACCGCAAACATATAGGGCCATTCGATGGTATCAAACGCCATGGCCGCATCAAGAGACACAACCATCGCATCTTCCCTGATTGTTGCAGCGCAGTTGAGTACTCCCTGAAGTCTTCGCAAATTAAGGGAAGTGTTCCTAGCAGGCATAAAGCCTGATTGATCAGGGTGCACCAACTTTGTGATTGCCTACAATAAGCGAGTAGCCAACACCTTCGCCAGTATCTTGGCTTCTGCGTTCAGCAATGATATTGGCCTATAAGAGGAACACTGATTTCTCGGCTTCCCTTCCTTAGGAATGACCACGATCGTCGCTAGTCTCTGGTCAGTGGGAAGTACTCCCACTACCTTACTCTCAAGGAACATCTTAGTGAGGTAGGGTGCAGTTTTGCTCCTAGTAAGTTTATACAATTCAATGGGTAATCCGTCAGGACCCATTGCCTTGCCCCCCTTCAAGTCCTGTATGGCCTTTTCAATCTCTGTACTAGTCAGCTCCCGGTCCAAGTCCAAGCGCTCCTTCCCAGTTAGCAATGGCAGTGAGATGTCTCTTAAGAAGGAGACCGCCCCCTCCTCTGTGTATGGCGTCTGCGACGCATAGACGGTCTGATAGTAGTGGCCAAATGCGTCTGCTATCTCTTGAGGTTCGGTGAGTCTTACACCTGGCTTCGTCTCTAGTTCTACCACCACTCTATTTGCGAGGTCCCTACGGTCCAGCCAGGCCAGCAACTTACCCGCCTTGTCCCCCACATCGTATATTTTGCTAATCGTTGCCCTGTATTGTTCCCTGGACGATTCAGTAGACACGTCGGTATATTCTTTTGTTTTCAATTGCAGAGCCTGCCTAGTTTCATCCGTGCTGTCATCCGGAAGAGGGCTCTCAAGTTGTAATATATCTTCTTCCATGCGAACTAGTTACGCTTGTTTCTCTTTCTTGGATCCCGCTATATGGGCCAAGGCAACACCCCGGATGACCACTTTGTAAGCCTCCCATAATGTCTGAGTAGAGTCCACCGAGCCATCGTTTTCCTGGAAGTATATCTCTGTATCTCGGGTGAGTTTGTCTCGTATTTGAGGGATTTTAAAGTACCACGGGTTGATAGGAACCATTCTACCCGCTACAGGCTTGCCCACCTCCAGCCGGCACCAAACGGGCGAATGGTCGGAAATGCCCCTTGCCAGGTGAATCACCTCTTTGACACTACCCATTTGGCTCGCCAGAGTCACCACATAATCTATTCTGGACATACAACGGTGGGCTCCTGAGTAGAAAGTATACTGCTGCTCATCCGGATGGAGCTTTCTCCATGTATCCACTAAACCCAGAGCTCCCAGGAAACTGTGTATGTGCGTTCGAGAGGGAGGCAGAACCCTTTGGGGCCAACGGTCCAGTGAGTCTGAGACTATGGAATTGAAATCCCCGCCAATCATCAGCCTACCCTCCGGAAGATCTAGAAGGAGGCTGCCAAGATCTCTAAAAGCAGAGGTTTGGAGAACCAGGGGTATGTAGACTGAAACTAGATTTAACTTGCGACCCTCCCACGTCCCTGAGATCGCCACAAATCTCCCAAGGTTATCAGTCCAAGTACGATCAATCGACAGTGGAAAAGCGTTGCGCACCATTATCCCCACCACCCTGGATCCCGAACCAAACGCAGAGTGCACCACTAATTTAAACCCGCGCCTCGACATTGCGTTGCATGCGTTCCCTAATAAGTGCGTCTCTTGTATAAGGATCACGCCTGGAGAATGTCGTTTTAGGAACTGAAGTACAATTCCCCTCTTTATCTTGTCCCCTAACCCGTTTACGTTCCAGGAGATCAATCTCATTCCTTGTTTAGCCATAGGGGTCATATTCGTCTAGGGTGATAAACGGCCGTCGCAGGGGAAGCCCTGCCCTGTACCAGGCGTTATTTGCGGCCTTGGGCGCCCCTCCCGCCCCGCCAGGTGTCCATGTCGCCTTTGTGGTCATGCTTATTTCGTTAGCACTAGTGCACCACATGTTGCCCATCCTGTCCGCTGCGTGTGTCATGAAAAAAACTGAACTTCCCTTCCCCCCCCAATGAGATCTGTTTTTGATGTTTCGCGATTTGGCACTCTTTGCAATTATTGCATTTGAAATAGCCCGTTTGTTTCAACCAATTTAGAGACTTCTTTCCTTTGCGGAAATGGCTATGTACCAGTTTATCCTTTATATATATATATATATATATATATATATATATATATATATATATATATATATATATATATATATATATATAATTATCTTGTTATGGTTGGGTCAGAGCTTTCATTGAAAAGGCACTTTTGGATTTCTTAATAACTTTGGTGCTAGTCGATGAATCTGCACAAAACTCTTCAAAAGACGTACAATCACTTTGAGTACTTCACAGCAAGTTTCTTGACTCTCTCTGAAGCGGGGGCCAAAAAATGGGAGCTCCAAAAGTGATATTTAGCTCTAATAGGGCTCTTTGCTCTGCAATACATCAACAATGTCTGAACAGAATTACACTAAACTTGGCCTGAAAGTAGAACTTTACTGAATGAAGTGTCTTTGCATGATTTGGTATGAATCCTTTCAGTAGCTTTTGAGAAATTACTATGTTAAAAGTCTTCCTGTCTGGGTATAATGGTGTTACGTTTTAGAAATACCTTTACCATTAATTAGTGAACCCTCAGTGGATTTGTGAATCCACAGAGGCTTTTCAAATCCAATAAAAAAAATAAAGGTACACCATTAAACTAGGGAGATTTCACTCCTGTCGTTCGTTGCAGATTCACAAATCTGCCGCACTCTGGTTGACTGGCCCTCACTATACTCACCTGAAACGCCAAGGGGCTTAACTCACCCGCCAAACGTCATAAATTGTGGCAATACTTATTAGACCAAAGACATGACGTAGTGGCTTTACAGGAGCCCCACATTAAATGGTCAGAGGAACACCAGCTGCGACATAGGGCTTATCCCATCATATATAGATCTTCAGCTTTGACCAAACACAACAGGGTGGCTATTTTCTTTCATGCCTCCCTGAGTGATGACCATGATTAAGTACAATGTGGCGGCATATGCCGCTGCGCTAGTGGAACATTTCTCCCTTGCAAAAGCCCCCCCACTTTCTCATCCCTCACCCAGTCACTCAGCCATGACATCCTGTCTCCCCTATCTGTGTGTATTCTATATGGTAAAAATTGTGCCCGTGTACCTAGAACCAAAGCAACAAAAAAAAACAGAACTAGGACAAATAAGATAAAGAAACCCTAATTGAAGTTTCACGCATAATGGAAAAACATTAGTACAGACATATTGGTCAATAACCGCATGTGGCAAGCTGAACATAATCTAATTAAGTCACAATCCAGCACATAGGTTGCTCTCAGCAGTCTCTAGTACTATCACAGTGTCTGGCATAGTTCAACTGGAATACTGTATAATCATAGATCCGTTTCCTTCTGTAGAGTAGCGTGGTGCCCCCAATGCCGCCAATCCGGTCCCAGAACTGCATCATACAGGAAGGCGGCAGCCAGAGACATCCATTTAAACCCTAAAGTACTGCCCCCCCTGGATAACCAGGCATCACAGGATCCCTCTGTACCACTGGGTCATTTCTTCTTTTGCTGTCGTGAGCAGTTCTGTGACTGCCAACGCTCCCCGCCACAGTCCTCTGCCGCCACATCTCTTGAGCCATTCGGGGCATTCCCGATGGGCGAGTCCTCAGGTGGCAGAGGACCCAGCATGTCTGCCACCTCCGCATAAGTGGTGACAAGATGGGTTTAATTATGGAGAGTAGAGGCGACACCAAAGGGGTAGGTCCATCAGTATTTTACATTGTCCCATCTCAACTTTTCCGTAACTGGCCATAACTGCTGTCTGCGTGCTAGTGTGGCGGGCGCCACATCCTGGAACAACGAGCAAGCAGACCCCTGAAAGAAGACCTCCTCCTTTTTCCTTGCTGCTTGAAGGATTGCCTCCCTCATCTTTAAGGAATGAAGCATGGCTAGAATGTCTTGCAGTCTTCTGCCTCCCCCAGGGGACGGGGTTCCCACCCTGTTGACCCTGCCTATTTTTACCTCCATGCCTCCTGGGCCAAGCACTTCTGAGAACAGACCGATGACAAAAGCCTCCAGATCCGGTCCCTCCTCTTCTTCCTCCAGGTTGCGTAATCTGATGTTGTCTCTCCTAGATCTGTTCCCGAGATCTTCACATTTCAAGATAGTGGCCTGGCGTTGCTCATGGAAAACTTTCACCGATCCTTCTACCTGGGAGGTCCTACGATCCAGCTCCTGTACCTTGGATTCAATGTCCAATGTGCGTGTGCCCACTGGGTCTACATCCTGCTGGAGAGAAGTTAGTTTGCCCTGTATATCGGAATGGAGAGCTTCCAGAGAACCATCCAGATCTGATTTAAGCTCTTCCCTCAGCTCCCTTTTGAAGTCTCTCAAGGAGGCGAGGAGATCCTCCTTAGTGAACGTTATCTCTCCCTCTGAACTCCCCCCGGTAGCAGCCCCCCTTGTCTCCGCAGGTGAAAAATAGCTGGAGACTCTGTTGGCCTGGGCTTTTTTAGGTGGCATAAAGTTAGTGAAGTTAGTGGGTGCAGCCCCCTGATGTCTGGTCGAGTCGTTGATCTGTGGAGATATTTTCCGGTGGCTCCCCAAGTTACAAGACTAGATCCTCTGTCGTAAGAAGTCGCTGAGGCACAGAGATTCAATTCCGGGGTGGTCAGGGCCCCTCAGAACACTGCAAGAGAGCAATGCCCGTCGACACTCAATGCCTCAGGTCCTTCTGTATACCTCTTGCTGTTGCTGCCCAGAGATGGTTGGCCACCTTCCACCTCTCTTACTTGGAGGGGCACAGTACCGTGCCCACCGTCCTGCCGCCTGGTTCTGCGCTGCATGTGTATGGGGTCGGCTCTGCACCGCCCGTGGCACCCTCTCTTACCTCTCCCAATGGGCATGGCCCTGGGCAGTGGACCTCGCAAACACCCAGGTGCAGGCCTTGCCAGAAGTCAGCAGGCTGTGTGGGAAGATACAGTGGAGAGAGTCTAAACCTGGACCTAGCCACTGGTCAACTCGGGCCGCCTCTGTCCCTCCTCTGGGTTCACTGCCCTCTACAGATCTTTTAAGAATATTCCAGGCTCTCCTATTCCTTCATCTATGAAGGTGAGCCCCACAGCTTTGCGGCGCCATGGTAGGGTCGGGTAAGGTAGAAGTGAGTCCTCCTCTACAGTGCATGCTGGTGCCTGCCCTCCTCTAGGCCTGCGCCTCTCTGCATCCGCCACTCCCCCGACTCGCCAGCCGGATTTATGGGCCACTCACCGCCCGACAGTGCCCGGGCTGACTCAACGCTGCCTCGTCTCGTGTAGCCAACATCTTGTGGCTAGGTGCATGTCACGGCAGACTGCTCTTCGAGAAACCTTGGCCCCCGCCGGGCCAGTCACTCGTCCGATGATCCATAACGACCCCGGGGGGCTTGCCGTTGTCTCTGGTATATCTCTGCTTCTCCTCCCCGCACACCTTCGGAGGTCAGCACCAAAGCCAGCACCAGCCGCACCAGCCGCACCAGCACTTCCAGCGGTCGCCGCCACTCCACACACCTCCCGGGGGAGGCTCGGCCCCAGCCTACATCCATAGCAAAGTCTTCTTGTGGGCTCCTGCAGGTGTGACCCCCGGCCGCCTTGGTCCGCGAAGGCAGCACCGCCCTCCGACGGTCTTCTCTGCTGCCGGGCCTCTACGCCATTCTAGGCCATCTCCAGTGGCCGAATTGCCTCCCCATTGGAGCCCCCTCCTCTACGGGTCAAGGGGCAGCAACACCGCCGGTAAGATTGCCGCCTTCACTGTGCTCGGTCTTGACTTTGCTCTTTGCTTCTCCCAGATTTCTTTGGGGATTTAGCTTCTACACTAAATGTGGTGAACCCATTTATGAACACTTTTTCAGTGGCCCATGTCTCTTGGCACATGCAAACGTCACAGCCGCCAATATATGACATCCATTCAGGATCTACTAGCTTTTGCCTGATTTCAGCCAAGTTCCAGGATAGCACAGTAATACTTGCTTGGGAAACCCTGTGGTTCTCGAGAATAACTGTTCTGGGGGAATTAGGGATTACCTTTAACACCATGAGGCTGATGATACTATCATCCATCCCCTGAAAGTTAGCCCCACAGCAACCACTAATGGACATTTGTTCAACACTATCAGTGAAAGAGGGAGATGTATTATCTGGAACAGGGACATTTATCCCGCTACCTCTGGGGACATCTGTATTCAGAGAGTGAAAATCTGCCGGAGGCAGTGTAACAACAATGCTGTCATCAATACCCAGCAAATTGACATTATAGCTATCACAATTGATTGCTTCTACAGCATCCCTACTTGCTTCACTGGTAGTAACGAAAGATGTTTCTCTGGTAGCATAGTATGGCTCTATTAGATTAGAGAATGTCAGTCAATTAACTGTATTTAGGCTGGAAACATCGGCAGGCACAGGAACAATATTTCTGTGCCTGTCTGAACTAAGGGGTTGCTTGCTAAAGCCCGTGGCTGACCTAAGGAATGGAGGAGATGCTTTCAGCCTTATTCCAGACATATTCCCCCTTTTAAGGTGACAGGTTTGCAGCTCAAAATGAATAAGATTTTTTGACCAACTGTTTTGAACACAGCATTACCAAGATATAATCGTTTGCAGACGAATCAAACGAACATCTCCTTACATGAATAATATCAGATCTAATCACCGAAAGACAATTGTGCTTTGTCCTGAGCCAATGAATTACTTTATTTGTCATTGTATCATTATCCACCAAAGATCCTGAATTTAGTTTAGGGACCTGAGACATATAAATCGTTTGCCTGGAATTGGTCTCGGAAGAGACTGGTGGTGATTGCGTTGGAATATTCAAAAAGCACTTGTTTGACAGTTGATGTGCTGATACATTTAAGTTAAACTGCATATGTGTATTCCTCCTTCCAGTATACTCCCCTGATCCATAGTATGATGAAAAATCGATGTGCTGTAATCTGGAGGCAATAAATGAGGTTGGTTATAGACCACTGAACTATTAAATGCACTGTTCGCTGGACACAGGGGGGAGGCCTTTCGTGGTAAAGACAGAGTTGAAGCCCTTTTGGAAGGACTATTTCCCCCCTCCAATCGGGAGGAAGACATGGCTGCTGCTCGCCTCTGGTTCGAGCTCTGAATACTCAGATTTTGGACCTATATGAGCCTTTTTTTTATTTCCTGGGGGCCCCACACAACATGTACATCCACAACAGCTAAGTTTAGTTTGGAAGATGTTAACCTGCTCTATCAGGGAAGTAAGTAAGTTAGATGGTCCAACTTGAAGTTAAGTGATTGTAAGTCGTTGGTGCACACAGGTGGTTGATGAATAACATTATCAGTTTGAACAAAATTATTAGTGCAAGAAGGTAGTGCCTGAGAGAGTGTAACTGGGCACAGTCTCCAAGGGTAGCTAGAGAAGCAGATCTGTTAGAGCAAGGTACACTAGAAACAATAGTAATTTCGAGGTATAAGGGTTGTCGCACTGTAGTTGGCAACTCGCTGTAAGATTTTTCACACTGCTGAGTTGGAGCGTACTCTATAGACTCCAAACGACCAAAAACTTCAGAAGGCACAGATGCTGGGTTACTCAAGACTTTAGTACCATGGACAGCAGCAGATGATGTTTTAACTTTCCTGAACGTAGCCGGCACCCTTGCTGTTTTACCATTTGATTTTTGTGCTTTGTCATTTAAAAGCGTCTCCACTTCCTCAATTAATAGATCAATGTTGGCTAATGTGCAGTCACTTGCATTAACATTAATCAATGCTGACTCAGATTTGCTCCCAGAGGGCTTCTCTGGTTTCTTTGCATGTGACATTAATTTCACTGATTTCCCAACTTTTCATTTACCCATGGTCGAAAAAGAGAAGATTCCAATCAACCAAGGTTGACATAGTTGGGATCAAAAGTAAGAAAGAAGCTTACTCGATCCTTGGAGCCAGAGAAGCAATCAAAGCAAGGTTGGCCCGACCCGGCCTCTTTCTGCTGATGATGAGTGAAGACAGCCCGTTTTGGCCCGGTCTTCGCCGCCTGGGCGTGACCCACACACGTCCTGTGCTGCAGGGCTGCACCAGTGCCGTAATGTGCGTCGGACCTCTCCTGGCCCCTTGTTACTGCCCCAGAGAGCGCTGGGCGACTGAGTCCTACCGCGGCTATGGGCACAAAGTCAGCGCGAAGAAAGACACACACAGAGCAGCACGTGCTGCGGGACTGCACCGGCGCCTTAATGCACATCGAGCCTCTCCTGGCCACTCCTTACTGCCCCGGAAAACTCGGGGGGCCCAAGTCCTAACCCAGCTACGGGCACAAAGTCAGCGTGAAGAAAGACACACACAGAACAGCACATGCATATACATACAATGCACTGATCTTTATACTTACAATTTGTGTGGTAATGGCATGCGTAGTAAAGGCAGGATGTGGTAAAAACTGCGAGGTAAAGACGCATGTGTTGTTAAGCTCTCGTTGTAATGCGTGGTTCAGACCGCGTTGTATTTGCTGTTTCCCATATGCACACTTGGGAAAGATCCTACTTTACCTCCCAGCACCCTTATGCGGTGTGAAATGTTGTCAGAACTAGGCCCACCCTGGCAATAATCAGGGCCGGACTGGGTACCAATACCGGCCCTGGCAAAGTGCTCGGCCCCCCCCCCGAGGGGTTGGGTGTGAGGCCGAGCTGTTTGCCAGGGCCGGTTTCGGACGATTTTGTTACAGGAACGTCCCTGTAACAAAAACGGCCCCCCATGGGCCCAAAACCGGCCCCCACCCTGGCGGCCCACTGGGGAAATGCCCGGTGCCCGCTACGGCCAGTCCGGCCCTGGCAATAATTATAATTCAATACCACACAGTTATTGGGTTTACCTCAGATTACAATGATATCAGAAATGTGTACACACAGATAATTACAACACTTTAAACAGCATCGTGGGCCAAGGCTGCATGGGTAAAACCCAATGTCAAACGTAGTATTCTTTTAGCAAGGAATTAATGTGTAAAGGAACACCGCTGTGCGGTGTAATTAGTAACAGGCAGTCACTCCACACATTCCCAGAAACCGATACATGGTGCCACGGATATGAGGCAGGTCCATATGGAGCACACTTGCACGTACACAGCACAGTAATGTGATGCAATTGATATCTGGCAGGTCAGTTGATAATGCACATGCCGACCCCGTGGCCCAAGCCCTCCTCCACCATTCAGCTAACTTCGACTACCCTACTCCCACGGGCTGGAGATAAAGAAACCTTCCCCCTGATACCAGGCCGATCGCGGCCGGAGCCACACTTAGCCAGGGTCCCAGGGAAGAAGGCGGGGGTAGGTAGAAGGGCTAATTAGCCAGCAGTCAACAAATGGGGGTTGGGCCACTGCTCTGGAAGTTCACCCACGGTATACAGAGCAGAAGCAGGCTAAGGGCGATAGTTGTTCAATCAAGGGATTCCACACTGTGCCTTCCGGCACCAGCCCAGTTCTGCGAAGCACGGGGGTGTCACGCAGTCTCTTAACCTGCTTCTAATCGCTCTCTGAAGTGTTCCTTACCCCCGTCAATTACTCTAACCACCCAGGCCCAATCCGGGCAATACTACCTGGCAACACGAAGTTGTCAGGCCGGGTGAGGAGAGGGCAGTTGGTCTGCCACACTGAGGGTATAAAAGGAACAATCGATGAATGGTGGATGAAGCAGGGGAGCCTCTTGAAAGAAGGAGGCACCCTGTCAGACACATGTCGATTAAAGTAGCATCCAGCCAATCCGGGCACAATGGAACACAAATCTGCTCCTCTACACCTCCCTGGAAATGAGGCACAATGTCTGGTGCACGTTGATATGAGTTGCACCAGACAGTTCCGGTCACACACAATGAAGAGTTGCAAACGCAGTACCTCCCTGGAAATGAGGCACAACGCCTGGTGCATGTTGATCTGAGGCGCACCAGACAATTCCGGTCACACACACAGGCACAAGTTCAGCAGTGCATCACAAGGTAGAATGAGACACTACTACTGGTCCACCCTCAACTCCGAGGGTTGCAATCTTTGAATCAGACACCGCACGCACTGAGCATGCAGTTGGTATGTCATATGAGAGAAATGCAGGGCGATCGACGAATCGGGCCACACTTGGTCCTGCAACCGGTGAATCCGCTCACCACCAACAAGACGCTTATGCATGTTGAGGCCCCACGATGCAGGGGCCACACTTCTTAGATGCAGGCAGTACTTTTTGGGCTCCGCATAAGGCAATCCGGTCTCCAGGCACAATGCTTAGTTCCATGCTGCGCTACCAGTTGGAATCCAGCAGACGATGTGGGCACTTAAGAGGGCACCGCTCTCCAGGTGTGGGTCCCTTGCGGAACGTCTTTGATGTCCCTGAGACCTCCACAAGGGGCAAGTCAACAAGCCCTTGGAGAGCACACTTCAGGGTGCCACACAGCAGCAGGTAGTCAGCCCAGGCCAGCCACTATTCAGGAAGGGTGCACTGTCCCTTCCAATGGCAGTAATCCTCCTTGTGCACAACAGATTCCTTTGGCAAAGTGCACCACACAGTTCCAGGATCTCCAGTTCCATGTCCCCACAAGTGCATCTCTACCCTGCTGAAGTATGGCACCTTTAGGTATACTGTAGTGTCCCTCTGAAGTTGGGGTGGTTCAGAAGGTTTTCCTGTGAACCACAGATGTCTCCCCTAAATTTCAGTCCTGTCTGCCAAGGGGCTATGGAATGCAGATCTTAATATTTAGTAGGGTAATGATCTGGCTTCCCATATGCCAAGTGTCAAAACCTCTCCCTCCAATCTATTCAGCTAGGCCCTCAAATGGCAGAGGTCCATCATTCCAGTTGCATGTCCAATGTCTATAGCTATCTCTGTGGAGTCAAACTAAAAGGCACACAAAGAGTTTTAGAGCAGAGAAATGGCCACTTTCTAGAAGTGGCATTTCTAAGTTTTTAATTACAAATCTCTCTTTACCACAGGAAAGGGTTTGCCATTGTAAATACAGTGATATAAAACATTTTGAGGCTGCTCCACTGTAAGCCACTATTGCAGCATGAAGTCATTTCCCCGATTCCCCCATGTTAAGTTATGGGAAGACAACATGGGTATTCTTCACTACCTGGACAGATAACCCACATGTGTACCTGTCCTGCCTTTCACCTACCACTTGCTTCACCCCTTAAAACTTAACCCCATGGGTGCCCTAGTGATAGTGAAAGGTCCCTTCAGAATTGGCCAGTGGTTTAGAAAGGCCCACCTGATCGTAAGTGCCATTGTGCACACACAGGCCTGCAATGGCAGGCTTGACAGATGTTTAAAAACCTCATAGGTGCAAGTGTGCACCCACAGACCTGCAATGGTAGGCTTGAGCCATGTTTAAAAACTTCAGGTAAGCACCACTACCTAACATGTGTAGGAAGAGAGCATGCACTTTCACACTGCATTTACAATGGGAAAGTGCTCAGAGCTCTAAGGCCACTAAAAGAGAATCAGCAAAACCCCAGTGTTGTCCCATGGAAAGAGCTGACCTCCTAGGTATGGAAAACCCACATGGGGTTCTTCATTACCTGGGCAGGGAACACCCATGTCTACCCACCCTGCCTTTCACCTACCATTTGCCCCCCCTCAGGGCTTATCTTAGGGGTGCTCTAGTGATAGTGGAAGGCCCACTCAGGGTTGGCTAATGAGTTAGAAATGCCAACCTGAGCATTGGTGCAACCGCGCACACACATGCCTGCAATGGTAGGCTTGATACTTGTTTGAAAGGCTATTCTGGTGGGTGGCACAATCAGTGCTGCATCCCACCATTAGCCAGTGAAGTACCTGTCCTGGGTATGTAGTTTGCCTTTTTACAGGACACTCACAGGTACAACACCTAAACCAATCATGTAAGCACCATTTCTTAGCATGGGTAGGAAGGGCGTGCGCGCTTTCACATTGTTTTACAGTGGAAAAGCGCCTAGAGTCCTAAGCAAAAACCAGCAGGAGAAAAAGAAAAAGGTTTTAGGGAATCCCATCAGAAGGGCCATGTCCAATAGTCTGTGACAACAAAATGTGTCAGCAACTGTTTGAGCTCTTGCTCACAAAATACATACCCTAAAGTAGAAACTCTGAAAGATGTGTGTTTTGTTTATGATTTGCATCTTGTAGTGCAAATTAATTTAGGTGGAACCATGAAGTTGCCTGCTAAGGAACCTAAACACAAGGCCAATACATAGAGCCAGATGTAAAAATTCCATTTGCGACAGTAAACCCTGCGATTTGCATAATCATAGGGTTTGTTTCACCAAAAGGGCTTTTATAAATCTGAAAAGGTTTTCATATAAGGAATTTTGCAACTCTTTTTGAATTGCATATATAGGTGGGCAAGTGAAAGGGGTGTCCCCCTTTTTATTTGTGATTCTGAAAGTGATGTATTGAATGGCCCACCCCAGGGATAAGGTCCCATTGTGATTTGATGCTCGGATTGATTTCTGATGGACAAAAGGCATATACTGCTCAGTTCTGTGTTTTTCTGCCCAGCTTGAAGGAAAACAACGGACACTCTAGCTTTGGGTTAAGGAAGATGATTTTGTGCATGCATTTCAATATTGTTTTCTTGGATCATTGACAGAATATCGAGGAAAAGAATATCGACCTGCCACAATATCGAGGTAAAAATATCGAGTGACAGAATATCGACTTCCTATCTACAAACAGGTAAGTACAAAAATATCGCATCCTAAATATCGTTGTTAATAATATAGGGGCCCATTACGATGGCGGGCGGAGACACGACCGCGGTGCCGGCGGTGGCCTTAACACCCATTTACCGCACGCCGCCAGCGGTCTTCACGCCCGCCATATTAGGATGGCCACACATTGCACATTTCCCGCCCGCTGCGGTGCGATGCCGACCGCCATCAAAGTGCGCCCGCCACCGCGGCGGAGTGAGCCAATCACCACACACCGCCGTGCGGAATGACGTCCCGTACGCCGAAGATATCACGATGCCGGAAACAGGGCAGCGCACCGCGACGGAGAAACCGCACAGCGAAAGACGGCGGAGACATCACAGCGGAGACAGAAAAGAAACACCCGGGACACACCGCGATGGATCCTGCCCTACACGCCTTCCCGGTGCTGTACATGATCCACCACCTGCAAGTTATCCACCGCCACGGACGCCTCCGCAGGTACGTACAGACACAACAGTGCAAGTAACACAATACACAGCTCCAGGGGGGAAAAACATTGCATGGGAACACCACACACCCCTGTGGGGACAGGCACACAGCCATCACTGCACACACACATGTCCCACCTGTCACAAAAACATTGCGCCACATACTGCCCACCCATGTACCGCATTCATGAACAAATGTCCCGGTCACGTCACCGCCGCGGTCAGTGTGCATGAAACCATGCACACAACGCAGAGCACAGGGCCAGCGCATGCCAAGGGCACCGTACAAATTGCACAGAGCCACAACTCCATCCACAACACACCAGCTACCTCCCTGAAGGGACACAACATGTGCCTCACAAGTGCCACTCCTGCACAACAACCACACAACTACAGCCACACCATGCCCCACATCCCAACAACTGCATATACAGCCACAGCAGGACCCTTTGCAAAGGAACACATAGCACAGAAGCCCAGGCCCCAGCCAACACACACACCACAACAACATCACACACAAGCCAAGAACACTGAGGGCAGGCACAAAATGTACACACACACAGACGAGGACCAAACACTTCACTGCACACACTACCTGACAAGTCACACACACCACCCTGACTCACAGCTACATACACACACCACATGCCAGCAGTAATGGAGGACAACATATAGGAAAGCCAAAGTGAGGTGCCCACAAATGGAAGGGCAGTGACACAACCATCAAGCATGTGTGATGCACATGCAAGACAAGACACATGTGAGAACACACACAGCCCATCACAGCACACATGGCTGACACAGTCAGTCAACACAAACCACGGTCACCCCAATGCAACAACTCCTGGAGACAGCAAGGACACCCATGTATAGGCACAGGGATGTAAGGAAGGCCCTGAACTCAAACACTGACCAGCCACACATAGGCATCCAAATACTGGACAAGACAATGTCTGCTGCATAACACACAGGGCCCAGTGACACAAGTAGGATATGTCACACATACCTTCTCCCACAACAGCAACACACAATACTGCCATGTGCACAAAACACAACCACAGGGCTAAACAAGTACACATACAGGCACACCACTCCAGGGTCACACATGGCAGTAGTTGACAATGTAGGTGCACACACATCCACAGTCACAACAAAGTCACCCCCTTCACACCATACACTTCTCCACCACCCAAGTGCACACATTGGAAGTAAGCCATGGGACCTGGATAACTCATCACCACAAGATGTCCATACACCGACACTGATTGGCACACAGAAAGGAAGCTCACACAGACCCCATGAACCTGGCCTGCCTGTAAGCCTGTGCCCAAACTCCCACCCTATGCTGCCATTGCCCACAAACCTGACATGTGTCCACCATAGATAACATGAGCCAAGAAGGAAGATGACTACAAGATTTCATTGCCAACCACCTACACTGCATCCATAAGTATCACAGTCATGTAGAAATGAAGTGCCTCCCACCCCTGCAAAAAAATGAAATGTGACACAACCCATTGGCAATGTCGAAGTGGCATACTGAGCCTGTGACACAGTAAACCATGCACACACAGAAACAACTTTATTCAGGAAGGACACTGACACAACTCACTGCAGGACCAACTGTGTTTATTCACAATTTGCATATAGAGCCAACAAATTTGGGCAACAGCAAAGCCAGTGGGCATTTCAATATGCACAGTATTTACATGAAAAGCTGCACAGGCAGGGGGCAAACAGCAGTGAACAACAAGGCCAGTGGCCAGGACACAGTGCAGGTGAGGTACATGAGAAGCTGCACAGGCAAGGGGCAAACAGCAGTGAACAACAAGGCCAGTGGCCAGGACACAGTGCAGGTGAGGTACATGAGATCCTGCACAGGCAAGGGGCAAACAGCAGTGAACAACAAGGCCAGTGGCCAGGACACAGTGCAGGTGAGGTACATGAGATCCTGCACAGGCAAGGGGCAAACAGCAGTGAACAACAAGGCCAGTGGCCAGGACACAGTGCAGGTGAGGTACATGAGAAGCTGCACAGGCAAGGGGCAAACAGCAGTGAACAACAAGGCCAGTGGCCAGGACACAGTGCAGGTGAGGTACATGAGAAGCTGCACAGGCAAGGGGCAAACAGCAGTGAACAACAAGGCCAGTGGCCAGGACACAGTGCAGGTGAGGTACATGAGAAGCTGCACAGGCAAGGGGCAAACAGCAGTGAACAACAAGGCCAGTGGCCAGTACAATGTGCAGATGAAGTCCATTAGATCCTGCACAGGCAAGGGGCAAACAGCAGTGAACAGCAAGGCCAGTGGCCAGTCCAATGTGCAGATTAAGTCCATGAGAAGCTGCACAGGCAGGGGGCACACAGCAGTGAACAGCAAGGCCAGTAGCCAGTCCAATGTGCAGAGTGAGTCCATGAGAAGCTGCACAGGCAGGGGGCACACAGCAGTGAACGACAAGGCCAGTGGGCAGGACAAAGTGCAGAGTGAGTCCATGAGAAGCTGCACAGGCAGGGGGCACACAGCAGTGAACAACAAGGCCAGTGGGCAGGACAAAGTGCAGAGTGAGTCCATGAGAAGTTGCACAGGCAGGGGGCAAACAGCAGTGAACCACAAGGCAAGTACAATGTGCAGATGAAGTCCATTAGATCCTGCACAGGCAAGGGGCAAACAGCAGTGAACAACAAGGCCAGTGGGCAGGACAAAGTGCAGAGTGAGTCCATGAGAAGTTGCACAGGAGGGGCAAACAGCAGTGAACCAGAAGGCAAGTACAATGTGCAGAGTAGTTACATCAGAAGCTGCACAGGCAAGTGGCAAACAGCAGTGAACAACAAGGCCAGTGGCCAGGACACAGTGCAGGTGAGGTACATGAGATCCTGCACAGGCAAGGGGCACACAGCAGTGAACAGCAAGGCCAGTGGCCAGGACACAGTGCAGGTGAGGCACATGAGAAGCTGCACAGGCAGGGGGCACACAGCAGTGCACAGCAAGGCCAGTGGGCAGGACAAAGTGCAGAGTGAGTCCATGAGAAGCTGCACAGGCAGGGGGCACACAGCAGTGAAACACAAGGCAAGTACAATGTGCAGAGTAGTTACATCAGAAGCTACACAGGGAATGTATGCAACTCTACCATGCCATGCCCAGCAACAGAGTAATGGGCCTGACAATGGGCATCACACGCACCCCTGTGGACAGACAGGTGTGTGAGGGTGACCACCACTCAGATGGGGCTGTCTGTCGGACTTGGAGCTGACTGTGTGTTGGGGTCTGTTGGCGGACTACCCTGGGCAGTGGGAGTAACAACTGTGGAAGAGCCAACTGTGCATGTGGTAGCTGGGGGGCTGCTTGGACCAGGTGGGGTGGTGGCCCGGGGAGGTGGACTCATGCCCTGGTGAGACACAGTGTGTGCCGGAGATTGTGGAGGGGTGCCTCTCCACTTCTTGGGGATCCTGAAAGGCTTCCCTGTCTGGGGATTGAGGGGAACTGGGGCAGACACAACAGGTGACCCCAACACCAAAGCTGATTCTGGTGTGGATGGTGACCCCCCTCTGGGGACATGCTGGAACCCGCTGTGCGCTTGCCTGGTGTTTGCCGCCGCCCTGCCTCCCTCTGTCCACCAGCTTTGCCCCCTACAGTGTCCTCCCGTGCTGGCTTCACAGGGCTTGGGATGGGAGTGGAGGTCAAGGATGGATTATCCATGGGGCCCTCATCCTGTGTAATGTTTGCAGGCAACACCTTCTCAGTGTGTGTGGAAACTGTCTTTTTGCCTCTGCGAGACGTCTTTGGGACAGGGGAGTCTTTGGCAGGGGAGGAAGGTGAGGCCTGTGACCCTGATGCTTTTTTCTTTGCTTTGTGGCCCTTGCTGTCGCCTGATGGGCTTTTCTCTCTGCGCTCTGGGGTGGCCTTACTCTTATGTGGGGATGGTGTCTGTGCCCTAGTACGCTTGGGTTGCTGCTGCTCCTGTGTGCTGCGGGTTCTGTATCGGGACTTTGGGGTCCGTTGGGCATTGTCACTGTCGTCAGAGGTGCACAGTGACACGGGGCCGGACCGAGTGCTGGGAGCCGCTCCCTGACTATGTGCCTGTTGCAGGGCTGCTGTCACAGTTGATGACAAGGACTGCACAATTCCGGTGTAGCCCACCTACGTCGGAATGTAAGCCCTCCATGAAAGCTATAACCTGCCCCAACTTTTTGTTGTGCTCTTGGAAGGCATTGAAAAGTGCTGTCTGCCCCACTAACAGCTGGCGCAATAGCTCGACTGCTTCTGCACTGAGGGCAGCAGGGCTGACATGGGCTGGGGCAGCTGTGCCTGGGGTGAAGGTGACTCTTCCCTTCCTACTCGTGCGGACACGGGCAGCACCAGTGGAGGTTGAAGGGAGGCTGGGCACTGGACGCTGTGTGGCGGAAGAGGAGGCAGAGTCCCCGTTCCCTGTACCCCCAACATGGATGTGTCACCGCTGGCGTCAGATGAGGTAGAGCTTTGTGTCTCCAGCTGTGAATCCTCTAGCAGACTCCTGTCCCCCTCCTCGGCGCTGGTCACATCTGTGTCAGTCAGCTCCGGTGCGGCTGTTGCAGTGGAAGCCTCACCACTGGGGTCCGTCCCCTCTCCCTCTGCACATACGGGAGCTGCTGCATAGGAGAGAGAAGTACTGTGAGATGAGTGGCATCAACAGAACTAACACGTGCCATACATCTGCATCCTAGAAAGAGGTGTGCAGCACATTGCATGCCACCCTGTGCACACATATATCTTGACACCCAAACTTTCTACACAACGGTGCATGTCCGCCACACGTCCTGCCATAAGTGCCCCAGGTGATTCACACAGCACACCATCCTGCAGTTGGCTCACATCAGACACAGCCCCAAAATGGCCTGTGCACACACACTGTCCCGATGTTGGCAAGGATGAACACCACGACATGGTGCACATCACCTACATGTGTGGAGCAGTAGGGGACCACACAGACTACAACATACCAGCCCACAATGACCCTCCACACATGCCATCCACCATATCGAGTCCATGGGCACATCTACTGTTGCACATTGGCCTCAGATGTCTGACTGGCAGACATCTGAGGTCTGGAATTGCACGCATTCATTGAAACGCATTCACAGTTGGCACACTGGCATTCCCATCCATCAGAATTCACACACTACCCCACAGCAGAAGGTACCTGAAGGCCACAACTCCAAATGTAAGAGAGATGCACAGTGCTAAAACTCACTTCATGAAGCGCCGTTTGGGCAAAAGCATGGCACATACACCCAGCACAGAGGCCACTCACAAAACATTGCACCACACAACCAACGTCACACAGCTGACAATTTGCACACTCTGTAGACACATGCACCCACTCCCAGCCAAAGGCAGCCTGCAACACATACTCACCCCTGGCTCGCTGCTGATGCTCCCTCAGTCGTCTGTCCAGCTCAGGTTGTGTGACAGCCAGGATGCGGGCCATTAGTGGTGTCATGCTGCGCCTAGTCAACCTACCAGTCCGAGGGAGCAGCCCCAGCGTCATCTCGGCCACGTTCTTGCTCAGCCGGCAGATGTCGTCCCACCTTTTATGACAGTGGGTGCGCCTTCAGTTTGACACACCCAGATCCCGGACTCTGGAGGCAATGGCCCTCCACACGGCTTTACGCTAGTGGACCTTCAGCTGCAGGCATGGGAGACAAGAGGGGTGATGTTCCAGTGACACAGTGCACAATAACAACACAACGAAAATGCAGTAGCACGACAGTGACTCATCCGAAACTCCAGCTACAACTGTCACATAGCCAACAATTGCTCTGAACATGGTGCAAAATCATTGGTCAATCAGACGTACAGGCATGCATGTTCGATGGTGGACACAGTACCTCCACATCCCATTCACATGCAGGATACCAACACAGCAAGCAACGTGTAGTCTGCCTGCAGCTACCGTCTGCAGTTACCTACAACTACACATAGAGAAGATAGCAAAACATGTGTCATGTTGTTGGACTCACTGTGTCCAACACTGCGCAGACCTAAGTGTCCTAGCCCTGTGAAAGCCTCACTGTGTCTTGGAACTCACATAGAGTGACAACAACTGTCATACACACACCCTTCTCCCACGCCTGCTCCTGTGCAATCTACATGGCAGAGATGGGACTTTGATGAAGAGGCGTGAGCCAAACACACATGGTACACACTGTACATGCAGTGATGTGGACATGTGGCATTCGGTGGGGACTGTGCAGGGCAGGTGGACTGACACTGAGTGGGTTAATTGGGAGCAACACAGCCATTCACACAAACGCTAACTGGCCAGACTCCTGCATCACCAAAATGCAGCTGCACTGTATGGCTGACACTACAGGACACGTCCCTCTACTCAGGATAGGCATGCAGGGTAACGTGTGAAAGAGCCCACCAAGCCCTCTCCGCTGTAGTAAACATGATAGGCAGTGCATGTCAGAGCCCCACAACCACTGACACATACCGAAGCACCTCCACCCCACGTGTGCACACCCTGCACTCTCACTCACAGTCTGGGAGACTTACCACGACATTAGGGCCGCCATAAAGCCTTGGGAACTGTGCAAGCACCCCGTCTACCAGGACCCCAAGCTCCTCACTGGTGAAGGGACTGGCACGGATCTTCTGAGTCCTCGACATCATAATGGACATGTGGCAGCAGCAGCATGTTGAGGGTGGCAGTCAGCAGTCCCTTGAGGCAGCAGCAGCAGGTGCAGGGTGGCAGCCAGCAGTCCCTTGAGGCAGCAGCAGCAGGTGGAGGGTTGTCAGTCAGCAGTCCCTGGTAGCTGTGGGAATGTGGTGCGCCCTCCCACACATATATAGGCCCCTGGGGCTGTGTCAGTGGTCCCAGGGTGCAGCAATTGGTGTACCAGGTCTGCCTCATTCAAATACATCCAATGTCCGCCTCCGCGGTGGCGGTGCACGCCTACTGCGATTTTCAAACTCGCATCAGGCTACCGCGGGGCTGCTTCCCATTGGCTGCAGGGGCATGGTCCATGCCGGTGACACACCTTAGGATGCATGTGCGCGCTACCGCGGTGGTGCATCTTTTGAATGCCTCCAGTGACCGCCTCCGCGGGGGTGGTGCACGCCTACTGCGATTTTCAAACTCGCATCAGGCTACCGCGAGGCTGCTTCCCATTGGCTGCAGGGGCATGGTCCATGCCGGTGCCACACCACAGGGGCCAGGCGGTAGGCACCGCCATATATCTGCCAGACAGTGCCTGGAGTGACCGTGATTTGGGTAGCGGTGCATGGTGACCGCTATTGTCACATACATATCTGGCGGTGTCTCCCGCGATCGTGCATGGGTTATGGGCGGTGACACACCTCAGTGGCCAGGCGGTAGGCACCGCCATATGTCTGCCAGACAGTGCCTGGAGTGACCGTGATTTGGGGAGCGGTGCATGGTGACCGCTATTGTCACATACATATCTGGCGATGTCTCCCGTGATCGTGCATGGGTTATGGGCTGTGACACACCTCAGGGGCCAGGCGGTAGGCTCGCCATATGTCTGCCAGACAGTGCCTGGAGTGACCGTGATTTGGGGAGCGGTGCATGGTGACCGCTATTGTCACATACATATCTGGCGGTGTCTCCCGCGATCGTGCATGGGTTATGGGCGGTGACACACCTCAGGGGCCAGGCGGTAGGGTCCGGCATATGTCTGCCAGACAGTGCCTGGAGTGACCGTGATTTGGGTAGCGGTTCATGGTGACCGCTATTGTCACATACATATCTGGCGGTGTCTCCTGCGATCGTGCATGGGTTATGGGCGGTGACACACCTCAGGGGCCAGGCGGTAGGCACCGCCATATGTCTGGCAGACAGTGCCTGGAGTGAGCGTTAATGGAGTTGTGGAGTAGCTGTGCTGCACCTAACGTGTCCTCCAGCTCTCTGCATAGGCCAACATGTACAGTGCCCAGTGTCTCAACAATTGAAGGGTCCTCATGAGGGCAAATGCACAAAAGGGACATGTCACCAACACATACCATATGTGGGTCGCCAATACATTGCATGGGCACATACACTCGCACATGTCACATGTGCTGTGTAATGAAATGTAGACTGTCCAGTTAATGTGTTGCATAGCATATGGAAATAATGGTCAATGTCTGTGTGTGCCATGTAACGCACAATGTCGTCTCATTGACTGGACTAGGGGCATCAGCAACGGGCACATTGTCCAATGCACATGCACACACGTGTCCCCCACGCTCAGCCGGTGGTCAGTGTGTAGTTGATGTGTGCCATGTGCAACCTGTGTTGGGAGGTGTATCAGGGCCAGCAACATGGTGTGTTCAGGTAGTATTGCAATTATTAACATATGCTGGGGGTCATACTCACAGGTATGCACACATATCTGTTAGTATATCACACTGTGCATGCGAAAGAGCCGGAGGGGTGCACAGATCATTGCTGCTGGTAAGGGGACAGGTGTACGAGTAGTGTGCCTGATGTGAACCTTCTTGTGAAGTGCCCTGTCGGTTAATGGTGCATGTTGTAAGACTTGGGAATGTGTCTGTAGAAAAAATTGATGTGATGCACATTTCATGGTCTTCTGCATTGACATCTGTGCACTGTGATCTGTCCTAGGAGGAGGAGGCACAATATCCATCGTCCGTTCACAGTCCTGGCAGACATGGAGAATGAGGATATAATCCGCAAATTCAGGCTGGACCGACAAACCCTGCAGAACCTATGTGCCTTGTTGGAGCCCCACCTGCAGCCACGTCGGACAGCTTTCACCGCAACATCTAAGGTGATGGCATGCCTGCATTTCTTTGCAACAGGCTCATTCCAGCACACGGTCGCAAGTGCAGGCGGGATGTCACAGCCGATGTTCAGCATGGTGCTGAGGGATGTCCTGTCGGCCATGATGCTGTACAAAGACAGATATATCCATTTTCCCAGGGGGCCTGAGTTGGTGGCTGTGAAGGGCGATTTCTATGCCCTTGGACATATCCCCCATGTCATTGGTGCAATTGATTGCACACATGTTGGGCTTGTGCCACCACAGGCACGTGAACAGGTTTACCGCAATAGGAAGCATTCACACTCGGTAAATGTTCAAGTGGTGTGCCTGGCGGACATGATCATCTCACACGTGTGTGCCAAGTTTCCCGGTTCAGCCCATGATGCCCACATCTTGCGCAGCAGCATCGTTCCTCAGTTGATGGCCAATCTGCTTCCTGAGCGTGCATGGCTTGTGGGTGAGTATGCATAGTGGATTAGAGTGGTGTGTGTGTGTGACATGCTGTTGTGTTGCATTTTGGGACTGCAAGGTTAATCTGTGTCTCTCACACCCAGGTGACTCGGCATATCCAAACCGCCCGTGGTTGCTGAGCCCATTGCGGAACCCCGTCACGCCAGCTGATGTGCGATACAATGATGCCCATGGGAGGACACAGCGTGTGATAGAACGGACATTTGGTCTCCTAAAATCAAGATTTCGGTGCCTGGACCGTACTGGGGGGGCCCTTATGTACTCGCCAGGGAAGGTGTGTCAGATAGTGGTGGCATGCTGCATGCTCCACAACATGGCCATTCGCAAGGCAATACCCCTGATCCTGGATGACCATGATGAGCAGCCAAGGCCGCCGCCTGCAAATCAAGCCGGATCCAGTGACGAGGGCAGTGGAGAGGAGGAAGGGGTCGACATGCGTCGACAGCTCATCACCCGCTACTTCACTTGAAGGTGAGTGACGATGTAGAAGGGACGAAATGGTCTGATGGTGTTGCTGTTGCTGTGTGGGTGTATGTGAGCTTGCTGACTGCAGCTTGGTGTTGACTCCTTGCTGCCTGCCAATGTATGTGTGATTGGTTAGTGTGATACAGATTGTCTCTATGGTGACTGTTGCTCTGTGTAAAGTTTGTAGATCTGAGTACCTTGTTGACAAGTGTTGTGTGATGTGTGCAATGCCACACCCATACAAGTGACTCTTGTTCTGCGGTTTTCCCTAGGTCCCTTCAGCATCTCACTTGTTACCTACATTCCATTCCCCTGGACCATGTCCTACACGGTGAAGGTTGCACATCCTGTATTAAAGACGGAGCAGACACAACAACATGTGTGTAAGGTGTATTTATTTACAACTGTGACATGCAAGGGTGGAGAAAATGTGAAGGGGGGAATTGAAGAAGTGAGTTGACAGTCATGGTAAATGAGATACTTGAGTAGTCCCCACAATGATGTGGAGACCCAGTCCAACAGATAGATGCCATTCACATGGCAGTGTGGTGAAGGATAGTCCAAAAGGTCAATGCAGTGGTGCAGTGGTCTGCCATCATGGCTGGTTCGGGGACTAGCATTTGGCAGGTGCTTGGGCACGTGAGTCCCCCTGGCCTTTCCTTGGACGGCCCCTCTTGCGCTTCACTGGAGGGGCCACTGCTGCAGGGGCAGTGGTGTCTGAGGACTCACCCCCCTCTGTGGACGCAGGGGAGGATGATGAAGTGTCATCCTGCTGCCCAACGGGGGGAGGCAGAGGGGTAGAATGTTGCGCTTGCCTGTCCCTCAGAACCGCCACTAGCTGCCCCAAGAGGTCCACAATCTGTCCCATGCGTGTGTCCATGGACCTCAGCAGCAGGAGGTGCTCCCGAGATTCTTCCTCTAACCGGTCCATTCGTCCCTGGGCCTGTTGGTATGCCCCAAGGACTCTGTCGTTGTGGCCCAGGGCTTCCGTCCCAGGATCAGTCCCCCTCTGCATGAGCCTGTCCCGACCAGCTGCAATGCTGCCACGGTCCTGTCCGGTCCTCACATTGGCCCGCTGCATCCTCTCCCTGGCCTCCGCAGTCGATGTGGTGGGCTGCTCAACCCCTGGGGCAGGGAGGGTGTTGCGGACAGCTGTGGTGGTGGTGGTGGTGGTAGTAGTGGTTGACACTCAGGCCGTGACAGCAGCTGTCAGAGGATGGTCAGGGGCTGCAGCTGATGTGGTTGGGGGACAATGGGTGCCTGGGACTGGTTGCGGCCTGCCACACCAGATGGGCCAGCGTGGAGCTCCTCATCCAAGGAATCCAGGGAGTCCTCATCCAGTTGTCTCTGTTCCGGGGGGGACTGGCTCTGCAGGGTGGTGTCATCCTCTGCAGTGAGTTCTTGGTCACCTGTGGGTCAGATGAGAAATGGTCATTGTGTTGCACCCATCAAAGTTTGTGTTAGCAGTGTTACATCAACTGTTTGTACATCCAGCAGTTGTTCACTGTACAAATTAGCATTGACCGACATCCAGTGATGCATTACAAGCTGTTGTGGTACATACATTACTTGTCCATATTGGGAGTTGTCAAGACATGACATGCACAATATAATTTTTTGACATTGACAGTCTCATGTTGGCATCCTGTTATTGATCAATCATATGTCATCCATTTACGCGTATGTGTCACTTGTAGAGCCCTTGTAGCGGTTCTCTCTGCACAGTGAGTGAGCATTGTAGTTTCATGCATACCTTTTCAATGTGGTGTAGATATCTGTATTTGCAATTCCAGACATGCTTAAGTTTGCTTTAATTAGATCCTAGGTGGTCTGGACCACTGCTACTGTCAGATGGCATGTAGTGGTGTGCATGGTTGTGCTCGGAGTTCCATCGACATGTGTTTCAGTCATTCACACTTTGGTTGCTGTCACAGTTTCATTTTCTTAGGTGTGTGCACACTATAGTTGCCAATGCTATCTGGGTGTGCAGTTGTGCATTGAGAGGCCTGGTGTCCTATGCCAACATGTTTTTTTAAATGCATATCTGGCTGCATGTTGTGGCTGTTGATATGTTGTGTTTGCTGTGTTTTCCTTGTATTTGTGAGACCTCTTCGTGTGTGTAGGATGAGGGCTTCCATCTTGGTCCAGTGTGGGACAAGTCAGCATGATATGTCCACATGCCAGTTCTTTTGAAGTGTACATTGCAATGACTGACACATGCATGTTGGTGCCAGGAAGTAATGGGTCTTGTGTGCTGGCGGTCAGGTGGGCCCATGTGAGTTGTTGTGCAAGCTTCCCAGCCCCACACACCCCGACCTGTGAGATGCGGTTACCTACCTGTGAGTTGGGTGGGTAGCATACATTGCCTGCCACATGCTTCTTATTGGGGGTGTAGTGTCCCATCCTCCATAGTGGTGGAACAGCATGCATGTTGCATTTTGTGGGACGGATAGCCAAACACACTACACCGTCTCACTGTAAAGATGGCTAACTACCGTTTGAGGTGAAGGTGAGCAATGACATGGCTATGTGACTTGGTAGAAATCTTTGGATGGAATGTGCGTGTGGTGAGCATGATGTGTGTGTGGCTTTTTGTACCCATTGATTTCAGATTACATTTGGTCATGGGGTATAGCCCCCCATCACTGTTGTCCCAGCTATCTGGCTGTGGGGTTCACTCCCCCGACATTTGAAGGCACAATAGGGCAAGGGGTATGGTCTCGTAGCACAGTGGTGACATACAGCAGGGTGAAGATCTCACCCAGCATACATTTCCACACTGTCGTGGTTTCATGGTATTTGTGGACCTGAGAACATGAGCCCAGTACTGGTGTAGCAGTTGTTCCAGGGCATCCATACACTGACATGTTGTGGTCAACAGTGGTGTGTGTGTGAGATGTACTCAGCCCTGTGCAGACAATGTATGGTTTTGGGGCCAGACTATACCAGCACTGTTCAGACAGACAGTGTGAGATGTGAACATTGTCAATGCATACACACATTGGTGGTCCAAACAAGACACCTTTGACAATTTAATTCAGACAAGGTGCTGTTCTGCAATTCAGTGCAGCACTGTGGTAGCTGGGTGTGTTGCAGGACATTTGGGATCTGCTTAGTTTAGCATTGTGAGTCCCAGCTGCAGTGTAGTTTTTGGGTGCACTGCACTTCCACTGTTTACATTGCAACACTGTGGTATGACATGGGTGATTTGCACTTTGCCATACAAACGGCCAGACACTGCTGCAGGGCAGCATGATCGTTGTTAGTGTTGCAGTGTGTGATGCCTGGCACAGTGTACACAATGTGGGTCAATTTTGAACAGAGACTTGTGCATGGTGACTACAACACAACTGTTTTGCATTATTTGTGTTGGTGACTGTGGACTAAGTGGCATGGTGTCATGTGCGGCTGCACAGACGTCACATGCCTAAGAGTGGGACTAGTGCTCCATCATGCCCAGCTGTGGGCCAAGGGGGCCTGGTGGGAGTTGTAGTGCAGGCCTCCCAAACACCCACCCACCTCCCGGTAAAGATGGCTACCTACCTGTTAGGTGAGGGTGTAGCACACAATGGCTGAGGCATGCTTCTGGGTGGGGGCAGTGCTCCATCCTGCTCAGCTGTGGGCCAAGGGGGCCTGGTGGGAGTTGTAGTGCAGGCCTCCCAAACACCGACCCACCTCCCGGTAAAGATGGCTACCTACCTGTTAGGTGAGGGTGTAGCACACAATGGCTAAGGCATGCTTCTGGGTGGGGTCAGTGCTCCATCCTGCTCAGCTGTGGGCCAAGGGGGCCTGGTGGGAGTTGTAGTGCAGGCCTCCCAAACACCCACCCACCTCCCTGTGAAGATGGCTACCTACCTGTTAGGTGAGGGTGTAGCACACAATGGCTGCGGCTTGCTTCTGGGTGGGGGAGGGCTACATCCTGCTCAGCTGTGGGACAAGGGGGCCTGGTGGGAGTTGTAGTGCTGGCAGCATGTACACATGTACCCATGGTGATGTTGCTAACTACCTTTGGGGGCTTCAGGGGGAGTGTCTGTTGTATCTGTGAGAGATGTGTTGGGGGGAGTGTTGTGCACATGAATGAATTTGTACCTAGGAGGTATTATTTTGTAATAGTGCAAGACAGTACATTTGTGTGATGTTAGGCATTTGTTTGTACTTACCAGCCTCCACTCCCCCGGGTATTCCTGAGAGACTCTCTGGATGTAGAATGCCAAGCACCTTCTCCTCCCATTCAGTGAATGTTTTGAGTGGAACGGGAGGGCCACTGCCTGTCCTGTGAGCCAGCTCATGGTTCTTGGCTCTCTTCTTTTTGACCACTGCCTTCAGATCGTGCCACCTCTTCACGATTTCATCTCTATTGCGTGGCACGGTCCCTACTGCATTGACCTTCTCTACTATCCTTCTCCACATTTGCGTCCTTGTTGCTAGTGGTGTCTGTTGGACCTGGTTACCAAACAATTGTGGTTCTACCCTGATTATCTCATCGACCATGACCCTCAACTCACTCTCACTGAATTTGGGCATTCTCTGTGGTGACATGGTGTGTGATGTGTCAAGGTGTTTAGGGTGCAGGTTTGGGAGTGGTAGTGGTGGTTGTGATGTGTATGGTGTGTGCTGTGCAAAGGTGTTAGAGGTGCAGGTGTGGAAGTGGTGGTGGTGGTGGTGATGTGGGTGTGTTGTGCAGATTTGCCTCTCCTGTCATCTGTGGTGGATGTCCCCTCAGTTGTGGAGTTTTGCAAAGGATTGTGGTCTGTTGGGGGCTGGATTTATACTGGTGTCTGTGGGTGTGTCAGGATGGGGTATTGGTTGCAGGTGTGGTGTGTGTGTGTACCTGGGATTTGTAGTTTTGGAGTTTCCCATGGGGGTGTGTCTTTGGGCTGTGTTAGCTATTTTTGGGTGCATGCCTTGTATGGTTGGTGCACTTTGTGGCCATGTTGTGTGTTTTTCTAGCGACCGCCATTTTTTTAACGGAGCTTCTGCAGTGGTGGCTCGGCTCGGCTATGGCGCCGCCGTCTCACTGATTCTTCAATGTTGTCGATCGCGGCGGTCGGAAACAGCGCACTGCACCGCGGGGATGTCGGGAATATCATAATTTTGATGGCGGTGTCTCCGCTGTGGTTGCGGGCGTTTGGCCTGTTTCCGCTGCCAAACCGACCGCCGCGGACGGGTTTGGGCCCTTTCCGCAGGCGTGCGGCGGATTCTCGGGTCTCCTTTCCGCCGCGGTTGGAGTTTTACCGCCGAGGATCCTAATCTAGCCGTCGGTTTTCCCGCGGTAGCGGCGGGCGGTGTTTTCCCGCTACCATGGCGTCGTTTTTTTTTCCGTCCACCATCGTAATGACCTCCATAGTTTGCTAAAATATCGACTTTTTTAAATGTCTTAAAAGTAATATAAAATTAATGAAATAATAAATATAATTAAGTAAAACATACTTAAAAATTATTTAAAAAAGGTTAAAATTAATAAATAATAAATGAAATTTAAAAAATAAATAAACATGCATTTTCTATATATATATTAACTTCCTAATATTAAAAAATAATTAATATTTTTAATTATAAAATGTTAAAAACATAATTTAAAATATAATTACATATATATATATAAATAAACCTATAATATAAATATAAAAATAAATTATATATAAGTTAAAACATTAAAATAAATATAAAAAAAATAATAATATTTGACACTACATAAAATATAACAATACTGAAAACGTTGCATAGCATAGGGGATACAATTACTATTCCCACTCCAGTGAGTGGTACAGTAGGGAAAGTGTTGGATAGTGGGTGGATAACAATTACTATTCCCACTCCAGCGAGTGGAACAGTAGGGAAAATCACCCATGACAGGAAAGACCACCAAATGCAATGTGGAGACCTTGTTGGTGAGATTTGGTCCTTCACACTTGGGAGCTGATCGGAGCCGGAGCCGGAGCCACGAGCATTTTGGAGCCGGAGCCAGGAGCATTTTTGGAAACACGGCAGAAGCCGCAAACGCCATCTTTACGCGGCCGGAGCCGCGAGCATTTTTGTAAACGCGGCAGTAGCCGCAAATGCCATCTCTACGCGGCATAGCATAGTTCAAACGCGGCAGAAGCTGCAAATATTACGGAGCCGCGAAAGTGTGGCAGAAGCCGCGAAAGTGTGGCAGAAGCCGCACACAAAGTAACGTAACGCTGCAGGAGCCGCAAGCCTTATGAACGCGGCCGAAGCCGCAATCCGAGTTTCTTAACGTGGCTGGAGCCGCAAGCCTTTTCCCAACGCGGCCGCAGCCGCAAACAATGAACATTAAAGCTGCTGGTACCGAGAGTCATACCTTGGAGGTCGTTTGTTAATGCGGTAACTTGTGTTTTGAATTGTTCACTAGGTACTTTCTGATTGCGTTCAATCCACAGACCCTGGATCCTGTTTCCACGGTTTAGCGCCGACCGTCAGTGCCGACTGCCAGCTGAGTCAGAGAGGACAGTTTGAGGCTCGGAGCGGAGCAGTGTAGTCCAGTGCAGCCTGTAATAATCGGCCTCGGACCCCGGTGTGGTGCGACAGGGCAGTACCACAGTATTCAGGAGTGGAGGTGAACCAGGTGAGCCCCCGCAGTGGTGAAGCAAGTGGTGAAACAAGGCGGGGACAGTGTTTAACACTGACTGAGGGCAGTCCTGGAGAAGCCTCGTGATTGAGCGGTCAGAGCACCCCGAGCAGAACAGAGTGGCCGAGTGGGGTGCATGGAATTGGTGCACTGAAGCAGGGGGGGGGGTCTGTTTGTCCCAACTAACACGAGCGCAAGTTGCTTGCGGCAATTCGCTTTTTTTTTTTTCGTGGAAGTGGCCCAGTGGTCAGTGGGTCCAAGGTTATCTGTGGCAAGTGGCATTATTAAAGACAGGGGAGTCAGCCGGTCCTTTGGAAAGCCTAATCTCAACAGACTCCCAGATCCCTTGAAAAGTTGTGGCTGAATTCTCTAAAGGTGTTGTTGACCGGACACATTTTTTAGAGATACGTCAATTTAAGCCCTACATTCGCCCAGCTGTTGGCCACACAATGAGATCTGGTAGAGTAAGGGGCCAAGCACAACTGTCATTTCAAGAACAGTTACAAAAAAGGCGAAGAGTTGCCAGGAAAATGCTAACTCGTTCCAAAAAAGAATACCCAGGAGGCAAACGAGTCTGCCAATGAGAGTGTATTGAGTAAAAATGGGCCAAGCACAAGCCCAGGGGTGGTCTTGTGGCCCGTGGGACAAATTAGCAACCCATTCCCAGTTGGAGGAGGAGGGGGGTCCATCTCTTCCATCTCTTCGCAACCAAGTATTAAGGATTTCTTTAGACAGAAGGGTGTTGTCCAAAACGAATGCAATGGTGATGTCAATCTGTCCCCCGTACTGGTAATCTCGAATACAGACTCAGCCGCATTTGAGGACCTTTCTCCCCGCAGGGAGGAGTTGATAGACAGTGGAAACCAAGTATTCGGCCATATTCAACCATTGCAACAAGTCGAATTAAATCAGGTCGTATCTGCTGCAAAAAAAACACCGAACAAAATGGTAGTCAATGTCCAAGTTCATGCTGTTCAAACCAACGAATATATAAAGGTGGAGTCAACCAATACGTCAACGCAGCTTGGTACGAAAACAGAATACCAGTCAGTGGACACTTTCTCGGACTTCCCAAACTGCACCATGTTTCCTAATGACAGTGATGCCTCTGTTATCTGTATGGGGGATGTGCAGGTTAACAGAGTGTCACAAGATCTTTTGATACCTGGGATGCCAGCCTTTGGGATTGACGGGAAAAGTGGGAAACTGGGTTCACCTATTTGCGAGATAACAAATGATAAGAATATATTAGGCATATTTGGTCCAGGGATATGTGATGATGAACAGGCTCCAGATGATCATACAATTTTAATTCCTGTGAAAAATGAAAATGTAGATAACCATCAGGGTGTTGAGATATTAGGTCAAGTTGATATACCATTGAATCCTGCCGATTCAACCCCGGGAAACCTGTTAATTCACTGAACCCTGCTGATCTTTTATTCCTGGACAAATATGAGGTTATACCTAATGATGACGTACACATAAAAACCAATAAAAGTATCGATGATATCGGTGTATGGAAAAGTCTGCTAAATACTATGAATGTTATAACAAGTGCACTAGACTTCCACTCAAATAAACTAGAAATTCAGGTGGATCTTTTAAATACTTTAGCAGTCTATGTGGCCGGTATTGACACAAAACTACAAAACTTGACAGGATTGGTGGTTAAGGCCCAGACCGAGGTTAACGACCAACTGATAAGATGCACATGTTCTCACATTCTGGATAAAATGTCTGATCTCCCAGAAATTGTAGGTTCCCTTGTGGATGAAGTTAAAAAAACAACAAGATATCCTGTTCTGGATCGCAATCTGGTTTGCTTTAAGAAAGGAAGTGATAATGAACATAGTGAAAACAAGAGTCAGCAAGAAGTTTGGACAAAGGTGGGTTGTGACAACCCTGGATCTCTAAAGGAGGCTAGTCTGTGTCCAGATGGATTAGTAGGGGATAGTAAATCACCGATTATCGCTAAACCACAGTGCCTAAGCTCAGGTGATAGTCTGAGCGATTGCCCTCAGTTATCTAAACGTTCAAGGAAAAGGTTGCGGAAAGCGCAGAATAAGGCCAGGAGGTCAGCCGCTTTGGTAGCTATAGTAGCAAAACCAAAGGATTATTATCCTATATTCAAACCATTGGTTAAGAAATGTTTACCTCAGGCTGGTGTCAGGGTAGATGGAGATTCTACTTCAGTTCTGCCGGCCCTAATAAGGGATAATGAGCAGGGTCCTGCAAATTGTAGTAATAATAATGTTTTTAAACCTGATGCTATAGTCAAATTGGATTTGGTAGTTACCAATGATGAAGGGGTGACTAGGCAGGACAATGAACTACAGGGGTTTGGTCATTTGCATAATGTTCAGGGACTTGCAAATGGAAGTATTAAGGATGCACTTAAACCTAATGGCACAATAACATCAGATTTGGTAGCTAACATTGATGAAGGGGTGTCTAGGTTGAATAAAAATCCACAGGGGTTAGGAGTTTTCCAAAAAGAACAAGTTGCCGATACCCTTAAGTGGTTAAGTACGGCAGAATTGTTAGAATCTACTAATACTCAGAATTTATCTTCATTAAAAATATCTTCAAAATCTACCCTACTAAAAGATAGTAACTTAGGTATATTAAACTCTTCGTGTGGTAGACAGGATTATAGCTGTAGAAATGGGGATACAAAACTAGTTATGCACCCCCTGTTTGAATCCCAGGGGCCCTATGATAGTCTTAATCGGGGTTTAATCCTGAAAATCATTTCAACTATTCCTGATTTAGCATTTATTAAATCTAATGATTTGGAGTCAGTTCAGTTTAAACAGGTCCAGCCCAACTCCCTTCGAGAGTCTACTATTACGACTTGGTCATCAAGTGATATTGTTACCAAGATCTTAGGATCGAGTTTGTTTTTTATGGAATATGGAATTAAGGTTGAGATTTGGGTAAGTGTGCAATATCTCCCGATTTTGAAAGTGCTGGCCCTAAAGGTGGATAAAGGCTGCAAAGCAGTAGAAAGTTATAAGCATAATCCCGTACTTAGAGGAGCAGTGGGTCCATCAAGCATTCAGTCTTGCAGTTCTGGGCTGTTGATCACTAATTCCCAAATAGAGGGTAGACTCTGTGAGTGGCTACCCAAAAATAATGTGCGAATGGAGGACTGGTCTTGGTTGCCAGCTTCATTGGCAAGGGTTCCTCGAGGAGACAGTAATTGACCGACTGGTGCTATGGATGTCAATGTAAATGAAATAAGTCTATGCTCCTGGAATGTCCATGGATTGCTTCACTTATTGACAGACCCTGACACAATATCTTTTCTAAATTCATTTGCAGTTCTAATATTTCAAGAAACATGGTGTGAACAGACGACCCCTTTGGCTGGATTTAATGAATATAGTATTCCAGCGGTGAAAACTAAAAATATGGCCGCGCTAAAGGTGGTTTGGCATGCTACATCGCGGCCGACTTAAATCTAGTTGTGGACGTGGTAGATTTCAATTTGGGTTGGCTTCAATGTCTTGTGGTAAAGACTAATGACCTGATTATAATTATACTTAACGTGTATTTGAGTATTGGTAAAAATAAGTCTGCACAGCTATATATTTTGCGGGATGTGCTGAATACAATAATAGTTCAATACCCAGATGCGGGTTTAATAGTATCAGGTGATTTTAATTTGCAACTAAGTCGGTTCTCAGATTTCAACTGTAAGACTAAAGGTCTGGCAAAAGAATGTTGTGACATTATGTCTGAGGCTGGAGTTAGCCAGTTAAAAGAAAAATTTAGGTTTACTCCAACGTTTAAGAACTCTAAATATGGATCTATTATTGATTACACATTCGTGTCAGACATTCTGAGAACGTATATGTCTGAATATAAGGTAATCGGCCGGCCTGAAAGTGACCACAACCTCCAGGTTATAAAATGTAATCTTTCTATGAAGTTTCACTCTAAAACTAATGATCTCCCCAATATGGCACACTCTGGATATAATTTGAAGAGACTGGTATGGTATCTAGCCAAAAAGGAGGAAATTATGCAAACTGCTCAGGTTTTAATAAGGGAATGCGACTTGGGAGCCCAGGGTGATATGAATATGATTCACAAATGGAACTTTATTACAGGGTCCCTTGTGGGGAAATTTGCAGCTGGCAATACTAGGAAAATTAATACCCATCTAAATACGCAAAAATGTGGTTCCCCGCCGAACTACGAAAGTTAAAGAAATTACTTAATAAAGCAGTTCGGGCGGCATATGCACATAGATTTTGCCAGTCCTACTCCGTGTATAAAGAAAAATTGAAGGAACTTAAGAAGACATATAAACAAGAAGTATGGAAGGCCAAACTTAAACATCAAACTGGGCTATGGAACAGTTTACTATCTGCCTCAAAGCAAAACAATGCAAAATTTTTTTGGATGGTCATTAATAAGCTCGAAAGGGGAGGTTGCAGGGCATTTTCTGTAAACATATCAGAATCTAGTTGGGTTCTGTTTATAGCTAATCTGTATGGTTTACCGGCCCAGAGGGAAAATTTTCCGGATATGTTAGTTGGTGGTGTGAGGAATAATACATTATTAAACATCGTGGAGAATGGTGAGTGTCTGGACTTGGATTTGAATTCCAAAGAAAATTTTATCGAGTCCAGTTTTAACCAAAAGTTTGATCTGGAAATTCCAAGCTGTGACCAAGTATTGATCCTGTTAAGTAGGCTCAGAGCAAATGGTGCCCCCGGTCCCAATGGGTTACCTAATGCCCTGTTTCGGGCCAATAGTGGCATGTGGGCTGGCATTCTGCAACGTCTATTCAGGGAAGTGTTGAACCTGGGAAAGGTCCCAGAATCTTGGCAAGGTAGCATACTGCAACCCATTTATAAGAGTGGCCCGGTGGCAAATCCTGCTAACTATCGATTAATTTCGCTTACCGATGTTGATGCAAAGGTGTTCGCATCTACTCTCTTGATGGAACTGGAAGATTGGGCTTCGCAGGAGGGCATTATTCCTTTTAACCAGACTGGATTCCAGAAAGGACAATCCACTATTACAAATCTGTTGGCTTTAACCCTACTTGCGGAGAAGGCTGCCTTAAATAAACAAAACTTATACATTGCTTTTATTGATCTCAAGGCAGCCTTCGACTCTGTGCCACGAAACCAGTTATGGAAGAAATTGGTAGAAAGGGGTATTTCAAGGAAATTGTTGAAGGCTATCGTTCTTCTATATACCGACACCTGGGTACAAGTTAAGTTGGGTGACGGTAATTCCTTATCAAAGAAGATAAGAACGTATAACGGCCTCAAGCAGGGTTGTGTCCTTGCCCCCTGTCTATTTAATTTATTCCTATCAGATCTCTCCCAGCACCTGGATGTCGTTAATGGGCATGTTCCTAGGTTGGGGGGGGAGAAAATTAGTTACCTTCAGTATGCCGATGACACCATCCTTGTGAGTCATACTCCAATCGGCCTACAAAGACTTATTACCGCCTTTGATGATTATATTCAACAGAATGGCCTTGAATTGAATGTTAAGAAAACTAAAGTGATGAAAATTGGTGTAGCTAAACAGAAGTTTAACTCTTGGAAGACTAGAGCAGGTACAATCGATATTGTTAAGACGTATAGATACCTAGGGGTGGTGTTTGACAACCGTGTGTCTTTTAAATTTCATTTTAAGGATCTAAGGGCCAAGGCTGTGACCTTGATCCACGCTTTTAAATGTCTAAAAAATCATTGAACTGCCAATCATATGACTTTATACTTAAAGTAATTAAAGCCAAACTACAACCAACCCTCATATATGGTTCTCCCATTATTAGAGGGAAAGATGCAAAGGTACTCGACCTATTGGTTGTCAAGGTCTTCAAAGCAACCTTTGGGATTGCCAAATCAGTGTGTCAAGCAGGTATAAGATTGGAGTTTGGTCTCCAGAGACAGAGCCTGGTATCAAAAGGAGCTTTTCTAAAATGTATGGTTGCATTGTCAACATCAGCACCAGCATCTTTAGGGAACATTTGTTGGCAAGAAATAGATAAGTCGTTTTATGCGGCTAAATGGAGATCCTATATTTTAACTTCTTTAAGAGAGATAGGCCTGCAAACGGCATTGCAAGATTTGAACATATCCAATTACAAGCTAATGTTAAAAAGCGTATTAAAACCGAATCGCTTAAATTGGATATGGCTGAATTAGCAGGAAAAAATTACGCATGGTATGTGATTAATTCATACCAAACCTTGCGTATACAGCCGTATTTGAATGCTTTTTTCTCAGCAAAATTTAAAAATACGTTTCTGAGGTTACGAATGGGATTAAATCCAACAAAGGAGGGCACAAATTCGTGGATTAAGCAGTGGCCGGACCCTGATTGTAGACTTTGTGGACGGTCACAGGAAACTTTAGTCCATATAGTGTGTGTATGCCCAAAGTTGATTAATATTCGACGAACATTCTTAAGACCATGTTTCTTGAAGAGCGGGGTGAGATCTGCTCGTCAGGCTTTAATTATGTCATTATCTGGTGAATCGATTCCTCTATTGTGTCATTTGGTAAAAATTTTATTGGCAGCTGAAAAATGTTTTGATATAATAAGGTAGACCTCCAGTATTTCTATGGTTGTGTTACCTAATAGTATTATTTGGCTTATAACTCTTATTAATTGATAATCATGTTGCGAAGGTGACAATTAGATATGTCAAAATAGATGTGACACTATTACCATAAACTAATGCACTTTATCTGTTTTAATACGAAGATTGTTGCAATAATCGCATATTAGCACTTTATAGTAATGCACTTTATTATTGCTCTGATATGATGGTCGCCGTATTAATCGCTCATTATCGATGCTATGTGAATAGACCTGATTTTATTGACACGTTTTATATTTGTATATACAGGTCAGTTTTTTATTCTATGTGTTGGGAACATGTTTTGCTTTCAATGGATTTTTTTAATGATCGATTATGTTTTAAAGTATGTGATGTGAATTTGTAGTGATTGCAATGATTTTAAGTAATCAAGCAATAAAGATTATTATTACTAGTAGGGAAAATGTTGGATAGCGGGTGGGTAAAAATTACTATTCCCACTCCAGAGAGTGCAACAGTAGGGAAAGTGTTAGATAGCGGGTGGGTAAAAATTACTATTCCCACTCCAGCGAGTGCAACAGTAGGGAAAGTGTTGGATAGCGGGTGAGTAAAAATTACTATTCACACTCCAGTGAGTGCAACAGTAGGGAAAGTGTTGGATAGCGGGAGGGTAACAATTACTATTCCCACTCCAGTGACTGCAACAGTAGGGAAAGTGTTGGATAGCGGGTGGGTAAAAATTACTATTCCCACTCCAGTGACTGCAACAGTAGGGAAAGTGTTGGATAGCGGGTGGGAATAATGTACTATTCCCACTCCACCAAGTGTAACAGTAGAGAAAGTGTTGGATAGCGGGAGGGTAAAAATTACTATTCCCACTCCAGCAAGTGGAACAGTAGGGACAGTTTTGGATAGTGGGAGGGTAAAAATTACTATTCCCACTCCAGTGAGTGCAACAGTAGGGAAAGTGTTAGATAGCGGGAGGGTAAAAATTACTATTCCCACTCCAGTGAGTGCAACAGTAGGGAAAGTGTTGGATAGCGGGTGGGTAAAAATTACTATTCCCACTCCAGTGAGTGTAACAGTAGGGAAAGTGCTGGATAGCGGGTGGGAATAATATACTATTCCCACTCCACCAAGTGTAACAGTAGAGAAAGTGTTGGATAGTGGCAGGGTAAAAATTACTATTCCCACTCCAGCGAGTGGAACAGTAGGGAAAGTTTTGGATAGCGGGAGGGTAAAAATTACTATTCCCACTCCAAATAGTGCAACAGTAGGGAAAGCGTTGGATAGCGTAGGGGTTAAAAATAACATACTTATAAATTAAATAATTTTTGTAATTAAATAATGAATTATTAATAAATTAACAATAAATTAATTGAAAATAGCAATAAATAAAAATTAATAATTACTTTAATAACATTAAATTACTTCGCACCCTATTCCCCAATAAACACACAACCCACTCCACATAAAATTTCTCTTAATTAATATAATTATCAATTAATCAATTAATAAAAATTAATGACCAATTAATAATTAATTAGCAATAAATTAATTATCAATACCAATAAATAATAATTAATATAAAAAATTACCAGATAATAATTAATTAACAATAAATTAATTATCAATACCCAAAAATAAAAATTAAAAATTACTTCATTACAATTAAATTACTTCCCACCCTATTCTCCTATAAACCCACAACACGCGCCAATAATAATTAATACAATTAATATAATTATCAATTAATCAATTAATAAAAATTATTTACCAATTAATAATTAATTAACAATAAATTAATTATCAATACCAATAAAGAAAAACTAATAATTACTTCATTACAAGTAAATTGCTTCCCACCCTATTCCCCTATAAACCCACAACCCACTCCTAAAAAAAATACACAGTTAACATATTAACAAATTAATTATTAATAATTAATATCAAATTAATAACTAAATAAATTCTTTTTACACATTAACATAATTACCAATAATTTATTAATTATTATTAATCAATTTATAATTAATTAACAATTAATTAATTAACACAATTGGCAAAATAAATTATTAAGTACAAAATTATTAATTAATTAATTAATTTAAATTAAATTACTTCCCACCCTATTCCCTATAAACCCACAACCCGCTACAGAGTAAAATTACACAAAAATTAATTAACATATAAGTAACTAATTCAAAAAAATTCTTAATTAATATATTATAATTAAATTACTTCCCACCCTATTCCCCTATAAACCCACAACCCGCTACGGAACTAAAATACGCAAAAATAATTTAACATAAAAATCATTACTTTAAAAAAATTCCAACATACATTACAAACATAATATATACTTTTAACACATATACTAACACTTAAAACACTAAAAAAAAAAACGATATTTTTTACAACTATATTATGACTGTCGATATTACTAACTTCGATATTATAAAAAACAATATTTCTTACCTGCATCCCAATATTCTGCACCACTATATTTTTGTAAGTCGATATTTTGGCAACTCGATATTTAAAATTCGATATTTTGGCAACTCGATATTTAAAATTCGATATTTAGACTGTTTACCGTTTTCTTGCTATAGTTATTGGCTGTCTTGAAAGTAGATACACAGACCAACTTTTATTGGATGCCAGATTTTTCTAAAGGGTTATGAGAGCTTCCAAGGGGCAATACCAAGCATGTTTGCAAGATTGGATTAGTAATATTCTATGGTACCCCTGTTCTATAATCTATTCATAAGTATGTCATATTTCCAGAAATAAAAATTAACTTGCCATCTTAGGGGCCGATTCCGATTCGGGCTGGAAATCTCTCCGACCGAGCCGGACCCGGAGAGATTTCCGACCGAATCGGACTCTAGCAGTCCGACTGAACGAGTACGATGCGCACGTATGCTATCGGACTCGATTCGGTCGGACTCCCATTGAAGTCAATGGGAGCCAGTCGTACGACGCGTACACGGGCTCCCATTGACTGAATGGGCACGACGCGAACAAGGGTGCCCCCTACAGCGTGTTCGCGTCGATGCGGGTCGCGCCGTACATGCACGTGTAGGGGGGACCCAAGGGTCCCCCCTGTGTGCGACTCGCGTGCCTACGCTTCCAGGGGGGTCCGACACGGACCCCCAAAGTGCGGCTCCGACAGCTCCTTGGCACCGGACTGCGCGAGTCGGTCGGAGCGGTCGCGATGCGCATCGTACTTACCCGGCCGGGGAACGTCTCCATAGCGCGGTGCGAGTCGTCCCCGTGCGAGTCGGTCGGAGCGGTCGGGTCCTGCGAACGAGTCGGTCGGAGATTTCACGAGCGCACGCATCGTACTCGCTCGCCCAGACGCACGTACGATTCGGTCGGGAAATAGGGCTCCGAATCGGATCCGGTAAAGCCGAATCCGATTCGGAGCCCTACCGGCCGAGATCGGAATTGGCCCCTAAGTCTACAAAATTGGCCTTATGGGAGACTGTCCAAGAGATTCAATGAGTGATGGCTGTTGTATGCCAAAAGTGTGTTGCAGTTGGTGGCCTTCTGTATAATATGGTGTAACGTTTTTCCTCTTAAGACTACCTGTGTTTATCATCCTTCTTTTCCTGTGTATGAATCCAAAAGTTATGTTAGAGGATGAATTGTACCTGGGAGTAGTAGCTTTAAATGTTCAGAGACCTAATGGTTTGGGCATGTGACCTGTCCTATTTGAAACAACATCCCCTAACAATGAATCTACCTATCCTCAATATTTCTTAAATATGGAGGATTTATTGTTTCCCAAAAGAATATAGGGCTCACCAATGACCATGGATTTTGGATTCATACTTATGACATAATGCATATCTTTATTATAAAACTAGCTTTACATTACATGTCAAAGAAACTACAAGTAATATTTGTAATGGATAAGGTAGATACTGGAAACTAATGGTTAAAAAACTAGCTACTTTTTACTTTATTGTGCCCATGTCCATCCTCTTCCTTTGGTTATTGATCCAAAACCCAGATAAGAATGTATCTGCTGTCAGTGATTAAATCACAAATGTGTAACAAAATAGCACAAGAAAATTTTGATCAGTGCTACTTGAGTGGGCTTTATAAAGCATTGGTAGTTGGAAAATGGAAATGAGTCATTGCTCGTCAGGGGCCTCATTGGCAGGCACATGACTTGTGGTTTGTTTCTGAGAGGACTTGAATGGCAAATCCCTGTAAAACTAGCTAGGAAACTTGGCTACCCTTGTCCCCGAATACCAAATGAGGGCATGATGGCAGCAGTCTCATTGGAATCTTACTAGCCACTTATCTCTGTGTGGGAGACTATTTGTTACCAACATCACTTTAAGCTGCAGTTTGAAACATTTGACTTTGCTGTCATGCTCTAATCTGGCTTGACCACGAGCCTGTGAAATACATAGTTACCATGTGTTTTCTTACCAGGATGTAGATGCATATGCCTCAATCTGATTTTTAATATATCTGCCAACATGAGCCTCACCATGGCTTTATTGGGGCGGTTTGAGCCAAAGAGACTCACCATAAGGATGTGCCACGCTCCCTGTTCTTTGCTACCCTGGTGCTGCAATGCAGATCCAAGTGTGCATCAGGGAGCTTCCTAATTTCATTTTTTCTAAGTTAAAAAAAAATCTTTTATTAAGTGACAGAGAATAACAGAAATGTAAAATATAGTAATATCTATTAAAAATGATTATCATAAAATATAAGAAAAGTAAATCAATTTGATATAGTAACAAAGTTATTGCTTTTGTATACAAGCTGCCAAAATGAAAAAAATAAAAAAATAAAATATATATATATATATATATATATATATAATACAAAAAGAGTTGCCTCTAGATGGGATGCACTCCCAGGTGGAAATTACGCCAAAGCAAGGGCACACGCCATGAACAAAGTCCTTCTCTGGTTTACCTGCCAGACGCGTTTCGGGCCAACGCCCTCTTCAGTGGCAGACCATGTGACGTGCCGGCATGCGGCAACCACCACTAAATCCCCATAATAATAACGCTCAGGTGAACCACCTGAAAAAATGCTTCCTGGGACTGGTGGTTGAGTAAAACCCAAGTGGGTCGCCGCCGGCACTCACATTCAAAAATGTCTTTAAAACCCGATGTTCGCGCCGGCACCCCTGCATATAACAGGCACCTCCTGTTCCACAGTTAGCTGCCCCAATAAAGCAGCCACGGACCCGCAAGTGTTTCGCGGTGGTGCAATCCCGCGACCAGGCAGGCCGCTGTACAAAATACAAAAAGAGTTGCCTCTAGGTGGGATGCACTCCCAGGTGGAAATTACGCCAAAGCAAGGGCACACGCCATGAACAAAGTCCTTCTCTGGTTTACCTGCCAGACGCGTTTCGGGCCAACGCCCTCTTCAGTGGCAGACCATGTGACGTGCCGGCATGCGGCAACCACCAGTAAATCCCCATAATAATAACGCTCAGGTGAACCACCTGAAGCAATGCTTCCTGGGACTGGTGGTTGAGTAAAACCCAAGTGGGTCGCCGCCAGCACTCACATTAAAAAATGTCTTTAAAAGGATTGCCGATGTTCGCGCCGGCACCCCTGCATATAACGGCACCTCCTGTTCCACAGTTAGCTGCCCCAATAAAGCAGCCGCGGACCCCCAAGTGTTTCGCGGTGGTGCAATCCCGCGACCAGGCAGGCCGCTGTACAAAATACAAAAAGAGTTGCCTCTAGGTGGGATGCACTCCCAGGTGGAAATTACGCCAAAGCAAGGGCACACGCCATGAACAAAGTCCTTCTCTGGTTTACCTGCCAGACGCGTTTCGGGCCAACGCCCTCTTCAGTGGCAGACCATGTGACGTGCCGGCATGCAGCAACCACCAGTAAATCCCCATAATAATAACGCTCAGGTGAACCACCTGAAGCAATGCTTCCTGGGACTGGTGGTTGAGTAAAACCCAAGTGGGTCGCCGCCGGCACTCACATAAAAAAATGTCTTTAAAAGGATTGCCGATGTTCGCTCCGGCACCCCTGCATATAACAGGCACCTCCTGTTCCACAGTTAGCTGCCCCAATAAAGCAGCCGTGGACCCGCAAGTGTTTCGCGGTGGTGCAATTCCGCGACCAGGCAGGCCGCTGTACAAAATACAAAAAGAGTTGCCTCTAGGTGGGATGCACTCCCAGGTGGAAATTACGCCAAAGCAAGGGCACACGCCATGAACAAAGTCCTTCTATGGTTTACCTGCCAGACGCGTTTCGGGCCAACGCCCTCTTCAGTGGCAGACCATGTGACGTGTTGGCATGCGGCAACCACCAGTAAATCCCCATAATAATAACGCTCAGGTGAACCACCTGAAGCAATGCTTCCTGGGACTGGTGGTTGAGTAAAACCCAAGTGGGTCGCCGCCGGCACTCACATTAAAAAATGTCTTTAAAAGGATTGCCGATGTTCACGCCGGCACCCCTGCATATAACAGGCACCTCCTGTTCCACAGTTAGCTGCCCCAATAAAGCAGCCGCGGACCCGCAAGTGTTTTGCGGTAGTGCAATCCCGCGACCAGGCAGGCCGCTGTACCACCGCGAAACACTTGCGGGTCCGCGGCTGCTTTATTGGGGCAGCTAACTGTGTAACAGGAGGTGCCTGTTATATGCAGGGGTGCCGGCGCGAACATCGGCAATCCTTTTTAGACATTTTTGAATGTGAGTGCCGGCGGCGACCCACTTGGGTTTTACTGAACCACCAGTCCCAGGAAGCATTGCTTCAGGTGGTTCACCTGAGCATAATTATTACGGGCATTTACTGGTGGTTGTCGCATGCCGGCACGTCACATGGTCTGCCACTGAAGAGGGAGTTTAAGTGCCCTATCACCCCCCCGGGCGGTCTCTGGATGTGCTCAATCACAAAGTAACTGAGAAGGGCACTGTTCGAGTAATGGTGTTGTTGAAAGTGACGTGCTACTGGGTATTGCTGGTCTCTATTGCTAATCGCCCTCATGTGCTCTAGTACACATTTCTTAGCTGGATGAATGGTACTGCCAATATATCTCAGTCTACATGGGCACTCCAATACGTATACTACAAAAGGTGTGCCGTATGTGAGGAATTGAGTGATCTTTTTGTTGGTACCTCTCTCTGTGGTGAATTCTTTTCTCATGTAGCTATTTTTACAGGCCTTACAGTGCCCACAGGGAAAGAAACCGCTCAGCCCTTGATCTCTTATAGTGTTGTAGAGTGTTATGTCACTATGTACCAATTTGTCTCTCAAGCTGTAACCCTTTCTATAGGTAATACTGGGTCTCTTGCTGACTAAGTGACTGATATTGGGGTCACTATTTAGAATGTCCCAGTGTTTGGTAAGAATCTGTCTGATTTTGTTGGCACTTCTGTTTTTCGTAAGGATGATCCTGGTGTTATTCTCCTGGTCATTACTGTCAATGTCACTGTCTGTTCTCGTGAATAGTGTGTCTTGTCTCTGTACCTGCTCAACCTTTATGATGGCTTTGTTAAGTACCCACTGTGGATACCCTCTCGCCTTGAACCTCTCTGTCATGGTTGTCATTTCTTCTTTATAGGCTGTGTCGGTAGTACAGTTGCGTTTTGCCCTCAGCAGTTCACCATACGGTATACTCCATTTGAGTGGATCAGGGTGGCTGCTGAGGGCATGAAGCAAGGTCTTACCAGCTGTATCCTTCCGGAACAGTTTGGTCTGTACAGTATCTCCCTTAATTTCGACTTTGACATCTAAAAACTCCACTGAGTTTTTGCTGACTGTTCTGGTGAGGATGATGTTATGATTGTTGATATTGAGCTTGTCAATAAAGTCATTGACCTCATCTTCCTTTCCCTTCCACACCATAAAGATGTCATCGATGTAACGGAGCCAGAGCACAACCTGCTCTACCTCAGGAAAGTTGGGATTATCCATGAAGATTTCCTTCTCCCATTGGCCCAAAAACAGATTAGCAAAACTTGGGGCGAAACACGTCCCCATTGCGGTCCCCGTAATCTGTTTGTATAGGGTCCTGGAAAAGATGAAGATATTATTGGTGAGAGAGAATTTGATCATCTCCAAGACCATGGACGTATGAGCTTTAAATTTGGTGTGTCTGGTCTGCAAGAATTGCCTACACGCCTCTATACCTTAGTCATGCTCAATAATGGTGTAAAGTGAGTTTACATCCAAGGTAACCAATAAAAAGTCCTTTTCCCATTGCAGGCCTTCTACTTTACTAAGAAAGTCTTTAGTGTCTTTTACGTGGGATGGGAGATTACTCACAAAATCCCGTAGGAAATGATCAACGTACTTAGATATATTTTCAGTGGCACTACCCTTCGAGGATACAATGGGTCTACCAGGGGGATTGATCTTATCTTTATGTACCTTTGGTAAAAGGTAAAGCACAGGAACAATGGGATAATCCCTTTTCAGATAACAGTATTCCTCCCATTCTAATATCCCCATGTCCTTCCAGTTCTTAAGTTTGTCCCAAATTTCTTCAACACTTTGGGAATAGATCTCCCTGTTAATGACTGTATAGAATCTTTCATTCGTCAGTTGGCGTAAGGCCTCTGTGACATATTTTTCTCTACTAAGGATCACTACATTCCCTCCCTTATCCGCTGGTCGGATCACTATACTTTTGTCCTCTGCCAGGGACATGAGCGCTTGTCTTTGTGAAAAAGTAAGATTATGGGCTTGTTGTTTTCTAAACCATTTCTTGTGTCTGAATTTAATCAAAGTAGTATTAACGACATCATGAAAGGTATCTATGTTGTCATGTGCAAGTGAAGGAAAGAACGTGGAACGTGGTCTGAATTGTGTTCTGGCTGTGTGATCATAAGGTATATTCAAATCATCAAGTACATTTTCAATAGTAGTGTCATTGACATCTCCTTCTGTGTCAGTCTCTAGTTGATGGAGAGTAACTAGGGTTTCAATATAACTGATATTTAAATCCAGGTCCCTGTCTCTGTTGTCACCATCCTGTTTATCTCGGGTCCCACTGGGCCTGAGTAAATGCCACTTTTTTAACTTTAGCTTCCGAACAAATTTGAAGAGGCCAATGCGGGTTTCTGGATAATTAAAAGGTTGTGAGGGGCAGAATGAGAGACCTAAGCAAAGTGTTTTTTTCTCTACTTCGTTGATATGTCTCTCAGACAAATTAATTATCGTTTTGTTCACCATTTCCGTGTCCATCATACTGCTGCCGTGGAGCTTTTCCCCTGTGGTCCCATGCACCCCCTTCCTTTGGCCCAGTGGGACCCGAGATAGAGACTGACACCGAAGGACATGAAAATGTACCTATAAGGTTATTGCTGTACGATGAGGTACCCACTTACAAAGGGATTTGATAATCCATTATTGTCAAAACATCACACGGTATTTATGGCAAATTGTGATTCATGGTAATCTAATGTGTAATTAGAGCCGATACTATATTGTCTAGGGCCTTTCATATTGGTTTGGTCTATCATGAATACGCTGCTCGCAAATATGCACGAATGTACGGCCCCGTGATTGTTCACACAACTTTATTAAAAACGGGAACGCAAACATCACAAGTAAATAACTAACATGTCTTGCAACAATCGCTAGATTATGCAGTGATTTTATGTGCAAATAAGGTGACAAAATTGTGCGTGTTTTACAGACACACTTTAGTAATTTTGATTTATGTATCCAGTATTACCGTCCCTGAATTGTTTAAATAACTTTATTTAAACGGGAACTAGGACACAAATAATTAAGATTCGATGCTGCCACTGCCAAGAATCAAATGGTTATATACACACGATAAATGTTGCACAATTAGGCATATAGATTATGAATTACGGATACGTGTTGTTATTACAAACGAAGGACAGGCATTAGTTGTTACCAAAACATCGAGCAGCTTATGTAGTGTTTTCTCACTTTCTATGAACTTGAAATTGTATTTCTATAGGAATTTGCACTAAAACAATACTCGAAAAAGGCTAACGCTGAAACGCGTCGTCTTGGTGCACAATAAAGGATTGTGCAAAGTCCCCTGGTGTGCCGCTTTGTTATTTCTTCTGGAGCGCTGGAGGAGATCACGTGGTGAAAATAGTAAGACGGCGGCTGCCGCTGTAGCAGGCACCAACACCGATGGAGGGTGAACTGCAGAAAGCAGCAACAGAGAGCAGTTTCATACACCGGTGCAGTTCCCGCCGTTCCGGATACTGATTATGGGAGAAGGAATTGCGGTAAGCGGATGAAGCGGGTGTTGGCGGAAGATTGTTGTTTCGGGTTTTGGAGTCATTGACCTCATCACTGGACCTCACGCACCCCCTTCCCTGCAGCATTAACCCGCATTCCGCACCCTACATCATTTCTGCAGAAAATCAAATCGAATGGAACAGGTGTAGCGTTGTGGTTACGAGACAGCCACGAACGTCTGGGGACAAGTAAAACATGAGTGAATGGGAGACTGAACGGAAAGCCGCTGCCCTGTCCCTGTTTGATGAAGAATTAGATATTGGACAATCCACAGTGAAAATCATTGCTGGCCCCAGCAACGTGGAACCGTCATTGAAACAAAAACTGGCATTACATGAGAAACTTTCCAAGAGGGAGCTCAATAAGTGGTGGGAAGTTACATCGTTAACAAATTATATAGAGGTCGGCCGTGTGTCGAGAGATTGCGAATTTCAATTGTACCGACGTATGAGAACCCGAATCCAGATCTATTGACTGAATGGGCAGCGTATATGGCCAAAACATGTAAAGGCATGCTTGAAATTCTAATAAAGTACGCTCAAATCGATTTGGAAACTACCAGGAAGGAACTGAGTGCCCTGAGAACCGAATTGGAGAAGGTGAAAAACGATAAAACAGTAATCGAATTTACCAAAAATGTGCAAACCAGACTGAAAGAATATGAGGATGCGATAAAAGTGAAGAAGCAACGTAAATTCCTTTGTGATAAGAAGGACTACGCGGAGGGACGCATCCTAACCTATGCCAAACGGTTTGACTGGGCTCAAAAAGATCTGCAGTTCTCTTTGAGACAACGACAGGAGGAGCCATTATCAACTGGATCCAGCTCGGATCTGAGCTCAGATACAGAAGGACGTAATTCAGCTGACCCTTTAGGAGTGCGTCTACAAACATTCTTGCACGAATTCTAGCTACTCAAACACAAGAAAGAGCAAGGCACCCAAGACAAACCATCAACGAGGGGCCGAGGAAGAGGTCGAAAAAGAGGAAAAGAAACCAAAAAAGATTCCGAATGACCAAGAGGAGAGGGGGACGAACGAAGTCCTCGAAGAGGAATCCATCAGAAAGTATAGATGACAATTCCATCATCAATCTATCTTCCAGGATATTAACACCGGATGAAATAACTGTGCTAAAGTTGGGTCTAACCTTTTGTCCCTCAAGTAATATCTGTTACACCGATACTAGAATCGATCTCTTCCTGTATATCAGAAAGCTGAAACTGATGAAACACTACAAAATGACAATCGGGCACCAACAAATGCCCCCTTTTAGAAGCGGAGTGACTAGCTTTTCAGATCTCCAGATTGGGGACATTGAGCTACTATTAAGTATGCGTGACTTAGAAACAAGCAATGAACAACGACAAGATAGCGATCTAACCCTGGAACAAATGGGCATTTTAACTAATCAGGCAAGTCATAGTGGCCTGAAACCTAAGTCACGATATAATCCCAACGTACCATACGATAATATCGAGACATATGGATTAGCCGTGACACAGGAACTGATGAAAATCAGACAGAAGAACGTTAGGAGTGGATGGGATAATCTATCCAAGGAACAACAACAGGCCCTGAGAAACTTACAGAGTGATCCTAAAATTGTCATCAAGCCCTCCGAGAAGGAGGGCTATATTGTAATTATGAACAATGCCCAATATAGAACTGAGATATTGCGTCAATTAGGAGAGCACACCTGCTACGAAGAAATTGGATGGGAGGCTTACAGAGCAGGGATTAAAGAATATCATGGCTTTCTAAAAGAATGGCACGATGCAGGATTGCTTGATGACAACGAATACAGTTTCCTGAGGACCGAAAATCCACGAGTGCCTTGTATATATATCATACCAAAGATTCATAAGGACCCCACGAATCCACCAGGGAGACCAATAGTCTCCTCGAATGGGTGAGTATTGGAGAATACTTCTATCTTTTTGGACTTATTTTTGGCACCCTTTGTTGTTAATTTGAGATCATACTGTAAAGACAGCTCAGATTTTCTTAGACGCATACATGATATCAAGTGGGAATCCAGCTATCATATGATAGCTCTAGATGTATGCTCTTTGTACACATGCATTAATCAGAAGAAAGGTGTAGAGGCCTGTATGCAGTTTTTACAAAGCAGACATATCTCACTAAGGGACCATAACAAAATGCTGGAGAAAATGATGACATATTGTCTTGAACAGAATATTTTCCTATTTGAAAAAACCCTGTACTGTCAAAAATCGGGGACTGCGATGGGTACATGTTTTGCCCCCAGCCTAGCTAATTTGTTTCTAGGCTGGTGGGAAGAACAGGAAGTGTGGGCGGCAGTTAATGATAGCTATACTAAGCACATCCCAATCTGGATCAGGTACAGAGATGACCTGTTCCTGATTTGGGATGGGCCACCAGAGCTGGCTCTCGAATTCATCCAAAAACTAGGAATTAATGATCTTAATCTTAGTTTTACACATAAGATCAGTAATGATTATTGTGAATTTCTTGATGTATGTATACAGGTCATCGATAACAAACTCACCACTAAGTTATTCAGAAAAGAAACAGCCGGCAATACGATCTTGCACGCTTCCAGTAATCATCCCACACCACTAATCCGTAGTATACCTTACGGCGAGTTCCTATGAGCTCGTCGTAACTGTAGCACCCATGATAATTATGTCAAAGAACAAACACTGATGGAAGACAGGTTTAGGCAAAGGGGTTACAGCAACAAAGTGCTTGCGGAAGCTAAGAAAAAGATCATTGGCAAGACACAGAATGAGTTACTCTTTAAAAACAGCCCCAAAGAGGATAGGAAGAGCAACGATGTACCCAGAATGATCACCACCTATAGTAGTGGTTCGCATAGATTGTGGAAAGTCATGAAGGCACATTGAAACCTATTAGAGGCTGACCCAATTATTGGCAAATATCTGGGTCCGACACCGAAAGTGACCTATACAAAATCTAAGTCAATAAAGGATCGTTTGGTTCATAGTTACCAACAGGGAGAGGCCTCATGTAATTGGTTGAGCCCGGTCAAAGGATTCGTGACATGTAATTGTTGCAAGTCTTGCAGGAACAGTAGGAGTCGCAAGACATATGACACAGATCTAGGAACTGTTAAAACGATCACTAAATTTATCACCTGTACCAGTGATTTTGTCATTTATGTCTTGGAATGTCCTTGCGGCTACAAATACGTAGGTAGCACAAAACTGCAACTGATAATCCGCATTTTACAGCGTCTGCGGGCAATATCTAATAAAGATTTTAATTATCCCACAGCTAGACATTTTGCGGAGAAGCATGACAGTAACAACAAACTGTTACAATTCTATGGAATAGACAGAGTAATGCCACATCCAAGGGGTGGAGACAGGGAGAGATGTCTCCGCATACTGGAGTCGAGATATATCATTGACCTCAATACGAAATGCCCCAATGGGCTAAACAGTGGGGAAGAATTAGCCACCCACATAGGAGTGTAAGTCCTGGGACCTAGGGGCAAAGGCTACCTTTCAGCAAGATTTTAGCTCACTATCACTGATTTTAAGTAGGGAATGACTAACCAATCTGCACAATATGAAGGAAAACAGGCAGGTGTTATTGCATGCATCATATGCCTCTGTTTGAGAACCAGATGATATATGTTTTTCTGAATCTCGCAATTCAGGGATTTCCTCGTAATGTTCTCTTTCTCGTGCATATGGGCGCCTTGATACGCATTTCCTCTTTGTAGATATATTTCACCTTTAATTTTGTTTAATATTTCACATTTTCTCACATGATCACATAGTTTAATTATCACATATAAACTGCACCTTAGAGTGCGTTTTCCTGAATGGAACTTTACAATTTTATTGGGAACACGGGTACAGTGCCGATAATAAATCTGGCCATGTACATCGAATAAACTAGGGGGCAATATGGTTAATTCATTTGCCTAACGAGTGAAATCATGAATTGTGGTATCTAATTTGAAAAGGGTACAGTACCTAAGAGCGCATTCACACATAAAAAACATACGTACTATGTGCGAATACTGTGATTGTCATAGCAATTATTTACCAAGCAAGGTATCTGACATGAAAATGTACCTATAAGGTTATTGCTGTACGATGAGGTACCCACTTACAAAGGGATTTGATAATCCATCATTGTCAAAACATCACACGGTATTTATGGCAAATTGTGATTCATGGTAATCTAATGTGTAATTAGAGCCGATACTATATTGTCTAGGGCCTTTCATATTGGTTTGGTCTATCACGAATACGCTGCTCGCAAATATGCACGAATGTTCGGCCCCGTGATTGTTCACACAACTTTATTAAAAACGGGAACGCAAACATCACAAGTAAATAACTAACATGTCTTGCAACAATCGCTAGATTATGCAGTGATTTTATGTGCAAATAAGGTGCCAAAATTGTGTGTGTTTTACAGACACACTTTAGTAATTTTGATTAATGTATCCAGTATTACCGTCCCTGAATTGTTTAAATAACTTTATTTAAACGGGAACTAGGACACAAATAATTAAGATGCGATGTTGCCACAGCCAAGAATCAAATGGTTATATACGCACGATAAATGTTGCACAATTAGGCATATAGATTATGAATTACGGATACGTGTTGTTATTACAAACGAAGGACAGGCATTAGTTGTTACCAAAACATCGAGCAACTTATGTAGTGTTTTCTCACTTTCTATGAACTTGAAATTGCATTTCTATAGGAATTTGCACTAAAACAATACTCGAAAAAGGCTAACGCCGAAACGCGCCGTCTTGGTGCACAATAAAGGATTGTGCCGCTTTGTTATTTCTTCTGGAGCGCTGGAGAAGATCACATGGTGAAAATAGTAAGATGGCGGCTGACGCCGTAGCAGGCACCGACACCGCTGGAGGGTGAACTGCGGAAAGCAGCAACAGAGAGCAGATATATATATATATATAACCGGGGACAGCAAGGAAAGAAATTAGGAAGAGAAACACAAAAGAAAAGGAAGATACTATTACATGTTTTATGCACCAAGGTTAAGATAAATCGAACAATAAAATATATAAATTAAAATACAGCTGCTTAAGATAATCATTTAAAGTGGCTTGATTACTACTTCTAAATTAATACATGTGGTACAATTTCTTGAGCTATTATTGAGTATGGCATTAGCAGTGACTAAAATAAGTCTCTTATAATAACAAGTGAAACTGAAGATACATGAGCTCTATCAAGTCTATGATGTGTTATACTACCATGCTAATAAAAAAACACAAAAATGAAAAGGAAGATACTATTACATGTTTTATGCACCAAAGTTAAGATAAATTGAACAATAAAATATGTAAATTAAAATACAGCTGCTTAAGATAAACATTTAAATTGGCTTGATTACTACTTCTAAATTAATACAACATGTGGTACAGTTTCTTGAGCTATTATTGAGTAGGGCATTAGCAGTGACTGAAATAACTCTCTTATAATAACAAGCGTAACTGAAGATACATGAGCTCTATCAAGTCTATGTTGTGTTATACTACCATGCTGATAAAAAAACATTAGAGGCATACTTCCAATTCTTAGTAAGCTGTTGGAAAGCAATTTCCATTAATAGATCGGTCTAACAAGTATCAAAATAGCAAGGGTTCCAATCTTCTGCGTCCCTAAAGTATTTTTGTAATATCAAAAGGAATATAGGTGTTATGAATAGAGGTTATTTGATTCTAAATCTGCCTCCAAAATATTAGAACCATTGGACATGTGAAAAGCATGTGTTTAAGATCAGCAGCTTTGTGTTTATTTTAATGCATAGAATAATAGACCAAGAATTCAGATCTTTATCCCATGCCAATTTAACTCATATCTGGTAGCACTGAGTAAATATTTGAAATTGCATTACATAATATTTTGTACACTCTCGTACAGTATTTTGGCAAAACAAAGTTGTTTTACATTTCTATAAAACAGAGTATTGATCTGTTGTGAAATAGTTGGGACAACCACATAATACCTTTATTTCTACATGAATTCCAATGTAGGTCTATTGTTTAGTTTAACATCTTTATTATGCCATGTATTTGAAATAAGTAAGTCTAACTTTCTCTCAATGTCTAGTCCAAGAATCTACTGTAACAATCTACAAAAGTTTGTAATAATAGGCAAAGTTATAGAATGTGGTCTCTGGGAAAAAGACAAAAACTCTTTTAAAGGAGAGTGGATTAATAAGCCTTTTTTTAAGATTTACCCAAATAGGGCAAATGGAATTATTTTCATCTCATAATTAATATGAGGACTGTTTAAGTACAAAAGCATTGTGATAAAATTAAAAATCTGGAAAATTCACCCCCCCTTCTAATTTACTTAATTGTAATCGCGAAATCAAAATCCCAGATTTTTTCTTATCCCACAGAAAGGTAATTATTAATTAATCTTTTTCTGTTAAAGAAGGGGGATGAAATATTGATGGCCAACATAAATAACATGAATGGGGGAGAACATGGCAGCCAGCTAGCGACTGGTCGCGGAGGCTCCGGGAGACGGGAGCACTGTTGACGGCGTCGTAGCCCTTTTCATCTGGAGAGACATGCATTAAAGGGCGCTTTTTTTTTTTTAAACTGGGCCTGTTATATTAAAAAAGCAGGTAAAGTTTTTACTTACCGGCTGTCGATCTGGGCTATTGTCGGTTGATATGGCGTGGAGGAGGATTCACCACCGCGTATCGCACCTTACGCTGTCTGTGATCACGGCGGTACCAAGTTGGAAGCGGCAGCAGCAGCAGAGACGGCAGAAATGGCAGGGAAACAGCCTGGCAAGGACCCTCGGGATCCGTGGTGGTCCTGTGCTGCCCTGGAATTGAGCAGGAGGCGGAGAGCGGTTGCACGCATTCCCATCCCATGGGGGAGGCAGAGGCAGCACTGGTGTGCAGAGTGCGAGCGAGTCAGTGTCAGTTTCACAAGACACGGAGAGCACACCAGTGGACACAGGTAGGGGGGAGAGTTTATAAAGGTGGAAAGAAATTGAATCTTGTGGAGGCACCATTATTGGAGGGTGTGAAAGGGGAGGCAGCAGTACACATCACACAGAGGGGTAGATATTCATTAAGAAGTGCAGTGGCAGGGTGTGTCTCAGGGTCTGTTTTAGGGTCTGCATTAACCAGCAATATAACTGCACAAGACACTTCAAAAGTGGTTGAAACCCCTAATTTACGGCTAGATTTTACTGGAACAAGAACTGAAGAGAGGGGTGCCCTTAAAAAGGGGAAAATAAGGAAATCAAGAGCATCGCCGCAACAGCACAAAGTAAGAGTAACCCCTTCATTGAGAACCTTTTTTAAGGTAATGCCAAAGACTTTGATATTGGAACACCCAAACACCCCTACATTAAATAATTCCGTGTGTACCCTAGGAGGTAGGATGGAGACAATAATCAGCCCTAATAGGTACCAAGTCCTGGCTGATGACCTACAATCAGTGGACAATCCCACCCTGGGCAAGGATATGGGCAAGGATATGGTTACAGCTGCGCAGAGTGAGGTGCCAAAAATTCCGCACCCAGGGGATACAGTCCAGTGTCAGAGCCAGGCAGTATCGGCGGATTTGAAGATGGGAACTTCTAGCCAAGCAGCACCACAGTCAGTTTCAGATCTGATTCAGGTATTGACGTCTGAGGTCAGAAGTAGGTTTGAGATTTCCGAAGCTAATCAGGGTGAGATTAGGCTAGCATGTGAGAAAATGGAGAACAAATTGGATGCTCTTGCTGCCAGAACCGTAACTCTCGAGACAGCAGTGAAGACTCTAGAATCTCAAACTGAGGAAAACAAGAAAGAGATCACCCTGTTAAAGGAAAGTGGTGCGGGTGTTAAGGAAAAGCTTGAATCCCTTGAAAATGCCCAGAGAAGGAATAACCTCCGTTTGCTGAAAGTTCCAGAGGCGCAGAGGGGGAAAATCTAAAAGAATATGTAGTAAGGCTGATTAGAACGGCGACTCAAGTTGATTGTACAGAGCAAGATCTCATGGCAGATATTCAGAGGGTCCATAGGGACCCATTTAGGTTAATCCCCAATAAGATCAAACCCAGGAAAATCTTAATCCATTTTCACACATATAGTATAAAAGAAGACATTCTGGCTAGAGCCCTAAAAATGAAATCATTAATGGCAGGTGGAATCAGTTTTGAAATAAGATCAGACATATCATCTATCACTGCAAACAGGCAATGGGAGCTGGGGAAGTTATTGGAGCCCTTCAAGAAGTCAGGTTCCACCGCACAGTTAAAATGTAATGCATAGTAATAAAATGCATATTTTTCGGCGGGTGGAGGACGCAGAGAATTTTTTACAATCTATCTCAGAGGGGAGGGTAAGTTAGAGAAATTGGGAAGTAGATTTCCCCTCCTCTACCCCGGTAGACAACCTGTCATTGAAATAGCCTTAGGCTAAGTGAAGTAATGTAAATGGGTGAAAAAGGCTGCGAAGAGTAGTAAAGTTGTGATAAGGTATATCGCATTCTTCCGACTCCAGGAGGGGCCCCATAGGCCTAGGTTGAGGCCATGGAGGTAGGGAAAGCAGGGTTCTCCAGGGTGGGTGTCATGAGAGGGATTGGGTGGGGTAAGGGTTTGGGTCACTGGGTGGGGAGCAGTGGGAAAAAATATGTCCTGTTCGCCTTAGTATAGTTTCTGGTGCTTTGAAGGCCATGAAGGCAGTGAAAACTCGGCCTATTCGATGAGTGAAAAGAGTGCCCAATTGAAGGTTCTCTCTTGGAACGTAAATGGGCTGAGAGTTAAATATAGGAGGGAGAAGATCTTACAATACCTAAAAGACACCCCGGCACAGATCTTAATATTGCAGGAGACGCACTTAACAGATATAGAAATGAGAGGTCTTTTCAAGTCTAGACGTTAGATTCAGAACCTTGTTTGTACTACCCAACAATCAACTATTAAGGAGTGGCAATTTTGATTAAAAGGTGTATGCATATTGTTGTAGAAGAGAGTAAAGTAGACAGAGCAGGTAGATGGGTCATAGTGAAAATTAGGTATTTCCATCATAAGCTCACATTGGTTGGATACTACGGACCTAACATAGACAATCCTAGTCCCCTTACGGGATTGCTCACAGAGTTATTAAGTTTTTCTGATCCTATAATTTTAGTAGGAGATTTTAATGTTGTTCTGGACCCAAAATTGGACCGCTCATCTAGTAGGAGAGCAATCCTGAACAACAAAATTCGATCTTTATTAAATTCCAATATGAGACAGTTAGGTTGGGTAGACATCTGGAGGGACAAAATGGGCACAAAAAGAGGCTTCACTCTTTATAACAAAAAGTACGGTCACCAATCAAGGTTAGATTTCTTTCTGATAGATCAAAATCTGATAAGATGGGTGAAGGAAGTGAAACACCTAGGTGCACATTTATCAGATCACTCTGCTATAACTTTAGCTTTGGATCTACCAGTTAAACGACCCCAGAGGAGGTGAACAATGGTTCGTGTCATATTATTGGAGGAATCCGTGATTGAAAAATTGAGTGTTGAGACTCTGGAATTTTTTACTAATAATCTTGATAGTGCCCCATTGGGGATTGTGTGGGATGCTTATAAAGCTTTTATAAGGGGGTATATAACATCTTTACATACAGATATCTAGACAGAAGATCCATAGAGAGGAAGTAGGGGTAATAGAATGGAATATCCAGCAGCTGGAACAGCAGTTACTAGTGGTAGAGTCGGAAGAGGAAGTAGGAAGTATACAAGCATCTCTCCAGACTCACAGATTGGAATTAGTCGGGGTGATCGAAGAGAGGTTAAGGAAAAGGTGGCAAGTAAGCAAACTTGCGCACTTTGAATATGGGGAAGGGTGCGGAAAACTTTTGGCCTGGAAGACTAATAATTACCTGGCAAAAGGATTCATAAAAGAGCTTATAAATGAGGCATTAGGTAACAACTTTACAACCAGTGAAGAGATTGAAAAGGCCTTTCATGATTATTTTGAAAAAGTATATCAAGAGAATCTACAAGTAACGGAAAAGGATATCGAGGCTTGGTTGGGTCAGGTTGTTCCGGCTAAAATCGAGAATAGAGAGACTGGTAACCTTAATAGCCCTATTGTAGAGAATGAAATTAGGGAAGCTATAATGGTGGGGAAATCTGGAAAAGCGGCTGGGCCAGATGGTATACCGGCTGAATTTTATAAATATTTGAGTGAGGTTCTCATTCCAATTATGGAGAAACTATTATCACATATCTTTGAGAAAGGTAGGGACATGCCAGTATCCTGGAATGAAGCTACAGTTACACTGATCTTAAAGTCTGCAAAGCCATCTAACTCTTGCGATTCATACAGGCCCATCTCTCTGCTTAATTGCGATTACAAAATCTTCGCCAAGATCTTAGCAGAGAGGTTGAATGGGTTGGTGGGGAGCCTCCTGCATGAGGATCAAAAGGGCTTTGTTTGAGGAAGAGGGATCCAGGAACTGACCTACAATCTAATTGGAGCGCTAGATTTAGCCACATTTTATAAAACTCCCCTGGCCATTATCACTTTAGAAGCCACTAAAGCGTTTGACAGGGTAAATTGGTCATATTTGCAGAAAATATGAAGGCTGTGCAATTTAGGGGACAACTTTTATAGGACTGCGAGTCTGATGAATCAAAAGCCCACATTCAGGGTACTGGTGAATGGGAATCTATCTGCCTCTTTTAAATCCAGAGGGGAAACAGACAGGGGTGCCCTTTATCTCCCTTACTTTTTAACTTATACATAGAGCCCCTGGCTGTAAAAATCAGGCAGGAGGGCAGAATCCTCCCCTTTAAATGCCACACTTGGGAAAAGAAGGTGGCTTTATATGCAGATGATTTGATGGTTTATACCTCAGATCTGCCTTCGGCGGTCCCAATATTATATAAATTGGCTTTTCAATTTGGTCATATTTCAGGTTATGAAGTAAATGCAACAAAAACAGAGTCTATGGCCTGGAATATGATCACGCAACAAGGGAACATTAAAACAGAGATAAGATATCTGGGTGTTATGGTCGCACAGGATATTGAGAGAATTTCAGAAATTAACTTTAAAAAAGTCAGCAAGGAGATTAGTAAGTCACTGGTAAGTTGGGCTCATTTACCACTGACCATAATTGGAAGGGTTAATTTGATAAAAATGATGATTTTCCCCAAACTCATTTTTTTATTTCAAAATATTCCCTTGGTGTTCAGTGAAATCTGGCTTAAGAAATTGCAGTCTAAGATAAGTAGTTTTATCCGGGCCTCCAAAGGCACACATATTTCGTGGAAAAAACTTCGCAGGAAGAAACTTAAGGGAGGACTATGCCTGCCAGACTTGATTTACTATGCATGGGTCTGTCTATTGAGGAACGGGAAAATGTTGTTGAACGAACCAGATGGTTCAGATATTGGGAGAATGTTCAAGGTGATACTTTTGGATGTTAAAGGGGGGGGAGCAAGGTTTCATCCATAAATTTGGAGATTTAAGATACTTCAAAAAGGTCCATTTAAAGATCTTGTGCGGATTAGCTAACACGAGGTACAAAGTTCGAAAGGAGCTAAAAATTAATTATTATAGTGCCCTAGCTCCAATTTGGGATGCTCCTGGCTCTCCGGAATGGACTAAGGACTCTCTGGCGGTTGCTCTGAGGAAAGCAGGAATATCATGTTGGAAGCAGCTAGTTGATGACAGTGCTTTACTATCTTTTGAAAGTTTGACAGACATAACCGACAATTAATTATCCAGGTTCAAATATTTGCAAATAAGTTGGCACCAAGCAGCCGGGCCAGGTGTTGGCACCTCGAATGAGTGGGAATCTGCGCTAACAAAGAAAGTGGCAAAAAAAAAAGAGGTGGCGAACCTATACTGGCTCCTGATTGATCTTTCAGAGGGAGATTTTAAACTACCGACGGAGCTGTGGGAGAAGAGCTTGCCGGGGATCCATCTAGAAGACTTATGGCAAGTATCTTGCGACATTTTGTATTCTACGGTGCAGGCTGCAAATCTAAGGAGAAACCACATTTTTTGTCTCCATAGGGTTTATTGGACACCCTTAAGACTTTCCAAATTTGGAAAGGGAGCCACTCCGAAATGCCCCAAATGCTCTCAAGAAAAGGTAGATGATACCCATATGTTCGTGTACTGTCCAACATTGCAACATTTCTGGGCTGATGTAAGTTATGGTATTTCTACAATGCTTGAGAGGCAACTACGGGTAAGCCCAGAGTTGTTTTTTTGGGGGTGTTCCGGTATGGCATGAATCTATATCTATTGACAACAAAAAGCTGATGTTTTATTTAATTTTACTGGCCCGAAGAGAAATATGTAAAATTGGATAAAAAATGCCCCCCAACAGTAAAAGACTGGGTTAACACTGTGAAATATGTAATTAATTTGGACAAGGCATCACCAAAAAAGAAGAGAGATTTTTGGTTACCATGTGTAAGTTGGTTGGAATCTGTGGTCCTATGATTATGCCTCTACACTAAGATACTTCACGGCTCCAGTTACCGGCTGGTCAGTTCCAAGGGAGAGTCGAATCTAAGGAGAGGTTCTGTGTAAAGTGCAATACCTTTGGAAGAGAGTTCTGTGGTTGGTGCCGATTAAGTAGGGGGGCCACAGAGCTTCAACTATCTCTGTTTATTACCAAAAGCGAATGAGGACTTAAACAAAATAAAAAAATAAAAAATAAATAACATGAATAAAATTAGTGGAACTAAAATCATATTTATGGAATCTAAAAAACCCATCCAAGACATAAATGATAGATTTGATTTAGAAGTTAAGGGGCCGATTCCGATTCGGGCCGGAAGCGCACCTAACAGTATTCGTCCGGAAAAACTACCAGCCGAACGCGTGTTTCCCAACCGACTCGAACACTCTACCGAACGAACAAGTACGAAGCGCATAACAGCCCAGATTCCGAGCGAGCCGAACTTACCCAATCCAGCTCCTATTCTCCGCCCGAGCCGGATCCGTAAACGCCGAATCGAGTCGCACGGAACCAAATACACAGCACCTTCCGGCCGGACTAGTACGATGCGTCTTCCGCACGCGCCGAACCCGTTGCTACGTCCGGCACGTTTCAGCATCCGGGAGAGCCGCACATAAGCTCCGTTTCGCGTCACTAAACGATCCACGGCTACGAGACGAACAAGCCAGCGACGAGTACAAGTCGAAGACACGCGAAACCCGAACGAGACGAACCAACCATGAATCCCATCGCGCAGGTCCTACCAAAACTCTACATCTATTACCGGGACCGATTCGGACGCGTACGGCGCAGACGGTAAGTCAAACACCAACAATACAAACTAACTACACGTACCTAAAATATGTCACACACACATAGGGATGCACAAATGACGTACACTAGCAACTGCACAATCATAGGGGTGGGATGGGCATCACCAATGCCATACACACCCATAGGGGCCTGGATTCCTGCCACCACCACCACCCCCCCTACTCAGGGGTGCTGGATGCCCATCACTACTACCACCCCTACTCAGGGGGGGGCTGGATGCCTATCACTACCACCACCCCTACTCATGGGGGGCTGGATGCCTATCACTACTACCACCCCTACTCATGGGGGCTGGATGCCTATCACCACTACCACCCCTACTCAGGGGGGATGGATGCCTATCACTACCACCCCCTACTCATGGGGGGCTGGATGCCCATCACTACCACCACCCCTACTCAGGGGTGCTGGATGCCCATCACTACTACCACCCCTACTCAGGGGGGCTGGATGCCTATCACTACCACCCCCTACTCATGGGGGGCTGGATGCCTATCACTACCACCACCCCTACTCAGGGGTGCTGGATGCCCATCACTACTACCACCCCTACTCAGGGGTGCTGGATGCCCATCACTACTACCACCCCTACTCAGGGGGGGACTGGATGCCTATCACTACCACCCCCCCTACTCATGGGGGGCTGGAGGCCTATCACTACCACCACCCCTACTCAGGGGTGCTGGATGCCCATCACTACTACCACCCCTACTCAGGGGGGCTGGATGCCTATCACTACCACCCCCTACTCATGGGGGCTGGATGCCTATCACTACCACCCCCCTACTCATGGGGGGCTGGATGGCTGCCACTACTACCATCCCCACCCATAGGGGGCTGGATGGCTGCCACTACTACCATCCCCACCCATAGGGGGCTGGATGCCTATCACTACCACCACCCCTACTCAGGGGTGCTGGATGCCCATCACTACTACCACCCCTACTCAGGGGGGCTGGATGCCTATCACTACCACCCCCTACTCATGGGGGCTGGATGCCTATTACTACCACCACCCCTACTCAGGGGTGCTGGATGCCCATCACTACTACCACCCCTACTCAGGGGGGCTGGATGCCTATCACTACCACCCCCTACTCATGGGGGGCTGGATGCCTATCACTACCACCACCCCTACTCAGGGGTGCTGGATGCCCATCACTACTACCACCCCTACTCAGGGGGGCTGGATGCCTATCACTACCACCCCCTACTCATGGGGGGCTGGATGCCTATCACTACTACCACCCCTACTCATGGGGGGCTGGATGCCTATCACCACTACCACCCCTACTCAGGGGGGGGCTGGATGCCTATCACTACCACCCCCCCTACTCATGGGGGGCTGGATGCCCATCACTACCACCACCCCTACTCATGGGGGGCTGGATGGCTGCCACTACTACCATCCCCACCCATAGGGGGCTGGATGGCTGCCACTACTACCAGCCCCACCCATAGGGGGCTGGATGCCTATCACTACCACCACCCCTACTCAGGGGTGCTGGATGCCCATCACTACTACCACCCCTACTCAGGGGGCTGGATGCCTATCACTACCACCCCCTACTCATGGGGGGCTGGATGCCTATCACTACTACCACCCCTACTCAGGGGGGCTGGATGCCTATCACTACCACCCCCTACTCATGGGGGGCTGGATGGCTGCCACTACTACCATCCCCACCCATAGGGGGCTGGATGGCTGCCACTACTACCATCCCCACCCATGGGGGCTGGATGCCTATCACTACTACCACCCCTACTCAGGGGGGCTGGATGCCTATCACTACCACCCCCTACTCATGGGGGCTGGATGCCTATCACTACTACCACCCCTACTCAGGGGGGGGCTGGATGCCTATCACTACCACCCCCCCTACTCATGGGGGGCTGGATGGCTGCCACTACTACCATCCCATCAACATCATCTCCTACGCCAACGACACCCAGCTGATCCTCTCCCTCACCAAAGACCCTCACACTGCCAAAGCCCACCTCCACGAAGGAATGAAGGCCGTCGCCGAATGGATGAGGACCAGCCGCCTGAAGCTGAACTCGGACAAGACGGAGGTCCTCATCCTTGGTTCCAACCCTTCAGCCTGGGACGACTCCTGGTGGCCAACATCACTGGGAACAGCCCCGCCACCCACCGACCACGTACGCAACCTAGGGGTCATCCTCGACCCCACCCTCTCCATGACTAAGCAGGTCAACGCCGTTTCCTCATCCTGCTTCAACATCCTCCGAATGCTCCGCAGGATCTTCAAGTGGATCCCCACCGAAACAAGAAAAACAGTCACCCAGGCCCTCGTCACCAGCAGGCTGGACTACGGAAACGCCCTCTACGCAGGAACGACGGCTAAGCTCCTGAGACGGCTGCAACGCATCCAGAACGCCTCTGCACGTCTTATCCTCGACATCCCCCTACGCAGCCACATCACACCCCACCTGAGAGACCTGCACTGGCTCCCTGTCAACAAGAGGATAACCTTCAAGCTCCTCACCCACGCACACAAAGCACTCCACAACTCTGGACCAGCCTACCTCAACAGACGACTCAGCTTCTACACCCCCACCCGCCAGCTCCGCTCGACCAGCCTCGCCCTCGCCACAGTCCCCCGCATCCGGAAAACGACCGCCGGCGGCAGATCCTTCTCCCACCTCGCCGCCAAGACCTGGAACACCCTCCCCACCAACCTCCGACAGACCCAAGACCTACTGGCCTTCAGAAGACTCCTCAAGACCTGGCTCTTCGATCAGTAGCAGCACCACCCCCCTCTTCCCCCAGCGCCTTGAGACCCTCGCGGGTATGTAGTGCGCTTTATAAGTGACATGATTGATTGATTGATTGATCCCCACCCATAGGGGGCTGGATGGCTGCCACTACTACCATCCCCAACCATGGGGGGCTGGATGCCTATCACTACCACCCCCCCTACTCATGGGGGGCTGGAAGCCTATCACTACCACCCTCCCTACTCATGGGGGGCTGGTTGCCTATCACTACCACCAACCCTACTCATAGGACGGGTAATGCATGACACAACCAGCATACTCCCACATAAGGAATAACAGAAAATTACATCCACCCAAACAACATGACAAGCGTGTGTAATACATGTCAAATGCCTACAACACTAAACATGACAATGAACATACAATGTGACCCACTAACACATGTGTCACACATAAAAGTGTGTGGCCTCCACAATACAAGCCGACCATGGCCACTGTGGCAATGGGGCCTAAAGGCCCATCACCACAGTCACCAAAAGGTAAGTGTGGGGTCCAAGGCTGATGGACCTTTTGGTCAGTGTGGCAATGGGGCCTAAAGCCCCATCACCACAGTCACCAAAAGGTAAGTGTGGGGTCCAAGGCTGATGGACCCTTTGATCAGTGTGGCAATGGTGCCTAAAGCCCCATCACCACGGTGATCATAAGGTAAGTGTAGGCATGGTAAAAGCTGCCAAAGACAAACTGAATGGATGAATCCTGGTCACACAACAACCAAAACATCTGTGGTATAGTACTGCTTGTGTCCCATTGCAACATATATTGGGGGAGGCTAACAGTGCAGTGTCACAGAAACATCGCTTTATGTCCATGTGCATACAAACATCACACATGGGGGACCACATTGCCAACAATCAGCCGATTCCACAATGACAGAAGTGACCATCATGATGCTGACCCACATATCTGCACCTATGGACACACAAATGTACATAATCTGTGGAGACTGTGGATGTCAGGTGAGCAAATACCATACCATGGTAGCAATGGGACATACAAACCATGATCATTGTGCTGACTGATGACCCAGAAGTACCAGGGAGAGCAGGGGAAAATCACCAAACCACATACAGCCAATGGCACATTACAGAAATGCCAATGCAGTGATGCAAATGCACTGACACAAACAGGCAGACTCACACATCCTATCAAAGACAACAGGTGATGGGGGTGTGTGCCAGTGTCCCCAGGCAACCACACAACACATGAGGAGGCCTGAATCCCAATTACACAGATGTGTATACAGTGCCACACACAAGTAACTCATGGATTGGATTCCCCTATGTGGGAAACTGGCATTGTCAGATGAGAGGGAGCCCAAATTACACATGTCACACAAGCTTGTAGGAACAGCAACTAACACAGCAAGAGACACACCCACCACAGCACTACCCCCAGGGACCCCACATTGTGCAGACACTAGCCTGCATGACAATTCCACTGTGATGACAAAGGTAGATGTTGATCACACTGTGAACCACAGCCATGTGTCCTCAGCTACAAACTACCATCACACCTACACAAGCTCCAATCAATCAGCACGGCCTGCCAGCCAAGGACAATATGGAGGTAGTGGTCTAGCCGTGCAACAACTCACATTTGCACACTCAACACCACACACCCTCATCTGCAACAATGTGCAGCAGTGAAGCTCACATGGACTGGTGACATTGCACATGCACCCATGACAATCCCAGGGGTGGTGGGGGGAACTAAGGTGCAGAAACCCATCACACATGCCCACTCAACATGACTCGTCTATGCATGACACACTGCACAGTACGCCGTACATGCGCATGATGTGAAATCCACCACAAACAATGGGATCCTGGCCATAGTCACACACCAACGAAGAAGCCAAGGTGAGACACAAAGAACACACGTACACAACTTCCGACATTGCAGCTCTGACCCTGAGGAGTGGCAGCAGTCACACACACAACGCGTCACAATCACTGAAAGCTAACACAAACTCAAAATCACATTACTTGTGTAAACAACAAGTGCCAAGGGGAATCCTGAATGTGTCCCATCTGCGTTTGCCCACATCCCCAGCCCTGACAACAAAGACAACCTGGGATGACAACCTCATGAACATCAGTTTGCCATGCAACCACATCACGGAGAAACCAGGTCCAAGATGCTGGATGAACACATACCAACTCTGCAACCATCAGAAACAGGAACATCCCTAGGGACACAGCCTGTGTAGGAAAAGGGAAGGGAACATGCACAGACATGCTCACACAACACACAACACGGGCACACGCAATGTCACCAGATTACACACAGCCATGAGGGCACTCCACTCCTGTGGAAGCTCCGCTGTGCCAAACCTTGTCTGTGCACGACTCAAACATATCAGCAGGACACTCCGTCAGTGAGTCAACAACTACAACACACAGAAGCCTCTGCTCACATCAGCCTGGGTACGGGAGTGTCACGTCAGTCATCTGCATACACCCAAAACACGTGGCAATCCAGTTGTACTGTATACACAGATGAGTCCTCCAAAAATGATGTGCAAAACTGCATGTCCAGTGGAGACGGGCACACAGTCAGGGTACTAGGAACATTGGACAGTGGTAAGCCCAACAGATGTGCAACAGTGTAGGACAAAGATGGTAATATACAAATGCTAAACATACATCCCTATGTCAAATGCTGAACATTACACCCTCAGACTGCAGCAAGGGATGCTATAGATCCAGACTAGATTAGGACACATATCCCATGGGCCACATGGAGCCCATCACAGCAAAACTTCATTTACCTGATCTGAACACAATTACAACAGCAAATGCATGATACTACACATCTACATCATGTACCACCAAAGATTAACCACAAGTAAACAAAAAGAGGCTTTTTTCAGCAAGTGTGCAACTCAAATCAAAAGTCCAAAATTAACAACGGCCAATGTCCAGTCCAAATACACAGTCCCAACAGGGTGATGTGTGACTACTTGTCACAACTTGCTTGCCTGCACAGGTACCAACAGGGGACATCCCCTTGGAGGGGCATACGAGGGGCAGGCCAGGCACCGCAGGGACAGGATCAGGGGATGCCAGAAGGAGGCAGGGAAGGTGAGGTGGGTGCAGGAGTGTCACCGGCAACTGCAGTGGAGGTGTCTGACTCAGGGGGGCCGGCACCAATGCAGGGCTCAAGTCCGATGGTGTTGGTGCTGCAACCACTGCAGTGGGCTGGGCAGATGGAGTGGGCTGGGTCCCCAATGCAGTGCCCGAGTCAGATGGGGTTGTTGTGGACTCCACCGCAGTGCATGACTCCAAGGGAGTGGAAGGGGGGCAGAAGAGCTGGGCAGGACAGAGGGGGGACACGGTCTCCACACCAGTGGCACATACAGGCAGAGCATCTGGTTTGGGGGTGGAAGAGCAAGTGGCAGGGGGAGGGCCTGAGCACTTTGGGGATGCGGTATCGGTGTGTGGGGGAACCTGGGGCAGGGTGTGGCGGTGGAACCTGTGGAGTGGTGGCCCGGGGGATGGAGGTGAGAGACTGGGTGGGTGACTTGCAGGGCGGTGGCGGGGTCTTGCTCTTCCGGGTCTGGGGGGACTTGCGGGTGGGGGGCTCACTCTGCCTGCGCCTGGGGGAGGGTGTCCGGGGCGAGGGGCACTCTCCTCTCTGTGTGTGTAATTCCTCTTCCCCCGGTATGCTGGATCAGCGGTATTGGAGGGGAAGAGGCCGAGATCAGAGAGGAAGAGCTGCTGTGTATGTGGGGTTGCAGGTGAGGCAAGGGAAGGGGTCTTGGAGGGAGAGGATCTTGAGGATTGCGGAGTGACTGTGGTTGCCTGTGTGTGTGTCAGTTCCCCATCCCCTGTGTGTGTGGAATCAGTCCCCTGAGGATGCTTGTGTGCACGTCTTGCCTTGGTTTTGGTTGGGTGTGTGCTGCTCGTGTCTGTGTGTTGGTGTGATTGTGCAGGTGGGCATGTGCTTTGGACAGGTAGGGTGGTAGGAAGTGTGGATGGGGCAGAGGTGGGAGGTGGGAGGGGTGAGGGACTGTTGGAGGAGGGACACTGCTGCCGTCAGGGAGGAGTCCATGGACCTATTGCTCCTCTGTAGGGCAGACATACCCGTTGAGATGCCCTCCATGAACGACACCAGCTGTGTCAACAGTGTGGTGTGTGCATGGAGGACAGTCAGCATTGCTGTCTGCCCTACATGGAGCTGCCGAAGGAGGTACACAGACTCCTCACTCAGGGCAGCAGGGGACACAGGGGCAGGGGTGCGGTGCCTGGCTTGAAGGAGACACGCTCCCGAGCACGGGAACCTCCACGGACCTCAGGAATGGGAGCCAATGGGAGGGCGGTGGTGGTGGTGGCGGGATCAGACAGAGTAGCTGGGGTGTGGTGGCTGCTGACACCCGCCTCCACAAGGGAGTCATCCTCTGAGCTGCTGTGGTCCTCAGCTGAGGTGGATGGTGCTGAGGACTCCTCGGTGTGGCTCCCCTCGCCCTCCGTGCCACTGGGTCCCTCTGACCACTCGTCGGACGCTGACCCAGTCTGGCTCCGCTGCTCCTCCTGGTCCGTGGAGCTGTCCCCTCCTGTGGCTGTGGATGTATCTGCAAACAATTAGGGAAACAGACAAACATCAGTCACCTGCACTGACCGCACACACCACAGTAAGTACAGCACATCACAGAGCAAGCCCTGGCATCACTGGTAGAACATTGCCAAAAGTCATCACACAGATTAGGAGAAGCCAATTGTCAGTCTGATGGTCAGCCATGGAACAGACACCCCTCCTGCCCTTGCACCCATCTGTCTGGTGCCCGTCTGATGGTAAGACCCCAGTGTGGACACATGCACCACCTACACAGTAGTTGGACATTGCTGAGAACACGTTGAAGTATGTGAACATGCCCACCTCACATCACTTGCCACTGAGTCAGTGCAGGTGTCTGGATAAATGGACGGCCTGAGCCTAAACAGAAATGCATGTGATGCATACCAGCACCAGACCCCATGAAGCACCCATGTCCGGATAGTCAATGCCACAATGGGGTGCCTGTTGCACATGTCACCACCCTGCAGGATCACCCTTAGGAAGTTTAATGCCATGACACAGGCATGCCTGCAAAGTCATACATCACTGTCTCAAGTCACATGGCCATGTTAGCCAGCAAACAACAGTCTGCACTGTGTCACTATCCTAGGACATGGGGAAGGCAAGTAATGTAACTGACAAGTGCACATGTTCATCCCCCACTAACCACATCCTCTGAACCAGTATTTGTACACTGCACACCATTTGGACAAATGGGAGACATGAAACACTACTCCCTGAACCAGAGCACCTCACAGTGTGCTGTGAATGATGAACAGCTGCCTGAAAGTCACAGTCTCATACACCTGTCTGCACAGTCAAGTGATCAAACACCTATGAGTCACAGAAGTCTTGTCTCACATGGTCCAATAGCAGATGGCATGCTGACCCCTAACCGAAGGACATCACAGGAGTCACGACAACGTAGTAACAGCACAACAACACAGAGGCAGACACCTGAGGCAACATTTCACTGAGCACAGCATGTCAGATGATACACGGGAGTGGGAGTACAGAGTGTATTGTATGCCCTAGTATGTAGTAGGCATGACTGTCCGGCTCCACCTGCAAGAGGGATGAGCCCTGGTCAGTGGGCAGGTGGCTAAGCATGTGTGACACACTTGACATACATCCTCCTGAGGCCCAGACAATTTACCCACCCGCAGAATGGGGGTGTGGCAAATACCCCAGGGACATGTGGTGAATTAGATGTGCAAGTGGATCACATATCAAAGTTACACCCAGACTACATAGCACAACTCAGGCATTGTGTGAGCAACTGACCCACCCATGAAGGCAAACACAATGTCACAGGAACAAAATATGTCACCACCTTGAGCAAAGCAAAATGCTAGGACCCTGTACCCAAGTGACACAATTATCCTGAGTGTAAGGAGCACACTGGCACATCAGATGGGTAGTGGCCAGGTTACAATAGAGGGACATGGGTACTGGACAACAAGACTGATGTACTGGGGAAGTTTAACCAGGCCAGAGGAGGGCACATAGCATGTTAGACAGAGTTCACAGTGCAGTCTTAGACTCACCCCCTCCTTGCTGCTGTCTGCCCTTCAGCTGCCCATCCAGCTCCGGGAACACCACCGGCAGGATCTGGAGCATGTGGGGGTCAGGGTCCGGTGTCCGCCCCTCCTGCGAGGAGGCGACAGCTTCAGCTGGACCCTTGCGATCCTCCGGGTCCAGCCACAAAGGTCCTGCCACCTCTTCTGGCAGTTGCGGATCCGGCGCTTGTAGACCCCCACGGATCGGACTGCCCGGACGATGTCCAGCCAGATGTTCTGCTTCCGATGGGCATCAACCTGTGAGGATGAGAAAGTGAAAAGGCAATTACTACACATGCAACATATCCGTGCATCACACAGTTGGAAATACATGTCTCAATCACAGGGGCATATGATGTACACAGGCAGTGCAACGAGGGCTATGGACAGTTTGCCAGCAGTTACTACATGGTATCATTGCATGGGTAGTGAACCTTGTTTGAATGCACTGTCACTCCACTGTACCTGTTCAGTGCAAGTGACTACACACTTTGGGGGGTGCAAACTACTCAGTGGGCATGCTAGCCAGTGGTGTGCACACTGTAAATCCTGCTAGTCAGGCAACATGCACAATTAGTGAGGCAGTGGATAGCACACTCACCTGCTCCCCTGGTGTCCCATACAGCTTGCTGTACTGTGGAAGGAGGCTGTCCAGCAGGGCCTGGTTCTCCTCATGGGTGAAGGCTGGGGCTCTCTCCACAGTACGTGCCATTGCAGCAGCCAGAGGATGCAGAGACAGCAGCAGTGTAGTGGCAGATGTCGTCCAGGAGCATGTAGTGCAGGCAAGTGAGCTCTCAGGGGAACAGCCAGCATCATATGTGTGCTGCAGAGGCAGATACTGTCCCATGTGTCCAAAGTGATAGGTCCAAGTCGGTAGCATCTTCTGAATCTGGCCAATCCATGGACTAGCAGCTCCAATACACGCCCACAGCATCCTTCAAATATTCAACTTCATGACACCCATGAATTTGCAACATTGTTGTGGCTGGCCAACTGAATTCACTGCATCAGACTCGTTGTAAATTCAAAAACCGCATCCGTTGCCATGCCAGGCCCCAGCCAATGCGTGCACACCGATCGGACCATTGCTGTACAACGCGCACCCGCTCCCATGCAATGCAATGGTCCGAGCGGGCACACCGATCGGACCATTGATGTACAACGCGTACCCGCAATACAACGCGTACCCGCTCACATGCAATGCAATGGTCCGAGCGGGCACACCGATCGGAATATTGATGTACAACGCGTACCCGCAATACAACGCGTACCCGCTCACATGCAATGCAATGGTCCGAGCGGGCACACCGATCGGACCATTGCTGTACAAAGCGTACCCGCTCACATGCAATGCAATGGTCTGAGCGGGCACACCGATCGGACCATTGCTGTACAACGCGTACCCGCGATACAACGCGTACCCGCTCACATGCAAGCAATGGTCCGAGCGGGCACACCGATCGGACCATTGCTGTACAACGCGTACCCGCGATACAACGCGTACCCACTCACATGCAATGCAATGGTCCGAGCGGGCACACCGATCGGACCATTGCTGTACAACGCGTACCCGCGATACAACACGTACCCGCTCACATGCAATGCAATGGTCCGAGCGGGCACACCGATCGGACCATTGCTGTACAACACGTACCAGCTCACATGCAATGCAATGGTCCGAGCGGGCACACCGATCGGACCATTGCTGTACAACGCGTCCCTGTACAGGTCACACGCATGTGTCACCATGCTGGTCAATGGTGAACCTATGCCAGCCACATATACTTTCCAGGGACTCTGGGGCACACCTACTACACCACACCCAGTCCACACTGTATCTAAGGCATGTGTGGCAGCATGACCTTATCTGTGTATGGGTGTGTACATGTTGTTTTTGGGCTGGCACTTGGGGGCAGACACACCCAGGCTGTGCACATGTTAATGGGGACAGGGTCCTTTGTGTGTCGTGTACATGACCACTGGGATGTGCAACTGTTCATTTTTGGAGCATGTTGCATGGTCACATTTCTAGGTTGTGTATATGTATGACATGTCACATACCCCAAGGCTCATGTGGGAAATCATGTACATCACAGGGTGGCCCATTGCCACAATAGTCATGTCCCTCCACAGTCTGTGTGCATGTTGTGTTTCACATGTCTGACTCCATGTGCACAATGGGAGACAGTCTCCACATCCACGTTGTTTGTGCGTGGACTTAGATGTTGTGTGTGTGTGTCACTGACGTCCATGTCTGTCCTGCAGAGGCTACAGGGGGCACTACCTGTGGGAGTCATGTTTGATTTTTCTGACGTGTACATGATACGCCATGTCATGCCAGTGTCCATGTGGCAAGACAGGCTCCCTGGGAATCTACCTGTCAATGAGTTGAGATGCCTGTGGCGCATCTGTCCAGACGTCACTGTGGTATGTGTGTGGAATGTGAGTGCAGTAAATGGGTACTGTGACACAGCCAAATGGTTTCACATAGCACACCCTGGGACCTGTTGTCCACACATGTTGAACAGAGATGTTACATGATGTCCATGTGGGTGCCATATGTGTCCAAACAGAACGAGACACACATCAAGTACTAGTGTTTGCTGATGATGTAGCATGTGAACTACAGTATGGTGAATGGCACATATGTGGGGTGACTGACAATCTTGACTTCTTCACCTCTGCACTGCAGGGCTCCTGCTGTCCATCGACCATTCCCAGACCTGGCAACGATGGTGGAACGTGACAGCATCCGACGGTACCGCTTCACCAGGCAGCTGATTGAGGATTTGGCAGTGCGGTTGGACCCACATTTGCAGCCTGGCCGGCCGTATCCGACAGCGCTGACCCCCAAGGTGAAGGTGATGGCAGCCCTACACTTCTTTGCCTCCGGTACCTTTCAACACACTGTGGCATCTACTGGTGGTATGTCACAGACTATGTTCAGCCGTGTGCTACGCAATGTTTTGGTGGCGATGTTGAGATGCCTTAACCAGTTCATCTATTTCCCACAACGTCACCGACTCACTGACGTCAAGAGTGACTTCTATGCCCTGGGGAGGATGCCACATGTCATTGGCTCCATTGATGGGACACATGTGGCTTTGGTACCACCACAGGCACATGAGCAGGCATACAGGAAAAGGAAACATTACCATTCTGTCAATGCTCTGGTGGTATGTCTTGCAAACATGACCATCACACATGTTTGTGCCCGTTTCCCGGTTCTGCACACGATGCCTACGTGATGAGGAGTAGTTGCATCCCGAGGATGATGTCACAGATGCCGAACCAGCGTGCTTGGCTTGTCGGTGTGTACTGACTTTGTACCATTGTGTGTGTTGTGCTATGTTGCTTTCCGCACACTTTTCAATGTTGGCTAATGTGCAATTGTCTGTCTGTAGGTGACTCAGGATACCCCAACATGCCGTGGTTGCTGACACCCCTCAGGAACCCTGTGACACCAGCCCAGATGCCCTACAATGAGGCACATGGTCGGACCAGGAGGGTGATTGAGCGGACCTTTGGTCTCCTGAAGAGCCGCTTCCGCTGCCTGGACAAGACAGGAGGCGCCCTCCCATATGCCCCAGCAAAGGTGTGCAAGATTATCATCGTCTGCTGCATGCTCCGCAACCTGGCAGTGCGGAAGGAGTTGCCTCTCATCCTGGATGACGATGACCAACATCCGCCACCTGTGGAGGATCCAGGCCTGGGCCACGATGCCAGTGATGATGATGATGATGGTGATGTCCGCACACAGCTCATCACCAACTTCTTCAGCTGAATGTGAGTATCCAGAGTGTTGTACTATCAATGAATTTGATTTGCATGATATGTGTGAGTGGTGCTCTGGTGCTGTTTGAGTGTGGCATGTGCAACTTGACTGGATGCATGCGGAGATGTGTCCTTGCAGGTGGTCTGTACTTGCCAACAGTGTAGACATGCTAACTTGCTTTTGTGTATTTAACTTGTGACAGGTATTAGACATGAGTATTGCCATTCTGTGCTGTTCTTCTGTGCTTTTGAGTGTATGTCATGTCTGTCCTTCACAGGGTGCTGCTGGAGTTGTTAGAACAACTTGGACCCCCCGAATCAATGATTCAACTTCCAAGGTGGCAGCAGTTGTTCCCCTACAGGTGATGTGCCACACACCCCTGGACTTTCTATCTTCTGCATTGTTTGACTTTGTGGCCACAGCCAGGTGGGATTAGCTTGCATTTGTAGTGGAAACAACATGTAGCAAATGTGTAATAAACCTGTTCTACATTTTGGGGTGTGCGTTGTCCGTAGTCACACATCTGTGTGACATTTGCTTACTGCACCTGTGTTGTAGTTGACACAGAATGTGAATATGTGTGGTGTCTGTGCATTGCACTGTATTTCCAGGCAACATCAGTGTAGGGGATGAGTCATATGGCCCTGGTGTGTATGTGTTGTGTGGCCCTAGTGGTGTGTCTCCCTCATATGTGTCACATCGCCATGACTGCCATGACGGTGTTGGACTTGCTGTAGCAGTCAGCATGCACAGTGTCATATTTCTGATCACCATCTCCATGACAGAGACCACGTTGGAATCACAACAGAGGCAGATATGGTTTTTTGGTGAGTTTATTTACAAAAGGTGTGGGGATGGTGCACAGGATGGTGGGTGCTGTACATAGCAATTGGAATCCAAAGTTCCCATGTGAATTGGAAGTCCTGGTAGATGGAATGTCCAGGGTATAGTCCACAGTCATCTGATGAATTTGTACAACTAGAGCTTCCCATGTCATGTGGGCGAGTTGGGTTGCCATCGACAGGGCGTGCAGTTTGCACACAGAGGAAAAGTTCCAGAACAGGTGTTGGCTTCCTGGGGGATGTAGCTGGCCATCGGCCTCTCAGTTTGGCCTCCTCGGACGGCCCCTCTTCTTGGGGGGTGGGGATCCTCAGGTGCAGGCTGCCGCGGTGCAGGGTACTCTCCGCCAGAGTCCTCCTCCCTCCATGTGGCTGTTGCGGATGTAGTGGCAACAGATGTTGTGGGCGCACAGGGAGGTAAGGCCATGTTGGTGCTGATCTGGCGGAGGCATGTCAGTATGTCCCTATGCACCGCTGTGAGTTCTTGCAATGTGTCCCACTTGGACTCCATGCGAGACATGTGTGTCTCGACACGGGACATGTGGGAGTCCAAGCGGGCATGATGGGCAGCCTGCTGCTGTTGTATGTCCTTGAGGATCCCCACTACCTGGGTGACCTCTCCGGTGCTGGTCTGGTACGCATCTGCAATGCGTGCCAGTTGTGGGTCATCACGCAGTCCTGACCCCTCTGCAAATAGCGACCTGTGTCTACCACCCCTCCCACCACCCCTGGCAACACGTGCAGGCCCTGCGGTGCCACGCACAGGTGACCGTGTGCCCACTTGGGTGTTGTTAGTGGGCTCGATGGCAGCGGCTCCAGTTTGGTCCTGGGTCCCTGCGCTGTTGTCACCTGTGGTCCTTGGTGTGTCCGTGTTGGCAGGGGTGGCCTGTGTGTTGGCAGTTGTTGGAGGGGTGGGTGCAGGGGGTGCAGATGTTGGTCCTGCTGGTGCTGCATGATGACTGGCACCGGAGGGTCCAGCTTGTTGTTCGCCATCCGAGGAGTGCAGAGGCTGATCCACACCAGTGAGCTCTGTGTCCCCCGGAGCCTGGGACAGGGACTCCTCCTCATCTGCTGCTGAGTCCCCATCTTCACCTGTTTTGGGGAGAGACACAGATTGTATGGTATGTTTCTACAGGCATCAATTGTTAAAACACCGGACAGTTGTGACTGTACCTCTGGATGCGGCCCTGGACATTGCATTCTACTCAGTTATGACAGTCAGTGAGTGATATTGGTGTAGCACATTGTCATGCCAACCTGTGGCATGTCAATGTGAATGTTGAGGTGTGTGCCTGACCAGCATTGGTGGTATTTGGTTGCCATCCGGGCCGACTTCTCCCCCAGCCCAAATATCCCACCATGGAACATGCTTCCATTGCAGGGAGTGCAAGTTGTCTTTCAGGATGTCAGTCAGTGGTGTCCTGCTGTTGGTTGTTGCACAGTTGCCTGCAGGGCCTTGTGCTCCCCCAGCAGGACCCAGTGTCAGCCATCTTGTGAGTCCTTTTCCACTCCCTGTGATGTGAGCATGGTTCAGGGTGGTGTTGATGGGCCAATTGTGAGGCTGAGCAACATCTGTGACTACCACTCCCATCATGCTATTGCCTCCACCCCCTTCCCAGCATGCCCATCCTTCCTTCCTTTTGACTCTGCTTCCCTGTGGGGTGGGGTGCCTGTGCTGACAGGTTGGCTGAGAGTGTTCTCCTTGCGGTTGTTTGGCTACCAGTCCCAAGAGTGTCCCTGTGCTTCACACAGTATGAGCCCGGCTGGTTGGTCTTTGTGGGATCTTGAGTTAGAATGTGAGGCATTGCATTCTCCCAGGTGGGTTCTGTGGAGTTAGTGTTGGGGTGTGTGTGAGGGGAGGTGCTTGTGACTATGGTCAGTGCTGTGAGTCCTCCTTCCCACCCAGCCAGATATCCCACCATGGAACATGCTTCCATTGCAGGGAGTGCAAGTTGTCTTTCAGGATGTCAGTCAGTGGTGTCCTGCTGTTGGTTGTTGCACAGTTGCCTGCAGGGCCTTGTGCTCCCCCAGCAGTACCCAGTGTCAGCCATCTTGTGAGTCCTTTTCCACTCCCTGTGATGTGAGCATGGTTCAGGGTGGTGTTGATGGGCCAATTGTGAGGCTGAGCAACATCTGTGACTACCACTCCCATCATGCTATTGCCTCCACCCCCTTCCCAGCATGCCCATCCTTCCTTCCTTTTGACTCTGCTTCCCTGTGGGGTGGGGTGCCTGTGCTGACAGGTTGGCTGAGAGTGTTCTCCTTGCGGTTGTTTGGCTACCAGTCCCAAGAGTGTCCCTGTGCTTCACACAGTATGAGCCCGGCTGGTTGGTCTTTGTGGGATCTTGAGTTAGAATGTGAGGCATTGCATTCTCCCAGGTGGGTTCTGTGGAGTTAGTGTTGGGGTGTGTGTGAGGGGAGGTGCTTGTGACTATGGTTAGTGCTGTGAGTCCTCCTTCCCACCCAGCCAGATATCCCACCATGGAACATGCTTCCATTGCAGGGAGTGCAAGTTGTCTTTCAGGATGTCAGTCAGTGGTGTCCTGCTGTTGGTTGTTGCACAGTTGCCTGCAGGGCCTTGTGCTCCCCCCAGCAGTACCCAGTGTCAGCCATCTTGTGAGTCCTTTTCCACTCCCTGTGATGTGAGCATGGTTCAGGGTGGTGTTGATGGGCCAATTGTGAGGCTGAGCAATATCTATGACTCCAACTCCCATGATGCTATTGGCTACACTGACTTTACCAGCATACACAGAATTCCTTCCTTTCAGTGATCTTCCCTGTGAGGTGGTGTTCTAGTGATGTCAATATATCTGGGAGTGTTTGTTGGTTCTATTTGTGGCACTGCCTTGCCGTATTTGTTGTTAGGTTTGTAGATGTCATGACACAGTTAGATGTCACCATGAGATGGCAGGTATTGTGTTTGTCTGACTGGCATTCACATCTTGGGATGAGTATGTTTTGTTTGCTGTGTATTTGGTGGGGTGCATGGTTTGCCTATCCCTTTGAGGGTGCTGTGTGTGTATTGTCACTAACCCTGGGCAAAGCACTACGCTACGCTCGCGTAGTTTGCGAAGTTTGCGCTACTTCGCACAACGCGAATTGCACGTAGCACAGGGCAAACACGCGTAGCGTAGCGTAGTGCAGCGGTCATTTTTTGCTTGCTCGCGGTCCTCAACGTCAAGTTGGCGACCGCGAGCAAGCAAAATGACATCCCGGCGAGACTTTTTCCTCGTTCGCGATCAGCAACATCAAGTTGCCGATCGCGAGCGTGGAAAATAAACCTCCCGGCGAGATTCTCAATGCGGGGAGGTCAGGTTTCTCATTGCGAGTGGTCGCGTATGCTCGCGACCGCTCGCGATGAGAAACTACCAGTCCGCGTTGAGAAGCTGCTGCTCGAGTAAAAATCTACTCGAGCGGCAGTAAAAGACAGCTCGCACTGTGCAAGATGCCGTTTTCAATGATTGCACAGTGCTGACAAGCATCCAGCACTGTGCAATCATTGCGAACAGTGCACTACGCAGTTCGCGTAGTGCTACGCGTAGCTCGCGTAGTGCGAACTGCACTTTGTGTAGCTTCGCGTAGCGCTACTTCGCGAACTACGCCCAGGCTTAATTGTCACACCATATTGGGTATATAAGTTGTGTACTCACCAGGCTCTGGGATGTCTGTTAGTCCATATACGCTCACTGGTGGTAGGATGGCCCGCACCTTCTCCTCCCAGGGCCTGAGGTATATTGGTTTTGCAGGAGGGCCACTGCTGGTGCGCTGGCTGATGATGTAGTCCTTTTTGAGTAGGTCCCGGACCCTCCTGCGCACATCATACCACCTGTTCTGGATGTCTTCCTTTGTGCGCAAACATGGTGATTGTGCATTCAACCTGTCGACAATCCTCGCCCACATCTTGGTTTTCTGCGACATGGGGGTCTGTTGTACCAATGTACCAAACAACTGTGGCTCTACCCTGAGTATCTCGTCTACCAGGACTTCCAATTCACAATCTAGGAACTTGTGGTTCTTCTTTGGGGGCATGGTGATGGGTGGTGGTGGTGATTCATGTGTGTGTGTGTGTGTGCAAGTGGGGGTGTGAGTGTAGGTTTAGCTGGGTGTGTGTGAGGGTGCTATTTGTAAGTGTGGTAATGGTGTGTGGCTTGTGTGATGCATGAGCTGTGAGTGTGTCTGTGGTTGCTGTGTGATGGTGTTGTTTGCTGGCAGGTCTGTGGAATTTGCAAAGGCTCATGGTAGGGATTTGTGGCCTTTATGTAGGTGGGGTTGGGGGTGTGTCCTTGTTCCATTTTTTCACCCACCCCCAGTATTTATTGGCTTTGTGGTAGCTTGTTTGGCCTTTTTTTGTGACTTTTTTCCCTTGGTGCTTTGGGTGCATGTAGGAGTCGTTCTTGTGTCCGAGTCGGACGCTGCTGTTGTCTGATGCGATGTTGTCCGACTCGTCCCCGCTGTGTTTCAGGTTGGTTTCATGTGCGGCGTACGAGTCGGTCGCGGAGTATTGGGTTGATTCGGCTGGGTTTTGTGTGCGTGTGGTAGTACGGCTTGTGCTCCGTGCGAGTCGGTCATGTTTCGCACGCATAGCATCGTACTACGCGGGTCGGAGTTCGCGGGTACGTTTCGTTCGGTCGCTATCCGGGTGCGTGTCGGTCGGTTAGTTTCGAGTGTTTTTCCGGCCGGATGGCTTGTTTCCGTCCGGCTCGGTCGTTCGTTTTGTATTCCGTCCGAGTCGGTCGGGTTTCACATGCATTTCATCGTACTACCCGGGTCGGACAGCGCCGGTTCGTGTCGGTCGGAATAAATTTCCGCACCGAGTCGGTCGGTACGTTTTCCGGCACGAATCGGAATCGACCCCAAAGTCTGAAAATCTCTTTATCAATTCTGCCACATTTAAATTAGCATTATTCTGAATTGATTAAGTGAACCATAAACCCAAGCATTTTATTTTATTAGGATTCCAAGAGAAATTAGCATGCTCAAAAATGACAAACAATTTTTATTTAATGGAAGGATTTGACATTTGATTATGTTCAGTTTGTAACCGAAGACCTTAGAGAAGGACTGTACTTCTTTTAAAAAAAGGCTGGGATTGGAATTTCAGGATCTGATCCATATAGAAGAACAGTGTCTGAATATACTGACATTTTCAGATGTAGCTCCTAATGTATAGATCCTTTAATCTTCATATTTTGTTGAATCTTGGATAGAAATGGTTCCAATGCTAAATAATTAATATTGGTGAGAGATAGGGCAACCTTTCCTTACTCTATGTAAGGAAAAAGAAGTAGAGGAGATACCATTAACAAATGTTGAGGGTTTTGGTAAGGAATATAACAAAGAGATAAAGTTAACAGTCCGTGGTCAAAATCCAAACCAGTGTACAGTACAGAAAATAAAATTCCGGCCCATCCTATTAAACGCTTTTTCAGCGTTTAACATGGTTGCTGCTAAATGGTGTTTACTGATGACCGTTTTACCAATAACATTTTAAAACACTCTAGTATTGTCTGACACTTGTCTGCCCTTTACAAATTCAGATTGCTCATGACTGAGTATTTTATGTAAAATGGGTTCTCAACGAGAAACAAAAATGTTGGCAAAAATGTTATAATCTACACTTACAAATGAAATTGGCCTATAAATTTTGCAAAACCATTACCTTATTCTGGCATGAAACAGATTAGGGCATCCTGAAAGTAACCTTTCAATATTCCACTATCTGAAGATTGAATATGCAAAGTAAACAAATTGGGGAAGCTGACTCACGGTGACGACGTTCAGACCGGGTGGCTCACGGCAGATCGCCAGTAAAGCAGTTCGGCAGCAGCGCGACCCGCTCCCTCGCAGCCGCCTGCCATCGCGGTAAAGAGCGATGAAGAGCAAGGAAAAAGTCAACATTGCACTGTCCTACATTGTGTTTTGTGGGGAAAGATGCGAGCCTCGGCTGATTAGGACACTACCGGTGGGCGGGGCCAAACGTGAAGCTGTGGAACTGCAGGATGCGGAACTGCAGGAACTGCAGGTCGGTGGAGGACGAAGGACGTGGAGCGCCGTGGAGGTTACCGGCGCTGACGCTATCGGGCGTAGGAGTGGAGGAGCAGTGGAGGCGCAGCAGGCAGAGGGTGGTGATTGAGGGTCCTGCCGGACAATAACATCAATAGTGGCTAGGGTGAGCAAGCATAGCGCAGCGTGATACTAAGCGCAGCAGCCAAGAGTAAGCCCAGGCCCCCCTGCGGAGGCGGCCCAGCCAGGACTGGGTGCGGCTTGCAGGGAAGCCTGGTAGGCTGGTGGGGGTCCCGCTCGGTTCCTAGCTCTTGCTCAGCCCTCAGCCCAACTCATATTCATCTGCCTGCCTCGTACTATTCATGTCTGACCTGCTCTGCTTGCCAATTGCCTATTGCTGCTCTGTATTACCTCATCTCCCTCTTGGGCTCAGCTATTGGTCATTAGTCCTTGGAGTGTGCTGCTACCGGCCAACTGCTGCTCCCCATCACCTCTCCCTCCCCCCAAGGTCCCGGGGGTTCTGTCAGCAGCCCCTGGAGTGTCCTTCCATCAATCATCGTTACCTATCACGAAAGGCGTGAAAGTGACAAGTCACAGTGGAAGTCATAGGAGGCTGAAGTTGTTGAGCCATTGAGCTGCGCTGGGCTCCGCATTCCTGAGAGGCCGTGTCCGCAGAAATCAAGGGAGACAGCACAGAAGTTCTGAAGTTTTTAAGGGGGCGACGAGCTGCTACGCAGAGGCCGGAAAGTGGAAGTGCTTCGTCCCGAACAAGCGAGCGGAGGCGGCAGTCAGGCATGCAAGCAAGCCTGAGTGAGATGACCTCCAGAAAACTATGCTCGGGACGTGTGATTTACTTGTCACCAAGACAATCCCATAATCTAAGGAGACTAGCTGTGGCACTAGACAACTACAGCAACTTCGTTATAAATCCCATCCAGTCATCACCGTTTTTTTCCGAAAGATGCCCCGGATTGTACCTGAGACGGCAGCAGTGGTCCCAGAAGGATTGATCTCTAACTCCCATTCAACAACGGCTTCTTCTTTAGCTTATGTGGAACCCCAGGGAGACTATTGCACTCCTGCTGGGGGCCGGACTCAAATATGTGAAGGGGACCAGACTCAGATAAACGAAGATGCCCAGGATGGCTTAGTTTGGCAACCTTCTGACGTTTTTTTGCCTGCAAATGCGGTTATAGATGCTCTCGTCAACCATCAAAACCAGCCACATACTTCCTTGTGATCCTAGTATGGTCGAGAGGGCGAAGATATGTAAAACATCAAAGTCAGGGGAAGACTTTACACTTCCAGATATCGACATAGAAGCCCAAATAAGGGGTTGGGGAGACCCTCATGATCACACCCATAAGGATGATCACCCAATGAGTAGATCCAATGAAAAAAACTTTCCAATTGTAAGTTCTTCTCCTAGGCGTCTCTCTTTGCCCCTCTTATATTGTAGCACAAGTCATTTGATTGGTTCTTCTTTGGAATCTGCTCAGGATGTATTCCTGCCTTGTACACAACCGAAGTCTGGAAACAATGGGGATGGTGTCCCCTCAGAATATCTTTTTTGAAAAAAATGTATATTCTATTTTGTCTCTATTGGAGAAATCTGTATTAAGTTCTGATCATATGTTCGAAATGATGTCTGTAATGTTGTTTGAAGTGCAGAAGGTAAATAAGTCTGGCACCGTTAAACCTATACCTACGACACACTCCCATATGGAAGAACTTGTGAACGACAGGCCATTATCATCTGTTGCACTGGGAGAGCGGAGAGATGTCTCCGTTCAAGCGGGAATACCCCTTTATCTGATGTCCCCCATAGAACCTGTGTGTAACCTTGAAAAGGAAGAGCTTTGTTTAATTTTTTTCATGTTTTGCTTATTTGGGGAGGCTGAATTGGGTCCCCCTTTGGGAAAGCCTATATTGAAAACCTTTGTTTGTTTAAAAATGGTAAAAAAGGGGGCATCGGAGAAGTTGAGAAAATCAGGGGATTTGTCTCACAGGTGGGTAGAGGAGGGGGGGAGGGGGAGGTTCCAACTCCCTCTACCTCTCAAGCCCAGTACCCTAATCTGCCAGGGAGGGGAAGGTCGAAGGCAGGGAAGAGGGGAAGATCCTTAAGAAATCATAAAGGGAAAAATATGAAAAGGAAACATAAAAAGACGAGACGATTTCCCAAACGAAAAGCGCTAAGGTTGCATTCTTCACGGATCTCCGATATACAGAGTGATACACATACAATAATGGAGGAGGGAGGTCTTAAATCCCCGTTTGAAGAGGGGGTTCCCGTGGAGTCCCCCACAGCGCATTTGGTATCAGCTGGGAGGTTGGGGGGTTCTGGAACGGTAGTATCTTCACCAACTCTGATGCCGCAGTCCCCCCAAGAAACTCAACCCCCCTTGATTAACGAGCTGGTTGACCCCCCGGGAGGGGAAATGGGAAAGGGATGTGGAGTTTCTATGCCCCAGACAGGGTCTGGGGTTTCTGGGGTTAGTGCGGGTGGAAACCTAGAGGGGTGGTGTCAAATACCGAGTGTCACTCAGGTTGGGCCCAACAGAGCCTTCACAGGGACCACACCTTTGTCTAACAGAAATATGGAGGCTCCAAACGCCGCCTCCGTTTCGCATCTGAATACTCAGCCTAATGGTGGTGTACAAGTTTTCAGTCTTAGCGATAGGGTCCCTTTATGGATCCCCTCGAGGGATGCCACAAAGAAAACCAGTGTGGTGCAGAATGTTTCATCCTCCATTGTGGATTTCACTTGGTTATTCGACAATGAATCCTTTCCGGTAAATAGAGGATTCATTCTCAGTTTTTTTTCTGAGATAGAGGCTTTAAAGTTGATATCCAGTAGGGATATTATAAACATGAAGATTAACTCATTTGATACTTTTCCCTACTCTAGAGTTATTTTTGGCTCCTTGATTGTTGCCAATCTGGTTATGCAGAATTGGGAGTATTTTCTCAAACGAGGGATTGACATTACATCTGTTTTAGAATATGAGGAATTTTCTACCATGCATCCCATAATTCAGTGCCCGAAAGCCCCAAGGGCTGTTAAACCAGTGGTGCTAGATGCGATGGGTCCCGATTCTGAGTATTTACCTGGTAATCCCAAAAATATCGTGGTTTCCTTGGGCAAGAGGGGACATTCAATAAATATGGTGACAGGTTTGGCAGCTGATTTTCAGGCTCTGGACATGGAAGATGAATCGGCCCAGTGGAGTTGGGTCGCAAGAGCTTTGAACAACATACACCCTGTGGCGGAAAGGAGCGATCCTTTGAGGTAGGTTGGGAGGTTTACTATTGTCTTGGAATATGTTCGGTTTGGGTCATAATGAGATAAAACTGTTTTTGGAAAACCCTGAACCCTTTAATTATGTGTTTACAAGAAACTTGGTCTTGTAAAGAGTTTGATTGTGACGGATATTTTGTGTTTTCCTGTTATGCTAAGAGCTCTGAAAGGGGACACGCTAGTGGGGGGGGGGTCTCTATTTTGCTTAAGAATTCGATTAATTGGAATCAGATGGTATTTCGCCATCCCTCAAATCTTTGCATATGCTTGAAGTTGGCACGTCTGGGAGACTATGGACGGTCTTCTTTCTTCCTCGTGGCAAATCTATACATCCCTCCTGGGAGACATTTTGACCATCTGCTGAGTGTACTTTTTTCATTCGTTCATGATATAGCTACTACGGAAGAATGCCCTCTAGTGATAATCGTGGGAGACTTAAATGCCAATATTTCTAACTCTGCCTCGGAGATTTATGTCAACACCGATAAAGAGGAAATTTGTCATATACCTGAGATTTTATTACCAAAAAATATAAAAACGGATAAACAAGGGTTCTCCCTGCTTGAAAGCATTAGAAGTATAGATCTGATTATTTTAAATGGGAGAGTGCCTGTCGACAAAGCAGCACAATTTACGTTTCATTCTCACCATACACAGAGTCTCTTAGATTATGTGGTTGTCTCTTATCAAATGTTTAGGGCTTGTGAAAATCTATTTGTCCTTCCGTCGGCTTGGAGTGATCATAGTGTAGTGGGTATGACAGTGGTTTTTGATCTACCTGTACTGAATCCGATGAACTTTGGCCCGGGTATGGCTGTTTTCAATAAAGCAAATGGCCGTTCCTTTTAGACATTAAAAAATAAATCTGAGGTTAGTTTGATAGTTAAGAGGGCTTATGTAGAACAGTGGGGTTGTGCTCACGCTAATATCATTCAGTATTTTGAGGCCCAAATGGAAGAGATTCGTAATTCAAGCTCTAAATCTGTTGGCCCTCGCTCGTCTAACCAGGGTACATTTTCGTTGAAAACATTAAATCAAGAAATTAATCGACTAGTTCGAAAACAGCATATACAATTCTCTATGGGTCGACGGCAGGAAATTAATCGCCTCAAATGAGTAAGAAGTCGCCGTAAATTTAGTGAAAAGAGAAGGGAGTACGACTCTAAGTGGATTGGGTTGAGGGAAGCTGCAAGGGCCAAAGATTCTAGAAAGTATTGGCACTTAATAGCGGAATATTGCGACTCAAGGCAGAAGGCTCTGCCTATTCCGATCCCAGAAAAAGATTGGGTGGATTATATCTCCCTATTATATAAAAACAACAGCCCAGTTGTTCCTGTGACGATTGGTGTGGATGAGTCCTCTTTTTTTGAATTTGGTCCCCCGTAAGGGGATGAATTAGTGGGGTTTATAAAGAACGCCAGAACATCTGGTGTGCAGGGTCAAGACGGAATTCCGATTGTGTTAATTAAAAAGGAGTCAGCTGCGTGGTGAGCTCTCCTAGCCCCGCTGTTTAGTTATTGCTTTTGACCAGTAAAATTACCCTTTCTTGGAAGGGGAGTCTTATAGTCCCTTTGTATAAAAAGGGTCCGAAAACTTCGCCATCCAGCTTCAGACAGATTACATTGCTGGATGCATCGGGCAAATTATTTGCTAAAATCATATTATGTCATCTACAACAATGGGTATACTAAAATGGATTTGACCGCGCACAACCTGCCTGTGGTTAAAGGTTCAAATAGTTCAGTGTGCTCCTTGGGTGTGTACTCCGGTCCGGTACACTATTGGAATAATGAACTGCGTTCTCTACTCTAGGGAACGTCCGTGGCACTACCAAGTCTCTGGGGGTTTTCATATCGTTATAGTATTTTCGTAATCGTCTTTAAATCAAAAGATTAATCCATCAATTTTGTATCTTCATATTTATTTTTCCTTCTTCATATGAATTAAGTTCTATTATGTTTCCATACAATGATATACTTTCATTGGATGCTTCATACACCAGTTAGAGTATTTAAGATAACATTAAGCATCGTTTCAAGTCCCCTCATGTATTAAGTCGTGTTTACATTAATTTACAGCACATGGTTCCCTGAAGAAGGGTGTTTAACCCGAAATGCATTGGAACATAAGGAGTGTATGAAGCATCCAATGAAAGTATATCATTGTATGGAAACATAATAGAACTTAATTCATATGAAGAAGGAAAAATAAATATGAAGATACAAAATTGATGGATTAATCTTTTGATTTAAAGACGATTACGAAAATTCTATAACGCTATGAAAACCCCCCAGGGGGCTTGGTAGTGCCCACGGGGACGTTCCCTATAGTAGAGAATGCAGTTCATTATCTACAACAATGGGCCCATGACCAGAATATCATACCGCCAGAACAAGCTGGTTTCAGAAAGAAACATAGTACCTTGGACAACATTGCAGTCCTCCAGACCATTGTAGAGAAATATGTTTTTTTACGAGGCATGCCAGTCTATACTGCATTCATTGATTTCTCCACGGCGTTTGATAAAGTGGACCGCCAAACACTGTGGAGAAAGCTCCTTCAACTTGGTATACCACATCACCTTCTGGGTCTTATTATAGAATTACATTCAGATACCTGGTGCCAAGTTCTGATGGGAGGTTCGCTGGGGTTATCTCGTAAGATTAGAACATATAATGGGCTCAAGCAGGGTTGCCTGCTGGCCCCTCTTTTATTTTCTCTATATATATCCGATCTTCCCGGCGTCTTAAATTCAGTGAGGGGGGATGCCCCTAGAATCGGTACATTGTCCGTTGGTTCTCTTATATGCGGATGACGTGGCCATCTTTGATTTAACGCCTATTGGCTTGCAACGTCGCCTGGACGCCCTGATTAAATATGCAGAAGCCCATTTCTTGAAAATTAACATCGCCAAAAGTAAGATCTTGGTTTTCCGCAAGAAAGGGCTCAGAATAAAGAGGTGTTTTCAGTGGATGTTGGGGTCTGAAAAACTGGAATTGGTTGATTCCTATTTATATCTCGGAAAGTTTTTCTCAAAAACTTTGCGAGATATAGAGCATATCAAACTTTGTGTAAGTAGGGCTGTTTCCCAGGCTAGCACATTAAACAGATTCTATAAGACTTGTGGGAGACGCCATTTTGGCCATGTTTTGTCAGTGTTCAAGGTTAAAATTAGGCCTGGGCGGTGAACTTCACTCCGTTCGCAGAGTTTGCAGAGTTTTCTGCACTCCGCACTCCGCGGAGCTCGCGGAGTGCAGAAAACTCCGCTTCGCGATGTGCAGCGGAGTTTTTCCCCCGCTCGCGAACGGTAAGTCCGCGATCGAGCTGCCGCTTGGGTAGAATCTCTACCCGAGCGGCAGGAATACCAGCACGAACTACAGTTCACTCTGCACTCCGCCACTCGCGGAACTTCGCAGAGTGTTTTTGTAACTTCGCGGAGTTCCGCGTAGCAAAACTCTGTGAACTACGCCCAGGCCTGGTTAAAATCCCCCCTTCATTGTCATACGCTGCTGAGGTGCTGGATATGAACCATTGGCTCTCCTTTGATAAGGCCGAAGGTTGAATCCTACGCCAAATTTGTAACTTAAACTTTCTGGCCGCCCCTCATGTTTTATGTCTTGAACTTGGCTTACTCTCCTCATATACCTTATACCAGGCAACCGTTCTGAGGTGGGGTAATTGCCTCTTCTAGGGGAAGAGGGTACTCTTAGGGCCTCCTTGAGAGTAGAAATCTTTGATAAGCTGATAGAGCAATCAGCATTCTTTAGGTCCTTTGAGCGAGTAAACGATTCATTTGGGCTTAGCTGGAACACTGACTCCCCCATGCCAAAGTCTGTATTGAAGTTGTTTATAAAGAAGTCTGTAACCTCTATTAGTCTGGCCAGAGATATCGCTTTAAGTCAGCCCAAGTCTCGTAATGAGTTGGTTTGTGGGAGCGCACTGGGGAATAAACCACATCCCTATCTAACCTGGAACCTACCTCATGGGATTAGAAGGTTGATACTCTTATTGAGACTCCATTTGTTACCCCTAAGAGAAGTTACCTGCATTTGGGATAAAATACCGAAAGAGGAGAGAATTTGTGAAATGTGCCGTTTACAAGTTCAAGATTTTAACCATGTGCTATTTGTGTGTTCGGAGTTACAAAAGGCCAGGCACATGTTTTGAAGATCATTATTTATCAAATTTAACATTCATTCCGCCCATGAGGCCCGTTTATTTGTCTTGTCCCCACCAAATGAAATGGTCTGTTATAGGATTTATCAATTTTTTAAAACTTTCTTGGCTGTTTATTAGGTAATGTTTAACCTTATTTCGTATGTTGTAATATTTTGATGGTTGGTTATTTGATTGTATACATGTTCTAATATTTCTCCTCTTGCTCCATAGGAATGTTTTGACTTATTTATTTACTTGTTCTCTTGTATGCGTATTTTGCACTTTGCTGTTTCAGACGACTGTATCATCATCCCTTGCACTCCGTACAGTATGTATGATAGTTTTTTTTAGGAGGCAGCCATGTACAAAGGAAGAATTATTTATTGTATGTAAAATATTTCTCGTTTAACCTGTAGTGTGTATTTTTGTGGACCTCCGTAGGAGTTCCATATCAAATAAACTTGACTTGACTTGAAATTGGGTACAAGAAATTTGGAGAAATGGACATAAAATGTCATAAGGAATCCACTTGGACATGATGCTCTATGATTATTTAATAGACTCCCAAAATATTTTCTGCAAATCCGACATCACCAATGAATTGGGCTTGTAATAAATATTTCTAAAGTCTAAAAATGAAATTGTAGCTGTTTCATAGCCGGAGATAACAATATTACATTTAAGACCTTTTTACTGTAAGGACATGTTTAACATTAAACTTGTACATGTCCTACTTTTAAATACCATGCACCCTGCCTTATAGGCAGTATGGCTTACCCAGGGGTATCGTATTAATATTTGAAAGGAAGGTTTAGGCCTGATCAAAAGGGGTTGTTTTGATAGGTTACATTTTCAGTTTAAACATGCACATCCAGGTTATAGATGGCAGGCCTACAGTCATGTTTACACACGTCACTGTAGTGGATGGCACAATGGGTACTGTAGTCCATGTGTGAAATTTAACTTACAGTCCCTGGGTACACTCTAGTGCCATGTACTAGGGACCTATAGGTAAATTAAGCATGCCAATCAGGGGTATGACAATTTCTTCAAGTTGAAAGAGGAAGCACAAACATTTTACCACTGGTAGCAGGGGTAGCAGGAGTAACCTGCAGGCAGGCCTAGGTGTGAACTGCATTTGTCAGCGGCCGAGCAGGCAGTCCTTAGAAGTCAGGAAGGGGTTCGGAAAGCCCTGAGGCTACCCTTTCAAGCTCAGGGCTAAGTACAACTCCCTTGGACATCCTGCTCAAGAGAGCAACACACCCATGGCCCTTTTGTCCCCAGGTCTGGAATGAATACACAAAACACCACAGGAGAGTCATTCACAGTGATGTGACCCTTAGACACTGGCTTTTTCTGATCTCCTTTTTGCTTGCCTTTGGACTCTGCACACTTTACCACTGCTAACCAGTGCAAAAGTGCGCATGCTTACTCGCTAAAAATTGTAACATTGGTTAACCCCCAATGGGCATATTTAATTTACTTGTAAGACCCTAATAAATGGCACTACATGTGCACAGCGCCTGTAAGTTAAATGCAGCTAGTGGGCCTGCAAGACTGATTGTGCCACCCACTTAAGTAGTTCTTTAAAACATGACTCAGGCCTGCCATTGCAGCCTATGTGTGCAGTTTTTAACTGCCATGTTGACCTGGCAAAATAAACTCTTTGCCAGGCCCAAACCGTCCCTCCTTATACATATGTCACCCCTAGGTAGGCCCTGGACAGCCCAGAGGGCAGGGAGCAGTGTATTTATAAGGTAGGACTTCTACTTTTGAGTTTTACATAACCTGGTAGCGAAAAACTCTTACATTAATTTTTTACTATTGCAAGGCCAACCTCTCCCATAGACTAAAATTGGAGTTATATTATTACATCTTATATGTGTTATTTACAAATGGAAATAGATAACCAGTTCATGTTTGGCATCTTTGGAATCCTAATTTAAAATCCTAACTTACGGTGAAGTTGGATTTTAAATTCCAGTTTTGAAAATGCCACTTTTAGAAAGTTGTAATTTTCCTACCTTAGCCATTTAGTGCCTGTAGCCTGTCTCTGGTCACATAACTGGGCTTAGTGGACAGTTAAGCTTTGTGTATTCATCATAGGCAGCCACACACAGTAGGGGGCTTACGTATACCTGGATGTGTCATGATTGGCAGGATGGGAGGGAGGAGCAGGGCACAGTCCCACTTACAGCTGAATTGGCTGTGTCTTGCCGCCACACAAACAGCTGCATACCCCCTGTAGTTAGTCTGGAGCCCGGACAGGGAAGGCAGGATGCCTGGGGATGTCAAAGAGAAACCTCTAGAAGCTTCTCCCCACTTCAAAGGCACAACTGGGTATAAATATTGGACCTCAGACACCAACTCTTCAGTACACTTCTGGACTTGTAAATACTCTGCCAGGAAGAAGGGCTGCTGTGCTGCTGAAGGACTGCCGCTCTGCTGGACTGCACTCTGCTGGACTACTGCCTTGCTGTGTTGCTGCTTTGCTGTGCTGACCTAATGCATGCTGCCCTACTGCCTGGGTGAGAAGGACTGGAACTACATCTCTTGAACCCAGAACCCCAGAGTGACTCCAAAGGCTAGTTGGCTGGCCTCCTGACTTGAGGCTCAGGGAAAGGAGGCTCCAACAGCCTTGCACCTGCATCTGGGCTCTGCCATCTGTAAGTCTACCCTGCCAAGTGGTGCCACCACAGTCCTGGACCCATGGAAGTGGGTCTAAGGTGCTTACCAGTTAGGATCCAGCAGAAGCGATGCATCTCTTCTGCTGTGCAGTGCAAACATGAGCAGAACTGATGCATCGTCATTGCTGTATGGATTGGACCCGTCGCAAAGACCCACATCACATCGCAGCTCTTCAGAACAGCTGCATTGCCTTGACTGCGTGATGCATCCTCGGCGCAGGCCCTCACATGCCTCGTTGAGGGCAGTCTCAACGATGATGCTGGATTCCGCATCACAGCCTCGCAGCTCCTCGCAACGCACCACATCCTTGACGCCTGACTTGGTATCACAAGCCCCGACTACGGGATTCTCGACAATGATACAACAGGACCTCGCACCGCAGCCTTGCCGCATCTCAAAACCAACACATCGCTTCAGCAGGGCACGTAAACCAGGATTGAAGGTACTTTGTTCAGCGGGCCTATCTGGCTCCCTCTACCCTGCTCACTCTTCATCGTGGTCGGCCTGAACTTGTGACTTTGTCCCAGTCCTGTGCGACCAAATATCCACAGTTGACCCTTTACACTAATTAGACATTTGTCTCTCGCGTCAATGAAGCAAAGCGAGAGTGGCCAGAGCTTTCCAGGATCGTTGGACAGGCCCATCTGAGGTGAAGGAGTGAAAGGGGGAGGCCACTTACTTGGTGGATTTCCAAATCTCTTGGGACCCCTTAAGGGTGCTTCATGTGAATCGCCTCAAACCGCACTTTGAGAGGTCCGAAGTGAGCATGCTCCAGGTGACAGATGAAAGAGTGGAAGAGGAGAGTGAATCTCTCCTTGACCTTCTGTCTGCCCAGGAACACGATGAGTCAGTAGAGGGTGCCTGATCCCAGAGCTGCAGAGTGACTGTCGCCAGTTACTGGGGCAGTTTGCCTCTCTGTTTTCCCTCACCCCTGAACTCACACATGTGAGCGTCCATGACATTGACACTGGAGACTGTCTGCCTGTTAAAAAGAAGATTTACAGGCTGTCAGAGAAAGTGAGGCAAACATCAAGGAGGAGGTCTCCAATATGCTTGTGTTAAGGGTAATTGAGCCCTCCAACAGTCCCTGGCTCTGCCCTATGGTGCTGGTACCCAAGGCTGCCCACCTGGTGCCACTCCAGAACTTAGGTTCTGCATCGACTACAGAGGTCTCAATTCTGTCACAAAGACTGACGCAGACCCCATCCTACGAGCTGATGAGCTCACTGGGCCCTGCCAAGTTTCTGAGTACTGGAAGCGCAGAAATCTCATAAAAAGTTTAATAAACAGCTCCACCAAGCTCCAATTTCAATGCCAATTTCTTCTTTAGGTCGATGAATCTTTGCCTCTGTGTTAGAATGGAGCACAACCCAAATACATTTCTAAAATATTCATCAACTAATAGTCTTTAATGTTCAGACAATGATGAGAGGTTTGGTGAAGTTTTAAAAGTTTTATTTTCTCATTAAGAGGTTAGTCTGTTTTTTTGTCTCAATCAATCAATAAACTTTATTCGATCTAAATTGGAGGCATAGATCATAAAAGTATACATTAAAAACAATAAATCTTCTTTATTTATACAATAAAATTAATTTAAAACCAGTGAATAAAAGCGGGTGTAACATAGCCCAGCTCTGTGCAGCTTCAAGTTGACGGTATTCTAAAGTGCAATGATTCACAGGTTAAACGCAAATACTTTGTGCAAAATACGCAGTAGGGACATCAGGTAAGATGCAACGCACACCCATTTAGTAAATTAATTATTAAATAATGAATTAGAAATAAAAGCCATCCTTTGGATCAAATACAAGTCATTTAAAATTTGTATATGTATTAGTGCAAATCCGTATGTGGTATCATGCCTAGTTCAGGTGTGTAATTTCTTAAGATATTGGGCGCTCATTTGAGGAGATACTTTAAGATTTATACAATTGATCATTATAAAAAATGCCTCCTTCGCTTGCAAGCCCAAAGAAATGATGCTACGCTAAAGCAAACATGGAGATCGTGAAGCTTCTTAAGAAAAAACAAGGCAATGCGACATTGGTTAAAATTGTGCCGCCTTAAAAGAGGTCAAATGTATTTAATTCTCTGTTCTTTATAAAACTGACAGAAGAAAAAGCGGTGAAGGTCAGATTGTACAGATAGATTATCACATGAGCATGGGTACAGGTCGTTAAAGAAATGCCTTTTAGCAGGAAAACCCAGCATCAGGGGTATTAGGTTGGCACGAAACCTTAAAAGGATAAACCTATGGTGTAAGTTTCTGACACCGTCCAAATACGAATATTCACCCTTCTTTAGAGGTGATATCAGATTGTAAAGTTTTACTGTCGTTCTTGTACAATGAGATTCCTTCCTCTCATAGGCTGCCTTTGTTAGAAAAAGTTCTTTTAGCCTCTTTTTTGGAAAGGGGGAGCAGGAACTCAGGTTTGTGTATAGTTCAAGTACGCCTAGGGAATGCAAAGTAGATTTTACGTACTCTAACCAGGGAATTATATGTCTTTGTCCAATGAAAGCCAGTTTTGAATGATGGACTGGTTAAGGTCCACTGTGTCTCTCTTCCAAATTGATAGCCACAACATAATCGGGGCTAGTCTCACCAAGGCAGAGACATAGGGAATATCCAGCTCTAAGTGGGTAACATAATTGGAGAATTAGGGAGGGAGCGATGCAACCCTCTTAAGGAAGGCATTCTCTATCTTCTGGAGGGAAGCTATTGGCACTATACCCCACACCCCTGCCCCGTACGTTGCGGCCGAGATCGTTTTGGCGCTATAGATCTTTTTTATAGTCGCTAAGGGTTTTGAGCTCAGTTTCTTGGTGAAGTAAGAGACTGCAACCGAAGTGCTTAGGTTCGTCTAATAAGTCTGTTTACAGAAATATCAAGAAAAATTTGGTTAGGTATAGCATGCAAAATAACGGCGTGTTCCATAAAGGAATTAGTCCCTATCTTAATCTAAAGGGCCTAACGTATCCTAGCCAGAACCCATAAAGAGTCCCTTTGGAAAAGAGCAAGAGACAATTTGGAGCAATATACTAATAGCTATAAGAGGCTGAACTCCCCATAAGTAGTTCTTGAAACTCAGCAAAGTTCCCTAACAGCTGCAGTGGCAACCGTTAACACAGGTGGAAGGAAATAATCACAGCAGTAGCTATGATCAGCATGGAGAAAAGTCCCCAAAAAGGCATCAGAATAACAGAAAATCACTGTTAGCAGTAGATCGCAGTAATTTCAGGCTAGGCAAGCACAGTCAAGTTCTAGAGGGCATGGCAGGGGGGGATGTGCATAGAATGCATTGCCTCTCTAACTGGGAACACGTACTATATCGAAAAGCACAAACATGTTGCAAACTCTGAATGGTCTCTAGCCAATAGGAAAGGATCATTCAATAGTCCGCCGTCTTCTTTCTCGATTCCCACGGTAAACGTATATGTCGACATGTTGTTATTTGAATGTTGCTACAGCGTATTACAAAAAGATACATCTAGGAAGGTTCTCATGAGAACTTTTGCAAGCCTACTCTATTAACTGTTCAGTGTCCTATTGTGTAACAATGGGCTGCTCTATAAAATGAAACATTAATATCAAGCATGTCCTGGTTAGATCATGAGACGCAAATATATAGCAATATACTTGTTTATTATAAGCATGTGGCAGAGGTAGCTATCTAAGAAACAATCATATGGCGTAAGGAAGGAAATAAATAAATTTTGCAACAAACAGCACATCTGATGAAGATTTTAGGTTGTACAGTTCAATTATAATGTTAAATCAGCATTTACAAAAAGGCATTTCTGTTTATTAAAGGGAAAGGAAGGAATTATGGAAAATATTGAGGCCTAACAGTGAAAGAACAACAGAAATGGGAGCTTTCTGCAGAAATAAGCAGCATTTTTCTCTTTTTGCACATTTAATAAAAAACACATTTTCTCTAACCTCTATAGTGACATGCACTTCCTACGTTAATGTTAAGACACATTTCTACATTGTCATGTGGATAATATACGTCGAAAATTTCAACTTCCTCAGTACCTTTGACCTCACATTAGGATACTGGAAGATTACTCTGATGGAGGGGGAAAAATAGAGGTCTGCATTCTCAACCCCAGAGGGCCCCTTCCAGTTTAGGGTGATTCCCTTTCGTTTGAAGCATGCCCCTGCCACCTTTCAGAGGTTGGTCAACTGGGTCATAGCTGGTAAGGAGGCATTCCGTGACGCCTATCTGGACGACATAGCTGTCTACAGCTCCACCTGGGAGGAACACCTGTATGACCTCCAGGAGGTACTTCAGGCTCTGCAGCAGGAGGGCCTGACTATCAAGGCCAGTAAGTGCCAGATAGGCCAGGGCTTAGTGGTGTATCTTGGTCACATGGTAGGCGGGGGCATGGTGCAGCTCCTCCAGGCCAAGATTGAAACTACCTGAAAAACAAGGAACTGGGAGTGTGGAGAATACTCACCAGTCCTGGAGGGTGGAGAGGTCCTTTCTAAATTAAGAAAAGAGAGAGGGGATACTTCCTCCCGAAGCAAAACCAACAATACCTATAGAGTATCCCTTGTGACTTTACAGCATGGGCGCAATGAGCGGAAGCGCCCACTACACCTAGGCTTCATTCGGAGTGGGGAAGGAAAAAAATCCCTTTTTTATATATAAACCTCACACACTCTATTAGTGTAATGCTTCATTATTGGGTTCACCCTGACTCCTAAAGGTCAGAGTGGGCTCACCCGTATTTCCGGTAGCTCTTAAGAGAAAGAGACTAGGGGCATAATTTGTGATAAAAATCCCTCAGTCGAGTAAGGGTCATAGGACCATTAAATCCTACAGTCCCCTTCCATAATTCTGTTTTTAATTGTCCCCATCCGCTCAGCAAATAAAGGGATACCGTGGAGTGGATGAAGGATTTTTATCTGATAGTTACTCTCCCTAGTCTCATTGCATCCGGTGCTGTTAAGTTAGGAGGGATACTCTATAGGTATTGTTGGTCAAGATTGAAACTATCCTGGCATGGAAACTCCCTAAAACACAGACTGAGGTGAGGCCTCACAGGATAGGTTGTTAAGGGATATGGCACCATTGTTGCCCCCTTAACAGAGCTGACTTCAAACAATCAGCCCAGAAAGGTGATCTAGATAGAGGTTTGCCAGAAACCCGTACTAAAGGCTCAAGACGCATCCTTTTTTTTTTTTATATTTCTTTTTATTAAACATTGAAACAGTTACATAGGTACCTCAAGTGCTTAAGATATGCAGATATACACATGTAGGGTTGTTAGTCAACAGTATTACATTTCAGCTTTGTAACATATTACGGTGAATCATGGACATCAGTTTCAGGCAGTTTGGGGGGGGTACAGATATTTCCTCTATCCACATTCCAAGCAGACCAGATGGAGACCCATTTCTGGGGACAGCCCCTTGCCAAGTAAACCGTTTTCTCTCTGAACATGCACCAATCCATGTCCTTTGTCCAGGCCCCCACTACTGGGGCATGGTCAGCGCCCCAGAGTTGTGCGATATTGCGCTTGGCTATCATTAAGCCCAATGTTACCCATGTTTTCTGTGCTGCGGTAAGGTCTGAGGGCTCCCACACATTAAGGAGGCATCTCTTGGCCTCTAGGCGGATAATCGTGTTCAGTGCGGCACCTGCGGTTTCGTGCACCTCCCGCCAGTATCGTTGTATTAGGTCACATTCCCACAGAATATGTAGGAATGTTCCCATCTGTCCGAACCTCCTCCTACATTCCCCACCCTCTGCCCTCCCCATTTTCACCAGGCAGGGGCCTGTTATGTACGCTCTATGTAGAATTTTCAACTGGACTAGGCGTAACCTGGCTGATATGGCCACCTCTCGTGGGGACGCCACTGCCTCTGTCCAGTCTTCATCGTCTAGTATTATACCGTCACGTTCCCATTTTTCTCTTGTGCGGTTGAGAGGGTCACTCGTGTGGTTGATTAGTTTTTTGTAAATGAGGGAGATAGTTTTAGTAGGTAAGTGCCCGTCCAGCAGTCTATCCTCCAGTGGGGAGGAGTCTGGGGGAGTGACACCCCTCGGTATGTGGGTCTGTAGTGCATGCCGCACCTGCATGTACCTGAAGTATTCCGTACTGGCTAATTCGTACTCCCTCTGCAGGGAACTAAAGGATTTAATTTCCCCCTTGGCCCAGAGGTCTCCCACTCTAGAGATCCCGATCAGGTCCCACCTGTCGAACCCTTTGGAAGTCCATAGATTGCCCAGCATCTCAGAGTCCCACAGGGGGGTGGCTAATGTAAGTTTGTTCTCCCATCCCATGCTACGGTTAGCTGTCTTCCACACCCGCACCGAGTGTCTGGTCGGTCCTGTCAGTAAGTGCCCTCCAGTCTTGGAGTATAGTGCCCTGTTATAGTTCCCCCTGGGGAGTGTCCAGCGGTCCATGGAGTATCCAGGGTCGTCAGCCCGCCTGTAGGTACCGTGATTTATGGCAGCCAGGTGGGCAGCCCAGTAGTAGCGCTTGAGATCTGGCAGGCTGATTCCCCCATCGTGCCACGTGTGTGTTAGTTTGGCAAGGGCTATTCGGGCCTTTCCATTCCATAGCAGCTTTCTCTGCAGACTTTCTATTTCCCTGAAATAACTCGCAGGGACTGGGTCTAAGGTATTTTGCAATATATACAGAAATCTAGGCAATGCCATCATTTTAAATAATGCTGCCCTACCTAGCATCGAGAGCGGGAGTGCTGTCCAGCCCACTATATCTCGCTTCAGTCGCTGAAGGGGGGGAGGAGGTTCTGATCGAATCTATGTTTTGGATCCGTAGTGACATATACCCCTAAATATGTAAAACCCGTTGTGGTGATCTGGATCGGGCATCTCCTCGTGAGAATTGGTTGAGGCCCGTGCAGCACGTAAAGCAGGGATTTCTGCCAGTTGATCGCGTAGCCGGAGTAACGGCCAAATGTAGCGAATATATCCAGTACTCTATGGAGGGACGCTCTCGGGGAGGCCAAAAACAAGAGAATATCGTCCGCATACAGTGAGATGCGGTCCTCCCATGTCTCCGCCCATTTCAGTCCCCGCAACACTGGATCTTTGCGGATCCAAGAGGCTAGCGGCTCCAACACCAGCGCGAATAGCAAAGGCGAGAGCGGGCAGCCCTGCCGTGTCCCTCTGTTCAGCTGAAAGATCTCTGACTTCTTGTTATTCACCACCACCTGGGCTAGCGGGGCCGAATATAGAAGCTGTACCCATTTTGTGAATTGCGGTCCGAAGCCTAGCTTGGCGAGAACCGCGAATAAGTATGGCCATTCGAGTGTATCGAATGCCATGGTGGCATCCAGGGACACGATTACCGCCTCCTCCTGTATCGTTCCCGCCCTTCCCAGCACACCGTGGACCCTTCGCAGGTTCATTGCAGTGTTGCGGTGTGGCATAAAGCCCGATTGGTCCGGGTGGACCAGTCCGCTAATGACCTTGGTCAAACGGGTGGCCAGCAGCTTCGCCAAAATCTTAGGCTCCGCATTCAACAGAGAGATTGGCCTGTAAGAGGCGCAGTCTGTTCTAGGCTTCCCCTCCTTGTAGATTGTGACCAGCGTTGCTATCCTCTGATCCCGGGGGAGTACTCCCTGTTCCCTGCAATCTTCCCACATCGCACGAATATACGGGGCTAGTCTATCCGGTCGGAGTTTGTACAACTCAATTGGTAAGCCATTCGGCCCCGAGGCCTTCCCTGATCGTAGATTTCTGATGGCCTGGGCCACTTCGTCATTTGTGAGGTCACTGTCCAGAAACCTAACATCGTCTTCGGAGAGTGAGGGGAGTGTAATGTCCTCCAGCAGTTGGCGGGAGTCTGTTGCTGTGTAGGTTGTGTGGGAACTATATATCTTACAGTAGTGAGATGCGAACTCGTTGGCAATATCCTGTGGGTCTCTAATCGTGTGGCCTGCCTCATTAATCAATTCTGGGACCAGTCTGCTTGCGAGTTCCCTCCTATCTAGCCATGCTATTAGTTTCCCTGCCTTATCTCCTAGATCATATATTCTGCCTTGCTTCCCCCTTCCCAGCTCTTTTGCCCTATCCGTCACTATTGCCCTATAGTCGTCCCGCTTGAGTTGCAGGAGGTGTGCTTTGTCCGGTGTATTATCTTCCCCTTGTTCCTCCTCCAGCCGGAGAATTTCGTTCTCTGCCTCCACTATAGCTTGTGATTTTACTTTCCGTACCCCGGCAATCTGGGAGAGGGCCTGTCCCCTTATCACTGTTTTGAATGCCTCCCACAGTACCTGAGGGGAGTGAACCGATTCCTCATTCTCCTGAAAGTATAATTCCACTCCCCTATGTAGTTCTTTCCTGACCAGAGGGTTACGGAGCCACCAGGAGTTAATGGGTGCTATCCTACCTACTCTGTGCTGCCCAACCACTGCTTGAGCCCAAACTGGAGAGTGATCTGATATGCCCCGTGCCCCATGACGTATTTCGTGAATATGGGATACCTGTGATGCCGGAACCAATATATAGTCGATTCTCGACAAGCTGTGGTGTGCTCCCGAGTGGTATGTGTGTTGGATGCTACCAGGGTGATGGGTCCGCCACGCGTCTACCAGTCCCATTGTCTCCCAAAAATCCGGGAGCCATCGGTGTGAGGATCCCAGCGCTCTAGGGGGATGTCGATCTAACGTTCCAGAGCCCACTGAATTAAAGTCCCCTCCCACCAGTAAAAGGCCATCGGGGACCGACAGTAGCAGTGCGCTAAGGTCCCGAAATGCAAGGCTCTGGAGCCCAGGTGGAACGTATACCGATATTAGGGTTAGCAGCTGTCCCTCCCACTGTCCCGTGATCCCGGCGTATCTACCCCCTGTATCTGTCCAATGTGAGTTAACAGTCATGGGGAATGAGTTTTTGAGTAGAATCCCCGTCCCCCTCGAGCCCGAGGTGAATCCAGAGTGCGCCACTAGTTTGTACCCCCATCTGTTGAGGGCTCTGCAGGTATTGCCTATAAGATGTGTTTCTTGAATCAGAACAACGTCTGGGGCGTGTCTCCTAATATTCTGTAGTACCACGCATCGTTTGATTTTATCCCCCAAGCCATTCACGTTCCAACTCATCACCTTTATGCTTTTTTCCCACGCAGTCATCATCCCATCCTACGTGTTAGCTAGCCCTACATGCACACGAATGATGGTACCTGGGAAAATCCTACTTACGAACTTAGAAACTGAAACCCCCACCCAACTCCCCCCCACCCTGCTTCCCTGCACTCTGGGCTTTGAACTGCCCATTCTTCTTTTAATGCAGAGTGCCTGTCGCCCCAGAACTTAACTAATGAAAGAAAATTAGGGGGTAATGTGTCCCGACTCGCCCCCCACCCACAAATATACACATTGAAAGTTGCCGAGAGTGATGAACAATACTTTATGCTGTGTGTAAGATCGGGTCCGTAAAAGTCAATTGCCGGGGTGGCGCTCTACCTGGTGCCCATCCCGGCACATGTCGGACCGTGCAGTCACCTGTGGCCTTCTTCTGACCCTGTCTGCATATGTGTCATCAGGTGTGTGCTCAAAAGTTCAGCGCCCCAGCTCTGTGTGTTTCGGCTCCTCTCTCCAGCCATCCAACCACTCTGCCGCCGAGTCAGGTGAATCGAAAAATCGGGATCTTCCCCCGGCCTCCACCCTGAGTTGGGCCGGGAATAGCATTGAGTACTTCAGGCCTTTATCCCTGAGACGTTTCTTTACTGCCAGGAAAGTTCTCAGTTGTCTTTGCACCGCCTGGGTGAAGTCCGGGAAAAATGTTATCACTGAGTTTTCAAACTTTAGTGGGGGGGCCACTCTAGATGTTTGCAAGATAGCGTCCCTGTCTCTGTAGTTGAGCAGTCTGGCCAAAATCGGGCGCGGAGGTGCCCCCGGTTTCGGTCTCCCCCCTGGGACTCTATGGGCTCTTTCAACTACAAACATGTTGGATAGGCCCCTAGGTTGCAGATGGACGGTAATGAGGTTTTCTACGAATAGATCTGTGGCTTGCCCTTCGGCGCGTTCCGGAACCCCCAAAATGCGCACATTGTTGCGTCTAGTGCGCCCTTCATAGTCGTCGAGCTTATCTTCTGCAAACTTCCGAAAGGCCTTCAGCTCTTGAATTTCGCTTTGCAGTTCCGAGGTATCACTCACCAGGCTGGTCGTAGTTATTTCAAGTTGCTTGACCTTTTCTCTGTTGGTGGTCAGGTCTGCTCGGATCAGCGTCACCTCCGAGGAAATAGCGTCCATGCGCTGCTCCATCGATGTTCTGACTCCGGTGATGGCCTCCATGACATCTTTCAGCGTTAGTTCCGGTTTTTCACCCTCGGCGGCTGCCGTTGACTTAGGCAGCTGCTGATCAACCGCCGCCCTCAAGCAGGTGTAGCGGTCAAGTTTGTTTTGCTGGGTCGCTTTGGATCCTTTATTGGAGGCCATGGTGGCGCGGCCCCACGTCGCTGCCCTACCAGGGTCACAGCCGTGAGCAGGCCTCCCGGCCTCTCCTCTGCTTATCTTCAATAGACCAGTGTCCACAATCCCAGACCCCTGCTCGAAGGCCAGACTCCACTTCTGATGCCTTTACTCCGTCCCGTGCGCCCCCTCAGCAGCAGTGCGACTCCAAGGTTATCTTTGAGCTTCCACGTCCTGCGTGAGCCCTCTCACCGTGTCTGAGCGGGCGCGCTGTTTGCGGGATCGGGCCCGTCACTCCCAAAACGGGTGCCTGTGTCAGGAAGGAGAGGGGAGGAACCAGGAGATGCCGTCGCTCTCCCACCTCGTCCACCACTGTTGTTATTACGGGCCTGCCAGCGAATGTGCCTCCACTGTGTCACGCAGTCTTTCTAGGCCACCGTCCCCCGGCCTCCTCCGGTTATCTACCGCCCAGGCGCCCGTGCAGACCGCATGGGCACTCCCGGCTCGGCATGGATCCCTGACTCCCTGCGGTGCTCAGGCGGCACTTCTCACCACTGTCTTCTCGCTTCTGGGCCACTGGTCCCCGGAGCCCCCACCTTCACGTTGGCCGGCTCCCCCATGCAGCTGTGCACCGGCGCAGTGCCGAAGTTGTGCCTCGTTATTGCGATCTGCCAATTCTCGGCTCCGGGCAGCGATCGGCGGCCTCCGCTCTCGTCGCGTGTTCCGCCGGCCCAGCGTCCACTCCAGCACCCGGCTTTACACGCCGGAACAGGCCGCAACTTCACCCCAGCCTAACTTCGGCTGACTCGGTCCCCCAGGCTACAGGCTGGGCTCGATCGATCGAGCGGACCTTCCGACGGCTATTTCTCGCCTCGGACCACGGATTGGTGTCACGGATTAATACGTGGGGAGTGGGTGAGAACGGAGCAACCCTAGCTAGCGGCCATATTTCTACGCCGCGTAGCCACGCCCCTCAAGACGCATCCTTCGTCGACAGCAGCCTCGACCACGATGACAAACTCCACATCGCAGCCTCACAGCTCCTCGTAACTGACACGTCGCCCTGACTGCGCGATGCATCCTTGACGCGGGTCTTTGCATCACAAACCCCGTTGACGGGATCCTTGACGATAATGCAATAGGACTTGCACCGCAGCCTTTCTGCATCTCAGAACTGATGCATCACTTCAGCTGTGCAACGCATCTTCGATGCGGATCCTGGCAATGCTCTACAAACAAGGATTGAAGGTACTTTGTTCAGGCGGCCTAACTGGGTCCCTGTAGCTGGCCCGTGCTCCATCGCAGTCAGCTTGAACGTGTGACTTTGTTCTGGTCTTTATGCCTTATGGTGCTATTTTTACTAAAACCTTTCAAATTAAATATCTCCAGTTCTACTAACTGGATTTTTGTTTTGTTGTGTTGGTCTTGTTTAATTTATTAAAATGTATTCTATTTTTATAACTCTATTGTGGGCTGCTTTTGTGGTGTGTTTTCACTGTATTACTGTTTGAAGTGTTTCACAAAATACCTTACACATTTACTCTGTGTTAAACCTGACTGGTTCATGCCAAGCTACTCGAGGGTTGAGCACATATTAATTTAGGGTTTACTTGTGACTTCACCAAGAGAAAAATTGAGGTTGCTGCTTGAGAATGGTTTCACCCCCCTCAACCAGTAACACAATTTTTCACAGTAGTCCTCACAGAGACATGACTAAATAAGAGTTTGGTGCCAGATATTGTGTTGGTAATTGCGAAGGTTAACAGCATTGCTCACTTGGATCATAAGTATGGCCCGGGGGGTGGGCGGTGTATCGGAGTAATATATTGTTCTAACTTTCAATGCTCCATTGGAGAAATTGGGGGCTGGAGTAGGCGGCCATTGCCCTCAGTCGCGGAGCTACCAGACAAGCCCCCACAGGTTCCGGGAGAAGGTACGAGCACCCCAGGTCAGCCGCTGTCCCTCCGGTGCGTTATAGTGCAGCACAGCGGGCCCCGGGAAGACGGAGCACATCAGGGACACGTCCTACTCCATTGCTCCCGTGGCCACGCCCTCAGTTTTGTTTTGTTACCCATTGATCCGCTCAGTTGTTTATGACTTTGTTATATTCATATTTTTTAGAGTTCAGGAGGTTTAAGATCGTACCTGCCTTTCTCTGATCTAAAATTTACTTTAAGGGCTTTTATTTCATGCTCTAATAGCTCTAGCTGTTTATTCACTACTTTATTCATTTGGTTCAAATTTGTATTAAATATAAAAACTCCTCTAAGCACAGCCTTAAGGGCATACTATGTTAACTATGGGTGAAACTCGTCTTTGGAGTTGTCTTTGAAATAGTTTATAATCGCAGTTTGAACTCTTTTGCAAGCTGCTGGGTCTGGTAGGATTTCAGGATTCAAGCACCAACGTTTGTCTTTTTTAGCAGGTGTAGACGAGTCAAGCAAGAGCGTAATAGCTGTGTGTCAGAGATTTCCATGGGTTCAATTTTGGATTTAATCATGGTCCTAACCATGTTATCAATGATTTAAAAGTTTGTCAATTCTAAAGTGAGTTTGGTGTGGATGGGAAAAAAGGTGTAATCTCTTTCTACCGGATATTGAAGTCTCCAACTGTCTTTCAACACAAATTTAATGAAGTATTTTATGTGATGGAGAAGGGTGAGCATTCGTATTGGATAATCTGACTAAGGTCATATCCATGGGGAGTTTAAAATCTCCTCCAAAGACGATTTTAATATCTTTAGAAGTTCTGTTTAGTAAATGATTGAGAACATTACAAAACTTGATATCATTGAAATTGGGAGTATAAATATTGAGTGTGTAAAATTCTTGACCTTTTTTCGCCATTTTATTAAAGATCCATCTCCCTTCTTAGTCTGTGTGAGTCTCTAGCACTGAAATATTGGACTGCTTAGCTAAGACTGTGAGAACACCATTTTTCTTCCTAATGGCAGAAGAACATAGTATCTCCCCTATCCAGTAGTGTCAAAAGTAGTTATATCTTTGTCTGTAAAGTCAGTTTCTTGCAAGAATACTATGTCCCCTTCAGTTTTGTTTAGGTAATCAGCAACTTTCCTCCTTTTCACTGGGTGGTTGATCTCTTTGACATTTAGGGAAAAATTTTCAGGCAATCATTTTTGTGGTTAGTCATAGAGACAGGGATCAAAGGGCGGTGAGGGAGATCCCTCTGTAAGATGTCAGGACTTCGAGGATACGTACATCAATAATTAGCACTTTGAAAGAGCAAGGATAACATCATATTATGCACATAATCAACTGTATGCGGCGGTAGATAAAAACGATAGGAAAAAGGATTGAAAAAAAGACATGATAGAACCAAATTAAGCATGAGGTTCCTCCTTACCCCTCTACTACTATCCCCACCCAACCTCCGCCGACCTCCTCAACTCTGAAATAGGAAATGTAGGGCAGGAGCCAGGAAATAAAAAAGTCAGTGGAAACAACTCCCTCATACCCTCCCATCAACAAGATAAAGTTGTGTTCGAAACTTAAGGTTAGTCATTGGGTGAACCATGAAACATGAGGACAAGAGATTATGGTGATGAACCTGCACCGAGACCAATATTAGGTAGCTTTAAGTCGGCCATTGTTTAAATTGTGTTGTATTACTGACACATGTCAAGGGGTTTCGAAACATGTTTAGTTAATGTGTATTTAGTCCGTACAAACAGTATTATCCATATAGACTGTTCTCTATAAGTATCATAGATTAGAAGTAACAGTGCTAAGACCAGTTATGCTAACCTAGCTCATCAGAATTAGATTAAAGCACAGAATAAGGACCTGATCCTACATTATTGTTGAAAAAACAATTATTGTAGTACATACATCACTGATAAGCACAGGAGTGTTTAGAGTTTGAGATGTCCATTTCCGAGTCTTGGAGATGTTGTAGGAAAGTAAGTAGATCTTTGCAGTCATAGAAGATCTCGGGTTTGCCCCTACAAACAATTCTGAATCTAGCTGGGTCTGCAAAAGAAAAAGGACTGTTCATGTCACGTAATTTGTGTCGTAGGGCTAGAAAACCTTTTTGAGTTTACACTGTGTCCTTAGAGTAGATCTGTGGGATGGTGAATTTCTTGCCATCTCAGGAAATGAACTTATGTTTGCGACCCTAGCCTAGTATAATATCCACGTTAACTGTGCAATGGTTTGTATATGATCGGTCTAGGAGATGGAAATGCATGTTTATGTGGAAGCGTTGGTATATGATGGGCTCTATCCAATTCATATCCATAGTTGAAGTTCATGCCTGTTTGACTTGGGATTCAATTTTCTAAGAAAGGAATGCAGAAGCGTGTTTGGTTCTCCACTCCCTCTAGGATACCAAATATGTGTTTGTTCCCTCTGCTGTGTCTGTCCTATAATTTGGCCAGTTCATTTGGATATTTTTGGAATGAGTCGCAGACAAGATCCTTGCTTTGGGCAAGTTCCAAGAAGTCAGAGAATTTTGAAAGAATTGTACCCATGGGTGTATTGATATCAGTGAGTCTTGATTGGCTGGTTCACCTTTGGGGTGCTTAAAGCGGGTTTTATGTTCTTTGTCTGCCATTTTAATCCAAGAAACAGTGAAATAAAGCGGTAAATATATATTATCCTTAATTTGAGGGCACGATATATCCAGAGTTGGTGGGTGTTGAACAATAAAAGCAGATCCCTCTTTATCTGTGCAACAGATGAAAGTGTCAAGTAAGTTAGGGTTATAGCAGAATTAGCTTACTTGTGCAGCTATTAGGGCACTAAGAAGGAGTTGATTGTGTTTTAGTGTAAAACAAAGCAAGTTCTTGTTGTTCTGCACATAAATTGAGCCGAGCGTACAGAGAGTGGGCTGATTATAAACTCATTTGTTCCGGCATCAGACAAGAAGAGGTATGGTGGCCCCCATCTTGGTAAAGGTCGTGGGGCTTCAAAATGAAACAAAAAGGCCTTGTGGCAACCTGGAGGATATGGGCGCCACCGAAGGAACACCGGAGAAAATGGCAAAGCAGCCCTCCAGAGTCCCACATGAAGAGCCAAAGGTAGGGATAGTCACAGTCCTCTTGTGAACCGACCGTTGTGTTTGATTTTGTTTAGGAAGCCACACGGTTGTCCCGATAAGAGGGCCCCTTTGTAAATTCGGGCATGGGGGAGCAGGATTGTAAAAGTTTCACACCTACCTATTAGTTGCGGCAGAGGAGTGCTTCAGTTGTTTCGTGTCTCCTCAGGTTGTACTCCACCGTACACTATGATCTGGGCCTTCTGCAAGCAAACACCATGCCTTCTTCACAGGCCTGACAGAGGCATGGTCGATGATGCGCAGACTGGTACAGGCTGATGGCTCAAAACCTCATGAGGCGGTTACCAAACAGTTCCAGTTCCGAAATGTATTCCAAACTTGCTTGTTGTAATGGTGCAGGGCCCTAGGCCCTCATGCACTCATAATGATGACACGGACACAGTTAGTTAGTTGGTAGAACTGGCCCAGGGCACGTGCACCCGGCCACTTTTATTGGCAGGGTCACATGTCCAGTGTCGCCTGTGCTGGATGGGTGTGGGGTGGGGTATAGGCCAGCCCTCTGGGAGTGGCTGGTACATCAGGAGAGCTAGAACAGTGACCAACAGGTCCCTACATCCCTCCCAAACTTTATTCAAACTGGAAATAATAAAGTCCAAACTTCCGCTGAGTCTCTTTAGCTGCCTTCAACACAAAGACGATGATAAGACAGCAGTTGGGACCACCAGTTCTATTTGGCACAGTTCATGGGTGCCCTGCGGGTCCGGTCTTCTTTCGACTCTGTGCATGGAAGTCAACTCCAAATGTCTTTCTAGGCATGGCTCTCGTGGTGACGGAGCAGGGAGAGTGATGGTGGATCGGATAGATGTTACTTTTCACCAATCAGTCCTGGTTGTCGTGGCATCTACACACAGGCAGCATTGTTTCTCTCTACCAAATGGTGGAGTAGTTGCAAGACATCCCTCTCACTAGGATGCCCCTCTCGCAGGTGTTCCAAACGGTGAGGTCTAGTTCACTAGTGGGAGTTGATTTCTAAGCTCCCTGCATGACATTCACTGCACTCACTGTTGCACTCTGCCTCAGACGTGCCTCCTCTCCCCCACCTCACTCTCCTTACAGACCTTCACCGGCGCGAGGGGGGGAGCCGCACTGCGGTCCTCCAGGGCCGTCTCCTCTCGACGGGCTCTTCAGATGAACGGGGTCCTTCACCGTCCACTCAACGGGCTCTTGTGACACGGGGTGGGCTCCCGCTCTGCTCCTACTAAACTCCTTTACCACGCAGTTTGTACTGCTGTCGGGTGCCTGCAAACCTTCTGGGACACATCAGGTGCCGGGTGGGCTCCCGATCACCTCCTTCACGCCCGGGGCTCTTCCCATGCCCCACGGGCCATCAGGTGCGTCCTGTGCCTGCTCCAGGGGGTGCCCTCGACACGGGCAGCACTCTCCCCCTCAACCACCTCCAACAAGGCAGCTGCACACGTGGGCAGGTCCCGCTCGTCGCCAATGTAATGGTGCAGGATCCTAGGCCCTCATGCACTCATAATGATGACACGGACACAGTTAGTTAGTTGGTAGAACTGGCCCAGGGCACGTGTGCCCGGCCACTTTTATTGGCAGGGTCACATGTCCAGTGACGCCTGTGCTGCATGGGTGTGGGATGGGGTATAAGCCAGCCCTCTGGGAGTGGCTGGTACATCAGAACAACTAGAACAGTGATCAGCAGGTCACTACATCTGTATGTCACTCTATGCTGGCGATAGATGTGGATGAGGGAAAGTTGGGAGAGGAGCGCCTAGCTTAAGAGGCCATCATCTTTCCCGCTTGGCCATGACTCCCCCTACACTGTACCGGTAGCGCTGGGACCCTTACTTTGGAAGCAGCTGTTTGCGCTTTAGAAATAATTTTTAATTAATTCATTCAAAAATATTATCATTAAAAATAATGCAGCTGTACAAATCATCTCATGATAACAATGAAAGCAAGAAGAAACTTAAAAGTTTGACTAGAAATTGTAAAGTAAAGAAAGTAAAGGAGAAAAGCAGAAGTAGGTCATTTTACCAACAACCCAACAAATAAGTACATAATGAAGACTATGAAGCATACCTATAAACAACACAAAATGATGGAGGTGGTGAACCCACAAACAATCGGAGATGACATAGTTCCACTCTGGGCACATTGGGGACTATTACAATGTAGACAAAATGTTAACGGAGGCATAGTTGAAGGATAGTACTGCAAAGGGATAAGAAGGAAAATAGAAAATAATTATTGAGCTCATATATCCAGAACAACATGACTAGCAGAGATTATGTCCAATAGAACAAAGACAATTTAGGATGAAGGGAAAAAAAAAGTTAAAGATCATGTGTTCTAGATGTATCCATATCTTCTCCGCCACAGCCTTCCTAGAACTTCTGTAATTTAATTCATTAATTTACGGTGTTTACGATACATTTCTTCAGCCTCCTTTCCCTTTGTTTATGACATTTACAATGGTTAAGGCCCTCTGCTGTGGAAGCAAAGTGCTACTGAAGTTAAGGGCTCGAGCCAAAGACAAGAAGGCAGAAAGAACTACAAGCTGAATTAAGAGTGGATCCTGTGATTGAGAACATGTGGGAAATATGCCCACAAGCTCCAGGTTATTTTTGCATAAGGCAATAAGATGATTTGCAGAGTTACGTGCTCGCTACTGACATCTGCACTGATCCGCAGGCTACAAGTTTGAATCCCAGCAAGACCAATTCAGCCTGTTAGACTTACTAGGTTGATAAATGAAGTACTATTAAATTGTGCAATAGGTAACACATTATATGTACAGTGTTTGGAAATTACAAACTTTTATGAAGTGCTATATAGAGAAACAAGCCACTTATAAGACTATTAGGGCATGTTCTCCTAATCTCCTTTAACACAGGCAGACCCACACGTCCACTGTCTAATTATAGTCATGCTGCTTGCTCTCCCTGACATTTGTATGCAGTCAACAACTATTACTGCCATTTGCTCAGGGTTTTGTGTTCAAAGTTTTTATTAAGTTTTATAAGAGGAAGGCATACTCATAATAAGGACAATGTAGAAGGAATTTAATTGCTTTTGTAAGATCCTTTAACATGCATATGAATTGTTGATGGCTATGTCAGTGCAGAAAGAGACGGGGAGAAATAGAAGAAGAACAAAGAGAAGAGGGAGGCAAATCACAGCGAGTGTGAGGTAGGTGTTGAATGCGCTTAGGGGTGGTTATTTTATAATTCATCCTTTAGCTGATTCTTGTATCGAAGGTGACAGGAAACAAAATTTGTCTGTTTATGTGGTTGAGGCATGGAGCGTGACTATGGGGGTTTAACTTTTTGGATATGCAGGTCCTATTTTTTCCATAATCTGAGTGATACTGGGTGTGAAAGTCCGTGCTGATTGCTGAGTTGTCTGCACTTCTGGCAAAGCAGACCCTTGCCCACCAGGTACGGTTGGATAGGCTTTTATATGATTTCTATCCACACAGTATATTTTTAATCCCTATAGCTAGTAATAAGTCAGCAGATGGAGGTCGTTAGCATTTAGATCCGGAGTAGGTGCAAGGGATTATGGGGCTAGGGTCACTGCATAATAGTTGAAAGTAATACCGGTGTTGAACACTTTATTTATGGTGGTTCCAATTTTTGTCCAGAACGTTTTAACCATCTTACAGTTGAAGAACATATGTTCAAGGGAGCCAGTTCATCGTGACATTTCCAACATTGGTCAGATTCAATAAGGCTAGTTTTGAAAAGTTTCTCTGGTGTCCAGTCAACTTCATGTAGAGTCCATAGTTTACACTGAGATAGGATAGGGGATATTTTATTTGTTAAGAAAGATTTCCAAATATTTTCACATGAAGTTTCAGATATGACTATGGAGGGGTCTTTTGTAGCAGCATTGTGCCATTTCTTTTGAAGGTAGGGTGAGCTTATTTATAGACGTTGTTGGAGTTGAATGTTTTATACATTCTGGCAGCTGCATGGTAGGGTAGATAATTTTATTAACAGATTGCTAATATTAGATTTGTGTGCTTTTTTGCATTTACTTAGTGCAACTTTAAGTTGTAAGAAGCAATAGAAATCAATGTTGTTAAGTTATGAGCACATTGTAGCTCAGCAACGGGTTTAGGCATTTTGGAGGGGCTTAAATCCTTGCTGTAGAAGATATCTTTTTCCACCCCATTCAACCACATCGGAGACTTATCTTCCATTTTAATTTTTGTATTTCCCCATAGAGAGACAAAGTCTGCTCCTTGTATCTTGTTGGTAAGGTTTTTGTCTAGGGTTATAAGGGCCGAAATGGAGTCTTGGATGATATAGTAGGATTGTTGAATTTTGTTTTGTCATTGTTAATGTGGATAGTAAGGTGAATGGTATTATTAGATACTCTTCAATATAAGTCCACAGGAGTTTGCCACCCTCTCTGGGGTGAGTCCACCATGTGTCCTGCCTTATTAGAAACAGTAAGAGACACTTGAAAATGTTTGGCAGGCAACTTCCAGCTTCAGATTCGTTGATTTTTAACTTATTAAGAGAGATTCTACTTCTCTTGTTTTTCCATATGAAATCAGATAACAGAATGTCTAAGTAATTCAAGAAGTTGTTTGAGAGTTGGAGGGGCAGCATAAAGATGATAAAATTAATTTGAGAGGCTGTCAAAATTTTGATACATTCTGCTCTCTCCCACCAAGTCATAACTTTTCTAGACCATGTGGTGATTTGATCTTTTACTTTTTGAAGAAGGCTATCTTCCCCCTGCTTTCTTGTGTCTTCAAAGTTTCTCCAAAATTGTATCCGAAATTATTCATTTGGGGTTGATTGCCACCATTGTTTTGTGTTAGTTTTTATGGTGAATGAATGAATGTAATGTATTTTTATGTTTCATTAAAACCATATACAATATTTTACACAGCTTAAAAGTATTACCTTCCAAATAATTTTTCAAAAAATGCAAACATTAATTAAAAAGTGCAAACTAGTACATTAATCCCCGCCATCATCAATATTCTGAGAACTTTTTTCCAAAACCCTGTAAGCCTGGCTTAAACATTTTACCAATTGTGCCACAAATGTTAGTGTATAGCCTTTAAAACAAAGTGACAGTGCCTCTGAAATTGTTCTGATGCCTTCAGCCTTAAAGATGGGGTTGTGGTATTTTTTCCGAGCCTCTAACAATGATGAGCATAGACATATACCATGTTCAATGGATTCATAGGCTGATTTACACATTCTGCACAAGCTATAGATTTGCCTCTTCAAAGTCCAAGAGACATCAAGGTCCTTAAAAGGAAGATACAGAAACATAAAACACATACAACTTTCTCTGATGTTTGCATATTAAAATCGATGTAACCTTGTCTTAAAAAGGTATAGGTTTCTAAAGTATACTTGTTATGTTTGTATCTTCATGCAGACACCATATTTTCAAGCAGAGATTGTTCCTTAATTCCTTTTTTTATAACTTCCTTTCAAGCTAATCTGGGCATATTTATAAGTACACCTAATGCTGGAAGTTTATATTTATCCAGCAGCTGGACGATTAAACTTTCTGACAATAATGCCTCAGGCATATACATCACCAGAGTCGTATTAATAATTGTTTTTAAATTATTAATTCCTGCAGATTACAATCTAAGAAATAGTTGATTATAATAATATCCGCCATGGCCACCAAATAGGTAAGACCAAAATCTAGACTTAGGCAGCACTGTGATGTTGACTGCCATAAATTAAATAGCCTTAAGATGGAGTTCAAGAACATTTTATCCAGTTTATGGATTAGTTTCCAATTCCACACTAAAGACCTATATAGAAGAACAGCAATAAATTTGGCCTTACAAACATCTAATGCGGCACCAACTGCACCCCCTCCATACATCGCGGAAAACCTTTCTATTGCCCCAGTTACACATGAAATACTGCCTCTTATTTTCTCTTTTGATGGTGAACATACATTGTTTAAAGGAAAAATATAGGTTTAGTGAGGACTCTGAAACATCAGCATAAATTGTAATTGTGTCTAAAATTGCAGGAATTGCAGACTCCTCTTCTTGTGAGAAAATTAGCATATCGTCAGAGTATGCTGTGACTTTGTATGTGTCATTAGCGTATGGTATACCCTTTATGGATCTGTTAATTCGATTGCCAATAGCAAGGGTTCGATTGCGAGAAAAAATAGTAGTGGTGATAGTCGACATCCTAGCTTTGTCCCTTTTACCAGAAAAGTAACCCTTATTCAGGTAGAAGGTAGGGGATAAAGAGCAAATACCATTAGGACAAAATTGCTACCCATATTAATTTTTTTGCATGACTGAACGTAGTACGGCCCACAAAACTTTATCAGAGGCCTTCTCTGCATCCAGAGCCGTGGCCGTTGTGGGGGAGGATTGTTTATTGGCCTTTTCTATCACGTGGCAAAAAAGTCTGATGTTGTCAGATGCTAGTCTTCCTTTAACAAAGCCACTCTAAGATCAGTAAATCAGAAGGGAAAGGACCTTTTCCAGAGTCAGTGCCAGATTGTTTGCGTAGATCTTGCACTCTCCATTTAATAGGGAAATTGGGTTGTAGTGTTATACCTCTAAAGGGTCTTTCCCATCTTTATGTTTAACAGTGATTGTGGCCTCTGAATCTGTACTTAAAATGTTCCCAGAGAATTCAAATTGTTTACATTGGGATTCCATTTGAGGTAGTAGGCTGTCTTGGAAGTTTCTGTAAATGTTCACTGGGAGTCCATCAGGCCCTGGAGCTTTCCTGGATTTTAGGGAGTTCATCGTTTTCTGAATTTCCGAGGATGTTATGCTTTGGTTAAGAAATCTATTGTTGGAGTTATTAAGTTGTGGTACTTCTATTTTGTCCAGATAATCATGACATTTACTCTAGGGGAAGTTGATTGTGGGTTGCATAGTTCAAGGTAGACTTCTTGAAAAACGTTTGCGATTTCACGAGGGGCTAAAACAGTGATACAGATTTGTTTTTAATGGCAGCAATGAGAGTATTATTGGTCTTTTATTTAAGATAGTTGGCTAGTATTCTTCTTGTTTTATTGGATTCCTTAATATTTTTTCCTTATTATTTTTAACCCAGGTGTGAACGCGGGTGCTGATTATTTTGTTATATTTCTATTTCATTGGCTTCAGTTTGTGCAAGTACTCAGGGTTTCTTGTACTGAATAGTTTATTCTCTAGCTGTTTATTTTCAGTTTCTAGGTCGTTTAATCTTTTGTTCGTGGTTTTATTTCTGGTAAACATAATATTAATAATCTTGCCCCTAATTATTGCTTTCATTGCATCCCAAAGTTTTAGTGGAGATGTTGTCAGTATTGATTTCAATTTAAAAAATTTATATTAGTAATGCATGCTTGATTTTTTTAGTGTTTTGGCCAGATAAATCTCTTTGTCCATTCTCAACTGTTTTTCCTTAGGAGTGTTTTTGGATATTTGTATTTCAAGAGTGATTAAGGCATGGTCCAATATTACAATTGGCTTGATGGTGGGGTTTTTGGCTTTGGGAGAAAAGATGTAATTGATTCTGGCCGGTGTGTTATGTGGATTGGAGTAGAAAGTGACAATGCTCCCAGTAGGGTTATATAAGCTCCATATGTCATTTAGGCAGTGATAATTATATATGTTCTGTGGCCCAGGGGAGATTGAAGTCCCGGCTACTATAATACCTGACTCTTTGGGTAGTACATATAGTTTTTTATTAAGGGAAATCCAGAACTGGATGTCGTTCGCAATCGAGGCATAGATATTCACTTTATAAAAGGACGAAGTGTTCCAAACCATTTTCGTAATTAACAATTTTCTGTTGTTATCATGGATATTTTCTGCCATGCTGAGACTCCCTTTTTTTTATATTAGTGTTACAACACCATTTCTTTTTTATGGGCTGGAGAGCACATCGAGTTTTGGACCCAGTGATAATGCATTGTGTTACATGCTCAGTCACCTATTTTGGTTTCTTGCAGAAGAAGTCTTCGTAAACTTTTAAGCAATAGCCCAGATGTTTCTTCCTTTTAATTTGGTGGTTAATTGGTTGGTATTAAGGGAATGAATTGTTAACAATCCATTGGCCATTTTGTGGGGTATATTGCTTTATTTTATTGTTAGTTGTGGTTTCTATTAATTAAACGTCATGTCTAAGGATCAAAAATTTCCATTTTTTTAGATTCTCCGATTGTGGTGGTGCGGTAAGGATTTTGGAAGACTACGTGAAGGAGTGACAGAATAGTGCTGCGGTGCTGTAATCATGTTTAATTAAGCTAAGTTGTATTCCTGTTGTGGAGGTAATGTTCACAAGATTGACTTGGGGACAGAATCTCAGTAAGACGGGATGTGTTTGGGAAAAGATAGCCACCAAAGCGAGGGCAGACAGAAAGGCAGTTAGTAAGAAGTAGAAGGACAAGAACAGATAGAGCTCTAAAAAGACGCTGTAAACAGAGGAGAGCAATTTGCAGTACATTACATTGCATTACATTAAATGACATGGGAAAACATGGAAGCAAGTATAACAGTGGAATCAATGGCAACATCTTTCTAATGATGGGTGGTGAGAGCTAGCTCAGCCAAGAGTGAGGCCATATGACCTCTTCTAACACAGTAGTCAGTAAGAGATACGTTTGGGTCAACTTGAACTTGTTGACGAGAACTGGCTAACGAGAGGTGGATAACCGTACAGGTATAAAACCTCACCTAGATTACTGATTTTTACATGTAGATGTAAGTAGAGTAGATGAAATCAGTGTTGTGAATCAATAACATTAGCTAAAGAAAATGCCTGATAATGGTAACTCAGATTACTAAAATTGACTATAAATTTAACCTATGAGCGGTGTGAGTGAAATGACTTAGGGCCAGATGTGCAAACATTAGGAATACCGATTTCCTAATTGCAATTCTCTCTGAATATCAATTAGGAAATCAGTATCCCTAATGTCTGAAACTTTTTTGAGTTTCATTAGTGATTGCTAGTGTGTTGTAAATAGACCTACCTCATGCATATTAATGAGGAAGGTTGCAATTTGCGACCCATTAGGAATCACAGTCATCACAGTGATGGTGGCCTGCTGAGGTCAGCAGACCACCATGTCTATGATTTCAATAAAGCAATCTTTTTTTCAAATGCAGCCCCTTTTACTTAAAGGAAAATTGGATGCATTTAAAACGAAAAAAGGAAACTCTGCACTTTCATTTTTTAGGAGTAGGCAGTGGTCCGTGGGACCACTACATTTGCCAATGGGTTACCACCAGTTTTGAACTGATGGTGAAGTATTAGGATGTATGATGATACAACGCGATCATTTAGATCACGGTACATTACATCGCTGTTTTTACAATGCAAGTCGTTACAACGACTTGCGCTGAGGGCGTTGGACTTAGGAATAGTGTGATTTACTATTCCAACTCCAGTCTACGTACAGTAGGGAAGGTGTTGGAATAGTAAATTACACTATTCCTGAGTCTAGAGCGCCCTCCAGTGCAAGTCGTTGTAACGACTTGCGTTTTAAAAACAGCAATGTAAATGTATTGCGGTGTTTTGACCGCGTTGTAAAGGTCGTTTTCCGAAGTATTACTGTTTAGCGACCAGAATTTGGTCACAAAACACTAATACATACCATTCCGATTCCGTATTTGGTAGCAAATGCAAACTGCGATTTGGTAACAAGTTACCAAATTGCAATTTGCCTTTTGTACATTGTAAAAAGCTTTTTTTGCAGGCGTAAACGGCCCGATTCTGTGAATCAGGACGTTTGCGACCACAAAACAGCTTTGTACATCTGGCCCTCAGTTACATAATTTAGGAGTGAGATCGTATTACATCCAATGATAAAACGGTTGCAAGATTAGTGTTGTTAAACACAAAGAGTATTATTAGAGGGCAGAAGCTCTATGTATTAATAAATTGTAGTGAATATAGCACCAATTGGGTTAATGTTAGTATGAGTCATGTGTGTAACTAAATTGCTTAGTTAGGAAAAGCGGGATGAAAGTTTGAATAAACAGTTAGTAAACAGTTAATAAAACAAGCAACACCTTGAGTTATAGTGCGTTAGACGTGTGGAGGTAGTTAGTGTGCAATGGTTAGTGCATACATGATACTATGGAGTGGAAATACCTAAATTGTGAGGGGCAATTATATTAGGTATACCTCAGTATAAAGGGCATTTATAAGAGAGTAATTTAAAACAAATTTGTGAAATATACATCATAGATACATTTAGGTTGTCGAGAAATGCTTCAAGCTCAGCAGGGTTATCAAAGAATGATTACCCACTAGTCATGATCCTCATTTTCGAAGGGCCCACAAGGGAGAAGGATATGTTCAAAGCTTTCATCTTGTTCCTTGGAGCTGAGAATCCTTTCTGTGATCTACAGTTTCTTTAGCATAGTCTTGTGAGATTCCAATCTTGTGTCCCTTACAGACAATAGATTTTGTTTTCCATATTTGGTTTAGGGCCATCTCTGTATGTGGATAGGGCAAGGGTTTGAAGATCAGTAGTCAGAGCATTTTGAATGATCCAACAGCCTAGTTGGCACTCTATGGGCTCTCTCAATTTTGCAGTCTTTCTTGAAAGAGAGATTCCAAATTTGTGGTATCCATGCTTCAAGGAAGGAGGCACAGGAACCAGCTTCCTTTTCTACATTCTCAGGTAGGCCAAAAATTCTGAGGTTGCCTCTCCTGTCCTCAAGTTCTATAATCTCCTTTTTTATATTTGCAACTTTATTTATGGCTAGTGCTGACCTTTTTATCGGGTAGTTAAATTATCTCCGACTTTACTGATTCTTGATTCTGCCTCTTCAGTTAGGATTCACAGATTCCGGCACTTGTTTTTGAGAACGTGCATTTTTAGCTACAGAAGATCAGTGTTTGTTTTGATGGATCTTGTCAGGTCATGTAGTGAATTTAGCTTGTCTAAGATCAGATCCAGGTTTTTAATCAGGTACAGCAGGCTCTAATTATGTCCTTTTTTGGGCATTTTTTCTTTGTCTTTTTGGTCTGCCATTTTCTAGTGTTTGTGGGTATTGACAGAGGTGTAGTGGAGGTCAAAAGGAGTTTTTAGAAGTTTTTGTTACTTAAAAAGAGATTTTTGCATGATTAGTACAGTGTACAACCTGATAGTCGCATGCTAGTTGCTTGTAAGATAGCATGAACAGAGAATAGTCTTTTGTATTTTCAGGATTCTAATGAGATAAAAGGACTTACTCTACTCATGCAAGACTGTGGTTGGTAGATTTACTAATGCAGAAGGTATATTGGGAGCTAGATTGTAGTTGTACCTGTTTGCCTGTTCTTCTCTACATCTGCTTAATCACCAACTTTATCACTAACTTCAGGTGCTTTGACAGTCCCACCGCTTAGTCCTGGGTATTGAGTCAGTTACAAAGCACACTCAGTGTTTTCAGTCCTTTGTGCGGCACTTTGCGAAGTTGATTTAGGTTTAGGGTAAGTATGTGGTAGTGTAAAGCAGGATATAGCCAGTCTGGTCAGTAACGTTTAGTTGTGCTGTTCTCTATCTTTAGATTCGTAGTATGTGGTAGTGTAAAGCAGGATATAGCCAGTCTGGTCAGTAACGTTTAGTTGTGCTGTTCTCTATCTTTAGATTCGTAGAGCACGCACTGCCATTTTGTCTTACCGCTAACCACTCCAGTTCAGCACACTCTGTGGCTGATTGGCCATCTGGTATAATACAATCTCTGGCTGAATGGCAATGAACGAGGAAGGTATACCCCTGCAAGTTGCAGTATGCGTAGCGAGCTGTGAGGAGAGCAACTAATCCGTTGTGGTTTAGCGGCAGTATCAGGGGACGGGCCTTCTTGTCCGAAGCCCCAAAGGGACATGCAGGGCTGTTGTCATCCTTGTGGACATCCTATTTTTTTTCTGAATCAATTTTATTGAGTTTTAACAATATCACATCACAGTTTCATGAGTATCACATAAGAATGTTTCTCAAGTAGTCCGGGCTAAACTAGTGCGCCCCAATTCCTGGCAATAACCATCGAACAGGTGGTATACTTCTCAGGAATAATGTGCACAAATTCACAACCTCACGCTCAGAGACATATGCACCTGGGCCTGAAAGGGGGAAGCAGAGAAGGGAGGGAAGAAACCTGCACATTCAACTTTTAGCACAGAGAGGTCAAAGCAGCTATCATGTTCAAGTATTTATAAGAGTATCCCATCTTTGTAAGTCCGTAAGTCTTGCAGCAATATTTGCCATTCTGCTGCTATGGGAAGTCTACGAAGACCACGTGCTTCTTCAGACAGTAATGCCAAAGACTCAGCTTTTCCCCACTTAAGTGTCGCCACACACCAATGGACAATACTCGGCAGTGACTGCGCCTTCCAGTGCATGGCAGTAAGTCTGCAAACCATAAGCAGTGCTAAGTCAGTAAATCTATTTATGTCCTTCGCTGTTTTTGAGCGCTTATACAGTCCCAGTAATGTACACTCCATCATACATATATTGGTGCGACTGGTCACCTCCCCCAATGCGTTGGAAACATCACCCCAGAGAGCGATGACCACTGGGCAGTTCCAAAACATGTGAGCAATATCCGCTCCTGGTCTATGACATCTAGGACAGCTCGAGACCGACCCAAACATCTGGTGTAGTGTTCCTGGCTTGATGTAGACTCGATGCAGGATGTTATGCTGTATATATTAAAACTTAGCGTTTTGTGATAGTTTTCTTGGGTACAGTAGTGCCTTCTCCCACTCCCTTTTTATCAGTTCCCTGCCCATGTCCCTCTCCCAATGCCTACAGGTCGTGGCCAATGGGTTGTGCGTGGTATAGGCCAATGTTCGAACAAACCATGTGATTAGGCGTCGACCCCCACCTATTATGTGGCGTGTGTGTACCAGTGGGTGGTGGTCTGGCTCTGCATCCGTGATGTGCCATAGCCGGGCCATCTCAGCTAACATTCGACCATGAGCCAGGAAATTACCCAACGGCAGCTCGGTTTCCTCCTGCAGTCTAATGAAGGGCAGGAACACTCCGTCATGAAATAAGGCACCCAGCCTGCCCACCCCTGCCAACTTCCATAACTCTAAGCCTTCCCGTCCTACCATGTCAGTGAATGATGAGATGGAGCTTAAGTGGATTTGTGGTGAATCCTGCAGGATGGAAGGCATAAGGCATAGACCACAGTGAAAGCTATCACATGCTATCTTCAGAGAACTATTCGAATCCAGTGGTGTTCTGGCTTTTGGAAGCATGGCCTGCTGGACCTCCCGCTGCGTCCCCTCAGTGGTGGGGTGCCATTGTTCCTCCATAAGATGTCCTGCCAGCCAGCGTGTGGGCCATTGAAGCTGTGCTGCCATATAATAATGTTCAAATTAGGGGCTCCTAAGCCCCCCTTGTCCACTGGGAGTTGTAACTTGCAAAGTGCAACTCGCTTCCTGCCTCTGTTCCAAATGAAGCTCCCTAGGGTAGAGTGGAGTGTGTTAAATATAGATTTAGGGAGATAGACTTGGAGATTGTGAAAGTAGTACAGTAGGCGGGAGAGCATGACCATCTTGGATAGCGACACTCTATCCTGCATCGTGAGTGGCAATGTGCTCCAGAATGCCATTTGGGGCCGCAGAAAGGCAATAGCCATGGTGAGATTGCTATTTATGAGATCTTGTGTCTCATGATAGATTTTAATGCCAAGGTAGCGGAATGTGCGGGGCTCCCACCGCAGGCGATGAGTGTCTACAACTATGTGTTGTTGAGGACAATCAGGGTGTAGTGGGTAGAGACACGATTTCGCTCAATTCACACCCAAGCCAGAGGCAGTTTGAAAGTCTTGCAGGATGTTCAATATGCTCTCGGATATCACGGATATAAATAAGGACATAGTCCACGTATAGCGAGACTACGTGAAGCTCATCATTTAGTGGAATGCCCCAATCCAGCCATTCTTGCCGAAGCCACTGTGCAAAAGGCTCCATCGCCAGGGTGAAAAGCAGAGAAGACAACAGGCAGCCCTGCCTTGTTCCTCTACTTACCCGGAATGAGGGGTAGATACAGTGACCAATCCTCACTCTAGCCGTAGGCTCCACGTATAGGTGGCAGATATGTTTATATAGCCTACCCGAGAGCCCATTTGTGGCTGTACTATGCTGAGTCTCAGAGTACTCCGCAGGTTTCTCTCACCTTCAGTGGCTGATTCTGTTTATTAGTATGAATCGGCATTTCTATTTGGTTTTCTCCCAGTTGTAGCGGAGCAATTCGATTAGGTGGCCATCTTACACCCCAGGCGTTGGTCTGCGCAGGGGTGTACTGAAGCAGCCCTATGATGAAGCATGTCACACAATTGTGTGAGTGAGGGCAGTATTTTGACACAGAGCATGTGAGACCACAGAGACAGATATTTTGTCACTCTCTACTCCTTTTGGTGTGTTCATCTAACACGGGCTCGGGGTTTTAAAAGTGTTTTAACTCCTTAACTCCCTTTAACTCTATCCTCTTTGAACACTAAAAACTCTCTAGTTTCCTTTACTTTTACCCTCTTGTAAACCATAAAAACCCTTGCCTCACTTTACCTCTATCCTCCACTGAACCCTATAAATTCCAACCACTCTTTACCTCTAACTGCCTTTAAGCTATAAGGGGCATATTTACAAGCCCCTTGCACCACTTTTGCGCCGCCGTTGCGTCACGCATGTGATGCAGCGGCGACGCAAACCATGTGCCGCGTTGCGCTATATTTACAACGTGACGCATCTAGGGAGATGCGTCACGTAGTAAACCCCTGCGCCACATGAAACCTGCATCAGGTTTCATGTGGGCGTACCGGCGCAGGGGGGGGCGTTCCGGCACAGGAACGCCTCGGAAAAGTGACATAGTGAAATCTACAAGATTTCACGCAGTCACTTTTCCGACGCTGGTGCGTCAAATCCTTACGCCTGCTTCAAGCAGGCGTAAGGATTGACGCACCATGTTAGGGATAGGGAAGGTTGGAACAGTGCTGGAGTTGCGTCGCGCTTGCGACACAACTTCAGCACTGCGCTAACCTTCCGCCGGCAGATGCGTCACGCATCTGCTTATTCTTGCGCCACGATGCGCCGCATTGTAAATGCGGCGCATCGGACGTGGCGCAAGGGTAAACTTGCGTGACGCATTTTCCCTGGCGCATCCCTGCTGATATGCAGGGATGCGCCAGGGAACGTAAATATGCCCCTAAAAACACATTACCTCCCTTTAGATCTACTCTCCCCATATCATTTAAAATATCTACCACCCTTTACCTCTGTTCTCCCCAGAACCCTAAAAACCTGTTACCAACTTGACCTCTACCCTTTCCTAAATGCTAGAAACCCCTTACCTTCCTTCATCTCTACCCTTTCCTAAACCCTACAAGCCCCTTAACACCTTTCACCTCTGCCCATTCCTAAATCCCCAAAATCCGTTAACTCCCTGTACCTCTATCCTTCCCTGAACCCTAAAAAACTGGTCAGCGCTAGCCGCATGACAGCACTTTTGTTTCTATTGCTGGCGGGGATGGGGAGCAGAACCTGAGACATTACAGAGGGAGGGAGGGAGGGTGATGCTGGGGGCAACACTGGCAAATTTCAAAATAAGAGAAAAGAAACGCTATGACGTGGCCAGTGCTGGCCGCATCATAGTGCTTTTTTTTGGATTGCGGGACTGGAGACAACATGATGAGAGGGGAGAGTGGGATGCAACATGGATAGAGGAAGGGAGTGGGAGGCAACACGGATAGAGAGTGTGGTGTGCGGGAGGGGCTGGGAGCTAGTAGACTAACACAAACAATATGCACTCGCACACAGTGCTTCAACAAAATGAAAAAAGTAGCTCCCACAACACAAGCAGTGGAAGGACACCAGTACTTTGCCCATACTCCAGGGGAGGGTCAAACATAGGAGGCTGACATGAAGCCCACACAGGATAACAAATCAAAAGCGAGCAAATGAGAGTGACAATGAAGACAATAAATGGCAAGCCGTGGGCATGCTCTAAACTCACTGTAAACTAACAGAATGTCTTGCAAGCCACAGCACATGAGCTGTCTCAGGCAAGACTCAAAACATGAATGTACTAAACCAAATCTCGCATTTAGGTCTATTAAAGTGGGTCGAATGTGTAAGAATTTCTTCCTAGGTCAGCCGGTTTTTGTTAAACATCTATAGAGAAAAATAACATACTGCCTGACCTTATGATCTACTTTTTACTCTTGACATCTGTGAGAACTTGCAACAAGGCTGTATACCCTGGGAATAGTAGCATTACCTCTAAACTCACCTGTTTAAATCGTTCCCTTGTGTTATGTGCTTTGTGTCACCACATATTTGGCAACGATGTGAGGGGCATACAAGGAGCCTGTTTCTTCAGGAGGATACCGGTGTCCTCTGGCTTTAGTCTTATGAACACTTATGCTGTCTCATGATTAGCGGTTTGATTTCTGGAAAGGCAAATCAGTGCTGGCAAAAAAAAGATGAGACTGTATAGCATTGAAGATTGTATAAAACTTCATGATTGCTGGTAGCTGGAGCAAAAGGCCTGCGATGCATCACAACGCACGTCATCAAAGGGTGAGGCAAGCCTGACTCTGTTTGCGTTTGAGGCATTTGACATAATCACGTAGCAGTATGCATGGTGGGCATTTTGCAGAGAGTTGTGAGACTGATGAGAAATGGGGAACACTATGTTTGACTGCTGCATTTTCCCATGCTGTGTGTTCCGTCAAGTATTGTTTAATTGCTTTCTGTGTTTTCAAGGTAACGCCAAACGCCAAACGATAGGTGAAAGGCATTCCAAGTTTCACCTTAATTGGAGCAGTATCTGTTCTTTAAAACTGTATTCAACTTTGCTGCATGGTATTTCTTACTCACTGTTCACTTACATTTAAGTGAGTCATATAACATTTTCATTCAGTGCCAGAATCTTGGAAATTGGTGGTGGTTAAATCTTTATTAAGGAAATGATCCACTGAGCCAAACACTCTCTCCAATTTTCATTCGATCTCCCTGCTCCCCGCTCTTGCTAAAATGCTCAAAAAGTTAGTTAACAGGCAACTAATCGTGTTCCCGAAAAATTCCAAGATCCTTCATTTGTCCCAATCTGAAGCCAGGCCTAGATACTCCATGGAAACTGCTCTCCGTCTGACCCAATAAAAGTCACTCTAGAGAAGGGTGAGAACGCAGTGTTAATTTTTTTAGACTTTGTCGGCTGTGTTCGACACAGTATCGCACTCAATTCTTCTCCAGTATCTTACCAATATTGGTCTTAGTGATCCAGCATGGACTTGGATTCTGTCTTTCCTTACAAATAGGAAACAGGTGGCTTCCATTGGCCAGTTTACATCCGAAGAAAAATCTTTGAAATTTGGTGTTCCACAGGGTGGCCAGTTTACATCCGAAGAAAAATCTTTGAAATTTGGTGTTCCACAGGGTGGCCAGTTTACATCTGAAGAAAAATCTTTGAAATTTGGTGTTCCACAGGTCTCTTCTCTCAGCCTGACTCTATTTAATGTTTGCTTGTCCCCCCTGATTTCCTTGATAGAATCTTTTGGCATAGCGACTATTTCTTAGGCAGATGACACTCAGATGATCTTATCTCTAGATAAAGATTAGTTCGGCTCAGAAACAAACTTTAAGAATTGCCTCACCTATATTCTGCGCTGGATGGAATCTAGCTATCTAAAATGCAATACAGAGAAAACCAAGATAATCTTTTTCAGTAAAAGTAACTTATCCTCCTTACTTAGTTGCTGGCCAAATGATCTCTTAACACCCCTACTCTGTTGGAGGTAGCTAGAAACTTAGGAGCTAAATTTGACGAAGCCCTGTCTTTTAGACCTCTGATCCTAGCAGTAGCGGGATTTTGTTTTTTGTTGATTACATCTCCCAAATGATTATTCTAATTTCTCTCACTCACTGCTAGGAAAAGTGTACCTCATGCACTCATAACGTACAGGCTAGACTATTGTAACAGCCTTAATCTTGGCATCGCCAAGCAGCTTCTTCATAAACTCCAAGTGGTCCAAAATACGGCTGTTCGGTTGGTACTCAAGCCACCTCACAAGTGTTTGATCTCCTAGGGTCATCAGCTCCTTAACTGGTTACCCTTTCAGAAGTGTGTTCTTTTTAAATCCTTGCCTTGGTTTTCAGAGCTTTTCATTCTATAGGTCTTGCTGATGGTTTTGTACACTATAGCACAAAAAGGACTCTTAGATATTCTAACACCAGTCGTCTCCAAATTCCAAAGTATAGGCTCAAAACTAGGGGCAAAACGTCCTTAACTTTCCTAAGATCCAAAGCCTGGAATCTGCTCCCCTGTTCGTTGAGACTTGTTGTCAATGAAGCACACTTCAGAAAACATCTGAAAACCGAGCTTTTCTCGCTGTCAGATGATGAGTGTAATAAACTGCTTTTACCTGTTTCTTTTATTTTCTCAACCAACATCCTTCAAGCTTTTCTGCTTCTGCCAGTGGTGAAATAGAAGACTTGCTTCAGAAACTTTGAGAATTACTTGAATGTTGTTGATGCCAAAAAATTAGGTACAGAAAACCTTCACAGTTTGGGAGTCTGGATGCTGCAGGTCAAGACGTATTTGACAACATTCCTGAGGTAGATCTTCTACAGAGCAGTTTTGGGAGATGGATATAGAAGCAATTGCCAAGTTGGAAAAACAGTATGGCGAGGGGATAAATATAATGGTAGAGTGTTTTCAGTTCTTTTCAAGGAAGCAAACCAGCCAGGAAATGGTGGATAAATATTCAGATAACCTGAGGATTTTGGCTGCGGCATAAACGTTTGAGAGCGCTGTGAAAACATTTTTGAAAGACCAATTTTTTGGGTTGTTTTTTAAACAAAATATAGGAGAAGCTGTATATTCTTGTAATCCTACCCTGGTTGTAGCAGTTTTTGTTGTTAAGGATTGAGGCTAGAGAATAATTCTCATGATGGTGCTTTTGTTATGAGTGGGAGGAGAGAGGATAGAGGAATAGAGGATGAAAAAGCTGGTTTGAGACTAAGAACCAATGCATATTATAGGTGTGTATAGAAAAAGCATTTGGGCGATTTTGCAAACTGTCCTACGCCTACCAGATGTTGCAAAAGCTACAAAAACGTGGACAGCTTGCAGTGGTATGATATGTAACCCCATGACATGAACTAGTCTAGAGGAACCTAGAGGAACCTAAAAGTACTTATGCATCTAATATTTTGGTAATGTTTGATGAAAATCTGAAGGGCATTGAGGCAAGATTAAGTAATGTGTTAACCATTGTTTCTGAAAGTGTGATAAGTGAATATAAAGGACCATTATGTGAAGTATGTTTTGGTTCCACCAACATTAATATTATGGCAAATTCAGAGTCAACCATTACTATTATAGCTGACACTACATGTATGGAATTTTGGAGTACGAAAGTGCTTGTCCCATCTGATATCAATCCCAAAACGTTTGGGGAGCATTATATTGAAATGTTAGGTTACTTTCAGGAACTCTTGTGTTTTAATGATAGAAGCAACACCACTAGGAGTTATGTTGCTGTTAGATTGAGGAATGTTTTAGGGTGATGGTATCAAGGACGATTTGGTATAGTTCTCTAACTGGAGTGTTAAAATACTATTAGTTTAAGGGATGAATAGGAAGGTCAAAGTTTGCTTCTACCAAGCCAAATGGGTGTGTAGAGTATCTTGGTTGAATTTCAGGGGACATTTTTGAGGGCAGAATAGGATGTGTTAAAGAGTTCAGTCACAAAATATGTTTGAAGAATAATTGCAAGACCTGTGGCGTACAAAGCACGAAATGTACAATTGCCTGCTGCTGAATTGAAGAAATTATTGTATGTGTGTAGTGATGGGGGCATTGCTCATGTTGATGCATTTGAATGTATTTCGAGTGTGGTGATATCTAGGAAGAAATCAGGGGACATTAAAATATGTGTGTATACCTTCGCTTCATGAATAAAGAAATTATCATGGATTGTCATCTGCTACCAATAATTCATGAAATGTTAGCATCTTTGGGTAAGGCTACAGTGTTTAGAACCATTGACTTGTAAGTTGCCCACCATCAAGCCCAACTCACAGAGGAATTTCAAGAGCATCTTTGTTGCACCTTATGGGGCATAAAAGTTTTTAAGAATAACGTTTGGTCTCATTTTGGCTGCAGGCACATTCTAAAAATTAATCGGTATGCTATTTCAGGATTTATCCTGTGTGATATTTGAATATTCAGTGAAAAAACAAGAACAGAATTTGATTTTGGATAATGTTCTCTCTATTCTAAAAGAAAGGGGGTTGGCAATCAGTAGAAAGAAGTGTAAAATTAGGGTGCATGAAGTTGATTATTTAGGACGTCATAACACCAAAGATAAAATGAAAACTAAGTGGGGTTTGGTCAGAGCAATTGTTTATGACCCTGCTCCACTAATAGAGATGCATTGCACTCATTTATTGGGTAAAGTAAGTATTATGCACACTTTGTATGTGGGTTAGCTCTGATTCCAGAGCCTTTGAAAAAGTTCTTACGAACAAAATGAAATTTGTACGGGGTCATAAAAATTGACGAGGGCTCTTTTGAGGTTATGAGTTTGTTGTACAAATAACTAGTCTGGTTCCAAGGTAGATTAGATGAGTAGGTTTATTAAGTAATATGTTTGAAGAGCCCCACCAAGAGCAGCCATCCTGTTGCTCAGCCCATCCTCTAACTGATGCCCTCACTCATCAACATTCCACAGCATCACCACACACCGACATTCCACACCACAGTCACACTGGCTGAGCAGCAGGTATAACACATCTCCCTTCTGTTCACAGAATAACATTAGACTCTTGCATGGTGTTTACCATATAACAATGAGAAGCAATGCAGATGCATGAAGATAACAGATGGAAAACATTGCATGCATTATGCACAACTAGACAGGAAACACACACTAAAAGTGCATGTGAAAAACAGATGAAAACATTGCAAGCATTATGCATAACTGAATAAGCAACATAATAATTCCAACGGACCATGAATGTAACAACAGCAAATAATCATAATAATAATAACCCCTTCTCCCTTTCTACCCAGAACACAACTTACACACTCTACCACACCACTAATCCTCGAACAGACCCCAAAATGCTGCAAACATGCCAGCTGGCCAGGCTAATATAAAGCAACAAGAAGGGAACCAAACACAGGGGCGCAGTAGTGGACAGCCTATAGCAAAAGTACAAATGAACAGGAAAGATGAAACACCTAAACTGGTGAACCACCTTGGCTTAAATAACGCCCCTCACCCTAACCCGTAGTAGGGTGGAACAACACAAAAGTCAACTGGCTTCAACTCTGCCCTTCACCCTAACCCATAGTAAGGGTGGAAACACATTTCACATATGTCATTTGGCTTCAACGTTGCCCTTCACCCTAACATGTAGTAAAGGTGGAACAAGACTTCACATAAGTCATTTGGCTTCAACCTTGCCCCTCACCCTAACCCGTAGTAAGGGTGGAACAAGACTTCACATAAGTCATTTGTCTTCAACCCTGCCCTTCACCCTTACCCCATAGGTAGGGTGGAACAACAACGTCAACTCTGCTCTTCACCCACACTTACCACACCCACACCATAGGGTGGCACACTTACTTGCCACAAGTAGTTTGTGCTTAGCTCTGCCCTTCTATCCTGCATGACTACTACTCATAAAGTCAATACATACACTACAATGGTGGGTGATAATACTGCACCACCCCCACAACCACGTCGAGTGGTAGACACCAACCCAACCGCTACACCGTCCCACAACCACATTGAGTCGTAAAACATGAATGATTTCTCCTCATGCAATAATCACCATACGAGAACACACACTAATACAAAATGGGTGACTTACCTCCTCAAAGTCATCCCCAAGGATACATCACTAGTAATATTTATGTGCTTATTTTATGAGAAAAACAAAAACAAATAAAATGACAAGCAAGAAAAGCACATACAAACTGCATCTCCCAGCAAGAAAAGCACATATATAAGCTGCATCTCTTATGCCCCGGTCATGGTTAAGTCAACATCCTTATATCACACAAACACAGCACATCATGTCATAACTGCATGTAAAATGTTCAAATATGGAAAAACATTTGAAATCACACCATACATACCATATGCGACACACCACAATGAGTCCATGTGACACAACTATAAAAACTAAAAACATTGGTGAACAACCTCTCACCCTCAGCACAACGCAGACCTCGCACGTAACAGCATAAAAAAAACTATTGCCAAACTTCGTAGAAACTGTCACCTCGCTGAATTGATAATGTACGATGAACAAATTGACCCAGTTTCACATAGTCCAACGGTGTAGTGAAGCTGTGTTTTCCGACTGCCCTGGTAAGTCAATACTGTAGCACGCAGTAAGATTTTAACTGGAAGCTCCGTATTCCAGTGACCCAAAGCTGAGGAAGATTGCTCCTCCAATTATCCACTTTTAATATTTAAGCACCCTTAATGTAGAGCGATGGCCGGGAAACAACAGAAACACAGTCAGGAATTAAACCCGGCTTTTGTTGCCGGGTAACAAGATGGCGGCACGCAGCCGTGAGGAGTGCCGGGTGGCTCCCGTCGCGTACTCGCTGCACGACGTCAAGACCCAGAGCTCCTAAGATTTTCACAAGCTCCAGATTGCTGAGGTCGCGCTGGAACCGCAAAGCACTGGAGCACAAGCCAAAGCGTTGAGGTAAGAAGGGATCCCTCACTGACTCTCCTCACCTTGTCCAAAAGTCAAAGTCCGCCCCACTGGATCCACACACCACCGGGATCCTGCGGTGGGAGACCGCCACGCTCCAAGGCTCCTCACCATCCATCAAAGTCCGGGAAACAGACTCGTGCCTGCCAACAATCTAACTAGGCGCGCAAGCAGCTATCGCTAGCAACGTTTGGACACAGGCGTTGTGTCTCGCGGCGTGTTCAAATGCCGCAGGCCAGAAACTGTCAACTCCACTTGGCCTTTACTTCAAACGCCATAAAAGGGTGCCGGGAAGATTAATTATGCAAACTGAAGTACAGGCTGAAGACATAGCTCACCAACAGTGAAGATTCTGTAGCGATGTAACACAGCAAGGCAAAGCCCACACGTTCACCAATAGTGCAGATCATTTGTGTAGCAATGCAACACGGCAAGGCACACGCAGTACGCAGCTCACCAGCGGTGCTGATTCTCCTTTTTTCCAAATGTAACACAGAGTCCCCCAGGGCCACATGAAATTCTCCTCCCTGACACCTAAAGGATGTTACAACTACAAGCTGTTCAATTGAAGTATGCCCTGGCTGGTAGGTTGTCCGATGGAGCAGGACACTGGTGGGGCTGGAGGGCAAACTGTCCTTCTCTGTACTTTTAGGTTCTTTTAAAATTCTTCTTCCAGTAGTTTTCGCAGGTTTGTTTCATATAGGTTTTGTTTAGATAGTTTCTTCTTTCTCCCAATTAACACATGCAGGTTCCTCTTCATTCCTCTTTAAATCATCGTCAAAATATGTTGCACAAAGAACTAGTCTGGTTCCAAGGTAGATTCGAAAAGTAGGTTTATTAAGTAAGATGTTATGAAGAGCCCCACCAGAAGGAGCCATCCTGCTGCTCGGCCCATCCTCCAACTGACTCCCTCACTCATCAACATTCCACAGCATCATCACACACCAAAATTCCACACCACATCACACTGGCTGAGCAGCAGGTATAACAGAGTTTTTAGAAGCTCTTGCATTGAAGCCTTATGTTAATGCATTGAAGTGCCAGATCACTGTGGAAGCAAGTGCAGTGGGGCTTGGTGGCGTATTGTGTCAGAAACTGGATGATGTTGAAAGAACTGTGGCATGTATGTCAAGCACCTTGAAAGGGGCTGGAAAGCAGTACAACACCATAGAGAGAGAAAAGCGCTGGCTTGTGTTTGAGCAGTGCAGAAATTGTAAACATATTTGTGGGGTACCAAGTTAAAAAAATTTACTGATCATAATGTTGGTGTGTCTCAAATGGGAGAATAGAGTTGGAAAACCTTCCACAAGGTTGGTTAGGTTGATTGCCAAATTACAAGAGTACAATTTTGACATTACTTGTATTCCAGATGTGGTCACTGTAAGAGATGACTGTTTGTCCTGCTTGGTTGTTCAGCTGAGGATGATGATTTTGTGGACTAGGGTTAGGATGACTGCATTGGGTAAACAACGTTCACCAAGAAAAGTTTTCCCCGCAGGGAATTACAACGCGGTTGTTACAACGACCGCATTGTAACCACGCATACCATTACTCTGCAAGTCGGAACAACGACTTGCTGAGGAGGGAGAAGGTGTTAGATTTAAAATCCAACACCTTCCCTACTGTCCGCACAGACTGGAGTTGGAATAGTAAATTATACTATACCAACATCCAGCGCGCCCCCTCCGCAAGTCGTTGTTACGACTTGCGGGTAATGGTATGCGTGGTTACAACGCGGTCGTTGTAACGACCGCGTTGTAATTCCCTGCGGGGAAAAATAATGCGTGAAAATGAGGTATATTCGTGCGTTGCAGTATGGGTGGATGCATGTGGTGGCACTAAACGCATACTACAGCCAAATGTTTGTAAAACTACATGTCAAAATGATGGGACAAACAACAGTCTAGTTAAAAGCAGAATTTAAGGATGGCCTAAGACTAGAAGTGCGACTTCCAAAAGTTTAAAGGGGTTTATAACAAGTGTCATCCCGACTCAGTGTGGAAGGTGGTGACGTGTTGAAAGGCAAAACTTTTATGCCACCAGGTACCCTTAAAGTAAATCTCGTACATTGTGCTCATGAAGGGCCTTTCAGAGTCACAGCCGCAAAGAACATTTTGAGAATCATTATCGGTGGTCAGGCATGACTAGTGCTGTGGATTATTTTGTTAACTCTTGCAGAGGAAGATTGCTTTTGGACAAATTAGGTTATGGGTAGGACATGGTTCGAAATCCAGAGGGACCATGGGAGAAGATTGTGATTGACTTTGCGGGACTCAATTGTCTGAACGAGCAAATTTGCTATCTCATTATGGCCATTGACTAATATTTCAAATGGATCTACCATTTTTTGTTAGCAGAATTAGTATGAAAACCACCATTCCGTTTTTGAAATATTTATTTGTGGTTGAAGGTCTACCGAAGGCGAATGTCTCTGGTAATGGTGTTCAATTTATCTCTGTGAAGATGAAGGACTTTCTGTCTTGTTTAGGAGCCAGGCATTTTAGTATTGCCTTACATTGACCAACATCTAACAGTCTGGTGGAGAGGGCTAATAGGTATTTGTAAGAGGGCTTACAAACTGCCTTGGCTTCGGGTTTGGATGTTGAGGAATTTTCGCAGGTCAAGCTATGGGGCTATGTTAACACACCACACTCATCCACAGGGTTTGCACCATTTGTCTTGGTAAAAAATAGGAACATAATCAAAAGGTTGTTTTCAGCTTGGATGCATGAGAAAGTAAGGTACTCAGGTGATGTGCAGGATCTTATGAGGCAGAAGGTTAGCCATGTTGAAGGCAAGAGTAAGGCCTATCATCACATTACATTTAGGGTCAAAGAAAAAAATGAAAAAGTTGGAGGTTGAGTCACTTTAAGCTTAAACCTAGGCATGTGAGGAATGGCGAATCTAAAGTCTCTGCACCTCTTTAAGTGATAGCCATTTCCAAGAACTTTTTTTTTTTTTTTAAATAAAGGATGGTGAAATATGATTCTTGTGGTGTGTTTGCAGGACCTTCAAGGTAGCATTTTAGGGTTTTAAGCCATGGAGTATTTAGAGAATGCCAGTCTTTTATTTCCCGATTTACTTTGTGAAGATAGTGGACATAAACAGGATATTTCTTGTGGGCCTGTAAAAGATCAAGATGAGTGCCTTGTTTTAAGGATTTTGTAATGGCTTATCTTTTTTTGTTGTTAAAATGTTTCTATTGAAAGGGTGAGTGATATATCTTGGTATTGTTAATTTTGGTTTGTTCTTCCGTTTTGTTGACATGTATGCATGCATCTTTTAATTTATCATGCAGCTTGTTGTTATGCCCCTGAGCACGTTTTGACATTCCAGACTGGAATATCGGGAGGACTCTGTGGCGGTTGCTGGTCTTTGTCAGTTGGTAACAGCTTGGCAGCCACGTCATATGTGCAGTGTGGGGTCCTTCGTTTATGCCTAATTAAATTCACCTGTTTCATTCTTGCCCTTTTGTGATGTGGTTCGTGACACCACAGGATCATTTACCACAAAGCCTACAGAGTGGCAGGAGATTCTCAAATTGTTTCTTTTCTTTATGGTCTCAAGTTCCTCAGTCTGTTATTTAAGTAAGTTTACTTCTTTTTGCAAGTGATCTATTTTGGCAATTGCATCTTCATTCTTACTTACTCTTTATTCTACTTCCGAGACTCTCTCATCCGTAAGTGAACATTTGTCATCTAAAGATTGAAGTCTCGTGTTTGTCTCTTCTATCTACGGCTTAAGGGACTGAATTTCCTTAAATGACAACTCTAAGGACATAAGAGGTAATTGGAGAAGGAGGATCCTTTTTTGGCATTTACGTGTTACCAAAGTTTGGGGCTAGAGGAAGTTTTAGGGCAAGGCTTTAGAAACTACTACTGTCAACGAGTCTTGCTTAGTTAGACGAGATTTCCCCATTGGAACAGGATCAAAGATAACAGTGTTAGAACATGCTGCTTCAATTTCTTTTACCAATCTGAACGGGCCTGAATCTACCTTTGCAGATGGCGAGCTTCCCCTGATCTTTTAGCATCTGTGTCCTATTGTTCCCTGTGCTTTCTTTCTGAGCATACTGTTCTTTGATATTTAAGCAGTTGTTCTGCATCTTGTTTAACATTGTCATCAGTTTGATATAATCCTCCACAGATTGAATGATGTTACGCTGTCATTTGTTGGTTTAATGTGGTGGTGCCTGCTGTAACTGACACTTTCATATGTCTTGAAAGGGACAAGTGTATGTGTCCCATCTCTACTGAGTGTCTATTTGTTCTGACTTGATTATGCAATATAGAAATGTTGAGCATAGGGCTAATGCTATTAGCTCCCTCTTTGTTCTACTCTTTCATAGCATGATCTTTGGATTCATACCCTCCCATCCTCATATGTCTTTGACAAAAACAAGTCCTGTTTCAGTGCAGTAAACAGTAGGTTTTTACAGGCCAGAGGAGAGGAAGCAGTTTACCCTTTTTTGTTGAGGTTGGAATCACTGTAATGACGATTAATGGTGAGCAGTCATCACTGCACCACTAAATGGTATTAACCAGTGGGTTGGTAGCCGTCATGGTGGCATGTCTTTCATACATGTAGATATATTCACATAGGTTGTCTGGCAGGTTGTGGTGGGGCAGGAGGCAGAAAGTTGGAGGTTGACATGTGGTCTTATGTGTTTGTAAACAGTAAACCTAAGGATCATGCTAACACTGAAGAACATGAAGATCAGTACTGAACCAGTACACGAGCAAAGATGTGGAAATCAGTGTGTGCCAGGAGATGAAGAGCCCTAATAGAGAGCCAGAGTGAAAATAGTTCATTGTATAGTCAAACAAAGGAGAGAGCGGGAGATATTGTACCTGTCTACTTATCTGTAAGGAATGGGAAGTATTTTTGTGTTCTCGGGGCCTCAGATGGAGATCAATGCTAAGCCTGGAAGTAAACCAAAGAGCAGTGAATGCTTCTTCTTGACATTACCGCCACATTTAAAGTGTTATTGGAAATACATGGGTAAAAACCTGTGGTAATAGGTTAATGCATGCTTTTCACTTATTTCTGCTTGATTTTCAGTAGACATTTTTCTGACAAAAAGCGTTCACTATATTTGCATGATGTGATGTGGTATTATACCACATAACTGTAATCCCACTGTTGTGCACAAATATGTGGTGATATCGATGCTGTATATTTTTGCATTGCTGCAGTACTGACGTGCAATGCGGTTGTTGGCGTTCATTATTTTCCACCTTATTGGAATGTCTGCAGAAGTTGATATTCTGGTTTGTGGTTATTGGAATGCAGAGCTGCTGGTCGCCGTTTTTTCAATGCTGATTCTTGACACTCCCACGCATTCATATGTAAACATAGCAATGCTTTGTGTAAGGTGAAGAGGAGGACTTTACCCTTTCAGAACCTCTAAGCACTCAATAAAAACCGAAACAGTAAAACCGTAAGTGATTTCTAATAGGGTTGTTTTTATGACCATAGTATATTGTTTTCAGCCATCGGCTCACGTTGCAGGTTGCTCGCTCAGTCACATCTTCCCTCTCACGGCATTTACGTATCTAGTTTAAAAAGAGAAAGAAACTGAGTTTAAGGAAAGGCGGAGTAATGTTTGTGTCAAAGTTGGTAACAGGAATGAGGAACGAGAATGTCGCGTTACACAGGTAGCATTGCCAAGAACTTTCACCTGATTGAATTGTGAAAGTATGTGGGTGGGATTTTTTTTCGCAGCACAATAATTAAACTCAACTTTTCCCATAACCGAGGTGCCACGTGGTTCTGTGTCAATTCAGGCGGTTGTGGCATTTTAGCCAAATGCAGTTTACATCCAGGGCCGGTGTTGTGTAATATCTGGTATCCCCTTGGGATCGTGTATCCCCTGCTCTTCGGTTGACTTCGGAGAATTAACTCAGCCCGTGCAGGATCAGACAGAAGCAGTCGATCTCTGCTCGGGCTGAGTGAGGAGATACACGATTTCATGGCATAGCTATAAATTATCTGAAATGTCGTTAATACTGGAGCCACTGCTGCACAAGAGACAGGAAGCAAATCGTTCTAAGAAGGAAAGGTTAAATAAATAAACATTAAATGCATACACAGAGTCGGAGTGGAAGAATGGAATGTTTATTTTCCAAGCAAATTGCAACAAGTACAAAGAAAGAAAAGTGAAATTAATGAAAATTAAATAAATGCACGCACGGAGTCAGAGTGAAAGAATGGATTTTTTTTTTTTTAAGCAAGTCGCAAGTAGTACAAAGAAGGAAGCCATGAAATAAATTAAAATTAAATAAATACACGCACGGAGTCGGAGTGAAAGAATGGAATTTTTATTTTTTAAGAAAGTTGCAAGTAGTACAAAGGAGGAAGGTGAAATACATGAAAATTAAGCATGCAGGGAGTTGGAGTGGAAGAATGGAATTTTTATTTTTGAAGAGATGGAATCACATTGTAAATTAAAACATGAGGAGAGAGAATGACAGAGAAGAGAACATAGCTGCCAAGGTTTTGGATTGCCATGTGTGACATTCTCATAATTTCAGTGTAATTATGAGTGACATTTCAACAACTATGAGTGACTCTTTCTCGGAAGCAAAGTCAAGTAATAAAGATGAGAGAAGCATATAAATATCAGCAATTACACCCATTTCACCAAAGAGAAACTCTAAGAAGTTCTTAAAATTACTGGAAAGCACCAGATATGGAAGGGCACTAACCTAGTACTCGCGAACTGCCCCAGACAGCAGCACGGGCATTGGCAAGGCTCAGGAGAGTGAGGCGCACATCTTACAGCCAGCCAGGATGCTGTTTATTTCAAAGACAGAACGGTTTAATGAATCCGAATAAAATGATAACTGAGTGCAGCCGAGCGGTGTCAGCCCCGGTTGGCACGCCACTACCTGCCCCGCAGCACTAGATCACATCAGCAGGCTGCAACTGTACCTGAGCTACTAAAAACACCAGGCTCGTAAGTGACACAGCTGCTGGCCGTGCTGAAAGTTGGACCGGCACCATTACCGCTGCCCCTCATTACCATAACTAGGTATCAAGTTATCGATGCGAGGGGCCGGACTCACTCCACTGGGCAGGCACCAACAGCCTGAGGCTCTAGGGAGGCTGCATCCATCCTGGTGATTGCTCCCTAGGGCTCAGCTTCCAGCTTGTTTGTGGTAGGCCGCACTCACCTGCGGCAGCCTCGTGTGCAGGGGGTGTGCCTGGGCAGTCCTTCGCGGAAGGGAAGTATGGAAGCGAGGATGCTGGGTAGAGAGGGGGTGAGTGTATGGGTTTCTCTGGTATTTTTGGAGGGTGTGGGGGAATGATTCTAGGTGTAGGCAGGTGTCTCATGCAGGGTCCCTTACTTCTTGTGGCGCTGCAGATGACTGCTGTTTATCTGCTGTGAAGCGCCGGCGGGGCAGCATGGCATTTGCGGGGTTAGGTGTGAAGTGCAGACCCCTTCATCCCTGTGGCGCCCATTACCTGGTGAGTGCGTGAGTATAATCCCTAACTTGTTCTTCTGGCCTGCTCTGTGGGAATTCAAGACCAAACCGACCGGGGAAGCTAGTACAGGCCCACGTGGAGCGAGATTAAGTTTCAAGGTGGGGCTCAGGTTCCCTTACTTGCTGCCGGTGTAGGCTCACTCTCTCCCTCCTGGGTGCTGCTGTCTTCAGAGTAGGCTGCAGCCGCGCTCCTCCAGGAGACGAGTTGACTAATCCTTGCCGGCTGCGCCACGGCATGCATTCTGAGATGAGGCTGCCTTGCTGCAGCTCAGTGCTGCCTGTAAGACACCACCAATCCTGGGGCTGTCCGGACTGGGACGGGACTTGCCACGTGTCAAAAGACTGTCACATTATTCAGTGACTGCCGCGTTGCTCGCTCGCACCGCGCCGGCCCACCAATCTATATCTCTTGATTGAAGCTGTTGGCCATAATTTTAACATTGACTGTGAGGTGCCATCAAATGACGAGTCTCACAGCGAGTCACACAGTTGACCTGAATGGATTGCCGGTGTCGAGGGGAAGTGAATAAACTTTGTTACATTGTAGCCTCTGCTCTCAGCCTGCCTAAGCCAGCCCAGTCACGAGGTGAGCCAACCGCCCCAAGCCTGCGCAAGCAGAGCAGATCGCGCACTGCAACCTGGATTTCAGTTTCTAACAGAGCACTAATAGCACTCTGGATTGATACTGAGGCGCTACAAATGCGTGACTTTCCATTTCAGTGCGGTGATGCGGACCACCACACTGAAATGCGTTAGTCTAACGCCTGATGCGTGGTACTTGGCAGAGCTTAGGGAAACAATGGCAGAGATTAAAAAACCTAAAAGGGTAAAACCCATCAATATGGGAGAAATATTAAAGTGTGAGGGATAGAAAAAAGGCAATGGGAAAAAGCAGGAGAGCAAAATTGAGAAATAAAACATTTCCGAATATATACAATAAACAATTTACAAAACTGTTTTCAAAACATATATGTTAGAAATGGGATTTTTGGTAGGCTTGGGCGTGGGCCAAAGCCAGGCAAAAACCACCACTCTAGTCAGGATAAGGGAGTTCCACGTCTAAAATAACCTCTGCTCACCCCCTTGGTAGCTTGGCACGAGCAGCCAGGCTTATCTTAGAGGCAGTGTGTAAAGCATTTGCACATAACCAACAGTAATACAGCGTAAGCACTACAAAAGGACACCACACCAGTTTAGAAAAATATCCAATATTTTTATATACTTAAGACAAGACCAAAAACGATAAAAATCCCCAATACTATACTTAAAAGTTCACAGTTCCAAAAATACGCTGATTAAAAAGAGTTCCTTGTGTGGATAGCTCCGTCCGGGCTACCACGGCGTCGTGAACAACAAATCCAACAGTTCTGGCTGGTCGCGGGGTCGCGGGCCAGCTACGGTGTCGGGAAGACCCGCAAACAGTACCTGTGAGAGATGCAGGGCGTTGAGGCCCTTGAAGTCACTCGCGTTGCAGGTCGAGCTCCTCTCTGATGGAATCAGGAGCGCTGGCGCCGGCAGACGTCTGGTGCTGCGGTGCGAAGCGCAGCTGTGCAGCGTGCGGTGCCCCCAGGTCGCGGTGTGAGCAGCGGCTCGGTGACAGCGTCAGATGGCGTCGTCGGTGAGACCAGGGTCGCGGTGCGAGATGAAGGCGGTGCTCGCCACGGTGCTAGCAGGTCACGGTGCAAGCAGCGTCGTCGTCGTTGCTGAAGCGCTGTCGTCGGCTGACGAACTGGAGTCGATGGCGCCGGCGTCAGTAGGCCAAGGTTGCGGTGCAGGATGAGGGCGGTGCGTCGTGTGACTTACGAGCGGTGCCCTCGAACCACGGTGCAAGCAGCGGCGTCGATTTCGGCGGGAAGTGGCGGCGTCAGGAAGGCCAACAGGCGTCGTCGGTGAGACCAGGGTTGCGGTGTGGCGTTGCAGCGGTGCTCTCTGCGGTGCCAAAGCTTCGGCATGAAGGAAGGCGGTGCGGAGTGCAGTGCCCACAGGTCACGGTGCAAGCAGCGGCTCGGTGTCGGCCACAACAGGCATCGTCGGTGAGACCAGGGTTGCGGTGCGGCGTTGCGGCGGTGCTCTCTGTGGTGCCAAAGCTTCGGCGTGAAGCGAGGTGGTGCGGAGTGCGGTGCCCACAGGACACGGTGCAAATAGCGGCTCGGTGTCGGCGTCACCTGGCGTCGTCGGTGAGACCAAGGTTGCGGTGCGGCGTTGCGGCGGTGCCCTCTGCGGTGCCTTCAGGACACGGAGTCGGCAGCGGCGTCGTAGACGTCGTTGAGTCAACAGGTGTCGTCGGTGAGACCAGGGTTGCGTTGCGGCGTTGCGGCGTTGCGGCGGTGCTCTCTGCGGTGCCAAAGCTTCGGCATGAAGGAAGGCGGTGCGGAGTGCAGTGCCCACAGGTCGCGGTGCAAGCAGCGGCTCGGTGTCGGCATCAACAGGCATCGTCGGTGAGACCAGGGTTGCGGTGCGGCGTTGCGGCGGTGCTCTCTGTGGTGCCAAAGCTTCGGCGTGAAGCGAGGTGGTGCGGAGTGCGGTGCCCACAGGTCACGGTGCAAATAGCGGCTCGGTGTCGGCGTCACCTGGCGTCGTCGGTGAGACCAAGGTTGCGGTGCGGCGTTGCGGCGGTGCCCTCTGCGGTGCCTTCAGGACACGGAGTCGGCAGCGGCGTCGTAGACGTCGTTGAGTTGGCGCTCTTCTTGCTGCACCACAAAACACACAGTCCCCAGTGCTGCGGGTCGAAGAACTTGAAGTCTTTGCTGTTCCTGAGACTTCGTGAACAGGGGGCAAGCTCTACCTCAAGCCCTTGGAGAGACTCACAAATTAGGTTGAGGAAAGTCCAGTCCAGGCCTTTCACTGCCCAAGACAGAAGCAGCCACTGCAGGTCAGCCCAGCAAAGCACCCAGCAAAGCAGTCGTTCCTTTTCGCAGCTTCTCCGGCTCTTCTTCTTGGCAGTCTTCTTGTCCAGATGAGTTCTAAAGTTCAGGGGTCTGGGACCCAGCATTTATGTCCAAAAATCCTTTGATCTCTTAGGCAGAGAGGGCCTGTGCCCAGTCAGGACCAGTTCTGCCTTCTCTGGTGTGAATTCCTGGCAGGAGGTGGAGACGGCATTTGTCAGAGGCAGAGCAGGCCCTTTGAGGTGCAAGGAAATCTCCTCCCCCTTCCCCCATCGTAACCCAGGTCTCTTCAGCCCTTTCCTGACCTACCTAGACCATCTGGCGCCCCTCCTGCTCCCCCCAGCCTTCTGTCATCCAAAACCCAGACAGGCAATCCACAGGGGCACACGGGATGACTGAGCAAGAAAATACCTACTTTCTAAAAGTGGTATTTTCAAACACAGAATGTAAAAATCACCTTCACTAAAAGATGCATCTTTAGATTCTGAGTTCAGGCATACTAAATTCTATTTTCTTACCGAATTCCGTGGGCCAGTTATGTTTATAAGATGTTATAAACAAACCTCCAATTCTATCCTATGGGGAACTGGTAGCCTTGCAATAGTGAAAAACGAAATTGGCTGTAATTCACTATCAGGACATGCCACACACACCAGGGCATGTCCCACCTTTCACATACACTGCACCCTGCCCACAGGGGTACCTTGGGCCTGTCTGAGGGGTGTCTGACATGTAAGAAAAGGGAAGGTTAGGGACCGGCCAGTGTGTGCACTGGCCAAGTCGACATGGCAGTACAAACTGCGCGCAGACTTCTGCAATGGCAGGTCTGAGTTACTGTTTTCAGGGCTACTCACGGGGTGGCACAACCAGTGCTGCAGGCCCCCCGAGTAGCATTTGATTCACCAGCCCTGGCACACGCAGTGCACTTTACTAGGGGCTAACAGGTAAATCAAATATCCAATCATGGAAACACCCATCCATAACACAATTTACACAGAGAGCATATGGACTTTAGCACTGATTAGCAGTGGTAAAGTGCCCAGAGTCCTAAAACCAACAAAAACAGGGTCAAAAACAGGAGGCCAAAAAGCAAAAAGTCTGGGGGTAAACCCGCTGAAAAAGCCAAGTCTAACAATATAACTGACACTGTAAGTACAACAACAGTGATTGTTTCATTATATACTTACAGTTATAAGGCTACCACCTTACTGGCATATCACTAGCCTGCATTTTATTTCTGTGCCAATTAAAACAAGCATTGCCTATAGAGAGTTATTTGTCTATGTTTTTAAGTAATGTTGTGTAGAAGCATGGCTGGAGTGCAGCATGAATGAAAGTAAAACAAGCTTTTACAATGCAAATTGGTCTCACATTTGTGAGAGTTAGAGGTATTGGCGCTGTAAATGACAATGTCTTTTACTCATGTGTTTTGAATTGGTGTGGAGTGGATATATGTGCAGTGGAGTGGAATTATGTGGGTTGGATTGAAATCATTAGTTGCGGAATTGTGTGTGGTGGAATTGTGTGGTGTGGAGTGGATTTTTTAAGTGGAATTATGTGGAATGGTGTGCAGTTAAAATTTGTGGATAGTAATTATGTGATATTGAGTGGAGTGTACTGGAATTATGTGGAGTGTACTTCTGTGTCATAGAGATTTTAATTATATGGTGTGCTGTTGAATTTTGTGGTGTGATGTGGAATTATATGGTGTGGTTTGAATGTATGTGATGTGTTCTGTACTTGTGTTGTTGAGTTGAAATATGTGGTTTGTTGCCGAATTATGTGGTGTGGAATGAAAATGGTAGAGTTGAATTGTATGGTTTGGAAGTGTGCAACATTGAGTGAATTTATGCTGATTGGAATTATGTTGCATGGTGTGGAGTGTATTTGTGTGGATTGTGTTCCCAAGTTTTAAAATGATGAAACATAATTACAAAGAAAGGCGGCCTTTCATTGCACACAAATTTACAAAACCTTATTATATGCAAAGACTTGTCCAAATATCTCAATGAAATCATGCAGAGTGAATCCCCAGCAACATTTGTGTTGAAGAATTTTAGGGTGGCTTGAACACTGTGGGGCGCTGTTTTGGTTGCAAATGGTGCTATGGCTACGCACATCTGTGGGTGGGCACGCACCATATTCATCTAAACTTAGCCTGGCACATTGTTCGGGGGTGTTCTGATTCTGGGGCTTCAAACCATGCACCCATAGATGTGTATGTTGTTCGCAGGATTTTGAATTCACTGCTCAGTAGACAACGAGCGGGTTGCTTGTGAAACTGTAAACTTATCAAACGCCAAAAGCTATTGAGTGAGGATAAAAAACAAGCATAAACATTTATGCCAGATAAAAGAGGGAAGACACCCGCATCATTGCTTCTGACAGTGCAGAGTTGGGTTACTATTATTCCTGACCTTTCCCTAACTGCATTTTCAAGCTGTTGTTGCCTTGCTTACCTTATGAGACGTGAGATGGTGGTTGGATCTCGCTTAGGGCAGTCTTGTTTATTTTAAAATGATGCTGACTCGTGCCTGGCCTGACTCAACGCCAATGTGATTGCTTCATGTGTTTTCAGCTGGTGTGCTTGGGATGGTCATTTGCCACTGGTTACTTAGATAAACTTCCAAAAACAATAAATCACACTTTCTTCCCAAAGGCTCTGAAGAATGGCATTTTATTATTATTGTACTTCCTGAGGAATGGTCTCATTCAAGCAGGATTCTAGTTTTTCTGCACAATGAACCCTAGTCAGGTGGTCTGCTCAGTAGGTTACGTGTTCCCTGCTGTTATTACTGTGCGACCAGCCAGGTTGAATTCTAACAGGGCCAGTTCAGCCTTGCATCCATCCAACATAGATAAAATGAGTAGCATTAAATTGGGTAACATTTGTTATAACAGCGCCTACAACTGCAAACCTCTGGCATTACATACTATATAAAACTATTTATCATCATCATTATTATTATAAACCTCCTAATCACAGGTTTGATAGTGGCAGGGCCAACTGTCTGTTTCATAGTTCTAAAATCAGCAAAGTGAGTTGGGTAATGATGACCACTTGTTATTTACTGCGCTATAAACTGTAAACACTTGCAAACAATTTAAAAATAATCAGGTTCTGATTTCATGGTAAGACCAACGAATACACCTAGCAGGTAATCTGCTTTAGATACCACCTGTCCTCTTCTATTTGCAAAATCAAACAGAGAAGAAATGTGTGGATTTTTATTTGCTCACATGGCTATCGGGCAACTGTGCAGAAAACAGATGGTGAGTCAGAATGGTAGCAGAAAGCACATTCGGGAAGCGGTGCGAGGAGGGGGACGCCTGCCTGACAACAGACTGATACAAGAGGTACATCACCACTACTGCAGACAGATCCCAGTCGTAGTGGACGCTATGGAGTTGGGGCTCAGTGTGAAAAAGGTCTCATCTTCCAGAGTCAGTTTAAAAAACAAGGCAAGAGCAGGCCGCTGCCTTAAGTTTAGAGGAGCAGAAGACCATCAGCATTATCGTAAAATTAGCAAAGAGTACAGGGGGTGAAGAGGCGCAAAATGTCACTTTGCCAAGGGTGGCAAAAATCCATGCACCAGCAATGGTTAGCTTTCTCTGGTACCCACTGTTTCCCTTGGAGAATTTTTGAAAGGGAGAGAGGCCTGCAAAGCACTTTAAGGTGAACTACACAATGCATCTTACATGGTGGGGTGGGGTTTCACAAATTTTCCAACAACAGCTTGGAGAAACAAGTGATCATGTGTGTTAATGGTTACAGCTCTGAAACGACGTACAGGATCACTTCTCTAGAAGCAGTACATACTCACAAGCAAGCGAGGCACAGGGCGCGCTCAGTCTAAATTTCTCGAGTAACATTTCTATTTGTCTTTTGTGCTTCTGGTGACCGGTCTTTCAGGTGTAAACATAAGACCACATTGGCAGATCCCCCACCACTGCAATAACGCGCGCTTGAGCAGAAACATGCCAAATACACAGAGAAACAAGCAGCGGTCAAGATGTCTGTCTGTTTGAAGCATGCAGTTTAAAGTGCAAATGAGTCCATGCTTAAAGTTGAAGCTCGATGTGCCACACATATGAATGGATAAAGCACTACATGCTGTGCTGATCAAGTTGGAAAGAGAAGAGGACGCGCGTGCTGCGATGGCCGACCAGGAGGAACCATGAACGTGTGATAGCCAATCCAAAGGAAACATTAGTGAAATCGCCTGGGCGTGAACCAAGCACCCTAAGGAGGGACAATTACAAGCAATGCACCAATAAAAAGGCAGCATTTCTGAAAGGCACAAAAAATAACAAATGGCTTTCGATGGGCTTGGTTAAAGCCCATATTGTAGATACATCAGCCTCGCAGAGCAGCGCATACACGCTGACTCTAGACTTGGCCTACAAAGGAGATATGATACGGTCATAACCCTTTTTTTGAATTGCTGGCAGAGTAGGAGGGAAGGCAGGGGATACAAGGAGGGAGGGAAGGAATGGGTGTTGGGGGCAACATGGACAATGGAGGGTGTGGGAATTAAAGCACTTTTTAGTTTTTTTCAGGCTGGAGGTACAGCTCTGCCAAGTATCATGCATCAGTGGTTAGACCAATGCAGTTTAGCGTGGACATCCTCATCACCGCACTAAAATGCTTAGTCATGCATTTATAGCGCCTCCTAACACAGCGGCACTGCTAGGCATAAGAAACTGCAAATAGGAACAGACCATTGCAAAAGCGCGAGCAGCGGGCTGCCTACTGGCAGTGCTGTGCAAACTGTGCTGCCAGTGAGCCTCCTTATACAGTGGCACCTTCAATGTTGAGTTTCTTCACTACCAATAATGAACACAAATTGTCATCACACAGCATATTGCAACCTCAGGCTCTGGCTGCAGTGCACAATAAAGCTGAGCCTCAGGAACTCAGCCATGTGACATGCCATGGCTAAGTCTGTCAAACAGACTCTTACAATTACATCCTCTCTAAAAAGTAGTAATCACCCTGAGACTACCCTGCAGTGCACTGCCCCTTGCTCAGACTGAGAGTGATGATGCATCCAGGGGGCAGCGACTTGCCTTGTTGTATTTCGAAAACAGGCACCACCTGCACGACACCGTTAGTGACAGTTAACTCAGTTCCACAAAGTCAGTGATTGGATGATGATTTGGCCAGTGACCCAGCAACTGGTGGGCAAAATGATGTTTTTGTGTTGCTGCACGTTGTGTGCTCCCCCACAGGCATACAGTGAGTGGGGCTGTCGGCACCACTCAGACCACGCAGCGCTACAGACCCCCGGCCTCATTGACAGTGCTTTGTTTGTACTACCTTGTGTGCTAGTGTGTCAGCACACTGACAGACTGGCACCAGAATGGTTTTTTCAAAATCCTCCTGCCGGCCCCCAGGAAGGCATCACTGCCAGTGGGCAGGCCCATGGGGCCCACCTGCTGACACGAGAAAAACAATAAGTGGCTCATGTCACACGTGCTGCTCTCGATAGGCATCCACATGTGGGAAGGCACAGGATGGCAATCTGCTTGTGTCCAGTGATAGCAATGACATGTGCCATGCTGTAATGATTCAGAAAGCTGGGGCGGCTGCAAAGTGTGGCAGACTTTCAATGCGCAGGGAGTTTTCCCAGTGTACACCCATGAGAGAGAGCACAAGGTCTCCAACTACTCTTACTCCACACTGTCACCAGCAGCACTGAGCAGCAGAACATGACGGCAGACTAGGTAGCAGCATCTCTGCAATAGTTAGGTGTCAAAAGGCAGCCAGTGTGAGTCCACACACAGGAGCAGCTATAATATGAGGGTCAGCCCGCATAGGCCCAGCAGAGGGAGTTGGTAAGTTGCAGGCAGGGCAACCATTAAGAGAACGATGAAGTGATCTGTCTGTCACTGTGCTGTTTGGGGTGATCATGTTTGTATGTCATATTGTGGTTCTTTAAAACAATGAGAAAAGGAGATTTCAAATCTAATTTCTAAGTTGTGATAAAAGATGTGTTTATGTAGCTAAGTTGCATCATGGCCCAGCAATTCTACACTTTTCAGAGACAGTAATGCCATAATTTGTCCACGGTGCAGCAAGGGTCAGAGCAGCCCTGGTAAGTAGTGGCCAGTCCAGGAGTTTTTCACGTTTTTATAGTGGAGGACGGTTGTGATAGTAACCTTCCATTTGAGGTACTTAGCAGCTGTTTCAAGATTGTTTTAGAGCTTTTCATTTCTCAAAAGGCTGTCATTTCGCTTTCCTTGCACTTTAGTGCTTGGTTTTACTCATGAGAAAGTGCCACTCTAAGTGTCACATATTTGGTCATTGAATGTCGCTCATAAGTACCTTTAAACCATGGAAAATGTCACACATAAGCAGCTATGGAGGCAATATGGTTGGGTGGGTGAGTCAGGGGGGCAACACAGACAATGGTGGAAGGGACGGGCTCAGAGCAAGCACATGGACAACGCATGGTGGGAGGGTAGGGACAAGCAAACACTGGCAGCAACATGTTCAACAACAGGAGGGAGGGTGGGTAAGGTACAGAACAATACGGGCAACAACCGAGGAGGGTGAGTGGGGAAAGCAACAATAGAAGAAGGTAGTGTAGGTGGAGGCAAGCAACAACACAGACAACAACTGAAGGAGGGTAGGTGTTGAAAGCAACTACACAGGCAACAACAGAAGAAAGGACAGTTGGTGAGGGGAAAGCAACAATAAGTGGTTGTTAGAAGGTGGTTCTGACCATCTGAGCCGCCCGGATTTTTCGCTTTTTGAACACCTATTTGTTGAGCTTTTACTGTGGGAGAGCCTCATAAGTTGGGACTCACAGTGAACTCATGATGAAATGGACTGCATGTGTATTTTACTGGTGTCCCCCTGGCGCGAGTAGGCCGCTGCGCTGCAGCCAGAGTAAGGGGCACTGGGCTGGTTACATGCAGACACGTGTGTACATGCGTGTGCACAAGTGTAAGGGCTGCGCAGAGGAGATTCCTGGCGTGCACAGTCCAGGAGCAGCTACAAAGTGAATGGTGTGGCAGGACTTGCGCAGTGCTGGGGGTGCGTTAAGGATTGCGCCAAGGAGTGAAATGTGAAGGGTTGAGTCTGGGGATGTCAGGAAGAGGGCATCTCCTGGAGATGAAGAGGTGTAATTGCACCAGAAATGCATTTACTCATGTTATTTCTTTTTAGAGGGACTGAAAGTCACACGTGTAATGTGGAGTACCTGTGTAAGGTGAAGTCATAAGCAAAATGGGGTTATGTTGCTGGACACTCCTGCTAGGGTGTCTGGCTGGCTTAATCCTGTGATTTTAATTGTGATGCCTTTTAGGGGCTTTAATTGCATTATAAGTGTTATCAGCTATGAGAAGTACCTCATTTAAAGTGATGCCCAAACATGTATTCTTGCTACTGCGTTAGGGGAAGAATAACCCAGACTGTTAGCCACTAAGATGTAGAGGTGTATACTGTATGGTCAGTATAAAATGCTCAGTCAGGGTTATGTGTCCCCAGGGCAGGATTACCAATTTTTAATGCTTGTTGAGATGATGGGGTGGGTCACGACTGGGATGGTGCCAGTTGGCAAGGCCCTCGCTCCAGGTTGTGTCAACCCACTGCATTAGGGGGCAAGTTGATGTGCATACATGGGAGTGGTGGTACTAGACCCCCCCGCCCCCATGCGGGAGAGGTGGAGATGTTATGCAATGTCACAAAGTAATTCCAACAGCTTATGTATATTTGTAAATTGGTGCATAGTATTGAGTAGTAAATGTACTCTTACTTTTATAAAGCAAAGTACAGACTGGACAATCAATTATTGAGTGTTATTTCTGCGCACCTGTAATGGCGATTACTAGCCCACATCATCTCCCTTGAGTAAGCCTTGGACTGCTTTGCAACGCTACCCTCTGAGAGTCAAGCGCTACAATAGGGTGTTTGGTTCCCAGTGAAGGACAAATGTGACCTGTTATTTGTGCAGACCTCACAGATACTGCCTCGTTTTCCAACATTGGTGTCTAGCGGCGGGAAACATAGTATCCCATTCTGGTGCGCATTTATAGCATTTGATAAGCCCAGTTTTGCCACACATTACCTATGGAGTAATGAGCAAATGGAAGAGCACAAGGCTCTGAGAAGGGTTCAAAGTTTTGGTTATGTGAACTAAAAGTATGGGAAAGGAAAGCCCAGCGCACATATATGTCATGTGAAGATATTATGGTTTAAATGTAAACTGTATTGATATGACTGAGTTATGTTGATTATCAGGTGCTAGTGGGATGGTGCTTTCCAGGAAATGATTGCGTAAACAAGTGTTCTAAGCCAAATTGTACACCTTTGAACCCTAACACTACACGCACTACACCTGCATGAGGAGGGTGTCTTCTCAAGAGATAGGGACAGCAACTGATACCTACATCACAGATGGGGGTGTAGGGGTGGATGGACCTTTGGGGGGAGAGGAGAGGTAGGGGGTCCTGGAAGATTCCCGCGCTTTTTAAGGGCAGGGAGGGTTTCCACAGAAGGGGCCCCAGATATCCTTCCCCCGCTGAAAGTTTTCTTGCCATTGGCGCAGGCCAAAACCACTGGAAGGGTGGGGCAGGAGGTTTCTTTACCCCTGATAGTAACACCCCAGGGGTTCCCATGGGGGGGACCCCAAGAAACCTTTCCCACGGTGGGAGGATGGTGTGGTAGAGTTGTGTGTCCGGCAAGCCCTCCAGGTTAACTGGTGGGGGAGGTGAGCAACCCAGGGGTGGCCCATGGTAGTGGGTGGCCCTAAAGGAGGGTAAGTCTCGAACAGGAGGTGTAGTGGTAGCCCCTAGGTACACTAGGTGGGCTAGGTAACTGACCCAGTGGAGATCTGAGTGGGGGTGATGTGCTCCCTAGATTCCAGGTGAAGGGTTAGTGGTGGACCGTGAGGTGTCAGGGCCGGGTAGCTGGTTACCCAAAGATGCAACAGGATGTCATTCTGGAGCTGGTGTTGTGAACCTGAAGTGGTGGCTGGGGCGATGCCTAGCCGGTAACCAGTCAGGTAGGTCCTGTGGGACTTGGATCCGAGGACCAGGAGCATGGGGGTGTTCCCCTAGCTCGATGCAGGAGGTGGACTTCTGCAAGGTGGTACCACCCTGAACGCAGGTGGGGCCCATCTTAAGTGCCCTGTGTTTCCAATAGGGGTTGGTGCAGGCCTAGCCGGGATCTTTAGGGTCCCTGGCTGAGTGTGGTAGTACTACCGTGAAGGCAGGTGGGGCCTATCTTAAGCGAAGGGACCCTGCTCTTCAGAAGGGGTGGTGCAGGCCATCCAGGGATCATGAGGGTCCCTGGACGGTCTCCCAAGGCGCTGCAGGGAGACCAGGGAGAGCTATGAGAGGTGGGCCTGGGTGTAGCTAACTCGGGGCCCACAGGCTCTCTAAAGGTACTCCGGGAGGGGAGTGCGCCTCTCGGAGGGAAGGGTGCATAGGCCCTGTTCTCGCAGCGGAGAACAAGGAAGGGGTCTAGGTTCCCGGGGTAGTTTCAGTGTGGAGCTACTGACGGGGGGAATGAGCTGTAGGTTGTCTGACGAGGCACCCTCAGTGTTCCTCCCTGGCACTGCCAGTGTGGTAGTGAGACCGGTCTGAGGTCCTATCAGGGAGCCAGGCCAGTGGCCAAAGGTGCTTTTCTGTGTGGGGAAAGCACGAGTGGCTGTGCTTTCTTTAGGGAAGACAGTCATCCCGAAAGGGTGGTGGCAGCTGAATGGCCCCAGCGGCAGGCTGAGGGTGAGGGTCCAGAGAGGTTGCATCTTTGGGGTGCAAGGACCAAAAGGAGAGAGGGTACTGGTTGGAACAAACTCTGGAAGGGAGACCAGCTAGTGACCCAGGGGATGGGATGTAGACCTATCCCAGAAGCCCGCATCGGTGCTGAGGCACTGTACCCTTGTCCAGAGAAGTGGTAGGCATGGTGTTGCGTGACCAAGGGCAAAGGTGGGCCTAGTTAGGCTGAGTCCATGTAGACCGTGAGTGACCTAGAGGTATCTAGCCTAGAGCCCGGAGGGTTCTTAGGGTAGTCTGGGATCCCTGTCATGGGTGGAGGTCTCATGGATGGGAGGAGTAGGTGGTCTGAGCGGATAACTGGTGAGTAAGAGGGGTCTGGTCAGAACCCCTTATAACTAGTTATCGCTGACTACGGGAAGAGTACCCATGTAGAGTGACTATTTCTTCCCTGTAGGAATCAGCTGGGCGCGACGTGTGTTAGAAGGTGGTTCTGACCATCTGAGCCGCCCGGATTTTTTGCTTTTTGAACACCTATTTGTTGAGCTTTTACTGTGGGAGAGCCTCATAAGTTGGGAGTCACCCACAGTGAACTCATGATGAAAGGGACTGCATGTGTATTTTACTGGTGTCCCCCTGGCGCGAGTAGGCGGCTGCGCTGCAGCCAGAGTAAGGGGCACTGGGCTGGTTACATGCCGACATGTGTGTACATGCGTGTGCACAAGTGTAAGGGCTGCGCAGAGGAGATTCCTGGCGTGCGCAGCCCAGGAGCAGCTACAAAGTGAATGGTGTGGCAGGACTTACGCAGAGCTGGGTGGTGACATGGAATAGGCTTTCTACAATGGGAAGAAACATTTGAGGGAAAGTCAGTGTGCTTTACTGTTTTCACTCCATTACTCTCCTATGAGGATGGGGAGCACATGGGCTAGTTTCACTTTCCTAGGGCCTACAAATTCCAGACACGCACTAAAGTCCACTGTAACTTATGTGAGAAGAAGTATTCTGCAGAGTCCAAAGTCATATTTGTGCCGCTTTTGGGTCATCCAGAAATGTCATATTTCTCTGAGTCAGCTCATAACCAGGGCCTGGCTGGGGCTGACCCTGCCAGGCTGAATTAATGACCTACCTCCCCAAGCTGTAGCATCAGAGGCCTAGCCCTGCATGACAAGAATTCCAAGGGCGAAGGCCTCCTCTCCAAGAAGAGGAGGGTGGAGCTACAGGTTAATCCATCAGCAGCTGTCACCTGGTGCCAGGCACCAAGCTGCTCTGGAGGGAAGGCAGCGAGGGGGGAAGGGGCTTTCAGAGACCATGTGGCATGAGACCCCTGGACGACGCCATTTTGAACTAACCCAGAGGCCTGGGCAGGAAGCAGGGAGCAGGGGCAGGGAAGTGATGTGTTGCTGTTTGATAGGGCAAACAGAGACTTCCTGCCAGCCCCCTCCAAATTCTTTAAAATAGTTTGCACAGGAAGAGGAGCTCTCTCTGGGGTGTGGTCTGCTGAGGAAGACTGGTGCTGGAGCGTGGCACCATGGGCAGCTGGAAGGAAGAACCTCCAGACTGGCCCAGGACCCTGACTTGCGCCACTAGGGGAGACCAGGACAAGTGACCAGAAGCCTGGGCCTCTGCGCAAGGAGAAGAGAGGCCCAGGAAGAGAGCCACGTGAAAGGCTGGCACAGGGAGCCAGTGAAGACCGCTCCCTGCTGCATTCACCCTCCTGGAGATCAAGAGGGCGAAGGAAAGTGCTCCAGGTGGCTGGGGAGCGCCACCAGGAGGAAGAAGAGGCCAAGATCGGGAAGATCCGTCCCCTGGGGGCTGAGATATACCCCCCAGAAGGTAGGTGACCTTTGACCTTTGGCCGACCAACGACGAAGCGCGTGGGGCTCTGCCGTTGGTCCAGAAAATGCCCCCGGGGTGGGTCAGGTCCCGGGGGCTGCCCCCCAGCAGAAGATAAGTCGAGGAGCGCCATCGCGCTCCCCGTGAAGGGGTCCAACCGGGGTGCCAGGAGCCCACCCTGGCCCCCGGCGTCAACGGAGGGCGGGGAGCGCCGTCGCGCCCCCCGCAACGATGTCTCTGGGGCCCGGGATCCCAACTCCGGGCCCCCACGCCAAGAAGCAAAGCCGGCGAGCGCCGTCGTGCTCCCACGTGAAGATGTCCCTGTGGGGGCCCAGGACCCCATCCCCGGGACCCGAAGTGAAGGTGAGGTGGGGAGAGTGCCGTCACACTCCCCACGGTAGCGGGAAGGCGGGGGGAGTGCCGTTGCACTCCCCCGAAGACCCACTAGAGAGGGAGCAGCCTCCGTGTCTGCCCGCCGGAGCGGCCAGAACAGAATGCACGCGCCGGCTCCCGCGGCCGCACGCGAGGCTTCAACAGCATCCTGTGGCTGGAACTTTTGTTCTTCAGTTGGCGGTGCGTTAAAGATTGTGCCAAGGAGTGAAATGTGAAGGGTTGAGTCTGGGGATGTCAGGAAGAGGGCATCCCCTGGAGATGAAGAGGTGTATTTGCACCAGAAATGCATTTACCCATGTTATTTCTTTTTAGAGGGACTGAAAGTCACACGTGTAATGTGAAGTACCTGTGTACGGTGAAGTCATAAGCAAAGTGGGGTTATGTTGCTGGACACTCCTGCTAGGGTGTCTGGCTGTATCTGCTTAATCCTGTGATTTTAATTGTGACTCCTTTTAGGGGCTTTAATTGCAATGCGTTATAAGTGTTATCAGCTATGAGAAGTACCTCATTTAAAGTGATGCCCAAACATGTATTCTTGCTACTGCGTTAGGGGAAGAACAACCCAGACTGTTAGCCACTAAGATGTAGAGGTGTATACTGTATGGTCAGTATAAAATGCTCAGTCAGGGTTATGTGTCCCCAGAGCAGGATTATCTATTTTTAATGCTTGTTGAGTTGATGGGGTGGGTCGCCACTGGGATGGTGCCAGTTGGCAAGGCCCTCGCTCCAGGTAGTGTCAACCCACTGCATTAGGGGGCAAGATGATGTGCATACATGGGAGTGGTGGTACTAGACCCCCCCGTGGGAGGGGTGGAGATGTTATGCAATGTCACAAAGTAATTCCAACAGCTTATGTATATTTGTAAATTGGTGCATAGTATTGAGTAGTGTGTGTGTCTAATAAATGTACTCTTATTTTTATAAAGCAAAGTACAGACTGGACAATCAATTATTGAGTGTTATTTCTGCGTACTTGTAATGGCGATTACTAGCCTACACCACCATCCTTGAGTAAGCCTTAGACTGCTCTGCAACACTACCCTCTGAGAGTCAAGTGCTACAATAGGGTGTTTGGTTCCCAGGGAAGGACAAATGTGACATGTTATTTGTGCAGGCCTCACAGATACTGCCTCGTTTTCCAACAGTGGTGCAACAACGGAAGAAGGGAGGGTGGGTGGAAGCAAGCAACAACATAGGCAACAATGGAATGAGGATGGAGGGTGGATGTTGCACAACGGAAGGTGGGAGGGCCCAGGGCACGTAACAACAAGTGCCGAAATGGAAGTCGGGTGGGCAGGTAGAAGTAATCAATAACACGGACATTAATGGAAGGAGGGAGTGTGGGAGCAAGCAACAACACTGGCAACAATGGAAGGAAGGAAGGAAGGAAGGTGGGTGGAAGAAGCTACAACATGGGCAACAACGGAAGATGGGAAGGTGGGTGTTGCAAGCAAAAACACAGGCAACAACAAAAGGAAGTTGGATGGGTGGGGCAATCAACAACATGGACAACAATGGAAGGAGGGAGTGTGGGTACGCAACATGGATGAGGGAGGGACCCTAAGTGGGAGAAGTACATGAGGGAGCCATCTGAACAAGACGCACTCTGGTATAGTGCTTAAACACAAAGAAAAGGTAATGCTTAAAAAACATGATCAGTGGAAGGATACAAGTAGTCTGTCCATGCTCCAGTGGGGGGACAAACATGCAAAAAGAAAGGAAGCCTACGGCATCTTACCAATAAAAAGCAAACAAAAGAGAGTGACAATAAAGCCAATGAATGGTAAGCAATGAGCGTGCTCTAAGCCCACTCTTAGAAAACAAAGATCTCAAATTCACAGCACATGTGCTGCCTAGGCGAGACCTACAATGCAAATGTATACAATTCTGATTGTTTTTGTTTGACATATAAACCTAAAACAGCAAGTATGTGAATAAATCCTTTAAAAGTGTCTAGTTTTTTAATACTTAATGAAGGAAACAGAGGCATGATTTTTACTAATGAGGACTGAGCATTTCACACAAAAGTTTGTTTCCACCTACCAGCTCTTGGCTGTTCCAAAATAGTAAACGTATGCAAATGATATTTTTTTCTAGTGTAACCAGATTATCAAGTAGCTGTATGTCACGTTGAGATATCAGTCTTCACTTTTTAATTACACCATGTTGCATTCTGAGACTGGAAAAGTTTTTCTTTTAAGTTTGACAGTACAGCTGAAAAATGATAGCAAGTAAAATAGTAATGTGGCTAAATGAGAAGGACATTAAATATGCTTTGTGGGCATCAACAGTGCAATAGTCAACAACTTGAAGAGAATCAGTACTTCCCAGGCACCTGCAGTGCAAACCTCAGTCACTAGTACAACTGTGCATTGCTACAAGCACAGGTGCACTAGATGACTTCTTAAGGAGCCAACAGAAGTGCATACAAATTTGAGGGAAACATTTTCAAATAAAAAAAATGTAATTAGAAAAAAATCTTTAGGCTAGATCTCTTGTTGGCTTTTGGTGTTGGATGCACGTCTATTTGGTTTGTTTATGGTGCTGTGTTATTTAATTGCAGCAAGTCTGGTTTGCCACTGGTTACAGCACACACTTGCCTTGCACTATAGCATTGTGTATTTGACATTTTGAAAAAATTCAAAATTAGTAGATAACACAATGTGGCCATATAAACTAAGTAAACAGTGTACCAAAAAAATGGCCAATACTGGCTATATTTGGTAGCACCTACGTACCAAGTGTTAGCACTTACTGGCATAGAATTTGACATGCCATTCACTTGTTGGCTAAGTTAGCACAATATTTCTCTGTCACATCACACCCTTCGTAGTAATTTCCACTCTGTTTTATAGGAATACCAAATATTACGGATTACACATTGCTATAGTATCTCGTATCCCCTACTATTCAATGGTCACCTTTTAGCCATTGACCATTTGAATTTCATTTTATTTGGCAGGGGATTACAGTAGGTCCATCTACATTTGAAATTTTTAATGCACCCTCACATTCAGTTTTTGTGGCGGATACCATGTACCTGTACGCTGCTGTAATATTTTGTCACTTAATTTAAAGAGTTAACGCTTACCTTGATTAGATTTGAAACAGTTTTATGTTGGCCTGTTGACTACAGTATTTTTCCGCCAAGTCACACCATTTTTTGTGTTTTCCAACATCTTCTTCTACAGGTACACCAAATATTGTGGTTCATTTATTTCTTTATCTTGTATCCCCTACATTTCAAGGCTTACCTTTTAGCTATTAACCAACTGAAATGGCTTTATATTTGATAGGAAATTACAGTATCTATTAGCACTTTTGATACCATTCCAAAAGCTTTCACTTCTGGTTCCATTAGGGGATACCAAATATAATGGCTCATACGGGCTATAATACTTGGTATTCCCTGTTTCTTGGATTAAAACGTACCAGGATTTGAAATGGTCCTGAAGTGGTGTGGAAAACACAGTGCTTTTCTGACACATCACACACTTGTTTATAATTTCCACTGTCTCTTTCAATGGGGATACTGGATACTATGGAACAAGCAGTGATGTAATATCTGCTATCCTATTCTTTTCAAGGTTTACCTTTTAACCATTCACAAGTTAAAATTGCCTTTTATTTGACAGCAGACTACAGTACCTTTAAGCACTTTTAATTGCATTCCAAAAGCTTCCACATTTGGTTCCTTTAGGGGATACCAAATATAATGGCCAATATCGGCTGTAATCTTTGCTATTCCATATGTTATTGGAGTTAAAGCTTACCAGGACGCAATTTGACATGTCCTTAAGTTGGAGTGTTTTTCTGCCATATCGCAACATTTTTTGTGTATTCCAGAGTCTCTTTCTATGTGGACACCAAATATTACAGCTCATGAGTTGCTATAATATATGGTATCTCCTAGTTTACAAGGTTTACCTTTTAGCACTTAACAAGTTGTAATTGCCTCTTATGTGAAAGCAGATTACAGTAAATTTTAGTACTTTTGAATGCATTTCACAAGCTTTCACATCAAGTTCATTTTGGGGATACCAAATATAATCGCCCATCCATATTATATTATTTAGTATCATCCGGTTCCCTAAAGGGATACCAAATATAATGGCCTATATCAGCTATAATATCTGGTATCCCCTGTATTTCTGGGGTTAGAACTTACCAGTATTCAATTTGACATGGTCTTATGTTGGATGGATG